>CM069436.1:104359737-109359737 GCA_035610365.1 Aquatica leii | reverse complement strand
GTTTCAGTAGAAAGCTTAAAAATTTCGCCTATAGTTTCGCTCCACATTAATGTTCACGTCGGCGTCTGACACCAGCATGTTAAAAATATAAAAATAATAGGAATCGTAACTTCGTCATACTTAAATATAAGCTGTAAAGGGTCTCAATGTAATTGTGGGAACTACATTAGAGTCTATCTCCTACTGCTGATGAGCCCCAAAACGGCGAAACGCCCGTCTAGTAATTCACTGTGGTCGCGTTTGCACAATTGCATTGACATTGCTTTACCCCCAATGTTTTTTTACGTTGTGGTTTTATCCCGCCATCAAACACTTATGAAAAATAATATACTGTTTTTTAACGTTCTCTCGCACAAATATCTAGAAAATGAGCCATTTTAGACCAAACCTTTAAAAAACTACTTCTTGAGTTTGTCGTCGTATTTCAAAAACACGCTTTATAATCATAGAAAAAGTATAGAGTATAAATTTATAAGAAATGTGCTTTGCCAACTTGTTTCATACGCGTTATCAATGACTACCACTCTTTACTCATTATACAATATACTAATTTGTGCTGCCAACATTGCAAATGTCAATATTCGATTAGTTGTAGTAGTAGTAGTAGTAGTAGTAGTAGTAGTAGTAGTAGTAGTAGTAGTAGTAGTTGCGTAATAGGCGAAAAAAGCTCTAGAAAAACAATATAAAAAGTAAAAATTCACATGAAACGAAGTATTCAAAGTCATTTAAAAAATCCCGAAATTCAGTTAAAATTGAAAAAGAAAACGATGCTAAAGACAGCACAAAATGTAGTACCAGTTCTTTTTACTTTTTCAAAAAAGAGTGTAATTTTACAAGAGGTAACACAGAAAATAATGAGAGAAATAAGATGGCAGAACCATAACATAGATTAAATTTACTATGTATGAATAATAGTATGCAAATGGCTATAGAAATGGAAAGAAGAAGAAAGCTAATTTTATACTCGCGTAATTCAAACAAGTGTTCAATAAACCGCGGGCTAATATTACAACGTATAAACATAAAAACGAATAGAAAACTTGTTACCATCAAAATATAAAGAAAAATATAAAAACAAACATTATTTTTGAAAGCGAGCATTATAAGATTCATTCATAACGCCCTGGTTGTTATGTATATATTAACATGTTTCGTATCCTAGGCATTATGAGTAAGTTATCACAAAGTGAAAAATAAAATAAAAATGTACTACTAAAATTATATTTGTAATGTTTTCAACGTAGTAAATCACTAATGCATTGCATTGACATTTGTTATGCTCTGCTTCACTTTCGACGCTTGTTACATACATTACTATTATACAATAATTACATAGATATTATTACAACACAAAGATTTGCTTAAGCACAATTGTAAAAAAATTACAATTAATAAGTTTTGGAATATTTTGTACATAATTTATAAATCATATAAATTTGAATAATTTTATTGTTTTAATATAAATGATATAGACAAACGTATAAATAAAAATGAAGTAATTTGTCGAAACTGCGAAACCCCATTAAAATCGTTTTGGTTAAGCTCGAAAGTGGTTTTGCGGTAAACATAGTAATAATTTTAAACTATTGATTATGCAATTAAAATTTATAACATTTTGTATGTTATTTTGTTAAATAACTCAACAAATAAATTTTTATTTATATATTTAATTACCACCAATTTTTTTTTAAGTTTTAAGTACAATTAGTGTTTTATCGGTGTTATAATTAACAACCAATTAAAAATTGATTATAAATAAATTGATAATTGTATTAAGAACACTTAAATACTATTTTAAGGGCTTTAAATTAAAAAAATACTTGGTAACATATGCGTTATACCCAGTGGCGGCTGGTGGTCAATCATACAAGAGGGTCATTTATAAAGAAATGCAATTATCGCAAAAAGGCTAATAAAACATTCTTACAGTAACGTGATTTATATTTAAGATCAATTATGTTTAAGATTTAAGATATTAGTCTATAATTACAATTACCAAAATAATCAATAACCAGCTCATTAAAATTTACAATGATTTTTCAATGCTTAGCATAGAAATGCAAATCTTTCTTGTCTCATAGTATTGCCAATTGCGTAGAAATGTTTTAATTCTTTTTAACACAGAAAAATATCGCTCTCTTTCCACTGTAGTCATATGTAAAGTCAATCAATTATTTTATTTAATTAATGTATGTATTTTTAGTTTTTACAAACATTTTCATTATGGTATTTAATTATCCTCACAATTGCTTTTTTATTTTTTCTTTTAAATGCTATAACTCCGTAACATTATTTCTACAGCATCATGCATGATCTGAAAACATTAAACATAAAACACTAAAATCTATCAATTATTTCAAATCCACAAATCCAATCTAACGAATCATACACAGATTCTTTAAAATTACTGTAAACTTCTTTATTTTTTTTGTTAACTGGTTGGTCGAATTTGAAGTAAAGGCTAAGGACGAACATTAAATTTAAATTCTAAATGTGTAAACAATTATTAGCTATTCATTTTTTAACGTCTTGTACCACCGTTATTATGAAACAAAAACAATAAGTCGTTCTTTACAAATGAATATTATCGATCAACTAAGAAAATCGACTGTAAAGTTTGTCTTATGTGATAAGAAATCTGCATTTAAGCATCTGTATTTTACACACACGTGCTACAAAGATAACGATAGATGACGTAAGTCACGTAAGCAATGTAAGCATTGCACTCAAAGATAATTGCACTAAGTAGGCGGCCCGGCTGAAGACCCTGCAAAAGCATTTAAACTTTTACTTATCCTCTTTTCTAACCCGCATGAAAATTTTATATGTGTGTCTCACTCTTGATTACAATAACTATCATCGTAATATAATGTAAATGCGGACACAAATACGTGTCCGCCACGGGTAAATTTGCAAGTTTTCGTATCTGTTGGGTTTAAATTGACAATTATTTAAACGCAAATTTTCTGCAATGTCAAAGCAAATAAAATACCTTTCTTATTCATTTTTGGAGGGTCATTGACTAAATGACCTAATAGAGAAGCCGCCACTAGTTATAAAAATTATATAAAACATAATAACTAATAGTAGGCGTTTTGAAAAATACATTTTTAAATTTAGTATTTGCTAAAAATGTTATACAATGTTGTTAATTATAACGATTGTCTATAGTACGATTGTTTTTAATAATCTTGTTTATAATGACACTTTTAATATACAAATTTACAAATAATGCATCATTATATATATTATTTTGCAAAGAATATACAAACATTAAAATTTTTATTTGAGAATATCTTCGTGGCACATAAATAACAAGCGAATAAGAAGATAATTATTTTAACCATCATAGTGTGACACGATAATAATTTAATTGAATTTCCGCAAACGAGCAACGTTGCTAGTTGATTACTTTTATGATTAAGACGCTTTTCTTTAATTTAACTTCGTATTACTGACATTATATTAGTAAATTAAAATTTCATTCGTTTGACAAGTAAAGTTTATCATGTGTAATAACGAGAAATGGTTAATGTAAAGCATTTATGACAGTTCAATTTGTTTCAGTTTTTTTAAATTATCATTTATTAGTTTTATAATTAATTCTCGTTTATATTGGTCGTTTTTAGAAATGTTAGCAATTACAATAAAATTTGTACTTATTTGTTTCCCATTTAATAAAAATAGCAATACGTCATTGCGACTTAATGCTTCTGTGATGTTTTTGCAAAATTAAATCTTTTATTTTAATTTAAAAAGAATCATATTGAAAAAAATAACAAATTTAATGTTGGTATTACTTTTTTATGCTAGATCACACTAGACTACTTAAAAACATTAAATTAATTAATGATATTTATTAGCAATTAGGCAACGTTGTGCATTTTTTTGAAACAATTTATTTCCGTATAGGTTGAACCTATTACTGTATAGGATAATAAAAACAAAACTTAAAAAACTTGTAGAAATATTGCCTGCACCACAACGATAAAACTTGAGCCGTGTGAATGCTATAGGCAATTCAATTTAAGGTTCCAGCGCTTCTAACGACAAACCAAAGAACTACTGTTGCAATGATAAAAGTTTTAACTACCTTTATTATCGTACTGTTTATACTTCAAGTTTTTTCTAAAAACCAAAGCTTAATTTATGTACTTTATAACCGTTTTATAGATTAACAAGTTTCTTCAGCAATACTAATTTTATTTGTAATTCAAATTAGTGTGTTAAAAATTGCATTTATTAGTTGTTTTATTGTGGTTTAATTTTGTGCAGTAAAACAACACGATAATTACTAACAATTCAATTTACAATCAGCATAGTTAGATTGGGCACTTAATAGTACAATTAGTTCACATTGCAAAATTTCTTTATTTTTTTTGTAATTAAGTAATGGTCTTCACGTTTACTTTGAAGTGTCTTGCTTGTTATTTCAAAAGTGTAGTGCTGGAACCCCTATTTTTTGTCCCACCGTATACAATTTTATTATTGGCGTTATTGTAAATATACTTCTTTGATAAAAAGATCAAACAAACTTTCATATTTTTTAATAGCTTTAATTTCACCGTTCAGGCTGCATGTCGTTTAACAAGCTTCTCGGTTCCATAATTGTTAATTATGTGCATTTTTTCTAAAATATATTTAAGAACTTAAAAAAAATTCAAAATAGCGGCAAATTGAGTACGCGCGTTAAGTTATCATTGCAACGGTAGGTCAAATAGTCGACGCAAGTTTGAATCGTCCATTGCATTAGTTTTGACTGTAAGTATATAAAGTAAAAAAGTTTGGTTTGTAAATTAAATATTTATTAATGTATATATATGCAGGGTTTGCCACTACTTCGGCCTCGGTTTTTAGTACCTTTGTATAAATGTCAGCTTAAAATGTTTACTACTGTACTCATTTCTATTAAAAAGTTGCATCTTTAAAAATATTTTTGTTTATACAGAGTGTTTAGTTTACGCTGGACAGCATAAAATTGCACTTTTTTTAAACAGCAACTCATCAATTTTGTATGCTTTTTGATAAGGGCTTAATTTATATGAAAAATACTTTTTTTTGAATTGACTGCAACGTTGCTATTTTAGAACAAATTTTTTTTAAATGCAGCATTAAAAAAAATGGTCACACTTATCTTTAAACATTTACAAAATTACTTTTTTTGTTTTGTAACTTACATCTACGTGTTATTTTGTTGCAGTTTTTAAGAAATAGCAATCACCTTTTATTATTTTGTAATTTGTTTGATTTTAAAAATTTTTAGGCAGTTTCAAAAGTTTCTCAATTATATCAAGTTTAAAATATCTTTTTTAACATCTATGTATATTAAAATTTGTCTGACATTTTACAGTTGTAGATTATAAATTGAATTTGAAACTATTCATATAATGTATTAAAATTTGAAATTTGATATTGTTATCACTGTTCTTGTACATTTTATGTATTTTTGTGTATTTTTTGTATATTTTTAATCATTGTAAATTACATGTTCTAGTATAAACCAAAAAACGCGATTTTAGACGAGGTCTAAGACGCAATCAGATCTAAATCAACCACTGTTGTGTGTGTTGCATAAATAAATATGAATTTTAGTTTGTAACAACTGATGTCAGGTGTAGTGAACGTAATTTACTAGGAAAGTTTTATTGAAGTCTTGCTTGATAATTTTATGGTTATGTACAGCAGTTACGATTGAGGTGCAACAAACATATTTCCAGCACCAAAAGATTACGCCATTGCACACTGTGTGGGTAAAAAACTTGAGATTTCTAGAACAATTACGGAAGTTTTTAAAAAAAATTGAACTACAAAGATAGTAACCGGCAATCTGCAAAATTTACCACTACGTGGACATCAATAAGATACTCCGTTACACAAGAATTTATTGCAAATATTATAAAATACGATCATAAGCGACTTCATGCTTAAAACGAGTTTTAGTTGTTTACCCAGAACTTTTAGGCGTAGTCCTAGTCTTTCCTTGAGAGCTAAAACAAGAAGTACCATTTGGCCTTTGCCATAATATTGTTCGTGAAACTAAACAAACTGACGTTTTGCAAAACATTGCAGCTTGCAGCTTCGGAGTGGCAAATAACACTACAGAAAAAAGTGTAAGTGACGATATTTATATTATTAGCGATGAGGTAATTTACGGTTTTTTATTTCTCAGTTATAGCTTGACTGACTTCGTTATTATTCGGAGTAAGTTTTTTCCAAGAAAGTTGATTTTTGTTCTTGAGGGTGGTAGTACTATTAACCAATATTTTCTGTGTTTTAAACTGTCTTTCCGCTTTATATTATTTAGATGTTTTTCTATTTTCACAGCTTAACGGATTAATCTTAGAAAATAGAAAGGGAGTTTTAGCCAACACTTTGATTTGGTCAACGTTTAGCGTGTGTCGTTCGTTCCACACGTGCTCTGTCACTGCGGATTTTGTAACTGTGCGTGGTTTGCAGTCAGCCATACGTTCTTTTATATTAACCTGAATAGAGCATCTTGTTTGTCCTATATAACTTGATTCAAAGGAACAAAGAATTTTGTGAATCCCGGCATGTTTTGAAGCTTTATTTGTCTTTTGCAGATTTAAACCAATTGTTCAGGGTATCCTTCGTTGTAAAGACAGTTTTGATATTGTTTCTTTAGCACTATGCTTACTTTGTCTGTCGAACCCATACAGTACGTTTTTTTTTACTTTTGAATTGACTGTTTTTTTCAATGCCCATTCGATCCCTTTAAACCCATATGCATATTTTTAACGGAATTGTCTCTAATACATCAGTGAAACCTGAGTTATCTCATCTCATCAAAAATTGGCAAAGGTAGAATCTGCTTCATTAACATTTGAACCATCTATAACGCAGCTTATGCAGAATATAATGAAAACATTAGATCGGGTTAATAAAGACTCGACAAACTATAACCCTGAAGCACTGGTACTATACCTAAAGCAAAATAAATTTATGGACTAAAAAAACCTACGTATTGTTACCTGGAATACCAATGGAATACTAAAGAAAAAACACGATTTTGAAATATTCCTGAACACTCTTTCTGAGACACATATGACAAACCAATCCTAACTTAAAATAAAAGGATAGAAAACATATCACACCATTCACCCAGACAACAAGCCAGGGCTGATAGTGCAATTATAATAACAGATAGGATGCTATAAAAAATGTCATCTGCAAAGAGATGATACTCAAATAGCAGTAGTTGGAATTATGTTTCTAAATCAGAAAGTAAAAGTGGGAGTTGTATATTGCCCACCAACACACAATCTTAAAATAGAAAATGACCTAGAACTCTTGAAACACCTAGACGAAAGATTTAGTGTTGAAACATGTAAACTGGAGATCTAAGTTAACTGTGACCAAAAGTATGAAACTTAGAAAAACAGTTTATAACTATTATTTGACAGACAAGCCAACATATTGTCCTACTAATCTTGATAAAATTTCAGATGTACTCGTCTTTTTCATCTTTAAAAATGTGTCGCCTAGCTTTATAGAAGTAGAAAAAATCTTTTATATTAATTTTGATCACTCATCAGTTATCTTGGCACTAGAAAAACTACTGATTGGGAAAGCTTTCATATTGTCTTTCAAAACAACATTAACTTAAATATTTAAGAACAAGTGAGCAATTACAAAAAGAAACTGAAAACTTCATCAGGCCTATCCAAACTGCAGCATACAACACTAAAAAAATAACAAAATCAGAAAATTTGTTAAAAAAAAACAAAAAATTAGAAAAACATGGCAGCAGTAGAAAGATCCCACAGACAAAATATTACTTAATAACAGGGCTCAGAAACTGAGAAGAGAAATACAAAAGTTTAAAAAAGAATGTATAAAATCCTATCTACAAGAAAGAACAAAAAGCTGACTTATTTGGCGAGCATTTGTCTGAGATATTCAATCCTAACCAAGGTTAGATAAATCACATTATGAGTGAGATAGACAACTTAAGGTCTAAAAATACCACACCAGTTACCCCAAAAGAAATAGCTGAGAAGATATCCTTACTGCAGATAAACTTAAAACTCTTTGAGAAACTATTGGTCAAGAAGCTACGACCAATAATTGGCAGTAATTGCCTCAATAATACACCAGGGCATAGTGGCCCATTTCCCGAAAAACGAGGACAAAAATAAAAAATTATTCTGATTAAAACAAAAGGGATTTTACGGTCTCTGATTATAAATATAATATTGTTTTTTTTAATCCAAAATGGCGGATCTAAAATTGCGACCAAAATTTTAAAAATAGTCTGATTAAAACAAAAGTTGGTACATAACGGATTTTACGGTATCAGATATTTAATAAATCGCATGATTAAAGCAAAAATTGGGATACAAGATTTTCTAGGTTAAAAATAAAGAATCTTATATTATTTGTTAAAATAGAGAATGGCACATTTCTTAATTGTGCAATGTCAAATATAAAACTTAAATATAAATGCGTACTATCTTTCAGTCACCCATGTCACAATCGTCAGTCATGTCTGAGCTGGCGTGGGATTAGTCCGTAAATTCATTTTCCGCCATCTTTACATACTCAGGGAGGAAAAGACAAATCGCTTCGCGTGACAATAATTTGCTTTTCTTCGGCGGTGTTATACGTAATTTTGAAATCAGCGGATCTGAAGAGACAAGCAACCAATGCATTACATCCGTCATGGTGTTTACCCTGGATGATTTTCGGGAGCTTTTTTCTCGGTAATTTTTGATATCTTTATTACGGAATTTTTGAGTTTCTTCCAAAAGCTTCTCGATGGGCAAAGGTGCCCATTCGACAATACGGGGACCAAATATTAGCACCTGGTTAATTGACGTAGGCATACAGTACCATGGGAACTTGTCGATAATCATTTCCGCAGTTTCTTTGCAATAATGTTCAAAAAGAGGTACATTTATACCGAAACCGCATGACAAGACTAGCATTATATTGTGAGCGCGATGAAGAAATTTGACCTCTAAACCTAGAATTTTGGCGGACACAGAAGAGTTAGCAAAAAATCGCTTAGTTGTGTTGCTATCATTGCTATTTCCAAATCCGGCCACTTTTGGGGTGTTAATAATAAGTCCAAGTCGCATCTTAAAACCTTTCTTCATTGACAATTTCTGCATTTGCACACCTTTTTTATCCTGCTCGGATTGCGCTTGCCATTTCTTAATTTCTAGTTTATATTCTAGTGTACAAAAAACCCCATAAAATGTATCCACGTATGTAATGAGGCTAAACCGAACTTATATTGTTCTTCTTCGACTGGCAGTGACATAACCTTCTCAATCTTTTTAAATTGTTTTGACGTGGCTCTACACAAATAGCATCGCATGTTCGAAGATATAGTGTGTTAATGTCTTTTCCGTCTATAATAGTTTCAAATGGAACAAGTTTAGCGATTTGATCATCAAGAAATTTATTTTCCTGGAAGGTTGAGGTAACATTTTCGCAAATATACTCTATTTTTATTGGACTGCAAAATCGCGGAGAGGAAGTTCTATAATTTTGCCAAATGAAGAGGTCTGGATCTTCACTGCTCGTTAATTGCAACGGTACAAGCGATGTTAATAGCATACTCGAATCTGAAGCATTCTCGTCATAAAATGTTTGCTTGTATTGACTTTGACCGGAAGAACCGTCGAATCCGTATTTCACAATCAAAACCAAACGTTTTACGTTTTCTCGAGATACAGTATTGATCACGGGCCTTTGAGTGGAAAGAATTCTGCTTCTGTGATCCAACAAATATTGTAATGGAACTTTTACTGTTGTCTCAGTAACCTTAATACCTGGCGGATAACAACAAGATTTCGCCTCCGCAATGTGTGATAGATACACACGTGCGCCTTTCTCCAGTTTTCTTGTTGTTATCAACCGATACGTCTTCCTCGTCATCTTACCTTCAACAAAAGATCGGAAAGGGTAAGATTCCCAGAAATTTCTGTACTAGAAGAATCTTCAGCAGATTGAACTGCTCTTTTGTATTTTGCAACTTCAGACGAGGATTTGGTTCCGATGTTCTTGATAACAATAGCAGCATTGGCAGCTCCGGATACCCGAAGACTCATGCAGGTTGCAAATGTGAACTCCGCCGGGTTATGTGTTTGTAGTAGATTTTCCGATCTCCGCCTCTTTGTTCGGTCTGACAACTCGTCGAAGTCTTTTGACGGACGACCTCTGCATTTCCCGCTTGGAAACACAAATAAAATAACTACAAGTTTGTTATACATACATTTCATAATAACTTTCAACGTATATTCTGTATTAGTAAATATTAATTTGTATTATTAAATATTCATATTCTTTTATTTTTACCTTTAGTTTAATTGTTCCTTGCAGCCAATTCGCATTTTTCGACAAAAATCGTTCAGCTGTTCTGTTGCTTTCGCTCCGTTTCGTTTTCATTACAGTAAAACAATTTTTTATCGTTAATTCGTCATCTGCATGAACTGTGAACTTTTTTTTAGTTTTGCAGACACGCATTTTTCTAAAATGTCCAGCTTCTCGCGATGCTCAAAGTGGAATTGTTTATTGATAGCATTGAAAAATTCCTTCCTACTGCATTCAATATCAGCGGTATTCCATGAAACAACAAAAAATAAAAAATATAAATAAATTCAGTAATTTTAGTAATTTTTCGTTAATCACTAAGTCAACAGTGACATTAAATCCAACATAAAGGTGGTTTTAATTAATAAAAAAAAAAATTCTGCGTTGCAACGGCTTCTAGTCTAGCCCGCGCCTATCGGCAAAACACACGTACACATTCAAACAGCCGTAGAAAGTGCAGGGGCACCTCGTGACACAAGAACTTATACCGAATCAATAGAAAATATTAAAAGCTTACTTTAAAAAAAAAGGAGATCTTCGATCTCAATCGATCTCACTACTGTTTTCATTATTTTACAAAATGTTTCGATTCTAAGAAATCGGTAAATACCAATATTTGACGTGAATGTTTACACCCGTTATACATTTTAATTATGTGTAACAACATAGTAATATAGTTTTCTTACCTTCGTCAACGATGTTCATTTTACCGAATTGGTAACAAGCACTTCGAACAATAAATATACGTATTTGAACACCGAGTGAATTTCTCGTGATTTCTACGAGGCGAGAGCACCGCAAAGCTGACTGAGTTTGAACCGGTATTACACGTGATGCGTGAGGGCCCAACTCATTGTGGACCCGCACCGATATGCAGTGGCGCCACCTCTACGAGATTAAGAGGTACTAAATCTGAAATTACTATTTTCATTTGTTTGGTTTTTGTTTCGTGAAATGGGTTTACGTTTCCTAAGAGCTACTTTTGGCTAACCGTTATAAAACATACGTTTTTGAAAACGCATACGTTTGATGTTCAGCAAAATAAATATGGCAACATTGTAAAGCATTTCTAATTGTCATTTGATTTACAATTTTGACACGTTTTTGAAAGGTAATGGGAGTCTTAATAAAAATGTTTTTGTTTTAAATGTCATCAATAAACACAAGCTTTGAAATCTTCTTTTTAGCACTTCATTACTACATTATTTTGACTGTACTGTGTACTATCAACCACTTCTCTAAAAACTGGCAATAACTACGTTCTTGTAGAATGACTAGAACACAAAATAATGCTTTTTCCAATGGCATATATATTTCTTAAAATTGTTGATTGATGTTAAATATGATAATATAATATTAGCTTTGTGCTCTCTGAGAATCTCGCGTTTACATTAAAAAGTTTTGGTTCGCAAATCTATAATTCATAATTTCAAAATACCACATACAATTTTATTTACCAATTGAATATTAGTAGAATGGTATATTTTTCTGTTATTGTATAAATGTTTTTTATGTTCTACATCCTTTTAGAAACCCATAATTGCCCCGGGTGCAAACGATACAAGCAATTAAGCTTGGAAATTTATGTTTTAAAAAAAAACTAATTATACCAAAAGAAATTTTTATTTCTTGTCACACTACATTTATCGTGGTCAAAACTTTCAGAAAAATGCAATCATTAGTTAAAAATTATCTTAATAGCGCCAGCTTTCGTAAAGGCATCCACAACTTCTTTAGGGCGCACGCTGAAACTAATTTGCAATATATCTGTTGTAATTGTTACACATTTGTTATATCGTTGATTTTGTCCTTTATCGTTCTTACATATACATTATTCTAATACACTACAAAAAGTAACTTTGAAAGTAACGCCACCATTTTCTTCTGAGTGAAGTTAGCAACTTACTACTACAGCTAAAGCTGTGTTACTACTGAGGATACCACAGTTCTCCCCCACTTACCTTAATACTATCCTATTGTTTTGGAACACAACATTAACTTAAACTTAAAGATACATTAATTTGAAAAATAAAGTTATAATTCATAATCTCTTAAAAATACAGGTTGTCTCTTGGCACGCTCAGACCTCCTTAGAATAGGTAAGTCTGGTTGTTGGTCTCTGTTTGGGTTTTGGTGCGTTATTTGGCATCTCTGGAAGTTCTTCTTCAACGCTTCGACTAAGTAATCTAGGAACATCAAATGTGACATATGTTGCGTTGGAATGTTTTTGTGAATGTGATTCCTTGAAGTCTTGGTGAGTTACACGGGTGGAACATAACTAGTTAATATGGCGTTTGATAATACGTCCTGAGTCTATCTTCACAAGGTAGTGACGAGAGCCCAATCTTTCTGTAACGTACCCAAATTCCCAGATTTCGCTACTTTGTTGGAACATGCGGATTTGAACTCTCTCCCCCACTGATAAGGAACGAACTTGGTTTTTCACAAGCTGTGATTTCTGCGAGTGATTTGGAAAAATTGCGTCCAATTGGATTCTGATCTTGTGACCGTAATAGAGATCAGCCGGAGATTTACCACATGTAAGAAAAATGGCCCGGTATTTGCACATGATTTTTTCAACTTTCTGCAATAAACTTCTTGGTTCCTCTAAAATTGATTTCAGGCGATTCTTGAAGGTTCGCACGTTCCGCTCAGCTAACCCGTTAGTAGCGGGATCACCGGGGGCAATAAATCTTTGTGACACTCCATGTGTAGAACAATATTCTTTGAATTCAGTGCTTGTAAACATTGTAGCATTATCCATACAAATATTTTAGGATATCCTTGAAATGAAAAAATGTCTTCTAAAAGAGCAATAGTGGAACCAGTTGTAGGTGCGTCTCGTACAATACGGATTTCAGCCCATTTTGACTTCGCATCAACACACACCAAGAAATGATGTCCTTGGAACGGTCCTGCATAATCCACATAAATACACTCCCAGTTGGTTTTTGGTGGATCCCACGGGTGTACGATAACTTTTGGAGGGTTGTTGCGCAGTTTAGCGCATTCTTGACAACTTCTAACAAGTTCTTCTATGTTACGATTCAATCCAACTCAATAGACGTAACGTCTAGCTAGTTGTTTCATTTTTGTTATGCCTATGTGTGTCGCATGTAATTCCTGGAGAATAGAGGCTTGAAAAGTTTTCGGTATAACAACCCTATCGGCTCGAAATAAAATACCACGAGAAAGGGTAAACGACGAATCTACCGATTTTGTTCGAAGTTCTTTAATGATGGCTTGTAATTCTGAGTCCTTTGTGGTTTCTTGTAGGATGATATTAGCGGTAATAGAAATATTTGAAATTCGAAATAAAGTTTCAAAGTATAAATCATCAACTTCTTGATTGATGTAAGTGTCGAATGTTTTCTGTTTTTGAACAATTGGGGCGCGAGACAAGCAATCAACATTTTCATTGTCTTTACCTGTCTTGAATCTTACTGTATAATCAAATCCAGATAAAAATGATGTTTGTCGAAGTAAGCGCGCTGACGTCATTTGTGGCAATGCCCGATTTTGGCCAAAAATTCTGGTAAGAGGTTCATTATCAGCTAAAGCTTCGCGGTCCAACTGGTTGTAATTTTGTTCGGAATGGGTCAGTGATCATAAAGCATACGCTATTGGCTTTTCACTTCCATCAATTGAATGACTAAGTACTGCAGCTACTCCGCTGGGGCTGGCATCTGTTGTAAGGATAAGCGGCAGCGTTAGATCGTATGGTATGAGAACACGTTCACTGCACAGTTCTGTTTTAAGGTTGATAAAAGCTGATTCACACGCAGCGGTCCAAAAGTATCGCTGGTTCTTGCACAGCAACCGTCGTAAAAGGTAACATTTTGTTGAAAAATCAGGGATGAACCGCGAGTAGTATGTTACCATGCCCAGAAATTGTCGCAATTGTTCTACATTCGAAGGACGTGGCATTACTAACACTGCTGGTACCTTTTCTGGCGATTTGCTTATTTTGTTATATTCGATAAAGTATCCCAAATATTCAGTTTTTGTTTGAAAGAACGAACATTTGTTTCTGTTTAGATGCAAATCATTTTCTGACAATCTTTGCAAACACATTCGCAAATTAGAAATTCATTCATCTTTAGTAGCGGCATGGACAATGATGTCATCGAAATATGCTTCTACGTTTGGAAGTCAACGCAGAAGTTGTGACAGGTTACGATTAAATTCCGAAGGAGCAGTCTTTATTCCGAAACTAAGTCTGTTCATTCTGTATGTTCCTTTGTGTGTGGAAATTGTTTGAATTTTACTTCCCTCTTCATCGACTTTCAAATGTAAATATGCTTTATATAAGTCTAACTTACAGAAGTATGTGGAATTACGCAAGCTATTGAGAACATCTTCAATTCTTCTAATCGGAAAATTGGCTGATTCTAACCTTTCATTCACTCCAGTTTTGTAATCAACACAAATTCTAATACTTTTATCATGCTTAGGTATTACAACAAGGGGTGATCCCCAGTCACTTGTGGAAACAGGGGTAATGATACCTGAATGCTCAAGTGCGTCCAATTCTTTTTCAACTTGTTCTCGTAAGGAGTAAGGAACATCGCGTTCTCTAATAAAAATTGGTTTGGCATCCTTTCGTAGAGTAAGTGACATTTGCAAATTGGGAACACAACCTATCTTTTCCTGAAAAATGTCTTCAAATTCTCGAAAAACATCAACTTGAAGCATTGGTGACACGCTGAGGCAGGAGCCGGCTGGTAAGTGGTATGTTGAGTCACTTCATCGTCAATTTTTTTTAATTCAAGATCTAGACCTTTTATCCATTCACGTCCAATTAGAAAATCGTGACCCTGTGGCACAATGTACAGATCAGCGCAGAGAGATTTATTTTTATATTTGACATTAACCTTAGCTTTGCCTTTGCATGGAACAAGATCTTTTGAAAATGTTCTGAATGTTACATTAGCTGGTTGAATTGCAATTCCGAGGTTGAGCTTAAAAAATTCATCTTCTGAGAGGATAGAAAACTTCGCTCCTGAGTCGACTTCTATATTGTGCGGTTTATTATTTATGAGAACTGTAAGCATATACTTTCTTGAATCAGGATTGACTTTCCGTAAGTCAAACAAGGGTTGAATAATATTGAATCCGTATGAATAAACTGCATCATCTTCATTTGAAACCTGCTTACTGTCAGCTGCTTGACTTAAGTGCGTTTTAATACAAACTTTAGCGATATGACCGTTTCTTTTACAGGACTTGCAATAGAGATTTCTTCGATCGGTGCGGCACTCACTAGATTTATGTTTATTTTTTCCACAATTGAAGCACAAATTTTTAATTCCAAGTGCTCGATAATCTACTTTTGTCCTATTTGGCTGATTTCGATAGTCCCGTGATGATGATGAACGCGACAAGGAACGGCGAAACATTGATTTACTACGATAATTTAATATTTGGTCGCGATTACGGGGACAATTTTGACTTTTCTCACGGCGGGACCGAGAATGGCGAACCTGCGACAGTTTGTTCACGTCACTTCCGCTTTCCGACACGACCGAAGGGTTTGTTTGTTTCATTAGTTCTTTGCTTTGAATGCGTGACCCTTCTAACACAACGGCTTTGTCCACAATGTCATGAAATTTGGTAACATCCGTTTGCAGTAATTGTTCTCGAATATAATTGTCTCTTAAACCTCGAATAAATTGTGCCCGAAGAAAAATTTCGGCAACCGATACCTTTTGTTTACACGAACACTCTACATGGAAATTACAATCTGCTAAGTTTCTTTGTAACGTGGCAACATACTCGGCGACAGATTCTTTCTCAGCTTGATAACACGATAAAAAATAATGTTGAGCCACGACACTGTTGGTTTTTGGTGCGAGCATCTTTCTGAAATTGTCGACAAGGTCTTCGTATGGTACATCTTTGACTTGGTGATTTGGCCCCAAGAATGCTGATAAGTTATTGTAATGAATTGACCCAATTGATGCACACAGAAGTTGTGCTTTTTTTGATGTATCGGTGACATTTTTAACAGCAAGGTGGTTATCAAATCGTTCTAGGTATCTAGTAAATTTTTCTTTTTTTGCATCGTAGTTTGAAATGGAGCAATATTTAATACTGAGTCGGAAGTGGTGGCTGGTCTATTTAGAAGTTGTTCGACTAGGTGTTGCTGGGTGGTTGTAATAGTTTCGGCAAAAACTCCCAAAATTTGTTTCAGCTGTTCGGCATCCATATTTATTCAAATTGTAATAGAAATTGCTTGTGTCAAGTTGAAAAATTATTGAAAAACACAACCGTTGAGGTTTTACGGTGTTAATAGTACTTAACGTTTAATGGGGCATTGAACTCGGCAAGTATTTAGTTGAAAAATAATTACAAAAAACAAAAACAAAAAAAAACACGTGCGTGTACTTACGGGAGTTACGTACGTTGTCACGTGCACTTTTATAATTTTCACATCGTCGCCAATTTGTTGTAATTGTTACACATTTGTTATATCGTTTATTTTGTCCTTTATCATTCTTACATATACATTATTCTAATACACTACAAAAAGTACCTTTGAAAGTAACGCCACCATTTTCTTCTGAGTGAAGTTAGCAACTTACTACTACAGCTAAAGCTGTGTCACTACTGAGGATACCACAATATCTAAATAGGCATTAGCACTCAAAATAACTTAGTAAGAATCAGTTACAAATAATGTATTGCTTTAAGCGACATTAATACAAAATTCAGTGCATGTCAGCCAGCTGAAAATATATACGTTTGTAGGTTTCGTAGACTTCAAGTCTGCTCTCAGTCTTACGAATCGATATAGACGTATACGTTTATCTACTTGTGAACGGTCAAAAATAAAGTTCCTAGTGCATAGAATAACTGACATCATTGAACAAGTCTGCTGTTTTCCTAGATGTCGCTGAAACTTTTGATAAATTTGTAGAAATACTAACGTCATACACCACAGATAGACTCTTCAAAATTAAAGAAGAAGAAGAATATTCACTTTTTAAAGAGATATTAGGGTGGTGCTTTAAGATAGTGTACTGGCTTTTATCCTCTATTTGTTATATACTAGCGGTATATCAAACTTATAGGAAACCACAGTGGCTACGTTTGTTTGCAGATGACACCGCAATACTAACAATAGGGAAAAACCAAGAATTATCCGTTAGATATCTACAAACAGCCAGCAATGCTATACTTGACTAGTATAGTACTAAGATACAGACATTTTTATTGGCTGATTGAAAAAAACTTCAAACTTTTAATCTCCAACAAATTACTGATTCATAATCAAGCCCTAAAACCAATATGGCTGTACGGTATCCCTTTTTGAGACTGTGTCAGTGATTCCAACATTAAGTGTATTCAAACATTCCAGAATAAAGTATTACGAAACATAGTGACTGCTCCCTGGTATGTTCGAAATTCTGATCTACTAACCATCAAAAAAGAAATTAAAAAATTTGCCGAAAAACATGAAGGTAGACTTCACCTCCGCGCCAATGCAGATGGTCTTCAACTGTTGGACAACAATCACACACAAGATTGAAGAGGAAAAAACCATGTAATCTTGTGTATAAAAGCATAGCACAGTGCTCGAGTGAAGTTCTGAAAAATCTATGACATCTCTAGCCGATAAGTACACAGTATTAAGAATTGAGATAAAAATTGATGATTAGTCTTCAAAGACTAGCTTTAATTGTAGGCACAACAGTGCTACTTATACATAACTTTTAAAAAATCTGATTTGAAGATAATAAAACAAATATTAAATAAAATTTAATTAAAATTTTTGATAATCTCTTTGTAATGTAAATAAGGCGTGTAACAAAAAATATAAATAAATTATGCTTAAATAGCACTACTAATATGATAATTATCATGGTTTTAAAATTTTAGTCAACATGTCAAATGAATACAAAACGTTTTGTATTATTCTAAAATAAACATTTTATTATTTGTATGCTGTATTTATTTTTCATTACTAAAATTTTTAATTTCACCAAGCAAAACAAAGATACAAAAATATCACACGTAAGCTCAATTGTTTTTTATTGTTTCAATTATTGGTTTTTTGGTGTATATTTTTTAATAATGTTTTTCTTATGTTTCTAACTAAAATGATTTGTTTGCATTAATTTATTTACTTTAGTTATTGAGCACAGTATGTCATAAACTAAAACGCAAACAAATATTGCAAAAAAATTATTACAGGATAAACTTTAGTTAACAATGTTTAATTATTTGTATAACTTTTTAATTAGCTTTTTTATTGTTTTTTTAAGAAAAAATGCTAAACACGACATTCAGTTAAATGTAAAAAGTCAATATAGTTCTAAATTGTCTTGTTTACAAGTTTATATTTAGCTTTTAATTTCGTTGATTAAAGAAACATAACTACTATTTACAAAGCTTTGTTTAATTTTTATTTTGCAATTAGATTATAATGGTACAGAACGCAGGTAAACAAAACACGTAATTGATTAAACATTTTAGAAAAATTAAATTCTGCATGGATGAGTAGTTTAATTGATTTGTATTTAATTATCTAGTAGGTTAAAGCTAAATTGTTACGTTTTTGTTTTAGGTACCTGAAAGGATTAGAGCAATGAACGCTAGTGTTAAACTTTTACTAATAGTTAGAGAGCCAGTAACCAGAGCAATTTCAGACTACACTCAATTAAGAACTCATGCAGCCACAGCATCTACAGCTACTACAACCGCACCCCCACGAGCCTTTGAACAGCTTGCATTGATGTCAAACGGATCTATAAACGAACAATATAGACCTTTATCAATTTCTATATATCACAACTACGTTCACAGATGGTTGGAGGTATTTCCGAGAGAACAAATTCTCGTTGTAAACGGTGATATGTTGATCGAAGATCCTGTACCACAACTGCAAAAGATCGAGAAATTTTTAGGTTTAGAATCGAGAATAGGAACACACAATTTTTATTTTAACGAAACTAAAGGGTTTTATTGTTTGCGAAACGAAACTTCTGACAGGTGCTTAAGAGAGAGTAAAGGTAGACGACATCCTAGAGTCGATCCGTTAGTGGTTTCAAAACTTAGGAAATACTTTGGTGAACACAATCAGAAATTTTACGAGTTAATTGGAGAAGATTTAGGATGGCCAGAGGAGTAACCCTAGTTTTTATTTAGTCATTAAATTCTTATCGTTTCTAGGTCATGCGTACGTTACTTTATCTAATCTTAAAATTTTTGTTCTACATATAAAAGATTGGTGTATTTAAAAGTAACGTTAATTTGAGTTACGTGCTTATGGAACAAAAATATTTTAGTTGATTCGTACAAGGAAATTACATAATTTGTAGAATCGAAGGAAATGTTAAGGCGGAAATTGTGTTTCCTGTTGCAAGAATTTAAAGTAACGTAATTACATCGTTCAATTTTAAACACAACTTAGTTGCCTATTTAAACATTTATCGAGAAGCATTTCCGAAAATGATACACGATGTCAACACCCTTCACTAGTTAATATTTTAAGCTTGGGATTTAGTAGTCTTCCCTATGCTAAGTTGCACATAAATAACGAACGGCAGTTCTTATATGAAACTAATACATATCAATTAAGTATTCATTGACCTAGATAAAGTTGGATCATATTGATCAGTGCCTTATTTTAGTTAAAATGTAATCCACGTTGGACGTTGTTAAGATGTGTAAGGTTTCTGCGCAACAATTAGATAATTGTGATAATAGATGCGTTCAATTGTGTTTCCATCAAAAAGTAAAAATTCAGTTTAGATGCACTTGAAACTGTTACATATTTATGAATTAACTTAGTGCATTTATTGTTGTAGGAGAATATTGTTCACGTTTTGACACTTATTATTTAAATTTATGTAAAAAGCTCCCACGGCGTGAAACCATTGCAACACGTCAATATTATGTTGCGCAGAAATACTAAGTAAATATCGGTTTGGTTGAGGATAACAACTTTTCGCATTATTTAAACTAATGCCAAAATTGATACCCGAGCCATATCGTAAATGCACAAAGGTTTATATATTTACACTGGGGAAGAAAAGCAATATTATTTTTAAGTATGGAAATATTTAATATTTTTATGAAGTTTCTAAATGTTGATATTCAAGTGGGAGGGTTGGGGTTAAATTTATATAGGTAAATGTAGGGATGCTTATAACATATCAATTACATATCGTTACAACTTAATCGTTTACATATCATTTTTAGGATACACTTAGTTATTAAGGATGATGTAAACAAACATATCAAAGTTTAAACTGAGAATTAATACATATCAAAATGTGATTAAATATACATATTACGTCTTTATATAAGTGTAATGCTACCTGTTTCAACTTTTTGTGTATTATAGAGTGTACGTCTGTTGTCATTGTGAGCATGTGTGTCTCTAAACTTATATTCTATGCTATAGAAAATATTTTTTAAATCTTACAATTCTACAAAAAAATCTACGTACCAATTTATACAGTTCTAGTCTTATTAAATCAATTACTAAAAAAAAATGTTAGTACATATCATTTACAGAAAATTTTAATGAAAAAACAGTTTTATAATCTTCGAAATGGTACTATCGCGTTTATGTTATTTAGAAAAAACTGTTTTATCTGCGAAATTTAAATATTTAGCTACTAAATAAATGTTTTCGAAATTTGCCTTGGCAATTTTATCAAAAAGTTTTTAAATAAAAATAGTACAACGTCTATTTTCTCATACTTGTCTGTAATTCTCTAGATTACATTAACAAACTTTTACATGTTGTATGTTGTATATGGCGTTAGTCTTTAAAATGAAAATTGTTTCTTCTTTGGTGGTAGATGATAGTTAATTACTTTAATTAAACTTAGCTAGATAAAAAAAAATTAAAAAAATCATCCTTTGCTGAAACACACCAGTATTCTATTACAAATACAATAACTACAAAAGAATTTATAGCTAATAACATGTTACCTACGTAGTTAAGAAATAATATTTTTGTTAAAATACGTTGGGCCACTAAATGTTAGATATAACAATGAAATCTTTAAGATTTATTTAATAGTTTAAAAAAAATGGCCAGGTTTCTTAGAAAGAAAGTATACTTATATTGTTAATTATTTTAACGTAAGTTATAGTATATTTTCACTGTTAAATATATGCACCGTTATAACTATACTTACCTGTTTTTCGTTTATTTGTGTTTTTATTAATGTTTTATAATACTTGTTATGCCGATTCACATACGTCAACAATTGTTTTGTTATTAAACATAAAAATCTAAATAAAATGTACAATTATAAAATGTATGTGAATATTTTTACTTTGCCTGTTTATAAAAAATACTGTGTATTTGTGGAAAATTAAAAATAAATGTTTTAATAATTTTAAATTTCTTATTTTATTAACTAGTCGGTGTAAAAGTGTGATTACATAAGTGTTTACTAAATCTTTAATGTACGTATAAAAAATACTATCGTTGCGGACAAACCGTAAATAATAAAAATTGTTAGTGGACTGTATTTAATTTTAATTGAAATTGTTTAAATTGTTTACAATTGCGTCTAACATATGTGTAGCGTGACAAAATTAAACTTTTTCTTACTTAAACTTACTTAAAATTGAAAAATGACATGTTGCCTCACTAAAATCAAATGCCCAGAATGTCTTTAACATAAATTCGGGGAGGCAAAAATTATTTCGGTAGAATTAATTTCCAAATTAAAATAATATACAAACTTAGATATACATGCGTTTTTATAAACTAATTTATACTATATACTTAACAAAATTGCTTAATAAACATGAACTGCATATTTAAAATATAAAATAAACAAAATTTATATCTTTAATAAATAAATGTACACAAAAAAAACATAAAACGTTTTAATCAATAGGCAATATTGCAATCCTATTGATTGCTCAGACTGAATGTCCATTTTTGTCTTTATTTTGACTACTCTTACTTTTCCATCATTGCCAGGTATTACTTTTACAAGCCATAGGCCATTTTAGGAAAGGTAAATTATCATCTTTTAAAAGTACAAGCATACCTTCTTTGACGTTAGGAATCGAATGTTTCCATATAGGTCTATGTTGTAATGAGTTTAAATAATCTAAGTGTCATTTAGCCCAAAAGTGTTGTTGCATTTGGGTACATCTTTTCCAAAACTTTAATTTATTTTCTGCAATAAGAGTAAGAGCAGGTTCAGAAAAGGCTGCTATAGGAGCACCTATTAAAAAGTGACCTGGAGTCAGATAAGTTAAATCAGAAGGATCGCTCGTTATTGAAGTTAATGGTCTTGAATTTAAAATGTCTTCAATTTAAACAATTAACGTATTAAATTCTTCGTAGGTGAGTTGGTTATTGCCTACTACTCGTTTAATGTGACATTTCGCACTTTTAACACCAGCTTCCCACAATCCTTCAAAAACAGGAGTTTTATCTACATTTTTATAAAAATTATTGAACTGATTTAACGCACCTTTAAAAGTTAAACGATTGTCGCAGAAAACCTTGCTAGATTTTCTCCTTCAAAAAATAAATTTTTTGAAAGCATCCAAGAAGTTTTCGGTAGTCATGTCTGACAAAAGTTCCATATGAATAGCCTTTACTGAAAAGCACATAAAAAGTAAAATATATATAGGAGTTAGTAGAAATCTCTTTTAAATATAGATTGTTTAATATAAAATGAACCCCAAAAATCAATACCAATGTTTTCGAATGAACGGTATGCATTTACTCTTTTTTCAGAAAGAGAATCCATCAATTGCTTAGAACAGTTAGCCTTATGCTTAAAACAAGTGACACATTTGTAAATGTTTTTCTTAATTTCTTTATTGCTGTTTGTAATCCAGAATTTTAAATTAAGACTACTTTAAATTTGTTTTTGTCCAGTGTGCAATAACCTTATATGTTCCCTACGAATAATTAAATCAGTAATATGATTGTTTTTTGGAAGAATTATAGGATACTTTTGGTCATACGAAATGTTAGCATTTTGAAGCCGTCCACCGACGCGTAAAATTTGCTCTTTATCAAGAAATGGAGAAAGACCACTTAAATTGGTTTTAATTTTATTGTTACGTTTTAAAGCTCAAATTTCTTCAACAAAACATGTTTGTTGTTCTTGCCTAATAATGGATGTTAAAGCAAATTCTAATTCAAAAACAGTCAAATTTCCGGTAACTTTATTTTTAGATGTGATATTAGTATAAAATCTAAATATATATGAAACTACTCGTTGAAGCCTATTTAAATCAGAATAATTTTCAAAAAACGAATGTTTTGATAGTCCTTGAAGAAACTTGTTTCAATTTAGGTAAAAAATTGCAATTAGTTATTTTAGTTTCTATATTATGACAAAAGTTAATATTTCTATAAACATTGAGTATAATAAGGAAAGTTGAAATCAAGCTATGCAACGCCCTACCATTAATATGACTGACGAACGCTTATTGAAAACATTCTTGCGCTTATTCAAAGTGCTACTCCACCTGATTTAAAGGTTCAGCTACTGTCGTGTAGTAGTAGACATGCCATACCAAATATTTCTGGAGCTGTTTTCTAAAGAACAAAGTAATAATAAACTAACGGGTATTCCTTTGCCAATGCTTGCTTATTGTTTAATATTGACAACCTTTTGCGTAACGCTAAACAAATACTTTACATGTCTACTATTGGCTTTCATTCCGGTTATCACTAGGTACCTGTCAAACTTAAAGACCGTATTAAAACGGGATTCAATACTTTTTTTGGTATTTTGTACGCTCTTTGGTTTACGCAATGCTTCTGCGACATTTCAAAGATTGATCGACAGGGTTCGCGCTAGACTAACTGGTGTAACAGTGTTGGAATGTATAAATGACTTGATTTTTCTATCACGTTCATTTGATGAACATTTAAGAGATCTATATAAATATATATTTAAGTATATGTTTGCGTGTGATTCGGTTCCTTATTTCTGACTATATAACGCCAGGTGGAATACAAGCCGATCACAAAAAACGCGCGCAGTGATAGATATGCTACTACCTACTAACGTCAAGCATGTCATCTCGTTTACACAAAACCGTAGCTGGTTACGGCGCTTTATTGAACATTTGATCAACATTTTGAAAGCGCTTATTTTACTGACTTGTAAAGCAGCAAAATTTAAGTGAGGATATGCTAGAAAAATCGTATTTACTAAGTCGAAACAAACATGAATTATCGTCTTCTCCAATTTTAAGACAAGCAGATTAAAATCTGCCTTATATCATCAAATATGATGGAATTTCACCCGCTATTGGAGCATGTCTACTACATGAGGAGGGTGCAGATAAGAAGCCTTCTTACTCATATTGAAGTCAATCACTGTTGTACGGAACGCAAAGCTCCGAGTTTGGTGTATGCGGTAGAAAAATGTTGAGGTTATATACAAGGATCACAAATTATTATTAAAACTGATCATCAACCTCTTAAATGGCTAGTGTCTTTGCAATATTTAAATAGTCGCCTGGTTTTATGGGCTATAGTGTTACAAAGCTACGATCTACTAATAGATTATATACCTGGAAAAACTTACGTCATCGCCAAATGTCTTTTACGACCGTCTTTGGATGCTGATCTACAACGAATTGTTTTAATTAGCACTGTAACAACGCTCGTGTCACCAGAATCTGCAAGAAATCTTAGAAACGAACAAAAGACACCAAAAAGACTATAGATTCCTTTGAATGGGACAACCCATATCTAATTGATTATACTCGATGGACTGATCGTGATTATGTCATATTATCTGGTGTGCTGTATCACTATGTGCCTCATATTAAGTCTGAATCGGTTCAATTAGTTGTTCCAAATTCTAAGATTACGAAAATCTTGTGCAAACGTGTACAAATCATTTTTAAATTAATTATATTTTTGTGAATATAATCTTATTTGTAACAACGAGCCGCCCTGTTGCAACGATAAGACAATGACCCACACTCTTTAGTTAGAAAGGGCTGCCTTGTGGTAACAAAAGTATAATTAATTTGTCAAGATTGCTGCGTTTGGTGTTAACAAACTAGCGTCCTCCATTACAAACAATTCAAATATTTGTTTAGCTACTCAAATTAACCTGTGTTTTTAGAACTTCGCATCACGTTACTTAGACAGCTTTCATTGATTCAATAACGATATATAAGAGATGTTTTAATATAAACAACAAACATGCATTAAAATGAGATGATGCAGCTACATGGTGGCAAGGAATTAAAAGTTCAATTTAATGCTTTGATAAAGCTATCACATCACTTTGATATTCTTATGGTTATCTAAAACCCGCGTACCAAATTTTCCAGGATTTTTTGCGCTTCAACAAGATAATGAAAAAGCCGATGTGTTTATTTCTAAAACGCGTGCATTGTTATCACGTTTTACAGACAAATCTGTTATTTTAGAACACTTACAACTTTACATGGTGTACGGACTTTTAAATGTGAGAATTAGAAAAAAAATTACTTGCGATAAAATGAACTCATTCAAAGAATTGATCAAATCTGCACGTGTTATTGAACAAACTTTCTTTGAAATTAGAAGTAGATGACTAACTTTACTAAAAATAATATGCCTGACAATAGCCATCAGAAACATATTCCTAAACCTAAACAATGTGTTTATTGTAGAAACTATGGACACGTTAAAGATGAATGTAAAAAGTTAGTACGTATATGTTCCAAGTCTTCAAATGTTACTAAGAATTAGAAACATGTTGTGAATAATGCTAGTTTTAGCTCATGTTTTGTAGGTCCAAGTAGCGACTGTAAAATTTTGTGTTGTGGATGCGAAACACCTGGGTATATCCACAGCAATTGCTCTATTTTTTCAAAAGGTAAAACCAAAGTTGCTCATGTGAGTATAGTTAGATCCGATTCACCTACTGAATCTTTATGTAATATGTTTAATGAAGTATCAAACTGTAACAATTTTTAATCTCAGAATACACGACCACTGACTCGTGTTCACATTGAAGGCCATAGTGGATACAGCTACCTCGATTCCGGTGCTTAATCTAACATAGCAGATGCTACACTCAGAAAAACATTTCTGCAGAATGCTGTCCCATATGTTTCCAAAGTCATGGAAATGATACTCGCAGATGGCGAAACGTCAAATGTACTTGTGTTTCAAGTTAAAATTCTCTTAGGAGTGAGATTGCATAATAATTCATTAATTTCTGTACCAGAACACTCTCAAAGTAACACTTTTAAGTGCGGATTTCTTAAAAATAGCAAACATTGTTATTGATATACCTCATGAATCTATAGAAATTTACCTCAAAGGATTTTCCCAATAGACTCTGAACCCAATTCTGCAAATCAATGTTTCTGCAATTTGAATTCAGTTCAGTTAAAAGACACTAAATTAAATTAAAATAAATAGCAAAATTGTGTTTTTCTGTGTAAATAAGGTCACTTAAAAATTGCTCGTTTAAAGACATTCCTTATAGAGAAAAAAAACCGTTAAAGACAATACAAATTTTAGTTCCTTTTTAGTGCATTTAGAAAAACAGTAAAGGAGTATCACATATGACAAAAAAAATTAGCAACATACACGTGACCCAATTGCGATGCTCAGACACTTCCCCAATTAGCCAGAACTCGATAAGCGAGTCTAGAGTATTCGATTGAACAGTTAGAAGAGAAGCAAAAGGAAATTTTGAGATACTTATTTGCTGAATTCCCGAAACCTGTAACTGCAAAGGGCTTAGAGTTTAACGTAATTTTTTAACCATTGCACTTGTAATAGCAAAGACTTGCGAACATGGATCCAGAGTTGCTTTAACAAGACTAAAATTAGTGCAATTATTTCAGAGTGTAGCCTAAATTGTACCGATGGCAGCAGTATGACTGAAGTGAGTAGGCAAAAGACAAATAGAATTTGTTTGAGCAACTAGAAGATTAATTGGTAATGTAGTCAGTTTTAAAAGTACAAGATTAAAATGACTGACACAGTACAAGCACAATCGCTCAGATTTACAATCTGCTATTAAATGAGCTCCTAGATAATTAAAACAACGCGTATGGTTACGCATGCTTTTGTTTCTTTTATTTATTGACATTCGTTGAAATTCTGAACACCGAGGAATACTGTAATCAGGTTTACATACAGAACAACAATAAGATGATGAAGAGGAGCAAATGAAAGTAGAATTACGATCTAATAATACTTTTTTGTGTAAGTGAAACGAGAAGCCTAAAATTTAGAATATCTTTTAGGGACATTCCGGCTAAACACCTATCGTTTTGGTAGCGTTTTTTAAGGCTTTATAAACAATTTTATAGTTAACCTCGGTTAATGGAAAGCTAGAACCAATAAATTATTCTTTTCGAGAATGTTTTTAAATAATAAAATTTTGCGAAAAAATTAAACTTTTATTATTACACACCAACGAATCAAAAAAATCGATAAAACTTGTCCATGTCGCGATTTATCAATCAATATGCGGAATTATAATGTTTGAAAAAAATTTTTGAAAGGAACAGAAGGAGAACTGCATAACTATTGTAATGTTTCGCTATCGGTGTCAGCACTTTTAAGCTTAAAAAAGATGGTCCGGATTGAGTAAATAAAATCTCTGAAACTTTTTTGTATTTGATTGGTAGGAATCTAATCTTTCTTAGCCAGAGTAAAATTTTTAATTATTTGTCGACTTCTCTAAAATTGGATTTGCTAATTCACCTTGCAAAGATATAGGAATAGACTCATCATAGTTTAGTTGCAGTTTCCACACTTTCTGCATGACAAGTTTGGCGGTAAGAGGAGATACCAGCCCTAATAAGTAGAACAATTTTGTGATAATTGATAACAGTTTGCAGTTTTGTGACGCTACTAAAAGAAATAAAGAAGGAAATTTTATACTGATTTTCATCAGAGTAAGGGTAGCATTGAATGTCCAAAGCTTTTGATTCAGTTTCTCTGAAACTTAATGCAACGTTTGGTTCAAAGGATTTTGAAAGTAGGGTAAACTGTCCCACAGTGAACCACGGTACACAGTGAACCACCCGAGTTTAAGTTTCCCCCAGAATCTGGAGAGAGGCGGCGCTATATGTAGTGGGGTGCCTACAATCCAATTACTCGTTTTCATGTTAGTTTCCGCGCGTAAGTCGTTGTTTGCCGTTACAGTGCGTTAATACGTGATTTAAGGTAAGCAAAGTAAAAAATATGACGTACTTTTTACGATTTTTACTAATTATTCATGGCGTATATGGTTATACTGAACGTGACAGCTTTTAAAGTGTGTACTTAAGTCTAAAAAAACACTAACAGTTTTGTTGCTAACCTTGTGGAAATGGTAATGCTTGTTATTGCATCATAATATTGATCAATGTCCACAGTGAACTGGTACACAGTGAACCGCTGGTCCACTGTGTACCTTATACGTTAGTCGGCTGTTGTGTATAGGTTTCTACGTATTATATTTTTAATTTAAGGAGTGTTTATTTTTACAGAATGGCCCGGAAAAAGAAGGAACTCAAAATAGGCACACATACGCAAGAACAGATGAGGAAGACACTTGTTCTTAAAGCTGATGGTTTAAGCTTAAAAGAAGCGGCAAAAAGAAAACTGATTCCGTACGCAACTTTAAGACGCTACTATTTAAAACAACAGCTGCAAGGGGAGGCAGCTAAACTTACCCCTAACTACGAGGTTAACAAAATTTTCACGAAAGAGCAGGAACATATGTTACTTGACTATTTGTTTCAATGTGCTTACACATTCTATGGTGTAACAAATAAAGATTGTCGGCTAATTGCCTATGAAATGGCAACACATAACAATATTCGGATACCCGTGTCGTGGAGTGAAAGTAAAATAGCTGGCACGGAATGGTTACGATCATTTCGGCAAAGAACTCCGGGACTTACGCTGAAATCGCCCGAACGTTGTAGTTTAGCAAGAGCCACAGCCTTTAATCGGACTAATATTGATAAGTTCTTTGATAACCTCCACAATATCTTACGAAGACATGAAGCTTTTGTTTCTTTTTGTTATTTTATTTTACGAGGGCATATTGAATACTAATGCCTCCATGGCTATAACTTTTATAATAACGGGCCAGACCGTGTCAAAAGTGGTTTGCCATTTACCTTAAGTATTAGTACATAAGTCCTCCTAGTGGAGATTCTCAGCAACATCGCGCTTGCGCACAACAACTCTAAACATGGCGACCGACATGGACGTACGGTTAAAGCAACGAGCTGTCATTGAATTTCTTACTGCAGAGGGTGTAGCGCCGATTGACATTCATCGAAGGTTGAGTGCCGTGTACCGTGATGCGTGTGTTGATGTGAGTACTGTTAGGAGGTGGGTAAGGACTGTGAAAGACGCAAATCCTGTTAAAACGGATATCCATGATCGGGTACGCAGTGGCCGACCAGTGTCTGCGTGTGGTGAAAGGCAGGTCGCTCTCGTGGATGAACTTGTTCGTGAGAATCGACGGTGTAACCAAACTGACATTGCCAACAGGGTGGGTATTTCACAAGAAAGAGTACATCACATTATCTGCAATGTGCTGAAGTACAGGAGAGTTTGCGCGCGTTGGGTTCCCCGAATGCTTACTGATGAAATGAAAGCCAATCGGAAACAAATTTGCGAACAACTCTTGACTCGATATGAAGCAGAAGGTGACGCTTTTCTCCACAGCATTATGACCGGTGACGAGTCGTGGGCGCATCATTACGACCCTGAAATGAAACGTCAGTCCATGGAGTACAGACATAAGGGTTCGCCAAACCCGAAAAAGTTCAAAGCAGTTCCATCAGCTGGGAAAGTCATGATTACCGTTTTCTGGGATTGCGATGGCATCGTTCACATCGAATTTTTGGAACGTGGTCGTACTGTCAACTCCGAACGATATGTTAACACCCTTACACATCTACAGCAACGGCTGCGTAGGGTTCGTCCAGACAAAGTGCCTATTCTGCAACATGATAACGCTCGGCCTCACACAAGTCAGAGAACGCGTACAGCACTGGAGAAGCTTCGGTTTCATGACGTGCTACCTCATCCACCTTATAGCCCAGATCTTGCGCCTTGTGACTTTTTCCTCTTTCCGAAGCTTAAGGAACATCTTAAAGGCAAGCGTTTCTCTTCGGATGCAGAGGTGATAGCGGAGGTGCGGAAATGGTGCCGTGGGAAGTCTTCAGACTTTTTCCGTGACGGACTTACAAAACTCGTAGTACGTTGGCGTAAATGTATTGCTGCTAACGGCGATTATGTGGAAAAGTAAATACATGAGTGCGTAGAGGACAGTTTTCACTATTATTTCACATTTATATGTAAACCGTATATCTATTATTAATAAAGTTATAGCCATGGAGGCATTAGTTTTCAATATGCCCTCGTATATTAATACTTCATTATTAATATATAACTTAAATACTTTATTGTTTAATATTCATGACATAACATAATATAATGTTTCAACTTAACATTCTAATCGTAGTATCATAATCACAAACTTCACTTACATATATACATTTCTTATTTTGGCGCTGTTGCCAGCTTCATAATTTATCTTTACTTATTAACAGCTTTTGCTGATGGAACCAGAATCTTTAATCTGGATGAAACAGCTACAACCACTGTACAGAAGCCCCAAAAAGTTCTGGCGCCCAAAGGAATTAGGTGCCTCTCAAAGGTGACAAGTAGCGAAAAAAGCACCTTAGTTACTACGTGCTGCATTATATCTGCAAGTGGCCAAAGTTTGCCTCCAGCATTGGTGTTTCCAAGGGTGCATTATAAGACCCACATGATAAATGAAGCTCCCCCTGGTACTCTGGGCTTGGCTAACTTGTGATGTATCCCATACTTTAAACTGAAATGCATTTAAAACTTAGGATGTTATTTGGACAATAACTAACTACAACAGCGAGTTTTAAAAATTAGTGAATTTAGAGCGTATAATAGCTTTCACAAATTTGGTAATTCTTGTGTTTGTGCCACTAATCCCAATCAGAGACAAAGCGGTAAGCTGTTCTGGCAACTAAAGTTTATGTGCCAAATCAACTGTAATCAGGTTGTCCATTGATCCTGAATCAAACGAAACATGGATTTTATGAAAACCTTTTTGTTGGTCTAGAATCAATATTTCAGCCGTAGACAAAAACACTGATTTTTGTTAGAATGTCTACTACATGCCAGAGATAACGGATTACCGAGAGTAAGAGGTGTCGCCAAAGAAGTACCCAGGTCTTTGGTTAAAGTTGCCATTTCTCTAAAAAATAAAGAAAAAAGTGATGCAATTTCTTGCAAGTAAAATTTGAAAGGCAAGTGATGCAAGCTTTGAGCACTTGGATCTTTTGAGACTTTTGTTCAGGTGAAAAACTAAGAACATTTAGAAATCAAGCGATTTTCCATGCATAAGTAGCAACGTGTTTGTTTAGCTTTGGTAACACCTAAGGAAGGTCCCTTAACGAAGAGATTTTTTGCAATGGGAAAAAAATCAAAATATCTTCAGTTGATAACAATTTAGTATGGTAATATTTCTTTAACTTTTTTTTGGTTTCCGAATCTAATTTGATATCCACTATGTGAGCGAGCAATGCAGCAGCTAGTTTTTTGTTTCGTATTCAAATTTTTTAGGTTTTTATTTAGATTTTCAATAAATTTTTGGAATAAAGAGGGGATTTCCTAGTGACTGAGTTCAATTCGAAAATGCTGTGAATATGTGTTTGAATATTTAATTTAGGTTTATTGTACTTCGTGTCGAGAACCTCTAACACAATGTGATAGTTTTCATTAGTAACGGCAAGTTTACTGATGCAAATGGCAGCATCACCTTTTAAGGATGAGCGCAGATAAAGAAGATTTTGTACCGGGTCTATGTTGACGCAATCAACAATGGACTTGAACTTCTTAATAAAAAAGAACTAGCACTTGTCGGCAATGAAGTATTTGACAAATAAATACTGAGGATGAGAATGTGTCTTAAATATTACCTTGGCTTCGGAACAGAGGTTCCATGCCAGGTATTGTATTTAATAACTGTAATAAAGTCAAAGGCATCTACTTCAGCAACAACTAATTGGTTTTACCAATTTTTTGTTTTGAGATATCCGCAATAGAAAAGTCCAACTTTTTTAAGTCAAGACGTGAAACCCTGTTGCCATCTAAAGTTTGAACATAGGATTCATACTCGCGCAAGGTAGCGAATAACCTACCTACTTTTATCGTTTGTAATTTTAGATCCATAGCAATAACGACTTGTTTTGATTTTGTCAATTTGTGTAATAACAAGTGCAATATTACTAGTAAGTGTTCAAAACGAACATAATCGAAAATTGCGAACGGCGTAACTAGTGAAGGGATTAAGCAACCGCTTATCTGCTTTGACTCTTGCATTCTTCTAATGGTGTCGTAATGTTGGTCGTAAGCGTAACATAACACGGTAGGTTTATAATAAAGCAGTAAATGAAAACGCGAGAAATCAAATGATAAGACTATCGTGGACAAACGGAAGTGCGATAAGAAAAAACAACAACGTTTAAGGTAGGCCTTGATATTAAGAACTTGAATATCAAAAAATCTAAAATAAAAAAAACAAAAATAAGGGCCATAATCAACTTTTTAAATACCAAAAAACGAAATTTCTATAAAACAAACTGGTAAAAAAATCTTGAAACGGGACGAAAATAAGCATGTGAGGTGTCAAATGGAAAGTTAAGATATAGCAAACATGATGAGAAAGGTAGCAAAAAAAAATCAAAGTAAATACAAAGGTACAAAAAGCTTATGAATATAAATATAAATAATATATATAATGTATATATAGAAACAGATGAAGCAATAAGCGCCAAAATATTTTTTTACAATAATACATTTCAGTAGCTATCACTAGAAAAAAAACAAAGCTTATCGGGTTACAAACAAAATTAGGAGAGGTTACACAAAATTCCTGTGTTAAACGAATTTCGAACAATTTTACAAGAGGCACTCAGAAAATAAAATGACGGAGTGTTTTACAAAGAAGCCATACGAGGAAAAACAATGGAAAAAATTGTAGAATATACGGAGGATAAAATGCAAGTGGGAAAAAAAGGAAAAAGTCAATAAAAGTTTAAAACAAAGCAAAAAAAAATTAAATTTCTGAGAAAGAACATACAAGCAGTACTTTTGTGATGTCTAGTGTGTGTGAGGTCCCAACTGTTGTCTACTCAGTGTTTTAGTCTTCAAATGTAACAATAAAATACAAAAAAAAATTAAAAAAAGCAATGCCAGGTACCCACAAGGGCATGTTAAATGTAAGGACATGGCTAGAATAAACAAACAATTCTAAACAATAAATTATAGAATTACACACGACAAAAATGAATATTTTCGCGCAGGGGAGATATACCCCAGGGCCGGCAAGGGAGGTGGAAACTTCCGTGTCGTCATTCAGAGACCTTGTTTTTGTAGTAGGCAACCAGGCTTCAAAAATTAGTACCCCTACTGGAAGAGAAACAAAAAATACACGCCATAAAAGGAGCTTCCCATGGAGTGGAGAAAAAAAGAAAAGCGATGGATCTGTCTACTCAAGACTAGATAATATACTGGAGAAGGCCAAACGTAGAAGTTATGGAAATCATAGATACCATACAGGCAATACAGTCAACATATAATACTTTAATAAAAAACGTTTCGACGAATACTAAGAATGAAATAAAAGCAGATATACATAGGCTAAGAAAAAAATCGAATATTTCAATAAAACAACAATCCAAAATTACTTAGCACAGGAACGATGAGAGAAAACAGAAAAAATGTCGATAGAAACTGAGTCACAAACGGACACATAGAAAACACACAGGAAAGAAACAAAAGAAATTGCCGTACAAACGACGCAATAGGCAGCAGAAGGAAAAAAGATGATAGACAGCGTAGAGAATGTGAACACATACGAGGAGTGGAAACAAGTAGCCGAGGAAGAATGGGTAGATAGTTCTTATATAGACACAAAAACAGTAGAAGGACACCCACTACAAGAAACACCCGTAACAAGAGAAACTTTGTGTGGTAGCTACTGGTATTGTATTTAGTTATAAAACTACAAAAATTGCCGGGGTTTGAATTGCCTGTTTATGAATGTGCGTACAAATGTTAGTGCAAACATTTGCTAATGAGTAGCGCGGTAGGCGCTCGCCGTATATAGATTGTGGTATATATAATTGCTGTAAAGCATCACGGAGAATTCATAACTGAATAATTCTTTTTGATACTTAGCTTAAAGTGAACACAATTTTTTTATCATTTAAAAGAATCATCGTCATAAAGTGACATGATTTTTAAATTGCTAGTTTTTGTGCAAAAATTAAGATGGTAGTTAATAACTACACGATATTTTGGAACGGAGGAAAAAAACAAAGTAAAAATGGAACAGGGTTTATAGTAACCCAAATACAAATGAAAAATATAAAATTTGAAGCACTAAATGACAGAATGTCAAAGCTTAGAATAAGAGGGCAAATAAGTAATATCACCCTCATATGTGTACATGCTCCAACAGAAGTAGATGCAAATAAAAAAAAAGAAGAATTTTATTAAAAACTTATAAAAGAATGCGAAAAAATCCAAAATATGACACACTAATAATATTAGGAGATCTGAATGCGCCAGTAGGAAAAGAAGATCACGTAAAATCTGTAGCGGGGAAAAACACAATACACAAAACAAACTAACGATAATGAAAACAGAATCTGTAATCTAGCAACTGCAATGAATTTATACTTAGCAAGTACTAAATTTCCCTACCCAACCAAGCATAAAATCACATGGAATCACCCAAATCAAGTAACAAAAAGTCAAATTTATCATGTTTTAATAACAAAAAGTAGAATAAAAACATACAAGATGTTAGATCGTACAGAGGAGCTACTGCAGACACAGATCATATTCCAGTAATTGCAACCACAAAAGAAAATAAAAGTATAGCACAAGATAACGTTAAAAACAAGATGAAGAGCAGATGGAACACTGAAAAAATTAAAAATGTAAAAATACAACAAGAACTACAAAAAGATATAACACAAAAACTCTAACAAAATAGAGATGATGAGCATAAAAAAGCAAAAATAGAATAGAAAAGGAATGGTATAATATAAAAAAAAGTATTTTAGTGACAGCGGAAGAATGAATAAGTGGAAAAAACATGGATAAGAGTAAAGAATGGTACGATTAATAATGTGAAAAAGCATGCAAAACAAAAAATGAAAAATGGATTAAATGACAAAAACAGAAGAACATAAACAATTATATAAAGAAGCAAACACAATAGCAAGAAATAAGTGCAAAACAAAAAAAAAAGGAAACAGAACGAAAATAAGTTAAAAAAAATACAAGAAGAATATAGAAACAGAAATACCAGAATGTTTTATCAAAGAATAAGGCAAGAAAAGTAAAATTATAAAATAAACCCGAGAGGTTATAAAGATGAAAAAGGCAACACAAAATATACCCAAACTATACAATAAATATAAATATTCAGTGGCGATACGCAGACAAATATAAATACACTAACAAATACAACAGTCGATTTAAAAATACACAAAATAACGCTAGAAAAGATGAAAAGGGCAACAAAAAATTTAAAAAATAACAAAGCCGCCGGAAGTGATAACGTAATTGCGGAGTTTATCAAAAACGAAGGTGAAAAACTACATAAAAAGATAGAAGAATGAATAAGTCAAATAAGTATATATGCCAGAAGAATGGAGAAAAGGAATAATAACCACAATACACAAAGACCAGGAAGATCAACAACGGATACAATATATACATTACAACATATTGGAACAAGCTAATAAATATGACATAACACTACACATATTATTCATAGATTCATTTCATAGATTAATACGAGCTAACATACCGAAAGAAGCGAAAAAAATGAAGATACCACAAAAGATAATATACTTGGTTAAAATGACATACCTTATCAGTCTTAATATTTAATATATTTTTAGACAATGCAATTAACCCTACGTTAGTCGCGTACCTTTTTGTGGCGTGTTTGGTCGCGTGGGTGACATGTGTCAACCACCACTGTTTTCGCTGATTGTCACTTTATATTGATTCCAATACAAAAATAAAAATGCTAGATAGATTTAGAGAACTATATTGAACAAGTGTTTCACAAAAAAAACAAAACAATGAGGTTTTTAATAAAAAACTAACTATTATTAAATTAAACTACCTAATATTGAAGTATTAAATGTTTCATTCTTTCCCACAGCATGTTACACACACGTCCATTAGATGTTCGCTACATGCCCACCGATTACAGCTAGTACACCATCTCCTTGTTGTTTTATCGCGCGTTCTACCACAATAAAAGCAGCGATCTCTGGATCCTTGACGGTTGTAAGGTGTCGATTCTTCAGCTTCTGTTTCTAATAGTAGATTAGCTCTTCGGCAGATCTCTGTAGGAATTTGGGGCATTTCAGATCTTCTTTGGATTTACGGTTTAATTATTTCCCATGTAGCATTTCTAATAAAATCTGCCAGTATTATTTTTTCATTTTGTTTGAAATTGTAAAAGACAACCATTGGCCATCTTCTAGTATTACGTGCAACATTGTTTTTTTAGCACAATTGGTCGACCAAATCGATACCAATTTTTGTGTGATTGTAAAAAGTTACTATTTCTGGTTTTCTTTGTTCCCTAGTTTCTACATCTAAAGCATCATCATGATGCATAGATGAAATAACTAGTACACCCTTTTTCTTCTTAGGGCAGTATGAAACTAAAGTATAGTTTTTGTGAAAATCAAATAGTGAAGAATTCTGTCTTTGTGTAGTAAAATAACTCAGCTGGTATTTCTTTTTTGTTTTTCTTGACCGTACCAACGCATGTCAATTTTTTATTCCGCAGTAATTCCTTGATCAGAGGTACATTACTAAACCAGTTATCTCCAGTGATGTTTCGGTATGTGCCTTCAACTGGTTTTACCATTCTAATGACGACATTATGAGGACTATTACTAATTTTATATGGTCCATCTGGCTGCGTGCCTACATATGTTTCTAATTTCATTGTGTATGCTGTTTAGCATCCACTAAAGTGGACGTTTTTATCCCATATTTACTCGGTTTATTGGGTATGTATTGGCGGGAACTACAGAGACCGCTAAATGCGTGTAATTGTTCGTCTAATATATTCGTATGGACAAAAATACTTTTGAAAGCTATTGTTCACAACTTCTAAAACATCCTTTATTGCAAGAAATTTATCTATCTCTCTGCGTTGTTTTCTATCTTGGATATTGTTGAATCTTACACACCTCAACAGAAAACAAAAACAATGTTCGCTCACAGTTATGTAGCACGACTCCATTTCATTGCCTTTAGAATTGTCACATAACTGGTGCAAATTCTTTCGAGAACATCTAAAACTGCCTATGAGGTACAATAAACCAATTAGGGCTCTTATTTCGCTTATATCCGTATACCTGGCATCTCGTTCCCTTGTAAAATTTTTAGTAGTTTCATCGATAAAAATATTTGTGGATGTGGCGATGACCGACAGAACCGCATTATCACTAAACAGATCAAATGTTTGGATTTCAGATTTACATGCACGAGCTTGATGTATGGGTCCAGGCATATTTTCGACAATATTATGTAATCGAGTTCTCACATTTTTAGGTGGTCTGGTTTTTCGCCACTTAGTTTTTCCATTCTTCCCTAAAAAATAAATTGCGGAACCCTCATCTTTTTGAACACCAGTTTCATTATCACTTCTAGATATTTTCTGCGAGTCAGATTTATGATTGCTTTCAATTGTTACATTTTTCTCGTCTTGATCGCTTTCGTCTACTACATCACATTCCGTTTGTTCCTCTTCATCACTCTCTTCGTTGAACCACTGCACCCATACGGTAGGGTCTTTGTTGTATTCATTTGTTTTTCTTTTCTTGGCAGCTGACATGACGCCTTAACGCTAAATAGTGTTACTACGTGATATAAAAGGAAGTTATGTGTTTACCATAAAAGTTATTCGCCTCCTCAAAAATCCGTTAATTATGAATTGCTGATAAAAAATATGCACATAAACACTTCCCTTTTACAAACACATAAAAATAAAAAACTTTGCACTATCAATAAAAGAAACAATCTGTTCGAACGCCTACTACAAAAACAGTTACACGATTACTCGCGTGGGTGACAGTCGTCAACCACGGCACTTTAACGACTGCTAATTGCTTTTGTGCAGTATGAATCAAGTTGTAACTATGTAGACGTTTACTTTATAATGTAATTAGAAGGTACTAAAAACCAATCTAGCTTAAGCTTAATACAATAAGAATAATTGCCAGTTGCAAGTATATGGTTGATACCTGTCCCCCGCGCGACCAACCGAGGGTTAAAAGAACAAAAAAGGAAGATACAATAAACATCAAAAATACACAAATTATTGCTTACGCCGATGACGTAGTGATCATAAGCAGAACTAAAATAGGAATGATAGATGTTGTGATCAAGATAGATGAGGAAACAAAAAAAAAATTGGGTTAAGATTAACACATTCTCTGTCAAGTTTTTTCATAAAATGTAAAAAAAAAATTTTTGTTTTTAAGTTATATTTAATAAATTATGTAGAGATATGATTATTTAACACAGAACTCGTGACTGACAGCACTGAATGGCAAGTTAAAGTAGGTACTCTGTGTCAGTCACTGGTAACTGACATAGCCCCATTGGAGTATTCCAGTGTCAGTCACCCGTGACTGACAAGGCAGTCAATATGTAAAAGATCAATGGAGAGAAAACAAAATACCTAAAATATAGTAAACGCAACAATGAAAAATTTATAAAAGTAGGAGATCATAAAATAGAAATTGTGCAAAAATTCAAATACTTATGCACCATAATATATGTACAACAGAAAAAATAAAAATAATGAGAAAACAAAACAAAGAATACAAGAAGGATACAGAAGCTACTACGCAAATAAAAAATACATTAACAATAATCACTTAAGTGTAAATGCTAAAATCCAGATTTATAAGGTTTTGATAAGATCAGTAGTAATATATGCGTCAGAGACATAGACAGTGACAAAAAAAGAGGACGAATTAAGAATCTTTGAAAGAAAAATAATAAGGCAAATTATTTAACTACTGATTAAATCTAATTTTTTAATTTTATGCTAAAATCGGTCACTCAATCAATTAAAATAAAAAAGGCATTGCATTACACTAGTTATTATTAATATAGTTAAATAAATCTACACTGTTAACACGCTACTTTTTTAAAAATAAATTTATATCAAAACAATTTAAAATGTTGTCAAATAGTGTTATGTTTTAGTCGAATTTGAATTAGTTTAAATTTTTTTATACGTTAAAAATAATCGAAACAGGAAAATAGATATTTATGTGCATTGCAATTTGTAATTAGTTTATTCATAATTTTTCTTGTCATCTCTTTTATAACTGTTCTTAAACGACGCTCAACACTTTCGTGACTTTGACTAAAGCGTTTGAAACACCATTTGTAGAATTTAACAAAAATAGTTTTAATACAAGTCACATATAATTTTTTTTAATTACTTCTCATCAAAAGAGTTATGTAAGAATTGCAGAACTGCATTAATCTGCCTACCTTGTGGCAGAAAAACCAATACCTCCATCAGTATGTGGTGGCATCAGTTTTTCTAGCATTAGTTAAACTGAAAATCCAGTTCTAAAATAATCACAAATAATTTTTATATAACTGACAACTAATTAAAAACGATTCTATTTAACATACACTAAAAATTATTTTAATTAAGCTACTACTAAATAATGTTTTACGAAAACTTTTTAATCGAGTTGTAAAAGTTTGGAGCTCCGTTTGAGAAAAATTATAAAGACGATAACAAAATTTAAATAAACGATTACAAATGTTATGTTAGAACCGTTACTTAAGATTTTGAAGTTTTATTATTTTACCTATTTGACGACATTCATAAATAAAAAATTGAATTTTAACTATTGAATATTGTGCCAAACTGTTGATTGTTTATTTATATAAAATTAGTTTATCGTAAGTAATTTGCTGTCGAATTATTTTGTTTTTGGATTCCGCTTGTTTTATAGTTTTTGCCAGGATGTGTCCAAAACCTATTCCGAGAAACTAAAAAACCAAAATTTTATTTATAATTTATTGTAGTATACTACTGACCTGTGTTATAGCAACGCAAACTGCAAAAAATTCTAAAACGAAACCACTTTCTGAAATTACAGAACTGATGTAATTCCGGCACCCAGTAATAACAATAGCAGTGCAATCTGGAACTGCGCAACAACTTTTTGGTATTCCAAAAGCATTAGTTCCAAATACAATAGTTGTTTCCGTAATATTGTACATTGACCAATCGTTTATATCATGGACACCGCAGCATAAAAATTTGTTTTGGATAAAATTCCAAGAATTAGTAAATTGAGCATCGGTTTTGTAAAAATTCATTGACCTGTACATAGAATTATTTATAAAAGTGTCAATGTCATAACGTTTAGTAAATGCAGTAACTGCAGTCGCGATTTCCAAGATTACCAAAACACACATCAAAAAAATGTACTAAAAAAATGTGTTGTATAATTATGCTAGATAAATTCGTCTTACTTACAGTATTTATCATCATTGTACTATGTAGTATTGCTCCAATACATCCATACAAAGATACTAACAACACAAATGCGCCAATACAAACCATAAAAAATGCTGGGCTAAAATACTGTGGTTTTATAAATATCTTAAAATCATCGTAAATAGAGACTACCATGTCGCCCATATAAATCATCAGTATTCCAATAACCTACATCATATTTTACCATATAACAAATTTTAAGTATTTTCTGAGTAACATATATTAATATTGGATGTATGCCACAAACCGTACTATATTTACTTATCTACTTGTTCCTATCTACATTAAACAGATAAACATTATTTATTTTTGACAAAATCTTTTTTGGTTTTTTTACTATTTTATGTAGGTACGTTTGGTGTTTTTCATTTTAAATTAAAAAAAAAACGATTAAGTACGGCTAATAAGACACTATTCAATTAAAAGTAAAAATAAAACGTGTTTGTGTTAAATGGAATTTAACTCTTACCATAAACATCAAATTTGAAACCAACAGCATATATTTCATGCATTTTAATCCAAAATTTGAGCCTTGTGTCATGCTATAGGAATAGTTTAGCATAACACTGCTATTCACATTATTAATAAAACACAAATGATACGTAAAATTTACAAAACGCTGTACAAAGATTGCCTTATCATATTTAAGATTAAATTGATAACGATACGTTTGTAAAAGTGTCATCAAATGTGTGCTATTTACGTTTGTAATCCCACTGGAAGTTCTTTTTTTATTGACCTGACTTGAACATACAGTGTTTGATTCAATACTTAGTGAAGTGTACGTTTCTTTGAAATTTGGCATAAAATTTAAGTTGTGTTGATCATGCGGATAAAAATGTTACATCATTTTTTCTAGAAAACCACTTTACTAAATATTTCTTATCAATATCATTACATAAATATTTAAATATCAACTATTAGTAAAATTTTATTTGTAAATATGTACAGTACAGCCCAAAATAAAGGATACTGAAACTGAAGATGGCGGTGTCTCTAAATTTTTAAAAAATGTATGGTTTTTAGACAAAGTACATTCTCATTTTCACAAATGTATTTCTAGAATCTGCCACGCCCCATGAGGAGTGTCTGCAGGAAACTGTCGACAAGTCACACTCAATTAACAGCGGTACATACAAATTTTAACACACTTTATCCTTGATCTACGACGCCTTTTGCACGTATTTTAAAAGCAAGTTTTTTAACAGAACGAGAAACTTGTCATACTGCTGCCGCAGTTCATCAGTTTTTTCAGGTACATTTTTAAAACAAACTATTTTACGATTTACCGAGTTTACATATTGAAACATTTTTGTAAATTTCGAAAGCGTTTACGTACATTTTATCTACGTCTAGAACGTTCACAAAAGAATATAAAAGATTCTCGAAAGATAGCAGAAATGTATAAACGCGGCACAAACAAATCATAAGTCAGTTATAATTCGGAGTCGGCAGTGTTAAGATTATTGAAGTTTAAATAAATTAATGATTAACGCGTGTTCGAAATAAATACAACGAATTTAAAACGTACGTGACTTTAATGCAAACAAGTGTAAAACTGAAGTTATCTTTCGATTGTACTATATAAATTAGTGTAAGTGCTTTTCTTAAATATCCTTAGATTTAATTAGTTTGTGTAGTTACAAAAGTGTAAATATTTTGTGTATAAATAAATTAGTTTTAAAATTCGTTACATTGATGACAGGTGTGCGGTAGTAAAACCCGTGGAAATCGTGTAGATAAATAAACTTGTTCGCCATTTTAGTGTAAATACGATGAAGTAATTTAATATCGCTCCCGTAACAAAAATGTTGATTGCATAAATAATCAAACTTTAGTTTGCGATTTGCGTTTTTGTTTATAACGTGTAATTCTAGCTGTTTCAGTTCGTTAAAGTAATGTATTTAAACTTTTTATTTGTGTTATATATAGCTTATGCCGGTAATTCGTTATCAAACCAAAATGAATGCAAAACTATTTGAATTTCTTGAATCAACAAAAAATAGTCAAGAATCGATGAATAAAAATATTCAAGAAAAACTGTTCAAAAATTCTCAGAAAATGGAAGAAAATTCTAGAAACAATTGCAGAAAATAAAAGAAAACTAGAAAAATAGAAAAAAAATTATTGGAAAATTCGAGAAGTTTAAAAGAAGAAATACCAACGAGCGTAGAGAATCAAATTAAAATTGTTTAAGAGGAAACTCAAACAGATATGTTAATTTTAAAAGAAGAAATTTACAAATCTGTGAATGAAAAAATAAAAGCAATAGAGAACAAATTAGAAGACAAAATAAAATTGCTTAAAAAAATAAACCAAATGAATTGTCACGGTGAAGAAAGTGTCACGAGTGAAGATTTTATAATGGACCATCGAGAAGAAAACACTCACAAGTTCAAAGTTATACCACCGAATTTTGATGGTAAAGTTCCATGGTCAACCTACTACAAGGAGTTTGAAGCCGCAGTTACTACTAACGGTTAGAGCAACAAGCAGAAAGCGACGTTAATAGTGTCCTTATGTAAAGAAGCGCTTGGAATCTTACAGACTGTCCCTGACCACCTGTAAGTACAAACTCTTAATTTCACGTTTAAAAATGAGACATAGGGATGCTCATTTTCAACAAGTGTACAAAGCTCAAATTAAAAGTCGTGCTCAGAAAGCTGCCAAGAATTTTTAAGAATTTGAAACTGGCATCGTCAGATTAATACGGCTTGCGTATCCTACAATATCAGATACCTTCTTGGAACAGTTGGCTATTCAAACCTTTGTAGACGGTCTCCGAGACAACAAAACGCAGCAGACTCTGCGGTTAGCACGACCAAAGACATTAGATGACGCTTTAGTGCGTGCCTTCGAGTTTGAAGCAGCAAAATAAGCATCGCAACGAGACGGACATAAACTCTGCTGTGCTGCAGAAGTACCCGCGGAGACACTGAAAAGCATCGAGGAGATAGCGCAACAAATACTTTGGGAAACAGGAGTGACGACCTTGAACTGCGGTGAAATAGGTCTTGTACGAAGGCATCGTACTAAAGCCAAGAGAAAGACAAGAAGAGAGCTCAAAAATTCGAAACTAGTTGAACAAAAGAGACCTTAGTTAATATCATCTAGTAATGTCCATTCAAATGTCATCGCCTATAGTGTAATTGCATAGCATTTATCTCAGTGGTAAGTTCAATGGAAAAAGTGTTCAGTTACTGTTTAACACGTGAGCGACGAAAACCATCATTTGTGCTGACATGTTATTGGAAAACAACATCACCAGTAACAGTACGTCCTCGAAAGGCGACGGGCAAAGAAATACCTACTTACGAACAAGTCAAAGTAACCATTGGTTTGGGAAATGAAGTACTCGATCATCAAGTACTGGTAGCCGACACCACAAAAGAAGTTGTTCTGGGAATGGACGTTATAAACAAGTATGGGTTTGGATATGAAGAACGATGTCCTAAAAATTGACAATAAAGAAATTTTTTTTCGTCCGTCAGAGAAGTGCGATTAAAAACGTGCCTGCGAAGACTGAAAGTGTGATGATGGAGGGAGATTTAGTAGAAAAGAAAAAAAGATTTGGTACGAGTGAAAAACTTGATGCCAGTAACGTTGAAAAGAAGACTGCAGTAGGCCAATGCACGCCACTATCTCAAATTGTGAGATGCGTAAATCGCGGAAAAAATGCTCACAACATGTATTGGACATTCTTACCTCCAAATGAAAAAACCGCAGCCAAGACCAACTGGTCAAAGTTAAAGTGTGATACAGCAGTGTCAAGATGTGTATGCGCTGGAGAGTGGTTCCAAAAAAAGAACTAACGTGGTGAAACCTAAAATTAATACTGGAGACGCTCGGCCGATACGACAACATCCACGCAAACTTCCTTTGGCAAAAAGAGAAGAAGCCGAACCAATAATTACGAATATGGAGAGAGAAGATGAGATTGAACCTTTAAGTAGCCCATGGGCGTCCCCAGTGGTACTCATAAAGAAGAAGAATCAACGAGGTTTTGCGTAGACTACAAACAGTTAAACGACGTGAAAAAAAAACATCCCAGTAGTTTTCCAAGGTTAGATTTAAATAGTGATTACTGGCAGGTAGAATTGGAACCCGAAGATTATAAAAAAACCGATTTTACGGTTAAAACTAGTTTGTGGCAGTTCACTGTGATGCTCTTCAGCCTGTGTAACGCTTCTGCAACGTTCGGGCGTTTTATAGAAACCATCTCGCGCAGACTGTCTTGGAAAACGTGCTTGGTTTACCTAGACGACGTCATCGTGGTTGGAAAGTCGTTTGAAGAACATTCAAACAACTTAAAAAAAGTGTTCCACCGATTACATGGGGCAAATCTCAAACCGAGCTCAAAGAAATGCCACGTATTTAAAAAGGAAGTGTAATACGATGAAATTATTTAACCTTCTGATTGATATATTTGAGAAAGGTGTTTGAATCCTTCAAATGTAGGAGATGGCAAAAGAAAACACAACTTACAGTGCTTTTTGTAGGCGACGTTTCGTGAACCTGTGTGTCCACTTCATCAGGCCTCTATATTTAATAAATGAAAAAAACAAAATTAAGAAAACGTAAATACAACTCAGGTGAACAAAGAAACTTTTTAAACGAATAACTAGTTGTAAAAAACTAAAACAAAACAAATCGTTTACAGAAACTAACAACATTAACAAAAACCAAGTCAAGTGTATAAAATAGACAAGTTACTTACAAAAAACTAAACAAGTAGTGATGGTGTTTTATTTCGCCATCTCCTACATTTGAAGGATTCAAACACCTTTCTCAAAGTGTAATACCTTAACCACGTCGTATCTAGAAATGGAAATCCGAGCAGTGCAAGCATGGTCAAGACCAATCGACAAACATCAGGTCTGAAGTTTTTTTAGGTTGTGCACTTATTATAAACGATTTGTACTCAAATTGCTAACATTGCCAAACCTTCGACGAAATTGACCAAAGAAAGAGCTAAATTTAGATGGAATGAACACTGCAACAATGCTTTTTATCAACTAAAACAGACCTTAGTCACTTCATCGGTTTTTAGTTATCCATGAGAAGATGGAAAATTTGCTCTGGATACCGACGCAAACAATCTGGCCATACGTGCCTCGAAAGGTATGTTACCATAAAGGAAGGATAAAATTGGTATAACAACTTTAATTTAATAACCTACGTTATTAACAACAAGTCTTAGAAATTCTCAATCAATAAATGCCGGAAGTATCGGCAACACACAATACATAAGTTTACACGATGTCGATAGCGAAGAAGATCACTCGTTAAATAACTAAAGTTCACAGCATGCGATATAACAGAAATAATTACTGACAATACTTAAATGGTATTAAAACTACTATTACAATTTAAGTTAAACAAGTTAAATTTCGTAAATGGCCTTTTTTGACGGCAACATAATAATTAAATAAAACTTACCCACAATCCAGTACTTGCCCAAAGGAAACGTTTTCCTTGTTGAGTAGGCCTAAAACGAATATGAATAGCAAATCTTGTCAACCGAATGACTGACGAAAGTAGAAATCTACAAAATTGTTAAAACTACAAGAAATTAACAAATTAATATAAGAACCCGATGTATCAAATGCTGTTCTTCGCAATTATTAAAAGGTGGGTATCGCAATCGACTGACGTATAAGAAGTAATATCTCGGAGGCAAATTTCGTATCGAGACTTCGTTTTCGGTGTGGATAATAGGCCTTTCAGAATACTAATCGTTTCGTGAAGGTATTTATTGATATTAATTCCTCAATGTTCAATACTGCATCGAAACATGTAGCCAAAGCGTGGCGGAACGACTATCACATTAACAAAGAAATTACCAAAGAATCCTAACAAAACGGATGTAAATAGCTTACCCGGTGATGGATAAATTACTTTAAAGGCGTAATGAAATTATAATTTTATTTCCATTAACGTAGATGTTCTTAGAAACAAGCTTTACTTAAATTATTCCGCACCACCGACCAGTTTACGTAGTAGTCGCCTTAACGTCTTGACAGGAAATGAAAGTAAAAAGAAAACTTGGCAGAGGGCGTCAAAACCAAAATCTAATTTTAATTCAACCAATATACAGGGTATTACGTTACTAGTAGCATCGGCAACTTACATTACATTTTCAATTTAGCGTTGACATTTTGTTTTCTAATAGTTAACGTTTTTCTATCTATGGCTTTCTTAGATTTCGTATAATTGGCGATACCGGATTTTACTGTCTAAATGGCGTACGTTGGTAAGAAAATTTACGCTGAAATAGGATAATTCTCTTTCCATTTGAGAGTGCTGATGAAAATAACAACGGCTTAAAATTACTTTTTTACTTATTAGCATATGCTTGTTTGAACTGTCGTTACGACTAACTATCGTTATCTATTTTGTATGTTAATCTGTAAGTTCATGTCATGTACGGTACTAAATGAGGCACTCAACATTTAAATGGATATTATTGAATTCTTGTGTAAAAATTAATTGTATACAAAAAGCATCAAAAAAATAACGCGACAAATGAGAAACAAAAGTTACGATTTTCATCTGCGATGAAATAGATCACGTACAACGACACTGTAAAAAGCCCAAGAGGAAGTCAAAAAGAGCATCTAAAAACTTCAAACAAGTTCAACAAACGAAACAAAATTTAGCTTCATCTAATGATGCACCAAAAATTACTATTCAAATAGCATTGCATATGGAGCAATTTCACAGCATTTATTTCAATGACAAGATCAATGAACAAAATTTTCAGTTACTGGTTGACACGGGAGTGACAAAAACTATCATTCGTCTGACATTACTAGAAAATTATAAAACATCACCAACAGTACGACTCACGGACAAGTAAAAGTCACCATTAGTTTGGGAAATAGAGTATTCGACAATCAAGTACTGGTAACCGACGTAACGGAAAACGTTATCTTTGGAATGGACTTATAAAAAAGTACGGGCTCCATTTGGATATAAAGAACGATGTCCTGAAAATCGACGGTAAATAAATTCCGTTTCATTCGTCAGAGAAAGCAGCAGTCTTATTAACTGAAGGCGTGACTCTAGTTGGAAAGACTGAAAGTGTGATAGTGGCACGCCTTGATGGAAATTTCCGGAAAAGCTATATTGGCGCTATTGAACCAATGGAGGGCGACTTGGTTAAAAAAGAACTCTAGTAGTAGCAGTTAGTACAAGTAGAAAACACGATGCCAGTAAAGATCTGAAATGTCGGTTCAAATTTAGTGACTGTGGTAAGCCAATTTACTGTAGTATCTCAAATTGCGTCGCCACAACATCTATTTGACATTTTTATTTCAAAGTGCCGAAACCTCAGCCAAGACCAACTGGCTAAAGTTAAAGTGTTTATTTAGCAGCATCAAGATGCGCATTTCAAAGAAAGAACTAATGTGGTAAAATATAAAATTAATACCGGAGACCTTATACGACAACAATCACTTCTTTTAACAAAAAAAAAACCGAAGAAATAATTACGGATATGGAAAGACATTGAACTTTCAAATAGTCCATGGGCGTCTCCGGTGGTGCTAGTTAAGATAAAAGATGGCTCAACGAGGTTTTGCGTAGACTAAAGACAGCTTAACGACGTGATCAAAAAAGGCAGTTATTTTTTTAACGAGAATAGACGACACTTTAGGTACCCTGTCAGAATCCCAATGGTTTTCGGGGTTGATATTTAAGAATAGTTACTGGCAAGTAGAATTGGAACTCAAGGACTGTAAAAAAGGGGCATTTACAATTGGAACTAGTTTGTGGCAGTTTACTGAGATACTCTTTGGCTTATGTAATACTACTGCAACGTTTGAACGTTTGAAAAAGACTATCTTGCAACCTGCGTCTTGGAAGACCTGCTTTGTTGATTGGTTTAAAGCACATTTGAACAACTTAAAAGAAGTTTCCCAACGACTATTTAGGGAAAATTTAAAACTGAACCTAAAGACGTGCCATGTATTCAAGAAGTAAGTGCAATACCTTGGCTACGTCGTATCATTGATTATATATACTTCGTATTCAGATAGATCATCCTTACGGGAGATTTGGATTTCAGAATTATAGTTAAAAATAATCCGCTAGGTGTCACAACGCACAATGAACGCACGTAATTTGCAAGATTTATTTCATCAAAACAATTCTAGATTACTTGTTCATTCTATTAGCTTGCCTAATTACGTTACAGAATGATTACACGCACGATCTGCATTTTGTAGACATAACAAAACGTGAGTGTTTACATGGTTTCAATTTCAAATGAGAGTTTAATAAATATTTTTAATACAAGACCTAATTTCCATAGTAAAATGATTATATACATATAATCAATAGTATTATCATTGATGTATTTTATCAATACCGTTGTAACATTGTTTATATATATATACAATTGTCGTATTAATGAAAATGTACAACGCTTTTATAATTTATTACTGAATTGCTATAAGAAGTTAACAGATAAGGAGAATCTTGTAAACGATAAGAGATAGGACAACGGGATTAAATGGGGAAAAATTGCGCATTTGAGGCACAATAAAAAAATTGTAACAATAATAAATATTTCTGCAGATTCTAGGAATACTATGAGATTATAACAAAGGATAAGACATTTTGGTTACCAAAAAAAAGACTACCTAATGTATTTGTAATATTTTTGAGCTATTAGATCTAAAATTAATTAGACTGTAATTAGAAAACTAGACAGTTATGATGTACCTAATAAATTTGAATGTAATTATTTTTACAATATATGTAGTATATAAGATCTGTTCACTTAAGTAAATATTGTTCAATAAATCTTGAATATAATGAGAAAAATAAATGAATTGCATTTTACCATTGATTTTACTTAAATAAAGTTCATGTATACGATACACGTTTGTAACCTTGAGCAGCATGGTTATTCTTATCTCAAGTTCGCAGACAATATTTACAAACGCTACCGTGAGAAACGAGTCGGTTTGTTGTTGAACCGAAAAAGATATTTTGAATGTGGTAAAAAAATGCTCCACCTAGTAGGCGTTGGCGGAGTTTTGATTTTCATATGCCGCCATCTGGTAGTCGTTGGATTTTTGGGACTTCCAATTATTATACAAGGATGAGCAATCTGATAGTTGTATAATCAATGGTCGTATCTAGAAATAAAATAAAGAATGACCCAGACAAAGTTCAAGCAGTGCAAGCATGGCCAAGACTAATCGACAAACATCAGGGCCAAAGTTTTCTTAAATTGTGCACCTATTATGGACGATTTGTACTCGGACATGTCAATATTACCAAATTATTGACGAAACGGACCAAAGACAGAGCAAAATTTAGATGGAATAAAGACTGCCAAAACGCTTACCATCAACTAAAACAGACTCTTGTCATTTTGCGATTTTAAATTATCCAAGTAAAGATGCGAAACTAGTTTTGAATACTAATGTAAGTAATCTGGCTATAGATGTAGACCACTTACTAGTGTAAGATAGACCAAAAAAATTGCATGTTTTGTACAGAACAGAAAGGAATTATTGCGTAACTAAAAAACAGCTGTTAGCAGTCGTCAAGTTCATAAAACATTTCTACAAATATTTGAATAGACAAAAATATCTACTAAAGACGAACCACTTGGTTTTGAAATGGGTGTTGCAGTTTTGTAATCCAGAAAGACAAGTGGCAAGAAAGACCAAAATACTGTAAAAGTACGACTATGACACAGAACACCGTGTCGAAAGCAATCATTGCAACGCAGATGCCTTGTTCAGAAGAGCATGTCCGGTAAACTGCAGCCAATGTTCGCAACTTGAAGGGAACATCAAAAGCATCCGGAGAAGTGCTATGGTTGATAACAAGTAGGATCCTAAATAGTTGCGTTTCAAACAAGAAAACGATTACAAAATAAGGGTAATCTTGATCCGGAAAACAAATAACCGACGACCAACCTATGAAGAACTGGGCGCGGTGGGACACTTTGAGAGTGGAAAACGATTTTCTTAAGCAATTCTTAGAATTTGCCAAGAGCATAAAAAATAAACTTCAACTGGTAGTGCCAAAGAGCCAAATGTCATAAGTGTTACAACATCTGCACGATTGTACATCAGAAAGACACTTTTGCGCGAAGAAGACATTAAAGAAAGTGAAAATGATTCTACTGGATAAATTGCAAAGAAGACGTGATAGAATGGTGCCGTAAGTGTACGGTCTGCGCATTAGAAACTGTTGCAGCAAAAAAACGCAAAGCATTAATAAAACAGTATTATGTGAGAAACCCTTTAGAGAGAGTAGCGATTGACATTGCAGAACCATTTCCAGAATCTAATTTAAAAAACAAATACATCTTAGTAGCGAAAGATTATTTTACGAAATAAAGAAGGCTTACGCCATACCCAATCAAGAAACAGTTACAGTCGCAGACGTATTAGTAAAACAATTTTTTTACCAGTTTAGAATTACATTCCAACCAAGGCCGGAATTTTTAGTCTGCGCTGTTTCAAGAAGTTTGCCGACTGTTGGGAATTAAAAAAACTAAGACGACGCATTTCTATTCTCAATCTAATGAGAAAATTAAAGGGATGAATCGGACAATGGGAAAGTACACAGCCAAAGTAGTATCTAAACACCAAAGATATTGGGATCAGTACTTGTACCTTTTCTAACAGCACACCGATTATCTGTTTATGAAAGCACAAGCCATACACAATCTTGAGGTCATGCTTGGTCGCAAAATACGATAGCCATGAAGCGCCAATTAGGACAGAAGGAAAAGACTACGTCAGCAAGTTAATGAAAAGGTTAGACAGAGTACATGAAGCGGTTCATCAAAACACACAAATCGCCAGCGACAAAATGGACACCAGAAATGACATAAGCACAAAATAGTGGGTTTCAAACTGGCAAGATTGTGTGTTGTATAATCCTCAAAGAAGACGTGGCTTCTCGCCAAAGCTGCAAAGGCAATGAGAAGACCCTTATAAAGTCTGCAGCGTATTAATGACGTTGTATATCGCATCTGAAAACTATCCAGAGGCAAGCCAAAAGTGGTGACATCAAAGCACAAAATGGTGGATTTCAACCGGGGAGACATGGTGTGATTGTATAATTCTCAAAGAAGACTTGGTTTGTCCCCAAAGTTGCGAAAGCACTGGAAAGGATCTTATAAAGTTGTACAAGCAAGCCAAAAGTAGGTTTCACCAAACGCTTAGACCCGTTTGCTTGCGATAACAACATTATTCAAGACCAGGTCTAAACCAGAGTAGTAACGAGCAAGACTAGGAATCAATTCAAAGGAATGGACTTCGATAAGTTTATAAGCATGTACGTGGGTTTTGAAAAGACTAGGTTAGAGTTACAACCGAGGAGCAACAAAACTTGTTCCAAACACGAAAAGTGTACTTCATTGCACATTGTTTGAGCGAAGATCATGAGATGACCAGAGGTGTTGCAGTCATATTTAAGAAAAAGTTTGGGCGTCTAGATAAACTACAAACACAGCATCCGGCGGTTGACAAAGTATTAAAACTAAGTAGTATCCAACGCTTCGATTTCTATCTGGTCACCAAGAAGTACTCAAATGCAAAACCGTCATAAAAAAACATGTAAGAAGCATTATGGAATCTCAAAAAGGAAATAAAGTTTTACAACATTAAGAAATTGGCAGAATTCAAATTGTGGCTTAGACCAACTGGATTGAAGGATAATTAGACATATGTTGAAGGTCATCTTCCTAAAAGCAAATGTTTAAGTGTTGGTTTGCGGTTACCATTCAAGTAAAACATCGGGTCAAAAAAAGTCTATTGACTGCTACTTTTATGATCAAGGAAATTGCCGAAATGAAGAGAACTGCCTCTATTGGCACGAGCCTTTCTATCAGTGCTGCATCCAGTTTCTTGTTCTAGGACAGAACAGTCTTAAGAAGGGGGCAGTAAAGCGTTCCCGAAGTGTTTGGAAATTTTGGAACGACAATAGAAAAGAATAGAATATTCTGAATTCTGATAACGGAATAATGTTATGTTAAAAATGTGGTACATTAAAAATTTTTCAGTATAAGATTTATTTTCGACATGCCCAGTTTTCGTGATTGACTGTCAAATTTTAAAAACACGAATTAATTTTTTCTAGTAACGTGTGCAACACAGACCTCCGTTTAGGGGTATCTCTAATTTTGTGTCTATTACAGCAAAAACCTATTCGGGGTAAGTCGTTATATTTTTTTGTGTATGGGGTTTAAATTGACTTTTTAGCAGGTTACCGCATCTCCATCCGTGTTCCTTATCTGCGTAATTGAAAAGCACCTGTTGCAATTGCAAAATTTCCTTGATGTCACGTCGCTGAAGTTCAAGAAGTTGAATACAATCATATTAGAGAAAATAATTACCCAAGTTGCAAAGTCAATGTAAAGGAAGCTCTACGCATTCGCTTATTTTTAGTCAACGTATTAATTGAAAACAGGATTTACTTGTGATAACGCCGTATGTATGTTTTCTTTTGTGTTAGATTTCAATTGAGTTTTAGGTAATACTGGTACGAAATTTGCTAATCCCCTACTAAATAAAACATAATTTTAAGTATTACATTTTTACTTTAATTCTTAATAGTTTGGTGGCCAGTCGATCATATGTACATACTAAGTTGTAATTACAATTAATGTTAAAATCTTTTTGTTGTTATATTATTATTTGGTAAGATTTGATTCTCTAGATTTTCGATTTACGTACTTTCGTAAATTAATTTAAAAATGTCACTTCTTGTTTAAGTGTAAAAGTTAAACCGACTAGGTCATTTTGCTGTACGGCGCGTTGCCCAATCGAGAGCGTAACTTATACTTGGCTTGTGATATCAACCCATGTACTAGTGTTTGAAAAATTTAAATATTTATACTTATGTACTTTCCTCGTGCTTTTTGAACTACTTCTTCTGTGTTATCGCTTCTGTCGTGTTATTTGTTTTTTTTAGCTGTGGGTAGATTCAAACGGTGTCTCTCTAATTTAGTCTTTCATCGTTTTAGCGCTTTCTTAGAATTTGTTTATAATCGATCATCACGAAGCCTGCGACTCTATCTCCGGGAACAACTGCGTTAACCGTCACCTTTTTTTGTTGTTACAAGAAAAATAGCGTAACAAATATAAAAACATCGAGTTTAATTTTTGAATTGAGTTGGAAGAAGTGTTATGAAGACTTTGTCGATTCAAATAAAATAAATAGATAAGTATAACGTCGCGAACGTGTTGTAAACATAAACAAACACCGGTTTTAGATAAATAATAAGTGCGGACAGTAAATACCGAGTGATATTGAAATGTATAAATTAATGTAAGTTGTTTTTCTTAAATACCGTTGCATTTTATTGGTGTTAAAATTCTACAAAATTGTACCGACATGTACCGTTGTAAGTAACCGCAGCTTTAATGCCAATTCAGGCGTTTTCATCAAGCTTAGACTCTATGCATGTCTCTGTTTAACTTTTTTTATAACAATAAATGTACGTTTTGTCACAAACTTTTTTTCAATTTCTCCCATTTCTAAATTTTTCAAATAGCGAGATTTATTAATTTTACAAACACTTTTTAATCAAATTCTATACATTCGGAGCTCCGTATAAGAAAAATTATAAATTAATATTATTAATTATTTTGTTTTTAGATTCTGTCTGTTTTATACTTCTTCAGGATGAATCCAAAATATAGCTAAAAAACCATAACTTTGTCTATGATTTATAATAATATCGTTGACTGAAGAAATTTTCTTCAGTCAACGGTAATATTGTGTGTCTTCAAATGCCTATACGCAAGTTATACTGGTACATTTGCAATTGTTACATTCAATAACAACAACATTATGACATACGTCATATTTATTGGCGTACTTTTGTTTATCGCGATTCGTAGTATTAATAAATTCATATTCTTTCCGGGTTTAGCCAGATAAAAAATATTTAAGAAAACGTTCTTTGTGCAACTATTTTATGTATCAATATTCTCTGCGTTAAATGATTTCTACAGTACACCTTTGATAGAGCACTAGGTAAGCAATGCCAATCTTAGATAAATAAAATAAGTCACATCAACATAATTTGCGTATGAACAATTCCAGACACTGTGTATAATGCAAATATACTGACCTGCACCGTAATACTCAACATTACAAAACTTAGCATAAAATTAAAACTTTCTGAAGTTACAGATTGGAGGTAATCCAAACACCCACTCATAAAAACAACAGTGCAATCTGGAACTGCGCAACAACTTTTTGGTATTCCAATAGAATTATTTCCAAACACCATAGTAGCTTCCGTAATATTCTAAATTGCCCAATCTGTCATATTATGAAAACCGCAGCATAAAAATTTGGTTTGGATAGAATTCCAAGAATTAGTAAATTGGGTATCGTTATTGTAAAACTTCATTGTAGCATACATGGAAGTTGTGGTGCCAAAATATGGAATAGTTTGAGTCGCATTTACCAACATACCCAAAAGACAGTTTAAAAGAATGTACTAAAAATTGGATTGTATTATTATGGTATATGAGTTCGTTTTACTTACAGTATCAATCTTCATTGTGCTACGTGGCAATGCTCCGTACAAAGACACTAGTAACATAAATACGCCAATACAAATCATATTAAATGCTAAGACACCATACGGGAATTTCAGAAATATTTTAAATTCATTGTAAATAGAGAGTACGGTGTTGCCCTTATTAATCATTTCCATTCCAATCACCTGTATTGCATTTTTGATTAGTATTTTCTGGTCAATATATTATATACTATATAGGGGGTTTCAAATAAAATGCACCACATAGAAAGAGTAGACGTGGAGAGCTGAAACTTTGTATGTAAAACTCTTATATATAGACAAATAAATAATTATAATTTGGATGAAGCAACACAACGTTTTATTGAAAATCACCACAAGAAATTGCCCTTCTAGGCATGCTGGAAATACAGTGATTAATTGCGTTCTGGGATATCTCATCCCACTCTATTTGAATCTATTGTCTCAATTCTTTTATGCTATTTGGACGTTGAGCTAGATGACGCGGTCTTCTGTCCATCATGTCCGAAACATGTCCTATTGGCAATAAATCTGGCCATCTAGCAGGCCACGGTAGCAAATTTACGCCTTTCTCTTAAAAAACTCTCTGTGTCATTACTGCCACATGCGGTCGCGCATTATCTTGTTGGAAGATAGCTTTTGGACGTTTTTGAAAAAGAGGTAAAAGAACTGTTTCTAGAACGTTGTCAATGTAACGTCGAATACTTCACATGCCTTGGATAAACGTTAAAGGAGAGCGGCATCCCCAATAAATGCCACCCCAAACTATTCCACCAGGTGTTAAGCTAGTATGTCTTTACTGTACAAACTGTAAATCGTAGTGTTGTCTTTTAAGTCTCTGCACACGTGTACGCCCGTCCGAGTGCCATAAACAGAACTTAGACTCATCAAAAAAAATAATGTTGTTCCATTCCAATGTTGTTTGGCTTGGCACCAATGAAGTCTGACTTCTTGGTGGTGTGGTGTTAGGGGTATACAAAAGTTTGGTCGATATGATCACAATCCAAAACTCGTATCCAGTTTATTCCAAACGATGATTCTCACAGGTCTTGAACAGCACTTCTTCTTAAAAGATGACCTTCTCGTTAATGCGTGAGTCTGTGTTGTCCAGTGCTTCTAGGTCGTGTTTAAAACTATTCTTCCTGCCATCCTCCCATCTTCATATTGTTGAATTAATACATTTTAATCTTCTGGCGATTTCACAATATCTAAACCCAGCTTTCTGCATACTAATAATTCGCCCTCTCTCAAAAGGCGTTAATTGTTGAAAATTACCTCGTCTGCAAACTCGTGGCATTCTGACACTTACAAACAATGACAACTGATAACTAGATCTAAAAAATCTGAAAAACTGTAACGATAAGGATTCAGAAAAGTAAAACAAGCGTGGAGATGTTGATAACACCATGTATATTTTTTGAATAAATACATCAAGATTCTCATTCCAAGTTTTAATCATTTATTTGTTCATGTAAAACAGTTTTACATACAAAATTTTAGCCCTCTACGTCTAATGCTTCTATATGATGCATTTTATTTGAAACGCAGTGTATGTTTGTCACAAATCGTAATTGTATTTACTTATCTACTTGTACTTATCTATATTAAAGATATAAACAATTTTTTTGACAATATAAGTTTTTTGCTGTTTTTACTAATTTATATAACACTATTCAATTAAAGGTAATAATAAAACGTGTTAAATAAAATTTAATTCTTACCATAGATATTACGATAGAAACTAACATCATGCATTTTATGCATTTTAGTTTAAAATGTGAGCGTTGTGTCATACTATAGCTATAGTTTAGATTGACATTGCTATTCACATTATTAATAAAACACAAATAATACGTCAACTTTGTACAAAGATTGTCTTATCATATTTATGATTAATATAAAACGATAAGTTTTTGTTAAAGTGTGATATTATGTTTGAAATCACACTATAGTGATTTTTTATGGATTTGAACTATTGATTGAAATATTCTTAAAGATAGTAAACTCATGTAATAAGAATGCCATACTTGTCTGTATGTATGATTGCGTCTTTGTTTACTTTTTTGCCTGTACTGAAGCGCAGTTCCTTAATGTGGCTAACACTTCAACTATAGTAGTTTAAACTGCAGATTATAGGTAGCGCATTGTAGAGAAAAAATCTTTTAAAGCACATTATTAAGAGAAGTAAATATAAGGACCAAGGTTTACCAAAACTTGCAATTTACTTAATTTAGGTAAGTATTGTTATATAGAGTTATATACAGGATGTAACTGATATAACGCATGATCTCTTCATGAGAGTGGGAGGGGTAGTTGTAACAATTTGGAGTATATTTCTATTAAAAACATATGACTTTCTTCCTGATAGATTTTGAGAAAATTCGTCATTTTTGAAATACGTCAATGGTTGAACCCGAATACAAGTAGCGTGTCACACACGTCAAGATACTTTAATAGTAAACAGCACGTACTAACAGTATCTGAAAGTGATAATAGTTGTTTTGCTAACGGTAGAGGTTTATTGCACTCACACAAAATAAGTTGATGCAGTAATACTTACAATTTTTTGTTCTGTTCATTCTTTCTTTATTTGTCTGTAAAGTTGTTAGCATATCTTCATTTGTATGTTTAATTTTTGTGTAATGTTTTATTAGATGTTTTTCTTTAATTTACTAGTTTTAGTGATATTTAATTTTTTTTCTATTTACGGATAGGTATTTTTGTAGTTTGTTACACTGGTTCTCTTGTAACAACAAAAAAAGAGGCAACGGCTAACACAGTTTCCCCGGAGAGGGATTCGTAGGCTTTGTGATGCTAGATTATAGATTAACGCTAAAAAGACGCCAAGACGATGAAGGATTAAATTAGGGAGATATCGTCTAACTCTACCCGTAGCTGGAAAAGAACAGATAACACGACAGAAGTAATAACACAGAATATATATTTATTGTATCACAGAAGTAGTTGAAAGAGTATATAAGTGTAGTTATATAAACGTTGCAAACAATATTACATGGGTTCTCATCACAGGCCAGATATAAATTACGCCCTTTGTCAGCACAACACGTCGCACATCTACGTACTCTAATCAATCTAATTTTTAAATTAAACAAAGGAATAACTTTACTTCATTAAGTTAAATTTCAAGATACGAAAATCAAAGTGTCGAGAATCAAAACGCACCCGATAAGTATGTGACACACAAAAAAAGAGTTTAATATTAATTGTGATTACAATCTAGTATGTACATGTGACCATTCTAATAATCGACATGACCAACAAAGTAAAATCGAAAATGTCATACTTACAGTTGTGTATAATCCAGTAGGGGCTTAGCTAATTCCGTACCAGTCTGACCTAAAACGTAATATTCAATTTAACACAAGTGTACATACTGTGTGAGCCCAAGTAATTTTATTTAATGCATACAATATTTGACGCAAAAGAATGCGCCGAGCTTCCCTCTAATTAACTCTGCATTTTATAAGTATTTCTTCCCATCCACCCCTTAGTCTTCAGTGACCTGACGTCATAGAAACTTTTCGACAAACAGGTGTTACTAGGTGTTACGAACGCGACTGATAAGGTTACATGTGGAGAGATCGGAACCGTTAAAGAATTAATTATAGCCCTCAATAAAAAAAAAACGTTTTAAAATCACATACCCCATAATAGACTTTTACTCGACACTACGCAAGATAGAATACAACCCCGGTAAGTTCTGCCTGTCGTAAAAGGCGACTAAAAGAACAACCATTGAAGGGCCAACCCCCCTTTAATGTGAAAAGCTGGTTCCCAAACCAAATCAAGAAGCCTCGGACAAGCGTCGCGACGGTCGGGACCGACGCCTGAATTCCACGCCCGACCAAAATAATGATGACACCGCAATAAACATGGAACCAAATCCTGATAGAGGTGTTTTGCGGGCCATGCTCCCAGCAACCACACTAGAAGGAAAACAGCGACAGAGAATGAGATGGTCAGATGAAGTTAACCGACACCTTATGCTCTGTTACTACAAATCAACACATCTAGAAACTAACACAACCGGATACAGATTACTAGTACACACAGCATTCATTACCAAATACCCAGAACTGAACTTTATAACAGAACAACGATTAGCAGATCAAATCCGAGTAATTAAAAAAAATAACAGGATACCTCAGTCAGAATTAGAGAAAATCAAACAACAAGCAAAAGAAACACTAGAACTGGAACATAATAATACACAACCGGCAGAAGAAGATAGAACAACAGATTCGCAAAGTACAGATCCAAACGCTGTAGAACAAACTGACACAGAAGAGCAAGCACAAATCGACCAATCAGAAAAAAACGAAACTACAAGACAACAACATGACAAAAAACACAAACGCTACACTAACCAACACATATAAATGAAACAGAAGAAGAATTCCAGCTGGCATACATAGAATACAAAGACACAAACATAGAATCCAAACCATTCATACATAGATTACCAAACAATCCACAAATCGATACAACTATATCACATATCAACACAATTATACATAATAAAATCACCGAAAACACCACTATGGAAGAACTACAAATATTAATATATACAGGAGCACTCACAACATCAAGAATACACACTAAGCAGAAAAACCCAGAGTTAACCAACACACAGAAAAAAACAAGTACTCCAGCATGGAAACTCAGACTACAAAATAAAATACAAAAACTACGAAAAGATATAAGACAAATCACACAGTTCATTGCAAAGAAACTATCACAAAAGAAACAAACAAAGTTAGGCGAACTAACAAAACAAGAAGCTATAGAAAAGTTAGATGATAGAAAACAGAAACTACAAGCACTAGCAAAACGACTTAGACGATACAACAAGAGTGAACACAGAAGAAAACAAAACCAAATATTTAACACAAATCAGAAGAAATTTTATCAGACAATAGACAACACAGAAAACACAATTGATAATCCACCAAACATGAAAGACGTAGAACACTTCTGGAGCAACATATGGTCGAACCAAAAACAACATAACAAACAAGCACAATGGATACAAACCGAAACAAACAACTATAACACAATAGAACCAATGCCTGAAATAGTAATCTCACATCACGAAATCACACAAGCAATTAACTCTACACACAACTGGAAAGCCCCAGGAAACGATAAAATAGCAAATTTTTGGTTGAAGAAATTTACCTCAACACATCTACCGCTAACTAAACTATTTAACAGTTACATCAACCACCCCCACACTATACCACACACTCTCACACAAGGAATAACTTACCTAAAACCTAAAACTAATGCAGACACAACGAATCCAGCCCAATACCGTCCTATAACATGCCTACCAACAATATATAAGGTACTAACTGCAGTCATCACACAAAAACTAATGACCCATGCACAAAACAATAATATAATAAACGAAGAACAAAAAGGCTGTTGTAAGGGAGCTCGAGGATGTAAAGAGCAATTAATAATTGATGCAGAAGTAACATATCAAGCCAAACTTAAACAAAGATCATTACATTTCGCATACATCGACTACCAAAAAGCGTATGACAGTGTGCCCCACTCATGGTTAATACAAATATTAAAAATATACAAAGTAGATTCCAAATTAATACACTTCCTAGAAGTAATCATGAAAAACTGGAATACCACGCTTAACATCCGAACAAAGATAAACAATATTACATCACAACCCATACAGATCAAACGCGGAATATACCAAGGAGATTCATTAAGCGCTTTCTGGTTCTGTCTAGCTCTAAACCCCCTATCTAATCTATTAAACTATACAAAATACGGATACAACATAACAGGAACACACCCACACAAAATCACTCATTTACTTTACATGGACGACTTAAAACTATTAGCAGCTACAAAACAGCAACTCAACCAACTACTAAAAATAACCGAAACATTTAGTAAAGATATAAACATGACATTTGGGATTGATAAGTGTAAAATAAACAGCATAGTCAAAGGAAGACAAACAAAACAAGAAGACTACTCACTAGAAGATAACAGCAACCACATAGCAGCAATGGGAAGAACAGACGACTACAAATACCTGGGATACAGACAAAAAATAGGAATAGAAAACACAAATATTAAAGAAGAACTAAAACAAAAATACAAACAAAGGCTTATCACAATACTAAAGACAGAACTAACAGCAAGAAACAAGACAAAGGCAATAAATACGTATGCTATACCTATATTAACATACTCATTTGGAATAGTGAAATGGAGCGACACAGACCTAGAAGCGCTTAATACACTAACACGCTCACACTGTCATAAACACAGAATACACCACATACATTCTGCAACAGAAAGATTTACACTAGACAGAAAAGAGGGGGGAAGGGGATTCATAGATATAAAAAACCTACATTACAATCAAATACATAACCTGAGAGAATACTTTATAGAAAGAGCAAAAACTAGTAATATACATAAAGCAATCACGCATATCAATACCTCGGCTACACCACTACAATTTCACAATCAAACATACAATCCCCTGGATAATATAACAGCAACACATACAAAGAAAACGAACTGGAAACAAAAAACACTGCATGGAAAACACCTAAATCAACTAATGCAACCACACATAGATCACGAAGCATCCAATACATGGCTAAGAAAAGGCAACATATACGGTGAAACGGAAGGATTCATGGTAGCAATACAAGACCAAGTAATCAAAACCCGATACTATAGTAAACATATCATCAAAGACCCCAGCACAACTACAGATAAATGCAGACTATGTAAACAGCAAATAGAAACAATAGATCACATTATAACTGGATGTACAACACTAGCGAACACAGAGTACACCAGAAGACACAACAATATAGCAAAAATAATACATCAACAACTTTCCAAACAACACAAACTCGCATCACAGAACATACCTACACACAAGTACATACCGCAAAATATACTAGAGAACAACGAATACAGACTGTACTGGAACAGAAGTGTTACAACTGATAAAACTACTCTGCACAACAAACCGGACATCATTCTCACCAATACAAAGAAAAAAATAACAAAACTAATCGAAATATCAGTACCGAACACTGCTAATATTCAAAAGAAAACAGGAGAAAAAATTGAAAAATACATTCAACTGGCTGAGGAAATCAAAGACATGTGGCATCAGGACAGGGTAGAAATAGTACCAATTATATTATCAGCCACAGGGGGCATCCCACATAACCTGCACAAATGCATTGATACATTGGAACTACATCCTAACATATATATACAGTTACAGAAATCCATAATCATAGATACATGTTCCATAACTCGAAAGTTCTTAAATGCACAATAACAACACCAATCTATACAGTTATAAGGAAGCCACGCTTGACCATGGTCCGCGTGGCTCTCCATTGAAAACCAGACGCAAAGTCTGAGAGAAAAGTAAAATAATAATAATAATAATAATAATGTCTTTTATTGATTGAAAGTAATATCATAGAAGAAAAAAAACAGTTGCTACATATCTAATAACACATTATGTACTTAAAAAAAAAACTTAAACATAAATTATATATATCTTACTTTCAATGCAATAGGGCGAAGTTCAGATATTGCTAAAGCTAACAAAATCTGGTCTTCCACTTAACCCTTAAATTAGCAATATTAATAGTGTGAGTAGACAATAAGTTATGTCATAAAACTTACTAAGAGGGAACCAAGCTCAATTTAACAGTTTAATTAATTACTTATTTGTTTGAAGGAGTTAAACGCTATTTTGGTTTTGTAAAAGCATTAAACGAAGTTTCTGTTTAAAATTATGCGTTTTTAGTATTTTAATGTCTTCGGGTAAGGAGTTGTAGGTATTTGCAATATTATATGAAAACGATTTCTTAAACCCTTGTGTAGAATGTAATGGGATTGTGATCAAATTTTTGTTACGGATATTAATAGCATGTGTATTGTATCTAAACTTAATTTTATTGAAAAGATAAATGGGTGTTTTGGTTGTAACAACTTTGTGGTATAAGGTAGCGCTATGCAACAAACGTCTGTTGGCCATATTCAACCAATTTAATTCTTTTAACTTATCAGAAATTCTTGCATGTTTTTTGATACTAAAAATTGTTCTTAAACAGGAATTTTGCATACGCTGTATTCGTTTGCTATCTTGCGAGTTTAGACAAGGTCCAAATACACAATCGCAAAAATGAAATTGTGATAAAACAAGTCTTTCGCATAAAATTATTTTAATATTTTTGCTTAAACTGTAACGATTATTGAAAATATTTTTTAGATTGATATAAACTTTTTGTACAATATTTGAGACGTGTTGACTAAATCTTAGATCTTCATCGATGATAAGACCAAGGTTTTTTACATAGCTTTTGATTTCAACAGTTTGATTATTAATTCTTATTGATATGTCTCTAACCTTTGATCTTAAGTTTTTTTTCCCAAAAAGCATGGCGTAGCTTTTACTGACATTAATTTCAAGGTCATGTTTATTTGAGAATTTAACAAGATTTTCAAGATCATAATTGATAGCTGCTGTTGCGTTAGAAACATCATTTGGATTAAAATTATAATACAATTGGGTATCATCAGCATATAAAAGATATTTACAATAAGTTAAAGATTTAGTTATGTTACATGTGTAAATTGAATATAGAAGTGGCCCTAATACAGAACCTTGAGGTACACCAGAATTGGTAGACAAAAAATTTGACTTTGATTTGTTTAGAACGACTACTTGAAATCGATTGGACAAGTAATTTTGTATTAGAGACGCAGCGTTCGAATGAAAACCAATATAATTTAAGATGGATATGAGTATGTTGCGGTTCAAGGTATCAAATGCTTTTGAATAGTCAAGCATCACAACTAATGACAAGTTGTTGTTGTCAGATGCAGTCAGTATTTCGTCAGTCAAATGTAAAAGAGAAGTTGTACAACTGTATCCTTTCCTAAATCCCGATTGCATTTCTGGAAGTATATTATGTTCAGATACATATTTTTGTATTTGTGAAGCTAGAACTTTTTCTAGAATTTTTGAAATGCAAGGCAAATGCTTATTGGTCTTAAATCACTAAAATTTTTAGGGTTTTTAATTTTTGGAATAGGTATTACTTGCGCAAGTTTCCAGCAGTCGGGAAATTTAGATTCTAGTATACAAGAATTAATAATGTGGACAATAATTGGCAACAAGTAAGGACAACAAAGTTTTAGCATATTCACACTTAAATCGTCTGAACCTACGCTATTCGTTTGAATACTAAGAATAACTAATTCGTCCATATAATCACGTGAAGTGGCATAAACCAATTTAATATTAAAAGTCTTGTTGGGCCAAAAAACCGCTAGGTACGTTAACAGGCAATGAATTTGTTTTGACAACTGGTTACAAAAAAAAAGGTAGGGATTATCGAGAAACAAATTTTATACTTGAAAAATTTTTATATTTGAAAATTGACTACCAACTTTTTAACATAACAAGTTATTTTGTATTTAGTTTATTAGTCAAGTAGGTACTATTTCGTATTAAAAATACTGCAGATTATGATTTTAATTGAATTCTTAATGTTTTCTTGCCACTTCATCAAACGATGAAAAATTTGTTAGTTACAAATAGTCTTGATACTAAACTTTATTCCAGTAGCCGCCATTTTCTAAGCTTACATTTTTTTCAAAGCATGTTTTATTTTATTAATCATCCGTACTTCATTTTTTACGAAAAATTTTTGAAGTTTTCATAAAGCAAATGTGTTTGAAATCATTGTAGCTATCCCATATTAACAGATTATGCGTTATATCAGTTACACCCTGTATATAAAAACTAAATACAGAAAAACCAATAAAATAAATCAATATTGGGGTTTTGTAAAAACAGTTAATTAAAATGTTGTGTAAAAAATAGTAAACATTTGTAAAGACAACAAGTGTTAGATATATAATAGAGTATTTTATTTACATTAATAAGGTTTAATTAAATAATTCGGAATTTTTAAAAACGTCATAAACAAGCGTTGTAATTTAACAGATTTTGTAGAATGTTTGTTAAAAATTTAAATTTTATAACTGCCAATTACTTCTTCTAAAAAATTACAAAATTTAAAAAAATCACTGATATTGTTTATTGCGATTTTCATAAATAAGAATGCATACATAAATAATAAAAAGATTAAAAAACTAGTATTCTAGGTGCATATTAAAACGAGAATATAGTCGTATGATAACTCGCCAGTTGTTTGTATTAAACATTTGTCCATGAAATGGCTGAGAATTGTTTCTCATAACCTCTTCATCGCTGGAAGATGATGAATCAGCAACACCAATGACATATGGAGAAATTTTTTGATAACAAAAGATGAGCGATACCGCTTATTATCAAGAATTATTGTTGTGTGCTGATAAAACGTAGTTTCCAGTGACATATCTAAGGAGAAACCCAATCGCGTTATCTTAAATCCGTGCACTTAAACAAACATCATAGCATGTCAATGGACCGGCCTCATAATTAGTATTAAAAACTCTAAATCCAAAGGCTTCCGACTTTTGTTTCCCATTTATAGTTTTAGTAGTATGTAATAGTTTAGTGCAAATTGATTGCACACTGGAGGATATATCTTTTATAGAAATTTTTTTTAGAGAAGCATAAAAATGAGTATTTTGGGCTAATCTTTTCAAATCGTTAACAAAATTCTCAATAAACTGTCATAAATTTGCGATTTTCTTCTAACAGCAGTCGATTGTTGGCACCAACATTGAGACGTGATGTTTTGGTTGTAAAGCTTTAATGTCGTGAATGGCCGTATTTATTTATTTTCTCAAATCTAAACTTTGTTTAGACAACATATATTAGGAAATCTTTAGTTTGTGTTAGTAACGCTTAGGTTCTTTTTTTCAAGCGATGTACGGTAAGAAACACAACGTAGTCAACAAAATCTCAAAACATCGAACTTTATTTGACACAATATATTTTTAAGTCAAAAAATCACCTTTGCAAAGTCAAATAGTCATATTGCGGTCAGAAGCATGTTATGCGAGAAAAGGTCGCACGAATTGAGCTTCACGTCCACTGACTGCCATTTTTTGCTAGCTTAGATACAGTTAAAAGCATTTGGATAAATGTAAAATTTAAAGTTTTTTCTGGGCACACTCAATTTTAAAGCCGAAGTGGAACTTTCAGAAATTTTGTCAGACTTTGATTCAATACGGTCGGATTAAATAAACAATTTACATCGCGTGATACCTGGCAATTGTTTCACCACACTATAATTAGTTGACACGCGTTTAAAAAAAAACAAAACAAAATGATTACAGCACTTTACCAAAGTTTTATAACGGTTCAGAATTCAACAGCTTCTAAGATTATGACACGATTCGAGCTACGTTGCCACATCCTTTCAAATGTAAAAGTTTCAAAGTGGAGATTTCGCCTTTGGAAATGTGCATTCACAGTTTAAAGACTGTTCGCGTTTGCGATTCCCTGTCATATCTAAAGAAGACTTACAGCAGACTGGAATTCCAATAAAAACATTTTGCGACGTAAAATAATTGACATGCATTTTTATTTTTTTTTCTAGGTGTTCTTAGCGTAATCTTTCGGCGCAAAAAAAGTAAAACTAATCTTAAAAGCGAGCCGTCAATTACCAAAGACAAAGAAAAGAAAATATTAAATTTGCTTTCTCTGTTTATAACAAAAAAAACTAACAAAAAACATCGTTAAACGATAGAATTAAATTTAAATAGTTATTCTCAATTTTCTCGCATTAGACAGTATCTCAATTCATCGTATCTCTCGTACAATAATCAAATAAAGAACTTACAAACACATATCCAACTAAATTTAACTAATCCCTGACCTTTCAAAAGAAAAACTCCCGTATACAACTTTTTTCGTTTTTGCATCGTGTCAGGGTTTTTAAAACCTTCGTTTAAAACTCTCCTCATTCATTCGCAATTTTGACTTTATATCCTAAAACGTTTCTTTCTGATTGGTTAAGTTCACGAACGTTCTAAGTACCATATCTACCAATTGGCTTTTTTTTTAATCAATCTGTTAAAAACGGCGTTGAGCCCCTTTCTACCCTTAAGATGTTACTACGTTTTGTTATTGGGCGGCACTTTTTTTGCGGCGAGTTGTGTTTCTTGTAAACCATCCTGCATAGAAACCGCTACAATTTTTGTATTAAGATGATTTGCTTAATTTTCTTAGATTAATTCCGACAGCGGGAGAACAAATCAACGTACTAGAAGTCACTAGCAAACTATGGCGAATTTTTGCTAGTAGATTAACCCGTGACCTCTGTTCCGCTTCAGTGATAAGAATGTTTCTTTTTCGGATACATGTGTTTAGTTCTGCTGCGTTTTATAGAATTTTCACACTGTCGGACCGTCGCCACCAGGTTTCACATGGGTTGAATTATGTTCTCGGACAATCAGCGTGATGCTATATCACTCTCCTTATGAATAGCGATGTCGTTATCTAGCCGAATTGTAAAATCGGTATGCTGTATAACTTATAACGGTTCCACTCATATCGACTCTCGTTATCCACTATCGTTATTTTAAACCATAACAATTATGATATAAACATAGCGATTGTGATGTATAGGCTTAAGAGCTTTTTTATATAAAAAAATTAATTTTGGAGATGTTTCGCGTGTTGCATTATACGAGGAATCGGAAAATGCAATCAGGAAAAGGTGAATTCTTTCAGCGAGCGAGAGTAAATTCTCCCATTAAAATACTTTATTGTATTGGAAATTACGTTTAAAAAACAGTCTCAACTGCGCAACTCCCTCCCTTCTAATGCTAATATTATCGTCACAGAAGTCAGTAATTCAGTTCAGTCTGCGCTTGGCCAGTGGTGATTGCCTTGCGTACTACTTTTAACTTTTTCTATTGTTGGATAAGTTGGATTGCTTTTGTTTGCCCGAGTCATTTGCTGCTCGGTTTTTCGACCTATAGATTTATGTTATTGCCTTTGAATACCTTACCTTATTCGGATTATACAAGTGTCAGCGAAAATGAAACGAGTTGGTGGTGATATTCTCGAGTTTTTTTAAAAGTAAAACGAGTAAAACTTTTGATATTGTGGATAAAGATAAAACCTTCTTTGAATTCGAAAATTATCCATGTAGTCCATCAGAAACTGCACGTGTTTGATATTGTGGATAAAGATAAAACCTTCTTTGAATTCGAAAATTATCCATGTAGTCCATCAGAAACTGCACGAGTTTGATATCGGCCGGGTGTCATGTCAAAAATTAAGTTTAATGGAGAGATATGCATTTTTGAAAAATATTTGGGAGCCATCCGAAAATTTTATTTTTCCAACTATACCCATAAAAGGCCACAACAGAAAGTTCCAAAAAGATTGGCCGAATAAATTTAAATGGCTATCCTACAGTAGACTAAAAGAAGGTGGTTTTTGTAAATATTGTGTACTGTTTTCTCATTTTGGCGCCGGTATCGGGTTCTAGGTAAGTTCCAATATTTTGTACATAATTATGAGCGAGTGCTAAATTGTTATGTTTATTTTTGTTGCTTAACCCTTGTTAAGGCGATTCTTTCTTTATTCTACAAATCCAAATCATACTCTCTGGTCCGTAAAGAAAACATTTACGTCGTCAACGTAAACCAACATCTCCAGTGAAATAGAGGCCAAAGAATTTGTTGTAGCTTACACGACAAAGACGGGAGATAAGAGCGACACTATTATACGTTGCGTTTTGAGAAAATAAGGCGTACTATCAAAGTGATATTGCCGACATAAAATGGAATGCTCGTCTTAGTGCTGATCCAGATTTGTTAATAAAGGTTAAATGTCAGTCGCTTGATTATTTTTATTTAATAATTTTAACAGAAGACATTGAAAATGAATGTGAATTTTAATGTGTTTTGTCGTATTTTCGTGATTTTTTTTAGGAATAACTATCACTTTTGTGGCCAAGTCAAGCAATTAGCGACCTTCAGTTATACTTAACATACATGTGTTTTTTTTCCATTAGATTTGGTGATTTGGTTTTGCTGTAAAGTTTATCAAAAAATGGGGATAATTTGCCTGATTTTACATAGGACCTATGCAGAAATATAAATATTGCCAGGACCATACCAGTAACACATACCACCTAAACTGTGTAGAGCGCGCAAGAGAGTTTATGAGAAATTTTGAAGTTGGAGAAAGATGTTACTACTATGCTTGACAATGCGTTTGATACCAATCATCAAAACGATTGAACTTTGTGGCCGGAATAATTTACCTCTACGAAGACATCGTGAAAAGGGTTACATGAAAGACGAACTTACACAGAAAACTGCTTTAATAAGTACACAGGGTATATTTAGGTCTTTGCTAGCATTTATAGTGGATGCTGGGGATACTACCTTAATTCAGCATTTTCAAGATGCTGGTAAAAACAGCACAATGATTAGTGAAAAAATCGAAAATGATATAATTTATTCCATGGGAGAGCAAGTTCGATCTTCTATTTTGCTGCGCATAAAGAAAGCAAAATATTTTTCTATTTTGTGTGATAAAACAACAGACTCAGCAAAAATAGAACAGCTAACCTATGTGTTAGGTGTGTCAAGGTAGAAAGATTCTTGATTCGTGAGGATTTTCTTGGTTTTGTCAAAATGAAATCTACAATCAAAAAAGCAATTGTCGCCGAGTAATCGAGAATGGGCTTAAGTTTAAGCAACCTTCGCGGTCAAGGATACGATGGGGAATCCAATATGGCTGGTCATCACAAAGATGTGCATGCACTTATATTAAACAAACAACCTTTAGCATTCTACACTCACTGCTTTAGTCATTCACTAAATTTAGCTATTTCTAAAAACTGCGGGATAAGTGCTATAATAAATATGATGGAAATTGTCAACAGTGTTTCTGACTTTTTGAATGCGTCTGCAAAACGAGTGAATTTATTGCAGGGTATCATTACCGAAGAAAATATTTCTGAAACTAGAAAGAAAAGACTGAAACCGCTTTGTGGCACTAGATGTGTGGAAAAGCACGATACAATTTTGACGTTTCAGGAACTATACTCTATGATTTTAACAGCATAGTAGTATTTTTGGTTTTGTCAATAAGTTCGTAGGTGTTCCTTATGTTGTGATGAACGCGGATTTTAGTGTAAGAATCGCTAATTCTCATGTCGAAATAGAGAACAGTTGTTCTGATGTTGTTTTTCACTGATACTGACATTGTTTCTAACCTATTTTATAGTTGGAATTTTTATAGCGTCACTTGTCAATAGATCATTGACTTTCGCTGTCATTAAATCCAATGACAACTTTTCTACCCTCTGTACTAATTTATAGTTTTCTATATTATCGTACATAGTATTTTTACCACTGCATGGCGTTCCAAAAACATTAAAAAAAAATTAAATAAATTAAAATTAAAATATTTTTTGTGGAGAAGACTTTAAGTTAAATAATTTAATTGTATATCTAATACTCCACTTTGAGCTTGGATTACTTTAACGTTATCAAAAATAATTCATGTTTGAATTTCTTTAAGAAATAAATTTAGATAACAACAAGACTAAATTATTTTATAATTACTGTAACTCGGCACTTCTAGATTTGCTAATCATAATCTGCCAATAAATAAATTCTATTAAAAAATTATTTAATTAATAATTAAATTCAAGTAGTAGTTAAAAATGATAATAAATTGATAACGATACGTTTACAATAGTTTATGCAGTTAATTAACAACTATTGTTAGAATAAACAATACTAAAACATTTGTAATTAAAATTAAGAATAATGGAAATATAAAATTTTCAACTAAACATTTTTTAAATATGGATAGACGTAAACCAAGATTTGTGTAAAATGTTAGATACAAATCTGTTGTATTCTTTTCCCGGTCAGGTATCTCAAGGACTAGCCGTCGTTTTAGGTAAAAATTGTTTTTTTAATTTTTGTGCCATCACACCGTGTTTCAGGAACTTTGACGGCGTTATCTGACGGAATGCAATATGGCTGGACGTCGCCAACTTCTGCAATACTTTTATCACCTTCATCGCCCATTGCCGCAACCGAAAACGATATAGTCCTTTTGGAACTTGTTTACATGTTAGGTGGTTTGTGCGGTATACCAGTAACAATGTATTTACTAGACAAAATTGGTCGTAAAAAAACAATTTTGTTTGCTGCTTTTGAAGGTTTGCTAGCATGGATATTGATTTCATTTTCATCTTCAATCGCGACCTTACTCATAGCACGTTGCATCTTAGGTTCGGTTGCTGACGTAAGTTTTGTAACTATGCCTGTGTATATTGCCGAAATATCAGAAAAAAACATTCGTGGATGTTTGGGATCAATAATTCAAATTATGATGCTTTTAGGAGTAGTTCTAATATATTCAGTAGGACCATACGTTTCAATTACCGTTTCTGCAATTATAGGGGCAAGTGTCTTACTAACGCATCTGCTCACATTTTCTTTTATGCCAGATACTCCATACTACTACTTGATGAGAAATAGAAAAGAACAAGCTCGAAAATCTCTTCAAGTGTTTCGATCTACCAGCAATGTTAATGACGAATTGGAAATGATAGAAAAAACCGTATTGAATGAAAACGCTGAACGTGGCAGGTGTTTAGACTTGTTTAGAGTTAGAAGTAATTTAAAAGCAATTCTAATCTTAACGGTTTTAAACGTGACTCAACATTTTAGTGGAATTAGTGTACTGTTTATGAATATGCGTATGATTCTAGAAGAAGCCGATTCAGCAGCACCAGTTAATGCTGTGGCTATTATCTATTCAGTAGTAATGCTAATAGCATGCGTTATTGCAGGATTGGTGATAGACCAAATCGGAAAAAAACTCTGTTATGTGTTTCTAGTGTTTTAACAGGACTTACGCTTTTAACACTTGCAGTATATTTTACTATTAAACATAGCGGAGTAAATGTATCTTCCTACAATTGGATTCCAGTGTGTATGGTCATAATTTATGCATTTACTTTTAAGTTGGGTATAGGTACCGTTCCATGCATTTTAACCGGTGAACTTTTTCCTACTAGTGTTAAAGTATGGGGTGTTACTTATGGTGATACAGTATTTATACTTGCGGCTTTACTATCTATAGTTGTGTTTCATTCATTAGAAGTAAACCTTGGTGTAGAGGTACCGTTCTACCTTTTTAGCGGTGTTTGTATGTTTGCTTTTTTGTTTTCATTGTTGTTTATGCCGGAGACAAAAGGAAAAACTCTGGACGAGATTCAAACGTTATTAAAGAAAAAATCATTTTTTTATGTAATAGATAATGACAGCAGTAGTTCTCTTCAAATGTTACCATTGACTAAAACTACGAATGATGATGTTACATATGGTACTAATAGTTAGTACAAATAATATTATAATTTTTGTTTAAATAACATTAATAGTTACTACTTATATTTTAAAGTTCTAAACCACGTTCGTCCGCTAAATTTAAGTAATATTTTTTTCAGAAAATTGTATTTTAAAATAAAACTTACGTAACTAGCTCTAAGATGTCTTAGTATTGAAAACGCTAAAGTAATTGATTTAACTGTTAATATAACGGCGGAAAACGTACTACAGTTGACGAGTCCCAAAGAGGCGAAACATCCGTTCAATAGTTTAGTCCGATGGCATTTGCACAATTGCATTGACATTGCTTTACTCCTAATGTCTTTACGTTGTGGTTTTATCCCGCAGTTTTATTCAAAACTATTTTGAATTACGCGTGTGTAAAATCAACCTACAAAGTATTTCGGCGTTATAGCTATTTACAGTTATCGTTTATAGATAGTACCTTATATTATGAGATGACTCTGTTATCAATCTTTTGTTAAATTGATTTGATCTTAATAACTACTACAATTGATAATTTCAGCAACTCAATAAAGCTGCGGTTACTGGTTTTCATAATGGCAACACTTCATCTTCAGTATTCCCTTCTTGATAAAGCTTTTTTTACCAAGGCAAGAGCTTCAGTCACCGTGTAAACCAAACTGGTAATAGCGTAGATAATGAAAAAGAAAAAATGTATCCATAATCATAACTATCATAAAACGTAGCGCAAGAAAATTTTGAATTCTAAACGTATGATAACTAAACTTGGATTGATAACATAAAGTATTGAAAAAATATTGTGAATCCACCAAAATTACAACAAAAAAAAATAACATTGTGCATTCAAAATCGTAATTCGTAGAACATATTTAGTAATTTTCAAATTTGTACCACCGCAAAAAAAATCAGACCTAGATAACAGCGAAGGAGTCCACAGCCGGAATCTATACTAAGATGAAAATGACTTCCGAGTTTGAACCATGCCATTGTTGTAACCGAAATTGCAAAACATTTTACTTACTTTTGTAAGGGGCTTTATCAGAGCGTGAGAAAAATTGTAGAAACAAGTAACCAAAATCTAACTAGAAACTTCTCAAAAGTTAAGTAACCAATTTGTTAACCAAACTAGATTCTAAACTCTAAAAAGGTAAGAAAGAAAACGATATACGAGAAATTCGGTATACTCTTTAAAATGATAGTGTAGGTAATTTGTCATAAGGAGAATGAGGTATCTAGGATATTTTGCTTGTTGAGTTGAATATGGGTTTAATAACATTCTTATGAAAAAGTTTCTTTATTTGAGTCACAAAAACGTCGAGAAATAGAAGAGAATCATTAGTTTTGTTTTCCATAGTAAACTGGATATCTTCGTGTTGATTGTTTAGAGGATCAAGGAACTTAGACAACTTGAGATGACTATGAGACCAAACAATAAACGTGTCGTCAATATACTTAAACCAAACTTTAGGTTTTAATTTTGATGATTCTAGAACAACCGTTTCAAAAGATTCCATAAAAATGTTAGCTAAAACCAGTGAGAACCTATAGCAGCACCAGAAACCTGTTTATAAAACTTGTTATCAAATTGGAAGTACATGCATGATAAGTACTTATTAATTAAAAAAACCCAACTGAAGTCGTTGCCATCTCAATACAAAATATTTTTGATGATAGTAATCGAATCTTTAATAGTAATTTTGGTATAAAATGACGTTTAATCCTCGAAGTGGGATTACGATTCATCAGACAAAATAAAATGGATTTTTGCAGTATAATCAATTTGGTTTAAAACGACACTAGCGTTGGTTTTGTCGGTTGGAAGAACAATAATATCGGAGTTCTTACTGAGACATATTAGAGCTAACTCTTCCGTCTTAGAAATGTTAGATTTAGGAATTTTAGATGATGATTTTACCAGTGTGAATACGAATAGGAAGTTGCAAAGAAGAAATTTTATAGAAGACTCGACAGCACATAAAATATCTTCTTCAGAAATACGTTTTTGAACAACAGCAAAATTAAAATCTTTAGATAACACAAATTCCTGTCAAACTAGATAAATTGACCCGTCTTCAAGAGTGAAATGTTATGATTCTTATATTCTAATAATTAATTTTTTTGATAGAGCTATCAGTAGTTGGTGAGATCAGACTCCTGGTAAGTAATGTTCTCAAAGAGATTCCAATTTGTTAGCCAACTCAAGATGTAGATAAAAGAGTTGTTTTAAAATGGTATCTAACTCTCGTCTGGTTTGCTTAATCTGTTTGCATGTCAACGCTAGACTAACACGGTGTAAAATGTTTTTAGGAGAATGTGTTTAAATGTAAAATTTGTAGTCACGACAGCGACTAAGAAACGTTAAAGTGCACAAAAGTTTGACGGGTTTGGACGGTGTCATTGTTGTAACCGAAGTTGCCAACGCTTATTATCATTAAACAGATACTGTTTCAACATGGCAAGGACTTGAGTTTTCTTTCTCTTATTGATATCATCTTCGTACTTCCAAGTATGAACAGGTTTTTGGTGCTGCTTTATTTTTTCTTCTATCAGCGGTTATAGCTAACAATTTTATTAAATCTTTTAAAACGGTTTTTGGAATCATCAATATGAATACCTTAAATTTGGTTTAGGTATGTTGACGATACGTTTATTATTTAGTCTCATAGTAACTTCGCATTGTATAGCTTTCTTGATTATCTAAACAATCAACACCTCGACGTACTGTTTATCCCAAACCCACCCATACGGACAGATACCTTTAAGCTTCGTCTCATCATCATCCTGCACAGAAACGTTATGTTATTGAATCTTTAGTCAATCGCAATGTTTCTATTTGCGAACCTGAGACTGCATATTACGTCGTCTTACTAAAATCTTAGTGAACAACTGTTATAAGAAGCGAATTATTCAAACATATAGTAGTCGTTGTCTACATCTGCGTGTTTGATTACATAAGGACACTTCTACTTCTTAATCCAATCCAAAATTGGCATTTTTACCCTACATTTACAAGGTTACATATATAATTTGACAAGCAAAATTTCTCAGATTATTCCTTCTTTCAAAGACAAATTATATATATAATACTTTTATTTCAAAGTGTATACCAAATTTCTTGTTCATGTGATTTAGTCTACATTAGTGAAACCAGTCGTTCCGTTATTACAATTACGCATATTTCTAAGTCTGCGGTTGCTGAACATCATTTTACTACAAGTCCCAATATAAATTTAGATAACGTTTTGGTGATTGCAAAATCTCCATTCTTCTTACATAGGAAAATCCAAGAAAGCATAGTTATCATCAAAGACCCCAATAACTTTAATTGTGGTCATGGTTTTGAACTGTTCCCTTTTTGGTTCCCAGTCATTATTTTTCTTGAAAACACGCCATTTTTCGACTGTAACCCAATCAGAGTCGAGATTAGCCAGCTTACCTACTTTTGGAAGGTTCTTAATTCGGTTTCGATTGCTTGTTTGAGTTCTTATCTCTTACGTTCTGATGAAACTTCTTACAAAAGTGGGCAAATGTTGGCAACTTCGGTTACAATAATGACACGGTCCAAACCCGGATTTTTTTCTATTCTAATTTAACATTGACGGTAAGACCTATAGATTATTGTGATGATTTTTTTATCCTTATGCCACCGGACACTTTTAAGGAATCGGATAAAAAATTATGACAGTAGCATTAATTTAGAATTTATTCCTCAAGATGCTACTGAGCCATATTTTATTACACAAGCACAACTAAACAAAAATACGTTACTCGGCATTAGATTGCTAAATTTATTGAAACGCAGCACCAAAAATTAGTTATTTTTATAATCGATAAAACCAGTTTTTAAAATTTTATTCTATATGCCATAAGTTTATACCTGTACTGATGTTGACGGTTTTTTGAAAATCCTTGAACATATACACACACCCAAAAACATAAAAACAAGTTACATAGATCGGTGTTTATAAACTATAGCCATTTTTTCCATAAATTAGATTCTAAAAAATTTAAATTTTAGAATAATTTTATCAAAGTTTGTATCCCAAATAAATTTCTATCAATAAAAAAATTGAGAAAACTAAAACAGTTTCTAAAATAAAGAACTTCTATGAAGTTTAGAATCTATCTTGGTTCACAAGTTGATTACCTAACTCTGTAGTGGTTCTTTGTTAAATTTTCGTTTGTTATTTCAAGTTTATCGTTTATTCGTTCACAAATTGATTACCTAACTTTTGAGAAGTTTTTAGTTAGATTGTGGTTGTTTTTTTCAGTTTTTCGATTTCTCTCACGTCCTGATGAAGCACCTTACAAAAGTAGGCAAAACGTTGGCAGCTTCAGTTACAATGACACGGTCCAAACTTGGAAGACGTCATCAAAGAACTCCTAATCTTAATTCTTTTACCAATCACACTTAAACAACGTCTAAAGTTTTTATGATGGTTACCTTTAGATCTTTGAGCAAATGATGTAACTAAATAAACTTGCCTCAATCATCTAGTTCTCTTAAGATTCATTGTTTTTAGTTATATTAGTTTTATAATTGCCAATTTAATTTATACTGCCTGACGAAGAACTTAGATTAAGTTGGAAAGCTTGCAGATTACAATTTAAGTAAATATATACACCATTAACCTTAAAAAAATATTATTAAATATTTAATTCCTGTTATATATTTTTCTTTAAAGTTTGTTAGAGCGATCATCGTCCAGCTTCTCTTGTTCATAGGCCTCTTTTAGTATCTTCCATATTTTTCTACCTTGACCAGTTGATATCCAACTAAAGGTTATCTTTTTTGGTCATCCGTCTATCTACTTGGGCGTCTGCTTCTACTTTGCTTGTTTTGCTATGACGCTATTCAACTACCAGTTTTGTTTACTTGTTGTCCTTAAATCGACCGACATATTCAGCCAATCGCTACTTTAGTTCCGCAATATTCTTAACATAGTTCTCTCCATTGTATTTCAAACCATTTTGAGTTTATAAGTTACTCTGTTAGTAAAAATCAGCGTTTTAGCATCATATGTGATTACTGGCACCACACATTCCTCAAACATTCTCCATTTAAGCATATTGATATTGCCAAAGTTAGCTTATTTTAGACTTATTTGTCTTTAGATTTCACAGGTTTGATTATTTCTGCTCTGTTCGATTTTGTGGCCTAAGTATTTGTAGTTAAAATCATGAGTTATATTTTGTCTCGAGTTACTGATTTCTTCTACTGGTACAAGAATAATAAAAATTTAGTCTTGTAGTTGGGGTATGTTAACAATAATAATAATAAAAAAAAAAGATTTTGTTAACTATTTAAAGCATACATGAAAGCAGCATTTATAATTGCATAAACATTAGTAAATAAAAATAAAAAGCTAAGAACTACTTAAAAATACAAAATAATAGTAGTAGTATAAACGAAAACTTTTCTATTAGTTCAGGTTTACAATTGATCTTTGCCTATGAAAATCACAACTTTATTTGGCATAATATTTTTTTCTTTTGTTGTTATAAGTTTCTTTGTTTTTTTTAAAAAACTGATTAGTGCTATACTCGCTCTAACATTTTGCTGAATCTTACTTAACGGATTTTTGTAAATATGAAATTCGCAAAGAATGTTTTACAAAAACTTGGCTAGTTTGTAGGTAGGAGATTGAATAGTGTGATTGAATTCCCTATTTGTTAATTTTAGGAAATCTAAAGTGGTAAATCGAGGTTCAGTTTCTGAAGGTAGATTGAAAGATTTGATGATTTGGTTGGTCTCACTTTTAATCTTCAAAGTGGGATTACGATTATTCAGACAAAATAGAATGGATTTTTGCAGCATAATCAATCTTACTAAGGTTTTTTAGAGCTAACTCTTCCTACTTATAAATGTTGGATTTAGGAACTTCATATTATGATTTTGTCAGTGTGAATACAAATGGGATCTGAGATGTTGCAAAGAAGATGTCTTATAGAAAGCTCGACAGCACATAAAATATTTTCTTTGCCATTACGTGTAGAGAAACAGCAAAATTCAAACTCTTAGATAACAGCAATTCCTGTCAAACTAGATAAATTGACGACCGTTTTCAAGGAGTTAGTAGTGGATGACATTTTATGATTCTTGTATTCTAATAATTATTTTTTTAGCCAGTTTAAAATGTAGATAAAGGAGTTGTTGCGAAATGGTGTTCAACTTTCGTCCGTTCGCGTATCGACGCTAGACTAGCACGGTGTATAATGTTTTTAGAAAAATGTGTTTGAATGTAGAATTTGATTTTGAGGAATACTGGAATTATGAGGTGTCACGACAGCGACTAAAAAACGTTAAAGTGCACTAAAGTTTGAAAACTACGAAAGTTTTAGAAGAAATATTTGCTCCGTATAGATTGTTAATGTAATAGCAAAGGTTTCCACGTCCAAAGTCTAGATGAGAACGTTTTCTAAGTTTAGACCGTGTCATTACTGTAACTAAAGTTGCCAACGTTTATTATTATCGATCAGATTCCGTCGCAACATGGCAGACTTGAGTTTGATTCTTCTTATTAATATCATTCTCGTACTTCCAATCTGATGACAAGTTTTATGAACAGGTCTCTGGTGGTGCTATAGATTCTCCTCTATCACTGTTTCTTTTTAAATTTTTTAAGAAATTGTTTAATACGGTTGCTCTGAAATTATCAATATTAAAACTTAAAATTTGGTTTAGGTATGTTTACAGAACGTTTATTGTTTGGTCTCATGGTCATCTCGAATTGTCTAAGTTTCTTGATCATCTTAACAATCAACACTTAGATATCAAATTTACTATAGAAATTGAAACTAACGGTTTTCTTCCATTTCATGAAGTACTGTTTATCACAAACCCACCCATACGAACAGATACCTTTAAGCTTTGTCTTATTATCATCCTGCACAGAAACGTTATGTTATTGAATCAGTTATGTAACGGTGTGTTTTGCAACTCAGTTTTGTTTCGAATTAATACAAGATGCTTATGTTTTTACGTATTAATTAAAGCCATTATTCAATAGAAAATTGGAGCTATCAAGGGATGATGTGCGTCACGTAATGGAGGTCCTAGCAAATATTTAAATTTTATTTCATACCAGGTAGTTTTAGCCTGGATTTTTTCTATTTTAGAATCTACCGGCCAGATGTTTTACGACGGCACCGCGCGTGCCCTATATCTTATTCACTGTTATACGTTCGGCGGTGGTATAGCACCCTATGTTTTTTTTAAAGCGATACTTTTTTCCTAAATAAGAATTGCAAGATAGTGAGCGACATATCGATGTAATTAAAATACCGATAAAGCAAAGCTATTTTACCAGTGATTGTTATGTCGATCGTTATCTTTGACTCTTTAAATCTGATAGCGATTGGTCGCTAAGTATAACGACAGTGTTACAGCATGAGGCTGAATAAAGTAAACCCAATGAAAATAACAAATAAACTATTACCTTAAAACGTTGCAAGATAGAGGAAAGTGGCACATATACATTTTTATAGAAGAAAAAATTTACTATAAAAAACACCGCGGAAAGGTACAATTACCTTCTATAGTTTAGAAGATACAAGTGTGCAAAGTTACACGATAATGTCTTACATTGCATTAGAATTTTGTTACTCTTAAGCTACTAGATATAATTATACCCTCCCGCGAACTTTTTTGCAGTAAATTTTGTGCTCTATAAATATGTTTATGTACAATTTCCATCTATATCGTACCGTTTTTGCAGCGTACAAAGCGGAAGCTCTCTCGGATCTGATTCTGCAATTACTATAATTATTTTTCAGCTCTGTTGAGTGAAATTAACACTTATTATATTTAGAACATAAAACAAATCATAAGAAATATCTTGTTTAATAATAATAAACGTTGCATCCGAAAAATACGAAAAAGTGAAGTGAAATTGGGCACCACCGCAAGTTTCAGATTTGTTTCCTGAGCGTTTCACGTTTCGTTACACGAGCCTTTGAATCAAGCTCCTTATAAGTGTTTTCAACACTAAATCACTGGAAGACATTTTTATCTTAGTATAAAAATAACCTATTCTTCTGTCCCCGTAGGACAAAACAAGCTCAGATCAGATGGTTGACATAAGGATTCGTTATTTAGTAAAAGACAAATAATATCGATTTTATAGATTTTACTAATTCAATGCAATTTGCTTGTAAAATCCAATGACAGGTTATCACCAATTCGAACTTTTATTTTCTTTGATTATTTAGCGCGTTCTAAGAAAACAGTTTTAAAGCAGAGTTATGTGATTAAGTTTATAAGATTAAATAAAATAAATAAATATTAAAAAACAAACGTTTTAAGCAATATATATATATAATATATCTATTATTTAAGCAATTAAATTTAAAATACAAATATTTTTTTGTGATTTAGTGGTGTTTATTGCACTGGCCAAAGTCACCACATTTTACAATTTTAGTTTTTTTCCGTTTGATTACTTCTATACTTGCAAATATTTATCTGTCTAAACTAAATGCAATTAATTATATATAAACAATAAATGTGTAAAGTTAATTATCAATTAGCTTAAACAAAAGCTAAATGTGATAAATTTAAAACGATAAACGCGCGTTAACATTTATTTATGGAAACCACTATAGTTTTTTACACATGAACAGTAATTAATCAATTTTCTTAAAAATTGCTAATTACATAATTTTTTTAACGATAAAAATCTAAAATGATTTAAATCGTTTTGTTTCCTTCAAATTTTTGGGAATGCTACGCAATAGACACAAGGTAGTACTGTTAAAGATGGTGGTGTTAAAAGCATTGTATTCGTTTCCTGGTTGGGTATCTCAAGTGTTAGCCACCATGTCAGGTAAATTAAAATTTTTTTTTTACTTTTTGTATCACATTATGTTGTAGGAGTATTGTCAGCAATTCCAGACGGAATGCAGTATGGGTGGACGTCGCCAATTTCTTCAATACTACTGTCAACTTCATCACCTATAGCTGTAACTGACAACGACATATTTATTTTAGAAGTTGCTTACGTTTTAGGCGGAATACTTGGTATACCTATAACGATGTATTTACTAGACAAAGTTGGCCGTAAAAACACAATCTTGTTTGCTGCTTTTGTAGCTTTGTTTGCGTGGATTTTAATTGGTTTTTCATCTTCAGTTATAACGTTGCACATAGCCCGTTGCATCTTAGGTTCAACGGCTGACGTAAATTTTGTAACTGGGCCGGTATACATTGCCGAAATATCAGATAAAAACATTCGTGGATGCTTGGAATCAACAACTCAAATACTGCTGATGTTAGGAGTAGTCGTAATATATTGTATAGGCCCATACGTTTCGATTGCCGTTTCTTCGATTATCGGTGCGAGTATTTTAATAACGCAGTTGTCAACGTTTTTTTTTATGCCAGATTCCCCGTATTATCACTTAATGAAAAATCAAAAAGAAGAAGCTCGAAAATCTCTTCAAGCATTTCGATCCACAAGCGATGTTGATGATGAGTTACAAATTATAGAAGAAGCTATAATCAAAGAAAACTTAGAAACTAGTAGGTTTTTAGATTTGTTTAAAGTTAGAAGTAACTTAAAAGTAGTTTTGATATTATCAGTTTTAAATATGTTACAACATTTTTCTGGAGTTTCTGTAATGGCTATGAACATGCATATGATCTTAAAAGAAGCAGATTCAATGATTTCAGCAAATGCTGGTGCTATTATATATTCACTGATAATGCTTATAGCATGTGTGGTTGCGGGAATGGTAGTTGACCATGCAGGACGAAGACTCCTTTTATGCGTTTCTAGTATTTTGACGGCACTTACGTTAGTAATACTAGCAGTGTATTTTACCGTTAAACATAATGGGGTTAACTTAACTTCCTACAATTGGATTCCAGTTCTTATGATAATGCTATACGCGCTTACTGTTAAATTGGGCTTAGGTACTGTTCCATGTATTTTAATTGGTGAACTTTTTCCTACTAATGTTAAAGTATGGGGTGTTGCTTATATTAGTGCTGTCGTTTTATTTGCTGTTTTGTTGTCTGTACTTTTTTTTAATTTATTACAAGAACATTTTGGTATTGAAATGCCATTTTACGTGTTTAGTGGTTTTTCCATATTTGCTTGTTTATTTTCATACATGTATGTACCGGAAACAAAAGACAAAACTTTAGAAGAAATCCAAACATTGCTGAAGAAAAAAACGTATGGTACCAGACAATATTTGTAAACATTTATAGCAAAAACAAAAAAAAATGTATATTGTTCAGTTTGACTTCTTGCACAAACTTGCATACATTTTTACTATTTTTATAAGAGTATCAAATTGGTATTTTTTCAAATTTAATTTTTGATAAATTTTAACGTTAAAAAATAATACATATTTTAGTAAAGATTATCAAAGGATTTAATGTTTTAATAATGTATTGTTTGATTTTTTAATGAAGAAAGTATGTACATAGATGTATCAAATTGATCAAATTAACATATTTTCTATATTTTTTTATTGTATTTCTTGTTATTAATAAATCTCTTGCAAATTATGGAATATTTAGATTTTTATAGTTCAACGTCATTCTTTGCAACAATGATAATACTTAAACGGTGATTTATTTTATCTTTGTTTTTAGTTCAATGAAATTATTTTCTTTAGATATAATGTTAAAAACTACAAAATTCAGGTATAAATAACAATCTTTGAGTGTACCAAAGCATTAAAATATTTTAACAAGTAAGTAACATTTGTATACATTTCTAGTAATTTATAGAAATGCTAGACGATAAAATAAGTTATCAAATCGTAATAATCAATGTCGATTAGTTTCCTGTCAACGGTAGAAAAAATTGCGGAAGTTATAATCCTCATATGATTGCAAAGTTGGTTGAACGAGTTTAACGTCTTTAAAACGTTTTTTTTTTATTTTTAGTATTACCAACTTTAGTGTGTTCTAGATAATGCTACATAATTTTACGCGTTGATGTTTAAAAATTAATTAAAACCAAACATTCTATATCTATTGTTCTTTAATATTTATACATTATTTTAATAACGACCTATGCACCAAACGATTACATGACTGTTTTTATAAACAATTTAAATTAACATTTAATCATAATAACGTTTTAGTCAAAAACTTATAGACTACTAAAAATATTGAAACGTTCACAAAATTATTTTCAAGTTCGAAAACGTTCACGAACTTATTTTCAACTTCCAGAACGTTTACCAAAGAATGTAGAAAATTTTCGGGATAAATAACGGAAATATATAAAAACGTTGCAAAAAGAGCATAGGTCAGTTATTAAATAAGTCATTAACGCGTAGTTAAGATAAATATAGCAGAGTATAAACGTACGTGTTTTTAATGCAAACAAGTGTCAGTTTTAAGATAAACAGAAGCTATCCGAGGACATTATTTTTCGAGTGATTGTAATACATAAATTAGTGTCACTGTTTTTTTTTAAATATTTAATTAGTTCGTGTAGTTAAAAACGTGTAAATATTTTGTGTATAAATAAATTAGTTTTAAAATTCGTTATAATGGTGATACAAGGGCGCGGTATTGAAATCCGTTGAAATCGTGTAAATAAATAAAACTGTTTAGTTCGCGCTTCAGCTATTTGTTTATAGAGTGTAATTATAGCCGTTCCAGTTCGATAAAGAAGCGCCCGTTACATAAATTTAGTGTTATTAAACTTTTTAGTCGTGTTATAACTTATGCCGGTAACTCGTTATCAAACCAAAATGGATGCAAAACTATTTGAATTTCTCAAATCAATAAAAAATGATCAAGAATCGATGAATAAAATTATGCAAGAAAAACTGTCTGAAAATTCAAAAATGAAAGAAAAGTTTTACAAAAATTCTCAAAAATCTAAGAAAATTCTAGACGTTTAAAAGAAGAAATACGAACGAGCATTAAAAATCGAATAAAGACTATTGAAGAGCAGATACAAGTTAGTATAAAAAATCAAATTAAAATTATTCAAGAAAAAACTCAAGCAGATATGTTAAATTTAAAACAAGAAATTCGTGAATCTGTAAATGACAAAATAGAAGCAATAGAAGACAAAATGAAACTACTTGAAAAAAGGAGGAGCCAAATAAATTGTCACGGTAAAGAAATTGTCAGCAGCAAAGATTTAGAAGACCATTATGAAGAACAAGTATAAAGTTGTACCTCTAAATTTTGATGGCAGCTACTGTCAATGGTTGGAGCAACGGGCAGAAAGCAACGTCTTTAATAGTGTCCTTATGCGGAGAAGCTCTTAAAATCTTACAGACTGTTCCTGACCGAGACCGGACAACTCGCCATCGCCATCTCGCCGCCACGCCTTTATCACGACGAAGCACAGTGGTTCCACAAAGTTCCTGTCCTTTGCTTTAATATTTTTAATATTAGGTAAATATATAATCACATTTTTGTATATTTATAGACAATATATTAATAACTTTTTAACATTTAACAGTAACATTGTTAAAAAATCGATATATTATCTAGCACACAAGGCAGAAAATTGTCATTTTACCTTGAAACGTTTGTTATGGCCAATACTTTCTAATTATTATCATCAAAATGTAATTATGCTATTCTTAAAATAAGGGTTGCCAAAATAAAGAAATAATTTAATGGTTTTGTTGAAAGTAGTTTACATAATTATAAGATAATAAGTTGAGATCCTCTCTACCGGGAAATTCTAATCCCTTTCACTCAATATAAAAGAAGCAGGTAAACAATTTACGTAAGACTATAGATATGTACTAATGTCTTTTAAATATTTTCTTCAACAAAAATTGATATATAAACAGCTAATTTAGCTGTCAGACCTTTAGTTTTTGCACAGTTACATTGCGCCATAGATATAACAAATATAATATCGCAGCGCAACAAAACCAAGTTCGTGAATGAAGGTGTCATATATGTGTTGGATAAAGTTTCGAAAGATGATTTGACGGAGTTCTGGCAATGCGAACAGAGAGGACAGTGTAATGGCAGAATTCATGTTCGGTACCCAAATGTAGTTCACGTTGTTAATGACCACTCTCATGAGGCAATTGTAGCTAAAGTCGAAGCTAATATTATCGGTAGTATCAAGCGACGAGCTGCGTCAACGTTAGAAACCTCGGTACAAATGGTCAACAGTTGTACAGAAAGTTTAACAAATGCTTGCCAAGGTGCTCTACTTAAGCAAGAAGCTCCCAAGAAAACTGTGAGAAGAGTACGCAACGAAGTTATTTTCGCTCCGCCCAGTTCAAACGATAGTAGTCCCGGACGCATACAAAATAATTAAAATGGCTGGAGGCGTTAAAGAAATGTTCTTATTATTTAATAGTGGCCTAGAACCCGATAGAATTTTAATTTTTTGTAAATAAGGAAATTTCCGCACTTTTAAAGACTGTGATACTTTTTTCGTAGATGGTACTTTTAAAGTGTCGCTTCCGTTATTTTGCCAGGTATTTGTAATACTCGTTAAGAACAATGGTGGAGTACATCCAACGTTTTATGAATTACTGCCCAACAAGCAACGTGCTACATATGAAAAGTTGTTTCATGCATTTAAGGATCCTACAACCCGAACTGGAACCTACATCAATTTTATGCGATTTTGAATCGAACATTTTCTTTAGTATTTTCGTGTTTCCAAACGCGCATATACATGGGTATTTTTTTCATTTGGCGCAGAATATGAAAAAACATTTGTGTTTGTTGGGTCTAATTTAGATTTACAACACTAACGCAGATTTTGCTTTATTTGCTCGAATGATAACTGCGCTAGTAGGTATTTGTACCAGTTCACGATATCGATGAAGCACTTGATGCCCTGGGAGATGTTATTCCAGAAGACTTTCGTCCACTTTTAGATTGGTTAGAAGATAATTACGTTGGACGCCTTAACAGACGAGGTCAAAGACGTCGTCGTCCATTATTTGCACCCGAAACATGGAACGTATACAGTAGGACCATAAATTCCCAAGACAGAACTATTAACTTTGCTGAAGCCGCCCACTAAAGTTGAAACAATACAGACAAGCAGATGATAAAATTTTATCCATTGTAAATAACTACAACGATCGAAATGCTATCGAGTATTTGAGGGGAATCGCTCATAATTTTGAAACGGAACATTAGTTAAGAAATTGTTCAATAAATATACGTGTGTGTTTAAACGGGTCAATATTAATTAGGAAGTAAAAAAATATGAAAAAATTTAAGAAAAAGAAAAAATATAAAACACATCTTCAACAAGTGTACCAAGCTGAAATTGAAAGTCGGGTTTAGAAAGCTGCCGAAAGTCTTCAAGAGGTTGAGGCTGACATCGCCAGATTAACAAGGCTTGCGTATCCTACAGCACCAGATACCTTCTTGAAGCAATTGGCTATTCAAACTTTTATAGACAGCTTCGGAGACAGCAAAACGCAGCAGAATCTTCGGTTAGCTCGACCGAAGACGTTGGATGACGCCTTAATCTATGCTTTGGAGTTTGAGACGGCAAAACAGGCGTCGCACCGAAGCATCCATAAGCTCCGTTGAACTGCAAAAATACCCTCGCACACAAAAGAAACTATTGAAGAAATAGTGCAACGTGTATTTCTGGTACAAGTAGCTCAAGGAAGAGAAGTGACGTGCTGGAACTGCGGGGAAGTGGGCCACGTACGACGACGCTGTACTAAGTCCAAAAGAAGACCAGAAGAGCGCCCGGAAAACTAAAACACGTCGACCGAATGGGACAAAAGTCGACTTCAACGAGTTATGCCCCAGAGATTACCAAACAATACGTATCGCTTAGGAAGCAATTGCATAGCATTTATCTCGACGGCAAGATTAATGGAAGAAGTGTTCAGTTACTAGTTGACACGGGAGCGACAAATACCATCGTTCGTTCTGGTATGCTATTAGAAAACGAGAAGATATCATCAGTAACAGAACGATTTCGAACGACGACGAGCAAAGACATACTTACTCATGGACAAGTACAAGTGACCATTAATTTGGGAAATAGAGTACTTGATCATCAAGTACTGGTAGCCGACATTTGGATATGAAGAACAATGTCCTAAAAATTGAAAAGGAAGAAATTCCTTTTCATTCGTCAGAGAAAGCAGCCTTGCAAGTCTTATTGAGCGAAGACGTGACTTTGCCTGCTAAGACTGAAAGTGTGGTGTTGGCACGCTGGATGGAAATCTCTGGAAAAGCTACATTTGCGCGATTGTACTAATGGAGGGTGATTTAGTTGAAAAGGGACTACTCGTTGGCAGAACTTTAGTACCAGTAAAAAACACGATGCCAGTAAAGATGTTAAATGTCATCTCAGATGCAGTAACGTTGAAAAAGAAGACTGTGGTAGGCTAATGCACGCCAGTATGTCAAATTGTGAGATGCGTAAATTCTAACAAAGATACGTCGCGGAAAAGGTGCCCACAACATCTATTGGACATTCTTACCTCCAAATGCCAAAATCTCAACCAAGACCAGCCACTTCTATTTTTGACGTTTAAGAAGACAGCACTAACGCTGTAGTCAGAAAGATTTCCATTTTTAAATATCGTATACCACACTATTGCGTGCTTTAAATTTAATTTATGCTGCTCTGTATATTCTTGTTTGAATTAAAATTAATCTTTTATTTCTCGACGCCATCTATCGAGCATCGTTGGTCTTTTCTCTGCGAATAAACGAAAAGTCGTCATATTATTGCTACATAAAAATATGCCTGCTTGAAGTAAACTTGAATTCTTAAAACATCCACGTGTGGTGACACGGTGTATCATAAAAACATCTATAATTAGTTGATTTATTCAACGTAGGGTAAGTGTCTTCTATTCTTTTTCAGATTAAAGATATTTTTCAGGTCCTTTCCTTAACGCCACTTGCTACCTCCCAAATGTGGGTTTCTTTGTCTGTACAAGTTTAAACATTGACGACGAAAAAGTTCTAAAAGGAAGCATTGGACCTACAAATACTGCGACACACAGGGCAGATTGGATTATAATTTTTATTTGGAGGAAATTGGCGTTTAACTATTACCACCTTGAACAAAAGTGCATATGTAACCGCATACGATACGCTTCGGTTCTCTTATCTGTCATAAATGTTTGTGAGTCGTTTAAAATGAATTGCTTCTTATTACTATTATTCAATTAGTTTAAGTTAAATTTTATCGCATGCTGATTAAGTCAACTGGCAATGATTATTGTTAATGTAATTTACTTACAAAGATTTTTCTATGTACTGGCTGTTACAGTTACGATTTGAGTGTATTGTGAGTTGCCGGTACTTCCGGCGTTTTAGAACCTACAGATGCTTGTACTCAAACTAAATGTACTTTATTGTGATGCTACCGAATTACTAATTGTTATTGATTGTAATTTATTGTAATCTCTAAATTATCATTCTGAAGTAATTAAAGTACAATTGATGTTTACGATTTGGTTTTTTTTATTGGTTCCTCTAACTTTATAAATCTTAAAAATTTAATACAAGCTTCGAACCTTCTGTGCTGATCTAGCAGGAGTTATATCTGCAAAACGAGATTTTGCGCTCATTAAAATAAACTTATCACTTGGACCTCCCCTCTCTCCGATAAATATTGTTTCAATCCTAAAGGAGTTGGCCGTGCAGGGTTCGTAAATTACTAGAAGCTTGTACTAACACTCGTAAATGAGTAAATCAACTTTGGTTTGTATGTGTTAGCATTGTTAATGGAATATTTGTGAGATGGACAGTTAATCTCACGGACTCAGTAGCACACCTGCGATAAAAGCGATGAAAACGAGTGAAAGTCATTTGGAGCATTATGTTTACAATAAGACTAGAGATATGAGATTAATATAATAAGACTATAGATGCGAGATTAAAAAAACATAGAAGGCATCTTTGTTTACTCTAGCCTACTAAGTCTGTCCATGCTAAACATTAACTTGACACTCTTTATGATATAAACTTAAAAAAAACTAAAAAAAAAACTGATAATCAAGAAAGATTAGAAAAGTTATTGAAATTATTAAATATCCTAACAATTTTAATAGAGACAGTGGTTACGAACTATCTGACACCTGGTTACCTGTTATTTCCTAGTCTTAATTTGTCCATCAATTACACTTAACTACGTCTCGAGTGTTTATGGTAGTTTTCCTTTAGACCAGCGTCAATTATCTAGTTTTCTTACGATTTTTTGTTTTAAGTTACTTTAGTTTCACAATTGTTAAATTAATATAATATATACTGCCTGGCGTAGAACTTAATTCAAGTTCGAAAGCTTGCTTGTAAATTGTATTAAATAAATACACTATTTACCCTAAAAAATCATTAATATACTTTCATACTTTAATCTTAATTATCCAATATAACTACGTGTATAAGGTGTTGCCTGCTATAAGGATATGCTAATACTAGAATTATTTGTCTTTTTTTATAAATAATTTGCTATCATATACTTCATTATACTGATTGTTGATTTTATTCCATTTTATGCTAACATTGCAATAAATATATATTCGTTGTTATCTATCTGTTGTTCGATTTGTTTACTATCAGTGTTTCTCAGATGCAAGCGGGCATATGTAGTGTATGTTTCTCCCGTTTTGGTGTTCTGTTAATTACAAAATTTTGCTTTATTGCAGTTAGTTTTTCACTCTTTTTTTTTGGGTTTTGCTATGTGTTATGCGGTTTATATTTTGCTTGGATTGGTGCACTCATGTAATGTTTAACTTTGTGAAATTTTGGTGTTGTGACCATTGGAATGCTGATTTCTTTCTTTGCTTTTTAGATAGTTCGACTTGTGCCAACTTTTTAATCAGAATTTTTTCGTTTGAGATTTTTTTGTTGGTTTTCCTTTTTTATTGGATCTTTAAGATCTGCTTAGGTTTTTTGGTAAAAATAATCTCATACCGTCTGTTGACGACTTCTTAGCACAACTGTCTTAGTATTTGTCTTGACTATTCTTTCCTGAATCCGCATATGAACATACAAAATCTGCTCGATTATTATACCTGGTTTTCTTTTCTCTATTTTCTAATTTTTATTAATTTTAGAGATTGTATTCAGAGTAGGATTTATATTTGTGAGCAGGAATTTTATAGAATTTTAGAACGTTGTCCATGACTCTAGTCTAATTTTCTTTTCTTATAATTCTTCTTTTTCTCTTGGTTTGCGTTGGATTGCTGTTCAGTAATGTTTTTGGTAGTGTGTTGATTGTACTTGAATTACTAGCGTTTCAACTTCTATCAACTTTGGTGCTGTTTACCCATTTATTTCTATATCTTTCTCTGTTGGATAAAGTTTTTTTAGTCCTTGGAAGTATCATTCCGCTTTATTTTACTTATAGATAAATCCGATTGATAATACTTAGCGAACTGGGAACGTATTGTTAACAGTTTTTCTTGGGTTGGGTATTTTTATGATTGGGTTGGGTTCGAATTTTCGGGTTCCGCTCTTGGCGTATGCCTAAATTTCTGTTCTTCATTTTAATTAGTGTCTACTTCCCAGGTTTTTATGTTGCTGAGAGGAAATTAGTTATGTTGTAACATTTTGGTACAGTTAGCGGGTTTTATGAATATTGTTCCAGGACCTAAATATTATTTTTACGTATGGGAAAGTATTGCATTTTACTTCGGTTTTTGACGTTGAAGAAAACATCACGTGAACTAACGTTACGCCCAGTAAGATCTCCATTTTTAAAAAAGGTGTATCATTCTCGTTGTAAATGGGCAAATCAACTATATTTTGTATGTATTACCTGTGAAAGTTTTGCTGTTGTAAGAAATCAGTTCTATTTTATATGTTTTAATTTTCTTGTATTATCACAGCGAGTTGAGTTACCTCTACGTGTTTGCCTCTTTGGAGTTGTAAATGTTTTTCAAGTATCTCTCTTTAGAGTCGACGCACTCTGTTTATAAATCATTGGTTGATGATTAGCAGTTTACTTGTGATAATATTATATATCTATTTTTATTACACTTTTAGCAAAGAATGGCCATTAGCTAATCGCATGTCTGGAAAATCGTAAGTAACAGTCACTTTATTATCTATTAATCTGTATTGGTGGTGAACGTAAACACAAACAACTTAGGTATATATGTTGTTACGATTAATTTATGCAGATTTGTTTGTGTTATTTTTTGTTGTGCATTTATTAATTTATTATTCTTCGTTGTTGTATCAAACTATAATCTCATGTTTTAGTCCTAATAACCTGATGTATGTAATGTAATGCGTATTCGGTATTAAAAAAAATTGAATTTGAAACAATACAAATAAAACAGTGTATTTCGATAAACCATTATTGGAAAGCACGGGACATCTACCTTGACCGAGCTGATAGTTTTCAGAAGAAAGTAATATTTAAAGTAACAAAGATCCAAGGTTTTAACAGTAATTGTACTTTCAAGTGAAGCCATGTTTTTAATCAGGTTAAAAAGTTGTAAATTTTGAGCATTCTGTATTAATTGTTGCATTATTATTATTATATTTGTTGTAAGAGCTCATCTGATGTCGTATTTGATATAATTATGTATGTAATAAAGTTGAATACTATTTTTGTAGGTTTTTGTGTAAAGAAGCTGAACATTCAAACCCCACAAATACCTTGATTGAGATCACTGTTTATACACAGGGACCCTAGTTCCCAACACTTCCACTATTTCTTGCTAAAACAGTAGACATAGTAACGGTGAAATGAGATGTGCTAGGAATCCCCGGATTACGGTAGGCTGTCAGACAAAACTAAGTATAAGAACATTAAATATAAGAACACTCTCAACCTAAAGTAAATTAATAAAATTAGAAAAAGTATCAAGTATAAAATGGGATATAGTAGGAATTAGCAAAGTAAGGAGAAAAGGTGAGCAACTCGTGGCACTGAAATCCGGAAATAAACTATATTGGAGAGGATAAGAAGTAGGACTCTTTATAAACAGTAGAATAGCATCTTATATAACCACAATTAACACATTAAGTACCTAGAGTGATATTCATAGATATGAAGTTATAAATATGAATTGAAATTAATTCAAGTATACACGCCAACCGAAGACCACTCAGAAAAAGAGAATGAAGACCTGTACAAAAACATAGAAAAGACCTTAATAGAGAATTAAACGCGCTTGATGGTTATAATAAGCAATTTCAATGTGGAACTTGTGATAGAAAAAATTACGAAGTAAACTTTGGCAAGTAAGGCATAGGAAAAATAAACAAGAAAAAACTAACACTTATAGATTTTGCAGAAACACAGCAGCTATATATAATGAACACATTCTTCAAGAAAAAAGAACATGGAAGATGGACATGGCAAAGCCCGGGCGACAAAGCAAAGAATAAGTTAGACTTTATAATTTCTAACAAAACACCAATGGATGAAGATGTTACGGTGCTCAATAATCGTTGTATAGGTAGTGATCGTAGAATGGTACGGGCAAATATAAATATACTCATGAAACGAAAACAATAGAGATTATTGTAACAAAAAACGACGAAAATAGATGTCAAACTATTATCGAATAAAGAACGAGAAAACTTCTACAGGCTAAAGCTAGTATTATTTAACAAACGCTCTGAGACTGGAACTATGCCACAAAGTTTTAAGAAATTGATGACTATACTTATAAGAAAGGGGACACTTCAAACCTAAAAATTATAGACTTATATCCCCTTTATTACACATTTAGTAACTGACAAAAAAATAATAAAATATCAAGACAAATTACATCCCGTAGAGCAGGCAGCATTTCGTAAATGATTCAGCACGATAGAACATATTTACACGGTACGGCAATTAATACAAAAAGTGAACAAATGCAACCTACTTCTATGATTGGCCTTTGTAGATTATGAGAAGGCGTTCGATACCGTGGAAACATGGGTCATAATCGCAGCAGAATCGACTATAGGCATATTTAGTTAGTGAAGGCAATATACGAATATGCAACTGTGATCATTAGAACACTTGATAACACTAGCGCAAAATAATACACAGAGACACATTGTTCCTAAAGCTATTTACAAATATACTAGAATGAGAATGAGAAAAGAATTGACATAAACGGTGAACTTCGGATGATGTTGGCCCGTACTCCTGAAGAACTAACAGAAATGCTAAATGAGGAGACAAAAATGATTGGACTCCGTATGAATATTAAAAAAACAAAAAGTATAACCAACTATAACATACCCATGAACCCTATATACATAGAACGAAAAATACTACACAAAATGGAAGAATACATATACCTAGGCCAATGTGTTAGTCTCGACAAAGAAAGACAAGCAAAAGAAATAAACAGAAGAATACGATTGGGATGGGCAGGATACGGAAAACCGGCAAAAGGTATTTTTAAAACTAAAATCGCACAATACTTAAAAACGAAGGTTTACGTCACATGTATCTTCTGAACTTTAACATACGGAGCAGAAACCTAGACGTTTACTGACGAAGTAGCGCATAAATTGGAAGTTGCACGACGGGCCATGGAAAAATCCATGCTAGGCGTCACACGAAGAAACAGATTGAAGAACGAATATAGTAGACAATGAACTAAAGTAGAAGACATGACAACTCGAATTTGTAAATTAAAATACGATTGGACAGAACACTTCCTAGACGTCAAGATAAAAAGTGAAATGGAATTTGTAGACAATGCCGCTCTAGATTAAAAAAAATATTTTTTCATTTTAAATAATCGATATACTATATGTACTTATACAGGGTGTCCTACGAGGTACTGTACATACTGAAATGGTATGTTCCTTAGGTCAATTTAAGTAGAAAACGTCCTATAAACATAGGTCCAACTCGTCATAGTTACACAGATACAAGCGTTCAAAGTTTATGGCAAATTGGACCTATGTTTATAGGACGTTTTCTACTTGAATTGACCTAACTAACATATCATTTCAGTATGTACAGTACCTATTGGGACACCCTGTATTTAGGATTTTTTTATGTTTAATTGACTGGGCTGTCTTTGGAAGTCGAAAGATTTCTTCTCAATGATGTTTTATTTTTTTGACTAGGGCTGCGTTGAATTTACTTATTAACACAGAAAAATAGTACCTGAATAGAGACTTTTCTTTAGATAGATCTTAGTTCTTAGTTGTACGTACATCGTTCTAACAATTGGCTGATTACTGCGGTTTTTGTTTGTAAAAAAACAAAACCCAGCAATCTTGAGAATATGTGCTCAGGGCAATATTCCAATAACGTGAGAAAAAGGAGCTATACAAGGGTCTTGAAGTACATATAGATTTTGAAAGATCGGTCATACAAGCTGTAAAAGCTGTGTTATTAGTAGATATATCAGTCTGAAATTGCTTCTACTATTTTCCCCAAAATATCTTTTGTAGAATCTAAGAATTAGGACTTGTCAGTTTTTACAAAGACAATAAAGCGTTTAACTGTTTCTGTGGGATAGATGGATTAGCACTTCTTCCACTTTTATAGGAAATCTGTACATGTAGAATACGCTCTTTATCTTACACAACAATATTATGTATTAGTGTAACTCGGTTTATAAAACTAAATTACAGGCCCATAATATCAAATTATAACACTCATTGTCTCCGTACGGTTTTCATACGCTAATCGTATTGTAACTATTCTTGATCTCACTAAACGATATTAATATACGTGTGTACTGCCAAAAATCCTGCTGATTTACTCTGTCGTGGCGCTACCTGAAGTTATGAGCAGCGTTTTTTTCCCTAGTTTTTAGTCTGACCTTTTTTGCAGTAGTCTTTTCTTTCTATCTCGGCAGTTTCTGAATTTTTGTTATCGCAATTCTTCCTACTTGCCTTTTACTTTTTTACCAATTGCATCCAGTCATCAAACGATTGTCTTCTTTTTTGCAAATGCAACAAACGTTTAGTTGGAGTTTTTTTCAACATTTACAAGTTCGCAACTTAACTTTTTCTCTTGATAATAATTTTTTTCTTCTGTCGAACTACAAAAAGCTACGCTGAAGCTGTCTATTATAAGTAAAAGGTAAATTTTGATAACTGTTCTTTTTAATTTGTTAAGAGTGTTTATAGAATTAATTTTGTCATCTTTTGGGAAACAAAACTAAGGGCGAGTCAAGCAATCTTTCATTTCTGAGTGAATCGAGGCCTTGATTTGTTTGGGAGATTGTGTGGTTGTGAGCGCCTGACCGCAAGAAGCTTTCCAAAATAGTTTACGTAAGTAAATTGCAATGTTTTTTCTTAATTTAGTTAATTACAAACAACGGTTATTTTGGCTTAGAACAAAACTGAAACTAAAATTGGTTTAAAAGACATTCATTAAAACGTAACTATTACAGTGCACGCCGTTTATTAGAATTACATTGGGACTTAAAGATTTTGATAACAATAACCAAATGATAATAAAATTCCATATTTAAAAAAAAACAGATAAATGTTTATTGGTTAGAAAGAAATAAATACATACGTATATCTGATTAACCGATTGTTAAATTAGAAAGTGAAATTATAGCATCAATACAAGCAAAAGATTCTGATAATATATTTTAAAAAATTAAAATTTTGAGCTAAACAAATTGGAAATTCCGAACCTGTCGCATTAATAGTTTGTTGAAACAGTTGATAAAAAAAATTAAAAATTGCATAATACCTAGTTAAATTAAATGAATAACACTGCATAAATAAAGCTAAATATCCCAAACAAGTATATTTTAAAATGCAATGATTAAATTTTTTACTATAAACGAACGTACTGTGAAAATTTAGCTAAAAAATGCATGCTAAATAAGTTATTTTAATGTATAAAAACAAATCTGAGAACGAAATTGATAACTTAAACCAAAATTATGATTAGTATAAACGATTTTTTTCTTTGTAGTAGCATACGCCACATCTTTCAGAGACGTTTCTTTAACGACAATCGCGCGTTATTATAATTTACATTTTAAAATTACGACAGATTTTGTAATTGAAAGCTTTGTAAAAATTTTGCTGTTATTTTAATATCCACAAGGTGACTCTAAGAATTGGTCATTGCAAATCAAAGTTCTTACATGATTGCGAATAATTTGTTATTTGTCTTATGTTAACATCACCTGAGTTTGCATTGGTTTCTAGATATAAATTTAAAATACTACAATTATTTTTATTTGTTACTATGTACTAAGATTTTTAATTCTTTATTTACATTAAGTTTATATTCATTTGTTTTGTAGGACACAATGAAGTATAAGTAACCTGCGTAATGTTTCAGTAATCTTGTCGTGTGAAACTACTCCAAAGAGAATTTTATGTGATCCTTTGATTAGCAGTGCAAAATATAAGGTAAAGTAATTGCATTATAGTTCATAGATATTTTCTGAAACGTATTTTAACTTAAACTGTTTATAAATTCATCATTTTTTGTGCACATGATATTTGCTATAACATTAATGTAATTATTGTTTCTTTAAATATTATTTAAGCACATACTGATAACATAACAGATACAGATAAAAGTTGTGTAATTTCATTTACTCTAATGTACAAATACAAAATTATATAACTGATTCTACAGAGTATTCTACAAAGGTAAGTACAGGTAAAAAGTAATTGTTTTCATTGTTTTCAGTCATTTATTATTTCTAATTGTAAGCATAAATGTTGATTTGTAACAGTTAAAGTTTGTAATAGATACTTTGAGCTTAAGGAATAATGATATAGTTCTGCTAGGAAAGGAAATCTCTACGTCATAATGGAACGTGTTTTCTAAATTTGCATGGCGATGACGCAGAGATAATCTTTCATGGCAACAACTATATTGTACTTTTATGATTTGTCTTTTAAATCAAAATAAATTTGTAAGAAAACCGCTTAATTGTATTTAATCAATTAACAGCAAATGAAAACTATTAATTTCTATAATTTTACATCATCAATTACAAACGTAAGTGTTGTACTTTTATGTTTCATGTAACTTTAACTTTAGTGTAAGTTGACTATTTCACTTATAATATAGTAAATTGGTCAAACTTCAAACAGTTTTATTCTACCTAACCATCGTGAATTAGTTCTCTAGAGAGTAAGAGCTTCACAGAGTTGGTTATTATTTCAGAGCAGAAGTAGAGAATTTTAGAGTGGGTATTTTGCAGTGAAATCTTTTGTAAGTGGTGTGGTGTCGGTTTATGACTGCAGATATCAGAAATATTTAATAAGAAACTACATACTAATACAAAAGAAAATATCTATTATCATATACGTACAATAAACATTTTTGGGTTTCTACAAAATTGAATAGATTAATTACCTACGGTTATAGTAATAATGTATACTAAATTTTTTTTTAACAATAAAAGCACATTGTGCTATTTTTATATAACGGTTGTACTAAATTTTTTTTTTTGCTTATAAACTAAAATTATTTAATTATTATTAAAATAAATAATCGATAATTTTAAATCCAAAGTGTTTACTTTGAGATTTAAAAAAATAACTACTCATACTGTAAAGTTGAATACAATTTGCAATTTTAAAGTAACGTTTATTAAATGTTTTGCTTAAATATTTTCAACATTTATGGGTTTACATAAACATGGTATGAATAACACTCAGTCCCGCACGACGGCGCCGAGGTGCCGAAGGCGAAGAAAAGCCTCAAAACTAAAAAAAAAAGATAAAGCAACAAAAAACATTGTCAAAACAAAATTTATAATGATACAAAAACCAGTAAGGAATTGCTAGCTATTATATCGTTTATTATTTGTTTATTTTTTTTAATTTTTACTCTTTGAGACGAGGGAACCGAATTACTTCTGGAAAATAATATATTTTGCAAATGAGAGTACGCAATAATAGCATTTATTTGATCGAATACGTAATACGTAACATAATAATATAAATTGTGTGAACTTAAACAAATCTGATTTTATTCATGTTTGATCTTGAAATTTGGCTTGCAACGAGTCACCGAGCGAACAAGCGGTTTTTTTCTGTCTGAGCTTGCAATGTACGAAACTTTATATATTTAAGCGCTGCATCGGTCGCGATTTCATTTGTTGCCTGATGCCCGATCAATAATTAACTTAGCGAAGTGAAAAGGTGCATGGGGTAAAAGATACCTGCTTTTGAAACTTTGGTTTTTTGTAGTTTTACAGACTTTATAGTGATGTGTTTTGTGTTGTGAATTAAGGTGAGTTCATCTAAATTTTATTTTTTATTTTAGATTTATTATAACATTAAAAGCCAAAAACTTGTATTTCAAAAGTTCTTTTATATTTGATTATATAAACATCATTATTAATTGAAGTAAATTCAAACAGAATAATTGATAAGCACTAATATTACTATTTATAAACATTTATAAATTTTGAATTAACTTGAATTAAGTAGTGTTAAGAAAATAATTTCGAGTTTGAGTTTGAGACGTCGAAACATTTCCATTTTTCATGAATAATTTTGTTAATTTGTTTATGTATTAATTTCTTTACAGTACACAAGATATCAGAAAAAAAGAAGAAATTGTCTGGATACCAAAATTTGCTGAATAAAAAAAAGAGAAAGAACTAGAAAGCCATGTCAAAATTACGCATTTCCTTTTTAAAACCCAAGTCTACTTTGCCAAATATTAATAAGAACATTAATACAGCTGAATCCCAATGTTCCAAACCTGTACTTGAAACAAGTATCAGCAGCAGACAAGAAACTAATCTTCTAGAAGGCAATCCATCAACATCTTCAAGTTTCGCTGATAATGAGAAATCAACACCTTTAAAAATTATCAGTACAGAAAATATGCGTCAACTTTCAAAAGATGCTGCACTATGGCCAAAAAAATTAAGTCCTAATAATATTCAAGAATTAGTAGAACGTAGCCCGCTCATTATCAAAACAAAAAGGATATTTATTGGAGAGATAGTTCGGAGTCGGAGCGTAGGTTTTCCAATAGTTACGTCTTTAGAATTTTACCAAACAACAATCCCTAAGAAATTTCGCAATGCAATCAAATCGGTCAAAACATATCCGGGCGCTGACGTGAGCTCTGACCATAACCCTATCATATGCATGCTGGAATTTAAGCTGAAACGTATCAACAAAGAAGATACAAACACATCAATTGACGTTAGAAGGCTACAAATCCCTGAAATAAAACACGAGATACAAAAAACACTCAGTGAAAATTTTAGCAGATCTAAATAAAACCATTGATGATGACCTGATGAAATGGAACAGATTGAAAGAAACTATTCATATAACATGCACACAGGAATTGAAAAGAGAGAACAGAAAGAAAAAGGAATGGATGACAGCAGACATCTTGGATCTAATGGAACGAAAAAGAGAATATAAAGGCTAAAAAACCTATGGAATATCAAAGGACACATAAACTGATAAGGAGGGTAATAAAGAAAGCAAAAGAAGCGTATCTGATAGAGAGATGCCGCGAAATCGAACAATGCGAGAAAAAATATGACTACCACAATATGCATAAAAAGATCAGAGAACTTACATCCAGAAGGACGAACAATCAAAGAACCCTCAGCTTATTAAACAATGAAGGACACTTAACAACAGAAACGGAAGAACTCATCACCATTTGGGAAAGATACATAGAAAAGCTCTTTGAAAACACACGCCCAGAGAATCACAACGTCACAGAGCCAATAACAGGTCCACCAATTATGGAAAGTGAGATAATAACATCTATCTCACCCTTGAAAGATAACAAAGCCCCAGGTCCCGATGACGTCCACGCGGAAATTATCAAAATTATGTGCAAATCTGACCCGATATTCCTCGATATGCTGGTGAAACTTTTCAACAGGATCTACGACAGCGGACAGATACCCGGCGACTGGATACACTCTACCTTTATCGCCATCCCCAAAAAGGCAAATGCAAAGACCTGCAATGACTACAGACAAAATAGAATATTTAGGAAATGTGACTTAGACATCAGTCCAACGCAGTTTGGGTTTAGACAGGCGCTTGGCACCAGAGACGCTATCTTTGCTGTGCAGACCTTGATCCAGCGATGCAGAGATACGAATAAGGACGTACATCTGGCTTTTGTGGACTTCGCTAAAGCATTTAATAGCGTTAACCATGAACAACTCATATCTATCCTTAAGAAAGCAGGACTTGACCACAAAGATATCCGGATAATTGGCAACCTCTATTGGGGACAGACTGCTGCCGTAAAAATTAATAGCTCTATTTCACAAAACATTAAAATAAAGAAAGGTGTAAGACAGGAATGCGTCCTTTCCCCCCTGCTGTTCAACATATATTCGGAGGAAATCTTCAAGGAGGCACTTGATGGCGCTACTGAGGACACCAAAATGAATGGGGAACTAATTAATAACATAAGATACGCTGACGACACAGTGATACTTGCCAATGACACCAAAGAACTACAACGACTCCTACAAAAAATTCAAGAGGTCAGCGAACAATATGGTTTAAAACTAAATTCTCTAAAAACCAAATGGATGGTCATCAGTAAACGACAACAATAGGGAAGTCAGATCACGCTACGCAGTCAGATCATAGAACAAGTAGAGAAATACTGCTATCTTGGATCGTGGGTCAATGCACAGTGGTACCAATCTATGGATATAAAATCCAGAATTGAGAAAGCAAGAACTGCTTTCAATAACATGAAACCATTATTCACCAGCAGAGATGTATCACTAACCCTCAAAAACAAATTAATTAAATGCTACATATTCTCGATTATTTAAATGGGATGGAGGCATGGACCATTACAGAACCGATGATGCGAAAACTTGAGGCCTTTGAAATATGGGTGTATCGACGCATTCTCCGCATATCCTGGTTTGACCACATAACCAACGAAGAAGTCTTGCGCAGGCTAGGCAAACAGAAAGAATTATCTTACACAATAAAAAAACGAAAACTAGAATACCTCGGACACGTAATGCGCAATGACAAGTACCGACTCCTTCAACTCATTCTGCAGGGCAAAACGGACAGCAAAAGAAGGCCCGGCATAAGAAGACACTCGTGGCTACACAACCTGCGGCAATGGTACGGCCTAACATCTATACAACTGTTTAGAACAGCAGTGAACAAAATAAAAATAGCTATGTTGATCGCCAACGTCCGAAACGGATAAGAAGAAAGAAATAGCATCCAGCTTAGACATAGAACCTAAATTCAAAAATCAAAAAGGCCTAAGACCGCGAAAAATAAAAAAAAACATTTTGATTATATATTTTACTTTTTTTTGTCCTTAGAGCTATTGAACACAAAAAAATCGACGTTTTCGGTTTCCTGGGATTTCTCTGAGAAACATTATGATAGCTTCTAGTACAAAACTAAAATTTAGTCCAATTTTTAATTTAGTTATTTTTAACAAACAAAAATAAAATAATTCTATGTCCAGTCGGTTTTTTACATATAAATTGGTGCTTTGAGATAGATTAATCAGTATATTTGAGATAACAAAGAGTTTCTTACTGTCTGGATACTCATAGTTTCCAGAAAATAACGTTATTTTAGTAGGTCCAGGTAATTTTTTTAAATTTGTATTTCCACTACAATCAGTGTTACTGCTGTTAGATGCATTGTTTATATTTGGAAAATTTGCAATGTTGTGATCAGCAGAAAATACATTAGGTGATCTATTATTTTCGGGAAAATGAACGTTTTCTTTTACAGAAGCTAGAATTTGGTCGCTCGACTCTTCTTGCTTTTCTTTGGCGATATTTATTTCTGGTATGTGTACTCTGACTCCACCTTTTAATGTAATGCTTATAACTATGTCTTCTTTAGAAATATCTGCATCGACAGTGACAGTATCTGTTGTATTTACCTCTTTTAAGTCTAGGCAATTATCATTTAAATCGTTATAAAAATTTTCTTTGCTGTTTATATTTTTTTTTAATTTTTTCGACAGCAGGTAGGACAAAAGATTTTTTTCTTGTTGACGCCAGTTTGGTTTTCCTTATCTCCTGTTTTTCTCATAACTTTTTTCTTAATTACTTTTACTTTGGTTTGTTTATTCTTTTTAACATCAATGGTTGATTTCGTTTCCATTCGCTTTCGCTTTCTTTCTTCTTTTTTACGTCTTTCTGCAATTTGACGATCTGAAGAGGTTAGCACAAAAGGCAATATTTCTGTTTGTTTTTTACCTTTTCTTTCTGAAGCTTTGGGCCAAAAAAAGAACTTGTCAATACACGTGTTGATTTCTTCGGTGGATACATTCTTTTCACTGTAGTTCTGTTCTGAAGTCTCCGCGATGAGTCTACTTCCTGGATAAATATAGGTATATATTTTATGTTAAATGTGATTTCATTATTCTCTGCAGGCTGAAGCGTCGCTAACTATAACAATACAAGATCTGTTTTTAAAAGCTTTGAAAATATTGTAAAGCAATCTTGAATCTTCAGTAAGGTTTTCCGAATTATCGAAATTTTGCAATTCTAATATTTTTGCAGCTCCAATTGTCTGGACAAAATCATTATATGTTATTGATTTTTCTTCACAAGTAGTTTGATTTAAATTTTTATTTGTTTGGTTCACCTTTCCTAAACATTTTGAATAATCTGTGGCTTCAGGATTTCATAGATACAAGCCAGATGCTTTAAATCCATTGGCAATGGAATCAACTTTCAGTTTACTGATTGCTGTATTTAATACCACATCAAATTTTTCTTTGGTAACAACTGAGTACGAGTTTTCTCGTCTAAATTTAAAAACTGCTTAATTCCAATAGATTTTTAACAATTTCAATGCTGCAACATCTGTTTGCTGTATAATTCTAGTGGCGTTGGGATATAATGCGACTGGGATGATTTCTAAACATAATTCACTAGTTTGGAAAGTTAGGTGAGTCTTGTGTCCGCCGACAAATAAAATAACTAACTGTTTATACAAAACGTTTTCTATGTATTCATAAAAACTCTCATTTTTCATTCACCCTGTATCGCTACATCTTATACCCCATCCTTGCGGAACTGAATTTATAACATTAGATAGAATTCTTTTATAAGGGTAGATAATCATTGGTGCTGTTAATTCTCCAGATGCTGCAAACGTAAACATAACCGTCAAATTAAATTTTAGGTTATGTTCTAAAAAACCTTTGACTGAGTCTTGTACATCGTCTACTCTCACTGGAAAAACCTTTTTTTTGGCACGTAAAAATCCAATTTTTGAGACGATTCTCTTCTCCCAAAGAGAGAACAGGACTTGGTCCAAGGGTAGTTTTTTCTTGAAAATTATCGCTTCCTCTGAATTGCAGTGTTGTGTTCGGCACTTTAAATTGCGCGGCAGCTTTTCGAAGGCTCATGTCATTTTCCATAGCTTGCAAAGCCAACTGAAGATCTCCTTCTGTATATTTTTTATCGTACTTTTTGTCGTTCTTACTATTTGGCATTTTTAAAACAGAAAATAAAAATAATTTCTAGCTATTTTGCATCAACCCAGGCAAAAAAAAGTAGTCTGACCGGACGTTACAGTCATTGGCCATCCTATGGATTAGTGATTGGTAGTCGGCCAACAACTGGTAATTTGAGTAAAAATGTAAAAAAATAAGTATAATTTTATAATTTAGTAGACAATAGTCTAAAAATTTAAATTACATATAAAATAATTTAATTTAATATTGTGGCAGTAATTGGCCGGGCAGGCCGCTAAAAATTACCGCCAAAATTCATAATTTAACCTATAAAACTACAAACAATGTAAGAATTACCTCAATAAATTACTATAAAACATCAATATATTAAGCTAAAACAACATTCTTAATTAAAATAGCTTACCTTGTCAACGGAGATCCTTAAGAAATCCTTTGTAATGCACCTTAAACTTAACAGACGCTAAGACACACCTATCGTAACTTTAAACTACGAGTAACTGAAACAATAACCGTTATAGAAAAATTGCCAAAGTGCAATACAAAACAATTTATTTTATTATTCTTTTAAGATATCCTAATATTTAGGATTAATATTAAAGTAGCGAATCATTAGTGAGCGGCCAATGACTGTACCCGTTACCCTATGACGGTGAAAAGAATTTAAAAATTTCCTTGCTATATTCCAGCTGTATATTAAAAAATCAAAGTCAAATTTAAATCGTATGGTCTTAGATTTTATGGCAGGCATGGGCGTACAGCCATCATAAATGAATGTGAAAAGGGGAATGTTATAAATGTTACTTAAGGTTTTGATATGATGGAACTTTAAGGAAATTTGAAAGTAACATTACAAAAAATGTTAAAATAAAATATTATACAACGAATAATAATAACAAATTGTTATGCGATTTATCTCTACGTATATTCGACTGTCATGTGTAAAAACTCACTGGTTCCACTTTAGCAATAATACAAAATTTAAATGTTAATATAGAGGAGTATGTCCAGTGCAATATCCATAATCCGAACTTTCGTAATCCGAACATTCCAGTAATCCCAACTGGCCCACAGTGTAACGACCAATGGACAAAAGTAGCGTTTTTTTACTTTTTTTGTGTACATGCATATTACATACGTATTATGTATGTACAGTTGTCCTTTTTTGATTTTTCCGAAAACATTCCATATTCCGAACATCTCCTTGCAGAAATTAGTTTGGATTACGGAGATTGCACTGTAATTATAATAACGATTGCTAAAACTTTGTAAAAGAAACTATTGAGAAGTATATTAAACTACTAATAACTGAAGTCATGATTGGCGTAATTTATCTATCTTTGCTAACTACGAGTACAAAACTAAAATTTAATAAAAAATAATGTACTTACTTTTCTCCGGCACTCTCAAACAAAATAACACTAATTCACTATAATTTGTGTGATAAACTAACAGTTCATATTTTATTAAATATTCTCTTAGCACTTTCTTTTTTAAGATTCAGGAAACGAATAAACGTAATTGTCTCACATTTGTATTTATAGAGTGACAAATTAAACAAGTCAGTGCAAGTTCGCGAACTTCTGAGACTATGCTTGTAACAAGATGATACTGGTATGCCATTATGTGCAGGTTTGTACAAGTTCAAAATGTACTGCGACCACAAGGCAAATGCCTACATCCTACAACTTACGCAATTTTATATACATACATAATAAATTTTTTTCTTTATAGGTACTTTTATAAATAATATATATGTTTTTATTTTATAAGATAATATAATGTAAGTAAATAGGTACTATCAGTGTATGTTGAGGACCTCCATTTTTATTTCATGGACCCCCAATTTTTTTTTTCGCTGATGTAGACCCCTTGCAGGTTGTCGTAGACCCTTGGGGGTGTATATAAACCACTTTGGGAATCACTGATCTACAACATCTAGACAAAGTTTTGGACAAACTAAGAGGCGTCCCAATTAGTATAGCAGGTGACTTTAATTCTTAATCGCCGTTTTAGCAATCCTTGCTTACTGAAGAAAAACGAAAAAAAATTATTATACTAAGATGTTACGCTTACCTTTCGGCTAGCCTCACCGCATATGGTCGTAGGGTAAAGATCAAAGTAAAGAAAATATTCTTCGGTAAGCTAAATGCCCGATTGCACCACCTTTTCTCGCAATTTAATAAAACGTAGGATGTCTAGACAGGAAAAAAAGAGATCCTAGACCCGAGGTTCTCCAAAGTACATTCCCAAATCAAAGATACCCAAAATTAATAACAATTATTTATTAAGAGAAGTTTCCTTGAAGAAAAATATATAGAGTATCTACTGTAACGCCACTGGTACAAATTACATATGCATAAATAATAAGACAATTAAATCACAGTGTTAAAGCAGGTCTAAAATAGGCTCTGGAAGCAGATATGCTTTTATTAGATTAATTACGCTGCCGCAATACAATAAACGGTAGCAAGTTAAATACGTTACCGCAAGTGAAACTTTCAAACCGCCCGTAGAACTTGATGCCAAGCTTATGACCGGTATAAATTAGTCGAAATTCATTTTACGACAGAAAAAAAAATCTGACTTGAGTTTCCAAATCTCTGATAGTTACAGATTCCCGCACATTAATGATGGAAAATTTTGACATTGATAGTGAATAAACAAAAATTTATATTGATTAGGCGTCGAGTATTAACGAGAGAACAAATTTAGCAAGAAACTACACAGATATTTCGAAGTCAGTCCTTAATACATTTAACTTAAATTGTAGCTTTGTTTAAAATTTTGACACAACGCAGTATAGCGCGATCGTAAGTCGATACCCCGAAGTGCGTGAACGGATGTGGGTCGAGGTAGTGCCGTATTCCCCGCTTGATTATGCCGGCGGAACTTATATGATACATAAATACCCTTTCGGCTAGAAACTACCTAGGGAATACCCATTCGCATGTGGTACCTCGGCGAACTCAAAGTATACAATAGGATGCCATTAGTCGACTTACATCACATAAAAAAAATTGCGCTTTCGTTAATCTATAAGCAAAACTAACGACTCCGTTAATCCATAAAAAGCCAGACAGAAAGAAAGCTAAAACAACCAAAATGAGTTGGTACGTCGCAACCATTAATTAACCACGTGTAAATACTAACCCACTCTATGACTTTGGTTAGAAAATATTCAGTTTCGTTCTACGAATGCGACATTCGAGCGGATTTATTAGAGGTTTCTAAAATAAAAACGTCTTTACGTTAAATGACGATCGATGAAGGAAAACCTCATTTTCTTACCAATACGTTTCCGCCACATCCATCACAAACTGGTAAGACAAAATGAACCGGAAACCCGTAGAAGGCCCACTACTATTGCACCCTCTGCGTGCATAAAGTCGAAGAATATTATTCAAGGTCGGATATCTCACACTGGTGATGGCAAAGTTGCCTATCCTTCAGCCGAAATAATACCAAATGGCGAATTTACACATTACAACGTGATTTATGTTTTGCAAATGAGCCCAACCAACTTTTCACCTTTGCTAGTCACCAAGGTTCTTCAAACATTGATGTCACTCTAGCATCGCAAGTTTTAGCAAGAAAAAATTCTAACTGGGAAGTAATCTCTGAGATGATCAAAAGTGACCACCGACTTATACGTTTTGATTTAACTGTCAAAAATCCTCGACCGGTTTTGATCCTTAAGCGTATCCTAGGTGTAAAACACGTAGATCCTGCCAAGCTCCTGTTAACGCCTGTCTTCCTACTTATCTTCCACGTGGAGCTAAGTGCCATGATTCTATTTCTATAGACGTCTTCATTGATAGGCTGACTAGGCTGGTCTTCTTGTCTAGTCGAAATAACTTAAACCGAAATCGCTCAAATTCTAGAGCTGGTGTACAGTGGTGGAGTCCAAAGCTAAATAGGCTAAAGCGAGTCGTACGTTGCTTAAGAAAACAAACACAAAACGCCCTAGCAGAACTAAAAACTTAATGGCTAATTTCGTATTAGATCGCGCTGCACCGGTACAAACTGGTAGTAAAGAATGCAAAATTTAACTCATGACAAAGATTTGTTAAGAAAAGTTTGGCAGCGACGGTGACAGATACACTCTCACAGAGCAAGACACAATTAAACCAAGTGTTAGTACACTTTCCCCAGACGACGATCCAACAAACGACGATGCTTACCCAACGCGAATTAGATCCCAATCTTTTGCAAATATTAAATCTCGACCTGACTGGGTAGTTACAAAAGAGGACATAGCGTCGGTGGCTAGCAGAATTCCCAAGAATAAAGCTCCCGAACTTGACGGAATGCATTGTAACGTTCTAAGAACAGTCAAACAAAATTCTCTTTCTTCTACGTTTATTGACCTATTTAATTAAATTGTACCATTCGATAACGCTACTTTCAGAACTAGGTATACTTGTTGAACGTGTATGGTTAAGAAAATTACATGATAGTATCCCTCCACAACGACTATTCCATCTTAGTCAATACGGCTTTGTTCCTGGCAAATCAACGTCCAAGTATAGACTCTGCATTTTTATAGACATTTCCTAAGCGCTCAATAACGTATGGTAACCATAAATAATTGAACATTTTGTCGTTAACGGAGCACCTGCAGACGCAGTGTGCGTCATTCGTAGTTATTTATCGAATTGTTCGATTACTTATTCCACGAACGTTTCTGGCTGTTTTTACATAAAACGACTTACAAAATGTTGCCCCAAGTTTCTGTGCCGACTTTGTGAAACGTTGTTGTTGATTTCTTACTTGAACGAGACTTACCCGATAAATGAAAAATTTTTGTCTACGCGGGTGATATTAACATCACAGTATTTGCAGGCAATAGACGCGACCTAGAGGCAAAATCACGACAGTGCCTGGACATTCTAGCTCACTGAGCTGCCAACATCAAATTGGCAGTCTCAGCTGACAAGACCAAGTACATGGTTTTTGACTCGTCAAAAGATCCCACAGTTCGACTAAACGATATTCTAATCCGAAGAGTTTTCGATTTCAAATATCTCAGACTTTTGCTTAATCACAAACTGAGTTTTGTCAAACTGTTCATTACAATAACGTTTCCTTTTCCCGCTTACTTGGTTTCTAGTTTAAGAAGCGTGGATAAGCCAAAAAGTACCCAAACAGCAATGTAAGCTTGTATCAAGATTGCAGCAAACTTGTCGTCATAACTATAAAACTTGCAGCAATATTGTCATGACAAGTTTGGAGACTTGCAGCAAGTTTTCTGCAAGTTGACTAAGGAAGCAATAACAAGCTTGTGACAACCTTGTCTCGACAAACTTGCAGCAACATTGTTACGTCGTGCCATGACAAGATTTGAATTTGCAGAAATGTTACAGGCCCCTGTCATCGCAAAGTTTAAAATTTGTAAAAATGCTATTGAAACATGTAATCGCAAGACTTACTTATAGGCATATTAACGTTGCTTGTCATGGAAATTCGTCAAACTTTCAGTAATATCGCTGTACTTTAAAGAAAGGTACAAAGAAAAGCAAAAAATTATTTTGTTTACTGATGTTGTAATTAAATAAAGACTTGTTTCTACAAACTAGTTACAACTTCATTAGGTATTGTCTATTTGTTTTAATTCTGTTCTATTTCCACCTGTTCTATTAATCGCTAGGTTTATTGACCTGAAACAAAATTAAAAATAACCTTAATTGCTCATTTGATGGTAATGTTAAATAAGCTAACAACATGCAAAACTTTAATAATTTAAAATCATATTATTACACAATACACATACATCTCAAACTCGGTTACTAGTGTATGCAAAATTATTTAAAATTTTTAATAAAATAAGTATACAAACCTAAGATGCAAACCAATAAGTGCACTAAGATGCAATAATACTTACCTAAAAAGTCTACGATGAGTAAACACAGAACTAAATGATAATGTGTTAGAATAGAAACACCATGTAAATGACAGACATTAACACAAAAATGGCGAGACATGCGCCGGTATTTATGCTTTTACGCCGGCATACTGTAAATTTGAAAAAGAACGTTTACTGAAAGTTTGCAGCAAGTTTGCAGCAAGATACTCAAATTTCTCAAGCATGTGTCGTCAAAGTTGCCAATATACCAATATTGCCGTAAACTTGCAGCAAGATTCGTAAACTTAGCAAGGAAAAAGCAAACTGAAAGCGAACTTGCTGTAAGTTCACATGCTATCTGGGTAGGTGCTCTCTAAGCACAAACCTGTAATGTCTAAAAATTTATATCCTAAATCGTTCTATATTCTATGTAGCGAACTTGAACCAAGCAAGTTCGGGTAATTGGTGGGACCACTTTCTCCTCCCCCTTCTCCTCTTTTCTTGTTGATGAGGATATTTGGACTTGATTCTCTCTTGACTCGTATGCGAAACAGGAACCTCGTTTACGTCTCGGCTTCGGATAAACTGTAGCATAATGATTCAACCCAAAACAATTAAAGCCACGGATCCTATTTGAATTTTCTTTTATATGCAACACTGGTTGAACACATGGCTTTGCCATTGGAACTACACTGAACTGACTTACGAATTTGTCATCGGTCTTTCTCTGTCAATGAATTCATTACTGCCAATAGCCTATCTAACGTGTCGAAACACTGCATACGTGCTTGACTTTGCAATAATGACTGATCTAACCCATCTATAATGTTATTAATTAAATCCTCTTTGCCTAAGTTTAGTTTATTTCCCAATAGAATTATGACATAAAAGTACTCGGAAAACTTCTCATTTCTATTCCATTTTCTCGCTTCAAACCGCCTTATCATCTTATTTTATCTTCTCTACATTTGAATAACTTTGTAATTTCTGATTTTAGTTCATTATAACTATAAGACGCATATTCAGGTTTGGAAAAGTACTAGTCCTTGGTCGTACCAGCTAATTTTGTAACTGGTATTAACAAACACGCTTTGTTGTCTAAATAGTAAGTATTCTTTAACAGATCCATTCTTTTAAACCAATTTTTTGAACACTCATCTACACTTCCTTTCAACTTCGGTAACAATGAGGCTACTTCTAAATTATTTAATTGCCTGTTTTCGTTAACATTAATAGCCCAAACTGCCGCTGTAACAATTTAGTCAATTGTATCTCTCGATGTGTTAGCTTTGTTTTCCATTTTTTTTGTTTCCAAATTACCCAAACATGTGGGTTTAACCAAACACTTTTTTTTTAAATTTTAATCTTTAGTTGATCCCACTTCTAAAACTGTAAGGAGTGTCTCGGGCGCACTTGATTAATAACTACCTTTCATAATCGCTTTATTCATAATTCATAACAAAAAATACTTAAATTATTTAAAAAAAACGTATCTCACACTAAACTTTTTTTTTTTTTTAGATCACTGACTAAGGGCCTTAAGAGAAACTCTCACTAATTTGATGCTTTTTTAAAATGCTTTAAACTTACTTAAAAAAAAACTGGATATAGAATTTTACATAAAAAATGAATGAATTCAAAGGAATAATTGGAAAACCCCAAAGATTGAAATTGAAATTAGAAATTTGTAAAGCGCATTTTGAATTGTTAAAGTTATTGATTTTTACTTTTATTTTTTTTAATATCACAAACGTCTCCTTCAAGTCACGAACTAAGAATTTTAAAAATTAGAAACGCCTCTTAAGACTTTTATAGTTATTAGGTCAAATAGATACGAAACACGATTATAAAATAAAGGTGTTGAAGTAGACTTCGTTACTGTCGTTCAATTTCTACATACAAAACGTTTTTTTTTGTTGTATTAGCTGTAACAAAATGATAGTAATCATTTTAAAATACCACGCTTCCACAGTCAAATGCGTGAATGAACATGTGTAATTCCTGTGGGATTAAAAAGTATCAAAGGCACGATGAAAGTAAGTAGATGTGCATGGTAGATATTGCCAGTTTTATGTTCTCAAGCATTAGAACTTTTTTCCATAAAACGTAGTAATGGTTAAATATTAATTTTCATAAATGTTTTACAACTTAACCCTAGTATAGTACAGTTAAAGTTCAACTAAGAATAGATGACCTCTTTACTTAATTAAGAATTTAGAATTTTATTTTACAGCAAAGGTAATAATTTCGTTTAGTTATTTTTGGATTTCAACAAGTTTGATAAGCAAAAAGTTACGTTTCTAGATGCAACGTTTCGACAGTTTTATTGTTTTCATCTTAGTAATATAGTAAAATGTAGTATATGAATGCATTTCTAATTTCTAATGAAAATTTACGTTTTCTTTGCAAAAAACGCAACAAAAAAGGTTTTATATTATGTGCCAATAAAAGTTTCACTTTTTATTTTAAGAAAGAAATGTAAATATAAAAAAAACCAATATGTTGAATTAAATGCATAAATACTTTTTTATGTTAAGTGAGGTTTTAATTTCCGCTACATGTTGAGTTTCCATTTAGACAACTATGGCGTCATCATATAATCGATACACTTTTCGCAGTACCGCATTACAGTCCACTATTTTCCTTGAAAACAGCGGGAAGTACCGTAGAAAACAATACCGATAATTTCCACATAACAATTAGAACTTATCAAAATTTCACTACAAATAAATAAATCTGTTACTAATTATTACTACTTAACAAATTTAAACAGGCATGCGTTAAATTTAAATATACGAAATAGTTTATAGTCGCAATTAAATCCATTGAGAATTTCCAAGTATCAAGATTAATTCATTGGTAAGTAATTTTACTGCCTAAATACACCACTTTATTATGTAAAAATCCTTTTTTTTTTAATTTTTATATGATTGTGTTGTTACGCAAAAGCGCGTAAAATGCCATGATTCACATATCCGTCCGATTTATTTTTAGTTTTGCTTAAAATGATAATTTAATATAGTACAGCGTATGACGGGCACATGGTGTTTATTTTTAATCCGAAACTGTAAAGAAGACATTGAGAAAAGCAAGTGTACGTACGCGGTTGCTTCCATAAAAAAAATATTTCTATTATTCTGTTTATATTGCTTATTTATGCGAAGTACGTTTCATCATTACATCATAAAAATGTCTTAACTTTCGCTTTTTATTGATTATTTTAATCAAATCATTAATGTTTTTAAAGTTTTTTTTATAATCATGAATATACGAGAAATTATCAGTTTTAAAACCGTATCAAGCGTATGAGATATTTATTACAAAAAGTTTGTAATTTTACTTAAATACTGTTAAAAAATAATAATTTGAACAAATCTTTTCAATTCTCAGATTTTGATAACAGCATGATATTTTGCAAGTCATTTGGTTATAATTCGTAATCTTTTTTTGTCCTTGATATATATTTTTAACATGTTGCCGAAATTACATCTGTTTTTGCTTAAATTTTTTTTATTATCAACCGAACAATAATTAATTTATTCTTTGAAAATTTATTATTATCGCACACAAAATCATAGTAATCGAAAATTTGTGGTTATAAAATATAAGATTTTAACGTCTTTCGGGTTTGATTCGTGTTGATGTAACCGAAGGTGGCAACTTTCGTAAAGGGCTTCATGTAGTTTAGAATCTAACTTTGTAGTGGTTTTTTGTTATAATATCGTTGACTTCGTATGTCGTCTATTTCTTTCACGCCCTGATGAAGCCCCTTACCAAAGTGGGCAAAACGTTAGCAACTTCGGTTACATCAACACATTTGAAACTTGGAAAACGTTATTATCTTAGTTTAGATTTTGGTCGTTGAACTTTTTGCTATTACATATAAAATTGTTTGCTAAAAAGTATCCATAAATGTTTTCAATTAATACAACACCACTAAAGTTTAAAGTGTTAACAACATTGCTAAATAACTATGCTGACACATTTAAAGAATTCTCTTTTAATGCTTATTAGGTTACAAAATTTTTTTTTTGTTCCTTTATATAAATAGAAATAATCACCTTTGTTTAGTTTTTCTGATTTTTTTTGTTTTTACAATACTACTGAAGCGATCAGTTTCGAGAGCGTTCACGAAGTTATTAGCAACAATTAGAACGTTTGGGAAGGATGTAGAAAATTCTTGAGAACATAATAGAAATATATAAAAGCGGTTTAAACGAATCATAGATCAGTTATTATTCGAAGTCGGAAGTGTTAAAAAGATGTTTAAATAAATAAGTGATTAACGCGTGTGTGCGAGATAAATATAACGGAGTATAAACGTACGTGCTTTTAATGTAAACAAATGTCAGTTTTAAGATAAACAGAAGTTATCCGCAGACATTTCTAGTGATTGTAATATATAAATTAGTGTAATTGTTTTTCTTAAATATCGTTAGATTTAATTAGTTCATGGAGTTATAAACGTGTAAATATTTTGTATTATAAATAAATTAGTTTTAAAATTCGTTACATTGTTGAAAAATGTGCGATATTAAAACCCGTTAAAATCGTGGAAATAAATAAAACTGTTTAGTTTGCGTTTCGCGTATTTGTTTATAGAGTGTATTTTTTTTCGTGTTTTAACTTATGCCGGTAACTCGTTCTCAAACCAAAATGGATGCAAAACTATTTGAGTTTTTCGAATCAATAAAACATGGTGAAGAATCGATGAATAAAAATATATAAGAAAAACTGTGAAAATTCTCAGAAAATGAAAGAAAATTTTATAAAAATGGAACAAAAATTTTACGAAAATTTGCAGAAAATGCAAGAAAATTCTAGAAAAATAGAAAAAAAGTTTTGCAAAAATTTTCAGAAATTTGTAGAAAAATTATTAGAAAACACCCAGAAAATAGAAAGAAATTGATTGAAAATGCAAGACGTTTATAAGAAGAAATACAAATAAGCATAAAAAATTAAATCAAAATTGTTCAAGATGAAACCTGCAGATATTTTAAATTTCAAAGAATCTATGCGAATCTATGAATGACAAAATAGAAGCAGTAGGAAAATAATGAAACTGCTTAAAAAAATAAAACAAATGATTTGCCATCGTAAAAGAAGCGTCACGGGCAAAGATTTAATAATAGACTATGGGGAAGAAACTACTCACAAGTTTAAAGTTGTACCTCCGAAGTTTGATGGTAAAGTTTCATGGTGGTTCTACTACAAGCAGTTTGAAGCCGCAGCTACAGCTAATAGTTAGAGCAACGTCTTTAATAGTGTCCTTACGTGGAGAAACCCTTGGAATCTTGCAAACTGTGCCTGACCTGACCACTTACAAAAAAATTACAAACTTTTAATTTCACGGTTAGAAATAAGATAAGAGATGCTCATCTTCAACAAGTGTACCAAGCTCAAAGTAAAGGTCGGGTACAGGAAGCTGCCGAAAGTTTTCAAGAGTTTGAGACTGACATCGCCAGATTAACACGGTTTGCGTACCTTGCAGCACCATATACCTTGTTAAAGTAGTTGGCTATACAACCTCCGTAGACGGCCTACGAGACAGCAAAACCAGCAGACTCTCCGGTTAACTCGACAAAAGACGTTGAATGACGCTTTAACTCATGCTTTGCAGTTTGAGGCGACAAAACAAGCGTCGCACCGAAGCAGCTATAAGCTCTGTTGTGCTGCAGAAATACCCTCGCACACAGAAGAAAGAATTGAAGAAATAGTGCGACGTGTATTTCGGGAACAAGTAGCTCTAGGAAGAACAGTGACGTAGGTCACGTAGGACGACGCTGTACTACACCTAAAAGAAGACCAGAAAAACACCCGGAAAACTAGAACAAATCGACCGAATGGGGCGAAAGTCAATCTCAACGAGCCGTGCCCCTAAGATTACCATTCAAATGACATCGCTTATGAAACAATTGCATAACATTTATTTTAACGGCAAGATTAATGAAAGAATTGGTGATACGGGAGCGACGAAAACCATCATTCGTCCTGACATGTTATTGGAAAACGAGAAGACATCACCAGTAACAATACGACTTCGAACCGCTACGTGCACAAAAATACCTACTCACGGGCAAATCAAAGTAACCATTGGTTTAGGAAATACTTAAGACGTACTCGACTATCAAGTATTGGTAACCGACATCACGGAACATATTATCCTAGAAATAGACGTTATAAAAAAGTATGGGTTTTATATCGATATGAAGAACGATCTCTTGAAATCTTATTGAGTGAAGTGAAGTGTGTTTGAGATAAATATAACGGAGTATAAACATACGTGTCTTTAATGTAAACAAATGTCAGTTTTAAGATAAACAGAAGTTATCCGCTGACATTATTTTTCCAAAAATTGTAATATATAAATTAGTGTAATTGTTTTTCTTAAATATGGTTTGATTTAATTAGCGATACGCGACATTTGGGCGCCGCCGTTTGGGTGCAAATTTTTTTACCGCCGGTCATTTGGGCGCCGACTGTTGTCCGCCGGACGTTTGTAAATATGTTTCATGCAAACTAAATACATAGGTTGAAACTTTTAATAATGTTTTTTTAATAATTCCATATATTCTCTTCTTGCAAAGGTCATTAGTACCTATAAACCATTTTACTACAGAAAGTTAATCGATAACGATTATTAGAAAATTATGCAGGAAATTAGCGTCATTAAGCAGGTATACAAATTCTACTTATTTACCTAATCTTTTTTTACCTAATCTTAATTACCTACCCTTCTTTTGAATCTTTCTGATGCACTTCACTTAGTACAATGTATGTAACTTTACAAAATAATATCCTTGCAAATAACTTTATAACTAAAGGTGATTAATTCGGTGTCACTGTAACTATTTAAATTGATCCCCAAGCAATATTTTTTTTTGTTTTCAATTGTTATTTGCGAGTTAGTTTAGTTTGTGTTAAAAGTTATGGAAATTACAAAAACCAACCGTAACCAAAAAAAGCTCTGCTTCAACGGTTTTTTTACGTGTTCGATCAAACCAGCAAAGATGGAGGGAAGAAGTTTTGGAGATGTGAGAGAAAAGTGGACAAATGGCCGTGGTCGTCTACATACAACTGCGAACGATGCATATTCGTGTGATTTTGGAAACCATAACCATGGTAGTGATGCAGCAGGAGTATGTGTTGTAAAAATAAAAATTTCAATAAAAACACAAGCCAAGGCAACGATTAATACTCCGGTTCAGATACTAAATCGTGTCCTAGAAGATACTGAAGCAGCTGTTCAAGGTAAAATGCCAAATAAAGACGCTATTAGGAAGTTGTCTCAGCGAACGTGAAACCTTATTGCTGGTGCGCCGCCAACTCCATTGGATTTAGAAACGTTAATTATACCAGAAGCGTACAGAATTTACGAATTTGCGCCTGTACAAACTGAACCATTTCTCATGAAGGATACTGGATCACAGCATCCTGATCCACAAAGAATCCTAATATTTCCTCGAGAATCCAATACACGGTGGTGTCATCATATGAAAAAAAATTTCATGGATGGAACATTTCGACAAGCACCTCCACTTTTTCACCAAATTTATGTTATACTGGCAAGTAGGAATGGCTTTGTTTTTCCGGTTTTATACGTTCTTTTACTAAACAAAACACGACAAACTTATGATAGGCTATTTTCACTTATCAAGGAAATGTGGCCGCAGTTTGAACCCGAAACAATTTCTGCGGATTTCGAAATGGCTGTAATAGGATCGGCTACTGATGCTTTTCCAACAGCTCACTTACATGGTTGTTTTTTTCATCTGGTAAAAAAATTTAAAAAACAGCTGCGTGAAAATGAGTTAACAGTAGATAATAACCCTGAATTTGCGTTAAGTGCACGTATGATAACTGCTTTAGCTTTCGTCTCTGTTCAGCAACTTGATGACGCTATTGAGGAACTGGCCACGCATCTGCCAAATGAATTGCAACCAATTTTAAATTGGTTTGAAGATAATTACATCGGCAGGCGAAATAGAAACGGTACACGACGGAGGCCCCTTTTTTCGCCTAATATTTGGAATGTCTACGAAAGGGTGTTAAACAACCAAGATCGCACAAATAACTTTACAGAAGCTGCTCATCGTAGCTTACAGTCCCAATTAGACATGGATCATCCGTCTATATGGAAATTTATAAATGGTTTACGAACCATTCAAAAAGGACGAGATGCGCTTTACGAGAAATTTTTACGAGGTGAAGCTTTCTTACTAAAAGTTATTTACGATAAATAACGACAAAATCGTAGACTATTTTAAATATTTCTGTACCGCTCGGCGCCTAAACATCCAACGTCTAATTGGCGGCGCCCAAAAGTCCCAGCGGACAAACGACGGCGGTCAAAAGGCGGCGCCTAAACGGCAGCGCCCAAAAGTCCTGCTCCGTTTAATTAGTTTGTGTAGTTATAAATATGTAAAATTTTGGTTTAAAATAAATTAGTTTGAAAATTCGTTACACTATACTATTTAAGACGTAAGGTTTTAACTTCTTAAATTTTTGTTTCGCTTTTGTTCGAATTTCAGTATTCTAATTTTAGAATTTTTTTTCTTACTTTATTATTGTTTTTTTTCGGGGTATTTTGAAAAAATAGAGCTATTTGTCCTTCCATCTAATGCTGTAAATTTCTACGTAGTAAACGCCTTTAATGATTTTTCATTCTCCCGTCTACAAAATTGTAATTTTCTTTGACAAGAGAATTGAGAACAAAAGACAAACATGCTAGGTAATCGCTTGTTAGGTACAAAAACTTTCGAGTCCTCGACAAAAAGTTAAAATGTCGTTTTGGATGATATTTATTCTAATTATAATTAAACGTAAAAATTTTGATTATTAATCTTTTGTTGAACAAATGCAACTGTACTTGCAACATTTACTTCTTTTTCAATTTCCTTAATATGGTGATCAGCATCTGTTTTCTGATCTTCTTTTCATGAACGTTCATTGATTTTTAGTTTATTTTTTGTATGGCTTACAGAATCTGTTATGTTTCCGTTCACCACTGTTGATAACTTTCATCCCCATGCATTTTCAAATCTAATATATCAACGCCAGGAGTATTTGCTAATGATGTTGAAGACGTTTGAGATGATTGATTGGTACTGATTTGGGTTTAGAACTTTGAAGAATTGAGTTATTTTATAAGAATTTTTTGAGATCGTTTGTTTTCCAACTACTTGATTAACAGATCTGCAACTCTTATAGCGATAAAAACATTGATTTTAAGATTTTTTTGCAGTTGCATATAACAATGTACAATTGTTGCTCAACCTACTGTTTCTACAATTTTTTGCACAATGTTTTTTGTAGTGAAAATTTGCACCAATTTGATTTTTATGTTCCACAACTTTTATTTTTACTTGTACAGTTCGTCAGTTCCGCATTCTCTAGCTGTACCAAAAATTGCAGGGTCTGGACACAACGGCTACTGGACACAACGGCCACACAGAATTTAGTATGCCCATATCGGCCACCCTGGACACATCGGCCAAATGTGATGTGTGGACACAACGGCCACACTGAACACATCGGCCAAATATGATATGCGGACACAACGGCCACCTTGGACGTAACGGCCACCGCTCTAGCTGGACACAACGGCCACTGGACACTACGGCCACACAGAATTTTCGTATGCTCATATCGGCCACAGTGGACACATCGGCCAAACATGATATGTGGACACAACGGCCACCTTGGACACTACGGCCAATAAGATTCAGAGTCATCGCCAAAGGCAAGGTTTGCCCGAAAAATTATCACAGTACCTTATTTATGTGTAAAATAAAAATTGGGCGGCGGGCAGGGGGGAGGGAATGATAAATATTACACAAATGCTCAAGTCGGCTATTGTACCTTTCATAATTTGAGAATCAACAGCTGTAAGTATATCATCTGAAAAATAATAGAAGTTTAGTATTTATAGTTATATCGAAAACGTTGTTTTTATGCGGAAAAAAAGTTTTGGGAACAAAGCCCAGAAAAAAATTTCCGGAAAAAAGCGTCGCCGACAAAAAGTACTCGAAAAAAAGTCCCCGGAATAAAAGCTCCGCGTAAAAGTAGTCTCGCGGTAAAAGAGCCCCGCAGTGAAAGTTTATAGAAAGAAATGCCTAAGAAGAAAAGTTAAAGTTCATAAATAATTTTGTGTAATTATCTGTCATTCAGCTTATGATTAGGCTCTTAGTTTTACTATAAATGATGCTAGATCGCATTTTTTAACATTTCATTAATATAATTTGTATTATTTATTTCAAACATGTTGCTGGTTGTTACATGTATTTCTATACATTTATATCAACCCTTTTAAATGTCCTGGCGAACTTTGAGGTTTTATTGTATTGAGTACCAACATTTACTTCTTCGCCTGCTGATGGATTTAAGTCAGTTAAAAAAGTCGAAACATATTTGTAATATATGCAGTTAAGTTACGATTAAATTACAATTTCAAGTAGTTGAGTTTGTGTTTCAATTCCTATTTAAATAATTTTGTATAATAAAAACATAACAGGGCGTAATTGATCACAAATAGTTCAAATTTTGTTAATATTCAGAGATTTTTTTGTTCCCATGTATTTTTTTTGAGACTTTTTTTGAGGTTGTTTTTTTCTCCGGGCTTTTTTTCCGGAAATTTTTTTTCTTAGTATTTTCTCCGAAGACTTTTTTTTTCCTTCTTGTCTGGACTGACTACAGGGAACTTGGTGTCTTACACAGTAAATTTTATTTAAATATGTCATTGCAGTAGCGTAAAAACCGAGTACGGTGTCCCCTTTTAAATAATATTTGATACGCCACTGGGTTGCATCATTGCAACCACGTAAACACTATTAGGTTCAAAAAATGAAAGCAAATATTTTCGAGAAATGTTTATTTAAAAGAAAATTTTTATTGGTTCCTTAAGTATTACTGTAGTACATATAGGACATTTATTAGAAACTACGTCATTCAATGGATTGTAAGAATGTGTGGCGCAGTAACCGCACAATAAATGGCCGCAGTTAATAAGCACGTATTTTTTTCTGCGACCTCTACATATAAAACATGCTTCTTCCTCAGATAGCGTATCATCTATATCTAAAATTTCAACAATTGTTACAATTTATATAAAACGTTATACAGTATAGGTGTGTTTACCATCGTCATAGCCACTACCTATAAATGGGTTTGGAATCTGTGGTTGAACTTCTTTTCAAAAGCTTCCACTAAAATCATTATAAACTACTATTAGCGTAACCTTACCAAGTTTTATGTTATTTGTATGTAAATTGTAGCATTTTCTGGTATTCTTTTTTTTTCGTTTTTAGATAAATTGGCATCTGAACTATGAGAAAAGAATTTTCATGGCAAAACAAAACGTAATTGCTAGTCCTAGAGGAGTAAAGGGGCCGTTTTTTGTATCAACATTTTTATTGATATTACTAATAGTTACCGCAATAAACAGCCTGGGCTTTTCTATAAACATTCTTTATAATCCTATAAATACGTACATGGCACTTCTTCATAAACGTCTTCCGGCAAATGAAACACCTCTTCGTTCGCGGAATCATCTAATGAACAAAAATTAAATTTTATAGTGCTAAAAGTATCTATGAGTTTAATTGCTTACGAAATTAATATGGACCTATACTCACAATCAAGTCCTAATTGAGGGTATGGTACCAGTGGAACTGCTTCTGCTGGGTTTGTTTCTTCGTCTCCGGAGTCTTCGTCGTTCCCACCTGGGGCTGGGGTTTGGTACTCAGCGGGAACGTCACCGTCCAACGGTGCAAGCAGTTCAGTCTGCTCCGGCTGTTCGTTTACCTCAAGAGGAATGTCCGCCTACATTGTTTGTTCTCCGTGCTCTTTTAAAAACGGAAAGAGAATCGCCTCTGACCCTGCCAATCCACTGTCGTTCGTGGTACCTCTACAAGCAATAAGTTCAATAATTTTATTTTACACATAAATAAGATACTGTGATAATTTTTCGGGCAAACCTTGCCTTTGGCGATGACTCTGAATCTTATTGGCCGTAGTGTCCAAGGTGGCCGTTGTGTTCACATATCATGTTTGGCCGATGTTTCCACTGTGGCCGATATGGGCATACGAAAATTCTGTGTGGCCGTAGTGTCCAGTGGCCGTTGTGTCCAAGGTGGCCGTTGTGTCCAGCTAGAGCGGTGGCCGTTACGTCCAAGGTGGCCGTTGTGTCCGCATATCATATTTGGCCGATGTGTCCAGTGTGGCTGTTGCGTCCAACGGGACCTGTGGCCGTAACGTCCAAGGTGGCCGTTGTGTCCACACATCACATTTGGCCGATGTGTCCAGTGTGGCCGATATGGGCATGCTAAATTCTGGGTGGCCGATGTGTCCAGTGGCCGTTGTGTCCTATACTCAAAATTGCTACGATTTTTTCACGAGGTTTTATCACAAACTGTGAAATTTTATTGCTTGTAAGTACATGAGACTTTCGAGGCTGATATTAATATTTGTTTTCTTTAAAACGCTTTTAAGCGGTTATATTTTGATATGCTCTGTTTTTTTTTATAAAAATAGTCAACTTCAGTATGACGTAATTTAGCAAAAGGCAACACTTGGATTGATAAACGTTAATCATACGTAATGACTTATTACAGAAGTCACACTACTTGATGAAATTTTCTTGAACTTGATGGTACCAAACTTTGAAATGACCTGAGTTACAACTAAATATTATTACCGTGTTTGATAAATGGAATAATAGCAATTTACGTAACAAACGTCAACAGTAAAGCATAGCATAACGAACGTTAATGCGACGAGAGGTCGAGCGTTGCATGTGAGTAAGTGCTATGAAACTTTCGACGAGAAAAACGTACATTAATTTTCGTGTGGCTTTACACAAAATTACATTATATTGTTTCAATGACGATTGACCTACACGGCACAATTTTTTCATCAATGCAAAGCATTTGCGGTTTTTGAAACACTTTTGACAACTTATCAATTATGAGCCGCATCTTAAATAACTGGTCACGTTGAGGATCATTTTTATCTAATAGAAGATTAGCGTTGTTGAAATGTAGATGGGGTTTGATCATTTTTCACCGATGTCTTAATATACGATCTGTCTCTTGTGATACTCTACTGGCAGCAAGCCAATAAAGTCGATGTCTAGACAAACTAAAAACAGACATTGTTCGAATTGCACTGAATGCAAAATAAGTTTGTTTGTTCAACAATACTGTCTAATAAATTGTTTGTAAAAAAGGCTTGGAAATAGTGAATTTTCCTTCTAATTTCCGGTTTGTCTAGTGCGGTAGGAGGAGTAAATGTAGGTAATAGCATTGGCAGTTTATGTGCTTTAACAACAGTCCACATATATTTAGTTTTATTTTTTGTGGAATAATTATTTTCGTTGGTATCACTATCTAAAGAAGAATCATCATTTTGTACAATACCTTATGGCTGTTCATATTCCTGATCCAAATCACTGAGACCCTCATCTTTACTACCAGAAGGTATTTCTACCAACATCTTATAAGGCAAATCACCACAATTCTAAAATGAAAAAAAAATTAAAAATTTTCGTATCACTTCAACGCTGACAGTTTATTTTTAAAATATAATGTCTGAACCAAGTGGAAAACTGGACTAAAATAGAAAGCAAATTTTGAAATTATTGTTTGAAGGGTTAAAATGAATTTAACCTTATGTTCTTAATCTAGCACATTAGCCGTTCAGAGATTATAACGTCGAATCGTAAGAAAACTTCTTTGATGATGTCGGTTACCAGTACTTGATTGTTGAGTACTTTATTTCGTAAACCAATGGTTACTTTTACTTGTCCGTGAGTACGTATATTTTTGTTTGTCGTCGTTGGAAATTGTACTGTTACTAGTGATATCTTCTCATTTTTCAGTAATATATCAGAACAAATGATGGTCCCCGTTGCTTTCGTGTCAACTAGTAACTAAATAATTTTTTCATTAATTTTGTCATTGAGATAAATGCTGTGCAATTAATTGCTCTTTCATAGGCAATGTCATTTAAATGGTAATGTCCGGTGCATGACTAGATGCAGTTAACTTTTGTTTCTTTTGCTCAAATTTTTCCAGGTTTTTGGACGCTCTACTTGTCTTCTTCTTAGGTTTAGTGCGGTGCCGTGGTACGTGACTTATTTTACTGGAGATTGAAATCGTCAGTCCTCTTTATCGAAGCATTTGTCGCGCTGCTTCGGTGCGATGCCTGTTTGACTGCTTCAAACTCTAAGGTGTAGATTAAAACTTCATCTAACGTTTTAAGTCAAGCTAGCTGTGGATTCAACTGCGTTTCGTTGTCTTGAGGTTCGTCTCCAAAAACTTGTATAGTAAATTGTCCTTATCTTACGCCGTAGGATACGAAAGACGTGTCAGTCCCTTGAAGACTCTCTGTAGCTTTCTGTACACGGTTTTTCATTTTAACCAATATACCTGCTGAGTGTTTCTATATCTCATTTTTAAACGTGACAGTAACAATTTTCTTATAAGTGCAAAGAACAGTATACAAAGCGCTTTTTTAGCAACTTTAAACTACTTATAAAATGTTGGCCAAGGAACTTTTCTATTAAATTTGGAGGTACAACTTTAATCTTATGAATGGATACTTTTCGATGATTTATTAATAACTCTTCAAGCAGCTTAATTTTTTTGTTAATTCGTTTTTAATGTGTATGGCAGAATTCTTTTCTTAAATTTAAAATAGGTGCTTGCGTTTCTTTGTGAACAGCTTTAATCTGGTTTTTAACAATAACCTGTAGTTGTTCTTCAATAGTTGTCATTATATTTCAATGTTTCTTTGTATTTTTTCTCTAAAGTTGTTAACATTTTCTTCCATTTTTCTAAAATTTTTTAATATATTTTTATTTATTGATTCTTGACCAATTTTTATTGATTCGAGAAAATCAAATAATTTTGCATTCATGTTTAGTTTTTGCGAATACAGTCACTTTTAACACTAAATTTTAATAACGAGCGATTCTTTATTGTAATATGCAGAAAAGAGGTTCAATGAACTGCACCAAACAAACAGACGCGAGCACGTACTAATCACACAACGTTTCTATTACGGGAGCGATATTAAATTACTTATATTTACATATTATAACTGCGTCCCACACTTGATATGAATTTTTAAAATTAATTTATTTAAAACTAGGTATTTAGACAATTTAATTTAGATATGATAAATATAATTAATTTCAACTAACATTAATAAAGCGTAACAATATTTAAAAAAAAAGATACAAGTAATTTATGCGATACGATTTTTAAACTTATTTTACGATTATCAGAGAAAATCTAAGTATGATCTTGTATCCCTCTGAACAACATTCAAACTGCATCTTATTCTCGGTAGAAAAGTAGGCTTAGCAAAATAAATATTATAATTTTTGTAATTGAATTAAATTTTTGTCTCCAATTGACAGTTACTTTATTTATTAGTTTTCCGTGCTAATTATCGTTGGTAGTTAATTTATTAATAAAATCTGGAAACAAGATTTTCTAATTGAAAATAGTTTGACATAATATCCGGTTACATCTTAAGAAATCAAAATCAAAATCTTGAAAGGAAGCATCCAAATAAAAAAACATTCAGCAAGTTAGTAACTAATCTTATCTTGAAAAAATCGAGTTATGAGGAATATGCAAACAATGTATTATTATCCGTTGCTAAAAATGTGGAAATATCAACTCGGCAAATTCAGAATAATGTGAGCATTCAAATCAACAGCACACTTTATTGTAAGGAAGACAAAATTTCATCCGTGGAAATACAGAGTTTGCCAAAGACTTAGACTAGGTGACGCAGAAGGACGGAAATTATTCTGTGAGCGGTAGAAGAAAATACCATCAAACCAATAATCATTCTTTCCACATATTATAGTTTCTAATAATGGCATATTTAATAAAAAAATTGGTCTCAAGAAAATCTAAACTTATGCAAAGAATCACATCGATATGTGGGTTAAAATTTTAGGTATAGTATAATAGTGCGTTTTTTATAATCAAAATTTAATATTGCAACGTTACTTAAATTTAAATTTACAAAAGAAACTACTTTGGAAGGCGCTCTTGACAATTTACCCTTAGCAAAGCTTTGCGATTGTTGGTTTCATCAAGATGATGCACCTGCACACAATTCACGCGTGATTAAGAATTACCTTTCAAATAAGTTTGGCGAAAAAAATTTAAGCAATCATTCTAAAACACTCTGGCTAGCATTCCAAATTGTAACCAATACAATGGTAAAGAATGCTTTGGATTCTACAGTTAGAAGATGCTATTTATGCTTGGAAAACAAAAGAGGGCTCTTCGAGTACTTGTTATAATTTTTTTTTACTTGTTATGGGTTATGTTTAACTTTTCTTGTCATCAAATGTTATCTCTTTCTTTATATGTTATTGTTTAATTGTAATTAATTGTTTGATACATGTTTAAATGCAGAATCAAAAGCTTTTCTAATATTTTGTATACAAAAATGAGGACTGTACTTAAAAAATCAAAGTTGATGATGGTAACTCGAAAAACGTTAGATTCCAATTTGCTGCATGTCATGTTAAATAATGTTAAAAAGTACCTGTAGAAGGTTCTCATACTGTTTATTTAACATCAACCATAAAATAACATTTTGTCAAAAACGCAATTGTAAAAATTTGGTTTTTATCGCATAACTTTGGAACGGTTCAGAATTTCGTCAGTTAAAATGTCATTTTACTAAACTCTAGAATGCCCCATTTAACTGAAACTCTATATCTTACTGTTTTCAAAACTCCTATAGTGGCTCTCTTTATCTTGGACACAGTGTATAAGTAAAATTTTGTTAAAATATATTCCTAAAAATTTTTGAAAAGGTCATTGTATTCATGGAAAAAAAAAGCTTTACTCATATAAGAATTTTTGAATGAGTTATTGGTTTTCACTAGTATTAGATGAGTTTTTATTATTATGATATTATGTAATTAGCCTTTAATTGATAATTAAAATTAAATTGGTGTAGTAAACAATTCGTAATTGTTTAGCAGATGTTTATGTACTGACTGTCATTTAATATTAAATTAACATATGTGTTTTTTATACACTTAAAAAATCTTCTCAATAAAGTTATTGCAATTTATTGTTGTGCTTGCAATTTAATTAATGTCAGTTAAATTCAATTTAAAACTGGTATTAATAAAACTATCTTGTTTTGTGAAGAGAAAAAAACTAGCACGTAAAATTATGTTGTGTATACTCGTTTGGTAACATTTACAAAATCTATTATAAAAGTACGTTTTAGCAATTAATTTATATTAAGATTAACTTGTCTTAACACCAAAAATTAATTAATCAATTAGACGAAAGAAAAATGTATGAAAAAAAGACAAAAACAAAAAAATATTAACACAGAAAAAAAGGTTCGGGCAACACCACAAAACAATAAAATAAATTTACGAAAATTACATACAACTGAGAATGCGTCTATATAAGGAAGAGAAAAATGTATTTTAGATTGATTAGAGACAGGTGTAAGAGATAAACAATTTTTAGTTTTAATAGAAGACAAAATTTTCTTTTGTAAAGGGCTGCTAATTAGCAGCTTTTAGATTTTTCTTTAACCGATTATATAATTTTCCTCTTGATCATGATAGTTTTAATAAAGAAATAAATATTATTTATGATCTAGTTAATATTAATGGTTTACATATTATTAAAAATTTACGCAACTGAGAACGCTGACACTACACCACAGCCAACTTTCGCATCTGTATAGACTACTTAAGATACACAAAGTAACACTTCGGCCGATATCTAGTTCTTGTAATGGACCTACCTACCAGTTAATCAAGTTTCTACTATCGATTGTACAACCGCTTTAAGACAAAATCCTATCTTTTGTTAAAAACTCCAAACATTTTATTGATATTCTGAAGACAGTGAAGCTATAACAACGAGATCAATTTGTCAGTTTTGACGTGGAAAATCTATACACCAATGTTTCTGTGGAAAAATCACTAATAAATTATTCAAAAGAAGCTCCAAGAAGTGTAACATTAATTCTTATTGCTTTGAGCCATATCAAAAGGAAAAAAAAGAGATAGACAGAAAAAAAAATTAAATGGATAGTCTACGGTCGAGGTTTCTGTTCATAATCCAGATTAACTAAGCCGATCCTATAATAGTGGGCGCCAGGTATCTACCAGTGTGTTTGCAGGATACTACCATCTTCCTGGTTACTGTCCGTCCAAGTTTTATCATTCATCTAATAAAAAGAACCTAGTTATAGGACTAATAAATGGTCAGAATTAACGAACTAAAAATATTTATTGGTGAAAGCCACTTAACTTAAATAATTAAATAAATAAATAATGATAAACCTTTTATGGTACATATTTCCTTAAAGGAACTAAAAATCTACAACTACCTTACTGAAACTACAAGCGTTAATCGGCAGCAAGTCACAATCAATAATTACTCATCCAAAATTCAAAGAAAAGAGTAAAATAGGTAATTACATTAAGAAACGAAAAAAAGAAATTCGTTAATTACCATATGGGCTGGTTACGGTACAATTCTTCAGAATGATGATTTGTTAAACTGCCCAAAACATGTGTCTTTTATAATTACACACAATCACCAAAAAGATGTCAACCGCCCAAAAAAAAAAACAGGAATCTCTCCGCGCCGACCCCAATGCACCCAACATCGAAAGAAAACGATCGGACAGTTCTATAGGTCGAACTGCCAGAATCGACATTAATCAAAAGCGCGATGTTTAAATTTCAATTCAGTGTTGTTACAGAAGATGATAACTTAGAGGAAAGCATCACGCTACCAGTTGAAAGAATAATGAAGTTATTAGAATGTTGTCTCAGAAACTCGTATTTCCAGGAAAGAATTTCGTTCAGGACGAAGGCCTTCCAACAGGTTCATCTCTATCATCCGTCGTTGTTAACATCTACATGAACTGGTTTAAATCTCAGGCAATAGAAAAAGCTAAATTTAGACTAAAGATTTGGTTTAGGTATGTAGACGATACTTTTATAATTTAAAAGCACAGTGACCGACAACTAGATCACTTCTTGCATCATCTGAACAAGTCATCCTTTAAATTCATCATGGAAAAGAAAAGAAAGACTACCATTTTTGGACGTTCACGTAAAGAAAAAAAAACCAAAATCTGAACCATGCACCCAATCCCTCAACAAAAACAAATAAATCTAATACAGAGAAAGGACTTTAAAGAAGAAATCAAAAACACAAAAAAGGACTTAGAACCCAGCAACCTGAATCATGAAACCTTGTTAATTGTCTGACCTCTGGCACGAGACCACAGACTAATCGAGATTCCAAAAACTGCATCTACCAAGTTTCGTGTGAATGTTACATGTCAAACGTGAGGGAAACCAGAAGACCTGTAGAAATGAGACTATTGGGACACAGTACTCATTTGCAAAAAGGAGAGATAACAAAATCCGGCATCGCGCAACACTCATGAGAAGAACAACATAGAAGAAAATGGGCGGAGAAAAAAATCATACATAAGGAGTAACATTGGTACAAAAAAACTTCAAAGATGCGTAGTCATGAACAACAAGGAGATCTTTAGTCAACCATGTGGGGAAATTGGCAATGTATCAAAGCCGCTAATTAGACGCTTGAAGGAACTTAAACTACACTAAAGTTTTTATTGACTAATCTTTGTTTTAAGTAATTGCATTTTGTACTATAGATCGTTTCATTATTCATTACTGTAGTACATAAAGTTCAATAGTAATTTTTAAGAAATGAAAATAAAGACAATGGTTCAAAATTTTGCTATTTTACCCGATGCGTCATTGTCTATCTTATTCAAACGGACATTAATCTTGACGTTTTGCTGATCAGAATTTTCTTTTTTTTAGGTTCTGAGTTTTTAAAAACTGGTCATATTTCAGCAAAATTTAAAAATTATTTTCATAACCATGGCATTATCTAAAAAAATACTTGATTGAATAATAGACGTTAAAAAATAGTGAAAAAAAAACATAAAACAAGATAATATCAGCGGAAAAGCAAAAGCTAAAAAAATAGTCAAAACAAAACAACACACGAAGAAACAAAGTTCATGCAATTAAACTACATGAATCTAAATTATTAACATAAGACGAAAGTATAGATTTATATAAATATTGTTCCCGACGTTTATAACAGAAGGAAATGGCGTATAACAAAAACGAAAAATAGATAAAAATGATTCATTAATGGTAACATATTGAAGGGTTTCAATAAAAACTTTAAAATCCAACTCAATATACCGGGTGTCCTAAAATTGCGAAGAAGTAAAGTTGCCATATTGTATTGTAGAGATCAAAATAAGTCGATTGAATCTTATTTATGTCTATACAAAAATGTACTGTTTGTCCGTGAGAAGATTTCAAACTCTTATTTTTCTACACTGTTCAGAAATGTGTGAAGCAGATTTAATGAACTTTGGCAAAAATTTATTTTAAAAGATTACCCTACAATGAAAAAGAAACAAAAATGATTGTAAAAGGTTGAAAGCTGCCCTCGCTTCTTGTATATTTAAAAAAAAAATTAAAGGTTGTAATTTGGCTTTAAGACTTTTTTAACGGAAAAGATTGCTAATCATCTTCATTTATTGATTTTTGTCTAAACGTGTTTCGGATAGTTTCGAACAAGAAAAATGTTTTCTCAAACACTGATAACCGATATACTTAGTACAACTTTAATTATAAAATTTAGTTGGTCGTGGACACACTAACAAAACAAGAATCACGATTTTGACAAGAAACAAATTCATAATCGTCTCAATTTATTGTTGACAGTAAATGTTTCACTAATTTGTTCACTTTTAGTTGCTTTTGTGTTGTTTTTTTATCGCAATCACTATTAGCGCTTTAATTGCTATGGCTGTTGTTGTTGTTACTTTGGCAGCTTTCACATTATGTATTTCCCTTTTAATAAACAGATCGACAGGCTATTAGTTCTTGGTCAAGGCAACTGCTTCCAAAGTGTCCGCTTGTATCGAGAGAAGTATCCAAACCGAAGAATACAAAATCACAAAACTTTTGCTCAAATCGAAACACGTCTTGTAAAACAGGAAGTTTAAAGCCAATTAGAAATAACGCTGGAAAACTTTGACAAACCCAAACTGCCATTGCGAAAGAAGGAGAATTTAGGACAACCCTGAGACCAATACCAGAACGTTGCAACGAGAGATTGGAATTCCAAAAAGCACTGTGTAAGTCTTTTGAGATCAAGTGCTTTGTCTACGTCACATCCAGCCAGTGCAAGAGTTATTGCCATTTGACCACAGATCACGTTTAAGTTTTTCACAAATTGTACGGGACAGCACTAGTCGACAAGGGATTCGACACTAATATCTTGTTTAGTTATGAGTCAAATAAAAATCCAAATTAAAGGTAGACATTAATGTCTGGGTGGGACTTATTGGTAATTTTATAGTTGGGCCGTTCTAATTGCCTGATCGTGCATGTGTCATAAGAAAGTATCTTAATGAACAATTTGCTGTTAGATGGATTGGTAGAGGACAACAAGCACCCATTCAATCCTCCGCGGTCTCTGGATTTAAATCCTTGCAACTTTTTTATCTGTAGAGTTTTAAAAACACAAAATTTCAAACAACAAAAACGACGATGTGTTTACAAAAATGCATTTTAATTTTTTACATCAGATTAATCCCTGCTTTAATGAAGGGTCACATTGAACACTTGTTGTAAAAATAGTTTTGTTTTTGTGTCTACCATCAACTAAATTTTGTATTGCAATTTTATTAAACTTGTGTTTGAGAAAACGTTTTTTTCATTCGAAACTAAGCAAAACATGAACTTTTACGAGTCAAAAAATGAAGATAATGTCTAAAATGCACTTTTGCCAAATATAATTAAATCTGTTATACGCATTTCTGAGCAGCGTTGAAAAATGTTTTTTTTTAAATACACTTTGAATTTTTCTCACGGACAAACAGTACATTTTAGTATTTTGGTATATATGTACATAAATAAGGTCCAATCTATTTATTTTGACCTTTACGTGGTAGTTTAATTTTCCAACAATTTTGGAACACCTTGTATTAACGAATTAGTTAATTAAGTAAACATAAACAAAACCTGATGTCAGAGCCATCTCATTGTATAATTTACTATTAAGAATAGTAATCTGTAAATAGCGGGGAAACAATGTTGAAAGCTGATCTTTATATAACATATACTAACGCAATAGTGAAAATGCCATGAAAGTAAACCACTGGACAGTTGCTTTGTCCTTTGGGGCTTTTTAGCAGTGGTAGACCACTAATGTACTTCTACAAATTCATTAAAAGACGTATAGCTTTATATAAACCACACGTATATCCAAGCTTTTTTTTTAAATTAAGCGGTTGTCGTATCGACCATTTTGATCATAACGCCCACTACTACTTCACTACTTCTGGTCATAACACTCACTTTTGTCACACAGCCTATTTTGGTGACTACAGTTAGTTTTACTTCTAGCTACGATGCCCACATTTATTTTGGTCATTACACTTACTCTTATAAAATCATATAAACTTTCAATGCATTGTTTGATAGCCTTTGCTTAAAAATAATCAAAGAATCTCTACAAAAAACATTGGTAAGTATTGTGACCAAGGTAGCCGTTGTGACCAAAAGTTAGAGTGGGCGTTGGGTTCAAGATGGCTGATGCGGCAATTTTTGATTGGTCTTCAAAACTTAGCCAATTTAAAACAAGCTTTTTTCTCTGCAAAATGTATTTTTAACAAAATTGAGCACGATGCCTGTAAATTTTTTGACATTGTATTTTCCAAAGTACTTACATTACAAACCAGTTAGTGAGCTTTGAGAGTTGTTCCTTGAAAAAAGAAACAACGTCACAACTCTTTCTAACAGTTTAAAAATGTGCAAGTTAGTGCATTGCAGAGACAGATTGTTAAAGTTTTCTTAATTTTCCTCTTGTAGAAAAGAGCAAAATTTTTGTCGTAGCTCAAATTCACGGTATAAGTTGGTCATCGTAAACTGCAGTAGTGTAGAAAAACCGTGTGTTCAGTTTTCTTGTTTTTGTATAGTATTTTTTTAAAAACTTGAAATTTTAGTGGCTCATTTTTGAGGATTTTTTTAAAAATTTTTAACAGAGCACACGCTGCGGTTACTAAAGTTAAACAAAAATTTATATAGTTATTGTATTTACGACGTTTTGGTTTTCCGTGATCTGTCGATGTCGAAATCAAAAAAGTTCTATAAACTTCACATAAGTTCTATACTACTAAAAAAATATTTTAGACCGCCAAATCTATCCGTGCTCGCAAGAGCTCTTATTTACTCTCTACGGCATTTTGGAGAATCGCGGCGCACACAAAGAAATGTACTATACCTAAACATAAAAAAGATAATAAAAATAAGCGTAAAGAATTAATTAGACAAATTGAAGAAAAAGTTTAACTGTATACTACGCGTAATCAAAATCGAAGAAATTAAATAAACAAATCAAAGAGTGGTTTAACCCTCCGGTTGACGGGTAGATTCAGAATCACACCATTTGACGAGCTTTTGTTACCCAGTTACACCAGTTGTGAAAAAAACGTTAACTTGACAGTTCCCGTTTATTAAAAAGAAGTTACATGTAATGCAAGTTTTCAAAAGAAATAATAAATTGAAAAAACGAAAATTACAAAACAATAACATACAATTATTTGTAATGTATATGGTTGAGTAAGGGTAAAAAAATATAAAATGAGTCTATACAGATTTGACACACAAAATATTGAATGGAAAATTTAGTTAATCAAATTTTGACGCACAGTCGGAGCAGCATGGTTTTGTGTGTTCCAAACAAATACAGGAACTATAAAACTTGCATTAATATCTTGATTTTCGGTCCTTGCAGAATTTGCACCTTCAGTTAAAGTCATCAGTCGGGGCTTTTTTGTGACTAAGGCACCTGAGAATTTAGCCGCTAAAAACCTTACTTTCCGTGGTAGATTTGGCATATTCGCTCGTAGTTTCATGTTTTCTATCTTGCCCAAATTTTCCTAAAATATTCAGTGCTTTTGAAAATTCTCCGTCTGAATTGTTGGTTTTATTCATTATGAATTGCTCATACGTTGAGCATGGTGAAAAAAACCATTAATGGCCATCTTCTTGTGTTTCGAGCTACATTATAAGATGTACCCATCCTGTCGACTACATCAACACCGCTTTTTGTGGAATTGTAGAATGTCATTGTAGTACATTGACGATACAAGTAATACATTCTTTGACTTTTTTGGGCCATGTGAAGTATCTAAGTGTCACATCAGCATAGTATGCAAAAAATTAAGACGTTACAGGTGTATCTTTAACACTTTTAACTTCTTTCGGCAACGAATTTCGACTGGATGCATTGTATTAACTACAGTTAGGCGGTGATTATGCAACAAACGACTTACAGCTTCCACGTTAGTAAATCATAGCTCCATGGTAACATTCTTTCTAGTTTCTGAGATTTAGTTCGTTACTTTTAGAAAGACAGCCGTTACAGAATTGTTCATCTAAAAAGGGCTTTCAGGTTGGTTTTCAGCATAGATTTGCAAATGCGACGTGTAAAATGTTTTTGCATTCACTGTAGAAAACACTTTGATCCCATATTTGTTGAGTTCATTCGGAATATAGATACAAAAGCCACATCTTCCACAAAATCTTAACATTATATCTAGAGTCACATATTTACCCATACTATAATGTTGTTTTAAGCTGTTCATTGAATTTTTTAAATATGTCTCTTCTTTCACTCATCCTTTGTATCAGTATTGTCGAAACATATACTCTTCATCAGAAACATAAATCTGTGCTCAGATAAGTTAGCAGGAAATAATTAGAACCCTAAGCCCTGCTCGAACCAAATTCGTATAACTTTTTTTGTCCCCCATGCTGAGAACTGGCCAAATACAGCAAACCGATAAACGCTTTCATTTCCACTTTATTAGTAAGTACAACGTCGCATTTATTCTTTTATCTTGGTGCTATTTTTTGTATATAAAAAATGGTATTTTTGATAGCTGTATTTAAAATTTCTTTAAAAAAGACCATCCAATACTGGATTGGCGTATAGCCGTTTCTTGCGCCTGCACGAACACCAGAGAATTGGGTAACGATATTTTGTTCGAACTCGTTGGTTTGAGGCATACTTTTTCTACTTGGTTTACAGAGATCTGAAGGATCTACTAAAAGTAGCTGATTGGTTACCATTTTTATTGTTCTTGCTCCATATCTGTATCGTGTTTACTAATTATGTCGTGTGCATCTTTGCTTTTGGGCCAGATGGTTCAGAAACGTCCTGGGTTGGTACTTCATCGTAAAGTGCCTGTACTCTAATAGTTTCTCTTTCATAAGCATCTATCTCGCCAAACAAAAGTAATAAAGTTACAAGTGAAAAACGTCACAAATAAAAAACACAACTAACTTTCAGTTGCACTTCCAATAAAGACTAAAAACCACAAAACATTCCTTTTCTTGTTTTATATAGTACGAACAAAGTTCATAAAGAATAGAGATTCCTCTAGAAAATACAAACTATTCAGAGTTAGAAGCTAAATCCCCTAAACTCGAGATAAAAGTTTGCTAACATGCAAAACGCGCAGAAACAATAAAGAATTGAAATTTAGGGACTTACCCGTATGCAAAAGATTCTGCGTGAATACTTAGAAACTAGAAGAAGGCCCTGAGAATGTTTTATGCCTAAAAACAACACAAAATTAGTCCCTTTACGAAATACAAAAAAATTAATTGTAGGTAAAAAACTTACACGAATACACAGGTTGGATCTGACAGGCCCAAAGCCCTTCTAGCAGCCAATCAACATATGATAAAATTAAGGCAAATTAAGAAAAACGTGTATTTATTCAAGTTCGGAAGGTACCCAAAAACTAAAAAAATTATTTTAAAAAATACAACAATAAAAAGATTTGCTTAGGCATCACACACCCAGTCCGTCAACCGAAGGGTTAGAAGTAAAAAATAAAACTAAGATTTATATAAAATTATAGAAAATTATTTAAAAAAATTCATTCAGAAATGTTAAGCTTTGATTCACCTTTTATACAAGTGTTAATTGACAGTTATACTTTTTTAGGTTAAATATAAATTCTGGCGTTTAAAGTAAATAGTGTTTAAACAAAATTGAGGACTTAAATTATATGTACATATTAGTTTCTGAGGTTTCGAGACAACGCAAAAAATATTGTAAGTATGTCAATGTTGGGTATTGATCGAATGACCAAATAAAGATTAGATAGTAATTGAGTTAAGATTTTTTCTGTAAAATATCGTTTACATTTTGAGTACATTGTTATATTTTTTGTTGTTGTTGCGAATATGCATTTTTTGACCGTTCCTCGTAACGCGAGTTTTGCATATGTACTTGTAAACTAAAATGCAAAAATAACTTTTCTTTTACGGTGGGGATAAAGGTTATAATCTAAAGATTGCCGAAATACCTCAGAATTAACATGCAGTATTTTTAGTACTACTACGACAATCTTTTTTTATCAGTCGTAGTTGTCGTTTATTTATGAATTACGATATTTTTAATCAATATTAAAATAATTATGATTATTGCATAATGCTTCACTCATTCAATTTGAAAAGTTTTGAGATTATCTGTGCAAATACTTGTATTTTCTATTATTGTCATTATTGTAAATACTTATAATGACTATTAGTAATTTAGTTTATTACTATTGGCATTTTTAAATAGATTACTCTTGGTATGTAAATTAATGTTTGTCTTGTATTATTAAATACTATAATACGTAAGAAGAAATGATGTTTGTAGTCCAATACTTTTACTTCTAAATGAATATTTAATTAATTTGTTGTCTTTTTGCAGGTTCAGTGTGCTGCCAGACTTCGCTAGTATCAGATCAGTTATTATCGTTATGGTATTGAGTATTTAAACAGAGTGATAGACATTTAATTGATAATTAAAATTATATTAGTGTTGTAAACAGTTAATAATTGTTTGGCAGCTGTTTGTGTACTGACTTTTGTTTAACTTTAATTCAACAATGCGTTCTTTAGACAGTTCAGAAATGTTTCGGATGAGGTTACCGCAATTTATTGCTGTGTTTACTGGTAAGTAAATTATGAACATTTTTGTTTTGGTAAAAAATATTGTCACTATTTAATTAATATGGATTAAGTTAATTTTAAACGTGTTACCGATAAAAATATCTCGCTGCGTGTAGAAGAGAAAATTGGCACGTGAATCTATGTTGTGTTTAATCGTTCTGTCACAATTAGAAAAGTATGAGAAAATCTATTATTACAAACCAGAAGGACTGCATGAAGTATGTTTATATAAATAGCACAAAACTTTTTTTGTTCACTTTTTTATTTGTTATCGAATACTTTATAACGTGTTTGTTGCATTTTATTTTTGCACTGCTTTGTGCTTGTTTAATTAGTTATAAATTTTATCTTCCGTTAGTGTATTTAATTAACCCCAAAATGATTTCTTTCTACAGCGTGTATTTTCTCTGCGTCGAGAATTATAGAAGTCTACACAGTACACGTTTTTTTGATGACGTATTTTTTAACACCATGACGCCATACTATTACTTTATATTTATTGCTACTTAATCATTGTTATCTCTTGAATTTGATTCGTTAATTTTTGATTACGGTCTGTTTTATAAAACATACAATAAATTTTTTTGTTTTAAATAGTACAATACATGTTTTTAACTTAATTTATCGCTTAATTTTGAGTTATGGCTAACAGTAACGCCAAAGTAGTTATGAATAAACTATCAGAAACCGTTAGTAAACATTCAAATTTATTCGCAAACGTGACCTTTGTCTGCAGTAGCATCAAAATTACAATATTAATCAGTGTGATATCTTAGAAAGGAAAAATTGTAAATTAAAGATTTGTAAAGTTTTTATTAACACATTTTATTAGAGTTAATAAACAATTAGATCAAATTTGATTTTATTCTGTAAATACGTCTCAAAATAAACTTACTACTTAATTCTGTATGAACCGAAAAATGCTAATTTTATTATTCTTGCTAAGCTTTTTTAATACATAAATTTTAGAAATAAATGGTATATTAGACATGAACTTTAAATATGAATCAAATACTTTTGAAACTGCAACAGAAACTATTAGACACAGTTGTATGTATCTAACGTCGAACAAAAATTGTTTATAATTAAAGCAAATTATGTTTGGAAAATCTAATTTATTTTATGCCTTTTTGCACATGTGTAAGTAGACATAGCTATAAGATAGACGTATTTTATTGATTAATTGATAAGAATGTATTAACGATAAAAAGTAGTATAAAAATTATCAATTAAATAGTGAGAATCTCAATTTAAAAATGGGACTATGCAAAAAACAATTAAAAATAAAATGGAATTGTTTAGCTATTTTTTAGTAAAGCTTTTAAGTAATTGTTTATTTAACCAAAGAACACTTTAACTACACAAAACAAATTTATAGCTGACTGGCTTACGCGCAAAAACCAATAAATCCACTTTTTTATTTTTCTTTTGAGAAATTTGTAGTAAACAGAAGTAAATCGCCTAGTCGTATCAGGTTGCGGCTTTTTAAAAAACACGTCTTTGCAGACAAGAAATGAATTTCACAAAATGTGTGTTTAACAGTGTTATCAAGCCCGCGCCTAGCACTTTTGGCGCCCTTGTGCACATTTAAAATAACACCCAAAATTTGTATTACGTTCATGTGTGAGTACAGATACGGGTTAAGTTAGGTATTATTATCCACTATTGAAAAATAATTTTAAAAAGTATTTTTATAAATTTATTTTCGTTTTTATATTTTACAAGTACAAGCCATAAGCCATACAAATATTTTTTCATTGGGGTACATAACATAATTATAAACTTATAGAAAACAGAAATATATTCTAACAGTATTACAACTCAAAATTATTGTAGTTTAGTTTCAAATGTAATATATGATACAAAAGCACAAAAATTTAAAACATTAAAAATACTCGTTTAAATATCACAGGACAAAACTGATCGACAAATAAAAACAAAACAATATATTATTTTAATAATGCAACATGTCACCTTTTAACGGTTAATATCCAGGTATTAGGTATTGTTATTAATATTTTAGCTAAGTGAATTGAGCTTTCCGTGCTTTAGTTTTTGCAAATTTTTTCATTAAATCTTCGGTGTCTAATTCTTTTAGCTGGTCCGTTTCTATTGAAATGATAGCAAGATTACTTAGTCGGTTTTGCCCCATGGTCGATCTTATAAATTTTTTTATTATTTTGAGTTTTGAAAAAGATCGTTCTGTGGTAGCAACAGAAACCGGCATTGTTAATAAAATACGAAGTATTATGATCGTATTAGAAAAATAATGTACTAAGTTGTTAATTGTTATTTAATTTACAGTTTATTCTGGAGAGGTAATAACTTTTTCATCAAAATTTTAAATATTGCAATTCTTTACGTTCTACGGCAGTTATGTCTTCTTCATTGCGAGTTTTGTCGTTTAACCTTCGGATTACCAAGCAATTTTTGAGCCGATTACCAAGTGGGGTCAGATTTGACCCCAAGTTTTTTTTCTTATTTTGTAAAGAAAAACCGATTAATTTATAATAGTAACCTTTATTAATATTTTAAATTAACATTTGATTTCATATAAACTAATAAAAATATAAAAATAAAATGTAAACATAAATTAGTGAGGGCAACAACTATTACATATTATTGTAGTTTTTTTCTGGCAATGTTGTTTACATACACAGAGTTTGCACTTTTCACATGTTTTCGAACATTTTTTGTCATTTGCTCTTGGACATATCTTACAACGACCTCTTTTAGGGTGAGCGATAGTTTCGTCTTGCTGTCCCACTTCCTCTGGTTCTGTGTCTGCCAAAACCATCGCTATTGCATTCTGCACATGTCTTCGTAATCTTTGAAGTGTACGTTTTTTGATATGTGGGATTATTAATTCAAACCCAAGTTTTTGCAAAAATAATCTCCTTTGGGATGTTTTCCGTTTTTTTGAAATTTCCAGATTTCGTAGTGTATAGAATAAATGCATTCATGACATCAATATCAATGAAATTAAAAAATAGAACAAGAGGCCAGCGGTTTGTATTTCTTCTGCATGAGTATTTTTTCACCATTTTATCGACGCTGTCCACATCTTCTTTGCAGCTATTATAGTCCAAGATAACTTGCGGTTTGTAACTGAGGTCTTCTCCGCACAATCTTGGTGTTGCGTTGAAAGTAGTATAACGCTTCTATATTTTTTAGGTACGTAAGATACTACAATTGTGTCTTCTCTATATAGAAGTTTGCTTGAGTATTCTGCTCGATTTTTTTTTGGCAAAAATTCTTTTGGTATTTTTCTACGTGTTTTACGAATTGTTCCGGTCAAGGTTTTAGATTGCTGCAATAGCTCCTTTGCCAAAAGCATAGACGTAAAAAAATTATCTGTGGTAATACCGTAACCCTTTCTCAAACCCTCAACCAAATCCAAAACTACCCGCTTTCTTAGAAATGAAGTTTTATACTCGTGCATAAAACGATAAAATTGTGTTTTACCTTGTTCCCGTTCTGGAGCTTTGTCTACCATTCCAGTATATATTTGAAAATTCCAGCAATATCTGTTACTAACATCGCAAAAAACATAAATTTTAATTCCGTATTTATCTGGCTTCGACTTCATATACACTCGAAAGGGACATTTTCCACGGAAAGGAACAAGTTGTTCATCAATACATACTTCAGCATTAGGATTATTCGATTTTTTGCAATTTGCAGCGAGAATATCGTGAATGTTACGAATAGCTGCTAATTTATCTGTTGCCCGTCGTTCTTCTCGGGTGTCCATATCGTCAAATCGAATGTATTTCAAAAGGTCTCTCATTCGATTACGAGACATTGCTGCACAAAATATTGGTCTGTGGCGTGCTTTCAAACCACTAGCTAGAAGCAGTAATCAAAAAAAAGCATGTAACTTATTCGCATCTACTGGCTTCCACGTATCACCTACAATTCTTCTAGCTCAAATGTTTGTTTCTTTAAGTATTATGTTCATAATGTCTTCCGAGATAAATAAATGGAAAGCATCTAGGCATGTTGAAATGTGTTCACTGAATTTTGTTAATCCTGGCGGTGTTTTTAGAATATTTCGCTGATTTCGTCTACTAACATGAGGCTTATCTTTTTTCCATATAGAACCATCTTTACCCACCAGTATATCTTTATCATTAGGTGAATTATCATCACTGTCATCGTTTTCCAAACTTTCAATCCGGTTTACATCAGGTACACTTACTTCTTCAATTTCGGCATCACTATCGTCAGATAAAATTTCATCTTCAGTTTTATTCAGTAAATTAATATTGCTAGTTATTTCTCCCACTTCACGCTGAGACAAATATCTTCTAGCCATAATTCAACAACAACTATTTCCAATCAAATGTAATAACAGAGCAGACACACTTTTCAACTGATTCGACAAACTTACCGAATGTAATGACTAAAGACGGAATGGTAGTAATCATGATTTAGACGAATAACACGTTGAAACAAGCAGATTAGATGACAAATGCAGACAAAATATTAGAATTACTTTTTAGAACGTCGGTTACCAAGTAGGGTCAAATATGACCCCAACGACAATATTTTTTTACGTCGCAAAACAAATAACCATTGAAAAATTAGTTATATATTATTAAACATTGTTGAAAGAAACTCAGCTAAAAAATTATCGGGACAGTTTTTTTGGAATTTTGGAATTTTGGAATCAATTTCAAATTTTATGGGTACATTGTTAACATTGATATTGACTATAATTGGTAAAGTGTCTAAATCATGCTTAAGACTAACTAAATTATATAAAGATTTACCTATTTCTTCATCTAAAGCCAAAATCTATCGATTTACAAGCACCTTTTACATGACCAAAAATGTTACATTTACTACATTTAAACTTCTTGTACTTACAGTATTTAAAATTGTGTTTAGATTTGCCACATGCATATTTTGGATCTGGTGTATCTAAAACAGAAGAAGCACAACTAGTATTAGCTTCAGGTTGTTTACGGTTTGGAACTGCATGCGTTGCTTCAAATGATACAGATTTCTTTTGTGATCGATTGTTAGAGGATTTCATAGCAAAGGTTTCTTTAATCTTTGAATTTAAAACGGTTTCGTTACTTCTAGCAAGTTTTTTCACTTCTTCCAATGTCTTCATTAAACAGTCTTCCTCACAGAGTTTACCTAATTTTTTTCCTGAATGTAAACCAGTAACAGACTTGTTTTTTACTGTATCTTCCAATCTAGCCCCAAAACTATAATTAACAGTAATTTTTTTATTCGCACAAATCATTCACTGATAGATTCATTTTGGTTTCGTTTTGCATTATGATACTGTCGGTGTGTAATATTCCTTCAGCATTTCACACAACTCAGTGTACGATTTATCTTTTGGTAAAACAGGATCGCAAAGATTTCGAAATACTTTATAATCAGGTGTGCCGAAGACTGTCAAAAGAATTTCCACCTGTCCTTTACGATCATTTATTGCATTGACTAAGAGGTGCTGATCCAGCCTTTCTTTATACAGCATTTAGTCATCTAACAGGTTGGATTCTGTTACATTTCCAAATATGGCTTGACTTTAAGCAGTAGTAGTAATATTTTGGTCAGTTACCATTTTTCACGTAATAAACAAAATGTACTTGTTTCGTTTAAAAACAAAATTGTCTATGATAATATCAGATTTAAACAAACTAACTTACACAAATAGGTTACAGTGGCACTATCCAACAAATCCTGAACATGAACAAATACGTAATAACATATATACGAAATAATCACATAAAAATGAAATGATAATGTCAATCTATAAAATTTAAAAAAAAAAATTTAATTTTATCGATTGACATTTTCATGTTTTATTTTTATGTGATTATTTCTTATATATCTTATTACGTTCTTCCAAGGGATCTCTTTGACTGAACTGTTGAAAATATTAAATTTGTATATCCTGGATTCTCAGCCTAAGAACACTGCACTGAAATTGAAAAATTCTTTTAGAAGAGTTTTAGTTATTCTTTGACGATTAAAGAAACCCAAAGATTATACATGCTTTTATTTCTATACTAGTAACCTCAAGAATATTACTCAAAATGTTTATAAATTCATCAAAATCAAGAATTGAAATATTGCTTCAGTACGATAATAAGTGGTGGTTGGCATGTTTCTTTTCTTCGCCCTGTTGGTCCATCCCCATCTTTTACTTTTCAAAGAAAACCAGACGTAATGTAGTTTAGTGTAACAAACATCCTTTACAAGATCAACCCAGCTAAAAGAATTACAGTTGAAAATATAGACATAAATCTTTTCCTTTATTGTTCCTCTTTTCGTTGGAAGTTGACTAACATCATGGCTATCTTAACCTTGTCAACGGCTGTTCCAAACATAGATTTTGTGCTACAGCGGAACCAGTCTTTTAAATTCTTCAACCAGGAGATTCTTCTTCTGCCCACATTACGTTTTCTTGTATCTTCCTTCGTAGGATTATTTTTATAATTTTGTATCTTTCTTGTCTTGTTTCTTGCGGTTCAGTGCCTTCTCATTTGTTACTTTATCTTTCCAAAAACTTTTAAGCATTTAGCGATAGCACCACATTTCTATTTTTTGTAGTAGTTTAAGTTGTATCGCAACATCGCAAAAGAAATGTTAAATGTCCTATTACAAAGGTCACGCATTTTAAAGAAACAGTTATGAACTATCTTTTTTCTGGCTTTAATCTTTCGTGAATAGTCGTATTAATCATAGCACATAACACCATAGATATTTATATTGATGTACATGTTCTATTTCTTCATTTTCTATTTTAACGATGTTATCAATTGACGATTATTTCTACTAATTATCATAAACTTGATTCTTGAAATGTTTATTTTCAATCTTTTTTATACAGGCCATCTTCACATTGCTTATTAGGTGTTGTAATTTACTCATACTGTATGATAGTAACGTCAGAGTAACTAACGTTGTTAATTATTTGACGGTTTATGATTAATCCATCTTCTCCTTCTTCCTTAAATAGGGTTTCTAAATACATCTTAAACAGTGCAGGAGAGAGTATGCACCCTTGCCTTACTTTGCGACGTATGTCTATATACGTTGTAAATGTATCTTTAACTTTCACTGCAGCTTTTTGGTGACAATAAAGATTACCAATTATTCTTATATCACGCGTGTCTAATCCGTTTTTGTTAAGAATTTGCATTAGTTTATTGTGTTGTACCCTGTCAAACTGTTTTCTCAAACTCAATGAAACAAGCGCACAGTTCCACATTCATATCAAGGCATTTTTCTCCCAATATTTGAATACAACAGAGTGCTTCACTTGTGTCATATCTTTTTCTAAATTTTAGGATGTGGCTCGCATGAGACTAATAGTCCTGTATTCATTACATTTTTTCGCGTGTACCTTTTTCGGTATTGTGACAAACGTTGATTTTAGCCATTCTGTAGGTATGACTCCTATACGATATATTTGGTTGAAACGTTTTAACAGGATATCAACGCCGTTTTCTTCAAATAATTTAATAATTTTTGTAAATACGTCATTTAGTCTTGGCTTTCCACCCTTCTTCTCTCTCTTTATTGCGTTTACCATTTTCACTTTTAATATTTTGGGGCCTGTTTTCTCTTGTAGTAGTTTTTGATCTTCAAACAGTTTTTTTATGTATTCACTCCAAATGTTCATTTTTTTGCTTATGTCTATAATAATTTTATCATTTTTAACCTTAAGTATTATTAGGTAGTTTTGAAAATTTGTCATGCTTATTTTGTAATTTTTTTATTTTGTTGCATTGTTCATTCATCTAACTTTGTTTGGTTTAATTCATCATTCTATTGATAAATTTTTGTTTTTGATTGTATACGTTGGCGTCTTTATTTTTCTAATTCATTCTTTCCTCTATCAGATGCAGTATGTCAGTTGTAATCTATACTTTCCTTTTTGTTCCACTATTACTTTTAATGTATTTTTCGGTTGTATCTGTTATTTCTTGTCTTATTCTAAGTCGTTTCTACTTCGTTAAAGTCTATGGTTTTCTTTAGCAAACTTTTCTTCTAATTTATTTTTGACCTCACTACGAGTTTGTGCTTGTTTTAATTGTTTTATATAATTTTCCTCGTTTCTTTATCTACGTTTTTTAGTATAGTAGACATTTTTGCTACCACTGGATTATGATCAGATCCCACATTCGCTCCTGGATAATTTTTAAGTGTTTTTAGACAGTTTTTAAATCTTATATTATTACTATATTTACTAGCATAAAATCTGTTTGGGTTCCAATTATAGTATTCTTTGTTCCATCTTTCACTTATATGGACTTGGTAATTTGAACATCGTATTAAGTGCTATAAGTATTAGTTTCTAAAACATATTTACAGATGCATTCTCTATATTTTCCTTTTCCTATCCTATGATGTAGATACTTGGAAGTGTTATAATAAATTAAATGCGGTGGTTTTCTATTCGCATTTTGCAGTTCTACAGCTATTTCGTTGTAACAACTCCGCCCTGATTCTAAGCCCCGCCGATGTTCAAATTTGAATTTTTCATTTGAAAAAAATTATACTATGTGTCATATTAAAAGACCATAAAATTACCTATTAAATGACATTATTTTCAAGCCTCTGTCTCATTTAAAAGACTTTTTAGTTCAAAAACTAAGTGGTTAAATTTGACTTTTTTTGATCATTTTACATGGCTATATAATGGCAAGAGAAAAAGCATCTTAATATTGTTTTAGACATAAAACTTTCACCATAAAACATTATTAAATTATTTTTTGGGTAAATGGTGTATTATTTATTTAGAAATACAATTGCTAGCTTTCGAACTTTGTCTAAGTTCTTCGTCAGGCAAAAATTAAATTAATATGACAATTATTATAAAAAAAAAACTAAGATAACTAAAAACAATAACTATAAGGGAACTAGACAATGGACATCTTTAGAGCCTGGAATAAAAAGTTTATTCCAGACTTTGAAGATGTCCGTTTTCGTTTTTTTCTCGATCTTGTAATAGTTCTTGCTTTCATTTCTAAATATTGATGTTACAAGATCATTACAATATTGTTCGCGTTAATAAATTTTCTGCATGTAGTTTTAGGAATGTCACTCGTATAATGTTGAAGAATAATGTAGATAGTATTGACTTTTGTGGCAGATCATTGTTTAATATTCTGATTTTAATCATTTAAGTGCTAATATAAACTCAAAAAATCGTTTACTGAGCATATTAATTACTAGAGTTAAGAAACTTTGGCGTGGAACAAACTGAAAAACTTTTACCATAAAAGACCAGTAAGATCAACAAATACAGCTATTGATTTCTTCTTTTTTTGAAAACCGTTTTTAATACCCGTTGTAAAGATTAGAATTTAATCACAACGGTTGTTATTGGGTCAAAATCTGACTTGTTGTAGAGGTAGGGTGTCGTTCGCCCAAAGACTCAATTGATTGTAGATCAATCGTTTAAAAGTTTTTTTTTCATTGACAATTTTTCTATTCTAGTTGCCGACGTTTAATCTTGAAATTTTTACATTACGTCTAGCAATTTTGTCAGGATGCGGATTTTTTTATGGAAAGTGTTAGTTTGTTTCTGCTTGAATGTGTGAAATTTAGATTTTGTAAAGTATTTTAATATCGAAGTTTTCTGGCTCCATCTAAACTCTTTATAAGAAAATTAGCAATTTTAATTTTTCCAGAATTTTAAAATATAAAGAGATTTAATATTCCAACACACGTAAAGCTTTCGGTGACCTCTAAGAATCCATTTTGTTGCTATTTTTATAACTAATTCAAAAGAAGAAATTATAATTGTTTTAACATGGCTTGATTGTAGGTTTACGTTGGAAAGCTTTCTACAACAACTCTGTCAGATGTAAAATTGCATAAATTCGGATTATATAATCTTCATTCAATCGGAGCAAATGAAATGTTTATCTATTTTTTTGCATTATAAACTAAATGCAGATAAATTTAATCGATAAAGTCGTTTAATGGTGTTTTACTAGAATTGCTGTTATTGAAACTCGAAAAAGGATGATGATGATTGAAATTACCGATGTATATATATGTGTTGTCGTTTATATATACACACCAAAATAAAAATGTCATCGATGCAGGTCGCAACGTCATAAATTTTACTGTTGATTGCAACAACGAATTTAAAGTCCTTGATATTTCTTCGATTGAACAATTGAGTCGTTTTCTGTACTAGTTTCTTGTAAGGCGACAACAGTTACTTTTTCACAATAAGCTTTGTTGGCTTCAGGTGTTTGTGTACTTCACACGTGTCTTTTTGTAATATTTGAAATTTGATCTTCAATCTCTTTAACTGAAATTCGTGTGCCGCACTTGACCTATTTAGTCGTAATGTGGTTAGTGTATTATTTCTTCGTACTTCAGTAGTAATGTTACCCCTCGGTTTTCAATTTTTTCGTTTGCAGTTAGAAATTACTCTTATAGTATAGATAAGCATCTGAATAGACTCTGCTATATTAATTATAGTAGTAAATAGCTTATTACGGGACGCAATAGTGTATTTGAAACCTGTTTGGAACTCAGTTGCTAGAAGGACCTATGCTACTGTTTTTTATTTCTGTTGTATATTTGAGACCAATTGGTTTCTTTAAACTTTGCACTTCGTTTAGTTTGTTTGTTAATATTTTAATAGGTTGTAAAGCTGTTAAAATTATTTTTTTCTTCGGACCGTTGAAGCCTACGCTCATCTAGGTAATTATGGCTTGAATAGTCAGTAGTGTAGTAAATAAAATTTAAGAGGTATTAATCTCACACAGTCTCATGTAGGTATTATGGCTTGTTCTACTGATACATTAAATTGTCTTAATAGAGACAATCAATATACGGTTGTATAATGACTACTCTACGAAGAAACGCAAAACAAAAACACTACCAGTACATCAGAACCAGATGAAGTAAGGGTTCGATAAACCTGGTTATAAAAACGTTTTTTACAATGTTTATAGTTGTTTGTTGCTCAGTGATTACGTATTGTCATGAATTTGTTTATATTCTACACTTTAATCCGATATCTGAACATAGTTCAAGTAAATAATTTTTTTAAAAAATGATTATACATTTAAAACAAACAGCATTTTCAGATTTGATTTTATTAAAAAAAAATAATGAATATTGTGGCCTATAATTTTTTGGAAGCAGAAGTTTTTTGATATAGCAATTAAGTTTTACTTAATACTTATATGTAATTAGTGGTTAAATTTTATTAGTACAAAATTTTACCATGGTATTAAGGCACATTTTGATTTGTAAATTTCTCAAAAAAAATTTATAACTGTGAACTGTCCGCATATTTAGAAAACCAGTATCGCGCAGAACCGGTGATTGACCATAAGAAATAATGAACTGACGCAAATTCTGCATTATGTGGTAGTTTTAATTGTATTTACGTTCTCAATGCAAAGTACTAAAATTATAGTTTGTTAATTATTTAACATTTAACAAAATTGAAGTTTACTTGCTGTTACAAAGATTTCTAAATTCTTGCGTAATTCTTGTTTGTAAATATCAGTTATTGAACAACTTCTTAAGTCAACAACAAACGTTGGAATTTCCTGCTGACATATGAATAGCCTGAATTAAAAATACTGGCGTCGATTTTAATTAGAAAAAACTAAGAAATACAAGTATAATTGTTTCTTAATAACAAAATTCAGTTTAGTTTATTAATATTTAAAACCTACAATTTTTAATCATGTCTTTGTCTACTGCCCAAAAATCTAATAACGCAACGCAATAAATAAAACTACGTGTCTGAAAGTACTAATTGCATTTTTATTAAAAATTGAAAATTATTATTCAGATATAATAACTTCATGTCTTCTATATTGATGAATTTAATGGATTCAAATTTTTATACTTTTGTAATTAGCTTTAATTCAAAGAACTTAACTTAATTATTAAAGAAAAAACCTTGAATTTTTATGTTTAATCAAGGACAAAAATTTCTATACGTAAGTTTAAGCTGTGTTTTTGCATTCAAAACTGGTAATCACCTAGTAACACTACCGAACGAATATTATATATGCCACAAAATTATCTGTTAGGTTAGATACTTTTTAATTTTGTTCCTAATTAACAATTCAAACATGTTCTGCAACTGTAAATTCTGTTAAATAGTATGCTAAAATTTTTACTAAAAGAAAACACCTTAGATTACGTATTGTTATTAAGCACATTTTGTAAATTTATGTTGGTTTCAGTGTAAGAAATTTAGTTTTTTTTTCTACTTATCAGTCACAAATACTGATTATTCTACCATTAATCTTAATTGATTGTAATACCAAGTTATATTTTTATATGACTTCATTTATTGTTTATACATTAAATTTTAATGTTAATCAAATGTATTATACAGTAAACAATATATATAAATACGTAAACCTATTCAACATGTACCAATATAGGAGAATTGACGGCCAACACGTGTTTGACTATTAAATAATAGTAATAATACAGGTGTGCTTAAGAACTGATTGACCTTGCATAAAATAATACCGTATCTGATTAAATGCATAATTATAAAAAATTTATTTTGCAAATATATTGATTTTCTTGCGGATTAAATAATTGAATTCATAAAACCTGTATATTTGTGCAACCACTCAAGTTGAACGAGTTAAGTCTTGTATCGCTTTAAAGTTTTTTTTTTAAGTTGAACTCAGTAGTTCGGTATAAATTAATAAACCATACATAGAAACGTTTGTAGTAATAATTTGTACCCGAAATTGTAAAATACGACACTCTCAGGTGGTCGTGAAAAAATTATAGCGGAAAAACAATTAAAACTGATGTATTTTTTGAGTTATTTAAAAGGTTATAAGTTTTGGCTCCATAATCGCAAAATTTTCTAAACCACATTGTTTGAAAGGCCTGACAATTTACTTCAATTTGGCTCATTTTATTTTTGCCAGCAAGAAAAAATTATAACAAAAAAGTTTCAAAGCTATATGCATCAAAAAATGCCTGCGTGATATAGGTTTATCGTCATTCATATTGGCTCTATATATAACCAAGGCATTTATTGCTGCCATATTTATAAACCCAAAAAAGACGGTAAGAGGCCATTGACGACATTTTCTAGATACAGTATCTACTCCGGCTTTAGTAGAATTGTAAAATGAAATCATCTCTGTTTTCTTTTTGTCTCTTGTGTCGGGATCCATTGTGGCATCATGTTGCATCGTTGAGAGCAGTACAACTACTTTTCCTTTTTTGGGAATATATGATACAAGTGTCATATCTTTGGTGAATCCAAACAAGCTTGAACTGACTTATCTTCCTTTTGTAACAATGAATTCCTTCGGTATTTCGGCTTTATTTTTTCTTAGTGTTCCGACACAAGTTATTTTGTGATCCTTCAGTGAAATTTGAAATAAAGGAATACTATTAAACCAGTTGTTTATGGTTAGATTTCTTCCGGATTGACTTATGTAATTTGTCATACGTAGCACAATATCAGATGGTTTATTACTACATGCATGTGAGCCTTCCGGTTGCTTTCCGGCATATATTTCAAAGTTTGCAGTATAATATGTGTTTGCATCAGACAACAAAAAAATCTTGATTCCATATCTTGCTGGTTTGTTATTTATATATTGCCGGAAACTGCAACGGTCCCTAAATTGCTCCAATTTTTCATCTATAGTTACGTATGCGCCCATCGTATAATTCGCTTAAAAATTTCTCTGGAACAAATTAGAAACTTTCCTGATTGGTGCCAGCTTATCGCTTTTCTTTCTTTCTGACCTGTCGTGGACATTGTCAAATCTCACGGTTCTTGACAGATAAAGAAATTGCTTCATGGACATTGTTGCAATAAATATATTGATATCGCTCCCATCAGTCGACCACAAATCTTTTACATTCAGTTTACATTCTTTTAGTACACCTGCATAATATGAAAATCCCATCCAGGCTTCAATAACAGTTACATTAGTTAGTTCCGCATCTCATTGTCTTGAAAATCGGTGTCTAATTTTTTCAATATATATATTTGTGCATTTCACAACAAGGTCTAATATATTTTTTATCTATCATACAATTCCATGCATCAATTGGAGTATTTGCATTTCTTGCGTTTCCTTGTGGACCAGCTGCTGAACGAATAATATTATATGAAGGAGTGCGACCACATCTTGGTGGAGTTTTCTTCTTTCTTCTCCTTTGTAACCAGGTAATAACGACTGACTAATTTGCAAATTGCTTTTGGAATCAGAATCAGTTGCAAGGTCACTAACAACAGTTTGATCACTATCAGTCTGATGGTCACTTTCATACAGCTCATCTACCTCAGAATCATCAGTTTTACTCACTATTACCTCATCATCAACGTCGTCGTCTTGAGAAAACATATTGGCTACTATTTCACGCAATTCATGCTCAGATAATGGCCGTTTCCAATCACAACGCGATGTAGATGGACCAGAATTCATTTTGTAGCTAGAAGAACATATTGCATTCAAAATTCAATAAATAAAACAACGCTTTTACAAATTCCTTACCTCTGCGCGTAGCAAAATATGTTCCTGAGAAACAATTGAAAACACTTCCGTTAGTAGGCGCGCGTGGGTATAAAATACCCAGACAATGTTTAAGCTTCAACTATGACGGCTCAAGTGCCATATGTAATTAATTTTCATCGTAAATGAACCCAGACGAATCCACTCTTGGAATTCATAGGGGTGGACTTATAGTTCCTCTCAATTAAGAAAAGGAGGATCAAAAACAATATGCTTTGGGTAAATTTTATCCACGCGCGCGTGCTGACGAGTTAATGCGCCACCTACATCTTATGACACGATCTATACAGCATTTCTCCCTCTAAAAAGAATAGCGCAAAAGTTAGGACAAACCCATCTGACCGTGATCGCCGATTTGGCAATTTACGGTAAAGCACAAGAGCTAATTTGGAACAAACCTCCAGAGTTGGAAAATTTCATAACAATGCAATTAGGCGAAATGCATTTGACAATGGCATTCATTTGCAGTAACGGACAAATATTTAGCGATAGTGGTCTTTTAAATGTTTTGGTCGACTATGGCGTGTATTCTGAAACGTCGTGTGGACAAATGTGGTAGGAAAAGCATTTATACAGAGTACTGCGTGGATTAACCCTTGCTTCCGATGCTCTGACTCGTTTATTATTTACGTCAATGCAAATATGAGGAATTGAAACAGAATTTGACGATCCATTTAATAAATCGTTATTGATAAAATTGAATAACATTGAAACTTTGTTAAACGATGAACATGTAGAAGTTGTGTCTTCAATGTAATTCAACACTTTAACAAAACAATGTTAAAGTTTATTGTTTCTGGCAGTGAACATTCACCAACTCTCAAGTATTAGGTTTTATTTTTGGAGGCTACCAATATCTTCCTGAAGTTGCAAAGAGCTGAGAGAAACGGTGACTTTCTGTTACATTTGGAAACTGTATCTAAAAACATACCATTTTTTGAAGCTGGAGGACGTTACAATTATGCAAAGTTCGTTCTAGTGTATTTGCTGAAAATGATAAACTTAGAATTTGCTAATCCTGCAATCTTCCAATATTTGTTGAACGGCAACTTTGTAGTTAAGGAAACAAATTGCAGCAAATTTAATCGCGTCGCATCTGATATAGCTTTGGAGCAAACGGTAAATAAATATTGTAAAAGTGCTGGTGGAGTACTTGGTTTTACGAGGAAGGAAAATACTTTACATGTGCTAACTAATTCTTCAAGACATCATTCAAAGTATGGTAGTTCAAAAATACTTCGGGAAGAAGACGACGTCATTAAGATCATGACACAGATTGAAGACACTTGGATAAATCCGTTCGACTCTACTAATAGTGTAATCAGTTAATCCATGTTGCTACAGGAAATATTGTTTCTGCTGAAGTGCAAATATCGTTCACGCATTTTAAAGAAAAGGCTTTTAGAAATATACATAATTTCATTAACGAACGGTTATTTTTAAATAGTAACATAAGCTTTTGCAAATTTGTACCTTGTTATAATCTAATAGCTTTTGCCAGTAATAATTTGAGTTTAAAAAAGAACAATTCTAAAGCAAACATAAACCCAGAGTTCACGTTTCGAAAGATTGTTACTGCTGCACAGGTCAATGATCCCAATTTTGACAACGTTGTTTCTTTCGAACTAACAAATGTTCCATTATCAATTTTTAATGAAGATGGAACTATGAGGAAAACTTCAAAGTCATAACTGGCTAAGAAGCATGAAGCATTTTCAGATGTTGTCTTAGATCCGCCGGCAGAAATTACTGCCTATTTTATAAATAGATTGCTTTTATTTTGAGAGCTAAATGACAAAACTTTACAACATTTAATGGACTAGGAAATGTTATTTCTAAAAGAATGTTGCAGAATTTCAAAACATACGGAAACTGCCAATTAATATCTATTATTTTTGATAGCTATAATCTTGAAAACTCTATTAAAATTTGTGAACGTCAAAGAAGAGGACAACAAAGCACTTTCGGAACTTTATCAATAATTGGTACTAGGAACGTATCTAACTGCAAAAAATTTATACAATATCCTGAAAACAAAACCGCATTAACACAGTTTGTAACCAACTACTTATGTGAAGGTTTTTAAAAATTCTCGAAGGGTAGTAAATATATATTGCAGGTGGATTACAAAAACCAGAGGATTGCGTAATCGTACGTATACCCAGTGATATTTTACGAATTAATGATATATGTGCTTATATGTTGTTTATCATAGATTACTAATTCAGATTGGCATAAAGAGGATAACCTCCAATATCGTCAGCATTGCAAACGCACTTACAAATTCTTGTTAAGTCAGATGATACTGACGTGCTGACTTTTCTCTTTTACCAGTTTGGAAAAAAAAATTTTGATTTTGTCAAACTGTATATGGAAAAAGGTCACAGAACAGCAACAACAAACAAACATCGATTCATTACCAGCCTTTTATGCAATGAAAGGGTGTGAAATTGGACAGTTACTTTGCCAATTTTTTGTAATAAATTTTTCTTGCGGGCAAAAATTAAACTAGCCAAATTGAAGTAAATTGTCAGAGCTTTCAATCGATGTGATTTAGAAAATTTTGCGATCATGGGTACAAACGTTATAACAATTTTAATAACTTTAAAAAATACGTCAATTTTCATGTTTTTTTCTGAGAGTGTCGTAATTTTCCATTTCCGATGCAGATTTTGAATACGATGATTTCTATTTATGGCTTATTAATTTATACCAAAATACTTGGTTAATATTCATTTTCGTGCCGTGGCCGCCGGACTATTCATAGTTTTCTATATTTGATACAATTTTGATGAATGGATTATTTAATTTATTTAACAAATACTTTAGGTTTTTCTTACTTTTCATAGTTTATTACAAGTCGTAAAAATCCGCTTATATCCTTTACATCAATACTTTTATGACATTTACTCGTGGTGTAACTCTTTTATTACTATTTTTAGAATGTATCTACTCGTAAAATTGCATAGGTAAAAGTATGAACACTTCAGATATCGATTTATGCAAAAGTTGCGTAAATAGTTTCAATAAAATGCAGAAAAATTACTTTCTTACTACAACAGCAATAATAGAAATAAAATATTTTCGTTTACAACAAAATAATGATGTAATTAACTTAATGCACATCCCTGTTACTATTAGCAAGTCAACCTTCGCCTTTTAGCTAATGCCCTTTATAAGAAATCGTTACATCGCATTAGCAGCCAGCGCGAGTTGGCACAAAAACTAATAAAAATTGATCATTATAGTTAATGTTAATTAATTTACAGTATCTTTACTGAAGTATTTTTGTACACTTTGTTGATTGTGTCTAAGTGAGTTATATTAAAGTTTTAAATGAATGACGTCCTTGCGTATTCCTAAAAATATAATCAACGTTGGCACATACTTTTTACAAATCGCATTCTCAAGGCTGCCAAATTTGTTTTGATTTTCAGTAGGTTTTTAAAAATATTAATTGTAATTTAAAAATTACAACTTATACGTAAATTAAACATTAAAAGATCTCACAACAATAAAACTATAATACGTTTTTCAGTAAAGTAGGAATTGATCTAACCAAAGTTATTAAATTATTAAACATTAAAAAAAAATTATTCGTTTTACAAGAAATTTAACTAATTTTTATTAAGAAATTGATTTTTAACATAAAATAAAAACTAAGCACAACCCCGACTACAGATCAAATAGCACTAAATCGTTGGCTTCGAGTTGTCGTGTTACACACTTCTACAAAATTTATGATTGACTTGTTTTTGTAGTTTCGCAGTGTTTGTTTTAAATCCTGAAATGCTAAATATCGTATTTCGTACAAAAAATACTCTTTCTACATTTTCTAAAGTTTTTCTAAAAATAGAGCACGAATAAAAGCTGTTGTATTCAATTTTCCTATGTTAACACTTACCGGGGATGCTTAGGTTTTCAACACATGAAAAGCTACTGAAATCACTGTTTAGTTAAAACGAAATTTAATTTTATGACATACATTAATATATGTTTAATACTTTGTAGACATTGTAATCGTTACAAAAAAGAGTAAAATCATTTTCCTTAATGCGCGTTATTACACATCAAATCAAACTCAAATGTATTTTTACATAATGCACAGCATGGGCCTTGCAAGCCCGGCGATACCTTTTATACATTATAATTTTGGAATTTTTTTATTTGGGAGATTTTGGTTTAAAAAATGCACATTTCTACTTACAAACTTAAATTCAAAGCAGTTATCTAAATTGTAGTGTAGCGAATTTTATTATTAAAACTAATTTATTTAAACTACTAAAAATATTTTTACGTATACTAGAAATATGTACACTTTTAAATTAACGGAACTAATTATATCTAATAATATTTAATAAAAACACTTACACTATAATTTATATCACTTACAAGAAGATAAGATAAAGTCCGTGGATAGCCTCACACACTTGTTTACACTACAATCACGTACAAGATTATTCTCCGTATATTTATGTACACACACGCGCTAACGACTTACTTATTTAGACTTGAATAATCTTGTTAACACTGCTGTATTCGCATTACGGCAATAACTGCCCTACGATTTTTTTCGTCGGTATATATACACATTTTGAAAATCCTTCTCGAGTGTTCTATATGTTTCGATATACGTTCTAGAAGATGGATAACAACCTCGAGAAGGATCTCGAATTTGCGAATAACTTTTTAAACGTTTGAATACTTTTAAAAAACTAAAATAAAACACGCTTTGATACCAAACCAAACTAAAAAGTAAAAAATAATTTTTCAAGCTACAGTTAAAATAATTTTTATTTATGAGAAGCTTAGGCTAAGGCAATAAAACGTCTAATAATCAATCATTATTAAATAAATGTTACAATTATTCCATTGGTAACTATTTATAAATGAAAAGTTATGAAAATATAGTAAATTGCACCCCACGCTTTTTTACTCTGAATTGAATTATTTTGTTAATAATTTTTTTTTGCTATAGTTTTATTTTGAGGTTATTAATAATGATTGATGGTTAGACTTTCTATTGCTGTATCATAATATCATCATAAGTAAAAATTATTTTTTATTTTTTAGTTGGGTTTACTATCAAAGCGTGTTATCGTTTTGTTTTCTAAGTTTTTAGTCTCAAAGTGATATCAAGAGTATTTATAATCAAGAGCTTTGATTTTAAAATATCTTTTGTGTGGCAATAAATTTAAATTTGTTTCATTCATGTTTACGTAACGTTCCATTTCATCTAACACATTACTATTACTTAATAATTCAAATAATTTTTATAATGTACGTAGAAAAATACCATAGTGACATCTGCAGTACCATACTCCTTACGTACTTACCATTTAAATCGGTAAAGAAAAATGACATTTACCGTTGATACAATAATAACAATAATAATATTTATTTCTGAAAGGTAAAAACAAAATATGTATATATTATATATTTAAAAACTTAACTTAACTATTCTAGAACTTTTAGAAATAAATGACTTAACTCACAGAAGTAAAAAAAAACTAGTGTGTGAGTTATTGAAATAAAAATTTAAATAATGCTGAAGTGAACGTATAATTTCTAATTTAAAATTAATAAACACTAATATAAAAAAAATAAATAAAGACAAAATAATAATAATAACAGTATTAAAAAATAATAAAATATGTAATAATAAATAAATACTAATATTTATTAATGCTATTTATTTTTGATATTTTTAATATCTACCAGTTCATGCACTTTATATCTTGGTATATTGAGCAACCATATTTTAAGTTTTGTTTTAAAAATGTTATTGTTTTTGCTGTTTTTTGTATCTAGGGGAAGAGTCGAATATATGCGCGGACCAAGGTAACCATAAGAGTGCTGGCCAATAGTTTTATTAGCTTTCTCGCTTTGTGATTCCGCTTGACATTTGTATCTCGTGTTATAATAATGTGTTACTTGTTTTAATTCGTTTTTTGATTTAAATTGTAAGTAAAGTATTTTATAGCAAAATAATTAATGATTTGCTTTCTTTATATAACAAATCACTGGGATATGAAACACTTTTCCCAAAAATTATATTTAAAAAGTGTTTTTGTAGAATATCTAACCCAGATAAGTGATGCTTTAAAATGTCTTCGAAGAAAAAGCGGCAAAAAAATAGTCATAAGAGAGTAAAAATAACTATGGAAATAAGACATCAAATCATTGAAAAGCGAGAGCGAGGTGTAAGCGTGGCTGATCTAGCACGCACATACAATCGATCAACATCAACGATTTGCACTATCCTCAAGAACAAGGACAAGATTAAGGAAATAGATGCTTCCCGAGGAGTGACATATCTGCGCAACGGTCACGTATTCTCGAAAATGTTGAAAGGTTGCTTCTCATATAGGTAAATGAAAAGCAATTGCAAGGTGACACTATTAACGAGAACATCATTTGTGAGAAGGCAAAAATTATTTTCGCCGACCTCGTTAAAAAGACGCCAGGATCAACAACGGCCGAAGAAGTATTGTCGTGGGTGGTTTGAGAACTTCAAGCGGAGAACTGGCATCCATAGCGTTGTGAGGCACAGTGAAGCAGCAAGCTCCGACTCAAAAACAGCGGAGAATTTTATTTGCGATTTCAAAAAGCTCGTAGATTCTGAAAGTTACTTGCCGCAGCAGGTTTTTAATTATGACGAAACAGGTCTCTTCTGGAAAAAATGCCGAAGCGAACCTATAAAACAGCAGAGAAAAATGCATTGCCAAGCCACAAGCCAATGAAAGACCGTCTCACGTTGCTATTTTGTGCCAATGCAAGCGGCGATTTGAAAATGAAACCGCTGCTTGTTTACTATTCAGAAGATCCAGAAAAGCAGGCTAAATGTGATGTGGAGATCCAATAGAAAGGCTTGGGTGACACGTAACCTTTTTACTGAGTGGTTCAAGGAAGTGTTTGGTCCTTCTGTAAAAAATATTTGCTTGAGATCAATTTGCCACTCTATGTCTTGCTTGTTATGGATAACGCTGCTGCCTATTCTCCAGGCCTACAAGATGACCTCCCTGAAAAATTTAAGTTTTATCAAAATCTAGTTTCTGCCTCCCAATACCACTCCGTTACTTTAGCCCATGGACCAGCAAGTTATTTCAAATTTTAAGAAGCTCTACACTAAAGCACTATTCGAGCATTGTTTTCAGGTAACTGAAGAAACCAAACTCAATCTTAGAGAGTTCTGAAAAAATTATTTTCACATCGTTGCCTGCTTTAAGATGATCGACAAGGCGTGGAAAGGGGTTACCAAAAGAACCCTTACTTCTGCTTGGAAGAAACTTTGGCCAGATAGCGTTGTCGAATGTGATTTTGAGGGGTTCGAAACAGTACATGTAGAACCTGTAGTCAACGAGATTGAGTCTTTGGCTACTATCATGGGGTTAGAAGTGAATAACAGTGATGTCGAAGAGCTTGTGAAAGAGCACAGCCAAGAGCTGACTACCGAAGAGCTTATAGAGTTGCATTCTGTTTCACAGCAAGAAGTTTTGAAAGAAAGTTTGTCAGAAGAGGAGGTAACAAAAAACAACAATCTTCTAGCGAAATAAGAGAAATGCTGAAAGCATGAGAAACTGTTGCATCATACGTTATACATAACATTTTATGAGTACATATTTTTTCGACATGGAACGCATTATCGTATTTTACATTTATTTCTATAAGAAAAATTGTTTCGCATAACGAATGCTTCGCTTTACGAGTATATGTGTGAAACGAATTATGCTCGTTAAGCAAGGTTCTACTGTACTCTGTCTTTATGCAACACGAGCCTTTGACGCCCAATCTGTTTCTAAACAGATATGTGTTTGTCTGCCGTAAAATTAGTTTGTACATGGACGTCTTGTGTACGTGTGTGTAGCTTTGTATTAACCTGCAATTATAGGATGCGACTTGCATATTCCAAATGTTATATAAGCGCTTTTTCAGAAAGATGCAATTAGTTGATCTCAGTTTATAAGGTATTGCGTTACAATTACAATGGAGTCAAATGGGCAAAAATTTAGTGAAAGCGAAGTTGAATCAGAAGATAATGCAGACGGTGACAAAATCATGGAGAAGAAAGTTATCATAATTATTCCGAGAATTATTGACGTGCTGTTGATGATTGATTGAACGTTTCTCTCAGCACATCTGTCAATTTTCTCGGCAATGTTATATTGTTCCGAGTGGTTTAGACTGAAATACAGATCAGTAAGCAGCAAGCAAAGTACGAAAACACAATATTATTTGTCGCCCTTCTGGCTTAATAAGGAAACACATAAGTTCTACACTTAGAGAAGCTTTGTATTTGCTTATAAATGATGCAATTTTGCAAAAAATTGTAAACGTACGTACTTACGTGTGTATCGTAACAAATCAAAGGAATGGACGGATGTTGATTTATAAAAAGTTTGTCCTTTCTTTGGTTTACTTATTGAAGCAGCAGTAGAACAAAGCTGGAACGTTGCAATGTTTGACAAATTTGCTAATCTTATATATTGAGCAACTATATGTTAGTTTCTTGATACGAACGAATAAAGCGATATATAAGAATCAATGATAAGAGAACTTGTAAGACGCGTCTAGTAACTGACAAGACATGTATTATACGTGATTAAAACGTAACAATCGATGAGCAGCTTATTGGTTATCAAAGCGTCTGCTGATGTATGCAGTATATATCCAGCAAACCTGCAAATCCAGCTGCGGATACGTTATCAATGGCATAATTTATGTGGGACGGCAACCTAGTGCATTACCGCATAAAAATTTACGACTTGTAGTTGTTCAGACATTACTTTGTAGTCTTTATAATTCTGGGCTAAAACTTACAATTTTTACTTTCCTATAAGGAAAGTATAACAATCGCAATTTTTTCAAAAATTGTTTTTTGCATAATTTTACGTTTCAAGGTCACTTGAATCAGAATAATGATTTTTTACAAAAAAATTTTGGGTGTCTGTGTTTGTGTGTAACGATGTACCCACGATAACTCTCGAACCAAAAGTTCTAGTAATTTGAAACTTGGTATAGAGCTAGCTTTTCATATTCTCTCGGCTCTATCAAAAGATGGGTATGATAAAAAAAACCGGAAGTGAGTGTATCCGCCATTTCTAACAGTTTTTCTTATATAATTTTGTACGTATGTAAATTATTCGAATTATTTTTACAGATCTTATAAAGATAATCTTTTGTAACAATTTATAAGAATGAAATATAATATTCGAGTACGAACCCTGCCCTGCAAAGATTTTTTTTTAGAAAAAAATTCGATATCTTGAAGGGAAAGCAAGATACGTTAAAAATAATAATTTTTACTGATTTACTATAAGGGAAACCAATATCGAAGCGCACAAATATAGAGGTTAGTCAATATGACAACATAAGCTTAATTGCCATAATGCGGTTATATCTTTATGAAATCGAGGAGAATAATTTCAAAAAAATTATAGCATGCTAGAAAGTCAATACAAACGTGTACATATCACTTCAAAGTAGTTTTATGATAACATAACCTTAAAAAAATATGTAGACAATCCTTCATCATTCCTTATAGAAAAGTCGTGTGGTGACCACACCAGTTTTTTCACAAGTGTTTTATTAGTTATCTATTTGTTAAAAAAGGACATGACAGTTGTCGGCATCTTAAAGCAAAACAAACGAGACTTTCCAAAGAAACTAAAACCATCTAGAGATCGCCTAGTTTGCTTTTTGATTATTTATTTTAAAAACAATGCTAACGGGGTGAGCTACTTGCCTAAAAAAATAAATGTGTAGTTCTGCTAAGTATCAAAACACCTTTATCTGCGATAGTCTTAATCCCTTCTGTTTTATTTTTATATGTATTCTAGGTTTTTTTTACAATTTTTTTAATACCGTTTTTATTTCTCTTTCCATGTATTTACTTCTGTTTGTTGTATGTGTCCTTCTAGGGCGTATTTGTCTTTTTGAATAGTTACATAACACAGGTTTGCAAAAAAATAGAGAGAGTCCCATAAAAAAAGTCACAAACACATTTCCATTATACAGCAAGATTGCTTTGAGGCTAATTTTAGACGAATCAATAAATATGCACCATTCTGATGAATCATATTATATTTCAAATCATTTTATGAACACATAAACATACTTTAGATGTTTGTACCACAAAAATCTCCCAGATAATAGCAGCTTTTTGTTTATTACAAAAATTTTCTTGTATATTAAAGGCAAACCACTAACTCAGTTGAATCGGCAAGCGGATTACAAGTCTCGGTGTGCTAAACTACAACAAAATAAAAAAAACCAAAACAAGTAGGTATCACCCATTACAGACTTTAAATCTGTCGATCAATGAAAGGAACAAATTGGCAAAACACAAATTCTAACAACAATATATTTATTGCAAACAAGAAAGAATAGGCGTTAAAATAACAGAGAAAAAAGTATACCAATAACAAATTAAATAAGAAGATTGGGTTCGTCAATTAATATCACAGTTATAATATCGATGATAACCCTATCGATCCAGCAGCATACCTTACCACTAATTATATGCAGTTACTAACAAAAATTCTGAAAGCAGTCAACTTTTTCAACGAAATTTTGAATGAGAATTTAAACGAAAAATATTGTATAAAGAAAAGTGCTACAAATTCTTAAATAAAATACATCGTAAATGAGACTAATTTATATTCTCCATGAAATTACATATGAAATCATGCGCATTGCTTTTATAACCTGAAAGATTATAACTGATTATAACCTCATATTATTTGTTTCGTACGTATTTTTTAGGGCATCCGTCCTTGCATTGCGATAATAATTTTATACAGGCATTGATATTTCCATGATATTTCTGATACTCATAGTATTTGTGGTTACAAAACACAAAATTTGTTTCGAATATAAAATAAGCAAAACCAACTTCGCATGCGCGTGTATATGTTTAGATAAAAAATAGAATATGTTCTATTTTTCGTCATGAATTTTGTACGAGTGTGAGTAGTATAGTGATGTTGGTTCTGGCGCAAATTTTCGCGCGTTTTTTAAAAAATTTGAATTTCGGTCGAGATCGTATTTTCTTCGACTGTGTTCGTGTGCGCTCGTAATTTTCAGTGTCGAATTACAACTTCCGGTTTCAAATTTCTATTTCCGGTATCGAATTACAACTTCCGGTATCGAATTACAACTTCCGGTGTCAAATTACAACTTCCGGTATCGAATTACAACTTCCGGTGTCAGATTTCAACTTCCGGTGTCAGATTTCAACTTCCGGTGACCTATTTCAACTTCCGGTGTCAGATTTCATTGCTGTGCATTGTCAGCAAATTTTTTCGAGTTCATTAGCTATGATGAATCAACAAATTTTCTATAATGAACTTACGGTGTCTACTTTGTTTCCGCTTAAGTTCAATGATCTGCAAAAACGCTGAATTAACTAGAAAGCTCATATACTTCGCTTTTTTTTAAAATATGACTTCTTGCAGATTCATAAATTTTTTTATAGCACTTATAAAATCAAATCAATGAAAATCACATATTTATTTAATTAATTATTGTATGCAATTCAAATAGTATTACAGTTAACTTTATTTAAGTTACAATTAAAATTTATAAATTATTTTTTATAAAGACTAACAATGTTTTTTTCCTGCAGATGGTATTATATTTTATATTACATTTAGCAATTATTTTTGTTTTAAAGTTTATAAAAATCCAATATCTAGCACTTATAAAATCAAATCAATGAAAATCACATATTTATTTAATTAATTATTGTATGCAATTCAAATAGTATTACAGTTAACTTTATTTAAGTTACAATTAAAATTTATAAATTATTTTTTATAAAGACTAACAAAACAATGTTTTTTTCCTGCAGATGGTATTATATTTTATATTACATTTAGCAATTATTTTTGTTTTAAAGTTTATAAAAATCCAATATCATGCAAAAAAATTATCAATTTATTTGAGTAATTCTTTATATGCATTTAAAAGTGTTTAGTTAATTTGAATTTAGAATGTAAATTTAAAAAATGAGCAATTAGTTCTTAATATAACTTCAATTCATAGCTTTTACTATTTATATACACAAACAAAATGCTGATTTAACTATTGAGTAAATTTCATGTTACAAATCTAGACATTGCGAAGAATGTAGTTATATAATTTCTTCAATGCAAAAATAATCCATTTATTTAATTTAGATTATAGTATTAGAAATATTTTAACTTTACTTACTTACATTATTATAGTAACATAAAGAAACTGTTTTTTCCACAGATGTTATATTATACGAGGGTCGTTAGCATATTTTTTGTTGACTTAGTTTTTACGCTACCAACACCTTAACATAACAAAATTCACTAAGTTTATAAGGTCCACCCAGTAAATTTGTTTAAAATAATAACTGAAATCCATACGTTTTATATGCATATTAAAATTACAATTAAAATAAAAGACTCTAACGTTAAAGTGTTTTCTCAGCATATAACAAGTCGTTGACACTCATAATTTTGTTGATTTGCATTATTCAGCTTTGATTATAAATGTTTATAATATAAATTGTTTTATTACATGTTAAAAAACTCGAAAAATCAAATCAATCCCTTATTTATTTAAGTAATTATTGTATGCAATTCAAATAGTATTACAGTTAACTTCATTTAAATTACAATTAAAACTTATAAATCATTTTTTATAAAGACTAACATAAAAATGTTTTTATTCCCGCAGTTGATATATTTTATATTACATTTAGCAATTATTTTTGTTTTAAAGCTGATAAAATATAAATTTCATGAATGAAAAAATTATCAATTTATTTAATTTATAGTATACACTTATGCGTTTGGTTTGAGATTGCAATTTTAAGAATACCTTTTCAAAGCATTTCGTTGCGTTAATGGCTGCATCAGTCAAATAAACTCAAAAATAGAACCCCAGATATTTTTTTTTTCTCGTATTCATACTAGGTGATGTGTTGTATTTGCATCAGTGTTTCCAATAATTTTTTTTATACATAGGTGTTAAGTTACATATTAACATATGAATCATTGACGCTCTTATAATATGTAAACTATTTATTTATTTGTTTAATTATGCATTTCAAGTTAATACACCATTAAACTAAACTAACTGGAATATATAGAAATAAATCTATCATAAGCAATAAAGGACTAACTTGTTTATCCAAAATATCAGGAATGGTTCCTATCAAATTTTTTAGAGCCATTCTAAAATCACATTATTAAGGATCAAATATTCGTATGCATATTTAGTCTTTGAATATGAAAAAATGCCTAACTGTTGTCAACTTAAGATAACAAAATTTAATGATTTTTATAGTAGAAAATATAACTTCACTTCAATAATTTTGACTCACTGAAATCAATACAAAAAGGATGGAAATTCTAATAAATAAAGTCTTGTTATACGTTGCTAAATATTTTTCAATTAAACTCCATTCATCGTTTTAGCATTTATTATTATTTATATACAATGTTACATTTAACTAATATTTAATATTCAAAAAAATAAAACAATTAAAATTTAGAATGTAAAAAAATAGACAATAAATATTTGAAATAATGATGTCTTATTCATTTTTTTTTTAATTTTACAAGTCAAAAACCTTTAATGATTGAATTTATTTTCTATTAAATATAGTTTCATCAACTTAAGATAACAAAATTTAGTCTTTTTGTAGCGGAAAATATAACTTAACCTCAATAATTTTGGCTCATATTGCAAATTTGATTAAAATAATAACTGAAATCAACACAAAACGATGGAAATAAGTAAGCAATTTAAATAGTAAATTTTTATTACACGTTGCTAAATATATAAATACTTTATTTACAAAGTTTAAAAAAACCTAAATTAAAAAAAATTAAGATTTAAACATTTAAACAACCGTATGATAAACTAATAATCTGTAACACTAGACATAATATACCCGGGTCGATGATGTAGTATTTCCATTACACACAACACATTATAAGAATTAATGTTATTTTCACAATTTAAAAAATGTTCAAATGCTTCAAAACTTTGCATTTCATCATCTTCTTTACAGTTTTCGTTCACATAGTCGTCGTTGTTGTCTTTATAACCATTGGCAATTTGTTTAATTCTGTTTTTTTCAGTTTTCTGTTTAAGCACACTTTCTACTATATTATCGTATTATTCTTTTAATTTATACGATTTCATTAAATCCAATCGATAGTTAATTGTAGGTTTTAAATTAAAAATGTTGTACATATCATATTTATCCAAAGTACACGATCGATAATCACAATACAACGTAATTGTTTTTAAAAAATTTGAATTTTTATCTAACGGAGATAATCCTGGTTCAGAATACTTCCAATTGTAGAATAATTTTAAATCTTTGGATATATTGACTGATTTACTTAGGTTTTGAATAGAAACATTGATGTTTAACAATTTCGCTTCTTCAAGAATACGCGTGATTTCGGTGGAATTATAGAAAAAATCGTTCATTAAATAAGATTGAAGTTTCATAAATTCGGTCCATTCTTCTACAGTTAGTAGTACGTTATTTTTATCATAATGATTACAAACAACAACATTGCATCTGGTATTTCTACATATACCACCATTTTCACACGTGTCACTGTTTACATCACTCCAAATTCGTATAACAGAATTAAGATGCAAATACGTGCTATACCCAATTTCAATATATTTGTAACCGTCATGATCGATTCTGTAGCAAGTTGAGTTTACAAGTGTTTCATTTGAAGCGTTATCATATTGCAAAAGACGAGTTTCTTCGATTAAATTGTATTCTGTACACATCGATCGTAGCGAATCAGATCCTTCTATTCTTTCATCATCATTTTCAACATCAATATTATTATGACTCATACAATGCGTCGTAGGTGAATCCAAATATAATGGAACACTTTTAGATTTTGCTTTTCCTATAAACCATTTTATATCATTATCTAACCGATCACTCATTTTGAAATTAAATCAGCTTATACACAAAACGCACAAATATATCTGTATCGTACTGTCTTCGATAATGCAGAATTAGAACTGATCGTAATCTACAATCACAACTCTCATACAGTACAGATAACTTCACATAATTGAATGAGATCGAACTACCCTGCTTTTTTGAACTTAAATTTTAGGTAAGATGGCCGTTCTGACTCAACATTTTTAGCGTTTGAAAATCATGCATTTAAAATTAATACACAATTAAATTAAAATAACTTGAATAAGTAGAAGTAAAACTATGTCGTCAACGATAAAGTAGTCTAGCTGACCCACTCATCACAAAATATAGGAAATGGTTTCTATCAATTTTTTTAAAGACTACTTAATCACTTTATAGAGGATTATATATCCAATTACATATTTAGTGTTTGAAAATAGCAAAACAGTTTACAAGGTCCACCCCAGCAAATTTGATTAAAATAAAATAATAATTGAAGTTATCAATATTACTATTTATTAATATTTCGAGGTTTTCATCAATTAACAACAAAACTTTGCTTTTTAATTTATTTTGAATTTTTTACATGGTTTGATAACGCCGGTTTTCCATATACCCTATAACTACCTATTCTATTCTTAAAGATCTGTTTTAAAATCATTACATCATTTCTTAGTTTAAGTTTACATTTTTTTATGTTTTAAAGTACGCAAGTGAGCCTCATACATATTGTTATTAAGGTAAATTTCACAGCATTCACAATATGTACTTATATTATTAAAAAACTGTTTAGTTGATGATTTAAAAGAAAATACCCACCAAGAAAAGTTCTAATAGACCTTCTTCATATCCTCATTTTAATAATGTTTTAAATTGCGATGGGATTCAATTTCCCATTACTATAAAAGATATAAGAACATTTAAAAAGCTTAACAATTTATCAATTAATTTGTTCTGTAGATATAGAATATTAAAAACTTTTGAAGGAATATTGAAAATCGACACCCAAATTTGTAATTTGACACCTGAAATCGGTTTGTTGAAGCGACTTAAAAATCTATTTTTGTTTGATTCTTTTTTAATTTTTTTTATTGCTAGTGCTAAGTTTAATAAATTAGTTAATCTGTTTTCCGCTTCAACAAACCGATTTCAGGTGTCAAATTACAAATTTGGGTGTCGATTTTCAATATTCCTATTTCAAATTAACCGATTTGTGGTGTCAAATTACAAATTCGGGTATTGACTTTCAATATTCGGGTTTCAAATTAGAACTTTCGGACCAATGTAACCAGCTGATTTGGTTTTTTACCAATTAAATTGATAGATAAATGTTATTAGAGGTGTGGTTAAGAGGCGTGGTCAATTCTAAAGCATGATGCGGAAGCCACCTCAACAAACCTATTTTTAAACCAATATAACAAACCGATTTCCTTTTTGACAATCAAATTGTTAGATGGATGATGTTAGAAGTGGTGTTAATAGGTGTAGTAAAATTTGATTGATATAAAGGAAGATGTGAAAGCTGTTTTAACTAACGGATTAACCTTAAAAAACCAAAAAATTTCAAACTGACTAACTGTTAGTAAACAAACCACCTGTTTGTAAAGCTGTTTGCAAAACTACCTGTTTGTAAAGTTGTCTGCAAACAAACCACCTGTTTGTAAAGCGGTCTGCAAAGCGGTCGGTTTGCAAAATGGTCGGTTTGCAAAGCGGTTGGTTTGCAAAGCTGTTTGTAGATGTCGCGTGTGATAAACAAAATTTAATGAGAGAGCATTTTAGTATAGGTCACCAGAATAGCATAAATTGTTTTTACTTATGTCAAACCTATGATTGCATTCCAAAACAATTAATTCATGATAATGCTAACCTTATAATAGTCAGCAAACAGGATGTATTAAATCTACAACATATTTCTAAGAATAATGTAAGCGCCAATTTATCATTTGAGGAATGGATAAATAATTATGGTTTTTAGTAATCAATATAGAAAGAGATATTAATTCGAGTAGATACGGAAAAAGTTTTGATTTTTTTTATTCAACCCATCACACAATAAAAGATTACAAACTGTACTTATAAGCTGTCAATATAGATAAACAATAGATGATTTCCTAATTTATAGATAATTTGCGTGCTCAACAACAAAACTGTTTAATTTATCTATGGTTTGTATACAAATCACCTAGTTGAATATAAACTGTTAAACAAATTATATAGTTTACTGTTAGTTATTGATGGTGTGTTCCTGCAACGATTATTGAATTTAATTCGCTTCAAACCGTTGATATAGATAACCCCACGTCTTAATTAGGAACAACTTTACTTTGCTTAACTGAGAACATGTTGTGTTTTTTAGATTTAATGAGTTGTTGATCAGCTTCAAAAGTTTTTAATATTCTATATCTACAGAACAAATTAATTGATAAATTGTTAAGCTTTTTAAATGTTCTTATATCTTTTATAGTAATGGGAAATTGAATCCCATCGCAATTTAAAACATTATTAAAATGAGGATATGAAGAAGGTCTATTAGAACTTTTCTTGGTGGGTATTTTCTTTTAAATCATCAACTAAACAGTTTTTAATAATATAAGTACATATTGTGAATGCTGTGAAATTTACCTTAATAACAATATGTATGAGGCTCACTTGCGTACTTTAAAACATAAAAAAATGTAAACTTAAACTAAGAAATGATGTAATGATTTTAAAACAGATCTTTAAGAATAGAATAGGTAGTTATAGGGTATATGGAAAACCGGCGTTATCAAACCATGTAAAAAATTCAAAATAAATTAAAAAGCAAAGTTTTGTTGTTAATTGATGAAAACCTCGAAATATTAATAAATAGTAATATTGATAACTTCAATTATTATTTTATTTTAATCAAATTTGCTGGGGTGGATCTTGTAAACTGTTTTGTTATTTTCAAACACTAAATATGTAATTGGATATATAATCCTCTATAAAGTGATTAAGTAGTCTTTAAAAAAATTGATAGAAACCATTTCCTATATTTTGTGATGAGTGGGTCAGCTAGACTACTTTATCGTTGACGACATAGTTTTACTTCTACTTATTCAAGTTATTTTAATTTAATTGTGTATTAATTTTAAATGCATGATTTTCAAACGCTAAAAATGTTGAGTCAGAACGGCCATCTTACCTAAAATTTAAGTTCAAAAAAGCAGGGTAGTTCGATCTCATTCAATTATGTGAAGTTATCTGTACTGTATGAGAGTTGTGATTGTAGATTACGATCAGTTCTAATTCTGCATTATCGAAGACAGTACGATACAGATATATTTGTGCGTTTTGTGTATAAGCTGATTTAATTTCAAAATGAGTGATCGGTTAGATAATGATATAAAATGGTTTATAGGAAAAGCAAAATCTAAAAGTGTTCCATTATATTTGGATTCACCTACGACGCATTGTATGAGTCATAATAATATTGATGTTGAAAATGATGATGAAAGAATAGAAGGATCTGATTCGCTACGATCGATGTGTACAGAATACAATTTAATCGAAGAAACTCGTCTTTTGCAATATGATAACGCTTCAAATGAAACACTTGTAAACTCAACTTGCTACAGAATCGATCATGACGGTTACAAATATATTGAAATTGGGTATAGCACGTATTTGCATCTTAATTCTGTTATACGAATTTGGAGTGATGTAAACAGTGACACGTGTGAAAATGGTGGTATATGTAGAAATACCAGATGCAATGTTGTTGTTTGTAATCATTATGATAAAAATAACGTACTACTAACTGTAGAAGAATGGACCGAATTTATGAAACTTCAATCTTATTTAATGAACGATTTTTCTATAATTCCACCGAAATCACGCCTATTCTTGAAGAAGCGAAATTGTTAAACATCAATGTTTCTATTCAAAACCTAAGTAAATCAGTCAATATATCCAAAGATTTAAAATTATTCTACAATTGGAAGTATTCTGAACCAGGATTATCTCCGTTAGATAAAAATTCGAATTTTTAAAAACAATTACGTTGTGTCGTGATTATCGATCGTGTACTTTGGATAAATATGATATGTACAACATTTTAATTTAAAACCTACAATTAACTATCGATTGGATTTAATGAAATCGTATAAATTAAAAGAATACTACAATAATATAGTAGAAAGTGTGCTTAAACAGAAAACTGAAAAAAACAGAATTAAACAAATTGCCAATGGTTATAAAGACAACGACGACTATGTGAACGAAAACTGTAAAGAAGATGATGCAATGCAAAGTTTTGAAGCATTTGAACATTTTTTAAATTGTGAAAATAACATTAATTCTCATAATGTGTTGTGTGTAATGGAAATACTACATCATCGACCCGGGTATATTATGTCTAGTGTTACAGATTATTAGTTTATCATACGGTTGTTTAAATGTTTAAATCTTAATTTTTTTTAATTTAGGTTTTTTTAAACTTTGTAAATAAAGTATTTATATATTTAGCAACGTGTAATAAAAATTTACTATTTAAATTGCTTACTTATTTCCATCGTTTTGTGTTGATTTCAGTTATTATTTTAATCAAATTTGCAATATGAGCCAAAATTATTGAGGTTAAGTTATATTTTCCGCTACAAAAGACTAAATTTTGTTATCTTAAGTTGATGAAACTATATTTAATAGAAAATAAATTCAATCATTAAAGGTTTTGACTTGTAAAATTAAAAAAATGAATAAGACATCATTATTTCAAATATTTATTGTCTATTTTTTACATTCTAAATTTTAATTGTTTTATTTTTTTGAATATTAAATATTAGTTAAATGTAACATTGTATATAAATAATAATAAATGCTAAAACGATGAATGGAGTTTAATTGAAAAATATTTAGCAACGTATAACAAGACTTTATTTATTAGAATTTCCATCCTTTTTGTATTGATTTCAGTGAGTCAAAATTATTGAAGTGAAGTTATATTTTCTACTATAAAAATCATTAAATTTTGTTATCTTAAGTTGACAACAGTTAGGCATTTTTTCATATTCAAAGACTAAATATGCATACGAATATTTGATCCTTAATAATGTGATTTTAGAATGGCTCTAAAAAATTTGATAGGAACCATTCCTGATATTTTGGATAAACAAGTTAGTCCTTTATTGCTTATGATAGATTTATTTCTATATATTCCAGTTAGTTTAGTTTAATGGTGTATTAACTTGAAATGCATAATTAAACAAATAAATAAATAGTTTACATATTATAAGAGCCTCAATGATTCATATGTTAATATGTAACTTAACACCTATAAAAAAAATTATTGGAAACACTGATGCAAATACAACACATCACCTAGTATGAATATGAGAAAAAAAATATCTGGGGTCCTATTTTTGAGTTTATTTGACTGATGCAGCCATTAACGCAACGAAATGCTTTAAAAAGGTATTCTTAAAATTGCAATCTCAAACCAAACGCATAAGTGTATACTATAAATTAAATAAATTGATAATTTTTTCATTCATGAAATTTATATTTTATCAGCTTTAAAACAAAAATAATTGCTAAATGTAATATAAAATATATCAACTGCGGGAATAAAAACATTTTTATGTTAGTCTTTATAAAAAATGATTTATAAGTTTTAATTGTAATTTAAATGAAGTTAACTGTAATACTATTTGAATTGCATACATTAATTACTTAAATAAATAAGGGATTGATTTGATTTTTTGAGTTTTTTAACATGTAATAAAACAATTTATATTAAAAACATTTATAATCAAAGCTGAATAATGCAAATCAACAAAATTATGAGTGTCAACGACTTGTTATATGCTGAGAAAACACTTTAACGTTAGAGTCTTTTATTTTAATTGTAATTTTAATATGCATATAAAACGTATGGATTTCAGTTATTATTTTAATCAAATTTACCGGGTAGACCTTATAAACTTAGTGAATTTTGTTATTTTAAGGTGTTGGTAGCGTAAAAACTAAGTCAACAAAAAAAAAATATGCTAACGACCCTCGTATAATATAACATCTGTGGAAAAAACAGTTTCTTTATGTTACTATAATAATGTAAGTAAGTAAAGTTAAAATATTTCTAATACTATAATCTAAATTAAATAACTGGATTATTTTTTGCATTGAAGAAATTATATAACTACATTCTTCGCAATGTCTAGATTTGTAACATGAAATTTACTCAATAGTTAAATCAGCATTTTCTTTGTGTATATAAATAGTAAAAGCTATGAATTGAAGTTATATTAAGAACTAATTGCTCATTTTTTAAATTTACATTCTAAATTCAAATTAACTAAACACTTTTAAATGCATATAAAGAATTACTCAAATAAATTGATAATTTTTTTGCATGATATTGGATTTTTATAAACTTTAAAACAAAAATAATTGCTAAATGTAATATAAAATATAATACCATCTGCAGGAAAAAAACATTGTTTTGTTAGTCTTTATAAAAAATAATTTATAAATTTTAATTGTAACTTAAATAAAGTTAACTGTAATACTATTTGAATTGCATACAATAATTAATTAAATAAATATGTGATTTTCATTGATTTGATTTTATAAGTGCTAGATATTGGATTTTTATAAACTTTAAAACAAAAATAATTGCTAAATGTAATATAAAATATAATACCATCTGCAGGAAAAAAACATTGTTAGTCTTTATAAAAAATAATTTATAAATTTTAATTGTAACTTAAATAAAGTTAACTGTAATACTATTTGAATTGCATACAATAATTAATTAAATAAATATGTGATTTTCATTGATTTGATTTTATAAGTGCTATAAAAAAATTTATGAATCTGCAAGAAGTCATATTTTAAAAAAAAAGCGAAGTATATGAGCTTTCTAGTTAATTCAGCGTTTTTGCAGATCATTGAACTTAAGCGGAAACAAAGTAGACACCGTAAGTTTATTATAGAAAATTTGTTGATTCATCATAGCTAATGAACTCGAAAAAATTTGCTGACAATGCACAGCAATGAAATCTGACACCGGAAGTTGTAATCTGACACCGGAAGTCGAAATAGGTCACCGGAAGTTGTAATTCGATACCGGAAGTTGAAATTCGATACCGGAAGTTGTAATCCGACACCGGAAGCTGTAATCTGACACTGGAAGTTGAAATTTGAAACCGGAAGTTGAAATTCGAAACCCGGAAATAGACATTTGGAACCGGATGTTGAAATTCGAAACCGGAAGTTGAAATTTGACACTGAAAATTACGAGCGCACACGAACACAGTCGAAGAAAATACGATCGCAACCGAAATTCAAATTTTTTAAAAAACGCGCGAAAATTTGCGCCAGAACCAACATCACTATACTACTAGTGTGTCTAACACGATCGAAGAAATTTTGATTCTCATTCTCATTCTGATTCAAAATTTGGTTGAAAAAGTTGATCGTGTCAGAAACTTTAAGTGATTGATTTGAATCAAAGTTAACTAGGAATCACACAATTACTTCTTCTACTTTGCAGTCGCAAAATGATTTGTTAATTGACATTTATGATACTAAGTTACAAAACAAAATAAAAGCACCAAAACTCACCCAACCAAAAAATTCTTCGACACCAGTAGTAGCGTTTGTTACTTTTTTTAATTTGATTTTTAAACAAAATATTTGTAGTATATAAGCTTATGTACGACGTTTTTATGCCAAATCTGGCCTTGAGTGCGTTCAAATGATTAGAAGAACTAGGACGGATGTCACGTCAATGTACTCATACGATAATACATAAAATTAAAGATGAGTTAAAGATTGCCACTAAAAGTAAAATTGAATCAGTGGGATCTACATTAGGATAGCATACAATAACTATTTTCTTTAGGGCTGACTGAAAAGATTGATACTATTTGGTAATTGAAGAAAAATAACATTATTCGGTACTATTAAGTAGTACGCATAAGCGAATGCATTACTATCACAAAATACGCTAGGCTAAAAAAGGTGCATAAAACTGACTACCCAATTATATAAATAATTAAAATAATACGATCCTGAGACGTGAAACAAAGGTATGAGTCATATTTGGTATCAGGATTAAGTAGCAATCTTTCGGAAATCGTTAAAAAGATAAAAGATAACGTGTTGACGCTATTTTAATTAGTTTTATACCTGCAATGTCCAGCAGTCTACCAAACTGGTCATCCGTTCAAATCTCCCAGCATATGTGCTAAAAGCGTAATAAAAATAATCAATTAGAAAAATTCAACAAAAAAAAATATTAACGGAGTATCGACGTTCGACAGCAATATACCGCTATTCCTCAATCATAAAGGAGAATCAGTAGCGGCGTATATACAGTGCAGCCGTTAATTTTACGAGGAAGACAAGAAAAAGCTTGAAAGATGACATCAGTTTAGATATACGCCGAGGATCAAACCCTAAGACCTAAACCCAACTCAAATACAACACGTTACCCAAGAATAAATGTAAATGAAAGAAGCGTTCCTAGTTGGCTAAGTATAATCGACCGGATGTGTCCGGTGATACTTTCAAGAACTAAACAGACTTTACAACAGAAAAAAATGTATCAAAAGAAAGGCACTCATTGTAAAGCCGGCAGAAGTCGAAACTCTAGCAAAACAAGGAAAACAACGCAGTCCCATTAACCTTACCGAGTAAAAATCCAAAACAAACCAAGAGAAGAAGAAGAGATATAGAAAACAAGAAGTTTAGACCGCGGTCCAGAAGAACACCTTAACATCCCATGAAACTCCAGTGTATACATCTAACCCTAAATAGGTCCCAAAAACGCAAGACGTAAAAGAAAAACCAAATTACTAATAGATTTTAAATTGTGATATGCGGATTTAAAAAAAGAAAAGTAAAAAAAAACTAATGCGGTTTTGTTCAAAAGTCGTCAATAGTAGTTATGAGATTTTTCCATAAAAAAAAACCAAACAGAGCTCTTAGATCTAAACAACGAAGCAATCTCAAACAAAAAAAGATTCTGATTAAAAGTCGAAACAATTCAGCAATCCGAAAGTTACAAAGTCCATAACGCGTAACACAAAACAAAACCGAAAGAAGAAAAGAAAAAGAAGTAAAAGCAAATAAAAAAGTATAAGAAACTTCACTTGCTAATCGAACATCGACAGTCAGTTCTCGTCGTGTTGGAATGTCACACCGGTACTTAAAAGCCGAAGAAAAGGTTAGAATGTTCCAAGGACAAAAGAAACGAAATATCCTAACGGTGACCGGCAACATAAAAAATGCCGACTAAGCGGAAGTCCTTAGTACACTAAACACTAAACACTAAAAAAAAGTTACCAAAAGAAAAGAAACAGTGTTCAAGCAGCAATAGTTACGGAAGAAGAAAAAGAAAAAAAATAAGATAGATGGAGAAAGATAAAGCTTGATGTTTCTATGCCCAACTAAACAACGAAGAGGCAAACTAAAGAAAATAGAAAGGAATGAAGAATGGCTGGAACATAGAAAAAACCTTTGATCTAAGATGAAATAAATTAAAAGTAAGAAAAATAATTGTATAAAAAGAGGGAGAAAGATAAGGCTAAAAAAAGCATAAAATTCAAATGTACTCAGAGTAAATACTATCAAAAAACAGGAATAAAGGAAGAAAAGCCACTAGCATTTAAAATTTTTAAAAAGATGGGTATGATATAAATGATAATCAAATAAACATAATTATAATGTAATAGCGAAGGTTTCCACGACTGAAGTCTATACTAAAATGAGAACGTTTTCCGGATTTAGACCATGTGTTAAAGTTGCCGTTTCGTCCACTTTCGTACGGAGTTTCATCAGAACGTGAGAAAAAAATCAAAGAACACAAACAAGCAATCGAAATTTAACTAAAAATTTATAGAGAGTTGGGTAATTAACTGGCGAACCAAGATTTTAAACTCTAAAAAGGTAAGAAAACAAAGAACTTGAAAAAGCAATCGATAATTTAAATTCCATAGAAGTGATTTAAGAAGAATTAGTCTACGTATATAAAAAAAAAGTATCGTGGTGTTTGGTTAAGTGCGACTCTGATTGGGTTGAAGAAGAGTATGTTTTCGACAAAAGGAGTAATAACCGGAAACCAAAAGGAGATAGCTCAAAACCGTGTGTGGTAATTTTTATGCTCTTTCAAACTTTCTTATTGAAGAAGAATGTAGATTTCGAAATCACCAAAACGTTATCAATATATATTTTGTGACTTGTAGTAAAATGATGTTCAGCAACCGCAGACTTAGAAATACGAAATGCGTGTAGTGACGGAACAACCGTTTTTATTAATGTAGATTAAACCACATGGTATATGCTTTAAAATGAAAGTGTAAGAACTTTCTTTTCTTTTCCTTGAGAGAAGGAAAAATCTAGGAGATTCTGCCTGTCCAATTAAGGACTACGATTATTATGAAAAAATTTACTTATATAAATACTTATTTCAAATTGAATTCGGAAGATGTAAACGACAAAACTGCTAGAATATTTCGCTTTATATAATTATTGTTCACAAAGGTTCTAGTAAGAGGACGGAGTTCCGAGTCTAGATTCTCAGGTTGGCAAATAGAAAAAGCGCGATGATTTAAGAACAGAACTTTTTTGTGCAGGATGATGATGACACAAAGGTATTTGTCCATATGGGTGGGTTTGCGATAAACAGAATCGCCTAGAAGTCCGTCGGGTGTAGAAGTAGTCGAGAAATGGGAGAAACCATTAATTTTGATTTCTATAGTAAATTTGATATCTGGGTGTTAATTGTTTAGATGATTAAGAAACTTAGACAGTTCGAGATGATCATGAGACCAAAGAATAAAAGTGTCGTCATAATACTTAAACTAGACTTTTCGTTTTAATATTGAAGATTCCAAAGCAGCTATTTCCAAAGATTCCATAAAAATGTTAGGTACAATAGGTAATAGAGGAGCACCCATAGCAGCACTAGAAACTTGTTTCTAAAATGTATTATTAAATTGGAAATAAGTGAATGATAAACACTTATCAATCAAAGGAACCATGCTCAAATCTATGTCATGGTGAGACAGAATCTGTTGGATGACAATTGGCGATTCTTTAATGCAAACTTTGGTAAAATGTCAAAAAGATGGAGTTCAAATTTTATACTTTCTAAACGTTGAATAAAAAAATAACTAATTAAAGCAAGAAACTGAACAATAAAAGACAATTTTATTTATAAAAAAGTTGTGTTATAATTAAATCTCATACACATTATTTTACATAAACGATTTGTTTTTTTTTAACAGTATTCAGTATTTTTTAATTTCCATTACTTATGCTTTTAAACTGTGAGATTTTGATTTTATTTTTCTTTTCTGTGCAATTGTAAAGTATTTATATATCTTTGTGATTTCAGATTTTATGTGATCATATACTTAGTAATTTTTAAAAATATTACCAAATTTTCGTTATACAATGTATACTATTTTTTAATTTTTTTAAAAAACCATTACCTTAACTTTATTTTTACATTTAATTAAAAAAAGTATATTATTAATGTTTATACTGCCTCGAGTGCGTTAATTATAAATCAACATTATTACTTTTTGTTTTATAAAAACCGCATATTTAATTAAGTTTTTTCTTGTTATAACAATATTTTTAAGTTTTTTTAATTTTCATTTTTGTTGTTTACAACATTTAAAATTCAGACATTATTAATACAATTTTATCTTGTAGACTCACTATAAATATTTTCTAAATAAACAATAAATAACAATTTTTGATATGCAAAATGTATATTATGAAAAAAACCCATCGATTTTTATTACAGCAAAACATACCACATTGATAGCTTTCATATATTTTTTTGCTATTAATAACTAGAAAACGATGTATCATAGCTTTGCAGAACGATTAATTAAGTAACCTTGTTGTTAAAGCTAACAATTTTTTTATTGTTTGGAATGTACAACACGATTATGTAAACAAACATATGTTTATTAATTATTCTAGATAATTAAAAGCGAACAAACAATTTATTGTTAATTACAAAATTTAAATTCTTACTACAATAAAGCTTTAACCCAGAATTTATAAATGTAAATATGACGTTTCACTGACGTACTTTGGTTGGTATTAGTAAACGAACAAAGATTGAAAGTTAATTAATGTTACTGCTTTGTTTACACTTTAATTGGAGTTAATTAAATTGTGTGCTTGAGTTAAATCATTTTTGATTGTGTTTGTGTAGTATGAAAATTATTCACAAATGACACGTTCTTTATCATCCTGAAGTGCATTCAGAAATTTTTCAAAATGATAAAGTTGAATGCACTGTAACAAAATGCGATTACGTATATCATTGAAAATTTTAGCACTAAATTTTTTTTAATTTGCTGCACCGTATATACGTAGTAAATTTAGTATAAATCTCAATTTTCTATTTAAACGAAGTAACGAAGTGTACTTTAATATTAATATTTTTTTTTAAGTTTTAAGAAGCTTAAAATTATTAATTTTTTTTGACGAATATTAAAGTATTTATAGTTGCGAAACATAAATTTTGATTCTTTGACTTGAACAATTAAATTTGCAACTTATAGGCTACGAATTTAATGACACGTTTCTAAGTATCGCAAAATTTAACTTTAGAAAATTACACAATTTGAAATTTTTCTAATGGTACTTTATGAGCTAACAAAAAAAATTACGTTATCATTAATATTTTTAAATTTTAACTGATCTAAATAACAGATTTAAAATAAGATAATGTTAGGACATTCTTTGATATAGGATTAATGATTAACCATATACAAATAGTCGTAATCAAAATTTAGTTTGCAAAGTTAAATTCTTGAGTTAAACACACTCTAGTATTGGCTTATTATATAATTTTATCGTTTTGTTATACTTATCGACGCCAATACTTTTACGTATAAAGGCAAATGAGATTCTTGTCAGATCAAGTATTACTGATATTTACATAATTACATTGAAGGTTAATTAATAACTTGACTGCATAATTCTAGCAAACGTTACATAAAACAAACAGCACAAAGAAGCTAATTTAGTCTTTGTCTAACATCACATAGAGGTTGAAAATAGGACTTTTCATTTATGCACTTTTGAAACGTTTTAAACGTAGTTTTGTTACGTAAGTATTTTATACTTGGTAACCGGTAATTAAAGTTTTGTGTGTAAAAGAGTACGTATTTGTAAGAAGAAAATGTTAGGTATATAATAGAGTATTTTATTTACATTAATAATGTTTATTGAAAAAATTGGAGATTGATGTTATCGTTGTAATTTAAAAAAAAAATTTGCAATGTTTGTTGAAAATTTAAATTTCTTAATCGCAGATTACTTCTTATAAACAGTTACAAAATCGAGAAATATGATTTTACCTAAAATATTTGCTTTTTATTAAATGAAAAACAATATGTTAATACGCTTTAAAGTATGCAATAATCTTTTTAAAAGTTTTAAGTAGAAAAAAAATATATTGTTAAATTATAATTTCTTTATTTAACTCTTTTACATTCAGTTTGTGTTAGTGTTACAAATTTACATGCCATCAAGTACAATAATTAACATTGCCGTAATTAAATTAAATATCTAGATATTTAAGTTTTTATTTAATTACTTATTTATACATTTACAGTACTTTACATTGATAAGCTTCTGATCTTCCTATGCCAGTGCCAGTGTTGGTATTACTAACTGATTATTTTAATGTTCTATAAAAGTTCATTCTAACTAGTTGGTCAATAATTATTGTTTTATGTGAATTGCATTCAGTAAACCACAAATTTTTTGTTCACTTTAGGTTGTTTTTTAATGGTTGTTTAATTTTTGCTACTAAGCCATAATCTGTTGGTAACTTATAACACTTTTCATTAAACAATATTAAGAGTGTACACAATCTTTGAAAACTCTGAAGTTGGTCTGTACAAAAACTTTATTTCCTTTGAGTTGCTGTAATCTTTATTTACAATGAATGTTTGAAGCACATTGATATAAATTGTTTTATCAACGCTTAAATATTTTAATTTTCGCACTTAATTTTTTTACACAAATAGCGACACAAATAATCTGCAAAATAAGTTGCGTAACAAGATTCTAAATAAGTTTTAACATTCTCGTCATCCTGAAGCGAAATTTTCATGTCTTCAGTTATATATATAATCACGTATGATTGAAAACAAATTTTTTAATATATCTTAATTAATCTTTGACGTCAATAAATACAGATATCCTTCGTCTTTAAATCTTCCCATAACAATTTTATTTATGGTTTTTTCATTTTTTGAAAATTGGACGGATTTACGTAGGTTTTTGTAATTTTCAGCATTGATTTTGCAACGCTGCTACTTTGGTCAATATGAAATATGGTTTACGACTACCTAAATTTTTAAACCTTTCTACGTAATTCCAGTATTGATTGTAATTTAAACATCCTTTTAGGGTAATTCCATCAAACATTGTTGTAGAATCCTTATTTGATTCTTTCATTAAAGAGTTTTTTTTGTAGAACACTTATCTGATTCTTCAGTTAATAAATTGAGTAGTTTTGTCTTCTTTACACTTAGTTGAACAGAACAATAGATTTGGTAACTTTTGTATATATTTATTAAAACTAAGTAAAATGCATCTGTACACTATGAAAGCTAAGAACGTACTCTGGTTACTTTTACAACAACTTGGGACAGGTATTTTTTTACCTGCGCTAGCAAACACAAATTTTACATTGTTGTCAATACATACATTTTTTAAGAACATGTTAGTATGTCACTAACAATTGTAACTGTTTTTCTTTATCTGCCATTCCGTCTATTTTTCCTTTTAGTTTCTTTTGTAAAACAGTTGTTTGTATCTGCTTTCATATCATCTATCCTCAACCAAGACTTGATTGTCGAAATTCCGGTTAAAACAAAACCTAAATCGTAAATTATAAATTTATAAGCACTAGGTGATTTATAATACAACGATAATGCTTTTCTGTTTTTTTTCACGGCCTTCTTTTTTTATGGAAGCATTACATACTAATAAACGTTTTTAACGCTTTTATGAAATCCAGTTGTTGTTTTGATTTTTTTTATATGATGTTTTTAAGTCTGAACATTTTGCTTTTTTGTCGATTAAGTTTATTTTATAACTTCCTAGTTTGTAGCAAGTTGTGAGAAATGCCTTAAGTGTCTGGACCCTCATTTATGCATCCAGATGATTTGAAGAGTGGTGTAAAAATGTAATGAATAAAAAAGATGAAACGTTAACTGAAGCTGGTGAGTAAAGAGCGGATAGTAAAGCAAGAAAAAATTCCAAAAAAGGAGGCATAAAAGGCATATTAAACCTGCCAAAAAGGCAATAAAAAGGCACAAATATCTATTAAAATTTATAGTTTATTTTTTTGTATTTTTTAATATTTTGACCAAGAAGTTGTTGCCTTTTATCATTTAAAATATTTTTATAGAAGGAAAAAGTTCTTTCGACATCACAAGATGTTAGTGGAGCAAATTTTAATGCCGATATTTCTGTTATTGTTAAAGATATTTTTTTTGATGCTTTATGACTTCCCCTTTTTGAATTTCAGTCAGTTGTTTAAAGAAGTCAAAGGAAGGGTTTTTGATGTGACGGAATCCAGTTTTTGATTAATTTTTCTTCTTATAGTCCTTGGGCATGTTCTTATAATTGCTCTTATTCTTTCAAATGTAGCGAAAGAAACGGTCATTGCGGTTTTGCTTTTTTCTGGCTTCTTTAATTCGTCAGGAATGCCGGAAAAGTGTGTTTTTATAAAAACTAGTCCTTTCTTAACAGCTTCTTCACTAAAAGCTTTTTTAAATTTAGCACTTGCTGCAGAGGGCGTCTCGTCAAGTAATTGAACCACCTGAAGTAAGACAATTCAATTATTGTATGACAATGTCAGATTATAGTATGAACTGTACCTCTTTAATTTTTTAAAATATGTGGCATAAAAAATGCAAGCAGATAACCAAGTTTCTCATCTTGTTATGATAGGTTCTGGTAGAAGTTTAACATCTGAAAGTTTTTCTTTATAGGCCTTTACCCGTAATGGTGCTTTCAAAAATCTTAAACAAGATCCAATAATCAAAAGTTGTTTTTGATGGGCCAGGTTTATTGTGTTGATCTTCTATAACGTTTTTTAACAATGGTTGTTTCATAGTTTTTTTAATATTTTTTAAATGTAAACCACCACCAAAGTGTTGTTTTACTTGGTACTTTTTAGTAGCACTGACCTAAAATAATACATATACTAGTAATTAAAAACATTTAAATTAAGATAATACAAACTTGAACAAACTTGACAAAAGGTTTTCCCCGTCGATTGTTAAAGTATTGTCCAATTTACTCCACTTGTAATAATTTTCAAATTTTGATTGTTTTTTGGGTGGCATTTTTAAAACTTACTCACAGCACAACAGCAATAGACTATCACAGCGAGACAATATCACAGGTATTTATAACAAACAAAAAATATTTTAGTCATGTGTTTCAGTCATTAAAGGAATCCCACCGGACAGAATTAAAATTATCTATATTTGTTTGCTTTACTTAGGTACTGAATAGACCTAAAAAATATGATTCATTCCGAAATCTTTCCGGTTTTGTAAATAGTGTTCTGTTAAGCCTGTCATTGTACATAATCCTAGTATAAATTCTTACAATAGTTCTTCTCTATAAGCGGCTTTTGTATTTATTGTTTTCTGGAAAACATTGTTTAACGAAACATGAAAATCCCTATTGTTATTTATATGTTCGTGGTAAGACCCTTTCAGCAAAAAATGTTAATTATATTAGTGTACGTAATTTAAGCAAAATTCTGTAATGCGTTATTGTCATCTACCTATTAAAACACTGTTTACACAAACTTTTTAAAACTTCTACTCGTATGTAAAAAGGCAATATAAAATAATACTCTTTAAAAAGGCAAAAAAGACAAAAAGTTACACAAAAAAGCATAATAAGCAGGCTCCAGGCATTTGCCTGACTGTCCGCTCTTTACTGATTAGCATTTTATGTAAAACAGTGACTACGAAAGTGAATCTGAACTATCGAAAAATGAAAATGACTGTGATATCAAACTTTCTGAAGAAAATGTTAATTAGATAACCAATCAATTAGCGTATTACTACGGACGTCAGAAAAAAAATTCAAACAAATGGTAAGATTTGTTTGTAATTGGTGAAATGTTTTTCTTAGAAATTGCGTATTTTTGCAGGTCAAATACTCCAGCACTTCGTAAACGAAGACGAGAAAACATAATTTAATTAAAAGTTTACCGGGGTTACAAAAATCCGCAAAAAAATTAGGAGAAAAACCAGAACGTTTGCAATTTATTGTTCACAGAGGACATGATCGAAAAAATAACAAATTCTACAAATCAGAGATTAGAACTAATTTGAAAAAAATATAAACATGATACTCATCCAACTTTACAAAATGTAAATATGAAAGAAATGAAAGCTTTTCTAGGCCTTTTTTGTGTACACGAAAATTTTCAAAGCCAGGAATAAAAACCTCGATTCTTTTAACGCTATAGTTGGCACCGGGTAAGAAATATTTAAATGTACAATGCCAAAAAACCGATTTGAAAATTTATTATGTTTGAGGTTTGACAATGCTATTGACAAGGTGGAAAAAAGTGATTCTGCAGCAACGATAAGCCATTTATTTGAAAATTGCATTCAGAATTGTCAAACAAATTTTACTTTTGGTTCCTAGGTTTGTATAGACGAAAGCCTTGTATCATTTCAAGGTCGGTGTCATTTTAAAATATACATGCCTAAAAAGCCGGCAAATTACAGCATCAAAATGCTTTGTATGACAGATGCCAGAAATAATTAGCTGAAGAAAAACAACTTAAAATTCCAACAGAAGAAGTTGTAAGACTAGTGAAATCAATTAAAAATACCAACCGAAATATTACGGCCGATAATTGGTTTAGATCCTATGAGACTGTGGTAGAATTACAGAAAAAAGGTCTGACATATTTGGGGTACTTTAAACAAACGACAGTCCCAAATTCCTTTCAGTTTTTTTTTTCAAACAGGAAAGGAACAGTTAAGAGTAAGGTGTTTGGTTTCAATAAAGACGGAACTTTAGTGTCTTACGTTCCAAAGCCGTTTGACAGTTGTATCATTATCGTCAATGCATCACGTTATAGACGACGATCCAGAAACAGGAAAATCCAAGATTATAATCGACTATAACTTAACAAAAAGGAGAGTCGATAGTTTATATAAAAAATGTGTTCACTAGTCTCAGTGCAGGCGAATTAGATATTGTCCAATGGCAATATTTTATTTTATTTTAAGTGTGAGCACAATTAACGCCTATATTTTATATAAAAACTACAAACATTTTCAAGACATTGATAGAATGGAATTTCTTAAAAGATTAGCTAAAAGTCTAACTGAGCCACATTTACAACAAAGATTTGCCAACCTCAGAATACCAAAAACACTTACAATTCGCATTGCGGAAATGTTAGGGATAGAGAAAGATCACTCTAAACAGCAAATTGAAGCAGATTGAAAGTTAGAAAAAAAGAAACTTTGTTACGTATTATTTACGACACCTAAAAAGAAAGACATTTTACATGTGTCGTAAATGCAAAAAACCAATTTGTTTGGAACACTCAAAAAACATATGTGGCATTTGTGTGGGTGATAAATAAAGACAAAAATTGTGTACATTTTTTTAAAACTTTTAGTAGTTAGTGTAGGAATCTTGTTCAAGAATATGTTAAAGTTTTTAGTTTTTATTTTTTTTAAATATTACTTAAGTGAGCACAAACTTTTTTCTAACAGTTTATTAGATATTTGATTTATAATTTAAAGTGAAATCCATATATAATCTAGGTTCGAATCCTGTCTGCAACAATTTTTTTTAAATTCTATATCTTAAAGGGAAATCAAAATACGTTAAAAATAAATTTTTTTTTCTATATTGTTGTGACTCGTTTATACACGGAGTTGCTCTTTACATTATCTTTGTATGTGCCCACGATAAATCTCAAGCCAAAAGTTCTGGTAAATTGAAATTTGGTATGAAGCTGGTTTTTCATATCCTCTCTGTTCTATCAAAAGTTGGGCTTGATAAAGAAAACGGAAACGTGTGTATTCGCCATTTCTAAGAGTTTATTTTATATAATTTTGTACGTATGTAAATTACTTTTACAGTTTCTTATAGAGATAATTCTTTCTAACAATTTATTCAAATAATAAAATTTCTAACATTAACAGTGTATTAGATATTTTATTTATAATTTAAAACGAATTCACAAATTTAATCTAGGTTAGAAAAAAAAATTTATATCTTGAAGGAAAAACAAGATAAATTAAAAATAATCATTTATACTGATTTACTAAAAGGAAAAGCAGTATCGAAACGCACAAATATAGGAGTTATGTTATGACAATATAACTTTAATTTACCATATTTCGGTTATATATTTAATTAAATCGAGGAAAAAAAATTCAAATAAATTATAGCATGCTAGGAAGTTATTACAAACGTACCACTTCAAAGTGGTTTTATAACAACATAACTTTAAAAAATTATATAGACATTCCTTCATCATTCCTTATAGGAAAGTCGTATGGTGACCACACCAGTTTTTTAGCTTAATTTTTACATTACGTTTGTACAATTAATAAAAAATTTAATCATTGTACCTTCAAAATACTTGTCTTGCATATTTTGTTTTATTTTTGCAGTGTTATTTATTTATTCAAATATTTTGACTGACCTTAGTAACATTACCTCATTTAAACATTTGTAAATACGTTATCTTCGAATTACTTTGTATATGTATTTTCAGTGTATCTGAAAAGAATGTCGAGTTCTTAGAATCACAACTTAATTTAACGAGGTCTTGTATGATAATACTATTTTGTATTTATTTTTGTAGTGTCACCCAATTACTGATAAGAGTTGTGTAATTCTTAGAACATCATAACATTATTGTTGTTTTTTTTCTTGTTGACGGCATCAGCACACTATTGAATACAACAGGTGCATAACCTTCTATTATTCGGCTCAAAATTTTGATTTTTTGAATATTTTTATTTGTATTGATGCTATAATATTATCTTTTAAATTAACAACTTGTTAATTGCGTACACACTATAGGTACCGCTTTCTATAACTAATAACTATTAGTTTTTTTTTAAATATCGGATGTTGTTATCATACGGTTACTGTTATTTAAAACCCCAAATTCCAATGTGATTCTATTAAGCGGTGTGCACTGTTTTTTTGTTTTAGTATAAAATTACACTTTTTAATCTTGGTGTATAATTATTTATATTATCTTTTCCATTATTAGACCATAAAGTATAATTTTATTGCACTATATTCATTTGTGGTTTATTCCTACAATAAACTAAAAATAATTCTACTAATTTACTAAAGCTTCTTTTTCATTTTAATTGAATAATATTCTATATTATTTTACTATGATTTTTAATTAACGTAAAAAAATACTAAGTACTCATTGCATTTGGTTTTCATGACGTTGATTTTATAATTTCACTTCACAACTTTATTTGAATATTTAATTTTTATTAGATAGATTTGGAGCTGTATGATATCACGTAGAAGTCTCGACGATGTAATGAAATACCTATTTAGCTTTTTTTTTAAATTAAATAAATACTAATCATTTTTTGTGTTATTAGCAAACATTGCTACATATACCTATTGTGTTTGCCATTCTATTAACACTGACAACATTAATGTATTACAGTATTTTGTTACAAATTAATTTTATTTTTAGTATCGAAATATAGTTTTGTTTGGTTATTGATTTATTTCATAAAAAAAACTTAAAGTTTATGACATATATTTTAAAATTGAAAAATTGTTTGATTACTTAAGTTTGCAATTTTTTTTTTAATTGTTTGTTCTACAGATACGTGTCTAAACACGCTGATGTATACAGCTCTGTATTTCTCTTTTTCCTAAGTGAGTGTCTGGTTTTGATATTTACAAAAACTGTCAAATTGTCTACTTGTTAAAACTCCAGTTTTATCTTTATTTACCTGCAATAACACGTCTGTTCTGCTTTGCTTCCTGTTATATGTATAAGTTGGCAACACTTTTGCAATATAGTGTACATAAATGAAATTATTAATAAACAGTCTCGTACGCACCACCACAAAGAACATACTTATTACATGGCGCAGTCGGAAAAATGTGACCACATGCAAGAAAATTACTAGACGAAACTCACCAAAAACTTAAAAATAGTTGGAAATAATAAAGTGAAAGTGTATATAAAATACCACAAAATAGATTACCGAGGAATTCCGCCTATGATTACGTTGGGAAATCTGGCAGAAAATTGGAAATTTTGAAAGCAACGATTTATAACGTATCTGCAAGCTACCAAGTTAATAAAAAAAAGAGCAAACAAAATGTGCACAGCTATTAACTCTGATTGGAGAAGAAGGTATGCGTATTTATAATATCTTTAAGATTAATGAAGACGAAAATAAGAAAATTTGTTAGAATAGTTTGATGCACATTTTAATCCAAAACGGAATCTAACATATGATCAGCACAAATTTTTAACATGCAAAAAAAAAGATCGGCAAACGATTGAACAGTATTGTTGCGAATTTATTATTAAAAACTACTAATTTATCTAAACGACTAAAATTACGTTTCCTTATTATAGAAATATGTACACTTTTAAATTAACCGAACTAATTAAATGTAATAATATTTAATGAAAACACTTACACTAATTTATGTATAACCGTTGTATAACACTATCACTTACAGGAAGATAAAATAACGTCCGCGGATAGCTTCACACTTGTTTACACTAAAAATCACGTACACGATTATTCTCGGCATATTTATCTAGACACACGCGTGCAATTTATTTCCACTTTAATAATCTTCTTAACACTGCTGTATTCGCATTCCAGCAATAACTGACCTAAGATTTCTCTCTTCGGTATTTATACACATCTGCAAATCCTTCTCGAGTGTTCCCTATTTTTCGGTATATCTTCTAGAAGATGAATAACAGCTTCTAGAAGGCTCTTGCATTTGCAAATAATTTCTCGAACGTTTCAGTATATTACGGAGTTAAAAAATTTAGCTCTAAATTGTGAATTAGATAAACTGAAAGATAGCCTAATAAAAGACATATTAATCTATGGGTTAAGATCGCAAATTATAAGAAAAGTATTGCTCAGGGAAGATAAAGAGTCTTCAGACGATGCTATTAAATTATGTCTCAATACGGAAAATGCTCGTAATCAAAACACGAAAATATCAAATGCTGGCGAAAACAACAGTGACATTGTACATTATAAGAAACATCAACAGGCCAACAACCAGCACAGCTTGTATGAACGTCCTTCAAACAGTTACTCAAAATCATCTAACAAGAGTAATCCAATAAAACAAAGAAAATGCCACAAGTATTCGTACAAACATGAGTATGGTAAATGTCCGGCTTATGGTAAAACCTAGTGAAAATGTGGTAATATAAACCATTTTGCTAGTGTGTGCTCGTAAGTAATGTAGAACCAGTTGTACACTCAGTAAGAAAAATAACTTTTGCTATTCGAGACCACAACAAACGTTAAATCAGCTAGAATAGCAAGATATCATTGTAAAATGTCATGAGAGTGCCAAATGGATTAACCCTATAGTTATAGTTAACAAAAGTAACGGTCAACTTCGGATTTGTTTAGATCCTTCTGATCTTAATCAAGCTATTAAAAGACATTAGTTCCAATTACCAACCTTAGATGAATTAACAATTAAGTTAACAGGCGCAAAGTATTTCACAACCTTAGACGTAACCCAGAGATTTCTTCAAAAAAAATTAGACGAGGAGAGCTCTAAGCTATGTACTTTTGGTACCTCTTTTGGTAGGTACCGATTCTAGTGGTTACCTTACAGGTTAATAACTTCTGCTGAAATATATCAAGAAAGAATTTATTAAGTTTTCGGCAATTTAGACGGTTTAATAAAAACAAATGTAAGTTTTTGGCTGAAGAAGTATAATACATGGGTCATAAAATATCAAAGAAAGGAATAGAGGTTGATAAATACAAAGTTGAAGCTATTACAAAAATGCAAACGCCACAAAATGTGGAAGATTTCTTGGTTTGGTAACTTACGTGGGTAAAACTATAAAAAACTTTATTGAAAAAGAATGTCACATTTAGTTGGGAAAATGTCCATGAAGAAGCTTTTAATAGATTGAAAAGCGTGATTATTGAAAGTCTTTGCCTACAAATCTTTGACATTAATAATTCTAGTACTATTTCAGCTGATCTATCTAAACACGGTATGGGAGCAGTCCTGTTGCAAAATGGAAAACCCAAATTAGTTACGCACAGATTGAGAAGAATTATTGGCAATCTGGTTTGGCATAGAACGATTGAAACAATGTATTTTTGCTTAACGTTTCACTGTAGAAACAGATCATAAACCTCTCTTGCAGATCATAGAAAAGCCTTTAAACCAATGTCTATCTAGATTGTTAAACATTCTATTACAAATCAGAAAATATGATTTTGATGTGGTGTATAAGCTAGGTAAAGAGCTAATATTAGCTGACACTTTGTCGAGAGCATTCATAAAAGATTAATACGTTAACGATAATTCAGAAAAAAATTAACAAATATGCTTAATTTCTATGAACTTAAATGTATCTGATGGAAAATTAAAACAATTTATTGAACAAACAAACCGAGACGACGATTTAGTCAAATTAAGATCCTACGTAATGAATGGATGGCTAAATAAAATAAAAAATCTAAAAAATTTGAAATTTTACTATAAATTTAGAAATGAATAAACTACAGCAAATGATCTTGTGTTTAGGGAACAAACGTTAGTTGTACCAAAAGGTTGTAGAAAAGACATTCTGGAAAGATTTCATACAGTCATTCTGGCTTAAACAAAACTGTAAGCTAAGCAAACTTGTTTTTTTTATGGCTTGGAATGAATAAATACATACAGGATTTTAGTTTCTCAAATTTGTCAACAAATTCTCATGCACGTGAACCTTTGATTTGTCAAGTAACAATGTTATAGGCAAATTAAACGCTGTTTGCGAGATTTGGTATACCTAGAATAGTATTGTAACGAATTTTATTAATAACTACTGATTTATTTAAACTACTAAAAATATTTTTACTTATACTAAAAATATGTACACTTTTAAATTAACTGAACTAATTAAATCTAATAATACTTACACTAATTTACATCACTTACACGAAGATAAGATAAAGTCCGCGGATAGCTTCACACACTTGTTTACACTAAAGTCACGTACAAGACTATTCTCCGTATATTTATCTACACACGCGCGCTAATGACTTATTTATTTAGACTTCAGTAATCTTCTTAACACTGCTGTTTTCGCATTACGGAAATAAATAACTGACCTACGATTTGTTTGTTCGGTATTTATACACATTTTGGAAATTCTTCTCGAGTGTTCCATATCTTTCGGTATACGTTCTAGAAGATGGATAACAACTTCAAGAAGGCTCTTGAATTTGAGAACGTTTTAGCATGTACAGATAATGGTCCTGAATTTTCTAGGTATCAATTTAAAAATTTTGCAAAACTATGGGAGTTCGATCACACTACATCATCTCCCAAATATGCACAATCAAATGGTCATGTCGAACGTGCGATACAAACAGTTAAAAAAACTCTTAAAAAATGTATATTAGACAAAAAAGACCCTTATCAAGCGTTACTGGATTTAAGAAACACTTCATTAGATGGTAGCAATTCACCTAGCTAGTACTACTTATGAATCGTAATTTAAGAACTGTATTGCCACAAACAAACAGCTTTTTCAAACTTCAATTGTATGATAAACAAAAATTTAACAGGTTCATTGATAACTCAATTAAAAAACAAAATTATTATTATAACCGGAAATATGTGAAAAAGTTAAAGAAACTGAGAAATAATTGTCGAGTTAGAATATAAATAATTCCTAATAAAATTTGGAAATTAGGGAGAATAATTAATAAGATTAATTTAAGATCCTATTCAATCCGATTAGATTATGGCTCAATTTTAATTTGAAATAGGAATTTTATAAAACCATTCAATAACAAAATTGAGACACCATCGAATAAATTTGTCAAAGTACAAATCTCCACACAAGATAATAATCGCAAATATGTTCAGGTGTTTGTAGAGGACGAAGTTGATGCAGAAGAACATAATAACAATGAGAACAGCAATACATTGTCAGATCAATTTTAATTAAATTCTCAAAATAAAAATGTTACCAGCAAAGGAAGGATTGTTAAAATCCCAAAACGTTTAAATGATGTATAGATATAGGTATAGATAGTAGAATGTATATAGAATCAAAATTTAGTGTTTTAGTTGAACAGAAAAATAATTTAAGTTTTGTTTAGTATAAAAGAAAATAATCTAAGAGGATTGATGTTATATGTATGAGTTAGAACACTGTTGCAACATACTGTGCATAAATAAAATTATTAATAAACAGTCTCGTACGCAACACCACAAAGAACATACTTATTACACTAATTATTCAAAGTTTTATGTTTAAAAATGTTCAGGTTTTTTAAAGAAGCTTTGTTTACATATTGTTCTCGTAGTTTCAATTATGATCAGATGTTAAAAAATATAAATTCTATAATATAGTAAATTGTTCAAAAAACTCTAAACTACATATAATTGTATCGAATACCTAAACGAAAAATACCTTCTCTAATTTTCTTAGTTGCTTAGTTAAAACGTTAATAAATTATTTTAAAAGAACCAAATTAAGTTATTTATAATATTATATTAGTTATAAAATTTATTAAAAAACTTTTTGTTAATAAAACAATTAAAATATTGCTGTTAGTTTTAACGTGTTTAAAAGGGTTCTTTACAACATTAAAATAATCCATACTAAAAGTGGAATATTATATAAAATTATTTATTTTAACTTAAAGTCTTCTACACAAAAATGTTTTAGTTTTTAATTTATTTTATCAGCATGTTTCGACATTTTTAAATGTCATCATCAGTATGTCTACAAATAGTATAAACTATTAAAAATATAGCTAACACATTCAATTACAAAAGAGCATACTAAGTAATTAAAATTAAGCTGACAAATGTCAAAAATAACAAATTCAAACTATCAAACACGAAGTTAGAAGTAATAAAAAATTAAAATTTGAAAAATAAAATGGTAAAATTAGAATTTAGAATTAACAAGACTAAAAAATGTAAGTAAAAGAATTATCATTAGAAAGATAATGAGTTTTAAAATTTTAAGATAATTATCTTTATTACAAAACTGAAGAAATTTATTATTAAGATTAGAAGAAAAAGAATGACTAGTAGACAAAATGTGATTTGCAAAGGCAGAGCAGGTATTAGAGATGCCAGTATTTAAATTTCTATTAATAAAATAAATATGTTCTTTAATTTTGAACTTTCTTCCAGTTTGACCGACATAAGAAGAATTACAAGAAAAACACGAAAGGAAATAGGATCTTTATTATTAGCAATATAAAATTTTAATTATTATTAATTGTTATTTGTAGACAAAAAAATAGAAAATTTAACAAGAATTATTATTCTTGATTATCAGGTTTAGTTATGGGTTCAAACATTTCTCCCCTTGCTGCTGTAATATTTATGAATAATATTGAAAATATTTTTGTTTCTAATTCATCTTTTTCTAGCATGATTACTTTTTGGTTTAGATATGTAGATGGCTGCATTGTTCTTTTTAATGGTTCTTTAGACGATCTAAGTAAATTTAACGATTTTTTTTAATTTACTTTATCACATAATAAAATTTACTTATGAAATTGAAAACAATAATTTTCTTCCTTATTTAGATCTACTTATTTTACCTGATAATAAAAAAATTAAATTTGAAATATATCGTAAGCTTACTTATACGTATTGTTTAATTCCTTCTTACTCTAATCATCCGTATAATCATAAAATTGCTTCTTCTCGTTCTTTAATAAACCTTATTTATTCTTATCCTCTTTCTATACCTAGTTTTAATATTGAATTGAACATTATTAAACAATTTGCTTATAATAATGGTTATTCTTTGCAAATTTTAAACACAGTTATTCATAGAACTCGTTTTTGCCATTTATTTAAAAATTCGGTATATAATAAATCTGGGAGTAATGATAATTACAGTTCTATTCCTTACTTTAGTTTTTTTTTGTCTTTTCTTTAAAAATTTGTTTAAACAATTTAATGCTTTTTTTTTCTACAAATAATAATTTAAAATCTTATATTGCTAATAATAAAAACCCTATTTCTGCTTTAGATAAATCTGGTGTTTACAAAATTTCGTGTTCTTGTTGTAATTCTTTTTATTTCGGTCAAACTGAAAGAAAATTCAAAATTAGATTAAAAAAACCTATTTTGTTTATTAATAGAAATCTAAATACTGGTATCTCTAATACCTGCCTTTGCAAATCACATTGTGTCGACTAGTCAATATTTTTCTCCTGATCTTAATATTAAATTTCTTCATTTTTGTAATAAAGGTAATTATCTTAAAAATTTTGGAATATTAGAAATTCATGGTCTTTCTAATGATAATTCTTCTACGTGCCTTAATGAACTTCTTGGTATAAGCACATCTCTTCTTAATCCTAAATTCTAATTGTATCTTTTTATTTTTTAAATTTTGATTTATTATCACTTCCGGCTTTGTGTTTATTGATAGTTTCAATTTGTTATTTTTGGCATTTGTCAGTTTAATTTTTATTACTTGGTATGCTCTTTTATAATTTAATGTGTTAGCTATATTTTTAATAATTTATACTTAAAAATGTCGAAACATGTTTGTAAAATAAACTAAAAATTAAAACATTTTTGTGAAGAACACATTAGAGCGCAGCTTTAATTGTCGTAGGCAATGAATCAAAGCAAAAGTAAAAACTAATTGATTTTCTAAGAAAATATGTGACGTAAACACGCAAATAAGAAAAAGAAAATTAAAGTATCACGCGTTCTATAAAAATTACGTGTATTAACCTCATAGTATGAATGTTTAACATCAAAATGTAACAGATTACTTTACCCAACAATTTAATTTTTTAAAGAACGAAACAAACGAATGATTGGATGACGTGATATTTCAAAGCTCCTTTGATCTTCAAAACTTATGTTGAACTTTATAATCTAATTAAAATTACAAAGGAAATTAACTATAAAATATAGTAGTTGTAGTACGCTTGAATTAACCTTCACAAGGTTACTTAAAACATTCTCACGGATAGATTTACACCTAAATGGCAATTAACACGCACGAACATTAAATAAACGATTCAATTTTTGGGTAAAGCATTAAGTTACTGAAACAAAATAGAAACATTTGTCAACTTCTTCATCAAATATTTACACAACAAATATCGATTCTAAAAAACTGATCATAATTCGAAGAAAAAGTAAGACGCGGAAATAACTTTAGTAGTAAAATTTAGTTTCGCGTGTATGTAAATTTTATTTTATTGATTTTAATAGAAAGTGTATCTTGGGAAATGTCCAAGGAGTGCGTAGTAGTATACAACCCTGCCATTACTTTTAGAAATACGAGCGTTTCCTTTTGAATACTTAATTTTAATTTTTGGACAATAAATCGTTTGATTAAGAATTTTATTGGTTGATGTATTAGCTTTGGGTGATGCATAGTGTTACTAATCTATTTTAACATTGTTTTGTTAACGTAACTTTTACGCAATTCATAATTGATGAGTTTTCTAATAAAACTTAACTAGTTTCTCGACACTTAACTATGACGAATTATTCCAAAAATATTTGAGATAATCTAAACGCTTTTATAAAGTTTAACACTTATTAATTTAACCCAATTGTAGTCACGATAAATACAAGAAAACTGTTATTCTTTTTTTATAGTATTGAATTAGCGACGTTTATGTTAGTAGTTTGACCTATTTACCAAAACTCTTATTTCAAATTGGAATTTTGCATCCTTAGATAAAGTTTGTCATTTGATGTATTTCAAACTTTTTTTGGTACAGAAAAAAAATATTTAAAAAACCAAGTGTTTACTCGATTTAGAACTAATTTTTATAACGTAACGATATTTAAGAAAATAATTTAGATGTAACTTATGTATGACTATAACTTTTTTATCTATACTAGATGCACTTTTGTTTATCTTAGCACACGCGTTAAACACTTTATTTATTTAAACCGACACAGTAATGACACTTCCGATTTCTGACTAGAATCGATTGATTGACTGGATGCGGACACTTTTTATATTTCACTTTATCTGCTTCGAGAACATTTCGGTAATGCCTTGGAATCATCTTGAATGATCTTGAAATTTCTATGCGTTTCACTGCCCTTTTTTTAAGACTGTTTTGTCCCAGAACAGGTAGCTAAACCCGACACCAAATGAAAGGGTCGTAGCGATAGTAACAGCCAATGAACTTTTTCTAACCAGAAGTTCTACTTGAATCGTAACTGCAAAACAACACTTGAATGTCTGTTCTGTGGAAGACGATTTCTAACATATTTCAAACTGTTCTCTAATCCAGTTAATCTAAGCCGCAACCAAGTTTGGGTACTGGCAATTTCTTAAGGTTGTGAAACTCTCTTTTGAGATTCTATAATGCTCGCTACAGATTTTTATATGATGACTTTGCACTTGAGTACTTCTTGGTGACCAGATAGAAAACGAAGCGTCGGTCATCACGTAGTTTGAGATTTTGCAGTTCCTCTAGCCGTCCCAACTTTTTCTTAAATACGACTGCAACTCCTCTAGATATCTCAAAATCTTCGTAATCTTATCGTGCTTAGAACAGGTCTTGTTGTTCCTCGGCCGTAACTACAAACCTAGCTTTTCCAAACCCTCGCACATGCCCACAAACTTATTGAAGTCCATTTCGTCCACTTGATTCCTGGTTCTATTTTTTATTACTCTGGTTCGGACCTGGCCTTGGGTAATGTTGTTATTGCCAGCAAGCGAAGCTAGGCGGTCGATGTAGACCACTATGTGGACTACATGTCGTTATTAATACGCTGCACAACTTCATTAGGGTTTTTCTATTGCCGTTGCGACAAATCACGTTACTTTGGGGATAATACATCCACACCATGTCGCCCGGTTCAAAACTGCCTTGACGTCATATCTGATCTTGATTCTGGCGCTGGTAATTTGTGTATTTTGACGTACCGGCTATTTCGTCTAGCCTCTTCATGGACTTGCTGATGTAGTCTTTTTCCGGTCTTTGTTCAAATTGGAAGCCGCATGCCAGTCGTATTTTGCGACCGAGCATAACACAGGATGGTATTTAGCTTGTGCTTTTGTGAACAAATGATTGGTATGCCACTAATAAAAAGCGCAAGCACTAGTTCAAATCTATTTGGTGTTTGGACACAACTTTGACTAACTAATGTCCTGTTGTTTAATTCATTTGTTTAACCATGCCATCAGATTAAGGATGGAGATGCGTCGTTCTAGTTTTTGAACTTCCTAACAGTCGGCAAACTTCTTCAAACAACACAGACTTAAAGTTGCGGGCTTAGTCAGAATCTAATTCCAACGGAACTCTAAACTGACAGACAAAATCTTTCACTAAAACGTCTGCGACTGTAGCTGTTTTTTGATTAGGTATGGCGTAAGCTTCCGTTCATTTCGTAAAATAACTCATTGCTACTAGGAAATATTTGTTTCCCGAATCAGATTCTGTGAACAACTCTGCGATGTCAATCGCTACTCTCTCTAAAATACTTTCTAAGTTATACTAATTTATTGGGGTTTTCCGTTTTTTTGCTAGACCGTTTTCGGATGCTCAGACCATGTACTTACGACACAATTCTATGACGCTAGTAAAATCTTTAACGAATTTTTCCTAATGTCTTATTTAGTCCAAAATGTCCTCCTGACGTACCATCGTGCAGATTCTGCAACATTTGTGACACTCGGCTCTTTGGCACTACTAACTGCAATATGTTTTGCGGAACTCAAACACTTTCCAATGATTGTTTAAAAATACCGTCTTTACTCTCAAAGAATCCCACTACGCCCATATGCTTTAGCGTTTCTGTCAAAAACTTCTTCCTAAGTAGGTTGTCGGCCGTTTGCTTTCCAGTTTAAAAGTACTCTTATTTCGAGATCGTTTTCTTGTTTGCGACGCACCTTCTCAAGTTACCACTTGACATCAACTATAGCAGTTCTTTGAAGAAATTTGATCTTGTTTTCAAGAGGCGAACAATGGCCGCAGTCTGCTGGACATTGTCTTTTGAACAAAGCTAAAGCATTCTGATGACTGTTTTTGGTACAATGTTCTGTGTCATAGTCAGACTTTTGCATTCTATTGATTCATTTTGTTACTTGTCTTTTTGGATCACGAATCTGCAATAGCTGTGTTGAAGCGGTATATCTATACGTATTTATAAAAATTATTTATGGACTTGACTACAGTTAACAGTTCTATTAATAATTCCTTTCTGTCCTAAACAAAACTTTGTTGAAATACTCGATGACTATTTCTTGTCTATCTTGCACTTGTGAAAGCTGTAGTACCTATAACCGCATTGCTCGCATCGGTATCCAGAACAAATTTTCCAGCTTCTCTTGGACTTAAATCGACGAAGTGACCAGGGCTCTTTTAATTGCCAGAAACCGTTCTGTCAAATATTTGGTAATATTGGCAAATCTGGGTACACATTGTCTATAATAGGTGCACAACTCAAGAAAAGTTTGAAACTAATGTTTGTTGATTGATCTTGACCATGCTTGCACGGCTCGAACCTTTTCAGGGTCAGCCTCTCCTTCATCTCTAGATACGACGTAGCCAAGGTGCTTCGTTTTTAAACGTGTATTAGTTATTTGGGCTGCCTGTAACTTCTCCTTATATCCAGCGTAGAAAACCACTAAGATTTTGGAAAGTGTCTAAAGTATGGTCAATTCCGGTAAAAGGTAGTTGTCTCTTTGTAGTCACATTGTTAAGTTGTCTGTAGTATCCACAAAACTTTGTTGATTCACTTTTCTTCTTTATTAGTACCAGCAGAGACGTATATGAACTATTTTAATCACACCTTCTCTTTCCATATCCTTAATTATTGGTTTGGCTTCTTTTTGTTGTGCCACAGGAAATTAGCGTAGACGTTGTCGTATCGGCCGAGCGTATTGATTTTGTGTTTCACCACGCCAGTTCTTTTTGGAACCACTCTTTATCGTTAACACATATTGATATTGCTGGATCGACGCTTTGACTTTAGCTAGCTGGTGTTAGCTGAGGTTTCGGCACTTGGAAGTAAGGTAAGAATATCTAGTGAGCATTTCTTTGGCGACGTAATTTCACTAAAATCCACGCATCTCATAATTTGAGATACAGGTGTGCATTGGCCTACCACGATCTTCTTTTTTAATGTTATTGGATTTGAATTGACATCCAAAATCCTTATTGGAATTGTGATTTTTATTCGTACTAGTGTTCTACCAACTAATAGTCACTTTTTAACCAAGTTACTTTTCGTTGGATCGATAGCACAAATGTAGATTTTGCGGAGCTTTCCATCCAGGCGTAGCATCACCAAATTTCAGAATTTCTAGGCAGAGTCACGTCTTCACTCAATAACTCTTAAACGGGCAGCCTTCTGAGACGAATCAAGAAATTTCTTTACAGTTAATTTTCAGGACATCGTTTTTCATATTCAAATGGAACCCATACTTTCTTATAACGACCATTCCTAGGATAACTTTTTCCATGATGTCGGCTACCAATACTTGATTTTCGAGAACTCCATTTCCCAAACCAATCGTCACTTTTACTTTTCCGTGAGTAGGCATTTTTTTCGCCCTAGCCGTTTGAATTCGTACTGTTACTGGTGATGTCTTCCTATTTTCCCATAACATGTCAGATCTAATGATGGGTTTTTTTGCTCGTGTGTCAAGCAGTAACTGCACATCTCGTCCATTGATTTTATCATCCAGATAAATGCTGTGCAATTGCTCCACAGGCGATGCCATTTAAATGTTAATATCCGAGGCATGGCTCGTTAATGTCGAATTTTAATCCCGTTCGGTCGACCTATTTTAGTTTTCCAGATACTTTTTTGGTTTTCTCTTGGCTTCAATTCAGCGTTGTTGCATCTGGCTCGCTTTTCCACAGTTTCTACATATCTCTTTTTTTTCGAGCTACTTGTTTGCGGAATACACGTCCCACTATTTCTTTGATGCTTTTTTGCGTCTAGGCGGGTACTTTTGCAGCACAACGGAGTTTATGGGTGCCTTGGTGCGACATTTGTTTTGTAGTTTCAAACTGTAAAACATGCGTTAAAGCGTCATCCAATGCCTTAGGTCAAACTAACCGTAAAGTCTGCTGCGTTTTGTTGTCTTGGAGGCCGTCCATAAAAGTTTGAGTAGCTAATTGCTTCCAAGAAGATATTTGATGTTGAAGGATACGCAACTCGTGTCAATCTGCCAATGTCAATGTTGAACTCTTGAAGTTTTTGCGTAACTTTCTGAACACGACTTTCTACTTGGGCTTGGTACACCTGTTGATGATGAAAATCTCTATATTTCTAAACGTGAAATTAAAAGTTTGTAATTTTCTTGAAAGTAGTCAGAAATAATCTGAAAAATTCCAAGCGCTTCTGTACATAAGGCTACTATTAAAGTGTTGCTTTCTGTTTGTTGCTTTAACCATTAGCTACAGCTGCTGCTTCAAACTGTTTGAGGTAGTTTGACCATGGAACTTTACCATCAAAAGAAACTAACTTTTACTTGTTCTTTAATAGTCTTTACTTGATTTTAAAGCTTGTTCGTATTTTTTTTTTAAATTTTTAGAACTTTTCTCTATTTTCTAAAAATGTTTGTACAATTTTTTTTATTTCTCTAGAATTTTTCTCAGTTTCTTAAAATTTTTGTACAGTTTTTCTATATTTTGATTCATCAATTTTTGATCATTGTATATTGATTCAAGAAATTCAAATAGTTTTGATCCGTTTTCACCGATTGAAAACGCATTACTGGCATAAATTATAACTCGAATAAAAAGTTTAATAAGATATATAGTCACTTTTAAAATCAAATTTTTGTTTAACACAAAATTTTAATGCACTGATAAAAAGAGGTTTAATAAGATGCATCAAACAAACCATGCGACCACGTACTAATCACAGAACGCTTTTATTACGGGGGCGATATTAAGTTACTTGTTTATTTAGACATTAAATTACTGAGCGCTAACTAATTTTTATAACGTTACTAATTTTATGTAACGATATTTAAGAAAACAATTTAGAAGTAATTTATATACGACTATCACTTTATTATCGCAGTTTGGTGCATTTTTATTTATCTTAACACACGCGTTGAACACTATATTTATTTAGATCGACACAGTGTTGGCATTTTAGACACTGAATCAATTATTTTTCTGACTAGTTTTGGATACTTTTGGCATTTTACGTTATCTTTTTTGAGAATTCCAGTAATTACCTTGAATCATCTTGAATAATCTCAAAGTTTCTATGCGTTTCAAGATTTTCCATTTTCTATAATTATATCTAAATTGCAAATCGGGATCAAAACCTCTGGTTTGCTTACTGTAAAGAAATATCTTTTTTTGTCAAAAACACTTTTTGAGAACGACTTTGCAGTGTTCGTTGGAAAAGATTAATAAAAATTTTGTTAAAATGTAAAATATAAATTTATTACCTGTAAAATCAAAAAAAAGTAGGACAGTGCGTAATAAAAATTTATTGATTGGTGTAAAGGAAAAGTTTTATATTGTAAAACATATACTCAATGTTGAAGACAACAATATCAGAGTAAGAAAATATAACATTAAGTTCTTCAAATGGGTTATTGCTATTTATAGTGTATAGTGGATAAAAATCGTAAACGTTTCACGATATAAAAACATTTAGTTTTCTCAACTTTTCTTTAATTTTTTTGTTCTTGCTGGATAAAGATCTGATACTGTTAATTTAATCAGGTACCGGCACGTTAGTAAAGAAAGACTTGACATAAAAACTAACCAGTTTCATTTTTTTTTGTCGCGGGATTTTTTCAATGTACGGGGTTTTAAGGCGTGGTCTTCTTAATCTATTAACTAATTCAACACTGAAAATAATGCACCCAGACAAGCCTTCAAAGTTTATCTATACAAAAAACAATAAATATAAGGATCGTAGAAATTCTATCCAACCATAAGATTTTTAATTTTAAAATGTACTTAATCTAAATTTTAAACCCCACAATATTTTTTTAGTAACAAAAAGAACAATAAAACATAAAAATAGTTAATGTCAATAATTTTTGTACGATAATTTGATTGATTATTTTTTTAGGTTAAGAATCAAAAATCACATATTTATAAATTGTAACAAAACGTACGTATTATAATTTTTCGCCTTTCTACCATAATACATAAAATTTATCGTATTTGGTAACAAACAAAATTATCATATTCATTAAAATCAAACAATTAAAAAAAAGTACGCAATGCAAAAAAAAGTAAAACATAAACCGCAAAGATGACACAATGCGGATAGTACAAAGAAACGCTTACGTTTTTAAAGTACGGAACTTTTCTGATAAAAACAACGAACGCAGATTACAACAACAAACGCATATTATACATTGTTGAACGCACGCCACAACAAAAACAGATTACAATTAGAAACGCACATTTTGACGTGTAGGCATGTTGTTTGCATGAAAAAACGTCTGCTTTGTACTAAACTACAACAGAAAATGACGTTAAAAAATAACTATATGTTACGCATAAGCTGTGCGCTGCATAGAATTATTTGGATACGCAGCGTCTCAAAGAAGGTAGAAGGCTCTATGAAAAAAAGAAACGCTTTTTTTAATCTCTTTAACTATGTTTCTTAATTTGTAGACAAGTTGTAATGGAAGAGGTAAATAACGCAAATCTTTATAAAATTCAACACACAAAGGCACTTTAGATACACTTTTTTAAAGTTGTTAATTATGTAGTCAACTTTCGGAAACATATTGCAGATGTGTGTTGTAACCCTTTACAAACCATAAACCAAAGCATTACATAGGAATATTAAAAACTTGTAACGTCCGTGCTGCTTTTGCCATAAAATGCATCTGAATATGATTTAACATTTTTTTCTCTTAATTTTCTTTGGTATACGAAATGCATTGTTTATTACTCTGACTGCACTTGTCTTTTTTTTGTCTAACTTTCCAAGACAGCAAACTTTTTATTTTTTTTTTAGCTTGTATAGATCTTGATCAAGTTTACCTTTTTTTTATTATTACAATACGTCCTGCCTATTTCCATTTAAACTTTTTCCATAATGTCCATAACTTTGATTCTTTTTTGGATTGATACATTGTTAAATACAGTACTATTCTCTGATAGACATACTTGTCAATTCTTTCTTGGATAACATTATCTACGTACATATTTCGTTTTTTTTCAACCGATGTCGTAATATTTTTGATTTAGTTCTCTAATTATGTTACTCAGCTGTTTAATACCTGTATTTGTTAGAACGATATCTTTAATGAAACTTAGACGACTGATATAGGCCGCCTATGTTTAAACCTTTGTTTTACCAGTTTACTTGTTTGAGACTGTTTTCTAACGCCAATGTAAGTAATTGTGGTGATATGACGTCCCCTTGACTGTCACTTTTTCCAAGTTAATCAATTGCTGTTAATATACTTACTACCAGATTGTGTTACATCATTTCTTGTTTCGTTAACTGGTAACTAAATATACCTGCTCGAATTTCTGATCTTCTTATAGATTTCTGTTAGATATGCTTTATGGTGGATTTGTTAGAAATGTGTTTATTGGTGTGTTTAAAAAAAAACTTAAACTTCAAGATGTTTAATTTTAAGCAGAATATGTTGTCGTTACTAATGCTTCACACATATCTTTTTTTTAATGGAAATATCTTAAACATTTGAATTGGCCAATATGTTACCGATATTTTTGTTCCAACGGTTCCTTTTGGTAACAACTACGTCACCACGGCTAGCTGCGATGTCAGTGAATGGGCGTGGTTAAAAATACTATAATAAAAGAAATAGACACCACTCCATTGTACTCGGAGACACCAAGCCTACATACGAATTAAGAATTAAGATAAAAGCAAAGAACTATTAACGAGAGAACAAACAACTTATAGATATTTTCCAAATAGACAATAAAATAACACTTTGGTTTCACTAACAAAATATACAAGTCATAATCCAAGATACTACATAAGATAAGAATTTGATCAAACATTAGTACTTACTTGCAGTCGCGAATAAAACCTTAGTTCTCGTCTAGCAAGACGTGATTATGAATGTAATATAAAACGAAAGACTTGCCTATAGTTTCTTATTACAGTAGATAGTAAAAGTTGTTACTACCGTGATGTTACTTTTGAAGAGTGTAAGTTTATATTCGACGATTTAGGCTTAGGCACCAATGCCTTGAATACAAACTAATTACAAAGTTACTCAAACGGTATAAACTAACCTAACCAATAATGCACAATTTTGCAAGCAGCTGTAGACTATATTATAGTAGTAAAGTAAATTATTAATAACGTTCTTAAAGTTGCGGAAGGCCCCATACAAGTTACAACGCATAACAAAATTAATAATCCTTAATTTTGTTCGTACCGAGTTTATTTCGTGTAGTATTACCTGGCGACTTGAATTAATTTATTTATAAAAGTTTAAAATACAAACCATATGCACTTGTATTGTATTAATGTCTGAAAAAAGTAACTGAGTAGGGTATTGCAGATTTTTGCAGATCTTTTATATAAGTATGTATAAGTTACTTTATGTGGAGCATATCTAATATATGGCTAAATAATTGTCAACTTAGCTGATTTGTTTATTTTAACTCGCGCCTATACGCACGACAGCAATGAATTACGATACTTATAATCAGGGGTCTATATATTAACCATTGGGTCGTAAGGGAATACTAACAGCCATCGATATATCAACCATTAGTTTTTTCAAGGTTAAGGTTTAGTAGATAATATATAAGTAGATAAATTACGTAACGCAATTACAAAAATAATAATACAGATTAGACGTTGAAGCGTAGGGCAAGTAAATCCACATTGATAACGATACCCCACAGGTACCTACAGCTGTTAGAAATTTGAATCAAGCAAAACTTCTGAGGTCATTAATTCTCTATTTATTATACCAGCCAAATAATTCTATTACGTGTGCGTCAAGATTCAATGGCTGCTGGTAACCATTTACCTGTCAGAGACTTTATAAATCGATTTAACTCCTTCCGTTCAGAGATTCTTCATTTATTGAAATCGCTACAAGAGCAATAATAACGACGATGTTTAATGAAATCTTAAAAAGTTACTTGTGATTGAACAAACAAGGTTCCTACTAAAACCAATTTTTCACAACAAAGCCAATCAGAAAAATGCTCAAACACGGTATGCGACAACTTAACCTTACCTTGGATCTACAATTTTGGCAAAATATCCAACTAAAAGCGCCGGCCATCAGTGCCATGTCAAAAATTTTATTACCATACAAAAATGTGAAACGTTATTACTAACGACACGTAATAAATAATTTTGTAATATTGTTTTTATTTTAATTATTAACACACATAGCCGATTTTGCACGCTGCTTTAGAAACAATTTTTAAGATTCAGATTTGTTTGATACAGACAGTACCAAAATGAATTCTATACCTTATAAAACGAAAAAATTCAAAGTCTTAAAAACAATTTTTGATAACCTTTCTCAGTACTTAATGAAACTGTAGAAAAAAAGTCAACAATAACATTTGTGTATTGCTTAGTGTTGACAAGATAACTTACAGTTTAGAATATCTAAAGTAAATGTTTTTACGATAAAATAAACTCAAAGTTTTAATTTCGTAAAGATAAACGCCAATGTAGAATTTAAAAATTAATAATCCTTCAAACGAAAATTTCGTTTTCCAATAAATTAATTTTTTTTATGAATCATACTTCAATTTGCAGATATGCAAAACATTAAATTGCAAAACAAAAATGTTTCTTTGTCTAAACTAGAAATAATTGTACTAAACTAAAACAAATTTATTGTCTTTATTAAAAGTATATTCTAACATATCTAATTTGTTGCAGCTACCATTAGCGCGGTATCGGATGGAATGCAATATGGATGGACGGCACCGGTAATACCAATTTTAGAAGCACCCGATTCTCCAATTGCTATCACCGAAACTGATGTAGTATGGTTAGAAAATATTTACATGTTAGGCGGATTTGCAGGATTACCACTAACAATATTCAGCGTTGACAAATTTGGACGAAAAAATTCGATTTTAATAGCAGCCGTTCAAAACGTAATTGCATGGATACTTATAGCATTTGGACCTTCTGTAGAATATCTCTACGTTGCAAGATTTCTTAGTGGAATAGCAGGCGATGTTGCTTTTGTATCAGCGCCTATGTACATAGGCGAGATCGCTGATCAAAAAATACGTGGATTTTTAGGTGCTTGCATTTACTTAATGATGCTACTAGGTATTTTAGTAGTGTACGCCGTAGCACCTTTTGTAACAATTCCAGTATCATCGGCCGTTGGATGTTCTTTCTTAGTAATACAACTAATATCGTTTCCTTTTATGCCCGAAACACCATACTATCTCCTTTTGAAAAATAAAAAAGACCGCGCTAGACAATCTTTGCAAAGACTGCGATCTACTATGGACGTTGAAAAAGAATTAGAAGAAATAGAAACCGCTGTAGAAAGACAGAAGACAGAACGCGGACGTCCAGTTGATCTCCTTATAATAAAGAGCAATAGAAAAGCATTGTTAATTATGACTGTATTAAATTGCGCTCAACATTTTAGTAGCATTAGTGTCATGTTAATGAATATTCACTCAATTTTAGACGATGCCGCTTCAATGTTAACATCAAGCACTGCGGCTATTATATTCTCAGCTTTAATGTTTGTAGCTGCACTAACTTCAGCAATGGTAATTGATAAGCTTGGACGAAAAATTCTTTTAAGCAGCTCGAGCATTTTAACGGGAATATCGTTAACAATCTTAGCATCGTATTTTGCTGTTAAAAACTCAGGCGTTGACGTTACATCTTATAATTGGGTACCTGTTTTTTCTGTAATGTTTTACGCTGTTACTTTTAAATACGGACTAGGTATGGTTCCTATAGTAATGACTGCTGAGCTATTCCCGACAAGTGTTAAAGCAATGGGTATGACAATTGCTGATGCAATGTATGTAATTTTTGCGATTATTTCTATATACTTATTCCAACACTTAAAAGGCATTTATGGCATGCACGTGCCTTTTTTCATATTTGCCGCTAGTTGCTATTTGACGGCAATTTTTACTATTTTTGTTATACCAGAGACTAAAGGTAGAACCTTAGAAGAAATTCAATTGATATTAAAGGGCATGCCGGTTGGAACATTAAAAAAAGGAGAAACGTGCGCTGAAAACAAAATAGAAGTCATCGAAGATACTCCTCTTTAACCTACGTCTTCATTTACTATTGTACCTTTAACTAGATATTTAATTATATTGTGATAATAGTATTTAGCATGTTTTTTTAGCAAATGTAATTTTATTAGAAATTGATTAAAGGTATTATGATTGTGATATATTAGCATAAAAGGACATGGTATAAAAATGGAAAGATGAACAGAAAACGGACTAACTTATTTTATTAGCCTAATTATAATTTCTTAATTAGAACTACATTTCTTTTTTGTAATAAATAAATAAATGTAAAAACTGTGTATTCTTTTGTAATCTGTAGTAAAGAATTTTCTTTGTCTACCTCTAAATGGAAAACTTTTTTCTATCAATTAATCGATCTTCAACTTTGAAAATAATATAAAATAGATAAACATCTTGAAGTGTATCATTTGATAAAATGGATAAATATCGGTTATCCATTGAAATGATTATATATTTCGAGTGGATCGTTATGTTATTTATAGAAATTTTTAAATGCAGTGATTGTTTTGTTATTGTTTGCACAAAGCTAGCTTTGTTTGAATGTAGGCATGTAGTTAGATAACAAACTTATGGTTATCAAAGCTATTTGTTTTAGATGCATTTTTAAAGTTAAAGTAAACATAAATAGTAAATTGCATTTGTATAATAATAAAAAAAGAAATCTATCTATCTTTTTATCAAACTGTATATTTTTTAAATTTTAACAAAATTACACAACACTAAAGTAAATACTATATGTACGTTTTAAACCAATCAAGCCAAGCAAAAATTGTCTAAAATAAATTCAAAACTAACGAACGATTTGAAAAACTAATAACACCAAAATAGCAATTTATAACACTAACACTATTTTCAACATGCTATACAGCAACACTAAAAAGATAGATTCAACACAATAGAAAAACATGACGTTTGCAATGTGTCTTACGTTGAACAAACCAAACGAAAGGTTAAAAATCGGATTAACAATCACAAATTCTATGATTTTAGATGTGGAAAATAATTTAAAAAATTCACAGATATCGCAAATCTTGCAACTATTTGAAGGTATTGAAAACAAACGCAATGTTACCTACGTAATATAATGAGTCGTATGATAATTCACAAATTGTTTGTATTTAACATTTGTTTATGAAATACCTGAAAATTGTTTCCCATAACTTCTTCATTGCTGGAAGATGATGAATCAGTAACACCAATGACTTATAGAGATTTTTTTGTAATAACAAATTATGAGCAAGACCGTTCATTATTAAGAATTGCTGCGCGTTGATAAAACATAGCATCCAGTGACATATCTAAAGAGAAACCCGATCGCGTTATCTTAAATCCATGCACTTAAACAAACATCGTGGCATGTAAATGGACAGGCGTCACTAATTATTCCCATTTTTGTAGTTCAATTTGCCTTTTATCTTTCCGACATCAGGATGCCATACGTCCGAATTTATACGGACATGGCCGGTAATTTAAGTCTTTGTACGGCATGCGGGGGGAATTCTAAGACGTCCGGAATTGCTACATTTAGGTAAAGCAATAAAAAAAAATCAAAAAACACAATGTTTTTATTAAAAAATTATTGTTACATGCATTTATTATGATCATTTTTTTTATATTTAACGCTCCCGGAAATACTTTTCAACACTTACGAATCTTTAATAATAATTGCTTTCTCATATAACGAAATTAGCATCATATTTACAATAAAGTTCTGAAATTTCTTCAAAAATCCGGAATTTACTCCGTAATTTTGAGTTTTTGATCTGGTAACCCTGTTCCAAGAGAAACGGAAATTGTGCTCGGCATTGAATTAGTATTAAAAAGTCTAAACCCAAACACTTTCGGCTGTTGTTTTCCATTTATAGTATTAGTCGTATGTTATAGTTTAGTGCAAAATGATTGCAAACTGGAGGGCACATCTTTTATAGAAATTTTTTTTAAAATTTTCTAAACGCTCAATAAACTCTGTCATAACTTCGCGAATCTTTTTATTCCACTAGAAGTCTACTCTTGACAACAGCATTGAGACAATGTTTTGGTTGTACAGCTTTAATGTCGTGAAAGACCGTACTTATTTACTTTCTCAAATCTAAGCTTTGTTTATGCAACAAGTATTAAAAATTATTTGGGTTGTGTTGGTTACGCTTAAGTTCTTTTTTCCAAGCGATGTACGGTAAGAAACACAAAGCAAGCAATATCTCCAAACATCGAACTTCAGCTTTGCATAGTTCAAATAATAATATTGCATTCACAAGCATGTAATGCAAAGGAAGGTTACAAAATTGTGATTCACTGACTGTCATTTTCTGCTGGGTTAGATACGGTTGAGAGCATTCGGATAAAAGTATAATTGTCTCTAGATACAATTAATTTTAGAGTCAAAGTAGAACTTTCAGAAATTTAGCCAGAGTTTGATTGAATACGATAGTATTAAATAAACAATTTATATTCCGTAATCCTTGCCAATTGCTTCACAGCAGTCAATTAATTGATGTGTTTAAGAAAACAGCAAAACAAAAGGATTACTAGATTTTAGTCTAATTTTATAGCGGTTCACAGTTCAACAGCTTCTGAGATTATGAGACGATTTGAGCTACGTTGCTAGATCCTTTCAGATGTAAATGTTGCAAAGTGGAGATTTCATCTTTCGAAATGTGCATCCACAATTCAAAAACTAGATTTTTTCCAACAGTTTGTCGCATTCGCAATTTCCTGTCATATCTGAAGAAGACTTACAGCAGACTAGACTCGCAATAAAAACATTTTGCAACGCAAAATAATTCACATGCGTTTTTATTAAATTCTCTAGGTGTTCTTAACGTGATCTTACGGCGCAAAAAAACAAACCTTATAAGCGACACGTCAATTGCCAAAGACAAAGAAAAAGAAAAGAAAATACTAAGTTTGCTTTCTCCGTTTCCAAAAAATAAAACAAACAGAAAACCTCGTTTGAACAATAGAGTTAAGTTTAAATAATATTTCTCAATTTTCTCACATTAAACAGTATCTCAATTCATTGCATCTCTCGTACAATAATCAAATAAAAAGTTTGTCTATTTATATATAGATAAAAGCCTAGCCGTTCAATTCAATAAAAAAACTTATTATTGGATAAATTAATTTAGGATTAATATGGAAAACTATTTTGACAGCGTCACGTGTCAATAGATCATTGACTTTTGCTGTCATTAAATCCAATGACAACTTTTCCACCCTCCGTACTAATTTATAGTTTTCTATATTATCATACGTGGTATTTTTACCACAGGACGGCGTTCCAAAAACATTTTAAATATATTGGTAATGTCTACACGACATAAAAGAGTACGGTTGTCTGTCAGTATGGTTGTGGAAACACATCGGTGTATCCTAGCGCTGACAAGTTCCCAAAGCACGAAACAGCTGTCCGCTAGTTCTGATGTTGTTTTTCACAATTATACTGATATTGTTCCTAACCTATTTTATAGTTGGGATTTTGACAGCGTCACTTGTCAATAGATCATTGACTCTCGCTGTCATTAAATTGTTACATTCGAATTTTTCTTTACGTACGTTTATTGTTTTCTATATTATTATACGTGGTATTTTTACCACAGGATGGCGTTCCAAAAACATTTGAAAAAAGAATTCAGGATTGTTCGCACAATAAGTTTTTTAGGTGAATGAGGCTTAGCGTTTCGCGATCATACAGATAAACTTGGTGACGCTAGCAATGGAAACTTTTTAGGAATATTAGAACTCGTTTCTTAATTTGATCCATTTATTAACGCAGTATTGCATGACAGTTTATCACGCAAGACCCTAGACATTAACATTTGAGCTGACGAGAGAGTAGTACCTGTGATAGCCGTGTTTCTATAGTTTAACAAACATAATCATTACTTTTAAAGCACTTTTTCAAAAATGTTTTTGCTTTTCTGCCAACTTATTTGACCTACGATATCTGGAACTAGCAGTCAGCTACTATAAAGACAAACTATTAGTCATCTTTTCAAATTCAAAAATTGAAAATGGCATATTATCGTTTACTATGGTTTCAGGTATCCCATGTACAGAAAAGAAATGTTTTAACCTAAGTATTACACCACTAGCAGTTTTATCAAGCAATTTCTTAATTTTGATCCACTTACTATTAATAGTAGTCGATTACAAGCAAATAGTCAGTATGTTTAAAAGTAAAAATATCCATACCTATTTTATAAGGCAATTCAAGAACTTCATGTCCTATAAGAGGTTCTTTAGCATTTGTTAAATTAAACTTTTCGCAAACTGTACATTTTTTAACTACACTTTCAATCTTTGTACACATACCAGGCCAGTAAAGCAATGATCGGTATGAACAATATTAAGCATTTCTCTTCTCATGCACTTAACACACAACTTTGAGATTATTATCACTACAAATTTCATTTTTTAGTTTTGATAAACAAAGACTCATCATCAGATGATGTACTCGTATTTTCTAAAAATTGCCTTGACAGAAAGTCAGCCATAAACATTTTACAACCCGGAACATAAGCAACTTCAAGATCATATTTTAACAATATCAAAATTATACGTTGCAACCTGGTACTTAAGTTATTTATAGCTTTTTTAATGGATAAAATAAGCGGTTGATGGTCTGTTTCTACAGTAACCTTATAACCGTAAATAAACGCCACAAGAAATAGCGCATAATTCTGTTTCTATAAGTGCCCACTTGAGCTTCTGTTAAGGTTTTAGAATAAAAGAGAACTGGTTGCCTCCCCTGTAACAAACAAGCTCCAATGCCCTCCTTCGAACTATCATTCGGTAAAGTTATTGGTAAACTTTTATCAAACATTTTCAACGTAGGAGCCTTGCTAAGTTTAATTTTTAATTCTAGAAACGCTTTATCTTGCTGTAGCTGCACAGCTTTGACATTTTAAGGAACTTCTAGCTGTAAAATAGCCTTAACATGACTAGTTTCACATTTAATACCTGCCTCTAAAATAACTAAGCCTAAAAACTTAACTTCATTAACACTATTTATTAAAACTAATTTATTTAAACTAAAAAATATGTACACGTTTATAATTAATCAAACTAATTAAATCTAAAGATATTTAATAAAAACACTTAGACGTGACGTAGAATCAATGTAAATCTACATTAAATCAATAAAATACGTCCATATTTTTCATCCGATGAACTTACCTAATATTGATTTTTTGTAAATTTCTAACCGTAGTGAAGTTTAGTGTTAAAAACTTAAAGTAAAAACACATGATAAGTTTTATACGTTTATTAATTGAATTTAAATTGAAACTACTCAAAATAAATTTTTGTATCTGTTATATAAAATATACGTAACATAAAATAAACTAAGCAATAAGTAAATATTTTTAGTGAGAAGGATGAACCTGATGCTTTAATAATAATTATCAACATTTGGCGTCAATTTTGTAAGGTTTAATCTTAAATCTCCTCGGCTAATGATGTCCAGTCTGTTTATTTTTCGTTAGGAGATTGGTAACAACGCTGAGCCCCCTTTGTACTAGGTATGATGATGGAAAGGAAATTAAAAATTTCTTCGTTATATTCCATAATACGGGATAAGTAATGGGTATATTGTTTTGCAGCTAAAATTGCTGATATCCGTTTTTAAACTGAACCTTAAGTTTTTCGTTTAAACTTAGTTCATTCAGTTCCTTTTGTATTATGACATTCGTTTTTTCTATGTCACTAAATGGGTTAATTATCTACGGTGGTAGTACCATAGTCAAAATATCCTCAAACCTAGTTTCCAAATCAGAATAGAGGGCATATAAATGTTGAACGAAATTGGGGAACTGGGAAAATTCGCCCCGTCTAATATTTTGCTTCATTAGTTTAACTCTGGCAAGAAACGCCGATAAGATCGACTTTATTTTAATCAAATTTAGACTGTCGCCTTGTAACTGCAAATTAACCATATTAAATTTTGTAAACAAATCTGTTCAATAGGCGATATCTGTTTTCCACTTCATTAAATTGTCTTTAAAAATTTTATCTTTAGTACCCAGAAATTCTAAAATAGTCTCAACAAGTGCAATAAATCTTGTCAAACATAAGCCTTTCGACAGCCAGCGTACTTCAGTGTGAAAGTGTAATTGATGAAAGTGTTTGTCCTTTTCTTCACACAACTGCACAAATAACAGCGTATTCAACGTGTTGCTTCGGATTCGGTTTACTGCATCAATGACTAATATAACCACCGATATCAACAATAATATCATTTACTATATTAACCAATACGAAACAAACAATTTGTATAACTTCGATCATTGAACTGAAATTTTCATAACGTAATACCCTGTATATCAAATTAAAATTAGATTCTGGTTTTGACGCCTTCTGCCGATCTTTCTGGTTACTGACAGGTTGCGGATTCATTTTGAAGCTTTCAACTACGTGAGACGGTCTGTGCCGAAAAATTTGACCTAATTCCGAAGATTCTAAGTGCATCTACTGTGATGAGTACGAAATTATAAGTTAATTGCGAATTTATCGTAATCTATTCGGCACAGGCCGTTTCGTCACGCTTGAATCACATGTTCGATTCAATAAAAGAACAATGAAAAATTAATACTACTGATAAATACCGCTACCGAACGCTTAAGATTTTGGAAGGCATATTATCCCCAACGAAAACGAAGTCTCGACAAGCATTTACCTTGGAGATGTTGTTTCTTATACACCTGTCGATTGCGTTACCACCCATCTGTTCGTAATCGCAAATAACAGCATTCGGTACAACGGGTTTTTATATCTCATTTAATTTATTATTATTAACGATTTTGTAGCTTTCTATCTTCGTGAGTTATTGTGTGACACGATTTGCTATTCAATATCTATTCTAGGTTACTACCGGGGAAAACGTTTTCTTCGCTCAAGTAGGTACTGGATTTTGGGTAAGTCTGTTTGATTATTTTTTTTTCGCTGTCATAAAAGTCACTCATGGAAATTTGGCTAATGTTAATTTCCGTAATTACGTTTACTGTTACAATACCATTAAGGTAATTTCAATTATCATTTTGTGTGTATCGCATGCTGTGTACAAACGATATTTATTACGAAAGTTTCTTCGCTATTTGCTACGACTTAACCTATGTATTGTGTGTTGCCGATACGTCTGGCATTTATGAATTGAGAAATTAAATATACCTATACAGGAAACCCCAGAGTTAGACAACAGGGCCAGACCTGGGCCAGTACTGGGAAACCTAAGTTTGGCGTACCTTGTTACGGTCGAATTTTCTTTACGTACGCCTATGTTATTACGGACGAAATTTTCTTTACGTACGCCTATGTATTTCAACGTGAAATTAGATTCGGGTTGACGCCCTCTAACGTTCGTTTCTCGTTGCGGGTCATTTGGCGGAAATTCGTCACACGTAAATGATATAAAATGGTCTGTACGCATTGAATAGTTATGTTATCTATTACCATCTGGAAAACCAATTATAATTAGTGAATGATCTAATTTCTTCGAAGCGTTACAGGGTAAGCTACTGTCGTCTTTTAGTAAAAATTCGTTCGTAATTCGTTATTCCTTTTAACAGCCATTTTGCGTTCCTTCCTTGTTACAAGCTTTAGCTGTTTACAAACCTGCACGGCCAACTCTCAATAATCGGAGAGAGGGGTAGGTTTTCTAGAAGTATATAAAAGATAATTAAGGGCGCCAGAGCCTATCCAAAGTCAGTTCTGCTTGCTCACCACAGAATGGTATCACTTGTAACAAGATGTTAGGTTTGTAACTGCTGAAAGAAACGAATAAAAGGAAAAGAAACTCAATCGTTAATGACAATGGTGCTTTAATTACTCTATCACGATAAATATAATAAGAATTAAATAGTCAAATCTGAGTAGGTACTAGCGAGAATATACAAAATCGAATCACCGTAAGATCGGCAACTTACACTACATAGATAAATTTGGTTTACAGGAATAGCGAAGAGTAAATTTATAATAAATCTCAGTTGCATATAGCAGGCGAGATACATGAAATAATGATAATAAGTACGGCCTTAATATTACAATCTCATAATAAATATTGGGAGTACACAGCATACGTCATACCCAATAAGCAATAAGCAAGAAAAGTACTACGGAATTAATATTCACACAGTTTCGTGAGCGACCTTGTTGACAACAAAATAAGATACATATAAAATCACTTACCAAACACAGGAGTTTCACAGGTGCGTAGAGAAAGTACTTTCTCTCCAACACGTCGTCCTATAAATAATTTGAATTGCAAATCGTGTCAAACCAATGCCTCACGAAATCAAGATCTATAACATCATTACTTAAATTTTTAAAGTACACACATAGCACAACCCGAAAGTCGGATGCTGTTTTACCCTTTTTCTATGATTTAGTTAATTCCAACAGTAGGCCTTAGAAATATTTAGAATCGTCCCAACACAATATTCGTCGAGGGTTATCTCTCGTCTTTCGGTATCGGATAGAATTCATGGGCCGGATGGTGGCAAGAATAGCCGGTGACGATACGAATATCCCACGATCGTAACGAAATCACAAACTTTCCCTGGTGGGCTTTAAAATATAACCAGAATGCCCTTAGTTATGAGGTGGCACATGGTGGCTAACCAAAAAGACATAAAAATTACCTTTAATTACAGAAAGAAATAAAATCACTTACGCTGCGGGAGTAACTTAGTTAATTAAGGAAACTACATAATTTCCATCGTGTCCCTAACACGTGGATGAATTTAGAGAACGAACTTTCACTCACGCAGCCCTAGATATTACCAGTTACGATGTTAGAGTCAAAATGCCGGAAGTCGCATCGGAATGACGTCTGCTCAATCCAAAGTGAGCAACGAACCCGATAGATGGCGTCAAGAAATATCAAAGTAATTTTAATTAAATTGATATACAGGGTAATGCATTATTTAAATTTATGCACGTAACATCCTTTTACATCTGTTACCTTATCGATAAATGGCTATCGTAAACGACTGCTAAATAAGTCAGCACGTTGCCGTACACGGGCACCAGCGGAAGGCGATTTCCACGCCACGAAATTGGGGCCTTGCGGAGCCTTCCAGAGCAAATAGTGCTACACGTGGATGACACGACGTGACTTGTATTAACCACCTATTTGTGGTCCCACTATATTCAGTAGTCGATACCAATTTACGAAGGGATGAACCTCGACAAATATTGGGATGGGACGATGCTAACTTTTTCTTTATAAGGCTTATGGTTATAACTAATTAAACCACAGACAAGGGGTACCACAGCATTCGACAACCGGGTTATATTATTTATACTTTCTTGTACCTTAAGTAACGATTGTTGTAGATTTTGATTTCGTGAGACATTAGTTTGACACGATTTGCGATTCAAATTGCTTACAGGATTACGTGTCGGGGAAAGTACTTTCTTCACACAAGTGGAAGTTCCTGTATTTATGGTAAGTGATTTTATATGTTTTATTTCGTAGTCAACCAGGTCACTCACGAAACTTTTGCTATTAGTTCTGTAATTATCGACATTGTTGTTTACCAGTTAGGTAGTAAATTTTACTTATGTTGAGTTGCGCATGCTGTGTACTACCAACGATTGATTAACGTTAGGGCTATATTAATTCCGCACGCTTTGTTACGATAAGTTAACATTAATGTAGTAATTTATTATTACTGTGTTTGATTGTCAGTAAGGCCATATTACTAATTATTTTGTGTACTTCGCATATTGTATGCAGACGAATTTTACTACCATCTACTCTTCGCTAGTCATGCCAATGTAATCTACATATGTATTGTGTGTTGCCGATACTTCGGATATTTAGTTATACTCGGACTAAAATTATTCTTGTTCCTGCTACCCAATTGTTATCCAGTCGAGCGTTAATCTATTTATCATTATAAAGGAATTAAAGTGAAATTGTTATTAACGATTTAGTTTTTTTTCTTTCGCTTCTTTCAGCATTACGAACCTAACATCTTGTTACAAGTTTATACCAGCTGTCTTGAGCGGGACAGCAGTGACTTTGGATAAGCTCTGGCGCCCTTAAGTATCTTTTCGTTATTATCTAGGAACCCTCCCCTCTCACCGACTATTGTGAGTTGGCCGTGCAGGTTCGTAAAATAGCAAAAAGCTTGTAACAACCTGTATTGGCCCAGACTTGGGTTAGGATTAGGTAGCTCAGCCTCGGCCATTCCATGAGGACATAAGCTTGGGCCAAGACTGGTTGGCCCAGCTTCGGCGATGCAAATTATTAGCCAAGCTTGGCCCCAGCTTGTTTAACTCATCCTTAGCCATTCCATGAGAATCCAAGTTTGGCCCAAGCCTGGATAACCCAGCTTTGGCTATTCCATGGGAACCCAAGCTTGTCCTACACTGGTTGACCCATCCTCGGCCATGCCAATTCTTACCCAAGCTTGGCCCAAGTTTGCATAACCCATCCTTGGCTATTCCATGGAAACCCAAGCTTGGCCCAATACTGGTTGACCCAGCTTCGGCCATATAAATTATTAGCCAAGCTTGGCTCAAGCTTGTATAACCCATCCTTAGCCATTCTATGAGAATCCAAGTTTGGTCCAATCCTGGATAACCCAGCCTTCCTATTCCATAGGGACCCAAGCTTACTTCAAGACTGGTTGACCCAGCCTTGGCCAAGGCTGGATTATCCAAGCAAATAGCAATAATAATTATTTTTCAATGTTAAAAATTTTTAAAAATTGGGTAATAAGTTGAGTTATGATAATATCGAAAGTGTAGAATTGAAACTTTAGCCGTTCGGTTACGTATGGCGAGATTCGGATATTTTCGTTTAGCGCAGCCGCCATCCTTGTTTACATCATCTGTTAGTTAAATGTAAGGTTTTTCTCATTGCTAGAGTAGTAAAGGTAATGATGCAAATCTCCGAGTTTCAGTTATACAGTCATTGAATGTTAGTACTTTTTAAATAGAAGGAAAATGTGAACTAGTGATGAAGAATAATAACTGTACTAGCTAAATGTTAATATAATTTAAGACGAGATCTAAATAGTAATTAAAAAACTTTATGTAATTTAAATAGGCTTGGCCCAGGCTTTTACAAACTTGGACCCAGCCTGAGCCAAGCCTGGGCTCATGGTACTTTCTTCTATGGGTACTCCTGTTAATCTTTTACGTCACTAAATTAAAGTTTTTATACCTGTTAATCTTTCTTTTATGGTAACATACTTTTCTCTTTTAATTGTGGTTACCCGAACACCAGAGTAACAAGGATTACGAACCTAAAAATTCTTTACAAGTTTGAACCGTCTGTCTTGATCGAGGCAGAAGTGTTAATTAGAATTGATCTGGTGCCCTTAATTATAATTCACTGGAACCTTCCTTATTTCCGACTGTGTGAGTTGGCCGTGCAAGGTTCGTAAGATCTAAAGCTTGTAACACATGTTCGGGTAACACATCAATGACAAATTTTATTAAAACTTGTGCATTCCATTTCTGTTGGGATAAATTATAAACACAATGTCAAATAAACAAATCTATTTACTAAATGCACAAATTCAATAACCAACAAAAGAAATATAAGTCGAACAATTTATAACATATGTACAAAGATTACATGTTTATATACATGAAAATACATCAAACAATTATCAGTTACATAAATAACTGCTACTACATTTTCTAAATTTAAACTAAGATCAGATCTGTCTTTCACAAGCTTATCAACTAAATTATTTATAAAGTTACGATGCAAATTTATACAAATCAATTTCTATCTATACGATCGAACAACAAAAAGCAAATATTACGATGTTTCGAAAGCTAAATGTTACTATAATATTTACGAATTAGCGATTTCTTTGTCTGACGACAAAGGCTTCTATTTAAATTTTCTAATTTAATATCAACGAAAGCGATGGTGAAGAGATGCAATCAATGTACATCCTTCGAAACTTATACGATTTACGAAATAACGAATTTCATACCTTATGTATGTAATGGTTTGACAAGGTCAAACATTGAAGTTTCCTTATCGACAATACGATACTCAATGGAAATTTACAACTTCTGCGACTCCAGAAAGTGTAATTCTTCAATACAATAACAACGATTTGTAGACATAAAAGCGAATTCCATTTATGCTACGACGATATCTCAATTGGGATGCTACTTCCAATTCTAACGAGATTTAGGATTTTCGAAGTTGGATCAATATTACAATAGAAAGACGACGCCATATTTCTATAACCAAATGTGCCATGCTTCATTTCAATTTTCGACTAAATATTCGAACCAAATCTTAAAAGCTATTAACGGCAAAACGAAATTACAATAGATTCAACAATTTTAACGAATTCTTACCCTTTTAATTACATTAAGAAGGCTTAAGAGCTAAGTAAACATGTTGACTTGCGAAAAATACAATTGAAAAAGAACGAATGATCGGTATTCGCGCATGACGATCTTGCGCGACCAACGATATTTAAATTAACTAAAAGTTTCCTAACCATAGGCGTGCTATAAAACGTATGGGTTCGAGCGACAATATAAAATTTCAAAATTAGGCGTTACACTAATTAAAGAGATTCATGAAATCTAACACTCACATTTTTAGCAACTAAATGTTGTCGATGAATGACGCAATATATTGCTAACACCCCTGACACATTTTGTTTTAAATAGCTTATAAATTTACGATAACGTCCAACCATGGCAGGTGCTCCATCTGTAGCTACTGATATTATATTTGATAAAGGGATTGCTTTTTCAATGAAATAATCCTTCAAAACATGAAATATTGATGCACCTTTAGTGTCGGTTGTCAAAGTTCATGCAAAGATCAGTTCTTCGTAGATTCATAATAAAACGAACATATGCCAATAATAATGCTGCATTACCAGGTCAAATTGACTCGTCCAGTTTTATAGAGAAATGGGTTGTTTGCAAATAATTACACAAGAAACTTTCAATATCAGAACTCATTTCATCAATACGTATTTCAACAGTATCGTTGTTTAAGAGAATTCTTTTAATGATATCAGATGCAGGTTTGTGTAAAACAGTTTATAAAACCTCTTCAACGGCTAGCAAAATTAACATCTCTCTGATGCTATGCGGTTTTCAGATTTTGTTATAAGTAGCGAGATATTGTAAGACGCCCGCAAACCATCATCGTTTCTTTATGACGTCGAAGCAAACATTCGTTCCAACGTGGGTCTCTTCTGAAATTCATCTTTGAGTGTTTGAAATTATGTCAAATCTTTATCTGTTTTATCAGGGCGACATCTTCTCAGATGGTCCTGCACCTTAGATGGTTTCATAGCGTCATTGCCCAAAACTTTGTTGCATAAAAGGCACATAGGCAATTGTTTGTCCGACAATGATGTTATGAAGCTAAGTTTGAAATAATCAACACTGTACTCTTTACATTTCTTTTTAGATTTGGACATGGCATCAGTCATCTGTGGGCAAAGTAATCTATTTAAATAAGACATAAAGTCCAGCAGCTGTATATTAAAAAATCAAAGTTAAATAAACCATACGATTTAAGTATGGTCTTAGATTTTATGGCAGGCATAAGCGTACGGCCATTATAAATGAATGCAAGAAGGAAAATGTTATGAATGATTCTTAAGGTTTTGATATGATGGAACTTTAAAGAAATTTGAAAGTAACATGACAAAAAATGTTAAAATAAAATATTATAGAACGAATAATAATAACAAATTGTTATGCAATTTATTTCTACGTATATTCGACTGTCATGTGTAAAAATTCACTGTTTCCACTTTAGCAATAATACAAAATTTTAATGTCAATATAGAGAAGTATGTACAGTACAGTATCCAGAATCCGAACTTCCGTAATCCGAACATTCCAGTAATCCGAACTAGCCCACAGTGTAACGACCAATAACCAAAAGTACGGATTTTTTACTTTTTTTGTGAAGTTATTTGGTAAGATATATGTATTTATAAAAGAATAATAAATGCCTAACAAGGTCGTAAATAAGTAAATATTGACACACATACATATTTATTTATGTGAGCAGCCAAAATATGTAGTTTAATTCCATAATAATTTTTTCTTAAATATGTTTCCTATATATAAACATTTAAATTCTATAAAAAAAACAACAAATGAGAGTGTGTATTCGAAATTCTTCAAAAAACATGCAGCTGTACAGTTGTGAATTTCTTATTTTCTTAATTTATCTTTCAAAGTGGTAACATATTGTATGTTAATAATAAAATACATACGTAATATGTATGTACAGTTGTCTTTTTTTAGATTTTTCCGAAAGCATTCCATAATCCGAACATCTCCTTGCAGCAATTAGTTCGGATTACGGAGATTGCATTGTAATTATAATAACGATTGCTAAAACTTTGAAAAAGAAACTATTGAGGAATACTCGTGCAATTTTGCATGATTTGAATATTAAACTACTAATAACCGAAGTCATGATTGGCGTAATTTATCTATCTTTGCTAACTACGAGTACAAAACTAAAATTTAATAAAAAATAATGTACTTACTTTTCTTCCGGCACTCTCAAACAAAATAACACTGATTCACTATAATTTGTGTGATAAACTACCAGTTTATACTTTTTTAAATATTTTCTTAGCACTTTCCTTTTCAAGATTGAGCAAACGAATAAACGTATTTGTCTCACATTCGTATTTATAGAGTGACGAATTGAACAAGTCAGTGCAAGTTTGCGAAGCTCTGAGACTGCACGTATGCTTGTAACAAGATGATACTGGTATACCATTATGTGCAGGTTTTCACATGTTCAAAATGTATTGCGATCACTAAGCTAATGCCTACATCCTACAACTTACACAATTTTATAAATATATATAATAAATTTTTTACTTCATAGGTACTTTTATAAATAATGTATATGTCTTTATATTATAGGCTAGTATAATGTAAGTAAATAGGTATTATCGGTGTATGTTGAGATCCACTATCGTGGACCCCTATTTTCATTTCATGGATCCCCAAATTTTTTTTCGCTGACGTAGACCCTTTGCAGGTTGTCAATAGACTCCTGGGGGTCGATATAAACCACTTTGAGAATTACTGCATTAGATTAATGTACTAAATTTTTTTTGATTGAATCTGAACAAGAATGTGTAGATCAAGACAATGTATTATTACTTTCATTTAAGGTAGGTGATTCATCAATGTTGTGTACCAACATTCACGAACCAATGTAAAAATTGATACTCACAAATTAATGAATTTATATTTATTAATTTGTAGTACAATAACTTTACATAAGGAATGACGGAAGTATATTAAGTATGTGCCATACTATTTTCATAGTTTTATACATCCCGTTGCCAATAACACTTTTAGATCAAATGTTCTAGAAATAGTGTAGCATAACAAATAAAAAAATATAGATATAAAAGCATTTTGTAGAATAAGATAAAATCTGGATATTGTAATGTGTGTATGTATTTTTTAGTTAGCTGTAACACGACTGAAATTGATAAACAAGAAAAACAAAAAAAATGCAAAATCTAATATCTTATTTACTATTGATGAAATAATAAACAAATTAAACACAAAGTATTGATTATGAAGAAATCAGACTTTGTTGAATACCTTAAAAGATTCAATTACAAAATAGAATGTTGTTAATTAAGAGTCTACACCTGTTAAATTTTTATTTAACTAATAAATAACAACCTTTATAAATATAATTATAAAGGCGTAAAAAGCAATAGCAAAATTAAAATTTTCTTCTATCATTTTTCAAGTTTATCGGCAGATGTCGTTTACAGTATAAAACATGCACAATCTTGTATTTTTTAATTAAAATACTTATTAAGAACAACGATAAGTTTTATAAATACGAGTCGTTTTTAATATACAAAGTAATTACGAATCAATATAACGCAATCATAAATTACAAGCACATTTTATCAGGTAATTGCAAGAGCTTAATTTAATTAAACCAAATATTAATCGAATAGAACTCTATTTGATTTTGTAAAATAAATTAATAATTTCGGGCTTTTAACTTATTTTCCGCGCCAATAAACGATGAACGTAATCTAAATAAATTTCCTAACCCAAGAATTTATATCCTGTTCAAAATATAGTATCAGATAATAAAATATTTTTAAGATGTAATTTTATGTAGGTATTGTAGTATCTTGAGGAAATTGAAATAAATTTGGTAAAGGTTTTCGATAATATACGGAGTATATTAGGTTCCGACCTTTATATAATAAAGGTAAATGGCTGGCTCATACGACGAAATATTCTTTTATGTTTAAAAATAAACAATATATTGAACTGGAAATAAAACTTACAAATTACATTTGTTTCTGTACTAAGTTTATTAACAATAAATTTAATTATTAAAATTGATTATGCTAATTAATGCTTAATAATTTAGTACTATCGCAATATCAGTTTTTATGCCAAAAGACGTAAATAAAAACAGTTAACAATTAAAATTATTCAAATTACCAGTCCACCAATAATAAATTCGCTAATTTTCAAAATGTATTTACATATGTTTCGAGAGACTTATAAAAAGTTAAAATTACTAAAAAAATTTAACTTACATTTTTTGAACAATGTCAAATATGAAAATTTGTACTAGATAATTAAAAAATTTAAAAATGTAAGTTGTATAAAATGTTAAATGTAAATTATTAAAAAAGGAAGATGGTGCAATTTAGAAACAAATCTAAGAAAAATTAAGTTTAAAATCATAATTGAAATTGGTTTGATCGTTCAACACAAAATTTTAATTGATATTTTAATATAAATCAACTATAGCAATTCAAGAATTTGTTTGTTATTTATGTTATTAAAAGGATAAAATAATTTGTAAGAAAAAAGAGTATGAAGATTATCTAAAAAAATGTTGCGCAAATGTATATTTCACTGAATTTGGATTATTAATATATTTTTCCTATTAGACCAAGTGTAAATTTTATTAATTTACCTACCAATAAAATTAGCAAATTTTTAACTAAAATAATTAATGTTGAAATGAATTTTGTTTCTACTTACTCAATAAAAAATACAAAAGAACTAATAGATTCTTTAAATAATTTAATTTTTCCTTCTGATACAATCTTAAATCTTGTTTCTTTTAATGTTTTTTCTTTTTCCTTTAGTTCCTCCTACAGATGTATCATATATAATCTCTAATCTTCTTTCACTTTCTGATATTCCTGATTTTTTTAACAAATTACTAAATTTTGTTTAAATAACGTTTTCTTCCAATTTAATAATCAATTTTTTAAACAACATCTAGGTCTTCCAATGAGTTCTCCTTTATCACCTATTTTAGCTGAAATTTTCTTAAAAAATTTAGAAAGTAAATATATTTCTAAACACCAAATTTTCTTACAAAAAATAATATTTTGGAAAAGATATATCTTTTAAAAATTATAAAATTGAATTAGATATTATTTTTTATTTAGCTTATACTAATAATTTTCCTTTAGATATTATTTATAATAATTATTACAAACACTTATATAAACATTGTATTAAATCTTACACTAAATAAATACCAATTTCATCAAATTCTACTAACAAATTTTTTTCTGTTCCATTTATACCAGATTTTCTCAATTTTTTTTAAAAATTAAGTAAAGGTAACGATTTCAAGATTTCTTTTTCTAATGAAATATATCTTCGGAATCTTTTTTCTTGTAATATTCTCAATAATAATAATAATTTAAATAAAAGTGGAGTTTACAAATTAAGTTGTTCTTGTAAAAAAATTATATTGGTATGACATAAAGATCTTTTCAAACTGAACATCTTAGATATTTAAAAAATACTTCAAATATTATAATAATGCAAATTCAGTGAAATCTACATTTGCGCAACATGTTTTAGATAATCTTCATACTCTTTTTTCTTACAAATTATTTTATCCTTTTAATAACATAAATAGCAAACAAATTCTTGAATTGCTACAGTTGATTTATATTAAAATATCAAATAAAATTTTTTGTTAAGCGATCAAACCAATTTCAATTATGATTTTAAACTTTAAACTTAAATTTTCTTAGATTTGTTTTTTTAATAATTCACACTTAACATTTTGTACAACTTACATTTTTTAATTTTTTAATTATCTAGTTACAAATTTTCATATTTGACATTGTTCGAAAAATGCAAGTTAAAAATTTTTTTTGTATTCTTAACTTTTTATAAGTTGTGAATATTTTTTTGAAGCTTTTTAAAGATGAGCTTCATAATTTTAATTTATTTTTGGTGGCTGGTAATTTGAAGAATTTGAATAATTAACAAGTTAAAAATTAAATCGAATTTGATAGGATACTAATGCTCAAACCTTGTATACAAAAAAAATCTTTAACGCAGAAAAAAAGACATAAAAGTTAACTCCGTCTTTAATGTAGTTCGTCTGAAAGCAACGGTTTTAAACCTAAACGCATACAGAACGGTTTTAAACGATTTTCCAGAAAAAAAACTATTACAGGATAGAGAACTCCAATGTTTTGTAAAAACGAAAAAAAATGAATGTCAACCTAAATTAATACAACGTGTCAAAAACATTTTCTTTTTAAATTACAACACAAACGTATAAGTTACTTATTACGTTTATTTTCAAGGAATTCTATTTTCAGCGAAATATCGTTCTATTTAAGTTTTAATAAAAGAGAGCACCGCAAAACTTGCAAAAAAAATCTATTTTTGTCAAAAAAATAAAACAAATTTAACCGAATGATAGCTACTTAAAATTCAATTTTGAATTTAATCCCAATTCTATGGACGTACAAGTGGAACTTGACTTGATGCATTGTTATTCGAATAGGTCGTTAAATTTACTTTTTAAAGCTTATTCGATTTTTAATCAAATTTATTTAATTCAATTTAATGAATTAATTAGTAAAGGACCTAACACCAACATTTAAATGCCGATTATACTAAATTATGATTTATCATAATATTGTTCATTATCAACCCTCTAAAGCATTAGTTTCAGATTTAAGTTTTTTACTGGTAAAAATAATTTTTTTTTTCAAATTTATTATATTTTATAAAAAGAGTACTGACGCGCACATAGCATTTAATTTCGAATTCTTTAACTCATATCAGTTCTATTCAAGCATTCTCGGAATATTTCTATTAATCTCATGTGGTGACTGCTTTTCACAACAAAAAGCTCAATATAGTTGAAATAATTAAAATACTTTAACACATTTATTGTGTTTCAAAGTTCGTACAAAATAGTACACTGTGTTCATAGATAACAATTGCCGTATTAATGCGATTTATTAAAGCTACATCATAGTCGACTTGGTATGACAACAAATAAGATTGATGATTCGTAAATTTTGAAAGTTTAATTTATTATATACTCTATTTATTTGAAATATGCTTATTTAAATATTATTCAAACAATATAAACCGTAAAGTATTAAAATATATATTAAATATTTTTCGAGTATAAATAGTTAAGTAGAAACTTACAAGTTATGTAACAAATTAAGAAAATATTAAAGTTGAGTACATTTAATATAAGACAAAACTTAAAATATAATATTATAATGTATTTCAGTATGTTAACAAATCGTCTTTTTCTCCGCTTAGCGTTTACCATTTTGGGTTTGCTGTTTCTTGTTTACAAAAATTTTTATTTTCCTAGTCTCCATCAAAACCTTTTTCTGCCATTATTAGTTTAAGGCAGCTTTCCCATCCTTCTTCTCTAATGGTCTGTGTTTGTGGCCCCATTTCAACTATGTTTTTAACAATACTATAAAACATGTAATTTTGTTTTTTATTTATATTTTCAATTCATAGTATTTATTAGTTTCACTTTATTTGTCTAGCTAAGTGTTACAAAATCATTCACGTTCCCCTATTTACAATTTTACACTTTTTTTCCTTACATTTACATTGCATTACATTTCTTTTTGCATTTATTACATTTCCTTTTTCTTCCTCTCTTCTTAGTTGTTTCCTCCATCTCCATACTTCTTCCATCCACTTCGCTTCATTCCTATTTTCTTCTAAAATTTCCTCTACTTTTTTAACCTCTTTTCTTAACTTCCTACATTCATTCCTAATGTGTGTAAGTTCTTCCGTCTCTTCTCCACATAGTCTGCAACCTTGCTATCATTTTTTCTTCTTGTTGCTTTTATTACCTTCCTTCTTTAGAGATTCTGGCACCCCTTCTCCCTTGATATTCTTGTAATTTACATTATATCTGCCCTCCTTTATCTTTGTCTATTTTTCCTATTTTTCTATGTTCCGATGTCTCCTTATTATTTCTTTTCTTACGTCTACTCCCTCTTCCTTTAATCTCTCTACTTTTTCTCTTGCGTACCCGTTTCTTTTATAATATAATATAATATTTGGTTCTTTCCTTCAGATTTGCTTTGTATTTTATAGCCCTTTTTCTGTCTCTACTCTTATTTTTTCTGCCTACACTTTCTTCCTTATAGTAGACTACGGTATTTCTCCGTTTAGCACTAATATCCATTTATAGTATTTTTCTTGTATCCCTTCTACCTTTTTATACTCCTTTAGCTCTAATGTTTCCACCACATATATCACCACACTTTTTATTAAGTTTTCAAACAGCAGCCTTCTTTTTTCTATGTCCTCTCCGAACAACCTTTCTCTGACACTCCGTACTTGTTTTATTAACCTGTTTCTTTTCCTCACTCATGTGTTTTTCCTCCTTATTATCCTGCTTCATCGTGTAACCCAGGTATGTGAATTCATTTACTTGCTGCCGTTCTTCCTTCCTCTCTTTCCACTCCTCTCTTTTTCTTTTCCCCATTTCTTTTCTAAATACCACTATTTTTGTTTTCTCGGTATTTACTTCTATTTCTTCTTTTTCATGTATTTTTCCAGCGTTAGCATCATCTTCTTTATTTCCTTTTCTTTCTACTAACATTATGTCATCTCATGTACCAACGACCACATCTTTACTTTCCCTACTACTATTCCATTTATCTGTTGTCCTATTATTGTCTCTTCCAAATCTCCCGTATATACTGCAAACAGACTTGGGCTCAGTGGGCATCCCTATCTCAACCCTCTCCTTGTAACAAATTTCTTGCTTTCTTCTCCATTCACTTTCACTCTGCTCCTCGTTTCTTTGTAAATTTCTTCCATTATTTCTATTAACCTTTTATTTATTTTGTTTCTCTTCATTTATTCCCACAATTTTTCCTTGTTCACTTCAAAAACGGTTTTTAAATCTACGAAAAATGCCACCATTTTCTCGTTTTTTCTCTCCAGCTTTTTATTTGCCAAATGTTTCATTATATAGTATATACTATATGTTGTTTATCACTCTTCTCCCTTTCTGTATCCCGCTTGTTCGTCTGGTACCAAACTCCGTTCCTCTATTTCTTTCTGTAGTCTTCTTTGTAGCAGTGTCGCAAATTACTACTACTACTTCTTTTCTTTGCCTCTCTTCAACTTTTTGGTTTTGTTCTTTCCCCCTCAGCAGGTTTATAAAACATCCTTTCCATTCTTTTATTTGTATTCCCTTTGTCGTGCATTTTGTTTTCCTTTCTTTTTTGTACACTTTTCGTTTTTATTCCATTGATCTGATCTTCTTGTTTCTTTTTGTTTTTTTCCTTCTTTCTTTTGCATGTTTCCTTGTATATTTTTACTGCTTTTTTGTATTCTTCTTTTTCTTTATTTTTTTCTAATGTATTTGCCTTATTCTTTGCCTCCTTGCATTCCAGACCCCACCATTTCTTCCATTCTGTTTTTGTCCCTTTCACTTTCACACCTTTTTTCCATTTCCTCCACACTCTTTGTAATTCCTTCTCTACCCATACCGTTTTCCCTATTCTCTCTTTGTATCTCTTTATACTCTCTTCTGTTCACATTTTTGTTATTATGAACTCTTCATTTTTTTCTTCTCTTTTTTTTCCATTGTCAATTCTAGTGTTTGGTAGCCTGACTCCATTTTTTCTCCCACTTTACATGTCTTCACCTTTCTTCCAGCTTTTTCATTTGTCATTACAAAATCTATTATTGATTCTCCATTTTTTTCTATGTACGTATATATTGCCCCTTCTTTTTTTCTGTTTTTATTTATTATTTCTCACCCCTCTTCGTTGCAAATTTTCAGCAATTTTTCTCCCTCTTTATTTATCACTTTGTCTTTTGTTTGTTTTTTTCTCGTCCCTTTCTTTTTTTGTATTCCTTTCGCTTCTCCTATTCTCTCGTTTTTCTATAGTATTCCATCTAGAGATTTTGTGGCATTTTCTCTTTTACAATTCTGGAAGTTTTTACATGTACCTGTGGAGCTAATACTGGTACCTACATTTTTTAAGTGTTTACAGTTTTTAACTTTCTGATCACCGATGTATAAATTATTTGTAATATACATATATTAAACTTTTTGGAAACTTATTGTCAATTTCCATTCTCCGAACTCTTCTTTTAATTTTTGTAGTATATACTCCATGTTGTTTTGATCTTTTGTAAACAGAACTTTGTTGGCTACAAAAAGTAAATAATGTAGGTACTGTTTCTTACTTTTATGCCCATTCCGGAATATTCTTTGTACAATGTTTCTAAAGCTTGTTCTATATATTTGTTGAAGACAAAACATAATAAGCTACACCCTTGCTTTAAGCTTTTTGTTGTTGCTATTCTTTTGTTGATTTTTTTTCTATTTTTATTCTAGATTTGTTGTTTGTATTTTATCTTTTTATTATAACTGTCCACTTTTTCTTCACTAGTAGAGTCCTCGGTGTATTGTTGTAGGCTTTTTCTAGAACTATGAAACGCAAGTCTATCCTTTTGTTTTTTCTTATTGTATATCGTTCGAACATTTATTTTTTCTAAGCCCACTTTGTTTCTTGCTAAAGTGTATGCTTTCTTATTTTATTTTATTTTTTATTATACTACTGAACAGCTTAGATATTGAAGTGATTGCGCTTATGCCTCCAGTATAGTTTGAACATTGTTGTTTATGTCCTTTTTTATATATTGAGCTAATATATGATTTCTTCCATTCTTGAGGAAATTCAAATTCTTTTTCAATTTTGTTTTGTATTTTACTAATGACAATGACTGCGGGCCGCTCCGTTTTGGAGTATTGACGGAGTAACTAAAAAAAATCAAATTTTTTATAATTGCAATGATAAACTGTGGTAACTGTGAGATTCTACAAAGTTTGTAGTTATATTGCGCTTGTATTCTAGCTAAGAGTTGCAAACCACCAAATAAAAATAAAGTAAATTAAATCTCAATCTCTATTTCCGTGAGCAAATAAACGTGCGAAATACAGAAATTATGAAAACGTATAATTGCTGGACGTTTAAGCATTACCTAATCATTTTTATATCTCATCGTTTTACTTAGTTTTCTGGTTCTATAAAACCACAAAAGAAAATAAACGCAGTGACTTAAAAAAATATATAAAGATAACCCAATAAAATCATGTAAAGAACTAGAACATAAAAAAGATAATAATTATCAGTACTAGGAATAATAAAAAGAAAGCGGACTGAACACCAAAATGAATAGAAAAGGATTACCTAAGAAAATAATGAAAATAGAAAAACCAATAAGAGATAGAAAAACATTGTCAGAGGTGTAATTTCTATATAGATATAAAAAGACAGAAAACATGTATGAAGGAAGTACTAGAGCCACACGCCTGAAATACTATAAGTATTTATGAAAAAGGAAGAGGAAAAGAAGGAGAAGAAAAAAAAGAAAATTAAAAAGACCGAGCGTTATGTTAAAAATATTTGGATATAACTTGCGTATTGTATGAATTTTGTCCCGGAAGGTCACTTTTTTACATTCAGAATATCAACTATCATTTTTTTAAATAAAAGGTGCATTTCCGCTTTAGATGTAAGAAGTACGCAAAAATCTAATGCTCAGTGAGACCTTCCTTTTTAATTATTTCCACATTATCTACGTAATTAATAGGAGTTTCGAGTACGTCTTGTATGTGTTGCTGGTGAGAGGTTTGTTAGAGTAAAAATTAACTTATATTTTTACGACGCGATTTAGCTTCATCATATAAACTTAGCGACTTTGACTACCGCCACGTATTTGTCCTTTAGGTATGGTACGTGTCTACTAAATTTGAAGTAAAGTTGTTGTAAGTACTTTGTGCGATGGTTTATTAAACTAAGAAACGCACCTGCAATATGAATAGTGAGTCATTTGGAAACTTAACGCATGCGGTTTACAACGTCCATTGTTTGATTTACAAGCAGCTTATTTGTGATATTATCTTATATCTAATTATTTCTTTCCCTGCACTTTTATCAATTTTAGAGGACGTTACGGGTACGCCATTAACTAATCGCATATGTCCGGAAAAACGTGAGTAGACCTTTTATATTCTCTATTAATTTGTATTGGTGTCAAACGTAAAATACGTACGACTTAGGTATAGATGTTTATTATAAGTGCGTTTTGCTTCTGATTGCGAAATCACTATATACCCATAGAAATTTATTCTTCGTTTATTTTCAATTTATACTTTTATATTGTAATACGATACTTATATGTACGAAGTTTTGCTTACCCTTAGGGGCTTGCATCAACGTTATTGTTTCTGATATTTATTGACAAATTTTTAATTGATTGCATCTACGTAGTTCTACGTTGCTTTTTAACCTATTCTTTTCTTTGTTAATATAAATATATTTCTTGTCATAACCTGTATTTTCCTTTTTGTTTCCTTTCAGTTTTCGAAAGATTTAAACGGTATCTGCAATTAATAGTTTTTTGACCGTTGTGGCGCCATTTTAATTATTTTATTATTTTATGATGAGCACACCGGGTATCACCTGCGATCCTCTCGCCAAAGTGTATTAACCTAGCCGCTTGCCTTAAGTTACGGGTAAATTTACATATCTAAATCTCTGGCAGGGTTTCATTTTGCGTGTGCGATTATAATTCTTTCTATCTTTATCGATTCTTATACTTCTTGATTGTTATTAGTGGGTTCGGCTTCCTCAAAGTTGTACTTCGCTTCTTTTGTCTTGTTGCAGGACTTTGTGGTTTGTTTGCTTATATTTTGCCGGTTTTTTGTAGTACGTTGGTTTCAATTAACTAATATTGTTTCTCATATTTAGTTTCAGTTATCGACTTACTTTTATTTTGATTACATTTCTAATGAGATACGCGTTAGCAGATTTCTGCTTTGGTTTGCTATTTTGATTAGTGCGCTGTTTCAGGCTTGATTATGTCTTTTATTGTGTTAGCTATATGTTCTTCAGATGCAAACCACCATTTCTTACTTCTTCGGATTCTGATTCGGAAATTATCTTGGCAGAGTGAAATGTTACTTTCTCAGATGAAGATCCTTCTCTACTAATGAAATTTTTAACGATGTTTGACAAGTTGTGTTTGTCTTGTGGAGTTTCACAAAATCAACAGTTTCTGAAGCGTTATTGGGTAAAGCTCTTTTTGTTTTTAGAACCAGACAACATTCTTTATGTTCTTGGCAGAATGTTGCTGGAATCTTAAAATCAGAATTTCTGTCTTTAGATTATTATCATCGTTTAATGAACACCATTTGTAAACGTACGATGAGAGCTAATAAAGCTTTTAAAATGTGCGTTACAACTGTGCGGAATATTTTTCTACAATTTTTGGAACCGCTCTTTGGTCAAATACAGTTCAAGATCATTTGTCGCAATTGGACGCCGTTCTATCAACTTTCGTTAGCGTTGATTGAGATTACATCTATTGCTCAATGAATATCTTTAGGCAAACGTTTAGAGTCAAACATCAACGCTCTTAATTCTAACAACGGAAATCAGTGACACAGTCTAAGAACCATCTGTAACCTGTGTTAGTAAGACTTCTATTTCTGTTTCTTCTGCTAATCAACATGCTCTCTTAGTGTTATTTTATCTGTTTCTTCTGTCACAACTATACATTTTTTTGTGTGTAATATAGTATTAAAGAATGCATTCGAGTTCTTTTAATTATCAAGATATTGCATATTTGCATGATAATTAACGTAAATTTGTTCTTTTAGAATGTAAAAGTTAGGCCGACAAATTTAATTTTATGTACAAAGTTCTGTCCAACTAAAAAGGACTTGCATCAACAGTTATTACCTGTGATTCGTGCCTACGTACTAGCAATTGATCGCATCTATGTACAACTTGCTTCTCTTTTCTAATCTTTGTTTTTGTGATAAAACAAAAATATATTCGTTTTAGACCTGTGCGTTATCATTCGTTCTTTTACAGTCTTGGATAAAGTTTTGATTCTAGTTTCCAACCGTTTGGCACCTTTTTAATCTTACTTTATAATTAGCACATCGAGACTTGCGATTCATTCGCCGAATCATAATGAGATAGTCGCCAGCAATTACGTTCCGAGATAATTCTCGTAACATCTTTATAATTTAATAGCGAAGGCTTCCACGGCCGGAATCTATACTTACATTAGAATGTCTTCCGGGTTTGGACCGTGTCATATTTGCAACCAAAGCTGCCAACGTTTCGCCCACTTTCGTAAGGGGCTTCATCAGGGCGTGAGATAAATCGCAAAACTCAAACAAGCAATCGAAATCTAACTAAGAACTTCTCAAAAGTTAGGTTATCCACTTGTAAAACAAGCCATAACCTAGACTATGAAAAGGTAAGAAAGAAAACGATAACCTGAAAAAGCAAACGAAAATCTAACAAAGAACCACTACCGAGTTAGGTAATCAACTTGTGAACCAAGCCAGATTTTAAACTCCGTAGAAGTGACTTAAGAAGAAATAGTCTCCGTATTTAAAGGAAAGGGATCGTCACGGATGATTAAGCTCGATCCTGATTGGGTTACGGTTGCTAGGGGGCGTGTTTTTGATAAATGACTAATAACCGGGAACCAAAGAGGGGATAGTTCGAAACCATGATCGCGATTGAAGTTATTGGGGTGTTTGATGATTTCTATGCTTTCCCGGAATTTCCTGTTGAAAAGAATGGAGATTTGGCAATCAACGAAACATTATCAAAATCTATCTTATGACCTGTAGTAAATGATGTTCAGCGACCGCAGACTTGAATTATACCTTTTCCTTATACAACGATCATGTTCTGAAATGCGAGTAATGACGGAACGACCGGTTTCACCAATGTAGACTAAACCACAAGAACAGGGAATTTGGTATACACCTTGAGATGAAAGTGCAGGAAATTTGTCTTTGGGAGAAGGAAGAATCTGAGAGATTTTGCCTGTCGTGTTGAATCTGGGTTTAATACCATTCTTACGAAGGAGTTTCCCTATTTGATCTGTAACCTTGTGAATGTAGGGTAAAAAGGCCAATTTCTGGTTGGATTCGGGAATAGAAGTGTCCTTAGGTAATCGAGTACGTGGATGTAAACGACGATTAATAACTCTATGAATATCTCGCATTGCATAACCATTGTTCACTAAGGTTCTAGTAAGATGACGGAGTTCTGAGTCTAGATTCTCAGGTTGACAAATAGAAAAGGCACGATGGACCAAAGATTCAATAACAGAACGTTTCTGTGCAGGATGATGATGAGACGAAGCATGAAGGTATCTGTCCGTATGGGTGGGTTTGCGATAAACAGAATGGCCTAGAAGTCCGTCGGGCTTACGAGTCACAAGAACGTCAAGAAATGGAAGAGAACCATTACTTTCGATTTCCATAGTAAATTTGATATCTAAGTGTTGATTTACTTACGCTCTTCTAACCCATAACCCCACTTCGAGGATTGAACGCGAGGTTAGCCAAATCATCAAATCTTCCAATCTACCTCCTGAAACTAAACGTCGACTAACCCCATCAGATTCTAAACCACCTCGTCTATACGGACTTCCCAAAATTCACAAACAAGGTATTCCTTTTCGACCTATCGTTAGTACTATCCAATCTCCTACTTACAAACTAGCCAAGTTCTTGTCCAACATTCTTTGCGAGTTTACAGGTAAAACCTCTTCTCACATCCTCAACTCTCAGCATTTTATTCAACGTCTAGAAACTATAAAACTTGAACCCCAAGATCTTCTCGTGAGCTTTGATGTTACTTCACTTTTTACTAAAGTTCCAATTAAGGATTCGCTTATTATCATCAAACAGATTCTGTCTCAACATGGCAAGGACTTGAGTTTGGTTCCTCTTATTGAAAAGTGTCTATCCTCTACTTACTTCCAATTTGATAATAAGTTTTACGAACAAGTTTCTGGTGCTGCTATGGGTTCTCTCTATCACCTGTTGTAGCTAACATTTTTATGGAATCCTTTGAAACGGTTGCTTTGGAATCATCAATATTAAAACCTAAAGTGTGGTTTAGGTATGTTGACGACACGTTTATTGTTTGGTCTCATGGTCATCTTGAATTGTCTAAGTTTCTTGATCATCTTAACAATCAACACTTAGATATCAAATTTACTATGGAAATCGAAAGTAATGGTTCTCTTCCATTTCTTGACGTTCTTGTGTCTCGTAAGCCCGACGGACTTCTAGGCCATTCTGTTTATCGCAAACCCACCCATACGGACAGATACCTTCATGCTTCGTCTCATCATCATCCTGCACAGAAACGTTCTGTTATTGAATCTTTGGTCCATCGTGCCTTTTCTATTTGTCAACCTGAGAATCTAGACTCAGAACTCCGTCATCTTACTAGAACCTTAGTGAACAATGGTTATGCAATGCGAGATATTCATAGAGTTATTAATCGTCGTTTACAATTACGTACTCGATTACCTAAGGACACTTCTATTCCCGAATCCAACCAGAAATTGGCCTTTTTACCCTACATTCACAAGGTTACAGATCAAATAGGGAAACTCCTTCGTAAGAATGGTATTAAACCCATATTCAACACGACAGGCAAAATCTCTCAGATTCTTCCTTCTCCCAAAGACAAATTTCCTGCACTTTCATCTCAAGGTGTATACCAAATTCCCTGTTCTTGTGGTTTAGTCTACATTGGTGAAACCGGTCGTTCCGTCATTACTCGCATTTCAGAACATGATCGTTGTATAAGGAAAAGGTATACTTCCAAGTCTGCGGTCGCTGAACATCATTTTACTACAGGTCATAAGATAGATTTTGATAATGTTTCGTTGATTGCCAAATCTCCATTATTTTTCAACAGGAAATTCCGGGAAAGCATAGAAATCATCAAACACCCCAATAACTTCAATCGCGATCATGGTTTCGAACTATCCCCTCTTTGGTTCCCGGTTATTAGTCATTTATCAAAAACACGCCCCCTAGCAACTGTAACCCAATCAGGATCGAGCTTAATCATCCGTGACGATCCCTTTCCTTTAAATACGGAGACTATTTCTTCTTAAGTCACTTCTACGGAGTTTAGAATCTGGTTTGGTTCACAAGTTGATTACCTAACTCGGTAGTGGTTCTTTGTTAGATTTTCGTTTGCTTTTTCAGGTTATCGTTTTCTTTCTTACCTTTTCATAGTTTAGGTTATGGCTTGTTTTACAAGTGGATAACCTAACTTTTGAGAAGTTCTTAGTTAGATTTCGATTGCTTGTTTGAGTTTTGCGATTTATCTCACGCCCTGATGAAGCCCCTTACGAAAGTGGGCGAAACGTTGGCAGCTTCGGTTGCAAATATGACACGGTCCAAACCCGGAAGACATTCTAATGTAAGTATCTTTATAATTTTTTTCAGTTTTTTAGATTATTAGGCCTACTAGCGATCCGTAGTATTAAGATCCGAAGTTTCCGCTTTTCCTTGTCGTTTCTCTCGTTGGTGTATTGTAAAAGGTCTTATGTAAACGTTTTTGTGTTTCTTTGTCTGACTCTTGCGTGTGGACATTAGTTGTTTCACCAGACCAACGCAAACAACTAATTCATAATTACCTTCCATCTGAGCATAAGCACCGCAGTGTTAGAAATACGTTAGAATCTCTTCGGTGTTATTTCTACTAGCCTCATATGAGACCTAAGGTTGCTGAGTTCATAAGATACTGCTATTGTTTGAACTTACAACAAAGCAATCACGTCACCTCACGCATTTTCAACAACGATGTAAGAATCGTAAGTGTTAGTTCGCTGTTTGAATTTTGGGTTGAAACTTCTGCTATCTTTTTGGATTTTGTCGTCACGTCGTTGGTTTCTTGTTGGGTGTAGTTCAGATGCTGTCTATTTGCTTTTCCTATGTTGCTGTCACCGATATTTTTTTCTTTGGTTAAGTTACTAATAAATTTCTATTGGTTTCTTTCTTCTCTATCCTACCTCAGAATAGACTACTTTTCCGTCTGTATGTAGCTATATCCGCTTAGTCGACTTTTTTAAATTGGTACGTCGTGTATAAGATTCTCTTCCTGCTTTTGTGTTTAGTTTTTTATTTCGCTTGTCGGCATTAAAGTGTATAGTAAACTTTGAAATTTAGGACAGCATGATATACATTTGTTGTATGCCTAATTGATTTCTTTTCTTTTTTTATGTATTTTGGGCGGTTGATTAGGCAGCAGGGTAGGTATTCGGGTTTGGTTATCTTGGGAGAGATAATCAAGTCGTACATCGTATTTTTTTTCTTTCGGTCTTTCTTGTTTTTCTTTCTTTTTTTTCGATCTTTCATTACAAATAGGGGGCGCCTGTTGTAGGAATCTGACGGTTACGTATCCGAGAAAACTGGTTGTCGTCGACCCGGTAACCTCAAGCTCTGAATAGGGATACTACTTTTTGAGGGTCGTACGGCGGACTTGATGGAGCTAAATGGGAGTGACCAATTCTTCTTAACCGGACGTAAAATGTTGTGGTTGTACAGAAGACATTGCTTCCGGTTACAGTTAAAAGCTTGCGGGCTGTAGTTTTTTTTATTTTGGTTTTGGGGAAAAAATTGTTTTTTTTTCTTTTTTTTAATCTACTTTTAAGATCGGTGGATTATCTAGGTCATGTTTCTTTTGGTCTAAAATAAATTTTTTTTTAGTGAGAAAAAAACTGTTGTGGTCAAGCTACCACTGGTTGCTGTGACGTGCGTTTGTGTAGGCTAACGTTGAAACGCCCAACGACGCGCTATTTCATCTTGTCGCAAGAACTTGAGATATGATTAAGACTGCGACCCCATACAATTGTCAGGCACTTCATTGAAGAAACTTTAAGCTGTTATAAAATACTTGGTGACATTTCGTAGTTTCGCAGTTTGGATACCGTTTCTTTCCCGTTTTCCTTTGTTCCTGATGGGTTTTCTAGGTTTTATATTCAGGATAGGATTTATATTTATGGGCTGGATTGTCATTAGATTTTAGAACGTTGTCTTTAACCGTGGTCTAAATTTTTCTGTTTCCTAAATCCTTCTTTTAGTTTTCTCTGGATTTTTGTCCGTTAAGGTCTGTGAGACCATTCTGATTTTCCTTGCTTTGTTAGCATTTTGGCTACTACCGACTTTAGAACTAGTACATTCTTTGTGATACATCTTTTTCTGTTGATTGAAATTTTTTTGGTTATTGGAAGCATTATTTCACTTCGTTCGACACAAACGATTTATAATACTTTAGCGAACTGGAAAAGCCTCTTTTATTTTTTTGAGTTGAGTGTTATTGTATCTGGGTTGTTTTTGGCTTTTAAGCTTCTGTACTTAACGTATGATCAAATTTCTGTTGCTTATTTTACGTAGTATCCACTTCCCGTCGCTGGTAGGTGAGGGAGAGATTTGTTAAAATAAAGATATTTGGTTATAGCTTGCGTACTGTATGAATTTTATCCCAAAACGCCGCTTTTTTACAATTAGAATATTAACTGCTGTTTTTTTTGACATATGTATATTAATAAGAAAGTGAAATTTTTGCTCTCTACTATGTAAGAAAAACTAACGATTAGCAAAACTTCCTTTTCAAATAATTGCACATCATTTACGTAATATATGGGTGCTTATATAAATACTTGAAACATAAACATCATAATAAAATCTACATAAGAAATTTATCAAACTGTCAAACGTATTTACAAGTTTAAGTACCGAAACCCAAGCAACATTTTGTAACCGTGGTTACGTTGTAACCAGTTGCAAATTAGTAACATTAGCACCATGGTAAATAAACCGTTGCAGCAACGTAGTAGCAACTTTCGTAATTTACTGAGGTTTCAAATCTATTACAGAACTAACCATTATACAACTATGGTTATAAATAAGTTTTTCTTAAACCCTTATGTAACTACAGCGTCAATTTAGTTACATTAAAACCTTCATTTCGGTGCGAGTGTAACAGTCTTGAAACTATGGTTACAAGTGTGAATTTCTAAAACTCTATTATAACTACACTACAGTGTTCGTTTATACGTTCAAACAGCAACAGAAGAAGTGAATTTTACGAGATTTTTATAAGACACATAGTCCATTATCATTATCCAATAAACAGTACCGAAAGTGTTTCTAATTCAAAACTACGTAAGTACAATTATTGGTATATTATATTACTATAATTTTAATCGTGCATTTAAACTACTATTTTTAATTTAATCAACGTTGAAGAATTAGTTGCCAATTATAATTAAGCAAATTTTAAATTCATATTATTTTCTTCTAGGATAAAGTAGAATTTGATTGCAAGAACATTCCAATAGTACACACATTGATCAGCACGTGTAAATTAGATCGCCAATGCGAACACCTATAATCTTTAAAAAACCAGTCGAGATTATGATCATTGAACCGATTATAATTGCACATGTGCATTTGTAGCCTAATACAGATATTTAACTAAGAATTACGTAGACGCATTAAACCATAACATGCGAGAAATATCTTAATCCGCCATTGTATTTTTACACAAAGACATTTTTCTCTTAACAAAATGTATGTATAAATAATAGACATAATCCGCTTTTCTTGAAAATTTACCGTAAAAACCTGTTTACTGGTACCTACTTGCAACAGATGTAAAAATTCTTTTATTATATCTTTTTTGTTTTAATTTAGTTCTATATAAAACTATACAAACTTAAATAATGTACATTTATTATACATTTTTATATATCTGTATCTTTTTATTAATATATTTTTATCTCTACTTTTGTTTTAATCTTTATGATGCAGTTAGTAACTAAAATCTTGGATAAGTTGCGTAACAATGCGGTTATAAAGTAGTTTCAAATAACGGTAATAAGCATGTTTTCAAAACAGTTACATAGCAGTTGCTGTAAACATTAACTACAATGTTACAAATCAATTACAAAACCGTGATGATAAACCATTACAGAAACGATTCAGAATAGGTAAACCTGATTTGTAAAAAACCGTTATAACCACGCTGCAAAACAGTTACAAAGTAGTGATTGCAACGGTTTCAGACACGTTGTAAAACGGTTATAATATTACTGCAGTTGCCTTGCAACTGACCAAATCCGGTATTGACAACGTATCAGGAAAGATTCAGCAACTATTCTGTAACTAAATACCTTATTGAAACCATAGTTGCAAGAGAGTTTTACAACCGTTTTGTAACTGATTTTTGCTACTTGGGAAGTCAAGTACATAAAACATTGAAGTTACCTAATCATTGTTCGCGTTCTTGCAAAAATGCAATTTGTAGGCGGTCTAACTGATTTATAAAAAAATGTAGTATAGCGTAATTTTTGTAATTCGTAATATAAATTTAAAATTTTACGTATTTTAATCTTGATTGATCTGTGATTTGTAAAGATCCATATATAGAACATCGTAAAATGTCAACGTAACATATTATAGTCTTTAAATTCGCCACAATCCAAATCAGATCATTTCAAATGTAACACCTTGAATAATGAATTAATTCTATCATATCATAAATAAAATGCTTCGGAATTGTGACGCACAGACAAACATCTGATGTATTTCAAAAATTAAAATCAACAAATGTAATTATACGTGCGTATTCAAAACAAATTTTTGTGTTCAAAAACAAAATTATACGTACACAAATAAGCATTGTATAATTCAAAAACGTAGTGGTAGTAAATAAAAATGTCGTAAGTATCAAACCTAGATGAATTCATTTCAAATTATAAATAAAATATCTAATAAACTGTTAATGTTATAATTTTTTTTATTTGTATAAATTGTTAGAGAGAATTATCTGTATGAAAACCTGAAAAAATAATTTGAATAATTTACATACGTACAAAATTATGTAAGAAAAATTGTTAGAAATGGCGGATACACTTACATCCGGTTTATTTATGAGACCCATCTTGTAATAGAACCGAGAATATATGAAAAAACCAGCTCCATATCAAATTTTCAAGTTACTATGATTTTTGGTTCAAGAGTTATCGTTACACAGACACAGACACACGCACAAACACTTAACATTTTTTTGTCAAAAATACATTTTTCTGATTCAGGAGACCTTGTAACGTAAAATTATGTAAAAAAAAAATTTTTAAATTGCAACCACTATACTTTTCTTATAAGAACGTAAAAACGTGTTGTAACTAAAAAGCTAAAACGCAAATAACTAGTTTAACATGCGTAAAGAACAACAAATAGACTTACCCCTACAAATTACAAGCATTTCCGCAATTAGCACAAATGGATAGTTACGCCACACAACAAGAACAGAATGACAGCGTAACAATAAAAGCAGAGGACAACATTTAAAATATTTATGTGTAGTTAGCGGCAACACTTGAACAATAACGTCTTTTTGCAACAAACCGCCGCCCAATGATGACTTAAAAACAACCACAAACGCACGTGCATTGCATAAATACGTTGCACAGAATTATTTTCATATACACTAAATAAGAAAAGTTTAATTAAAATCAATATTATTTAATCGAAAAATGTGCACGTTATAAAGACGTTATGATAAATTGTATTATACGATTTTTCTCAAACAATAAAAATAAGAACCAACAATTTGTTACATTCTACAATTTTGTTGTGAAGATTTTGATCGGATAAAGTTGGTTATTAACACCAAAATCTAGTAAAGTGCACAAATGATTTATTAAACGTTTTTAGCCTTAGTATTTGTAAACTCTTTAGAAATTTATTGTATTTAATAATGAAGTAAAAACGAATTTTGCGTTAAAAAAAACAACAATAAGATATAGCTATTTTATTAGAATTTTTTTACTCTAAATTTATCTAAATTTCAAAATGTTAATTAGAAAATAACGTTTTAAAATAAGTAAAGAATGAATAGGTGAAGTCAAATCGCTTTACACGGATTAGAAGTAAGTTCCGTTTTAATTATTGTATTTAGTAAAGTAGTGTTTAACCTAAATCAACATAGTTTATATACTGGGCTATTTCGTGTAAATTTATAATTTGATAAGCTCGTCCGGAAACTAAAATTTAGATCTATAATAACTATTTAATTTGTTAAATATTGTCTATATTTTTTTTTAGTTTAACAGTTCTAACATTTATAGCGTATTAATAATAAATCAACGCGTTATTAAATGTATTATAAAACACTATTTATAGATAATAAAAACAAAATTAAATGTTAATGTGATATATTATCATATAATAGTTTTACTTAAACAATATGATGTTAAGTATGTATTGTGAACTACATAGACATAAATAGAAAGCAAATTTTAATGAAATTACATTTATTAGTTTTTTAGACTCGGTTTTTACACGAATTTAATAATTTAGAAGTTATAACTTTTTTTGTTAATATACGACTCCAGATAATAACGATTTCTCCAGTTATAAATTTTTAAGTTCTTTCTTCTACGAACAGATTCTATCTAATTGTAGGAGTTTTATGTTCACTGAGAATAAAAAACACGTACGAATTCCAGTTTAATAGAAATTAATGCCAATTTTCTCTAACTAATGTAAAAAAATATTTTATTTTTTTATTATTCGAAACTTCTAATAATTATCTTTCAAAAGTTGTCAATGTATTTATTAACAAAAATGTATTTAATATAATATAGCATAAACTTTGAAATCGTTCATAGATTAGGTAAATAATACGTAAAGTTTATTTACAATATCTAATACAACATAACAGCACAGATATGCCATTTAAGCTTCAATTTTCAACTTCTCGCATACTAAATTTTTTAAATTTACAATTTTTCGCTCAACCTGTTTCAATTTACTTGATTAAAATAAATTTCATGTTAGTAAATTACGTTATACATTATTTTACAAAAGTTGAAATCTTTAAAATAACTTATACTGTATGATTACATTTTTTAAATTGATTCATAAAGTTCTTGGTGCAACAAAGTTACTGCAGTTTTTAAAATAAAAATATAAAACTCTATTTATTTAAGCAATTACTTCTACAACGAAAGCATGTAAACTTTCTGTATTTACTTTTGAAAAGTACCTTTCAACTATTTTACGATAACATTCTAATTTCTAACTTTGTTTATTTTAATAATATAAAAAAAATCTGGTTTATACAAAAACATAATTGGATATTACTTTAACAACTTTCAAACATAATTAATTAGTGCTTTTTCTTTTGACTGAAGTTTGGCAACTTTGACACCAATTGAATACAAGTTTAACTAATGCACATACTTTCTTTAATTAATAACTTTTAAAATATTGAAATAAATTGAATGTGTCATTAAAGTAGTAAAAAAGTGTAACTCATTTATAATTTAGCTTAAAAGAATTGTAGGAATATAAAAGTTACATCTTGAAATATAATAAGTGTAATTGATGAAAAAATTAAGATTAGGAAATAAAAGGTTTCCAGGTGTCAGACAGTTCATAACCACTGTTTCTGTTAAAATTGTTGGAAAATATAATAATTGAAGAGTGGAAATTAGAAAAGACCAAAAATAAAGTTTAAACATAATTCTTAACAAATATTTGCATTCTTTTCAAACTCTTTATCAAAAAGTTGTCCAGTCAAATTAGGAAAAAGCTTAAGTGCCATTACTAATTTTGATTCAAGAAACATTCATAACATACATTTTAGTTCTTCTTTTCTACTACCAATCCATTGCCTTCGATATCAAGTAGTTGTAACGTTAAACTGGATTACTTCAAAGTAGAGTCTTAAATATATAATTAAATTATTTAACTTAAAGTTTTCTCCAAAAAAATATTTTAACGTTATTTAAAAAAAAAAATTTTCCTAATTGTTCTTTTGCTGACATGATTAGTTTTTGGTTTAGATATGTAGATGACTGCATTGTTCTTTTTAATGGTTCTTAAGACGATTTAAGTAAATTTAAAAATTTTATTAATTTATTTCATCACAAAATAAAATTTACTCATGAAATTGAAAACAATAATTCTATTCCTTATTTAGTTAGATCTGCTTATTTTAGGGAATAATCAAAAATTTAAATTTGAAATATATCGTAAGTCTACTTATACGGATTGCTTAGTTCCTTTTCACTCTAATCATCCGTATAATTATAAAATTGCTTCGTTTCGTTATCTAATTATTCGTCTTTATTCTATTCTTCTTTACTAAAGTCTTTCTTGTCTCTTCCTTAAAAATTTATTAAAACATTTTATTGTTTCTATTTCTTTTTCTACAAATAATAATTTAAAATCTAATATTGCTAATAATAAAGATCCTATTTCTTCTGTAGATAAATCTGGTGTATACAAAATTTCGTGTTCTTCTTGTAATTCTTCTTATGTCAGTCAAACTGGAAGAAATTTCAAAATTAGATTAGAATAACATATTTATTTCATTAATAAAAATTTTAATACTAATATCTCTAATACCTTGTCTGCCTTTGCTAATCACATTTTGTCTACTAGTCATTCTTTTTCTCCTGTTCTTGAAATAAAATTTCTTCATTTTTGTAATAAAGGCCATTATCTTAACAATCTTGAAATTTTAGAAATTCATCGTTTTTCTAGTGATAAATCTTCTACGTGTCTTAATGAACTTCTCGATATAAGCACTTCTCTTCTTCTTAAAAATGTCGAAACATGTTTATTATAAGATAAGATAAATTAAAATTAAGATATTTTTTGTGGAGAAGACTTTAAATTAAATAATTTAATTGTATGAAGTAGTTTATAAAAACCTTAATGTTCTGCAATTTTTAGATAAGAAATTATGTTTTACAAAAAGACTTTTTTTATTTTCCGACACCTTGCTCTCTGAAGGCAGTTTGATTATAATAGCGTGTCTTAGTCTAGCAAAAAATTTTCCTTTCTTTAAAAAAATATTAACTAAAATATGCATTTTTAATCTTAATAAATGTAGGATTCGATTGTTATCACTGTAGCTTTACTGATATTTAACTTGGTAGTGTTAATACATTCATCTGATGTTCGTTTTAAGTCCCAAAAGCCGTTTGAATACATGTCAATAACATTAAATGGTGGAGTGTACTTTACAGATTTTACTATTGCGTAGAGGTCTGAGGGTACATATGTTTTAGTTACTTTCTTGATTTGTTCTATTAAAGCAAAATCTCTATCACAACGCATGAAACTATGGCCAGTTCTGTTCAATAGTTTGGAAAACCCCATTGGCTACCAGAAAGTTTTATGTAAATAGTAAAAGTTTTATTCTTATTTTGATCCCCGCAATTATCACACCATATTACGAAATGCTCCTTAAGAGTAGTTCACAATGAACAATATATAGAAGACATGATGCAATGTTCCACGAGAAGCTACACCCTCATGCCACCTATACATGTAGGCCTCATTCGTATCCCCAATATGAACTCTTAAGTTGTAGCAAGATAGCTGAGACATGTAAAACATGTCGCTATGCGTCAATGATGGAACAAACATGATCTGCTGTAGATCCATAGATAAACAACACTTTGTGCTCTCGGTATCTTGAGCCTCAATCGTATCTTGCTTTAATATTTCATTTGCATTTTCGGCTTTGCGATGATGTATATCCAGGTGAACTTTGACAGATTGACTTGACTTAATATTGGCTCCAATTTCACAGTTTAGTTTGTCACGTGTGCTGCACGTATCGGCTCGAGGTCCATAGAAACATATGTTGGGAAAATCCTTGATGAAAACAGATCCTAATTCGTATCCTCAATATGAACTCCTAAGTTGTAACAAGATAGCTAAGATATGTAGAACACATCGCTATGCGTCAATGATGGAACAAACATGACCTACTGTAGATCCATGGATAAACAACACTTTGTGCTCTCTAGACATAGAGACTCAATCGTATCTTGCTTTAATATCTAACTCTTTTCGCTTTGCGATGATGTATATCCAACTGAACTTTGGTAGATTGACTTAACTCAATACTGGCTTTAATTTCACAGTCTATTTTGTTACGTGTACTGCACGTATCGGCTCGAGGTCTATAGAAACATATGTTGGAAAAATCTTTGATGAAAACAGATCATTTTATCATTAACATCATTCCCTAGAAAAGGAATAGCATATTGTTGCTTGACGTCGGCTATTTTGCTCATCCTCATACGAACCTTATCGCCTTCTTTGAACATGACTAATACGCATATCCCACGTAAGTCCCATTACAAAAGTGCTTGGTGTTTTCATATTATCTTGTAAATAGTTTTTTTCAAAAAGAGAACGTTTCCTTTTGTAGCTAACATCTTTGCAACCCAACTTGCATTTGCATTTGCATGTAATCTACAAACACACTCGGAAAAAATTTGATTTGTATTTTTTACCTGCTCTTTTGGAAAACTTTTTACATGTTTTGTATGACTTTCCACTTGTTTTTAAACGACCCTGTTTACTGCTGAATGAGCCATTGCCTTTCCTTCTGCTTTATTTTTTGGTTTTCTTTCCTTATATATAAGTTTAACTTTATTTGTTGCCATTTGGCTTACAAATTTGATCGTGCTATACTACATAACATTCTATATTTACATTTACATTCTATTTACTTTTTTTTTTTAAATACATTTTTTTATCCTTTCTCTCCCCTTAACTTTTTCCTCCTGCTCCATACTTCCTCCATCCATTCCGCTCCTTTTCCGTTTTCATGTAAGATTTCTTCTATTTTAATTACCTCTTCTCTTAGTTCCCTGCATTTCTGTCTCATGTGGTTAAGGTCTTCCGTTTCTTCTCCACATAACCTGCACATCTTTTCTGGTTCTTCTTTCTAATATTTGTTCCCTAACTCCTCGTTGCCACATCTGAACCTTGCTACCATTTTTTTCTTTTTGTTGCTTTTATTCTCTCTATCTTTTAAATATTCCGGTACTCCTTCACCCTTGATATCTTTATATATTAATATATTATATAATATATTATATATCAAAAACTTATCACTTTAGCAGACACAACATACACGTGCAAATGTCAAGACATTACTGAGGTTGTTTGGACTTAAGAACTTTTCTAAAAACTTGGTTCAGTCTACAGGTATTGTAAGGTATTTTATCTTTTACAGGATTTAACAAATTTTTTATTTTAGTTGTGTTGTTATAAGCAACTTTTATGTAACGGTAGAATAACAAAGTTTTGGGTAATAGTTGAATCTTCTGTTAAAGTAAATTTTGCCTTAAGCCAAAGAAATTTTTTAATTTGCTCTTTATTAGAACAATTTTTTATAAAAACTATTTTAAAGTGATCTAACTCTTTTTGTAATTTATCTTTTTGACAAATTATCATTGCAAGATTATATAATGTGCAAATCCTTCCAAGTTTTTAAGCTGGGCGATGGTAAGAATTTGCGTTTATGTGTTGATCTGTATGTGCTGGTTTTGGATAAACTAAATGTATTAAAGTACCATCTGAAAGAAGAAAAAGTAAGGTACCATTAATTTCTTTTTTAATATTAAATTTTGTGTTTGGATGTTGATTGTTAACCTCTTAACGCCCAATAGTAATAGAATATTTTAGAATACTGCTTTTAAGTACATTAGTACATATAAAAAACTAGTTCATGAGTGGATTTTGATTTTGTTAATTTTTTTTTGCAAAAAAATTGGTTTGTAGCAAAACAATTTTTGTTTTTTGTCAAACACAAATAAATTTTGCACTTTAAACACATCATGCTGGTGAGACCTTTGCATCCTGGCATTTTACACCTTTGTCTATCATTCTGTAAACCTGGCCAATGTGCACATTCATCTATTCTAACGTTAAAGTCGAGAATTGGATTTGCAGTTTTCCTATGTTTCTTTTTGGAGTGTTCTAAATCAGTTTTATTAGCAGAATTTCGAGGTCTACCTCGTTGTTTGCCTTTATTGCATAAAAAAGCCGCCACATTAGTTCTAAATTGCAGTAGATAAGATTGATCATTTTTTGAAACTTTCTGAATATTACAGTCTTCTTTGTACAATAACCAACTGGCTACTAAGCACATATCTATGAAATAAAAAAAAGCGTAGATAATATTTTTAGACCAAATCAAAATCCTATAATAAGCAATTAATTTGTCCAAAAGATCTACTCCTTTCATAAATTGGTTATATGTTCGAACCATTTTGGGGCACTTAATTTCTACACTTTTTTTTAGGTTTTTGGTCAAATATTGTCACTGTGAACCTTCAAATGTAGATGCCAAAACAACGTCGATTGTCAAACCACTTCGAGGCACGAAACTCTACATTATTAATAATGGTTTTCTTTTGCTCAAAACTATCTCTGCCACGGGTTTTTATTGTTTTGTCGTTTGAAAATAAGGACTCTGGAAAACGGTTGGTTTTTATAGTGCACCGATTCTAAACTTTGTGAGTTCCATAAACAATGCTAAAGAAGAAAACCAATTATCAAAATGCAGAAGATGGTTGCGTTTCTTGCAGTTACTTCGACCATTCCCAAAACAATATTTCTACTCGGTTTGATGTCGGGAAATTTTGTTGATGGTTGAATACTACCTGTACATTATTTCAAAATTTTGCACCAAACATTTGTATAACATAATACATAAATTTTGTATCCCCATTTACGTGGTTTCTTGGAGTTGTATTGTTGTAATAGCAGTATTTGCTTGTCCACGCACAAAATTTGTTTTTGTGGAAGCTTTATAAATTTTCTTTCTTTCTTTATATATAGTTTTTATATAGTTTGTCTCGGAATTACTTATCTTGATTTGGCGTTTGTGCGTTGTTATTAAAATGTAAATTCTTTTTCAATTCTTCCCATCGGTACGAGACATGACGTCAAAAACCTTTTCGGCCCTCGTATTTGCGACCCAATACATCCCTGTACGAGGAAGATCATATATTGACAAGTATACACATGTCCCAATAAATTGTTCTAATTCATGCTTAATTATGTTTAATAGTTTATTGGGATTTCTTTGCACTGCGCAGCAATATGCTTACAAAATCCTTCATCAAAAAAGTGTCTAAAATAAAACATTGGGCTATCAACTTCATTTGTGATAAAAACGCCTCTTGAGCCTTCTGGAGTAGATTTTTCTCTATCAGCTTCACCAAAATCCTTTCAAATAAATTGATAAATTGTTTTGTTTTGGCGTGCAGGTGCCTTGGTACCACACTGTTTTTGAGATCTATGGACAATTGCTTCCAAGTCCTTAGACATTCTTCGTCTTTGTCGTCACAGGAAAAAAAATTTTTGTTTGTATTACTGTTCATATTCTTCGTCGCTGTCTTCTAACATACTGTCAGAACATTCTTCGGGGTAAACTATTATTTTCCTTTATTGTAACTGAGAAAAAGAAAACTATTTTAAATATATTTTTCCAATATACAAAGGTTTTAGTATAGAATTTAAATATTTAGATAATTCCAAACTTGTGGATCCAATACAGCCAATAATTGGTCGAAGAGGTTCATGTAGCAACGTTTGGACAAAACAGAACGAGCAGTATCGGATAAGCTCTTATAAACTATTTAATAATACCGAATATTAAGCATTTAAAAACTAAGCAATAATAATTATCTAAATTCTATATCAGCAGATAAAGGAAAACTACTTAAAAATCATTTTCAAAATATTAACTACAAAACTGTAAAAAGAAGGTAATTTATAATATGAGATTATTAAGAACGCCAAAAGATCTTTTATTCCGAGGTTCTATTTACCCAAAACACATAAGCCCAATGCATCTTTCGATTAATTGTTAACTTATAAATGACTTAAATATTTAAATTCCATATTAAAACCTTATGTTAACTTGAGTAGTTTATTAATAAAAAAGCACACAACATTATATTGAAGTAATTAGTAAACACAAATTATCTCTAAATTCTAGTTACTGGTTAGTTTTTATGTTACCTTGTTGTTTACTAAAATACTAATTTTTGATACGATACGTCTTTTGAAGCAAAAATTTGATAATAATACCATCAATTTATTTGAACATTGTTTAACAACCTGATTTTCTTTGTTTAATGGTGAACAACACAGTTGCAAATTTATTTTATAAAACATTTTAAAGATATTTTCGCTTTCCTGAATGCAAACTCGAAGTCGTCTTGCAAAGTTTTCTTTGATCCTGTACAAGGGCGGGGGTGTAACACTTCTAAAAACTGTTGGTGTCTGATTTTTCATATCTTTCACAGTTGATGAAGATTCTTGATATACCTTCTGCTTTATGTACCTCTAGAAGAAGAAGTCTAATGAATTTAGATCGGGCGATCTTGCTAGTCATAGAATGTCACCTCCTCGACCAATCCATCCATTTCCTAGCCAATTGTTAAATGAGGGTCTTACGTTTAGCTAAAAATACATTAATCGACGTGTTTCAAGATCGACATCTTCTATTAATTTGGGTAAATCATTCTCTAGAAACCTACAGTAGCGTTTTTCATTAAGTTGATCTTCAAAAAAGAATAGCACCATAACTTTATCGCCTACAAGTTCTTTATACACGTTCAAAGACCAAAGTAAATTGACTTGACGTACTCAATGTGAATTTTCTCTATCGTAATAATGCATATTATCTTTGTTAACTACACGGATATTATTAAAAGTTGCTTCGTCACTAAACAGAACAATTCCATACAAGTTTATAATTTCTTTGATCATATTGGAAAAAATATTACAAAAATTAATTCTATTTTCTTTGTCTTGGTCAATAAGTGATTGATAAATACATGAATGATAGGAATTTACGTTCTTTGATTATCCTGTCGACTGACGATTTGCTTATACCCTGAATACATTCAATTTGCCTTGTACTTATCTGGAATTCTGCATCTTCATTCATTGTACGACAGTTTTCATAAGATTTCGTCTTGAATTTAACTTGGTTTAAAACGCGTTCTTACGTTCTCAAACACTTCTAAAGAATGTTATTGCCTGTAAATTCTGGACGCCAGTAGACAGTTTCTATCAGCCTCTCCAAAAGTGTACACCATGTTTATTAATTCTTTAGTCGTAAAATGTATTTTCAAACTTAACGTTTATAAATAAAAAACAATAAACAAACAACTATAAACTATTAACGATAAACACCAAAATAATATAAGAATTATACGCTAACTTTGTGTGCAAAGCGTGAACGGCACAATGTGTCAACATCTATTTTATTCTGTTGTCTAGGCTTCAACTTTTTCCAGGGGTACTGTGATTTAGATTGTAATGTGTAATGATATTAAACATTCCAATAGAAACAAAAGCTTTAAACCGTTGTACCTCCTTTCGTATTGAATTTAACTAAAAAATGTATCATAAGAAAACCTATGAAATTATGCATTCAGCAAAATGAGAATATATAGGGTGTTGCATTTAAAAAAAAGTATTTTTGAATTTTAGAAAGATAAATACTCTGTATATTGAAAACAAAATAAATTTTATTACCGTGCATAAACGCAATCTACATAGAAAAACAATTATTATGACAAAACCCGACATTAATATCTCAATTAAGTCAGGAGATACAAATATCTAAAGTGGACCACTTTTTTTAAATTAAACTCTGTAGTTGGAGAATAGTTAAAAACATTTAAATACAATATAGTATCAGTCTGGTCAACATCGACGTGGCCTTTAAAATATGTCATAATATATAGGGTATTCCATTAAAAAAAATTAAGTTGGGTAGAATACTCTATATATACACCCTGTATGTATAAAAATAATTTTAAAATGTGCACTGTAGAACATCTATTGCTTCGTTTAAACCGCATTTATATTGCATGACACAGAACTAATAAAGAAATTATTATTGTAAGAATACATTAGAATTTTTGATATATTGCATTAGTTTAACAAATTTGTTTTAATATTTTTTTATTCATTTTTTCGTAGTTTTCTTTTCCAAATTCTTATTTTTATTATTATTTCAACTTGTATTACTTCTTCCGTTTTAGTACACTATCATGTTTTAACTCATATCATATTTACATGATTTTTAAAATTATTTGAATGATTCTTGTCTTTATTGTTTATTTATTGTGTGATCTCACCATTGTATTTTTTGTAATTTGATTTATTTCAATATGTTCTTATTTGTTACTATTGGTGGAAGTCGAGCAATAGCTAACTTAGTAGCTTTCCGGAGGATAATCATACAAAAAGTCCCATAAACGCAAAGCAATTAGTAATAAAAACAAAAATAACTGACAATAAAAATAAGAATTTTAAATAAATATACAGTTTACGACGCTTATTAGAATCACGGATACTGTCATCAGTCAGGTAATGTTATCACTTTATTAAAGAACGTATGGTACTACATAGACAAAACATCGTTTATAGTAATCATAACTTTGGTTTATGTTACCAATGTTTTTTTCAGGTTTGCTTCTATTTTGCATGAACTTTTTAGCTGAATTCACAATACGCTTGTTTAGACTGAAAAATTTAATAATTGTACTCTAGAAATAGTTGTTTTACATATAGTTAGCTTTATTTTTACAGTGTCATTTGTTTATTTTATATTTATTTAAACATCTGTTAATACGTTGTTTTCGAAAATTAACTTGGAAAACATGTGCATTTTTAGAATAATGAAACTTCATTTAACTACATCTTATCTGATAAAGTTAATTTGTGTTTGTTTTTATTTTTAGTGTCAGTAAATTACGGACGAAATGCTACAGGTCCGTAATTTTTAATTTATTTAGCACAAAATTTTGTTTTTTAACGTTTTATGGAAGTTCTTATTTTCACATTTTTTGCTTGAATTGATGATTTTGCCTTCTACATAAACAACTAGTTAATCAGATACATGCTGTATGTATTTACTGTTTTCTAACCAAGAAGCATTTATTTATTTCTTTTTGAATTTTAAATATTGTTATCATTCGGTTACTTTTATCAAAAACCTCAAGTCCCAACGTGATTATATTAAGCGGCGGTTACTGTAATTATAATTTAAGTAGAAAAGACAATATAAAAAAATTATCGTACTTCAAGTATCTAGAAAAGCTAGTGGCGTCTGAGATGCATGTATGATCCGTTTCAAAATTACACTTCAAAGTTGAGTAGATTGAGAAGATTTTTTATTCAGGTGACAACGGTGCTTTTAGATTTAGAGACAATAAAAAAATGCTAACTATTTGACATCGTCAAATGTAAAGAAAAAATAAATTTTTAACTTATGTTCATAATTTAATTTTTTTTTCTATCAGCTCCCAGTTTTTTTTTTAATAATAAAAACGCAAATTGTTGCAGCAAATTACCTTCCGATAAGAAGGAAAATAACGTAATACAATTATTTTTACAGTTTCTTATAGAGATGATTTTTAATATAAAAAAAAAATTAGTATTAACAGTTTATTTGATATTTTATTTTATAATTTAAAATGAATTCACAAATATAATCTAGGTTTGAATCCTGCTTGCGGCGATTTTTTTCAGACAAAAATTTCAAATCTTGAAAGAAAATTTTTATTGATTTACTAAAGGGGAAAGTAATATTGAGGCGTACATATATAGGGGCTAGTCGATATGACAACATAAGCTCAATTTGCCGTATTTGGGTTATATCTTAATAAAATCGAGGAAAAAAATTATACCATGCTAGGAAGTCAATACAAACGTGTACATATCACTTCAAAGTGGTTTTATGACAACATAAAAAAAAATGACATTCCTTCATCATTCCTTATAGTCGTGTGGTGACCACACCAGTTTCGTTTTAAACAGTAAGCACATAAAAAAATGTCATTAATTTAGTAAAAATTAATAGTGACTGTAAAAGAAATGAATTTGTTAAAGTGTTAATTTTTTAAATTATTCTACCAAAAGTCGACGCTACTAAAAAAATTAAACAAAGTTATCTACATTAATTATGAATTTTTTTACATTTCTGGAAAGCATTCTCAGCTATAGTATAATTATCAAAATATAGTTAAATTAAAATTAATTAAAACAGTATGAAAGAAAAAATTTAAATAGTATTGTAGAACCATATTATTTAAACTAAACTTCATATGTAAATTTGAGTTTACAAAAAATAATACTGATTACTTTACTTCTGCAAAATTGTTTTTTATAATATGATATAAAAATAATGCTAATTTTAGAAATAAGTGTCTAAATTAACAAAATTTACTTGCTACCTTAAACGTTTCTACTTTATTTATAAAATACCTAGTAAAACTGTTTAGATAGTAATTTGTAAACAACCTTTGCTTAAAAGCATTTTTCTTTTTATTTCGTTAGTGTTTTAAAGTGTTGTTGCACGTATATCATAAAACGTAAATTAGTGTGTAGTTTAATAAATTCTAATTAAAAATTGATGTAATTTATACGTAGTTCTAATAAAATATTGCTAAATAATGTAGGTTAACTTGCAAAAATAATTTGTAATACACGTTAAATTAATGATTATATTTAATATTTGCTGCTGTTTAACATTTAGATAATTCTAGCAATAATAATAATTTAGAAAAATTTAATATTAATAATTAAAAAATTAGAAAAAGAATTTAATTAGTAAATAACATAATTATAAAAATAGAACGTAATAATAAAAATACTATTACCTTGTAATAAAATTTTAATATTCATGCATGTAAATGTTATGATTGTGAATATTTTTCGCTTACATTTGTATTAATTTGTGTTATCAATCACATAGTATCACGAAGGTACTGTTAATCATGCAAATTTATTCAACTGCTCTATTTTTAAGTAATACAATACGAAGCAAACTAAAATGACAAATGTACCGTTCTTAAAAAAATCAATTACGTTTTGAAGAATTATGATATTGAAGTAAGTTGAAGAATCCCATAGGAAAAGATTACCGATATGTTCTGCAAAATCGTATTTCTTTTATACATCTGGGAATTATGTTGCTGACAAAAATTGGAAACATTCTAAAACATATATACCATTTAAAGTAAAAATTATTTATATTATATTAAATGTCGCTACAAATAATTCATAAAGGCAAAATTAAAAAGAAAACATAATTAACGCATTCATTTAAGGTTCATAAAAAGAGATAAGAGAAACATTTTCACTTGTCTGCATAAATATTTTTAAAATTAGACGAGAAACACTTTATTCTTTAGTTTAAATACATTTTATGAATTTTAATGAAAATGTTTTATTTATTAAAATTTATCAAACATCTTTTTGTAGCAAAGACGTTTTAATTTAAAAAAAAAAGAGTAAAAAAAATAATCTAGTTAAATAAAATTTCAGTTGACGTAATAAAATTTTTATAAGCAAATCACCGCATGAAAGAAAAGTTTTTGAAAAGAGTAACGATTAGAAATGTTTCGATTTCCTTAAATTAACGTTGATGTAGTCAATAAATTCTTTTGATAAAATTAGAAAAATAACTTTGTACTTTAATTTATATTTATTATATTATTTTAAATTAGAATTTAAAAACTTTAGTAAGTTTTTTTTTAAACAACCTAAAATCACGCAAATAATATAAATAAAATTAAATTTAGTTTTAAAAACATACGTTACTATTAAAATATACAGAAATACAAATTTTTAATAACCTCTGTATAAGCAAACTTTATTTTATTGCAGTTTGTGATACTTGTTTCAAATATTTTTAGTCGCGTATGTAAAGTCTAATACAATTTTATTGAAAAACTGAATGAAAGTAACATGGTTTTGTTTATTTGTAAAGTACACAAATAAGTTTTACAAAAAAAATTATTAATATAGTAATAGTGTCTATTAAAAATAAACACGTTTTTAAAATATGCTAAAGTAAAGTACTACTAATATACCTAAAATTTGACCAAAAATGAATAAGCTTACTCTGATCTTTATAAGAAAGACACTTTTAGAAATTTTTTTTTAATCAATAAACTAGCGGGTATGAGTTTTTTTAATAACCTACACAAATTTGTTAACAAAAATTTTTTTGTTAAATTTTTGTAATTCCTTTATTGTGTTGTTTGAAAATTAAATTTTATTAAAAAATTCTTTCTAGGGTTCGTGCTTTACGAGCTATCTCTTTTCTGTTCTATAGTTTATCTCACCAGCAAGTATGAAATTTTTAAAAATAGTATTAATTAATTAAAATAACAACATCTAATAATGTCATATTTTTAAATGACGAAACTGGCATTAAGTAGCATAACATTAAGAACACTAAAGAAGACCGCTCAAAAAAGAAAAATAGTAGAACGAGAAAAATTAATTTTTTTAGTTACAAAACTTAACTTGACTTTTTCATGCAATGTTTTCTTTCAAAAATACAACATAAAGTAGACGTTGAGATTATATACAAGCTGCATTAAATTTTGTGTTAAGTACAGGGATCTTGTTTATTATCAGAGATAGAGAGTTGATTAAATGGACAAAAATAATCCTTGAGTTATGCCTAAATAAATTCAAAAAACAAAATTCACCCCGTTTATAAAGTTTCTGAAATATGGCGAAAAATAATAAAATTAGTGTTTTTGATTATTAGCTTTAAAATTGTTTTTTTTTTTGCGGGGATCTTTTTATAAAATTGCAAACCCCAGTAGCACAAAATACACGTAATATATTAGTTAATAACGTCTGGTAAACATTTAAATGTCACACTTTTTTATATTGGCCATTTATTGTAATGTTATATCAATAATTTATATAAAATAAATCTCATCTATATATTAGTTATAAATATCTTCTAAATATATGTTTTTAATATATCGCCGACATTAGATGTAAATGTCGTCTCAATATTTGTTTCTAATATATGAGAAATATTAATTTTTAATCTGTTTAAGATGTATCTCATTATTTGTAACGTCCCGTTTGAATTCATTACAATTAAAATTCAATTTTACATTCATTTATTTTCTGCAACTAATACTGCACGTAAATTTATTCAGTTTCACAACGTCGCGTTGTATTTCGGAAGCGTCTGCGTAGTTGACTTGAGTAGAAGGTTAAGCTTCCACTTCCGTTTGAACAATCTCGCGCAGTTCACGTGTGTGATGCGAGGAAGACAAAATTTTCTTGATTATGGCGTAAAAACGCATGTAATTTAATTTTTATTCATTCCATCTAATTATTGTGGTTTCGCAATGTTACGCAATCGTTAGACAAAGAACTTTATTTTGAAGGCCGTTGTTGTAAATGCAGCGTGAGTACATAATGTCATTCAAAAAACCATTCTAATTATTTATATTTAGGGCCTTCGCCTTTCTGTTTATTTTCTGGTATTTCGTTTCTAACTGGATCTTTCATTTTGGTTTTGTCGTTTAATTACTGGATTTTTCGTTAATGAAGTTTATTATACATTGATAATTCATGCTTGCTGGTGTGTTTTGAAATCTACATTCTTTTAGAAGAATTTTATCACAAGAACAAAGTATGTGCTAAAAATAGAAGATATCCGATAACGTTATATTAAACATGGTGAGTCAACTAAAAGTAAGATACTACATTTTACATTCAAGCAGTTAAATTGTGTTATTAAAACTTTTCACTCATAACAAATCAAACGTTTTCGACATTTGCATTTAATATCAATAATTAATAATTAGATGTAAGATTTTACGCTTTTTATTCATCACCGATTTAAAGGTGGTTGGCGTCCAAATACTTTATTTTAAATCCTGTTTTATTTCTAATATGTTTAATTCAAATATTGTTCTTTAATGTAAATAGTATATTAAGTTATAATTAATAAATTTAAGGAGTTCACATCTTTGTAATTATTTCCATTCAACCCATCACCCAGAGGTCTGTGCTTACGATTGCTTGCAGTGGTCAAATTATTATTTTGCATTCATGAAATGTATTTTTACTTTTAATTATAATTTCTTTATTCCGTCAATGTATTTTTTATTACATCTTATTTGCGAGATATTTGTAAAATATATACCTACTACATATGTGTATGTTTGCAAATGATATTTAATCTGGGTTTTTATTGCTACGCATTGTACAGTTTTTATTAAGCCGTATTGAAACACTGCATATGTTCTGTAAAAACAAGTTTATTTCTAAAAATGACACAAACAAAATAAAACTATAAATGATGAATAAAATATGAATATAAAATTTGTATACATTTTAAACATCTTTAAATAATAAGCACACAAAAAATTCTTAAAAATCATTACATATTACATAGGTACTACATAAATATTCTAAAGTTTGCAAAATATAACGCAACGGATTTACGTATGTAACATTCGTTACATTAGGATGTTGTTTTGTCATGGCATCTGAAAAAAAAGCAAACAATTAAGATTTACTCTACTAAATTGTATTTAAAAATCTACATTTTATATAATAAAAATGAAATGCAATAAAATGTATCATAGTTTTATTTGGTAAGAAATATACCGACAAATAGTTTTAGTTTGCATTTTTTAATAAAAAAACTCTATAAAGACATATATTTCTTTTTTAAATCGCTTACAGAAATTTCAACAGCATTGTTATTTCTATTTATTTAATCACTTTAATAAAACATCTATTATATATTGTAATGTTTGTCTTTTTACCGACTAGAATGAATTAATGAGATTACAAAAAACTTCAAACATTGTTTTAAAAGTGCACAAAAGCATTTTCTTGGGATTGCTATTCAAAAAATACGGACAATATTCAAATAAACTTTTTTTGCATATATTTGCTAATATATTTTTTTAAATGTGTTGTTTATTTATTATTGACTATAGTTACGTAAATAAAAGCATTTCTTTAATTTATGTTTCTTATTAGTGATGAGCGTTAAATTTTTGTTGAATTATTTTCTGTAAACGTTGAACAGCTAACTAAGCAAACATCGAATTTAGAGTGTACTCGCTGTGTTAAGATAAATTATTTACAAAATTACTTTCTGCTTTTCTATAATTAGAAAACATAATCTAAAAATAAAAAATAAGGCATTTACCTGATTATACAATTACTTCCCAAACTGCAAACACAAAATCCAAATGCATAGTAGTAAAGAAAACTTTTCTTATTCTTGTTCAGGATCTATATAACCGTTTCTGACCTCAGTAACCAAAAACAGGTAAATAATATACTTCTTAAAATGTTCATTGTTGTAAAGAATTCTACGAAATTTACTAAAAAGTACTTTGTGTAAACCCGTTTAGAATGCCACAAAAAAATTTGGAAAAGATGACCTCTAAAATCATAAATATCTACTAATAATTTTACAGCAGAATTACAATACCTTGGCTAAAACTTCTTTGCAGCAAATGTAGTTTATCATTGTGAAATTACTATATTTTTAGTTATAACGCAATTGGTTTTTCAATTCATTTCAAACGCAGCTGTCACGATTTCATATTCTCTTTCTGTAATTTTTAATAAATAAATTGCGTTTCTTATACAATTTTTAACAGATTACATATTATGATTTTGAATTACTTTTTATTACAATATACGCACATAAAAAAATTATTTTTAAAATAAGCATATTTAAATCGTGAGAACATCGTGTTAAGGTTTTAGCAAAAATAAAAAAGAAAACGTTTAAAATCTATAAATACGTAAATTTAAAAGTACAGTTAAAAATAAACATAAAAACATAAGATGCTGTTTAAACATAAATATTAGCTCTATATATAATTATAATATATATTTTTGTCAGTTAAACTTTGAAAAACATTTGTGACGATATAACAATATTGTTGGTACATATTTTTATAACATTGTTTTTATCTAGTTTTACAATACATAGAAAACATTATCTACATTTTGCAATAAGTATCTAAAATAAAAATATTTACCTGATGTCATGTAAACCTTGAAAAAATTTGTAAGGTTTTAAAATATATCAATGATATTGTAGGTATATATTTTTAGAATATTAGTATTTTGCAATTGATTAACAACAAATTAGTCACAAATTTAACACGCATTTTAAACCGAATACCGATTAAAAAACACTGCTTATAATGGTGTACTACTAACTTCTCTCAAGTTGAACGCATAATTAAAAAGGTAAGAAAGCTTCTTTTGCAAGAAATTAGTAACAAATTTCTAATTATATTTTATTTAATTTTGCTAACTTTGTACTGCTGACTTGAGGGACGTGAAAAACTTAATACCCAATTGTTATCTGAACTGAAACTTTTATAATTTCATTATAAACAAGTTTCTGTGATGTAGGCGAATAATTGTGCAACCTAAATTATACATCATATCACCCATTAACTTGAAAACTACATTAGCATACCTATAAAGTAGATATATATCTATGCTTAAAATTAAAAAGACTGCTAATATTAAAGAATATTATTAAACGCAAAATAAAAAATCTTACCGATAAACCCACGTGTAGAGATTACTGGAATAGAAAATCCACATTCTTGTAATGCAATAATCTTCTCTTTAGTTTTTAGTGATAACTCTGCTTGTCCACGAAGAAGTGGTATTTTGCACAAAATTGACATACAAAACAACACTAAATATTATACATTACAAAATGAACGGAGAGTCCGGGTCTCTGGAAACACTGTTTTAAGCGTAATTTTAATAAAAAATTTTGTATTCTTTCTTCTCAAATTTCAATTCAATCTTTGATTTTGGTTTCAATACAATAAGTACTAGTAATAAAAGTAGAAAAACATTTGTAAATTTTTGTTCAATAGGTAATTATACTAGTTTTATGATCAACAATACTAGATTTTCCAAAATAATTGAAATGTAATGAACCAAATCCAAATGATTACAAAATTTATTACGTTTGCCAAATGTAATGTTTTGCATCCTATGTAGATTTATAAACATTGTCAAAAAAAAAGCAAAATAATGAATAAAAAGTAAAGGGCAAAAGTAAACAGACAAAATTAATTTAAAAAGAGTTTAAACACTATAAATTGTTAATGTTTTGTAATTATTTGGTGAAAAAGTTATACTTTTTTGTATTACTATATTTTGTTGATGAGTTATTGTACTTGTTTTATTATTATTTATTGTTTAAAGCAAGATGCAATAGTATTTCTATACTTTGGGTTATTTGCATTTCCTCAACTTATTTTTACACGATGTTTCTTTAAAACAAGGGTCTCGCACGCCCCGTCTACTTAGAATTACTGCGTTATTTCGAAATTTGATGGGACAACTATTGCAACACATAAATTTTTTTTCTTACAGTATGGAACAACGATTAAAATTTTGGCATTCTTTTTAGCATGTTTTTAAATTTTTATTGAAGATTCTTAACTCCAAATAAGAATTTTTATACTTTTCCATTGGCCCAATAATGTTTGCCATTGCGTACTTTACATGGGGTATAACTATAAATAAAAATTTAACAATAAAATAATAAAAAAAGACTATTCAAAATGCAAAAATATAAAAAAATCATGTTACTTGTGTGCGGTCCATAAACCCGTTTTCGGTTCGAGAGAAGATGGTCATAGAATGGTTTAGTATTTAAGAAAACAAATAACAATGTTTGAAAAAATTTTTTTTATAATATATAAAACCGTATTCCTATTATTTAATAAAAGTTCTATTTTTCAGTCTTTAACATTTTTCTTATATTCAAATTTAAAAAAATTACAAGCAATGTAAACAAACAACAAAAATGCAAACTACGAATAAATGTTGAGCATTTGTAACGGAAATTAAGATTGCAATTGTTCAACCAGTAATTACGTTCTAATGATGATAATACTTCTTTTACAAAGAAAATCGGAATGTTGATTTTAATTTAATCCGGATATATTAATTATTTTAGGCTAATTAAAACAGCAATTTCATATTTGGACATGCAGTTTAAATTCATTATAGCTATTAATGAAACTTATTTTATTATAAATAACAATTAGAATTTTTTAAATTAAGTGCTATAGCATTCATTTAAAACTTAATGAAAGAATACATAAATACATAAATAGAAAATTATATTAACATTTAGCATGATAAAAAAGAACTTAGAGAAATAAGCAAAATTTGCAAAACGTGGTCACGAACGTCGAACAGGAAACTCGAAAAGATATGTCCGACACCTTTTTTTATCGTTTAAGTGAGAGTCATATAGCAACATTTCCTTAAAAATACGTATCCATAAGGTAGAAGTTGATGGATGACAAAATTGTAACCCTTGCCAAACATCTAGGTTTTACGACAAGTGGAATTCTTCAGTTACAAATAAAATGTCTCGTATTAAGCCGGAAGTCGACTCAACGCTGCTCCGTCTGGCGGCTAAAAATTGACCAATTCACGCAATTCTTATCTTCACGCGTGACGTTGACAAAGTTGCCTAAAAGATAGTTCCAGAAATCTTAAAACTGATTTTTAGTCGTTACACGGTAATTAGGAAAATGCTACATTTTTCTAAATTTTATACGATCACAGAAAATATAGTAAGTTGATTTTTTTTATGCTTTGAAAACCGTAGATAGCTGTGTCCTACTACAATTAAACCAACTCAAGTTCATTAATTACTTTAAATTTATAAATAGTTGAAGTTGTAATTAGAACCGTGATTACTACGTAAGTACACGTATATAATAAACAAAAAAAAACAAAAATTACAATAGCCAGAAAATGTTTTTCGCAAACCTGTAACCACCTTACTAACAATAACTCAAACTTTATTATATTTTTAAGTTTATGTTATTATTTTTACATAAATGGATAAAACTTTGTACTTTACACAAAAACAAAATAATTTGTTAAATAAATTGTTTATGTGTTTGCCGTAGAACAGTTTTAAATCTCTTAGATAACTTTACAACGACACTTGATGAAGAACGTTTAGAAATTCTATATTGTCGTTACGTTAAAAGATGAATCCCATCAAACAGAAAGTTTCAAGTATAGGTAACTTAGAGTGAACTTTGTTATTATACAAGCTGTTACTGGTGTCTGGCAAAGATATCCAGTATCAATTCAATTACAATTTACTATTTAAACTTAAACCACTATATTACATTGTTAAAAATCGAATATCGCAAAAACCTATTTCTTTTAAAAGAAATTGAAAAAAAAATTAAACATAATTTTACGATTTGAATTCACTGGTTTTGTTTGCGCTTTAAATTTATCTAAATACGATCAGGTGTATTAGTGTATAAGTTTAAAAGTTTAAATTTGTTACAAACACCAGTAAATTACTATTTAATAAGACAATATAAATTTTAGCAATACTTTTTTGGTTAAAATAACCTATTGAAGCATTAAGATAAACATAAACAAATTGCAGCTACTTATTGGCTTAAGCGTACCAAGTTTAAAACTTTTTTATAAGAATATTTGAGAAAAACTTAGTCTAACGTGTTGTTTATAATATTTTTTTAACGATTTTAATAAATATGTTTTTTAAAACCTATTGTGTCTCCAGAATAAATGCATTTTTAAATATTTATGCATTTATATTTTTAAAATAACTAACAGAAAAATGCACTTAAATATGTTCTCTTAAATTACAACAAGTCTTCGAAAAATTTAAAACTTGTTATTTATTGAATGATCTATAAATATTTACATCAGGTACTAGTCTAAAGATGACCTTAGGGGAATCGGGATAGGGGACGATCGTGGTTAACAGTTTACATCGAAAATCATGGAACTTGTGACAAACGGAATCAGATGTGTTGAAGTGTCAGAAACGCCACACGAGGCACAGTAGACCAAAACAATAAAAAAACGTAAACAAAATGTAAAAAAAAATTACCACCTAAGTTCAGTTGCATAAAACTCGATCTAGATGGCATTAGTGTACATTAATTTAGTGCGAGAATAACATTCCGGTCGAGTATCTATGTTGAATGACCCGCTGAACACAAAGTGAAACCACCCAAGTAGCAAAAATCAGTTACAAAACGGTTGTAAACTCTCTTGCAACTATGGTTTCAGTAAGGTATTTAGTTACAGAATAGTTGCTGAGTCTTTCCTGATACGTTGTCAATACCGGATTTGGTCAGTTGCAAGGCAACTGCAGTAATATTATAACCGTTTTACAACGTGTCTGAAACCGTTGCAATTACTACTTTGTAACTGTTTTGCAGCGTTGCTATAACAATTTTTTACAAATCATGTTTACCTATTCTGAATCGTTTCTGTAATGGTTTATCATCACGGTTTTGTAATTGATTTGTAACATTGTAGTTACCGTTTACAGCAACTGCTATGTAACTGTTTCGAAAACATGCTTATTACCATTATTTGAAACTACTTTATAACCGCTTTTGTTAAGCAACTTATCCAAGATTTTAGTTACTAACTGCATCATAAAGATTAAAACAAAAATATATTAATAAAAAGATACAGATATATAAAAAGTAATAATAAATGTACATTATTTAATTTTTTATAGTTTCTTATAGAACTAAATTCAAACAAAAAAGATATAATAAAAGAATTTTTACATCTGTTGCAAGTAGGTACCAGTAAACAGGTTTTTACGGCAAATTTTCAAGAAAAGCGGATTATGTCTATTATTTATAAATTTTGTAAATAGTAAATGCATAAATTTTGTTAAGAAAAAAATGTCTTTGTGTTAAAAGACCATGGCGGATTAAGATATTCCTCACATGTTATAGTTTAATGCGTCTACGTAATTCTTAGTTAAATATTTGTATTAGGCTACAAATGCACATGTGCAATTATAATCGGTTCAATAATCATAATCTCGACTGGTTTTTTAAAGATTATAGGTGTTCGCAATGGCGATCTAATTTACACGTTCTGATCACTGTGTGTAATATTGTAATGTCCTTGCAATCAAATTCTATTTTATCCTAGAAGAAAATAAAATCAATTTAAAATTTGCTTACTTATAATTGGCAACTAATTCTTCAACGTTGATTAAATTAGAAACAGTAGTTTAAATGCACGATTAAAATTATAGTAATATAATATACCAATAATTGTACTTACGTAGTTTTGAATTAGAAACACTTTCGGTACTGTTTATTGGATAATGATAATGGACTATGTGTCTTATAAAAATCTCGTAAAATGCACTTTTTCTGTTGCTGTTTGAAAGCATAGATTAACACTGCAGTGTAGTTTTAAAAATTCACACTTGTAACCATAGTTTCAAGACTGTTACACTCGAAACCGAAATGAAGGTTTTAATGTCACTAAATTGACACTGTAGTTACATAAGGGTTTAAGAAAAGCTTACTTATAACCATAGTTGTAAAATGGTTATTTCTGTAATAGATTTGAAACCTCAGTAAATTACGAAAGTTGCTGCTACGTTGCTGCAACGGTTTATTTACCATGGTGCTAATGTTACTAATTTGCAACTGGTTACAACGTAACCACGGTTACAAAATGTTGCTTGGGAAACGCTGCAACAGAAATTGTGCTACGATGCAAATTTGCAATCCCGTCCCGGTTCCGCGTTAATTAATGATGGATAGCACTCCAAAAGGTAAGTATAGCAGATAAATTTATAATAACATCGAATATATTTGCATATAACTTGCGTTGTTTCTAGCCGCATTTTGCCACGCATACAATTTTGGCCAACAAAAGTTTCTCCGCGTTTCTCATATGAAAACAGCCATTTCGCATCAAAATATTAAAAAGTAAAGAAAGATTAGCCTATTTTTGTTTTATTGCTATGCTACAGGTTTCCTTGGCGTGTCTCGAGTTATAAACATATAAAAATTTACAATAGAGAAATTTTCTGAAAGCTTGTGGAATTAAAAAGCTCATGGAATGACAGCGCCAAATTTAAATGTGAAGTTTCTCAAAATGAGTTTTTTATTATTTATAATTGTTTCATACAACCTTAATAAGTTATGTTTTTAGCATCCCGTTTAACATGTTATACGCAAAATAATATATTTGAATACGTAAAGAACACTTGGGGGCAACATGCTAAGAGATGAATTAGACTTTTCATTAGAAATTTCAATAAACGGTTAGGTTATTTTAATTGATTTTAACGTGTCTTTAGGTTTAAAAAATTGTAAAGTGTAGGATTAATCTTAAATACAAAACGAGTTCTACGGGACGTTTTGTGCAATGTCGGTCTTTGTTTAGTGCCTTTTTTATGAATAAATAGGAATAAAATCATAAGTGTAAATAGGAAATCGATATCTACTACACCCTTTATTTTAAAGGTGGGTTATTTAATATCACTGGATAGGATTTTTTATAACTTTCTGAGACTACCAGGAACATAGCTACATCTCTTTAAACTTTTATCTAACTTGAGGTCACACCTTCGGCTTACATTACAATCTATCTTAAAGTAGTTTTGTGCGGAGGTGCTCCTAAATAATGTTCTGCTTTCTGCAAGCAACCGAAACGGTATAAAAAAAAGTCCCAGGACCCGACGGCATTTTCGTAGAAGTTATAAAGATAGCGTTTAAAGAACTTCCTGAAACATTCCTACAAATGTACAACAGCGAACTGGTGAGAGGGACTTTTTTTAAGGAGTGGAAAGCAGCGCCAGTAATCCTGATTCCGAAGACACAAAAAAGTGAAAAAGAAAACAAAACATACAAGCCCATATGTCTCATCAGAAACCTAGATAAGATCTATAAAACTTTATTACTGTCAAGAGTACAGGAGGAAATTTAGAATCGAGGTAACCTGTCCCTTGTCCAATTCGGGTTCAAAAAAAGATGCACTTCAATGAATCTATGAATTTGCAAGAAATGCTAAGGAAAGGACCTGGAGGACCCGCAGATAGGCGTGCTGATATTAATGGACTGTAGCCTAGCACAAAACGTAACGTCCGGTGTACCGCAAGGGGTATATTGGAACCAATGCTATGGAGTGCATACTATGATAATTTCCTGTCCATCCAGCTCTTTCTAGAAGTGACCCTAGCAGCATATGCGTCCAAATAGACAAATGGATGTGTAATAAGAAACTAAAGGTGGCAGCAAATAAAACAGAAATCACAGCTTTTATGGATAGAAGAGTGTTTAGACAAATTAGGTTTAATCATGGAGAGAAAAGTGTAATTTCCAAAGACACAATGATATATCTAGACGTTACCTTTGATAAGCATCTATCCTTTGGTCCACATGTAGAGAAGGTGGTTGAGTCGGTTAACACTAAACATGCGGCACTCGCTAAGCTTATAGTTAACGTCAAAAGGCCATCACAAACCATAAGAAAATTTATAATCGTTATAACCGTAAACTCAATTATATTATACGTAGCGCCGTTATGGAATAAGGCGTTGCATATCGCAAAATGGAGAAACCTAGTAGATATAAAACAAAAGAAACTAGCACTGAGATGATTCTCTATTAGCATATAGGACAATTTTATTAGAGGCAGCGACGATCTTTGCAGGCACCATTTCAATAGCTGAAGAAAGTAGGAATACTAGGAGTGGAATGAACAAAATGGAGAGGAAAGCTATTACAATACAGATGTGGCAAACAAGATGATCAGAGTACACAAAAACGACCTAGACAAGAGAATTTATTCCAGACCTTTATGACTGATGTAAAAAGAAACACGAAAATCTCAGCTACCACAGCACCCAAGCGCTAACAGATCATTGCTACTTTGGGACATACCTGAGTGGCATTGGAAAGAAAGAAAACCCCTCTTGCTTTCTCTCCGGCGACGCGGTTAATTGTTTATTTTTTTGAGGTTATGCAACGGCGAAGAAAACATTAATGCGTGCCACTTTGCATAATTTACTGTATCAAGGGCCACTTGACTCTACTGCGGCAAGCCAACGCTCTACAATTTAAAAAAATGTCAAGAATCAAGTGGTGTCTATAATTGGAAAGTTATCTGTAGTAGTAGGCGGTACATTTTAACTAAGTGCACAGAAAGAAAAAAGAGTTAAATTTGTTACTGACAAAAATGAAGGTCAAATGGAAATCCCCAAATCGGGCAAAACAATAACTTTTGTGGCGAGCATTTTTAGAAATTAGAACAAAGAATAATAAAATAAATAGTACTAGTGATTCAGTTAATTAGTGGTAATTCTTACATATCTGTTACAGAATTTTGGAACAGAAGAACAATCTAAGAAGAAGACTTTTGACAAGAAATTTGGTCGACCCAGCGCCCACTTCAACGATCGAACCGTTGCTAAACAGCATTTGCACACTTTAGCGGAACTAGCGTACGCTACTCAGATGTGTTTTCGTTTATTAGGAGCCCCACAAGTTTTAACTGTGGTAAGGGCGATATTGACTATATCACCGGAACGTACGTTCAAGCACCAATAGGTTTTAAATCTACAGAAACCAACGTCAAGGGAGATATCTGTCTACCTTGTTGTAAACTTAGTGATTACGGGTAAAATGTCAGAAGATTTGTATCTTTAAATGCGAAACTTAACTAACGAAAACCGTGGTGAGTCTGTTTATCCGTCGTACACTTGTGCCCGTCTGAAAGAAATAATAAAAAATAAAATAAATAGAGTCAGTGCCTTATAACCGTCTGCAGCTCAAAACTGTACATTAATAGCTAAATGGGGGTTTAACAAATCTTTGCGAAAAGGGTACAAACAAAAATTTGCCGAGAAAAATAAAACTAATGCGCATGTCATTTTTAGATCGTTGGTTTCAGTAAAGCTTAATGCTATAGATCGTAATGATGTTAAAATTAACATTTGAATAAACCCAACGTCATCTACGCTTACATTGCAATTTTCAAACGAGACTGCTGTAAATAATCGTAACCAGCATGACCATATTAAAACTCAAATTCGACCCCTAGTTCCTTTTCACAGTGTTTTGGATGATCAAAATGTAACAATTAAACACGAATTGATTTTTAATATAATAGACAGTACAGTTAAAAATGCTGTTACGGAAGTTACATTGGCTCAGCAATGTTAGATTTGCAATGCAACATCCAAACAATTTAATAGCGTCGTTTCACTTGCGAGTAAAACAATTAACATAGCGTATTTTTGTTTCGGGATATCGTCATTACATGCATGGATCACATTTATGGAGTAGTTCTTGCATGTAACTTATAAATCTGGCGGTGTTGATAACGACACGGCAGAGCAGAAGAAACTAGTTACAACGCACAAAGCAGACACTAAAATACATTTTCTCAAAATCTTGGTTCAAATGCGTTATCTGCGGGAATTTTGGGTTGCAAACAAAGGCAAGCGGCTGTGCCATTAACATTGAAGAATTTAAAACTTATAATCTTGATCATGCGCAGCGTTATGTTGAATTGGATTCATGGTATTCGATGTCGACTTGCGTACACATTGTCTTAATTGGTGGATACGCCATCATCAAAGTTGCACCGTTGCTAATTAGTCAGCTGTCTGAAAATGCGCAGAAAGCTTGCAATAAAAACATTTGACGTTTTTGTGTACCTTATCCAGAAAATGTTTTCGCGTGAAAGTAATGCAAAATGCTTTTAATCGTCACCTATTATCTTGGAACCCGCTAATTTCAACACTGCCACTTTAAAAACTAATGGTAGTCAACCACTTCTAGCTGAAGTTGCAAACATATTAATTGCACCGCCTTTACCAAAAAATATTGAGCTAAGCTTCAAAAGCGATATCGAGGATTTGTTTTGTACATCTGATATTTGTGATCTTGAAAACATTTGTGTTGGCAATTTTATGTGATTTTTTAATATTGGATCGGTTCTATGGTTTCGCAATTTTGAATTTTAAATTTTTGATACTAAATTCGTAATCAGACACCTCGAAAACCTTAAATGGGGCATTTTTTTAAGTATTGTTTACATGTTTTTTATTGCTTTGGTCCACTGTGCGACGGGCAGCTGTTGTCATCTGGGTTTGGATATCCGGGATAAAAGAGTAGGCATTACACCTTTTATGGAAAGTGTTCCATGGTCTATTCGGCAAATAATTTTGGATAACGCGTGTAGCACCAGTAGGTATTCTTTTAACGACGAGAGTTTCAATTATAAAAGACACCATATGTTCTTAAACAATCCAGATATGTATATCAAAATTTGTTAGTCGCTTCTTGAAGACGTTTGATTGTACATCGGTCATTAATCCATAGGCGGTGTCTGTTGTCTGTTAATTTGCCGAGTTTGGATAACAACGTTATCGGATGGTACGAGTTGGAATTTACAAAATCTTTTTTACTAGGTTTGAGAATGGTGATGAGTTTACTAGGTTTCCAGCTAGTAAGATAGTAAAAACATTTCATACAAGAGTTAAACAGGTCACGTAAGACGTTGCAATGTATTCCGTCTGATCCAAAAGCCTTGTTTTTTAAGATTTTACTAACTACTGCAGTTAAATCCTTGCTAGTGACCACCAAATCCTGTTGGGAATTTATTCCCAAATTTGTTCCGGATCTCATTTGAGCGTGCAAGGGATTATCTGTTATCAGATTGTCGTCAAAAAAAGAGGGTGCAAACAATAGCTCAAAGATTATGTATTTGTCGCCGTCATAAACATTGGAGCACAGTTGGATGAACAGGAACTTACGGGAGAATAACCTGTAAACTAACCAGCACGGGTTCGTCGTTAAATATTTTTTTCTTTGTCTTTGCTGTCAGTTTGTACCGGTGAAGTGCGGCCTTATAAGAGGCAAAATATTGATGTTTTTAATTCTGCTGGGGTTTTTAGTAGTGTTTTTGTAAATAAGAGATAGATAGTTCAAACTATTTTGGCAATAATTGAGGAACATTTTGGTCAACTTACCAATGATAACGTCGCCAGATAGAATCGTGACACAAAGCACTACGTGAAATATATACTTGTACTACAAAATACGCTATAGGACAGATGTTCATAATATTAATATAAGAAATAGAAAGCTCCTATCCATACCAACTCATAATCTAGAAATTTTCAAAAATTCTTTTACTTACGGTATTGCACACTTGTATAACATAATACCCAATAATCTTAAAAATTTATCCGTTGTTAGTTTCAAAAGTCATATTAAACGTTTATTGGCCAACAGAGAAATTGCAATTTAATACGCATATCTACAGTAACAGAGGTATTCTTTGGTAACCTTATTGCGGGAGGATGATTTTCATGAGCGGTGGAAAAAAAAATTAAATTAAAAAAAATATATATATAATAAAAAGGGTTATTTTGCTATTTAATAAGTATTTAAGGGCGAATGGAAGATCAGTCGACTTTTACCAGTCAGACTGAATTCGTTCCTTTTGGCAATGTTATTGTCGTTTTTTTTTCTTTTCTTTTCTTTTTCTTGGATAGTATTATTTTTGTTTTTAGTTACTTAAGATCTTGTATATATTATAATTATGTATGATGTAACATGTCAAATAAAAAAAAAGGATATAAAAAAGGATATATATATAAGTAGGAATTGAACTAGCAATTGTCGCATTTAGGCAAACGAGACCTGTATGTCTACAATCAAGGTTTCCTTTAAAAGTTAGGCGAGGGTCTATGACGGTTAACTAAAATCGTATCATTCTGTTATGATTTCCAATCAGTTTTGGATATTTATAGCTACAGAAGAGCACGCAAAAATTTCTCTTTTAGTCAAAATGTCAAAGAAAGGCAATTATAATAGGGTAAAGTGTTCAGTTACTAACACGGTTATTGACACCAGTTTGTTAAATTTTTAAATATTAAGATAACTGTCACTTTAATCTTTAATCTAAAAACAAAATATCGTACGCCAATGATCTGGTTGTAAACATAGCAATTTTCATAGGTCTAAGCTTGTAGCAAGAAACAGTAATGACCATTACAGCGTGTCATAGGTAACAGTCGGCTGACAAAATTCAAATAATACCGTTTTGTTAAGATTATACCTAAGTTTGATTTTGCTTTTAATTTCTGATTTTGTTACTTGGCAAACGAGTGTTACTTCTGGTAATATTGAATATGTTGTAATAATTATATAATTTATTACACAATTTTGTTTCTTTGAATATTGTTTGGGCTGTCAACTTCTGTATACTGAAAATAAGTAAGAAACAGAAGTTGACACAAATTGGCAATAACTGTGAATAATTAGCACGGTTTTGGTATTGTTTGGTGGATCTTCTTAAAGATAATGTATTAAGAATAAACAGTGTATTATGATAGTGTTAAAAAATACTTCTTAACACTATGGTATAGTAATTTTAAATTGTGTCAACAACTATTGCGTTTAGGTGTTAATAATTGATACTACTCTATTATTGTAGAAAGCTGCAACATGCTTTAGGTTAAAAAAAAGACATACACTGAAGAAGACATTTAGAAGGCACTGTTGGCTATTAAAGACGGCATGTCCAAAAAAATGGCTTTAAATAAAGAGAAGGCATCTATCTTCTGGATCCAGATACGTCAACGTAAAGGATTTCTTCGTAGAAAAAACGACGTCATTGCAAACGTTCAACTGTCACCTAAGAGATAATCTTTTTAAAAATAATTTGCCAGGCAAGGGTTGGTTCAAAGCTTTTCTTCGTCGTCACTCAAATTTGTCCAAACGAACCTTCAAGGGTGTTACACAAGCAAGTTTTGCGTTAGCAAACGGACATTAAAAAGTGGTTGGAAAAACTAGAAGTATTAATCATAGCTCTGTATCCCAGTGCAACACGCATTCTACAACCGGCCAATGTTTTGGTATGTAAGCCCCTAAAAAAGATTTTAAAAAAGGGAGTTCTTGAGTGGAAGCGCGAGCATCTAGCAGAAAATCTGACTAAAGAAAAATTTGTAATTCTAAAAGTAGTTCTAGATAACTGTCTAAAACCAGGCGCAAACATAAAAAAGCGATGTCTTACCTGCAGCTTCTACAATCAACTTCAGCACGTTTTGTGATATTGCAGAAATAATATCGTTGCTGAATTTATTGGAAACAAGGATAGCGATGTGTATACTGAGCAACCCCACTTAGACAAACTATGGAAAGCTTTTAAAATAGTTAAAGTAGTAGCGTTAATTAGAAACGAAGATGCAAATCAGCTTTTAGACATGCCGATACTACTAAAATGCAACCTGCCTAAACAATATTGAAACTGCTGATTATGTAATTGATGATAACATCCTCAAAAAATATAAAGAATCTGACAATAATATCGACAATGTCCAGAAGAAACTACTTATTGGCATTGATTGATAAATTACGTAATTATTTAATGACAGATCTAACCACCAGTAGAGATGATTTTATTGCCACTGACAGTAATTTCCTTACAGATTTGATTTGTACCACAAAAGATGATTTAGAAGGTACTTTTACAGTAAACTTAAATGACACAAAAACAGTGGTTGAAATAGAAACTACTTCACAAGAATTGCATACGGAAGTAGAAAGAATACTATTTATAGTAAAGAAGAAGCGCTGGAGAAGAAGAAGCAAAAAAGAGAAGAGAATAGAATTGCCAAAATAGCAAACAAAAAGAAAAGACGAAGAAAACCACAACACTAAAATAAAGTTAAATTAGATAAAGTTTAAACAAAAGGATTTTATTATCATAGACATGAATACAAATAATACAATTATTTCACTTTAACTTTTTGCTACTAAGATTATTACAGCATTTCATTAATTGTAATAGAATTATTACTATCATTGTCATCGTTATTATATATTTTTGTAATTAATGGCTTATGGTAACTGAATTTTAATGAAATCATATACATTGACCGATAGTTACAATCAGAAACTGAGGTTAACCTTAAATATCTTAAATTTAAAAAAATAAATACCACAATCCCAACCAAATATTAGAAAAAGAGATATAATTACTTACTTTTGTTAAAAATACACTGGAATTAGAATTAAAATAAAGCCTTTGATTTTGTTGATCACTTTAGTATTGATATATTATTTATCACGTCGCTATTGCGTTTCAGAAATAAAAAAGATGGCGCGTAACGGAAAAATGTGACGCGTAACCGAAAAAGGTGACGGTAAAAGTGTGACGCGTAAAATGTGACGGTAAATTTTTTTCCAACGCCGATAAAGAAGTTTCACTTCAAAAACGAAAGATAAATATTACCTCTAACCAAATTCTTGTTAAACAACAACAAAACAAACCGAAAAAACAGAAGTTGCCACTATATCCGTGATATTTTTGCCAAAATAGAATGCGGAATACGTCTTCAATGTTACTGGATAAAGAACAAAATGATCCTGTATTGGAAAAATTAAAAAGAGTTTTACATGAGAAGCTAGAAAACAGTAACGATATTAAAACTGAAAAAGAAGAAGCAATTACAAGAAATCTAAAACTGATATTAAACGTTTTAGGGAAACCAAAATATTCCATGGTCAAAAAAAAAAAATTGTTGACAAAGTGAGAAAACACTGTTTGACATAGATAAAGATAAAAGTATATAAATTATGGAAGAGAAAATTATAGAAAAAGAATTTTGCTTTATTTGCACATTTAGCATATCCAAATCAAAAATAGGGGTAGGGGAAGGTAACTGTTTTGTAAGAAAACTTGTAATTAAACTAACTTTTGTGTTGGTGCATATGACTAAAAATCTGTGTCTATTTTGTAAATTTATATTTGTTGTAAAAACTTTGTTTTTATTTACGCTGCAAAGAAGTTGGTAATGTTTTATTTATATTTCTGTTTCTTTTATGTACTTATTTATCTCTGTGCAAACCTAAGTAACTAAGGTTTACCTTTGTTTATATACACTAAACTAAAATTGTACAAATGTACAAAAAAGTCCAAGTCAACTACTGAAATAATTAATTGTGTTTTTGGAAATATAGTCTTATGGAAGTTTATGAAGACAATACTAGAGCAATGGCTTTATCTAAAATGAAATTTTTTTAAAAAATTCGAAACACATTGATGTTAGTTATCATTTTGTTCATGATGATGAAAAGAAAAATGTAATTAATGTGCAAAAAGTATCTACCAAAGATCAAATTGTCGATATATTTACCAAGTCTCTAAGCAGAGTTGAATTTCAAAAGTTCAGAACATTGATGTGTTTGCAGAATTTTTAAAACATAACTAACTAAATGTTCATGGCAGTGGTGTATAAAAATTGTTTTCACTCCTTTTGTAACATAAGCAAAATGTAATGAGTTTATATTAAAATAGTGTTTTTTCACAAAAAGATGTTTATTTTAACAATTGTATTTCATTCTTTTTTAATAAATAGTAAAGGACATGGACAACCTACTATCAATTATTATAACTGATAGTGTTAATTATCATAACCTTCGTGTCCATTAATATAGACACGACTGCTTTCGCATTATTTTTGTATTACTTTCTACAAACATGTATTATTCGCATTTTAGTTGATTATTATAATAGAATAAAGAACACATGGATGTACATGCACTAAATAAAAGCTTTAAGCAACCATTTGAACTTTTTTAGAACTCCTGTAGAATCTAGCTTTGCTTAAGGTGTCTTACCCTAAATGTCTAAATAATTTTCTCACTTATAAAGAGTTATTAACAGTGGAATGATTTTGTGTCAAAAAAGATATTTGCTGCATATTATTTTTATACAAAATATTTTCGTGTACCTATACGTATGCAACAATGCATAAAATTTTTGTTTGATTCTTTTCAACAAAACATAATTTCATTTGTTTTTGTTTAATCGTATTACTAAACATTTTAAAATAAGCATTTTATTTTTACACATTATTTAAGCATCGTAAAGTATAATAAATACTTGGTCTAGACAAGATTTACTCTAAGCTGTATATACCATTATACAGAATTTGGTGTAAAAAATAGTCTACGTAAAGATAACTAAAACGCATAAACTTTTACGTTACTTGCAGCAATTTTTTTAATATAATGTTACAGCTTGATATTGCCGACATTAAAAATTTTATTGCTGATAAAATTTGAATTGTAAGCAAACTTTGAAAGATGGCATTACAAGCATGTTGTAAACTATACGAATTGCTATTTGTAAACATTCCTTGAAATATTTCAAAATGAAATAACTTTTAAAACTGCAAATTATTTAGTAACTACGTGTATTCGTTTGTTAGGTTACTATTCTTCATTGTTACAAATGCGTAAAGCTTTCTTAATTACTTCGAAAGTAATTTTAACGACGCCACCCGCAGGCGTTTGACACAACGTAAGCAAACGTGAAATTTATGTGCCATAATTCATTTTCAGATAATCACCGTTAAAGCTGTACTTAACCGAAACTGTATAATTTGCTGTAACTAATGAACTATACAGCATTTGCAGAAAATCTGCAATAGCGACGTAAACTCTAATTCCAAATGAAAACAATTCTATTATAATACACTATTCGATTTACCCCCTTAAATCATTCTCGTTTCAACTTATAATAATAAAACTGTATGTAAGAAATCTAAAGTTTTTTTGTTTGGTAAGAATTATTGTTTCAATTATTTTTTGGTTACATTTTGTATTAAAATTTGGTTTCCTACGCCGACTAACAAATGCGACACTTTGTATTTGTCTCGTGTTCAATAATTCATTGGATGCATAATAACAGTTGTAACGACATTTTAAATTAATTTATGTCATTTATTAGTCGTAGGCAATACTTTCTCGTAAAAAAGAACATTAGCGGTTGAGGGTTGGTTGAAAAGTTTGTTTCTAAAATTAATGGATTTGAATAAATCAAGTAAAAAGTTTGTGGACTTAACAGTGTAATTAAAAAAACTGTAGTTCACACAAAGGTATTCTAATTCTTTGCGTCAAATTTTACTTAGTAATTGCTTTTTATCTTGGAATGTTATATCGTGGTTCTTAAGAAAATTGATCGTTTCAGACAACGTTGCTAGAAGTTACTCTTTTGATAAGATTTGGTTATTAAACAAAGATTCAAATGTTTCTAATTAAAAACTTTACAATAAAATAGTTTTATTATTTTAAGATGAATAAAAATAATCGCAGTACGTGTAGCTATAGAAAAGTTTATGTTTAATTCAAATCATTCAGAACAAGAAAAACATTCTTCAAATGCTCAATGTTGACTGAATTTAATGTTTTAACAACTGTTTTTTAGGTTGGTTATTAAATTTATATTTACTTTTATTTGATAAAAACTTTATAAGTTATAACGCATAAACTCCGTCTTAATGTATGTTTATGTAGCGCAAAATACATTATGCGGCGCACGTTTTTTAAGTGCTTATAACTTGAGCTCTGAATTTTCAAACTTGTAAAGCCTTTACTTAATGTGCATTGTAATAAAGCATATAACGCATATATTATAAACACATAAATTTATAAAAATTAGAAATTTTGTTTTTACACGTCAAATCAAAATTGCACAATTATTGCTTGTAAACACGTTATTATATTAGTTAAAGCTACAAATGTTATACACATTTGATACAACTGTATAAAACAAAATAATCATATAAAACAGCAATGGATGTTTTCTCTTTCTAAGACGCATCAGCATAGCGATGACTTGATTTTTAGAACTTTAGAGCGTTAATGCTGCATTCACAACAACAAAATTAGTAACTTGAAGTGTAATTAGTCTGTATACGTGGAAGTTAGCAACATTCAATTCTCCCAAAGCGTTCACAACGGTAAAATTAGTAGGCTCACGTAAAATTAGTAGTTGATGTTTGCAAACTTCAAACTTTCACGTATTAGTTTTATGAATTCTGTAGATTTGCGCTTGCGCTGGATTTGTATTTGTACAAAATTGACATTACACTTAAACTTATTTAACCTAAGAAAGTAGTGTTGTTTGTACACTAACCAAGAAATTTAAATTAGGTAGTTTGATTTGCAATATGAATACCACAACATTCAAAAAAAGACAGAAAACAATTGGTAAATGTGCAGTGGAGTTAGGGGTAATATATTTATATTTATTACTAAGACGTAATCAACATAGAAAATGGTGGGTATGACCGATCAATAAATGAAGAAAATTACAAGGAGATTATCATAATCTTATTCAGAAAATGAGACTAGGAGATACAGAATTTTTTTTTAATTACACTAGGATGAGTGTCGATCAGTTTGATTTGTTGCTGTCATGGGTGGGTCCAGTAATTAAAAAAAGAAGATACAGAGAACCTATTGAACCAGGAGAAAGATTAGCACTAGCACTGCTCTAGTAGAAAATTTGTTTCTGTAATATTACAGCAACGATTTTCAGAATTGAAAAAATGTTTCAGAATCGTTTCAATTTTGTTACAATTTCGCCAAATGTCCCTCCTTTGTAACGTTTTTACAAATCATTAGCATGAATTGATTTAAAATCGTATTTCAGTGATGTCCAGTTTGATTCAGAAAGTTAGTTTTGGAACACTCTTGGATCATTTGTAAAATTAAACATAGTAATACAAAAAATGTTTCGTAAAATCGATTTCAAACATTCCTGTAATTAATTTTTTTGAATGGTTTCTATATAAGCTTTTGTTACACCATAAATGATTTCTCAAAATCATTTCCAATTCTTTTGAAGAATAAGAATGATCATTTGTGTGTACGTTGCACATTCAATTAAAAATTGTAAGGGAGATAATGTTTTGAATCGTTTTTATAACGGTTGCAAATAATACTTTTTTGCACATACCGAATCATATTTAATACATTTCGTAAATGAGACTCTCTTTCCGTACTGCTGTAGTGATTAAATAAATTTAAGTTTGCAATACTGTAAACCCTATCTGACTGTAAACCATAACCTAACTAAATATATTACAGCTGTATTTTCTGATTAATGAAAGTTATTTTGCTTTAAATTACAGTTAATTTCGATATTTAAAGGTTAGTTTATAAAGTTATATTTTGAAAATACGCCAATGCCACATTTTCTGTAATTGAATTTACATTGTTTTGATCGCACCAAGTTGTAAAGTTTTTATATTCTTTTTGATATTTTGCACGGGATTTTACAACTTAGAGATTCCATTTTTACAACTTTTTATTAAATTCAGAAATAATTAAAAATTTCAAATTTGAATTGTCAAATGCCACAATTACCAACATAATTTAAAAAAAATCACAAACAATTATGATCTTTATTTATTAAAAATTTTAGAGTAAATGCACGCGAAATAGAAAAAATAGTATGAAAAACACATGTCACAACTTCTTTTCTTCAAAAGTCTCATTGTGACATTTGTTTTTCAATATACTATTTTATAATCATATCAAAGTGATTTAACTTTTGCTTTTATGAATGATATTTAAGGGTTCGGAAATTTCCACACTATTTATTCCACAGCCGTAGCATGTACTAAAACACGAATACTTATAATTTCATGAATCATTTATTTTCGAAGAATAGTACCTATATAAAACAATACACTATTATATACTTATTGATTATATTATATTATCATAGAAAACTTTACATAAAGGTTGTTTTATATATTTCCTAAAGATTACATATTTTAACGTCATTCACAGAAATGAGTTATAAATGAATTAAAATAAAAAATAAATTATTTAATAAAATACATAAATATACAAAACTAAGTAATTTTTTGAGCATTCAGTAGACAAAATCGACAAAGATCACGGTTGAAGCCTGTTTTAGATCAGAACGTTTCACTTTTGTTGTTGCAGAACGAAACCATACACTAGCTTTTAGTCATTTCCGGAAACAATTTTCGAGCGACAACTATAAAAAATTAATTTACTTTTAGAACTAAAAAATAATACTACTAATATAAGTACTAATAGTTGCTAATAATATACAGAATAATCAAAACCGTTCATATAGAAATTAACCGAGTGTTTTGTAAAATTTCAAGATTTAATAATCCCATTTAATGTTATTTATATGTACGCAATAAGACAGAAACAAGTAACACAACAAATAAATATTACCTGCTTTTAAAAAAATCGAACCTTAGAAACAGACTTATTTATACAATAGGAATACATTCATGGGAAAACAATGCATATTTTTATGTATAATCCCTTTCTTTGTCGGTAGAACGTATTAGATAGCTTGAAAATTTGGAAATTTTAGTATGTACGTGACAGAAAAATGAATGTACTGGCCTAAAGGTAGGTCATCCTACAACATTCTTTAAATGTATTTTAAATTTTAATTACATATGCTAGTGTTATGCATATAAAGACATAAAATTAAAATAAAATAATTTGTACTGGAAAATTAAGCTTCGAACAAAAGCCATTTGCGTATGACAAATAAGAAGTTTGATAAATTACAGATTACCTAATTTAATAAATTAGAAGCAATACTTTTTTTAAATTGTACAGCGATGCATTTGCGAAACTAACGGCCTTGTAAGTCCCCCAACCTAGGGGTCCCGAACCGTAAAAGGCTCCCAGAACTTCAAACGATATGGTGTGAATGTTAAGATAGTCGTCGATGTAAAATTGTTTAAAAAACAAAATAAAGATGTTAAGTGATTAAGTGGAATGTCTGAATACAGTAAACGAGAATAACACATTATTTTTTAATACTCCGCCTAAGGATAATTAAAATAGTGCTGATTTTTTTCCTAATACTGTTAATTTAATATATTACAACATAGCTGAAAATAATGAAAACTTGTTTTTCTAAAGTTTCTAAATAAGATTGATAAAGTACAATCCTGTTCAAATAAACTAAATTGATGAAAAATAAAACGGTATGTGTTTATAGTTTTTTCGAAAAAATTTTAATTTTTCGATTTCAATTTATGAATTTTTAATTTAAATAAAAATGAAAATGGAAAATTACCAAGAGTCCTAATACCCAAATTGCAGAATTATGGATTAAAAAAATTGATTGAAAGGTCAAAATAAACACTTCAGGTTTAATATTTCACTGCACTCCAACTTTTCCATTACTGTATTTTTTTTCTTCACAATTGTAACTTAATTGAATTAAACAAGCATGATGTAAAATCAACAATAAAATTGATCAAATCTACAAACAAATAAAATTACAGTCACCTTTAAAATTAAGTTTTTCAGATCTACCAAATTTATATAACAATTTTTCTAAAGATTCAATATCCAAAATTGAAAAGAGTGGAGTCTATAAACTCGTCAATTCTTGTAAAATCTTCTTAATGAGTCAAACTAAGAAGTCTTAAAAAACTAGATTAAAAAAACATTTAAAATAGATCAATAATTCTACAGGATACAATCCAAATTAAATAAAATCCACTTTTGCTCGACACTTATTAAAAAATAACCATATATTTAATCTAAACTAATGAAAACGAATTAATCAATGATCAAAAGGAATTCCCATTAAAACTTAATTATAAATCTTTAAAATTCTTTAATTTCATTGTTTCAATGTTTTCGCATTAAGACAAAAGAAACAATTGTCAAGAAAATTAAAAATAAATTATTGGGAAAGACAAAGCTATATGTTTATCTGATATTATATTACACTCAATGTTAAAAACATGGATCGATTCATCTTTATAATACTTATTAAAAAAAGATTAATTAGTATATTAGTATCAAACATGTAAAAATTCATAAAAGATTATATGAATTCCAATAAAAATACTAAACTTACCATTGACATTATTAAAAACTTAAGAACACTACACTGCAACAAATGAGTTTTTCTTGATTCTTGTACAGAGATTAAATTTCATTTACTGTCGACAAACTGTAACCTATTTAAACCTTTTAAAAGCAGGTATACTCTATTAAAAATATTTTTCTTAGAATTGTCAAACTGTTTAAGAATTCCATTGAAAACGTATAGATAAGTATGGTGGAAAAAACTGTTGAAGACGAAAATCCACTTACAAAAAATCTAGCAATAAATTACTTTAATTGAGCAAATATAGAATTCAGAATTTGCTCTTGGTATTATACAAATTCGTATTAATCTGTTCTTTTCAATTCTTCTTTGTGTCTAGATTTATTCTTAGAACTATAAACAAAATCCGATAAAGGTTTGATAAACCATTTTTTAAACATTTGTGTTTTTGTAAAATTAAATAAAACACAAATATTTCAAATACTATCTATGAATGTATAGAATTGATTGAGAAATAGTACAAAATATTTCACTGGCTAATTTCTGTGCACGACAAAATAATATATCAAAAACGTTTCTACGAATCATTTTTTAAATCATCTAATATGATGATTTTGTATCAATCTACATTGTTACCAAAATGATACTGAAAATAATTCAACAATTCATGTTAAAATGATGATTCAAAACGATGTTATAAGAAATTCGTTTTACCAAAAAATCTTTTATTAACTTTTAGAATTGATCATGAAAACGTTTCGTCTGTAATACATAAACAATTTTAAGTAACTATTTTTTGAATCACTTATTAGTTATTATGGAATTGATTTGGATATAATTTAAAATGATTTGAAATCATTTTGTTCTAGTAGGGTGAGGTTGTAAAATTGTGTATATTTTAAAGTTTTTGAACCAAAAATTATGTAATTTTAGGCATTTAGCAGCTGGCGACAGTATACCTACTTTAAGTTATAGCTTCCGTGTTGGAAGTCCACAGCTTGCAAACCACGTGTCTTAATAGAACCAAATGCCAAGGGCTGGTATACCATAAGCATAAGTTTTCAAAAAAACATAAAATTTGCCGAATTGCATAGGAGCACTTGATGGAAAACATGTGCAAATTAGGGCCCTATATAAAAGTGGCTCCTTGTATTTTAATTACAAGAAAACATTTTCAATAGTGTTGTTTGCAATCTGTGATCACAAATATAATTTCACATATGTTGATATTGGTGCTTACGGATCACAAAGTGATGGGGGTGTATTAGGAAATTCATTATTTGGTCATAAACTCAATAATAATGATTTAAATCTGCCCTAAAACAAACCATTTCCTAGTAGAATAGATGACAAAGAACACTATTTTGTAGAAGACGAAGCATTTTTTCTATAAATGAATTTAATGCGACCATTTGGAGGTAGATATCTTCCTGAAAACGAAAGAATTTATAATTACAGATTATCACGTGCACGTCGATGTATAGAAAACGCTTTTGGAATAAATGGTTGCACGATTTAGGATTTTTCATTCCACAATTTTTAAAATGCCGGAGAATGTAGATAACTATAAAAGCATGTGTGTGTTTACATAATTTTTTAAAAAAACAAGATGAGCTTGCAACACCAGCTAATAATCGTTATTGCCCACCTACCTTTGCTGATCACGAAGTTAGAGGTCAGTTTATTTCAGAAGAATGGCACAAGGAAGCTCCTGGTAATTCAGCCCTAAAACCTGCTTCAGAATTAAATAGAAGTACAAGAAATACTACAAATAATGCTATAATGTATCGAAATTATATTAAAGAATATGTAAACAGTGAAGAGGGAAGTATGAGCTGGCAGCTTCAAGCAATAAATACATAAAGAATTAGATGTCAAATACATAGATTGTAATTTTAAGATTAAAATACATTAATGATTTTTGTTCCTACGAATTAGTCTTCTTTTATTAATTAATAACTCCATTACTCTATCTTTAAAATCTTCCCTTATATCATTGGGCATTTCTAACATTTCTTGCTCCAAATTGCAGAATGTTTCCACCACATTAGTTGGTGTTGGTGGTACTGACTCAGTTAGAGCTGTTAAACCTTTTCCATAGCTCAACACACCCTATCTTCAGTTGTTTTGCGTTTCTTTAGACCAAATTAATTTTATGTAACAAACTTTTATAGTACATTAAAATGACATTTACCCAAGGGGTTCATGTTGATTAGAATTACTTTTGCTACTCGAAGACGAAGGCAATAAACTGTTCAAAACTTCTTCAACTGTGATTGAATTATCATCATCTAAAAAAATGTCACTTGGGCTATTTACTTCTATAATTTGACTGTAAATAGCATCTGCTTCATCAAAAGGTACAGTATCATCCATTGAAGGCTCTAATTTCCAAACGGCTTCTTTCATCGTATTTGCAATTGTCCTAAAATAGTTGTAGGTAATTATCCAAATTTATGAAATGTAATCATAATTATATACTTTCTTGGTTTTGAGACTTCATCTTAACAATCCAAACAAATGCCATTTCTCTTTAGTCACAGCTCCACTTCTGCTTCTACTTTCTTTCTCACCTTCTCTTTTGACACGAAAGTATTTTTCTGGTAACGCTTTAAAATATTTTTTTGCATCTTCGCCTGCACATATCAAAAATGAACAACAGTATGTAACACATGTACATTTAAATGCTTACAACTTACACGACAAGTTAAATGATTCTCCTATATTCTTCCACATTGCATTTATAAACTTTTCATCGGCATTTTCTCTCATTGTAGACAACAAATACACCACATCTATACAGAACAAACAGAAAATTTACCCGCGCTTCAACAAATAACAATTCGAGAGGTTATGCTGATATTTTCATTTTTAGGAAATGTACGCAGGTGCACCAATAAACTTATTAATTCACTACTAGATGGCAGACCAAGTACGGACTAATTTTAAAGATAAATTGAAACTTCTGTGAATGTTAATTTTCCGGTATTGTTGACTACTAATTCCAGATACTAATTCTACATGTTCATTTTGTTGTGAATGCAGCATAAAGATAAATAAAAGTTAATACATAATAAGCAATCATCCTATGACCTGACAGTTTCTGTCAGAAATTATGTGGGTTACCTAACTATTTAATATTGCATGCAATGCAATGTATTATTAAATTGTACACTAGCGCCGGTATTACTATGACTGAAAATATAACAAGAAAAAATATATATCATATACTAACACATGCACATAATAACGCCATTTCTCGTTTTTAATTGTGTAAAGATGTTTGGGACACTGAAGAAAATGTATGAAGATGATGAATTTGCGCGAAAAATTGGTCTTTTGCGCACTTTGATTTCTCTCCGCTTTAAAAATTGTAGTTCGATGGAAACATATGTTACACAAGTAATCAAAAGTTCCAAAAAATTGGGCTAAACAGGTTTCAAAATAAGCGAAGAATGGATTGGTTCGTTATTCTTAGCAGGGTTGCCAAAGCGTTTTGCACGGATTATAATAGCAATTGAACATTCAGGCATTGCAGTGACATCTGCCGAAATAAAAATCAAACTCCTTGATATGGAAACAGAAAGCAGTTCCAGAAGCGCTTTTGCCAACATAGTAAGTTTCCAAGGAAAACCGAGAGACGGTAGTACACGTAATCATAATACCCAAAAAGCGAAGCATAACCGTACAATTTTAATCTGTTCCAAATGTAAACAAACCGGTCATTTTAAAACTAACTGCTCAAGTAATTTACAACAGAATAAGAAAAAGAATCAAGCAAATGCAAATGCTTTTAGTGTAATTTTTTTTAATGGTGTTTTAGGCAGTGGTGATTTTTATGCTGATTTTGCAGATAGTAACTATATCACTGCCCGAGAAGACTGGTTAAAGAACATAACTGATGTCAAAGAAATAACAGTAGCCAACAATGAAATACTTTCAATGAAGTGTTTAGGTCAAGTGGACATTTCCACAGTTGTTGACAACGAATGGTTTCAACTAATTTGTTATCTGTTGGACAACTTACAAAAATATATATTATGATTCTGGAAGATGACTTTAGCAGGATGCTATTTATTTATTTTCTTAAAAGCAAACACCAAGCACTTGATTACTTCAAATAATTTAAAGTGTTGGTTAAAAATCAGCAAAATGCAAAAATTAAGGTTTTTAGGTCAGATAATAGGAACAAATTTTGTAGTTTATTATTCGAAGGTTTTCTGACTCAGAATGCTATCGTTTACCAAAAGACAAACCCCTACACGCCACAGCAAAATGGAATAAGCGAGAGGATGAACCGCACATTAGTGGAAAAAGCACGTGGTTTACTCTTCGATGCTGGGCTCAATAAATGTTTTTGGACAGAAGCAGTAAGCAGAGCTGTATACGCCATATGAAAATTGGTGACAACATGTTACAAGAAACAACGGCTAGCACAGTTTCCCCGGAAAGGAAGTCACAGGCTTTGTGATGCTAAATTATAACTTAAATCTAAACAAAGGCGCCAAGACAATGAAATATTAAATCAAGGAAATATCGTCTAACTCTACCCGTAGCTGGAAAAAAAACAAATAACACGACAGAAGTAATATCACAGAATATATATTTCTTTTTTCAGAGACAATGATTCCAAAAAGGACGAAGTGCATAAGTATAAATTTTTAAAACGTTAATACATAGGTACGTTAACGTAATAAAAAGAAACAATGTGAAAAAATAAGATAATTCCGAAGAAAGAAGTAGTTGCTGTCTGGACGAAAATAATTATTTGTCATATTTATTTAATCAATAAAATATTTAATAATGTGTAATTTTTTTAATTGCAATTTGAGCAGCTTGTTTGAAAATACAACGTGTTCAACTGTTTTTTCAAAACGCGACAAATCCGTAATTAATTGTTAAGTATATCTTATATCTCTGGACAAAAATATTTTTGTTCTATACTTTTGAAGTTTTGTGTAAACAGATTTTACAAGTTTCTTTAGTTTTTCTCAATCCACTTTATTATAAGTTGCACTTAAAACGACGCTTTTCAATATAATATTAAACGAAACAAGGTAAAACACTGTGACAATGAGTCAAACTGGCATGAAAAAAGGTCAAGCATGTATGTAAAATGTGAGATTTTTAATCAAAATAAAACAATCTTGTGGTAAAAGATAATTTAGCGACATGATATTTAAATAAACAACAAAAATTATAAACGTAAATAGCTATAATGGCGGAAAATGTTGTAAGTTGATTTTACACCTGCGTATTTCAAAATAGTTATGAATAAAACTGCAAGTTAATCCATTACGTAATAAATATAAAAGTAAAACTATGCCAATGCAATTTTTCGACGTTATAGCTATTTACAGTTATATTTATGCATAGTAACTTATACTATGAGATAGTTTTTCCATCAAACTCTGATAATAATTACCCCTATATGCTTTAATATAATGAGGTTCTTGATGCAATTGTGGGAATACATTAGAGTGTGTTGATGAGCTCCAAAAGAGCATAGTGGCATTTGCACAACTGAATTGATATTGCTTTCCATCCATGTCTTTTACGTTGTGGTTTTATCCCTCAGTTTTATTCAAAACTATTTTGAATTGCGCAGGTGTAAAACAACGTTTTCCGCAGTTATAGCTATTTACAATTATCTTTTATAAATAGTAACTTATACTATATACTATGAGATGGCTCTGGCATCAAACTTTGCTAATGGTTAACAAAAATTATCTTCATTTATACACTACTAAAAAAAATAATTAAATACATATTTGTTGTAAATTTAATTTTGAAAGAATGACCCTTTAATAATCTGTTTTTGAGATAGATGCGCTTCTATTAATCTGAAAATTAGAAAAACTTTTTTCATGGAATAAAACATTTGTTTATATCAAAGAATTTTTACTGTGTTGACGCCTTAATCATTATCTAAGCGATAATCTAATATTGGCAAACCTGTTTCTGCAAATAAATTAGGTAACAATTACTTTTGCAATTTTATTGTATATACGCCATCATCTGAACAAATATTAAAGATAGCTTAGTTAAGATTCGAGTAATTAATACATAGTGAATTCCGATTTTAATATATTAATTATCAGAATTTCTTTTCAGTTTATTAACTATTACCAATTGTAAAATTTAAAGGAATTTGCATGTAAATGATTTATTTAAAACTTATATAATAGTTTTTACACAAACTGTGGTTGATGTCAAATTTTAACATTGTCAAATATTTGCGTATGTAATGAAATAAATAACACTACAAACAGAAAATAGAAGAAATTTGATATAAGTATTATAACAATGTTTATAAATTAAATTTTCAATAAGACAAATGCATGCACAGTAATTGTAACTGTACAAATAATGTATTAAATGAAGAAACTATATTTAAATTTAGTTGTATAAAAAATTACATAAGTAATTCACCAAAGTAATTTCCAACGTTAGACAAAGTTGACTAATTGCACGAAATTTAACATAAACGTTTAAAAAAATTATACTCCTTTTTCCTGTTTATTTTACATTATTTTTTTATGTTTCCTTTAATGAAATTTATGTTTTTATTACACATTTAACAATTAAACATAAAAATACAAAAAGCAATTATATGTTATAGTCAAAATGTGACTCTAATATAAATTTTATCGTTAACTCCTTTCATATAAATTGTCTCAAACATAACAAATACAGTAAACTTTATATAACAAATTTTACTTTTCTTTAATTCGAAGACTACAATATTAATTGTTCTTATAGTAGAATAGAAATGGATTACTTATTTATAAAAAATTCAGACAAAATTGCTGCTGATATGACAACCATGAAAAAGGTTTTAAGATTTCGTATACACTTGGTATTAATCAATTTGCTAATCCACTTTTTTCTAAATTTTTTAAACAAACGTAACGTTTAACAAAAAGTGTCCATTTTTTGCAACATTTGAATCAATTTTTTTTTTGTTTGGAAATAACAAATTAGATTTTCAAGTTGAATGGCGAAGTAAAAAAGCTGTTACTGCAGTTAAAAACAATAACGATACTCCTGGGCGTTTAGTGCAACTGAAGCAATTAAAAGTCAAAATTTTATTTAAAACGGTAAATTAGTAACCTTAAGTAAACAACATTTAGTAAATATAATCTATTAAATTACGGTTGCAAATAAATTTATAACAATCTATTCTGTACAAAATCTTTGGATCAAACTGTTTTTGTAAAAAGCTCTTGGCGTATATTGGGTTTTATTATGTCTAGCAGTACATTAATCAATGTACACTCAACTAAACAAAAAACGAGACACCTTGGTTAGTTCGAATATAATAGTTAGCTGTGTAAACTAGGCTTGCTAGCTAATGTTAATGGCAATTCTTTGAGGGCGTTCGCGATGCTATTAAAGAAATTCAAACTAGCAAATAATAAACATTTACAATACCAGAAGATCAAATCGTTTATGAGTAAAAAATTAACAGTAGAATGATTTTGTGTCAGAAAAGATATTTGCTGCATTTTATTTTTACACAAAATATTTTTGTATACAAATCAAACTGATTGCAACGCTGAACTATTCGGTGATGAAATTTCCAAAACTACCAAACTAAATGCTGTTGCTAGTTTTGTTAGTTTCAAATTAAATCTTTTTTCATAAATGAACAGAAACTCACAACTCTTTAGAAACAAAATCACAATATTTGGAGTTGAACAAAATCGCAACACAAAGGAGTCTGTCGCTTTGGTTTCCCATAATCCTTTTACTTCTTCCAGACGTATCTCTCATTTGAGGACACCTATTTCAGCAAATCCCATTGCGCAGTCTTGCAACTCGTACTTCAAAATAATGACCAACTCTGCCTTCATTAATTCTGCTCGCATCTTACTCCTTTTGTCAGTCCACACGTTTCCCATTATAGAAAATACGCGCTCTACGTAACCGTTGCTTATGAAAATCGACAAAACCTTTGCCACAATCTTAGAATGCTCTACAAATTCATAGGTGGCCGGGAAAACTTTCACCCATTTGGCGTCCACAAGATCATCGAGTGCTGCTGTTTCTACCCTGGTCTTTTTTAAAAGGTTGTCTTTATTGTAAAGTGCGTCTTAGTCGACTTCAATCTTGATCGCCTTTGCAACAAGCACAAAGATCTTGTAAGAAAAGTCTTTTTCTTTCAAATTGGGAACTGCAAGGTGCTGAAAAAGCGTTTGATCAAAATCGTACCACCTCTCAATGTTGTCCTGTCAGCAGACGTAAGTAATGCTACTAAGAGCACTGTTAGCTTTACTACCAAAAAAACATCTCTTGAATAATGGAGTTAAGTTTTTCTTTCAACGACACCATAACATTGTGCATCTCGGATATCATCACGTTTCGTCGTTCAAGAATGGAAATCGTTTGCGTCATGATAAACATGAAGTGACCTTCAGAACCAAGTTTTTCACATTGTACGATAAAGCTGTGCAGGCGTGTCTTGCAGCATTGTAAATGACATGGCAATTACAATTGCTTTTGATGATGTCCTTGTTCGTAGCAGTGAGTTTTTGATATACAAAATTGTTTTTACCGTAATGTACAGAAGCATTATCAGGGGTATACGAAGTTACGTTTGTCATATTAAGACTAAAACCTTCTTCGTAAACACCGACGTGGTCACAAATTGACGCAGAAGATTCATCCACTATCTTCATAAAACTCTATGATCCTATCCTTGACTCTGGCATTAATGTCAAAGTAGATCGGAGAAACATTTGCGATGTCCCTTGTTGGACGAGTCTCTCGCTATCGAAAACAGAACCGGACGCAAACTAGTGCTTCGGATTTCGTTTTACCGCAAGTCAGTTTTTTGATGATATTGGAGTCGCTGAATATTTGTGTGTGCAATTTCAGACCACATACAAAGCTCAAGTAGCTGTGATAGTGACGTATCCCGTGGTACACTTCGGTTATCTCAGCTACAGATATTTTCAGGCTTTCTCTTGATGTTACGAAAGCTGACATAAGCTGGTTCGTGGCAACGTTTGTGTTGTTCCCTGCAAGAAAATTTTTGGTAGATTAAAAATTGTTAATACTTCTTCTCTATCCATATCTGTTCAAAACTTGTTTAATGGTTACCTTTGTGCTTGACTGAGTTAAGATGAGTTTTGACAGTCTTTTTCCATCGTGTTTCACGGTAAAGCTCATTCTGCATAAGGTACACTTTGCAGTGAGATTGTCCATCTTTATCAACCAGTTTCCGTAATCACTTCAAGCGGTCCAATTATTATGAATTGATGTAATCTACGTTTTACACTTTCTCGCAGGACTGGGTTCATTTTCTGCTGCATCTATGTTTTCAACGATGTAAACACTGATAAATCTGAAATAATTGATTATTTATTCCGTATTAATTAATTGTTGTTCGAATCTGTCTTTTGTATTTAAATATAATCATGACCGCGTTCACAGGACGTTTATTGGTATAATAATTATGTTATAATTTATAACATAATTATGATACCAATAAACCTTCTCTGAACTTTCTAAAGTGTTATCTAAAAAATTTTAAGAATTATTATAATTCTGCTAGTACCTACCTTTAAATGCGTGTAAAATGTCTGAAAACCAAATGCTTACTGGTTCGAACGCAAATACGACGCAAGTTTCACAGTATCAAACACAGTAATAACCATGTAGAAATAATTTTAGAGACATATGTATTTTAAGGTTACACGCGTTGATAGCGCGAAATACAAAATAGACAAAGTCGAAGTCTCAAGGCTTACATAGATGTCGCCACTTTCCATAACGAAGTTTGGTACAAATACCTTTCAGTAAGGCTTTTTTTTGTATCATACGTGTAAATGTAAGTCAATGAAAACTTGAATTCGTTAACACAAAAACGACTTTAATAACTGGAAAAAGTCGAAGGAATAGGTATTTAATCATAACCCGGAGAATTCAACGCTAATCCGGAAACCGGAGATTTTGTCTAAAACTCGAAGACTCCAGGTCAAACCCAAAAAAATGGCACGCCAATCGCAGCTATAATATTGATGTAAGCTTTTTTGACCCGTCGACACTTAATACAACTAATTATATTTAATTGGTAACAAGCGCTTTAAGTGATTGATTTTAACAAAAGTTAAATAGTATTCAATTAATATTGGTGAAGTAATTCATTTCTCTAAGTGGAGTCTCTTTTTAAAATAATATTTTATTACTCCTGAAGTCTTCTCCATAGTATTTAAAATACTGTGGAGAAGACTTCAAGAGTAATAAAATATTATTTTAGTATTCAATTAATTACATCTTTTATGGCGCAGTGGCAAAATCAGTCGACCATTGACAATTATAATAATAAATTGTAAAAAAGTATCAGCACAAAAACTTACCCAACCGACAATTCTTTGTCATAAGTAATAAGGTTTACAATTTTTTTTTTATTTGCTTTAAGAACAAAAATATGCGTAGTATATAAGCTTGTACGACGTTTAGGTTATATGCTTAACTGCGTTCAAATGATGAAAGAACCTTAATGGATTTCACGTCGATGTACTCAAACGATAATACATAAAGTTAAAGTTGATTCCAACTTTGCGACTAAATATAAAATTGAGTCATTATGATCTACGTTGTGATTACACAAAATACCCGCAGAGTTGAGATAATTAGCAAATGCAACACAATAACAAAGAACAACGCTATGCTTAGTAAAGTGCATGAAACTGATGTGTGTGAGTAATGTTTCGTTACTTCTAATTTACTAAAGAAGGTAGAGATTATAAGTTACATCTCTCTACGACAAAAATACGTTCCGGCAATAGATTTATGGTATTGGCGAAAAGTTTTTAAAAGACCATTGTTTTTCCGGTGATCGTAATACGCTTCGCATATAAACTAACGTAAGTGCCCAAAAAAATTTTCACTTCTAGATTTTCAGACTCATCCGTGTTATAAATCATAATAGCATTTTCGCTGCTTTTGTAAAAACCTTCCTGGGGTAAGGATTAATTCATATTTTTGTGATTAATTTTTATTTTTTCGTAATTATGACAGCGACTTCATGTCAATCCATTACCTTCCGCTGGAAACTATAACTGAAACATGTACATACTTAATGGGATTATTGGTTAATTAAACCACTTCTAAAACATAACCTGGAAACAAGTTGGTGTTATATCTTATGTGATGTTCGAATAATCTTGAAAGCATGCCTGCGATAGAAATAGTGAAAAACACTCGGACGCTTGACGCATTTAATTGCGACAATTAATTGTTTGTTGACAAGCAACTTATTTGTGATACGATCGATTTTATGGGATGATTGAAGCATATAGATAGCTATTTCCATGTCTTGGATAATCGTTAGTCGCTTTTTCTTACTATTATTTTGTGTATTTGACTCAGATATAGATATCTCAATTAAATTACGCAGATTTTTGTTTTAAAATTTCAATTTACGCTAAATTCGATTTGTCTTGAGTTGCGAATTCACTAGTTTTGCATTAAATCGACGTTTAACTCTGAGATGACATATTTCTTGATTTTGTTAACTGTACTACAATAACTGTATATGTGGAGTGTTGCTTAACCTCTAGGACTAATATCAACGTTATAACTATGATATTTATAAAACTATTTATTGTTACTATATATGTAATTCTGCCTTGGTTACATTTTTTTAACATCTTTTTCTGTCGTTGTTAAAACCAAATATATTTGTCGTTATTACCAGTGTTTTGTCATTTGTTCTATTTCAGTGTTTGATAGAAATAAACCGTATTTTTTGTTACTCACTTCCACCATTTTGGCGCTTTTTTGAGTTGCTTTATGATTAGCAAACTGAAACCTACAATGCACACAACACTGAATCACACTAAGTTAGTTGCTAGCCATCAAGTTACGAGAAAATTCCTGTAACATTTTAGTCTGAACTCTGTTTTACCAACTATAACATAAAGTTAATTCTCTTTTTTTAACTAATATATTAAGCATATCCGGTTTTTGCATCAAAATCTTCAATTGTAGTCGTTGTAACATTTGTTTTACAATGTACTAATGTTCGTTATTTTAAAAATCTTTAAAAACAAATAAATTAAATTTTCAGCGAAGTTACAAAAACGTTTTAAAAAAGTTGAAAAGGAAGAATAATGAATACTAAGATCAATGATATAGAAGAAATACGTCGGAAGCCATCGCTTGCTTTGCCTTTTTTTATGTATGTTTAATATTTATAATGTCAATGATTTTAAAGTTATTTTAGTGTTCTTCTGAGAGCTCTATGATGCATAGAGCTTAGTCAAATTATTTATTTGTTTTTTAAGTGTGTTTACGTTGTTTGTGAAACAAAATAAAAAAGATGTAATTGAACGATTTTTTGTTGATTTCATTTCCCTTAAAATATTTTATTTTGACTTAGTGTAAGCAAGTGTAATATTTTTTTATAAAGATTAAATCTAACAAATGTTTATATTTTTGTCAATTTCAAAATAAATTAATAATCCACAAAATGCATAAAATTTATCAAGTAACCAGTTTTCAAAAATAATTGTTTTTCACGTGACATATATGTTAAGCAATCAACATTGCTTAAATTCGTGTTAAGTAAAACAAAAATTTCTAAATGAGAAATTTAATTTGTAACCTATAAATTAATGTGAAGTAAATAATTAAAAACGGCAACAATATCTGTTTATTTAAAATAATAATAGGTATAAACAATTACTTAGAATTAATAACTTATGTATGGTTTATTTTCATTCAGGTGTTAATTCTTTTTTTCAAATTTTAGAATATAGAAATTTCTCCGAGTTAGCATTTCGTCGTTCCTCTAGAGATTTTAATGAAAATATCTGGAGTAAGTTATTATAAGATAACTCATCAGGTGGATAAAACTTTATATTTCTAAAGTAAATATATTTTAAGAATTTATGTTGGATCTTTTCAATTGCGTTTTTTTGCGTTTGGTAAATAGGGTCCCATATTACTGAACAATACTCTAGCTTAGATCGAACAAACGCAATAATATAATGTATATATTACTTGAATATTAGAGAAATAAGAAGAATTGCGAATAATAAATCCTATCATTTTTATAGAAGAAGAACAAATTGCGTTAATATGTAAATCAAATGTAAGTTCTTTATCAAAGATAACACCTAGGTCTTTTATATTTTTGCATCGAGTAACGGGTAAATTATTAATAGAATAACAAAATTCGGTTGTGACCAATTTACGTGTAAATGAAACAATTTTGCATTTAGCAAAATTAAGATTGAATTTGTTTAAATTACACCAGCAGTGAAGATCGTTTTGGATTGCAGTGCAGTCATCAATCGATTCAATGTTTCTAAAAATTTTCAGGTCATCAGCAAAGAGTAAACGTTCTGACTTGATAATGTCCAAGGTTTGATCCTTGTGGGATACCAGAAGTAGCATGAAAGGGTGTTGTATTGTATCCGCGAAAGTTAATTGTCAAGAGACGATTCTAAAGATAGGAAGACAAAAGTGTTATTAGTGAAGATGACAATCCAAAAACGTGTAATTTTTGTATTATAATGTTATGATCAACAGTATCAAAGGCTTTTGCAAAGTCTGTATAGATTACATCAACTTGACTTTTTTTGTCTAAGACTGTTGCAATATAGTGAGTAAAATAACACAAATTTGTAGTAGTTGATCTACTATTCATAAAACCGTGTTGTGAGAATGATAACCGGCTTTTAATATTGAAATAAATGGTTTGCTACAAAATACTTTCAAATATTTTACTAAAATTAGAAAGAATTGTCACTGGTCTATAATTAATAATGTTACTTCGATCTCCTGATTTGTGTATAGGAACTACTCGACCCAGTTTCCATGCAGTAGGGAAGCTATTGGTTTTTATTGCCAAATTAAATATATAAAAAAGAGCTTTTGATAATGGTTTGCTACAATCTTTTATTATAATATTTGTAACAAAATCCGGCTCGTGCGATAGATTATTTTTAATTGTTTTTTTTATTGCAGTTTCAATATCATTATTAGAAATATATGATAAGTAGATAAGGTTGTGTATTTGTATCTAAATCGATAGACGGAGCTGGATATACACTTTTAAAGAATTTAGCAAAATCTTTTGTAAAATTAATTTGATCTAAACTATCAGTAATAAAGATTTTGTTAACAAAAATGACTAATTGCCGAATGATAATGTAATTAATAACTAAATTTTTAAGATTAAAGAAACATTTGCTATCAACACTTTAGGTAAAAAATTGTGATCAATACTACGTTTTACCATTGGTTTTACTAACAAATTACAAAACGACTAGTAAACTAAAAAGCAAAAAGAAAAACGTCTTGATATCACTAATAACACTAATATGCGTTTCTTAACATAAAGATTAGGTACTCTGTTCAATAAAAAAATTTGCTGTAAGAGAGAGAAGAAAAATTTCATTGTTAGAGAGAGAAAAATACTTTCACAAAAAAACCGGAAAATACTTTCACATATGGAATTTACACTAATTATATGTCATTGGAAAAACATTGATTTCTTGAAACAATTAGCGAACTGAATGTATCGGCAGGTATGTATCATAAAACTTTAATTAATAATAATTGCAAAAATTAATTTTCGTCAATGACACTTTCTTTTATTGTAGCGATCACGCTTTGTTCAGTTTTAGCCGCGTACTACCAAGAACGTTTTAAATTATTTTTCTGTGTATTACGATGGTAAGTAGTTTTATTTATTTTTTGAATTAACCCTATACACTTAAACGCATGCTATTTTATGTGTTACAAGAAATTATTTTAAATTAAAAAATTAGATTTTAGTATTTACCTGATTAAACCTGATTTACCTGTAAAAATATATTTCTTAATTTTAGTGATATTTAAGTTTGTTAACTATTATTTTAGTTTTTGACCATTTCTTTCTTTTTTATTTTAATTTTTAATGTTATTCTTTAAACTAACACCTCGTTTAAAAAGAAGCAGTTGATATATTCAAGTAACATTAATTTTTCTTAAGAAATTGATAGTTATTTTCTTAAATTTATTTTTTTTTTTTCTAATTTGCATGCAGCTGTTTTTGTGCTATTTTTCTTATAATCAACATTAATTTTTTAGAATTTTTTTTTAATAAGCGATTCTTTACAGAGTATTAAGAGTAAGAGAGAAAGAATATGAAAGTACCGACCACTAGAAAAGTCCAGATCAACCACAACACGACGGATGCTGTAGAAATGATATAATTAGATGCCGTGTGTACAGTTGCCGTGAATTATCAAGATCCAGATAAACCGTAATGACATAGATGCTGTAGAAAAATGATATAATTATGCCATGAATGTTAATTTAATTTAATAAATAAAGTACAATAAATTTTACAAGTCTTTTGTTCAGTAATTAAAAAACCAATTGTATACAACAATTGACCGTTTAAAATTAACTTATTTTCGTAGCTCAGCGGTTAAGTTCGCCGCTTTGTAATCAAGAAACCCGGGTTCAAATTCAGGTACACCCAAGCTTTTTTTAAATAAAAATATTTTCATTCTCGCTCAAATCATGAAACTTTATGACGCATAAAAAATTACCAGTTACGCGATGACGCACGACGCAATCAAAATTACCAATTATGCGATGATGTAACAATGTAAGAAAGAGATAAAAATTCGCTGTAATAGAGAGAAGAAAAATTTCATTGTTAGAGAGAGAAAAATACTTTCACAAAAAAACCAGAAAATACTTTCACAAAAAAACCCTTCACGTACGTTTGCGACGAGGTCACAGTAATTAAATTTCATGCCCTGAAGGTTTGGTGTCCGCCTCTTTCTACTGCTGGTATAGTTGATTTCAGGTTATTTAGCTTCATGTTGAGTCCCTGTATGTTTTGGTAATATATTGATAAGGTGGATTCGTTGGGCAAATGTTTTTTTTAGTAACAACATTAAATTTTACAGAAACAGTTTTAAATAACCTAAGATTTATAAAATTCCTTTTGCTTATTTTAAATATATTCAAGTTTGATATTTTGTTGAATGAACGAATAAGTTATTTGCTTGGCAATTTTTAGTAACACAAATTAATCCTTAAATTGAAATCAGAATTAATTAAACAGGTGCTTATTTAAACAAATTTATTAATCACTTTTATATTCTTCTAAACTTGTGTGATCTTCCGATGAACCAGTATTCACTACAAATTTAAAGTTTTTTACTACATCGTCAACTAATCCATCGTTCACTCACATTTCTTAAGCCAACTGAATGAATGCACTGTTTTTGCCAATCTAATACTGTGATTTCATCAAACGCATTTCTTACTCACCTTAATTTCGTTGACGCTTTGCTGTACGTTATTTATTGCGACCTTATGTTTATCCAAACTCCATATGAACTCAATTGGATTAAGATCGCAATGATATGGAGACAAATGTAACACGGTATGTGCATGTTTTTTAAAAATTTCGTCTACATAAAATGTTTTAGTGTAGCTAATCTTTTTTACCAGTTCTAACAATTCGGTTTTCCGCATATCCCCAGTTGTTGAAACCTCATTACTTTCAAGCCAGTTTCTAATTTTCTGCTTTCTGGTGGCTTGGGTTGGAGGTTTGTTGATTTAAACACTGTGGTACGGTGCATTATCCAAAACAACGATTCCTTTTGGTGGCAAATTTGGGATTAACTGTTTTTCGATCCACTGCATAAAACTGTGATGATTCATGTCGTCGTGGTAATCTCCTGATCTGCTTTAGATTTAAAAATTAATAACCCGTTAACAAATCTATACGCACCACGTGCGTGTACAATAATGTACCGCTGACCAAAACGATCAGCTTTATATACACCTGGTTAGTCTTTTGACTGCCAGCACTTACTGACCCCATAAGATGGGTGAATAAAAGTTTTGTCTAAATATGTAACTGATTTTTTATTTTCTCCGAGAGCAGCGTTTTCTCTCAACTTTCGTAGATAACGAGAACGCCAAGCTACGATATTATTGCGTTCCATGAGCAATTTTCGTCGGTTTTCACATTTTTTAAATTTGAAGCCAATTCTTAATAGATGTTTTCGAATGGTTTCTTGTCCGCCAGTATAATTAATCTTGTCTTGCATTTTACTCACTAATTTTTTTAATGTTGGCACTTGCTTGTCAAGTGTGTAAACCTCTTGCACAGTTCCTTTTAAAATTCCTAAATCGCACTCATCCATCACTATTTTGTTGGATTCTCCGTTTCTTCTTTTTTTCGAAGGCGATTTTAGTAGATTACCATCAGCAGCTTTTTTTTTGATTCTCAAAATAGTAGCCACTGATTTCCCAACAGCAGCCGCTGCAAGTTCGGTTGCCTTGTCCAAAGGGAATACCCATTCACCAGCAGCTTTTTGACTATCGAAGAACTGAATAACATTTTTGATAATGAGCCTAAAAATGAATAGTTTTCTTTGTAGTTCCAGCCATAATAATGACAACTTTTAAACATAAAACTTACATTATAATTACATGTTATTAAAACATTTGTAAATACATACCTGTATTTCACAAATAAAACAACAAAGTAATCTTCAAAAAAACTTATTTTAATAAACAAGAGTAACACTAGAACACAATAAAAGGAATTAGTAAGTAATAAAACTCACGCGGAAAATGTCAGCTGTAAACTGTCATAATTTACTTTTAACCAACTTTTAATTGTGAATCTACCAACTTCGAATTCTCAATTATGATTGGACAAATTATTTATCGCGGCAAAAATTTCAAATTAATTTTTTTAGTTGACTATCATGTTTGCAAAGTGGAGCTGTAATTGTACATCAAATTAATGACGCACACAAATTGCGTCAATGTAATCGTACATTGTGTTTTTAAATTTTTACATTGATTCATGAATGTTGGTACACGAAATTGATGAATCATGTACATTCAATTAAAGTAATAATACATTGTCTTGATGTACACATTTTTGTTGAGATTCAATGTGTAGTACATTAATCTAATGTAACAGATTTATTGTGCTGAAGTACCCATTCATCGGATGAAAAATATGTACATTTTTTATTGATTCAATGTAGATTTACATTGATTCTACGTCACTTTTTCTTTCAGTGTACGTGTGTCAGATAACAAAAATCTACAAAGGGAAACATTGTTAAAGTCTCTACAACAAAATAGATACGGATTTATGGAGATCCAAAAAGCATGAGAAATAGCAGTCAATCTAAAAATCTTCTACCAACATACTTTGTGGGTTCGACAAACAAAATAAACAAAATGCTAAAAAAACATAATATCAAAATTGTTTTAACGACTAAGAATATCCTGGTTTAGATCTGCTAAAGACAAACAGTGGACTTGAAAACATCCTGGAATTTACAAAATTCCTAGTTCTATTAAAGGGTAGAACCATAATTATGTAGTAATTAACCAAAATAGTTTAAAACGCTAGACAAATTGGAATAACAAATTTTAACGGAAACCATTACAAAATTGTTTAATTTCTACTTTGTATTTAAATTTTTTATGTAGAATTTATGTTTTTATTGCATATTAAAAAACAAAACACGAGAATGCAAAAAAACTATAATATTTTATGGTCAAAATGTGAGACTAGTATAAATTTTATTGTTAACTCACTTGATATAAAAAGACGCAAACACAACTTGTACAGATACATTATAATAATATTTGCAGTAAAAGTGTGTGGCAAGCTTTTGGTTTTTAATAAACAAAGTTTTTGTTTGATCAGAAGAATATGAAATTAATTGTTTTTGTGATTGTAATTGCGGTTAGTCAAGTCACCGCTAATTATCTACTAAACGAAAAATGGATTGCATTTAAAAACAACTTTGAAAAAAAATACGCACACATAGCAGAAGAAATAAATCGCTTTGAAATATTTATGGAAAATTTAAAGAAAATTGAAGCTCACAATGAAAACTATAATAAAGGTTTAGTTTCTTATACACTTGGAATTAATCAGTTTACTGATTTACTACATCATGAATTTTTGAAACAAACGTCCGGTTTAATAAATCATAAAAATATTTTGTTGAATTCAAATCAAACACATTTTGCTCGTGGGTATGAAGAACTAGATTCACATGTGGATTGGAGGAGTAAAGGAGCTGTTACTCCAGTTAAAGATCAAGGATACTGTGGATCTTGTTGGGCGTTTAGTGCAACAGGAGCAATTGAAAGTCACAATTTTATTCAAAACCGCGTGTTAGTAAGTTTAAGTGAACAGAATTTAGTGGATTGTAGTACAATAAACAACGGTTGCGATGGTGGAAATCCAACATTAGCATTTTATGATATTATAAGAAATAAAGGAATTGACACAGAAAAATTGTATCCTTATCAAGATAAACGCGGACAATGTCGGTTTAATCCGCATTCTATAGGTGCTTCGGTTTCTGGTTATAAAGTAATAGCTGCAAAAAATGAAGAAGATCTCAAACATGCGGTTGCAACAGTAGGTCCAGTTTCAGTTTGTATTGATGCAAGTGATCTTCGTTTCTACGAAAGCGGAATTTATGACAATCCATACTGTTCAGGATTGAATCACGCTGTTCTTGTTGTTGGATACGGTACATCTAAAGAAGGTTTAGACTACTGGATAGTAAAAAATTCTTGGGGAACATCTTGGGGCGAACAAGGCTATGCTTTAATGTCTCGCAATAAAAATAATCAATGTGGAATTGCATCACAAGCGTCTTATCCAGTGGTTAAAAAATACAACTAGTAACATAAATGTTTTTGTATTACAATTACAAAATTCGTATGGTTATGTTTATATTTTAAATAATTGTTTCAGTAGTTCAATTTTGCAAAAATAAATGTGTGGATTATTTTTTTGTTATTCGTCAATACTAAACTTTAACCCATAACCACTAACGTGGGGTCTAACGGACCGCTGCGTAATTGTTTCATACCAACGCATGTGTGTCGCTGCGTCTTTCAGTACCTTCAAACAAATACTATTAATCTTCAAATCAGTACTCGCTCAATGCTACTAGTATGCGGGCGCACGATTAAAGCGAATCTTGTACGAAATGTAATAGCATTGCGGTCCCACGGACCACATGTTAGCGTGTGCGTTAGTATTTTTAAATTATGGCTACACGACGAGTACCGAATAGAGTCGCGTTAAATGATCCGAAGTATTAGGTTAATGCTGGAGGCACTTGATTCCGATGTTGAGTTATCAGATGAGGAAGAAGATGATGTTATTAAAAGTGAACATGACTCAAACAGTGTAATTTCCGACGCCGAATCTGAAAAAACCGAACAAGAAAATGATAATCAACAAAATTTAATAGATATTGATTCAGAAGAAGAAGGTGAGGACAATTATAATAATATTAATAATATAATAATATTTTAATTGTTTAACACATAAGCAGGAGGAAGAAGATAAAGATGATGAACAGAATGAAAGCACAAGCAGATACTTTTACGGTAAAAATCGTTTCAAATGGTCTTATGAAGAACCTAAAAAAAATTTACTCTTGCACATAATCTTGTAAGACTTCCAGGAAATCGTATATTACGAAATATAAATGATAATAAAGATCTACTAGCTATATGGAAACACATATTTAATGACACCGTGATCGAATCGATTGTAAAATGGACAAATCAAAAGTTAGATTCAACAAGAGAAAATTATTCAAATCCAAGAAACAGCAATCTAGGTTCGGTGACAAAAGTTGAACTTGAGTGCTTCTTTGGACTTCTTATTTACTCATCAGCCTTGAAATCTAATCATGAAGACTTGAAAACAATCTTTAGTACTGATAGCACAGGGAGATAGATATTCCGTTTATCGATGTTTGCTGAACGTTTTTCCATGTTATTAAGTAGTCTTAGGTTTGATGATAGTAATACAAGGACTAAAAGAAAATTACTTGATTCGACCGCGGCCATTGCAGATCTCGTGTTACATTTTAATTCGAATTTCCAAAAAGCCTATACAATGGGATTGAATTTACAGTCGATAAAATGTTGGTACCTTTTAGAGGTCGTTGTTCCTTCAAAATGTATATGCCTCCCAAACGGGCAAAATATGGCCTGAAGTAGCAAAGTTTTGTAGATGCACGTACTCAGTATGTATTTAATACTTATATAAACTGTGGAAAGGAAAGCGATGGTGGATGATTGTCGAATGAAGAAAAGAAATATCAAATTCCCACACAAACTGTAATGAAATTCTGTAGACTATTGTTTGGTTCTAACCGAAACGTTACAACTGATAGTTGGTATGCCTCTTTGCAGTTTGTTACAAGCTTTAGGTCTTACGAACCTTGCACGGCCAACTCACACAGTCGGAGATAGGGGAGGTTCAAGTGAATAATAATTAAGGGCGCCAGATTATTTATAAGTAACACTTCTGCCTCGATCAAGACAGACGGTCCAAACTTGTAACGAATTTTTAAGTTTGTAATCTTTGTTACTCTGGTGTTCGGGTAACCACAGATAAAAGAGAAAGGTATGTTACCATAAAAGCAAGATTAACAGGTATAAAAACTTTAATTTAGTAACGTAAAATATTAACAAGAGTATATCTAATTCTCAATTTATAAACGCCAGAAGTATCGGCAACACATAATACATAGGTTAACTCGAAGCGAATAGTGAAGAAACTTTTGTAATAAAGATCGTTTGTACACAGCATGCGGTACACACAAAATGATTAATGAAATTACCTTAATGGTATTGTAACAGTAAACGTAATTACGGAAATTAACATAAACAAAAATTCCGTAAGTGACTTTTCTGACCGCGAAAAAATAATTAAACAAACTTACCCACAATCCAGTACTTACTTGAGCGAAAAAAACGTTTTCCCTGGTGAGTAAATGAAAATGAATTCCGCAACATGTCAGCAACTAGAAAGATCGGCCGAGGGCGTCAAAACCGGAATCTAATTTTAATTCGATATGCAGGGTATTACGTTATGAAAACTTTGCACGTAACAAGTTGGCTGAAGTTTTGCTAAAAAATAAATTGATATTAGTTGGAACCATAAAGAAAAACAAAAAAGTTCTTGCCAATAAAAACCCGTACAATCAACACATCAATTTATGGTTTTACAAATAATTTTACTCTTGTATCCTTTACACTAAATAAGAATAAATCAGTAATTCTACTTTCTTCTATGCACCACACTAAAGGCACAGACAGAGACGTAAATAAGCCGGAAATAATAATGTATTATAATAACACCAAAGGTGGCATTGATGCTGTGGATGCAACATGCAGCATTTATTCTTCACAACGCCGAACTATGGCTCTATTTTTTCGATACTTTGATTTAAGTGTTTTGAATATTTTTATTATCTATCAGTTTTTGGTGATAGAGAGTAACGTTTCAAGAATGGTGTTTATGAAATCTTTAGCAAAACAATTAACACATAAATATATGCATGAAAGGCTACAAAACAACAAATTACTACGAGAAATGGCCAAGTCTATTGGAAGAGTTTTGCAGGTACCGTTACAAGAATCAAAAATTTAGGAAAAATTGGACACAAACCAAATAAAAGCTTGCTATTTGTGCAAGAAAGGCTTCTTATTAGTCCTTCGTTTGCTCCATGCCAAAGTGCCTGGAATGTGCAAAAAAAGTTTGCACGAGTTGTGCACAAGAAAAATGATGGCCAAATTAACCCATTGCAGTTTTTTTAGGACAATTGCAGTTCATGCTTCTTACAAATTCTATAAACTATGTAGTCTATAGTTTACTGAAAAATCTATTCAAGCTTATTATTTCTTTTTATAATGCAAATATAGCATCTCATTAACATATATGTAAAATTTGAATAAAAAAAACTTTTTTTAAATAAAGAGTAAGTATAATGCGTTTTTTGTGAAATTTCATATTATTACAATAAAGTTTATAAAAAGGCGGTCCCTGAGACCGCACGTTAGCCATAATGTAGCAAAAATAGCACCTTAGCTGTTAAAGGTTAAAAACACTCAAAATCAATAAGTATAATATAAAACTAATTTTGCAGTAATTATGATGCGCAAACACAGAAAAACTATTAACGTCTAATAAAAGATTGAACACTATGATAACCTTAAATGCTCTGTTGTCACATAATAGTTTTTGTTATTTGTTTCATAAGTGCAACCTTAATCCTATTGTAACTACGAGGCGTGTTCGAATGAAAGTGATTTGAAGGGTCGCATGCAAACAGTTTTTAATGTATTCTCGTAAAGCGATAATGAAGGTGCATGTATCACGCATAAGTTGATATGCCAAGAATAAAACGTTACGCTGGTCTTCTGGTAACAAAACAAAGCAACGGCTAGCACAGCTTCTTCGGAGAGGGATCCCAGGCTTTGTTATGTGTGATTATAGCGTGAATTTAAAAAAAAGCGCCAAAAGGATAAAAAATTAAATTCGGAAGGTACCGTCTAACTCTACCCGTAGCAGGAAAAGAATAAATAACACCACAGAAGTAATAACACCGAATATATATATATGTATTTCTTATATCACAGAAGATGAAGAAGGTGTATAAATGTAAGTTCTCGACAGTATTTACACCGTACAACAAGCTGACCCTGTCGGTCTAAACAGTTACATAAACATAACGTCTGAATTTATATTTACAAATCTTTAAATTCTAGACAAACAAAACAATTTAAGCCTTCGAGACTCAACGCGCACTGCTTATAAGTTCGTGAAGCACAAAAATATTATTAATTGTGTTAACTTAACATGCAGGTACGGTCATAAACGACATGACCACCGAAGTACAAATCAAAGAAAGAAATTAAAGCAGTAATACTCACAATTAGTCGGATATTAGCTAATCTCCGTACTTGATGTACCTAAAAAGTAATATTAAACCCAATCTAAACGAGCATCTAATTGTTAACACAAATAAAAAGTTTCCTTAGCATTCAATCATTAAGAACGCAAAGGCGCAGCGTTTCCCTTCGACTTAACAGCATAAATTTCCCGTGTTTGTCGTAATTATTCTTACAAAGAGGGATTGTCCTGCCTGATTCCAACCCTTCACGGTGGATACGAAAATGACGTTATCAATAATGTGACGTCATGGAAATTTTCCAACGAGGCCACCTGCTATTTATCTTCGGTGATAACGATGAACGTTTGGTGGGTACCAATATCCGTTACAGACAATTAGCACAGTCAATTTAAACCCTCAATAAAGAAAAATGTATACCACTCACCCCGATTCAACCTTCCAAATGCAATTGCATATTAGGATAGTAGCGTGAAACAATCTAACGGTGAAGGTTAACCCGAGCGTAAAAGTACAGAACTCGTAGATGGTCTTGTAGGAAGTGAGGTAAAAATGCTGTCTAAAATTTGACAGTCTCGGCGCAAAAGTAGGGAAATTCTCCTGACAAATTTCATACTCGACGAGACATTTTTCATACTCACGAATTGTAGTACTAATTTCTGGGTCCAAAACGTATCAGCGAGCCGTAATTAAGTTTTTAATACTGGAATGGTGTAAGCTGCTGGATACTCAGAATACTGGCTAGTACGGTGACACGTGTGTATCGAAGCCCACGGTAACAAGGTGTCGAGAATGTTGACAGGAGATAACGGATTTGCCGCAGCTCGGTCAGACCGAGAAACTGATTGCGGACACTGACACTGCAATAAAGAAAAATTGACGTCAAAACATTCGTGACGTAGCTACTGAGTTTAACGTTTCTATTGGTACTGTTCACAATATTGTCACCAAGATTCTGAAGTATCACCAAATTTGTTGCCAATAGATACCCCGTATGCTGTCTAAACACTTCAAAAAACAGCGTATATAGAGTTTATAGTATTTAGAACGCTACAGGGACGATGATAACGACTTTTTGCAGCACATAGTGGCAAGAGATGAAACCTGGTGTCGCTACTTGTAACCGAAAGAGAAGTCAGTCAGCAATGGAAACATCCCGACTTACCTAAGCCTAAAAAATTCAAATCTCAGCAATCAGCCGGAAAAGTGATGTTGACGGCATTTTTCGAAATGCAGGGGCGTCTATTACTGTAGTTGAAAAAGCCGATCGTCTCCATCAATGCTCAACGGTATACCCAAACACTTACTTGTGAGCTATCTTCACTGCCTCAATGGTACCTCCAATCGTTAGTATACGAGCTCGATATTTGTGTCTTTGATACGTTTCACATTGCCACTATGCTTTTGTAGCTTGTTTTTCTTTGTAACTCATAACAGATGGTTTAGGTAATGAAACGTTTTTACAATAGATTGTTGCTTAGAAAGATTAATTATTGTAATCATCGTTTGTATTAACATAATCTATTTTCTTGGCATAACTTTAAATACTTCTATTGGCAAATAGATGCCTTAGATTTAATCAGTTTATAAATAAACATAATTTGGGGAATGCCATTTCTTAATAAATGCTCATTAAATATAATTTGTTTTTGAGAAAACAATGTTAAAAGACATTATTGTAGTCATTAATACAATTTTTAAACAACCACATTTCTATATAAACCTTGCTGATTTTGTAACACTACGGTGTTTCTCTAACTCTAATAGAGCGTCCTGCCTATCCTATATAACTTGATCTAAGAACAAAGAACAAAGAATTTTGTAAATCTCGGCATGTTTTAAAGCCGTTTGTATGTATTTAGTAGATCTAAAGCAATTGTTTAAAATATCCTTAGACGTGAAGACAGTTTTGATGCTATGTTTCTTTAGCACTCTGCTACCAAATCATTACAGTATGCTAGTAGGAGTTGATAATTCTTTTTGGCTTTTAGATTGACTGCTCTCTTCCGTGCCTTTTATATCTCTTTAAACTCGTTTCCTTTTTGTTGTAGATATTTCAACAGTTTCTTTTTTCTTTCGTAGATTTTTATTATCTGTTAGTGTGCGTTTTCTATCTATAAACGGAATGTCTTAACTTTCCATTGTTTTTTGTTATTAGACATCTGTCGTGTACAGTCCACTTTAGTTAACCTCATTAACAATGAATTTTTTATGCTACTGAGAGGTTGCGTGTATTTTCGTGGATATCTTTAAATTTTCTAGAAAAGCAAACAACAGAAGCACCCATAGTATCTCTCTTCTGTTAAGGTGCGTTGAGTATCTTATCCACTAGTAACTGTTAAGCCAGTCAGTTTGAAACGCTTTTTGCACAAGCATCTTAGTGAAAATTATACAGTTTCAAAGGTGTGTAGCATTTTGCCAACAGTTAAAATTTTAGCCTAACGTACATTCTGTTCTGGTCCAAATAAACTCCTAAATTCATCTTCTATTTAGTGGAGTCACTAACCATAACAGTATCCTCTAAATTAGTTTTTACAAAATGAAAGAAAAAATAGTTGGTACGTTTTAGTGATTTCCACTATTATTAATCTTTTTTGAAGTGGAGGACAAGAGAGAAAAAATCCTAACCATTTATTCAAACAAAAAAAAATCTAACATTAACAGTTTATCAGATATTTAATTTCAAAAAAATTATAGCATGCTTGGAAATCAATACAAACGTGGACATATCACTTCAAAATGGTTTTATGACAATTTAACCTTAAAAAAATATATAGACATTCCTTCATCATACTTTATAAGAAAGTCGTGTGGTGACCACACCAGTTTTTTTACCACTAGCATTCTGTCATCCAAGTATAATACATCGATTGTGATTGAATTCATGTTATTATATGATTTTCTACATATCTACTATACAATTTTAGATTTGTGACAGTTGTTTTTGTTGGTATATTTCAGTATTTTTTCTTTATTTTTTAGTTGGTTTTTTTTGTTTTAACTACTTATTTCTGTCATTAAAAGTGTGCTTTTGTTATGTCATTTATTAGCAGTTACATTGTTAATTTGTAATATCGCAAAATTTGTATTACTTACGGATGTTGCAAACGCAGACGGAATTTCAATGCACTGTAAACTTTAATTTGTATTGTAAACAAATTGTTATTACAGTTTAAATACAAGACTTTTTCACTACTCGGTATTTGACCTATTTAAGCAATGTATTTCACATAAAATTTAAAACTCGTAAAGCTTTTTACGATCGTATAAAGCTAATCCCATATTTGCAAAAAATTTAAATAGATACACTTTAATTTGGTATTTGTGAATATTTTTATGTTACAGAGTACTTATCGATTATAATTAAAAAATACGTTTTTTTTGTCTTTTTGTTTGCTAAAAGTATACGCACAAATGCATAAAAATAGCACCACTTAAAATTCATATCATGTATTCGGTAGGTTTACTTTAGTAGTATTTTTGTTCGTCGTAATTAGAACTTTAACTCATTCTGTTCGAAGTTTAGTGTTGTTCAAATATTGAAACACGAAAATTGGTAGATCAGCTTAAGGAAAACGAACAAAACGCTTAGAGCAAACATAATCCTACACTTTTTAAGGAATGCTTTAACTTTTTTATTAAATTTAAGTAGACTTTTTGAAAAATATTCGACATTTAATTTAATAATTTTTATATTTATTTAAAATGCATTGTAAGTTATTAGTGGTTTTATAGCCTCAGACAAAATATTAATTAAAGATTACATGATTTTGTATGCATGTCACTAACTGATTGTTACGTATAACACTGAATGCTTCTAAAAGCTTTAAGATGAATGTTATTTTTAGACTATGTATTCATTTTAAACCATAATACATTTTAATTTATAAAAAATATTATTACAAAAATATTTAGTTTAGTTCTGCGTTTTATTTTTTTAATAGTTAAGCCTTTGTAATGGTAAAAAACATTTTTTTTTGTTATTTATGTCACTATTTACCAGTTTGAATATATCACAACAAATGTTTGAGCTTGAGCTTTTATAACGTATTGTACCTGTCTGTCTAAACCAGAGGTTCCCAAACTTACCTGATATTAATTTTTTGTAAATTTCTAACTGTAGTGAAGTTTAGTGTTAAAAACACATAAGCAATAAGTAAATATTTTTAGTGGGAAGGATGAACCTGATGCTTTAATAATAAATTATCAACATTTGGCGTCAATTTTGTAAGGTTTAATCTTAAATCTCCTCATCTAATGATGTCCAGTCTGTTTCTTTTTTTTTTACACTGAACTTTTAGTTCTTCGTTTGTACTTAGTTCAATCAGTTCCTCTTGTATTATGACATTCGTTTCTTCTATGTCACCATATGGGTTAATCATCCTCGCTGGTATTACCATAGTCAAAACTTCCTCAAAACCTAGTTTCGAAATCTGAATAGAGGGCATTTATATGTTGAAACGTCGTTTTCTTGGCAGTTTGTTTGTGACAAATTGGAGAACTGGGATAATTTGGCCCGACCAATATTTTGCTTTATTAGTTTAACTCTGGCAAAAAACGCTGATAAGATGGACTTTGTTTTAATCAAATTTAGACTGTCGCCTTTTAACTGCAAATTAACCATATTAAATTTTGAGGACAAATCTGTTAAATAGGCTATGTCTGTTTTCCACTTCGTTAAATTGTCTTTAAAAATTTTATCTTTAGTATCCTGAAATTCTAAAATAGTCTCAAAAAGTGTAAAAAAATCTTGTCAAATATAAGCCTTTCGACAGCCAGCGTACTGCAGTGTGCACCCCTAACACATTTTGTTTAAATAGCTTACAAATCCACAATAACGTCCAACCATGGCAGGTGCTCCAGCTGTAGCTACTGATATTATATTTGATAAAGGGATTGCTTTTTGAATGAAGTAATCCTTCAAAACATGAAATGTTGATTCACCTTTAGTGTCAGTTGTCAACGTTCTTGCGAAAAGCAGTTCTTCGTAGATTTCTTGATTCATAATAAAACGAACATATGCCAATAATAATGCTGCATTACCAGGTAAAATTGTCTCGTCCAGTTGTATAGAGAATATCAGAACTCATTTCATCAACACGTCTTTTAACAGTATTGTTGCTTAAGGGAATTCTTTTAATAATATCAGATGCAGGTTTGTGCAAAACAATTTCTAAACCTCTTCTTTGTGACGTCGAAGCGAACATTCTGTCCAGCGTGAGTCTCTTCTGAAGTTTATCTTTGAGTGTTTGAAAGTATTTCAAATCTTTATCTGTTTTATCAGAGTGACATCTTCTCAGATAATTCTGCAGCTTAGATGGTTTTCTAGTGTCATTGCTTAAAACTTTGTTGCATAAAAAGCACATAAGCAATTGTTTGTCAGACAATGATGGAATGAAGCCAAGTTTCAAATATTCAACACTGTACTGTCTACATTTCTTTTTAGATTCGGACAAGGCATCAGTCATCTGTGGGCAAAATTAATCTATTTAAATAAGACATAAAGTCCACCAGCTGTATATTAAAAAATCAAAGTGAAATTTAAATCGTATGGTCTTAGACTTTATGGCAAGCATAGGCGTACAGGCATTATAAATGAATGTAAGAAGGAAAGTGTTATGAATGTTACTTAAGGTTTTGATATGACGGAACTTTAAGGAAATTTGAAAGTAACATGACAAAAAATGTTAAAATAAAATATTATACAACGAATAATAATAACAAATTGTTTTGCGATTTATTTCTAGGAATATTCGACTGCCATGTGTAAAAATTCACTAGTACCACTTTATGAATAATACAAAATTTTAATTTTAATATAGAGAAGTATGTACAGTGCATAATCCGAACTTCCGTAATCCGAACATTTCAGTAATCCGAACATCTTCCTTGCAGTAATTAGTTTGGATTACGAAGATTGCACTGTAATTACAATAACGATTGCTAAAACTTTGAAAAAGAAACTATTGAGGAATACTTGTGTAATTTTGCATAATTTAAATATTAGACTACTAATAACTAATGTCATGATTGGCGTAAGTTATCTGTCTTTGCTAACTACGAGTACAAAACTAAAATTTAATAAAAAATAGTGTACTTACTTTTCTTCGGCACTCTCAAACAAAATAACACTGATTCACTATAATTTGTGTGATAAACTACCATTTTATATTTTCTTAGCACTTTTCAAGATTCAGGAAAAGAGTAAACGTATTTGTCTCACATTCGTATTTATAGAGTGACGAATTCAGTGCAAGTTCGCGAAGCTCTGAAACTTCGCGTATGCTTGTAACACAAGATGATACTGGTATATCATTATGTGCAGGTTTTTACAAGTTTAAAATGTATTGCAACCACAAAGCGAATGCCTACATCCTACAACTTACACAATTTTATAAACATATATAATAAATTTTTTACTTCTTAGGTACTTTTTTAAATAATGTATATGTCGTTATATTATAAGATGGTATAATCTAAGTAAATAGGTACTATTAGTGTATGTTGAGATCCACTATCGTGGACACATTTTTATTTCATGGACCCCCAATTTTTTTTTGCTGACGTAGACCTCTTGCAGATTGTCATAAACTCCTGGTGGTCGATATAGACCACTTTGGGAATCACTGGTCTAAACTATTCATAAAGTTTTTAGGTATTCTTAAAAATTATGTGCAAAAATGTATCTATTGGCACATAACCTTAAATATGTGTTAAAAAAATATATAAGGCAGATTTAAGTATTGTTAACATTAATTATGATTCTACAATTGTATGTGTTTCCAATTGTTTAAAGAACAAAACAAATATTTTGTATTCGCACATTGTGTTGTACTCGCTTACAAAAACTACCTTTTAGGCAAACTTTTATTATTTTATACAGTTTTTTTTTAAATCATTAAACACATATATTACAACAAGTAAATATACAGTGTGTCCGAAAAGTATGGAGTATATTATACAGGTCGATAAATAATAATAAATAAAAAAAAAAGTTGTAAATAAATAAATAAACCTGGGAGATATCAATTTAAATTTTTGCTGTAAACAAAATCGCAACGAATAACACTTACATTTTTTTAAATGACAAGGCACGTCTTTATTATACTCATTTGATAGAGTCTTTTTTTCTCTTTTCAACCATATGAAACTTGAATACCTTTACATCAAAAAATTTTCAAGAAAAACAGGGGCATGTCTAACAAATTTATTTTACTGAGCAGTATTAATCAGGTACGTAATATGTAGTATTGAAACAATTGAATGCACCGTCACAATAGCAAATATTAAACTTTAAATATCTTTACATAAAATTGTTATAACAAAAAAATGTATTTAAACTAAACTTACAATAAATGTTCAAAATGTAAACCATTCATAATTTGACAGTGGTAAATTCGATTTTTAAAACCATCGATTGCTTTTGAAATCATATCTCGAGTTATAGCTCTTATCTCAACTCTAATGCGATTTTTCAAATCTTTAACATTGTCAGGTCTATTTACATAAATTTTGATTTTAATATAGCCCCAAAGAAAAAGATTTAGTGGACTTAAATCCGGCGAGCGAGCAGGCCATTCTATCGTACCTCTTCTGCCTATCCATGTATTTTGAAAAGTATTATTAAGAAAGTGGCGGACATTAATTCCAAAATGTGGAGGTGCCCCGTCTTGTTGAAGCCATATTCTGTTATAAGGTATATCTGGATCTACTTCATGTGGAAATAACTCGGTCAAAGCAGGAACTAACTCAAATCTTAAGAAATCGAGATAAATATTCGCCGTTAAACTACCTTAAAAAAAATATGGCCCCAAAATTTGACTTCCAATCATTCCTACCCAGACGTTGACTTTCTGCTGGTATTGGGTGTGTCCTTCTAGATACCAGTGAGGATTTTGTGAAGACCAGTAACGTGTGTTTTGTTTGTTAACGGTGCCGTTTAAACAAAACGTGGCCTCATCAGTAAAAAGGATATTTTTATGAAAATGTGCATCTCGTTCAAGTTTGTTTGTTATTGTTTCACAAAACTCCAGCCTTCTGTCCAAATCGTCTTCAAATAATTCTTGAACTACACCAGCTTTATAAGGATGAAATTTTTCTTTTTTTAAAACGTCATGTACAGCCGATTTATTCAAATTATGGTCTCTAGCAATTTGCCGAACAGAAATTTGTGGATTTTCCTCAACAGACAAGAACACATTTTCTCGTTTCACATTACTTAATGACAAAGGTCTACCAGTTCTACTCGCATCTTTCACCGAACCTGTCTCTTGAAATTTCCGCCAAATTTTGCTTACCGTGGACTGCGAAATGTTTAATTCTGGATGCAAGTTATTAAATAAATTACATACTTCGTCTTGGGTTCTTCTTCTATCTCCATATCCCAGAATCATTAACATTTCAATTCTATGTTTCTCAAATAATTGAGCCATATTTCAAGCACTAACAAATAGCAAAGTGTGACAGTGTTCTAAAGTGCATTCAATTGTTTCAATGCTACATATTACGTACCTGATTAATACTGCTCAGTAAAATAAATTTGTTAGACATGTCCTTGTTTTTCTTGAAAATTTTTTGATGTAAAGGTATTCAAGTTTCATATGGTTGAAAAGAGAAAAAAAACTCTATCAAATGAGTATAATAAAGACGTGCCTTGCCATTTAAAAAAATGTAAGTGTTATTTGTTGCGATTTTGTTTACAGCAAAAATTTAAATTGATATCTCCCAGGTGGTAGATAACTAAGTGATAAACAACTTTTATTTACAACTTTTTCGTGTAAAGTGCATATTTATCGACCTGTATAATATATTCCATACTTTTCGGACACACTGTATATGTAACAAAACGATAGTCAAAACGTCACACTCGTATTACTTGCGCTACTACAGACAAAGAGCACCTTAATCGCACGCCTTAGTCGTTCCTACTTTAACCCTACGTTAGTCACCTGGTCTACGATCGTAGACCGCCTCTCTTCCAACAGTGGTAGCGCTTCGGTTTTTTGTTGAAATTGCGCGCGCATCTCAATAGTTGTTGTTAAGTGGCTCTACCTGATTAGTGTTTCGTTTTTGCTCCACTTGTGCGGTCGTGAGTTTTATTGACGCTTCAACAGGTCTGGTCTACATACGTAGACCACGTGACCATTGACCTAAACTTTTCTCATTTAAGTACTGTCGTTATTGTTATTATTATTTTGGCGCTCCTAAGTTAGTATTACTTATTTTATTTAAATACAAGTGTGTGTAAATACAATTATACTTTAGGAAAAACGCTGTCTGGTCCTAAAAAAAGACGCGTGGAAAAATCAAAGGATCCGGAAATATGGTTGAGGCGGTTCGACGACATGTCTAGTGATGAAGACAGCTCTATTATTGGCGAGTCGGATAAAGATGAGGTCGATGCAACTCAAAGGAGTGACCACGACACAGAATCTGAACTAGAAGTCTCGGATCAAGAAGCATTATCAGACGATTCTTAAGTGAAGTTCCGCTCTCAAATTTTTATATTGGGAAAGACAAAGTCACTACATGGAAAAAGACTAGGCCTATTAAACAAGTTCGTGTGCGTTCTCATAATATTGTTAAGTTTTCTCCCGGTACAAAAGGAAGGGCACGCGATGTTGCAACAGAAATTGAATGCCTAAAGTTATTTGTGAATGAAGCAAAAGGTACAAAGTCAATACCAAAGAAACCAAGATCCTAGACACACTAATGAGACTGAAATAGGAGTTTTCATTGGTATTTTGTTTCTGATTTGCACTCTCAGAACCACAAGAAAAAATTTACACAGAATTTGGGATAACTCCAAAGCAAGCTGAATTGAGTCGTGCTACTTGGCAATGACTGAGAAGAGATTTCGGTTTCTTATGAGATGTCTAAGGTTTGATGACGTGCGTACAAAAGATGGGCGGAAAGAGATTGATAAATTAGCCCCAATTAGAGATCTTTTCGAAATTTTTCTAAGTAATTTTCAATGCAACTTTATTGTGAGTATCTTACTATAGATGAACAATTATTAGCTTTTAGAGGATGTTGTGCATTTAAACAATACATCCCGAGTAAGCCAGCCAAATATGGCATAAAAATGTTTGCGCTAGTAGATGCTAAAACGTCTTATACCCTAAATTTGAAAACATATGTGGGATCGCAGCCCGAAGGCCCATATAAACAAGGTAACAGCGCCGAAGAAATAACTCTTTGATTGGTAGAGCCAGTTGCAGGTACCAATCGCAATATTACTGGGGACAATTGGTTTAGTAGTCAATCGATCGTCCAAAATTTGCTAAAGAAAAAGCTTACATATTTAAGTACCGTAAGGAAAAACAGAGGTTTTGTTTTTTACCTTATAAGACTCGCAAAGAGAGGTCTTCTTTTTTTTGTTTCCAAGAAGATTGTACCCTGGTGTCATACTGCCCGAAAAAAAAAACAAGTCAGTGGTATTGATATCCTCGATGCATCATGATGATGTAATAGATGAAACAACAGGAGATGCCATAAAGCCAGAAATGATCACTGACTACAACCGCACCAAAATTGGTGTAAATCTGGTGGATCAATTATGCCAGAATTATGATGTAGCAAGGAATACACGTCGATGGCCAATGGTGGTGTTTTTTGATCTACTAAATATTTCTGGCATAAATGTTCTTTGCGTCTATAAGGCAAACGATCCCCTTGACAAATTTAAGCGCAGCGAATTTCTTGAGAAGTGTGCTTGAGAATTAATCAGACCGCAAATTGAGGTCAGATCAAGAATCATCCAATTACCAGAAGGAATACCGCAACGTGCTCAATGCATGCTGGGCACCACAAATATTCCCCCTCCACTTCATCAGCGACCTCTCGATTATGTCGGATGTTGCCATGTTTGTCCTCGAAATGTAAACAAATTATCTAGAAGATATTTTCAGTGTTCTCTAAAACGTTAATTTTTTTAATGAACTTTAAATTTTGTTACTTTGTCGTTTATGTTTTGTTCTAAAGAATACAACTGTTTTTTTGCCAAAGTTGCACCAAACTTGTTGTTTAAGCAAATACCTCATATTAATGTTCATTAAATCCTTTAAAAAACATGGAGGTGGGTTTTTATTTTCTCCGTGCTAAATAAAATTGGTTAGATATCAAAAACACTTTATTTCATTGGAAATTGTTCAGAGAATATACAATATACACATGTTATGTTCAATTAATTCGTTTATTTGTTTTTAAATAATATAATTTCTAAAAACTAAAATGATCTACAATTGTAAACCACGCGCCTATGTACGTCACATAATAATAGGTGACTAACGTAGGGTTAAAACTGTTTTTTCTTACTTAGAGTTTTCGGGCGCCAGATTTAAATATTTAGCGGTCTCAAACACAATCGTTACAGTAATCCCATTCCAGTGACAAAGTCGCGGTCATATTGTTTAGGCAAATTTGACTGGCGACTGCTTCTAGATGCGTTGATTGCTGGTGTCGTTGGGGCTTGCTTCGTTCTCTCCGCTGCGAGAAATGATGGCGTCACCAAAACTTGGCTAGCTTGTAGGTTGGATAGTACTAATAACAATAGATCAAAATGGTATATCTTGTTTGTAGATTTCAGAAAGTCTGTATAGACGATGTGGTTTTAAATCTAATAGAGTAAGTTAACGTTTGGTTTTAGAAAGTAAATTAAAAAATCTGATAATTTAGTTGACTATACGTCCAAACTTTAAAGTGGGATTTCAAATTAAATAAGCGTATGTTTCTTTAGTAGAAGTAGAATGTATTTTGTTAGCGTAATCAATTTGATTCAAAATGCAGTAGGGTTAGTCAAATGCTTAGATAGCACCGATTCTTGTTCTAAAGTCAAACTTAATAATTAACAACCGTTTTCAAAGAGCCAGAAGAAAAGGTATTGGTTTTTTTTTTATAAATATAAAAGATGTTAACACAAAGTTTATAGAGTGAATGAACAAAAGTAAACATACAGCAACTAATAACTGCTAATAAGACACACCCTTTTTATATGAACCGAGTTGTATAAAAACCAGCATGCAAAAGCAATACAATAAATTTTAGATTGATTAAATTTTTGCGGTATGACTTTAAGTGGTATTGAAGAAATAAAGAAGAAAATTGTGAATCGAAAAAACCAGTTTAACCATGAGTTAACAAAAATTAAAGATAGTTGTAGGAGTAGAGCTTCTAGTGATGATGTGTATGTACCAAGTGTGTGGTGGTTTAAAGCATTAAGTTTCTCCAAACCATATAGTCAACCAAGAAATAGGAAAAATTCATGTCAATTTTCAATCCTTAGTAAGTTATAAAATAAGTAAGTAAATTTCAATACATTTACTACTATAAATTACGGAGTCAACAAGGTGAACCTAGAAATAAACATATCATTGACGATGAGGAGAGTTTGAGTTCGTCAGAGTTATCAGTGATGGAAGGTAAAAAAGGGAAACCTTTACTTAAAATTAAGAAACTCAAATCTGTGCAGGTACAAGAACAAAGCAGTAAAGATGCCATAATGGCAAGAACTTTGCAAGCACTAGCAAACTTCCAGGATGAGATCAATAAAAGATATGCTGATGATCGTAATAAACAATTTGGTAATTATATTGTATCTGAACCTAACGAGATCAATGATATAGAATTGTTAATAGATTGTAAAAATGAAATCAATAACATTTTGTATGAGTATAAAAAATCCTATATTAAAAATGTTAACAATATAATGGAATAAAAACATTTTTTTTAGAAGTTAAATTCTTTTATGGCTTTCCAATGCCATTCAACAAATCCTTTCTCATTAAAGTATTGAATAAACATTTTTGTAATGTCTATTGCTGCCTTTGCAGTTCTATTAATTTTGACATGTTCTATACTTGTAAGAAATGTGTCTTCTTTCCAACTTCTTCGTGTCATGGTAATTTCTTCAGTGTATTTATGGTCTATACCAAGGTAACTCTTTTCTTTTTTTTTATTTATAAAATTATGAAATACACAACAACTTAATGTTAATTTTTGTACTTTGTCGACATTTATTATCCTTCTGCAAAATTTGAAATCGATTGGTAAGAATGCCGAAGGCATTCTCAAGTACACGTGCTGTGTTCAATCAATAATTGAAAACTTTTTGTGACTTGCCAGATCTTTACTTCCTAGGTTTCATAATTCTATTACTTAATCTAAAACAGGAGCGGCGAAGTTTATTAGGCCCAAGATCTGATGTTTATTGACGAAACCCTGTGCGGTCTATCAATTGCATACTTCTTGAAATCTTAAATGAAACAGCATAGTTCAGTACACAATTCTGTAGTATTTTTTTTTATTAAGAGGGAAAACAGAAAACTCAAGTTTTATTCTTAGTGACTACTTATTTATATTAGTGTAAACATTGCGTGTGAGCATCTTTCGCTAGATTAGCAAAATTAGGTTTGTAGTTGAAAATTGCCAACCTTAAAAAATCCAATGTATGAGCGTCTGTCAAGCGAGAACGGTGTTTATTTTTTGTTTGTTTTAAGTAGCAAAATGCTGACTCACATAAATATGTTGAACCAAAACACAAATGCAGTTGTTCAAATAGTTCTTCAAATTTGGATATTTCTCGTAGGAAACCAATGCCCAGAAATCTAGACCTGAAAATAATCTTGCTTTTAAAGATATATCGCACCGCAGAGTAATAATTTTGTTCTGAAATACCATGTGGTCTATTTGAAATGTATCTGCAAACTTTGTAGCGATTTCATAGATATCTCTATGATCAATGGAGTTATTAAACCGATAACTGATGAATTCCACCAACTTCTTAATTTTTTGAAATCACTAAAGCGAATTTCGAAGTCTGATTACCACTGGTCTAATCTCTGCCGTGTACTTATAAAGAATGAAATTGTAGGTAGTATGTTTTTTCATATGATCCTTGATGTTTACAAATTGTTGAAATTTTTTTTTATGTCAACTATCATAGACGCTGTTTGACTTTAAAATGTTGCAATAGAACTCACCATTTCTCTTACTGTTTTATTCTTGCCTTGTAGTTCCCGATTTAATGTGCTCAGTTTTCTAGTAAAATCAGTAAAATTCTAAATCACATTGCCAGTCTAAATCACGCAATTGCTGATAATCATCACCCCCCTAGTAGCACAAAATATACGTAATATATTAGTAAATAACATCTGGTAAATATTTAAATGTCACACTTTTTTATATTGGCCATTTATTGTAATCCTATATCAATAATTTATATAAAATAAATATATTCTAAATATATGTTTTCGATATATGGTAGACATTAGATGTAGATGTCGTCTCAATATTTGTTTCCAATATATGGGAAATATATCTTTTTAATCTGTTCTAGATGTATCTCACTATTATTTGTGAGATATTTGTAAAATATATACCTACTACATATGTGTATGTTTGTAAATGATATTTAATCTGGTTCTTTATTGCTACGCATTGTACAGTTTTTATTAAACCGTATTGAAACACTGCAGATATTCTGTAGAAACACGTTTATTTATAAAAATTACACTAACAAAACAAAATTACAAATGAATAAAATATAAATATGAAATCTGTATACAGTTTAAACATCTTTAAAAATAAATACACAAAAAAATGTATCTTAAAATTACTTATTGATATCATTACATATTACATAGGTAGTACATAAATGTTCTAAATCTTGCCAAATATAACGCAACATTAGGATGTCGTCTTGTGATGGCATCTGAAAAAAAAACACACAATTAAGATTTACTCTACAAAGTTGTATTAAAAATCTACATTTTATAATAATAATTATAAAATGCATTAAAATTATTTTAATTGTTATAAAATATACAGACAAATGGTTTTAGTTTGAATTTTTCAATAAAGAAACTCTATCAAGACATATATTTTTTAAATTTGGTTTACAGAAATATCAACAGCATTATTAATTTAGTTATTATTTTAGATTAGTTTTAAAAGTGCACAAAAGCATTTTTCTTGGGATTGCTATTCAAAATAAGGTAAATTTGTTGTTTATTAATTATTGATTATAGTTACGTAAATAAAAGCATTTCTCTAATTTAGGTTTCTTATTAGTAATGACCGTTGAAATTTGTTTGAATTATCTTCTGTCAACGTTGAACAGCCAACTAAGCTGCGTTAAAATAAATTATTTACAAAATGACTTTTTACTTTTCTGTAGTTAGAAAACATGATGCAAAAATAAAAAATAAGAAAATTAATAGGCACTTACCTGATTATACAATTACGTTGCACTAAAACTCGATATAAAAATTTAAACTTCGCAAACTGCAAACACGAAATCCAAATGCACATTAGTAAAGAAAACGTTCCTTATTCTTGTTCAGGGTCTATATAACGGTTTTTGACCTCAGTACCCAAAAGCAGGTAAATAATACATTTTTTCAATGTTGCAAAGGATTCTAAGAAATTTATTAAAAGCACCTAAAAGGTACTTGTACATACCTATATACCCGTTTTTAATGCCATAAAAGTATTTGGAAAAGATGACCTTCAAAATCATAAATACTTGCTAGCATTACTAGTAATTTTACAGCAGAATTAAAATACCTTGTCTAAAATTTTATTGCAGCAAATGTAGTTTATTATTGTAAAATTACTATAGTTCTAGTTATAATGCAATTGGTTTTTCCATTCAATTCAAACGCAGATGTCTCAATTTTATATACTCCTTGTGTAATTTTTTAATAATTAAATTGCGTTGCTTACAAAATTTTTAGCAGATTACATACTACGATATTGGATTACTTTTTATTAAAATATACGCATATAAAGATAATTTTTAAAATTAGCATATTTAAATTATGAGAACATTGTGTTAGGGTTTTTAGCAAAAATGAAAAAAGATTAAGAAAAACGTTTAACAACTATAAATACATAAATTTAAAAGTACAGTTAAAAAATAAGCATAAAAAAGTTAGATACTGATTAAACATAAATATTCGCTCTATATATAATTATAATATATATTTTATGTCAGTCAAATTTTGAAAAACATTTGTGACCTTAGAATACACGAACGATATTGTTGGTACATATTTTTAAAACATTGTTTTTATCTAGTTTTACAATATCTAGAATACATTTTTTACATCTTGCAATAAGTATCTAGAATTAAGATATTTACCTGATGTCATGTAAACCTTGAAAAAATTTATGAGGTTTTAAAATATATCAATGATATTGTAGGTATATATTTTTAGGATATTAGTATTATACACTTTAACAATATCAAAAATATATCTATTACAGCAAGCAATATTTAGCCGACTTTAAATATTGTACCAAGATCATTAGAATATCGTACATATATTTTGTGCTACTAGGGCCCTCTCTTCAAGAACTTTTATGATTTTGTCCAATAGATCTGGAAATATTTGCAAAAACTAGCTTCGACTCAACCTCTTTACGTCAGTGTGCAATGCCAAATCTGGTTACTTCTCATCTAATTGCTGTTTAAAGATACGCTTTTAGAGAGATTTTCTTTTTATGGAATTTACAATTTTGAAATATCTATTGCATGTTTTGTGTTTAGTCTCTTACTAGCCAGCACTTTTTGATGAATTATGCAGTGGTAGCTAATGAAGTCTAGAAAATCTGCGTCTTTGTGGGAGCCCCATCATATGGCATTCATACGAGTTTATACAAAGATACCTTAATCTGGCTAATATATGCTTTAAATTCCGTGAATATACCAAAGCCACGAGTTTTTCTTTTTAAAAAAATCATACAGTTTTTCTTTCGTCAAGAAATCTTTAAAGACCATCCAAATAAAAATAAGTAATTGTGCAGTATCAGCGATATCTGTTGACTCGTCAAGTTGTAGCAAAAAAGCAACACAACGGACGATATCTTTTTGTAGTTGTTCGTTTATGTTTTTACTTATCGTTTCTATACGGCGCATCACAGTCTTTTAAGCCAGCTGTAAATCATGAATAGTTTTTTTATTTTGTTATTATTTTTGAAATTCGCGAAGATTTCCTTGATGTATTCTCCATCGGAAAAAGGTTTACACTTTTGTGCAATTCTGTAGCTTACTTGGAAAGTAGTTTTAGTTGCAGCTTCACTTTGCTCAACATTCAGAGGTTAGTTTGCAATAGTAACAATATCAAAATATTATCTTACTTTATTTGATGAACTTTCAGAAGCATTTCTTTCTTCATTTGATGTTCTTTCAACGTCTGTTTTCAACCACTTATCAATAGCATACGTACCTATGAGGCGCGATTCAAAATTTATTCGTGATTTCCGTCCGCTGGTCTCTGTCGTCAATTGACTGACGGATTGACACCCGCCCCGCCCCCGCATCCCCCACGCTTCCCACTTATTGTTCATTGCGTGCCGAAAACAAAAAAAAGCTATACTGCGTAGAAAAGAGGATAAATAACGTGACGGAACGGCGTTTAAAAAATGATACGTGCGCAGTCTGTTCTACGTATTTATATTTTTTGTCTTGCCACGATCCACTGGACTAATAGTCGTCATCGACCGGTTGGCCGCTCCTGGTGTAAAAGCTTCGTCACCTACAATCACAAAAGGTGCGTTACGATGACTTCTTGGCAGTGTTGCATCTTTTGGAAACCTCCATACATTTTTTTCCACTGCTTGATTTAATATTGAATTGGCATATACACCTCCGTCGCTCACTCTTCCATTACTCCCTAAGTAACAAAAATTAAATTGTATTCTGAATCGACTAATGCCATTAAAACAATACTATGGAAACATTTGTAATTATAATAAAGTGAATAATCTTCTTTTTTTGCTCTAAAAGCAATATGTTAAAATGTTTAAAAATGAAAATTTGAAAAATTAAACTTTTCTGAAATAATTATGCTATTATGTGGCTTAGTTATATTCACCGAATTATTTTTGTAAACTCTTTTTTGTATTAATAAAATAATAAAGAATACTCACTTAGTTAGGTAGGTATTCAATAAGAAATATGTGTGCTAATGTTTAAGGAAACATAATACCTTACCTAGGACTCCAAGGCAGTTAGGAAAATTACATAGTTGTGAAAATCCAGTAGCGATTCGTTTCCATTCCTGTACTGTGTTAGGGGTCTAGAAATATTTTTAATTACATATTAAAGTTTTAGTTAAAATGATTAATTGTGACTCACTGATAAATATTCTTCTTCTGTTTACATTATAAATTTTGCTTGTTCTGAAACTGTAATGCAAGCTTTTAAACGTTTCTCCTGTTGCCGAAAAAACGTAAAATTATTAACAATCTGAAATATTAAATAATTTTTGGAAAGTTGTCGATTACAATTACTTGATCCTAGCTGATATGCGTTCACGAACATTTGTGTATTGTTTTCTAATAAAAAGCTCCACTTTCCCAAGCAGCACCATATATTTCAATAATATTATATAAACGTAATTCTAATATTTGTCTGTTGAAAATCTGTGTTAAATATTTTTAAGTGTAGACTCATATTTAAAATATATTTGGTATAACAATGTTTTATAATATTTATAACTAATGTAAAATAAATATTTATAGAATTTTGTTTTTAAATAATTATTCTACAGCGTTTAAAAAATATTATATTTATATTTTAAATTATTGAAAAACAAATATATTGAAGAAATATTCAGTAAACAATTATTTAAAGCATTTTCGAAAATATAAGAAAAAATATTTGTTAAATGTATATTTTATAATTTTAAGTAAGAAAATTACAGATATGGTTTTAACACCTTAACGCACACTTTTTGAAAAAAATCATTTTTTTTTTATTTAAGAAAATAAATTTTTGAACTTTATTTTAGACAAACGTAATAACAAAACACAAAATAACTGTCTATAAACATCTTTGCAGTTTTATGATAATTACATACTACACTACAAAAAAAGTTTGACTACTAAATCAATAATAATTATAAAAAAGGAATAAATATAAAATCTTAAGCTTTCGCGGTTGTTATGTTTAAGATTATAAGCTACTTTCGGCTTAGACCGCGTCGTATTAAAACACCCAGACTTAAGCTTGGTCATAGTCTCTTCTTGAGAGCCAAAACAAGAAGTACTTCTTGTACTTATTAAGGAAACTACTACCAAAAGTTAAAAATATTACAGCTAACTAAATAGTAAATATACATTTACAGAAATTTTACTAAAATAAAAAAAATATGTTTGCTATTCAGTTTGCAGTAATATTCTTAATTTTCAGTAAATTTTCATGGTAAATTTGCAATTATTTTTACAGTGTATAATCAGTTTTTAACAAAGGTAATACAAATATCAAAAATTTTGTCTTTAAGACAAATGATGCGCACTTTGCATTTATTTTACATTTATAAGTAAAAAAATATTTTTTGTTTGTAATTCAATTATAAACACAATAGTTTTTCTTTACAAGCAACACTTAGGAAAATATTATTGCATACAGATGTAAAATGTCTTGACTTTTTCTCATAAAGGATTCACTGTAACATTGTAGTAAAAAATTTAACATTAATTACGTTTATTGAAACATTTATTTTTCTTTGTCTACATTGTTTAAGAACGCTCTGAATTCAAACAAAAATTGTCCAAACTTGCTTGTATTTCTTAGTTTATCGTAAATTTTCACCTAAGCAGGTAACTAGTAAAAACATATTTGTGCTAGCGTTACTCATAGTTTATAGCCGAGGGCAAATCTTTTGTTTTGCAAATCCTACTTAGGCGCATCAAGAAAGAATACGAATGCACCAAGATTTTACCTGTATTGCAACCAGTCTGTATTTTACCATCGATCACTACAGTTCACAATTAATTTGCGATACTTACAAGTGGGTGTACTTATTTGTGTAAAGTAACCAATAAGATCCAGTAAAAGTACAAGATTGGACCGAAGTATAAACAGTGGTTAGGTAAGTATGTTTTTATTCAATTTCTGTGTAATAGGTAATCTTTTTATTTTGTATCATAGGATCTGATTTGCATCATTTAGTGTACTTTATCCCGCTCTTTCCACAAAGTTTTTCTTTCCTCTTGATGCGTGGAGCACATGGTTCATGTTAGATATTTAGACTTGCTTAAGGAGTATTTATTATTTGTGATAAGGTAATTACATTTATTTGGCTAACGAAAAATGTCCTCTAAACGCCGCGGTGTTAAAAGTCGTTTTATCAAAAAAGAAATTTTAAAAGGTATAAACCTGTTACATTTGGCAACTGGTAACAACCTATTAAATATATCAGATACGGGTACCATAAATACCGTATCATGTGGTACGAATTCAGTACAAGAAACAAAATATGTACGGTTCAATATTAGCACAGATGAAATGATAAATCAATCGGAATGCAAAACTAATACTTATCTTCTACATCTACGGTATTTGAAAGCACTAACATTAATAACACTTCAAATGATTTAATTATATTGATAAATGAGTTTGCTCGTGACACAAATGCATCCCAATATCAAATTAATTATTTACTGAAAGGGTTGAAAAAGATTTTTCATATGCTCTTATGATTACAAAATTAATACATTTTATTTACAGAATTGATTCAGCTGAAGAACAAATGCAAGCGAAAATCTGAATGACGACTAAAATTAGTTTTTAGTTTGTAGATATACATATTTATATTTAACGTTATCAAACTTGTAAAACGGGTGTTTATAACATTTTAAACATAATCTTAGTTGATAAGTAACTTTTCTCTTTTGTAATATCAATAAGTTTATTTTGTAAATTGATTTCGTATCAATCTTTTATTTAAAAACAATTCAAAAGTATAATAAAAACATATTTAAATAATTTTTGAAATTATTTTTAAAATCTGACCAACAAATGTTGCATAAATATAATTTTAAAATGTTTAGAAAATATTATTGGGAAACCTTATACAAACAATTATTTAAATGATTTCCATATATTTACTTAAAATATGATATTAACATTTACGCTAAATATTTTTTATACGTTTACTTAAAATATTTTTAAAATATTTACTTGAAATATTTTGGTAAAATTTATCTCAAATATTTTTTATATATTTACTTAAAATATTTTTTTAATATATGAAAGTGTTACATTTGAATGTTTTATTGATATTAGTAAATAACATTTATATAATATATTGTGCTGCTTGGGTTGTTTTCAATAAAATTGCAAAAGTCTTTACACTCATTCTTGTAAAATTTTTAAAGCTAGCTGGGTCTTTATATTTGAGTTCATTAAATACGATGTTATTTAAACCACGTTTTTTGTTTCTCTTTTTATACCACTCTTTTGATCAAACCTTATGTATGTAAATGAATTAATTAACTCTCTTGTTGTTGTAGATATCTACTAACCTTTCTGGTTCTTATTCCTCTTTTATTAAAACGATTATTTAATTGCCTTTGTTACATAATGCAAATAATAATATTGAAATGCCTACCTTAACAGCACATAGACATCGCAAATACATTTCAAAGATGTCAAGCCAAGATACTCAAGACATATTGCAGACATCTTATTACGTCTTTAGACATCTTTAAGACATACTGAAGACGTCGAATGTTAATAAACTGTACATTCTGAAGACATCTTATTTAGACATTTTTAAGATATTTCCTCAGAACCCGTTTAGGAAAAAAAATATTTTGGGTGAAACTGCACATGCAATAAAACACTAAATATAAAACACTTTTTTATTGTACGTCATACTTTTTTTTCATAAGAAAACTTCTATTAGAATTTCTTTTCGCGCAGTTCTCGATCGAAATTTCAGTTTTTTCTGTGATTTGCACAACCCGTCTTGTTCAACGGAACCTAAAAATTATATTTTTATTTAATCTAAATTAGAGAATATGTTAATTTGTATAATACAGTTTTTTATATAGATTGGACGATTATTTTATTGATTTATATATCGAAACTGTATACAATATCAAATTACATTTTAGCTGACATGTAAATCAGAGAAAATAATTCGGTTTTATATTATTTTTATATTTTATTACAAAATTTTTAAATATTTAATTTACAAAACGGTCGGTTGCCCTTTTTTACTATCCAGCTGTACCTGAGAGTATAATAATTTGTACCAGGTTTAGCGTCCTTTTAATAAGATCATAACTAGATCCTCCTAGTTTGAATAACTCAGTAACCTAAAAAGAAGAAAAAATAAATCGTTTGTTTTGAATTTCAAACGTAAGAACAAAATTGTTAGTAGAAGTAATAGCTAACATAAAATTAATATGTTAGATTATTTTACTCTTTGAAGAGATCATCTTTGATTCTTATGACATTTAAATATATATTTACTATAGACGTGAGGATGAATATCAACTTACAGCATTTTTGAAACCATTTTCATTATTAAGTATTTTTTAAAAATTCTAAAACTCCTCTTTGTTTATAAAAATATTTATTCCTGGTAGATTGAATAAACTACTAGTAACAGGTTCCTGTTTATTTAGCCTAAATTGCTTCATTAATTTTTTTTAACTTCTTTACTTCTGAGAAATTAGTTACTAGTCCTCGTAAAATGTGGTTTTGTTGCATTAAGGTTTAGAAGTTAATATCTGGAACTAAACAAAAAAATGTTTGTACTATATAAAATATGCAATGCAAGAAAACTAAACACAAATATACGTTGTTTCAAATATTTACTATTTTGATTCTTTTTTTATTTTATATTTTACAATAAAATTGTTTATTAAATACAGATTTCAACAGTATTTAACTCGCCAAATTTTCACTAGCAATATGCTAGTATTATAACTTATTCATTAATGATCATTTTTAGTGAAAAGTTTAAAGCACCATTACTTTTGTTCTGATTCTGATCCACTCGGCTTCTGTTTGGTAATAGGCGTAGCATTTTTGATGGCTATGTAATAGGTCATGACGAAATCTTATCCTCCTCTAAGAATTAGTAAATTACTATATTGTTAATCTTCGTTTTTATGTCTATATTTAACTAATTGTAAAATAGATTCGTACTTTGAACTAATAATCTTAACAAAGATTATATCTGCACGCCAACTTTTTTATCTGATACTGCACCAATCCATTTATTTATTTCTGTACTAAAAATATTTAGATTAATTTTAAAATTCTGTTATACGTTATACTGTGGTTATACGTTAAATGAACGTTAAATGCCATGACGCCCAATGCTGCTAGCCGCAGCAATTCCAACACTAAATTCTAAAAATGTCCGTAGTGTATCTTAAAACACTTAAAATTATTTCGTGCCAAACGTTAAAATAATATAATACACCTACCGACAAAGGCTACAACATACTTTTTGATAACTCTGCCATTTATAAAGAAAACTTTGAACAATCTTAAAACAAATTTCTTTAAATCATCTTAAGTCGGACGTCTTTAAGATGCTTTGCAGTAGATATCATTAAGGCGTCTTTTTTAGAGCTTCAGACGTTCAGACATGAAACAGGCATAAAACAGACGTCTTGAAGATGTTGTGGGCTGTCTGGGTAGGTGGCCCATTAACATATAATTTGTATCCATTTTTTATTTAGTATATTTAATAAAAACACAATAACAATAAACTGTATAATTCAACTAAGTTAAGTTAGATAACTTGTTAACTCTTTTGTTGACATTCTTATCATAACAAAAATCATATGACAACTTCCATAGTGTAAACATAAAGGTTATTTATCATATGCTTTTTGAGTTAGCTATCATTTTATTTAATATTTTTGTAATGACAAGTCACAAGATAAATCATATAGTGTGGCCCACTTTAACTCTTTAGAGGTTCTTAGTTAAATTTTGGTTGTTTGTCTATAAAGTTTCTTACCAAAGTAAGCAAAACGTTGGCAACTTCGATTACAATAGTAACACGGTTCAAACCCGGAAGACGTTCTTATCTTAGTATAGACTCCAGTCGTGGAAATATTTTTAGAATTAAATTAAAAATTATTTTACTATTACTGTAGTTTAACACATATGTTTAAATAAACGAATAGTTTACTACTCTACAAAATTTTGCAAACTTTGTATTTAATTAAATTATAATTATTTAACTTGTAGCTCGTTTATTTAAATTCAAACGTGTATGTAATAGTGTAAAAATTTATTAGTTTTACAACAAACAATTGCATAAATGCGTTGGACGTTTACACGACAAAAACTGAATACATCATTAAACGTTATATAAAATTTATTCTCTGTACAAATAAAACCCAATTGTATAAAAATAAACTAAAACAATTTTTAAATAAACAAACAAGTAAACAAACAGTAAAATAAATATTTTTTTCTACACATGTATATATAGCGATTACGATTCTTTGTGCGTTGTATAAAAATTTGCTTCTTTAAAGTAATTTTAGAATACATTGAATTTCGTTTAAAGTTAAATATATATTTTTTAAATTGCGTACATATGTAACGTTTTATTATTCGTTTTACATCAAACACATTTAATATTCAGTAATATTATTTAACAAACATTAACACTTTTTCAGGTTTAGAACTGCAATAATGGTAGTTAGTTTAACAGATCAAAAACATTGTTAGCTGATAATAAAAATTAAATGTTTTTATATCAATATTTTTTTAATTTTTACGTAAATTTAGGATTTTTAAATATAAAACAAAAAAAAATTATGTATTACCACTTTTATCATTATTTTAAAGCGATTATATTTATGTGATAGGGTGGTCTTATAGTAAGGATAATCGTAAGTTAAAAATTAACAGGAAGAAGCTTGCGATTATGTCAGGTTAAAAACTTTGTTTCTTATTTACCTTAATAATTTTTTAAACAAATTCAAGTAATCGTATTTAATGTAAAGTAGTTGAAAACTGTTTAAACAAGTCAAATAATAAAATGTATTAGAAAGTTTTGGATTAGTACCTTAGGAAATATATGTATCTAATAATTATTACAAACAGAAACTCTATACTGTAATGTCTGTTTTAAATTTTAAGATGAACAGAAATTTTAATGTTTAAGATTAGTTTGTGTTTATTGTAATTAAAGTCTTATTAATAACACAATCATAATTTCATTTAATGCTATTTACTATGTCTAGACGGCGACCAAAATTGTATGAAAAGTAATTTGAAACCGAACCAGACGTAAGGTTTAATTATTGTGATTTACAGTATTTATAATTTCATTTGTTTAGTATTTTTCAACAATACAATTGTACCATTTGTTAATAACATTTTATAAAAATTTACATGTTAGTCATAAATTTCTAAATAATAAATATTAAGTACAAAATTGAACATGCAAAAATAACTATTGTAATGCTATAATTTTTTTGAATTTTTTTTCCTTGATTTTATTAAGATATAACCGAGATATGGTACACTGAGCTTATCTTGTCATATTCACTGCGTCTCGATATTACTTTCCTTTCAAAATATAAATTTTTTTTCTAAAAAAAATAGCCGCCGACAGGATTCGAACCTAGATTATATTTGTGAATTCATTTTAAATCATAAATAAACTGTCTAATAAACTGTTAATGTTGGAAATTTTTTTATTTGAATAAATGGTTAGGTATCTCTACAAGAAACTGTAAAAATTATTTGAATAATTTACACACTACAAAATTATATAAGAAAAACTGTTAAACATGGCGGATAAATCCACTTACGGTTTCTTTTTATCTTTTGATAGAACCGAGAGAATATGAAAAGCCAACTTCATACCAAATTTCAAGTTACTAGGATTTTTAGTTCGAGAGTTATTGTGGATACAACGTTACACACACACACACACACCCAAACTTTTTTGTCAAAGATACATTTTTCTGATTCAGGAGACCTTGAAAGCTTGAAACGTAAAATTATGCAAAAAAATCGCTATACTTTCCTTATAGGAAAATAAAAATTATTAATTGTAATGTCACGATTTTAAACAAGAGGTAGACTAGTTCTGGTAATCTTCGTACCTTTGTTTAGAAATCAATTGTAATAACTATGGATTCATTAATAGATATGTTCAGTTCATTTTTGACAAGAAGATTTACAATATGTTAGACAAAAACTTCGTGTTAAAAAAATAGCTGTACTTGTTTTACAGTTGCCGTTTAGCGAGCATGCCAAAAGTGTTTCATCTATTTCTACTAAGTCATTTGATCTTAAGCGAGTGATTTGTTTTTATTTCTTAGTTAAAAAAACCTAATCTGCATTTCTCATAGAACAAAAAGTACTATATATAGTGACAATCTTTTAATAAATATAAAAAATATTGTAGAGGAGCATGGTGTAGATAGGTATTAATATATATGTATAATTTATTTGTAACATTCTCAAAATTATATTTAAAGGGCAGAATATGAAAAGAGGATTAGGACGAAAAAAAAATTCTCGAATGTTTTCCAGTAGTGATAGTGAGAGTTTGCAAGGTAATTCGAAGAAAAATAGTAAGGACGTTTCATAATTACACGTAAGTATATTCAACAAATTTTTTAAGGAAAGCATAATGATAAAAAATGTTTAATGTGTATTGTAATTGTGTGTTTTATATACCAATTTAACAGTTTTTCTTTGTTGTTTCTTATAACTTTTCTTCTCGGAAAATCACGAAAATTCTGCATGCTGCAGTTGCAAAAAAACAGATTTGAACAAGAAGTTACATGCATCCAAGCAGCGAATTCAAAGATTAACTGACCGGATTCAAACTTTAAAAGGTGTTCTGCAAGACCTTAAAGAAAACAGCTTGTGTCTGATAATGCTGTTGATATACTAGAGAAAGCTTAATCAGAAATCTTCTGCATTGGTAAACAGCTTACTTGAGAATATTGCAAACAGAAAAACGACTAGGAAAGAGTTTTCCAAACAATTGCAAAACTGCAATGACGCTGCAGTTTTACTCTTTGAAAGCCTACAACTATGTAAAACATACATTTGACTTAGCTCTTCCATCACTTTCTTTAATACGAAATTGGCACTCAAATGTAAAATGTGAACTTAGATTCTTAGTTTTCTCATTTGATACACTAAAAAAAATTCATGTGCACTTATTATGTATTTAATGAAATTACTATAAAGAAACAAATCGAATTCGTAGATGGAAAGTCATGGAGATACGTTGACGTTGGGTCTGGCGTTATTGATGACAATTTCAGTTGTCCGACAGAAGTATTTGTTTCAATAGTTATCTCTGTAAAAAGCATTTGGAAGTTGCCAATTGCCTACTTATTGATTTCGTCTTTGATTTGATTGTTATTTAAGTTTTTGAGAAGCTCCATGAGATGGGAGTTACGGTTTTTTTTGTAACCTGTGATGGTCCGCCCGCTAATTTTGCCATGGCAGAATTATTGGGGGCACGTTTGAGCCAACCAACTTTATTTAGAACACCTGATAACAAAGGACAAGACATATGGTTTTTGATGCATGTCATATGCTTAAGTTAGTCCGCAATAATTGGGCTAAGCTTGGATATTTTATTGATGATGTAGGTAAAACTATTGATTTTAAGTACATCGAAAGACTCCATAAAATTCAAGAAAAGGAAGGCTTTCGATTTAGTACCCAATTAAGAAAAGCACATATACAATGTAAGAAACAATAAATCAAATTTTTTTCTAAATTCCTATTTGATAGCAATTTTCTTTAATGTATTTTTGTTTTAGGTGAATCTTGCAGCTCAAACACTTAGTAATAGTGTTGCCAGTGTAATAGAGTTTTCAATAATTGACGTGAAACATCCATTCTTCAATGATGCCCAAGCAATGTCAGATTTATCAGATATATAGATCAATTGTTTGATTTATGCAATTCACGAAACGCGTTTGGCAGAGGCTGCAAAAGTCGCCTGAAACCTATAAATGAAAATTATTGGAGGCCAATTTGAATATTGGCTTCGATATATGGTATAACACGACTAAAAAAAAGTGCTGGTAAGGAACTACCTGACAAAGAAAACAACAGCTATTAAAGGATTTTTGACTACAAGCTATTCTTTAATAGCCATCTATGACCAGTATGTAAAAGGTAATGAACCGTTAAAATACGTTCTCACATACAAAATGTCACAAGATCATTTGGAACTGTTTTTTTGCAGTATTCGGTGAGCAGTTTTACTTTTGTATTATGTACTTATTTAATAGACGGATTTTATTTTATAGTTTTGGTAATGTATGGAATAGTAATCAAACTGAGTATTAGTTTTTCATACTTACCGACGACTTTTAGTCATTCAAATTGAAAAAAAGTTCGGAGAAATTGTGTCGTTCTCGAAACCTTCGTACCACATGATACAAAAGGAACAACTGCAGTTAATGCCATCAATATAAATGACGTTTCTCTTATGAAATACTACATTTTGGATTACCAAGAAGTTGTGACATCATAGCAAGCTTCAAGTTCGCCATTTTTTTTATTAATAGGACTGGACTACTCTAAAGACTATTTGATTCACAAATAACACCTAGTTTCAACATTTCATCGATCTCTTTATGTAAATGTGATTGCATGGCAGGAGACTTATTACGTCTCACCAGTATCAATGTAGTGTTCAGCTAAATTAGTACGACCGAGTTTATGAGAAACTAACTCGCTAAACTAAGAAACGGTTTCATGAGGTGAAAGCTGCTGTTTATAAGAGAGAGTTTCTTTATTACAAACGGTAACTATAGGAGAGATAGAAACTAAATCAAATAAATCAGAATCGCTTTGACTATATGACAAGAAACTAAAAACTTTATTTTGTAAATTTAAACGAATAGCAAAAAGGGAACCAAAATCTATACGAAGAATGATTGACTTAGTCACAGACGGAACTACAAGAAACTCCAAAATTTTATGGACTTTGTTCAAAGTAATCGGTAACAGAATTTTTCCTTGACAGATTTGAGACAAACCATCAACCGTTTAAACTTGCAAGTTCGAAGATAATATATTGTATGTAATATCATGTAAACGTAAAAACCTGAGTCCGAATTCACCATTCGCGGTTATCAAAAAGTAACAAAGTAGCGACAGGGGAAATCATCTTGTAAGAAGTCATAAAGAAATGCGCTGTGAGTAATTAATTATTTCATTCTTCACGGAAATAGGGTGCGCAGACTGCAAAGATTGTTTTCTTATTCGAACGTTTTGTTGAGACGTAATTGCACTTATTGAGTGGTTGTAGAAGAACTTCGTGTCGTACCGGTAGGGATTTGAGATGGCTTCGGCACGGCAACGCGGTGCACGTTTTTTGAATTGCACGTAGGGCAGGAAGAACTGTATACATTTTTATAGCCACAACAATAACAAAAGACAGTTTTTGAATCGGTACATGCACGATGAGAATGCCCGACACGAGAACAATTCCAACATTTACTTGATGGTAAAGGCAATAATTTCGTTAACTAAAAAAGGTATATCTTTTACTGAGAGACAAACAAAATCAGGCTCTATTAGACTAGAATAACGAGAAGAAGAAGGTTTATATTTTTTTTTCCACAATTTTTATTCTTGTACGCAACGATAATAATCGTTTAATTCTTTTAAGGTCTGAATATTTTAGATAGTGAAGTGATCTTCAAAGAAGGGTGTTACGTGCATAAATAAAAATAATGCATTACCCTGTATATTAGTTTAATTAAAAATTACTTTTATATTTCTCGACGCCATCTATCGGATTCGTTGGTCACTTTGTATTGAGTAAGCGATATCCGGCGTGATTACCGGCATTTTGACTTTAACATCGTGCCTGTTATTATCTATGTCTGCGTGAACTGAAAATCGCTTTTCTAAAATCATCCACGTGTTGGGACACGATGGAAAATAGAAGTTTTCTTAATTAACTCAGTTTATTCACGCAGAGTAAGTGGTTTTGGTTCTTTCTTTAATTAAAGGTAATTTTTATGTCTTTTTGTTAGCGCCATGTGCTACCACCTAACTAGGGGCATTCTGGTTATAATTTAACGTCCACCAGGAAAAGTTGTGGCTTCGTTACGATCGTGTGGAGTATTCGAATCGTCAACGGCCGTTCCACCATCATCTGGCCCATTAACATCGATAAATATTTTGAGGGGACGATGCTAACTTTTATAAGGCCTACGAGTAGAAATAATTAAACCACCGAAAAGGGGTACAAAGCATCCGACTACCGGGTTGTGTTATGTGTGTTCGCTTTAAAATTTAAGTAATGATTTTGTAGATCTGGATTTCGTGAGACATTAGTTTGACACGATTTGCGATTCAAATTGCTTACAGGATTACGTGTAGGGGAAAGTACTTTCTTCACACCAGTGGAAGTTCCTGTGTTTTGGTAAGTGATTTTATATGTTTTATCTCGTAGTCAACTAGGTCGCTCACGAAACTGTTGTGAATATTAATTCCGTAGTAATTTTTCTTGATTATTGCTTATTGTGTATGACGTATGCTGTGTACTACCAATAATTATTATGATAGTTTAATATTAATATCGTAATTATTATCATTATTTCGTGTATCTCGCATGCTGTATACAAATGATATGTACTCTAAATTATTCTTCACTATTCATGTCAACGTAATTTGCCTATGTATTGTGTGTTGCCGATACTACTAGTTTTCGGTAATGAGAATTCTTATATTCTGTGATAATCATCAACGATTCTAGATTAAAGTTGTTATTGTGGTTACTTGTTCTTTTATGACAACATACCTGTCTCTTTGGATCGTCGTTATCTAATAACAAACGCTGGCTACTCGAACAGCCGAGTAGAAGGGATTACGAACCTTTGAATTGTTACAAGTTCTACACCATTCTGTTGTGAGCGGACAGAAAAGTTACTTTGGGATAAGCTCTGGCGCCCTGAAACACCTGTATATATATTTCTGAGGAACCTACCCCTCTCACCGACTATTGCGAGTTGGCCGTGCAGGTTCGTAAAATACCTAAAGCTTGTAACAAGGGATTTAAATTTCTGGTGATGATTCTGATTACTGATTTGTTGCACTACGACATCATCGGACGGTTGTTAACTTAATCGTTTGAAAAGTGCTACGACACTAATCATGTACAAAATAATTCTTGAGTGCCCTGAGTACTATTGTGAATTTTTGTAGTAGTCATGGTCAAAAGGTAAGAAGTCACGCTTAACGCATTTGACTAATTTGTTCCAATTAGAAACATAATTTCTAATATTTCGGTGCCACTGTAAGACAGAACCAGTAAATAAATCTCTAGCTGAAATAAACAAACCAACGTCACTAACATGCCATGCAGCACACAAATCTTCGACTTGTTCAAGGAAGGACATAAGGATCTTTATAACTCAACCCAGCAAAACTAATGTTTCACTTATAAACAGGTACTCTTGTTTTGAAAGAGAAGATGGCTTTGGTACTGTAACAAAATGACAATCACGAGACATAGAATCAGTACGTTCCAAAAGAAGTCCTATAAACAACATTAAGTCAGATATAAAACCAGCAATGACAGCTTTATTATTTTTGTCACAAGAAGAAAAAAGATTAATTCGATTAGTTAAATATAACAAACAAGCTTTATTGCGACGACAATCATTGGCTGTAGGTGCTTCATTTGGATTGTCAGGAATGAATAACTTATGAAGATCATCTAATAGTTTCTTTTGGAATTTAAAGGTACAATAAAAATTAATTGGACTGGAAGCTTTTTCTTTGGCAAGTGCTCCGCGTAAACGAATAGGACAAAAATTTTGAGTCTTTTGAGAACTAATACCACAAATAAGCAACTCAAAACAAAGTTCATGTTGTTTCAAATGATTATGCTCCGTAGTTGATGAGTACTTAATTCATAAAGTAACTAAATTATACAACTTAGTAGTGTATAGTAGTGATATTTTTGGTTCAGAAATAGGTAAATGGATTAGTGCAGTACCGGATAAAAAAAATGGCGTACAAATGTAACGTTTATCTATATGCAGATGATCTTTCTCAATCTAACTTGCATACAGCAATTACAATGTGCAAACATTTTAACACGTGCTGGTTTATAAAGAAAGTTAAACTCTTTTAGAATGCTATATTTGGTAAATATTTAATATTTTTGTTCGAAATATAAGAATTTTATATAATTTTAAGGATACCAGTGTCTGGAACGCAAGGGTTCAATAAGTGATGAAGTGATGCCACCTCTTAAAATTAAAAAAACCAAAATTGCAGTTGGTTAGTATTGACCGTACATATTACTATTAGTGCAATGTGGTTCTATTATAATTTTCTATTCTGGATAATTCCTCTGTTGTTGTTATCAAACAAGCTGAACTTTCGTCTCACGTCGCAGCAGACATCTTCAAAGCCTGGAATAATATTTCAATACGAAGAGTGATGAAAGTTCAGCTTGTTTGATAACGACAACACAGGAATTATGTAGAATAAAATTATAATATAAATATGCTTCTGTTTTTAATTTCTAATTACCAGACATCAAATGTTGAAATGGCATTGGTTTGTCTGATTAACATTGCCTGGGGGGTGTGTCTATTTACTATGGTATATATTTTATTATTTTTTAAGAATCATGATTTAAAACCTTTGTTAACGTTATTAGTTCAAAGTACGAATATATTTTACAATTAGTCAAAAATAGATATAAAAGTGAAAATTAACAATATAGTAATTTACTTAAAAAAAAGCTGAAGTTAGCATAATGAGTTATGAAACTTTCAACGATTAGTAACTTATTTTATTGTCAAATAATTTTAGTGGAGGATATCCTATTAGATAACCATCTAAAAAGGCTATGCCTATTACCAAACAGGAGCAGAGTGGACCAGAATGATTGATTTTTAACAAATGTAACAACAATAGTAATAGTACGTTAAATTTTTTCACTGAAAATAATCATTAATGAATATGTTCTAATACTATCATATTGCTAGTGAAAATTTGGCGAGTTAAATACTGTTCAAATCTGTCTTTAATAAACAATTTTAGTGTAAAATATAAAATAAAAAAGGAATGAAAATTGTAAATATTTGAAACATCGTATATTTGTGTGTAGTTTTCTTGCATTATATATTTTATATAGTACAAACATTTTTTATTTAATTTCAGATATCAACTTCTAAAGCTTAATGCAACAAAAGCACATTTTACGAGGACTCGTAACTGATCTCTAAGAGGTAAAAAAGTTAAAAAAAATTAATGGAGCGATTTAGGCTAAATAAACAGGAACCTATTTACTAGTAGTTTATTCAATCTACTAAGAATAAATTTTCTCATAAACAAAGAGGAGTTTCAGAATTTATAAAAAATACTTGATAATGAAAATGATTTTAAAAATGCTGTAAGTTGATATTTGCCCTCACGCTTATAGTAAATATATTTAAATGTTATAAAAACAAAAGATAATTGCTTCAAAGAGTAAAATCATTTAACATACACAGTTAATTTCATGTTAGCTCTTTTTTAGGTTAGTGAGTTATTTAAACTTAGGAGGATCATGTAGTTATGATCGTATTAAAAGGACGCTGAGCTTAATAATGATAGAAATTATTATACTCTCACGTACAGCTGGATGGGAAGAAAGGGCAACAGGCCGTTTTGTAAATTAAATATTTCAAAATTTAGTAAGTAAAATGTAAAAATAATATAAAATTGAATTATTTTCTCTAATTTACATGTCAGCTAAAATGTAATTTAATATTGTGTACAGTTTTGACATATAAATCAATAAAATAATCGTCCAATCTATATAAAAAGCTGTATTATACAAATTAACATATTATCTAATTTATATTAAATAAAAATATAATTTTTAGGTTCCGTTGAACAAGCCGGGCTATGCAAATCAGAAAAAGAAACTGAAATTTCGATTGAGAACTACGTGGAAAAAACCTCCAATATAAGTTCTCTTTGGAAAAAAAAGTATGACTTACAATAAAAAAGTGTTTTATATTTAGTGTTTTATTGCATGTACAGTTTTACTCAAAATATTTTTTGTCTTAAACGGGTTCTGAGGAGATATCTTAAAGATGTCTAAATAAGATGTCATCCAGATGTACAGTTTATTAACATTTGACGTCTTCAGTATGTCTTGAAGATGCCTAAAGACGTAATGAGGTGTCTGCAAGATGTCTTGACATCTTTAAGATGTATTTACGAAGTCTATGTGCTGTTAGGGATCGCACTTCACCCAATATGTAAGTGGTTTACTTTTGCATAAGTCTCTTTGGCCACGTATTTGTTTTCCTCGTATTTCCATAAAACAAGAAAACAATAAAAATTATTTATATTCAATTGAAATTGCGTATTAAAATAATCTTAAATAAAATTTGACGCAAAACAGTAGTAAAACATTAATTTATATTGAACTCCCGAAATATGTACTACGATACAAAATATACTAATTAAAAGATCAAAACTAAGTTATTCAGGCAATATACAGTTGCTCTAACCTACCCTAATTGCGTTTTTAACAAATTTGTGTACGGGTTCTATTGTACAAAACTTATTGAACTATCAGTCTTTATAAGATCTAAATCTACAAATCGTATAGTTTGAGAACAATACCTAGTAGGGCTAGTAGTTTTAAAGCAATAAACATTTTTATTTTTTTTTAAATGACCATAATCTTTTTTTTTCAGTTCCGTTCCGTTCCGTTAAAAAATAAAATGTAGTAGCAAAATAAGTATTTATGTAAGTATATAAAAAATATTTAAAGAGTCTGATGAAAGACGACAAACTAAGAAGCCTGATTACATTGAGAACTTTACGAAAAATACGCTGACAGACGTTAATAAATTAGCTTGAAAAAGCATAATCAATCTGAAAGTATGCTTCGTTAGGTTCTATTACAAATTGTTAAATTCTCCCGCTTTTTAATTCCTTACAATTAACTTATTTTCTATTCCGATTTTAATAATGGTTGGATGGAGATCTTATTGTTCAAGTTTTTAACTTTTCAACAAAGAATAAATTAAAATCCAAAAAAAAATATTAATATGCTATTGTGCTTATTTAAAGAACGTGCTTTATTTTAAACGCATTTGCAGAGTATGAATAAATGAGCGCCTTTTTATCTAACGTGTACAGTTTATAGCAGAAAGTAGGTTTACAAAGATGCAAAACTTCCGTTTTTTCTCGTCGAAAATTTTAACGCTGATTTCTTAAAAAGACGTTCTTCTAGCGCGCGTTTTTAAAGTGTTCCTTAATGCAAAAGAGAAGGTTGTTTTCTCATCGATTATTTATGATCTAAAAAACACAATTTTATGTGACAACGTTACCACGCTATTAAATTAAATGTCTTGAGTTTGTAAATGAGATTTGAATTATTGATGTGTTTAAGATACTTCTCATTTTATTTGGTTGTTTTTTATGTCTCATTAGTAATGCGTTCGCTGTTAAAATAAAACGCTAATGATTATGTAATGTCTGGTTGGCAAATGAAGTAATTTTGAAAATTTCGTAATAACTTAAAATTGGACCACAAGCAATTTCCCTTGGGATATTAAGAAACCCGAATGGTTGCTTTAAACTTTGCCCTTCATTATATCACGACCGACGTTTAATTTTGTAAACTAATATTTTTGTTATAGATGTTGTTTCTTAGAGTTAATGGCTACTCTTAATAAAACGCCCAAGCAAATTTTAGATTGTATTTGCGGTTTGGGCGCATTATTGGCTGTAAAAACCAGATTTTGTTTTTATTAAATCATTTATAGCGGTGATATCTTATTGCATATAATAATAAAGTAGTAAATTATAAATTTATGTTTATGGTAACTACTACTTGCTTTTAAATGGTACTTGAGTTAAATTAAAGCCGCTTAGTAGCTATTTTACATATTTTACAGTTCAAATAATCCAAATTTAACAACTAGCTATATTACAATATTTAATTTTTGTTTACGTAATAACTAAGTTAAGGTTTATTTTTATTTTATAAATAATTGAAGTTTTTGATTTTGTTAGTTTTAGAATAATGCAAATTTATGGTTTTAATGTACTTATAGATTACGGGCTACTTCTTTTTTCAGTACAACCTGTTAACCTTTGTTTAGAATTCGTGTCGTGGTATAAATTATGTTTTTCTAAGATATTTTAAGGAAATAGGAGCTTAAAAGAGTTTTAATTGTTTTATATAGTAGATGTTTACCAAATACATTTGTTGCTTAAAAAAATTAAAAAATTCAATTGAAATCCCTTGTTTGCTTAATTCATAATTTAAAAAACAAGTAAAGAAAAAATGTAAAGAAATAAGCAAACACTTGTTACATTTCACTGTTTAATTGTTACGTAAATTTAACTGTAACTTAAAGCAAGCGGCAGCTCAACATTTCGGAGAATGAGTCGTAAGTAGTAGTTGATGTTCTAAATATAAAATAATTAAATTTGCGTTTATTTTAATAGCAACAATAAAATAGAATAAAATGAACAATACTAATTGAAAAGATTAAAATAACATACTATCTATAAGACTTAAATAAATTCAGTATCAGCAGATCCTTATGAGTAAGTAGCACAACGTAGAAACATGATTTAAAAGTATTACAATATGAGAATATAATTATTTAATAAACAATCAAAGCATAAAAATTTAATTGATGCGAATCTAGTGATTACGTAAAAATAATAAAAAAATAATGTATTCTTCAGATAAAGAACCACCACTTTTTACTTCATCGGATTCTGATTCGCAAATTAACTTGGTGGATTGGAATGTTACTTTTTCTGGCGAAGATCCTTCTTTACTTACAGAATTTCTTATTAGTATTGACGAGTTGTGTTTTTCTCGTTGTGTTTCACAGCATCAACTTTTTCAGCGCTTGAAGTTTTATCTGGCAAAGCTCTTCTTGTTTTTAAGACGAACCGAGGTTCTTTACGATCGTGGAACGATGTTGCTGCTCTTTTGAAGTCGGAGTTTTTACCTTTGGCTTATGATGAGCGCTTGATGAATTCTATTGGCAGTCGTACGATGGGAGCTGACAAAACCATCGGTACGTACGTTACCACTATGCGATATCTCTTCCTGCAACTAGCAGAACCGGCCTCAGAGCAAATGCAGCTTAAGGTCATTCGCCGGAATCTAACGCCGTTCTATCAACTTCCTTTAGCGTTAATTGAGATCACATCTATCGCTCAATTAATATCTTTAGGCAAACGTTTCTGCTACTTGCTCTCTTGATACCTCTACACTTTCTCCTTCTGTCTCGCTTCTACTTCGAATACTTGTGTTCGTTTTCGTTCTTAAGGTGATAAGCTTTTACGTACTATTCGTTCTCTTCTTTCTCTTCCTTCTAATTTCTTTTCAGTTTCTAGGATTATTAGGCCTACTACTCATCCTTGATATTTAGGTATGATATCTAGAGTTACTACTTCTTCTCGTCGTTTCTCTCGTTCGTGTATTGTGGAAGGACTTTTATGTAAACGTGTACGCATTTCTTTGTCTGACTCTTGCGTGTGGAAATTAGTAGTTCTTTCGGACCAACGCAAGCAACTAATCCACGATTACCATCTTCCATCTGAACTCTTCGGTGTCATTTTTACTGGCCTCATATGAGACCTAAGGTTGGTGAGTTTATACGTCACTGTTTTTGTTCGAACGCACAGCGGAGCAATCTTATTAGGTCATGTCACGTTCTACCAAGTACGATGAAGTTGTTGGTTGTAGCTTGGATGCTACCCAATTGTTCCTCTCATATAACTGTTACCAATATTCTTTTCTTTGCTTAAGTTTCTAGTACTTTTCTTTTGGTTCCTTTCTTCTCCATCTTACTTCAGGACAGACTACCTTTCCGTCTGTATATATTTATATCCGCTTAGTCGGCCTTTTTGCTTTCGTACGTCATCTATAGGATGCTCTCTTCAGCTTTTGAATTTGTTTTTTTTTCTTTTCTTGACTTTTCTATTCCACTCGTCGGCATTAAAGTCTTGAAGTATACTTTTCCATTTGGGACTGTGATTGGTACGCTTTTGTTCTATACTAACTGTAATATCTTTTCTCTTCTTATTCTTTTTTTATTTTGGGCGGTTGGATGTGCACCGTAGGGTGGTTTCTTTTTTCTTTCTTTTACAAGGTGAAGAACGAATCAGGCAATTACACCTAGTCTTATCTTTCTCCGTTTTTCTCTATCTCTCATCTTTCCTACTTCTCATTTCTTTCTTCTTAGGTTTAGGGACTTTCTATGTGCCAACAATTCTTTTTTTCTTTTTGTTCTTTTTTAAGCTTCACTTCGTGATTAGTTGAACATAAAATTATCTTGTCTTATCTTTCTTCGTCTGTCGTTTTTTTCTTTTCTTGTTTTCCTTACTTTTCATTTTTTCTCTTTTGCTTTTGAAGGTTTGTCTTTAGGGCAATTATCTCTTATGTTTTTTTTTCATTTATCTTGGTTTGTTGCTTGAAAACTTTCTTTCTTTTTTTTTTTTAGTAACTTCTTTCTCTAGTGTTCACGCAACTATGTTTCTTTTCATTTGCTTTTCTTTCTCAGTTAATTTTCCTGCTTAATTGGGTTTAGTGGGTTTTAGTTTTATTGTGCTTGGATTGAAGCTTGAGAAAGACTGTAACGTCGTTTTTTGTACTCTATACTTTTGCTTAGTCGGCATTTTTGATGTTGTCAGTCACTCTTAGGATATTTTTCTTGTTTGAGTTTCTTTTGTTCTTGGAATATTCAGGATTGTACCCCTTTTGAGATGAACGATAATTTATTCTGTTAAGTCGAAGGGAAACGCACGCGCATTTGCAATCTCAAATGATTGGATGCTAAAGGAAAACTTTATTTGTGTTAACGTTATATGTTCGTTTGTGATGGATTTAATATTACGTTTTAGGTAACTCAGCTACGGAATTAGCTGATCCCCTACTGGATAAAACCTAACTGTGAGTATTACAATTTCAAATTTTACGATTGGTATTTTAATGGTCATGTCGATTGTTGACCGTACATGCATGTTAGGTTAACACAATTAATAATAAGATCATTTTGTGCTTCACAGAGTCATATGCAGTACGCGTTGAGTCTCTAAGACTTAAATTGTTTTGTTGTTTGCAAATATAAATTCATACTTTTTGCTTATGTAAAAGTTTAGACTGACAAGACTAGTTTATTGTACGGTGTGTTGCCTAGTATACGGCGCAATTTAATTTTGATTTGACCCACGTATTAACGTTTGGAAAATTTATACTTACGTACTTTCTTTATCCTCTTTGGAATTATTGTCTGTGATAAAATAAATATATATTCTGTGTTATTACTTCTGTGGTGTTATTTGTTCTTTTCTAGCTACGGGTAGAGTCAGACAGTATCTCCCTAATTTAATCTTTCATCGTCTTGGCGCCTTTTTTTAGATTTAAGTTATAATTTAGCATCATAAAGCCTGCGATCCCGCTCCGGAGAAACTGTGCTAGCCGTTGCTTTCGTTTTGTTACAAGAACACCACCGTAACAATTATTGGCTGCCCGACTTAAGAGACCTGATTTTCTCGTAACAAATTTTGGCACCCAACTGTCTGGGCTCGATTTTTGTGAGTGCGATTATAATTGCTTCTAGTTTTATTGATTCCTTTTGTTTTCTCTTAGTCTTTCGTGGGTTCGATTTACTTAAAGGTTTACTGCGCTTTTTTAGTTATTGCTACAAGACTTGACGTCGGAGTTACTTCACTAGCTTTTACTTCTTTGTTTTTAGGGCTGCGGTTTGAATTTATATTTGTAATTTGCTTACTTCTTTTAATTGAATTTCTGGCCAGACACGTGTCGTTAGACTTTTGCTTTGATTTTTGGATTAACTCGACTACGTCAATTTGAGTTCTAGTCAGACATGTGTTAGCAGCTTTCTGCTTCTGATTTACTATTTTCATTCTACTGTTTACGTTTTATTGTGATTTTAATGTGTAACCATGTATTCTTCAGATAAAGAACCACTACTTTTTACTTCATCGGACTCTGATTCGGAAATTAACTTGGCGGATTGGAATTTTACTTTTTCTGGCAAAGATCCTTCTTTACTTACAGAATTTCTTATTAGTATTGACGAGTTCTGTTTATCTCGTTGTGTTTCACAGCATCAACTTTTTCTATCAGCGCTTGAAATTTTATCTGGCAAAGCTCTTCTTGTTTTTAAGACGAATCGAGGTTCTTTACGATCGTAAAACGATGTTGCTGCTTTTTTGAAGTCGGAGTTTTTACCTTTGGTTTATGATGAGCGCTTGATGGATTCTTTTGGCAGTTGTACGATGGGAGCTGACGAAATCATCGGTATGTACGTTACTACTATGCGATACCTCTTCCTGCAACTAGCATAACCGGCTTCAGAGCAAATGCAGCTTAAGGTCATTCGTCGGAATCTAACGCCGTTCTATCAACTTCCTTTAGCGTTAATTGAAATCACATCTATTGCTCAATTAATATCTCTAGGCAAGCGTTTCTGCTACTTGGTCTCTTGATAACTCTACACTTTCTCCTTCTGTATCGACTTCTACTTCGAATACTTGTGTTCGTTTTCGTTCTCAAGGTGATAAGCTTTTACGTACTGTTCGTTCTCTTCTTTCTCTTCTTTCTCTTCTTTCTAATTTCTTTTCAGTTTCTAGGATTATTAAGCCTACTACTGATCCTTGGTATTTAGGTATGATATCTAGAGTTACTGCTTTTTCTCGTCGTTTCTCTCGTTGGTGTATTGTGAAAGGTCTTATATGTAAACGTGTACGCATTTCTTTGTCTGACTCTTGCATGTGAAAATTAGTAGTTCTTTTAAACCAACGCAAGCAACTAATCCACGATTACCATCTTCCATCTGAGCTCTTCGGTGTCATTTTTACTGGCCTCATATGAGGCCTAAGGTTGCTGAATTTATGCGTCACTGTTTTTGAACAAACGCATAGCGGAGCAATCTTATTAGGTCATGTTACGTTCTACCAAGTACGATGAAGTTTTTCAACATTGGTGTCGCTACAAGGTCTACGAGTCTGCATAGGAATCGTGCTGTCTCTTCAGATGTAAAAGTCGCTGCGGTTGCTTGTACATCTCCTTCAGTCGCTTTTAATTATTTTTTGCTCTCTTTCTTCTAATCGTTCTCTTCTCTTTCACCGGCGCCGCAAGCGTCGTAAGTGCTAGTTCACTATTTGGGCTTTCGACTTTCGGCCTTTGCTTTTCTTTTGGTTTATACCTTTTGGCTTTGGTGTTTCAAATCTTGGGATACGTCCTCACTATCTTGTTGGTTGTACCTTGGATGCTACCCAATTGTTCCTCTCATATTACTGTTACCAATATTCTTTTTTTTTTGCTTAAGTTTCTAGTACTTTTCTTTTGGTCCCTATCTTCTCCATCTTACTTCAGGACAGACTACTTTTCCGTCTGTATATATTTATATCCGCTTAGTCGACCTTTTTGGTTTCGTACGTCATCAATAGGATTCTCTCTTCAGTTTTTGGATTTGTTTTTTTTCTTTTCTTGAGTTTTCTACTCCACTCGTCGGCATTAAAGTCTTGAAGTATACTTTTTAATTTGGGACAGCGATTGGTACGCTGTGATATCTTTTCTCTTCTCTTTCTTTTTTTTTATTTTGGACGGTTGGATGTGCACCGTAGGGTAGTCTCTTTTTTCTTTCTTTTACAAGGTGAAGAACAAATCAGGCATTTACATCTAGTCTTATCTTTCTCCGTCTTTTTCTATCTCTCACCTTTCCTACTTCTCATTTCTTTCTTCTTAGGTTTAGGGACTTTTTATGTGCCAACAATTCTTTTTCCTTTTTGTTCTTTTTTAAGGTTCATTTCATGATTAGTTGAACATAGAATTATCTTGTCTCATCTTTCTTCGTCTGTTTTTTCTTCCTTTCTTGTCTTCCTTACTTTTCGTTTTCTTTTGCTTTTGAAGGTTCGTCTTTAGAACAATTATCTCTTATGTTTTTTTTTCATTTATCTTGGTTTATTGCTTAAAAACTTTCCTTCTTTTTTTTTCTTTTTAGTAACTTCTTTCTCTAGTGTTCACGCAACTATGTTTCTTTTCTTTTGCTTTTCTTTCTCAGTTAATAGTCTTGCTTGATTGGGTTTAGTGGATTTTTGTTTTATTGTGCTTGGGTTGAAGCTTGAGAAAGACTGTAACGTCGCTTTTTGTACTCTGTACTTTCGCTTAGTCGGCATTTCTGATGTTGTCAGTCACTGTTAGGATATTTCTCTTGTTTGGGTTTTTTTTGTTCTTGGAATATTCAGAATTATACCTCTTTTGAGATGAACTACTACGATAAATTAGTCTGTTAAGTCGAAGGGAAACGCACGCGGATTTGCGATCTCAAATAATTGGATGCTAAAGGAGATTGTGTTAACGTTATATGTTTGTTTGTGTTGGATTTAGTATTACGTTTTAGGTAACACAAGGACGGAATTAGCTAATCCCCTACTGCATAAAACCTAACTGTGAGTTGTTACAAGCTTTAGGTCTTACGAACCTTGCACGGCCAACTCACACAGTCGGAGATAGAGGAGGTTCAAGGATATTATACTTAAGGGCGCCAGATCAATCCTAATTAACCCTTCTGTCTCGATCACGACAAACGGTCCAAACTTGTAACGAATTTTGAGGTTCGTAATCCTTGTTACTCTGGTGTTCGGGTAGCCAAAATTTGTTAACGGGTAACGACAATTATAAGAGAAAGGTATGTTACCATAAAAAAAAGATTTACAAGTATAACAACTTTAATGTATTAACGTAGAAGATTAACAGGAATATATGTAATTTCTCAACTCATAAATGCTCGAAATATTAACAAGTACAATTAACAGGTATAAAAACTTTAATTTAGCAACGTAGCAAATTAACAGAAGTATGTTGAATTTCTCAATTCATAAACATTAGACAAACTAACAAGTATAATTAATAGGTGTAGAAACCTTGAATTAGCAACGTAAAAGATTAACCGGAGTATTGTTTAATTGCTCGATTCATAAATGCCAGACATATCGGCAACACACAAAGCATATAGTTAAATTACATCGAGATAGCGAAGTAAATTTCGTAATAAATATTGTCTACTCCCAGCATGCGATACACTCTAAATGATACTTGAAATTACCTTATTGGTATGTAAACGATAAACGTAATTACAGACACCGACAGTAATCAAAGTTCCGTGAGTGACTTTTATGACAGCAAAAAAAATATAATCAAACTGACTTACCCAATCCAGTGCTTAATTGCGTGAAGAAAACGTTTTCCCACCGGTAGCACGCTAGAATAAGTATTGAATAGCAATTCGTGTCACACAATAACTCACGAAAAAGGAAACTACAAAATCAGTAATAATAATTCATTAAATGCGATATAAGAACCCGTTGTATCGAATGCTGTTGGTTGTAATTACGAACAGGTGGTTGGTAACGCAATCGACTGGTGTACAAGAATTAACATCTCCGACGCATTGCTCGTCGAGACCTCGTTTACGTATAGGTAGTATGCCCTTCCAAAAGCTTATACGTTCGGTAGCGGTATTTATCAATCGTACTTATGCATCATTGTTCTTTGTTGAAGCGAACAGGTGATTGAAACGTGGCGAAACCGGCTATCAAATTAATACAGAAATTACGAAGGAATCTTAATAAACTGGAGACAAAATATCTTACCCTGTGCCGAACAAATTGTAATAAATTCGTAATTGACTTATAAATTTGTATTTATCACAAGGGATGCACTTAAAAGCTTAGGAATCAGTTCAAGATTTTCGACACCGACCGACTCACGTAGTTGACAGCTTCAAAAATGGCGTCTCAGTAACCAACAAGGTCGGCTGGTCAAAACCAGAAACTAATTTTTAAGTCGTTGTGAAAATTTCGCACGTAACAGAGTATTACAATTTCAAATTATACGATTGATATTTTGGTGATCATGTCGATTGTTGACCGTACATGCATGTTAGGTTAACACAATTAATAATATGATCATTTTGCGCTTCACAAAGTAATATCCAGTGCGCGTTGAGTCTCTAAGACTTAAATTGTTTTGTTGTTTGTTTACGATTTTAAATTTGCAAATATAAATTCATACTTTTTGCGTATGTAAAAGTTTAGACTGACAAGGCTAGTTTATTGTACGGTGTGTTGCCTAGTATACGGCGCAACTTAATTTTGATTTGACCCACGTATTAACGTTTGGAAAATTTATACTTACGTACTTTCTTTATCCTCTTTGGAATTATTGTCTGTGATAAAATAAATATATATTCTGTGTTATTACTTCTGTGGTGTTATTTGTTCTTTTCTAGCTACGGGTAGAGTCAGACAGTATCTCCCTAATTTAATCTTTCATCGTCTTGGCGCCTTTTTTTAGATTTAAGTAATAATTTAGCATCAAAAAGCTTGCGATCCCTCTCCGGAGAAACTGTGCTAGCCGTTGCTTACGTTTTGTTACAAGAAGATCAACGTAACAAATATTGGCTGTCCAATTCAAGGAACCCGATTTTCTCGTAACATATTGTTGAAAAATAAAGGAAACAGATGTATAATATTACAAGTAATGTAGCGTATAGTAATGATTATACTAAAACAAATGCGCTAAATTTGTTCACTGATAGCATTGCAGATGTGACACTGAAATCTTAATATTAATCGTCCATCTCACAAATATCATATCGACTTAACCCCAATATATTCCTTGAGATTTGTATTTGTATTCAATGCTTGCATTTATACGTGTTTGAATTTATCGATTAGAAAGAGATGTACTTAAGAAACATTTATAATTCCAATTAGGCAGATACGTGTCGGTGACTCAAGTCGTACAGCAAAACTGACACAGGTAACACATACGATGTGGATTTACCCAATTATATCCCCATATAATAATATTTATTTGAAAATGGAGATTTCACTAGGCGCAACGTTAGTTTTTACGTGCTGTCTCCTTTAACGTCAAAATAAAAGTAAAAAATTAATATGTTTACGTATGTAAAAGGAAAAATCTGAGACAGAATCTATACAGTACGTAAACTATATCAAAATGCTTTTAATTTAACAAATTTCTACACATTTAACAACATTTTGCACAATTTTAAATGAATGTATAAAATTACTGTACCATAATATAAATAATAATACAACAAAACCTTCTTTCCTAACATTATATATTTTTTTAATATACTTTAAGAAAGTTATTCAAGCAATGTTGAATTCTAAATTCACTCAGTTATTTATTACCAAAATTTCATTACCGTAAAAAATAATAAATAATAGTAAGAAGAAAAGGAAGTAGATCCAACAATCCACCCAAACTTATTTGTTGTTAGTTTGCTACAAAAAAGATAGGCCGAGTAAGGATATTTTACGATAAAAAAGGATTGACGAGTTAAACGAGTAGGATGCGATAACAAGTAACAAGTAACAAGTACGCGCTGAGAGAGCACGAAGTTCAACGACGCACCTACAATACGGTTTATTCTCAAATCTAAACCTGAGAACCAGGTAAACAAAAATAATAGACTTGTTGCAGACGGTGATAGTAACAAAATCGGCCGTATAAAGAGTCTGGATTGCTTCTTATCCGGGGACGTGAGATATTCTGTCACAGGTGAAACTTTCCGAGATGAGGAAGTAGGCCTTTTATGTGAAGTGTCTCACAGCCGCTGACATTCAGCCAAGATCAAGACCTTTAAGCGACGGTTGGCCGTTGAAAAGACGGAAGATCGTTGGTCAAAACGTGTTAGTCAAAGAAGTTGCTTAAACCAGTTTTGCATAGAACTTTGGTGCAGTAAATTTCCTGCAAAAGAAGATGTAGAAGAGGATTTTTGGATAAAACACAGAGGGTATCTACAGGAACAGTGTGATAAACCTAAAAGATAGTTCTAAGAAATATGGATTGAAACGAGACCAGTTTTTTGACCACGTGAGAATGTCAAAGTCTATGGTACCCGATGTCTAGGTAATAAGTGAGCATGAAAATGACTGCATTGTCGAAGATATTCGCAAATGTTTTTTGTGAAAATTCCATTTTAAGCGTGTGTATTTGTAGAACAAGTGCAAAACGCTTTTGCATTTGTCAGCCACGAAAGCGTAATGTTTTACAAAACTCAGTTTGTCGTCCGAGGTACTTGAATTTAAAAACTGTGCGGACAGGAGTATTGTGGAGGCGCAGTGAACGATCTCGTTTTAGCGTGAAGCCAAAAACCATGTACTTTATATTGTCTGCGAAAATAATTAATTTGCTGTCAGCCCAACAATATTTAAGCACGAGTTTGATTTTGCCTCTAAGTCACGTCGGACACTGTGATGGTAATATTGTCCGCATAAGCAAAAATGTCGCAGTCTGCTGGTAAGTCTTCGTCTAAGAGATGATTAACAACTACATTTCACAAACTTGGCCCATAAACCAAGTCTTGTGGGCAGCCCTTCGTCAGTCGTTTGGTGAAAACTAACTTTCTATCTCATCTGAAATAATAATTTGCCGGTTTTTTTATTTTCCTGGCTAAACAAGGCGACGGTAAAGTTAAACCTATATTTGTTAAATTTAAATGGCTAGCAAAAGTGAAGGTTTGATGTGGTTTGTTGTTCGTTGACAACACAGAAATCATGTTCACCCACAAAGTTATCTACACATTGCCTCCGTTCATCAGTCACCGAGGAGTGCTAAAGCGGCAATTTTGAATTGAAGTCATCTGCTAAGATAGGAATGCCTCTTAGTTGATCAGGATTTTTGTCTAAGTATTGGAGATGAATTCAAACATTCTTACTCGGTGAGTAATAAACGCTGACAATTACAGTCATTTGTTAAATGGCTGAGTGTCAACACTCTATCGGGCTTCGAACTATTGAAAACAATTGCCAAGTAATACCGAAGAAAGACAATGCGGCAATCTCGTTAAAAGCTACAAGTACACGTATGGTTCTTAAGTCAGTAGTATGTCAATATTATTATCGGAAGAGAAACTCATTGTTTCAAAGGTTGCAACACGTGAGTTGCAAAGATTCACTTGTACGAACCTTAAAGTTAATTGAATGTTCTCAAAGTCCTTACCGGTCTTTGATATTTTGGCATCAAGCCTTTTCAGGTACGCTGGGCAGGTGTTAGAGGTCGCTTAATGCTTAACGATGTCTCTGTTACGTGCGAAATTTTCATAACGGAGTAACCTGTATATCGACTTAAAATTAGTTCTGGTTTTGACGCCCTCTGCCGACCTTCTTGGTTACTGAGAGGTTGCGAAGCCATTGTTAAAGTTGTCAATTACAGGAACGGGTCGGTGTCGAGGATCTTGAACTGATTCTTAAATTTTTAAGGGCATCCCTTGTGATGAATACAAATTTATAAGGCGATTGCGAATTTATTACGATTCTTTCGGCACAGGGTAAGATATTTTGTTTCCAATCTATTAAGATTCCTTCGTAATTTCTGTATTAATGTGATAGCCGGTTCCACCACGTTGCAAGCACCTGTTCGCTTTAATAAGTAATAAGGATGCATAAGTACGATTGATAAATACCGCTACCGAGCGTATAAGCTGTTGGGAGGGCCTGCTACTTAAACAACAACGAGGTCTCGTCGAACAATGCGTCGGAGATGCTGATTTGTGGATAAAAGTCGATTGTGTTATCAACCACCTGTTCGAAATTACAACCTACAGCATTCGATACAACGGGTTCTTATATCGCATTTAATGATTTATTAATACTGATTTTGTAGCTTCCTATTCTTCGTGAGTTATTGTGTGACACGATTTGCGATTCAATATTTATTACAGGCTGCTAACGAGGGAAAATGTTTTCTTTGCGTAAGTGGACACTGGACTTTGGGTAAGTTTATTTGATTAATTTTTATATCGCTGTCACGTTTACTGTTAATCTCTCTTTAATTTTTTTCTTTCTCTTGTAATTGTCGTTACCTATTAACAAATTTTGGCTACTCGAACATCAGAGTAACAAGGGTTACGAACCTCAAATTTAGTTACAAGTTTGGACTGTTTGTCGTGATAGAGGCAGAAGTGTTAATTTGGATTTGATCTGGCGCCCTTAAGTATAATTCCCTTGAACCTCCCCTATCTCCAACTGTGTGAGTTGGCCGTGCAAGGTTCGTAAGACCTAAAGCTTGTAACATCTCCTTTATGGCCAAAGCAGCGCCGTTTGCGTATGTCGGGTTTCGACCCAAATTGGGACATGTTTTTGTCTCGTACTTTTACATTCTTAGAAGTGGTGGCTATATTACTAATAATTGAAGCAGCGAGTAACTCAAAATATGGTTATTGACCCTGCACGGATTACAGGCGATGTACACACGACACGATGTCAAAGACTATCTTTGAACTTTCATGCGGAATTTAAGATTCCAATGCAATTTGCTTGGTCTCTAAGATAAAAGCGGAACTGAACTTCAAGGTATTCTTTGGCGAAACAAAGCACCTCATCGGAAACGTCATGGAAATTCTGCGAGATGATAGCCTCTTTTACCTGCTCAGGGAAAATATTTGAAAAAACGTGCAAGATACAAATTCAAAAGAACGACTTGCCTCGGGGCTTAACCACAAGGCCGGGTGTATCGAGGATGGCCGCAGATATTTTCGTAAAGTTCGTATTTTCGTGTCATAATTTACAAATGTAAATTTATTTGCTTCTGAAATGTATAAGTTAGGCCGACAAGTTGAATTCTTTGTACTATGTTGTTACAACCTTGTTTTTTTCATTTGTTTTTTTCAGCTTTAGATAGATTTAAGCGGTATCTGTTATCCTAATCTTCCATCGTTTGGTGCTTTTTTAACTTGTTTTATAATTTAGAACCTCCAAACTTACGACCCAATCACCAAATCAAACTGGGTTAGTCGCTGCCGTTTAAGTATTGAACTAATTCTCGTAACATGCTGATAAGTGGTATGTCGTCTACCAAGTAAAGATGACTCGGATATTGCCAACTGATATTTATGTCTTTCCGATACTTTTTTTATTTGTTTGTTACGTACTAAATTTTCATTACGGAATACCCTGTATATTGAATTGAAATTAGATTCCGCTTTTGACGCCCTCTACCGTTCTTTTCTCGTGGCTGTCATTTTTACATCAAAATCGTGAAGCTGTCAATCGCATAAAATGGTCTGGACGTCTTAAAGTAGTTGCAAGGGACATCCGTAATAATGGAAATCAAATTATAGTTACGTTACGTTCGTAAAATATTTGAGTCGTCACAGGGTAAGATAATTACTGCCGTTTTATTAAAATTCGTTTGTAAGTTCACCTTAATTTGATAGCCGTTTCCCCACGCTTCGAGCACATGTTCGTTTCAATAAAAAAATGATGAAGATTAATTATTATTGAGAAATACCGTTGCCGAACAATTACGATTTTGGGAAGGCATATTCTCCAACACGAAAACGGAGTCTCGACAAGCCTTATTGTGGGAGATGTTATTTTGTGTATACCAGTCGATTGTGCTATCAACCACCTGTTCTAAATTGTTACCTACAGTATTCGATACAACGGATTTTTGATATAACAGTTAATGATTTATTAATACTACATTTTTTTTAGCTTACTATTCTTCGTGAGTTAGTGTGTGACACGATTTATTTTTTTGGATATTTATTACAGGCCGCTGGCATGGAAAACGTTTTCTTCACGAAAGTCGATACTGGATTTTGGGGTGAGTTATTTGCTTAACTTTTATATCGTGGTCACGAAAGTTACTCACAGAATTTTAATTAATGTTAACGACCGTAATTACGTTTATTGCTTATATACCAGTAAGGTAACCTTAATCATTCACGTAACTATATCGCATGCTGTGAGGGAAAAACATATTTACTACGAGATTTTCGGTGCTGTTCGTTTCAATCTAACTTAAATGTGTATTGTGTGTTGCCGATACTGCGGGCATTCATGTACTAAAACTTCGATATAATCTTGTAAATCTTATGTGTTGCGAAATCAAAGTTTTCTACACTTGTTAACGAAAATTGTAAGTCATTCGAGTATTTATGGATTGAGAATTTAATGTATAGTCGTCAACTTGCTACGCTACTAAATTAAAGTGGTGATATTTGTTAATTACACGTAGAAATCATTCGCGCATGGATGAGTAAAGAAATTTCATGTACTCTTGTCAATATTCAACGTTAACACATTAAAGTGGTTATATTTGTTAATCTCTCTTGTTATTTTTCTTTCTCCTGTAATTATCGTTATCTATTAGCGAAGTCTGGCTACTCGAACATCAGAGTAATAAGGATTAAGAACCTCAAATTTAGTTACAAGTTTGGACCGTCTGTCGTGATCGAGGCAGACGTGTTATCTTAGATGAGATCTGGCGCCCTTAAGCATACTTCCTGTGAACCTCCTCTACCTCCGACTGTGTGAGTTGGCCGTGCAAGGTTTGCAAGACATAAAGCTTGTAACATGTTATTTGTTTTTTTGTGATGTTAAGTTAAATCGTTGCTTGTAAATATAATCGTATTTTTTTGCAGATTCTTGTATTGTGTACTCTTGCGTTGTCTATGGCATTGAACTCCACCAAATTGAAAATCTTGATATAATCGACAAAAGCTTGGTGGATTTATCTAATAAGTGTTTTTAATAGTTGTATATGTTAAGTTATATTGCAACTTTTGCAAAAATCTCTGTTTCACATGTTTGAGTTGGAAATTTTTTAAATTAATTTGTTAATTTTGATTTTGGTTAGCAATTTATATGGGTGAGTGCTAGAAGTTTCCCAGTTTTGAGAAATTTTATCTTTTGAGAGACACTTCAACAGTGATTTAACTGATCTTTTCCGGGCTTACGCTTGTTTTTCATGTAGCATAAAAAAAATTCTCTACTAGTTAATACCAGAAAACTCTTCCGAACAAGTGTTAATGATATATAATAAAAATATAAATACTTTTAACTAACACTATTAAAACGTAACGATATTTTAAAAACCAACTTACAACTAATTTATATATAACTGTCACTCACTGTTTACAAACACTGTGAGATAAATTGCAGTTTTGTTTATGTTATCAACATTTTCTTTTTTATTACGTATTAATTTACTTTAATAATTTTTTTTTATATCCCTCCTTGTATAAGTAATTTAACGTTAATTTTTTTTATAAAATCCCAATAGGAGGGCGTGTAAGGAAAAAATTACTTTCTTAGGATTATATTCTGTAGGCGACGTTTTACAGACTGCAGTGACTGCTTCATCAGGCTTTCAGTTATCCAATAAGATAATGGAAATTTAAGTAGTAACTACATTTAAGACCACAAAAACCTAACTTAACAAAAATTTCCATTACCTTATTGGATAATTGAAGGTCTGATGGAACAGTTAATGCAGTCTGTAAAACGTCGCCTACAGAATATAATCCAAAGAAAGCAACTTTTTCCTTACACGTCCTCCTATTGGGATTTTATAAAAAAATAACGTTAAAGTATTTATTTTCATTAAACACATTATTCATTTAGGCTGACTCCGTATTCTTCTTCTGACTAAATTTGATTCGAATACTAACTCCAATTTCTTTTGAATACTTTTTACATTCCTACGTTATCTGCATCGAGAACATTCCGGTAATTACCTCAAATCATCTTAAATGACATCAAAGCTTCTATGTGTTTTAGTATTAATTTTTTTTTATATAATACGTCATTAATTGAATTTTTAAATTGGTGCATTCTTATTGAACCTTGTATGTTTGACAACTTTAGCACGTTTATATTTTTGTTATTTTAATTACGTGTTATATGTTCGTCTGTCGCTTTCGAATAACAAATGTTAAAAAATTAATGATCAATGTTTATTTTTTTGTTTTGCAAAAGTAAAAATTAAATTAAATAAAAAAAAACAAACAAAAGTTTTAACGAAAATAATGAATTCAGATAGACAAGAAACTTAGCAAAATAAATTTCAAAAAGTTGGTTATTTTTATAAAATATTATTAGGCTGCTATTTAAAGATAACAATATTTTATTGGAAAAAACCTACAAGCAAAAAAGCCTACGTATGATAATAATTCAACTTAAAAAAAATTTCCAACTGTTGCATGTACATGTTTAAAAAATACTCAATAAGAAATAATTAATTCGTAAAGAATAATGTAAAAATTAAAATGTATTTTTAGGTAAAGACTATAGAAAAAATACTAATATGTTTTGTGATTTGTTAAAAACGTTATGTTATAGTTTTTTTTTACATCAATAACAGGTAGTATAATATTATTGAATAACTTATTGTTTATAGAACTTGTAAAACTATAACATAAATGTTACAAGAAGTTTTAATTATTTGCTACTTGTTTAGTAAGTCACCTGGTACATAATCCTTACTTTTATATAAAAATTTACAAGAATTTTACTAAAAAATTGTTTAATCAAATTTTGGTTTAGACCTAAGGCAGCAAATAGAAGTAGTTTCAACTATTGATTCCTGCCATTTTCACTGTATCCTTTTAATACGGGTAGCAGATGTTGTTGAAATATCTCAGAAGGTCAATTTAACCAACATCTAACAATCGTTCTTTTGAGATGTTTTGTAATTGACGTTATTGTTAGAAGTTAGGAAATTTCATTCATAATTATAATGTCAAGTTGAGTAAATAAAGCACGTAAGTTTTCCTCCGGGGAAAACCAATTTTCTTGCTTTTAGGGTAAAAGCTTTCAGGAAGCTAAAGGTTCAGTGGTCAGCAGTCAACCATATCTAAGTAAACCGTAACTTAACCTTTACGATATTTATCTAATTTGTATAGCAATTATTCAATGAACAAATTTTTGCGATGTTGGTAATTGACTACGAACGATAAAGCAAATTAATTAATTTTATGATGAAGAAAAGTAGAATCGAGTGTTATATTTGTACATCAAAGATTTTATAAATATTTTGGTTTTACATTGTGTTGCCAATTAAGAATTATTTACATTGTGTAAAAAGCTAAGCATTTCAATTAAAATTTTTAAATAAAAAAAAGAGTCAAGTTTTGCTGTATAATGACAAAGAAATTGTACACAAAAAGATTTTAAATCAAGTTAGAAAAGTTCAAAGTGCAACTCAAGTGCACTTTTATAAAAAGCAAGAAAATGAACTGACTACTACAAAACAAAGCTCAAGGTGTAAATTAAAAAACTTTTGAAATGAACTTTAATTAAAATTGTAATAGAACGTTAAAACCATCTTCTATTTTCTGTGTTCATACTTTTTAATGTTTATTAAATAAAGTCTATAGAATTGATAGTTTTATATTAGAGTTTTTGAGTACGTATCACTTAGCCAATAAATTTATGCTCAAAATCAATCTATTAATCCATTTGAAATTATAAAACCTTTGTGAAATACAATAAAAATCAAATAATACCTTATTTGTTTGTTTTTATAAAATTTTCTTATGTTATGAAAATTTAATACCTTCATATATCAATGAAAATTAAAAAAAAACCAATGTAGCTAATGTTAAATAAATTACAGTACAAACTAAAATAGCGCAAAAAAAGTTGAATTGATAAAATCAACCGAAATAAAAAAATGTAACATGACAGTAGTAAGAAGAAAACGTGTTAACTTGCTGCATATATTTTCTACAATAATGATCTGTTTGTTACTAAACACAAACTTACAATGTAAATGCAAGTAATGATAAAAAAATTGTCTATAACATATGTTCTTTTCTCTTCATTATATCAAAGGTTAGTTTATTATTGATATTCGCGGTGTAAACACGACGTTTTTCTAAAAATGTCGAATAACGTAGAGTTAAAAATTTATCGTATACTGTACGTTGCTGCTTTAACAAATACACAAAATTAACCCTTTTTTGACATAATTAATCTCTATAACAAAACTAAAATACAACTGCAAATAGCTATAAAGGCTGAGAACGTTGTAAGTTGATTTTACACACGCATAATTCAAAATAGTTTTAAATTAATGCTGCGGGATAAAACCACAACGTCAAAAACATTGAGGGTAAAGCAATCTGAATGCAATTGTGCAAAATTTTGTTAGAATAACACAGCGTCTAATCCTAACAATTTTTTTTATCAATAAAGTATGATACTTCTTTAAGACAATCTACAATTATATTTATTATAATACTAGCTTCGACAATCCATTAATTCAATCTATAAATCTTGTTAATTATTATTAAAATTAAATTTAATGATCTTATTGTTTGAAAAAGCTGATAAGCGTAATTGCATTGTTATTCATTCTCGTTTTGATTATGTTAATAAAGTTGAAGATTCTATTAGTAGAAGCTATTTCAAAGTACTTTCTAAAGTTCCTATTTCTAGTTTTTGTCTTTTTTATCAAGTCTTCGATCGTGTAATTTAACTTTTAATTTTCTCGAAAATAAAAATATATATCATTTTAAACGTATGAGTCCGCTTCTTTATGGTCTACCAAAAATACATAAACTTTGTATCCCAATTAGACCTCTTGCTTCTTTTTGCAATTTTCGTATCTCTAAACTTACTCCTTGCTTTAACAATATTGTAAGAACCTATTCTAATTTTACTAATGAATATTCTATTTTTAATTCTTCTGATCTTGCTTCTAAGATTAAAACATTTCCTTTTCCTTTTTTATCTATTCTTGTATCTCTTGATGTTATTAATCTTTTTCTATCTATTCTTCTAGAAAAATGTATTTTTCTTATTTGTTGTTACATTGGTTTTCGTGTAACCAAAAAGATTAAGCAACGGTTAACAGAGTTATTTCCAGAGAGTGAGTCGTAGGCTTTGTGATACTAGGTATAAAGTAAATTTAAAAAAGCGCCAATACGATGAAAGACGAAATTAGGGAGATACCGTTTAACTCTACCCGTAGCTGGAAAAAAACAAATAACACGACAAAAGTGATAACACAGATTATATATTTATTTTATCACAGACAATAATTCCAAAGAGGACAAAGAAGGTATATAAGTATAACTACGTAAATTTTCGAAACGCTAATACATAGGTTGGACAAAATATAAGTTACTCCTTATACTGGGCAACACGTCGTACAGTAAACTGACCTAGTCGGTCTTAACTTTTACATTTGCAGAAGGAATGACTATATTTGTAAATTTAAAATCGCAAAAAGTATGTAAAAAAATCGAAGACTTAGAGACTCAACGCGCACTGCATACGACTTTATGACGCACAAAATGATCTTATAATTAATTTTATTAACTTAACATATACGTAGGGTTAACAATCAACATGACCAATGAAGTACTAATCGTAAATCTAGAAATTGCAATACTTACAGTTAGGTTTTATCCATTAGGGGATTAGCTAATTCCGTACCTGTATTACCTAAAACGTAATATAAAATCTAACACAAAACGTACATACGGCGTTAACACAAGTAAATTTCGTTTTCAAAGGATACTATCATTGGACTCTTTGACAGTGTGAATATATAAGTTATAGTAACGTAACGTCATGGAAATTTTTCCGCAAATATGCTATCCAATTGTTATCTTCACTAATAAAGAAAACGTATCCCCTCTATGAAAATCCGCCCGAATGAGCTTCTACTAGATAGTCACAAAATTAATTTGCATATTCACGTGGAATTGCGTGAAATAACTTAATGCTAAATGTTATATATTTTTGTAAGTTTGGCAACATTGCACATTTATATTTTGTAAAGCAATGGCTGCTTAATGTAGTTGTATTGTATGAATTGTATGTTAATAAATATCATAAATAATTAGCATATTATATTGTCATCCACGGCGGATATACAACAATTGGCGACGAGAGAAATTGGAGAAATCGTCTCACGGTGAGATATTTAGGAATTTTTTTTAAAAAATTCAAATTAAGATTGGAACGTGTGTTACGTACAAAAATGGCTAGGGAAGCAACAACAACAGTAAACGTATTGGGCTCAATAGGAAAATTACATGAATTTAACATAAACGATGATTGGCAAATTTATAAAGAAAAATTGGACGAATATTTTGAGGCTAATGGATTACCTGAAGCTAAAAAAGTGCCTGTATTAATTACAATGCTCGGAACACAAGCATACAAAATGTTACGAGATTTATGTGACCCAGTGCAACCAAATAAGAAAGCTTATGAAGAATTGTGCAGCATTTTAGAGAAGCAATTTTCACCAAGAATCTCAGTATATAGATGTCGAATGGATTTTTATAATATTAAACAAGCAAGTACAGAATCTGTTAGTAATTACTATGTACGAATTAAAAATGCAGCTTCTAAGTGTAAGTTTGAAACCGTTTAGCAGAAACATTGAAGGACAAATTTATAACGGGACTGAGGGCCGGTTCAATTCAAGATCGTTTGTGCGAGGAGGAAGAAAGCAAAGGTTTAACTGAAATAGTGGAATTAGCACTTAAACGAGAAGCAACAGCTAAAATTACAGTTGAAGAGGTCAATGCTATTAAGAAGGTGCCGAAGATACATAAAACTGTAAACAAGGTAACGTGTAATCACTGTGGTGGTACGCAACATTCATTTTCTAACTGTAAGTATAAAACCTATAAATGTAAAAAATGTCATAAAGTAGGGCATTTAGCAAAGGTTTGCAAGGTGAGATATAATAATTTTGTAACAGATATTGATAGTAAAAATAATGTAGAGGTAGAAGTAGATAACGATATCGCATTGTTTACATTATATACACATTCAGAAAAACCATTTATAATAAATGTTAAAATAAATAACATTAACGTACCAATGGAAATCGATTCAGGGTCAGGGATATCAATATTACCTGAAAATATGTATAATAATCGATTTAGTTGCATTCAGTTGCATCCGACTACGACTGTATTAAAAACCTACGATGGCAGCATTATAAAGCCATTGGGTGAAATTAATGTAAAAGTAGAGTATAGGGATATAAGTTATATTTGTACGTTAGTGATTGTTAAAAGTGAAGCAAAACCTTTAATGGGAAGAGATTTAATAACCAAATTTAACATTTTTGACAATATAGCTAATATAAATGTATTGAACGCTGAAAATACGGCACAAACAAAATTGAAAAATTTATTAAACGAATTTAATGAACTTTTTGATAACCAGTTAGGAACTTATAAATATAGTAAGGTAGAATTAAAGATTAATGATGTTCAACCTATTTTTTATAGGCATCGCCCTGTACCTTTTGCTTTAGAGAACAAAGTCAATAGTGAACTTGATCGTTTAGAAAAACAAGGAGTTATTACCAAGGTGGAAAGTAGTAAATGGGGCACACCATTGGTACCTGTGGTGAAACCAAATGGGCAGGTGAGGTTGTGTGCAGATTACAAAATCACAATTAATAAGTTTTTACATGAGGTCCAATATCCGTTACCGCGTATTGAGAATATTTTTCAGGCGTTGCAAGGGGGAGCGAAATTTACAAAATTAGACTTTGTAAATGCTTATAACCAGTTACTAGTAGATGATAATACTAGCGAAATATTGGCTTGGAGTACTCACAGACGGTTTACAAATTAAATCGTTTACCATATGGCACAAAACCGGCAGTCTCTATCTTCCAAAATATTGTTGAAAATACTTTACAAGGGGTAAAGGGTGTAGTCAGTTATCTGGACGACATTGTAGTGACAGGAAAAACAGAGGATGAACATTTAAACAATTTAAGGGAAGTATTTAAAAAATTATTAGATGCTGGATTTAAATTAAATATGGAGAAATGTAAATTTTTTGAAAAAGAAATTAATTACCTAGGTCATATTATCGATAATAAGGGATTAAGAAAAGACGCGAATAAAGTCAAGGCTATAGTAGAATCACCTAGACCACATAATGTTACATCAGTTAGGGCTTATATAGGCATGGTAAATTATTATGCGCGATTTTGTCCAAATTTATCGACCATTTTAGAACCTATTTACAAATTATTGAAAAATAATGTAAGTTTTAAATGGGACAGTAGTTGCGAGCGTGCATTTAACGAAATTTCTGAAGTATTAACGTCTGAATCCGTTTTGTATCATTATGAACCGGAAAAACCTATTAAACTGCAATGCGACGCCAGTAACGTAGGGTTAGGGGCAGTAATGCAAGTATTAGACGATAAAACAGAAAAACCAATATGTTATGCTTCAAGGGTTTTAACAGAAGCGGAAAAAAAGTACGCAGTAGTACAAAAAGAAGCACTAGCCATATATTGGGGTGTTAAGAAATTTTATCAATACTTATGCGGTAGACGTTTTATAATAGCTTCAGATCACAAACCGTTATTGACATTATTTGGAGAAAAAAAAGGTTTGCCGCCTATGGCAAGCGGTCGTCTACAAAGGTGGGCTATGTTTTTAAGCGAGTTTAATTATACAATACAGTATATTACGGGAAGTCAAAATTCTTGTGCAGATGGTCTGTCACGATTACCATTAAATGAAACTGATGATCTAAGTTCTGATTCAACATACGATTATTTTAATTTTATTGAAAAGCAACTACCTATAGAAGCGAAACAAATTAGAGCATCAGTTAGAATAGATAAAACATTAAATACGGTAAAGCATTATATAAGTCAAGGGTGGCCAGATAATAACAAAGTATTAGACGCTATAAAGCCATATGCAAATCGGAAAAATGAACTTAGCATAGATCAGGGAATTATTATGTGGGGTCATAGAGTCATTATACCTGAAGCCTTAAAAAAACAAGTTTTATCACAAGTTCATAGCACTCATTCAGGAATCACTAAAATGAAATCTTTATCACGAATGTACTTTTGGTATCCAGGTCTTGATAGGGACATAGAAAATTTAGTTAGAAGTTGTGATATTTGTCTAAGTTTTAGACCAGAACCAACAAAAACAACAAATAAAGGTTGGGATGAGGAAAAAGCCACTTTTGATAGAATTCATTTAGACTTTTTAGGACCTGTAAGGGGAAAAATGTTTCTCATATTGATAGATGCTTTTTCCAAGTGGGTCGAAGTGTTTGAAATGGGTGTTACAGATAGTAATAATACCATAAATAAATTACGAGAAACGTTTGCGAGATTTGGTATACCTAAGAAAATTGTAACTGACAATGGACCTCAATTTACTAGTTCTCAGTTTTCGGAATTTTGTGAAAAAATCACATAAAGCACATCACTTCAGCTCCATATCACCCAGCTACAAATGGTATGTGTGAAGTGGGGGTAAAAAGTTTTAAATCAGGAATTTATAAAGCATTAAAAGATAAACAAAATGAAGGTGTATCGATGTGTACTCTCATTAATAGATAATTGTTTATGTATCGCAATACACCTCATTGTTCCACAGGTGAAACTCCGTCAAAGCGAATGTTTAATCGAAACATAAATACAATGTTCACGTTTTTAAAACCAATTAATAAACAAGAACAAAGTATTAATAAGGGGGGCCGCGAAGTATCTTTTAATAAAAACGAAGAAGTTTATGTCAGAGACTATCGTTTACCTAATAAGAAATCTTGGATTAAGGCCACTATTGACGAGGTTCTGGGAGCAAGGACGTATTGGGTAAAATTAGAAAATGGCACTATATGGAAGCGCCATACGGATCAAATAATTAAAATAGGCGATTATTGTAAAAATAATGATGTTCAGGATAAAAATCCGACTCTGAGTGTAGAACAAGAAATGCAAAAATTAAGACCATTTCTATTATCTCAAACAAAAGACATTGCTTGTTCTACACAAGAGATTGAAACTAATGATAGCTGTAAGGAAAAGGTCACGGACCACAGTTGTAACTCACCTGTTCGTCGGTCACATAGAATTCGTAAAGCACCCGACCGTTTAGATTTGTAACTACCTATAAGTAGAAATTTAAGAAGGGGGAAAATGTTATATATTTTTGTAAGTTTGGCAACATTGCACATTTATATTTTGTAAAGCAATGGCTGCTTAATGTAGTTGTATTGTATGAATTGTATGTTAATAAATATCATAAAATATTAGCACATTATATTGTCATCCACGGCGGATATACCACACTGAAAGCCTTGTTGAGCCTAAAAATACCGCTAAACGGAGGTCGTTTGAGTTGCACCAAACATTACCGGAAAATGAATAACTGCGCGCTTATAAAAATTTCACAATGGACAACGAAAAGTGGGCGTGTCGAAGACAACTTTTGTACTCGAAAGATTTTAACCTACCAACTTTTTTACATAACATCGTAATTTGCTTTTTTCTAACGGTTCTCTGGATAGTTATCAGATTTTAGATATTTGTTTTTTGCTCGATTTAGTTTTTAAACAATTTTTTTTTAATTTAATAATAATTTCTATTCTCAATCATCTGGTTTAGCAATGGGATCTAATATTTCACCTCTTGCTGCTGAAATCTTTATGAATTGAGAATAAAATCCTTTCTGATTCTTTTTTTTCTAATATGATTAGTTTTTGGTTTAGATATGTTGATGATTGCATGATTCTCTTTAATGGTTCTTTAAATAAATAAAATAAATAAAATAATTTTAATAATTTCATTAATTCTATTCATCCTAATATTTATTTAATTATGAAATTGAATTTAACAACTCTCTTCCATGTTTAGATCTTCTTCTTTTACGTGAGAATATGAAATTTAGTTTTGAAATCTATCGTAAACCTACTTACAGTGATTGTTTAATTCTCTTTTACTTTAATCATGCTTATAATCATAAAATTACTGTTTTTCGTTCTTTATTTAATCGCATCATCAAATAAAGAACGAAATACTTATTCCTCTTTTTAAATCTAGTTTTAATAAAGAATTTGATACTACTAAACAATAAGCTTATAATAGTGGTTAACCTTTTCATATTTTAAACAATGTTTTTTGTAAAGCTCGTTTATACCATTTCTTTAAAAATTGTTTTCGAAATAAATCGGATAATGCTACTATCTATCGTTCTAAGCCTTATATTAATTCTTGTTCACTTTTTCTTAAAAATTATTTTAATAAGTATAATATTTCTATTTTTCTTTCTACTAATAGTAATTCAAAATATTTTATTGTTAATAATAACGATTTTGTTTCTTCTTTAGATAAATATGGTGTTTGTAAAATTTCCTGCTCTTCTTGCAATTGTTTTTATGTAGGACAAACTGTTAGAAAGTTTAAAACAAGATTAAAAGAACATATTTATTTTATTAAAAAGTATTTACATTTTGGTATATCAAACATTTGTTCTTCTTTTGCTAATCATATTTTTTCTACTGGTCATTCTTTTTTTTCCGACCTTAATGTTAAATTTCTTCATTTTTGTAACAAAAATTCTTTTTTTAATCATCTTGAAATTCTTAAAGTTCATTGTCTTTATAATGAAAAATTAGATAATTGTTTTAATAAAATTGTTGATTTAAAAATTTCTCCTCTTAATAATAAATTTTAATTCATTTACTTGTTAATTTTTCATTTTCTTCTTCATATCACGTATGGCCGTGTATTTAATATCAGTTTTAATTAAAATTTTTTAACTTGTTGATATTTGTCATTTAATTTTTATAATTTTATATGATCTGTAAGCTCCTTTTAATGTTTAATTATTTTTGTTAATTCATTTACTTTTAGTTTAACTGATGATGACAATTTAAATTGTCAAAACTAGTTTTATAATAAATATAATTGTGGATTGATCTAAAGAAAAATATTATATTTTATTACAATATCTTCTCCACTTAGAGATGAACTAATTTATCTATTTTTTTTCTCCCTAAACATCACATCTCACTGTCAGTCAATCAAAAAAAAGTGAAGACATTCAAAGTGGGAGAACAAAATCAGAAAGGACAAGAAAAGCAAAGAAATGAAGTAGTAGTGAGACTGGAAGAAGGAAGTAGAGATAGAATAAAGAAAAACCAAGATGGAATACAAGGCGGTATGCGGGGAAGAAAATGTAGCAAAAAGGATGACGAAAATAGTAAATAAAATATGAAAAAGGGAAAAATTTCCGAAGAGATAGAGAAAGGGAATAACATGCCCGATACCCAAAAAAAGAAGACAAAAAGAAAGTGAAGAATTCCTGAGGGGTGACATTATTAAGCACAACATACAAATTATATGCGACAGTGCTAAAAAGAAGACTACTTGGTACCAGACAGGCAAACGGGATTCAGAAAGGGAATGCTAAAAAAAAGGGGAAGTGGTGGCACTGTTCGTAGATTTAAAAGCCAATTTTGACAGAGTAAACAAGGAAAAACTGTGGGAATACATGAGGAGAAAAAAATATTAATAGAAAGAAAAAAGAAATGAAAGTAAATACAGAGAAAACAAAAATAAAGGTATTTAGAAAAAAGGGAGGAAAAGAAAAAGAGAAGAGTGAAAATAGAGGGAGAAGGAAGTGCAGTAGGTGAAGGAATTCACATAGCTACGTTACATAATAAAGCAGGATAATAAGGAGGGAGAATACATAAAGGGGAGAGTGAAGAAAGGAAACAGGTTAATACGACAAGTATGGAGTGTGCGGGAAAGTTTGTTTGGAGTGGACATAAAAAAAGAAGGCTGCTGTTTGAGAAGCTAATAAAAAAATTTTGTGATATATAGGGCGAAAATATGTGGGTGGAAAAAGTCTAAAGAAGTAGAATGGATACAAGGAAAATACTGGAAATGGGTATTGGGGCTAGATAGAGCAACACTGGGGTATATTATAAGAGAAGAAGTGCAGGCAGAAAAAGTACGAGAAGAGACAGGAAAAAAGACTATAAGATACTAGAAATAATTGAAGGAAACAGCCGAATGCAAAATACTACAAGAATGCTGGAAAGAGATAAAGCGAGGAACAGTAAAGTACGGGCAAGACGGCAGAGAAGAATATTATAAAAGAAAATGTAGAGAGATTAAAGGAAGAGGGAGTAGGGGTAAGAGAAAAATAAGAAGGAGAAACAAGAACATAGAAAAACAGGAAAGATGGACAAAGATAAAAGAGGCTAGATGTAATGTAAATTATAAGAATATCAAGGGAGAATGGGTTCCAGAATATCTAAAGGGGTAGGGAACAAAAGCAAGAAGAAAGAATTGATAGCAAAGTTCAGATATGGGAACGAAGAGTTAGGAAATAAATACTGGAGAAACTAGAAAAAAAGATGTGCAGACTATGTGGAGAAGAGACGGAGAACCTGAAACACATGAGGAATTAATGCAAGGAATTAAGAGAAGAGTTTGAGAAATAAAGATTGTTTTTACTTTTAAAAAAACTATAAGACGACGTGTTTTTAACGAATATAATCTCTTGATTAAAGTACTTGACAAATAGCTTGATTATTATATAACAAGATATTGAAACACATATAAAATCTATGTATTACTAAAATAAATCATTTTAAAATAAATACAATTACAAGCATAGTGTTTAACTATTTTATTTGGAGCACTTATTACAACTTTGATTAAAAACATTTATTTAATTAGAAGCATTGGTTTAGTTAACTAAATTTAAAAAACGTTAAGTAAACATATTTTGATATAGAAGGAATTATTTTGTTTTAACAATATTTATTTAAGTTTAGAAATTTGCAATTTGTTTAAATTATTATTAATTTAAATATTTCAACGTAATTGTGTTTACTAGACTATAAAGACATTTAGTATAAACAAGGAGTCCCGGTAGTGCGCTAAAGCTAACAAACTTTTACAGCATGTTATTTAATTTCTTCTTCCAGTAATGGGTTCTTTGCTACCTCTTCCTAATTACACTTTTTTTCAAAAATGTAATTTATTTATGATAATACATATTTGTTAATAATATATACACAGGTTTAATGAGTTTAAAGATATAGAGTCATTTACTAACTTCACCTTAAAATATTTATTACAATTAGATCATACAAAAGAAATTGTATTTTAGTGCGTTTTAAAATTACTTTTTGCTTTTCTACCCCGTGTTTGTATCGTACTAATTTCAAACAGTTTTTATAAACAAAAATAACATTAATAATGACGAGTGAAATACGATGGCAAAACGATCTCATAGTATAATTTACTATGCATGAATAATAGTAATAGGACTGTCGATGCATTTGTGGAAGTATAGTCGAGTGTTCTCCCACTGCTGAAGAGTCCCAAAAGGGCAAAACGGCCGTCTATTAGTTCACTCTGGTGGAATTTTTACATTTGCATTGACATGGTTACCTTAAAATGTTTATACGTTGTGACATTAGCTCGCGGTTTATTAAAAACTTATTTGAATTACGCGGGTATAATATCAGCTTTCAACGTTTCCATCTCTGTAGTTATTTACTTACTCTCAATAATGACATTATTTTCTAAGACAGTAAGTTTGTAAACAGTACAGTGTCAGGCGTAAAAAAGTTAAACATTAAATTTGTCTGTAAAACATAACACAAAGATAGATGTCTAGTAGCTGAGTGAAGAAGTGTAAAAAACACGTAAAATGTAATTTGAAAATATTAAAAAAAGCTTTAGGACTTACCTCTAAGAGTTCGTTGTTACTTTGTTGTACAACTCATAATTTTAAAAGAATCAGAAAAAGAAATGGCTACATTACTTATCACAAATACATTTAATAATCAACCAAAACAAATGCAAACATTTATACAATAAAAGAAATATATAAACGGTTACATTATTTGGTTTGAATTGAAGGCGTAAAAATTTGAATGAATAAAAAATACACACCTTTCTTATGCGGTTTTGGTAAAATGTTTTGTTTTGTGTTAGAAACACATAGACATAAACTTGAATAAATGTTACTAAATATTAATTCTAATATTTTATTACAAAATCTTTATTTCAAATAATTTGGAAATCGCATATATTTATGCCAATTGTTGCTGCCGAGACCAAATGCAATGCTGTTGTGGTGAGATTGTGGATTCAAAATTTTACTAACAAGCTATTCATAATCAATGTGCGAATATGTGGTTTATGGTTTGTTTTCAAACTCTAAAATTGCAGCTTGGGCTTTCGACATTCCTATCGATGTAATAGCAATTTTTGTTAATAATTCATATCAATACCAGCTTTTGTTAGACATTCTTTTACCACGTGTAACCGTTATTTGAGTTTGTGCAATTTCTTTCGTGAAATATGCGTTGATTTTATTCGTTTCATGTACTTTAGGATTGTTTGATTAATTTCACGTTAATTTAAGGAAGTTATTTTAAATTTTTAAATTCATCTTTGTCAATCAAATTTTTAGATAAATTTTTTATTCATTTAAGTCGAAATTATTACGCTGCTTAAACATCCGTATTCTGTAGTTACATTGATATGTCATTTTCTGTGTTCTGTGAAAATTCCAGTTGTAATTTATGGTTCCTTTTTGAGATATTGTTGTAATTAAATAGATTTTAGCAGTTTGTTTACTTTGTTTGTTTAAAAGTTTATTGTTTCAAGTACATTCTCAGTGCATATGCACTTTAGTCCTGCTATATTGTATTGAATTACATTTGGAATTGAGTCATTTTTATAATTTATTATTTCTTAGAGACAGTTTTATGACTCAGGTTTCAACAAGTAATCTTTATGACCGTAATTAAACCTTTTCATATTTTTGTTGTCGTTGTAGTTCTCACAAAAAAAAAGCCGTCTACTCTACTAACTCTACTTTTGCTTTTTAATTAAATCTGTTCGCATTTTTTTTCACATCTTTGTAGTATTTACTTCTTTCACAAAGATTTTGATCACAGGAAGTCATCGTGAACATAAGGTTTTAAATATAGGTGATTTTGGTTCGAGAAAAAAAAGTTCAAAATGCCTTAATTAACGGAATGTAGTTAGTTGGGTGGTAAACTTTCCAATTTCGTAAAACAATTACGGTTTATTCAATTTTACTGGATGCCAGTTTGGTTTTGTATTAGCTTCATAATTCAATTTTTGCCTTGGTGGCGGCTTATTAAAAATCTTCCGACGGTAACTTTTCAAATGGTTGGAGTTTTCTATCGAAGCTCCCGTCGACGTCAACTGGCCTAAAGCTAACCAGTAGTCCGTCTACGAACAAAATTTCAAGGTATTTATTGATTACCGATTGAGCTATTTATTCACGAGTTCAGTCTTTTAAAAGTTATAAAATTAATAATGATAAGAACTCATTAAAAGTATCGAATCTTTCGATTATTCACCAAACATTTTATAGTGTTCATTTTTGCTAATTTTAATTTTATAATTATTAGTAGACAACAAAACTAAAAGACGATTTGTAACTAACGTTTAAGGTATTTTATCGACGTTAAGCAACAAAAAAAAATCTATTAAGTACGTACCATAATGTTAAGATTTTCTATTTTGTTTCATTTTATACAGTTACGAAATTCATTGTATTTTGTTAATGTGTGTTTTTTTTTTTAATGCGAACACAGCCGTACGTTACATTTTTCTTTTAAAAATGTAATTAAGTATTTTATTTATTATTATTTTCATTTTGTTTCAATGTAACCATGTTATTCTTTTTATTCAGTTGGTTTTAATTTAAGATTTTATTTGCGTTAACTTGATTCAAATTTTTAATGTAATTTCCTGTTTGCTTGCTTGTCCTATTTTCATTTCAATTTGTGTAATACATGTTAAATTGTTAAATGTAACAAAGCTTTTATTCAGCAGGTCTTCGCGTATATAAATTTAAGATTATTACAGATTTTCGTGTAATACACTCTTAAGGTAAGTTTCATTTGAGTGTATCTATTTGAAGCGGACTCGTGGTTGGCAAGGGCCTCTAGTCTATTTGAGCTTTGCTCCATCCTGGCGCTTTTTGATTTTGATTTTGACTTTTGATTTTGTTTTTTTTTGAGTTTTCCAAACGGTCATGTAATTTTAAATATAATCCACACTCATCTTCACTGAGCACCGGCAAAGCTTCGTTTATGTTACTTTATTTCATGCAAGTTTCATTGTTCCAACTTTTGCACGTAACACACTTTTGGTAATCTTTCAAATGCTTTTTCTAAATCTAGCAATGCTATGTACATTTTTACTTTTGTATTTTTTAGTATCACGCTTAATTGGTTTGAAATTTTTTTAGTTTTTTTTTTAATTTACGTTTATGTGGCTGCCTGGTGTGTTGATCATTTCTGTAACTTTGTATTTATATTGATCCGCCATTTTTTGTTGTTCAGTTTGTAGAGTTTGAATTACTTCATTACTCATGTTTAATTTTATCTGTAGGTACTTGCGAGTGTCAATATCCTTATGTTTGAAGAAGGTAATTATTACTCATAGGTAATTTTGTATACGTAAGTTTATGATTCTGACGGATAAATTTAGAATCGCACTATTTGGCGGGTTGAGTCTCTCAAACCCAAACTGTGTTTTATTTTGTTCTCTAATAACACATTGATATCCCCAGTTTTCGTAGTGCATTTGTTACCCTGGTGAATTTTGCAGTTACGATTTAATTAAAAAAAGTTACATGTAATGCAAGTTTTAAAAACAAATTATAAATTGAAAAAACGAAAATGAAAGTAAGAATAGTTTTGTGTTCCAAACAAATACAAGAACCACAATACTTGCACGAATATCTTAATTTTTGGTCTTTACATAATTTGCACTTTCTTCGAGCAGCTGAAGTCGTCTGTCGGGACTATTCTGTCAATAAGATACCTGAGAATTTAGTCTCTAATAGTCTTACGTTCCGTGGTAGATTTGGCATATTCGTTCGTACTTTCATGTTTTCTGTCAAATTTTCTAAAAATAGTCGTCTGCTTTTTGAAAATTCTCCATTTGGATTGTTCGTTTTATTTATTATGAATGCGTTGATTGCTGCTACGTTAAACATGCCGAAAAATGGCCATCTTCTTGTGTTTCGAGCTACATTATAAAATTTAACCATCTTGTCAACTACCTCAACAAAGCTTTTTGTGGAATTGTAGAATGCTAGTAGCTCAGATTTTTTATTATCACCAGTATTTTCGTTTATTTTGTCATCGTACTGCATTGACGATACAAGTAATACATTTTTTGACTTTTTTAAGACCATATAAAGTGTCATAGTGGCATGATATGCAAAATATGAAGATTTTACAGTATTGTCTATATGAAAGGGACGTTTAGGTTAGCTTCCAGCATACATCTGCAACTACGACGTGTAAAATGTTTTTGCATCCACTGTAGAAAACACTTTGATCCCATATTTAATGGGTTTATTTAGAATGTAGATACGAAAACCACATCTTCCATAAAATCTTAACAAAATTTCATCAATTCAGTCACAGTCACATATTTACCCACACTATAATGTTTTCAAAACTGTTCATTGAATTTTTCAAATATATCTTTAACGGCAGCAAGTTTATCTAACTTCTTTTGCTCATCCTTAGTATCGGTATTATCTAAACGTATACACTTAATTAGAAACATTAATCTTTGCTGAGATAAGCTCTGCTCGGACCAAAATTCTTATAATTTTTTTTGCCCCCGATGCTGACAACCGGCCAAATACAGCAAACTGATAAACGTCTTTTTTTCCACTTTACAGTAAGTACAACTTCGTATTTATTCTTGTACCTTGATGCTATTTTTTGTATATACAAATTGGTATTTTCAATAACTGTGTCCAAAATTTCTTTAAAAAACAGCATCCAACACTGAATTGGATTGTTTGTGTTTTTTGCACCTGCACGAACACCAGACAATTGAGTAACGATATTTTGTTGCCTTGTTCTAACTCGTTCGCTTGTGGCATGCTTTTTTCACTTGGTTATCTCTTCTATGAAAATACAGAGATCTAAAGGTTGTATGTGATGTATTTGATTTGTTGTCATTTTTATCTGGTTGTTCTTGCTCCGTATCTGTATCGTGTTTGCTAATTATGTTTTGCGCACCTTCGTCTTCTGAATCAGATGCTGCCGAAACGTCTGGGGTTGATATTTCATCGTAAAGTGCCTGTAGTTTAATAATTTCCCGTTCATAAGCATTCCTCTCGCCAAGCAGAAGTAATAAAGTCCTAAATGGAAAACATCACAAATGAAAAACACGACTAACTTTCAGTTTCATTTTCAATAGAGACTAAACCAAAAAAATTCCTTGTCTTGCTTTATATAGTACGAACCAAGTTCATAAAGAACATGGATTTCTCTACAAAAGATAAACTATTTAAAGTAAGAAAGGTAAATCCCCTAAACACAAGATAAAAGTTTTCTAACATGCAAAACACGCAGAAACGATTAACAATTAAAATTTAGGCACTTACCCGTAAAAAAAGATTTTGCTTGTGCCTCACAGACCCAACCCTTCAACCGGAGGGTTAATCCTGCTCCACCCATTTATTGTCGCTATTTGTTTGTCCTGTTTATTTTGTTTTCTCTCTATCTCATTGTCTTCGTCTTATATGTGTGTTACGTTATTTATAATACGTTTTTTATATTTTAGCATGTTAGTAGTTAGATTTGCTAACCGCAAAAATTCGAAAAAAATTATCGAATAATAACACGATTGCAATCCACCAACGAATATAGTGAAAAGTAACTATATCAGTAAAATTGCAAAAATTACCACCAGAGATAATATCTCTGATGTATGTATGTCCACAATTATACTAATATCTATAGCTTATATTCATGTTTCGTTTACGTTAACGGAACATGAATATAAGCTATAAAAATATATCAGTATATTTGTGGAAATACATCAGAGAGTATTTCCCAGTGCTGAAGATCTCTAAAAGAGTGAAACAGCCGTACACTGGTTCTCTCTGGTGGTAATTTTTGCAATTTTACTGATATAGTTACTTTTCATTGTATTCGATGGTGGATTGCAATCGTGTTATTATTCGATTCATTTTTTTGAATTTTTGCGACTAGCAAATCCAACTACCAACATGCTAAGATCACTATAACACCAATTTATTTATATTTTATACGTGGGCTCGTTAACGACGAGATGGCGCCAGCCACAATATTTATATATGTCTTTTATATCCTATTTTTACTCTATTGCTTTTTTCTTTTAAGTTATCAGTTGTTTTTTTAACTTCATTTGCATTATTCTTTCTTTTAGTGTTATATCATTTTGTATGTACATTTTTTTCCATATTATCTTTTTTTTTGTTGTATAATTTCTTTCTTCGTTTCTCAATACTGCATTTTTATAATTAATGCTTGTTTTTATCTTCTCCTACTGTGAAAACTTGTTCTACTTTTGTTTGATTTGTAGTTTTTCCTTAATTTATTTTTAAACTTTTTCTTTATTTGCCTCATCCAATCTTTTTATAACGATGTTTAATTTTTTCTTTTATTTTTCTTGCTTTTTTAAATTTTTTTCCAGTTTATTAGTAATTCTGTTTACTAGTAGTGTTTTTTCTTCTTTCCATATATTTGTCTTTTCTTCTCAATCTTCCTTTAACAGTCTAGATTCTTTTCTTATTTCTTTGCGATTTTTATTTGTTTTTGTTTAAGTTTGTTTTTAATTCTTCTATCTTGTTTAAAATGACATCCATTTGTAACAGTGTATTTTGTTTTTTTGTTTTATTTACTTTTTATAAATGTTTCTTGTTGTGTAGACTTTTCCTGTTTTGAAATATTGTTTTAATTGTTCTACGCTATTTTTTCTATGCCTATATTATTGCTTAATACTATATTAATTACTACACTACGTTTCTATTTATTTGATTGTCTTGTTATCTATGACATCACACTCGTAGCCTGTAAATACAGTAATTTTATTAATTTTGTTAAATTTGCGATTTACATACATACGTAATTAAACTAAATTTTCTTACCGATAGTCACATTAGCTATCTGGATTGTTTTTTACACAAATTCCGAATTAATTAGTTTTTATTACATGGATTATAATAACTCAATGAAGCGTTACGCTGTTACTTACGTTATACTGGAAAACATTATTTAGTATTTTGTAAATTGCTAAAGAGAGAAAAACGTTGACTACCTGTGTAATTCAAACAAGTTTTGAGTATATCGCAGATTAATAAAACCACAACGTTGTGTGTAAAGTAAACAATGCTGTGGGAAATGTAAAAATGGCATCAGGACAAACTCTTTGATGGCTGTTTTGCTGTTTTGGAGGTTTCCAGCTGTAGAAAAACACGTTAACGTGCCTCCAGAAATGCATTGGCGGACTTATAGCTTTATATTAATAAATGATAACAACATAAACAAAATATGATGCCAGAGCCATCTCACTGTGTCAATTTACTAAGTGAAGATAGTAACTTGTTATAGAAGTTAAAACGTTGACAAACTAATTTTATTTTTGCACGAGGTATATTTAAAACTTACTTGAATTACGTGCGTCTAAAATCAGTTTGTCAACGTTTCCTCTTATATAGCAATTTCCAAATTACTATCTCAAATTCTCACTATAAGATGGCCGTGTTATCATATTTTGTTTGTATTAGGTGTTTATTAAACTTAAAAATCACAGCATTGAACGAGTTTTCATTAAAGACTTTTTCTACAAACTGTATTGTAAAAAGCGAGATCATAAAAACAGCTGCCTTTTCTTTTTTTTGAAAACCGTTTACAATATGCGTAGACAATGCTAGAACTTAATCACAACAGCTGCAATTGTTTAAACTCAATCAATTGTTGATTAATTGTTTCAAAACAGACTTTGAGTAGAGCTGAAATCGATAGACGATAATTTTTTAGCTCTGAAATCTTGTTTGGTTTTAAAATACTTAAAATTTTAGTATTTTTAAAAGCTCTCGGTAGTTTATGAATACAAATTATGCCCATAGCTAGTTTTGCTTTCGGTTCAGAATGTTTAATCAATGTTTGCAGATTTCTATCAAAGCTTACCGCTTTCTAACTTTGTATTTGTAAAATGGCCGTTTTAAATTTTGAGGTTTGATAATTTCATAATCGTGTTGTTGAAATTTTTTAATTACTTGTAATGTTTTATTGATAATTTTTCTATTCTGGTTTTTGACATTTTCTGGAATCGGTCTAGAAATTTTATTAGGATGTGGACTTTTGTTTTCTTTACGGAAAGTGTTGGTAGTGTAGTCAAAAAAATGATGCGGTTCTACTTGAGTATGTGAAATTCAAATTTTGTATAGTATTTCAGAAATCCAGAAAAACGATTATATTATCCAACATAGTTTGATCCATCTGACAGTTGTTCGATTCTTGCCAAAACTGCATATAAAGTTACACAATAAATCTTTTTAACAAAAAAAAAAAAATTAAAAAACACTATTAAATTTTTACAAATTAAATTCAAAAGTTTGTATTAAAATACTTATTATTAAAACGAAAATTAGAATTGTTTACTTAAGTATTTTAATTACTTTGTGATATCGCTGAGACTACAAAAATTATTAAACGATACGAATTCATTAAAATAAACGTTTTATCCGCTTTGTATATTACTTTTTTTTGTTAATGCTAGTATTAAGCAAAACTTCTATTCAATATTTTTATGTAAATCTAATTTTCCACATATTCAAATACAGTTTTCTACTTTATTCGTTCGGGGACATTTTCAATGCAATTTTCTTTCCTTTGTTCTTGTTTAAATTTAAGCTGCATGTCGCATTTATTCTTGTACCGTAAATTTAGTGTTTTATTCTTTGTACAAATTTCATTTTAAAATGTCCGTAGAGTTTAAGCTTATAGAATGGCTTTGATTTTATTTTTTTAGTTTTGTTTAAAAAAAGATAATGCGTTTATTTACCAACGTTTCAAAATCAATAACAATTTTATTAATCGTAAGCTGCAAATGTACAAAAACACGTGTAGCACATTTATTTTTTACAAAGAATTCAATAAATAATAATTTGATAGATTTGTAACATTAAAAATTATTAAATTTTTTTTGTTATTGTACAAATTGTAATTTTTAATTAAATTTTAACTTGTTGACAAATAAAAATTTATTAGGTTTGTTAAACAAAGTCAGTTTGCTAAACTATTTAATTTACAATTTATAAAATATTTTACTGGTACATACATATATAAGTCAAACATTTTTACGTATTATATATTCCATCAATAAAAATAAAACGTAGGATGTAGCCAAGCATGTTGTTTCCTTATATCGTATAATTTAATAAATGTTCTTTTTACGTTTACTGTTTACAGTTGACATTTGAAATTATTACGAACATTTGTAAGTGCTCACATAATTTGATATTGAACTATACCACGTGTTTATTAAAACGTTTAAAAAAAGTTAATACATTTTTACGGTTAATTAAATTATCTGTCTAAAAAAATAATTTTATTTTTTAATGCGTATAGCAATCTACATTTTAACTTATTTGTAAATTAAGAAATTGTCTAATTAAAAATAAACTAAGTTTAAAAGTGTATACTTTGTCAAATGTCAATTTAGCGGTATGTTTTGTTTATAATTTTGAAGATTTTTTGTCAAGGAAAAAAATTAAATTAATTTATTTTTTATATTTTTTAATATAAATTAAAAAATTTAAAAAAATGCAGTAAAAATTAAAATTTAACACAAAAAATAATGGGTCTATAAAAAAAGATTATGGTTTATCAAAACAAATGTAATTCACAATAACTATTGAAAATCACTTCAACCAAAAAGTGTTGGGAATGATTTCCGTTATTCTCGAGGCAATGGTATAATCTGCTCTCAAACCCATGTCCAACATTTTCAAAAGTTTTATCTGTGAGGGTGTTATATGTCGTTTTTTGTATTTTTTTAAAATAGTTGTTTTAAATTTCAAAAAAAAAAACGGCAACTAACGGGCATTGTACTCGCTCTTTACATGTTCAAAACCGCTAAAAACGTTCGTGTTCTGAGTGTTATTTTACGACATGTAAGAGTGGTGCTAGGATGTCAAATTTTAAAACATAATTTTATTCTTGTGGTAAAGTTTGAAGAACGCAAACATCTTCTAGCGTCCTGTACGCCTAACAGTGCTTTTATTGTTAAGTGCTTTACGTACCTCCGTATGAATTGCAATCGAATATTGTGGCGATTTGAGTGAAAGTTTTTATTTGGGGTAAAAATTTATTTTTTGTATTGTGTTGTAATTTCATTTTTCCAGAATTGTCTGTAACGGGTTTCCATACCTCCACATGTGTTCTTTATCCGTGGGGTTTATAGGCACATGTTGCAAATGAAAAGTTTTTATGATGTCACGTCACTAAGGTTAACACTAACTACACTTATGAAGGTTGAATAAAAATAGGAGGAAGACTCTGCGCGTTCGCTTACTTTCAGTAATCGTATAAATTAAAAAGAGATTTACTTGTAATAACGCCATATCTACGTTTTTTTGTGTTAGATTTTAACTGTTTTAGGTAATATTCATACAGAGCTAACTAGTCCCCTACCTAAGGAAACTGTTACGGTCGAATTTTCTTTACGTACGCCTTTGTTGTTACGGTCGAAATTTTTATTAAGTACGCCTATGTGTTTTCGACGTGAAATTGGATTCGGGTTTTGACGCCCTCTAACGATCCTTTTCTCATTAGATGTCATTTGGCAGAAAGTCGTCACACGTGAATGATGTAAAATGGTCTGTAACTAGTGAATATTGATATATATCCGTTACCATCTGGGAAATAATGGAAAACCATTTATAATTAGTTAATTTCCTAATTTCTTTGAGGCGTTACAGGGTAAGCTAAAGTCGTCTTTTAGTAAAAATTCGTTTGTAATTCGTCTTCCTTTTGACAGCCATTTTGCGTTCCTTCATTTCGCACCTGTTATATTCTCGATAAATGGATATCGTAAACTACTACTAAATAAGGCATCACGTCGCCGTACTCGAGCGCTAGCGGAAGGCAATTTTCAAGCCACGCAATTGGGGTCTTGCGGAGCCGTCCTGGGCAAAATTATACTACACGTGGATGACACGACGTTAATCATATTAATAACCACCTATTTTTGATTCTCACTACATACAGTAGTCGATGCACGTTTTGTTTACTTTTGAGATATATTTCATGAATTATTTAATGTAAAATTGTTTTAGCTGAACTATCTTTGTGAGTTGGGGATTGTGACACGATTCGTATTAATCTTTTATTGCAGGCCACTGAAGAAGAAAAACGTTTTTCTTCGGGCTAGTGGATACTGAAGGTCGGGTGAGTGCTTTGAATTTACTTTAGATATCGTGGTCACGTACAATTACTCACGAACTGTGGGATTTCAATTTAACGTTAGTAAATAAGTATAACGCGTAGCTACCATTAGGGTATTTAACATCAGTGAAATCAATGTTTCGCATATTGTATGTAGTTGAAAAACATGTACCTCGGTTGTTTATAATTGTGTGTGGTGGGTTGCCGATGTTGTAGGCATCGAGATCTTAACTTTTCTTGTTTCTATAATTCTCTAAATTGACTATTCCGAACTCAAACGTTAATACCGTTACAAATATTTAATGTAAATTTTTCTAGTCTTTAATAACTCCAACTGTGGGGTGTAATGACTGTTACTTAATATAACTTCAACTGTGATAACTGTTAATGATAGACTGAGGGCGATTAAAGTTGTTAATTCTTTTTTTGTGTGCTTATTATTTCCTACGAACCAGTTTGGGCTACTCGAACAGCTGAGTAGAGGGATTACGAATCTTCGAATTGTTACAAGTTCTACACCATTCTGTTGTGAGCAGACAGAAGTATGACTTTGGGATAAGCTCTGGCGCCCTGCAACATCTTTTATATATTCTTTTGTGAACCTACCCTCTCACCGACTATTGTGAGTTTGGCCGTGCAAGGTTCGTAATACCAAAAGCTTGTAACAAAACCTAATCGTAAGTATTACATTTACTATTTTAAATTCTTAGTATTTTTATGGTCACGTCGATTGTAGAATGTACGTACAAGTTAGGCTGTTAAAAAAAATCATTATAAAATCGTTTTATGTATCATATTATTATACGGTGCGCTTTGATTTTCTAATTCTTCAACTTTCGTACTTTTGTAATTTAATTTACGGATGTGAAGTCATTCCTTCTCTGAATGTAAAAGTTCGACCAACTAAGTCATTTTGCTGTACCACGTGTTGCTGAGTCAAAGGCGTAGTTTATATTTAGTCTGAATAACGACCGACGTGTTAGTGTTTGATAACATTTATATAACTATACTTATGTACCTACTTCGTCTTCTTCTAACTACTGTCTGTGATAAAATAAATATATATTATGTGTTACTACTTTTGTCTTGTCATTTGTTTTTTTTTCAGCTGCAGGTAGATTTAAACCGTGTCTCCCATCCAATTTTTTTATCGTTTTGACGTCTCCTTAATTGTCGACTTATTTTGTTTATATTTCAACTACAATTATTCACTTATGCCATTATTAACAATTGAATGTAATTAGTTATATGGTAGGTTTCCTGAAAGAAAGGGTCTACATCGATATTATACCTGTGATGCTACTACATTAGTTGACAAATTTATATTTGTTATCGGTCTACCTCTTTCTATTATTTTTTGCGTGAAATATATATATATTTTTGTTAGAAGTTGTGTTTCATCAATTTGTTCCTTTTAGCGATCGGCAAATTTAAACAAGGTCTGTATTGGGTGATGTTTACTTGCATTGGCGCTTTTTTAATTTAGTGTAGGATTAACACATCGAGATTTGCAAACCGCTTGCTGAATCAAACTGAGTTAGTCGCTTGCCATTAAGTTGCAAGAAAATTCTCGTAACAAATGTTACGTTCGAAATTTTCACCACGGAGTACCTTATGTATCGATTTAAAAATTAGTTTCGGGTTTTAACGCCCTCTGCCAACCTTGTTGGTGACTGCGAGCCATTTTGAAGTTGTCAACTACTTGAACCGGTCGTTGTCGAGAATCTTGAACTGAATCCTAAATTTTTAAGGGCATCCCTTGTGATGAATACAAATTTATAAGGCGATTGCAAATTTATTACAATTCTTTCGGCACAGGCCGGTTCCACCACGTTACAAGCACCTGTTCGCTTTAATAAGGAATACGGATGCATAAGTACGATTAATAAATACCGCTACCGAACGTATCAGCTTTTAGGAGGGCCTGCTACTTAAACAACAACGAGGTCTCGTCTAACAATGCGTCGACGATGCTGATTTGTGGATAAAAATCAATTGTGTTATCAACTACCTGTTCGTAATTACAACCTACAGCATTCGATACAACGGGTTCTTATATCGCATTTAATGAATTATTAATACTGATTTTGTAGCTTCCTATTCTTCGTGAGTTATTATGTGACACGATTTGCTATTCAATATCTATTCCAGGCTACTAGCGGGGAAAACTTTTTCTTTGCGCAAGTGGACACTGGATTTTGGGTAAGTTTCTTTGATTAATTTTTCTTCGCTATCATAAAAGTCACTCACGGAACTTTGATTACTGTCGGTGTCTATAAGTACGTTTATTGTGTATATACCCATTAGGTAATTTCAAGTGTCATTTGTAGTGTATCGGAGTAGACAATATTTATTACGAAATTGACTTCGCTATCTCGACGTAATTTAAATATATGCTTTGTGTGTTGCCGATATGTCCGGCGTTTATGATAATATTTTATGTTGTTAATTCAAGGTTTCTACACCTATTAATCATACTTGCTAATTTGTCTAATGTTTATGAATTGAGGAATGCAACATACTTCTGTCAATTTGCTTCGCTGTTAAATTAAAGTTTTTATATTTGTTAATTATACTTATTAATATTTCGAGCATTGATGAGTGGAGAAATTACATATATTCTTGTTAATCTTCTACGTTAATACATTAAAATTGTTATACTTGTTAATCTTTCTTTTATGGCAACATATTAACAAATTTTGGCTACTCGAACATCAGAGTAATAAGGATTACGAACCTCAAATTTAGTTACAAGTTTGGACCGTCTGTCTGTCGTGATCGAGGCAAAAGGGTTAATTTGGATTTGATCTGGCGCCCTTAAGTATAATTTCCTTGAACCTCCCCTATCTCCGACTGTGTGAGTTGGCCGTGCAAGGTTCATAAGACCTAAAGCTTGTAACACAAAGATGCAACATTTTTCAGTAATTCTACTGCGGTAGTTTGCAGGCGAATGGTGTTAAATTCGGTAATCTGGGAAGTCATTCAATTAGTCTTTTTCTGCCAATCCACCGATCTGGATAATGGTCATCTAACTATTGTCTAACTTGTAGCTGGAGCTTTTCGTGAGGTCGGTAGCGGGTCCAAAGGCAAATGGGGGGCGTTATGACAGTCAAAGGGGCGTAAAAAAACATTTTATCTAGCCGTCTAAAACGTTTATCTTATTTTAATGGCGTAAATTAACATTACAACATTTACATAAACATTAAGTATAAACAGAGACGTGATTTACGCAATGAAGCACATTTCGACAAAAATACGGAAACTTGTAACAACCTGTTTGCAGAGCAGGTGCACCGGGGCACCGCAAACAAACAAAGGCATACAAGCTGTTGAGTGCTCAAAATCAAATCTTTAAAAGGCTGGGATAGCTCTTCTGATATCTTATTGCTTTTGTGCGCTTCTTTAATAATCCATACTCGTGTGTGGCTGATAAAGTAAAGAAGTCATTATAGTCATTAGTTTTATAACTTTCTATAAATTGGCTGAAAAGTTAATGTAATGAAATCGTAACAAATTGTGAATTCTAAAATGCCTGAAACTAAAAAGAAATGTCGGCAGTACATTATTGAGTATTTAAAACTTTTTTACCCAATCTTCAACAAATAAAATTATTACCTATCTGTTTAACTTTACTATTACTTTAACTTTAACCTAAAGGTTTTTTTAAATAAAGCCATGAAGCCTTCTAGGCTCCAAGAGCATTTAAATACGCTGATAAAAAAGACAAAGTTTTATCCTACTTTCAAGGACTTGAAAAGAAACATTTAAAAGGCAGCTATATCAAACCTTTTTACATTGTGTTCTTAACAAGTAGTTGATAGACTTCGTGTTTCACATAATTTCATTATTAATCGAAAAAGCTTAAAAACCACGCACAATTGGTGAAGAATTTATAAATGCTTTTGAGTAATAATACAGTGCAAAGAAGAATAGATGAAATGGCTAAAAACGTTAAACTATCATTATGTGATTACTTGAAAACTTATAAATTTTCCATTCAACTCGATGAATCAACTTTACCAAATAAAGGATTCATATTTAATACCATGCACGCTTTTTTCCAAAAGAAAAAATTCCTATTCAAAATATTTTATCAGTTGCTACGGATGGTGTTCTAGTAATGACGGGGCGTTGTAAAGGTTTCATTACTTTTTGCTTGTCGTTACCATTAATTTTTCTATATTTATTTTATTTTCAATTCTATTCTTGACATAAACTTCTGCAACAGCACTGTGTAACGCTTCTGCAACGTTCGAGCGTTTGATGAAAAACGTCTTGCGCGGACTGTCTTGGAAGACGTGTTTGGTTTACCTAAACGACGTGATCGTGGTTGGAAAGTGGTCTGAAGACCACAATACCTTGGGCACGTCGTATCTAGAGATGGAGTAGAGGCTAACCCAGACAAAATCCGAGCAGTGCAAGCATGACCAAGATCCATTGACAAACATCAGGTCTGAAGTTTCCTTGGGTTGTATAGCTATTATAGACGATTTGTACCCGGATTTTCCAATATTACTGAAGCTTTGACAAAATTGACCAAAGAATAAATAGAATTTAGATGGAATGAATACTGCGAAAATACTTTCCATCAACTAAAACAGGCCCTAGTCACTTCGCCGATTCTAAGCTATTCGAGAGAAGATGGATGGACAACATAAAGTCATCGAGTATTCTAATAAAGTTTTGTCCAGGCCCGAAAGGAATTATTGCGTGACTAGAAAAGAGTTGTTAGCAGTCGTCAAGTCCATAAAACATTTCTTTAAATATTTATATGGACGAAAATTTGGTAGTGCCAAAGAGCCGGGTGTCAAAAATGTTGAAGCATCTCCACGATAGTACATCAGGAGCACACATTGGCATAAAGAAGGCATTGGGGAAAGTTTGGGAAATATTTTACTGAGTGAACTTCAAAGAGGACGTCATAAAATGGCGCCGTAAGTGCACGGTTTGCGCATCAGGAAATGGTCCAGCAAGAAAGCGCAAAACACCGATGGAGCAATACAACGTAGAAAGCCCTTTAGAAATAGTACCGAATGACATCGCAGGGCCGTTCTCAGAATCTGATTCGAGAAACAAATACATCCTGGTGGCGATGAATTATTTCACAAAATTGGCAGAGGCTTATGCTATACCCAATTAAAAAGCAGCTATAGTCGCACCCGTATCAGTGAAAAAGTTTTTCTGCCTGTTGGGAATTAAGAAAACCAGGACGACGCTTTTCTATTCTTAATCTGATGGCATCGTTGAGCGGATGAATCGCACAATGGGAAAAGCCTAAATAGTGTCCGAATACCAAAGAGACTGAGATCAGTACTTGCACCTTTTTTTAATGGAATACCGATCATCGGTTCTCAAAAGCACAGGCTAAACACCATTCTGTGTTATGCTCGGTCGCGAAATACGACTGCCATGCGGCCTCCTATTTAGACAAAAACCGGAGGAAGAAGTTGGTGAAAAAGACTACACCAGCAAGCTAACCAAGAGGTTAGACGAAGTACATGAGGAGGTCCGTAAAAACACACCAATTTCCAGCGACAGAATGAAGACCAGATATGACGTCAAGGCACAAAAAAGTGGGTTTCAACCTGGCGACAAGGTATGGTTGTATAATCCCCAAAGAAGATGTAGTTTTTTGTCAAAGTTGCAGAGGCAATGGGAGAGCCCTTATAAAATCGTGCAGCGTATTATTGACGTCACATATCGCATCCGAAAGCTACCTAGAGGCAAACCAAAAGTGGTCCACATTGATCGGCTAGCACCGTTTACTGGCGATAACCACATTACGCAAAGTTCAGGTCCAAACCAGTGTAATAACTAGCAGAATCAGAAATCAAGTTGAAGGAATAGACTTCGATAAGTTTATGAGCATATATAGAGGTTCTGGAAAGGCTAAGTTGGAGGTTACAACCGAGGAACAACAAAATTTGTTCCAAACACAAAAAGATTACGCTATTGCACATTGCGTGAGCGAGGATTTTGACATGTCTAAAATGGTTGCAGTCGTATTTGAAAAGAAGTTTGGACGACTAGATGAGCTACGAAGGCAGCAAGCGGCAGTCGGAAAAGTTTTAAAGCTACGTGGTAACAGACGCTTCGTTTTCTATCTGGTCACTAAGAAATGTTTACGTACCAAGCCGTTATACGAAAATATGTAGCGAACATTATAGAATCTCAAGAGAAAAATAGTGTTTAACAATATTAAGAAATTGGCAGTACCCAAACTTGGGTTGGGGTTTAGATCAATTAAATTGGAAGACAATTTAAAATATGATGGTCTGTAGTTACCAACCAAGAAGTAAATCGGGTCAGGAAAAGTCCATTAACTGCTACTTTTATGGTCAAGGAAGTTGCCAAAATAGAGAGAACTGCTGCTATTGCCACGATCCTTTCTACCGGTGTCACATGTAGTTTCCTGTTCTGGGATAAAACAGTATTAAGAAGAGGGCAGTGAAACATTCGCAAAGTTTATTTTTAGCTTCGACAGTCTTCACGAAGTTATTCTCTACTTTTAGAACGTTTGGAAAAGTGTAGAAAATTCTCGGGATAGAGAATATATATCGCAATACATTAACTCGAAGGAAGGGAAAACGTTAACTCAAAGTGAAGATATAATGCAGCGATGGAAAGAATACTTCTAGCAATTAACAATAAAGAGGTTGAACAACCAGACAGCTTTAAATATTTGGGCGTTACAATACAGAAGGATCGAAAAAACGAAGCCGAAATAAATAATAGAATTGAAAGTGTCAATAAAGTGTACTATGCGCTAAGTAACGTATTTATTAGGAAAAAAGAAGCAAGCAATAGAACAAAATTAACAGTATACAACACCATTTATAAAACAATATTGACATTCGGTTGTGAAAGCAGGACGCTCACAAAAAAACAAGAAAGCAAGATACAAGCATGCAAAATTAAATACCTTAGAGGAATCATGGGAGTTACAAAAAGAGACTGTGAGAAATGAAGAAATACGTACAACACTAAAGGTAGAACCCATAAAAAACATTATAGAAAGACAACAGCTGAGATGATTCGGGCACTTAAACAGAATGAGAAACAACAGACAAACCAAAGTTATCTGAGAAACTATATCAAGCATGAAAAGACCAAGAGAAAGACCAAAGAGGAGACAAGACGAGCAAATAGCAGAAATTCTGAAAATGTACAATAAAAGCTGGCAAGAGGCCAAAACACTGACACAAGACACAACACAAAGTTTGTACGCATAGAATAATTAAACAGTAAGTTTAATTTTTATACCCTACACCGAAAGGTAAATGGGGTTATATATATATAAGTGTTAAGAAGATATTTAAATACATAAGTGATTAACGCGTGTTCGAGATAAGTATAACGGGGTATAAACTTACGTGGCTTTAATGTAAACAAGTGTAAGTTTTAGATAAACCGAAGTTATCTGTGGACATTATTTTTCGAGTGATATATAAAATATAGAAAATATAAATTAATGTAAGTGATTTTCTTAAATATTGTTAGATTTAATTAGTTCGTGTAGTTATAAAAGTGTGAATATTTTGTGTATAAATAAATTACTTTTAGAATACGTTACAATATAAATAAATAGTAATCAAATGAAATTCTGAAAAAACGTTCTTGGTTGAGAGGTTTGCTATTTTACTACTACTAAGTTTAAAGATTGCATTATTACATACGAAACATGAAATTAGGTTATTACTTGTTATTGGTAATAAAACCAATAAACTCCAATATTTGAAACTGACTTAGTAGATACTAAAGTTAATAGAAGTAAGCTTTATTGTCTTTAGTGGTAAGAGCTCACAAAGGATAATAACGTACAAGCAAGGTAGTCTAGTATTTTATAAAAAGATGTAATTAGTTAAAAGAGATAATAAGAAATAAATCTAAGAACGCAGTATTGAAGAAATCGGCATTATGACACCTGTAATGTATGCTATAACCTACAACGGTAATCGAACACCTTTACACATCTTTAAATTAATCGGATAACATTTTACACACTGTAGAATGACATTTAATCATATTTGCAAAGGCGAAACATAAAATGCAATTAGGTAATACCTGCGCTTTGCAACGACACACACGGGAAAACGGAGTACTAAATCACCAAAAGATTAAAAATGACATAGAGAAAGTGTCAGAATGAAAGACAAATTACGGAAAATAAACGTTAGGAGTAGTACAGAATTTCTAATTTTACACAGAGAAAAATCGTATTCATTCTTTATACGCCGGTCTAATATAGTCTGTTTTTTAATTACCTAGAAATTAACACAAAAAACTTATATATAATAAACCTAACATCAATAATTAATTAATAAAGTGTGTATCACCGAGCAATGTTTAACGACAGATTTTTTTCTAATAAAACCTGAAATTTATGAATCTTAAATTAATTTCAACAACCATGGCGATGAATTATACTTTTTGCGTTACTAAATTTAGTAACATGTTGTCTTTGGTAACTAATAAATGTCAGTTTTATTCATTCATTTTGTAACTAAAAAAATGTTTTACAACTATTTAAAATTTATTTTGAGTACCGTGAATTGATGTTTTTTAATACTATTTAAAGCCAATATAAGTTTACTACGAAATTTTTTTAAAAATAAAATAAGTTTTTTAAACATTATATAAATGAATTTAATTAAAAAATAATTTAAAACATTCTAATTTAAATAACTTAGTTTTGTAACACAAATTTAAGTGCGTTAACATCTACCGACTGATAAAATAAAAACGTTTTCTTAGTTTTTCCTTTTTTGCTTAAAATAAATTCTAGTAGCAGAAACAAAGCAACAGTCTGTTAAATGTACAGAGAGATTTTATCTAACATTTCTGAAACATTACGTTTAAACCGGTAAAACATGAAGTGGGTCAAAAGGATTTTGTGCTATATATCTATGTTTGTTGCCTTTAGGTCACAATTGATTTCGAAACCTTAATAAACAAGAATAATGCTTTAAGGGAACATCAAACAGTGTTTGGTTTTTGTTTAGTTTGGCACTTGGGACATTTTAAATAGACATTAATTTGTATTATATGTTTTAAGTAATTTGTTTGTAGTTTCTAAATATGTTAGTATCACTTTAATTAAAATGTAGTTTTTTAAATAATATAATTTACAACAAATACAAAGCGTTACTTTAGTATTAAGCTTTTCAGTAAACATCCGATGTTTTAAGTAATACTGAAAGTGGCGCTCTTCTATAAACTTAAAATCTTACATTTAAATTAGCTTAAACACATACAAAAGTTTTTGTTATTTATCTTTTCGAAAACCGCAAGAACTTTGATTTAAGTCTACAACGTTATTAATTTTGGTTAACGTTGTATCACGTTTTAAAAAACCTTTTGTGCTAACTGATACTAAAATACGCAACTCAAAGTTGTTAAAAAAGTATTTGTTTAATGATTAAGTAAACACGAGCTGAATTTGCAATTTGAATAAATCATAATGGATTTTAAAGCGTAACTTAAAAATGAGCTTATATTGCAATTTACTTTTCATTGTTGACAAAGCATACGAAAAAATATTTTATTTTATTGCACAACAAACTTAAATTATACATAAGTAAATGTATTAACGATAATAGTAATTTTATACAATGTACTTAAATCAAATATAAAATTTAAATTTTCCCATTTATAAAATCCGATCTTTTACATATGATTTATATACGAAATTAGCTGTAAATTAAATCGCACACTTAATGACAATTTCTAATAGTTTGTTTATTATGTACACAATTATAAAGGTACCATTTGGCCTTATTGGAAAGTACTTTTTCTGTTAGTAATAAAAAATGCTTTTTATTAAAAATTTTATTTTATTAAATTGCTATAGGCTGTTTACAATTATTTTTCTCTTTTTTATATTACATTTTAAATAATTTAACTTGATTTTTAGTCAATTTTAAATAAAATTTAATAAAACTCGATGTTTCACTTTAAATTATATAATTTCTTACTACACATAATAAAAATAATTTTTTTTTGTTTAAATACACGTTCTTTTTTTAAATGTTATTTGAATTTTGCAAGAATTAAAATATTTTGGAACTGTGTGTTGATTTCATTTATATAAAAATAAATAATTGTTTTTTTATTAGTATTTCAGAAAAAGATCGCCCATAAAGATATGTTCAATGACATAAAAATAGCATTGTTATAAAGATATTTATCTAAATTATTAGGTGCCTATTAATTAAAAACAAAATTCAATTATTTGTTTAATATTGTGCTGATTTGCACCAAATATTTTCAGAGTGATGAGAAATACAATCACAACGTAATTACAACACCTTATCAATTTCTTTTTCAAACCACATTTTCTTTAACTTTCCTGTAATCGATTTATACCTACTGTTTTTTCGTTTATTTTTTATAAAAGTTATGTTAAAAGTGTTTCGGTGTGATTTTTATACCGTATAAGTTTTGTCCCGGAACGCCCACATTTTGCTACATGCCGAGTGCTACTTCTGTTTTTTTTTGACGGATTGTTTTACACAGAAGAGAAAAGCTATTTTTTCGGTGCCTGTACGGTACATACATGGCCATTTAACGTACGCGCACGAAGCTTTCCTTTCTAAATATTCACGTTCATCTACGTTATAAATGAGTGTGTACTACTTTTCCTGCTTATGTGAAAGTCTTTCTGGGGTAAGAATTGATTGTATTTTTGTGATTTAATTTAATTTCCTTGTAATTGTTATTAGTAAAGAACATATGCAACAAAGGATTACGAAAATATGCGCATAATGCATTACTTTTTCTAAAAATATGCAGCTATTTTTTCTAAATTTGCGATATCCAATGCAATTATGTACGTCATGACCATTAAATTGGTACTATGTGGTTATATTATAACTAAGCCTACAAAATCCTAAAAATACTGTTTCGTGTTCAATATTTTTCTGAAATAAAAATTTGCCTACGTGGTAATATTCATAAGGAAAAAATTAACTGAAGTTAAATATAAAAAAATATTTTTTCGCAATTTAGAACATTTTAAATTTTTGTGTGATATATTTTGAAGCACGATGCAGGGCACAGTCCAAGATTCAACATTCAATACACAAACATCTGGATTTTTTCTTTCTCATAACATACAACACAGCGCTTTGTAGAATTCTGTTTGGTAGTCGGATGAATGATATCGGCCTTAAAAGTCTTGGAGTTCTTGATTTCTGAGCTTGTGTATTCCGTAGGTTTACATATTTCTCAACAAGCTTTTCTTCAAGTTTTAGCATGAAATTTAGTTTTTACTCTACTTAGTTCTTTTTAGATGAGGAAGTAGTTCAATGCAGTCAAATCTAGAAAGTTGCGAAATATTTTCATGTAATTTTTTTTACTTTACCCATATTTTAATAATATTCCAATATTGCTTTTCTTTTTCTACATCGCTTCCTACTCGAATTTTCATCAGTTCCATGGTGTTGTCATAAATTGAGCTGATCATAGTAATGTCCTTCTTATTACGCTACTTCAACACCGTGAGTTTTTTTTCTGAACATCGCAACATGTTTTTGTTTCTTCAGTTTTTCGTTCTTTATCTCAAGAGGTATACCTTTTCTGTTAAATCTCATCGTCCCGATACTATCTGTGCGATAGTAGCCAACGTATTCAAAAGATTGATACTATTGTAATCATTGTCCAGATTAGCTTTTGCATAAAGCAAATATTTTCCGAATCTCTCCTTTTTTGATGGTATGGTTTCCAGGTTAGTCGACATTTTCAAGCAATAAGAGATTCATCTACACTGATGTTTTTTTGAGGTACATAGCTTGCCATGAATCATAATGTAAAATGATTGAAAATAAGATTATTTTTTAACAGTTTACTGTTTAATGTTCTGGAGAAATAATGTTCATTATTAACGTATGGCAGAAACTTTAGTATTAGGTACAACCGTTTTTCAGACATAATTAGTGAATACAATAGCATACTGCAACTGTCGATGTCGGATTCATCAGATTCGGATTCAGACTTAACAGAACTGTCAGTGTCTACAAATTCACCTTCTGCTTCGTTTTTTCTAGAACTGTCATGCCACTTTCGTTTGGCCGTTACTTATCAAATTATGAAAACGATTAATATTATGCAAATAATTCTGAGTCCAGTATTTACCTGATCGGGTGAAAAAGCGTCGCAAATAACCTATACTAATAGGACATGAGCAAATGAATATATACATCGCCACAAGCGGACAAATCCGTCAGATACATAGTGTTTTGCTCAATTTTCTACAATGCGAATATATACGTCATAAGCGCTATGAAAGTCGATTGCCCATGACGAATATAGACGGTATAAACGTTTAAGAAGTTAATACATATGCCATTTTTTTTTAACTTCAACTTATGACTTACTGTTTTTAAAGGTTGGTCGACTTGAAACTTCACAGAAAAAAGACACCGAAATTTTAAAATTTTTTATTAATTTGTTTTTAGAATGTGCAACAAATCGTGTTTAGCTTAAATATGCAATGTTGTTTGAAATAAGCAAAAATATGCAATAAATGCATCTATATGCACTTTGCGAACTTTTTTGTGATAACGCCATATGTATGCGTTTATTTATTTTAACAAATTTTACTAAATTTTGAGAAAAGTGTCACTAGCTAAACGCATCCTTCAATGGAAAAAAATAAATTGTAAGTATTGTATTTCTTTTTCTAATTTTCAGTCGTTGGCACGCCCAACTATACGTACATATTAAGTTGTTGGGGGTTTGCATGAACAATTATTGTCTGTGATCTATACCTACGTACTAGCAATTCTTCTCTGTTCTAACCTCTCAATTAGGGATAAAATAGAAATATATTTGTGCTACAACCTGTGTGTTGTTATTTTTTTACTTTCAGCCTAAGATAAACTTAAACGGTGTCTTTTATTCAAGTTTCTAACCGTTTCTTTATCTTACGTTATAATTAGAACATTGAAACGTGCAATCCGCCTGCCGATTCAACTGAGTTAGTCGCTTGCTTTTAAATTACAATAAAATTTAACACCCAATTAAATTGTCAAGAACTCGAGTTTGTGTGTGCCGTGATAATTTCTTTTATTTTTATTGATTCTGTTACCTCTTTATTGTTATTTGTGGGTTTGGCGTACTCAAAGTTTTGCTTCGCGTCTTTTGTGTTGTTGCAGGAACTGACTTTGGATTTAGTTTGCCAACATTTTACTACTTTGTGTTAGTACGTTGGCTCTACTTTCTTTGGTAATCGACTCATTTTTTATTATTTAGGTTAGTGGGTTTCTAGTCAGACATGTGTTGGTGGATATCTGGTTTGCTTTACTGCTTTGATTAGTTTGCTTTTTTAGGTTTTAGTGTGTCAGCTATGTATTCTTTAGATAAAGAACTACCATTGTTTCCTTGCAGTCTGATCCAGAAATGAACTTTGCGAATTAGAACATAACTTTTTCTGCTGAAAATGCTTCTGTATACGTATTGAGTTTTTTATTCGTATTGACGAAGTGTGTTTGTTTCTTGGTGTCTCGCATCACAAACTTTTTCTATTAGTGTTTGAAGTTTTGTCTGGCAAAGCTCTTTTTGTTTTTAAGACGAACCACCGAAATTTTTTATATGCTGCTGTTCTGCTTTAGTTTGAGTTTTTGCGTTTGGATTAGGATAAGCGCTTAATAGATACTATTTGCAGTCGTACAATGGGAGGTAACTAAACCATTGATACGTACGTTACCACCATGCAATACCTATTTCTTCAACTATCGGAATCCGTTTCAGAAAATATGCAGCTATCAACCTATCTTAGGGTAGATTGAGATCACATTTTCTTTGGTTAAGTTTCTGAAAAATTTCTTTTGATTTCTTTATTCTCTATTTCACTTCAGGACAGACTATCTTTCCGTTTGTATATATTTATATCCGCTTAATCGGCGATTTTGGATTGGTATGTCATGCATTCTCTTTTTGTTTTTGGATTTGGTTTCTTTTTATCTTGTTTCCTATTCTGCTTGTGGTAAACTTTCTAAAATTGGCAGGCATTCGTTTTATGACTACCTGATATCTTTTCTCTTTTTCTTCTTTTTATTTTATATATTTTGAGGGGTTGGCTGGGCTGCGTAGAGTGGTCTCTCTTTTCGTTCTTCTACGCAGAGAAGAACAAATCAGGCATTTACATCAAGCTTTATGCTTTATATCTTTCCTTGTCTCTATCTTTCTTTTTTGTTCATTTCTTTTTTCTTGGGTATAAGGTTTTTCTATGTGACAACCATTATTCTTTCTTCAAATTATCTTTATGGTCACCTTTTAGGTATTTAGTTTATTTTTGTTTAATTATGTTTGGGTTGAAGCTTAAAATAGATTACAACGTTGTTTCTTGTACATTACGTACTATTTAGTCAGCATCTTTGATGTTAGTCACTGTTAAAATATTTATTTTTTCCTAAGTTTTTTTTTTGCTCTTGGAATATTCTAATCTGTTCTTTGGCATTTACGTTCTATTGTGACACTCTAGCACGACGAGCAAAAAATGGCGATGCTCGAGTAGCAAGAGATAAAGAGATGCTTCTTATCTTTTCTTATGTACTCTTGCTTCTTTATTTCTTTCTTTTGGTTTTGTTTTAGGTCACTCAGTTTAGGCGACTTTTGATCAGAATCTTTTTTTTTTGTTTGTTCTTTCTTGGTTTCTGTTTACTTGGATGTTTAGAGTTTGTTTGGGTATTTTTTTGGTGATAAAATCTCATTCCGTCTGCAGACGACTTCTTGGACACAACTTTATTAGTTTTTCTTTTAACGTTTTTTTTCTAAATCCGCATATTACCATTCAAGATCTGCTTTTTGCTTTTAAGTTTAGTTAGTTTTGGGGATTTATATTTAGCACTCAAACAACCAAAAGTTTTAATTAGTCTTTGCTTTGAGTTGGTATGGCAAAAGCATAAATAGTTGGCCATCAGCTTAGCAAATTTGAAGCATTGGTATCTCTAGACGTAATGTACGTTGGATTAGAGTCAGTTGTGACCTGTCTTCATTGGGAGGAATATGACTATTCAAATATCTAAAAAATCCAATTTGTTATAAATATCCTTAGTAAATAGGGAGCTGTTTTAATCCATGATAATACGATATTTAAATCTGTTCATAAAAACACTGTACTTATTTTTAAATAAGATTTGAGTATACTTTTGGAAATTGTCCCAAACGTTGCATAAGGCGTTTGAACGACATTATAAACAGGGCTATGTATCTACATATGTCAAAAAGCTTTGCAATCATTGGTAATTCTTGATGTTTAGTGCAATTACAGTTAACGTTATTTCTAGATAAGAGATAAGATCTGATACTAATCAATTTTTTTAATAATTTAAGTTTTGTAAATTTGCTAAAGATTAATTGTTTCCTACAATAGTAATAAAATCTGTTTTAAGATTACGGTAATCTATGAGTTTTTCGTCAAAACGCGGCTACTTTAATTGCAGTAATATGCAAAAATTAAGAGAAGAGGATTTAGGCGTAAGTTGCGTTTTATCAAAGATTACACGTTTTTATTTAGTTGGTTTCGATTTTATTTTCGAGATCGTAATAACAAATCCGTCGTTTTTAAGGTCACCTGAAAAATTTTCTTGATCAGAAAAGGTACCCAAAAATTAAAAAAATTCTTATATTTTCTTTTCTTTTTGCATTAAATTGATCTACAGACTATTTGTGTGCAAACTTGACCTAAAAATAGCAAAAAGAATCGGAGAGAACATAGTTCCTTCTGTAGACAGTATTTCCTACCTGGAAAGTTACCAAACGACGTCGCAAGTCGTAATACTTCTTACTCTTATGTAACAATGATTTTCTTACTTCGGTAATAATTTCACCAGATGGTTAAGCAACTTACCATTTTTATGCGTATATTATCTGACCTCGAATGATAATCGTAGCTTTATGCGGGTAGAGGGCGCAATTAGTCGGCCGTCTAGGAAGTGATTTTCGGTACATTTCTTAGTTAACATGTGTCACAGTATGTACGGGAACAATTGAAATGTTTAACAAATCCTGTCGGATATTTTACGTATAAACGAAGTGACGGAATATTTTCTCGAATGTCGTCATAAAGTTCCTGTTTTAATGGCGTTATAAGCAATGGAATAACAAAGTCGCAATCTCGCTGGAGGTACAATAGTAAGGAGGGCGCTCGTTCAGACAAAGTGTGTTCGCCGAAGAGTTGGATCGTGTCGTTACTCACCGAACGTATTGGGGTCTGGAATCCTGTTTGTACGATGTGTACCGTTTATAGTGTCACGTTACCACGTAAATGTGGAAGTAAAAGTTATAGACTACTTATCTCAATTGCTGATACGTTGTTTGTATGTAATTATTTACGCCGAAATCGAATCTATTACATTTCTATGTAATCAAAACATATAAATAAATTTTATTCAGTTAATGCGGAATTGTAATTAATAAAGATTAAAAAGGCACGCGCCGGTTCGCGATTCGCAAGATCGTATCATTGGTGACCTTTTTGAAACACTCGTTTGGGTTCCACTTGACGTCAAGCGGGTTTCGGGCGATGATAAATAAAACGCTGGCGAAAAATTTTTGTTACCATTTATAATTTTGACGGTGGCGTACGTTATCTTAGTTCTGCTTCCAGAGTCTATGTTAGACCTGCTAGCGCTTGTAATTTTTTTCGTTAATTATTTATGTGTTTATGTGTAACCAGTGGCGTACCAGTAGGTATTTATTATCTACTTTTAAGAGGATTTCTCTTAATAAACAGTTATTATTGGATTTTGGGTATTTTTGAGTTGGGAAATGTACCTTGGGGGTTTACAGGTCTAGCAATTTTCCTTTTCTTCTGCCTAGATATCATACATTGGTTTATTATTAGAAGAAAGGTGGCGCAACGGGCTTTTGCTTACTCAGGAAGATTGCTGTCTGTACTTGAATAAAATAATATTATTATTATTATTTTTCTTTTTTTCTCCACTTCCTCCTTTGTTACGTGGCACTTAATATAGGCGGCATTCAAGCGTCTCGTAATATTGCTAAAAACATCATTAAACACAGAGCTCCTTTAAGCTAATTAGTCACGATCGATACAAATGTACTTACCAATGGATTTAGAGTCGGTTTAAAGACCATGACAAAGACCGTCTGTTAACGCCAAAATTGGCAAAGAAGGAAGACCAACCAGTCACTTCATGAACAGCAATACAAATAGCACCAGCGATTTGGTTTAAGTACTAGTCCCAATTTCGTTGATTATGAAAATAACATAGTCTTAAAAACTCGATTTTCCCTTTCAGATGGATTAACTTAAATATAGCAATTAACGTTATAAATAATTTTTGATTTGTAAGACTAAATTGAGTACTACAAAATTGTTAATCATTATCACACAGAACATATTGCAGAACCCCAAACATTAAAAATTATTTTTTCTCTAAATTTTTACAGCACTAGCATTAGCTGAACGTAATAGAAAAAATAATACAAATTTGGAAAAATAATACAAATTTGGAAAAATAATCTGCCATGACCAAAATTACTTCACTTGGATCTAGGAAGATGTCCTACAATATCAGTTGAAATTAATTGCCACGTAGCATCAAAAACTGATGACGGGTCATCAGAACGGCCAAACGTTTTTGTTCTGGTTTATGCGTAATTTTAGGTCAATACCACTTCTCTCTAGTTATTTATTTCGGAACGCAATTTTGGGTAATCGACAGTAACATAGTTGTATAACTCATTTACAACAATTTTTTAATACTGAAATACGGAATGTCTTGTTCTGATTCGAGCCATAAAATCCATCTTTCAGTAAATTATAACTTTGTGTTACTAACGTAACTGCTAGATTTCGCAAAATCTATAGTGTCAATAATTTATACTAATCGAGAAAAAATATCAAGAACCACATGGTTTACTTTTTTTCAATAAACGATTTTAAAATCAAATTGTTGGAGCCTAACGCGCCAATCCAGCAGTAAGTTTTTTTAAATTATGCAACTATACTAAGGATGCATTATCGTTAACAACAATAAAATGTAAATTCTCTATAGACTAAAATACAACCAAACATTATTTCTTGGTAGTAGAACATTTTCTTTCAGATTTAGTTACAGCACTACTGTTGTAACAAATTACATGTTTTTGTGTAAGAACAGAACCAATAACAAAATCAAAAGCGTCAGTTTGAACAGTAAAAGGTACAGAAAAATTAATACAAGTTAAAATAGAAGCAGAAACTAAACCATTTTTAATGATTTGAAAGGCTTTTTATTGGTTTGGAGTCTATTTAAATTTTGAATATTTTTAACCAAGTAGTCAAAACAACTATAATTGTTAAAACATTTGGAACAAAACGTCTATACCAAGAAGCTATACTACTAACACTTCTAAATTTGGTAACATTAGTAAGAATAAGAGGAACAAAAAACACCGTAGCTTTAAATATTTTGTTTTATAATAACCTAGCAACTACAAGAAATTAAATACTTGTTGTACACGTGTTTCAACAGCTATGCCGTCATCATTAGCGAACTAATACTCTTAGTATTTTTTCTGCCTGGTTGAACGCTTTTGATGCGAATGCTCTTCTAAGTCCACCACCATGTAACGCCAGATAATGTTAATTATTGTAGAGTTGATTGTCCGAGATACTTTATTTTAATTTTTTTTAATTTCTTATAACAATTACATTAACTGACATTTCATTAATTAACTATCTATTAATAACTGTGAATAAAACTCTAACTTAAAACTGTAGTTTAACTGACCCACTATTTATACATAATTGTCAACGTTGTTCACTTATCACTATTGCTTAAAGCTGTTCGTCGAACCTGTCTTTGCATCTATGCTTTCGCTTATTAAGCGTTCTTCAAACGGTCCAATCCAATCACATTTCCTAGTTCCTTCGCTTTCTTTTACACATGTACAGAACAATTAGGCACCAAAATGTTCCCAGACAATAAAGTAAATTTAACAAAAATAACCAATAATTTATAACCTTATTAGAAACTTTAAACAAATGAATGGTTCTGAAAAGTAATTAAACCTAAAAAAACATTGATAAACCAAAACTCTTAATACAATTTTTAGTTGTTACGAAAAAATCAGGTTTCTCGAGTTGAGCGGCCAATAATAAATTGTTATGCTGGTCTTCTTGTAACAAAACAAAACAACGCCTAGCACAGCTTCTTCTAAAAAAAAGCGCCAAGACGATGAAAAGTTAAATTAGGGAGATACCGTCTAACTCTACCCGTAGCTGGAAAAGAACAAATAACACCACAGAATTAGTAACACAGAATATATATTTATTTTATCACAGAAGCTGAAGAAGGTACATCAATCTAAATTTTCTCAAACAGTAATACGTGAGTCGAATCGATTATAAGTTGCGACGAATACTGAGCAACACACCATACAATAAGCTGACCCTCTCGGTCTAAACTTTTACATAAGCATAAGGTATGAATTTATATTCGCTAATTTTAAAATCGCAGACAAACAAAACAATTTAAGCCTTTGAGACTCAATGCGCACTGCATGTGAGTTTGTGAAGCACAAAATATTATTAATTGTCTAAACCCAACATGCACGTACGGTCATAATTGACAAGACCACCGAAGTACAAATCGAAAAAAAAAAAATAAATAGTAATACTCACAGTTAGGTTTTATCCAGTAGAAGATTAGCTAATTCCGTATTTGAGTTACTTAAAAAGTATAATTAGATGCAATATAATCGAGCATATAGCGTTAACACAAATAAAGGTTTCCCTTCGACTTAACAAAATAAGTTTTACAAGTTTTTGTAGAAGTTCATCTCCAAAAGAGGGATAATTCTGAAGGTTGCCAACCCTTGACGGTGTATAAGAAATAACGTTTTCAATAACGTGACGTCATGAAAGCTTTCCAACTAGGCCACCTGCTAGTTATCTCCAGCAATAACGGTAAACATGCCGTGGGTACCAAAATCCGCTACAGACAATTAGCACAGAATCAAATTAAACACCCAATAAAGAAAAATTTACAACACTTACCCCGTAAAAGTACAAAGCTCGTCGATGGTCTTACAGGAAGTGAAGTTAAATACGCTGTTTAAAATTTGACATTTCCACGAAAGAGTAGGGAATTAATTCTAAGGACAAATTTCATACTTGAAGAAAAATTTTTTATACTCGCAATTTAAACTACTAACTCTTAACATAACATAGTTACCAAAAAACTTAAAACTCAAAAGTACTTAAAATTTTAAATATCAATAATATGAAATACGCTAATGAATTTCTAAAATACAATACAAAACACCAATAATAAATATAAACAATCAAAATTTTATAAACTGAATGAAAACTATGGAGTATTTTATTTTGATAATTTTAACACAAAAACTAACGTACCATAAATTCTAAAATATCTTATTTTTAGTACAAAATAATTTTAAATTATGTTGACTTCGAAAAAAATAAATATATATAGAATCGGTAAAATATAACCAAAAAAAAGTAAAATAGCTTTTAACGTAAAAATGTTTTACAGTGGTTATAAATTATTATAAATTTATGTCTTAACCTCAACTTTACAGATATCTTAACCCTATAAAAAACAATAAAGCATAATTTTGATAGAAAGAATAATAAAAAGTTTTATGAAACGATTACGTATTTAAGTTAAAATTTATGGCTATATTTAATTATATATAAAGCACGTTTAATTTTAAGTTGATGCGGTTTATGGATAAAAGCTCTTGCGATACGTGTACTTTAGCATTTTGATGAAAATTACTTTGCTGTTTGTAAAATTAATTGTTCTTTGAAGTACGTATTAAAGAATTTATCGTTGACTAAAATTATATAAAATATGTGCAACATTGTATGGAAGACAAGTAAGCTCGTTTTGAATAATGCAATCACCGCTACAACTTTTTGTCTGGACTGACCATGGTATAGTTTAAAATTTAAATTTGACGTGTGGTTTAAAAACGGTTCTGACAATATAAGTATAATTTGTTGCATATGAAATAATATACTACATGGTTGTGCAATAATTCATTTAGAAATAAATTTGAATGCAGTTCAATGAAGAATCTACACCGGGGTTAACGTTTTTTGTTACGATGTACTAAAACAAAGCTCATAATTTTTAATAAACTAAATTGTATATAAAATTTAAAAAAATAAATAATTATATGTATTTAAAAACTAAATTAAATATAAAATACGCCTCATGCACTTATTTCCTATGGGAAATTTTGTTTTATTTTTATAAAAAAACTTCTTTGTCAGAAAGAAACAAAAACGTCTTGTGAGTTATTTTTAAAAATATTTAAGTTTGCGTATTATTTTAAGCTGAACAACTATTTGTACATCTTATAAAATTTCTCTAGAGGGTACTAGGAGTACGTCTTGTATTTCTTAAAAATACATTTTTGTTTCTAATATTATAATATAAATAAGGTATGGAATCGATTTAAAATATATTAAAGTATAAAAAAACACTTGGGTTTTTATTTGTGCTAATAAAATTTATTTTTGCTATGTATATATGTATGTATGTAAATGTTTCCAATAAAGATCATGTAACCAATAAAAGTGTTATTAAGATATGTTTATTTTATTTAACAGACAAAGACAATAACGTCGTAGAAGGTAATTTCTCTAACCCTACAGCTATGATGATTGTTAAGACAGCTGTGAAGGTGAACGTTTTTATTACAGTTTAGTTAGAATAAAAATTAGTAGAATTTTTTTAACTTATTCTTGTTAGACGCATTAGTTTTAGTCATTTACTATCAGGAATTGCTGATGCACCTTTTAAGTTTTAAGAACTTGTAAGGCACGTCATCAGGATTTGCACTTCTAAGTAAATTCTGATCCATTTGTTAACTTTAACTTTAGAATATGTGTACTTTTTTAATTGGTTGATTTTGTAATAAGACCAAATTTTAGTCATATAAATAAATAAAATAGAAAAAGAAGGAACTAGTAAAAACGATACAATAACTAATAAGATACATATACGTATATAGAAAAAAAAATCAAATAAAGCTACAATTTAAAACTATAATTTGGCTTTATCACACTTAAAAAGACTTAAGTGTCAACATTGTCTTTCAAGTTCCTGTCGACTCTTTACATTTTTCTTAAGATTTTCAGATGTTTTTTATTTCTTTTTGAAAAAAATTATTTTTTTTAAAAAGCTCTAGACATTTTTGCATCGACACCTGTATGCTTACCAAACGAAAAAAGTTTTTTAAGCAACCAAAACATTGCATAAAAATTCTCTTAGGTAAAAGAAGAAATGGAAATAAAACCATCAATCACAGAAATTAGGCATTATGTTACGTGTCATTACTTATTAATTTGCCAAAAATCGTAATTGTGATTAAATTTTATCGCGTTACTGGTGCGTCAACACCACTGGTTAGTTATGTCGAGGTAAATCAATATTTCTTAAGAGAGTGCTTTATCAAATGTCAAATCGATTTGGAATTTTTAATTGCACGTTGTTACTATTGCGTTTTTAGCAAAGTAAATTTTGAATGGGAAATTTGATTCCACTTATTTATTCGAGCAAGTTTTTTTGCAAAACTTAGAATTTTAAACAGGTAAAACAAAATAGCAATCGACGTCATTGTTTTTGTTTGGCTAAAATTTAATGTTTTACAGCAAGATAGGTCGGGGTAGCTATCTACATTATTATTGAAACGAGGGTAAAAAGATGCATTCCTACATCATTTAACTAGTTTATGTTTGGCCTTGACCGAATTAAAACCTCGTTAATTTATGCTAGCGTAAGCTGCAATACCAAAGTTTATTGTGCAAAATTTCAATGCTGAAAACCTGCTTGAAGCTGTATAAAAATGTTGTCAATTCTAGGTAAAAGTCACGATCAAAGTGTAATATGTGCTATAGAAATAAATGATTTATAGGTATAGAAAAGTATCCACCTTTTCAAAACAAAAATCGGGGTCGTACGAAACCAAGAAGACAAAAGTGTTTAGAGAAAGAAATTTTGTTTTATAAGGAAGCAGCAGATAAAGTTTTTCTATTGGAAAAAGTAATTTTATTATTTGGAATATATGGCGTTGTTACAAGCTTTGGGTCTTACGAACCTTGCACGGCCAACTCACACAGTCGGAGATAGGGGAGGTTCAAGGAAATTATACTTAAGGGCGCCAGATCAATCCTAATTAACACTTCTGCCTCGATCACGACAGACGGTACAAGCTTGTAACTAATTTTGAAATTTGTAATCCTTGTTACTCTGGTGTTCGGGTAGCCACAATTAAAAGAAAAATGTATGTTATCATAAAAGAAAGATTAACAAGTATAACAACTTTAATGTAGTAACGTAGAAGATTAACAGGAATATATGTAATTTCTCAATTCATAAATGCTAGAAAGAATAACAAGTATAATTAACAAGTATAAAAACTTTAATTTAGCAACGTTGCAAATTAACAGAAGTATTTTGAATTTCTCAATTTATAAATACTAAAAAAAGTAACAAGTTTGATTAACAGGTGTAGAAACCTTGACTTAGCAACGTAAAAGATTAACCGGAGTATTGTCTAATTTCTCGATTCATAAATGCCAGACATATCGGCAACACACAGAGCATATGATTAAATTACATCGAGATGGCGAAGTAAATTTTGTAATAAATATTGTCTGTCCACAGCATGCGATACACTCTAACTGATAAAGGAAATTATTTTATTGGTATGTAAACAGTAAACGTAATTATAGACATTGACAGTAATCAAAGTTCCGTGAGTGACTTTTATGACAGCGAAAGAATATAATCATACTGACTTACCCAGAATCCAGTGCTTACTTGCGTGAAGAAAACGTTTTCTCACTGGTAGCAGCCTAGAATAATTATTGAATGGCAAATCGTGTCACACAATAACTCACAAAGATAGGAAACTACAAAATCATTAATAATAATACAATTAATGCGATATAAGAACCCGTTGTATCGAATGCTGTTAGTTGTAATTACAAACAAATGGGTGGTAACGCAATCGATTGGTGTACAAGAATTAACATCTCCAACGTATTGCTTGTCGAGACCTCGTTTTCGTATAGGTAATATGCCCTTCCAAATGCTTATACGTTCGGTAACGGTATTTATCAATCGTAATTATGCATCACTGTTCTTTGTTGAATCCAACATGTGATTGAAACGTAGCGAAACTGGCTATCAAATTAATACAGAAATTACGAAGGAATCTTAATAAACTGGAGACAAAATATCTTGTAATAAATTTGTAATTGACTTATAAATTCGTACTCATCACAATGGATGCACTTAAAACCTTAGGAATCAGGTCAAGATTTTCGACACCGACCGGCTCACGTAGTTGACAGCTTCAAAATGGCCTCTCAGTAACCAACAAGGTCGGCAGAGGGCGTCAAAACCAGAAACTAATTTTTAAGTCGACATACAGGGTACTCCGTTGTGAAAACTTCGCACGTAACAGCGTTTGCAGACGTAAATAACTTATCACATTGTCTGTTGGTAATATTGAGGATAGTGGAAAATTTATAAAAGTCATCTTGCAAGACACGAAAAACAAATCTTTACAAAGGTTTACAAATACCAATGATGATACACTTTTTAAAGACTGCGAGTTATACAGAAAATATGTTGCGCTTAGATCTTCTGATTTACGCAGATCTTGATTAGATTCTTAATAGTTAAAATTTAATATAAGTTAGTGCAATGCAACCAAATTCAAAAGTGTTTAAGACTGAATAAATAAATAGAAAATAGGATACAAATACGAAGTTTAAACATGCAAAAATTTGCAAAAAAAGTTATAGCAAGGCACGAGTTACCTATCGCCATTGATTAATATTTGGCGATAAGGCGATATCTACAGATGTAATACGTTCGACTCGGACAAAGTTTCCAGCAGTTATTGGATATAAAACGAAATTTCCACAGAAATGACTGTTCTCACAGCTTACCAATGCTGGAAAAGTTGCATCAATCTTAACAAACTTGTTATAAGAATTGTGAAAGCATTAAAATCAACATAGCTGACGCGCTTTTTAATTTTTGAATGAGAATGCCAACTCAATTAAAAATTTCTTAAATCTTGCTAGTATACAGAACAATTCTTCATTACAACGTAAACGTTAAACACGTAATAGAAGTAACCAGCGATGAAGATTAAATAGAAAGAAAAATTACTTTAAATTTAGCGTACCAGCGTAGGCAGTTGGCCACTGACGCAATCCCCTTCCGTAACTGTCGAACAATGTTAACATTTTACATCACGTGGGATCCACAACCAGTAGCGTCGTAAAATTTAGTTAAAATTACGACTTTTAGAAACTAAATCAGTCACCTAACATAATATGTCGCAATTGTTTAAAAACGAATGGTTATGAAAAGAAAATACTTTGACGTCAACCAAGATGTAAAACTTTTAGTAGACAAGTTTAAAATCTTTGAAGCGGTTTTACTTTAAATTGAGTAACATACTGTAATGCCACTAAAGCGTTGACAGCTAGTCAACAAAATTATCTACAAATCGCAAAAAAAGCTACAGCAATCAGGTTCACTTGCAAGTAGTTGAATATGAATACGGAAGAAACTTAACGATTGAATTTGGTCACAAACCACTACAAATTAATTTCAAAAAGCAGCACCGGTTAGACTACACAAATACTCTTCGACGTATTACAGTACTCGCAAAAAGATTGTGTATAAAAACAAATCGATATTTTTATAGCTGATACATTAAGTGTTGTTTTGTTAGTAAACAGATCTATGTTGAAAGCGAGAAAGCAAAAAAAGTGTTAGTAGTGTTGTTAATGTCAAATACAGGACGTATACTGTTAGATAGAAAAAACATCGTTTATAGTAATCATAATTTCGGTTTATGTTATCAATGTTTTTCTCATGTTTGTTTTTATACATGAACATGGATTCATAATCTATCATGTGCTATATAAGGTGTTAAGACATAAGTGATTCAATCAACTAAGATAAGCTAGTAAGTGGGTTGACGTTTGGAGCAAACTAATTTTTAACGGCACATATTTGTCATATCGACGGTAACTGATAATCAGACTTTAGACTATATTAATTTACCGAGAAAAAGCAGTCCGATATCAGTTTGCAAATAAACAAAAAATGTAAATTTTTAATATGTAAAATGTAAAATTTTATTAGAATTCACATGCAACAAATAAACTTTGATTAAAAAAATGTATGTATATAGGTAATTGTTCATGTATAGAACCGAGTCTGAGAAGAAAATTGATAAGATAAACCAAAATTATGATTACTATAAACGATGTGTTACGTGCAAAATTTTTATAACGTAATACCCTGTATATCGAATTAAAATTAGATTCCGGTTTTGCCACCCTCTGTCAATCTTTCTGGTTACTGATATGTTGGGGAATTCATTTTCAAGCTGTCAACTACCTAAGACGGTCTGTGTCGTTTTTGAATTGACCTAATCCAAAGATTTAATAGTACATCCACTGTGATGGACAGGAAATTATAATTTAATTACGAATTTAACGTAATTTATTCGGCACAAGGTAAGATATTTGCATCCGGTTTGTTAGGATTCTTTTGTAATTTCTTTCTTAATTTGATAGCCGTTCCGCCACGCTTTGGCCACATGTTGCGATTTAACTAAGTACAAGGAGGAATGAACTTCGATAAATAATTGAAGGCCTATTAATTATCCACACCGAAAAAGAATGTCACTTATTCGACATCAGTCGATTACGATACTCACCTTTTAATAGTTAGAAGAAACAGCATTCGATATATATCGGGTTCTTATACTTAATTTCTTGGATTAATAATTTTGTAGACTTCGATTTTCGTGAGTCATTGCGTTGATACGACTTACATTCATATTATTCCAGGCTCACTCACCGGGGAAAACGTTTTCTTCGATCAAGTAGGTACTGGATTGTGGGTAAGTTTATTTAATTATTTTGTCGCTGTCAGAAAAGTCACTCACGGAACTTTCGTTTATGTTAATTTCTGTAATTACAATCATTGTTGCAATACCATTAAGGTAGTTTCCTTAATTATTTTATGTGTATCACATGCTTTGTATAAACGATATTTATTACGACATTTTTTTCGCTATTTATTTCGATTCATCTTATGTATTGTGTGTTGCCGATACTTCTGGCATTTATGGATTGAGAATTAGATATACTCTTGTTAATATTCTACGTTACTAAATTAAAGTTTTTATACCTGTTAATCTTTCTTTTATGGAAACATACTTTTCTCTTTTATTGTGGTTACCCGAACATCAGAGTAACAAAGATTACGAACCTAAAAATTCGTTACAAGCTTAGACCGTCTGTCTTGATCGAAGCAGAAGTGTTAATTATAAATGATCTGGCGCCCTTAATTATTATTCACTTGAACCTCCTTTATCTCCGACTGTGTGAGTTGGCCGTGCAAGGTTCGTAAGACTTATAAGCTTGTAACAGATGGTTCTTCTATGTAGTGGCATACGCGGGTCGCATTCTTGAACATAACAAAAATTCGTATTTTTAAATAAACTATTTTTTTCTACCTGCCGCCGCCAATACGTGCCGCCAGAGTGACGTGCACTACTTGCAAATCCGTTTGCGCGGCTTTGAGTAACTCGATTTGACCGCATGATTAAACCAGTTGATTGACTTTTTAAATTTTAACTTTATAGAAAAAGAATGATATAGCAGAGACTAATAGTTATTAAAATAAAGTTAAGTTGGTGGTATTGGTTAAGCATCTCATCGCGTTAGCCGGTGTTAAATAATAAAGACTTGTTATACGCATATTTTTAATTATGAAACACGTAAACTAGGTTACAAGTAGCAAAATAAATTGTCGCTTCTTTGACTTCTTATTTCAAATTTAATATGTTATTAAATTTCAAAGTTTTAAAAATAATACTTGGCACATTAAATAATATACGAATTGGAATAATGTGGTCGTTTTTAAGATTTTTGCCAATTGATAAACTAAATCTTACGTTTGACATACACACCTATATTAAAATAGAATTCTTATTTTAAGTGAGACATTGTACTAGATGAGACAATGGTTTTTTTGTTATAATATATATAAAGGCAAAACAAAGAAAAATCCGCAATGTGCCCGCAGAAATAATGTCTGAAGCTACTATAGCGGTTTTAAAAAAAATTTTTTTTGATTACAAATGCAGCAGACAGGTTTAACATAAAATTTCAAGCATTGGCTAGGTACGTTCCAAAGAAGAAGATAGATCCAGATTATAAACAAATGGAAAGTTTTAGCAAATTAGTTTGTAATTTGTAGCAAAATGGTCTATGTGCATTCCATAAAAATTAGCTTACGAATGGGCGTCCAGAAACATTTTCAATATGCCAGATTAATTATGAAAAAGAAATAAAAGAACCGGGGAAGGCCGGAGAAAAGCATTTATATTTTCGAAAACAAGAGGCATGCAGCCTGTCAAAGCTGACAACTTTTATTAAACATAACGTAAAAATGTTGTTTGAAAATTTAAGATAAATATTAGAGTGGTTTTCTTGTTTGGCAGATGGTTCAAGAACGTTTAATCTGGATGAAACTGGAATAAGAATACAGACTTCAAAAAAAAAATAATTGCATCTAAAAGTGCAAAACAAGTAAGCCGCTGTACGAATGCTGAGAGGGGAGACCTTGTAACCATGTGTGCCATAATATCAGCAGCAGAAACGTATTTGTCTATCGCAATATATCGCAAAACATATGATAAATGTGGGAGCGCTAGGGCTTGCGATTTAAATTGGATGGATGTGCTAAAATATTTTTGTTAAAATTGTAGAACACTTCATAAACCATACGTTTTCTACAAAAGAAAACCGTGCTTTACTTATATACGACAATCATGAGAGTGAATTTGTGTCCAAGTAGTTATAAGAGCAGATAATGCAAAATGCAAACCCACCACATTGTAGTAACAAACTGCAACCTTTAGACATTTCAGTTTTTGGTCTTAAGGCTTATTACAATGCAGCTTGTGACAAATAGATGCTAAACCTTAGCGTCTCATTGACAATTTATAATGTTGCAGGTTACACTGATAGACCGTTGATAACCGCAGAAAATAGCATAGAATCACTACGGCATTCTGGTATGCAATGTGTACCAGCAGAAATAGAAACAGAAGTTAGCCCTGATAGCTACACGGAAGATTCTGAAGTACTAGAGCCATCTGGTTCAATAAAAAGAGGAACAAATTTTGGAAACTCTATTGCATCCAAACAATCTAAAAGAGAAAAACGCCTTCAATCAGTGATCATTTAAAAATAATTTAACCTGAAATGATTAAAGGATTTCCGAAGCACAATCTAGAAAACACATGCAGAAAGACACGAAAATATAAAGAAGTAGAATTATAACTAAAACACCAAAAAAACAACTAATGAAAATAAAAAGTAAGGCTATTATCAACACCCTAAGATCTTTGAGAGATATAGTCATGACAGTGACAAAGAAGAGGTTTAAGAAACAGAAAATTGAAGACAGTGACATGAGTGAGGATGGCGAATATAAAATTATATCAGAAACCAAAACTTAAAAAACCAGGAGAATATAATCATTTTGAAAATAAAAGCGACTTAAAAGACAATTTTAATGAAGGAAAATTTGTTATAGTAAGATTTCCTCTAAACATATTTAGGAAAAATTAGCAAAATGTTGGAAGGTAAAGAATGTGAAATCACTATTTTGAGAAATTTAACAGTTTTGGACGATTGCTTTCTATTTCCCAACAATGCGAATGGTCATGTGTTAATTTTTAGTTTTAAATTACAATAATAACATTGTATTGCCTGCCTCATCTTGTATCGGTCAAGGTACAGAGACAATGTTAAAGTTTTTAAAAATAGAAAAAATGATAAAATATTTTTTTTGTTTATGTTAGAAAGACATTTTTCAAGGTTTTGAAAGTGTGACAGAGAATATTCCTACTCACAAAGCCACAAAAGTACATTTTTGTCTCGCTTAAGGTCAAAGTTTAAAGCTGTTTAGTGTGTTTATGAAACAGTAGATGGCGTTTAAAACAGCCCAAAAGTTTTTCCAAGATTAATAATAAAATGTTCATTTTTTTTAAATTGTTTTATATTTGTTGTTTTATAGATCAGAGAGGATATTTTTCAAAATTTGATTTTCTAATGAAAATCAATATTTTTTTTTTGATAAGTAGGTTTTTTAAAGAGATATTTAAAATCGAATGTATACAAGAAATAGAGGATTATTTCTAGAACAAAATCCATACTTTTTATTGGCAATTCAATAATTTTGGCAAACAGCATTTTGATTGAAATATTTCTCTGTGATAAGTGCAGCGTTGCGACGCAGTCTGCGTTTCATCAAGATTCAAACGAAACATTATCGTGCCAACGCAACGATTTGAAAAAAAAACTATAGCTATAGAAATATATCAGTATAATTGTGGAAATACATCAGAGAGTATTTCCCAGTGCTGATAATTCCCAAAAGAGTAAAACGACCGTACACTGGTTCTCTCTCGTGGTAATTTTTGCAATTGTACTGATATAGTTACTTTTCACTATATTTGTTGGTAGATTGCAATCGTGTTAATATTCGATACGATTTTCGAATTTTCGCGGTTAGCAAATCCAACTACCAACACTTGTCACACTAAAATTCGTGTAAGCATAAGCAAATTCTTACACGAATTGTAGTAATGTTAGTTTTTTTAAAGTTGGTATCTCTGTATCGCAAGTTAACGTTACATGAAAAAGAAATCAAAATTATCGTGACTTAACAATTGAAATTCAAATTTTGATGCCAAGATAAAATAAAGACGTCCTATTATTTTAAAGTTATTTACTTATAAAGGTATAAAAAGATCATTCTGTATGAGATTTTAGGTACACATAAATTTCAATATGTCAAGGTGTAAGTGTTGCCAATTCAATAAAATATAAAAGTCTCCCAATGCTGTTTTAAAATTAAAATTATACGAAAAATATTAAAATTGAATCAAAATAGAGAAAATAGTATGAAACACACGTCATAGTGTAATAAAAAATTATTCGGAATAAAGAAGTGTAATAAAAAGTGAAAATAATAATTTACCACGGCAGCAATCGTAAGCACAGACCTCTGGGTGTGAGTTTGAACGAAAATAAATACAAAGACTCCGTTAATTTATTAACTATAACTTAATATACTATTTACATTAGAGAGCAAAGAACAATATTTGAATTAAACATATTAGAAATAAAACAGGATTTAAAATAAAATATTAGGGCGCCAACCACCTTTAAATTGGTGATAAAAACGTAAAATCTTACATCTAATTATTAATTGCTATTAAATGCAAAAATAGTAAACGGTTAATTTGTTATGAGTGAAAAGTTTTAATAACTGAATTTAATTGCTTGAATGTAAAATGTAACTTAATTCCAGTTGACTCACCACATGATATGACGTTATCGTATAGCTTCTATCTATAGCACATACTTTGTTGTAGTGATAAAATTCTTCTAAAGAAATGTAGATTTCCAACCACAAGTATAAAACCAATGTATAAATCCAATGACGGAAAATCCAGTAATTAAAAGACAAAACCAAAATAAATGATCCAGTAAAAGAAAAGATCCAGAATAAAAAGAAAAGTAAAAGACCCTAAATATAAATACAGTCGAACTCCTATATAGTGATGTTCAAAATTCCCTTCAAAAACATCATTATATAGAAACTTCATTGTATAGAATTTATACTTAAAACATAAAACACAAATTTAAACGTAGATAACAAATACATATTAATTATAAACGCTTTCGTTTTGACATTTTTAACCAACTTTACACTTAAACAACTTGAAACGAAAAAACTGCAAATGAAACGTGTTCAATAACAAGACAATGCATTTCAAAACTCGAAGGAAATCCTATAATCCTCTAAACAATTCATGCATTTATGTCATTTACAAATGTACAGAATTTTTAGTAACATTAGTAATAGCCTTTCTGTATTGTAAATTAAGAAGTCTTATAATCCGCTTATCCGTTTAACAATGCGGTATTGTAAAGGTAAAGTAAATTGTACGTGATTCCAAGAAAACTTTAAGTAGTTGGGTAACATTTTCTTTGAAAAAGATCATAATATAGAATTTGAACATCATATTTTAGAGGTGTTTTTACCCGCATTTTAACCCGAAGGTCAATATCCTAAAGAAAACATCACTAAATAGAAAAAATCATTAAATAGGAGTTCATTGAATGGAGGTCCGACTGTAATTAGAATGGTTTTTTTTAATGACATGTTGTACTCACGCTGCATTTACAACAACGACCTTCAAAATAAATTCCTTTGTCAAAATATTGCGTAACGTTTTGAAATCACAATAATTAGATGGAATGAATAAAAATTAAATTGCATAGGCTTTTACGCCATAATCAAGAAAATGTGTCTTCCCTGCATCACTACAACACGCACGGCCAAGCGTGGCCCAAGCCGAAGTGTCAGCTTAAGCTAATACTCAGGTAGAGTTGAACAACGCGACGTTGCCAAACTGAATAAATTTACGTGCAATATTAGTTGCAGAAAATAAACGAATGTAAAATTGAATTTTAATGTAATGAACTCTAACGGGACGTTACACACCCCCTCCATAAAATTTGAAATTGGAAGGTTTCAAACTGCGGAGTGCAGAACAAAAGAAACAAACGCAAAAATCAACAACAAACGCAAAATTGACAACAAACGCAAAAAGCAAGTCTCGCAACATCGTTGCACAAGAGTCAAATCCCATAACTTATTTCCTAAACAAAATAACTTAACCTAATGAAATCCTAATCTAAACCTTAAATTAGAAGTCAAAATCGGTAAAAGTAGTAAAACCTAATAAGTCACAATCGAGGATAGCGGATTACACTTTAGGAATACCGTCCAACCTACCATTTTCCCAAAGCGGAAGATGAAACTAGAATTACAAGTTCGACAGTACTATGTAACGAAGGATATAGATAAAAGAGGGACGTCGCGCGAATCCGCGTCATCGTTTGACGTATATTCCACAAATACCAAAACCACTCGAAACAATTTCCACCTTACTCAATATCTCAAAAAGAGAAGATATTGAAAATAGAATTGAAGAAGAAATACTAAACAAAAGTTCCCAAGGTTAGTCGGCTCTTACGACAAGCAACAGGTATTGCTGTCAGAAAATTCTGCTCCCGTCCTCACACAGGGCAAATGAATAAATAACAAGATCAAATACAAAACTTTAAAATGAAAATGAAAATTATCACCAATACTTCAAACAAGGAAAATAGGTATTAATGCTCTAAAATGAGTTTTAAAGTTACACATATAATAATTATATGCTCAAAGGTAAACTCAAAATGATCGTCTTAACAACTGCACGCAAGCAATTAAAAAAACTCAAATACGAGAAGACGAGTTCCAGAGAAGAAATTCTCAGAATCGGCAATAAAATGTAATCAAATCCATCAAAATAAAGCAGTAAAATAACTGCAAATAAAATAAAAGTCTTTGGTCAGCGCATTAACCAAAGAATTGACTTTGTGCGAATATGGATAGTGATAAAAGATATTCCACCAAAGGAAACAATCATCTGAGGCTCAGCTGCTATAGAAAGAAAAAACGTAAAATTAATGAAGGCTTATTAAATTGGCAGAAGTAAGTAGATGCATGTAAATTTCAAATACTTACTAAATTTTATGTTTTAATAAAAATTTTACTAATTCAATAAATCTACATGTAAGTAACACAATTGATTCTAGAAGGAACATATCCGTTGATGATTCTCTGGATCAATCATATTCTAAAAGTAGACCTAATGTATCTTTCAACAAAAAAACGTCCCACAAAAAAAGACGGCTTGTTAATTTAAAACTTATGCAATGGCGAATAAATAAACACGCTAAAACAAATGATGCAGTTTGTGCCAATAGCCGTGATTCTTCAGAAAAAAGTAATGTAAATGATAAAATTTATGAATTTGATAAAGATATCGAACATAATGAACCTACCATTTCCGAAACACAAGCGATTTAATTTTGTTCAAACTTACCTACTAGCAAATGCGGTAATATAGAATTTTACTTTGGCAGCTACGAAGGCTTAAAATCAAACAATAAAGATTATAGTTCAGATACCGAAGATAATTTGATTATCAAAAAAGAAGTTCCCAATCTTGGCCTAGATCTCTATCTAGAATCAGTTACTGGTAGATTTATTGTAGATGGAAAGCATTTTTTAAATGAAATTAAAAGTTTAGAATATCACAAAGTAATGTGTCAAAAGAGCCCGAATGGTTATTACAGATTAATTGAAAGTTCCTCTAAGTCGTTCACGTGGAAGCTCAAATTTGAGTGTCCAAACAATTTGACAATAGTTGAATCTGCAGTTTGGGGAACCATGGCCATAGACAGTGGACACAATAATTTAGAGGAAATTGTGTCGAAGATAGGTATAAAATCTTTAAATAAAAGAAAGACTTGGAACTTGTTGGAAAGATGTATTGTATCAGTCAATGATTAAGGCGGGAAAGAAAGAAAGAAAATTAGCTATTGAGTGCGGTGTTGTAACAGAAGATAGAAAAATGCCATTTATTGCAGTAATTGTTGATGGAGGTTGGTTTCACAGAAGCCATGGGCATAGATACGAAGCAAATTCTGGTATTGCATGTGTAATTGGTCTGAAAACCAAGAAACTACTACACATTGACGTCAGAAATTAATATTGTTCTAAATGCCAATTCCTTGAAAACAACAACCTCTCCACAGACCACGAAGATTGTTTCAAAAATTGGCATGGGACTTCTGCTTTAATGGAATCCGATATGATCTTGGAAGCTTTTAGGTTAAGCTATGGTATACATGAACTTGAGTATAGAACTTTTATCGGAGACTGAAATTCAAGTGTTTATAAAAAAGTAATGGAGCTTGTTCCTTACGGTAGAAACGTAAAAAAAAGGAAGTGCACCAACCACGTTGTGAAATGCTACACAAAAACTTTATTTAACCTTTATGTACTGACGTCTTTTTTGTTTACATAAATACTGACGTGGGGCCTGGACGGCTCGCGCCATTAAATGGTTATATATCAGCAATCCACAAGGGTTTTTAGGTTTTAATAATTATTAACTAACTGAAATAAGTATATTTAAATAATAAATAAATAATTTTAGTCACTTCTAATTTATAGGTGACAATTTTAGACATTACAAAACATTTTTAGAGAAAAATTACATAAGATCAGAAATCAGTCTATATTTCTAAAACTAAACAAAAACAATAAACTTACTTAGGTATATTATAGAACCTCAATAGTCTCTCTAATAAACAATTTATAATTAACTATAGTTACTAGTAAAAAGATAGGAAAATCTTACGAATTAGACACAGTCCGGGCAAACGTTCTTTGCGCACTGAAGGCAAACATGTTTTTTACAGAAATAGCATGTGTGTGTAGATTTTCTTTGAAGCTTCAGAGGACATGTGTAACATCTTTTTGTTAGCTTCAACCTTTCTTCTTCAAGTTCTGGATGTTCAGGCATAGGCATATCAGGTCCCAGAATACGTGTCAAGTTCATGCGTAGTTCACGAGGCAGTTTTTCGTTGAACACTCTTCGTTTCATATGTGGTAACACTAAACTACGGATCAACTCTTTTATAAAAATGCCTCTTTCAGTCATCTTTTTCTTGTGTATGTCTATTGACGGAGCCGATATCTAACATGCGGTAAAAGATAACCATCGGCCAACGTCGTGTCCTACGACTGCAGATATAAATAGAGCACTTTTTATCTATTCCATCGACTCCTCCCTTAGTTGTATTATAGAAGTGGATGATTTCAGGCTTCCCAATACATTCATCAATTGCTTGAGTATGGCGCATCGAAGATAAGAGGATGACCGCTTTATTTTTTTTTTTGGGACATGGGAAATGAGAGTATTTGGCCGGCAAAACCATAAAATGTGGACCCTATTTTTCTTTGTTTTGATGGTAGAAACTCTTTCGGTATCTCGCGTTTTTTTTTTCAAAGTTCCAACACATGTTAGGTCCTTTTTCTTCAAATAATCGATAAGTTCCACTGATGTAAACCAGTTGTCGCATGTGATTGCGTTGGTACACGAAACTTTTTTTCATCATTTGTCAAACCTTCATCATCTGATCCACGTCCTGTGCATATATAACAATTATAAAAATAACCGTTCTTTGCATCACATAAGCACATCAGTTTCAGCCCATATTTAGCTGGTTTAATTGGCATATAAATCATAAGATCTGTACGTCTTCAAAAAAGGACCAACATTTCGTCCACGGTGGCATACTCGCTGACGTTATAAACCTTCTGGCAATTTTGCACAAATTTTGTAAACAGGAATGACATTGCTGCTATTTTATCAGATTGCTTTCGTTGTTCGCGATCAGAAGGGTTGTCAAACCGAATGCAGTGCAGGATATATAAAAATCTATTTTTCGACATCACACACCTGAATATCTCTCGACCCGAGCCATCAGTGGCGAACACATAATTTACATTTTCGTGATTTGATTTGAACACTGTTGTGAACAAAAGAAGACCAATAAATGCACGAAGTTCAATCATGTTTAAATCTTTCAGTTCCGGGCGATTATTATTTCCAAATTTGACTCCATATTCTTTTATCTTTTCGTTAGTCCACTTGAGCATCTCTTGCAATATCTCATCGTCCATAAATTTATTCCATATGGAATAAGGGTCTTTTGAATCCTTTACTGCTAGGTTTGAGGAGTTAGTCCGTCTTACGATGTTGTGTTGAAGAGTTCTGACAGCTCTTTGTGGAGGTTGACTCGCGCATTTGTACTGGTTTTGCCGTAGTAAGAGTGTAATGACGGCAGTGGAATTTCGTCTTCGGACTCGAAGTACAGTTGTTCAGTTTGTTCTTCAGGCTCTGAATCAGTTTGGGAATCCTGATCATGTCCAACTTGCTCCGGAATAAATTGATCTTCAAGATCTTCTGCCTCTGATCTGCTGGAGCCCTCACTATTTATCCAGGATAACAGAACTGATTCATAATCACCGTCTCTAGGCGAAACCGATCGCTTACTTTTTGAAGAACGTGAGTTATCTTTGGCATTGGTTTTCTGTTTTCTGCCGGATGAAGTGCTAGTTTTTATGTTACAATAATCAACCAACTACTGAAAAAAAAACAACAACATACAATCTGAAAATTATCATTTTTTTCAAGTAATTACGTAAGTACCGATGTGGGGTCAGGGACGCCCGAAAGGAATCCGAAATCAATTTACTTACAAAAATTGCACTCACCAGCACATACACCACCGTTAACAACTTCAGCGTGACTAAACTTGAAGCTACTAAAAGTACCGCGTACGTCGCGTGCGGGGGAAGGGTTAATTCAATATTATTACTTTCGCCAGGCCGGAGCGGCCCTCACCTCAGTAGTTAAAGGTTAAATTCCAAAGTAAAGGTCTTACAAATCAAAAAACAGTTAACAAATGTAATTATTATGAGACCTAAAAATGTTGTTTGAAAGGCAATTGTTTATAACGCTAAGCAAAAAAACACATCAGAAGATTTAAAGTATGATGCCAAAAATTCTCCATTATCATGTTTTCGAAATTTATAAGGGATGTAAACCGTATTTTTGTAATTTTCAAAGTCAACCTTCAGAACCAAATCTTGACCATAAATTGTTTGTAATAAAATCGGTGGAGTAATGTCTTACATCACAAGGAAGGAACTCCACGGCTTCCTGAAGGCCCTCGCGTTTGTAGGTCCTCAGGTTTTTCCGTTACCAATAAACAAAGTACCACCTCCCTGCGAAAGTCCAGATGAGTCATATGTTTTTTGTTTATTTTGCAATGCACTCTCTAAGCCGCAACTGTAGCCACATCCAACGCATGTATAAATAAAGGCTAGTACCACTTTTTGCCTCGTATCATCGGTCGATATGACTCCAAAAGTCTATATAGCAAGTCAACACCGCCCATTCCTTTATTATATGATCTGATTAGATGTGATTGTGAAACATGTTTTCTGCTACCTTTTACACGTCGTTGCACCTGTGCGACCGGCTGATGTGTTTTCCAATTACAACCTATTGCCACAGTTGCGTTATCTTGCCATTTGGAAGAGTAAGCATTTCCATCGCAACAGAAATCAAAATTTTCCCTTCCTTTTTCTTCACATCCTTACTGCTGATCATCTTTTCTACCGCTTTTGCAGTGCGATTTTCTTTTACTGTGCCCGTTGCTCGAATGTCACATTTGGTAAGTTTAGTCAGTAGATCGTAACTGGTGAAAAAATTATCAAAGAAAAGCTGATGTTTTGATGCCTCCGAATTGTTTACTATAATTTCCACCATTTTCATGATAACACGTGTGCCAAGTGGTTCATTCGAAGGAATTGTGTCTTTTCCGTGATAAAGTATCATATGGTAAGGATTATCGTTATTTCCACACAGACCCCATATGTTATATCTAAATCTGATTGGTTTGCATTATGCCGACCATAGTACGGAACCATTGATTCGTCCACGCTTAGCAATTCGTGAAAAATTCCAAATTGTAGAAGATTTTTATTCAAAACCAAATAAAGTGTCGCAATTTTACTCATATTATCTGATTGCACGAGGTTTTGGTTATCAACAAAATGTATATATTTCTTTATATCAAAATATCTATTTCTACTCATTGTTTTAGATGTTTGTTTAATGATGTTCTGCTAGAACAGTGTGGTACCCGGAAAGTAATAGTATCTCAAGAAAATTTCTAATGTTTTTTTGGGAAACACTAAAGCTACTATTATTTTTGTCCTTTCTTGTATACATAATAGTTTGTTCTACAATAAAGTTCAGGATCTTTGTAGAAAATATTTTTTGCCAAATATCATAAGGTGAGGTACCTTCTAGCTTCAACAAACTTTTGGAAAGAATTATTTCAGATGTGGAAATAACTTTATCAAACTTGTAATTAGGCTTCCAGAGAGGTAAATCTTTTTTTATTTTTTATTTACTTGCTTTCTTTCTTTAACGTTTTCATCCGAATCCGTATCTTCTTCAATTTCCAATTCGCCCGCTGGTTCAAACATATCATCCGGTTCATCACCAATTTCTTCAACATCGCTGTCTTGATTTGAGAATCCCCAGTAGTAAAACAACATTGATTACACTTTTTGAACCTTCAATAACTTCACGAGCTTTTTCGAGTGTAGTTAATTTTGTAACCTTCCTCCCGTAAAAAGATTTTACATTTATCGAATTCATTTCACTACTCTGATAGATGAAACAGCACGTTTACTACGAATTTTAACAAACAACTGAATAAAATATGTAGGACAGCCGTGTTTGTAGCTACAGATCTGCGGATAGAGATTACCCAAGGTTGGATGCGTCTAATTTGAAGAAGTGCACGTGTGCATTTGGTGTGTGGGCGAACATCCCAATGTTCCTTAAATGGACCGTCAATATTATTCAAAATATTTTTGACCCTTATCAAATTACTAGATTACCTTTTTTGTGACCATTTAGTGATTTACAATCTCACCCTTGTCTTCACAACAAAAACCTTATGTATTCGTTTATTAGAACCCCTGAAAAAATATAACGTGTTTTGGTGCAAAATAATGTAATTTTTGTTATTTTTAAAATTTCATGCAATTAGGATATCTAAAGAACATGAGCCTATAATAACAAAGTAATTATTAATATTAATACCTTTTAATATCACAGCAAACAATGGGTTCCATTTAAGGAAGATAAAGGTTAAAACCAATTATAATTATTATTATTAGATTCAGGGGCAATTGTATATAACTAAAAAACATTTTCGTGACTTTGTTGTGCGAACCAAAAAATATATCTTAATTGAAAGAATTTATAAAGATAACAATTTTTGGTATTATAAAATGAAGCCAAAGCTCATCAGTTTCTATAAAAATAAAATGCTGTCGGAAATAATTGATCCGCGTATATGTCGTAATACGGACATAAGAGAAAACTAAAATTTTGTTGGAACTAACAAATATTTTTACAATAATTGTTATACTTCACTTGTAAATAAAATATTAATGAACTATGACTAATTTTTACACTCGAAAATTCTACCAATGAAAACACGTGAAAATTCATTTTTAAATACCCGGGTAAATTTTGTCAATTTTTTGTTTTGTTTCTGTTTCATATTGCAGATGGCGTCAAGTAGCAAAAATGTATACCTTCAATTGTGAAAAAAAAATCTTTTTTCCAAATTTTTGAAAACAAAAAATTATAAAATTTTTTTTTTGTTTTGAAAAATAAAAAACATCCTCTCTTAACAGTGACGTTCTTATTATAATACCATTTTTAAAATATATTTAAACAAAAGGGGTTTTGAAATAAATTGGAAATAATTTTTCATGCCTTTTATCTCTTTCGCACTACTTGGCAGTAGACTTTGGCCTTAATACTATCCTCCCCTAAGTTAAAATAATAAAAACGAGCTGTCTGTTCGTTTCATTTGTTAAAAAAATTCTTTCACATAAATGATCGCATTCTGATGATTTTTCATATAAATTTAAAACTTGAACTAAACTAAAAATTATTTAATTTTTAAAACGTTTATTTTTAATCTGATAATAGAAATAGTATTTGTTAAAATAAAATAACATTTGTGTTTGTTTAAATGTATAAATATGAACTTCAGCTTATTTAACAGTTTACAAAACACAAACAATTATTTAACAACACCAAATAAACAAACAAACAAACAAATTGAAGCAACGTACACTTTTTTTTCAATTAAATTACTATTTTGTGGTATTTGCTTTTAGAGCAAATAAATGCTACCTCGCAAAATAAGGGACAAAGACGATTAAAGAAGGTAAACTAAAAGTGTTACACAGAAATTCGTGCAACAGTTCTTTTTAAATCTCTCGGAAAAAGTAAATTAAAGTTTCCATTCTATTTCGAAAGCTACAACAATAAAACACATTTACGAGTAGAATTATACTAACAAAAAAAAATACATTCATTCATTTTTTAAAATTGGTATTCAATTGCTTCTTCACGTTTTTAATTTTTTTTATTAGAATACGATTTTATAAATATATTTATTTTTTACAAGTTAAAAATTGTTATTTACAGGAAGTGAGTTAAAGTATGTCTTAGTGCTACGTTTTCAAGTGTGTTATTCAAAAATCGTCCTGAAGTGATACTCTGCCGCCGTATTTCTTTTTATAATTCATGAAGTGTAAGTTTTATAAGTATTATTATATAGCAACGGATTTTTTTTGCAATTTCTGTATTAATTATATAACGACTAAATTTATAGAACCTGCAACCAAGAGATAACTGTTCAATAGAGTTTAATACAACGGAAGTAACGATATTGAGTACAGAGTTTTATAGGATTTCATGTGAACGTACTTAATCATATGTACACTAACTGGATTATAGGTTTATACATTTTGATTAATTAAACATTTTTGGGTTAAATTAACTAATGGATGATGTTGTGTCAACTTAATTTGTTGTAGTTATATATGTATGTACGAATCGAGTAATGAAACTTGACTAAATGTCTAATGCTTTTGTGTTAAATTAATTACTTTAGTATTGTCAACGCAAGCAAAACTTTGTATATTAATTTTGTAAAACTTAAAACTTTTCGATGTAAAAATAGCTAAAAAACTTTCAATGTTTAGAATAACTCAAATAATAAAAACAAAATCGATTTAAATAATTAAGTAAAATTATGCAACTAAAAAAATTTTAATTTTTGATACTAATTTATATATATATATATATACTTATATATTTTTTTAAACAATTTTAAATATTACTGTGTCAATGTGGTAACATTAATTTTATTATATTATAATAGGTAGTTATAGTTTCTAAAACTTTTTTTATAAATATGATTACTGTAAAACAAAGTGGCGGATTAAAAAAAAGTCTAAAATCATATACACTGGTATACAACCAAGATTGCATTGCCACGAAGATTAAAAAGTATGTGTAAGAAAATAGTGACAATTTTGTTGTATTAGTAAATGAAACGATTCTGGTAGTTAAACAATTTAGATTTTTTGACAAGTTAAAACATGTTACTTAAACCGCTTGCTACAAGCTTATAGGTTTTACGAACCTTGCTCTGCCAACCAACACTAGTCGGAGATAGGGGAGGTTCAAGTAAATAGAACTTAAAGGGTGCCAGAGCTTACTAACTAAACTTCTGTTTCGATCAACACAGAAAGTCCAAACTTGTAACAAAATCAGGTTCGTAATCGTCAATGAACTAAAAAAAAAAAGAAGATAACTATTTATAGCTTTAATTTAATCTTGTCGATTACTAACAACGAGCACAAGAAATTTATCTGAAATTATTCGATCAATAAATGCCGGAAGTATCGGCAACACACAATACATAGGTTTAAATTACACATAGGGTGTTGATAGCGAAGAAAATTAAATTGATAATGACAAATATCTATGATTCACAGCATGCGACGTACAAAAATAATTAATGAAAATACCTAGATAGTATTGAAACAATTATTGTAATTACGTTAGTTAGAATAACAAACAAAATTTCGTGAGAGACCTGTATGACAACGCAAATGTAATTATTTACCTACAATCTAGTACTTGCCCGAAGAAAACGTTTTCCTCGTTGATTCGATCTGGAATATTAATGAACAGAGTAAATCTTGTCATCACAATGACTCATGAAAGCAAAAATCTACAAAATTATTAATTAATGCTAAAAGAAATTAGTCATAAAAACCGCTTATCGAATGCTGTTGCACACATTGAATTAAAGAAAATATCGCAGTTTATGGACTCGTAAGTAACAGTTATTCGGAGAGAATTTTCTTGTCGAGACTTTGTTTTTAGCTCTAACGTAGGCCTTCCAAATTATAATATTTCCATTAAGGTATTTGGTCGATATTAACCCCTCATTGGTGGAGAATACACATGTGGACTAACCAGTGTCGGGTTGTGCTAACAAAGGAAATTACTAAAGAATTCTAAAAACGAATAGTAAAAGCTTATCCTGTGATGAATAAACTAATAGAAATGTGTTTTTGATTTATACCATAGTTTCCACATACGACGGTTTAACACCTTGACAGGAAGTGAAGTAAAAACAAAAGTAGAAATTCAACTTTAGTGTAATGAATATATATGGTATTACACTTTGAAATTTATGCACGTAACAAGTCCTTGACGCTAGTCTAAACTTTCCTCTGTACTATACTCTTCTGATCTCTGGAATTAGTTTGGGTCTCGCTTAAATTAAGCTACTGATTGTTACTCCCTTACTTTTGTGGAACTTTCTCTTAATTTTGTCGTTTGTTTTCGACTTTTGGTAAGTACTTTTATGCTTTATGCGCTTCAATTACAATTGTAGTAGAGCCCTTTAGATTGGCGACACTAATTTTTAATTAGTAACACTCTGGAGCGGAGGGTAGAATCATTTATGTTTCATATTTCGACAAGACATTAAAGAACTCGTATTAGTGGTTTTACTTTTACCTAAGCTCAAACTTACAGGTTTTCGTCGGGGTAAACGTAATATTTTTTTTAACGTAACATAGATTTCCTCTTTTTCTTGTAGCACCTGTTATGGTGTATAATCATACACCTACTGTGTCTGGCGGCATATTGATGTATGTAATCTCTACTTACTTCTTGCACCTAAATTGTAATAATGAGGAAACTCGAAAAGCATTGCACGTGCACTAAATAACTAACTATGTAAAAATTATTTTTTACATATACCATAATTTAAAGATTAATTTTAAATGTTTTTACATTTTTAGGAATAAAATTTATGTAGAAAGTCTAAATAAACTCAACTCAAGGTAGAATTAAACGAATTTCAAGCTGAATTTTTTAACAGCAAAAGGAACAAGAAGTATAAGGCTCAAATGATGATACTGCTTCTAGTGTGTTAGTAAGTTAATACGGATTCAGAACAAGATGTAAAAGAATTTAGCGACGAAACTGTTGGAGTAGACTTGACTGACAAAGAAGTTCTTAGGAAACCGTCTTTTGTAGGCAAGGATAAAAGGACAAATTGGCACTAACATCCTGAAAACATAAATTTGCGAAATATGCTCAACAAAATTTGGTACAAATTTTTACACTCCCTGTTTTCAATGAAAGCGCAGCAACACAAGAAAGAGTGTTTTTACAGTTTATACCGATAGATATGGTGGGTAAAATTGTAGGTAATACATACAAATAAACTAATTTAACAAAAACAAGACACATTTAGCAGAGTTAGAGATGCTTAAAAACCAATAAGAGAAGAAATATTAGCTTTGCTTGGTTCACTTTATTTTTTAGGGACTAAAAAAGCGAGTCCGACTGACTTATGCCAAATTTGGGATCCTGCTGACAGAAATGTAATATCTAGAGCTTGTACGAGTTCTAAAATATTTCTATTATTGTTTTGTTGTATTTAACTTAACGACATAGTTACAAGACAAGAAAGAAAATAAACCGATAAACTTTGCCCAATTGAACCCTTCTAGATACGTTTGTATCCAATTGTAAGAATAATTATGTAATGACGAGATGCCAATACCATTTTGGGGAAGATATAATTCTACCCAATACTTACCCAGTAAACCAGTTAAATACGAATTAAAAGTGTTTGCTTTATTTGACTTCAAAACATTTTATGTGAGCAATTTAAAGGTATACTGTAAGAGACACTTTGTGTCACGGCTTGTAGGTCTTTACAAAAGAAAAAATAAGAACCTTATATGTGACAATTAGTACAGGAGTAATCCACTGGCTAAAATTCAGCTGAATAAAAAGATAACATTTGTGGGTACACTGAAAAAAAAAACAAAAGTGAAATTCCGATAAAACTGCTATCAAATAAAAATTGATCAGTATTTTCGTCAATTTTTGCTTACAAAAAAGACGTTACTCTAGTTGCTTTTTGCCCAAAAAAATTAAGAGTTGTGCTGCTAATATCTTAAATGCATGACGATGATGCGGTGGATTCAAATAGTAAAAAAACTGTAATTATCTTGTTTTACAATTCAACAAGGAAGAATATATATAGTAGACAAAAAAATTAGAAATTATACGGTTCAAAGAAGAACCTGAAGATGGCCTTTAGTTTCGTCTTTTTTCATTTACAGACGCGGGCAAATATACTCAACTTACCTGTTTAAAAATTTTATCTAAACAAATACAGAAATAATAATGAGGTAAGTAATCAACCATCAGCTAAAATAAGAGAAAAATGTGGTTAAAAAAATATGACATCTGAGCTACAAAGAGAAGCAAAATCCTGACAAGAAGAAATATTGGTAAAAATTCTACTCAACTCAACAACTCTTAGTTTTTGTTTCTGTTTTGTTTTTAATTGAAATTAAGATTTATTATATTTTGATGATGCTTTAAAACATTCATTTATTAACATTAGCATTTACATGAATTTGAATATTTTTTATAAAAGTAAATTAAAATAATTTTTTGCCTAATGATTCTATTCCAGAATAAAAGTTTGTGTCTACTTACCGTGTACGGCAAATCAAATGTGTAAATAATTTTAAGAAAATTCAATAAAATCACATCGATGTAAAAAGTACACTGTAGCGACTGTTTATGAAATATTTCGAGTAGCGCCAAATTGTAGCTCCACCACGGTTAACGTTCAAATTTAGTTTTGTTACTTGGTGCAAGTGTGAGTTAATAAATATATACCTGTTGTTACTTTAATTAGTGTATTGCTTATTTTTTTACTCACGCGGTGTGAGCAAGCACCGTGGCAAACAAACGTTGCTATGGCGCCCAAAGTTATATTTACTTCTTTTTGTTTCTTGAATGTATAATATCGACAAACACCTTCTGCCTTCGGTTGATTATTTTGCTACTACTGCTCACGCTCCTCGGTATGCGTAGCGTTGTAATGGCAAAACCTCTCAACGCAACTACCTCAAGTAAGTAAAATCTACGATTCAAAATCTACCACTGTAAAAGCAGTCAGCTACAAGGATTCTGGGAAGGAGGGGCACAAATTCAACTATTAAGCAACAAATAACAAAACTCATCTATATTGCTACATATAGTGCAAGAACTCTGAGATCTCAATTAGATAAAGTAGAAGAAGGGCTAAACCATTTAATTGGGACATTATTAGTATCTGCAAAACTCGTCTGTCAGGAGAAAAATGCACCACACTTAAATCAGGACATACAATATTTCAAAAATAACACAAATGACAAAGATTACATCGGGAGTGTAGCGATCATTATAAACAAAAAATTCAAATACACTGTCACAAAATTCCAAGCGATATCAAACTGTATTATATATATTGTTATTGCTATAAATAAGAGATATAACTTACAACTTATCCATATATGTGAACTGACCAGTACGGCTGACGACGAACACGTTGAAAACTTCTATGAGGACCCCACCACACCAAAATACCAAGAAAACGCACATAATTACAGAAGATTGGAAAAAGAAAACCTTGAAACAAAACATGTCGGACACTTAGAATTGGGCGACACAAAAAAATAGAAGAATGACCTTAACAAAGAACATACGGTCTAATCTAAATACCTTGGCAAAGCTCAAACAAAAAGACAAAAAATGAAATTGACTATATATATTTTTGAATAACAAAGAAATCTGTAAAAACGTGTTAGTCCTAAATAAATTTTATACCGAAAACGGCCATAGACTCGTAAGAACAAGTATCAACATTAACACGAATGTAGAACGCAATAAATTATTTAATAAACAACGTTACCTAACTGGAGATGTTTTAAAACTAAATACAAGAAAATACCATAACGATTTAAAACAAAAACTAACATTAATAGACATGATACAACCACTAAATATTGACCAACCTACGGACAAAATTACAAACGCCATAAAAATCTCGACTCAAAAAATATGCTCACACACAAGAAATCCCAAAGATTCAAAATTCAGAGTTAACACTCTGAAAGTACTAGAGGATATAAGAAACAGAACAGATAGAACATAGGACACTTTTAAAGAAGTAAACAAAAGGACAAAGCAAGTAATTCGCAAAGATAGAAAGGATCAGAACACAGGAATCATACAAAAAACTATTAGGGATAATTGTAAAATAAACATATTACGTTCAAAACGAACAAAAAGAAAAACAAAAATTGTAAAATGTACATTAAACGCAAGATCCAAAGAAATCCTACAAGTGAAAAAAAAAAACAGATGTCCAGGTGAAGCCCAAACCCAAAGGCATTCTCATATTTAAGAAAGGCGATAATATGAATATCGAAAACTGTCGACCGATATCACTTTTATCACATTTATATAAATTATTTTAACGTTTATTATTACTAATTAATTTATTTATACTAAAAATATGTACACGTTTATAACTAACCGAACTAATTAAATCTAAGGATATTTACTAAAAAGGCTTACACCAATTTATACATAGAACTATCACACAAATATAGTCCGCAGATAACTTTAGTTTAACGCTTATTGTTTACTTTAAAGTTACGTACAAGGTTATTCTCCGTATGTTTATCTCGAACACACGCGTTAATCACTTATTTATTTAAACTTAGATAATTTTCTTAATAGTGCCGTCTTCGAATTGCTGGAATGACTGATCTATGATCTGTTTGTGCCCCATTTATACATTTTGGCCAAACGTTCGAGAATTTTCTATATCTTTCGGTGAACGTTCTCAAAATGTACAAAAACCTAGCGAATGTTCTCAAACTTGAGAATAATTTCTCGAACGTTTCATTATTTACTAAATTCTTAACAAACCACCTGTCAAGAAAACTAGACTTTTATTAGCCATTAGATCAGGCTGAATTTAGAAAAAGGTACAGCACGATTGACCATATTTATACTGTACGTACCCTGATAAAAAATTGTACAGAATACAATATACACCTGGCGTTCATCGATTTTCAGAAAACATTTGACACTATCGAGATGAGATCAGTTTTAAACTCTTTGGAAAACGTACGAATCGACTCTAGATATATACTAAATAATTGAAAATTTTTACATATAAGCATTAATACGAATTAAAATTTACAAAACTGTGATGATAGGCAAAATACCATTACAAAGAACAGTGCGTCAAAGAAAAACCAGCTCACTGAAGTTGTTTACGTTGGCTCTCAAAGAAATTTTTAGTAAGTTAGAAAAAGGCAACAACGGTATCAACGTTAATGGTTTTAGACTAAACCACCTTAGGTTACGACAAATAAACTAAGCATTTGTAAACATAAGTCTAAGAATGAACGAAACAGCAAAACCAAAATACTAACCCCTGATGATGCTAATACATACATAAACAACAATAACATTGGGTGTGTATACAAATACATATATCTAGGTCACGTTATCAAACTTGCGAAAGAAAACCAACATGCAGAAATTACCAGACGAATTAGACTTGCCTAATCAGGTTTCGGCAAACTAGGACACATATTTATAAATCAATAAATACCGAGAAATTTAAGAACTAAGGTATATAATACATGTGTTCTACCAGTCAATACCTACGGACTTAAAACTATATGCTTGACCAAGACATTTACAAATAAACTCAGAACATCACAAAGAGTCATATAGAAGCATGCTTGGTATCTTACTAAAAGAGAGGATCAGATGTGAAGAAAAAGGACAAAGATCAGAGTTACGAAGTAGCAAAGATGAAATGAGAGTGGGTTGGACACGTGGCTAAACAAAATAAAGATAGATAGATATCCAAAATTACAAAATAGAGACAAATAAATAGAAGTGTGGGAAGCCTTCCAAAGAGATAGGTAGACGACATTAGAAGTGTAGCGGATAAAAAGGGGACAACACAGTACAAGATAAAGAAGAGTAGAAGAGACTGGGAGATACCTACGTTCAGGAGTGAACGGATACAAGCTGAAAAAGAAGAAGACTCAATTCTCTCCAAAACGATTGTTGAGCTGCTACTGCTAATTTTTTTTCTTAAAAAAATTTTTTTGTCAAAAGAAAGTCCATTTTAGATCGTACTAAGGCGGTTCTTTACCAAAATGTAATTTTCACAAAAGTTAGTTGCAAAATAAAAAACAACTATTAACGTAAAATTGTGAAAAGAAGCACTGTGATAATCTTTATAGTTTTGTAATTGCATGGTTATGGACATTATCTATTTTTTGAATTGAACTGTGTCCAGGTTCGCAAAATTTTTAGGTAATTTCCAGAATGTTTGCACCTTCTTGAATGATTTTTTTAATGCTACAGTCTGTTATGTTAAAAGTTATTAGTTCAATTCTCGAGTATAAAAATTGTTCTTCAAGTATAAAACTTGTCCTTAGAACCCCCTACTTTTTCGTCGAAATGTCAGATTTTAGACAGCGTATTTATTTCACTTACTGTAAGACCATCGACAAGCTCTGTATTTTTACGCCCGGTGCAATCTTTGCCTTTAGATCGTTTCACGCGAATATGCGGTTAAATATGTGAAGGCTAAATCGGGGTAAGTTTTCTAAATTTTTTTTTTATTGGGGGTTCAATTTGATTCTGTGCTAATTATCTGTAGCGGATTTTGTTTACATGTTTACCGTTATCACTGAAGATAACGAACAGGTGGCATAGTTGGAAAACTTCCATGACGTCACGTTATGGAAAACGTTATTTATTATACACTGTCATGGGTTGGAAACCTTCAGGATTATACCTCTTTTGGAGATGAACTACTACGAAAACTTATTCTGTTAAGTCAAAGGAAAACGCAGCGCATTTGCGATCTCAAATGATTGGATGCTAAAGGGGAACTTTACTTGTGTTAACGTTATATGTTTGTTTGTGTTGAATTTAATATTACTTTTTAGGTAACTCAAGTAAGGAATTAGCTAATCCCCTACTGGATAAAACCTAACTGTGAGTATTGCTATTTCAATTTTTACGATTTGTACTTTGGTGGTCATGTCGATTACGTACGTGCATGTGAGGTGAACACAATTAATAATAAGATCATTTTGTGCTTTACAAACTGATATGCAGTGCGCGTTGAGTTTCGAAGGATTAAATTGTTTTGTTTGTCCGCGATTTTAAATTTGCGAATAAAAATTCATACTTCCTGCTTATGTAAAAGTTTAGACCGACAGGGTCAGCTTATTGTAGGTTGTGTTGCTCACTATACGGTGCAACTTATAATCGATTAGACTTATGTATCAATGTTTGGGAAAATTTAGATTTATGTACCTTCTTCATCCTCTGTGATAACATAAATATATATTCTGTGTTATTACTTTTATGATGTTATTTGTTCTTTTGCAGCTACGGGTAGAGTTAGACGGTATCTCCCTAATTTAATATTTCACCGTCTTGGCGCTTAGATTTACGTTATATTTCACATCACAAAGCCTGCGATCCCTCTTCAGAGAACCTGTGCTAGCCGTTGCTTTGTTTTGTTACAAGAAGACCAGCGTAACAAATATTGGCTGTTCAAGTCGAGGAACCTGTTTTTCTCGTAACAAATCATCACTGAGTTTATATTTTGGGGAACACAAGAGTCCGACCAAAGTATGAATTTTGTAACATCTAGAAAATTAGATAGAACGGCAGTCATAGTTTTTATTAGCGCTGAAAAAATGTGATGACTTTTCTTCCATGAACACAGCACAGTCAACGTTTTTCTCTGAAATACCTAATTTGCAATGGCCTGTATGGTTGTAAGTGTTGAGTTTTTTGCTGAAATAAGAACAAGATATATTTGCTTTGGGCAATGCACATACATTTTCTATGTCAAAGCACAACACTGGGGTGTTTTTATCAGTATTTCTCCTATCTACCTTTTAAGCAGCCTTGTATATATATTTTTTTTACTTCTTTGTGTTAATTATATCTTTCTATCAGCTCATTATTTATGGCCCTTGATAAATTTTGAGCAATTTTATGTTTTTCACATAAATCACAACAATCAGATTTCGGTTTTTAAAATTCAATATTTAACAGTTTTGCGTTCTTCTACAGCTGATACAATTTCTTCAATAAAAACTTATTTTGGGGCAAATCCAAACTTGACAAACCTTTTGACAAAGTATCCGTTTTTTTAGAGGACAATGATCGTGAAGTCAAATTAATCACAGTTCTGGGTTTTGTGTTTGCATAGACAACACGTTTTGAAGGCACTAATTTGTTAAATTTTTTAAGTCGATTATTTGTAACTATCTCTTTGACTTTTTAGGCTTGTTAAAAAAAAACGACCAATGAGTCTCCAATCAGAAGGTGAAAGGATCCTGGCAAGTTATAGCTAAAAGTAAAATAACGATTTATTAATAATATTAGTTTCTCTTCTAATCAAATTAATACGTTCTCTAATTAAAGAAAGACCTGCGCGAATTAATATTATTAAAGCAGATTCGGATTTTATATGATGACTTAGTTTTAAGCACTTAGGAACAACGGAATTATCACGACAACGTATAAGAAAGTTTAATCTACACAGCAGTCTTACCAGTTTAATACGAAAGGTTGAAAACTTTTTCGTTTTCATTTTAATATCTTAACTATAAAAGATTGTTATAGTAGAATTTAGGTTTCCACGGGTTTTATTTGTAATACAATTTTCCATTCTACACAATTCCCGCGTAGTTGTTATCACACAAGCTGAGTTTTTGTTACATGTTGCAGTGAACATCTCCAGAGCAGAGAAACAAACATAAGAGGAACGAGTAGAAACGTGCTTTGGAAACCAGTTTTATTGATCGGAGACCGGTCCATAAGAGCAGGACTTTACGGCGCAATTAATCAGTTTGTTACGGGTTCTGAAGATTTCGACTGCAACGCGTAATGGAAGCTCAGCTTGTATGATAACAACAACACGAGAATTATCCAAAATGGAAAATTGTAAATCAAAACCTTATCCACCAACATTAACTTTACGAGAAAATTAGTATTTTAATCTACCCTTGGTAGCTATCACTTTCGGGAAAGATAATCTTTCTATGACTTGATTTACACTTAAAATGTCGCAGTTCTTCATTCTCAATACTTCTATTTTATCTCTAATAATAATACAAATATAATTATAAATTTTTTTCTCTCTTGAAAATTGTACCAGCTAAAATGTACCTTCTTAAAAATACTCTTCGTACTGTCGGTTGCTAGCATTATCTTTGTTTTAAGTAATCATTATAGTCTAAGATTTATTCAAAGCTAATGTATGAATTACTATCGTTTTGTTTTCTTTAATCTTTCTTTATAGCAGGTTTCGTTAACAATTTTTATCTTTTAATAATTTTATCAGAGTTCTAAAGACAGAAATGTTAAAATTTTCTCGGTTTGCTTGTTTTTTTGTCAATCTTTTTAGATTCATGCGAATAAATTTAACCCTGAAAAAGAGTAGGTACTATAGGTGTAGAAGTAGTCAACTTTTCTCGTGTCACTTTGCCTTTCTTTTCTTTTGCACAACTACCATTGTATTACTTACCTCTTCAAGTTAAGTATCATTTACATTTCTCTTTTTATACAGAATTTCGGTAAATATATATCAAAATCTCGTCTCTATCTTTAATGTTGTTGCTATGATCAGTGGCTATATGGTATTGTTAAGCCTGCTTTTTTATTAGTATTAAATGCATTTTATTCATGTTTCTGGTTTCTCAATTATTTATTTACGCCATTATTTTTATTTGCTACGGTTGTTGGTAGTTGATTCTTAAGCAGTTCTTCTTCATTATTCTTTGAAACTTTTTTTTGTTTTGCATTTCTGTTTTTTGTTTTGCTTTTTTTGATCTAAATTGTTCACTATAGTTTTGTATAAACAAGTTAAATGTTTATAAAAACCAAATAAATATTTATTTTTCACATTTTTACTCCATTCACTATGGTTTTTAAAATCAATTAATCATTTGTCTATCTAAATATTTTTTAATAAGCGGTATTCTACTTTTCAATTCATCTGCTAATTTTTGTTTATTTACATTGTTTGATCTTACATTTTTAAATATCCGTCAAAGGTTACAGCATCTGGATTCCACGGAATTAACTCATTTCTGAAAACCATTCACTAAAATATTTGGTGTTATCAAACAGTTTTTCCAGTAATCAAAAAAACTATGCTTTTTGAAGTATGGGCGAATCAATGATTTCCAAATCCCATTATTGCTCCGCAATTTTCTAAGCACTTTTCAATAATCGAAATACGGAAACATCTATTGTTTGTATGAGGTGTGTTGAGTTTGAGTACAGGATATATAAGGTTTTCCATTGTCAGCACAAAATTTGCTGGTGTGCATAGTTCAGTACAAAATGTGTTTATCAACAAACAGTGTCAGTGGCGAAAGAATCTTACTGTAGATTGACCATTTATAGAATATATTTGTAATTAATTTCACACGCCAAGAGTTAGCTCCAGAACACTGAGAAGAAGAAGTTCATTTGATATTTGTTCATGCTTAAACACAACTATTGGAAGAGCAATGGTACCAGCAACATTCTCTTTCGCTCCTGCAATGGTTTTGTAGTTTCAGCAAAATTTAGAATTCAAGGGTAATTTACAAGGTCTAAAACTGTATTTAGTTTAGATAAAATTATTGTTACTACTGGTTAGGTACCTACTACAGCTTAGGTACTACTGGTTATGCCAAACGACACATATAAAATGGTATTTTTTAACATTTAAATTTGCAGTGTCTATGCACTTAATAAAATTTTTCTGCGTTTTTGTTTATCTTTTACAAACAAAAACGTTCAAAAACTAAGACTAAACTCTTTTACAGTTAAATCAAAGAAATTACATTTTTTTACGTGTCATCTACTATTTACGTAATTTATTGTCAATTTTAATAAATTATTTATTGTTAAATGTGTATTTTTATAGATTTAATTGTAATTTGTTATTGTTAAAGATAATTTAAGTATTAGACAATTTTTTTTTAATAAGATTAGTTTAATCTGATTTGTTGAAACTGCTTGTTGCAAAAAACACATACTATGTACTGCTAGTGACAAACAAATTACATTTTAGTTCACAAGAAACATACGACAAAAACCTGCAGTAGTTTATTTGAATTTCAAAATTAAATCTCTCTTGAAATTCAATTGTACATTTTTCCGTACGAATAAAGAAAATTGAAACGAAACCCTATCAAAGACACAATAAAATGACCGCAAAAATGTACAATTCACAAATCAACAATGCAGTTAATATAAAAATAAAATCAATAAACCGTTATAACATCGAAATCGTATTTTAAAATATGCTTTGACAATATAAATATAATGGTTTTATTTACATTTGCCTTATTCACTATTTGTTATCTAAAATAAAGTATTCCGTAAATGGTTTTTAAAAAATAATTTTGTTGTTAGTTGTTTCATTCTACAAAAAGTAAATAAAAGTAAAAACATATTTAAAAAAAATAGAACACCATCGAATTACATAAAAAGCTTATTAACAAATAGCAGAATACATAATGTAAAACAATATTAGTTTTTACTTTAAAAAAAACAATATTTATTTTAACTTTCTTTTAGACACTATTAAGTGTTAGTGAAAATCCTTTTTATAATTCGAAGGTTAGAAAGGTTTAAAACTTGAATAATGTAAAATGTGGCCGGTTGTTTGAAATTCGACATTGCAACTAATGGAAGGTACAACCAAGTACATAATTTTAAATTCTTTTTCATACTTTATAAATATTTATGTTTTGTTATTGACTACTGATAAATAAAAAATATTACCGTTTGAAGTTAAATAAGTTTTTAAAATTAATATTTTGCTAATTTTTTATAGTAAGCATCGCTATGTTTTTGCAATATTTACAAAAAACGTTTGTTTGTTATTATTAGCTGTATGTAGTATAATCGTAAACAAATAGTAAAACCGATTTTTAATAAGAAATTACAACTACTCTACTACAAAAGCTTGTTTAGATAAGCATAAAAATTAGAATTATTTGTAATGGTACCATTATTTTTTTTAAATACTATAAATAGTTTTATAGAGTGTACTGACGTTTTTATTTAATAAGAAATTTAAATGATTGTAATAATGTAATAGAAATAGATTTTTTTGTAATGTTTTAGAGTACTGTTATACAAAAAAGCTCAGCTTTTTTCTAATATTGCATGTTACACTAACTCTTTAACTTTGCACTTTAAAATTATATAAGTTTTAAGTGCAAAGTTATTATGTTACCGTTAAACAGCGCTACAGAAGCACACTGTTTATTTTGTTACAACAATATTTGTATTAATTTTTAATTGATCATTTAAGTTTTTAGTAGAAGTTTGTATTAGTTTAGTTGCTTGACTTGTTAATTTCAATTCATAATTTTTATACTTAAAGAAGATTATATCACAACCAGACTTTTTGTCAAAAATGACACATTACGTTTATTTAACAGTATTAAGTTATAACTGTTTTAATTTTTAAAGTTGCAAATCAAAGTTTTAAGTCATACCTTTGATTAAAATGACACTGTGTTAAAAACTCTAACAAATCACAAAAAAATAGGGTATTGAAACGTTAGAGAAATTATTCTCAAGTCCGAAAACTTTCGCGAGGTTTTTGTACATTTCCAAAACGTTCACCAAAAGATATAGAAAATTCTCGAACGTTTGGACAAAATGTATAAATGTGGCACAAACAAATCATAGGTCAGTTATTCTAGCAATTTGAAGAAGGCACTGTTAAGAAGATTATTTATGTTAAAATAATTAAGCGATTAACGCGTGTGTTCGAGATAAATATACGGAGTATAACCTTGTACTTGACTTTAAAGTAAACAATAAGTGTTAAACTAAAGTTATCCACGGACTTTATCTTCGTTTAATTACTTCGGTTAGTTAGAAACGTGTACATATAATATTTTTAGTATAAATAAATTAATTAGTTTTAATAATAATCTTTACAGTATTATAGGTTCCGTGTAGAATTTTTGCACATACAGACTTAAGTATATTAAATAACTCAGCGCTGTTTGTAAAAATGTAGTAAAACTTATTAGTAGAGGAATTTTATTATGTCGTTAACTGTAACTTAGAATCAAAAATCAAAATTAATAAACTAAACATCGAGAATTTGAGAAGTCTAAGTATTTCTCAAAAACGTTAATTTATTTAAAAACAAAAATGTTAAATAAAAATAAATTTACTGACAATGATACGTTTAGATTCGATATAAAATAGTAGCAATATAAACGTTTTAATAACAAATTCAACGACAAAAGCCAAAACAACCTGTAAAAAAGTACCGGCGAATGTCTGTAAAACGGATGATAGCAACATTTTGACATAACTCAATTATAGCGCCACATTTCAGATCCTGAAAAACTTGACAAACTTCTGAAAAACATTTTGTTATCTAAATTTTTATAAATAAAACTGAAAATATTTCAATCGAGACATTTTTTAAACGTAAAAATAACTACAAACCAGTAAATTAATAAATGTTTAATTTCCCCGTAGGAAGGGCATACCAAAAACTAATCTCGGTTTATTTTATGGTTTCGTTTTGTGTTTCAAGAAGCACTTTATCACGCCACTAAAATTTATAAATTTTTACGCCAAAAACACATTTGCATAGGAACTAAATGTGTTATGTATTTTGACTATTTCTAAAATAATCTATCACTTCAAGTAGTCTTTTTTACTTTTTTTTATGAATGTATTAATAAATTTTTTTTGTCAAGCACAACAAATTCAAATTCCTGATTACTAACTTTTGTGGAAAACTTTTAAAAAAAATTTCAACAAACAAAAAATTTCAAGTAGTTGTTATTAAAACTAGAAATCAATATAAAATTAATAAGAAGTGTCGCCTTATTTTACTTTAATAGTTTGTTATAAACTTTTAATTGATTTAATTAATTGTACAAGGTTTTTTTGCATTTACTTTTTAAAGATTTTTAATAATTCTATTAAAATAAAAAATTAAGAAATAAAAATTGGAAATCTTCTAACTTTCTGGAAAATTTGTATACAAAAAAAAGTGAAAACAAAATGGAAATGTCATGGATAAATTTTCCTAACAAACAGATTGAAATTTATTTCAGCAAAACTAAATTTCTTCTATTTTTCTTCTTCTCCTTCTTCTTCTGCTTTTTCTTTTCTTCTTTTTCTTTCTTTTCCATACTTCTTATACCCATAAGGGATTAGATTTCTTCTGATACCCGTTCGGTGCATTGCTAGATATTTCTATTATCGTCTTCCCTCTTCTTTTTCCTATTTCTTCTATTTTTTGTATCAATTCTTTCTAGGTTTTTCTACTTTTTTTTACCTTATCACCAATCTACTCTGTTTTATCCGTGTTGTGTCCATACCGTTTAAGCTGCGTAATTTCTTTGTTATTGTTTCTTTTTGTGTCATTTGTTTGTTTTATTTCTTTATTTCGTTTTTTACCCATCTTTGTTTTTCCTGCAATCCTTCTAAAAAAATTTCAATTCTGCCGCATTAATTTTTACTTCTTGTTTATTTTGTAAATCCCACATTTTACTCGCGCCTATAAAAATAAATATCTCCACTGCGTTATACACTCTTATTTTAATTTTCTTGTCAATTTCTCGTTTTCCAAAAATTGTCTTATTTAACGCGTAATAGATTTTAACACTTTTATTTATCTTATTATTTACATTCCCATCTATCTTTCCATCTTCTTTTATTACAATTCCTAGATATTTGTATATTGTTACATTCTCTAGTTTTTCTTCTTTAATGTATACCTCTCCATTTTCTTCTTTGTTTTTGTTAATTATGATCATTGTATATAGCTCTATAGCTTTTACAGCCGGCATACTCCCGTTTCTTGTAAATTAAAATGATAATGTCATTTTGCTATTCTTATGGGATTTGTTTTTCTTCTTCTTTATGTTTCCTTGAATATATTTAATAGCCATTTTCTTCTTTTGTCTCCTTGCAATTTTATACTTTCTGGTTTTATTTTGTTTTGTCCGCTTGCCTTTCGTAGTTTGTGGTTCTCATTGCTTCATCTAGTTTAAATTTTCTAGAGTTCATTTTTCTTCAATTTTTTTTATTTTTCACTGTATTTCTAGTAGTCTCCTTTCCATTTGCTCCTAATTATATTCCAAATTTAATTGAGAAGAATTCCATCTATATTTTTAGTATGCTTTTAGTATCTGTTTTTAATTCATTATTTTTGTTTTTTATTCCTTTCATTATATTGTTTTTATTTTTCTTCATACCTCTTACAGCATTCCAGAATTTCCTGTTATTTTCTTAATATGTTTGTACGATTTCTTTTCCGAAGTCTTTCCAGCTTTTTCTTTATGCTTCTGCTACCACTTTCTTTTTTTATTTTTTTTTATTTCTTGATTCCAGCACACTGTTTTTTTTGATTGTTTTTATGTATTTTTGTTTTACATGTTTCCTTTGCTATTGTATGTATTGTTTCTCTACAAGTTCTCCACTTTTTTTCTAGTGTCCAATTTTCTTGCACTTAGTGCTTGATAGATTCTTCTTGTTACCTCATTCCTTAGTCTATGTATTAGTATTTTTTCAGATTCTTTTGGTTTTTCAAATAGTATCTTTATATCCTTAATTCTTGTTACTAATCTGTGTTGTGTGTCCTTTTCCGGCCCTAACATTGTGTTAATCTGATATATTTTATTTTCCATCTCTTGTGTATATACTATGTAATGTTTTTCTATGCAACCCATACCGTTATTTTTGTCATTTTCCATTCTTGCATTCCAGTCGCTCATGATCACTACTTGATTATTTTCTTCTCTAATTTTATCTAGAAGTATTTGTTGAGCGGAGTAGAAATCTATAATTTCTTGTTCTTCTGCTCCTTCTACTGGAGCATATACTTGTATTATACTTATTTTTCTGTGTAATGCTATTTCCAGTGTCATAATTCTCAAACTTATTCCTTCAAATTTACTTACTGCATTATCTACTTCCTCAGCTATAATTAACCCTACTCCCTCTTTTGCGTTTTATTTTTCATGCCTTCCTGAGTAGTATAATTTTTATTTATCCAATAGTAATTTACTTACTTTTTTTTGTTTCGCTTATTCCCATAATTTTTGTATCATAGTGTTTCATCTTTTGCAGGATTACCCATTATTTTTATTGTTAACGATGTTATATTCTACGTTTCTATTTTCAAATGTTTACTTATTCCTGTTTTTCTTCTTGTCCTTACATCTATCGTTTTCATTTGACTTGCGTTCAGAATTTGTTATTATTCGTAACTGTTTTCATAATTCTTCATTGCCTTTGTTTTGGGATGATTTTTCGCTTATTTTTCTAGTTTTCTGCCTTTTTCCTTTAGGGTTATTTTCTATTTGATTGTTTATCTCTGATTGTTGTATTTCCAGATGGTTTTCTTCTTCTGTGCCTTCTTCTATTAGTTGTTGCATTGTCCACATTTATTCGTTAATTTTTAGTTTGTTATGTATTAATCTTGCATTGTAGCCTTTCTTTCTTGCTTCCATCATATATTGTATTAATTCCTTTCTTTCTTTTCGGACACTTTTTGGATAATCATTTATACATATATTTTATCCCTTCAAACTCTTTGTGGCTCTTGGTATCTTTGTTTTCTAGCCAATGTTATTAATTCAATTAAAACTATTGTATTAACATTAGAATGTCTTTCGGGTTTGGACCGTGTCATAGTTGCAACCGAAGCTGCCATTCCGGCCGTGGAAACCTTTGCTATTACATAAAACTATTGTTTTCTTTTTCTTCTGTTATCCTTTCCAGTCTTTCAATTTCCTGGATTTCTTTATCCATATCTATTTCAACTTTCATGTCTCTAAATATTATTCTAATTATTTCTTTTAACTCTAAATGTTTAGTTAATTTTTCTTCTACTCTTTGTATTATAATTTTCTCTTGCCTCATCTCTTTTTTATTAGTATTTCCAGCCTTATATTTTGTGTAGTTATTATCTTCTTAACTTCTTCGTTCTCTTTTTTTAGTTTTTAATTCTGTGTTTTAATTTGTTGTTTTTCTTTACTTATCTTGTCTAATTTCATATTTATGCTTTCGGTTTTCATATCTAAATCATTTAATTTATTTAATTTTGTATTTATTACTTCTAGTATTTTTTCCTTTTTGTTTCTTTATCGTTTTAAGTAATATGATCCTTTGAAAAATTTGAAGAGTTGTTTTAAAAGAAGTAGAATAATAATTAAGCTATTAAATAAGACTAAACAGTCAACATTAAAAGTTAAAAGAAGAGATATTATCAATCGTACATGTCAATGCTGTAACCGATACTTTAAAGCTTTATAAAATCTTAAGCTTTTGCGGTTGTTATGTTTATGATTGAAAGCGACTTTTGACTTAGAACGCGTCGTAGCTGAACAGCCAGATTTAGGCTTGGTCCTAGACTCTCCTTGAGAGCCAAAACAAGAAGTAGAACTTAGCCTTTGACATTGCAGCTTGCATCTTCACAACTAAGTGTATTCGTATGGTTATGTGATAAAAATCTTAGTTTTTTACTTCCATAATCTATTTTTGCTTAAATTGTATTGCTCCAAAGCATAGCGGCATTTCTAAAAACTCCGTCATCTATCTCGTCTAAACAACATGATTAGCACCAGGTATTTGAAGTAACAATAGCATTGTTTGTTTTGATATTAATTGCAAAAAAACTTAATGCTTACGTTTTTTGTTAGAGTATGTTCTAACATTATGTACATTAATAGCGTTTGACGTTAATTTATTTGTAAATTATAAACATATAAACCTGCACAGCAGGTAAATGTCTCTAATTTTGTTTGTTTACAGTTTCGATTTTAATTTAGTATGGCGACAAGAAATAGTCGAAATAAACCATTGACTAACGCGGAGCTGGATGCCATTATAAATAACCTCTTTATGAGCAAACTGAAACAGGTGAACAAGTGAAAAAAGTTTGAGGCAAGAGACCATAATTTCGGTTTGGAGGTTTCTTCTGATGCCATGGACAAAAATTCAAGCACAAAACTTGATGGTCACAAAGAAGAAGACATATATTAGTATCAGTTTGCTAAAAACAAACAACATTAATGGATCCAAAATTGAAAACTTTAAATTTGTATAAGACGTCATAATATTGTAATCCATTTGCAAGACCCAAAAGAAAAAGCAAAAAATGTAGTAATCGATGATATTTATGATTTATACATTACAGATGACATTTTGAACATTTTTCTAGCGTATACAAATTTAAAAATTTATAGATGCAAAAAATTTTAAAAAGCTTGTCTATTACATACAAAACTATTAAATATCGCTGAATTTAGAGCATTTATAGGATTACTATACTTACCTGAAGCAGTATAATCGGGAGGAGAGAACGTTGCAGGCTTGTATGCTAAAGATGGATCAGGGCGCGATGTTTTTTCGCGTTACAATGAATGTAAATCGTTTTATGTACATACACTCTTGCTTGTGATATAACGTAACTATCAACCAAATGTCAGTTCTATTCCATGGAAGATACAGGTTTAAGATGTGTATGCCCATAAAAACCGGCAAAATTTCGAATTAAAATTGTGTATTGGCGATACCGGTACGTATGGTTTACACCATAAACAAAATCAAAAGCATACTAATGTATATATACCAACAAACAACGTGCTTAGACTTGTAACCACTATTGAAAAAACAAACCGTAACGTCACTGCCGACAATTGGATTTGCTCGTTAAAATTGTGCCAAAAACTACAAGAAAAAAGACTCACCATCTTAGTAACTATACCCAGTAAACACGGATTGAAACTGTTACAGTCACAAAATTAAAACAATTGTTTCATTACGTTGTTGCGTGTTAGTTCCATTTTTATATCATTTACATGTAACTGACAGTGAATAAATTGAAAGAGTTCCGATTTTTCACAATCAGTTTTAAACCGTTTCAGTACTTGCAATTTTTATCCCATAATCAGCAACCGTCTAAAAACTGATTTATTAAAACCGAATATTTTTTGAATAACTAGAATTGTTTAAAGATCGATTTATTAAGATTGAATTATTTTCAAAACAGTGGAATCGCTCTTGTAAAAACGAGTACTTTGTGATTAGTCAGCATTAGTCGTTGCTATACTTTTAATTACTGTCGTCAACGCTGGCGCTGCAAATTGATATCTGTTCACTTGTTCGGTTGTAGTTTGATAAGTGATGCTGTGTGTACAATTACGAAATGGAACAATTATCGGTAAGTCGAAACATTTTATTATAATCCATAAATGTAATCGATATTATTATCATTTCTGTTCTTTATGTATCATGTTTTAATTTGTATATAAAAAATGTAAATTAACACACATGGTTGCGTTAAGGTAGATTATTGCGTAAATCTGATGATACTTTAGGATTTATAATTACAGTTCAATTTTTCAAGTTTTCTATACGATTATGTACAGCTTAAGGTATTCACAGTGTTTTTATAACTTTCTAATGATTGCTAAAGTGATATTTATATTGAGTTTGTGTTGTTTTTGATTAAAAAAATATAATTAATTTTGTGTAACTCTATGATTATGTATGTATATAAATGAAATATTTATTTCTATGTTACAGATGCGGTTAAAAGTTGCTACCCAACAGTAACTGATGCAGTTTTTGAGGCTTCCGTGAAAAGACCACATCCAGGAAAGTTGCAATATGTAAAAAACTCAATGTGATATTGTATTTAAAAATATTTATTGTGCAATAAAATTTGAAACGTGCATTCGAAAATTTATTATTATATTATTGAAAGAATTGTTTTAGTTCATTATTGAAACAAAAAAATCATACATGTATCGATCATTTAGTATCAGTTCAAGAACGAAGCTTTTAAAACGTAAACCGAATGCAACATTTAGTTTGCAACAGATTTGAATTTAAAATACCGAAACTATACTGATTCAAATAAGTGAAACAGCGATGGACTTATAGCTATTTTATTGCAGTTAGGTTTCTTTTATGTTTGAAACAAGAGTGAATCATAAATTTTTTGTTTTGAAACTGTTACTAAACATTATCAATTTTGTGTTTACTGGGTAGTTAGTAGTTAACTACTTTTACAAAGTAACTTTCCAAGCATTGTATATTTTAACGTTTATTTAGCTTATATTAACGACAGTATATGTTAAACCAATATTGACTTAATGTGCATAATGTAGAAAATAATGTGCACAATAGAATATAAAACTTTCTATGATTAGTGATACAGTACTTGCTGTATTATATCAGTAATATTTTAATTGCGGCAAAATATGAAAGTGCTATAATATTGGTCCTATGTTAAACCAATATTAATTTCGACAATACTGGATCCAAATGGAAAATTTGTATAGGGCTCATATCGCTCAATGCAAAATAGTTCTGTCACGATTTTAACATTGGTTCAATATATAGCCGATCAATACCCAATGTTTATTGTTACTTGGCTAGTGCTTTAAATTTTGAAAAACTTGCATTTTTAGTTATAAATGCAGATACACTCTAAAAATTTTCATAGATTATGTTTTTAAATAAAATGAAAAAAATTTAAAAAAAACATTATTATGAAATACTAAACGCAGATTCACTACGTCGACAATTACAGTTTTATTAGTTCTTCTACAAAATAAGTTTTTTTAAAATTATTTTAATAAAATCTAGTTGATTTTTGTGGTTAAACGGAGTTTTAAATTTTAAACATTTGCTTTTTTTTACAAAATAAGGATGTACTCTAAAGATCCATAACACGCTTAAAAATTTTGATACGTGTCAGTCTACAACTGACAAATGTAATAATAAAGTTTCTTTTGTAATTCCTTTAAAAAGCAAATGATATAACATAACATATAACAATTTTAATGTTACAAACAAAAAATATTTTAAATTTAAATTTAATCAAATGCTGGTATTTTTTATAGTTTCAATATAATAATAATAATAATAATAAAAAAGGTCATACTAAACAAAATAATTGTCGACGTTCTAAACTTTGACATTTATTATACAAACAGTTTATTATTTTTCAATTCAATTTTCTATAAATATCAAATTTTCTTTTAAAATTGAATTTATACTGTAATTGCAATTATTTGTATCATGTCTTAATTTTGCTTTGATAAAACGTATTTATTATAGAAATTATTGACAATAATTGGGTTTTTAATCGAAAACAAAATAAATGTAAATTTAAAACTGGTTTTCAATCATTTTAATTAATTAATTATTCTTGACAAATATACACTTTTGGTGATATAATGATACTACAAAATAGAAAAATGGAAAAGTAATTTAATTAAATACAACAATAAACTAATTGAAATTGTATTTTCTTATTAATAAGATCTGTTTTTGCACGTCAGTGCCATGTTAAAAAAGTATTAATTTTGAGTAATTACTTTTTTTTAATAATATAAATTACACAGGTCTGCAAGTAAAATATTGCATTCGATTTCTATACATTTTCTTAGAGATTTGTTCTTCCACACCAGCATTTTTTTTGCTACACTCAAGTTTAATTTTATCAGTTGTAGCTGGCCAAAAAAAATTAATAGTTGCAAAAGGTAGTGGTAGGGGGTGATGGATAAAGTAGCTTCAGCATTAACAGGAAGGTTGCATAATCGTGTCGAAACGGGTTAAACGTAGATAGTAAGTAACATCACTGATGACGTTTAACATATTGTAACAAATTTTAAAACTAAATTTATTTAGACTAAGTATTTACACATATTCAAACTAATTATTAAATATAACTAAATTATAGAACGTAACAATTTAAAAAAAAACAACTTTAATTTATGTATTACTATCGCTAGGTATTTACTGTCTGCACTTTTTATTTATGTAAAACTGGTATTTTTTTTATTTATAACCGCACGTGCACTTTATTTTTTAAACCGACAGTCTTTGTAAGACTTCCGACTTGATTTGAAAAAATAAACTCGATCTGCTTTCGAATACTTTTTATATTCATACGTTATCTGCTTTGAGAACATTCCTATGCGTTTCAATATTAAGACATGTTATCTGTGTTATTAGGAATAAATACAAACAATCTGTTATTAGATTAAATTATGTTTAAACTAAATAAAATTATTAATTTGTACGGAGCTCCGTTTCTACGACATGGCGTTTAGCCTCAGATTTACTAATAAGTAAATTTAGTATTTTGCTGGTACACTCAGTCTATATTTAGTATTCAAACGACACTGTGATTATTATTTTATTTCTGAAAAATAGCTTGCAAAAGTTGAATAATTTCTCCCGGCAGTTTTTGTTATTACATATGTGACAAACACAGTAAAAAGTAAACATAAGAAACATAAATGAGTTTGTGAAAAAAGTATATTGCGTATTTCAAATTGAAATTTGGAGACCAAGACAAAACATGAACTCCGCAAGAATATCTTTACACAACCGACTGCTACTTCTGTACGGTAGATGTAAAAAGATTTAATACCAAAAAATAAAAAGAGAATATGTTACCTTAACCTTGACTCAACTATTTATCCAGTGTCCTATGCTTTTAGAATATCAGTTCTACAACCACCTTTTAAATTAGACATCTTGGGTGAGTCAGAAAACTCATTAGCTTTTTAAGAGTTTAGATTTTTCTGTTGATAAGGTATCTCAATTTTTAGTGACAGAAGTTTTTCTAAAAATGCAACCAAATTACTAAAATCAAGGCTAAAAATAAAAAAACTAACTAACTCAGACATAATTTGTGTGATACTGGGATTGACAGAAATTATTTACTCAGTTTTTCGACAAAGAAAGTTTATTGTAATGATATTTATGTACTTATGACGTGCTTTGATTTAGTATTATTGATTGAATTAGAATGGCTTTCTCAAAACAGCATAATAAAAATGTGATATATTTTTTCTATAAAAATCTCGGTTTACAGAGAAGATCAACGGACGGTTCTTATTTTAACGGTTGAAGCTCGATCATTTCTGTTTCCGCTGCTGGATGAATCTGCTCGTTAATATGCTTTTTCTTGAGGTCTCTTAGACGTTGCTTACCGAAATAGTAGATTCCCAACATGAAGGCTACTATGCTCAGTACAATTGCGGTGGTAGTGCCGCTGGTGGTAATAGAATGTTGTCTTGTTTTTTGCCAAATCGTTTCCTTTAATTCTTGTTGCAAATTGTTTTCTTTTTCTTTTAGGCTGCCCAATTTGTCCGAGGCTGTAAACACTGGTTCTTCCTGAATGTCTTTAAAATCGCAATGTTCCAAAGTCAGATTCCGGGGAAGAGGGATCGCCTTAGTATAACTGGCGATAACACAAAGAGTTTCCACCCTCTTTGGTGTTAATATATTTAGCTTGGTCTTAATAATACAATCCTCCGTTATTTGAATGACTCCTGTACTATTGAGTAAAACATCTTCTCTCAAGCCGCTGCATGTTACCGCAATCTTGATGGGTTTGCTGATAATAAACATCCAGGTGTTGACCATATAGAGTTGCTTCCATACAATGGAGTGGATACTATTTTTTCGAATTCTGCATTTGGTCGGTTCACTACGTTGGTATATTTCATCGATTATGCAATTGGGATTGGTTTCTATGTTCTTCACTACAGCTGGCACACATAGATAATTGTTATGTCTTGTAGTGATTCTGTTTTTGAATTCTTCGTCACTTAACTGAAAATATAGCTGCGTGTTGTAGTCCACAGCTATAACTTCGTTTGGTATATCCATAATCCAATATGATCCATTCTCAATTTTAAGTGGTGTTGGAGTTATTTTCATCAGCACGAAGTCGGTACTGTCGGCAATCGGGAAGTAACCAAACACGTGGATATATGCTTCATCATGTTCAACCTTCATTCGTATTATTGGAGACGATATAATGTTAAGATTATTTGGAAGCTTACTGTTGGCTTCTTCTATGATCTTATGGACATGGGCCGGTGTGATGATATCGTAAAGACTGCCTCGATTGAAGTGAACTTCCAACAATTGTGAATAGTAGTTGCAAAGTTCGCTTATAAAGTTGGTTGCTACTTGATAGGTGCTTAGTAGATGAATGTTTAATTTATTCTCGTCAGTAGCTCTGTACCATGATTGCATCTTGTTGATTACTTCTATGCCTTCGTTTAATTTGGTTCTGAATCGTTCTAATTGGTTGTTGATCCTTGTCTCAGTGTCATTGAAAGTGGATAACGCAGCGATCATGAATTTGGTTTGTTGGTTTGATGTTTTGATTAGTTCTTGCTGATTTTGTTCCAGAGTATTGATATCTTTGTAGACCTCATCATTGACTCCAAATACATAATTAAGGAATTTTCCCAGAATTCCTCTCTTTGACCGATTGTGTATGATTCCAGTCATACTATCCTTGATCCATTGCATCTTGTGTTTTTGGTCTGTCAGGTGATGAATTAACGCGGTGCATTGTGTTTTGTCTAAAAGTGATTGCGTTTCTTCACATAACTTTTGAAACTCCTTGACAACATTGGAAACGGAGTTTGAATCTTCTTCTATTCTGGCCTTGTCGTATTTTACTTCAATTCTGAATATTCCTCGTTCTATCCTTGCGTGGCCGATGTGTTCGATTTATAGTCCTGGTTGTAAAAATTGTAGCGTATAGGTAGCTTTAGTGGATTTAGGTGTAGTGCTGAGGATAAATCCTAACACCATAAGTAGTAAACTGACACCGATAGATGTAGGTTTTTTTCTCGATTGTGGTTTAGCTGTGATTGCCATGTTTGCATTGGTTGCTCGTACTTTAGTTTCATTCTTATTTGTATCGATAGTCGCCTGGTTTTCTGGTAATACTGGTATAGGAATTATTTGGTGGATACTTCGTTTAAAGATGACTTCTTTTTCCAAAAATTTATCCGCTCCAGACAAAACATCGTCGCCATAAAAGTCTTTCAAGATGACTTTAGATACCTTTGGGTATAATACTTTTTTGCCTTCAGGCAATTGCTGAAGAGTTCTTATTGCAAGAAATGGTGCAGAAGTTGTCCCATACGTGACAGTCGTGAGGCAAAATTCTTGTATTGGTGTGAATTGGTCAAACCTCCATAGGATCCGGTGAAATCTTTGGTTTTCTTCAGATATCTTAATTTGACGGTACATTTTCTCAATATCGGCGCTGAATGCAATTTGATGTTTTTTCCACCGTAGTAGTATTTCGGAGAGTTCTTGTTGCAGTCTTGGTCCGGCGTACATTAGTTCGTTGAGATTCACTCCATTGGATGCTTTAGATGATGCGTCAAATACTACTCTTAGTTTTGTAGTGGTACTTGACTCTTTTAAAATTGGTTGATGTGGAATGTAGTATTTTCCTTCGTCTAGTAGATGGCGTGGAACTTCTTTTATGTGGCCGAGGTTTAAATATTCTTGCATAAACTTGTGGTATTGGTCTGCCAAGTGGTTATCCTTTTGTAACTTTTTCTCGAGTTGTAGTAATCTTGCAATGGCTTTAGTTTTGGAATATCCTAATTCAGGTGCGAAATCTTTTTTGAATGGTATTTGGACTGTGCAACTTCCATCGTAGTTTCTTTTAGTCGTCTCTGTGTAATGTTTTTCACATGCTGCATCGTCTGGAGAATTGATTTTTTTCATTGACAGTTCTTCGAGATTCCAAAACTTTGTTAACTGTTGGTCTTCTTCGGTGCGGCTAATCATGCTGATAATTTTTATATCATCGTGTTGATATTATTTTGCAATTCCTGATAATATTTAACCTAGTTCCGTCTGTTGACCCAGTAACCCATCTTTTGTTTTTTCAATACCATGCTGAATTATTTTTCCAAATTCTTCGTCCCCCAGGATGGCATCAATTGGGCCAGGTTTGTTGTACGTGGGGTTTGCAAGAACGTAGTTTTGTAGTTGGTTCGAGCTGGTGTATTCTATCTCATAGCTTGGTAACGCTTGCGTTAGTTTTGAGATCACCAGAAACTTGACAGGTAGTATGAAGTTGCTTGGAAAACGTGGGTGCACCTCAGCTTGAATTTTTGTGGTTGCTATTTTTGGATCTCCTGCTCCCAGACTTGTTATTTCGGCTCTTATCTTCTCTCTTTGTAGCTCCAAGGATTGCGCTGCTCTTTCTGTCATGAATGATGATTGCGATCCGGGATCAATCAGTACTCGCAAATATTCCATGGTTCCTGTTGCTGATTTAATAATTACAAGGGCCGCGGCCAAAATTGTAGTTTGGTCTTGTCTTCCAAGATGACTGGTAATAGGATTCGCTTTTTCTTGTAAATTTTGGCTTGATATCTTGTTTGAATATTTGGAGGTTGTGTTTCCATTATATGGTTTTGAATTGGCCTGTCTTTCTTTGTGCAACATTGTATGATACTGTTGACCGCACTGGAGGCACCGAAATTGACTTCAGCATCTCTTCGTGATATCGTGGTTCATGCAGTTGAAGCAGAGTCGTCGTTCTTTTATGAATTGAATTCTGGCAATAATGGATAACGCTTTAAACTTTTGGCAGGTGTACATTAGATGTTGCTGCTTACAGTATCCGCAGCAGTTGGAATTGTAGATTGTAAAATGTGGATTCAAATTGTAGTTGTTAAATCTAGACGTTTGTTGCATTTCGTTATAACATGTCTTTTTCGCCGCCGTGACTGCTTCTAATGACTGGAATCTTCGGTTCAGAAAGTCCATTAACGCTTGTAAGTCTTGGATTTCGTGTGGTGCCTTCAGAGATTGTTCGTACAGACGATTGGTTTCTTGATCCCACTTTCGAGTTATGATACGTGCAACTATCGGCCCCCAGAAGGTAGTACTAACGCCTAAGTTGTCAATTGCTTTTAAACATTTGGTGATAACATCATGCAGTTGTCGTAGTTTATCCGTAGATTCATTCTGGATTGGCGGTATTTCTAAGATTTTGTCAATTAATTTGGAAATTTGATTTTGGTACCGCTTCTGAAGTAGCTCCCAAGCCACTTCATAGTTGATGTCAGTAATTTGTAAATGCTGCACCATTCTGCTTGGTTGTCCTCGGATGTGGGTTTTAAGGTATTGCATTTTTTCAATTTTGGTTAAGAATGGATTTTCATGAATAACTTTAAGAAAAATGTCATTAAAGGTTGGCCAGTTTTCATAGCTTCCGTCAAAAAATGGATTTTCTATTTTAGGAAGTTTTAGGTTTGGTTTAGATACATCTTGGACCTTTTGAGTTGTAACAATCTTTTGTTGTAAACCTTCAACTGCTTCGTAGGACCGCGCGGCTAACAAATTTTCATCATTTTTGAAGTAGCTGTCTTGGAAATTGATTTCGTACACCATTATTTCTTCATGTAGTGCTTGGATGGTTTCCCACTGCTTGTTAATCTTCTGGAGCAACAGTTCATATCGTAATTTTGATTTGTCTTCTTGTACTTCTTGGTTGATTAATTGGATAGTTTGGTCCAGGTGTTGAATTTGAATTGATTGTTTCTTTCAGCATAGTGATTGCTCAGCGTCGTCTTTGTGCTCCTCTACATTTGTGATCGTTTGTTGAATTGGTGGAACTCTTGAACATTCCTTCAGGTAGGTTTTTGCTTCTTCATATTTTTCTTGGATTTGATTGATATACTTAGTTTCAAAATACGAATGCTGTGGGATGTCGAATCTTATTATTTTGGAATGATTTTTCTTAACTTGATTCCATAATTCTTCTAATGTTGCTTGGCGACTGGATATGTAGACGTCAGTTTTCCTGGACTGGGAGTCTTTTTTGGCATTGTTGAGAAGCTGGTTAATTCTTTTTCCCAAATCTTCTTGTTGGCGGGCTAGGTCGTTTATTTCGTCCATGTTGGTGGTCATCTCGATGACTTACTTGGTATGATAAGCTTGTCTTTTCTTGACTGGTAGGTCCTTGGATGGACCGGAAGTGGAACTTCTTTGTTTGTTGGTCGCGGATGGACCGGAATAACTTTTTCTTCTTTTACTTGGATTGTTGGTATCGGTATGGACCGGAAATGTAATTTAATTTAACAGTTTGTAAGTCTGTTAAATTGTGGTACGATACCAGATTCTAAGACAAGTGTCATTGATCAAACAAGTTAACGTTATGATAATTTTATTAATAACTGTCTACTATTTATATACAATATTTACAATCGTTGTGAAATACAAAGTCAGCACATCTATGGTTACTATTACAAATGTGGATTACTATAATGTAACACAAAATTGTTAATGTTGCGGAAGTCTAAATATAACGTAACTACTTACGTTTGCAATTGGATTGTTTTACATGTGGAGTAATCATTAAGTATGTTTACAATTTCTTAAGTTTGAAAATTATAAATGTTTCAATAACCCAATTTTATGTTTAAATTGTAATTTAAACAATTACCAAATATAGATCTTGTTTAAACCTGTCGACGACCGAAAGAAACAAATTAGCAAAACACAAAATCTAACAACAATTTATTTTCAACAAAAAATAATAGACGTTAAAATAAAAGAGATGAGGGTAGACCAATAACAAATTAAATAACAAGTATAGATTTATCACAGTAGTGATATGTATGAAAGAGTAGTTGCGAAACGAGTCCACAATCAACAATTATGATACTGAGTTGCAAAATAAAATATAAGCACAAAAACCAGCCCAACCGAAAAGTATTTTATCACCAGTAGTAACGTTCGCTGTTTCTTTTTATTTGATTTACAAACAAAATATGCGTGGTATATAAGCTTATGTACGACGTTTCTATTTTATGCTCAAATTTGGTCTCGACAGCATTTTAACCATTTGAGGAACTTAGACGGATGTCACTTCAATGTATTTACAAGACAATGCCGGTAAAGATGACCAAAAGTAAAATTAAATCAGTGTAATTTACGTTAAGATAACATATAATAACTGTTTTGCTTAAGGCTGACGGTTAACTGATAGGATTGATACAATTAAATAAAAAAATAAATAACTTAATACAATGCTATTGAGCAGCACGCATAAAACTGACATAATTAATTAACAAATGCACCACAATCACAGAATATGATAAGTAAGGCGCCAGAAAATGATTGACAAATTATAGAAGTAACTAACACTATACGATTCTGAGACTTCAAACAAAGGTGTGAGTCATATTTCGTCACTTCGAATTTATTAAAGGAGGCGACCTACACAGGTCACCTCGCTACGACAACCGTGTATCGGAATAAAGTAACAGTCTCTCGGAAATCGCTGAAAAGATAAAAGATAACGTAACGATGTCATTTTGGTTGCTTTCATACCTGGAACGTCAAAAAATCAGCCTTATTTGCTTAATACTTAAAAAGTTTTTTTTTATTTAGCGGACTAATCTTAATACGACGTTTAACAGCGATTTCCAAACAATAAAAAATATAAAAACGTACGTTCAGTAGCTAATCGCGCTTATTCCCACTGGTACAGTTAATTTGACCGTCAGTAGCGGCATATAAACAGTGCAACCGATAATTTTAATTTGAAATATTGAAATACAAAATAACGACATAAAACAAGATAAATTGTGTTTACAAATTTTATTAAACTGAAGTTATAGAAAAATAAATAAGTTTAAAAATCTAGACATAACTAAAAAACTTAATTACTATCAAAAATACAAAAACAAGAACGATGTAGCAAACTATAAAGAGTTAGTTAGATAGTAAATATTACAACCAAAAATTTCCAAAAAAGTGATATATATTATGCAGCATACAATTCAACACATTTTTTAAATTTTGCGGTTGTAATATTTACTATCTAAATCAGAATTTCATAGTTTGCTACACGTGGATTAACTGCTACGTAGCTCAGTTTCTACAAAACAGCGTTTAACCTCAGTTTTATTAAAAACAATTGAAAGTACACAAAGGAAAACTGCATAAATAATATTATTTTTTCTTTTTACTCGGTGTTCAGCGGCAAGGGATGGATTAGCCAATCAAGGTTGGTTACAACACCTAATAAACCTACCTTTAGGGTTGTAACGTTACAAATGTAAAATTATAACACAAAACCACCGCGCAAGTGTTGGTACATATAAAACTTACAGATTCATTATAAAATAAATTTAAAAAAATGCAATGTTACTTAAAATTAAGCAACAATAAACATAAACAACATAATTGAGTTAAAATTTACATGAACTTAACACAAAATTGTAAAATACAAATGTCAAAATTTATTTACCAACGGCGAATCAATCACTACATTAATGTTTGTTTATTTGACGAAATTACATCAGTCAAAGTTAGGAATAAAACTTATTTTGATCAGTTCAAAGACCTTAAGTGGCACCAATTACAAATATAATTGCAATGAAATCTTTTGTAATAAACTTACATTTTAAATAGCTTAAGTAATTTTGTTTTTCGATGAAAGCGATGGGTGACTAGAACCAGAAATTAAACGACAATCCCAGTCTTGAAAGGGTGGTAAAACCTATTTGAGGAGGCAGTTTGAATGGGTATATCATTTATTTAGCCACACAATTCAAATTTGTAGTATGGTAACGAAAACTCATATTACCTGAAGAACTAATTTTTATATCCAAATATTTTTGAACACGGGTATCTTTCAATCCTAAACACACAACTTTACAATCTTTGGAAGATCAAATATCTATCGCATCACCTATCAACTCTAGTTCTTGCTATAATTTGTTGTGGTACTACATCATCATCACTAACTCAGTAACAACAGCGTTCTCTTTTATAAACTAACACACGTTTCTACAATGGAATTATCAGAAACATTACATATGATTAAAATGCATCAAACAGAGATGCAAAAACTACAAAGTTAAGACGTAAAATCTTGAAAAAAAAAAAAAACTAAACAAGGATATGAAATGAATTGTTCATACAAGAAACGCAAAATCATTAAGTTATAACGAAGTATAAAGCAAACGAGTGTATTAAAATATAGAATTACAATCTAAATTTTTAAAACCAAGTAATAACGACTGTCGAAAATAATAAATTATAAAATGCACTCATAACGTATGACAATAAACTCGACCTCATGACTCAAGTGCACATGCACTAAATACATACTTGTAAAAGAAAAATTAAAATTAAAATGAATTTGAATTTAGTGCTTCCATATTAATAAGCGAAGTAAAAGCTCTACCATGTTACAAAAGATATGAATATGTTGATAAATATAAAACGCTAAATAACAGGTCCTTCACTATTCTTTTAATCACGAAAAGTACAATCCCTTAAAGTTTGCTTTAAAGTCAAATAATTTGTAAAAAAACTTGCCAGCGCGCTCTTGAACATTAGGGAAAATTATTTAATGAAATAAGTTTTTCGATGCTATGTCAAAAGTTTTGATCAAAAAATTAGTTTTTGTCAAAGTTGAGGTTAAAAAACAATTTACTGTTGACGATAAAATTGAAACAAATTTTATCGCATATTTGTCTAAGAATTCAATAAAAGATTGCGTCCGTGACGTTTAAGTGTCTATTGGAACTGTGCATCATATTTGCGAGAATCTTTTGCTTTATTATCTCTATAATTTAACTGCTGTTCACATAATTCTGCCAACTTTCTAAGGGAATTCTTTTAAAACCATTGGATTGCTACAAGTGGACCTATCTTTTTCGGGTTATCTAAAAAGCGAAGTTTACAGCGTTATCAAAACGTAAACAAACTACAACATGCGATTACTAACGCCATAAACAACATCCATAGGCGAAACATCCTAAATGCTACAAAGGAGGTGCATACACGGGTTCAAAAATGTCTAGAACAAAGAAACGTATTTGAACATTTACTATAAGATAAATTTATTCTATTATTCAGTAAGTTCCTTACTAATAATAGCATTCAGGTTTTCATGGGTTGCATCTTCAGCACCAGGAAACCGGAATCGATTGCTCCGTGAACTTTTGCTTTTATAGATCGACCTCCGATAGATAAAACTGGTTTCCAAATCTACGGTAAAGGAAAACCAGAATCTCCATTAATATTGAAAAGATTTAAAATTATTTAAATAGATTCCCTAATTTTTCGCTTATAATAATAAGAAACATTTGCCAAAATCTTAGTGTTTGCAAACATAATTTGATGACTTGTTTCTAACACGTGTTCTGTCACCGCTGACTTCAAAGATTGTTTTAAGACTACATTTTTGATGCTTTTTAATACGAATTCCCGCGCTTCTACTCGTTTCTTGAATGTATGCACAATCACAAAAACAATTAATGCTAAAAACGCCGTCAGATTTAAAAGGAATAACGCCTTTTATTAGACTTGACCAAATTTAAGAAGTAGTAGGAGTTGAAAATCGAGTAACAATGTTGTGTTTTTCCGTAGTACTTTTGAAAGGGTAGATAAACAATATACATTGGTTCAGACATAGACTTTGCTGTTATTCTTGGTTTTGCAGAAGTAAACTTTGTAATAGATTGTTTAACACTTTTTTTTATTGTAATTGTTTGCGACTAGCACCTTGATTAAATAATTTAACTCTTTTTAAAGATTTATATTAAAAATTTTCTAGTATAAGATTTATCCTTGACACGCCCACTTTTCGTGGTTGACTGTCACATTTTAAAAGCACGATTTCATTTCTTTTGGTAACGTTTGTGCAACGCAGACCTCAGTTTAGCAGCGTCTACGCTTTCATCATTGTTATTTCGCGCAATTCCACGTTAATATGCGGTCGAATTTTGTGTCCATCTGAGCAAGAACGTATTTGGGGTAAGTGGTTATATTTCTTTGTATTGGAGGTTTAAATTGATTATTTCATAATTGTCTATAGCGGGTTTCTATACCCCCATATGTGGGAAAATTTCCATGACGTCACGTTGCTGTAGTTAAACCATTCACACCGTCAAGGGGTTGGAAGCATTTACGATACTTTCTTTCGGAAGGAATTTTTATTATCAATTAGGATATTAAGTCAAGGTGAAACGCTGCGCATTCGCTATCTTCAATGATTGTATCACTAAAACGCGGAATTTACTTGAGACAGCACGTATGTACGTTTTTGTGTTAGATTTCATATTACGTTTTAGGTAATACAGGTACGAAATTAGCTAATCTCTTACTGGATAAAATATAACTGTAAGTAACACAATTTATATTTTTACGATTACTACTTCGTGGGTCATGTCGATTGTTACAATGACCATACGTACATGTTATGTTGGTTAAACAATTAATAATTAAATTATTTTGTGCGTCACAAAGTGTTATGCAGTGCGCGTTGAGTCTCTAAGTCTTCATTCTTTATATAATTTTGTAATTTTAATTTACATATTTAAAGTGATTCCTTCTTTAAATGTGACTAGGTCACTTTGCTGTACGACGTGTTGCCCAGTCTAGGGCGTTTGGAAAATGTATATAATTAAGGTTATGTACTTTTGTCTTCTTTAACTACTGTCGGTGATAAAATAAATATACATTCTGCGTTATCACTTCTGTCGTGTTATTTGTTCTTTTTCAGCTTAGGGTAGATATAAAGGGTGTTTCCTTAGTTTAGTGTTTTATCGTTTTAGCGCTTTTTTAGATTTAGTTTATAATCTATCATATCACAAAGCCTACGACTCTATCTTCAGGAAAAACTGAGTTAGCCGTCGCTTTCTTTATTGTTACGAGAAAACCAACGAAACAAATTTGGCTCCCAACTGTCTGGGCTCAATTTCGTGCGTGCGATTATAATTTTTTCTAGTTTTATTGATTCATTTACCTTTTCTTTGTCTTTAGTGGTTTGATTTCCTCAAAGTTTTACTTCGCTTCTTTAGGTGTTTTTACAAGACTGACGTCGGAGTTACTTTACTAAGTCTTACTTCTTTGTTTTTTCACTACTAATAATATTTGAGCAGAGTAATAATGATATAACAATGCATTTAAATATTTATCTGTACGAGTGGTTTTTGATAAACTAAATCTGATAATAAACGATCTTTATTTTGATTGAACAAAAATGGCTAAGAGGAGTTCTTTTTTAACTTCATAGTAAAACGAATATTGTGATAAAGCTTCAAACAAAAAATAATATTTAGCGTTAATAAGAAAACGTATTTATTCGATTAGAAGAAAAAATGATATTATTCATAAACCATTATTTGACTTTCATTTAGAACTTGCCAAGATTCTTTTGCCGTGTGATTAGAGTCTCATTTATCAAGTTTCTTTTAAACTTAAAATTTATAAGTCTAATATTCGTCTTCTACCTATTATCAGCGCTATAAATTCACCTACTTATAAAACCTCTAAGCATTTTGCAAATTTGTTAAAACCTTTAGCAGAAAAGACAGAGTCATTTTTACTTAATTTGAGAAATTTTGTTTAGAAGTTGCATAATTCGTATGCAAGCGAATGATACTCTGGTTAGTTTTGATGTCAAGTTTTTGTTTACTAACATGGCAGTACTTTGTTACTAGAAAATCAGGTTTCTCGAGTTAGACAGTCATTAGGCAGATATCGTCTAACTCTACCCGTAGCTGGAAAAGAACAAATAAAAAAAAAGAACTCCAAAGAGGATGAAGAAGGTACATAAATCTAAATTTTCCAAGTGTTGATACGTGGGTCGAATCAAATATAAGTTTTGCCGTATACTGGGCAACACACCGTACAATAAACTGACCCTGTTGGTCTAAACTTTTACATAAGCAAAATGATCTTATTATTGATTGTGTTAACCTAACATGCACGTACGGTCAACAATCGACATGACCACTAAAATACAAATCGTAAAAATTGAAATAGTAATACTCACAGTTAGTAATATTAAGTCCAACACAAACGAACATATAACGTTAACACGAGTAAAGTTCCCCTTTAACATTCAATTATTTGAAATCGTAAATGGGCAGCGTTTCCTTTTGACTTAACAGAATAAATTATCTCAAAAGAGGTACAATCCTGAAGGTTTCCAACCCTCGACGGTGTAAATAACGTTTTCAATAACTATATATATATATATGTATATATAATAAGTTTTCCCAACTATGCCACTTGTTCGTTATTTTCAGTGATAACGGTAAACGTGTGGTGAGTACCGAAATCCGCTACAGACAATTAGCACAGAATTAAATTAAACCTACAATAAAGATAAATCTACAAAATTTACTCCAATTTAATTTTCACAAATTTAATCGCATATTCGCGTGAAACGATCTAAAGGTGAAGGCCGCGCTGGGCGTAAAAATACAGAGCTAGTCCATGGTCTTACAGGAAGTGAAATTAAATATGCTGTCTAAAATTTGACATCTCGACGAAAAAGTATGAGGTTCTAAGGACAAATTTCATACTTGAAAAGAAAGTTTTATACTCGAGAATTGAACTACTAATTTTTAACTTGATTCAATTAACATTATTAGATCTTTATTCAGCGAAAACAATATTTCAATCGACATAGTACCTATTATTAAAAAATGTTTGACGTTTACATATTTTACTTTTTGAGAAAAGTATTACTCACAAACATCAGGATCCCCTTTTGCTTTCACCGGTTGTTGCTAATATATTTAGAGAAGATTTTGAGAAAAAACTTGATCTACATTTTATCTAAAACCCAATTGCTAGTACAGATATGTTGATGACACCTTTGTCATTTAGCAACATAGTTCTTCTAAGCTCAACGAGTTTCTATGGCATTTAAACGAAACTCATCAAAATTTTTGTTTGGACATAAAAGAACTCCTCTGCCAATTTTAGACATTTTAGTTAATCAAAATGAAGATGGTTCATTATCACATTTCATATATCAAAATCCTATTTATACAAATAAATAATTAACTAAATTGTCTCATCATTACCCTTCTCATAGATTATCAGTAGTGAATTCTTTAGTGTACAGACTGTTTCTTTAAGTCAATACTAAAATCTTCAAAAAGAGTTAAAGTATCTAACCAAAACGTTACTCGCAAACAATTACAATAGAAAAAGTATTAAACAGCCTATTACAAAGTTTACGTCTGCAAAACCAAGAGTAACAACAAAATCTAAGTATCAACCAGTCTCAAACTGCCTTACGCCTTGGCCAAAATAGTGGGGCACTTTATAAAAAGCAAAATATGTAATTTAAAAAAATTTTTAAATACTTTTATTTGCTTTATTTTAAAATAGTATTTAATATTTTGTTGGCCCACCCTTGGTCTTTATGACGGCTTTAATTCTCTTCGGCGTACTTTGAAATAATGTGGTGCAGGTAGCCGGCGACAACTTGTTCCATTCTTCTTATAATTTATTTTGTAACTCAATTTTTGATCTGCAATTGTGTTGAGCAACGTTTTTTTTCAATATTGACCACAAATGCTCTATAGGATTTAAATTGGGTTATTGTGCCGGCCAGTCTAACACCGCCACATTCTTTGATTTAAACCAACCAACAACAGAATTTGGGTAAACATTTTTTCCAACTTTACGACCCACATAAACAGTCCTAGGTGTTCTATAAACCCACAAAATAAATTATAAAAAATTGTGTTTTAGATTATGTAATTTAAATTAAAACTAACAATCATTTTATTATTAAATTTTGTTTGTATCTATAAATAGCATTAACTTAGCATTATATACCACAAAATTTGATTCGTCAGACCAAATACTTTTTGGCCAATCTTTAAATGTCCATGTCCATGTCCATGTTGTCGGGCCCATTCCAATCGTCGCTTCTTGTTTTTATCCGAAAGGCATGACTTACGCCGAGCTTTGCTACCTTGTAGACCGGCTTCATTTAATCGTCTTCTAACGGTCTTTGATGAAATACTTGTTCCACTGAACGTCGATATTTCGACAGCAAGCTGTGAAGACGTCTTCCGTCAAAAAGTCGTGTTGCAACATCCGGTCTTCTTTGTCTAAAAAACTAAAAACTACTAACTCTAAACCTTTTTAAAGAATTTTGCACAGCATGCCATTTTACTAATTTGAGTTTGATTGAACTCTTGCTTACTCAGTAACACAATGTTCGCTCTCTTAGCTTCGCTAAATCCGTATTTTTAGGCATTGTTTTAGTAATTGTATTATATTTAATATTTATTATTAAATATTTTACTTGTAAAAACTTGACAGAAAAGTACTATTAAGCTTGTCGCTTAAACACAATTGAATGTAACGAATGGTATCGGTTTACTGAAAAATTCTTCTCATAGCTGAAGTAATAAACAATAATCATAAAAGTAATAAATTTTTAGTATTCCACTTTGCAATTGCAGGCCAAATTTAATACCTGCCAAGGGTTACTTACGATTTTAAAAAGTGCCTCACTATTCTGGCCAAGGCTATTAAACAACCTATTACAAAGTTTACGTTTGCGAAACCAAGAGTAACAGCAAAATAAATGTATCAACCAGTGTCAATCTGCTCTATGTCAAAGGTACAACGGACCGTATAAGAAAAATGTTGTCAAAAGTATGAGTGTTCAACTATGACGCGGTTTAAGCCAAAAATCGCTTAAAATTGCTAATTTAGTTGACAATAGTGTTGATTTCACTTTGATCACATTGTATACTTAAATGGAATAATATTATTTAGTTTAATTACGGTTGCATTGCATTAAATTTAATGATTTAAATTATGATTATGTTATTTTATAAAAATCAAACTATTAGTTGGGTATTTGACCAATCGACAATGATTAAAATTTAAGTAACTGTTAAGTAGTTTTTTAATTACTTACATATTTAAGAACAGTTGTTTCAAAACTACGCACATCAAACTGAAATATAAATTTTACAATTTTTTAATGATTTAATATTTGCGTTTTCAGACATAATAGTTAAAGTATATTTGACCAGTAAATTAATGTTTTGGTTTCTCAAAATGTGATCTATAATATTAATTATATGCAACAGATTATAGGTTAATATGTGCAATTATTGTGTAAACTTTTGTTTTGGTTATTAAATTTTTTTTTAAACAAATAAAATTGGTAGACGCAACTGCAGGAATTAATAAAATTTAAAAACTAAATAAACACTAAACTAAGTAAGTAAAAAATCTAAATTTTATTGTTCAAAAATATACGTTAAAATAACATGTTTAAATCGCAATCTGGAAAAACAGTTTAATTAATAACAAAAAAATCTATAACATATATTATATATTCATTAATACATTTGGTATGACGTAGAAAAATGAGTTATAACCTAACTCAATAAATCTTAAAAATTAATTCTTAGGTATTTAATTTAATTAAACACTACTGCATAACAAAATTGTAATCTTAATCATACTTGCTGTCAAAAATATTTTATTTTTATATTTGCAACTTTATTATATAACATAAACCACTTTGGAAAAATTTAAGTTTTGAATAGTATTACACTATTTAGAAATGCTTTTAAGTTTTTACAACTAAAAGTTTTTGCATGTTGTAAATTCTATCTTTAATCTCTATTTGAATTACTAATTAAGATAAGTGTTACCTTATAATTGTTATTAAAAGTTAAGCTTTTAAAAACTAAGTGCATTAAAAACTTTGTTTTAAGCAGCTTAAGCTTTTAAAGCTGTTAAACCGTTTTTCTTGTATGATGTATAGAGCGCGTACTTAAGGTAGTTTGTTTATAACTTTTTTATATACTTTGGTATATGAAAAAGTAACGCAATTCTATCGTAACTATAGCAGTAATTAAAAAAATGTTTACTTAAAGTGCGCATCATAAATTATACAAATTTTTATGTTAAATAAGTAAAAAAAAAATTTACATTTGTAAAGATACACAAAATTTGCATTATTATTACTTTTGCTCTTTAAGAACAGAAAGGTAAAATTCATTTTCTCTTTTAATAGTTTATTTACTTTAAGAATGGAATTTCTTACATTGCGTTATTAAGAAATTTCCTTTGTAATAAACGAAGCATTCTTTTTTTGATATCAAAAGAAAGGCATTAATATATATTTCACGTACTTTTAGTGAAGTAATAAATTAATTGTGTAGATATATTTAAATAACGCTTTTTAAATTGTCGTTTTGCTGATATATTAAATTTATTTGTGCAGTATATAACAATAAATTATTAGTTACACCTTTGGATAAAAATTACTTGTTTGTGTACTACTGTGCAATTAAATTATAATTTACTATTTTTGTGTATTTTAAATTTTTTTGTATGGTTTTGAGTTATTAATTAAAAGTTTTAATACAAATTAGCTTTATTCACAAATATTTCTATACGAAACATGAAAAGTACAGATTTATTTGGCAAAACAATTTTAACATTAAACAGAAAGATTTGTATTTGCTGTGTATAATTAGCACATATAACTGGAAAAAAATTATTGTACACTCAACTTATAAATAAACGAGACCAACTAAGTTTTCAATTTTTTTTGTCAAATTTACGTGTTTAATTTGAATATAGTTGTAAGTGCTGTGTCGGTTCTTATTAACAAACTTGGTTACATCACAAAAATTTTATTTTTGTACAAAAAACTTTGTCTCGTTTATTAATGAATTAAGTATACATATATATGTGTATCGTGTAAGCATTGAAAAGTATTTATTATTTTTTAAACTTTTATCCAACTTACGCAAACTGTTAGTAAAGAGTGTTGTGCTCCGACTGTTTAATTTTTATTCTGTGGATTTTTTGCATTTTCTAGGATTACAAATTTTTTGATTGCATGGTTAGAACACGTTGTCACTTTAATTAATTTGGACTACGTTGTAGCTAAAGTGTTGCCAACTTTTCTTTATTTCAAAATCTACACGTCAGTTTGTTAGGTGGAAAGATACATAGTTAAATACTTATTTTTTGGTTTTTGTTTTTTTTTATTTCTGTAAAATAACAATTTTATTAAAAAATTAAAGTCAATTACATTTACACAACCCTACAAGGGTTTCAAAAATGTTAACTTAATCTACTATAAAAACAAATATATAATTATTTCTACAACAAAATTTAAACTGACAATTTTTTATTTTTGAAAAATAAAATGTGCTAAACCTTACTTTTACTTTTTAAAAAAAGATATGTCATGTGGTTGGTTACGTGCACTAAATTTAAATTGCGTTAACCTGTATATTGTGGTTACTTGAAGTTAGTCGTTGGCTTCTTGACGCTATCTAACACGCATTGTTTTTGTCATAATATGCCTGTTTGAATATTAAAAAAAATTTTTAAAACATCCACTTTTTGGGGCGATATGTATTTTGAAAACAACTTTAATTAGATAAATTATTCAACGTAGGGTGAGTTTTATCTATTCTTTTTTGGATTAAATGTCGTTTCTATGTAGATAACTTTATTGATCTTGGAAACGTTATTAGTTTTTACAGTCATACTTGTGATTTTAAATACATTTTTTTTAAATTTTTGTTTATTTTGACCAATATAATATTTGCCGCAGTAGTAATTAGAACTGTTATAATATTGTATAGAAATAATAGTATTACAAGTAAAATTCCCAAATTTGGCCCAGGCACTTTAAATCATTTCAAGTAACTCAAAAAACAAATACATCATACACGTCAAAAAATGATTCCCTCTCCTTTTCAATTATTTAGTTGAATCTAAAGAATTTTTTTTATTATTAAATGCATTGTAATTGTACAATGAGCACACGTCTGAATTTTTTTTTCGGTTTTTCGAAGAAACAGAAAAACTTTCAAAACTTTCAACAAGACGGTGTTGATCCAACTTCTGTGTAGTTGTTAATAATTTTAAAATGTAAAACTTTGATAAACAGTTTTTTAATATATTGAATAATAAGGGAAATATTTTACTTTGACACGCTATGGACCCATTGATATGTGCTTTATCTCAACTTTAGTCACACCTTAGCATTTTTCAAATAATGTTGAAAAAATTCTTAAAAAATACTGAATAAATTCGTCTAAAACCAGTAGTTTAGCAGTGCTAAATAAAATAGTTGAAAAAAAACGTAAATAATGAAAAAATACAAAAACAAAAGAAAAAAAAATTTTAAAACACAAACAAAAGATTTATTAAAGCAAAAAAAAAGTTTTGTAAAAGTTTTAACACAAACTTAATTAAAATTAGTTACGCTATTACGTGTAACTACATTTTGTTATGTAAATACCTTTTAATTAGTAAGATTAATGCAAATCTAAAAATTTGATAAAAAACCAGTTAACTTGTATAGAAAAGTTGAATCAACAAAGTTTAAAAATGTAATTTAGCGTTACGAAAATTACGGTTTCAAATTAATACTTGTAATTGATTTATAAACTTTCTAAAATTAAAAGCAATGGCTTAGAAAATCTTAAAATTAATGAAACCGTTAAATAAACTATTTTCCAAGGAGTGCAACTCGCCAAAACTATGAAAGAAAGATACAAAACAAATTGCAATCTGCTGTTAGTTTTTCTTTAATAACATCTGTAATATTACGTAAAACGTTATTGAGTTACGTTGTCTTTTTAATTGTGAAATTCAAATTATGTTTTAGACAAAAATCTGAGTTCAAACAATTTAAAATAAATGCTGCAATTTATTATGCTTAACGTTTTTGAAATTTGAACACTGGGTTTAATTAGTTTGATTTATAGGAATTACGATACTAAACGTGTAAAGATTATCTTTTATTTTTACCTTCCTCTGAGGTTACTTAATTAACTAAGCACGTATTGAGTATAATTTACAACATTTTGGTAAAAAAAAAACGGTTTAAGGTTACATGTATATTATTCCTATATGTGTAGTAGACGTCTTATTAACACCGTAAAATCTTATTACATTTTTAACTTTAAACAAGAATATAATACCAATAGAATTCTTTCTAAATAAAAGTTACGTTGATAAAATAATCAATAAAAAAAATTAGAATTTGCAAGTTTGCAAGTATATTTTAAATAATATTTAAACATAATTAGGTTTTAATTTTATAGTTAACTTAGACTGGTTGTTTGTAAAAAGTATTTTAGTATTTTAAAACAAGAGACATTTTTTGTATTTTTTAAGATATTTGTAATAAGAAATGTTTTTTTTGGCTGTTTACAGTGATTAAATTGTGCTCCCCATAGTAAAATTTAGCAAGTACGAATTAGCTTTTCGTCACGGGCCCGATACAGCTGTTTCTGTAGTTCCCTCTGGTGGCCGGGCCTGCATAAAGAGTATATATCTTAGCTGAAAAAGTCCGATTTTTTTTGTTTTACATTTTACATTTTAATGAAATATTGTAAAAATACATTGTTTTGGTTACCATGTTATTTTTCGATTGTTGTATACTGTGACATGCCCCCTTTTAATATCTAACATAGTCCTTCATTTTGGATGGTACTTTTAACACGCGCCCACTTGCAGAAATCTTGCTTGTAGGTTGGTTTTCAGCACCTGAAGTACTGGGAGTTTTATCTGGTAGTGTGGTAGAAGGCTGAGTTCACCCTTAAACTGTTGGCTGCACATAGGGACTGGATATTTCCATTTCTTGTACACTTTCTATTTTTTCTTGTGTGCCACGACCGTTTTTGGATTGGTTAGGTGCAACTGGAGTTTTCCTGGGTGAGTTAGAAGTAGCTGCGTTATGGAAGGGCGCAATTAAACTCTGTTTTTGCAATAAACACTTCTATCTGCGTTTTTATAATGTAACTTTCAGGGTTTGTATCTACTTTAACAACTTCACCTGGTGTTTAGTTTCTGATTGATTTTTATATCAGGACTGGTTCCAAAGCTGGTATGTTGGCTAGGGGGTCTTTTGTTTATATCACAATAACGAGCCATGGTCTTTAGCATGTTTTGTAGTATGTCCACTGTTTTTTGGTATCAAATAGTAGTTTTAACGCCATTCTTGACTGTGGTAACTGGGTTTTAAACTTTCTATTCATTAACATCTCTGCTGGAAAAGGTAGGTTTTGTTTAGAAGTGCTGTTATACTCCAGTGTTACTAGATATGGATGTTTGTTTAAAGATTTTATTAACATTGTCTTTATTGTTTGAATATGCCTCTCGATCGAACCATTAGACTGCAAATAAACAGAGTTTGAAGTAGTTTGATCTATGTCTAAATCCTTCTGAAACTGTTTGAACCTAGTTGAGTCAAATGATGGTCCATTGTCGGGCATTATGATTCTTGGTAACCCATGCAATTTAAATATCATCATCAACGCTTCAGTAACGGCTAGAGCATCTTTGCGTGTCATGGTAAATAGTTCCACAAATTTAAAATAGTAGTCACAAACAACTAAATAGTTTGCATCTCTAACTTGTACAAAATCGATGCCAAGCTTGTCCCAAGGCAATTTAGGTACCGGTGGGTTATAAGTTATCGGTTATAAGTTGCACAAGTAATACAAGAGGATACTGCATTTGTTATGTGTTTCTTTATCCCGGCAAAAATACGGTTTGTTGAGTTTTTCTTTAGCACGAATTAATTTCTTGATGAGTTTGATGTATATTATTTAACATTTCCGCTCTGTAATCTTTTGAGATTATGAGTTGATGTCCTCTAAATAGGAAGTCTTTTAATTTATAGATCTCATTTTTATATGCGAAATAAGCGTAACTAGTTCTATGAGTGGTTTATGATCAGTCCCAACTAGCATTTTGGGTGATTGCGACGTGGCAGCCACAGTCGTAGCAACTGTAGAGTGGCGTGCCACTAGTCACTACCACGCTACAGGAACAGTTCTATACCGTGGCTACCGCCAAAATGGGGAACAAATATAGGGTGGTCGTTGCGTGAGTACAACCATTTTATCACTTATAAAATAACATTACAGCCAGGTAAAATCCACGTCGTTGCCAAGTGGCGGCGTGGTAACGATTAGTGGCCCTGAGCATTTTAGTAATTGCTTTAATGTATTTATATCTCTGTCCCATTTTTAAATGTTGTTTACTTTCTCATCTACATCCCTTCTTTATTTTACAAATCGACAACAAGGTTTACTTTAATCAAACTGTTTTAAGTTTCTATGAACTACATGTTTATTATTGAATTTGTACAACATTTGCTAACAGCAAAATTGCAACAAATGCAAGTTTACTGTTAAATGTAGAGGTTACAGTTTGAAATGTAACAATGCGCCAACAAAATTTTTAATACTTTTTAGAACAACAAAATTAAAAAGTTCTAAATATGAAATAAAAATTAAATTACTATACAATCCAAAACACATTTTATTAGTATTTACATTCTAAATTTAATTATAATTCATTAATTTATTACATTCAATGTGTTGTTAGTTATAAATTTCATATATTTAGAATAATTAGCAATTTTTTTTTAATGGCGGCATAGAGATTGTTCATAAATATGGCTACTTAGAAATAAAGTAGCTGTTAAGTGGCAAAAACTAAGGATAGCCACTTTGGAGTTACTTCCACTCAATAAGTGGCCAAGAGAACTAAAAAACATCCAATCAAATTTCAGAACACTTAAAAGTGATTTTTAAACGTGGCAGCATTGGTGGCGACCACGTGAATTTTGTTGAACGGCCACTCAATAAAATTTACATGCTTTCACGTTCATCTTCATAATGATGTTGGATACATAACCTAACTAATTTATATTTTATTATCAACTTCATTTCATAACGTATAATTTATTACAATCAATTATTTTGAACACTCTTAATAATATTGTTATCCAGCTTATACATTTGTAATTGTTCTAAATCATTTTCACATTATGAATTATATGTGTTATTAAATGTCAAATTCCTAATAACTAACTTCACTTTACGGATTAAACTTTTGATGTCTTCCTGGAAAGCAATTTTAGGTTAGACAGAATTAAATACTAGCAGTGTATTTTTATTTATACCGTGCCGATTTGCATTGTAGAAAATAGGCCACTATTTAGTTACAGTAACTTAAAAGTGGATTTCAGAAGTAAATGTCACTATGTAGTGGCTTTAATCTAAAATGTCTCGTGAAAATCACTTATGGAAGTGGCTAAAATGTTACAACAACTACAACATTCCACTCTAGAGTGCACCTACATTTTAGGTATATTTTAAGTTTCCAAAACGTGGCCAAAACTTTAATAGCCACTTTAAAGTGGTTATTACTTTAAAGTAAGATTTTAGTGATTCGATTTAGTAGTCGCCACTTTAATTTGCCACTATAAAGTTAAAAAGACTTATAAGTGATTTTACTTAGTGAAAGTTAAGAAAAGATGTATCCACGTAATTTCCACTATAAATCAATGAAATAAAGTTATAATTACTATGAAGTGGCATATAAAGTGTTAAATACGTAATAATCACTAAACTGAAGTGGCAGTATAAGTTATTCTCACTTTGATGCTACTTGGGGTGTTTGCGATGACAGGTCTACCATACAAATAATAATAAAATTTTTCACAGCCTAGTACTATTCCCAGAAGCTCTTTGCCAAGAAAGTTTAACATCCTAAGAAACATTTGCAATTTCCTTACGTTTGTTGGTTGTTTCATTTTCTGTATTGCTTCCACTTTATTTTGATCAATCTAAACGCTCTTATCTGTGATTGTATGTTCTAAAAATGTTATTTTATTTGTAGTTAATTGCAATCTATCCTTTTTAATTTTGACATTATTTTGTTTAGTTTTTTCTAAAAGTTTTTTTAGCTTTAAGTTTGTTCTTCTAGCGTTTTTCCAAAAACTAACATATCGTCAAAATATGCCAATGTTCCATCTAATCCTATTATCAAATCATTGATATACTCTTAAAATATTTCCGGAGTATTCGATTGTCTTGTAAACCTGTACCTTCCAAAAGGTGTAGAGAACGTACATAGGATTGAGCTCTCATTGTCGAATGGTATTTGATAAAACGTACTAGAAGCATCTAGCACCGTAAACCACTTAGCAATCGGTGTCTTATTATGTATTGGTTAAGAGGTCTTGAATCCATACATATTCTAAAAGATCCATCTATTTTCTCTACAACTACTATAGCATGCAGCTAGTCTGTTGCATCTTCAACCTTAACGACAACTCTTTTTTTTCTATTTTTTCGAATGCTTCTTTGACTGATACAGTTAATGCTAGAGGAATTTTTCTACATGTTGCTATTTGTAGTACAACATCTGGTTTTAGTCGTATTGTACATTTTTTACTGAAGCATCCGAGACCTGTAACCACATCTGCATATGCCTTTATTAAGTTATTTGCTCTTAACAATCCTACAGCTCTTGTCTCGTCATTTTAGACCTCCTTGTTTCTTATAGTGCTTATTTTTTTAATTATATTTAATTTTACTGAGGCTTCCAAACCTAAAATCTGCTCTAAACTTTGTTGCAGAACATAAAAGTTAAAGTTCTTTTCTATTTCTCTAAAATTGCATTGTAGTGTACATGTTTTACGTACGTTAATTTTGTTATTATTGTATGCTAATAATGATTAGTTTGTTTTTGCAATCTTAGGTTTGTTTTCAATCTTATTATAGAATCTTAAGGGTATGATATTTACCTCACTGCCTGTATCCAGTTTAAAATTAATTGATATGCCATTTATGATTGCTTTTTCTACCCAGGAGTTTTTCTTAGCGAGGTATATGTTATATACCGTGAAGCTTCTTTTATAGCTACAATATCCAAGTAGTTTTCGTTGTCATTTAATTCTTTTATTTCTTCTCACGCAATCTCTGCTACTTTCTTTGTTTTGCAACATTTATAGAAAAGGTTTTGCTTCTTACATTTTGAACATATATTACCCCACGCTAGGCATTTTCCAAAATCATGTTGGAAAGCACATCTATGACAATTTTTTAATTAATTGCAACTGTTGCTCTTCTGTGCTGCATCTTTCCTGCTACTAAGCATTCTGTCTCATATTAGTGAATTTTTAAGGACCCCAAAACCACAATCAGGCGCTTTTTTCTTCAAGGTCACATACTGATCGATTGTTTGATTTTCTGACTGATTACAGCTAAAGAATTCAAATCTTGTATAAGCTTTATTTTTATATGGCTCGTAATAGTGCTAACTTTGCTACAATTATGTCAACAGTTACCGCATCACCACTTTCCTAAAACGTAAACGTATTAAACACGTCTAAACCTTCCACGCCTAGGATATGTAAAAAAGTTGCCTTTTGTTTGTGCAATGGGAGTATTGTATAAATCAGTTGCCACTCAGTACATTTTTTTGGAGGATATAAGTTTGCCATATTTTTAAACATTTTTTACTACCTCACGTTAATCGTTATTTTACTCACTGAATGCTGTTATAACTACTTTAAATGAATATAACTACGTAATGTTAGCGTAATACTTTTTTATGCTTTTATAGCTGCCACCATGCTATATATTTATTATTTGTTGTATACTATTACAGAGGACAGACAAAAAGTACAACAAAGTAGGCAAGCTACAGCCGGAATAAAATACAGCCGGAGAACCGAGATGGGCAAATTACAGTCGGAGAATACAAATTACAATGTGCAGAATAAACAAAGATTACAACTACAAACTACAGGCCTTTAACTTACAAAATGAAGAAACGTTATTTTTAACAGCATTACAACCTGTTAAAGGTTTTTTCGAATAAATTACCCAACAAACACAAAGATGTCCCAAGGACGTCTCGGAGACATGATGTTGCGGATCACTGAATGTCTCAAAGTCATCACATTTTGGTTCTGTGTACGTGCTAAGGACATTTATAGGACGTTCTTTTGTCACAAGTGTGTGCATCCCTACGATGTCCTTATAAGACGTCTGAGCGCATCCGAAACACGACGTCCCTTTTAGATGACTGTAGGATGTGTAGGAGGTAGTCATCCCTTCCCGTTTCTACATATTGAATTGGAAAAATATTTATATATAGTATATAGCATAGGTATATAGTAATTACGAGAGCTCGAGTGTGACTCAGTTAAGTAAAAAACAAAAATTGAAAAAAGAAATAGCAACTAATATGTCGATCAATACTTTCAATGCAACGTGTGTCGGGCGAGATACGTTTTCTGTTGTTTAATTCAATACGCTATTAAGCAATGAGTTACTCGAGCTTTTGTAATTACTACTATATATGTATATTATAATTTTATCAAGAAAAGTTCCATTTCCGGTTAAAGTACATCTACTTTGTGGTTTTTCTATTGTTCTTTTATTCAGTAAAGACACTTAACGTACTCCTCTGCGACTTGACGTAATAAATAAAATTAACTTTATCAAATAAAATACAAATTATCATTACATAAAACTATATTTATAAATAATAATCCTAATTATATTCAATTAAAATAAATTTAAAAATTATTTAATTTTTTTATCTTCTCTATCCCGGCGTTCTTTGGCCCTTCTTGACGCGTTTTTTATACTTTTTTCTTGATTTTACTAAGTGGCGCCTGAAACAATGCAACTACATAAGAGATGGTAATCGTCATGTAGAGTCGATAAAAAAGTTAATACAAAAAACTTATTTTGGTATTTCTATGTAATCGGAATTTACATTTTTCTAAATTAAAGAATTGATAAATTGATACTTCTTTTGTAGAATTATTGATTGATCTTTTTGACGATTCTATTATTGATTAAATCATAAGAGATGATCGATTATAACCAGTTAAAAATTGTTTAAATAGTTTTTTAAAAAAATTTTTGTAAACACGTCAGTTTTGCAAATTCATTAAGAATTTTTATACGTTTCGCATTTACGTTTCATCAGAAGAATGTGGTAAAAACAAAAATTATTTCTAGACGTATTTTTAACTACCTAACTAATTATTGTAGAAATAGTAATCTAATACGAGAAATCCACACTCTAATCATAGTTTCTTAGTTAGATTAGCGATTTTGTGCCTTATCGGTCATGTTGACAGGTAGTTGGTGAATGTTTGGATGACTTATTGTGAATCGCAACAATAAATGTCGTGAGATAACGTCACGCTTTTAAACCTTTAATACAAAGAAAACATTATTAAATAATTTTTTGAGTAAAAAAAATTTTTTTTTTGCATAAAATAAATATTTTCAATTCGCCGCATAGGTATGCGCGCGAGATGTTCTTTGAATTTCGATAAACTTTTTATTAATTTTAGGTATTTTAAAATAATAATTATAAATGATGATTTTTATACATTATAAATAAATACAAGGTACCAAAAACTTACCAAATAAATTTGTTCATGCACTAAAACACCTAAAAAACGTTAGATAATAAAAAGTACAGATAAATAAAGTAGTCAGAACACCAACAAAAACATACAGAGTGCAAACGGTGCAAACAAAGTGTACCACTTTGATATACCAAAGGAGCGTACGGGTGTTGAGTAGGCACCAGAGAACAAGAAAGAAAATGGGCACGCGTACTAAGTTTGCATTTATCTCTTTTATGTACAAAAACTGATTATCGGTGTGGTTGAAGCAAATCACACACATCAACATGTTTAAAATATTTGTTATATCAAAAGAAAGATTAACTAGAGTAACCGAAATTGATGGATGGATAATATTTATTTAACTGTTTTATATTTATATCATTGATTAATTTATATTTATATATAATGAATGTATAATCTTGTTCTAATTTTATTTGATTAGTAATTATAAAAAAAAATTGCATTAGGTAATACAAAAATTCTCCTTTTCAATTTTTTTAAATTCGATTAAAAATATGAATTGACAAACGCCCAAATTTGTTTTTCCGCATAGGACATCCCATCGTACGTTCTTCATTGACATCCTGAGGATGTCCTATTAAAAACATCCTAAAGTGTTCCGTTTTAAAGCCCGGAATGTAAAGACATGATTTGGACATAAACGAACGTCCCTGGAACGTCGTGTCTTTACTGGGTACGAAGTGGAAGATAACCGATCAACTGACCAATGTCAGCGTCTGATCCCTCACGTAGATAAATTATGGCTTGGATAGTCAGTGAATACCATTTAAGAGGTCTAACTCCTGCGAAGCCTCATGCAAGTAATTATGGTTTGGTCCACTGATACGTTAAATTGTAGTAGTTGAGACAATTAAAATACGGTAAAGTAACTGGCCAATATTTATACACATACAATGCTTAATTTTACATTTAACTATTTCATTGTTAGCTTACATTTCAGGTCACACATTATGACAGAAAATATTTGCTTATATTACAATACACATTATGACATTGTAAAGAATTTGCTTATACACATAATGACATTGTAAGGAATGTGTCTATCGGATTACGTCACAATTACATTATTAAATTTGCAATTTTGTATTTCTTTTTAAATATAATTTATGTTTTTAGTTCAAACATTCTGCCGGACGTCATTGATATGAAGTGGTTGATTCGAATCTTCTGCTGCTTCCGTGTCGTTTCTATCTGAGTTGTTATCAGGTGGTAATAGACTTAGCATGCATTGTGCTCGGTTTACTCTTGTCTCTTCTTCAGTAATTTCCATCTTAAAATTGCACTGCCTGTAATTACTATAAGTGTTATTATTGTTAACACATGAATATTTAACTTATTGTCATCTGTCGACTTGTTGTTAATGGCATCCATACCTTCATTCAATTTTCTTCTAAAATTTTCCAAACGTTGTTCTATTCTGGCTACACTTTCCTTTGCTGATGCCGTTATAGATAGCAGCAATTTATTGTGCTGATCAGTCGTTTTTTATCAATTCTTGTTGATTTTTGTCTAAACCTTTAATGTTTCTATACACATCATCGTTTACATCAAATACTGATGTTAGGAAATCTAAGAGAATACCTGTAAATTTCTTTAAAAAATTTTAAGTTTTTCAGATGCCTTTTTTTTAAATGAAGGAAAATGTAAAAAATTGCAATTTTAATTACAGCGCTTTCTTTTTTTTTTAATTTAAAAGAAAAGAATCCAAAATTTACCACGAAGAAGTGACTGCAAGACGGATTCCACTCTCACTGTCCCCCGGCCCATTTATTCTAAATGTAAAAGCTTACTTGGTAAAATCTTTCTTTGTCTCCATTAGTGGTGTAGCTTTTCTAGAAGCAATTTTTGCTAAAAGTAACCCGTCCCTGGTGGTGTTTTCATATACTGACTTAGACGCCTCAGTCACCATCTTAATGTGTCTTTCGACAGCTTGAGTGTAGCATGGAAAATTCAAAGTTTTTTTTAAATACTTTAAATTTCAAAATAAATTATTCTTTTTGGTAGAAGTATAACAACAGCCAATCTGACATAATACTAAAATATTTTAACGGCAATTCTTGTGGTAATAAAACAATGGGTTATTCAAATTCTCATACAAATATAAAAACTGTACATTGTAATAATATAGTTTAAAACTTTTGTAAAATTTTATTAACTACTAAGTGCAACGCGGTTTTACACCTCAAATAAATAATAACAAAACAAACAACAAAACACATTTTACTTACCGTGAACTCGTCTGCTCTAGAATTTAGGAACAAAAAATGAAAGTTGTTCGTAAATTACACTTTCCGCAATAAAAAGGATTTAAGTTTACAACTACAAAACGAGAAACAAGCAAATAGCTTTGCTTGTAGTAATTTCGTACGTTAAATTCTTTTTCCCTTCTTACAAAATAAAATGTCATTGTCTTCACTTAATTATTTATAGACAATTTATCGCAAACCAAATGAATTGGATGTCTTTTATTAGAGAATAAAGTGGGTTTTTGTATTAAATTGACAGAAGATTGTAGAGGTAAATTATGCAAAGTACTTAAAGTTGTGACAATAAGAAACAAATTTAAACTGTTTCAATAAAAGGAACGTGTAACTTCTATATAAACTTTAATTTAAGTAAGTTTTAAACTTAATCGAATTTTGGTTTATGTAAATAAATGTAAAACAGTAATGTATTTTAAATATTTTTTACTAAAAATAATTCTTACACTTAATTTCATTACAGTAACAAAATTAATCACAATTGTATTTTATAAATAATAAAAATTGATTTAATTATCATTTCAAACTCTAAATTTCTAATTAACGATAACGTTGATGATAACATCAATTGTATAAAATTCATTAAGTGTATAACAGCAACGTCATTCAAGATGCTGGTTCTGACAAGAATTAAATAATATTGCTGTCTAGCAGTAGTTTATAAAAGTCGACGATGGAATTTGATTTTGAGACGATTATATTAATAGCGAGTTTAATATTTAGCATTAATGACGTTTTCTATATTTAATATAAGCTTTATTCTGATTAAATTTTATAGAAGTCTTAATAATGTTTATATCTACATTGTATACGTTTTCAGTACCATAACGTTTTTAAAACTTTTAATTTACTACAAGAATTTAGATTTATGAGTAACTCAATATAAACAAAAAAATAGAATATAAAAATTACAAAACGATTATGACTTTTTAAATTAAATATCCAAATTTCTTCTCAATATTTCAAATTAGAATTTAGAAAAATCTAGAATTGATTATTGTCTAATGTTTTTAGTAGATCTAATAGTAGCGTAGAGTATGTTTTGTAACAAAAGTTTCAGTTCGGACGACTTTTTGTAATGGTACAAAAGATTAAAGATTGTAATGACAGATAAAAAATTGCTGAAGACGTGGTAAAAGAGTGGGCTGGTAATATGAAAGTGTATGCAATAATTATAATTTTAAAAAAACAAATGTGAAAAACAAAATAACAGTTCGTGAGAGAAATGCGTGTGTAATATAACCCTCTGTTAAGAGTGGGTATAGTTTCGATTATATAATTTCGCCTATGGCAAAGAGGTAGCAAAGAAAGAGCACTTAGTTGAATAGCGGCGAGAGCGATTATGATTTTTTTTATATTTTGATTTTTGTATATACATATACTATGTATTTTTGCAACTTAATGCAAACACAATAATTCGTTCAATTTGACATAAATTTTTTCCAATTGTTTTTATCTGCTGTTAATGTTTTGGCTTTTGTCCACGATCTTCCTTTTTTTCTTGTGGTTATTGCTTTCGAATTTTCAAATAATCCGTGTTTGAGCTTTTTTCTCCATCCTATGTAAGTGTCCCCACTATCCCAGTTGTCTTCTTCCAATAAAGTCTTCTACAGGTTCAGTCTTTAGTTCTTCTCTAGTTACTTCGTTTCTAATTCTCTGCCATGTTTGGTTATAGCTCTTACTTTTCTTAAATACTTCATCTCAACTGCTCTGATCTTACTTTTATCTTGGTCAGATAACACCCATGACTCGCATTCGATGGTAAGAATTGGTCTGTATATTGCTTTATACACTTTAATCTTTGTTTTTCTTGTTAGTGCATGGTATAATTTGTTAGTTGATTCTATTCTTCTATTTAATTCTATACTTTGTTCTCCCGTTTCTTCTATAGTTACTTCCAAGTATTTCATTTATGTTTTTCTCTCTTAAGCACTCCCATATTTTTGCTCTTGGCAGTCTGTCAAATGCTTTCTTAAACTCCAAGAATGCTAAATAAATTGTTTTTGATCTTGCTATTTATAACCTCTTTAATTGCGAATACGAGGTTCTGTATATTTTTACTGTTTATAAATACACTTTGTACTTGTAATAACTTTGATTCTACTTGTTTTATTAGTCTCACTTCTATAATTTTTGCAAAGATCTTTATTGGGGTACTTAGCAGGGTTATACTTCTGTAATTTTAACTTTCCATTACATCTCCATTTTTGTATATTGGCAAAATGAATCTAATTTCCAATTCTCTAGGTATTTTCTCTTCTTGTCAGACTTTATTAATCATTTTTAATTGTATGAGTAGTCCATTTTCTTTTATGCACTTGATCATTTCTGTTGCGATTCTATCATTGCCAGGTGCTTTTCCATTTTTCATTTCTTTTATTGCTGTCATGCGTCGTTTCTACTTCAAAAAGTTTTTGAAAGTATTCTGTCCATCGTTACATAACTACAGTCTCCCTTCTTAATATTTCTTTTATTATTTTTTTGTATTTTCGTTTTTTAAAGTTTTTTAGAATTTTGAAGAATAGTTTTTGACTAACATTAGAATGTCTTCCGGGTTTGGACCGTGTCATTGTTGTTGAAACCGAAGTTGCCAACGTTTCGCCCACTTTCGTAAGGGGCTTCATCAGGGCGTGAGATAAATAAAGTTTCTGGTGCTGCTATGGGTTTTCCTCTATCACCTGTTGTAGCTAACATTTTTATGGAATCCTTTGAAACGGTTACTTTGGAATCATCAATATTAAAACCTAAAGTGTGGTTTAGGTATGTTGACAATACGTTTTTTGTTTGGTCTCATGATCATCTTGAATTGCTTAAGTTTCTTGATCATCTTAACAATCAACAATTAGATATCAAATTCCATTCCTTGACGTTCTTGTGACTCGTAAGCCCGACGGACTTCTGAGCCATTCTGTTTATTGCAAACCCACCCATACGGACAGATACCTTCATACTTCGTCTCATCATCATCCTGCACAGAAACGTTCTGTTATTGAATCTTTGGTCCATCGTACCTTTAACATTTGCCAACCTGAGAATCTAGACTCGGAACTCTGTCACCTTACTAGAACTTTAGTAAACAATGGTTATGTAAAACGAGATATTCATAGAGTTATTAATTGTCGTCTACATCTACGTACTCGATTACCTAAGGACATTTCTACTCCCAAATCCAATCCGAAATTGGCCTTTTTACCCTACATTCACAAGGTTAAAGATCAAATAGGAAAACTTCTTCGTAAGAATGGTATTAAACCCATATTCAACTCGACAGGCAAAATCTCTCAGATTCTTCCTTCTCCTAAAGACAAATTTCCTACACTTTCATCTCAAGGTGTATACCAAATTCCTTGTTCTTGTGGTTTAGTCTACATTGGTGAAACCGATCGTTCCGTCATTACTCGCATTTTAGAACATGATCGTTGTATAAGCAAAAGGTATATTTCCAAGACTGCAGTTGCTGAACATCATTTTATTACAGGTCACAAGACAGATTTTGATAACGTTTCGTTGATTGCCAAATCTCCATTCTTTTTCAACAGGAAATTCCGTGAAAGCATAGAAATCATCAAACACCCCAACAACTTCAATCGCGATCATGGTTTTGAACTATCCCCTCTTTGGTTCCCGGTTATTAGTCATTTATCGAAAACACGCCCCTTATCAACCGTAACCCAATCAGAGTCGAGTTTAACAATCCGTGACGATTCTTTTCCTTTATATACGGAAACTGTTTTTTCTTAAGTCACTTCTACGGAGTTTAGAATCTGGCTTGGTTTTCAAGTTGATTACCTATCTCGGTAGTGGTTTTTTGTTAGATTTTCGTTTGCTTTTTCAGGTTATCGTTTTCTTTCTTACCTTTTCAGAGTTTAGATTATGGCTTGTTTCACAAGTGGATAACCGAACTTTTGAAAAGTTCTTAGTTAGATTTCGGTTGCTTGTTTGAGTTATGCGATTTATTTCACGCCCTGATGAAGCCCCTTACGAAATTGGGCAAAACGTTAGCAACTTCGGTTCCAACAACAATGACACGGTTCAAACCCGGAAGACATTCTAATGTTAGTATAGATTCCGGCCGTGGAAGCCTTCGCTATTACAATAGTTTCTGGTTTTCTTTGCTATTTTTTTCTTCGAACACTTTCCATGTCTTCTGTTTTGATTTGGTTACAAATTTTTTGACTTTAATTCTTTTTGTACTTCATAATTATTTTTTATTCTGCTGTTTCTGTAGATTTTCCACTTTATTTTCTTAATCCTAACTTGTTTTTTTTTATTGCTTCTGACTACCACGTTGGTTGTTTCTTATCTTTATATATTCTATATACCTTTTTGGCTCTTTCTATTATATTTTTAAATATTTCCCATCATTCCTTCATATCTCTGTTATCTATTTCATCTTTAATCTTCTCTATTTTTTTTGTGTATTCTTTAAATTCTTTTGCTATTTATTCACTATCCACTGTTCTAATTGTTTCTCTGCTTCTTTTTAGTTTTTTTGACATCTTGTGGGTTTTTCCTGTATACTTGTATTATTTTGGCTATTACAAGATAGTGGTCACTGCCTATTTTGAATCCTCTTTTAATTACTACCTCCTTTATTACTGTTTGATTTTTCCTATATACATTTATGTATTCAATAACCGAGTACTCTCTTCTGCTTGGTACTGCTTTCGTGTACTTGTGGATGTTCCTGTGTTCGAATAAAGTGGTTGCAATTATTAAACCGTGTATATCGCAAAAATATAGCAGTCTACGACCGTTGTTATTTTGTGCTTCTTTTCCGAATTTTTCTATCATTTTTTCTATCTTGTATGTGTCATAGTTTTTTCCTACTCTAGCATTTAGATCTCCAGCTATCACAATGTTTCCCTTGGCTGCTTTTACTGTTAAAATAAGTTGTTCCCACAATTTATTTTTGTTTTGTAGTCTCTCGTCTTTGTTCTTCTTGTGTTGAGATTTTTAACTCAATTGTTAGTATTCTATCAGATACTGCTTTCCATTTATTTAACTTACTTATAATGTTGTTGTGGAGGATGCAGTCAATCCCTGATTGTGCTGTTTCCTTCTTATCTACTTCACTCTATATTATTAAATGTCCTTTATTCAGTTCTGCTATTTTGCTTCCTTTTTTTAAATCTCTGATACTATTAACGTTTTAACTCCGGCTTTTTCCAACTCATTAATTAGCTCCTTTTCTTTCTCATTTATGTCAGTAATGTTCCATGTTCCTATTTTACTTTTATATAATTTTTCATATCTTTGTCTATTGCTTCTGTTGTTGCCTTTATTTCCGTCCTTATTCTTCGTAGTTAATTTTTTTTCAAATTAGGTTTTGTTATTTTACGTAATTGAGTTACTAGGGGGGTCTTCGTTTGGCGATCTTTTGCTAACTGAGTGTTGTTCTTTTGATTTTCCCCTTTCTGTCAGAAGTTGTTTTACACGTTCTTTGTCATTTCTTTCGTATATTTTGCTATTTATTATTAATTTATTATACTTAATATGTGCCTTTTGTTCTTTTTGTTTTATTTTTTGATCAACGATGTTAATTGCTTCTGGTCTTCTTGCACGGTGTTGGGGCAATCTTTGTTTATCCATATAATTGTATTTTTTAAAAAACTTGGCTTTCTTAATTATTTTCATTTTTTTATAAAATCTATCCATCCATCTTGCCTGACAATTGTATCTTTAACTGATGATTCTGAATCGGATTTACTTGCCACATAACACAAGGAATACGTTTTTAATAATCTGAATATTCGAATAATATCCTGATATCATAATCATACTACTAGAATAAGTTTAATCTCTAATATTACGTTAGGTTATCCTTAACATAACATATTTAGATTGTTCATAGTTTATTCTAAAAAAATATTCTCACAACGTTCAATCATCATCCACAATAAACCAGGCTATTCTTAGGATTTTGTCAAAGGTGACTAAACATGTTGTCTCGCACCAAGTCTGCTACATATAGAGCTTTTCTGTTATAAATTATAAATATCATTGTTTATTTTTAGTTTATAATATATGAGCTTTGCTTTGCTGCCCCAAATATCTCCTGCTTTTTTGTACAAATTTGCTAGTTCTATCAGCACTAGCACTAGTCTATTCTTTGGGTGTTTTTTCTTTTTCTTTTCTAGAATTCTTGAGTTTCTCTGCCACAACAAATTGAATATCAATATCTTTGATTATTACTTTTATTTTGCTTTTAATTTTGTTTTGGAGATATGTGAGATTTCCTCTACTTTTTGTATTACAACTTTCTTTTTCCGCATTTCCTTTTCTAGTAGTTTAATTCTTATCTTTTTACTTTTTATTTCTTCTTTAAGTTCTTCAATTTCTTGTTTAAATTCTTTATTTTGATCTTTGATTTGTTTTAACTGCTTGTTTATATTGTCCAAAAAATTGTTTATAATTTCTGTTTTACTACTTAATTCACTTAGTGCTTTCCATTTTGCATGTATTTCCTCTAGTATCTTTTTCATCTTTGTAATTTCTATTTTTATTTTGTATTTCTTCTAAAATGTTTCGCTCTTCATTCTTATGGTATTACTGCGTAAAGATCAACTTTTTGAAAATAACTGCTTTATCAGTGATTATTTTAGTGTACACTATATTTACTTGGTTTATTTAAAAATTCAGCTTACTTGCTGTTTATTGATCAATTTTGTGTTTTAATGCTTTGCATTAAATTTATCGAATAAATTGAACTAATCGATTTAACGAATTTATATAGTTATTTGAAACGGTATTATTGTTGTGTTTACTAAGAAAAAAGTTATTAAAACAATTAGTTTTCTAGAGTACGGGTCATTATATGACTCCCTACATTCTTCCAAGTAAAATGTGTGACGAGTTCTGTTTCATATTCTAACTATTGTTAAATTAAAGTGCACTTAAAAGACTATCTAATTAAAACGAATAATAATTTACATTTACTTGAAATAATATCTTAATTAAACTCGTGCGTTATTTAAAAAAATCTTAAATTATGGACTTGTGAATAATAAAATGATTTAATAAACCAATATGCTTTGTTGCTGTATTATTTACTCTTAATTAAAAAAATTACAATAATGGTTTTTTAAAAGTTATTTGATTGTATAATTTAGTATTAAAATTAAATTATTTAATTTTACTGTAGGTACGTATTTTACGTTTTTATAAATAATGAATTTGAACTGATATTATTCATTAAAATTTCAAGCTTTAATTATCAATTTAATATTTAAAATCTGATTTGTAATGGATTTTCTACATTTATTACATGTTTCAATAAAATTATTTATAATTATTAATAACTGTTTCCATTTTATAATAAATAGTTCAGTTTTCATTATAATTTATTTATTGTTTAATTAAATATTAATTTGATATCTTATTTTTATAATCAAGTTGTACATAGATTTTTTAGAGTTATACTGTACATGTACTTATGTCATATACCTATAAAAATTAAAAATTTGTAAGATAGTTAATTAGTACCAGTGTCTAAAACTTTCTTGTTGGTCATATTAACCGCTGCGTTTATAAAAAATAAATAATTTAATTGTTTATGGATTTTGTAATAATAAATGTTTTTTTAGCAATTATTGTCTTTTAATTATTGCTTACAATTATAAAGTATTTAATTCCATAACTGTCTTTTACATTTTTTTAGTCGCAACATTTATTCAGTTTTTATCAAGCACAATACCGGTTCTTACGATTCACTGAAAGAAAATATCGCTTAGAACTTTGCGGATACTCCAGGGTATTTTACAGTAAATTAGTGCTACACTCCGGGTTTATACGTGGCTTACCCTTTGTAATATTTTTTTTAGGAACAGAATAAGCCAATTATTTATTTTTGCAATTCAAACATAGTGAATTAGCATTAATGACATTCGTAGTTACTAAATATATTTGCATGGATGTTGTATATTCAATTACGCTTTTATCTAAAATTATTTCATAAATTGCATTATAAATGTCACTTTAATTAATAATTTCAATATGTGTTAATAAATATTCAATATTGCATTTTAATTAAATTAAATTATTAATTTCATTTAATTTTATTTTCTAGTAGTAATATGCATTTTAATGTGTAATAAAAATTTTAATTGTAATTATAAAGTTACACATAAAATCTCTTTAAAACCACATTCGATAAATTGAAAAAGAAAAATTATTATGATTACATAAGACAAAAATCTTAAATTTTTAAAAGTGGTTACGGGTAGATCAATCTTATAAGCACTGATCCGTACCTCACGTTTTTGTGCAATCTATGCAAATTACCATATTAAATTTTATACAAAATTGACTTTACTATAGTAAATCTATTTTAACAAATTATATTAAATTTAAACAAGAAATTATGTTACATTTTGTGAAAAAAATGTTTATTTTAAATTTTAACAGTAAATATATAAGTTTTGTTACTTGTGCTGTTACTCCGTACAAATTTTGACGAAATAAAATTTTTAAAAGTTATTAAAAAGTTGGCAGTTTTTGTTAGGTTTTTATTTTGAACACATTTTTAAAACTAAATTTTTTTGTTGAGATTTGGCACAGTTACAGACCCAAAAAGTACAACTTTCACAAAAAAATTTGCTTTATTTTAGTTGTTATTGCTGACTTTTTAAATTTTACTGAATAAAACACAGTAGTTATAACTTTAAAAATGCCATCAGTTTGTCGATACATTTTTTGGTAAAAATACCACACGTACGGAAAGATTAAAAAAATTTGAACAAAAATCTAGAATCAAAACGTAGAAAAATTTTAACTTTCAAACAAGATTTGGTTTTGGTGCATGTGTTACAAGAGAATCCACTTTCAACTGTTATTTAAGCATTTGAAATTCCTGGGTTGTTAACAACCTTTTCTGCAGTGACTTTATTTGATAACAACCATGTCACTACGGTTAGCTACGACGTATGGGAGTAGGCGTGGTTGAGAAACTATAATAAATGAAAGAGGAAAACAAGGTCTCACTCCTTGTAGTAATAAGATTTTCAACTCGGAGACACCAAGAGTACGTCTAAACCTACTACGAAGTGATTAGGATAGAGCAAAAAAGCGACAAAAAACAATCTAACAAGCGTATATATTTCTGTTCAACAATAACATTTGTTATTACTAAGTTTTTTTAACAGAAGAATAATAGTTTAACGAATTTAATTGCAATTATCATAATTGTAACGACAAATGTAATCAATCAACTATTTAATTTACATGCATTTGCGACAAAATAAAAATCGACTAATGTAGTTAATAACGACGCTTAAAAATTAATACTAAAAACTTACCCCACCGAAGTTCCTTGTAACGAATAGTAAAACGCTTACTACTTCTTATACGTAATATCTTAAGTTTTCATATACAAGGTTAGATGCCTAAATCTGGCTTAATTACATTTAAACTGTCAAATAAACTTGAATGGTATTACGTCAGCGTACTAAAGACAACTGCATTACATAAATTTAAATAATTGTTCCCAAGCCACATTTATTTGCCTTTATCTCAACCTACACTGAACCAGCTGCAGCGTGAGAAACTAATTCAAATGTTTCAAATTCCAATGCAAATACAAATGAAAATAAACCTTACTCTTCGTCACTTCTGAAAGTGTCGGTTATTACGGCAGCCACCAAACAGAAAAATGGTGCTAACAATCACTAGGTTGGCCTAAGCTGCCATATGACAACAATTTTGATATTTTCGTATTAGTAAACTGACGAACTAGAATATGAATTAAATAAATTAAAGTGAGATATACCAAGTTTAAGCGAGACGAGAAGGAAAGCGAAAGAATACACAATACTGCTTCCTGGTTAAATTTAATTAATAAAGGAGATATATAAATCGGTGTACGGTTCTTAATACACCCACGAATGTCACCCTGTCAAAAAACATACAAAGTTATTTCTGACAAAGTCGCATATATGGTCATAAACATCAATAAATGTACAACTCTTAAAATAATCCAAATATAAGCCCCGAACTGCTACCGTACTGACGAAGAAATCAAAGAAACATTTTACGACGAAATTAGAAGTGCAAGAGTCTCCATCGACTTACAGAATACTTAAAGGAAATTTTAACATAAATGTGAAATCAAAAACATTTTTTGGAAAATATGACTATAAAGAACGCAATGAGAGAGAAAGAAAATATTACTAAACTTTATAAACGGATACAATCTATATTCCATGAGCTCCTGTTTTAAAAAAAACAATAAAAACTGGACTGGATAAGTCTTGTTTGTATTGTTCCTTAGTAGCATAAAATATATGTACGATATTCTAATGATCTTGGTACAATATTTAAAGTTGCTTAAATATTGTTTGCGTAATAAATATATTCTTTACTAAGATAAGAATGTCTTCTGGGTTTGGACCGTGTCATTTTTGTTGTAACCGAAGTTGGCAACGTTTTGCCCACTTTCTTGAAGGGCTTCATCAGGGCGTGAAATAAATCGCAAAACTCAAACAAGTAACCGAAATCTAACTATAAACTTCTCAAAAGTTAGATTATCCACTTGTAAAACAAGCCATAATCTAAACTCTGAAAAGGTAAGAAAGCAAACGATAACTTGAAAAAGCAAACGAAAATCTAACAAAGAACCACTACCGAGTTAGGTAATCAATTTGTGAACCAAGCCAGGTTAAGCTCGACTCTGATTGGATTACGGTTAATAAAGGGCGTGTTTTCGATAAATGACTAAATGACCGGGAACCAAAGAGGGGCTAGCTCAAAGCTGTGATCGCGATTGAAGTTATTGGGGTGTTTGATGATTTCTATGCTTTCTTGGCATTTCCTGTTGAAAAAGAATGGAGATTTGGCAATCAACGAAACATTATCAAAATCTATCTTGTGGCCTGTAGTAAAATGATGTTCAGCAACCGCAGACTTGGAAATATACCTTTTCCTTATACAACGATCATGTTCCAAAATACGAGTCAAGTAGGTATATATTTTACAAATATCTCACAAATAATAGTGAGATACGTCTAGAACAGATATAAAAGATATATTTTCCATATATTGGAAACAAATATTTAGACGACATTTACATCTAATGTCTGCCATATATTGAAAACATATATTTAGAAGATATTTATAACTAGTATTTAGAAAATATTTATTTTATATAAATTATTGATATAACAATACAATAAATGACCAATATAAAAAAGTGTGACATTTAAATATTTACCAGATGCTATTTACTAATATATTACGTATATTTTGTGCTACTAGGGTTAAAAATAAAATTGACTGTTCTGACTCATAATCTACATATAGTTCAAGACGTCTGCGTACTAAACAGATGTGACATTAGTAGCAATCATAAGACAATAAGAGCAAAAATTTGTATTAATAAAAAACTGAAAAAAAAACAATAACGTGCGTCAATTAAAATAAATCACAGAGAAATACAAGAAGTGTCAAAAAATTTTTGTACATTATTCTACAACATAGATGTAGACACAGTAGCTAAAGCTACCAAAATTCTAATAAAAAACACGAAAAATAAAAAAAGCTAAGATAAACACGCAGACACAAAGTTTGATAGAGCGAAGAAAGCTAAACGAGCAAAATAAAAAAAAAAACAAGATAATATAACGATTTAAATATACAGATTAGAAGGAACATATGGGAACATAATTTCTAAACAAAGAAAAAACATTAATGAGAAGTACCTCTCAAATTTGCAATATGCAGACGATGTAGTTATAATAGCATTTAGCCTCGAGGAACTGATGGAGATGCTAGACTCAACAAGCTAGGGAGAAGTCAATGTTGGGAATCTCGAATGCAGAAGAATGGAACGAAACAATTCTTTCATAAAGGTCTTATAAACACAAACGACCCAAGGTGACCTAAAACTAACTGCACGGCACAGAGTACAAAATTATCGGAGGAACAACTTATCGTCGGCGCGTTTGATCTTTGCAAGACAAAGGCAGCCATGTTTAAAGGGTAAAAACTCACAATCGTATTTAGAAATTTTAATAATAGCGAGTGATAAGGTCCGTACTTATAATATTTGAAAGTGAAAAGTAAATAATAAATGCCACACGATTCTCTAAAGATTAATTATTTAATCATACGAAAACCTAGCATATGTACTATGCGTCTGTTAATTTACAGAAATAAAGAAAGAAATAAACGCGCAGCTTAACCATGTGGTTAACCGAGGAACCAATACATGACTCACTTTCAATTAAAAATAAATAAGTCGTTCATATTGATGCCAAATAAATAACTCAAAATGCATTTAAACTTGTCTTTGTTGTCACTTTATTTAAAATTAGTCTATAAAATATAATGTTTGGCATAGTAGGTGCACGACAATCAAACAGAAATTATGATCTAACACTTATAAACTACAAACACAAGTCACGACTACAGAAATAATTTCGAACATAAAACATTGGAGGAAACCACACAGAACAAACGATTTCAAATTCAAATATGACGCCTCTGATCTATCCTGAAAACATTGCGACTATCCAAGTGTCAGATAGAATGCGCGTACGAAAGTTGTTCCTCTAAATAATTTTGTATTCTTTGCTGCAGGTCTAAATTGGATACAGACAGTTCAAAATATACACAACTGGAGACACAATTTGGAAGAGGCGTATAGCCAAAAGTGGATGTAAGACGCTATGAAAAAAAGACTAAATAGATAGCTTGAGGCTCAAGTCATATATCGCCATAAATGGGTTTAAGGTTTAATCTACAGGTGTAAGCTATTAACTCTAATAATACGCTTCTTAGAGATTACTAAATAAGTATTGCCGTTTGAGAGGAAAATTATGATCCCCGCAGATTAATGCCACTGGGAAACCAGTTTTGAAACCCTAATAAAACCGCTAAAAGAATTCTAAACGTATAGAAAGCAATATGGCCCGCGGCGAAAAAAATAAAGAGGTACAGTTCATACTATACTCTGGCATTGTCTTATACAATAATTGAATTGTCTTACTTCAGGTGATTGACTTATTTGACAAGCCGGCCTCCGCAGCAATTGCTAAATCTCAAAAAGCTTTTAATGACGGCATTCTTGACAAATTAAAAAAGCTAGTAAAAAGCAAAACCGCAATAACCAAATCTTTTGCTACATTCGAAAGAATAAGAGCAATTGAGCATGTCCAGGGACTATAGAAAAAAAAATTTATCAAAAATTGGTTTCCGTCACATCAAAAAACCCTTCCTTTGACCTCTTTAAACAACTGACTGAAATTCAAAAAGGGAAAGTCATGAAGCATCAACAGAAAATATCTTTAACAATAACGGAAACATCGGCATTAAAATTTGCTTCACTAACAACTTGTGATGTCGAAAGAACTTTTTTCTTCCATAAAAATATTTTGAATGATAAAAGGCAACAACTTCTTGGTGAACATATTGAAAAATATTTGATTAGTGCTTGGAAAAACAATAGCACTTAATAAACCTAGTAAAACAAAAAAATAAACTGTAAATTTTAATAGATATTTCTACTCTTTTTATTGCCTTTTTGGCAGGTTTAATATGCCTTTTGAGCCACCTTTTTTGGTATTTTTTCTTGCTTTACTATTTGCTCTTTACTTATAACTAACATTAACTGATCTTAAATTCAAAAAAAATAAACTTGGCAAAGTATGTATTCCAAACAGTTTTGATAATTGAATAAAGCACAATTTAATCAATTTGAATTTAAGGCGTAATAATTACTCAAAAATGCAGTTAATAAAATTCATAACTTGACTCACCAAAACAAATGTTACGTTATTTCAGATCTATTAATAGCACATTCTTCAATCAAGTGTTGCTTTCTTCCAGAACAAGATAACGTCGAAATTCCATAAAATCATGAATCAAAATATTCCAACAGAATTAAAGTTGAATGTAAATTGGAAAAGTCAAAAAACGGCAGACATAAATCCAAAAAGCATAAATCCAAAAAAGGCATAAATCCAAAAAAGCATAAACCAAAAAAGGACTCTAAATATGAAGACTTAGAATGGTTTTTATTCCACATAAAACACTTATGTTGAGTTATACGACGGCCTTGAATGAATCCATTGTTAAGGTATTGCGTCACATTAAGAAATTACTAAAAATGTTGAATTCAATAGAGAAATTATGTCGGAATGAAGATAAACTTACCAGTAATTAGTTGGAAAAAAAAATTAATTTGTACCCCATTAATAATAAAATTGTCTTCTTTGCATAACTAAAGACGTGCAAGCCTAAAGGTGGTTCCAACGGAAGTGTCAAACCAAAGGTCGATTCTCAAAAAGCAAGTACGATGCGACGTTGCCAAACTAAATAAATTTAAATGTAATATTAGTTGCATAAAATAAGCGAATGCAAACTTGAATTTTAAATGTAATGAATTCTAACAGAACGTTACAAAACAAACCTGAGAAAACAATTGATAACATAAAACAAAATTATAATTACTATAAACAATGTTTTTTTCTATGTAGTAGCATACGTTCGACCTGTTCTTTAATAAAGCGATAACATTACCCGATTGATAACATTATCAGTGATTCTAATAAGCAGCGTGCACTCTATTTTCTTTTGTTTCTAACAATAATAAAAATAGGTTTCTTATACTTTTATAATAGTATACACCAATATCAATTCGTAAATTAAAATTTGTAACAAACCTACCAAAGACACCCGTAGCCAAAGGCAAGCTATACTACACAGCCTCATAAGAACCTCTTAAGTATAGTATAAACAACCATTACAGAGGGCAGCAACGCTACCACTCGCAGATACAAATACTTCCCTAAGTATACTTAAGGCAAGCAGATTAAGTTATTCAGCAGTTTACGTTCCGAGCAACTTAGGAACGGATTTACCGTAACTGTTACTTCTTTCCGTAAGAATTTTAGATACGTACGAATTGCGTATTCAATTTGACGCATCCCTAGTGAAAGGCTGCTGGACCATCACGGTGACAGAATCCTTCGAGTGCGACGCAAGATTATCCGAGTGTGCATTTCTACTTAACGATACGAGTATATAATTATTGTTTAAATTTTAATTGTTTGCGCGGAATTAGTGTACATAATTATTCTTTAGACTTTAGTTATAACCTACATTGTAAAAGTTGTTAATAAATAGTTTCACTAACCTCCAACAAATTGTAAATTGTTAAAAATTTAAACCCGAAATAAATTGTAATAAATTTCTTTAAAGTTACGTTGAGATTAAGCTTTGTTTGCGTCTAAAATCTTGTCCAACTCAATTGTGACGTATTCACTAAATGCGCGTAGTGTAAATTGTTAAAAATGTAGACTCAAAGTAAATTGAGATCTTGTATGATAAGATACGTACGGATCAAAGTTAATTTATACTAATAAAAATAAGTTACTGTAATATAATATTCAAGGCGCGTCATTGACTGTTTACAGCGCCATTTGCATTATAATAGATGGACAGATTATTGCTACTAAATTAAAATTTTGTGTGTCGGTAGCTACTTTTCCATTCAAGTCTGCGTTTTATATATTCAATTTTTGACCTTCACCGTTACCATACTTCACTGCGAACAAGACCACTCAAAAACTACCTAACGTAATTAAAATTGTAAGCCCTCATATCAAAGGATTTAAATCTTCCCCTAAGCTATTTTATAATTTCCTCTTGTCCCTAGTATCATAGTTTACAGAAGAAGTAGAAAATTATATATCCCATTTCAATGCAATTTAGTATAAAAAATTATTGTTAAAGTATTAGGTATATACCCTATACAAAAATGAGAAAAAAGAATTTAAATGGTAATTTCTGTATAAATAACTGAAAATACTTTTTTTGTTCAAAATTAATAACTGATTGCTTTATAACGTTTGCAAAGGATTTGTGAATTTAAATTATAAATAATTTTTTACTTCGATCGTCTGTTAATAGCCATATTAACGTATAATAATGTATGAGGAATGATCGTAAATGACACCTGTTAATGAACAAATTTGAATCAAAGAATGAATTTCTATTAACAAACCATTTTGCATAGCAACCAATGAAATTGTTAGCAACTACTAATTTAACAATATTGCGCGACTACAAGATATAGCAACGGGTTACGTATACTTGATTTTTCTTATAACTTCACACGTTTTACAAACGTACGATCAACGGAAAAACTTTAAACCAAGTCGTTTGTTAATCGGCGACAAATAATCTTGACAATATTAACGCGTTCGCTGGCTGAACTAGCTCACGGCGTTAAAATGTCTCGATTATTAATCGCTATCATTAACAACCTTGCTCGTTAAACAACTATTATTTTAAATACTGTAAAAGTAAGCTTTGATTACTGAAATGTTAATGTTATATTGTAAGGTAAAACACTTTAAATAATTAAGAGAAACAGTTTAGCATTTGAAAATTTGTTTGTCCCATTTTTATACTTTAGGAGACAGTAAACAAAAACCGAAAAAATGCTTATATTTGGATGTTTTGTAGGGATTACTTTAATCTGTACACATCTTCAAAAAATATTAAAAATTGTTTATTTTATTAAAAATTGTTATTAGCATTACTTATTTTGACATTTTTGTGTTTTAAAAGAATGCATCAATTTGATGTTATTTTTATTGTTCTTTGTTAATACTTGTACATAGGTGTGACATACTATTGTGTACAAAAATATGTTTAAATATTTTTGGCAAAGTAAACGCATACAAGGCTGATTAAATATTAAAAAACAAAAATTTCTACTAGTGGTTTAATGTTCTTAGAGATAAACTATTAATTAAACTTTACAACTATACAAAGAATTGTAACCAACTAAAAAGAAGCAAAAACCTTGTATGTATGTATTGATTTTCAGTTTGAAACATAAAACCCTTGTGATTTTAAAACTTTTTAATTATGCATATTTTCTACATTTTTAACTGCTCCAACTTTACAACAACTGTAAACTAAACAAACATAAAAACAAGTATTTACAAAACGATAAAATAACTCAAATATTGTTAACTGCTTAATTTAAATTTTAATCACTATAACAAAAAACGCATATAAAAAACTAAAATATAACAGTTTTTGTTGTAGTTTATTAACAATAAATAAAAATAAAGAGATATTTAAAAAAACATATTTGTTCTAAGTAAACCATAAAAAAACTTTTACGTTTATTATTTTACGTTTTAGGTACGATGAATTTTAAATATTTAGGAAACCTGTAAACAATCCTATTTACTATTAATACAACCACAAACTTGCGTGTTTTTTAAACTCTTTTTTTTTGTTCCCAAAGAAAGTTTTATTTTTATATAAAACACAAATACAAACAATGTTTAAATTATTCTCTAAATGTGTTAAGAATGGTTTTCATTTTTAAAAATTAATGTTGACAGTATACTGAATTGAAAATAATAGTAGAAATTGTAGATCAGAAAGCATGATGTTTCTGTGATGAAAATTTCAGCATTTAGCTGTAATTATTTTGGAACGTGTATTATTCGTACAAACGACGTACTGCTATATACAAGAACAAAGTTTTTGTCAATTTATTAAATAAGTATTATAATAAATGATGTGGTGTTGTGTGTGTTTATATTTTTACTGACGTGAATAAAATACGCAGGTATGCTTTAAAAAGCAATTTTTGCAAACGGTTTGCGTTTCAGCATTTTCAGCATTTTACATAACATTTTTTTTATTTATATTATTATTATATACTTCCTAAGCGTATAAATTTTGTTACTTTTATTTGTTTTAAAATACAATGTATATATTTTTTTTATTTGTATAATTTTTAGAGCAGTACAATAGAGAATAATAAATTTCACTTAATTACAAAAAATGTACATTAGCCTAAGTGACAGTGATCTAAACTGTTTTCAGATTAATGCTACTATTGTGACAAAAACGCTATTAGAAACAGAAATAAATGTTTAAATGGTTTTAAAAGTAATATGTCCGATACTTAATTTTACACAGTTTAATACTAAATTAAACCTTTAAAATTTAGTAAAAATATTATATTTCTAGGTTTTATTTACTGATGGATAATATTAGCAAAAAAAAGCTGAAATTATATGTGAGTCACTTGCCGATCATTTTATTTACTTATAGTGGAGCGCCTAGAGCGTTAACAACAAGAAAATCCTTCTACAAAAAAGAAACGCAAATGTAGTATCACAACTCGTAAAAGCATGTACAAAAAAATATGTTTTTTACATTTCGGAAAGAATTTTTCAAATTTTTTTGAAAAAAATATTTTTTGTTGGACTTTGGCTTGGGATGGTTTTATAAAATTTATTTTATGATCCTCATCCACTAATGAAGTTAATATATCCAAGACGTCAATTTCTTTTGAAACATTTTAGTGTTGAAAACACTTATAGGGAGCTTGATTCCAAGGCTTCTGTAACGAAACGTTGAAACGCTCAGATGAAAAAATATCTGGAACTTGCGGTGGTGCCCAATTTCACTTCATTTGTTATAATTTTTCGGATGTAATGTTTATTATTATTAAACAAGATATTCCTTATGGTTTGTTTTATGTTTTAAAAACATAATAAATCTTAATTTTACTGAAAAATAATTATAGTAATTGCAAAATTAGATAGGCGGTAGCTTCCGCCTTGTACTCTGCAAAAACGGTACAATATAGATAAAAATTGCACATAAACATATTTATAGAACACAAAATTTACTGCAAAAAAGTCCGCGGGAGGGTATAATTATTTCTAGTAGTTTAAGAGTTACAGAATTTTAATGTAACATTATCGTGTAACTTTGCACACTTGTATCTTCTAAACTACAGAAGGTAATTGTACCCATACGCGGATTTTTTTAAAGTAAATTTTGTCTTCTATAAAAATGTATACGTGCAATTTTCCTCTATCTTGCAACGTTTTAGGGTAATAATTAATTTGTTATTCTCATTGGGTTTACTTTATTCAGCCTGATGCTGTAATACTCTCGTTATACTTAGCGAACAATCGCTATCAGATTTTAATGGTCGAAAATAACGATCGACATAACAATCACTGGTAAAATAGGTTTGTTGTATCAGTATTTTATGATATCGATATGTCGCCCACTATCTTGCAATCCTTATTCTGGAAAAAAGTATCGCCTTAAAAAAAACAAACAGTGCTATACGACCGCCGAACGTATAAGAGTGAATAGGATATAGAGCACGCGCCGTGCCGTCGTAAAACATCTGGCCGGTAGATGTTGAAATAGAAAAAATCCAGACTAAAACTACCTGGAATAAAATAAAATTCAAATGTTTGCTACGACCTCCATTAAGTGACGCACATCATTCCTCGATAACCCCAATTTTCTATTGAATAAGGGCTTTAATTAATACGTAAAAGTATAAGGATCTTGTATTATTTCAAAATAAAACTGTGTTGCAAAACACACTGTTACATAACTTACATCTTTTCATACACTTTCTTTAAGTAGTTACTTCAAACAGGTCGGTGTTTTCTAGTAAAATACTCCTTTGCCTGTATGAAAGAATACGTTTCTAACCTTACTTTCTTAAATACACGGTAAAACTGAAAAGACTCTTTTTTTGGTTGCATTTTCCAGTTTCTAGTATAATGCAACGCGCAAAACATCTCCAAAAATCATTTTTTCATACAAAAAAAAGCTCTCAAGCCTATACATCACAATCGTTATGTATATAACGGCTACCAAAACGCCACCGTTATGTCATAGTCGTTATGGTTCAAAATAACGAGAGTGGATAACAAGAGTCGATATAAGCGGAACTGTTATAAGTTATACAGCAAACCGATTTTACAAAAATAACGATTCGGCTAGATAAAGACATCGCTAATTATAAGGAGAGTAATGTAGCATTAGGCTGATTGTCTGAGAACATGATTCAACCCATGTGAACCCTGGGGGCGACAGTCCGACAGTGTGAAAACTCTATAAAACGCAGCAGAAGTAAACACGTGTCCAAAAAAGAAACATTACAGAAGCGGAACGGAGGTCACAGGTTAATCTACTAGCAAAAATTCACCATAGTTTGCAGGTGTCCTTCTAGTACCTTGATTTGTTCTCCCGCTATCGGAGTAAATCTAAGAAAATTAGATTAGAGAAAAGAATCATGTTAAAGTAAAGTTCATCTCTTTAATCTTTAAAATTGATTGTGTCCAGAAAAAATTTTGAATTTTACATTTATCCAAATGTTTTTAACCGTATCTAAGCCATCAGAAAATGGCAGTCAGTAGACTTGAAGCTTAATTTGTTTGACCTTTTTTCGCATAACATGCTTGTGAGCGCAATATGACCATTTAAGCTTTGCGAAAGTGATTTTTTGGCTTGAAAATATATTAATATGTTAAATAAAGTTAGATGTTTCGAGATTTTGTTGCTTACGTTGTGTATATATAATATATGTGTAACTATAAATGAGAAACAACAGCCGGAAATGTTTGGATTTAGAGTTTTTAATACTGATTAAGCGGTCGGTCCATTTACATGCTATGATGTTTGTTCACGTTTGTTAAGATAACGCGAGTGGGTTTCTCTTTAGATATGTCACTGGAAACTACGTTTAATCAGCACGCAACAATTCTTAATAATAAGCGGTCTCGCTCATCAATTGTCACAAAAAATTCTCCATATGTCATCGGTGTTGCTGATTCATCATCTTCCAGCGATGAAGAGGTTATGAGAAACAATTCTCAGCCATTTCATGGACAAATGTTTAATACAAACAATTGCTGAATTGTTATACGACTCTATTCTCGTTTAATATGCACCTAGAATACTAGTTATTTCTGTTTTTTAATCTTTTTATTATTTATGAATGCATTCTTATTTTTGAAAATAAACCTTGTTGATTATATTACGTATGTAATATTGTGTTCACACATCTTCCGATAGTTGCAAGATTTGCGATATCTGTCAATCTTTTGTTTTTAAATTAATTGTTGTATCAACGATTGTTAGCGATTTTTTCTATTGAAAATCAATACTTTTTTTCCCTTTTATTTTTGGTTTTTTTAATTGTTTGTTATGCCGATAGGGCGCGCATTTTATTAATTTTTGCACTTTTACGTACTGATCGCTAAGAAATATAAAATTCAATTATCGTTTGTTGCTTGAACGAATATGATGCCAAGTGTATTGTAAATAAATTCTATAAAAATTTAATCATTTTTATTACAAACGTACTGCATGCAAGAATTGCACAGTGCAAAGAAAGTATCAAAGCAGTGCTATCGAACGCGTTTCTGTTTACATAACTATATTGGTCCTTCGAGCTGGATTATCGCCATTCCGTTCATATCGACTTTCATCAAATTCTACAGAGACGACGCACAGGTGCACGCGTGACACAGGTGCACAGGTTAGTCATTTTGTTTATTTCATTTCATTATCTTATTTGTCGTATTCTATTTAAGTTACATATTACTTACATACCATATTGCATACAATTAATTGTAAAATTACCTAAGCCACAATCTCAATTACCAAACATAAATTACATTAGGTTTCTTACAGTCATAACAAAGCTTAAAACTTAGGCTTCCAATATTACAGAACGTTGGAAATTTTATTGTCTGCTTAGTTTGCGCAAGTAATCTTACATCTACAAAACGCGTTTTTTTGTTCTGAGCACGATACCTGAGACATAATGGTAAACCAAAAAAAAAGCTTTTACTAGCCGCCTGGCAATCGTTTATAACAAATTAAATATTTTAGAGTAATTTTTAAATTTTCTATCGGCATCAAACCTCAATAATGCTATATCAACTAAACTTAAATTACATGCAGATTACATAAAAAATGCCTAAAAAGTATAAAGACGTATTCATAATTCAAGTTGCATTGATTGAAAGCAACGAGCTAATTAGTTCCAATGAATTCTACAGTAGGTACATAGACCTCACTTCTCTCTTTACAATTCTGTTGAATAGTAATATTGGCTGCAGCAAAAGCCAATCTAACACCCACATTGCATCTCAATCTAGCAGTTCTAACCCAAAGTATCCGCAAATTTCTCTTCCTGACTTTGATGGTAATTTAACCAAATTTACACCACAACCAAAATCTAACGGATGTAGAAAAGTGCATATACCTAAATAGTAGCTTAAAAGTTGTCGTAACCCAAACTATTTCTAACATACAGTCATCGGCAGAACACTACAAAATTGCATTCGACTTAGTATGTGAGCACTATAATAATCCAAATATAATCATACTGAACCACATTAATGGTATATTTGACTTACGGTCTATAAACAAGCTCAACTCAATGAATCCCAGAAAACTGTTTGATGAATTATCCAAACATATTCAAGCATTACAAAATTTATCAGTTTCTATTGAACATTGTTCTCCTTTCTTACATCACATTATCATGTCAAAACCCAACAACCAAACAAAATTTTAGTTTATTCTTCGGAGTATACCTGCATTGCGTGAGATTGTTGATTGTTGATTCTTGAAACGTTAGAAGAAATCGATACGAAGCATAAAGTTTCTAATAATGCTAATCACTATAACTCATTCAACTTTATGCATAAGGGCGATTTTAAATTACAACAAACGTTTTTAGCTACGTCGAGCAGAATTTCCTGTCCAATTTGCAAGGTTGAACATTATGTAATCAAATGTTTTAAATTTTTATGTTTTTTTACCAAACAAAGAGACGGCAAGTTTGAATATCTCGGAGAATTTGCGATTTACAGATGATAACTTCAACAAATCGTTGTTTATTGATCTACTAATACGAACTAGCAATTTCTATAATTTTATGTGCATTGGTCAAATATCTTTCGGAAAATTTAAGCCCACATTGCAAAAGATTTTACTAGATTGGGTAGTATCTGGCACGTATTGTAGCAGCATAAACCCTACTGCAGTAGTCTACTCAAAACTGCGTGCAGCAACTTTGGAAGTTGGATCAAGTAGTTCCGCCTTATCTAATAACAAAACGTTCGCTACAAGAGCAATACTGCGAAAATCATTTTACACGAACAATCACTCGGACCGCATCGGGTCGGCTTTTAGTTTCCATTCCTTTTAGTGCCAAACTCGCTTCATTAGAATATTCTAAAGAACAGGCTTCCAAAAAATTTCTGCAATGTGAAAATAAATTACTAAAACTGCTAGAATTGCACAAAGATTACTCGTAATTTATCTAAAAATGCGCTTCATTAAGGCACATTGTAACCGTCGTTTGAAGTGGTTTGATTTCTTTCGTAAAAGACCCGGTATTTGAATTGACGTTATTCAATTCATGTATTTTGGAATTGTTTCATTGATTTCAAATTGATTTTGGTAAGTTATTTTACGTTTTTAGATTCAACTTTGTTAATCAAAATTGTAAGGCAAAATTTTGTATTCATTTATTTAGAAATGATTACGTTGCTGAATTGTGCTTATTTGCCCTTTTTTTGTTCGGTCAAAATTCTATTTGTGATTTATGTTTTGCTTCTGAGATATAATAATAATTGAATAAATTTTAGCCGTTTTTTGTTTTAAGTTTGTTTAAAGGTTTTTTGTTTGAAGTACATTCTCAGTACAGTCGTACTTATTTTTTTTGTGTGAATTCGATTAAATTACGTGGGACTAAAATCATTCTTTTAATTTATTATACAGTTTAGTCTTTATGACAGTAATGAAATATAATATTTTGTCAATTTAACATTTTACGCAGGAGCAAAAGTCGTTGCCGAACACTACTTTTGTGACACAATTAAATCTGTTTGCATCCTCTTTGCTCTTCTTGATGCTATGGTTTTTTTTATGAAGTTTTGAACACAGCTTTTAAGAAATGATAGTCGATAAAGTTAATATATATAAGTGATTTTGGTAAAAGTTAGTCAGTTAGTTGGTTGATAGTCGAGTGTTGCAAATTAACAATTTTATCAATTTTAAAATTAGAAAATAATAATTGTCCGTAATTATCAAAACTATATGTGACGAAACATTTGTTAAAAAGAAAATTTATGTTTAAAGTAGAATATTGACAAATTTCGTAATTTTTGTAAGTTTTCCAACGATTTAAGTATGAAGAAAACCAAATTAAAATTATTTCAAAGTCTGTCTTTTTTTATAGGAGCAACCATAGATTTAGCACAGATCAAAAACGTTTGTGTATGTTGGAAATTGTGAATAATCCGAACGTACACTGCGGCACTATAGCCAATTTGATAACGTCTAAAAATCTATATAATTCCATTTGATGTTGATTTTTTGAAAGTTATAGCCAGGTATATTTAAATAGCTAAGCAACATAGTTTCGACTGAAAAACATGCCAAACGATACAAATTTCTTCTGGTACAATCTCATCCCTGGCCGATTTTGAGGTCCATAACTTCTCAATAAAATGCTTTTCGTAAAGTAACGCCAGTGTTAGAAAACCGAGTGGATCATAAATTTGAGCTATTTTAGACAAAATTGCTCTTTTGGTACATTCTTTGTTGATTGGAGTATAATTGTACAAACATATATATTGTGTAAGGTCTCATTGTGAACCAAGAATTTTAAGAAAGCTAGGACCTTTGTTAGCCAAATCTTTTGTTAAACTTTGATTTTTTAGCAATAATGCTTACGAGTGTTTCAATGACGACAATTGTAATGCGAATAAGTTTGCTTACAACGTACCAGCGTTACAAGAATAATTTTTTTTATACTAATCTATTTATTTTGCTTCAAATTACTCTCTTTGTTGATATGTTGTAATATAATATAATTTTTTATATATTATAATCGGTAACAGTGCACTTTCTAACACTGTTTTTTGAAAAAAACAGTTACACAAAGTAGTATATGCAAAATATTGAAACTTTATTACGATTTTCATTTTGCGATAACTGCAATGTATATAAGTTTGCCAAAAGAATTCTAAAAAAGCAGTTTGTATTAAACATTGCAAGTTCATTACACAATTTAGAAAGCACTACAAAAACTGCCAAAAACTCGATGTAATGCTAAATGCCATATTTTCTTAATATCGACAGTTTCTAGAATTACAAGAAACGAGACTACGTCTCTAAAGTAAAATTTTCTTGAATAATTGTACTAAAATCTCGATTACAAACTATTGTTTTGTAAGCTTTAAAAAAATAAGTATTATTATTTTCTTTATACTGTTTTAAATTTGATTCAAACCAAATAACATAATGTTATTTGTAAAACATAAATCATAATTTAAAAAGAATTCAATTTAAATTTACTATGTGGTTTTGGACAGATGCTCTTAAGTTAAGTAAATAAAATATAAATTTTAATTACGATTTTTAATTGCAAAATAATGATTATGATTTTTGCTAAAAATGGATATTTCAATCAGATAAATAAATATTGAATTGTACTCTTTTCAGTTTAAAATGAACTTTTGTATTTACAAGTTCTAAATTGAGTCGTTAAATGTCAATAAAAAGATAATATAATTTTTATCAAACTTTGAATTAACGCAAAATAGTTTAAATACACTAAATGTTATTGATTTATTGTTTTAAATCGTAAATTTTATGTTTATAATCAATGTGGTCTTTAAAATTCTTTTATTTTAAATAGTCATAACTTTAAATACTTTATATTAGTATTTCAGTATCATAAAAAGTATTTGTTTTAGAAAAATTGTTTAATTTTAAATTTTGTTTACTCTAAAGTATTCTTAAAAATTTTTTAAATTGTTTTTGTTTAAAGTAATACTTGTAAAACGTGCTCTTAATAAATTTAGCATTTTAAACACAGTTTTAGAATATTTTAAAATAATTTTTTATAGACAAAGTTTAAAGCAGTCAATTCACACGACAGCTTTATGTTTGGAAAAATTTTTTTACGTTGAAACCAAAGATCCCTTCAAAAATTAAATAATATTATTTTACAATTTTTTGTTTTACATTTTATTGCTTATAGCATAAAATATTGACATCATTAGATGCATAAAACAAATTTATATATGCAGATTATGCTAAAAACAAATTGAGAAACAGTCTTCATTTATATCTCTGAATATCATTCATTAAGCAACTATGTATGTAATTAAATTTGAAGAGATAACAAAAAAAATTTAAGTTCGATGATAAAGGAACTCAACCTTAACGGTTCTTGGCTCTTATTTACTATTTTCTATTTTTGTAATTTTCCATAACGCTTGGTTTTTGAGAAAAATGCAGTTTCATACAGTATGTGTCAAGTAAACCGGCTAAGTATAAAATAAAAACTTTAAAAGACAGCCACAGACTGAAATTTAAAAAAAAAGTTGGGAATGATTATAGTACAATTACTGGTAACATCTATACATAATAGTTCTAGAAATATCATTTCAAATTTTTCACAATTGAAGATTTGACTAATAATTTGCACAACGTTGGGCTTACAGCAGTAGAAACAATAAAAAAAAATCAAAAAATAAACAACAAAAAAAATTATTTCTAAAAATTTTGTGCACAACAGCGTATTTTGTTTTAGATAGAGAAAAGAGCCAGAAACCTATATGTTTAAAAACTTATTTAAGCAAATCTTAAAACCCAAAAACGTTGCATATTATATCTAAAGAAAACAAAATGTGACCGTTTATGTAAAAAATGCTTAAAACGTCTCAAAAATTAAGCCATCCATCATAATCGTAGATTCTACCCACATTTACTTGGATAACTGTGGTAAGCCTAGAGCTAATACATAGAAGCAGAAATCCGGCCCGAGAAAAAATGACGAATCTGAATAACTGTATGCTGATCGTATTGAAACGTCCGAGAAATTACTTGCAAATGCAAGAGCCTTCTAGAACTGTTATCTAGTTTCTAGAAGATATAGCGAAAAGTGAGGAACGATCGAGAAGAATTCGCCGATGTCTATAAAAGCCAAAGATGGAAATCGTAGGTCAGTTATTGCTGGAATGCGAATGTGTTAAGAAGATTATCAAGTGAAGATAAATAAGTGATTAGCACGTGCGGACGTTTTAAATAAATAACAGTGTACACCGAATCGAGTGAACGTGACTTATAGTGTAAACAAATCCGAGGACGTTATCTTATCTTATCTTAAGTGTTATACAACGGTCATACATAAATTAGTGTAAGTGTTTTTATTATTAGATTTAATTAAATTCGGTTAATTTAAAAGTGTACATATTTCTATAATAAGTAAACGTAGTTTTAGTCGTTTTAAATAAATTAGTTTTTAAGTAATAAATTCGTTACAAATTGGTGTCAGGTGTTCGGTTTTAAACCCGTGGAAATCGTGTAAATAGATAAAGCTGTTCGCGATTTTTATTAGTGTAAATACCATTAAGTAATTTATTATCGCTCGAGATACGATACGCGTGTTTGTTTATAAAGTAGTGTATTTAAAAACTTTATATTCGTGTTATATTTAAATTTATGCCGGTGACGCGTTTGCAAAAAGAGAAAATGGATTCAAAAATATTTGAAATTCTTGAATCGATGAATAAGAATATGGAAGAAAATAATAGGAAAATGGGCGAAGATTCGCAGAAAATCGAAGCAAAACTGTCCGAAAATTCTAGAAAAATGGAAGAAAAGTTTTACGAAAATTCGCAGAAAATGGAAGAAAACTCTCAGAAAATTGAAGAAAAATTATTTGAAAATACCCAGAAAATAGAAGAAAAGTTGATGGAAAATTCTAGACGATTAAAAGAAGAAATACAAACGAGCATAGAAAATCAAATCAAAATTGTGCAAGAGGAAACTCAAGCAGATATGTTAAATTTAAAAGAAGAAATTTGCGAATCTGTGAATGACAAAATAGAAGAAGTAGAAGACAAATTAGAACAAAAATTGAGAGAAAGAATACAACTGCTTGAAGAGAGAATGAACCAAATGAATTGTCACGGGGAAGGAAGCGTCACGAGTGAAGATTTAATAATGGACCATCGAGAAGAAAACACTCATAAGTTCAAAGTTGTACCTCCGAATTTTGATGGTAAAGTTCCATGGTCAACCTACTACAGCAGTTTGAAGCCGCAGCTACTGCTAATGGTTGGAGCAACAAGCAGAAAGCGACGTCTTTAATCGTGTCCTTACGTGGAGAAGCGCTGGGAATTTTACAAACTGTTCCGGACCATCTGCAAGAAAATTACGAACTCTTAATATCACGATTAGAAATGAGATATGGGGATGCTCATCTTCAACAAGTATACCAAGCTCAAATTAAAAGTCGGGTTCAGAAGGCTGCCGAAAGTCTTCAAGAGTTTGAGGCTGACATCGCTAGATTAACACGGCTTGCGTATCCTACAGCACCGGATACCTTCCTGGAGCAGTTAGCTATTCAAACTTTCGTAGATGGCCTCCGAGACAGCGAAACACAGCAGACCCTCCGGTTAGCTCGACCGAAGACGTTGGATGACGCTTTGGTGCATGCTTTGGAGTTTGAAGCAGCAAAACAAGCATCGCAACAAGGTGGTCATAGACTCTGCTGTGCTACAGAAGTACCCGCGCAGACACTGGAAAGCATCGAGGAGATAGCGCGACGAATACTTCGGGAAAGAGGAGTGACAGCTTTGAACTGCGATGAAATAGGCCATGTACGACGGCATCGTACCAAACCTAAGAAGAGGACTAGAAGAGCCCTCGAAAATTTGGAACGAGGCGAGCGAAAGAAACAAAAAGTAATCACATCTAGTCAAACTCCGGAGGTTACAATCCAAATGGCATCGCCTAGAGAGCAATTGCATAGCATTTATCTCGATGGCAAGATCAATGGGAGAAGCGTCCAGTTACTGGTTGACACGGGAGCGACGAAGACCATCATTCGTCCTGACATCTTATTGGAAAACGAGAAGACATCACCAGTAACAGTACGACTTCGAACAGCGACGGGCGACGAAATACCTACTCACGGACAAGTCAAAGTAACCATTGGTTTGGGAAATGGAGTACTCGACCATCAAGTATTGGTAGCCGACATCACGGAAGAAGTTATCCTGGGAATGGACGTGATAAAGAAGTATGGGTTCCATTTGGATATGAAGAACGATGTCCTGAAGATCGACAATGAAGAAATTCCTTTTCATTCGTCAGAGAAGGCAGCCGTGCGAGTCTTATTGAGTGAAGACGTGACTCTGCCTGCAAGGACTGAAAGTGTGGTGATGGCACGCCTGGATGGAAGTCTCCGGGAAGGCTACATACGCGCGATTGAACCAATGGAGGGCGGTTTAGTTGAAAAGGGACTACTCGTTGGCAGAACTTTAGTACGAGTAAAGAAGACGATGCCAGTAAGGATCTTAAACATCAACTCAGATCCTGTAACGCTGAAAAAGAAGACCGTGGTAGGCCAATGCACGCCAGTATCACAAATTGTGAGATGCGTGAAGTCGAACGAAGATGCGTCGCCGAAGAAGTGTCCACAACATCTATTGGACATTCTTACCACTAAATGCGAAAACCTCAGCCAAGACCAGCTGGCTAAAGTTAAAGTGTTGATCCAAGAGTACCAAGATGTGTTCGCGCTGGAGAGTGGCTCCAAAGGAAGAACTAACGTGGTGAAACATAAAATTAATACCGGAGACGCTCGGCCGATACGACAACATCCACGCAGACTTCCTTTGGCGAAAAGAGAAGAAGCCGAACAAATAATTACGGATATGGAGAGAGAAGGCGTGATTGAACCTTCAAGTAGTCCATGGGCATCCCCAGTGGTACTCGTGAAGAAGAAGGATGGATCAACGAGGTTTTGCGTAGACTACAGGCAGCTAAACGACGTGACCAAAAAGGACAGCTACCCTTTACCCAGAATTGACGATACGCTAGACACTCTGTCAGGATCCCAGTGGTTTTCTACGTTAGATTTAAAGAGTGGATACTGGCAGGTAGAATTAGGAACCCAAGGATCGTGAAAAACAGCTTTTACGATCGGAACTGGTTTGTGGCAGTTCACCGTAATGCCCTTCGGCCTGTGTAACGCTCCTGCAACGTTCGAGCGTTTGATGGAGACCATCTTGCGCGGATTGTCTTGGAAGACGTGTTTGGTTTACCTGGACGACGTGATCGTGGTTGGAAGGTCGTTTGAAGAGCACTTGAACAACTTGAAGGAAGTGTTCCAGAGATTACGTGGGGCTAACCTCAAACTGAGCCCAAAGAAGTGCCACGTATTTAAGAAGGAAGTCCAATACCTTGGCCACGTCGTATCTAGAGATGGAGTGAGGGCTGACCCAGACAAAATCCGAGCAGTGCAAGCATGGCCAAGACCAATCGACAAACATCAGGTCCGAAGTTTCCTTGGGTTGTGCACTTATTATAGAAGATTTGTACCCGGATTTGCCAATATTGCCAAACCATTAACAAAATTAACTGAAGAAAAAGCGGAATTTAGATGGAATGAAGACTGCGAAAGTTCTTTTAATCAACTAAAACAAGCCCTAGTCACTTCGCCGATTTTGAGTTATCCAAGAGAAGATGGAAAGTTTGTTTTGGATACCGACGCAAGCAATCTGGCCATAGGCGCGGTCCTTTCGCAGATTCAAGATGGACAAGAAAAGGTTATCGCGTATTTTAGCAAGGTTTTGTCCAGGCCAGAAAGGAATTATTGCGTCACTAGGAGGGAGCTGTTAGCAGTCGTTAAGTCCATCGAACATTTCTACAAGTATTTGTATGGACGAAAATTTTTACTGAGAACAGACCACGCCGCTTTAAAATGGCTTCTGCAGTTCCGTAACCCAGAAGGACAAGTGGCAAGATGGATCGAGAGACTGCAAGAGTATGACTATGACACAGAACACCGTGCCGGAAGCAGTCATCGAAACGCTGATGCCTTGTCCAGAAGACCATGTCCGGCGGACTGCAGCCATTGTTCGCGACTGGAAGAAAAAGTCGAATGTCTCCGGAGAACTGCTATGGTTGATGATGAGTGGGAACCTGAGCAGTTACGTCGCGAACAAGAAGACGATCCTGAAATAAGACTACTCCTGGACTGGAAAGAAAGCGGCCGACGACCAACCTGGGAAGAAGTGAGTGCTTTGGGCAAAAATATCAAAGCGTACTGGGCGCAGTGGGACTCCTTGATAGTAGAAGACGGTCTTCTTAAGCGATCCCTAGAAAGTGCCGAGGGCACGGGAAACAGACTACAGCTGGTAGTGCCGAAGAGCAGGGTGACCGAAGTGTTGAAGCATCTCCACGATGGGACATCAGGAGGACACTTTGGCATTAAGAAGACGTTGGGTAAAGTGCGAGAACGATTCTACTGGATGAACTGCAAAGAGGACGTCATGAAATGGTGCCGTAAATGCATAGTCTGCGCTTCAGGAAATGGTCCAGCGAGAAAGCGCAAAGCACCCATGAAACAATACAACGTAGGAAGCCCTTTGGAAAGAGTAGCGATTGACATCGCAGGGCCGTTCCCAGAATCCGATTCGGGAAATAAATACATCTTGGTGGCGATGGATTATTTCACGAAATGGACGGAGGCTTACGCCATACCCAATCAGGAAGCAGCTACAGTCGCAGACGTATTAGTAAAGGAGTTTTTCTGCCGGTTTGGAGTTCCGTTGGAATTACACTCCGATCAAGGCCGCAATTTTGAGTCTGGGCTGTTTCAAGAAGTTTGCCGACTGTTAGGAATTAAAAAGACTAGGACAACGCCTCTCCATCCTCAGTCTGATGGCATGGTTGAACGGATGAATCGAACAATGGGCAAGTACTTAGCCAAGGTAGTGTCCGAACATCAAAGAGACTGGGATCAGTACTTGCACCTCTTCTTAATGGCGTACCGATCATCCGTTCACGAAAGCACAGGCCAAACACCATCCTGTGTCATGCTCGGTCGTGAGATAAGATTACCATGCGATCTTCAATTTGGACGAAGACCGGAAGAAGAAGTCGCTGGAGAAGATTACGTCAGCAAGCTGGCAAAGAGGCTAGATGAAGTACATGAAGAGGTTCGTAAAAACACACAAATTGCCAGCGACAGGATGAAAACAAGATATGACGTCAAGGCGCAAAATGGTGGGTTTCAACCTGGCGATATGGTTTGGTTGTATAACCCTCAAAGGAGACGTGGTTTGTCGCCGAAGCTGCAAAGGCAATGGGAGGGCCCCTATGAAGTCGTGCAGCGTATTAACGACGTTATATACCGCATCCGAAAACCGCCCAGAGGCAAGCCAAAAGTGGTCCACGTCGATCGTCTAGCCCCGTTTGCTGGCGATAACCACAATCCGCAAGTTCAGGTCCGAGCCAGAGTAATAAGTAGCAGAACCAGGAATCCAATCGAAGAAATGGAGTTCGAAAAGTTTATGAACTTATACGGAGGTTCTGGAAAAGCTAGGTTCGGAGTTACCACCGAGGAACAACAAGACCTGTTCCAGACACAAAAAGATTACGCCATCGCACATTGCGTGAGCGAGGAGCTTGACATGTCCAAAGGGGTTGCAGTCGTGTTTAAAAAGAAGTTTGGACAGCTAGATGAATTACGAAGACAGCAACCGGCAGTCGGAAAGGTTTTAGGACTACGTGGTGACGGACGCTTCGTTTTCTATCTGGTCACCAAGAAATACTCACGTGTCAAGCCGTTATACAAAGATCTGTGGCGAACATTATGGAGTCTCAAGAGACAAATGGAGTTCCATCATGTTAAGAAATTGGCAGTACCCAAGCTTGGTTGTGGCTTAGACCAATTGAATTGGAGGACAGTTCGAAACATGTTGGAGGTCGTCTTCCGAGGAACAGGCGTTCAAGTGTTGGTCTGTAGTTACCAACCGAGGAGAGTATTGGGTCAGGAAAAGTCCATTGACTGTTACTTTTATGGTCAAGGAAGTTGCCGAAATGGAGGAAGCTGCCGCTATCGCCACGATCCCTTTACCGGTGTCACATCCAGTCTCCTGTTCTGGGACAGAACAGTCCTAAGAAGGGGCAGTGAAACGTCCGAGAAATTACTTGCAAATGCAAGAGCCTTCTAGAACTGTTATCTAGTTTCTAGAAGATATAGCGAAAAGTGAGGAACGATCGAGAAGAATTCGCCGATGTCTATAAAAGCCAAAGATGGAAATCGTAGGTCAGTTATTGCTGGAATGCGAATGTGTTAAGAAGATTATCAAGTGAAGATAAATAAGTGATTAGCACGTGCGGACGTTTTAAATAAATAACAGTGTACACCGAATCGAGTGAACGTGACTTATAGTGTAAACAAATCCGAGGACGTTATCTTATCTTATCTTAAGTGTTATACAACGGTCATACATAAATTAGTGTAAGTGTTTTTATTATTAGATTTAATTAAGTTCGGTTAATTTAAAAGTGTACATATTTCTATAATAAGTAAACGTAGTTTTAGTCGTTTTAAATAAATTAGTTTTTAAGTAATAAATTCGTTACAGTATAGTTACGCACCGTCGACAAATTTTTCAAATGTTTACCTTATCAACTTTTGACGGTAGGTTATGCACTAGCCATTACTGTAACGGGTAGCAAAAAATCAGGGTTTGATTCCAAAGAGAAAACTTGAAAAACGACTTCCACAACCAAGGAAGGCAGCAAGCACACAAATTACTCACTCCCGACACGACGAAGTAGTGAAAAAAAATAACAATTATATACAAATTTTCTACAAATTCATCATAGTAAAACGTTCTAACATCATTTAAGATCATTCAAAACGATTACCGAAGAATGTTTTAGTCCCAGATAGGGCAAGAATATAAGAGATATTCAAAGAAAGTTGTCTTCAGTGAAGTCTTAAATCTAAAGGAATAATTTGGCGGTCTTAATAATTAAGTTGCGAAATAAGTGTTTACGCGTGTGCCAATGTAGTTAAATAGTGCAGATAACTCAAAGTAAATCTTATCCGTGGACAGTGTTTTGTAATAATTGTATTCTTTTGTTTCAAATAGTGTAAATTGATGTTGTAGGTGCATAATTTCCAATTTACAGTAAACCATCATGCGGCGGTCACGTGCGCCTATAAACGTCAGCTGCAACAAGCATGCATGTGCATGATTGTGGCACGGAATTTTCTTTAGTTGTAAAGTAATTGTTGTGGTGTGTACATGTTATTAGTGGATGAAATATAGTGAATTATTTTTTTAATGTGAAAATGGACGACCGTACGCGAAGAATTTTGAAGTTGGCTATAGAGCACTATAAATTATTAGATACATGTAGCATTAGACGAGTTATCTACTTTATTTTTTAATTAAAGAATTAATTTTATACAGGTTCTAACGATGAACCGGGCCCCTTTGCAAGTTCGGGTTCAAATGCATCTAACATATACTCTTAAAAGCGACTCAGAGTCCTCAACATGTGAAGAAAGAAATATTGTGATTGAAAAACAGCATTCCTTTTTATGCTCAAAAAATCTTGATAAAAATGCTGATGAAGGTGTAATTCAGGACCTTGAAAACGATTGTAATCTAATAAATGAAAATATGGTAGACATGAACAATGTTATTGCAGGCAAAAATGTTCAGCCAACAGAAACTTTAGAAAATGATTTGTGGACAGAACCTCAGGGTAATCATATGAATTTCATATACGAAGAAGAATCTGGAATAAAACCTGACTATGCAGCAGCACTTCTAGACGCCAATTTAATAGACTTTAATCTACTATTTATTGATAATGAAATTATGGTTAACGAAACCAATTTATATGCGTCTTAGGTGCTGACGATGTAGCACCAAGTTCTCTACTTAGAGGTAGGTCTCCAACAAATATAAAAGAAACGATTTTTGACACTTTTGGCCTACATGAGATTAATAAAAGTACCAACAATGAGACATTACTGTAGATAACATCTACTTTTGTACCAGCCCTCGGTGTCTATTTATTTTTCCGGTGCTTCGGGTAGCTAAGTGGAGACTTCAGTAAATAATTGTTAACACAAAATAAATACACAGGGCTTTTATTACTAGTCGGGGCTCTTCTATTTACGCTAATTGACCAGATCTGTTTCCCGGCCGAGGGCACGGACAGTCTCGGGAGTATATTCCATTTTTGCCGCATCGTGAGCAGAAAAGCCTAAACTGTCCTTGGCATTGGATTTTCATATGGCCTTTCTGGCCGCATCTCCAACATACTTCGGTTCCGTTGTACGGTCTGGGCGGGTCGGCAGCGACCGGTTCATGCTCTACGGTTTGTGGAAGATTTCTGTTTCGGCTTACGGTGGCTACGTCAGTGCAGATAATCGTTGGGGTTTTGGCTGCGGTATCGCCTCATATTCTCTGGCCAGGGCTGCTAATTCGGCTAGGTTGGAAAAGTCCTTTCTTTGTACGTAGAATTTGTACGAAAGGTGGAGATTTTCGTAAATTCTTTCCAATTGAATATCTGACGGCATTTGTCCGTGGCGTCTCATCAGCGTCCTTATAGCATTAATGTAATCTTTTTCGCCCTCCTTGTGTAGGCGGTTTCTCACTGCTTCTTCGGTTTGATAGCGATATCTGGGACTTACAAAGTCAATTTGGAAATAACTGACAAAATCTACCCATTGGGTCCTTTGGTCATAGATGTTCCTGTACCAAAAGAGCGCGTCGTCTTTGAATAATTCTGGCAGGGCTTGTAATAACGCTACACCAGGGATTTGGTAACCGGTTTTCAATTCTTCTGTGCGTTCCAGGAAGGAAATCGGGTCGGTTTACCATCAAACTTGATGCCCCATTTTCGGACACAATCGCATAACTGCGCGGGTGAAACTCCTGTAGTAGAAGTCACTGATGGTCCTGGTATTAATACGGGATTCGGGAATGAGGGTCGCAAAGTAGTGCCTTCTGTGGTACGTAAGGCATTGATTAGACGTGCTTTAATTCATTGACGCCTCCGGTTGCATCAAGTTTATAAGCTCGTAGACTATTTCTTCTTAAGTCACTTCTACGGAGTTTAGAATTTGGCTTGGTTCACAAGTTGATTACCTAACTCGATAGTGGTTCTTTGTTAGATTTTCGTTTGTTTTTTCCAATTATCGTTTTCTTTCTTACCTTTTCGGAGTTTAGATTATGGCTTGTTTCACAAGTGGATAACCTAACTTTTGAGAAGTTCTTAGTTAGATTTTGGTTGCTTTTTTGAGTTTTGCGATTTATCTCACGCCCTGATAAAGCCCCTTAAGAAAGTGGGCAAAACGTTGGCAACTTCGGTTACAACAATGACACGGTCCAAACCCGGAAGACATTCTAATGTTAGTATCGTATTTCTTAATTCAAAATTTTTTGAAAAGCCCCGATAATTATGAAATTTTACAGGCAGGTGTGCGGGGTTGTTACAAACAACTTTTAATTGAGTGGACGGTGAGCGGACCACAAAATCAAATTAAGAATTCTGTTTAATAGAAAATTCAAGTTCATCAACGTTAAACTCGATTTTAAATGAGAATGAATGAATACGGTGAACTCGGGAACGATTAACAGGTAAATTTTAGTAAATAATCTGGTGAATATGATTCCACGGCGCGATATTAATTAAAGTTTTACAGTAGCTGTTGTTCATAGCTTGTCCAGTTACATAAAGTTCTCGACAATGGTTCTTTTCTTTTAACTAAGCAAATCTTTGAGCCGTGGTTACCCAACCACTAAAAAATCGACAGTTTTAAACAAGAGCTTTTATGTAACCACCAGGATGGCGGATTAACTTTACTAGTGCTGATTCTCGAGCCAGGAGAATGCCTAACCTCCGGGGTATTAACACTCCTCACAGGAACAAACAGATACACGACTTTACTTCAACAAATTTATGCACTTACTCTGAATGATGTTCGAGACGGTTACAATGAATTTAATGAATGAATGATGAACAAATGAAGCAGATCCAGGTGAATCGCAGCGTAGTCGGAGTTAATAAATCAACAGGTCGTTCGAGTAGTCCAGGTAATAGCGGTCGTCGGCAAAACACAAATTAATTATCAAGCTCAGTTTAAAAAAATATTTCTCGGTCAGAGAGAAGTTTCTGGAAACGGATCTCGGAGTAGAAGCCAGTATCCAGAGCTCGCGTGGCCGCCTTTATACACTTTCTTGGTTTCGCTCGATCGCGTTCATAGCGGGAATCACCGTGCGCATCGTTCGGGATTTAGTAGAGACTTACGATGGGGTAAAAGTCCACCCGCAATTTTAAAGCAAATATTGCGAATTTCCGAAAAATTGCCTTTCCGGATTCGTATCGTTACACTTTATAAAAATGGTGTCTAGTACAATGTCCAGAAATAGATTCGAGCATTTGTTGAAAGTGTGGCATTTTAATAATAATAAAACTTGTCCAGGGGGAGATAGAGGATATAAAATTGAACCACTTGTGAAAGAATGTCAGTATATATACTTACCAGAGAAGTTAATGTGCATTGATGAAACTCTCATTGTATTTCGTAGACGTTTGCTAATAACGCAATATATTCCTAATAAAACCCACAAATGCGGGTTGAAAATGTTTAAGCTTTGCAGTGATAATAGTTTTACATGGTATATAAAGTTGCACTGCGGCAAAGAAAAAAAATTTACCATGTCTGTTCCTACAAAAACAGTTATGAATCTCGCTGATAAACTATTACATTCAGGTAGAACTATCATTACAGACAATTTTTACACTAGTTTACAGTTGGTTAATATTTTATTAGACATGCACATACATCTATTGGCAATTTTCAGGGCTAATCCTCGAGGCAAATCTAAAGATGTAATAAATAAAAATTAGAAGTTTACGAAATTAACGCCAAGGAAAATAATAGTAGGAAAGTAGTAGTAGTGCTTAGGAAAATGGCACGACAAACGTAATGTAATATTTTTATGAACTAAGCATAGTGATGAGATGATTGAAGTATTTCGAGAACATGGGGACGTTATTCGAAAACCAGCTACTATTTTGAAATACAATTCTGGTAAATCCTCAATAGACGTATCAGATCAGATGGTAAGTTACAATACAGCCCTTCGTAAATCCATTAAGTGGTAATAACATTGGAAATACTGCTAGGTAAACGCTCACATTTTATTTAGAAAGGTAAAAACTCAGAATACTACAATCTCTAAATTCAGAGAAAAAATAGTAATAAGGCTATTTGAAAATCATTACGATTTTATCAATTTTAAATTCAAGATTGATAAGTAAGCAATTGGTAATCTGACTTATCTGAATAAATACGAATTTGTTATTTGTTTTAGACTTATATCAAAAAGATACTAGCCATTTACCTCATTTATTTTGATTTTGTTACGGAAATTTTCTCCTAACTTAATTGCTGGCGACTAACTCAGTTAAATCGGCAACCAGATTGCAGGTCTCGATGTGTAATTATAACATAAAATTGAAAAAAATGCCAAAACGGTTAAAAACTAGAATATAAGACACCGTTTAAATTGATCCAAGGTTAAAAGAGAACAAATGAAAACACACAAATTTCAACAAAAATATATTTTTATTTTATCACAGAAAAGTTAGCAAAGAAAAGCAACGTAGATTTACATAAATGCGATTAATTAGTAGTATGTAGGTATAGATTACAGACAATAATTGTTAATACAAGCCTCTTTCTCTTGAGCAACACGTCGTACCTAAAATTAAAGTTGTCGACCTAACTTGTACATTCTAAACGAACAGATTTACATTGGTAAATATAATACAAATATGCAATATTTTGATAATCAAGAAAACCCGAGCGCATCCTTTGATATTATGTTACGCACAAAAAAGTTTTATAATGAATTGTGACAACAACTTGTTATCTACAAACATACATATGTGCAAACGACTGACAACTTAGATAAAAAAAAGTTAGAATAGGAAATAAAACACTAACAATTTTTTTCTTTTTAAAGCACGCTAGTGGCGTCGTCCCCAAAATTTCTTAAAATTTGTTAAAATAAACAAAGATGGCGTTATTACAAATACGTTTCTTTCGGTTTATACAATCTATGAAAAAAAACCAAATGCGCCAAGGTTTTCCTAGATTAATATGGATGTTTTAGTAAGTGAGCTTTCCAATACGGTTACAATTGTAGTATTTCATAGGTACAAATTGATATCCATAATCAACGTTGTGGTAACACCATTATTACGGCGAAGGTTGTGACGTAATCATAGAAATTTTCACCAAATTAATTAACAGATTTTAAAATCATTGCATTAATAACATGCGTGTGGGTATCAATAATTTGCTAATGACAATTACAAAAAAAATCAAATTAAATCACAAAAATAGAATCAATTCTTACCCCAGAAAGACTTTCATATTAGAAGCAAAAGTACTACACCTACTTATAACGTGGAGGCGTGTGAATTTTGTAAAAATGAAAGCCTCGCCGGGCGTGTATGTTAGCTCTTTATATACGGTTTTACCCCAGTTGACAGCCACCACTTTCGATGTAGCGAAAAGTGAGCAAAACTTATACGGCACATATATACATATATATATTATTGTTTTATTTGTTTGTTTTTAATTAATAATAAAACATTGATTCTAATCATGTAGTAATTAGTTTTAGAACGTTTTAAAAATTGTTGTTTTTAATTAACATAAATTTCAAAAACAGATAATTATCAAAATTAAAATAAATTCTAATTTTTGGTTCTATTGTGACTTGAAAGCATTGGTTTTTAAGTTATATTTTTTTAAATTTATTTATTGATTTTCACGCACATTTATGTACCTTTAACGTAACTATCAACAAATTTATATTCGTAAAATGCGTTTTTATTTATATATTCTGTGACTGGCAATTGTTTTTCCGTTTGGAAGTATTTGTGTATGCTCATTGCATCTTCGTAGAACTTTTTAAAGAGTCTATTACTTTTTAGTACTTTTTTAAATATACGAATGTGTTCTCGTTAAAAGAAAACGGATATTAATTTTTTTTATTTTGTACTTTTAAACAGAAGTTGTCTTATATATACTAAATGTTTTTGAATTATATACATATATAATGAATAAACGTTGTTTTAGTATCTGCAAATGTGTTTAGTGTTAAATAAACACAAAAGAATAGTTTAATAAATATAAAAATAATAAAAAAATACGTTGACGTTACAGTCGAATAATGGAAAAATATATAAGATTGAACGTGCACAGTAAAACATAAAACGAAACGTAGGTAGCATAAAAAACCTACATGTAAACAATAGAAAACGTTTACAAAAGAATATACTTATTGAACTTGCATTTTATATAAGTTCTGTTTATCACGTAGTACTAACTTATTATTGAATAAAATAATTCAATAGTTTACATATTTAAATTACTAATTATTGTGTACTAAAAAAAGCTTTTTACTCACTTAACTTATTAAAAATTGTAATTATCGATAGTCGTGCATAACCATGTACTGAAATAATCAAAATTGATTTAGCTTGCAAGAATGAAATATAAAGCTATTATTACATTACATTTTTTGTTTTACGTTAAACTGCTTAAGTAATTTATCACTTTCAGCTTTTATTATACGTAGTGTAACAAATTATCTTGTGCTTTCAGTTTTATACAATTTTTTGTCATTATAACATAACATTATAACATTTGTTGATTAAAAATTTATTTAAATGATTAAATTAATTATTATTTCGTTAAAATGTGTTATAAGAAACGTAAATTATATATGTTTGGTTTTAGGAATCAAATACTAACTTATTATTATTATTAACTTAGCATTTATTAGTCAGTTTTTGTTTTTAAATAGTTATTTGTTAATTACCCGTTTTTTACGCATGGAAGTGAAACAAGGGTTTAAAAGTCCATGAGGAAAAAAAATCGCTCAATTTATACAGAAAAGGGTTGAATACAAAATTTGAATGTTTGAACAGAAATTACGAGATCTTCAATGTCTTTCAATCTCTGAAAAATACATTTACCTTTAAGAACTGTCAAAGACGCTTAACAATAACAATAACTTAGTATTTAGCTTACAGATGGCGTAACTCCAACTTCAAAATTGTTTGTTAAGCTGGTTTTCGTGTAACAAAAAAAAGCGACGGCTAACGGCTAACACAGTTGTTCCCTGAGAGTGAGTCGCATAAATTAAATCTAAAATGGCGCCAAAACGATGAAAGATTAAATTAAAGAGATATCGTTTAACTCTACCCGCAGCTGGAAAGGAACAAATAACACGACAGAAGTGATAACACAGAATATATATTTATTTTATCTCAGAAGCATTAGAAGAAAACAAAGACAGTGCCTAAATATAGTTATATAAACGTTGCAAACAATATTACATGGGTTGATATCACAGGTCAAATATAAGTTACGCCCTTGCCTGGGCAACACGTCGCACATTAAAGCGACCTAATTGGTCTAACTTTTACATTTAACGAACGAATTACTTTATTAAGTTAAATTGCAAGAATACGAAAATCAAAAGTCTAAAGAATCAAAGCGCACCAGATAAGTATGTGACACACAAAAATAGTTTTAAAATTAATTGTGATTACAACCTAGTATATACGTATGGCCATTTCAACAATTGACATATCCAACAAAGTAGTACTCGTATAAATAGAAAATGATTTTTTTTAAATTTAATTTAATAATCACATTGCACGTTTTTGAACCAAGATGGTACTGGTTGTATTGTATTGAGTGTCAAAAACGAAGTTTTTCACATGGGCACATTTAAATGGTTAGTCTACAAAATACAACAAAATTGATAAAATGATTTTAGCAAAAATATTAACTGATAAAGAATTGTTCGATGTTGTGACCACAAACATGATCCATCGTACTGCAACTGATATCGTTGTTATTAAAATATATGAGAAATTTCGATCTTTGAACTTTAGAATAAATTAATGTAAAAGAATTTACAAATTGGGTAACAGTTCCTTATTAGTTTTTACTAATATTTTTGCATTTGATTTTGGTATAATTAATATAAACACAACTAAGCAAACACATTTATAATCTAAATGCGCAAATTTAATAAACCAACAAAAAAATATTTTTTACAGTAAATAATACAAAATGTTCAAATTATGTACCCAAATACAATTATATGAATACAATGAAATTAAATGATTATCAATGTATTTACAAAATGCTACGATGATACCAATCTATCTCAAATCAATTTCTATCTTTACGATCTAAATGCAAACTCTATATTTTTCTAATTACGGTATAATTACGATGCTTTGCTTTACAACAAAGGTTATAATTAATTTTACGATTTTACGAGTGCTCTGTTTTACAACAAAGGTTTTTAAATATTAATGCGATTCTACAAGTGTTCTGTTTTACAAATAAGGCTTTAATTATTTTCCAACTAAATTACAACGTAAGTGATGGTGAAGAAATGCAATCAGTGCAATCAATTTTCCAAAACTTATCCAGCTAACGAAACAATGAAACTTACTTATACCTATGTATACGATGGTTAACGGTGTAAAATTTGTAAAGATCTCTTTTTCTACTATAATAAAATAACAATGGTAATTTACAACATCTGCGACTACAGAGGATGTAAATTTTAACAACGATTTTACGATAATTTATGCTATACGATATCTTTATTTATTTATAATGCGGTTGTTATTTCCAATAATTATAAAATTTTAATGTGATATTAGATCAATACGATGAATCTACGACGCTATTTCATACTGCAAAATAAACCATTGACGATCAATACGCGATCCAATTAATTTGCAAAAACGTAATTATAAAATTGTGTGTACGTGAACATAACAACGCGTTCATTTGTAAAAAAACGAACAAATGCATACTGTGCGTTACTTATTTTCAACAGTTTTTATGGTATTGCAAATTAGTATAAAATTTTTATAAGAGTATCATTAAAATTTTACGTATGGGTTTGGGTGACAAATAATAGTAGATTACATACCGAGGCGGAAAGTATTCCATTTTTGCCGAGAGAACTATAGTTCACCGAGAGGCATAGCCTCGAGGTGAACTAGTTCTCGAGACAAATGGAATACTTTTGCCAAGGTTTGTATACAATTTTATTCACAATCAGCCATTCAATAAAATAAATAACATAAAACCAATAAAAAATGAATGAAAACCTACTTCCAAAATATTATCGTTTATTTCGATAAAATATTAACACATAGTAGGCACTTCACAATTGACATATACGTATTTAATTTATGATTGTCATTTTATCAAATTAGTTAAAACAAAACACACACAAATTACAGGTTCGGAAAGTGTACATTACTGACCGTGAGGTTTCATTACATACTCGTTTTTTTTTAACCATGGAAATCGCTCACTTACCAACCTTTAAGAGATTCGGAAAACTGTACGTTACTAACTGAGCGTGAATAAAAATATAAAATTAGGCGTTGCAGTACATACGGTAATTTGAACACGACAGCGCCGTGTATGGACAATGAAAAATCTACTAAGCGTTTGCGAAAATAATGTATTAACAATCCTATTAAAAACATCGACAATGGAAGTCATTTACTTTAATGCAAATGTCATACAGTACATTTCAGATAGACATTGACAATCAGCAGATTTAACTTATTATAATATATAGCAAAAATAACAATTTAAAATATTTGATTTGTGTAGGGTGATGCAACTAATGAGCAATTGCTGATTGACAAGCTAACGACTATTTACGATCGAATTATGTTCACAATTAAAGCTTAGCAAAAAGGATCTCTTTAGATGCACCAGGTGGCACAGACAAATCATTTTTCATTTTGATCATACTTGCAAGAGTAGGATGGCAAAATGAAATCGCATTGGCCATTGCATCGTCAAGCGTTGCTGTTACATTATTGTATGATAGAATCACATTTAGCGCTCAAGTTACAGTTGACCATAAACATGAAAATGCAGTGTGCAACATCAAAAAACCGTATCACGACAAAAAGACTCGGAAATTTAGACGGGCGCCAAAAGAACGCTGACATTTGTACGCAGCGATATTTGGTCGCAACGTCATTTGGACGCAGCGACATTTGGACGCAGATCATTACGTACAACGAATAGATACGTAAACTTTCCTTCGTACTTTCTCCATGCTTAGGACTAGCAGTACTTGTACTAGCGTGTTTAAAAGTTTTTTTTTGTCTATTTTGTTTTATTCAAATTATTTTAATGATGCAAAACATTCGGTCATTTTACCTCTAATTTTTTATATTTTATTTTAATTTTTTTGGTGGAGGTTTTTCAAATAGGTATATAATCTACAGTTGGAATTGAAAGTTATGTGAAATTCTTTATAGATATTCCATAATTGGACGATTTTCATAGTCAGCAACTATATGTTTTATGCGCTGTGCTGTGTCTTTATACACTTTCCTTTGTGGGACTATGTTGCCTGCTATTTATTGCTCTATTTTCACACAATTGAGGCTGTCCTCTTTTTTTAATGCTTTTATAAATCGCCAAAGACATGAATGATTGGCGTTAAGGGTGGAGGCTTATACAGGTCCTCTAGAAATAAGTACTATAAAAAAATTTGATAGGCCAAATTGACCTAGATGTCCATGAATTCTATTAAATGCTATCAACTATAGGCACAAAAGATGAAGATATGAATATTATCATAAAATGCTATAAAAGATTACCTGTTGATCTTAGTGCAGACACAGTTCTGTTAATGTTTACTAAATTTTGTTTTTACGATTGGGTAAGTAATGTATATCATTATTTTAAAATAAAAGTATGAAATTTGAAGTACTTAGTCAAAATATAGTTAACACATCAATAAACTTAACCCATTTTGTCTAATTCAAATTAGTTGATACGAAAATAACAGAATCGTTCAAAAAGGAATAATTTGTGTTATTCCTTTTTGCCAAATACGCCAAAACCACAAAAGTAAATAACATAGAGAATAAGTTTTTTTTATTGAGAAAATAAAACAGTTTATTGTGTACTCTGTAAAGTCGTCAGTTTTGACTTATATTATTATGCCTTTTGACCATAGAAATGCGGTTATTTATGATATTAAATAATGATATGGGTAACCTTTATACATTTTTACTACTTCACACAGAAGTACGATGGTTATCTGGGGATAAAATTTTACTTAGGTTGTTTGAGTTGCGAGATGAAGTGATAAAATCCGGTTATTCAGAATTGCCTATTTAACGAAAATATTTTCTAAACTAAAAGAATTTAATCTGTCTGTACAAAAAAAGATATCACATAATTTTGGCTTAGTAGCGTAAAAAGTGGAGATTTTGACTGTTTTTTAATATTAAAGGAATTTAGTAAAAAGTTGGAAACAGTTGAGTTATCTAAAGAAAAATCAAATGAGATTATTGAGCATCTTACACACCTATGTATTTCTGTGATCCCATACTTTCTAAATGAAGATTATTTTGCTGTCAGAGAAAAACCTCATGATTTTTCATGGCAAGAGTATGAAACATTTATAGATTTGATTTTAGACTATACAATAAAAGGAAAATTTGACAACCGACTACTGTCAAAATTTTATTATCGTTTGGATGACTAACTTTAATTTGTAAATGCTCCACGCCTAAAATAATTTGAGAAACGTTGTTGTAAAGTATAAACAAAATCGAACCGATACATTTAATTCTAAAAATTCTAAGCTTGGGTAAGCATATACGTTTCTATTAAGATGGTTGAAAGATTTAAAGGCACGGCTAAAGCTGATCTTAGTAAAGTTACATGTAGTGTAGTCACAAACGCACTAAATTTTCTTTTTAAGATGACATTTATAGATACATATTGAACCTCAATAAGACTAATGTATAAAAATTATAATACCATATGTGTTATTTAATCTGTATTTTACAAAATTTATTTTCTGTATAACTCAAAAAACTTTTTTATTGCGCACATATAATTAATTGGTTTTAAAATTAAACCAGTTTCAATAGAAAAAAAAGCGTAAAATTTAAATGGAATAAATATTTCTTTTACAATTATTCCGAGTTTCTTATCGCTGTTGATACAATACGTACTTTTAAGTTACATAAGAGCTTTTAAGTTTAAAATAGGCTAGAAAGATGTAAAATGCGGTGTATTAACAGAACACAATTTAGGAACTGGTACATAGAAATAGGAAGGATAGGACGCAAGCGTACGTTCTCGCGTCTCGATGCTTCATCGTGTAGTAAAAGTATAGCTTTGGCAAGGTTCAGGTAGTTTTCATGGTTCTTAAGTGTGTTTGTGTCATTAGTGATTTATATTTATTTATTTAATCTGATTTAGTAGTCACGTGTTACGCCAAATTTACGAAACTTTAGTTTTCATATATTCAACTGTTGCTGATACAGGTAAGAGAAGACGACAAAGTTTGCAAATAGATGTTTTTAACTTTTTTAAGTTCAAAATGCATTTTTAAAGATTAATTTTTATTTAAATGTTTAAAATACAGAAATTACTGCATTTGTTAATGTTATAACACGTGCTTATATTATTATTGGTATTCTAATATCTAATAAATATATTGCGAATTGGTAACGTTAGTGCAGAAAACACATTTTTTATATATTGTGTTTTCTTAAACCAAATTTATTATTTTATTTTATACATGCTACTTTTAATATATACATATTTTTTTAGACTGTTTAGTATTCAACAATTTTTAACAACGTAGAATAAAAAACAATTTTTGTTTTTTAAACTGTTATAAAAATGAAAAAAAATGTTTATTTTTATTATATATTTTGTTGATATTATAAAAAATTATTTTTTTTTTAATATAAATTTCATAATGTACATAAAATTCACCTTAATTTTAATAATAAATAAACATGTACGGAAAAGATTTATTTTCAGTAATTCATATTATTATGAATTATATCATCGAACTGACATCAATAATAATTTAAAAGTGTTTTAATTTATGCTGAGCATTTAAACTTATTTAACTGTAAATAAACCAAACAGGAAAAAACAATAAAACCAATATACCATTGTAGATTATCTAAAAGTTTGTTTTATTCAAACAAAATATAAACATCAATTTATTTAAAAGGAAACATCATTGTTAAAAATCTTAAATGTTTCAGTATCTGTATTTGGCGGCAATAAGTCAAACAATGTTTTTGTGTTTCACCCTATATAAGTGGTGCTGGGTGTTTTTCTGTCGCATAGTACATTACGTGCAAAAGGACAAAGAAATAGAGCAAAATTAGCTGTTAGTTATTGTCAATGAAGGTGCTGCGCGGTGTACGCACTAGTAGACCTTACCTTTCAGTGTGTTTTTTTATTTATCACTAAATCACTTAAGGTTAAAATTGAATAACAAAATTTAATAAGGAATCTAAACTATCTAAATTAACACATTGATACAATTGAAGAAACTAAAAAAAAAACCAAATGAAACAAAACGAATATGTTGATATACGATTGTAATAGAGATTTACTCACAAATTTAAAAAATGCAGTCAAAGCTTTGTTTTGATTTACTTCTAAACTAATCCGTAAATTACAATAAGCGTTACCTATAAATAAAGAGCGGATAGTAAGGCAAGAAAAAATACCAAAAAAAGTGGCATAAAAGGCATATTAAACCTGCCAAAAAACCAATAAAAAAGACTCAAATGTCTATTAAAATTTACAGTTTATTTTTTTGTTTTACAACGTTTATGCAGTGCTTTTATTTTCCCAAGCACAAATAAAATATTTTTATAGAAGGAATAAGTTCTTTGGACATCACAAGATGTTAGTAGAGCAGTTGTTTAAAGAGGTCAAAGGAAGGGTTTTTTGATGTGATGGAATCCAATTTTTGATTATTTTTTCTTCCTATAGTTGCTGGACATGCTCTTATAATTGCTCTTATTCTTTCGAATGTAACAATGTAACGGTAATTATGGTTTCGCTTTTTTCTTTAACTCGTCAGAAATGCCGAAAAAGTGTGTTTTTATAAAAACTAGCCCTCTCTTAACAGCTTCGTCATTAAAAGATTTTTGAGATTTAGCAATTGCTGCAGAGGCCGTTTCGTCAAATAATTCAACCACCTGAAGTAAGACAATTCAATTAATGTATAAGACAATGTCAGATTATAGTATGAACTGTACCTCTTTAATTTTTTCAAAATGTGTGGCATAAAAAATGCAAGCAGATAACTAAGTTCCCCATCTTGTTATTATAGGTTCCTGTGGAAGTTTAACATCTGGAATTCTTTTTTTATAGACCCTTACCCGTAAGGTGCTTTCACAAAAACCTAAAACAAGATCCAACATTCAAAAAGAGATTAGAGTTTTCTACCTTTTTGGTGGCAGAAATTAATTTGTTTACTATTGCAAACATGTCTCTAATGAATTCACTTTTACACCATTGCAATACAGAAGTCCTACAAACATAAAATTATATAATTGTAATTAATAAATTTGATTATATGAATCAAGCATTAAAAAAAAAACTTATGTAAACAATCATCGAAAAAATTTGCAACTGTTTTGTGATTGACCTGTGGAATTTCTATGTATGCTAGCAAATGAGCTTTTTCTGGTTCTAGTTCAGACAATTTACCAACTACAAAATTTACTATGTATCGACCTCTGCAATCGGTTGTAACATCAACCGAAGTCTAAATGTAATGGTCTTCCTTATTGCCTGTATTTTCTATAAACGGTAAATCAGCATTTTGAAAACTATTAATTAAACTGCTTACCGATTGGTAACATATGCCTACATAATATTTTCTCAAACTTGATTTATCTGGAACAACTTGTTCGGTGTATTTTTCGAGGAAATTGCGAAAATTGATTGTATCAAGTTTTTTAAGAGGAGTTTGAACCGACACCAATGTTTCGCACAAATCTAGAGCAAAATGTGTTTTTGATGGGCCAGGTTTATTCTGTTGATCTTCTATAACGTTTCATAGTTTTTTTAATATTTTTTAAATGTAAACCACTACCCAAGTGTTGTTTTACATGGTACTTTTTAGTATCACTAATCTAAAATAATACATATACTAGTAATTAAAAGGATTTAAATTAAGATAGTACAATTTTACTGATTGTGAACAAACTTGACAAAAAAGGTTTTCCCCGTCGGTTGTTGAATTATTGTCCAATTTACTCTACTTATAATTACTTTCAAAGTTTGATTGTCTATTAAGTGGCATTTTTTCAAACTTACTCACAGCACAACAGCAATATACTATCACAGTCTGACAATATCACAGATATTTATAACAAACGGAGAATATTTTAGTCATGTGTTTCGTTCATTAAAGGATTTCCACCGGACACAATTAAAATTATCTATATTTGTTTGCTTTACTTAGGTACTGAATAGACTTAAAAAATATAATTCATTCCAAAATCCTTCCGGTTTTGTAAATAGTGTTCTGTTAAGCCTGTCATTGTACATAATCCTAGCATAAATTCTTCTCTATAAGCGGCTTTTGTATTTAATGTTTTCTGGAAACCATTGTTTAACAAAACATGTAAATTCCTGTTGTTATTTATAGGTTCGTGGTAAGACTTTTTAAGCAAAAAATGTTAATTATGTTATTGTACGTAATTTAAGTAAAATTTTGTAATGCGTTATTGTCATCTACTTATTAAAACACTGTTTACACATACTTTTCAAAATTTATATGTAAAAAGGCAATATAAAATAATACTATTTAAAAAGGCAAAAAAGACAAAAAGTTACACAAAAAAGCAAAATAGACAGGTTCCAGGCACTTGCCTGACTGTCCGCTCTTTACTTATAAATAATTGGTATAATTGCGGTACTCGGACAACGTGTTCTGGTTTAACCAAAGTTCTTTAGCAAGCTAATAGACATGTTTCATTAAATTTATTCAACAGTTGAAAACCCCGTTTTAAAAGTGCAGATAAATCAAGTACGCAAGAAACTAAATTTTCACAACATAATAATACAGAAACACTTGACTGAAATTTGATGAACCAATATAACCAAAACAAAGCTTTTACATAAAATTTTACAAATTTCGGTACACTAAAACACTACTTAGCTACCAAAAAGGATTCGCATTTTATTGCCAAATTTGATTCAAATTGTACGTTACAAAATTAACTGTTCTGTATTTCATACATTGTTTTTTCTACTGTACTGCTAAAATCACAACGTAAAATATATCAAGGTGTAAAAGAAAGTATGACGCAAAATAAATCTTACGTAAAAGATTGTTCTCGACAGTGTCAGCAAAAAAAGTTAATAATCCAAATAACTCTATAATAAATAGAGCTTACTTAAAGTTAAAGCAATAATAAATTACAATTCAAATTTTTACTAAAACGAAATATTGGCTGACGAAACTAATGTATTATAATGCAATCTTAATTTATGAAAACAATAATAGTCCTAAAAGAACTAAAATGCATTTGTACTTAACATGCATTCAAAAAAAAGATGAATTTAAAAACGTACGGAGATCATACAAAGGTTACAAATGCATACAACATACATTTTTTGGTTTTAAAAATAACATGCTTGCTTAATTAGAATGCTTTTATAACATGTCGTGTATATAACTTAATAAATGTGAGCAAATTATTTATTTTTTGTGCTTCCGTCCGTTTTGACGTATTTTACAGGCATCATAATCGGCCGGAAATTTTACTTTTCCGGCCTAGGCCGGTAAAGTATAGTAAAATTTTATAACTAAAAGTTGGCAGTAGTAATCGTTAATTAATTATACGTCACCTGTCAATGTGTCAAATTTATTAACATACACCATTATCTATGTTGTTGTTTAGAGTAGCACTAACAAAAATGTTTTGAACAAATATAACAAATTTGCTTATAACTTACAATTGCTAAAAACAACAATGGTTCTATTTTCATATAAGTGAAATTGTAATAATATTATGTAATTGTCAAATTAATTTCAAAAACAATTGTGTTTCGTCATTACAGGTTTCAGTTTTATCAACATATGTAATTAAATTTTATTAAAAATCAATAGATACTTAAATAACTGCTTTTAATTAATTTATACTATAAAGGTCAGCACAAAAAATGTTGTGTATCACACGTCCTAAAAGTATTTTGCGAGTATTCGCTTTTGTAGGCCTCGGCTTCACCTCGGCCTACAAATATGCTCATACTCGCAAAATAGCACTTTCTGGACTAGTGATACAAATAACTATTTAATCACTTTTCCTGTTTGTAATACCGTTCTAGAAATAAAGCTTGTTATTGAGTTTTTTAGAAATCTTATGCAATTAAACTGCAGCTATCTTTACGTTTAAAGCATTTGTCGTTAAAAACAATTAGCAATTTTAGTCAAAGCAAACTAGAATTTACATTAATGAAATAATTTTTGTCATTACAGTAAAATCCCGATTATCCAGATCAATTAAAACCGGAGGTTTTAGATAATTCATCCAAGAATATTTACCTTTTAAATAACTTTTATTATGTACTAGAATTCACACACTCATTTAGACAATAATATAGGTTATAAAAAAATATGAGCAGCAAAGTTGTATGCTAGAAAATACAATGTAATTTAGACTTCTGGCTAGAAATAACTTAACTCTTGACGTAACAAAACACATTTTTTTGCAGCCCTTGATCCACTTTAGCGGTAACAATTGTAAAGGTTCTGATTTATCTTATTTTTCAAACCACTGAAATCCAACGACTAAGGCTTCAAAAACTTCTGCGTAAGATGGTACATAAAATACATTCTTGGTTCTTTTCTTTCTTTTCTCTTGGTTCCATTTAACTCATCAATAATTTTTTCATCAGATAATATTTAGAAAGCTTGGTTATTACTATCGCAGTTCAACTACTTTTTTATATTTTTTTTGTCGCACCCTGTACCATTACTAAGAACTTTAGTTGCTTTTGTTGTCTCTTGGAAATAATCGTCGTGTGGCTCATTTAAAGAATTTAACAGAGCTAGTTTTATTCATTTGTTCTAACTTTTTTTTAATGTTTAAGTTTCCACAAAATTCTACGTTTCTAACAACATATAACAGCAATATTTTAGGTTAATTTGCCTAAAAAACGTTAACATCGTTTCAGTGTCACTATCATCCGCTGACAAAAGACGACGCAGTAGTTGCTTTCTGCACAAACTCTTTATAGTTTTAGTTACACTTTCGTCCAGAAGTTGTAATATCGATGTTACATTGGGGGACAAAAACTTAACTGTGAACAACCTGTGCTTTTCACATAATGTGTTCGCTGAAAGGTGCGAAATCCAATGTTTTTTTACATAATTGAAGTCCAGATATGGATAAAGGCCGCTTGTTTTTTATTTGTAAAAACAAAAAATGCATCTTCTAGAAGTTGAGTTTTTTTCATGACAATGTTTCAAGCTTCCACCTTGCTTTACCAGCTTATTAAATTTTTATTTTTTGCTCTGTGTATAAGGTTATTATTAAACTGTTATATACTTTAATTTTATTACTTAACTGGCATAAATTTCAAAATTATGATTTAGCTTGCATTAATTTTAATATTCTAATAAATGCAAAAGAATTGGAAGTACGCGTCGAAGTTGATGTGATGTTACAGGGTTACATCCCGGATAATTATCCGACTCGCGAACTTGTCGTCAAGACCACGGGCGGATTACAATTAATCGATTACGCGAACGTATCTAATTATTGCTACCGTTAGTGATTTGCGGCAGTATGTTAAAAATGTTTGCTTTCAGAGTCTACTTTAGACTTATATTGTAGTTATTTTGTTATTTATGTGGCGTAGCCACAGGAGCAGTAAACATTTTGTAAACGACGACGATTCAATTCCTGCCTTTTCTCTTGCTTCGTAGGGTCGGTTGTCGTAGACAAACAAAAAAAAATTATAATTTAATAAACAAAACTGTCATTTTTTTGTTGAGAACCAGTGTTTTATTTCGAGATGTACTTTAGAGATTGCGGATCTGGAATTTTCTTTTCTCTAGCTTAGACGTTCTGTAATTTATTTATCCGCAAGAAAAGGTCTCGACAAAGGCGTTGGCTTATCGAATGAGAACTTTTGTCTAATCATCCGATCCAAGACCATCTGCGGCGAAACTAGCTAAACGGTAAGCCAAACATCTACAATTATAATTCTTTTTTTTTACTTCCCCATACATGTCGCAAATAATAATTTTCAAAATATAGATTATTGACCGTCTTACTATAGGCGTGTTTGTTGTCGAGATCCTGATAAAGAGTACTCCTTGAGCGGAATGTTTTATCACGTAATTGTACAGTAGACGACGTACGCAAATTAAGCATGGTTTAGAGTACAAACATAACCTCAAAAAGTGGAGATTGATTGATCAAATAAATAGTTTAGTTTCATTCACTTAACAAATAAAACACGTTTTTGATGATAAAGGTGACGAAGAGAAGCTTCTCTTTAAGTGCTAATTTAAAATAACATTTAACAAGTTTAGATTTGGATAAAAAATTAATGGTAATGATTTGGTATATAAATAATGTCGAAAGCATAGCAAGATATAAATTTTTAGTTTGTGGCTAAACCTAAATTTTTTTGTAAAAATTGCTGAAATGATTGTTTTCTTTAATATTAAACTTTATTTCATATTTTACCAAAATCTTTAATACTATAAATTATTTATGTATATATTTTTTTAATTTTTTTAAAATATTCTTATATATTTTTATAATTTTTTTTTCTTTTCAATTTTTAACATTTTTTTAATTTTAAGTTTTTCTTAATAAATTTAAATCTATTTCTACAAAAATTTATAGGTTTATTAGTTTTATTGTTTTCCTTTTTGTAATTTTATCGTTTCTTATCTTTAATTTGAATAATTAGTTTTATTTAATACGTCACATTCCTGTCAATCTACTACAAAAACCTTCAAAGCGATAATACAAATTATCTTCCTACTTTTATTCATTTTTTAAATTTAATTAAAAGTTGTTTTAGGTTTTAACAATTGGTTTTATTTAACATGCAAATTTAAATGATTTTTGTATTTTTTGTTACGTTAAATTTATACATAGCGTTTTTAACCCTTTCTTTAATTTTTTGATGTCTTGCTTTAATTCCTTATAGGATTTTCTAAAATAAACTTTGATCAATCTATTAAGAAAAAAATGTTATCGATAACTTTGATTTTTCATATCATTTTTTTAAACAAAAATTTTCGTATTTATTTATTTTTTAATTATTTTCTTTGTTTAACTTTTTTACAATAGCTTGTTTAACTGTTTTAAATAAATAAATTTAAACTATTTCTGTTTCTTAAGTTTTGTATCTTGACTATCTTTTTCAAATGTTGTTTATTTTTAAACTTGATGTTTTAAATAAATTTGAAGGTCTAGTGTTCTTCTAGTTTGTGTATTAAAATAATTGATACTAAAATTGTTATCTTTGTTTTTCCATTTCTTGTTTTTAGTTACTATAAGTATTTAAGAAGAATGTTATTTAGTAAGAAAAATTTCACATGATCGTCAAATAAACATTTAATGATTATACGTATAGTCCTTATTACAGTAAAATAAATGTGTTTCAATTTTGACTGTACATCAGTACTAATTGTTGTCAGAACATTGCTTATTCAAGTTTTACAATTAAAAAAAATTATTAATTTGCTGTTGTTCCTAATTGTATCTATGGTATCTCTCAGGTTCCATTAGAAGCTTATAGATTCTTGTTAACTAACAATAAAAAATTAATGTGCATTTTAGCGACAAGCATTCTGAACATACATACATATTTAATTATATTAATAATTATTTTATTTTTACATTTCTATAAAGAAAGTATAGCAATCGCAATTAAAAAAAAATTTTTTTTTGCATAATTTTACGTTTCAAGGTGTCTTAAATTAGAAAAATGTATTTTTGACAAAAAAAATTGGATTTTTGTGTGTAACTTAAAATTAAGTATGGAGCTGGTTTTTCATATTCTCTCGGTTCTAGCAAAAGATAGGTCTGATAAAGAAACCGGAAGTAGGTGTACACCAAAGAATATACTGAAAACAAGAAGCGACAACACTGTGTTAGCATTCCTGGCAGTAGAATGCCATCTGACAATGGTCCCCCGTACTAAAATGTAGCGGCAATTTGAATTGATATAAATATTCAAATTAATATTTATTTCTTTGATTATTTTGAAGTTGTATAACAGAAACATCCTCTCCACAAAGCCGACACCTGAGAGGAAGTTCTATTAAAGTTACTCAAGTAAAGAAGTTTTAAACAAACACAACTGAGTAATGTTTAAATATATATTTGACATAAAAAAAACATACACTGAATACAATAGTAACACAATAAAATGCCTATGATTTATATAGTTTAGGGAAATATCTATGGTTTAGAGGCGTATAGTTTAATATACCTATCAATAATATTGTTCTGTCTGGTATCTTTACATTTTAATTTCCTGTTAACAATAAGTATGATATACTTAACCATAATATGTATAATACATTTGGGCACATTAATATTATTAAATGAATCATGTATTTTACAGCATGTAAATTTAATTGTAAGAAGATTACATAAAGTATATAAGAAATTTGGATAATGAATATAATTAAAATAGTTGTCAAATATTATTTGTTTTTGTAAATTTATTATATGTATAAATGCAAGACTGGGATAACAAAGGTTGGAATCGGTATAATCTTTTAAAACAATCAAAGCATGACAATCTGTTACTTCGTCTGTTAAAAAAAAATCAGAGCAATTCTGACAGTTAAATTTTATAATTCGCCGACAAGTAAAGCCTGCTATATAAGAAATTATGTTGGTTCGCAACAACTCATTAATGTTGCTTACAACACTTAGAGCTGCACTTGGAACATATGTTAATTGCGGGCCACTAGTTTCTAAAACTGAATGCACTTTACTTAACACGAATGAATCTAATAAGCCTACTACAAATAGTGATCCATCATCTTCACAGTTCGTTGCATTCGAATTGGCAACAAAGTTATTAATCAAGCATGTCTTAAAAGCTGATTTGAACTGTGAAGGTGTTGGAGAAGGATTTTGACCACATAATCCACGTATTACCCCAAATGTATTTTCTAAACAATCCTGGTTTAGGGATTTTGTTAAAAAAAATTTAAAACCTAAACACTTCATGATATTCCACTAAGATTGTATATTACGTATTGTAACAATTAAATGTTTAAATGCAAAATTTTACAGTCGTCTATATTAAATACAAAATCATAAGCATAACAACTATCTTTAGCAAGACTGTTAATTGCAGCTACATTTGAGCTTCCTTTGTCACAGACTGTGGCAAGTATTTTGAAAAAAAAATATATTTTATAATAGATTTCAATTGAACAGTTTTTGTACCCCAGTTTACCAAAAAGTTTCCAATAAACACTTATTCCTTTTAGCATAAATACTAACGCATGGTCCGCAACCTTTTTTGTTTTTGATATGCCAAAATCTTCCAGTTCTTCACTATTTTTTAATGTTGGATGTAAATTTAAATGGGGTAAAAGAGACACTTCCTCAAAGATAAAACGACAAAATCTCTTTATGTTAAGTGAAACAGTAGCCATATGCGCAATGATAGAATCATTCAACTCAGAATTTATATTTATAGACTGCAGAGTCCTTAACAAGGTACGAGGAGAAGGAAAGCTAAAAAAATTGCTCAAAAACCTATAAGCTTTTAGCGAGGTTTTGCATAGCGCCAAGTAAAAAGATTTCTCCTTAAAATTCCAAGTAACCTGTCTGGAAGTTTTCGCTTTCTGTTGTAACTGTGACTCGAAAAACAATTGAGCACCTGGAGTTCAATTTTCAAATAACTGTAAAGCAGTACTATTTAAAATGTCACCGTTTTTCAAAAGTTGTTGTTAAATAAGTCTTTAGAACACTTTTTCAACTGCCTCTTATAGTACCAACGTACTTTCTTCGTTTTCTGTATGATCTCATACATAACTCGTTTTCTTGGTGTCAACTGTAATTGTTTGGCGACTCCTACAGATCGCAGAAGCTAGTGGCGAGCTTCCCAAACAACACATTGGTAAAAAACACGTCTAAATGTCCGTCTAATAAACGTTAATGTCTATTAGCCGGACATTTAGACGTTTTTTGTACCAATGTGTTGTTTAGGTTGTTATATAAATGTGTATTACTTGTTGTCTTTTACTCAAAATAAATTTACAACTGGTCTGATCGAGGGTCTAATTTATACTACTTAAAGATTATTTTACCAATACAGAGTTGTTCTACAGAAGCAGAAGTAGACGGTCCACTTTCATTAGGATAATATGTTCATGTTTGAGGACTTCTATGTCTTTGTGGTAGAACTATAAAAAATGATATAATTATAATTGGACACAACAACCATAGCTGTTTCTTCCATTCAGGCATACCTAAGCAAATTTTGCTTATGCACATTGCTAACAGAGTGATAATGTATATTTCTAATCATGAACTATACACTTGTATAAATTGTATTTTTAATAATTATGCTTTTGAATGAGGTAAATAAGACTTATCATCTTCTATAGGAACTTGACTGACATCTAGTACTGCAGTTTCTTCAGCAAATGAAGCTCTAAAATTACTAGCTATAGTTGAGGCCACTGACTGAAAAATAATTCTTTCCTCGGAAACATGTGGTATGTTACATTCTCATTACTTTTAAAGTTGTTATTACAGTTTAGATATACACAAACTTTACAATTAAATAGTCGTGGCATCCTCGGTTTGGTAAACCTCTAAAACAAAAATATATTTAATTATTTGTATAAGCAGCCATGCTTAAGAGTTTCACGACTTTTTTAGGTGTACATAATTAAAAACAAGATCTACACAAAAATTTTAAATTAGATTATGATGTATTATTTTTAATATAGACCTTTGAATATGTTTAAACTAACAAGGAATTTGTTACTTACCTAACAAAACACAGTTAAAACATAAGAGAAAAACGTTTGAAACACGTTTTAATTTTGAGGTTCAGCTTACACGTTCTGATATAAACAACGTCCAACAAAGATTCAAACAAATACAATAATGACGTTAGCTTTAGTTCAGTTTTGAATCTTTGTAATAATTAGCGTCGCCAGACAACGGTCCCCCGAACTAAAAATTGGGTAGGATTTGTCCGCATAAGATGTCATGGACGTGGTGTATACGCCATTTTTAACAGTTTTTCTTATATAATTTTGTACGTATGTAAATTATTTGAATTATTTTGACAGTTTCTTATAGATAATTTTTCTTGTAATTCATTTTATTCAAATAAAAAATTTTTCTAACATTAACTGTTTATAGGTTCGAATCCTGCTTGCGACGATTTTTTTTTAGAAAACAATTCTATATCTTAATGGGAAAGCCAAATACGTTAAAAAATAACGCCAACTCCCTTATCCCAAATATCCTTACTTGGGTTAGAATATCCCACGTACCCGGATGAAAAGCAGTTCAAATCCTTTAGTCGGATTTCGTAGTCATTTAAAACGCTTTAGCGGTTTGGATGACAACAGCTGTGTATCGCATCACGTTCCTGACATTCCAGCCCATCTAACTCTGGCCTGTCGCGAAGTCGATGACGTTTGTGGTGACCTGTTAGTCACGATTAACCCTTATCTCAAATCCCCTCAGGTCATCTTTAGACTGGTGCCTGATGTAATAATAATTGTAGACTTTTTTCAAAGAAAGACCAAAGCCTTTGTTGGAAATAGTTTCTTTTTAGTTTTTACTAACTTATGCTTGGTAATTAAATGTTATTATTTTGTAAGCAGCGATGGCAACGTAGGAGTTTAGTTTTGTTATATGTTTATTTAGAATCACTTTGGTTTATTACGTTTTTAGTTAAATAACACGTTTGATTTTCGTTTCTGTTGTCGCTGTTTGATTAATGCTTTGCTTTTTTTCTCATTTATATGCAGATCATTTTCCTTGTCGACTTTGTATTAATCTAGAAGCAAATATACGTCGTAAGGCAGGTACTTCGCGGAACCACATGCTCACATAGCACGCACAAATACTTAGCCAATCCTACCGGTCTTGTATGATTATTCTATCTATTCGCAACATTTTTTTACTTAACTTATCCTTGTTGTGGCGACCTTGTACCAAGCAAGTTATGGTGGTATGGTGGGTGCACATCCATCTTCCACCTACTAAAACAAAATAAAAGAAAATATGTGGTACGTTATAAAATTGAAAAAGGCAGAACTTCTAAAAAATAGTTAACAATGAGGGGCAATTGAATTATAAAGTTTGAAAATTATTTAACAACGAAGATGTAGATAGGATCTATCGCAACTCAATTTAATACAAAAATTGCAGGGGCATAGCTATTTAGTATTCTACTGGCTACAACAAATAACATTAAATACCAAATAGAGAACATCAATGGGTAGAGGAGTAGTAGACTACAATAGGGCAAAAAAAGAATTATACAAAGCTATGATCAACTTGGGAATTAGCAGTACATTGATAAACACGGTACAAATAACTTCCAAAGACAAAAAAAGCAGTTGCTGATGAAAAAATTATCTTAACAAAATATCTGGACCAAACAGAACTACAATATTCTTCTTCTTTCTGTCTTCTAATTAAGTTGACAGCCTGTTTTTTTTTTCAATATTGCCCTACTTTTTTATTCTTGGTTTGGTTGAAAATTGTCGCTTCATCGTTTATTGATTCCAGACCTAGTTTCCGCTGTGTAGGTCGTGATCGATTGTACTGTGCTTTTGTATGTTCTTAATTTTGTCTTCATATTCAAGTGTTTATTTCTCCAGGTATCTGTTGGGATACTTCATTTTTGACATCACCGTAACTCAGTATTTATATTCTGAGCAACTTAAATGACATTACCAGTTCATAATGTTTTGCCTTAATTCAAGTTGCATTGCAGAGGTTCCTTGCCTGTTGTTATGCTATTTTTTGAAAAGATATTTTGCCGTTGTGTTGAAACATTTTTAACTTCTTCAAGATCGTTTTCATTTTTAGCAAATAGTACCGCAGTATTGGCGTAGCAAAACATCACACATTCTTGACCTCCAATTTTGTAACCGTTATCAGAGCAAATTTTTATGATTTTGTCCATAACAATATTGAACAACATTCGGTTAACAAAATTTTTGATCGAATTCCATTATTTACAGATATTTTGACGGTAAGCTTCATATTTAGTCGTATTTGCATGCTGTTATTGAAGTAAATGTTTTCGATGGTCTTAACTAAATTTGCTCATAAAGATTATCCATAGTAGCTCTTTAAGTTGCTTATCAAATTATTAGGTATATTTGGTTGTCTGAACAAAGTAATCTTTAAAGACTTTTTGAACGTACGGTGTTGAATTGTAAAGGACTACAGCAATTCCTAGCATTGGAATTAATAATATTTAAAGAAAAGGTTTCGTTTAATATAACCCCCACACTATAATTTTTACTAAACAGTAAAATTTGTAACAATTTGAAAGTGTATTTAATATTTGTAATTGCTTTCGCAAATTTTAAAGGAGAAACAGTTTCAATTTTATCACTTGATAAAAGATTGTTAACGATAATGATGCCTAAATTTAGAAAAAAGTTACTATTGGTCAATTTCAAAATGATCATGAGGCAACGCCAATAACATTTTTTAGAATAATACAAAGCAATCCATGATATTTTCATAGTTGACACGTAACCTATTCATTCTTGTTTACACCGTTACTTGATTATCGCGAAGTGTATCGTTCGGGTTAAATTAATAACAACTGTACCGTTAATATAATTGCAATTAAGTAATTACACAATTTGTGAATATGTGCGGTTTGTTTTTTCTGTAAATATGTACTTTCAAGCCGAAAGTTTCAGCAGACTCAAAATGACCACAACCGCAGGATGCATTGTAAGGTAAGGTTATTGTTGCAAATAATCTTTTATTCTAATCAATGATTCTAATATTCTTGTTCTATTTAAATAATAACAGATTGTAATTTAGGTGTAGTTAGACAAAGCGTTTTGATTTTTAAGTTAACTTAAGGTTGTCGCATAACGCTGACGTGTTTGTTATCTTTTCTAGCCTAAGCCAACTAAACATTTCCGAATCATTCTCGCTTGGTATTACGTCACGTTTCTTTAATAAATTTACAAAACCTCAGTATGGTACACAGTATACATTCTTAGTTTTAAATTAAATTTGTAATCAATCTGTTCAAAAAATTGCGTTTACTTTATAATTCATAATGTAATTTCTTCAATGACAACTTTAATACCTCTATGTATAACGATGTTTTTCAAAATTTTGAATTGCTCTAACTATCGGGCATCAAAATCTTTAATGAAATAATTTAGAAATTTTTAGGTGTTGCTGTGATCTTGAATTTAATGTTCTTTTTACGTTTACATTTTAACTATGTAACTATTTATTATTATTATATATTGTAAGCTTCAATCTGCTAAATTCGACTCGAGCAAGAATTTTTAAAATAGCTTTAGTATGTTCGCTAAATTGGCGTTTTTATACATGATAAATCCATCAATAAATAAATATTTTGTAGGAAGTAAGAGGAAATCTGAAGTTTGTAGATGCTTTTATTTTTCTTTGTTTCTTTGTATTAATTGTATTCATTTTTGTTTCTACTATTTTTCTTTAAGTTCTTTTTGGTTAATCTTTTTTTTAAGTGAAGTTTTTTTAGCGAAGGTAAATCTGATGTTTGGGAAATTGCACCGTAACGTCAAAGGGGGCAGCACAGTCACAAAAAACTAGATTTTTTTGCCTACTTACATTTCTGACGTTTATATTGATATGAGTTATTCTAACCCTTAATTTCGTTGTGACTATCCACTTGTTTGTGAAGCGTTGTTTTGAAAGTTTCTTTAATTTTCAATTAATTTGATTAATGAGTGAATCGTTTACATTTTCATGTATAAATAAAAATTAGAAAAATTGATTCGCAAACAAGTTTAACTTTTTTCGTGAGTTTTTGTGGGCGAGGCCCACTGGTTTAATTTTTTTTCCATAAGGAAAGTATAGGGATCGCAATTTTGTTTCAACCAAATTTTTTTGCAGAATTTCACGTTTCAAAGTCTCTTGAATTGGAAAAAAAAACTCTTAAACCAAAATTTGGTATGGAGCTGGATTTTCATATTCTCTCGGTTCCATTAAAAGATGCGTCTAATAAAGAAACCGGAAGTGGGTGTATCAACCATTTTTAAGTTTTTGGTATATAATTTTGTACGTATGCAAATTATTCGAATTATTTACAGTTTCTTATAGAGATAATTCTTCCTAACAATTTATTCAAATAAAAAATTTTTCTAAAATTAACAGTTTATTAGATATTTTATTTATAATTTAAAATAAATTCACAAATATTTTCTAGATTCAAATCCTGTCTTCGGCGATTAAAATACGTTATGAATAACAATTTTTTTCTATATTCTTTTGACTAGAATATTTTTCATCAATTTGAAAATAAAAAATATATAGAAATTTCTAATAGGAAAGTCGTTTTCAAAAGCTTTTCATAAATTTTATTTTTATTTTTCAATAAACACTACATGTTTTGAGTTTTGGTTATCGTCAAATTAATATGTATAAAATCAAATTTTATTTAAAAAATAAAACTACTACATTAAAAGAGTATAATATAAACTCAGTTTTTTAAAAGAATGAGAAAAAATAAACTTTTATATTAATAAATTGCCTTAAAATAGAAAATCAATTTTTTTTCAAAGAAATAAACAATTTTCTCTTTCGACTTTTAATATTAATTCCAATTTATTATTCAGTTTGTGTTATTTTTGTCATGAAGCATTTATATGCAACTAATATATCGTAACATTTTACTTTTATCACAATTTTATTACAAATTCATAAAAAAATTATTTGAAATTAGTTTTTTTTTAAATTTTTAAATAATTTTGTTATTATTTATTTTTTTATTTTGTTTTCAATAAAAAAAGTTAAATTGTAGTTTTTTTTCACGAGTTGGCATTTCTATGTCTAAGTGAAATAAGGGTTTTAAAAGTCTACGAGGAAACATTTTAATGCTGGAACAGAGATATAATAACTCTAAAGTCTCAAAATCTTTGAAAAATAGTTATTTAATGGTTAAATTATTAATTTATCAGCCAAGCACATGTAGTTTAGGCGTGCTGAGAATAACTAAAATAAAAAGACAAAAAAATTATTAAAATTATTACTCTACCAATAATAAATGAGTTAATTTTCAAAATGAATTTAAATTGTGTATTTGACATTTTTCAAAAAAATTGTTTTCTGAAGATGAGCTTCATTATTAAAAGCACGAGACATACGTAAAAAATACATTTTGAAAATTAACGCATTTATTATTGGTAAACTAATAATTTTAATATTTTATATTAACTGAAATAATTATCATAATCTTTAGGCAGGTCTATGCCTTTCTTTCAGAACTTGGTTAAATTGCAACTGAAAACTTGCCCACTAACAGCCAACAATATCACAGTATTTTAAAATTAATCTAAGTATAAATAAACTGAAGTTTATACCATGATAGTAAAACCGACTCTAGATATCACAGAATATCGTCAATTGTTAAATCTTTTATTAATTTAGATCAAGCACTTCAAATTGAAGATATTAGTCCAATATCAAAATTATGGTAAAATTGAAGTTTCAATTTAGTTTTTAGGCAAATCTCAAACTAAAACTGAAAATAAGTTTCTTTAATTAGAAAAACGATATCTAACTTTAAACTTTAATATGATTTTGCAGTGTCTACATTTGTCGAGACAAGCAAAGGTTTAGTAGTATCCTACCTCTCATCATGTAGTAACAAAAGCTATATTATTAATTACTAAAACTCGTGTAGTGTTTACTGCTAGTTTTCCTACTTTCACAAACATTTCTCTAAACTATACTCAAATTACTAATCCACAAAATACTCTATACAGTAATTTACTTTGGTTTAGGCGATTTGAATTTGCATTCTGTGGTGACATAGCAAAAATGTACCGCATGTTTAACATTCGTACAAAAGAACGAAAATTTCAAAATATTTTAGAGAGAGACGATTGATTACAACCTCTTAAAGTTTAGGTTTTTAAAACTGTTACGGTACCGCTTTTGCAAGTTACTTTAAAACTCGTTGCATTGCTTATCTTGCTGACAAAAGTAAGGTAATTTTCTAAAGTTGCCAAAATTATTTTTAAAGATCTCTATATGAATGACTTTCTCTTCAGTACTAATTCAATTGAACATATTTTAAAGATAAAGAATGATTTGTTTTTGGTACAGCTTATTATTAGAAAATTTATAGCTAATAGTTACAAGACGTTAAAAACATTTGACTCCTTATTGTCAGAATTTTCTACAACACCTCTGGGTGAAAAATGCAACGCAAAGACCTTAGGATTACAATGGAATACCATTGAAGACTTATTGTTTTTTTTCCTAATCGATTCTTAACCCTTAACGGCTACGGTCAATAAATTTCGCTCTACCGCTACAGTGAGGTCCCACAGACCTATATCTTTTTTTGAAGAAATATTTGAAAACACCTTTCAAAGTATAATGTTTGAGAAGTTTTTGTTTCTACTGCATTCTAAACAAATTTTTCTTAAACACTGCAGGCATATTAGCCCTCTACAAGTAATACAGAGGTACCGTATTTTTCTTTTGAATTTTGGAGGACAAATATAACAAGCACGTCGTGTTTTCAGGCGCTTTTCCTCATCTGCATTCTCGTTTGGTGTGCTGCATTTATTCAACATTTGCTCCAAAGTGACTTTCAGTTCTCTTGATATTTTTTTACTTTGTAATTTCCTTTCCATCAACGGAAATGTTAAAGATTTGGCTAACTGTTTTAGAAAATTATAATGTTACATTTTGCGGGCATTTTTATAACTGTGGTAGATAATATATGCATTTACCGTGAATACATCTAGCATTTGAAAAAATACAGCCATAGACCATCAATTGGTCCTTCCATTAGCACTATAGCCAGCACACTTTTCCAGGGTGTCAACACCACCCTTTGTCATGTTATAATATTCTATGATTTCGGGTTTTCCGTTATCAAAGTTTTTTGAGTTGCTGTGGTGCATTGAAGAAACAAGTAGGACTGCTTTAGATTTCTTCGGGACATGTGATACAACTGTAATGCCTTCGTTGAAATCCATATAAAGATCTACATACTTTTCTAGATTTGTGTGGAAAGAACTGTGGTGGAACCTCAACGTTATTTTTTTTAGCGTTCCTACATAGATTAGCCCTCTCTTTTGTAACTCTTGGACCAGCTGTATAGAGCTGAACCAATTGTCCTCTGTTACATTACGATTCGACTTTTCTAGTTCTTTACAAAGATGAATTACTGACTGTGTATGAACACTTAACCGTTTTTCTTCTGGAGAAAGTGTTTGACCATCGGAAGTCTTGCCCGCATAAATATATGCGTTGTAAAGATAATTGTTTCTAGCATCTGTTAGGCATTGCACCTTGATGCCATATTTCGCCGACTTGTTTGGCAGATACATTTTAAACTTGCACCTTCCTCGAAATGATATAAGCATTTCATCAACTGTTACGTTGGCTCCTAAACTAAAACATCTTTGAAAATTTTCGATAAGATTTTTGAAGACATTAGAGATAGGTGCTGGCCGATCTAGGGCTTTTCTCTCATCCTTAGTTTTAGCATTATCGAATCTGAGACAGACAAAATTTGCAACGTCGTTTCGACATTGTACAACAAAACACATCCCTATCTGTTTTATCAGTGGCAAATAGATAATTTATGTTATCGTTGCCGGACTTAAAAACCGCAGTGTAAACCAACAATTAAAAAAATGCTCTTATTTAAATTTGTTCGACATGCTGAAGTGTAGGGTGTGACTGATCTTTGTAATGTTTTTGCGACGCTGTTATTTTCTTATTTGTAGGAAAAATAATTTCGTTGATATTTCTGGTGAAAATAAAAGTCTCCATATTTCTTCAGGATCTGGACTGCTTCCAAGATTCATTGCACTGAGTTTAAGCACTGGTAGTTTTATAATAGTCTTGTTCGCACGTTAGCAGGAGGTTCGTTTTTGGACCTAAATGACTAAAAAGATAACGCAAAAAAAATAGTCTTCTTTTTCTTCATCAATTATTTCTTCTTCATTTTCACCTTCCTCGCTTTGTGTGTCGTGATCACTTTTGATAAAATTGTCTAAATCCATTATCTCATATTCGCTTTCTTAATTGTCAAAGTCTTCAATATTTATCTCATTATAAGCCTATAGGGCCCATTATTCAAATTTTGGATTATCTGACTTCATTCGGGAAGGACCTGGGGCGTTCGCCAAGCTAATTTTCAGAAATTACGAACTCAGAAATAATTATCTCAAAATAGAAATATACTTACGTAATTAATACGTTGAGGTCTACTAGACTACGATAACTGTTTATGACGTAATAATTCGACACAAACAACACGTACGAACGTTCTAAAGCCACTGAACTGTCGAGGTTGTATAGACTTAAAGGTACATAAGTCCCCACTACTCGATTTTTAAGTGCATGTAAAATATGCTTAAGAAAGTTTCGCCTAGTCTGAGATACCCCTCCGTAGCCATTAAAGGTTAAAAAAACTTGTCATTAAAAGTCATAATAACTAAATTAATATTATGTATGTATTTAATTTTTAATTGTTTTGATTTGATGATACACATTATTGGATTTTAAGTTGCAACCTATTCATAAGTAATCTTTTTTGGAGATAAAAGTTATTGCAATTTTAGTTTCATATCACTTAACACTCCTTTTACAATGCTGTTTACTATGATTATCAAACGTATGGTTTTCAATACATATTGCGATAAGTATGTTAGATCGCTTACAAAAATGTCAGCACTACAAATTGTTTAGTTTATGTAAACATATAAGAATCCTTTTATACATTTGTTAAATTTTTTCTACAAAAATTAAAATACATTTTATAAAGTTTAAATATTTAATTCTGACATGGACTAATTAAAATATTAAAAACTAGTAAAATTAAAATACAATATTATTTAACTAAAATATAAAATAAAACTTGAACTCAATGCGATTAAAAATTAATTAGTGTACTCACGGAGAGAAATGTTTTCAGATATCATTCGTAAGACGCACAACTTATGCGTAATTTAAGCATAAAAAACAACTACTACTAGCTATTCATAAATTTATAAACCATCGGTATAATTTGTGAATAGTCATGTTAGCATCGATGATGGTTATAATTCATAAGTTATGAAGCAAACGATTTCGTTATATATGCGTAATAATCATATCTTTATGAATAATACTCACAAATAATGATCATATTAAGAATAAAATTTTAACCAGGTAATTGTAATTTGTGATTTAAGTCACATCTATTATGATTATAATTCACATCCAGTAACGAACTATTTTCATTATGTATGCTTAATAATCACATTTTTTTTATGATTATATTTTTTATGATTAATATTCATAAACTCTAATTAAATAAAGAATAACTTTTAAGCAGCCAATCATAATATGTGATAAATAAAGTATTGTTTATTAAATGATATTCAGAATAGTGTATTAACAATTATGAATATTAATCATAATTTCGGAGTTAATTTTACTCTTCTTATACGAAATAATCACAAGATATTTCTCATATATATTTTATAAATTAGTAAAACATGTATTTCGAGTTTCAAAAAATGTCTATTTTTTTACGATGATTACACAATTTTAATGCTGCTATAAGTACCCCACCATACTTTTACAACCAAATCATTTAAATAGAAACACATAACACAAAAACTAATACATAACTAATAACAAATAATATCATTATATAATAATACAGATTATTATAAAAAATAAAACGTTATTCAAATAAATAAAACGTAAATAATATAAACAAAACTGAAACAGAACTTGAGCAACAATTTAAAAAAATAATTTTACAAGTTGCTAACCACAAACCTATTCTTCTATTGCAGTCAAGATAATTTAACAAAAACGATTTTTAATATTGAAGTTAAAGAACATGAATACAAATAATTTTTGTAATAGGTTTACTTATCATATAGGCAGCAACGTTTATTAATACTAAGATAAGAAAGTCTTCCGGGTTTGGACCGTGTCAATGTTTTAACCGAAGTCGCCAACGTTTCGCCCACTTTCGTAAGGGGCTTCATCAGGGTGTGAGAGAAATCGAAGAACTCAAACAAGCAACCGAAATCTAACTAAAAGTTAGGTAATCAACTTGTGAACCAAGCTAAATTCTAAACTCAGAAAAGGTAAGAAAGAAAACGATAAACTTGGAAAAGCAAACGAAAATCTAACAAAGAACCACTACAGAGGTGAGATTCTGGAATCTGGCTTTGGTTCACAAGTTGATTACCTAACTCTGTAGTGGTTCGTTGTTGGATTTCCGTTTGCTTTTTCAAGTTTATCGTTTTCTTTCTTACCTTTTCTAAGTTTAGAATCTAGCTTGGTTCACAAGTTCATTACCTAACTTTTAGTTAGATTTCGGTTGCTTGTTTGAGTTCTTCGATTTTCTCACACCCTGATGAAGCCCTTGCTTACGAAAGTGAGCGAAACGTTGGCAACTTCGGTTACAACATTGACACGGTCAAACCCGGAAGACGTTCTTATCTTAGTATAGACTCCGGCCGTCGAAGCCGCTATTACAACGTTTATCAAATCCATTATTTTAAAGTAGGCATCAAAAGTTTATAGAAAATTATTGTATAAATGCGTAATATTATCCGTTACCAAAGCAAACTAGATTATCGTCATCCTTACTACACATATCTGCCACTGTTCTCACTTCAGAACTAAAAAACTTCCATGTATTTCCAATGCTAACTTTCCATACCTTATTGTCTATTTTCTTACGGCCTTTAGGTTTTACGTCTCTGCAATACTTTAGTTAAATTATAGCGACGCAAATCTAGAAATAAGAAGTATGTGTATTAGAAAATGTAAATAAACAGAAAGTGATCAAAAGTGTTTCAACTTTCAATTTAATCTAATTCGTAGCTTTAATATTAATCAAAATAGCAATAATAAACAGATAACTTTGAACATCTTGTATATCTAATTCTAATTCAAGTTAAAGTGATGGTGAATTTCGTTACTTTTGAGTAATCGTTACTATTCGTTACTTATATTTTTTGTATTCGTTATTTTAATTCGTTACTTTGATTACGTTGGATACTATGACTACTTTGACAACTGTATGTTTTTGTGGTAATAAATACGGGTACCGGAATATAATTCCTTGAATCGTTTCGCGATAAGGATTTGATTACCTTAGACGTATGTGCATAAATAACTAGAACGTGTTGTAAAATTCTAATTTATGTAAACATTTTTGACAGTAGCTGATACCGGAGAAACTTATCATTTTAAATACAAAACAGAACATATGTACCTACTTTGGATTGTTAGTATCTATTAACGTTTTTAATATTAATTTTAAGAAATGGAAATACGCACAATATATAATGTAAAATTGAGATAAACGGCAAATTAATTTGGTACACCTCATACAAATACATACTTTATAATGTAATATATTTTCGTTACCTACTAGTTTACGCAACAATTATAAATTTGTATGTGAATGTGTTATAAGTACTAATATTTGTATCTTATGTATATTCGTAGAAAATAATTAATATACAAACATTAGAACTCAAAAAACAGAAATATATGACAAATTTATTACATTTTGCTTACCTTTTGATCAGTTGATAAAACCACTTCTTTAGTTGATGCAATGCACACACTATCTGCGTGTGAAACGTTCTGCTGGTTTTGCTGATGTATCATAATATAAGAAGGTTTGCTCATAACTTAAGATAAAATTATAACTATAGTGATAACTAGTAAAATATGAAAACAATTCATAACTTTATTACATTTATAAACCATATTCATAATACATGAATACACGTAACGCATAGAAATTGCACTCTTAGGAATGTTGTATGCGTATTACGCATAACATCATAATATAATTCATATTTTATAAATTTTATTAAATGTGTAATTTATGAACATACTATTCATAACTAGTGATTGCAGATTTCTCTCCGTGCTATGCAGTTAAATACTAGAACAATTAGTTATCACCTATAATAAATTGAACAACTTGTGCGTTTAAGAGTTAAGCTAAATACTACATTAATAATCTCAACAATAATTAATAACAATAATTTTCTTCCAAATGGCGTTGCAAAGTTTGTTAGTTTTGTTCACGTGAGCAATTAAACTACAGTAAAACAAACGAACAAATAATTGGTTATTCTTATCTAATCCGCAATTAATTATAATACACACAAACATGTATTTTTGTTTTTTGAAATACAATTTATTTTAAAATAGAATAAATACTGCTGTCAAAACTTTGTATTTGTGATGATTTGAAGTTTTAGTTATCTAGTTAAAAAACAATTTTTATTTAATCAACTATTTTTGTTACATTATCTTTTAATTAAATATAAATTACTTTAAATTTTTGAATTTCACGTTGTTAATAAATCTTTATTATCTACTCTTCCTAATGTTGCTTTTATTTGTTATACTAAATTTATGAATCTACGCATTTTTTCCTCATACTAACAAAATTTTATTAAAATTTTTTAAGATTTTTAAACGCAAACATGTTGAATTTTTGCAGTTATTGTAAAAGAAATTTTTATTTAGTAGAAATACTTTAATATTCAAATTTTACATATTTGTAAAATAAATAAACCTTCTAATTATATTGGTTTACTCAATTTTAAAATTTGAGGTTTTTGTATAATCTATTTTAATACTCCTGGTTATTACCAAAACTATTTAAAATAAATATTTGATAATAAAACTAATAAAATGCTGGGTAATTTAAAAATTAAATTTTTTAGTAATTATAATGTTACAAATAATAATTTGCCAACAACTTTTAATTATAATAATTTATAATTAGTTTTTAATTATATTTTATATTTCATTGATTCTTCAAATAATACATTAACAAGGAAAATATGTGCCTAAAAATCTAATTTAAATTAGAATATAAGAAGATTATAAGTGCCATTATATTTAATGCTTAATTAAATTAATTATTTAGTTTAACGTAAAAATTAATTTATTAGTTTATATTAAGGTATATTAAACTGTTTGTAAGTACACACATTACACAATTTGAGTATATTTTTTTTTAAATTTAAATAAAAATATATAAATAGTAAGTATATTTTAATAACATTTTGTAAAACTTTGATATATAAAACAAAAGTTGTTTTACTAATTTTAGTTTAGTTTAGGTTATTATTGTAGTTTAATTAATCTAACGAAAAATAGTTCATTGAGCTTTAAGCTGGTACAAATAAAGTTTTTGTTTTTTAATTTGTGCAAACATGATCTATTTTTAGCCCTTTTGTGGGGCTAAATTAAAGTGAGTGTTGTTAAAAGTGCTTAATTGAACAACACTAACAAGATTTCTGTGGTGTCGTATTTACACAAAGTAATATTTTAAGCTTTACATGAAACAAAATTATAAGAAATGTTAATGATTACAAAAATACTTATTTTTATATAATTTTTTTAGAGATTTTTGTTTTTAGTCATGTTCAACATGTAATAAAAATTTTATAATTATTTTGTAATTGGAACGCAAACACTTAAGAGGTAATTATAAATTGTTGTTTATAAATGTTTCATAGTGCACTTCGTTTGATTTTGTTTTTGTTTTAATAATGATTTAATAAACACAAAATCTATATATACAATTGTGTAGATTTAACAATTATGTTTACATATTTAATTTAATCGCATTTGATTGAAGTAGTAGCTACACAAAATTTAATTTTAATATTCATTTTTATTAAGTGCAATTTGCTTTTTGATTTTTAGCAATATACTACCAATTATCTTTTGAACTAACATATATGAATTGCTTGAATTTTTAATATCAACGTTTTAATAAAATTTTCCAACAATTTTAGCCTATTATAAATTTCCACGTTTTACTAACAACTACATTTTTACGTATTCTTTTTTTATACGTTCAATAACTTAACAGCTATAAAAAGTTAAAATAAGTATTTAACAAACTAATAAAAATCAGAAAAATGTTTATAATTCTGGTTCTAATTAAGTTTTTAATTTAATAAATTCTTATAATATAATGATTACATAAAGTTTAATTCTGGTATTGATTATGAGTATGTACGTGTTTTATTTTAATTAATTTGAATTTAAAGATTAGTATTGTTTTGGCTGTTAAGTATTGTTTAAGAAATATTTATTTTAAAAAAATTACCGTTTCTGAATTTAACAATATAGACGCACGTGGCGAAAATCTTGTAAGCAAAGCAGGTGTAAAGCACAGTCAACGAAAATGGAAGGATTTTACAAAGTACAGGTAACAAATGCTTAGTTAGCAAACTGAACGTATACTGTCAAATCTGTACAATTGTTTTATAAGTTGCTTAAAGGTTTTGTTAAAAATTAAATAAAAATTACAAACTAGAATAAAAAATCTTTAAATATTTAATATTATGTATGAAGAGTTATTATTTTCTATAAAACAGTAACTTTATTTTTTGGTATTTTTTATTTTTAAAATATTGGTTAACGTTTCGCCTAACATATAGGCTTTTTCATAACCATTAATAGTAACATTTTATTCTGTATAAAAATATGTATTAAAATTTGTTATAATTATAAAAATTCATTAAAATAACATAACAAATTTAAGCTTAAAAGTTAAAAAGATTATAAATATGTTTGTTTAAAGCTGAGTGTCAAATTGGATGGGTAATTTTAAATAGGGTGAAGTACTTACCAATTTTTATAATAACATTAACCATTTAATTAAATTTTAAATTATATACCAGTTACTTTGTTTTTTATTGGAGTGTAACTTGCATCTCTGTATTTTTTATAAAACATAATTGAAATTTATATTATAATTTTTAATTATTTCTTTATTGAAAAAATTTTCCAAAATATATTTATCGTATTTGCTTGTACTATCTGTGTGTGTAGATATATGTATAAAGTAATATAATGTTTATTGCGGATGTATTGTGTGTTATTTTCTAGGTGAAAGTTATATTAAATTTTTGGAAAAAAATTTTTGATTTTGAATGAAAGTAAATTTTAATTTTGTAAAATATATTAATAATTAACTAGTTTGAAATAAATTTTACTTAAATTTTGTATATCATTGCGGTAATTAATTGAGTTTTTATTACGTTTTATTTCAATCATTTCTAGAATTGATCTTTTAAATGTATTTTTTTCAAAATATAATATTTTTGGATTTTGATAATCAAAGTTGTGGAAGTGATTTATGAAATGTTTTGTTAGAGCTGTTTTTGTGTTGTCCAGATTTAAATGTTGGTTTTTGACAGAGTTTTTGTATTGTTGGACTCTGTTTTTAAGTAGTTGTTTTGTTTGTCCTATGTAAATCGCTAAGCAATTTTGGCAAGATAATTCGTAGATTAAATTTGAGTTGTAACTTGTTTCAGTACGGTCTTTTAGTTTAGTGAAAATATGTTTTTTTTAAAGATTGTGTTTTTGAAACTGAAAGTGAAATTGTAATTTGTTAAAAAAAAATTTTAATTTTTCAGATAGATTTGGAATTTATGGTAAACTGATATATTGTTTAATTTGAGTTAAGTTATTATTAAAGTCATTGCCTAAGCAATTAGGTTGTAATTCTACGTTTTTATTATTTGGGTTGTTGTTAAATTTAATATGTTTTAGGCGTGTATTGTTGTTTTTGTTAATAAATTCTATTGGATAATTATTATTTATGAGTATTTTTTTGGTTTTTATTAAATTTTGTGACTAGAATTTTTTTTTGATAATATTATTGCACGATCAACTAGTCCAAAGATAATAGCTTTTTTGTATGATTTACGTGTGCATGAATTATAATGTATGTAACGGTCTGTTTTTGTCTTTTTTCTCTACCAGTTTGTGTATATTTTGCCGTCATTGTTGTGTATAAGAGTTAAATCTAAAAAGCTTATTTGTTTATTTTTTTCTGTTTTATAAGTGAATTTTATTGGTGGATGAATGATGTTAAATTTTGAAAGTAAGTTTTTGTATAATTTTTTGTGAATAATTATTAAAGTATCATGAACATATCTTTGGTAGAGAGTGATTTCTTTAAATTCTTTAATTATATCTGCTTCGTAATCGCCAATTACTAGGTCAGCAGTTGTAGACGAGATGGGTTGGCCCATTGCAAGTCCTTGTGTTTGTGAATAAATTTTATTTTGAAAAGTAAAAACTGTAAAGTTTTGTATTAATTTTATTGCTTTAAAAAATTCAGTTTCAGGGATATTGGTGTGTTTTTTTATGTTTTTCCATTTTTTTGTAATGGATGAGTAAATTAGTTCTTGTGGTATGTTTGTGTACATTGATGTGATGTTGAATGATACAAAAATATGGTTGTGAAGTATTTTTAAATTTTTTGTTTAAGAATCCAAACATTTTTAATATTATTTTTATGTATTACATTTTTTAATATGTTTGAAAGGTATTTCGAAATATTATAAATCGGACTGGTGTATGTAGCAATGATTGGTTGTAATGGGTAATTGTCTTTATGTAATTTTAGCAGGCCATAAGTTTTGGCTAAAGTTCCGTTATAAATTATTAATTTTTTATATGTGATACTGTCTATCCAATTATTATTTTGCCATACTTTTAATAAGTTATTGCAATTTGTATGAATTGATGAATTTAGGTATTTTTTTTTACAATTTTCTATGTGTTATTATCATTTAGGATAATGTTCATTTTTGTATTATAATCTGTAGAAAACATTATTACTGTTTTTTTAGTTTTGTGTGCATGTGTTATAATTATTTCTGGGTTTTGTTTCAAAAACTTTTTTGTAGTTTGTAAGTAGTATGTTGAAAATGGTTAGTTTGTTTGATGTGAGTCAATGTTAAATTTTTTGTTTTTACTGTTATGTTATGTTAAATTAAACAATATATCAGTTTACCATACATTAAAATCTATCTGAAAACTTAAAAAAATAATTTAACAAATTACAATTTCACTCTAAGTTTCAAAAACACAAACATTTAAAAAAAAACACATTTTCACTAAACTAAAAGACCGTACTGAAACAAGTTACAACTCAAATTTATTCTACGAATTATCCTGCTAAAATTGCTCAGCAGTTTACATAGGACAAACAAAACAACTACTTAAAAACAGAATCCAACAACACGAAAACTAAGTCAAACACTAACATTTAAATCTGAACAACACAAACACAGAACTAACAGAAAATTCCATAAATCACTTCCACAACTTTGATTATCAAAATCCAAAAATATTACATTTTGAAAAAAACACATTTAAAAGATCAATTCTAGAAATGATTGAAATAAAATGTAATAAAAACTCAATTAATTACTGCAATGATATACAAAGTTTAAGTAAAATTTATTTCAAACTAGTTAATTATTAATACATTTTACAAAATTAATATTTACTTTCATTCAAAATCAAAAATGTCTTCCCAAAAGTGAATTATAACCTTTACCTAGAAAATAACACACAATGCATGCGCAATAAACATTATATTACTTTATACATATATCTACACACACAGATACAAGCAAATACGATAAATACATTTTGGAAAAATTTTTCAATAAAGAAACTTAATTATTATAAAATAAATTTGTTTTATAAAAAATACAGAGATGCAAGTTACACTCCAATAAAAAACAAAAAAAAACTAGTATTAAATTTAAAATTTAATTATATGGTTAACGTTATTATAAAATTTGGTAAGTACTTCACCCTATTTATTAATTATCTTTTGACACTCAGCTTTAAACAATCATATTTATAATCTTTTTAACTTTTAAGCTTAAATTTGTCAGGTTCTTTAATCAATTTTTATAATTATAACAAATTTTAATATACACTTTTTACAGAATGAAATGTTACTATTAATGGTTGTGAAAAAGCCTACATATATATGTACATACAAAAAACTCTTTATGCATAATACTAATAAACATAATTTAAAAAAAAACAGCTATTTCCAATTATTATATATAAAAATTAAATCTTTAAATAATGTTACCAAAACCTACACTTAACGGTAACTGTGATCAAATAATTTTATTTTGTAACACAGTGTCTACTAAAAGTGAACGTTTGCATATAGATCTACATGCACTTTAAAAATGAAATTCATCACAATTTTTAAAAGTAAACATCCAGTATACAGGGTGTCTCACGGTGACCGTCGGTTAGAAGTATATCAAGAGCTGTAAAAGCTAGAAATTTAAACTTTTGTACATGCGACATGCCGTGTTTTATCTATTAAATAAAAGCTTTTCCAAATAGCAGCACTTCCGAAAATACCGAAAGTGAGCATCAACATCTTTATTTTAAATGCAAACTAAACAGTTTTTTTCACATTCTGATGTTATAAAATGTTTAGTAGGTATGTTGATAATAATCGGCGTATCATTAGTAATCGTTGAGAAAAAACATTTTTTTTTTCTAAAAATTTGCAAATTTTGTTTAGAAAAAAAAATCGAAAATCGAAAATGGTAAAAAATACAAAAATAGGATTTTAGGTTTTCAATGTCAAAAGATCAAGACACAAGTGTCTGTAATGTATAATAAAAAATTGTCTGCGGTTACGTATCTATTTCACGTTATTTTGTTTCAAATAGAATGCTTATTTAAATACCAATCCGTTCGATGCATAAATAAATTAAATTGGTATACCACGTTTCTATACTTAAAATCAATGATTGCAGAATTATTTACATTTTTCTATTTAAATTTATAATAACATAGGTACTTTACAAAACATGGTTGGCTTTGAAAATTATCAAACAAACGATAACTAAATTATAATTAAAATTTGTAGCGCGTGTAGGGTATAACAACAAACGTATTCGATATTCTATACGCTGCCCGGGTCATGGAATTACTAGGCCGCTACACGAATTTGTATTTGATGTCGTCTTTTGACTACTTGGGTACTATTCACTTCCATACATTTCATAAGACGTGTTTCAACACCCTGAATCGTTACTCTACTGATCTCTAAAGGATCTAAGTTATTAAATAGTGTGATAACGCGACCCTGTAGTTCTTCTCTGGTTTTAACAGGAGTTCCGTACACTTTTAATTTAATAGTGCCCCACAAATAAAAATCCAATAGCGTTAGATCTGACGATCTTGCTGGCTTGAGCCAGACGTCTAATCCATTGGTCTTAAAACATTTGTTCCAATTGATGATCGACTGCAGCGGTACAATGAGCTGGAGCACCATTTAATTCATACCAGCATGTTTTTTGGCTTGTGGTAAAGTTTGCAAAAAATTTTGTACTCGGTTTCTTAAAATACTCAAATATCTCTCGCCTCTTAAATTTTCGTCATAAATAAAATAATACACGCGGTGGTTCATTAACATTGCAAACTCGTTGAAGCTAATAAGCTTTTGTTGATAATTTTTTGGTCTGATTGCAAATGGATTTTCATGCGACCAAATGTGTAAATTATGGCGATTAATAAAACCCTTTTTAGAAAATTTTGATTTATCTGACAACAATTTTCTGAAAAAAATTTGGATTTTCCTGAATCTTCACAAGCATCATATTGCAATACTGCACCCGTTGAATTTGATCTTGTGGATCTAATTCTTGACCAGCCAAAAATTTAAAATCGTGAATTTTATGATTATTTAAAATTCTATCTATCAAACTTCTGGAGTATCAGTATCCAAGATCCCTTTCCGACGAACGAACAGAACTTTCACGGAAAACATTAAAGTATCCTAATACATTGGTTTCTGGAGCTTTATTAGAGACAATTAGCTTTGGCAAATTTTGTGGCGCTTTTACTTTTCCAAAATTTAGAAAATTCTTTTCAATCCATCTGAATTTTTATTCTGTTATTGCAGGCAAATGCTAATATCTTTTGTTAAAGTTTTTGCAGGTACAAAGGGAAATACAAGCAGACTCGCCATGAATGTAAAACAAATTTAGAATATCAGCATTTGTCTATTCCATATTGCCCAATTAAAAACAAATATCAATAAAAATTTAAACGGATAACACTAATAACAAACGTAAATGAAACTTTCAAACTGATATCTAACTGACAACTGTCAAATAAAAATAAAAACATAAGAAAACATAGGAAAACATAAGAAACAATTGAATTAAAATAGAATAGAATAGAGGCAGTTCATTATGTCGTGAACTGTGACCTTGAGTCGAAAATCAGAATTAATATACTACGTCAAAAATTTGACAAATATATCTGAATAAAAATTAAAAACATTCAGATATTTATTTATTAAATAAAAAATAATTTATTTATAATAATACCTCAAGACTTCTTAACAACAAGTACAACGATAAATGCAAAGATAAATTAGAAAAAATGTACCGGCGAATGTTTGTAAGACGGGTAATAACAATATTTTGACATATACAGACTACAGCGCCACAAATCACAAAATCTTGAAAGACGCCTATCTATGTAATTATAAATTTAAATAGAAATATGAAATTTGTTTATGCATCGACTCGATTGATAATTCAATAAGCGTTCTATTTGAAAAAAAGTTTTTCTTAAGTCTAGAAAAAACGTCAAATAGATACGTAACCGCGGTAAATTTTTTATTATCTATTAGAGACAATTGTGTCTCAATCTTTTAACATTGAGAACCTAAAATCCCATTTCTGTAACTTTTAGTACTTTTGATTTTCAATTTTATTTCCTAAACAAGATTTTAAAATTTTTCAGTGAAAATTGATACGCCGATTATTTTCAGCATATATACTAAACATTTTATGACATATCAGAATGATACAAAAAAATGTCTAGTATTTAAAATAAACATGTTGATGCTCACTTCCGGTATTTCCAGAAGTGTTGCCATGTGGAAAATATTTTTATGTAATAAATTAAACACGGCAAGCCGCATGTGCAAAATTTCAAATTTTTGGCTTGAACAGTTCTAACCGACCTTCACCGTGAGACACCCGGTATAAACCATTTGTTCGAACATAGATAGAAATACAATTTTTAGTTTTTCTACATCCACGTACTCGATTACCTAAGGACATTTCTAATCTCGAATTCAATCCGAAACTAGCCTTTTTACCCTACATTCACTAGATTACAGATCAAATAAGGAAACTTCTTCGTAAGAATGGTATTAAACCCATATTTAACTCGACAGAAAAAATGTCTTAGATTCTACCTTCTCCGAAAAACAAATTTCCTACACTTTCATTTCAAGGTGTATACCAAATTCCTTGTGCACGTAGTTTAGTCTACATTGGTGAAACCGGTCGTTCCGTCATTACTCGCCTTTCAGAACATGATCGTTGTAAAAGAAAAAAGTATATTTCCAAGTCTGCGGTTGCTGAACATCATTTTACTACAGGTCCCCTCTTTGGTTCCCGCTCATAAGTCATTTATCGAAAACACGCCCCTTAGCAACTGTAACCCAATCATAGTCGATCTCAACCATCCGTGACGACCCTTCTTTATATACGGAGACTATTTCTTCTTAAGTCACTTTGTTAGATTTTTGTTTGCTTTTTTAAGTTATCGTTTTCTTTGTTACCTTTTCAGAGTTTAGATTATGGCTTGTTGCACAAGTTGATAATCTAACTTTTGAGAAGTTCTTAGTTAGATTTCGGTTGTTTGTTTTAGTTTTGCGAATTATCTTACGCCCTGATGTTACAAAAGTGGGCAAAACGTTGGCAACTTCGGTTACAGCAACAATGACACGGTCCAAACCCGTAAGACATTCTTATCATAGTATAGTCTTAATTTTACTCAGCAGTGATAAAAAATAATTATAGTAAAATTGCACATAAACAATTTATTGAGCACAAAATGTACTATAAAAAAGTCCGCGAAAGTGTTTAATTAAATCTAACAGTTTAAGAGTTACAGAATTTTAATGTATGAAAGACGTTTTCGTGCAACTTTGCACACTAAACTATTGGAGGTAATTGTACCCTTCTGCCGACTTTTTTATAGTAAATTCTGTCTTCTATAAAAATGTTTAAGTGCAACTTTCCTAAATCTTGCACCGTTTTAGGCAAATAATTTATTGGTTATTTTAAGTTATTAGCAAATCATTTCAATACAAAAATTGTGGCGTGTGTAATATTACAATACCGACAAAGCTACCCTTAGTCGCAAAAAAAGCCGCGGTGGTCACCAAAAGCAAATCAAAGTCATTTCATAGCATCAACAATTTTTATTAATCAAAACAAATCGTATATATAACGGTTAAACTTTTAATTATGTATCAGCAAAACTAAAAAAAAGGTACAAAAAGTTATCAATTATTACAATAAATAAAAATATATTATTACATTTGATTCATTAACAATTAATAAGATTATAAAAGACGAAATGAAATAGATCACACATTATTATGTACATGCATTTGCAAAAAAGTAGTTGTCGATTATCGTACCTGAACGTTTAAATTAATGTTAAAAAGGCGACTTATCCACAGACCTAAAATTTCTTACGTAAATAGCAAGTAAATATACTACTTCTATACGTAATATTATTGCCCGATTGGCAAAGAGTGTAAGCGTACAATCGTCGCTGTAAATTTGCTGAAGTCCTGCCGTGACTACAAAAAAATACTTAACGATGGTCAAAAGACGAAGAATGACAAAATAAGATATAGATGATTTGTTTTCCTTCCCGCAGAAGAACAAAAAGAGTGACCACTTTATGGTGCCCAACCAACCGCCCAAAATAAAGAAAAAAATGAAAGGTAAAAAAGAATATATTATAGTATAGTTTACTGCAAGACTTAAATGCCGACAAGCGGAATAGCCAACCAATCAATCAAAATGAGAATCTTACTAGTTAATATACTACCTCAGCAATATTATTGTTTGTCCTGGCAAAAAGTGTAAGCTTACAATAGTCGCTGTATATAATAACTATAGGTAAATACTTAAACATAATCAATCGAATTAAGTTAACTTACTTAAAGTTGTAATTCTTTTTGGTGGAAGAGGGCGATAAAAAAACACTACTTGTGTGTTTTTTATAGCAAGGTTTTGTAGACCTGTGTGTCCACTTTTTCAGGCCAAGAAAACTAAAAAGTAAAATGTTAATAAATAACAGATACAACATTTAATATGTAAAATTTATAGAACAAACAGTAGTTACAAACAAGCTCACAAACATCAGAAATACCAAAAACTAAATTTGTACTAAATTATCAACTTAATTGAAAGTAAAATGTTAATTATAATCTTTAAAAAAATGCAGTCAAATAATTGATATAAGCAATGGAACATAACTCATAAAGCTGAACGCATAATAAATACAATCGTAGGCAACTATGTACCACAGTTATAAAAAGCATCACAAATTAGTAACGTTAACCGTAACTCCAATAAAACACATTAAAACCACACTTGACAGGTATCAGATCTGAATTTAATTTGAGAATAATTGTTTATTTCGACATCAGTTTTTTCAGCCTGAACCTTCTTAATATTTTGGCAATGACGATGTGTCAACCGGTCTCTATGTCGTTTTAGAAATAAGTAACACCAATCTTCGCCTTGAATATTATTTGAAAACTTTTTTTATGTGAATACCTTCTTTATCTAAGTATGATTTTAATACTATTCGGAGATCTATCATAGAGAGAAGACAGTCAAACTCTGCACTGGCAATTAAGACATCAACTAAGCTTCTCTCAACGTTTAAAGCAATTGCTGTTTGACAGCCAACTTTAAGGGCATGCCTATTTTTTACTTTATTAATCAGAGTTCTTCTTGGAATTCCATACATTTCAGATGCCTGTTCAGAAGTAAGACGTCCATTTTTTATTGCAGAAACTGCTTCCTGAACATTTTCTTTAGTATAATTTTTATAGGGTCAGGATCCCAACGGGTTTTTATAGTTTCGTGGCATTACGTACGTAATCTGTAAGAAAAATTGTAATTGTGAACTGTATATTATGCATATTTGAAATCACGGGGTAACGTTGCCATTGCTCAAAATAAATAGCAAAATTTATATTGACGGTACTTAAACCACATTTCTGTAACGTCAATCTAACTATCTATAACTGGCATGCATTTCAAATCAATGATATAAATAAACAAAAAAATGTGTCTTAGTAGTTTACCATTTCGAAAATTAGATAAGTTCTTTGTATTACTTACCTCTATATAAAGCACCTTACATTTAAAATGTTAATCACCGTCTTTTATACAAACCACCGGTCATATGTATTGATTGCATCACTGTAAAGTTGGATGCTATAAATACAACCGTTGCAATATTATGTCATTTTAAAGGCTGTGGCGCATGACACGGCAATGTTGCCCCGGCTGGCAAAGTTGCCCCAGTTGATGGTACCAAAAGAAAACAATTTAAATTATCTAATGCTCAACATAAATCAAGAAAACAAAAAAAATCATAATTACTTAACACTAATAATGAAGCATTGACAATATAATACCGCGCGTTTTTTTCTTTTGTTATTACAAAAACAGTAAAAATTCAAAAACATTTTGATTGTTAAAAAAAAGAAAATACTGTTTTGTAAAAATTTTTAATTTACGAACCGAGTTAGAAAAACGAACCGTAGAACTTATAAAATAAAAAAATGTCAACAAACAACAAAAACTTTTTTAAACACATTTAAAAATGCATATTATTTTTCTATGTATTTATCAAATAAATGTGTTCAAGTGTTACGGTTTTATTTTAAATAGTGTTAATATTAAAAGAAATTGTTTCATAATTTAATTAAAACTTGACAAAACGGAAAATTAGCTGGTTTTAGCAACTTTTAACAAGTTTTACTGTGTTTACATAGCAAACAAATTAGATATTTACGTTACTAGTTTTACTAAAATACTTTTGCGGAAAAATTTTATTACGTTGTAAAAAATAATATATCTAAATATGTATAGTTTGTCACGTACAAAAAACTATACAACTAAAGTTTATAATTAAAGTAAAGCTAAATAAATACATTGACAAGTTTTATAACCTTCTATAAAAATTTTAAGTTATACATAACATTATTGTGATTGTAGGTATAGTTATTTATTTATACTTTATAGGTAAAGCAATATACAACTACAAATGTCGTACATAAATTAATTCGTATTACTGGCAACATCGTTAAAAAAATATTTGAATATCAGCACAATTAAAGGAAACTATTACAATCTTGTTAGCAACAGTTTACAGTACATTGTACAGTAACGTAACAAAATAGTTCAGTAGAAAACTATGCTAACGACCTTTAGTGCGCAGTACAAATGTATGGGTCTGATATTCCAGTAAGCTTTTTAAGAATATTTGAATCAACGGTAGTTACCTTACTTTTATAAAATTTATTGTTTGTGTTGTATCTAAGATACTTCAAAATACCATTTTTTAGTTTACTTTCTGTTATTTTTAGAAATTTTTTTTTGAAGATATTTAGAACCGTTTCGTTTTACATGTAAACATTATTATAATATAATATTAGTTTTTTATTAATTTTCTTGGCATAAAGCAGTGTCGCTTTTACGTTCTATCTTATTTCAGTTTAAATTTTAAGCCCGTACAGCTTCTTTATTCGTTTTCTAAACCGTATTAACAAATTCAATTAAAGCAATATATGCAAATAACAAAATTAATCAAAAACTTTATAGAAAACTTACTAATAATTTAAAAGTTAGTAAAAGTTACAAAAATCACAAAATTAAATAAACATAAAGAATTCAAAGCCATTATACGCACAATCACATTAATAAATAAAAATAGTAGCTAATCAGAATTAAGAACACGTGTTTAAATCAAGAATTTTATTAAAGCGATAAGATGAATTTTAAAAACTTGACGATTTTTAAGAAAGAGATTTTATTACAAATATAAAAAATGTAACAATAAAGTCAGAAGAATAATAATGACCGGTAAACAATATTTGATTTGTAAATACAGAAAATATGTTCAAACTGCTAGTGTTTTGATATTTTTTTTTGTATAATAGTTCTTTTGTTCTTTTAATCAAAATTAAAAGTTTTTAGAAGCTAATTGTACAAACGTTGCCAAAATTAAATAAAAAAAAGAGATACATCTAATAACACAAACAAGTTTAATTGCACAAAAATTGTAGACATTAACAACAATCAATAGGAAAAAACAAAATTGTGTAAAATAAAGTAAAAGCAATTTAATAGATTGTACAAAGAGTTAACTCACCAAACTTATAGTAAGTAATGTTAAACTGTTGCTATAGGTACGTTTTGAATTACTGCGTTGATTAATAAGTTTTCGATAAATCGTTTTAACTTATAAAACATTTAAAATCAAAGTTTTACTTTACTTGAGAAAGATAAATGTTTATAAAATTTTATAAAAAATAAATGTAGTTTGTTTTTTTAGAACAAAATATATATTTTTAGATATACGTAAATTAAGAAGAAATAAAAACACAATATTGAAAAAAAACTAAGTCATTTATCATTTTTATTTTTACTTAATATTCTTATTGAAAATAATATTAAAGAAAAAATATAAATCATTCAAACAAAACCTAGAAATACATTTATTTTCTGTTACGTTTCAATCTCTAAAGTGTTTGTATATATAACCTAAAATATTTTTTTTTTTTTTTTTTTTCATTTTATTTTTGTCAGTTCAGCAGCAGTACTGCTATTCATGACATTTTTACAATGCGTAGTTAACATGATAATCGCTTAAGACAAAATAAAATTAAAAAAAACAGATAAGAATTGAAATATAAATGAAAAGAATCTCTTACAATAACACTACAAATAAACATCCTGTGTTAACTTTCGTCTTAGTCTTGTATGAATATTTCTACGTCCTAATTTATAATATTCCGCACCTTCACAGCTATTTAATTTTTGATGAAACTTAACAGTTACGTTCCTAATATAGTCACTGATTGTCAACATACGTAATTCCTTATGTAGTTGTTTATTTGTTACATACCACTCAGCATTTACCGCGATTCTTAAAAGTTTGTTTTGTAGCACTTGTATTTTGTTTACATGCGTATGCGCTGTACCACCCCAGATAACACATGCATACATCACTAACGGGAGAATTAAACTTTTGTACAGTAATAGGGTGCACTTCGTTTTTAAGGTTGATTTTCTGTTGATTAAGGGATAAAGTTGTCTTAATCTTGAATAGGCCTGGTTTAGTTTGTTAATAATATGCGGTTTCCATGTCAGTCTAGTATCTAATAGTACGCCTAGATATTTTACACTTTCTGCATTGCTGTTCCACAGAATTGGGTTGTCATTAATTGTTATTGGTGTAGATTGCTTGCTCGGCGCAGGGTAAAGATTTTGGCTACGCATTTATTTTTATTGATATTTAAATTCCATTGTTTGAACCATTTAGCAATGTTGTTGGTTGCTCGTTGAAGTTTTGTTATTGCTCTTGTTAGTTCCCAGTCTTTAACAAGTAACGCAGTGTCATCTGCAAACATGAGTAATTCTCCATGCGTTGATGGAATATCATGGCAGTAAATGTTAAAGAGAATAGGCCCTAGAACACTTCCTTGTGGAACCCCTGCTTGTAATTTTCTAGTATCTGAATACGAATCATTAATTTTTATTTTGAAAGTACGATCATTTAAGAAATGAGAAGAGAAGGGCTTTAAGATATTCAGATATATGTAAGTGTGCAATTTTGTCCCATATGCCATACGGTGTCAAAGGCTTGAGCCACATCAATAAAGAGCATTGCTGTGTATTCCTTGTTTTCATAGCCTTTTTCTATTAGTTCTGTTAGTCTTTGTAACTTATGGCATGTAGAGTGTGCGCTTCGGAAACCAAACTGAAATTGTGGTATAACACCTATGGTGGAAATTTCTTCTTTTAACCTTACATGTATCATTTTTTCTAAGAGTTTAGACATTGTTGGTAGCAGACTAATAGGGCGATAACTTGTTAAGTGTTTGTGGTTCTTTCCTGGCTTGGGAAACATCAGTATGTGTGAAAGCTTCCACATTTTTGGAAAGTATCCAAGTCTTAAGCAAGCATTAAATATCGTAGCTAAATGGCTTAGAGTTTTTGGTGTTATGTGTTTTAGTATTATATTAGTTATTAAATCGTGTCCGGGAGCTTTCTTATTACCAAGTTGCTTAATTATATCATCTATTTCTCTAGGTGAAGTTACTTTTGTATTCTTACATGGATTGGGCATGTGAGTTTCTACATAATTGAGAATGTGTGGAATTCCAGATTGCTCATATTGTGATGTAGTAGCGGTTTCTAAGTGGTTAGCAAAAGCGTTGCATTTTTGACCATCGGTGTAATATGTTGTACCATTGTCATCAATCGAAGGTATTTCTGTTTGTTGTCCTAAGATCCTTTTAGTTGTTTTCCACAGGCCTGGATCGTTCGATTCAAAATTTCCAATCATTCGCTTGTAATTATTTATTTTGTATTCATCTAGTTCTCGTTTGACTCGATGTGTTAAATTATTAAGTAAATTTTTAGTAATGGGATTTCTTGTTCGTTGCCATTCACGACGAGTTTGACTTTTTTGTTTTATTAAATCTATAATATACTTTGGTGGGATGTAGTAGTTGCATGGTTTTCTCATTTGAGTTGTTTTAGTTGCTTGTTGGATGCTGGTAGTAATAGCGTTCGTTATGTTAGCTATTTGGTTGTCAATATCAATTACTGTTTCTGGTAGCTTTTGGATAACACAGTTTGCGTCTAATTTTTTTTGGAATAATGGCCAGTTGATTATCCCGTTTATTAGTTTTTGGTTAACATGTCTAAAGACAGGATTGGTTTGAAAACTTATCACTACTGGGTTATGATCAGAGTTCATTTCGGTATAGACTGTTTGATAGATTTGATAATTAAAATTTTTTAGAACAACGATATCTAAAATATCTGATTGATGATCTACACGGTAAGGAAAATATGTATGTTGCTCTGGTGCTATGATTTGAAACACGTATTCAGCTGATAGTTCATTAAGTTTAACTCCATTGGGATTTGTGTTTCTGCATCCCCAAGTTGTGTTCTTGCAATTAAGATCTCCAATTAGTAGGATTGGCTCCGTTGTTTCAAAAATTGCTTTTATGTCCTGTTCTAGTAAGATTTTGTTTGGTTGTTTATAAACACTAGTAACGTTTAGATATTTGTTGTTGTTTAAATAAATTTTAACAGTAACGGTTTCCAAGTTAGTAGTAATAAAATTGTTAAATTGATGATGCGCTAGATTATTTTTAACAAGAATTGCCACTCCGCCAGACGCAATCCTCGTGTTTCTGTCAGTCCGGTAGATTTGATAGCCAGGTATTCTTATGGTTTCGTTGTTGGTGAGATGAGTTTCGGATATGCAGGCAATGTCTCTGTTATCTCGTCCTAAAGACGCTATTAGAATGGAACGTTGGCTTTTAAGTCCATTGGCATTATAATTTAGGATCTGCAGATTTTTTAAGTATAGATTATGGGACATTAAGAAGTAACGGAATTAAATTATTAATGATAAAAGATTTAATTTGTTCAATATAAGGTTGGATTAATTTAATAATATGAGACATTATGTTGTTGGTAGACGACGAAGTGTTAGGTATTGAATTATTAGATGGTATGTTGTCGTTATGTAAGTTGCTGTTGGCTGCTGCAGCGTAAGTTTTGGCTTCACGTGAGTAATTATTAGCAGGATTAATTGATCTTTTGTTATTACGATTTATTTGAGTTTGTTGAAATGCCCTGCATCCACGGTAGTTAGCTGGATGTTGTTCTTTGCAATTTACACATTCTGGAGGTTCTTCGGCTTTTTTTGTCGCATTCCGTATATAAATGATTCTTTAAACATTTTACGCAACGGGGCTCTAACGAACAATAGTTTTTAGTATGTCCGATACGTTGGCATCGGTGACATTGAAGCGTATTTTTTGCTGGTCTTCTAGGTTCAATTTTTATTATAGAATTTTGAATTTGCGTAATATCGTATATTTCTTTTGCTTTTTCATTAGCTTGAAGGTCAACAACACATACAGGCATGGGTACCCTGTCTTTATAATATAATCTTACTACTTTGATAACAGGTAATTCATGCTGTTCTAGTTCAGTAAAAATATCTTGTTCTAATAATGAAGGAGGAACGTTTTTAATTACTACAGAATGAGGTTTTGAGTTTGGATTTTGGTAAGTATGAAATTGAATGTTATTATCCAAATAATGCTTCGATAGTTTTCTGTAATCTTCTTCAGATGTAAGGTTGATTTTAAGCGCTTTTGTAGTATATGTTGTTGTAAATTCATTTGAGGTCAAAGTTTTAATATCTGCGATTACTTCTTTGTGATTGTTCGAACCGTGTAAAAATATTGGCGGTATCTTTTTAGTTTGAGTGGGTGTTGTATAAGAACAAGAAGCTAAACTTGTTGTTTGTTCATTATCTCGACCATCAGTTAGTTCTAAATGCTCGGGTAGGTAGAATTTGTTTTGTTCTAATATTGATTTAGGTTCCCATTGATAACGCTTTTGCACATCGCTTATCGGTGGTGATAAATGGTCAGATGAACGTTTTGACGTTAAAGGCATGTTAATTAAGTTTACTTCGCCCGCAAGGGGCGAAGTCAAGTGCAGTTAATGTTATTTGTCAATGTTAGAATTAAATTAATGAGCACAAAATAATAAAATAGGTACTTATCAAGTTCAATGTTAAAGGTGCACTATAACCTTATCGCGCACGGCACAATTTATCAATTCGTGTTTACGCTTTAAGAGTATTTATAAGACTCGTAAAATATTTTATGTACGTTAATTTTACAAACATTTTTATTGAAAATAAAATGAAACTTGCGAAAAATACATTTTAACAATTTATTTTGTCTAGTGAAACAATAGACAACTAAACACAAATGCATAACATAACATATACTAACTTCCAAAAAAATTGCAACACCTAGAACTTGAACGATTTTGTTGAAATTTTTAGGAAACGTCTATTTTCATAAAACAAAGTGATGATTAAAATTTGAATAAAATCTAGCCAGTAGTTTTTTGTTTTTTTTCCTGTTGTTTCCATAGTAACATAGAAACAATAAATTTGAAGTAGTAGACCATTTAGTAATAAATTCTCAAGTTTGCAAATTGTTGTTGTTTGTTCACAATTTCATTCTGACCTTAATATCAATGCTGAGAGTACGTCAACATCAACATTTTGTCCAATTAAGTGATTTTGAACGTGGCCGTATTATTGGTATGAGAGAAGCCGGACTTTCGCTAAGAGAAATTGCTCGTCGTGTAAACCCAACTGTTTCATCAGTACTGAGATGTTGGTGCAAATGGTCCGAGAAAGGGGTTCAACATCGTCGCTGTAGATCTGGACGTCCTCGGAGGACTACAGATTGCGAAGAACGTCGCTTAAGAGTTTCGGCCACAAGAGACAGAACTTCAACAACTCGATCAATTACAAATGATTGGATAAGAGGTACAGGACTCAGAATGTCAATGTCATCTGTTTATCGCCGCATAAATTCTTATGGGTTGCGTTCATATTGTCCATTTTTATGTCTTCCCCTTACACCACTTTACCATCTACGCAGACTAGAGTGGACCAACAAAAGGCTTAATTGGGCGCAAGAATGGCATCAAATTGTGTTTAGTGACGAGTCCCGATTTTGCTTGTGGGCCTACGATGGTCGTAGGAGGGTCAGACGAATGCATGGACAACGTAAAAATTGATCATTTTTTGTAGAACGCAACACAACCCTCACTCAAAGAGTTATGAAGTGGGGTGCAATATGTTATGGTAGCAGATCACTCATGGTCTTTATTGACGGCAACCTAAACGCAGCTGGTTACATTGCTAATGTACTACAATCAGTTGGGCTTCCATATCTTCAGATGCTCGGTCGCCTGATTTGTCGCCCGTTGAACATGTATAGGATATAATTGGTAGGCAATTTACCACACCCTCCAAATAACTTACACGATCTCTAGTTACGGATTCAAAAAGCTTAGGACGATATACCATAAGCAGCTATAGATCACTTGATTGATAGCATACCAAGACGTCTAAATGAGTGCATTATAAATCGTGGCGGAGCAACTCATTATTGAAAAAACTTTTTAAGCTTTTGTTCTTTTGTTTTTAAATTTTAATCGTCATTTTGCTTCATGAAAATAGACGTTTCCTAAAAATTTCAATAAAATCGTTCAACTTCTAAGTGTTGCAATTTTTCTGGAAATCAGTATATTACAAACGAGGTAAAATTGTTATGTATTAGCATTTTTTTAAATAATGGTCTATACTTTTTACAAATGGTCAAATTTGATGTTTATTTAAAAAATGTAGAATCACTTCCCGGCCGTAGGTGGAAAGTGAACAGTTACTTTCCAACGGCTAGCATAGTAACGGTAAAAATGATGAATCATTGAATTCTGTCGTTGCGTGATTTGATCATATGTTAACTCTTCTCGCATAAATGATGTAATTTATTTACTAATGAAAAATAATGCTGTAAATAATTTATTTATCATATGGAATGTGTACTAGTTTTTATTGTATATTACAAAACACATCAGTTCATTTACAAAAATTAAACGCATAAAATAACAAAATTATATTTAAAAAAAAATGTAAATTAAAAGCGTCACAATCAATAAATAAATTATTAAATTATTAAAATATTTAAAACTGAAACTGACACTGATGTACAGTTTAATATGATTAAATAAAACACTAAATTAAAATTTAGGTTTAAAAAGAGTAGATAAATTTAGATCTTCATTACAGAAAGTATTAAGGTCAGAAACAGAGTAATAACCTGTTGACAGAATGTAGCCAGTTTTGAAAAAATTGGATATGAAAAAAGATCCAAAAAAAATTGTATTTTTAGAAAAGATTTTAAAATCAATTTTAAAATTACATGTTTATTTTAGTTTAACATGTTCTTTTTTAAATTTTGTATCAATTTGTTATAAATTTCAAATATAATTCGGTTTTTTATTAAACTAATCTAATAAATGCATAATATTTTTAGATAAATAATTCTGACCAACCTTCAAAACAAAGAAAAGTCTAAAAAATATTGTAATGTAAAAAAATAAATCAAAATTTTTTTTATTAAAAAAAAATTATGTTTTCTTTTACGTATTTGTTTTATTTTTTTTATATCGTTTATTTGAATTTATACTTTTTAAGTAAAACTTAAGTTAACAATAAAATGTATTAAGTAAATGAGTATTGTAAATTTTGTAAATAACTGTAAATGTTGACTAATTTTTCACGTTAGTGGGAAAATTAGCAAATTTTCATTTAAGCGTACAATTAGATTTTTGTTTTATGATGAATAACAGCTTTTAGTACTTTATTGACTTTCAAAAAAGTTAATTCGTCAACAATTGTGTGTAGTTTTTTATTTTTGGTATTCATAATAAAATATGATGCTAATGAATTCTAGATATGTGGTGACTTGGAAAACGTAGCATAAAGATTTCAGTGCTAAATCTTTAATGTTCAATTATTTGCTTTCTTAATTATTTTTAAAAAAATGTAAGGTAATATTTGTAGAAAATAAAATACTACATCTATCTATGTTATGGTTTACAATATTCCATTTCCTAGAACCAATAAAATATAAAAAATTAAATTCTATTTAAAATAAACGAAAATCCATGGGATTATAAAACCAATCAAGTGCACTTACGTTTAAGTGTAAATTTCATTTATTTTATGAGTACTTATAAAACCATAAAACAAGTGACTTGAATCAAAGTTATTTTTATATAACATGTGACTACATGTCCAATTGCAATTTTTGAAACACGTTTTGATTTTTTGGAAATAATTTTAGTAAGAGTAATATTGTCATCTTCAGAATCTAAATCTTGAAGAGGTATCTGTATTTTGGCTAGAGCCATTAGTTTTAATAAACTGTATTTTACATTAAATTACATTGAATAATTGTACATACAAGAAATAGATATCAAGCGTACCCTTATTGATGCTCGTATGCAACTCACTAGTCTTACCCCTTTCCAGATTTCGTTTCCTCCACTACATTAAAGCAAACTCAATAACAAATTGAACGCACAAAATATAAACTATTATTAAATAGTTTGTTGCTAAGGTTTCAAACATGCCTCCACCCTTGCTTAATTTACAGGTGTAAATTTGAAAGTAGCACAAAACTACTGTTCTTTGTCTTTGGAGTTGTTTGGTTAAGCGTAGTCATTGGTAAACGACCAACTTTAGTAATAGATCTTTTAAGAACTGATGGAGGACACATAATGCTGACCACACGCACAATGCCAACTGAACCTGGATGAAGCTCTTGTATGCGTTTAAGCTTCCATTTTAAAGAAGGTAGATTTTCATCTATGATAAGAACCATTTTTTTTTCTTGACATTTTCTTGCACAGATTTCTATTTTGTACGTTGCTGTAACGCATGTAGGTAGTCAGAAGACCAGCGCTTCCAAAAACGTTGTTGAAGTAATTGTATGTGTTGATGAATAGAAAGGCTTTGATATGTTTTAGATCTGGATCAAGCAGTGTTGTTAGTTTTCGCCCAGCCAAGAAATTAGACAGACTTAAAGCTTCGTAATTATTTGGGTGAGAGGATAACGGAGAAATAAGGCGGGAATTAAGAATTCTTGCAATTTGATTTAACATAAACATAAAAAATTTTCAAATGTAAATGCAATATTCCCCGCTATTCTTTTTAAGCGAGTTTTTACACACTTAAATCCCGCTTTCCACATACCGCCAAAATGTGACAAGCACGCTTGTGTATCCTGAAATCAAAGCTGCTTTACATAGTTTGTTCTGGTGTTTATTTACGAAAGTTAACAAATTTGTTAGTTGAGTCTGAGCACCCACAAAATGGACTGGTACCTCACGGCGAGATGTAAACCGGTGTAAAGTGGCAATAAATGCTTTCGTTGTAAGATTAGTGTCAGGTTCTAAATGAATTGCTCTGGTAGTCAAACATACAAATAAACAAATATATGCTTTAAACGTTTTAATACCGCGAGTGTGATTTTCTTTAAAACGAAAAGGACCAGAGTAGTCTTTGTTTAGGCAAATTGCCCATTTGCGCATTTTGTGTTTTTGGATTTACATGGTAGCGATTCTTATTTGTCAGCTTGACTTGACGCTTTGGTACGTTTTTTTGCGTTCAGGTATATCAAAACAAACAACACTGTTATTACTTTGTGGATAGTGTTTTTTGGAGTGTTCAAAGCACGATGGACCTTTCCACCCAAAAAAAAAATTAACACAACACTATTTCCAATTCACATTAACGGTGTACATAAACAGGAATTGTCAGAGAAGATTTTCTTATTAATACTGTAAATAGAATTGCACCACAAAGTTCAATTCTAAGAATAATCAATGCTTTAAGAGGTGTTACCTTTGTTTTTGCACACAAAAGGAAATGTTTAATTTCGCCATCACGTTTGCTCCGCATGCTTCATATGTGTTTGAAAGCCCATCACAAAAACCGTGCAACTGAATATTACTTAGTGACTCAATAAGTGCACATCTTGGTATTTGTAAACAAATTAAATAAGATAGTTGATTATAAATTGTGAACCAATCATTTTGAATATCTCTGGGTATAAGCTCATCCCATCCAGTTTTTAATATTTTAAAAACTGAAGTAAGAATATTTCGCTTGGTAATTGAAGAAAATAGTTTTATATTTGTAGTGTTGTAGGTTAATACATCTTTTGATGATTCCATTAAACACTTATTAATTTTGTGTTGGAATGATTTCCTAACGGTGATATTGTAAACAACTCGGTAGATGAAGTATTTTGAAGAACTTCCGAATGATTAGATAACCATTTTTGAAGATAAAAATTGCCACTGAAAAGAATTTCCTGTAGTTCGCGACAAACTTCATGTGCTTCATGTATAGTATTTGTTCCTGTAAGTATATCATTAACATAAAAATCTCAAACAATAATTGACGATGTACGGGGATATTTTTTGGCAAGTTCCTAAGCTAATTCATTGATACATTTTATAGCTAAGTATTGCGCATTAGCGGTTCCGTATGTAACCGTATTTAATTCATACGTTGAAATGGGCTCAGAAGAATCGAACCTCCAAAGAATTCTTTGAAACTTTCGACATTCTGGCAATACTAAAATTTGACGATACATCATTGCAAGGTCAGCAGAAACAATAAACTGGCGATGATGAAATTGAAATAATATTTCAAATAAATTTTGTTCTAGTTTAGGACCGATATGCTGTATATCGTTAACAGATAAACCGTAATCAGACGGCATAGAACCGTCAAAAATGACGCAAAGTTGAATAGTGACATTATTTTCTTTAAGTATTTTGTGATGTGGTAAATAGAAACAAGTGTCTTTAATAAGAGGTTTCTGCGGATGTGTCATGTGGCTAAGGTTAATATATTGTCTTCTAAATTTTTTGAAGAGATTAAGACCTTGCTAAAATTTACGTTCGAGATTTTCAAATCGTTTTTGGGTAAAAAAGAAAGATTTTTCCAAATTAGAAGGTGGAATTTGAAATAGAATTTAACAATAAATTTTTTGTCTGTGTCTCTCATGTAAGTGTTGTTAAAAAAGTTTTCGCATTTTTCTTCTGCGATTTGCGTTCCAAAAACTCAGCATTCATTTGACTTTCTTCACATTTACATTCAATAGCATTTTGAATTTTGTTAAATTCATCTAAGATCGATGTCAATTTTTGAATCTGCATTCGTATTTCCGTAACAGTTTCACTAACGAATTGTGAGCGTTCGCCAAATTTATTGATATATTGTTTATAAATTCTTATTCTTTGTTTAATAGAACCTCGTTTTCTATGAAGAGCTTTAATTTCAATTTCATTGTTATTTGTTGCCATTTTGTTAATTGAAACTCAGTTTTAATGCAAATCGAAGTAGTTAAATAATTAGGAAAATGGTAAATAGGTCTTATGATTTTGGTAATTCTCCAGCCAGTCGGTAAAGTCTTAGGACAAATATCCAAGCGCTTGCAGATCACTCGTTGTCTGGTCTATTCGAAGATGTTTCTTTTAATGAAGCTGCTTTTGCACTGATTTTCTTACTGAATTGCAAAAAGGACCATATGTTTTTAAATTGTTTTAATGAACTGTGTTTTACATTGAATTTCATTGAATAATTGTACATACAAGAAATGAATATCAAGCGTACCCTTATTGATGCTCGTATGCGACCCACTCGTGTTACCCCTTTCGAGACTGCGTTTCGTCTACTACATCAACGCAAACGGAGTATATTTCACAATAATAGATTGAACACACAAAATATAAACTGTTATTAAATAGTTGGATGCTAAGGTTTCAAACAGTAGCTATTATTCTTGATGGCCTACATAAAGGATGGCATTAAATGGAGACCTGTTGTTATTTTGAATTGTAATCATTTATTTGTCTATATATAATAATTTTACAAACAAAATTTCAACCCTCTAAGTCTACTCCTTCTATATGGTGCATTTTATTAGAAACCCAGTGTATTACAAAACTGTTACTGAATTAATTCATTTTAAATTTTAACTTAACTTTAACTAAAGTGTTGATTTCACGAACCTATTTAAAAACAAGTTTTAGATTACATCGATTAACATGCGTTCTACTAAAAAATTAATACATTTTGCACATTTTAAAAACAATGTAGATTATTTCATTAGATATGATGAGGTTAGACCTAATATAATGTTTTACATTCATTTATATTAAATTTAATAAAAATGAAACTATTTCGTGACTAATATTAAATTTACATTTTTTTTACTTTTGATAAATGTAATTAAACATATAAAACTTATTTTACTATGAACATTTTTATTAAATATGTACGAAAAGAATAAATTTAAAGTATAATCTTGATTGCTCTTGTTATATCGTAAAGTGCGTGTTCAAATTTATAATTTTAGCAATGTTGTAATCTATTCAAATTTGTCTATAAGAACGGAGTTTTTAATAGCTAAAATGTGTATAAAATTAACCTGGTTATTTATTCTATGTATTTAAAGTTTTTATTTTTCTCGTAAAAACTAATTTATTTACACTAAAAATATGTAAACGTCTATAACTAACCGAACTAATTAAATCTAAGAATATTTAATAAAACAACACTTACACTAATTTATATCGCACTATCACTTGAAAGATAAAGTCCGCGGATAACTTCACAAACTTGTTTTACACTTATTGTTTACATTAAAGTCACGTACAAGGTTATACTTCGTAGATACATCTCTAAATACGCGTTAATACCTTATTTATTTAAACTTGAATAATCCTCTTATCATTTGTTTGCACCGCATATATACGATTTTGTAAAACGTTCGCGAATGTTCCACATCCTTCGGTGAACGTTCTGGAAAATGGATAACAACTTCAAGAAGGCTCTTGAACTTGGGAATAATTTCTCGAACGTTTCAATATATATACTTTTGCACTACTCCAGTAAACTCAAGTACACGAGTAAATTAGTTTTAACTTATTAATAGTTTGTATAATTTATTAAATTATTATGGTTTTTTAGTGCTCTTTAATTAACCTAAATATTTTTTTTTAAATATTTAGTCAAGTCAATCATCGACTTCATTAAAAATTACATAAGAGTTTCTCTATCCTAACCCATAATACAACACCTGGTATATAAACCATAATAATAATTTAAAGTTAATAACTAAATGCAAAACTAAAATTAAACATACAAAGTTACTTGTGTTACAGTTTATATGGAGATATGCAATTTTAAATGTCCATCGAATGAAAACTCGTCCTAAAATTTAATATTTAATCAATAACGTTTCCAAAACTACTATAAATTTAACATTGTCTGTCAGTACAATTTAACTACAATGTGCAAACTATGTAGATTATTTTTGCAACAATAATTTTGCGGTATCAGTTATAATCAGCAAAAAAACATTTAAAGTTTTGTATGCATTTTTTTGTAAATTATATTTTACTATAGAAAAAATAAGCTAATGGTTTAACAATAATTGAAAAAATGTGTTATGAGTTAATGAAAAAACAATTATTTTAATCTTACCTATTTAATATTGTTAAATTTGTCAAAGTTTATCGTACTATTTTTTTAGTTAGAACCTTTAGAGTTAATGCTATTACTAATAATAAAGTTTTCTTTGTTAATTTCTATTAGAAAACAATATAAAAGTGATATTATTTTTTTTATATACAAGTACCCTATAATCTCCTACCGACTCCGAACTCTTTAAATATTTTGAAATTTTCGAGATTATTGTAAGATAAAAATATTTCTGTGGTTTGGTAGACTACTTTAGTTTTTTCATAAACATGACGTCACGATTGTGCGCATATAACCTCGTAATATAAGTATAGTCCTCGCAATTTTACTTTCGATGCACGTCATTAACGTCAGTGACGTAGTTATTTAACCATGTTGTTGGTATTATCATGTAAACTTACTGTTTTCGTACATTCTTAATATTACATTGCATATTACGTTTTCATTAAATGTTTCTACATTCGTAACAGTTGTACTACGCTAACGTTTTGAAGAGATCTAAGAACCTCGTTGTTAGCAACCGTTGTACATACAGAAATAACTGTAGAATATATGTATGTATTACCACAATTTAAATATTAAGTAAAAGGGTACTTCTCGCACAGCATTTACTGATATCAATAGACCACCATTATCTCGTTCAAGCTCAAAATAGTACAGTTTTGTATCAAAAATAATTATAAAAAACAAGGAGCACTTTGACATAAAAAACACAAATTTAATTTGACAGATGTCAACAACGCTGCAACTGTAGTAAGCACACCAACAACGTGATAAGAAAAATTCAATAAGACAATTCGATATTTATTTAATTTTTGCTATAAATAGGGTGGTATGAATTTTACAATTACTAACAAAAGAGAATAGGAGTTAAAAAATAGAGGCAAAGGTGAACCAGTAATCATTAAATAAAGATTATAAATTCGTCAACTAATATTACAACTACAATATCAATGTGAGCTTTTTTGATCAGGCAACACACTATAAAACTAAATAGATTCAATTGCTAAGTGTTATAAGTGAATTATTTTAATAAAAGCTAAACAGTACTCAATCAATTACTTTTTTTACCATGCAGTCGCGAAACGTGTAGACAATCGACAAGTATAAAACTGAATTGCAAAACAAAGATAAATGCATTAGCACAAAAACTTACCCAACCAAAAATTGTTTGTCTAACTAGAATTAATGCGCAAAGAAACTAAGCTTTTTTTTAGTGAGCTTCGGAGGATTACCATGCTATCTTTAATGTACTCAAATAATAATACATAACGACGATTTAAAGTATGCGACTGAAAGTAAAATTGAGCCAATTTGATCTACGTTGTGATTACATATATTAAATATTTTGTTTAAGGCTAACGGTTAACTAATAAAATTGAATACAATGAAGTAAAAGCAAAACTATACAATAGTAGTACGCACAACGCTGACTTAATTAATTAGAAAATTAAACCCAAAAAAATATATATACGTTATGCTAAGTAAATTGCATAAAACTGATTGACTAATCATAGAAGTAACAAAGCAATAAACAAATTACACACTTCTGAGACTTCAGAAAAGGAGTGGGTCATTTTTCGCAATTTAATTTACTAAATGAGCTGGACTTTACAGGTTACATCTGCATGCGACAACCGTATCTAAAAATAAAGTGTCAGTTCCTCACCCTCTCGAAATTCGATAAAAGATAAAAAATAACCGAACGACGCTATTTTAGATTGCTCTCATACATGGAACCAAATCGTTTAATCTGCTTAATACTTGAATAAGTTTTTTTCAGCACATCCGCTAAAAGCGTAATCGAAATAACTAACGAGGAAAATTCAGCAAAAAGAAAAACTACTTACATTTAGCGTACTAAACCTGATTCGACGTTTAACAGAAATTTCGTAAAGAAAGAATAATGAGCGTTCAACAGCAATATCGCGTTTATCTCCACACGTAAAAGTGATTTGAGAATATTTTTGATAAATACAAAATTACAGCAAACAACAAATATTAAAAGGAATTTGTCTATGCAATATAGTAAAGAAATTCTTATTTGACACTAACAGTAGTATCGCTACATCACCACCTGTATATTGTAACTTAACTGTTGTTTGTTTGAATGCACTATTGAAATGTCAACTTTTTTAGTAATCTTGTATAAGTATATCTAAAAAAAATAGTAATGTATTTTGTTACGGTAAAACGTAAACTTTGCACTAGGTTGAAGTGCGATCACTTACCGATAGCTTAATCACCACAAAGACAACAACGGCAGCTTAGAAAGTCAGATAGCAATATAAGTAATAGTTAACAATTTCCTGAGGTAACAAATACGTGGGGGCAACTATACTTGCTGTTAGAATAAATTAAATCTTGCCCTGAAATAGAAATGCTTTCTTACCCCAACAAATCTCTCATATGCAAAGCATTGAAATTTAAATTGATATACACATTAATAACGTGGACGTTTCAAGTTTCTTAAATGTGGATATCACTAAGCATTGCGTTAACATACATGCGGTTTCTTTAGCGTAAACAAAACGGAAAATAAAACCAGACTAAATCAACCTCGTAAAACGTATTTTGACACTGGAAAAAAATTATACAGTGCGAGAAACCATACTTTAGTTTTTTAACATAACAATTTTGTGAACTAACGATACATTTTGATACCATTTACAATGAAATTATAACCTGATTAAGCACACGCATATGTAGCACAAAACGTTGCCTTAAAAGTTACCAGATGTGGTTTAATATGTATGTAAAAAATAAACTTATTGTAAATGTAAGAATAAACTATTTATTATACTATTAGTTATTTAAAAATATAATCATTTTATTTTGTAGTATGATCTATTTACTAATTAAAAATTAAATAAAATTTTATTTTGCACTTAAAGCCGCAGTTTATACATTTAAATTATTTCGAATCGTATATTGCTAATTGTGAATGTCAACACAATTATATTTAAAATAAACAGAGCTTTGTTATTTTGTTTTTACTTTAACTTTAAAATAAACGTAATTTATCTAAATTATTTAAACAGCTCAGCTTTGTGTTTTCTAAAAGGCGAAAAGCTTTCAGTTTTCTAACATTAAGAATGATGGTCATTGCTGTACATTGTGCTTACAGCTAAGTTTCTTTGTTCCTCTTGCTGTTACTTAAACTTTAAAAATTTTCTGTAACAAACAAAAACTTTTTTCGTACACAACAATAACTGCAACTGGGATTAAAAAATAGTTCAATACAAATACGTTTGTTAAAATTTGTTGGTTACCGATATTCGACGTCTAATTTAAAAGTTTTAACAAGATCACTGAATTTATATGTTTAAATGAAATGTAACTAATCTGAATATCAAAACTTGCTCACTAAATTTTACATTTGAAATTGTGTTATCAAATATTGTTAACTCAAATAAATGTAATTAAGATTGTGTTAGTGATGCTAAAAATAATTTCCGTATAAGCAATTTAAGCCTATTTTACATTTTTGTTGAGTAGAAATTGTTAAATTTATTAACGTTTGCACCTTACGAAAATTAGTGACTCGTTAATGCATTTATTAGGGAATGGTAATTATATTAAATTAGTCGTTAAGTAACATTCAAATTAAATTTAGTCTAGCATTAGTTGCTAAAATCAATTTAAGAAAATAATCTTGTTTTGTATGTGTACGTGCATTCTGTAAATTTTTAAAGGTTTGCTTACTTTCGTACTGTTATTATCTTTTCAGTTTATTTTATTATTATAATAAAAAGTATTGAAAATAATTGTTTTTTAAAATTTGCTTAAGTGCTAGTTTAAAGTCCCATATTTTTATGTTATTTTTACTGGGTTTTTCAGTTTCAACTTTTTTTTATTCTAATTTAGAGTTTTGTATGTAATGTATTCTTTGCACTGTTTCTTTTAGTAGTAACATTAAAACTATTGCTTGTATATTTTTTCAATGACAAATAATCTTTTCATAAACGTATATTTTTTAAATTTATACAGCGTGTATTTAAAATACGATTACAAACTCCAGGAGTAGTTTCCTTGTGGCGTTGAATAAACATTTTTCATTGAAAGAGTTAGTCTAAAGTGACTTAGTTTTGAGATATTTGCAATTAAAGCTTTCAGGCCGGTCCTGACTATATAAACAAATGAAAATTGTTGATTGCAACTATGCGGTAAATGTGTGTGATGCTGTAAAATCCGTAAGACGTATTGTTGCATTAATTTTGTTACATAATAAAAAGAAATGTCAATTAAAGATTCATTTTGAGTTTTATCTTTGGTTCTATTTGTAAATAGTCTGGTAGTGTAAGTTGCCTATAGGTGTGAAATTCAAATTTGCATAAAATGGTTACACTGGTCTGCAAACAAATATTTGTTATCGAGTCCTGACACTATTCCGGGTGATTCTTATGTAAAATGACGTCCTGAATCCAAATATGTCTTCCGTTTTTTTCCGTCACCCATCATTTTCGAGGGAGCCCCAAATCTCTAATTTTACCACTTTTCGATAAATTAATTAAAATTTATTTATCGAACGATAATAATAATTATAATAATTATTATAATAATAAATATATGAACATGAATTTAATTTAAATGGGAAAAAGAACTATTTTAGCTATAAACAGTAATAAATAATAAAAAAAAATTCATCGTTACTTGGTGCTTGCTTTCCTATTATACCCTGAGGTACAGCTCTCTCGTTTCAAAAACCAGCAGTACTCCGCCAACATGCTTGCATTCCACTTTCCTGAAAATGTCTGCTCCAGCTTAGCAATGTGTTGATGGAACCGTTCCCCGTGTTTATCCGAGACTGCTCTTAAATTTTCAGGGAAAAAGTCCAGATGCGAGTGAAGGAAGTGAACTTGAAGAGACATGTTACATTCTACGTCCTTGTACGCTAAAAGCAGTTCCTCGACGTGAGCGACATAATCTTGTGGATACCCAAGAAGTTCTTACAAACGTTTTGAAATCCAAGCCAAGCTCGTTTTTTTTTTTGATTTAGGTGTTCAATAAACGTCAAATCTTGGAGGAGTTGTCTAATCTGGGGACCAACAAAAACGCCTTTTTTGATTTTAGCTTTGCTAAGACGAGGAAATTTAGTTTTTGAAAATTGAAATGCGCCACCTGTCTTGTCCATTGCTTTCACAAACTGCTTGATCAATCCAAGTTTGATGTGTAAAGGTGGTAAGTAAATATTTTCCTTCGGAACCAAAGGATTGTGAGCGACATTTTTTTGACCAAGAATAAGATTTTCTCGCATAGACCAGTCCTGTACGATGTAATGTTAATCTCGGGCTTGGCTATCCCATTCACAAAGGAAGCAGTAATATTTTGTTAATCCTGATTGCAGGCCCGTGAGTAGAGCAACAACTTTTAAGTCAGCTCAAATTTTCCACTTATAATAATGATAACTAATTTTATCAAGGATTCTGAAGATGTTTTCGTACGTTTCCTTCATATCAATAGAGTATGCAACTGGAACTGATGGGAAGTCATTCCTATTTGCCAACAGGACAACTTTTAAGTTTGTTTTTGATGAGTTTATAAACAGTCTTCATTTGTCTGGGTCACATGGCATCTGTAGCTCTGTCATCAATAATTTTTTTATTAGGGCAGAACACTAAACCTTTATCTTCTGAGAAAAGACATTTCAGGGTTGCTTGTCTGGTCCTGTAAGAAGATATTTTTACTCCCTTTTCTAAGAGATTCCACTGTTGAAGTCGCGATCCTAGGGAGCTGAGATTTAGTCTTGGCTAACTGCAAATCCCTGACAAGATCATTTAATTCTGATTGAGTGAGGAGGTGAGGTTGCCGAGAAACTAAACCTGCGGAATACTCTTCAGCATCATTAAACGTATCATTCGAAACCCTAGGTTGTGGCTCAGAGTTTTTTAAATCAATTTCCGGCTCTAAAGTATAAGTGTTTGGGGGTTGCGGGATTGGCAAAGTATCGTTATGAGGAACAGGTCTTAGAGCTGACGGAATATTGGGATACTGAATGGTATGCTTACTTTTGCTCGAAAACCCGACGGTGGAAGTCATACAAAAGTAACAATCTGTAAGATGACAGCGAGGTTCACAGCAAATGGCATTGATTTACGGGTACCTTTGAGCCACTTGGTCAAACTACTGTAACAAGTCGTACAGCAAACTGATGGAGCCAAGTCTTGTCCTGGTCGCCAACTTGACAATCAAAGTACAATTTATAAGCTGTTTTAACAAGCGTAGAAAGGGGTTTTCGTTGCGCTTTTAAAGTTAATTCCCCGCAGACATAGCAGAAGCTATCGGGATGATTTTTACACTCGCGTGGCACGATTAAACAGTAATTCAACGCCCGACATTAACCACAAATCACTCTTAGTCACTTGAAAAAATCCGGAGTAAAAGTAGTTTTACTATTTTACACAAATGAACAAAAATGAACACAAAATCCAGCACGTTTAAAACGTCGACAAGTTAACTCTGCAACAGCTATAGATGTACTGATCGAAGCAGTTAAGCAAACAATGTATTATACTATAATGAGAAGAGTAATGCAAGTTCAAGCTTGTCGAAAATTCCTGTTCAAACCTGGATGTTGTATTGAGATCGCCAGCGTTGTGCTGTGAATCTTCCTAACTGTTTATTGATATTTTTTTTCTGTTTTTATATATTTGTATTTTATTGTTGTTTCTATATACATTTTATAGCAAATCTTTTGCCATATACTTTGGTATAAATTTTATTATCTGCTTTGGGATGTTTAACGGCTGTAAGTTAAAATTCTAAAAAAAATGCAAAAAATAAAATAGAAATGGGGTCCCCCCAAAATATGTGGGTGATGGGTAAAAACGGAGCTCATTTTTGGATTTAAGAGGTCATTTTACATAAGAATCGTCAAGAATGGTATCAGGGCCGATTTTCATGCAGACCAGTGTTATTAGAGGAAATTGTTTTTTTAACAAATTGATTGATAAAGTCCTGTTTCTTTTTTAAAACAAACTGGTTTGTACTTAGTGATTGGTACGATAATGTCAAACTAAAAATCATTTAAACTATAACACAAATGCGGATTTATTCAAATCATCATTTAAACATAAGAAACCAAGCCAGTTGTTTTAGTATTAGTGTATCGTATGGTATTGTTTCTTTATTAGATTTTTCCAAAATTAGTGGTACCATACCTTGGCAATATCATCATTAAGCCACCTCTATTTTGGCTAAGCGTTACAAACCTTTTATTTTACAATGTTTTTGACTTTTCTATTAACCAACGTCAACCGAATCCTGTTGTACGTACCATGTGGTCGCACAATATCCAAAAAGAGGATACATGCAAGTTGGACACTATCAGTCGTAGAATCCTTGGAGTAGCCCAGCATGACATCAACAAACCTTATGACCGAAGGCTACGGTCTGATTGTGCCGTTTTTGGATTAAACAAGTACAAGGTACACGAGTTCTCCTCGCAATCGTTTGTTTTGTGTAACTGCAAATAGGACATTAATTTATTTTTTATTTTAATTAGTTTTAGGCATTTACTAATTTGGCTTTTTTGTTCTTTTTTTTACTTCAAAATTATTTTTTTTGTGCTCAAATTTACCTTCTTTTGTTATATTATATAAACACAATTTTTTATTATTTTTTTTAAGGACTAGTTGTAGGAAAAAATATATAATTAATAATAAAAATTAGCACGAATAGGAATTAGGAAATTATCGGAAAGGAATAGTTGCATTAGTATTTCTTTTTATTGGTAATACTTGGGCGCATTCAAATTTATTTTTCTTCGATAAATTAAATAAGAAATGATAGTATTGTTACTTATGTTCCTGCTCCGCAATAAAAAAAATGATAGATTAAATAAACATAATTAATTTTTACATGTAATTTTTTATTTCACCTAACAGTATTATGTTAATTATTGTTTTCTTTAATTTTCCATTATTTACATATTTAATTGTTAATAAAATCATTAAAGCAGATAGTAATGTTTATTTCTTAACATTATTACTGACCTAACTTAACAAAATGCACTTTGCGTACATGATCATGTTTATCTCTAATTGTAACCAAAACAAGACTTCAGATAATCTGATTTAATCCGTCTCAATTTTTCAACAGATTTTTTTAGTTTAGTGATTCGTGCAAAAGTACTCGTGGTTTATAATATTTCATTAAAATTTTCTTTATTATGTACAACAATTATACTGTTTTAATATACAGTTAGTGCAACTATAACTTCCACACCACAGGTGGATTGTGGGTTGAGCAATATTCTAATACACAATTGCCTTGCATAAACTTTATATCAGCGTGTGTGCAATAACTCAGACAAACTAGAAGTGTTCTTCTTACCTACAAAACTCGTGGTCGGGAAAGACCACCCATGTATTAGCAACAGCAGAAGAATAAAATAAAAATTTTATTATTGGTTTTTCTTTCAATGTGTGTGCAGATATTGTAATTTGTAAAAGATTGATAATAAAGTAGCACTAGAGAAATAGGTCGCGCAGCTAACGTGTTTTAAGGAATTAGTCTTTGTACTCTTACCATGTTCAACAAATCCAAGAATAAACCGACGTTTATTTTAACCGTGATTTTAGTTTTGTGAGTGGTAACAAAAAGATATTGATCCTGACTTTAGTACCAAAATACTATTTTCTGATGATTGTTGTTTAACACAAAATAGTGTGCTGAATTTTTACAACACGCATGTTTAAAATTGCGTATACTTATGCTTTAATTTTACCTGCTAAAATAACAAACAGTTAATCAGATACACCCTGTATAAAAATTTAAAAAAAAACAACTTGTTTAACATATGGTATAATAAGTAAATTGTGTTTTTAAACTGTTAACTATTGTTATTGTTTGATACAAAATTAAATGAAAACTACACTTCAGTTAATATTTTAAATAACCGCTACAATAGTATATTGTATAACGAGTGTTACAATGACGAAATTGCAATGCAAGTAACTTTGCTTTAACAAGCCGCCTAGTGACCAGTTAAGTAATATACAAACGTTAAAAAAATTTATAAAAGTGTTGTGGCTGTCGCCATCTCGTGGTTAACGAGCCCACGTATAAAATATAAACAAATTGGCGCTATAGAGATCTTAGCATGTTGGTAGTTGGATTTGGTAACCGCAAAAATTCGAAAATCGTATCAAATATTAACACGGTTGCAATCCACCAACGAATATAGTGAAAAGTAAATATATCAGTACAATTGCAAAAATTACCACCAGAGAAAACCAGTGCCGTTTCACTCTTTTGGGGATCATCAGCACTGGGAAATACTCTCTGATGTATTTCCACAATTATTCTGATATATTTCTATAGCTTATAATCATGTTTCGTTCTAAAACTATAAAACTTTTATATGTTATTAACAGCTAATAGTTAGTTGTTTGGTGCATTTTAATTTGTAACGTAAAAAAATAACGTATAAAAAATTAATGGTTTGGCGTAATTTATGTAATGTCAAAATTGTTAATTAACATACGGAGTGAACCAAAATGATTGGGGTGAAGTTAAATTTCCCGCTACAAAATCAATTAAATGTTGGCACCTTAAATATGTAATAGTGTATTTTTGAATGTCTTTTGAAAAACATTTAATTTGACACTAATGAGTATAATTAAAAGCTTTTACAAACTAAACAAACCTGACCCCAATATTTTTGGTAGCCCAATACATAATAAAAATAAACTAACTCACATAGTTTGTAAATAAAAAATTACAATAATAAAACAAATAACACGAAACAATTTATAAACAGATTTATAATTTTAGGGTCGTAGGAAGTGTATCAATGTTTAAGATTTTTTATTTTAATTCAAAAACAAAGAACGTAATTTTAATTTTAAACGCCATATTTTTTTGCAATTAAGGTATTCAAATATTAAAACTTAGAAATACGTAACATAGTTATTATAACATTAATTACAAACTGTAAATAGCTATAAAGGTGGTCAACGTTGTAAATCAATTTTACACCCACGTAATAACTTTCAGTAAAATGCAGGATAAAACCACAACGAAAAAATACATTGGGGAATGTGAATGCAATTGTGCAAATTCCACCATAGTAATCTACTGAACGGCCGTTTCGTTCTTTTGGGGCTCATTAGCAGTAGGAGACACTCTAATGTAATTTTCAAAATTGCATCAAGAAACCTTACAGGTTTATATACACATACGATGGGTATAACCATTAGAAAAAGATTGAAGGCAGAGCCATCTTAAGTATAAGATACTACTTATGAACAATAATTGTAAATAGCTATAAAACTGTGCAAACATTCTAAAAATTAATTTTACAACCGCGTAATTTAAAATAACTTTAAATAAAAATTCTAAACATTGCTTTACCCCTAATATTCTTTATATTGTGGTTCTATTCAAAAGATTCTTTACCGAAAATTGAAAACAAAAAATATGTAGTAAATAAAAAAAATTTACTTATTATTTACATTACTTTAACCGAGACTACATATGATTGTAATTTGAAATTTGCAAATCTTGCTCCAAATACTGATTAACTGATTTTAATCGTAAATTACAAAATGTGCATTTATATAAAGCACAAAACATAAAATCGCAATAGGCCTTAGCTCACTTATGTATGAGTCAAAGCATTTTTGCAATTATTAGCAAAACAATCGGTACAATTATTGGTTCTAAATGCTGTACTCCGACGTGTTCTAGGTTGACCAAAATCCTTAAGCAAGGTAATCGACGTAGTTCAGAAAGTTGATGCGTCAGCTATTGAATCCGTTTTGAAAGCGAAGATAAGTTACATGTGTAAAAATTTGAATTTCTACAACATAATAACACGAGAACACTTGATTTGTATTTGACAAACAAGTAAATTCGTTAATTTAACAAAATGAATGTTAAACTTAGACTTAAAAACTTCACAAATACATTTTACACCAAAACCACTAAAGTGGTTTTCACAAAAAAAACTTTCGTTCCAAAACAATTTTTTTTTAATTTAAAACATTTTTTACTGGTACCAGCGAGAACAAATGATTATCTTAATAGCGCTAACATAAACAGAACTTACTTGGACTTAGAGCAATATTAAATTATAGTCCAAATCTTTACGACTGAAATGAAATATTTATGACCAACGAAACTAGTAAATTATAAAATGCAATGTGAATTTATAAATATACTTAAACAACGAAATTAAAATTAGTTTGAAAACGTTACTAATTTAAAAGTTACAATGCGAAATTTCTAGACCTTCGTCATAAGTCTCACTAAATGCCGTAATTAGATTGTTTTTTGATTTTTTTTTGTAAGACTACAATTTTTTTCAATTTTAATTTATTGCTTTTACTTGTCCTTGTTGCTGTCAATAACAGCAGAAATTAATTTTTATCGTGCGTAGCAATTCTTGTTCTTTCTTTTTTTGTATACATAACATTTCCCGTTTTAACAGATATTATTCATAATATTTTAAAACTTCTTTCTTACGGGTGTTTTTTCTATAGATAACGTGACGCATAAATTCTACTTGCTAACAAACTATTTTTTTACTCTCAAGAAGTAGAAAGGAGTCAAACTATAATAATAATTAAATCTTTATTTTAAATCAAAGCCTACCATGATTTTTAGGCTAAACTAATAAACCGTTTTGACATTATTTCACCTGAGATGTTAAGAAAAGTAAACCGATCTTTTCAAAAACGTGTTGACTTGTGCATAGATCAAAATAAAAGGAATTGGAAACATTTACTGTGGCTTACAATAATTAGTCTAGTCGTTTATGCTTAATTTTAAAAATAAAACCATTTGAACAACATAATTTATAAAATTTGCAATTATTTTAAAAACCGCTAAAAATAACATATGCTTGTAATATAAAAAAAATTTAATTTGTATAGACGCTATGGTTGTTTACATCTTAGAAAACTGAGTAACAAAAAAAATGCGTTTTTTCAGCTTTATGGTATTTTCCTCGTAGCCATTGAAATTTAAGATTTTATTTTTTTGGATATTTTTGTATGCGAATATTTACAAGAAGATTTTCAAAATTAAGCAAAAATTAAAGAGTTGAAAACACGAATAAGACGTGAGTGCAGGACTTCTTCAGAAATTATTAGAAATGTTCAAACGAGTTTGAAGTGCAATTAAGGTACTGTCAAATAGTAAATGGACAAGATTTAATAAAAAAAAATTATTAAACTAAATTCATTTTTAAAACACATGCGTCATCATAAATTTATTCCGACAAACAACATGTTTATGCTACAAAAAACTTGTTATTAAAAATCATAATAATTTGATTTTTCAATGTTTTGGAACTATGATACACACTACTGGATTTTAACTTTGAACTTATTCATAAGTAATCTCACTTGGAGATAAAAGTTAACCAATGCAATTTTAGTTTTATATCATTTTTTTTACAATGAGGTTCATTATGGTAATCAAACGTGTGGTTTTCAATATAGTATATTATTTTGATAATTATCTTACATCTCTAATAAAAATGTTGGTACTACATTAGTAAATAATATAATGTAAATAAGTATGACGTTTTTTGTAGAGCTACAAATTATGTTGCTTTTAAGGTAGACTAAGTTACTAATTTCTTATTGTTATTTTATATTTTTCAATGTCTGTTTTTTTTATTATTAAAAAATACGGTAAAAATATTAGTAACAAAATTGCTAGTAAATTTATACTAAAAAATATAGTTAAAATAAATTATTGTTTTATCATTTTGAAAAAAAAATTGTTTATTTCAAGAATTAAATTGTTAACGTATTTTATGCATTTTTTCATTTATTTAATGTTGAATTACAGTTAATGGCATTAGCTTGAGAAAATGTTTGTTCAATTAAATTTATTATATATATTTTTGAATTAAACTTGTAAAGTGTTCTTAACGCTTAGAAAAATACATTTAAAGGTCTCTTTATACTATTTTCTAGCACTTGAGGGTTTGATAATAATACTTACAAAAATATAATTTTAGAAGTTATTTTATTTCTCAAGTGTAATTAAACTTTTAGTTTTGTTTTTGGATATTAATTTAATAGAAATAACATCGTGAATTGTATGTTTAATTTATTTAGATACTTTTTATACTAAGATAACAAAACTTAAATGATCGTCATAAATACAATATAAATAAGTTCGTATAAAAAAATTAAAACATGATTAAATATTGAAATTATCATTTCAATTGTACAAATTATTTTTTGTTTTACAATAAATATTTTTTAGTACTATTCATAAACATATTTAGAAAATACGAGAATACTTTTCTTAACAATAGCTTTGTTTTGTAATAAATTTAAGCAAGTACTATTTTTTTTAATTTGTTTTTGCATTTCAGTGCACGTTTTTTCTTACATACGAATATGAAATTTTTTTATAGTTATGTACTATGTTGTTTTAAAGATTAATAAAAGTATTTGCAGCAACACTTATTCTATTTTCAAGATTTGTTTTACAGAATTTTCTAAAACAAAAAAATTAAATAAATTAAGTTTCTGTCATCTAAATAAAAATCAGAAACTGTGCGCATCTTAAACCATTAGACCCTTACCACAATAGAAAAATTTTATTTAAAAAAAGTTAATGTTTTGTAACAATTATAGTAGTTATATTAAACAAATGTTTTACATAAAGAAATTTTTTATTGTTTTAAAATTATAACAATTTACAAAAATTAATTAGGCAATTACGTTTTATAATTTAAATAAAGTTTCATATGTTTATGCTTTTTATTAAAATTGTTAAAAGGTGATAGAACATTAAGATAAATAACTTATTTAAAGTTTAATTCATCTCACCACACAATATTTGATCAATCTTGCTCGGTGAAACTTTGGTATTTTAGAGCACATTTATACCGTGCCTTTTTATTGCTGTGGGAGATCCATAGATTTTTCCTGACTTTATAGTTTTTTGTACCAGCTTCTTGAAGCCGTCTTCAAGTGGTCCAAGCATATATTGTTTTTTTTACTCTTTTGAAATATCGGCAGCAAAAGCCGATGTAGTTTTCTTCTTAAATTTTTTACGACTTTCTCAACATTTTTGAGTTCTCACGGTCTGTCCTGATTCTTTGCGCCCGGTTTTGGACCTATAAACATGTGATCCGGTTATGTCAAATTGCTCCATAGTATATTGTAGAGATCGGCGCTAACATTTCACAATTTTCTACCTTGCCACCCTTGCTTATGTAAAATTTGTATCCGCACGTTTTTTAAACTAAATACGTTTCTTCCAGGCATATTGAAACAATGTCACTAAATATGATAAATTGAAACACCAATAGCGTTTTAGATCACAGAATGTGTTCACAAGCTAAAGAAGAGAACTGAAATATAAATAGAAAAATAACGTTAATTAAAAAAATTATAGGCAACTTATAACTATACATTTCTAAATTATTTTTGTTTATACAGGGTGTTAGTTATTACCAAAGTGAACCAAACATTTTTTTTCAAATGAATCTCTTTATATATTTATTTAAATTTAGATTAAGTTAGATTAGATTTAGTTTAATTAATTAATTTAGTTTAATTTAGATTTAGTTCCTAAATGCTTAATTGAAAAAGAGAAAATTCATGACTTTTTGAGCAGTTGAAAGTGGCACACGTGATTTAGAGTTCTTTTTAAAGACCATTTAAGACATGGAACTTTTACCTTACTCTTTAAATAAATAAATAAAATAAAAAGTAATATTAACGTTAAAATAAAGTCGCAATAAAATCTGAATGTAGACCGCGCCGAATAAAAACGCTCCTATATATAAATCAATCTTGTAAATTATCATGCGAGTACAATTACTGACAACCTGTCAAACATAATTAACAAAGCTGTAAAGGAAAAATGCTTATTTTTACATTTGAATTTGTTGCACTTACAGTTACAAAAAGTGCTGAGCAGAACATATTGGAGCCCGATAAAACCCAAATTTTTTTAGAAGAAAAAAACTGCTTGCTGCTCAAAATTTAAAATACAATAAATTTTTGAGGATTAGTTGATATTTTGTAAAAAAAATGTTTAAAATATTGAACTACAAATGATAACTTAAATTTAAAAACAAAAAGGAATAATTCAGGGAGTTTGATTAACGACTATGAGCGATAATTTTTATAATCTTTTAGGTTCAAACTGAAGGCGATATCAAAGCCAGATTTTTCCTAACTGTAACAAAGGCAAACTAAGTTTACTAGCCACTTCTCAATTTGTGAAAAATTTATTGATTAAACACATCAATTTCGGCAGTAATTAAAAAACTTTAGATCTGATAATCTAAGTTTTGCTTAGCAATGAAAATTTTAAAAGGACCATATTGTATCAAGAAATTTGTTTTATATTTTACAATAGTAGGTCATTAAATCAATAAAAAGTCTATTTTTTTTTAAATTGGTTTTTAGTTTTTTAATTAGTAAATTTAATAAACAAAAACATTGAATTGGTATTTATTCTGTAATGAGATCATATTGTACATTTACGTATATGATAATTAAATGGTAACAATCAGTTAAAATTATTACCTGTTTGTACCTATTTGATAGAATCATCAATCGTATTATTTATGTAAATTATAGATTATCTTATCTATTATCTAGATAAATTCTTCTACTTATATCTAAACGTTATCTAGATAAAAAAATTGGAAATTATCTATTATCTCATCTAGATAAAAATTAAATTATCTATTTACAACACTGATTGTAAACGGAAATTGCTTGGAATATATTCAAAATAAGAAATCTGAAAATTTGAATCAATTTGATAATTGTTTATTTAGCAATTTATAACAATTTTAATTGACAATCAAAAAATATTAAAAAAACCCTTACAATTTCTAAAGTTAAGCAGACTTTGCCATCTCTGTTTTAATAATGGCAACAAAAACACAATTTTAACATTACATAACTTCATAGTACATACAAAAATTTATTTTTTACTTGATATAATATGAAAACTAAAAATGAGCTATTATTTTAGTTTGTATAATACTAAATCTACCAATACATATAGTATTCTACAACAATAAATAATCCGATGTTTCATCATTTACGTGTCAGAATTAATTTTACAATAATAATAAATCTGGAAGAATTATATCCAAACTCCCAAATATATTGAAAAACATTTGCATAAAGAAATAGAAAATCTGTTATCATCTAAATCTAAACAAAAATGTAAAATGAAATATGACTATTTTTGCGAGCGTTATGAATTCATTTGTTCGTTACAAACGATTTCAGTTAGTTAAATACTTTATTTATGTTTAATCAGTTATCTTGTATATAGATTCAATAAATACGTGACACAGAAAACTAATTTATTATCTATGTTGATTTTGTACGCATTAGATACAAAATATTTTGTAAAAAATTATAACAGATAATCTTTTCATTTCAAAATTATTTCTTTATTTGAGCAATCAATACTACGGTCAGTTTTTTTTAAATTTATTTACATCTGCTAACAAATAAACACTGCAAAAAATAGATTGTATAAAAGTTTTATTAGCAAACATATAATAAATTTAAAGTAAAAGAACTAAAACAAAACGAACTTTTTATCTTTACAAAAGAAGTATATAACCCTTAAACACTGTCTTTAAGTGCGACAGTGACTTATAGCGTATTGACAAAGAACTTAAATTAAAACTATTTTGATTATCAACACAAAACAACTTTTTGGTAAAACACGCATGACGTATATATTTGATTAAATTTTACCGTTTATTAACATTTCTTGTTTATACATTTTTTTATTTTATAAAATAATCGTAAGATATATAAGGTTGAATGCATGTTAAAAGTATCTTGTGTTAATGCATTGATAAATGTGACTATATAAATTGAAATAATATTACGTAAGGCTAAAAATAAATTTAACGGGATGAAGAAAAGCTTGAGAACATCTATCTATTCATGTATAACCTAAATCCTTTTTATAGTTTTATCAGGCTTACGTATTTCTTACCGTTGCATTAAGAATAGGTTTATTAAATTTTTTAATGGTTGTAATAATCCTTTAAACACTTAAATTTATCGAACGGTTTACTCTAATTATTTTGTGTAATACAAACAATAAATTATAAGTGTTTTTTAGTAAATCGTTAACAAAGCAAGTTTAGTTTAGTGTTACATTAAAGTAAATAATTATTTTTTTTTCACTACAAGGTTGTATAGGTTTTTTTTTACTTTTTTACTAGTATTGTCTACTATTTGGTTGCAAACAAAATAGATCATAACAACTACTGACACGTAATGACTAGTACGTAATAATGGTTATTTAACCAAGAGGTTGGTAATGAAGGCGATTTTAATAATCACGACTTTTTTACGCGAAAGCGAAAGCGAGAACGTTAATATTGTCAATATTATTAATTGCATATTATCAAACGAGTTGATTTTTAAGCTTTTTCGTCGATCGTATATTATTAATTTTTGCATTTTCTTATAACTTTACAATTTTATCTACTTAACAACTGTTGTATTTTTTTATAAACGGTAGTGTACTTTTTAAGCAATAAAATGTGAGTGCTAATAGGAATGCTACATAACCTTAATGTCACCTACATTTATTGTTATGGTTTTGCTTATATTTATTTATGTGATTGAATGAAAAAGCTACCCATTTAAAATATTTCATTATAATAATGCCCATGTGAATTATTTTATTTATTCTTTAATTAAAAAACGTCAATTAATACAATCTACTTACCCTTATAAAGTTTTCTTCTTCTATTTTATCAGTTAGAAAAAGTCCTGCAGTAACAGAAATTCGTTAATTGCATTGGTTCAAAAGTAGACCGGCAATAGAGATTATTACCGGTCTACTTTTAATACATTATTAATATAAACATTAACAAACAATCTACGGAAAATAATATTTCATTATTAACCACTAGCTAATAATGAACATATTTACATCTTCTGATAATTCTAAGACAGACAGAAAAAAGTTTATAAGACTACCAGGAGCAACAGATTATATTTAATGCTATTTTTAGAATTTAATCGTTAATTAAAAAAAATAATTTGATTTTAAAAATAAAAGTTATTTCTAATTTGCGCTTAACTAAATGTAAATATTACTAAATCAAATATATTTTAGATATAAGCAATACTTAAAGTAATAATGTTTTTAAAGCAATTTTAGCAAAAAAACTAACGTTCTCTATTTTTGTGTTGTAAATTACAATTACCCTAAAAGTCTGTAAAACTAGTGACAACTGTCACAATTACAAATAAAACACTTACTTGATTTTTAATTTAAAATGAATGTCTTAAATTTTAAATTTGATTTGGTAACAGTTAAAAAGGTTTTAATAATTTTAGTAGTGGAAAAAATTGTATATAGATTACGGTTAACAAAATTATTTATTGATTTTAGACCTCAGTTCGAAACCAAAGCGTAGCGTGCTGCATGTATTAAAAAATCCTGAGCCAACCTGGCTTGAGTGATCTTTCAATGCGCCAAGCTCAATTACGCTAAGGGTTAAAAACGTCTATGTGCAAATAACGATAGATTTGGTTTACATTTAACAAACTCTACACCAACCCGGCGCAAGTTATTTATTAATTCACTTACGGACTGAGGTTCGGTGGTAGCAAACACCACTCGATAAAACAAAAAGTTATGGTTAACAGAAAATTAAATTCAAAAATCGTAAGAGTAGCAGGATTCAAAAGCCGGTCGTTGTTATTCGGTCGGACTCAAGAATGTCAGGGAACGACCTCAGGTCTCGGTTTATACAAAGTTACGTTAACAGAATCGGTGCAACTGCAAAGTCAACTTTTACTTAATGCGTGCAATAGCATTCGATAATATGTTCTTCATGTCTAATTTCTTTTAGTATTAATTAACAATTTTGTAGATTTTTGCTTTCGTGAGTCATTGTGTTGACACGATTTGCTGTTCATAATTATTCCAAACCAACTCAATGAGGAAAACGTTTTCTTTGGCTAAGTACTAGATTGCGGGTAAGTCTTTGTGTCATAAAGGTCTCTCACAAAATTTTGTTGGTTTTTACTTGCGTAATTACAATAATTGTTTCAATACTATTGAGGTAGTCTCACTAATTATTTTGTGTATCGCATGCTGTGTACCATCGATATTTGTCATGTAATTTTCTTTGCTATCGACACTGTGTAAACTTATGTATTGCGTGTTGCCGATATTTCTGCTCGTTGTTAATACCAAATCTACGTTATTAAATTAAAGACCTATTTCGAACAGAAGCTTTGCTTGGAAAGATCTGGCGCCCTTTAAATTTTATTTTTGTGAACCTCCTCTATCTCCGACTAGTGTGAGTTGGCCGTGCAAGGTTCGTAAGGGGTTTTTATAAAATTAAGTTGATAATATATTCTTTAGTTACAATTATAAATTTTAAAAAAAATTTCCGGACAGTTTTTGCTATCTTTGTGAATTAAATAATGCAAAGGTATATTTTGACTTCAAAATTAAAAATCAATACAAAACATGTATATCACATACATAGCATATTTTGTTATATCAAGTTAACTAAATGAAACAAAAACAATAATTCTTCTAAAGTCTTGTCACAAAAGTCTATGATTTTGCGTGAATCAACAAATCACGTCATGAACTGTTACTTAAGCCTTGTGAAAATTTATAAGTTTAAAAAAAAAGAATAAACACAAAGTAACGTATCCAAACATTCTATCTGTAAGGAAACCGTTGAAATAAATCGATTGTGAGGTTCCAACTGTAATCTATTAAATTCTTTTTGCAATTTCTACAGATAATAAAACAAATTTGTATTTTTTTTATAACTTCTGTTTACCAAAATTTGTAAATACAATTATTATTTATCTAGTATCGGTATGTGATTATAACTTTATTTAACTTTATTAACCTTACAATCAAAAATATAAAACAAAATGTTTAAATAATTACAATTATGGATTATTATTCATTTTACATTATAAAGATGCATTTATAAATGTACTATTATTTCATTTTGTGATTAATTTGCATTGTTAAAAACGGTTTACCATAAATATCTAAAAAAACAAAAACGGTATGAGCAAAATGAAGGACACTTAATTGGTGTAGTTATAAACCTGAGGGTGCATTCCTTTCGTCGGGGCTGCAGGCCCCCCAAAAACATGAAATGGAAACAGAAGTTAAAAATATTATTTTTTAAAAGCTCCTTTTAGCTTTTGTCTAGCTGTGTATTAATTTTTTATTTTAACAATTCGTTTTTGAAAAAAAGTCACTTTTGTCATCAAATTTGCAAGGTAAAAAGGTGAATATTTGTCTGTTGCTATCAAGTAATTTTTAACATAAAAGATTTTTCTTATGCATTGACATTGACAATTATTCAATTTAAAAGTAAATCTGCACACGTTTTGGGTGAAAATAGTGTACTCAGTTGCTGAAAGAGTTAAACTGTTTTTTATTTATGGCTCCTAAAACAAATGTGCTAAAGCCACAGCAAACGTTTTTAATTATCTATCAAGATAAGAATTTGAACCATAAATACGTTACAGAACTTGTACAAAAATTCACAGACACGAATTGGTAGTAAATATGAAAAGACATGGTGACAGAGTAATAAATGAAATGACTCAAATTAAGGTAATAGACCATATTACTGTCAACCCACTAACTCTTTGCTGCAGACTGCTGAAACTACTAGGCTTTTATATTCATCAGTTCATAAAGTGACAAAAATTTCCATCTTTATAAATTGAAAATTGTCCAAGATGATTACAACAGATAAATAGAGTTTTGTGAGATTATGTCAAATTTAGTCACTACAAACCCAAACTTTAAACGTATCTTTAAATTAAGTACGATAGAAAACCTCAGTGGCAAGTTGATGAAGCATTATTGTTAATAGTTTTTTTTTTTAACCAGTAATGTAAGAGTATCTCAACAATAGAAAATAGATTAAAAAAATGTATACTTAAATTCTAGATAAGGTATTGTTTGGAACCATGTAAATGATCAACCGCAGTTAATGCAGAAAAACCTATCAAAAATTGTATCACACCTTAATGATTACTACTATATTAGCTAAAATTATTAAAACAATGTAGTTTTTACAATTACATTGGTATAAACTTTTTCTATGCATTATTTAATTATTCTAATAGTAATTTATATAATAAACGTTAAAAGTCAATGTGACTAACTAAAAAAAATGTAATTTATTTTTGTAATTAATAAATTATATTGTATACAAAAATATTGCAAAAGATGCAAGCAAAAAATAATAGAACTACGTAATGCTATAATTAAACTTAAAACTAGAAATGTTTAACATATCATAAATGCACATCACATAATACTAAGTAAAAATTCGGAAGTTATAGATTACTTTGTCTACATCATCTAACCATACAAACCTTCTTTTAATAAAACAATTTTTTTAAACTTGCTTCTAACAAAAGCAAACCTTGAGGATCTAAAACAATAATACGTAGCTACTCTGATATTTTATATTTAATAAAAGAATTTGACTTATTTGTTTGTTTTGTTTCTATTCGTATTTAATCTATTTGTTGTAAATTAGTAAAAAATTCATTTTTTATTATGTATATTTTTCAAGCCAAATATAAACAAAAAAAAATTATAACGGACATATTCTTCTTGAACAATTCAAAAAACTTTATTTAAAAAATTTAGAACTAAGTCTATGTATTTTTGTTAAGTAAATGTATGACTAACAATTTATTTAGTTCATAAACAGTTTAATTTTGACATTGTAACATTGTAATCTTTTATTACACTTTTTAACAATTAAAAACAAAATTAAATTTTTGAAACGTATATACTCTTGAAATAAATTAATTACGTCTGATTACATACATTTTTAATTAATGCGTTTTTGTCTATTAATATAACATTGTTAGATTTTGTGTAGAAATAATTAAATTATTAAATTAATGTACAGGGTGTTTGAAATTAGAAATTTAACTATACTAAAACATTTCGTTTAATTACTATGTTAACTTAAACGAAAGATCCTTTATTTTATTGTTGCAATAACAAGAAAAATTGTTTTTTTTTAATCTGTTATAAAATTTTCTATACCAATATACAATTGTTTCTTGTTTCCAATAACTTAACTGCATCAATAAATTTTGTTAATCTAATAAAAAATTTTTATTAAGTGTAATAGACAAAAACGTGTTTAAAGTCAAAATAAATAAATTAATAACAAATGTTCAAAGTGGTGTCCATTTTCTTTAATACACAATCTTACTCTTTGCTTATAATTATTTTTTAGATTTAAAATTAAATAAAAAATTTTGGGCTAAAGCAATGAATACAGGCCATATACTTAAAAAATAGATGTCCAATGAGAGCACTTCTAGGATCAACACCAGAAAAACTATCTTAGTCGCCATTGACATATCCTTCCAAATCAATGTTGAATGTTTCTGATTTCTTAAAGCACAAGCTCAAATTTTTTGTACTCACTCTTATATTGTGTCATATTAAATTTATCTAATATGTATTCAATATAACTAGTCTGATAAACATAAATTCTATTATTTTTTTTTCTAATTCTCATTCCCAAAATCATATGAACTTTACTTAAATATTTTAACTTAAATTTTTCTGACAATACATCCTTAAGTTAATTTTTTTCTAGAACATCGTTTCTTAAAACAAAGATATCATCTACGTATATAGCAACAACAGTTTTAAAATTGGCGTTTAATTTTACATATACACAAGGCTCATATTTACATTGTTTAAAACCAAACAACCACGACTCTCTATGAATTTCTTTAAACCACGCATTTGGAACTTGTTTTAGACCATAAAGAGCTTTGTTTAACTTACACACTTGTTTTTCTTGTTCAAAAAAAATTCATATAAAACTTTTCATCTAGTTTTGCATATAGAAAAGCAGTCACAATGTCCCAGTGATTAAAATACCCATCATTTTGTGCAGCTAAGCTAATCAACAATCTTATTACAAAATTTCGCACTACCGGAGCAAAGGTTTTGTGATAGTAGACCTCATAGGCTTGTGTAAAACCCTTCGCGACTAATCTAGTTTAATATTCAACAATGTTCCCATCACAGTTTTTTTTCTTTAAAGACCCATTTACATTGAACTGCCTTTTTATCAGTAAGAAGATTTACTAGCGTCCAGGTATTATTTTCTTCTAGCGACTTAAGGTATTCCTTCATTGCACTTTGCCAATGAGGTGAAAGAGTGTTAGTAGGTTTTTATTACACATCTACACTAAATAGTCGGGATACTCTATTGGACGCCTTTCTCTTAAAGCATATCTTTTCTCTTCTTGTTCCACTTTAACTACTGTGTTTTCCTCAGTTTCCGCTTGCTTTTCTTCTAGTTCTAGCGGAAAATCTATGGTCTTTTCTTCTTTTTTTTTAATCCAATTTGTTTCATCTTTAATGAGAACAACATTACGAACAATCGTCACGTTGTTTGTTTTAGGATCTATAAGTCTACAAACTTTACTTTGGGTACTATATCCAACAAATATCATTTTTGTACTCTTTGAGTCCAACTTTTTCCTTTTTTGTTTGGAAACTTTGGCATATGCAGCAGAGTCAAATATTTTTGGATTACTCATGTAAACCTTTTTTGCAGTCTACTTTTCTTCTGGTGTTGTTCCTGGAAATCAGAAACATTCAACATTGATTTGAAAGAATATGCCGATGCCGACTGGGGTTTCTTCTTGATGTTGTTCCTGGAAGTACTCTTTTTGGACATCTATTTTTTAAGTTTATAGCTATATTCATTGCTCTGGCCCAAAGTTTTTTATCTAATCTTAAATCTTACGGATTGTCCTGATTTGCACAGGTGTGTAAGGATCCGTTTTCTGATGTTTTATTTTCTGTTTAATCAAATAGTTTGTAAACTCATTGCTACAGTATTCTGTACCATTATCTGTTCGAAGTATCTTGATTACCTTTCCACTTTCCCTTTCGACACGTGTCTTAACTTCTAGAAACCTAGCAAACATTTCTAGTTAAAAAATACCTAAAAGTTTTACGTAAAAAATCGTCTATAAAAGTACCTTTTTCCACTGATAGATTTTGTTTCCATAAGCCCGCATACGTCTGAATGTATAATTTATAACAGTTTTTTTAGCTTTTGATCCATTTCTCTTAAATGAAAGTCTGTTCATTTTTCCAGCAATACATGCCTCACATTGTTTTGTGTTATCTTTGCTAGAATACTTTAGACCTATGACAAGATATTTAATAATATCCATACTTTGCCTGTTGGGTAACTTCATACTCTCCTCATGTAAAGCCAAATTAGCTTAAGGAGTATCTGGTTTCTGTTGATTCAACTCATAAAATCCAATCACACTATTGGCTTTTGCAACAATATTATCTTTACTGTTTATGATTTGGCATTCTTCCACATTAAAATCTACAGTAAATCCTTTGTAACGTTAAAATAAGAAATTAGTAGTTCAATTCGCAAGTATGGAAAATTTCTCGTTAGTATGAAATTTGTCAGGACCTTTCTGCTCTTACGCCAGACTGTCACATTTTCGACAGCATATACACAATTCATTTTACATTAGATTTTTGGCGAGTTTTGTTACTTGTACGCCCGAGTTCACCTCCACCGTTAGATTGTGTCACGCTGCTAATTTAATATGCGATTATTTGTGGAAAGTTGAAACGGAGTAAGTGGGATACAATTTTCCTTATTGAGGGTTTAAATTGACACCTACTAATTTTCTATAGCGGATTTTGGTAGCCACCAATTGTTCTGCGTTATCAGTCAAGATAACTAACAAGTGGTCTTATTCGGAATATTTCATGACGTCGAAGTATTGATACGTCCTTATCATATCCACCGTCAAAGGTTGAGAACCGCCAAGACAATCCTTTTTTTACAAATACAAACATGGAAAATTTAATTGATTAAGTCACAAGGAAACGCTGCGCACTTACGTTCGTAATAATTGGATGCTAAACAAACCTTTTTATTTGTGTTAAACGTATATGCTCGTTCCGATCTGGGTTTAATAGTATTTTTTAGGTACATCAAGTACGGAGATTAGCTAACTTTCCGACTGAGGTAAAACCTATCTGTAAGTATTACTACTTTCAATTTTTTTATTTGTGTTTCGGGGACTAGGTCGTTTAGGACCGTACGTGCATGTTAACTTAACACAATTAATTGTATTTTTGTGCTTCGCGAATTTATCAGTTGTGCACATCGAATCTCGAAGGCTTAATTTGCTTGATTTGTCTACAATTTAAATATATGTACTTATAAATTCACACGCTATGTGTACATAATTATTTAGTCCGACAAGGGCAGTTTGTTATGCGGTGTGTTGCTCGCCACTCGGCGCAACTTCTAATTTAATCAGCCTACGTATAGATGTTGTCAAGAATTTACATTTCGATGCTTATTTCAACTTCTGTGATACAATAAATATATATATTCGGTGTTATTACTTTTGTAGTGTTATTTATTCTTCGCTTACTACGAGGAGAGTTAGACGGTATCCCTCGACTTTAATTTTTCATCGTCTTGGCGCCTTTTTTTTAGATTCACGTTATAATCACACATAACAAAGCCTGCGATCCCTCTCCGAAGAAGCTGTTCTAGCCGTGACTTTGTTTGGTTATGAGAAGACCGGTGGTACATTTTATTTTTGACAGTTCAACTCTAGAAACCCGAGTTTCTCGTAACACCTTTCTCCACCATGGAACTCACCGATAACAAATTTGTAGTTAATTTTGGAACTAACAAAACTTCTTTAATCCGATTGATTTTGGTACTAATCGGCATTATTACATCTCCACATCCATGGCATTCGATCTTATTGTTGTTAGCTACAACCACTTCTAAACCTTTTTTAAAAATTTTTATGTTAATGATATATTCAGCATTGTTTGTCATGTCTGCACTACAGCAGCTATCTACATACCATTGATTTTGTTTTGCTTCTGTTTTTATTACAAGTAGACCCACTTCTTTTTTAAAATTGTTATTTTTTCTTTGCTTGCTATCACCTTTCTCCAAACAGTTTTTTTTCTATATGATTCTATTTTATTGATTCAAACTTGTTTCTCGCCATCAAAGCTTTTTCTTCTTCTGTACTTTTACTTAATTGTCTACTTGCTTCTTAAATTAGTTTTCTCTTAATTTGCTCCAATTTTATTTCTTGTCTATTATTGTTAATTGCCATTATCATTGGCGCATATTGACTAAGTAATCCACTTAATAAAATTAAAATTAACGAATCTTTAGATACCGTTGCATCAATTTTTTCCAATTGGTGTGTAAGGGACATTACTCGAGAGGAATATTTCCCCATAGAGCTTTTAAGTCTACATTGGCACAAAGCTCGTTGTAATTGAATACGTCTACCCCAACCGTTGTTTTTATAAGCAGTTTTTAAATTTTGAAACAGCATGCATATTGTGTACGCGCTTTTCTATTTACCTCAGGGTTCACAAGCTTTAGAACTCCTTTCTCATCGGGATCTTGTTTGATAGCATCATTTCGATTCTCCAAATAATTTTGAATTTGAAATTTCCAGTTTTGGTATCCTGCTGCTTCATTCAATTTTTGTATTTCAGCAATTTTAGTCAGTTTTTAATTCGTCATATATAATAAGAAATTTTTTTTTGGAAAACTTCATTTTTTGGGTGTCTAGGCCCATAAACTGTTATAATATAGACGACAATTTTGCAATTATGTAAAGTTTATTATTTATAATAATATGACATTTTACCACATCATAAAAACATAGTTTTTACAACACACGCTTACTAGAATAGTACATATTAAATACGTTATAAAAACAGTAATCAACAACAAAAACGAGCAAATACATGATTACATTCTAACATTTTCTATCTAGAGTTAACTTGCAAACACAGCGCAAATACGTAATTTTATATCTTTGGCGGTCGTCGGTGGGGTGTGATAAACCAGGTGATTCAGGTGATCTAGAAGACCAAAACCAACTCTACCTATCCACTTTTTGAGAAAACTACGATTTAGATAGTCTTTTATATTACGAGTTCAATGTGCTGGAGCACAATCTAACTACAGCCACACTCGTCTTCTCATAGTCAAAGAAATTAATAATCCATTATTATGTAATGTAGATTCGTCGATAAATAATATTTTGTTAAAGAAGTGTTTGTCTTCACCAGTTTTTTTGGGAAACTACAAACAAGATTCCAATCTACGCTTAAAATCGGTATCATACAAATTTTGATGCATCTGACTATTGTGTGGGTGATGCTCATGATTTTTGGGAATTTTTTTTTACATTAATTTTGCTTATATCTATTTGGTTAGCAATCATTATTTGACCTGCGTTGAGATTTTCAACCACACATTGAAGAACTGCTAATTGATTATCTTCGACTTCAGTTATAGGTTCTAATAACTTTCGTTTTGTGTAAGCAACATTACCGGTTTCACGAAACCTGGTTAGCAGTTTTTCAAATGCTTCCTGACAAGTATTACAAGCTTTAGGTGGTTTTACGAACCTGCACGGCCAACTCTCAACAGTCGGAGAGAGGGTAGGGTTCCTAGAGGTAAATAAAAGATAATTAAGGGCGCCAGAGCCTGTCCAAAGTCACGTCTGCCTGCTCACAACAGACCAGGATGCTTGTAACACGATGTTAGATTCGTAATCCCTCTACTCAGCTGTTCGAGTAGTCAGAAGCAATTAGTTAATACAATAGCCATAGGAAACAGGTATATTGTCATAAAAGAATATTTAACCAACATAACAATTTTAATGTAGAATCACTGAGGTTTATCATAGAATATAATGGCTATTAAATACAAAGAAAATGCCAGTATCATAGGCAACACATCGTACATAAGTAAACTACTATAAGGATCTATAGCGAAGAATAGTTTGTAGTAAATAACGTTTACATAAATTAGTATAATAGTATTACTGACAATCCAATACAGACATAAGACTGTACTACGCTAATGTTAACTTATCCTAACACAGCGTATAAACTTAATATAGCATCAACGTTAATCAATCGGTATACACAGCATGCACAACTTGGCATAAGGAAAATTTATTACTTAACTCGTAAACAACGATAGTGATAATTATAGAATTAATAACAAAAGTCTCGTGAGTGACCCGTTTGACCACGTAATAAAACAAATAAGCTCACTTACCAAAAAAATACAGGTGTTTCCTTTGGTGTGAAGAACGTACGTTCCCCCCGACACACCACCTGCAAACAATTTGAATCGCAAACCGTGTCAAGCTAATGTCTCACGAAATCACATCTACAACAATTATTAATTAAGATACAAACAAATATAAAGAATATAAACCGGTTGTTATATGCTGTGGTACCCCTTTTCTATGATTACGCAGGTATCTGCTGCCTGAGTAGAATCTCGACAGTTCTTAGTTAACATCGATACATTCGATTTTTGCCATAAGTCGTATGCCTCATAGAATATTTGTTTGACGAGATAGTTATTCGAAATGGACTCCTTAATAACCATTAATAATTAGGAATAGTATTCGCACGTGGCGGAAAGGCTGTCAAAATACAGGAAATTACAACCAAGTTTTAATAAATGATAGTTCCAATCTTACCCGGTGACGCCGCAAACCAATTTTAAGTGTATTTCACTTACTGATTGATCACCATGATGGTGTATAATTGTAGAAGAGGTTTACTTGTCAAATCCACCGGCCATTTCAAGTAGTTTCCAAGTTGAAGAGCACGTCGTAAATGACAGTCACGCGTAAAAGATAGTTAGCGGTTGTCAAAACTCGAATCTAATTTCACGTCGCAAATCCATAGGCGTACCCAATGAAGATTTCAACCGTAACAACAAAGGCGTACTTACTGAAAATTACCGTAACACAAGGATGATTTTTTAAGTTTACCCGGTTTGCAACTGAATCTTATTTCATTTTAATAAATAAATTACTAATACACTAAGAATCACTTAAATCTTATTTTGACAGTAAACAAATTTTGTCTATTTCATAACTTTCTGAATAAAAACAAGTGCTATTAAATCAAGAAAATCGTTAAAACATGTAAACTAATGGAAATCCGAAAATAGTGAATATTGATATAGAGAACCTGATTATAAGCGACATTCGGCGTAGACCGCTTTGTAGTTAAACTCGCAGGCACTTTCACTGCCAGTAAGATTTACCACTACGAAGATGCAAGTTGCAATATCTTGCAAAACGTTAGTTTGTTTGGGTTTACGAACGACAATACGGCAAATGCCGTTCTTGTTTTGACTCTCAGGGAGAGACTAAAACCAAGCCTCAAAGTCTAGGTGTTATTACAACAATAAAGTACAAAGTGTTTCATTTAAGTTAATAAAGTAATTAAAGGTTTTAGTGTACTTAAACTTCTAATTACAAACATCCCGTAAATTAATTTAATAAATTAATTATTTTTACACAAAGTTATAATAATGTAAAATTAACAGACAAAAATGGGTTCATTATAAATTTATGTAATCAAGCGTACATAAAAAAAGTCAAATAATTTAAAAACTATCAAAAACAAGTATAAGAAACTTTGCATAAACTGACATTTTTTTAGACAATCTTTAAAAATAAAATAAAATAAATAGTGGTTAATTTAAAAATATTTAACTTTATATTGTTATTTAATTTGGGTAACTCTGTATACTTCTAACAATTTTTAAATTGTAGCCGGCACTGACGTATTTTTGTTAAAGGGTTTTTTTGTATCATTTATAGTTTCGTCACTAAACCCGTTAAGCGTGAACCACCGTGTATATCCTATATAAATGTTTAATATTCTAACAGAAATGTTTTCTTTATATTTAAACAATATATGTTTTCAATAACTTACCAAAATAATTTTTTTTGACTTTTACAAACCTTATTTTGTTTTACATTGAAATAAATGCATTTGGCTTAAAACAAAAAAAAATTATTGAATTTAAATAAATATAATAAATACGCTAATACATTTTTCTGACGTGATTTTCAAAAAACAAATTAATTTGTTTAAATTATTTCAATTTAATGTTGTAATAACTTTAGACAGTCATTGATGTGGCGCAGCTGGAAAGCTTTTTCTACTCACGTTTTCTAATAAATATTATTTAACACGATAAATGAAATTCTACAAATCTACAAAAAGATTTTATTTTTACAAAAACAACGTTATTATATGAATTATAACAAAATTATTGAATCAAAGCATATGGTACATTAAACACAAATCAAATAGAATCCGTTATGCTCTTGTATGTATTAGTTTATCAATGAAAACTAAGGTAACAAATTAATATTCAGTGACAATTAAATATTCATAATTACGGCTACATTCAGTCAATATTGCTGTGTTAAATTGTGTTTACATAAATTACAATGTAAATAGTGTATAAAATTAAGAAAACATATATTACGTGTTTTTTTGTGTTCTTATTATCAAAATCTCAAGTATTGAGATCAATAAAGTGACAATAACTGTTTTTTTGATTATAATTATCTTTAAATATGTAATTTCTTTAAAGTATAAACGAGTTATTTGCACTAGTCTTATAAAATATAATAAGTCTTAATTTTACTTAGCAATGCTAAAAAATAATTATAGTAATGATCCGCGCGAGCTTCAGCCTTGTACGCTGCAATAACTGTATATTATAAATGAAAATTGCACATAAACAATTTATTGAGCACAAAACTTACTACAAAAAAGTCCGCGGGAGTGTATAATTATATCTAATAGCACCGGTCTGCATGAAAATCGGCCCTGATACCATTCTTGACGATTCTTATGTAAAATGACCTCCTGAATCCAAAAATGAGCTCCGTTTTTACCCATCAGCCACTTATTTTGGGGGGACCCCATTTTTATTTTATTTTTTGAATTTTTTTTAGAATTTTAACTTATAGCCGTTAAACATCCCAAAGCAGGTAATAAAATTTATACCAAAGTATATGGCAAAAGTTTTGCTATAAAATGTATATAGAAACAACAACAAAACACAAATATATAAGAGCAGTAAAAAAATATCAATAAACAGTTAGGAAGATTCACTGCACGACGCTGGCGATCTCAATACCACTGCAGGTTTGAACAGGAATTTTCGACAGGCTTGAACTTGCATTACTCTTCTCATTATAGTATATTACATTGATTGCTTAACTGCTTCGATCAGTACATCTATAGCTGTTGCAGAGTTAACTTGTCGACGTTTTAAACGTGCTGGATTTTGTGTTCATTTTTGTTCATTTATGTAAAACAGTAAAACTACTTTTACTCCGGATTTCAAGTGACTAAGTGTGATTTGTGGTTAATGTCGGGCGTTGAATTACTGTTTAATTATGCCACGCGAATGTAAAAATTATCCCGATAGCTTCTGCTATGCCTGCGGGGAATTAACCTTAAAAGCGCAACGAAAACCGCTTTCTCCGCTTGTTAAAACAGCTTATAAATTGTACTTTGATTGTCAAGTTGGCGACCAGGATGTAACGATACGAATCCAGAAATGCAATTTTTAGGAAATTGACAGTAATTGTTTGAAATTGCGTGTGGATTTTTACCCTATCGTAGGTCCCCACCAAATCCGGAACGATGCGCACGGTAATCCCCGTTACAAAGGCAGCCAAGCGAAACCAACGGGGTGTATAAAGGCGGCCACGCGAGCTTAGAAAAGACTTATTACTTAGCCTTCTCCTCCGAAATCCGTTTCCAGAAACTGATCTCCGAGAAACCATTGCTAAACCAAACCTGATTGTTACTTTTGTGTTTTGTCGACAACCGCTATTACCTGGACTACTCGAACGACCTGTTGATTAATTAACTCCGACTACGCTGCGATTCACCTGGACTTGTTTCATTTCGTTAATCACTCATTCATTAAAATCATCGTCACCGCCACGAACATCATTCAGAGTAAGTGTAAAATTTGTAAAGTCGTGTATTTGTTTATTCCTGTTGGAGGTGTTAATACTCCCGAGGTTAGGTATACTCCTGGCCCGAGCATTAACACTAATTCATTCAATTTCCTAGTGGTTACATAAAGGCCCTTGTTTAAAGTTTTTGATTTTTTTGTAGTTGGGTAAGCCCGGCTCAAAGATTTAACAATTCAAAGAAAAGAACCATTGTCAAGAACTTTATGTAACTGGAGGAGCTATAAACAAACAGCTACCGTAAAACTTTAATTAGTAACGCGGCGTGGAATCATATTCGCCTGATTATTAATTGTGCATTGAATTTACCTGTCAAGCTTTTCCGAGTTCACCGGATTTATTCAGTTTTATTTAAAAATCGAATTTAACGTTATTGACCTTGAATTTTTATTCAATCAGAGGTTTTAATTTCATTTTGTGATCCACTCACGATCCACTCAATCAAAAGTTGTTCGCAGTAGCACCGTCCACCGGCCTGTAAAATTTCATAATTATCGGAGCCGTAATTACTTACTTTTAATGCAATTTTGGAATTAAGAAACAAAAGGTCAAAGTCCGCCGTCGATTCTTAAAGATTTATTCATTGCTTACCTGTGTGTTTCCTTAACTGCTTTTAATCCCCGTTCTCCCCTAGTTGAAATAAAATCACCACACCTCACACTTAGCCTGGCATTAATTAAAAACCAACAATTTAATAAGGTAATAAAATACGCCATATTAATACTCTGTTGTAGGACTGATAACCGCGTTAACGTAACCGCCGATAGATGGTAGCCTTTCCGAACCAAAATAAAAATACATACAGGGTCAACCAACCAGAAAAGAAGTTGTTTTTTTGTTTTATTATTGCGTAATCGTTTGTTAATTATTTGAATTATTTTATTTTATCCGTTATTATTATGTTATTACGATTTATTTTGTATTTGTTTGTAATAACAAGTATATGCATTGTAAGTCAACAATTATTTACTACAATCTTCACTTAGCTACCCGAAGCACCTGAAAAATAAAGCACCACCCATCCAGAGGGTTGGTACAAGGACAAGACTTGGGCTCCATCAGTTTGCTGTACGACTTGTTACAGTAGTTTGACCAAATAGCTCAAAGGTACCCGTAAATCAATGCCATTTGCTGTGCCCATGGTTTGACGTGAACCTCGCTGTCATCTTACAGATTTTTACTTTTGTATGACTTCCACCGTCGGGTTTTCGAGCAAAAGCTAGCATACAATTCAGTATCCCAATATTCCGTCAGCTTTAACACCTGTTCCTCAAAACGATACTTTACCAATCCCAGAGCCCCCAAACACTTATACTCTAGACTCGGAAATTGATTTAAAAGACTCTGAGCCACAACCTGGGGCTTTGAATGATACGTTCAATGATGATGAAGAGTATTCCGCAGATTTAGTTTCTCGGCAACCTCACCTCCTCACTCAATCGGAATCTAATCTCAGCTCCTAGGATCGCGACTTTAACAGTGGAATCTCTTAGAAAATGGAGTAAAAATATCTTCTCACAGGGCCAGACAACCCTGAAATGTCTTTTCTCAGAAGATAAAGGTTTAGTGTTCTGTCCTAATGCAAATTTATTGATGACAGAGCTACAGATGCCATGTGACCCAGACAAATGGAAACTGTTTATAGAATCATCAAAAACAAGCTTAAAAGTTGTCCTGTTGGCAAAAGGGAATGACTTCCCATCATCTTCAGAATCCTTGATAAAATTAGTTATCATGATTATAAGTGGAAACTTTGCGCTGACTTAAAAGTGGTTGCTCTACTCACGGGCCTGCAATCAGGATTCACAAAATATTGCTGCTTCCTTTGTGAATGGGATAGCCGAGCCCGAGATAAACATTACATCGTACGGGACTGGCCTCTGCGAGAAAATCTTATTCCTGTCAGAAAAATGTCGCCCACAATCCTTTGGTTCCGAAGGAAAATATTTACTTACCACCTTTACACATCAAATTTGGATTGATCAAAGAGTTTGTGAAAGCAGTGGACAAGACATGTGGCGCATTTCAATTTTTGAAAACTAAATTTCCTCGTTTTAGCGAAGCTAAAATCAAAAAAGGCGTTTTTGTTGGTCCCCATATTAGACAACTTTTCCAAGATTCGACGTTTATTGAACACCTAAATCGAAAAGAAAAACGAGCTTGAGTTGCATTTCAAAACGTTTGTAAGAACTTCCTGGGTAACCACAAAAGGGAACTGCTTTTAGCGTACAAGGACATAGGATGTAACATGTCTCTTAAAGTTCACTTCCTTCACTCGCATCTGGACTTTTTCCCTGAAAATTTAGGAGCAGTCTCAAATGAACACGGGGAACGGTTCCATCAAGACATCGCTAAGCTGGAGAAGAGATTTTCAGGGAAGTGGAATGCAAGCATATTGGCGGAGTACTGCTGTTTTTTAAACGAGAGAGCTGTACCTCAGGGTATAAGAGGTATTCATTATATTACGTAGGTAATATTGTGTTTGTTTTCTACACCTTCCGATAATTGCAAGATTTGCGATGTCTGTGAATTTTTCCTTTTGTCGTGTTGTTTATTTGTGTTTGTGTTAGTCTTTTTTTACATGTATGTTATTTTTAAGTCGAATCTAAATTAACGTATGTACATCGATTTATGTGTTTGTAGGTGTAATAAACTTTTTCACAAATACAATAAAAATTTTTTGCTACTATAAATTCATTAGGTGTGTACTTGTGCTATTGCTACACTGATTGTTCAATTTCTAATCATGTGAATGATGTGAAATACCATTATTCTATGATAAATCAATTATCTTGTTCTATTATTTGATTGTTTATAAAAATTTCATTAAATGTCTAACAATAAAATTTTGTCTACGGCTGATTAGTAACACCTGTGGTAACATAACCAACCTGAAACAATGTTGATGCTCAACTCATAGATCACGTAGGAAATTGGTTTTAGTGAAGTCCCTGTACTAGGTTTCATACAACTCCTTAAAGTATTTTTATTCCAAGAAAAACGTGTAACTCTTCCACAGTAACTGGTGCTCATGATGTTGATGCTGGTCTTGGCTGCTGTTGCAGAAACCTGTTTGTTTTTGTAACAATACAGTAGATAATAGAATAAAATATCAAGTTGTTGTGGTGCAAAAGTGCAGCCTGGAGCTCCAATAAATGGAAATCTTAGTGGAACAAGGACCTGATTATTGGTACTATATTATTATATAAAATGTTTAATCAATAAATAATTATTTAATAATGAAAACAAGTCACAAATTACTAGATAGAAAAGTTGTTAATATAAACGTCAAACTATTTTTGAGAAATTTTTTAACTTTGGAAGCCTCGTAGTGCTTGTTTGAGCAATAAAATAATGTATTCAACTTCTTCTAAATTGGGCGTTTTTTTTCGTCGTAGATTTTTTAAATCCTGGCTTCACTCGAGCCAAATGCATTAAAATTAACATTAAAATGTAATTGAGGCTGCATTATTGAAATCTGTGGCACATTTTATTAGAATTTAACGTATATAAAAAATAAATTGAAAAAGTGTTAAAATTAGTTAAACTTTGTTACAATATTTATTGTGATCTAATGGGGAAAGGTGGAGAAAGAAACAAGGAATGAAGAACCGTATCACTTCATAGTAATTAACCAGATGTTATCGCTTACCTTTTTGGCTAGCCTCGCCGCAGGTGGTCGTCGGGTTGAAGAAAATCCTAAGATACTCAATTAGTTCCGGTAAGCTGAATGCCCAAGTGCGCCACCTTCTCTCGAACTGTTATCCGCAGAAATTATGGTCTAGGGAAGAGAAAAGGAAAGCCTAGACCCGAAGTCTCCCCAAAAGAAAACATATGTAGTATTCACAATAACCATTTATTAAAAAAAATGATTCACTATCTCCTTCCAACGGAAGAAACACAACTGCGACGGTTACGCCACTGGTAACTCCTGACAATTATTTATATAACCCCACAGAGAAAAATTATTAAGCACAAATATCAATTACAAGTACACATATATAAGTAACAGCAAATAGAGTTTGGAAGCCACACAAGCTAAGATCGCTTACGTAGCTAATAATTACCGCGGCTACGGTAGCGATGATTTACTAGATAGACGCGTTCCCGCTAATTAACGTACAGTCTGGGGGACAACTTGATCAAGCGTCATAGGACCGGTAAATAATAATCATCAATTTAATACAGAGATACGGGTAACTCCCAAAATTCTACCTTTGATAAAATTTAATAATTACTGTAAGTGATTGAGAAGTTATCATAAATAATTGTAATGACTTGACCATTACACAGTTAAAATATTAAAAGAATTATTGTATAAAAAAATTATGAACTATTATAAAGTTTGACGTTAGGTGATTTTAACATGTGAAAGAATTATTGTATAAAAAGGTTATGAATTACAATAAAATTTGACGTTAGGGGATATTAACTTAAATAAGAAAACAATTATACTCGACGTCGTCTCCCACTTCCGCAATCATTTATATATATTTATACGAGGATCGATCTTAGTTGAAATATGTGATAAAATGGCGACACGAACACGATCTTTTGTTTCCTCATGCACGCATCGCGGCCGCTGCTAAACGAAGGCTACAGCGTCCGGTCGAAATAAGGTCGACAGCGAGACTCCCGCGACTCCAATAGAAAGGTGTCATAATTACCTCGAGTATCGTAGTAGTTTTCCTTACTTTGTCGAACATCCGAACTGGTTTAGCGCGTTCACCATTTCCCTTAGATTACAGATAAAAGCACACGCAGATCTACCTCAGAACAACAGACGAAGACGTCCGAAGCAAAGATCGAGTATCCAGCATCCACTTTAATATCACCCGCAACGTAACAAGGACAGAAAAAGACCCAAAGAAAGAAGCCACTTTATGTGTCTGGCCGTCCACAAGACATCGTGCCGATTTTATTTGCACCGGAGGTTCAATCGGATTTATTTCCAAAAGGCTCACCTCTCCGATGTTCCCCTGTTGTAAACCGATCCACAAACAGCATAAAAAAAAATATAATTCGTCGACGACTAACAACTTTCGCGCCTCCGTAGGCGTGATTTCGAACTACGGTTCGAGGACACAGATGTTACTGTTAGTTGCCTAACTCTCAGGCGGATTTTGACTGATTGAAATTTACACGTTACAACTTGCCCGTCTGAAGATATTGAAAATTTAAATCAATTTTAAAAAGAAAACTTTGTAGAAATAAAAGCAACAACAGTTCATTAGTAACTTTGATCAGTAGGTAAGTTTAGAAAGTTGGTGCCAACAAATAATTCGTGTGCAAGCACGGGTGTGTTAATAGCCATATGGTCACTTGTACGAGCATTTATTTGGCTTTATTATAGACGAAATGTCTTTACTAACAGAACAAGTTGTGCAAAATAGTAATTGAACAGTGTTTATCACTACGTTAGTTTAGGAAATACATACAATTTATATTTTCTGATATTTTAATTTATAACACTGTAATTTTGTAGCATTTTAAAAAATGAAATTACCGGATTAAAATATAATTAACGTATAATGAGATTTATTTTTAATGAGATCCTTGACAACTATATGCTTTACTTAAGCACACAATTATTCAACGTAAAAATTATATAATAAACGTAGAAACCAATAATTAAAATTTTGATTAAGAATAATTTTTTTTGTTTATGTTCAAGATAAGACAATAAAAATATTAGCAACAAATAAACTATTAAATTTAATTATAAAACAGGAATAATTTATTCCGATAACATCAAAATACTTGAAATAGAACGAAGACAAATTTGACATTGCATTTTTATCTATAAAAACAATTTAGATATAGTAAATTATAATAAAAAAAGTAATAAACACTAGTTTTTAGAAAAATGATTTTAATTCTATTATTATATTATAAAAAATACTGTATGTATACGGTAATGATCAGAAAAACATTTTTGAGGCGGCAGAAGCAAATAATACAGTACAATATGCAAATTTTCTATCTCCTTCGGGGCATGTTTCAAATCAAGCACAGTTTGTTTTTCTGTTACACAAAGTATAGTTGGTTTAATACAATTTTTTGTACTTTGTTGTTTATGTAAAAGATGTATTCTTTTCAATGGAATATTTATCTTTCAACTTATGTGTACGACTGTAACAAAAGTTAAATAATGTTTACAACCTTACAATACCAAAGCATTTAGTATAAATTACAGAGTTGTATGTTCAATGCAATTTTAATTTAGTTTTAAATAAAGTCTAACTAAATTAAATTACAAAAAACAACAATTAATTAATAAAAAAAAAATCTTTAAAATAACGCAACGTTTAGTTTAACAATTAAACACAAGTGTAATAAAGTGAAAAGTTGAAAACAAGTTTAATCTAATTTTTTTAGTACCACGGATTATTTTACGTTTGTTACTCAAATGTGTAGTAGTAGTTTTCCATAAACAAAAAAAAATTCAGTCAGCTATGCCGTTTACTTACCTTTCTTTGAGAGGGTTTGTGGTAATCGTTACCAATTTCTCTAAAAATTATAAATTTTTTTACACCAGATACTTTGGTCTTAATTTTTTTGGTTAATAAAATTTATTTTAAATTAATTGTTCTTTCATAAAATTTGCAAATTATATTTATTTACAATTTAAACAACGTAAAAATATTTTGAATGTCATATATGTTAAAAAACCGTAACTGAAAAACTAAACTAAGATTTATGTTACATTATGTCTTTATTGATATCACTACAGTTTTCGGTATCTGACAGTAACAGTAACTTTATGAATGCTTGAAATTATTTGCAAATAATTCTTACTCACGCTCACTTAAGAAAATAAACGCCGAAAAGCAAACAAGGGAACATATATATTCAGTCGTTGTTAAAAAAGCTTTATGCAGAGTTGAATAAATTAAAACTGATACATTTGTAACACAAAAAAATTTCAGAAACCAAAATAATAATAAGAATGTTAATTTTTTAAAACTATTGATAAAATGTATTTAAAACGTTTTTAGAATGCCATCTTGTGGTAAAAATACCACATATAATAATATAGAAAACTATAAATTAGTACGGAGGGTAAAAAAGTTGTCATTGGATTTAATGACAGCAAAAGTCAATGATCTATTGACAAGTGACGCTGTCAAAATCCCAACTATAAAATAGGTTAGGAACAATGTCAGTACAATTGTGAAAAACAACACCAGAACTAGCAGACAGCTGTTTCGTTCTTTAGGAACTCGTCAGCGCTAGGATACACCGATGTGTTTCCACAACCATACCGACAGACAACCGTACTCTTTTATGTCGTGTAAACATTACTAACATATTTAAAACGTTTTTAGAATGCCATCTTGTGGTAAAAATACCACATAGGATAATATAGAAAACTATAAATTAGTACGGAGGGTAGAAAAGTTGTCATTGGATTTAATGACAGCGAAAGTCAATGATCTATTGACGCTGTATGCTAAAAAATAAAATCTGAACATAATGCTTTCCATAATTACAAAGAAATTGTAAAAAGTAGAAAGATAAGCAAAAACACGAAGTTAATAATGTATAAATCAGCGATAAAGCCCGTGGTAACGTACACAAGACAGACCATCTGTCTAACTAATCAAGACGAAGAGAAGATGAAGATTTTTGAAAGAAAAATAATACAAACAATCATGGGATCCAGGAAAATAAATGGAGAATACAAACAAGTTACGAATAAAGAAATAGATGAGATATTGCAAAATGAGACCATAACAAATTAAAGCTAAGAGGATGAAATAGTACGAATCAAGAAAACCAAATGAAGTGGTAATAAAGACAATAATGAAATGGAACCCATCCAACAACAGACAGCAAAAAAAACCTAAATTACGATGGGAAAGTGAGGTCATAAACGATGTAAAAAGATGGGTATAACTCAAGTAAAAGAATGTCAAAAAATCACGGAGACAGCAAAGCAGCACATCAGTTTATAGAAAACAAAGCGAGAATACACAACAAAGTGACGAACTGCTGGGCTGAAAAGTAGTCTGAAGAGCTCATTTGAGCGGCTCGAATTTATTAAAATAATGTACAGTCATTTATATAAATAACATTGAAGTATCTTCTACACATTCCGCCTAAATACATAAATATCAATGTTTTTTTTATTTTTCGATTAATGTATCTTAACTATACAGTTGCCAATCAAGAATTTTTGGGAAATTGATGGAGAGAAATGTGCTTATTCTCATATGAATTACTAAAACAGCCTGACACCAAGTAAACACTTCCCCACCTTTTTCTACAATATTAAAAATTATAAAAAAACAATTACAGAAACTTGACCCACCGCTGTAAGTTAATTAAAAAAAAAACATTTATAGACCATATTGCTAATATAAAAATAAAAACAAATAAACTTACCAAATATATAAACACATAATTGTAAATACCTACACCTACTAAATATAAATAAAAGAATAAAGAAAACAACGATAAAAAGATATAGAATAAACACAGAAATATAAATACTCGCACCTACTAAAGTTAAATACGAGAATAAATAATCACATATAAATAGCACAAAAAAATACACAGCTCAAAATACGAATAGATGTTTAAAAATATAGGTTAGTACTCAGGTAAAACTTTGAAAAACTTTCACTCCGCTACACTACGGAGCGCTGCGATCGATTTATGTTTTGTCGAGCTATCTAGAGGGGCCTTAAAGTGCACGTTTGTTTCTTTCGTGAAAATTACCAAAGGTAATACAATTTCGGCAGCCAATGGAAGTACTTATTCTATGAGGACAATTTAAAATTTATCAGTTTGACCAACCTGAAAATATTAAAAATATGGTTAGTAGAAAAAATATGTTGAGTTTGTCAAACATTTCTTTGTTTATTTTAAACACTTTATTAAATCGTTAAAAATTATAAAATTAAAGATAATAGTTAAATGTAATTTTACTATAAAAATCATTGCTAATAAAATGATAATTAATAAATATATGGCATTACAAATGTAATTTTTACATGCTTGCAGTAATTTAACATTTATGATTAAATATTATTGTAAAAAACATAAATAAAATACTACAGCTATAATTATGTAATTTTTATTATTAGAGATATTTAATCCTAATGCAAAAATCTACACATTCCTTTAGTGTGTATGTTTGTAACTGCGTGAGAATAATAAATTCCGGTAGGAAATAGCTATACTACATCAGCAAGATGCCATTCTCTAGATAGATGTTCGTGTTTAAGTAAGTAGAATTTGAACGTGAGTGTGATTGAATCGTCAAATTTAAATTTAGTTAAATTTAGAAAAAAACGTAACTTATGGTTTTTTTATGAATTTCTGTTTTTCGTTATTAAAACATCATCAATGTCTAATTATGTAATTAAACAAAACCTTTGTGTATAAACTAAGTTATATTAAATATTGCATACTATTAAAGTAAAAACAATTTTGTAAAAAATTTAATTATTTTGAAATTAATGAACGTTGTTTAAAGTCAAATACTGTTTTACGTTCACATCTGACTATGTTCTATGTTTGGTAGTGACGTTTCCTCTGGCATTGCTTTTTTATGTTGTATATAAACAAAAAAAAACTATAACGTAATTACTAGATTTATATATCGTAACTATATCAAAATTAAACTAATTTATACTAAACTTATCAAAACATTTATGCAACATAATAAATTATTATTATTATATAAAGAAGAATGCACGCGTAAATTTTAATAAAATTATTATAAGTTAACAAATCAATAAATTTGTATGTTAAATATATTTATATAATACTTTCTTTAATATTAAAGAGCAAAGCAAATAGACTGCTAAACAAAAATAAATTATAAGATAACCAAAAAAATATTACAGTAAATTACAAACCTTAATTTTTCTTGTATATATAAAACTTCATAAAATCTTAATAAAAATTAAAATTGCTTTTCAAAGTTTTAGGTCAAATATATATATGTATATACATTTTAATACCAATACAGCATAATAGACAGAATCTTCAACCTAAACAAACTTTATTAAATTACAATGTTTGGAATTTTTTATTGAAATTAATATAAATTAAAAATAAACTTGTTAAGTTAAAAAATAAAAAAAACGTCAACTTGAAGAAAACTTCTTTTTCTAGATAAATAAAAGTGATTGTATGTGCCATCAAAAATGTTAAGCATTACAAAAATTGAAAGTCAATATAGTAGCGTTTGATTAAACGGATTTGGTAAAGGTTTAGTTCAATCAAGTAGAAATTGAATTGAAAGCGCATTCCAACTTTGAAGTTGCTATTAACGTTGAGCAGTCGCAGAGTACGACGAATTGTAATCAAATTTTAACAGAATTGTAGGTACGGATGTAAACGACTATGTAACAACAATTAGTCAGTTAAAATATAAGAAACAATGATAATATTTTTCTATTCTTAAATGACTTTAAAATTAAACAAATTCGAAATGTCAAGATTTTACATTAATTCTTAAAATAAATTGTTTTAAATTTTAATAATTTACCATACAATAAATGTTTTGTTAAAATAATTTTTGTTATTAGTTTAATTTATTTTTTAAATTTTATTAATGTCTAAAAAAAGCATATGTTTTTTTACAAAACAAATTATATCTGTTTAATTAGTATAATACAGGGTGACCCAAAATAAGTTTCCCGTTACGACATCTATTAAATGTGCTTATCTTAAGTCGGTAGCGCCATGGTAGCACTTAATTTAACAATAAATAAATAATAAATTATTAAAGGTTATGTTTTGTTTGTTATGTTTGTATGTATTTTTTTTATATGTGTAAAATGTTTATTATATAACTATTATCTATGTCGATCGTCAGTATTTACAGGGTGTCCCAGATTACGTAGATAATCTCACGGATTCATATAGAAGACATAAAAATGATATGACCAGTTTTTATACACCCTTTTTCTTACGGCTTTCTTACGGAGATACGGATTGATAACGGACGCCCCTGGAAACCGTTTGTTTTAAAATCGTTTTAATATAAACCTTTTTATATATATTCGGCTTATTTAGTTTGCCAAGAACACCTGCACTAATACAGTAAAGTAATGTCTGTACGATAGAGACACAACAATAATATTTTTCAACAACTTAGATCTTAAATTAAAAAAAAGATACTCATGACCGACATCGATAAAATTGACGAAAACAAAATATTTTTGTTCAATATGGTTTTTTTTTGCATTGGTTGTTTTTTTTGTCAACTGCTGTGTCAATAGCAATGTCAGAATGTATTAATATCTTAGTTTTTTTTCTTATTTAGTTGGATAATTAGTAATGGAGTTGACGTTTGCTGAATATGCCCACATGCATTTTATGTATGGGTTTCAATCATGTAATGGCTTAGCAGCCAAAACGCTAAATAAAGAAAAAATTCCAAATAAAAAAATTCTTGATAGGAATAGCTTTGTTTGTTTTAGTTTTTATCTTTGTCGCTGCGGACCGCGTTAATTTTTATTCTGCTCGCTTTTTAATTGTTAAAAATAAAATTTTCTTACTTACGTTTTTTTTGCGCTGCCGTTCTTCAGTTAATCGTCGTGGTTGTGCTAGGCTTAGCTGTTGATCTACGGCGCTAACCCTATAGCCCTTTCGCACGACAACACAAAAAAACCCACGTTTTCCGGTACCAAAATTTAATGTTCTGCGACACAAAAAGCACATGTGCATTCTATGCAAGCGTAATTTACAAACTGGCTTTTTGCGATAATTGCCGCTTTTCTAAAAATGGATTTTGCGTATTAAAAGAAAAATTTATTCTCAACATAATGTAATTATAAAATAAACTTAAGCGTTACGCGGTGTTAACAATCTGTATTTTTCGAATGATGATTTTAAAAAATTTTGACAAAGCCAGCTACAATTGTAAAAATCAAATGAATTGCAAAAAAGGTGTTGAAAAAAACGTTTTTAATATCGTAGAAGCATGAGCTTTATTGGCCAAAATTGATGGTCGCTAGAATTCCTAAAGGCTAACAAATAAATCCGTACTATTTTTAAAGAGTTTTATTTATTTTTCTTAAGGATTTTGTACAGGGGATGCTGTGTATCAGATCGGCCCAAAACAAAAATGTAAATTTAATTGGTTCAGTTTTCTTTACAAACGTAGCTGGATTTTCTAAGTATGGCATTATAGGCTTATATAATTTGCATTTATGCGCAGAGGAAAATTCTTATGTTTCTACCATAATAATAATATAATAATATATAATACATCATCAGCATCAGTTTGAACCATTAACGTGTGGGCCGGAATTTAAAAAAAAGGATTATTGGAGTTGATTTACCCGCGCTACTTTGCACGCTTCAACTTGATTTTTTGACACTTTCTGTATTTTTTCTGTGTGTGACTATTGTGTTGAAAGTGATATAATATAGAAACATGGTCGACAAAATTCAAACAATCTTGTTAGCGCGTTTTAGAGAACAGCATTCAATTAACCGCGCAATGTGTTGACATGTTAGCCATAGTATATTGTTTTTAAACATCTCGCTTTTCCAACTTTTTCAACGCTGATACTGTTCCAAATGCGTACGTACAGTACCTATCTATTTATTTTGTAGACAAACGCAAATTGCCCGTTGCTTTCTTTGCCACCCGCTTGCACCAAAGCGTATTTTATTTTGCTTTTACAACACGCTACAAAAGTACTTGTCCATACGATGTTGTATAAAAAGCAATTTTTATCAAAATGGAATTTCCTAAATGATAAGCAAATTTATATTGATAAGAATTTAAGATTACCTATTTGAATTCCTAGTGATAAATTCAAAACAATTTTAAATATAATTTTTAATCATATTTTATTAATTCGTGAATTAACCTTAACTTTTAAATGTATTGTAACGAATTTTAAAACTAATTTATTTATACTAGTAAAATTTTACCTTGTTTCAAAATATTGGTATATGCACTGCTTTTATTAATGTTATATATTCACTTTGTCCAGCAGTTTCTTAATTTTTCTTTAAATATTTTTTTTTTGCTCGTATCATTTCTTGTTTACAGTTTAAAAAAATTTCTAAAATACGATATTGTTTATACGCATCAAAAACTGTTTTGTGTTTGTTAAAAGCTACATCGCAATCGATGTCTCGCCATCTAGGGGGTAATCAATTTTTTTACGATTAAGTAAACGTGCACTCAATCAAGATGTCTAAACAAACTTGGCCTAGTCAAAATCGAATGACCAAAAGTGAAATTGAAAGCAAATAACGCTACATAAAATGTAAAACAGTAGGATACTACCTTACTCGAGTCACATGTAACACTGGTTTACATATACCTGTAGATCGGTTGACTCGTCCAGAGCTCTGTCAAAGTTCCTAATTCTTAGTCATCACAAAAGAAATTAGCTAGAACACAAAAGTAAAACAGCACCATACTTCGCACTGAATGTAGGTTAGAACATAACCAAAATTACAGCAATACATGAGTTTACTTATACAATCTAATAATTGACGTTACGTTTACTTAACTTAAAAAAACTAACATCGTAAATTTTTCATCGGCTGCTTTTAAAGAAATCTTGTAGATAACGCTCGTACGTAGTAATTACTCCAAATCAAACGACAGAAAATTATAGACAAATTGTCTCTATCAGAAATCGTAATTACAATCGCAATGGTTGTATTATATCACATAACGGCACTCGTCCGCCCTTTAGCATCGTAGAAAGAAAGATGTACGAAGTCCTTGACTTTCACCCGCCATCATTCACGTGTTTTTTTTTCTTTGGAAACGGTTACAACATTCAGGAAGAAAGCAACCAAAAGAACGAAAGAAAAAGCTCTGTAACAATTTTTCTAATTTAGAAACAACAAAATTTGGATTAGAAAACTTAGCAGGCTAAGAATTAACCATTTAAATCTAACTTTTATCGCAGTATTAAAACTACGTGTGATTAGTAACGCAGTGAAAAATCTACAAGAACCGGCCAAATGCGATTAAACATTCGGTAACCTTTAGACTTAGTCCAAACCTGTATGTTATTGTAGAGGCAAATTTAATATTTACAGTGCCAAAAAGGAGTAAATAAATTATTAACTGGTGTGTAAATTTGAGAACGTTTTTAATTAAAAAGAAAACGTAACAACACAGTAGGCGGTTGAACTAATAAAGCTAAAGCCCCTTCTATTTGCAGGTCTTACGACCCAGTTTCTTAGAATGCAATCGGCAGTTCAGCGTATAACTCGGAGCGGTCACATCCTTTCTGACTCTCTTTTTCTGGTCGATGTTAACTGACCAGTGCAGCATTCCGAACTCAGCTTTCACTCGTCCATAAATAGGGGGTAGCAGTGGAACAAGGCGGGGATATAGTGCTTAAGCACTCCCTCCCTTCTTAAGGGACAATGTTGCACGACGAAATAAGTCGACGACCAACCTGTGACTAAGCTAGATCATAGAGATCTGTGACTTAATTTTTTCTTGGTTTTAGAAATGAGGACATTTATTTGAAATTGATTTGTGACCGAGAAAATATGCAAAAACTATCTTCAGGATGTCTTCACAAGTTTTTCTTTACCACAGTTGATGCATATTGTTTTTGTATTACGGCATTGACTAGATAGATGATTGAATCTAAGACACTTAAAGCATTAAATTACCCTTTGCTTGTATAGCTCGACAGGACAGACAACACTATCAATTCCTACATAATTCTTCAAAACTTAAAATAACTGCTTGTGTGGGGTAGGAGTAGTTTCTCCATTGTTTATTCGTTTACGCGTTATTCTTTTAGTGTGTGTAATTGCATGTGTGCAAACAATGTTATTTATTAAATAATTCTCATCAAAAGAAGTTCCAACGTCACATATTACACTTTTCCGCGATAAAAAATTATTTGGAATGTAAGCCCTCAATTTGAGAGGCAACAGAAAGTCATTTAATACTAGGTCATTAGCATCTTTTATAGATTTTAGTAACACTTTGATTCGGTTTCTTCCGACCCTTTTAAAGTTTAAAATATTTTGAATGTTTAATTTGTTGTGTAGTAAATGACCAACCATCATAGAGTGCAGGGGTCTAATATTTTTATCGTTAGATTTGATAAATACGTAAATACTTTGAGTGTAATACCCTTGTTTATATATATTATAGTTAGACAATGACTGTATAAAATTGGAAACATTAATTTAGATGCAAAACTTGAGTAGTTTTGGATGCAAACGCAAAATTGACATATTTGGCGCTGCTTTTTTTAAAATTACAGATTTCTAAGTTACAGATCAGTATATTCTCTTACAGTAATCTATAAAGATACAGTTTCAGATATTTGGAAAAGACATACATTCTTTTTTATTACATGTAAGATAACCTTGAAAGAAAATTATTTCTATGCACGATAACACTTATGTTATGAAATTCGGTCTACGTAAACAACTGGTATTCTGAGAAACATAATTATATAATAGAAGACAATTTTATAACTGAAAGTACAGTTTCTAATTTGTATATATTTGTTTATAGTATTCGAGCAATCAAACAATAAAATAAACTACCAAATTTGCAAAATTTCTACTCAAATTCGATATAAATTAGATTAAAGTTAACACATGCTGATATAAAAATTATAAATAATAATTTGGGTGGGCTGGCATGTTTAGCTAAGGATGGTCCTTTTATGTCAATAAACAAAAATATTCTACATGTTTCTGTTTTTGCCATAATAAAAACACATCTGGGATTTGGTATATTGTAGGTAATGCTGGTATTATTTCTGGCCGAATTCCTACGTTTTTAACTATGCAGCTCACGCTGCTTAATAGAATCACGTTAAGACTTGAGGTTTTTGATAACAATAACCGAATGATAACAATATACGAAATTCAGGAAAAATGCTTATTTGTTAGAAAGCGGTAAATACATACAGCTTGTATGTGATAAATTATTTAGAAGGTGAAATCAAAGCGTATATACAAGCAAAAAAAATTTTATAAAACCTTTAAAAAAATCTGCATTTTGAGCCAACAGATCTGACGCATTAAACAGTTTGTTGACACCGTTAATAAAACGAAATTAAAAACAACGTTATGATGCTTCATTCACTGTTTTAAGAACTACACAATTCTTCTCAGAAATTTGCTGACACTAAAAATAAATACAAAACAACGTTATTACATAAGACGTAGTTAATTTAATTTGTTATTCTAAGAAGGCACGTTCTTTCCATGTTAATTCACGAAGATAACGTATTTACAGATGTTAAAATAATGCACCGTTTCGTAAATCAGTCAAAGTATTTTAATAAAAAAATAAGATAAACATGCAAAACAACTATTTCTAGAGTACAATGATAAAATTTTAGACTCCTAAACAACCGTATTGTGAAACTTCAGCTCAAAAATGCATACAAAATAAGTTATTGATCATGTATAGAAACAAACCTGAGAATAAATTGATACACCTAAATTATGATTACTGGAAGCAGCGTTTTTTCTATGTAGCAGCGTGCGTCCGGATTGTTACTTTATTAAAGTGATAACATTACCCGATTAAAAATATTATCCGTGATTCCGATAAGCGGCGTGCGCTGTAAGTTATTGCTAAAGATACATCTAAAGTGCTAATAAGCTTCTACATTTATATTTTATGTGCCTTTTGAGTAATATAAAAATTAAAAAAAAATTTAATTAGCATATCTTCGTTGGTTTCCGGCTTGAAAAGAAAATTAAACAAAGTAAATGAAACAAACCACTCAACCGATTATAATTTTATAGAAACGTTTGCAGGATTGTATTCATTTTATATTTTGTTTATAAACAGGAATTTAAGTGTACGAATTATTTTTGCACTCAGAGTTTTTTTTTAATAATCAAAAACGTTTTGAGGCTTTGCATTTAATTATTACCTTGTTTTCACTATTGCCATCTAACATGACTAAAAAATCTGTTTCCATATAAAACTATCTCATTGTCTAACTATAATGTACATAAACAAGAGTAATACTTAGCTTTTATAAAATCAAAAATTCGTGGCGACCTTGTTGATAACTCAGGCATTGACATAGATTCCACATGTCTTTGATAATCTTGTTAATCTAGTGTTGTTAATATACATTTGTAAAACAAAAGAAAAAGTACAACACTAATTTAAGAACAGAAAGTATTATTTTAAGAACGTGTTAAAGCAATCGTGGTCGAATATCGAATACAAAACAAATATATTGATAAAAATTGAAGATTACTTACTTAAACTAAATTTTCCTCGTTAATTGGACTTGACAGGATTTCTTTAAGGTTCTTCTACGAGGAGGGGCATCAAAACACTTTACGTGTCTGTTGTGTAGTTCACCTTTTGATTAAAGTTACACTACCACCACCACCAATGTTGGTTTTAAACGTTTTTTTGGTGCTAGTTCTCCACGTACTGCTGCTAAACTTCTTTTACATTAACCAGGGTTTTAAGGGGTGGAGGTGGTACAAAGCATTAGGGCGTAAACAGTGTCTATATAATGCGACGTTTTGTGCAGCTAAGTGCGCACTTCTTCAGGCTTATTTATAGACTAGAAAACTAATGTCTTAACCTGCACTATAAAAACAATTAATCAAATAAACTAACAGTGAAAATAAATTAATTGAACACGAGAACAAATACACAAAACAGTAAGAAACGTGAACGTAGACATAACTTTTAACCTTATTATATCATTTTGTATATTAACCTTAACACATATTTCGTTACAGGCTTTTTTATAGAACTTTCTAAGTTCTATAGAAAGTTTCATAGAAAGTGTTTAAACATTTCTTATCGTTAAAACAGCGTTCTTAAAAACAACGCATTGCTTGACTATTGTTTTGTCGACTATAATTGTAAAATAGGTCACCACCAAAAACCTTTTTATTTTCACGGGATTATATAGAGCCTATGTGTATTTTGAAAATCCATACTAAATATTGGTAAAAATTTTTTAAAAATCAGATGAGTAGTTTGCACAAGTTTACCTCTTTATAATAATACTATAGATTTACATCTTCATATATAAATATATTATTTACAACATAATTTGTAAAAAAAAAATCTATTAAAATTTTCTATACTTTAAATAAAAATCGTGTCAAATTTACATTAATGTGCTATAATGCCACTAAAATAGGTTATTTATAATCTAATCAAAATAATTTATAGAAATTGAAATACCTAGAATCAAAAAATGTACTGGTAAAGAAAATTAAATAATTTGTTTTATTAATCAAACAAGAGCAAATACATTTATTCTAGTCTAAAAATGTTATTATGCATCGGTAGTAGTAATAAATAGTAGCAAAATTGCGTAAAGTAGTATTATTATTCTGTTTCAGAAGAGCTTTTAAAAGATCAAATATTTTTATCTTCAAAATGAAATTTTAAATTTTTTAGTAGTTTTTGTAGGTTGAGTACAAAGTAACAGGATTTAGCAGTAATTCTGACATAAGCTTACACTTACACGACTGATGCATACCATTACATAATCGCAAAGCCGCGCGCATAAGTTTAAATAACAATTATAATCTTCTTGTTTTTTAAAAATGTTTTTTTAATCATTTACAATTACTTCAATTATAAAAATTTTTCTTGTATAAGTACAAAGTAGTTAGTTTAAAACACAAACTATTAAGAGAACGAATTCAATTTTTTTTAATATTATTTTTTTTATATAAGAACTTTTAAACACGATTTGTCGTTGAAAAAAAGTCACTAACTATCGTTGCTTTAATTTTATGTAGATTACACAACTTTTGGTAAATAATTGTATGCTACATGATCTGAAGACATGTTTTACTCAGCAATTATTCTTTATTTGCCTCAAAACAAAATCGTTTTAAAGCTTATCATGTAAATAATACCCATGCAACATAATTAGTTAAAAATTACTTAAATATTTGATGTTTTGAGTTAATTACATAAATAAATGTTAATTTTATTTAGAAAACATTTTACAATTACTTATAAACAAAAAACATCGTACAAACATTAGATGACTTATAAAAATAACTAAAAAAACAGTTATTTCAAAATGATAAGTAAGCTTTATTGATTACATAAATGATGCACAATTTAAAAGCACAATACCGGTTTTCATAATCGAGTTTTGCATTAATAATTACGTAATTGTTAAACTATATGAATGCTGAACTAAACTGATATAATGGTGTTTTTTTACTAAAAACTCCAATATTTAATTTGAGGTTGTAAAAATAAATTAATAAAATTAAATTGGCAACATATACATCACAGTTATATTAATAACAACAAAATAATTTAAAATTGTTTAATATTATATTAATAAATACATACGTTAATTTAACATTAGTTTAAAAAGATTTAATTTGAATTGATTTTAAATATTTAACTAATAATGCTTTTTTACACAATAAACAATTTTGTTGTTTCAAAAAGGAAAGTAAATTTGGTCTTTACAAATGACAACAAAGTCAATCAAACAATGTTCCTTAAACACTATAGTACAGCCATAGTCATTCGAAATGACCCTAAAATGAGCAATCCCGCACGTTCAGTCACATTCTAATACTATTAATCGTATTTATACCTGTAAATATATCCTAAGGTTATAGTTTTTACTTTGTCGTATAAATACAAAAAGGTGATTACCATTACTTAATTTTGTATGTATTTCTCAAATCATACGAAAAGGCTTTTAAATATTACTGTCAAATAAACGTTTTATAAAACCAAAATTTTCTTTATATTTTTTGTGCGAATTAAAAAATAAACACTTTTTTCTAATTTTGAATAACAATTTATTAACATATTTTTAATAAACATAGGACATACTATATAGTCAAATTTTTAGGTAATAAATGTTTTGAATAAGAATGCCGAAATTATATTTGCAAAATTATTTAAAAAATATTTGTTACGTATAAATTTTAACTATTAATGTAATTTATTGAAATGTGTGTTCTGATAGTCACATTATTTTTGTATGAAGGATGTATAAAAAATGTTTGGTTATAAGAATATGCAGCATTTGTTACTATAATTTATAAACAATTTTTCTTATATAATAATTAATAAGTAACAACGATACATGTTTTTTGTTATAAAATAGCTGTTTATTTTTTCAAATTCTTAATTTAAATGTTGGTCTGGTTTATGTAAAAGGAGGTATTGTACCGGATATGCATCCTAGAGTTAAGCGGATTAACAAATACCTCACTTATTAATGATATGTTGTCAATGAAAGTGCGGTATTGCTCATTTTAAAGACATTTAATAGTATTGATCGTATTGACATCTATAAATACACTTGGAGGTTATGGCTTTTTGTTTGTCGTATAAATACAAAAAGGTGATTACCATTATTAAATTCTATACGGTGTGTTTCTTAAAATCATACGAGGAGACTTAAATATTACTCCGAAACAAGCGTTTTATGAAACCACAATTGCTTTTATGTTTTTGTGCAAACTAATAAACAATTCGACCGGATATGCATCTTAGGATTAAGCGTATTAATAAATACCTCACTTATTAATGAGTTTCATAATTACTTTTTGTAAATATATCATCAGGTTATGGCCTTTTGTCGTATAAATATAAATTTTTTTATTTACAAAATTGTAATATAAATTGGGAGTTCCTAGTGGTAACATCATTGTTTATGTGATTATAATATTTGGTGAATATGCCTCAAAGATTAGGACAAATGGATTCAACCTTAGAATTAAGAGGAAGTATTGTTGGGATGGCACAAGCAAGAATGTCACCTCGAACAATATCACAACATGTTGACTTATTGGTAAGCATTTTTCTAAAATATATTTTTTACATTGCATTGCAACACATTCAGCATGTAATAAATATGATCACTAACAATACTATTTTATTTAAGATATTGGAATCTATCAAATTAATGTCAAATTTTTAAATACATATATAATGTATAATGGCTTTTAATATAGTACTAATGACAAATGTAATCTAATACTAAGAACTTAATACTTTGTAGATTAAACAAGTCTGGCGATTGATTACGAAAGGTCAGGAAGTTGGTAATAGGCCACTTGTAAACAACTGACCACCTAAGCTTAGGATTACTTCTCGGCAAGAAGATGCGCACATACTCGGCTATACATTAAAAAGTCCTTTTACAATCTGCCAAAAAATAAAGGGAACGTAGAATATTAATTGCTCTGTTTCCACCATTCAGAGACGTTTACACGAATCAAATTTACATTGTACAAAACCGGCAAGTAAACCTAACATTACAGAGCGTGGTGCTGCAGCTCGGTTGCGCTTTTGTCGCCAATATTTTAATTTGGATTGGAGTGCTGTTATCTTTACAGATGAAGAAGTATTTTCTAGCACTGATCAATGTCCAACTACAGTGTGGAAACCACAAAACACAATATAGAACATGTTTTGCCCAATAGGCAAAGTGGTAGAGTGACAGCTGGAGTGTAGGGATAAATATTTCAAGCGGATCCAGGAGCGTTAGTGCAAGTGACACCATCTCGATTTACTTCAGAGCAATACCTGAATATTTTACATAATATCTTGATACATTCTGTGAGAAGAATATTTCCACAAGTTGAGCTGGAAATTATTCAAATAGTCCAGGATAATTCTCCTATTCATACAGCACGAATTGTTAGGGACTGGATTGAAAATCCAAACGAAGTTAAAATAATTGAATGGCCAGCGAGATGACCAGATATGAACCCAATTAAAAATATGTGGGGTGCAATGATCAGAAACTGAGATAGTGATATTCAATTTAGAACACCTGAAAATATTATCCAACATTCACAATTAGTTTGGGAACGTTTTCGGGGATCACAGTTGTGTGAAAATTTAGTAAACTCTATGCAGTCTAGATTAGAAGCATGCATACAAAATAATGGTTATTACACAAAGTATTAATTATTTCTATACAACTTTTAAATTGTTATTGTTTTTTATATGATAATATGTTTTTTTATTTAATTATATTATTAAAATAAACTACAATTGTACTGTACAACTGTAATTATACACGCATGCTTATTTATTAACATTTTATTAACGCAAAAGTGAGTAATAGCTAAATAACTATTATCAGAATAAAAATAATATTAATGAATACGAAAATGTAATTATGATACTAATTAATAAGTGAGGTATTTAACCGCTAAACAAAAAAAAAGAATGTGAGTATGTGAACAAAAATTTAAATAAATTGCATTATATTGGCACAAGTATTTATTCTTACAACGGAAAATTCTGTTTGATAGTATAATTTATATTTAAACGAAATTAAAGTTTCACTTTATTTATAAATAATTTTGCACATACAGCGAAATATTAATAGTACCTATGTAAAATAGTTTTTATAAAATCAGTAATTAGATTGTTATTTCGTCGCGTGAATGCAGAAGTATTCTATGTCGCAATATGCATTTTTTTCAGGAGAGCTTTTTTAAATATTATGTACAGTAAACATTTTTTTAATTATTTTTAAATGTATTTTAAACATAAAATATGATACTTAATTAATGCTAATGCCACAATGCCCCAGCTTTAAGTTTTTAAGAAAACATGGACATACAATACTAGCGGAGTTCAAAATAATTATATGTCCACGGCAATGAACTTAGGATAGTGATCAAATGTGACTTAGAATAGTTTTGCCGAATAGAAAAACGAAGGATTGAATTTAAGTATTTCTTTTATTACCAATTTCTACAGGAATAAGTAAAAATGTGTCTCATATCTTAAAGAAAAAAAACTTTTTTAATTATAAACGAATATAAAATTAATTCGATTAGGTAACAAAGAATACTAAAAAATGCTTTAAACAAAAATGAACAAATCCAAGAATAAACATCAGCAAATATCAAATTCAAAATAGGCACAAAAGAACACAAGTGACGTAAATCCGACGATCTTATTAAACGAATGAGAATGTATTATTCACTATCGTCTTCGCTCACTACTTCTTCAGAAGTGAAAGGTGAATTTTTAAAAAAGTCATGATACTGGCTAACTATGGTTCCTTTTTTGCAAAGAAATTGCAAATGATAATATTTTCTGAAGGGGTATTTTATCTTTAAAAAGAGGTGTGAGCTGGGTGTCATTTATGTGAATATTCAGCTGTTTTCTTCCCCTTCGAATTAAATTCACCTTTTTAAAATTATTATCAGCATAATTCATTTTAAAAAATAGGAAATTTGGAGAATCTGGATTAAACTCAACCATTTTAAATTTACTTATTAAAAATTTATCATTGCTATCATCTTTATCAAAGTTGATAGCAATTTTAGCTTGAAGACCTTTTAAGTCATAAACGTCTTTCTGTGATAACTCGTAGACAGTATAATATGGTTTCTTTCTTTTTGCTGTTCTCACTACTGAATAGCATTGCTCCGGTGTATATACGGGAATATGCCTTGAGGCTTTTTCAATCACACTGTGGACACAATCTCCTTCAGTTTGAGTATTTCCGGGTTCCACGAATGTATGCCGAATTTTAGCTGAATGTTTTTGGGATAAGTAGCTGTATAAGGCAAAGAGGTATTTATTCCTATTCTGACCAGCACAATTGTCTAAATAAAACGAAAATTGCTTGATGCCTTTGTTTACGTGACTATCGATAAAGTGAAGAAGGCAACTTCCTATTTCTGAGGAACCTTTTTTAGCGATGCATTCGTACCACATATAGCACTGGCAATCTTTTGTTGCCAATTTAAAGATCTTAAAATTATATGTCGATAGTTTAAGTTTATAATATGCCAAACCAACATTCGATTTAGAAACTGGTAGCACTTGTTGCAAATCGAAAACAGCTGTGCATAATGTAGAACTTTGGCATGCTAATTCTTTGTCATTATTTTTTAATTGTCGAGATAAATCTCTATTTTTTAAATGCAGCGCATACTCTTCTTCCATTTCGTTTTTTTTTCTACTGGCAGATTATCATATTTGTGACAGATATCACATAAATCCTTTTTCGGTTGGAAGAATGAAATATTAAATTCCGTATTAAAAATTTGGCGATAAATACTTTCTGTTGCTATTTTTGGTAATTTATTATCTTGACAATATTCCTGGTAGAGTAAACACGTTTTTGAAGTATTTAATGTAGGTGGCAAATACTTCCGCTCGGTGGTCTTTCTACAATAATGACTTTCAATAGTCTCAAAAGAATTAATGTGATTTCTAACAGTGTCTTTTATTGAGTCGTCTAATTTTGAGTTCTTGCAAGCTTTGCCTCTTCTGTTTTCCATTACCACACCCGAGCTTCTAATTTTTGCAAACACTGTTTGTATCATTTGTCCACTTATACTTAAAGTGTTGAGAAAAAATGTTTTGCAAACGGTTATCACCCTTTTTCCTTCGCATGATAGAGAGTATTTATAAGTTGTCTTCCTCCTGCTAGCTACTGCCTCACTTTGTCCTAGCTCTCCTTTTCCTGTCTTGTCTTCTTCTACCTCTCCTTCATTTGCAATTGTTGGACATTGTTTTGGTTGTTTTTTTCAGCTGCCTCGCCGTTTCCTACCTGACCTTCTCCTGCCTCACTTATATCCTTAATTCTTGGACGCTTGCGACATCGTTGTTTTTCTTCAGCTGTGACAAATTTGGAAAGAAAATCTAGTTGCCGGTTTATATCAGTTAACGACCAGAAATTTGTAAATATAGATCATCTTCCGTAAATTTTTCACTGCATTTATTTCTACAGTTCTGACATGGGGGTTTAAGTTTTCTTTCGGACTGTACGTTTACTTTCCAATTTACATATTCAGCACCACTATTTCTTGAACTTCTTATAACGTTTCTTCTCAAACTCTCGGTATGCCTCATTTTCTTCCTGCACTTCTTTTTTACATTTCGGCGTTCTATATCTACCTGTTGCTGTTCTCCTCTGCTGTTATATTCTGTGTCAGAGGGAACAAAATCAGAATCGTCGCTGTCGTAGTTTGTTGCAAATGGGTCAGGTTCAGAGGAAGAGAGGCTTGGGTCATCGTTTTGATTATCCTGTGATGTTTTACTTAAATATAATTGGTTCTCCTCATTACTAAATGAGTCGATTACTCTATTTCGTAAAACGTCACTATATGAGAGAAAATCTGTGCTACCACTCAAAGTAGAAGTTTTAAATGGTAGTAATGTCAAAGGTGGCTGTAAATTGCTCGACAGTCCCATAAGCTGCTGACACGTTGTTATACGACGTACTACAGTGTGTGTATCGCATTCCAATGGATTTTCCATTTCGTTCATCTGAATCATGTCACCTAAAAATAATAATAATTATAGTAATTATAGTTATTATTGACGCATACATACCGTCTACCTCTCTCGTTGGATTCTCAAAAAACTTCATGATTCTTTTGACTCTGCTGCTTGCCATATTGTTTTATGAGAAATTTTTAACGTCAAACAGAAATAGTGTATGTCCACTATTAAACTTGTAAAGTTAATTATGAACTATTCTATGTCCGCTGCTTTTAGGTCAAAACAATGCTATGTCCACTAAATTCACCAACATACACTATTAACATCACTTAACTTAGTTCTGCACTCAACTGAAGTGCACCGAGCTAATACTCGATTATAACTGTACGTCAAGTGGCGGGGGTAAGTTACCGTTGGGACTTACAATACTTCTGCACGCAATATAGTGGACTATTAGCTATGCATTGCCGTAAAAGACCGAATTTTCAAAAATATGGACATAGATTAGTTCTGCATCCAGGCGACGATTTACAATTTATCTTAATTTTATACGTTCAAAATTTTACTATCACTAAGTATGTATCTAAAATTATAGAAAGAAATGTGTGTTATTTTATTCGCATAAAAATATAAATACGGTCATAAAAGTAATACTATTTTCTAATGGTTTGAAAAATACATGTAAAATTCAGTAATGGTAATTCCTTTTTTATTTAAAAGACAATAGGACATAACCTCAAGGTATATTTACAAGTATAAATACTGGTAATACTAATAGAATGTGGCTGAAAATGCGGTAATGTTCATTTTAGGGATATTCCCAATGACTATGGCTGTACATGGGTTATTTACACATAACTGGTGATATTGTTAACATATATTACAATAGTAGATCTTAAGTTGTCCTCTGTAGTCAAGTTTATGCAATCTACAATCTTCAGCAATGCCTCTAATTAACGCTACCTAAAATAATTGTAATTTATCTAAGATTTGAAATGCATCTTCTTAAATTTATTTTTGTTTTTAAAAACTTTTACAAATTTTTTTAGATATTGATTAACTAGCTTTTCAGTGTTTTTAGGTAAATAGTCAGAAAATGAAATTTTAAATTTATCGAATTGCTGCAATTGTGATTATATAAGTAGGTACCTAACTCTAATGCCAACATAAAAAATACACGTAGTTGTTAATAACTTGCTATATTAAATTATTGTCGACTCAAAAAATTTACAGCGCTCCAGCAAAATAAAAACTTCGCCTGCTGGGTTCTGTTTTTCATCAAAGCTGTTGCACGGTAGAATTATGAAAATTTAGTTTTTTTAATTTTAATTATCTAGTATAAATCTTGTCGGTCATGACTAGTGTTATCAACTTAAATTAGAAAGAAATAATTATTATAAAATTGTTAACACATCTATACGTTGTGTCGCACGCTAGGGGTACACCGTGGGATTTATTTAACAAGGGAAAATTATTTTTTTCCTGCTTCCCAAATTAAAAAACCGCAAAAATTTTGACGCAGATTTAAAGTGGCACTTAAAACGTTTTTAAAAACAATTTTTTGATTATAAATTGATAATTAATAAATTGATTACAGGCATTTGAATTTCGAAATTTTGCAGGATTTTTGCGCATGCGATTCAGATCGGCCATCTTCGCTTTTTAAAGTTATATGGATGCTAAAATTAAATTGTAGCCCGTCAAATTAACATTATGCAACTTTATGTTTGAGGAAATAGAAATTTGAAGAGTAAAGACTACAAAAATTACATTTGAAAATTTTCTGTAGCAGACGAGAAAAAAAACAATTAATCAAACATAAATTTACATTTACATAGGTATCTACGAACACCAATAGGTCGAACACAGAAAGATTGCTCGAATAATCATCGTGCAGAAAAATTCATTTCAATTGAGAATTTGTGGCCCTGTAAAGGGTCTTTTTAACATTGTCGATCCGTTGCTTGGCGGAACGACCACGGCGAATCACCTATTTGGGTATGAGGTGTTCAAAAATGCCTCCTGCTTGAACTGAGTTAGCCGTTCAACAAATCTTTTTTCTGTTTCGGCTAATTTACGAATGGTAATAGCTTAGCTTATCACTTGAATTTTATCTTTTAGTGCGTCCGTATTTTCATACAGTTTTTCTCCTTTTAATAATTTTTCTTTTATGTAATTTCACAAAAAAAAATCAGGTGACCTAGCAGGCCATGCAATGGGACCATTCTTGCCTATCCTATGATTTGGAAAATGCTTCATTCAGAAGCCCAGTGTTTAGTCTAGCAGTATGGGCTGGAGCACCATCCTGCATAAAACAAACTTGGTGATTTTTACCCGGAACATTATTTAGTTGTGGAAACACTTCTTCTAGTAGAAAGTAATGATATTTCATGGAAGTAAGCGTACCTTCAATGAAAAACCAATAACATGACTTCCCAGCAAGCTCATCCAAACATTGACAATTTGTCGCTATTGACTTAGTCCATTTACTAATTTGTGTGGATTTTCGAAAGACCATGTACGATTATTTTGTCGATTTGGTCTTTCATCAAGTCCAAACAAACATTCATACGAAAAACAAATGTTTCTTACAAAATCGCGATTTGTATTGTTCATGTCGGTGATTATTTCACAAAATCTAATACGAGCATAATAATCGTGTGGTAATAATTCTTGATGGCATTGCCAACGGTAACTTTTAAAGTCGTCCTGTTTGAGGTACCTGAATGCTGACGACCGAGGAACACCTACATTAATTTCAATTTTTCGCAAACGAACATCAGGATCTTGGTCTACAGCTGCAAAAACTGCCAACTTTTGAGGGTTGTCTTCATGATCGTGAAAGGGTGGTAGACGCTGACATTTACATGGTGAATTTACGGAGCCAGTGGTTTCAAATAATTGTATCGTTTTTTTTGATACTCTTTAAAGAAGGTATTGGTCTATCTGCGAAAAAACCAGCAAAGTCTTCTCGAATTTGGACCTTTGAAACACCTCGAAAATATTGTTTTACCACAAGAATTTTTTCTTCTACATTCATTTTTGAAGTATGTAAAACAATTCTATCAAAACTGTCAACACTTAAAATGTTTTATAACAAATCAATGCTAACTTGATTTTTAATACTTATTGACATGAACATAATTCAAGTTTTTTTCATTTTGGAATCATAAGCTGGTTTATTAGCACGAAAATGCGGGCGCAATTTGGTTTTTTTAGCCTACAAAAAAATTTCAAATGTAATTTTTCTAGTCTTTGTTCTTCAAATTTTCATTTCCTCAAAACTAAAGTTGCATAATGTTCAGTTGACGGGGTGCAATTTAATTTTAGCATCCATATCACTTTAAAAACCAAAGATAGCCGATCTGAATCGCATGCGCGAAAAACCTTTAAAATTTCGAGTTTCAAATGCCTGTAATTTATTAATTTATCAATCAATTAATCAAATTATAATCAAAAATTGTTTTAAAAAAAGTTCTAAGTGCTACTTTAAATCTGCGTCAAAACTTTTGCGATTTTTTAATTTGGAAAACAGGAAAAAAATAACTTTAATTTACCCATGTTAAATCCCATGGGGTACCCCTAGCGTGGGGCACAAGGTAAATCAAATGTGCGCTTAAAGAAAATATTGCTATAAAATGTTAAACGATTAGTAAAATGTTTGTACTATATTTACATTTTTTTAAACAATAAGTAAAGACTAAAGTAAAGTTAGAATATAAACGTTTATTTGCTTAGTTATACTACGAGATAGCGCATTTTACACATCTTTGCCTACAGTTAAAGGAATAACATTTTTCTGTGTTATAAATCACAATTACGAATTACGTCAAAATTAAATTTGTTAAACTAATGAGTTAGTCACAATCACTCACTTAATTTTTAATTTGAAATTAACATTTTAAATTTGATTTAGTAACAGTTAAAAAAGTTTTAATAAATATAGTAGTAAAAAAATGTATATAGACCACGGTTGAGAAAATGATTATAACTTGCGCGACTTGTATCCCTTAACGTTTCGCGTATCGCTATATAATTTGTCGCTTAAATTATAATCATACACTTCTCAACAAGATTTTAGAAACATTGTTTTTATGTATTATTAATGTGGTTTCAATAACTTAATTCATTAAATAATAATAGTATTGTTTGTTTCAGGTTTCAACGCTAACAAATATGACTTGGTAAGTTCATACGTATTAATATGAATTTTGTGATCTATATACCTACTATACCGCCGTTTTTAATACATATTGTTTTATAATTTTTTTTCTTCTATTAGTAGTGGTAGAACAACTTTATTATTGCTATAAAGATGGAAAGGTTTTTCTTAAATAAATAAAAGAAAAACGTAATGCTTTTAATAGATTGGTCAATGCTAAATTTCTTGTTTTTTTATTGAGAGTTCAAAATTATTATAAAATATTTTTTTCTATTTTGACATAAGAATTGGCGATTCTTACTCTAATATCCGTGTAGAAATTAGCAATTTTTTACACGAATTTTTGTAACATTAGTTTTTTCAAAGTTGGTATCTCTGCATCGTAAGTTAACGTTACATGAAATTACTTGAAAAAGAAATCAATATTATTCTAACTTAACATTTAAATATAAAATGTTTATGCCATGATAAAATAAAGACATTCCATTGTTTCAAACCTATTTACTTATAAAGGTATAAACAGATCATTTCGTATGAGATTTTAGATTAACATCAATTTCAATATGTCCAAGTATAAGTGTTGCCAATTCAATAAAATAAAAAAGTTTCCCAATGTTGTTTTAAAATTAAAATTATACAGAAAATATTAAAATTGAATCGAATAGAGAAAATAATGTAAAACACACGTAGTAGAATACGTTTCAATCGCGGTACCGTTTCATTAACTTGCCGTTGCGCGACTCGTGTATGAAACCCGGTTTCGTGATTGAAACGCGTTCGTTTTGTAACTTGTGTTGTAATATACTATTCCGTCAATAGACTGTTAATTACTGATGAGAAAAACGGTTCTACGTATGGAAGAGTTTCTACCGCGACTGTTTTAAAGAAGTCGCGCTACATATTAACAGTTATTCTGAAACAATAGTTCCAAAATGTTCGTAGCTTTATGTATGAGTCACGAATACTTATATGCGGTTTCAGAGTGACACGCGACACTTATTCATATCAAAACCATAATGCAAACTATGACTAAAAAAACTGTGAAGATGTTTTTGTTTAATATATTATGTGAAGAGTACACAATGTGTATGCATATAGTATGTAATCAAAATCATTTTTTGTTTTCAAAATAATTTTATATATATAATGTTTTTTAGATAATTCATAATGGTTCATTTGCTATAGACGTCTTAAATAAATTTGAAGTTTTGCAAGACCCCGCAAGTCACCTAAATTACATCTAAAGTATCAAAACTTTGTATCATCAATCCTCTGTTGCTTAGGTATTTCTGAACAATGTTGACAAGGTAAAGTTCTACATTTTTAAACTTTATTGCCTCAACTATGACTGGTCACATCAGGGAATTAAGGCGTTCTTCACATTTAGCGAGACCAAGGCACAGAGCTTTCTAGTTCTTTTTGTGTCTGCGCGGGTTGTTTCGACCTATCGTTCTATGGTATTCATAGTGGATTTGCTAAGTTTAAAACCGTATTGACGTGCTGATAGACTCTTTGCCGTTTCTAGACTAGCGTTCAGTCTATCAACTATGAGGTTTTTATAGAATTTAGATATGGTGTTTAGTAAACAGAAAAGTCCATATGAGCTGGCTTCGTTTGGTGTATTTTTACTCTTATCTAAGAGAATGAGCCAAATTCTTTCCCACTGTTCCAGGAAAAAATGAGTTTGCAGTGTGTGGTTTATAAGGTGCGAGTTAGCATTCCTTCTTGAGTCGTGGATGCTGGCGTTGCAACTCCGTTTTATGATGATTGCCACAGATTCCGGCGTTATGTTACTGCACAAGCGCAAGAGCCGAGCAAATGCCTCTTCTTATTTTATTTCGGTCTATTTTATTGACGTTCCACATTGTGTAGAAATGCCAATCGCTAGTAGTTGACAAGTTCTTCATTATTTTATATGAAATGTACTTGCGATCGCTTAACGTCTCGTCTATCATCACTTTCCATTTACTGCTCATTGGGGATATTATGGCACTGGGTAAATTGCCCACGTTTATTATACTTATATATATTGCGTCATTTATTCCGACAGGAGCTGCTTCTTTTTCATTTTATGTATGCCGGAAGCTATGGCAAGTTTGTTGTGTAAAAGGACTAAAGTTTTAATGGCTTTGAGGACCTTAAAGAAGTGTTCCATGGAAGTGTTCGCCAAAATGCTCAATTTAATTGATCTGCATTTCGTCGTAGAGAACTTTTTTTGTTATTTTATTCAACGCACGCTGGTTTGTTGGTTGGCATTAACAGAGTGTTCGTTCTTTCGTAGGATTTTTACATTCCCACGGTATAAGCAATAAGAATTGGTGATTTCTGGTTGGCATTGTTTGTAGTGCAGCTTAAAGACTACTTGACCTAGAGTCAGCATTCCAAAACCATGTACGTATTGTCCGTCTTTTCCTTCAGTTTGTTGGAATCTTTTTTTGTGGCCGTCTAGATGCATTGCGTCCCATACCTTGTAGATGTTGGCGTTGTTCAGCAGTAATTGTATTTCGTTTACTTGCTGCTCCTTCACGTCTTTTACAAAACGAGGCTTCTTGCTCTGCTTAGTAAGTCATTTATTCTCTGGGTATCAGTATTATCTTGTGCAAGCTTGAGGGTAATGCGCGTTTAGTCATCCAATTGTTTTATAAGAACAATTACCTTATCCAAAAGGTTTGTCCGGATAGGGTGCAATACTTATATTGCGTATTCATAATCAAGTGGTTAAGAGATTAGGTTTAAGAACGGCGTTGCGTTGTCATTGTCATAGTTTATGTTAGTTTGACAGTCAAAAGGTAGACATAAAAATAAGATTTCAGTGTCTAGTTGTAGGTGGTCTAAGCGCGCAGACTATGTAATACTTTGCGTGAGTATATGTGATTTTGTTTGGAAACTGTAACGTTTACGGTTCATCAAGACAACGATTTAAAGTGTTTTATCTCTTAAGTCTTAAAACCATGGAGTTTTGTGTGGAGTGTCGTTGTTTTAGCGTGCCTATAACCGGTATGATAGCATCCTCCAAATTATGATATATCTACATATATCAGAGTTCTTTAATACACGGCAACCTTGCAAACATTTCCAAAAAAAACTGTTAAAATTCTCTTGTTTGGGATATGTTTAGTGCAAGGTGTTAATTTCAAAGTATTTGAATTCCGCGTCTAATGAAATTTCCAACTTTCTAACTGCGCCCGTAACGTAGATAATTATTTATCTTAGAATTCTTTGATAGCAATTGATAGATAATTTGCTTTGCACCCCCTGCTCCGATAAAGCCGGGCGACCTGTCAAACAAAAGAGCTCGATTTCTCCTATACGTTGATATTTAAAAAAAAACTGATATCTTAATTAATTCGGGATTTGCTGGGCACGTGCTTTTGAGGTAAATGTGAAAATACTTACAGAAGTAGTTTTAAGCACAAACGGTATCCTGTTTTTTAGGCATTTAAAATAGCTGGGAATAATACTACGGGATAAAACCACATCGTAAAGAACAATGTGAATGCAATTGTGTAAATGCCCCCATAGTGGTTTTGCCCTTGGGGAGATCATCAGTAATAGGAGATACACTCTAATGTAGTTCCTACAATTAGATTGACAAACCTTGTAAATTTACTATTTAAATTATTAAACACCGTACAATAAAACAATAACATTTTAGAAATCAAAATTTACTTTTAAAGTATTGAAATACATTATTTATAAACAAATCACTACTTAGCAAAAACAAAACAACACGCCAAATGAATACAAAATTTAAAGCGATGTATTCAAACAGTGTAAATTAACATCGGGGAATCTCTCTGTCTGTGTGTTAATGCTTTTGTGGAAGTACATCAAAATGTTTTCTTACTACTGAGAAACCCTAAAAAAGCAAAATGATCGTCCAGTAGTTCACTTTAGTGAGATTTTCACATTTGCATTGACATCGTTACGTTACAATGCCATACGTTGTAGAATATTTGTGACAACAAAAAGTTAAACTGTTAAAGCAGTATTAGATTGAACAACTGGAAATATATTATATAAATATTTTTATTTAAAGTTTTATATATTATAGTATAATTTAAACAAAATAATTTAAATGAAAATTAAATTTGAAGCAATTGGTTATTTAAATTGCAGCATGAAATGAAGATTAGACCGTAACGTTACAATATTGACATTTAGTTAGAAACTAAAATGCATTATAATATTTATATGCGTGTTATGTGTGTATTACTAATCTTAATAATAATTAAGAATTAACATTTTTTATTTATGTTTAATGTATTATGAATTACAGTTTTGTTGAGAAAAACATTACGTTAACGTTTTTATTTTTCTATTTAAAACTAATGTTACGAAAAATGTTTGTTAAGTCAGTTGGAAACAACCCTAAATAAACAAATTTAACGAACAAGTTGCAAATGATTTAAACAAACCCACTTTTTGAATACACGTCGTAAATTTTATCCCTGACTTTAGTTTTACTGCCGCAACAATATTAACTACTGGTTTTTGCGTTGCTTTTTTACGACTTTTACGTAGTTTTCCATCTTTTAAGTCTTTAGAAATTTGTTATAGAAACGGTATTGATTTAAAAATGCGTTAGGTTAATTTTTAAAACGATGTTACGGTTGGGATAGTTTGAAAAATAAATGAAATAAAATAAATAAATAACAATTAAAAGAATTAAATATTTTCATGCATAAAAAAATATTTTTATTACTATAGTTTTTTTGTGTAAAAATTTTGTATACAAACAAAAAGCTCGTTTAAAATACAAACTATAACTTATTTTTATAATATTTGGAGTTATGACATTCATTGTTTATAATAATCTCTACTTTTTCATACTTTTTTTAACGGTTTTATTAATGCTTAAAAAATAGAAAAAGTTTTAATATAATACTCAGAATAATTTTTTTATTAAATAAACATTTATTTTTTAATTTGTAAAGATTTTAGTTATAATGATATATACATATTTTTACTAGCAAATATAAAATTGCAATAGTGAAATATATACACACCTTCATGTTAAGAATATCAAATTAATACTTTTATTTTGCCGTTATTATTTATTATCGTTTTAATAAGCTTGGTAAATTTTCTATTTATACATAAACGTTTCAAACGCGACAAAAGTTAATTCAAAGTAAACTTCTTATTAAAATTTATAAAGTAATAATTCTTCTTAATACGCGTTAACTCTAAATTACAAAATGAACAATAATTTATAACCTTACTCTTGTTTTTGAATTATTTAGTACACTTAACGTTATAAACTGAATGTGTGTTACATATCATTTAAAAATAATAATTTCTTTATTCTATAAAATTCTATAAAATTTATACGTTTATAAAGTTTGTGTGAAATACATTTTTTGTCGTTTTTATTTTTTTTTCAATGTATTTATGTTTCTTTATAACTTTTTATTAGATAATTTTCATTTTTTTTACGTTTTTATTAATTCACATTTTTTTAATTTTACATACATTTTGACAATTTTTTTTTTTAATACAGTATAAAATATTTTCTACTTAATTTTAGGTTTTATGCAATTATTGACCTTTATTTTTATAGTTAATGCATACATATGAAAAAATTTTTTGTATGTATACAGTAACAATTCAATTTTATGATTTTTATTATCTCTATAACAATAAATACTAAATTAAAATTAATTTCATATACTAATGCACTCGATTTTATTTTTGTATATTGTATACTAATAATAAAAAATGAAGTTATTGTTGTATTTATGTTATTACGCTATTTTAGCATTTATATTTTCAACAAAGCAGTTAAATATTGTTATAAATTTTAGTGTAATGCGTGTTTTGCTTTTTAATATAAGTTTTTATGGCCCTATTAATTTTTTACTAAAAATTTATTTATTATGAAAGATTTTTATAAATTATTGTGTTTTTTATATTGTGTCCCGCGCTAGGGGTACCCCCGGATATGTTTGTCATGCAAATGTAGCAATCCAAGTATTGATCTTTTGCTACATGTCATTACTCATTCATTTTTTTAAAGTCGTAATTGTAACTAAGTTTCACGACGCCGCTGGTTGCGGATCCAACTAAATGGTAAATCTTAGATTTACTCAACCCTTACACATTTTAAGTTGCTATGACCGGTCGATTTTGATAAAACGCCTATCTGCTAAATTGTAAGCAATTTTTCTTTCTCATAAGTTTTCATCGTCGGTTATTTCTATTACGCTTTTAGCGATTTTACTAGAATAAAGAATTGTTCTGTATACTGGCGGGTATAAGGCAATTTTTGATTGAGTTGGCATACACAAATACAAAAAATAGCGTCGGTTATTTTGTTTTTAATACTTACAAAATTCTTATAGCGAGTTTGCTCGAGTTGACGCAACTTTTCAAGCGTCATCAAACTGCGATTTCTCTACGTAAATATTTCTCTTCCCATTAATCCACTTTAACTTGCTTACTTGCTAATGGTAAAACATGTAATATCTTGGGTACTGTAAACCTTCCTATAACGCTTCAAGACAAGACTGTTACTTTAGAAGTCTTAGTCATCCCAGAAATTCAACCACCACTCATCTTAGGTATCGACTTTTGGAAATCAATAAATTTTGTCCCTAATTTTCATACGGGTACTTGGGCTTTTGGTAATCCTGATGAAATTTGCTCCAAATCTACTGATCATTTACTTACTAGATCTAATTTTTCTCCTGCTGAAGACAATCTCTTTAATTTAATTTAATAATTATTATTGGATTCTTCTGTATTAAATTCTTTTGAACTTGGTTGCACTACTTTAATAGAACATCACATACTTACTTTTACTGAACCAATAAAACAACGTTATTATCCACTTTCTCCTGCTTTGCTCAAAATAGCTAATGACGAATTAGATTCTATGATTAAATTGGGAATTGTAGAACTTTCTTCAAGTCCTTGGTCAAGTCCTATTGTTCTTGTCAAAAAAAAAGATCAATCCTATCGCTTTTGTACCGACTACAGAAAAGTCAACGCTGCTACACAAAAGGATGCTTATCCATTGCCTTACATAAATATTATTTTAAATCGTCTTCGTGATGCTCAATTTCTCTCTTCACTAGATATTGGATCTGCTTATTGGCAAATACCTTTATCTAAAGATTCTAAACGCATCACTGCATTTACCTTTCAACGTTTAATAGATCAAATTCTGGGTGCTGACTTGGAACCTTACTATTTCGCCTACTTAGACGATATTATTATTGCTACCCTTTAGTTTGAAAAACATTTAGAAGTTTTAACTCAAATATTCGCTCGATTATCTAATGCTGGACTTACTTTAAATAAAAGTAAACGTAATTTTTGTCTCTATGAGTTGAAATATCTTGGTCACGTTGTCAATAAACACGCCTTACTAGTAGATCCTGATAAAATTAACGCAATCATTTCTATCCCCTAACTTTATTCAGTTGCTGAAATTCGTTGATTACTTGGAATGGAATGGAATGGTATTGTCGCTTTATACCTAATTTTTCTACTGTTTTAGCTTCCTTAACCAATTTGATTTCCTTTTGTCTGGTCTTCTATATGCGAACAAACCTTCTCTTGTCTAAAACGACAACTCATTTCTGCTCCAATACTTTCTTGTCCAGATTTTACTTTACTTTTCACTATTCAAACTGATGCATCCAACTGTGGCCTAAGTGCTCTCTTAAGCCAAGAATGTCCTGATGGAGAGAAAGTCATCGCTTACATCAGTCGCTTATTAACTAAACCAGAAACCAAATATTCTACTACAGAAAAAGAATGCCTAGCTGTCCTTAGGGCTGATGAGAAATTTCGTGCTTATATCGAAGTTGCTCACTTTACTGTTATCACTGACCATCATTCTCTTATCTGGCTTAATAAACTTCAGAATCTCTCTGAACGTTTGGCTCGTTGGTCTTTACGACTCCAACAATATAATTTCTCGATTATCCATCGTAAAGGAAATAATCACGTTGTTCCTGATATATTGTCTCGAGCTGTTCCTGAAATTTGCGAAATTACTATCACTAATACTATACTTTCCATTCATCTGCTTATCACTGATCCCTGTTGCCTTAAAATGATTGAGAAAGTTTCTACTAATTCTAAAAAGTTTCCTCTTTGGTGTATCGAAAAGAATTTGCTCTATAAACGTATCAATTCTTCAGATCTAGCAGACATATCTTTAGTTAATTGGAGAATAATCGTTCCAAAAAAATCAACGTACTTTAATCATTCGCCACTATCACGATCTACCTACTTGTAGTCAGTGCTATGTAACTAAGACCTTAAATCGTGTTAATAAATTCTTTTATTGGTCTAATCTTCGTGCCGATATAGCTAGATATATTCGTAACTGTCATACATGTGCTGCTTATAAAGTAGAACAAAAAGCACAACCTGGTTTATTCTCTCCTTGAGCAACTCCTACTCGCCCTTGGCTCCTTGGTCCTTTACGTCGTTTTTCCAAAGGAAATTGCTATATTTTTGTTATCGTTGACTACTTTACTAAGTTTTCATGTTTCTTTCCTCTACGCACTGCTACTGCTACTCAAATTTGTAAAATTATGGAAGAACAGATTTTCTTGTTATTTGGTACTCCTCAATATCTTATCGCTGACAATAGTGTCCAATTTTGTAGTAAGAAATTTTCTAAATTATGTACTCAATACCAACCCTAAATTTTATACACTGCTAAATATCACCTCAGGCTAAACCCTACAGAGCGTGTCAATACAGTACTTAAAACCATGATCGCTTCATACATTAAGGAAAACCAACGCTCTTGGGATGTAAATCTGTCAAAAATTAGTTGCGCTCAACTTCAACTAAACTTGCTTCAAAATATTTGATTTCCTTTAAAATCAAAAATGTTATTTCTAATTAGACATATGAACTGATGGATTCCTCCGAAAAGTCTATAGGTGTTTTTTATGCAGAAGATTTGAAACCTGTTTTCTTTGATCATCTAGATTCTTCTGCACATTTTTCTTCATTTGATTCAGATGTTGATTCTAAAATAATTGCCGATAATATTACTTTGAAACGTCTTTCTTTTCGAAAATGGCGGAAACGTCGAAAATTGTAAGTGTCTTTCCTTTTCTCTTCTATTCTCTAATGCGCGGTTGGGTAGGACGTTGTACTTTATCTTCTTTTCCTTTTCGTGCGCAGTCCGGTAAGAACAACAGAGACTTTATTTCTTCTTTGTACTCTCTATTTTTCTTTTTCTACATAAACTTCTTCGAACTATCTAGAAGTTTTTTTTTGTTTTCTTGTTGACTACTTAGGATTTCTTTCTCATTGATTAGTTCTTAGAATTTTCTGGTGTTAGTTACTCAACACGTTTCTATTTGGTTTCGCTATTCCGCGTTCTTGTTCTTTCCGATTCCTAGCTCAACTTTTGTTGGGGGGGTGTTACGCTCCACCTAATTTAATTGCTTTTAGGTCTGCATTTTATTTACTCTGAAGAAATTTTAATTTCAAAGCTTCGCGGTTGGATGATGTAATATTTCACATCTGTAAACATTTAATAATCCACCCTCTACCCTCGCAAATCGCCGTAGATTCGTTACAGATTTTCTAAACCTGCATAAGAAATTTACATTGCTGTACCACTTGACTGACTTGACTATATATTCGTCTAAAAGTAAACCTTTTTTTTGCGCTAAAGGCATTTTTTTTGTTTTTCATGGATCAAGCCGAGATTTCTTCAAATCAAATCAGATATAATTTTTTTTTCTGTAGATAATCCGACATTTAAGATACTTTTGTAGTACAATACACATTTATGTTATAATATTTTTTTTTGTTTTAATATAACCTAGTGAATCTTATTGTTTGCTTATTTTTTTTCAACCCTATCTTTTGAAGGACGTACGTGGCGCCCTAATTCTAATTCTCCCTTTCTGCCCCTTACTACTCATAAGCATCTTACCTGTAATCTTCTTAACTTACCCACCCTATTTTGCCTACTAAGACCGAGCCACCGAGACCATTGCATTTTTTTTTAAATTGTGTTAGCAATGAAATCTTACCGTAACAGAGTTCGTTACAAAGATTTCTTGACGAAGTCTTTTATGATTCATAGTTTATTAAATTTAATTTTGCTAACAGATTACCTAAAGAAGTTCGAATTCTATTTCTATATTTTACCAGATTCTCTCCTTTATTCATTTTTATATTGTTGAATTCTACAGTTAATTGCTCTAAATCTCGTGAATCAGAAAAACGTTTGATTATTGCATCTTCAATTTGAGTCCAATATTAAGTCGTCCCTACGTGATAAAATTTTAGACAATTTATTTTTAAATTTAGAAAATATAACGGCTCTTATAACCGTTTGTACTTTCGGACAATTTTTATATCGGGGGTGTCCTTATTATCACATGCCATACAAAAAGCATTTTTCTGAGTGTCTTTTCCGTCAACTAATGGAATAGTGTCAAGCTCAATTTTAAAAAGTTCATAGTCATTTTATTTCAAATTTTAATGAATCTAGCAATTTTACTAAAACTTCTAAATTTTTATATCCGTTCCTAATTTATTTTTGCAAAGGCAATTTCCAATTGTGGAAAATATAACAATATATTTTTAGGTAAGTACCTCAAGCGTTAATTACGATGTGATTATTAGTCGCCTACCTTGAGTGCGTTACTTGGTTATTGGACTTTGTGTAGGTGAATCGTTGGAATCGCCTATCGGTGTTGACTGGGCTCGTTGTGGATGGTACCCCGCTGGATGCCGGTTCTTTCTAACTAAGAAATTGGAATTCGCCGATCACGTACCGTTTACACAACGACCGTGTTAATTATCTTACCGACTGCGCCACTTATATTTGTGAAAACAAATATTAGATATTTAAAAAAATGTTTTATATTTTATTTAACTATAAAATTACTGTTTATAATAAAATTGCGGTTTAGACTACGAAAGGCAAACCGATAATGCGTTAGCACATTTTACTTTCTGCAATTCTGCAACCTTGCGGTTGTGTTTTTTTGGATTTTGCTTCTTGTGATTGCAATTTCCTAGATATAACTTATATATTGTTGTTTAATATTTTAATATAATCCAGTAGTACTTGATTACTACAATTTTATTAATTTATTATTGAATACAATTTCTACGTTATTGCATTAGTAGTTGTTTTACAATATAATCATAGTATTTAAATCCAATTCAAGAAAAACACTTACTCTTCAACTTACACGCATATCATCAAATATACAAAATATAGAATATGTAGGTTATAAAATTCTATAAAAATATGAGCATTATACGTCTAACAAACCATCCCAAGGGAATTACAGTTGACACATCCAATTTAAACTGTATTTGATTTGCGTGTATATGATGAAATTTGATATTTGAAGATATGATGGAATTGTCCCTAATGTATTTATATTATAACATATTGCTATAAAAAGATCTTATTTGTATATTTAAAACAAAAACTCAAAAACTTTATAAAAAATTAATGGTACAGAATTTTAAAACAAATGTGTGACATGTCTCGTTCTCGCGGCGAGTTTTAAAAATTCTTCTATTTGTGAAAAATAAGGTGTTTTAAAGTTTGCCGCAGTTCATAACTTACAATAAAACAAAAAGTTTTTATTATAACGTTAGGAAGTTATCACAAGTATACGTCGAAAAGTTCTACAAAGTATTACTTACTGTTAAATAGAAAACTGCAAGCGTGGTTTATAATTTGTAGTGTTTGCATAGTAATAAACAAAGCATACACAATAAAACTTCTTGTAATTTGTGTTTTATAGACGTATTAATAAGTGTTATTACATGCTACAAATTTGGTTTTTAATTCTTTTATTTTACACCGCTTTAATCAATTAAGCTTTTAAGCTTACTCTTCTGCTTTGTAATTAGAAATAATATGCTATAAGATCGTTAATTTTTTGTGTAGCTTTATTTTTACTACTATTACTTACAACGCAAAGAACATTTTTTGCAACGTTTTTTTAATTAAATAAAACGTTTCTTTGAACCTAAACGAGAATAATATAAAACCACAGAAACTCATTTATTAAAAAAACATTAACTAAAAAAGCGTATCAAAGCGAAGTATTAATTTGTTTGCCGTATTATATAGTTAATATATTTTTATTTGTAACAGAATTAGTTAAAATTGAACACAATTAGTTGGCACAATCAACATTAAATTCTAAGTAAATGTAGCTGAAATTAGTTATATACGTTAAAAAAATTAAATTAGATGGTACGGTAAACGTTTGCAAAGTAAAATAGAAATTAAATGACATAGTTGGTAATTTATTTCTTAAAGTATGATTAGAGTAAGTGTTAATTGTCACAATTAATTCTGCACAACTTTGTATGTGGCTAAAGTAATTAAAAAACCTGATAGAATTAAAACATTCGCATTCTGCTAATTATTAAAACGGCATGCAAAAATCTAATTTATTATTAAAGTAACCAAAATGAATATTACTTTAATGCATTAGTTTAGAAAACAATGTTAACTTTTCTAATTAAATGCATTAATATATTTTTAGAAACTTTAGTGGACGTCAACACGTGTTAATGCCTCTGTTAATGTATTGTTAACTTGCAGAATGTTCAAGTAATCGTGTTCTCAAACAACTTCTAATTAAATTTGACTTTAACACTTCAAATAAGTACAAAGTTGTAGTAGTATACGATGCACTAGCTTTGCATTTAGTTTTAATTAGTTTTAAGGTGCATTTTAAGCTCGCAAAACAATTTAATTACAAGGCTAAATTGACAATTAATAAAAACCTTATTAATAAAGTTTACTATTGAAGAAATATATTTAAAACAAAAAATTAAGTTATATAGCAGCAATAACACAACTTACATATTAATAAATTAATTTTAATTAATTAATTTACGCTTACAGTAAATTATAACAATCATGTCATAACTCGAAAAAACCTACTTCAATGGGCAACGGCGATTAAAGCTTACATACAAATTAATTGATAACATTATTTACATAAAAATCTAATTTAAAACACGGAAGCAATGATGCCAAGTAGTATTTGTGCGTTTGTTAAAAGATGTACTAACAAGTCAAACACAACTTGTTGTAAATAAGAATTATTTTAATTTAATGTATGTACAGCAAAATGTTTGTAAACGTTTACTTGTAGCAAATGTAAACATAATTAATTTTCTTTTACAAACAAAACAAACTTTTTGTTAATATTTGCTTATACTTTTGTTATTTCTTGTACATAAAACTAACCATCTAACAAATTTATTTACAAAGTATACCTTAAATTACACTAAAACATATTTTTTTTATTATTATACACTGTGTTTTTGTTTTATAATTTCTTTTTCGTTTTTGAATAAAAATATTTTTTATATATATTTTAGCAATTAAATGCAAAAATAGTTAATCTTGGTTACAATCATTTATTAATATGTTAATTAATCGTTAGTCTTCAGTATTAGTCTATACAAAAATTTCTTATTTATTTGTTTTAAAATGTAATAGCAAATTCTATTAATAACACTGGTCTGCAAAAAAATATTTTTTATCGAACCCTGACACTATTCTGGGTGATTCTTATGTAAGATGACGTCCTGAATCCAAATATGTCTTCCGTTTTCTTACATCTCCCACCATTTTCGAGGGAGCGCCAAATCTCTAATTTTACCACTTTTCGATAAATTAACTATAATTTATTTATCGAACGATAATAATAATTATAATAATTATTATAATAATAAATATATGGACATCAATTTAATTTAAATGGGAAAAAGAACTATTTTAGCTATAAACAGTGATAAATAAAAAGAAATTCATCGTTTCTTGGTGCTTGCTTTCCTTTTATACCCTGAGGTACAGCTCTTTCGTTTCAAAAACCAGCAGTACTTCGCCAACATGCTTGCATTCCACTTCCCTGAAAATCTCTTCTCCAGCTTACCGATGTCTTGATGGAACCGTTCCCCGTGTTCATCCCAGACTGCTCCTAAATTTTCAGGGAAAAAGTCCAGATGCTAGTGAAGGAAGTGAACTTTAAGAGACATGTTACATCCTATGTCCATGTACGCTAAAAGCAGTTCCTCGACGTGAGCGACATAATCTTCACTTTTGTGGTTACCCAAGAAGTTCTTACAAACGTTTTGAAATGCAAGCCAAGCTCGTTTATCTTTTTGATTTAGGTGTTCAATAAACGTCGAATCTTGAAAGAGTTGTCTAATCTGGGGACCAACGAAAACGCCTTCTTTGATTTTAGCTTCGCTAAGACGAAGAAATTTAGTTTTCAAAAATTGAAATGCGCCACCTGTCTTGTCCACTGCTTTCACAAACTGCTTGATCAATCCAAGTTTGATGTGTAAAGGTGGTAAGTAAATATTTTCCTTCGGAACCAAAGGATTGTGGGCGACATTTTTCTGACCAGGAATAAGATTTTCTCGCAGAGGCCAGTCCCGTATGATGAAGCTGCAATATTTTGTGAATCCTGATTGCAGGCCCGTGAGTAGAGCAACAATTTCTAAGCCAGCGCGAAGTTTCCACTTATAATCATGATAACTAATTTTATCAAGGATTCTGAAGATGTTTTCGAACGTTTCCTTCATATCAACAGAGTATGCAACTGGAACTGATGGGAAGTCATTCCCATTTGCCAACAGGACAACTTTTAAGCTTGTTCTTGATGAGTCTATAAATAGTCTCCATATGTCGGCGTCACATGGCATCTGTAGCTCTGTCATCAATAAATTTGCATTAGGGCAGAACACAAAACCTTTATCTTCTGAGAAAAGACATTTCAGAGTTGCCTGTTTTATCCTGTAAGAAGATATTTTTACTCTCTTTTCTAAAAGGTTCCACTGTTGAAGTCGCGATCCTAGGAGCTGAGATTTAGTTTTGCGTAACTGCAAATCTCTGACAAAATCATTTAATTACGATTGAGTAAGGAGGTGAGGTTGCCGAGAAATTAAATCTGCGGAATACTCTTCATCATCATTGAACGTATCATTCGAAGCCCCAGGTTGTGGCTCAGAGTCTCTTAAATCAATTTCCGGCTCTAGAGTATAAGTGTTTGGGGGCTCTGGGATTGGCAAAGTATCGTTATGAGGAACCGGTCTTAGAGCTGACGGAATATTGGGATACTGAATTGTATGCTTACTTTTGCTCGAAAACCCGACGGTGAAAGTCATACAAAAGCAACAATCTGTAAGATGACAGCGAGGTTCACGCCAAACCATGGCCACGGCAAATGGCATTGATTTACGGGTACCTTTGAGCCATTTGGTCAAACTACTGTAACAAGTCGTACAACCAACTGATGGAGCCCAAGTCTTGTCCTGGTCACCAACTTGACAATCAAAGTACAATTTATAAGCAGTTTTAACAAGCGAAGAAATGGGTTTTTGTTGCGCTTTTAAAGTTAATTCCCCGCAGACATAGCAGAAGCTATCGGGATGATTTTTACACTCGCGTGGCATAATTAAACAGTAATTCAACGCCCGAAATTAACCACAAATCACACTTAGTCACTTGAAAAAATCCGTAGTAAAAGTAGTTTTACTGTTTTACACAAATGAACAAAAATGAACACAAAATCCAGTACGTTTAAAACGTCGACAAGTTAACTCTGCAACAGTTACAGATGTACTGATCGAAGCAGTTAAGCAAACAATGTAATATACTATAATGAGAAGAGTAATGCAAGTTCAAACCCGTCGAAAATTCCTGTTCAAACCTGCATGTGGTATTGAGATCGCCAGCGTCGTGCAGTGAATCTTCCTAACTGTTCATTGATATTTTTTTACTGTTCTTATATATTTGTATTTTATGGTTGTTTCTATATACATTTTATAGCAAAACTTTGGCCATACTATACTTTGGTATAAATTTTATTACTTGCTTTTGGATGTTTAACGGCTATAAGTTAAAATTCTAAAAAAAATGCAAAAAATAAAATAAAAATGGGGTCCCCCCAAAATAGGTGGGTGATGGGTAAAAACGGAGCTCATTTTTGGATTTAGGAGATCATTTTGCATAAGAATCGTCAAGAATGGTATCAGGGCCGATTTTCATGCAGACCAGTGTAATTTAATAGAATAAATAGACTCTATAAATAATATTAGAAAGATTTTGATAACTGTAAACAGCTATTCGAGTAAGGAAGCACTCGTCACGACGTCTTACGAAAAGTTTGGTAACTAAACGAAAGTGTTTCAAAAAGTAGAAATAATTGCGCTATACCACAGTATAGTGCAACTTATAAATCTAAAGTGTCGTTTCAGTTTCCCTTTTTCAATAAAGATTTATTTAATAAATGGATTTGTTTCGGCCGTCCGTAAGCCGAAAGGTGGTCTGTATTTTTTTTTTTTTTTTGAAGAGGAGAGGGGAAAGCCAATAGCGACCCACCGGAATAATAATAATTATGATAGCAAATGAAAATGTGCTCACCTAATGTTGAGATTTGTTTGTTAATATAAACGGACTGTATTTCATAGACTTGGATATATTTTTAATGTTGATTCTAACATATCTATTTTACTCTTAGAATTAACTTAAATTTAAACCCCCCTTCTGATAATATCACCTTTCAAAATTGGCACAAACTCCTAAGTCGCGCAATGTTGGTGGAGGAACTACAAACGCATAAACTTAAACATATTATCACAAAAATAAAATAAACATGGACACTATCTTGAAGGCTAAAAGCTTCAAACCCTAAAATAGTATTATAAATACAATTTACGATTAAAAAATTAAGTGAATTTCCATTCTATATATATTAGGTGTTCATTTCACTTCAAATTATGAAATAAACAAATTGAAATAATAGAAAAAGGAAAAACGTAATATGCCGTTTGTAATAAAAACAAGTTGAAATCGTAAACTTAACAACAATTACATAAATAAGTAAAATGGCGAAATCAAATATAAGCAAAATTGTAAAGGTTCTTCTGATAAACGAATACTATCTAATAAATATTAGTGTTTATAACGTTGCTCACTAATTGATGAATTCTATACCCAAGCAACATTTTGTAACCGTGGTTACGTTGTAACCAGTTGCAAATTAGTAACATTAGCACCATGGTAAGAAAACCGTTGCAGCAACATAGCAGCAACTTTCGTAATTTACTGAGGTTTCAAATCTATTACAGAAATAACCATTTTACAACTATGGTTATAAGTAAGTTTTTCTTAAACCCTTATGTAACTACAGTGTCAATTTAGTGACATTAAAACCTTCATTTCGGTTTCGAGTGTAACAGTCTTGAAACTATGGTTACAAGTGTGAATTTCTAAAACTACACTACAGTGTTAATCTATGCTTTCAAACAGCAACAGAAGAAGACACATAGTCCATTATCAATATCCAATAAACAGTACCGAAAGTGTTTCTAATTCAAAACTACGTAAGTACAATTATTGGTATATTATATTACTATAATTTTAATCGTGCATTTAAACTACTGTTTCTAATTTAATCAACGTTGAAGAATTAGTTGCCAATTATAAGTAAACAAATTTTAAATTGATTTTATTTTCTTCTAGGATAAAATAGAATTTGATTGCAAGGACATTACAATATTATACACAGTGATCAGAACGTGTAAATTAGATCCCCATTGCGAACACCTATAATCTTTAAAAAACCAGTCGAGATTATGATCATTGAACCGATTATAATTGCACATGTGCATTTGTAGCCTAATACAAATAAAATATTTAACTAAGAATTACGTAGACGCATTAAACTATAACATGTGAGGAATATCTTAATCCGCCATGGTCTTTTAACACAAAGACATTTTTCTCTTAACAAAATTTATGCATTTACTATTTACAAAATTTATAAATAATAGACATAATCCGCTTTTCTTGAAAATTTGCCGTAAAAACCTGTTTACTGGTACCTACTTGCAACAGATGTAAAAATTCTTTTATTATATTTTTTTTGTTTGAATTTAGTTCTATAAGAAACTATAAAAAATTAAATAATGTACATTTATCATAACTTTTTATATATCTGTATCTTTTTATTAATATATTTTTATCTCTACTTTTGTTTTAATCTTTATGATGCAGTTAGTAACTAAAATCTTGGATAAGTTGCTTAACAAAAGCGGTTATAAAGTAGTTTCAAATAATGGTAATAAGCATGTTTTTAAAACAGTTACATAGCAGTTGCTGTAAACGGTAACTACAATGTTACAAATCAATTACAAAACCGTGATGATGAACCATTACAGAAACGATTCAAAATAGGTAAACATGATTTGTAAAAAACCGTTATAGCAACGCTGCAAAACAGTTAGTAAGTAGTAATTGCAACGGTTTCAGACACGTTGTAAAACGGTTATAATATTACTGCAGTTGCCTTGCAACTGACCAAATCCGGTATTGACAACGTATCAGGAAAGACTCAGCAACTATTCTGTAACTAAATACCTTACTGAAACCATAGTTGCAAGAGAGTTTTACAACCGTTTTGTAACTGATTTTTGCTACTTGGGTAGGCTTGTTTACACACTTAACGGACACAGTTTTTTAACAGCGCGTTTTATCACTCCATTTACAACCTACACAGAAGCTACACGTCCTTGTTGATCGCCTCCCTTGTAGATGCTGATGATTACGCTCAATTTCCAGCATAAGGGTGGTAAATTGTCGTCCATAACCAAAACTAAGGCACCTTATTCAGTTTCTGTTGAGTTGTTTATTTTCTTAAGACGATTTTGAAGCTGCCAGAGATATTCCTTGTGCCATCTATTCCAAAAGTTTAAGCAAAGAAATTAAACATATTCGTAGTGATTTAATCTGTTTTCTGGAACATGACCTAACTCTGGTTGGTTGGAAGTCATTGTGCGACCTATTAGGAAGTAAGACGGAGAGTTAAGGGTTGTATGTCGTTTAGATCAGAGGATAGTCAAGAATTTAATAAAGTTTCAACTTGCGCGAGTAATGTATGAAATTCCTCATATGTTAAATGAGCACACCTTAAGACCCTTATTAAGTGAAATTTTGTTTTTTTAACACTTGCCTCCCAAATCCAACCGAAATGAAAAAAAACGAGATGGTATGAACTTTTAAGAAATTTTTTCGTTGCTGGCAAAGTCAGAAATTGTATTAAAATTATTTTTGATAAAACTATAAAGCTCGTGCAAATCATTTTAGCACCTACAAAATTGGTTACCTTGTCAGAGTGCAATTCTAACGGCTTTCCACGACGTGCGATGAATCGTTTCAGAAATACTATAAAGGCATCGGTTGTTAAAACTGTCACTAGTTTAAGGTGCGCCTGATTATTTTTATCGAAAACTTCGACTAAGTCTTTACAGAAATAATGAAGTAATCAATGATGACGCCCATTACACCTTCCGCAAAAATTAGATCTACAATATAATTGAGTGGTTAGTTCTTAGACAATTGTTAAAAAGTTTAAGCTCTTTAGCGCGATCAAACCGTTTGGAAGGTTTAAGATTTTTAAATTCACTACATTTGTAAATTTTTTGGGAATCTTTACAGTGAATACCAATCTCGGCCGTGGAGAAAAAAGATCGTGGGACATTTAAAGTGTTATGTTTAGAAGTTGAAAAAACTCCTACGCGAATTATTTTTTGAGTTGATCTTATAAAGAAAGTGCACGTTTTACTAAGAATTTTTTAAATGACGCGAGTGAAGGCAACTTATCGCACGTATTTGTTTCTTCTAATTTAGAATCAGTTTCATCATCTAATTTTTCACTCAAAAGATGTACTAAAAGAATATCCCATTCACCAGTTGCTCATTTTAGATTTTCAAGAGCTTGCAAGTTTTTAAAGGTACTGTCAATTAGTTTACGCAAAATATTTTCTGTGGCCTTTTTAATATGCGGTATGTTAAATAATGATTTAATATGACTTAATACAAATGACTTACGGTTATCAAATCTTTGGCAGATCATATCACAAGCCGTAGAAAAGTTTGCTTCGCAGATCGGCAATGACTTAATCACCTGGGCAGCAGTGCCAGAAAGCGATGCATTTAGGTACTGAAATTTCTGAATTTGCGTTATTGAATTATTTAAATTAATCATTGATTTAAAGGAATCTCAAAATTCCAACCAGTTTTCGAATTGACCAGAAAATTTTGGAAGAGATATGGTTGGTAATTTAACACCTTCGTTTTGATCATTTACATTCGAAAGCATAGTAATATTTTTCTAACTTGTTTTCATATTCTGATAATAAAGATTTGATTTTTCCAGAAATATTATAAAAATTGTTTTTAAATTCTAATCCAAATAACTGACATTTTTCTGAATAATTTTAAGATTCTGTAATTTTTGATTGAATGCTACTGAATTTATCAAAGGTGCCGTTAAAATTAGAAATACGAGTTTGCAATTTAGTGAAAACCACAATTTTGCAAAAAATCAGGGTCATTTTTGACGTAGTCAGTATCATTAGAAACGCTATTTAAACGTCTTTGCAGCATTCCTCGTTGATAAAGCAACAATTTTAATTTTGGGGTATTGGGTCATTTTGATAATGCGCAGAAAATAGATTTGATAAAATAAAATAAACTTACAGGAAGTCGCCTTTGGTGTCGACAATGAGTTCTCATGTTCCTCGCTCATAAGAAGTGGAACCATAAATTATTTAATTCGGCTCTATAGACCAAATGTTGAGATTTGCTTGTTGATATAAGTGGACTGTATTTCATAGACTTTGATACATTTTTAATGTTGATTCTAACATGGTTTGTCACATATCTATTTTACTCTTAGATTTAACTTAAACTTCAAACCCCCTTCTGATAAAATCACCTTTCAAAATTGGCGCAATGTTAGTAGAGGAACAACATGCGCATAATACATTATCACAAAAATAGACTAAACACTCAAAGTCCAACAAGCGCTCGGCATGAATTAATTAAAACGCGCACAATCACCCAACCCCGAAATAAATCCAGGCGTCGACTCGCCCCAGAATGCGCGATTGCTCGACCTACTCCAATTTTCTATCCGAAAGGCTGGAGGAATTAAAGGCTTGAGACACACAAACTCAGATTTAATTATTAAATATAAACTATAACTTTGTTTTTTTATAACAAACGTTACCAGAATGGTCAAAAAAAAGACTCGATTCTACTATCAAGTTAAGTGAAGTGACATTGAATTTTTCAAAAATTGTTTTGAAGTAAAATCAACTTAAGTAGGGGGCAGCATGTCACAGAACCGAAAGCGCATCTAGCGGAAACCAGTAACAATCAAACGCCGGCGCCAACATACCGCCCACCTAAAATAAGCAATACTAAATTTTAAAGGAAAAATTAAAGGAAATGAAGTACAAAACAATAAGAACAAACGGGAAGAAGACACAGGATTAAAAAGAAAAAGTTAATCGTGTCTAGAAAGCATAGTTAATCGCGAAAGAGAGATAGTGAGATAACCATTTGTTGTTTTAACAGTGACTATTCGAGAGAGACCATCAGGTTCTGGATGTAACTCGATTACCTTGCCAATCAGCCATGACATTAAAAGTCGGTTGGGATCTTGAACTAGAACTACATCATCTACTTGAAGACCGGAGTTATGTAGAGACTATTTTTTGTGTTGAGTTAAAGTATGCAAATATTCAGCAGAATAGCAATGCCAAAAAGATTGTATAATGATATTTTGATGATGCCAACGTTGTTTGAAACTAAAGTGATTAGAGTCTAGAAAAGAGGGAAAAGAAAGCAAAGGCTTACCAATAAGAAAATCACCTGGACTGAAATAGTTTGCAGTTTCAGCGGGACTGTTACAAGCTTTAGGTCTTACGAACCTTGCACGACCAACTCGCATAGTCGGAGATAGGAGAGGTTCAAGTGAATAATAATTAAGGGCGCCAGATCATTTATAATTAACACTTCTGCCTCGATTAAGACAAACGGTCCAAACTTGTAACAAATTTTTAGGTTCGTAATTCTTAGTACTCTGATGTTCGGGTAACCACAATAAAAAAGAAAGGTATGTTTCTATAAAAGAAATATTAACAGGTATAAATACTTTAATTTAGTAACGTAGAATATTAACAAGAGTATATCTAATTCTCAATCCATAAATGCCAGAAGTATCGGCAACACACAATACATAAGTTGAGTCGAAGTGCATAGCGAAGAAAATTTCGTAATAAATATCGTTTGTACATAGCATGCGATACACACAAAATGATTAATGAAATTACCTTAATGGTATTGCAACAATAATCGCAATTACGGAAATTAACATAAACAAAAGTTCCGTGAGTGACTTTTTTGACAGCGACAAAATAATTAAATAAACTTACCCACAATCCAGTACCTACTTGAGCGAAGAAAACGTTTTCCCCGGTAAATGAGCCTGGAATAAATTTAAATAGCAAATCGTGTCAACACAATGACTCACGAAAGCAAGATCTACAAAATTGTTAATTACTGCTAAAAGAAAGTACACATAACAGAACCCGATTAACGAATGCTGTTGTACACATTCAATGAAAGTTGGTTTTGCAGGTGTTTGCCGCATGAGTAGGATCTCGAAGAAAAGTTCTTGTCTTCGGTTTTTTTAGTTTTTTAACGTAGGCCTTATAGAGTTATACTCGTCCTATGAACGTATTTATCGATATTAATCCGTCATTATTCTTTATTGAATAGAAACATGTGGACAAAGCGTGGTAGAACGGCTATCAAATTAAGAAGAAATTACAAAAGAATTCTAACAAAACGGATGTAATATCTTACCCTGTGACGAATAAATTATTTTAAAAACGTAATGAAGTTACAATTTGATTTCCATTACAAAGGATGTTATTCGAAAACTTTCTTTAAGGCCATTTTATGCAGTTGTCAGCTTAACGACTTCGTCGTAAAATGACCGTCACAAGAAAAGATCCGCAGAAAGCGTCAAAACCGGAATCTAATTTTAATTCAATATACAGGGTATTACGTTATAAAAATTTTGCATGGCTATTTGATATCGCTTCGATTTGAGAAAATATGGTACATAACTCTTCAAAAGTGAGCCGCGGCACTAATAACAGACGCTCAACGGACTTAACAACTGCTTCCCAGAGGCCTCCTAAATAAAGAGCTTTTGCAGGGTTAAAAACTCAATTAATACTACGAAGTGAATGACGTTCGCAAAAGGAATGAATGATTGTTTCTGCGCAAAAAATCATACAGATCATCAAGCTTTATAACTGCGCTAACAAAATTGCGACCACAGTTTGATCTGATGGTATATGGTATTCCCCGGCGTGCGATGAACTTATCTAAACAACCAAAAAAAGCTTCTGTAGATAAAGACAAAGCGATCTTCAAATGTACAGCTTTAGTCGCGGTGCAGACAAACAAACACAGATAGCCTTTAGTAGTACGAATCAAACAAATAGTATTAACTTTAAGAACTAAGGATTCTGCATAATCTACGCCGGTTACGGCAAAGGCCCTCTGTGTATTCATGCAATCAGCTGGTAAAAGCAGCAAAATAATGCAAAAGTTAAATTGTAACAGAACTTAAACGGTTTGAAGACCAAAATGAAGAGAGACAACATGATAGCAAGAACACAAAAAAAACCGAGAGATAAGCTTGGTGAGGTAATAACAACGGGTGACAAAAAGACGACGGTGAAGCGGAAAAACTCAGTCTACCCTAAGGAGACCCTTGTCATCAATAAACGGAAACAACTGTTCTAAAAAGGAAAGGAAGCGTTTACCTTGCCGACGCAACGAAGTCTCTTTTCTATAATAAGCGGTTTGTGTTATACGAACGCAATCATGCGTAGCTTTTTGTAGTTTGACAGGAGAAAAAAATAAAAATTTGTTGTCAGGAAAATATCTGGGTTGAAAACTTGAGCCCTTTGAAATAAACGAAGTATTCATGCAAACGTTCGTTGTATTTTTAAAAAAGAAGAAAATCGTTTGATGACTGGAAGCAAAGGGTGAGAAGGTACAACGCTAGTAGGAAGAGTTGCGCCAACTTTAAGATGAGGTAGTGAAGAATCAAAAGCGGTCGGAACAGAAAAAGAAAGCCACTGAGATTTATTTAAGAAAGGCGGACCCGAAATCCAGACAGAAGCGTTGCTCATAACTTCAGGAATAGCATTACGACTGGATAAATCAGCAGGATTTATGGCAGTACCAACGTAATGTGCGTTTAGTGAGATCAAGAACAGTTACAATACGGTTAGCGACAAAGGTATAAAGCCGATGCGGAGAGAGTGAGAGCCACACAAGAACTACCTGAGCGTCAGTATAAAGGCGAGCTTCTTTAATAGTCGTAAAAGCAAAAAGCGGTTTAATTGAATGGAAAAGGCGCGCTAACAAAAGCGTTCCACAGAGTTCGAGTCTTAGAATTGATAGAACCTTTAATAAGGCTAGTTTTGACTTAGCGATTATGAGGTGGCAAGATTCTATTTGTTGAAACTCAACAGAACTAGAGCAGGCGTAAATAGCGACAGCGTATTCTTTCTGAGAAGCATCGCAAAATTTAACAACGTGTAAAATTTGATCAAAAGAAGGGGAGATGCATTTTTAGATGTGTATTCAAAAGATGTAAGGTAAGCCGTCTACTAATTTAGTCCATTTAGAGGCAAAAACGGGACTCATAACGTTATCCCAATATCCCATATCCCATATACACTGTAGAATGAGCTTCATTGTAAATACCAAAGGGGAGAAGTACCCTAAAAAATCAAATATTTTAGCAATGTAAAAGAAAACTGATCTTTAAGTGCAGTCGCCACTAAAGGGTTGAAGGAAAAAGTGCCTAAACATTAATTCCAGCACAGACTAAAGATTTTGAAAGACTTATCCTCAGTCGGAAACATAAGAGGAGTTTTTAAGTGATCTTAAGGAAGACTATTAAAAAAATTTTCCCAAAAGAACAGTAAGCTCGGTGCGTAGATTAGTGCGTCCTCGCGTCATCAACATACTATTTTTAAGGATGGCGACGGACACCGCCGAGTAGAAAGAACGTTTGTCTTTAACTAATTGTTGAAGACATTATTTAGACAAGTAAGCTGAACGAGTTAAGCCGTACGTTACGGTAATTAGTTCATACTCAACGACAAGATTATTAATGAATTCGCGAAAATAAATACGTTGCAAACAACGATCTTCACGACGCGACGTAATAAAATTTATCTGTACATCATGCAAATGTTATTAGAATAGCAGATATGTCATTTTGTAACTTAGGACCACTTAGAAGTTGCTCGTTTAAAAAATTACCATGAAGAGAAGACGAAACGTTAAAAACAATATGAATCTTAGCTTTTTTTTCACTGCATTTAGAAACACAGTGATGGAGTAGCACGTATGATGCAGAGGAAGTAGCAACAGACGTATGACCTAAGTCTCAATACTCAAACATAAATTATTGATCAGCGTTATAACAAAGAGGATCTCAAATTAAACAGGTTTGTTCGATAAAAGTGAATTGTGTTTATTTGAATTTTATTTACAAGAATATAAAACTAACAAAACAACACTAACTTAACTTAAATGCAATAAACGACTTTTTGTTATAAGGTTCCTTACGTAACTATTTTGCCAAAGTGTCAAAAATATGCACAAACATTTCCCCTCTCTGAAATGCGTGCATTTTCGTTTTAAATCGACTGATTTTGATTTACGATAGACAAAACACAAATTTTCTAAACTGAACGTTTAATTACACCATGCGACGTTATAATTGACACGGAGGCATGTGATCGTTATGCAGAATCACACGTAATTAGATCGTTTTTATTTGCTTTTCTCATGCAGTCCAGTTAAATATTCTTTATGCCATCTATTCTAAAACGTTTGGACCGTTTTCTGCGGTCGTTAATAACGAGATAATTTTCCGAAACATCAAAAACGGGTAACGATATGAGAGCTCTTCCCATTAAAAAGTGACTAGGTGTTAAAGGATCTAAATCGGCAATTTTAAAGAACAAGGGATAAAAGTGACTGAAGTTGAGAATTGCTACTATTTCAGTTAAAACAGTTAAGAACTCTTCGTAAATTAAAATCGAAGCTTCCAAAACACTTTTTAGATGAAATTTTACTGATTTGACTCTTGCTTCCCAGAGTCCCCCGAAATGAGGAGTACGGCATCGAACAAATTTCCATTCAACACATTCATCCTTTATCTGTTTTAGTTTTTTTACAATGCAATTAATTTTATTTCTAGCACTTACAAAGTTAGTAGCAATCGCAGTATCAAAAACACCGTTTTAAGTTTACCTCTACGTGCAAGTTAAGCTTTTAAGTTTACACGAAAACATCTTACCCAATTGTGGTTAACCTTTTTATTAAATTACGCTCTCCAATCGGCAAATACTCTTGTCTTAAACATGCTAACAAAAACTGTGGACCACAGTGCAAGTAGTCTAAATGTAATTGAGTAGCAATTAAATAACTCAATAAATAACTGTGTAGTTTTCTTACTCCTACTGACGCTTTCACCAAACCACTTTGCCAAATTAACACTTATGGTGCCATCTATTGAAAAAAAATTAACTTTGTTTTATTCCTATGTTTGCTGTAGTGCTTTGATATATTGCAACAGGTGAATGTGATGTAATCTAATTATTTGTTTATTTATAAACTAATTTAAAATGAGTGGTAACTGATACACAAAATACTTCATGTTCATATATTAAAACACAAAACTGACAATTTTAGGATATTAATGGCTTCTACGATATTCAAATATGGTGGTCATAACAAATGACCACCAAAAGTACACAGACAGTGTTTGATAAGTTTGTTTTAAGATTTGTAGGAAAAAATAAACCCAAAGCAATAGACGATAACCAAGTAAATGCTATGCTGGCTAAAATTTAGTCAGAGTATGAATATTTGGCAGATGACTATTGTTCTGAAGATGAGGATAATACTGAACGCGTTTTTGAGAACATTGACAAAACTTTGATGTCTGAGCGAGAAACATTGTCTCAACATGTTAAATCCGAGAGCGGTGATGAACCGCTTCCACACGTTTTTGAACGACTACGTACCTCAGTACACACGATTTTATTATAAGTCTGATTAAAAAGTAATTCCTATCCAGAACATCCTATTTTTGATACACTTAATAATGTAAATATGAAAGAATCAATTCAGCTTCCTATAGATGTTTTTTGTGCTTATTTTTGGAAGATTTGTTGGATTCTATTGTGTTCTATACACATTTATGCGCTACACAAAAATGTACGACTAAAGAAAATAATGAGTTTCAGCCAACCATTCACAAAGAAGAAAAATTGTTCCTTAAAGTTCCTTGATGGGTGTGCAGAAGCTTCTAATTTAAAAGTTTATAAATTTTTGCAAAAAGAAATCAGAGATTATTATATCTCTAAAGTTATATCTCATAACAAATTCTATTGGTGGCTAAATCATTTAAATTTTGCAGAAAACTCTTTGCAACCAAAGCAAGGTGAACTAAATTACAACAAACTTTATAAACGGAATATATTTTGACTACCTATTACGAAGTTCTATTTACTAGATGAGTTTTAAGCCACAATAAAAATACAATTAAATACAAAGTCAGGTCAACTACGAATCAGAATATGCCGGCAAAACCTACAATGTGTGAATGCGTGCTGATGATTCCGGTCATGAATTCCAGTTTCAAATATACACTAGAAAAAATGAAAATCTGCCTAAAAAAGATTTGTGTTAAAGAGTAGTAAGAGATCTAACTAACGAATTGAAAAATAAAAAACATAAAATGTTTCCCAGTAACTATTTTGCAAGTGTTCTATTAGTGTGGGATTTGCAAAAAAAACACAGCTGTGAGACTCAATGAAAAAAAATTTACAAAATGATTTTTTCAAGATAAGTTACTTACTAGAAATCAGGATGATTGGCGTATGACGAAAAATGCGTAGTTATGCTTAAAATGGAAAGTTAAAAAACCTGTATATTTTTTGTCAAATTACCATAAATTTGAAGACGCAGATATCATTAGTAGGCGAAATAAAGATGGTTCTCTAGAAGAAATTGATTGTACAAGACTTGTCGTAAATTACAACAAACACATGGGTTCTGTTATATATTGAACTATTTTATGTCGCCCTCCATTCTTAGGAAATTTTTTTTTTGATTGAATATTTTTGTAATTATTGTCTAAGTTGCTTTCTTATATATTTTAATAGTTTCATTTTTGTATATTCTAGGCCATAACCTTTGTTATTTGTGGTTCTTTTGAGTGTTATGTGTACATTAGTTTTTGTAGTTTTCGGTTCTTCACTATTGTTTAGTATTTTTTCCTTCTCGTTTTCTCTTCAATTGTTTTTAGGTCGAAGTAATGTTCTATCAATTTTTTTGACGATATTCTTTGTATAAGGTTTACTTTTATTAATCATAAATTATCTGCTATAAACTAATGTTTTTTACTTAGTTGCTATGTTGGAAATATTTTTTCTTTTTTTTTTTAAATTTGGATTTTATGGTTTTGAATTGTTCTATTATATTATTCATTATTTTAAACATTAACTATATTTAAAATATATTTTATATATCAATATTGCCGCATCTGCAGTCGCGAAACTATTGCATTAATTTTGTCATGCACATTTGCATCCGCAATAATTAATGCCAGTCACATCACAACGTGTTTAGACGCGACGGAGAAGGTTTTTTATTGAGTTTACCTTATTATTTAAACATTCCACAATGGCACCAGCAACGTGATTTGTAATTTAAATTTGTTTAAAAAATTATCTGAAATTGATGCACCCAGAAAAAATTAGTCTGTTCCAAACCTCAGGTAACTACGATACAAAAAAAAACTAAAGATTTGCATCTACTCTATACGTGCTGTCTAAACTAATGCAATAGCATTCACACGGCTCTAAATGATAATTACAACTGTAGTGTTTGGAATGATTGTACTAGTTTTCTAAATTATGCTTTTATAATTCAATGATTTACAGTAATACCTGTGACCTATACAGAAATAAAATTAGTCAAACACAATGTACAAAGTTGCCTAATTGCAAATAAACATACATGATGTTGTATTATCTGTTAGTCATAAAAAAATTATGTATTTAGGTATTTGCAACATGAATATAAATATATGATTTTTTTTAGTAATCTGTAGCAAGTCACCACTTGTTAATAATTAAAAAATATTTTCACGTTTATTTATTTTAATCGCCGTTAACAATAAAAATGTATGTATGTTACGTTACGGTAAAGTAGGTCATTTTTGTTTGCTACAGTTGACATGATTTACTTCATGCAATACTAATATTTCTCGGTTTTGTTTTGTGAAATGTTAATGTACATAACTTCCTTGTTTTTAAAAACATATTTTTTAATAGTGTGGATGCGTCTGCATTTTTTAAACTATTTGATTAGACTTTGTGTAGTATCATAGGTACTAAATATAATTTTATATTTTTTTCTACATTGACAGTTATTATGTAGAGTGGAAACATTTTTGGTATTTTGGTTATTTGGTGTACAATACTTTTATTCTTTTTTTTTATTGCGTAAACTTAAGTCGGATGCATTAAAAATTAATTTTTTTTTGTAGTGTCTTTGATGAAATTTGTTGCTAAATGATGTTTGAACTATTAACGTATAAATTACATTGCTGTCTGTAAGATTTTTGCTAATATGCTTATAGGTAATCTTAGGAAACTGCTGAGTTAGTGGTGATTAGTTTACACTAATAATTACTTGTATAAATATGTTTTAGTTCTACCTTTATTGAACACACCAATATTGCTTGTTACGTAATGGCGAAAAAACTCTATAGTGGCAAAGTAGAAAATAGAAATCTACGTAAAACTTAAAACTATGCTATTAAAGTCAATTATTATTTAAGTAAAAGTGTGTATCTAGTAGAAAAACTAGTTAGAGGTTGAACTTTAGTTAAAACTAGAAGAAAAACTTTCTAAAAATTTCATAAATCCAAATATTAGGGTATTATATGGTTCAGAGATGGTACCACGTCAAACAAATGAATTTCGAAGTTCACAAATTTAGTTAGTTACGATCAAAATTATATTTGTCATGTTTTACTGTGTTTTTTTTTATTTTGTTAAAAGTTTTACAAAGAGCAGGTTAAAAAATAATGTATGATACTTTCATCGAAAGTTTTATAGCATAACTAACTCTTAGTAACGTTTGTTATGCTATGCTTCACTTTTGACGCTTGTTGCGTAAATTACTATTATATTGACATTACGTTACAACGCATTTGTAAAAAACATTTATTATTTAAAAATGTTTACTAATTTTTTATTTTATTTATAAAGTTTTCTAATATTGTAACAATAACTAATACATTTGAAACGAATTTGGCCACAATAATTGCCACTTGTATAATTTTGTTTTAATATATTTTTTATAGTAATTAATAAACAAACGCACAAACACAAAACAGTTTTGTGAAAATTAAATATTATAAAAGAGTCAGATAAAAATCATGTAACATAAAATTTTATGCTCGAATAAGTGCTGCATCCTTTTCATGCTAAATAATGTGAACTAAAGGATAAGCATTACGTACACGAAGCGGAAAATTAACCTACTTTGGCAAGTATTATGATGGACATTATAGTATAGTATAAACACATTTAAGATAAACATACAATACATACATGCTTATTAGTATATATTGTTTTAAACTAAATTGTACTATATATAATAATTATAACATAAATTTCCAGCAACAAGTTCAACTAAAAATAGTATCAAATACTAAATTAATAAGAAAATAACAACAAAAATGAAGTACAATATAAACACTCTTTATTTATTAATTTACTGAATGATATTTGTTTATTTTTGTAGTGACAGTTAATTATTATGTATTTTTTTAATATTTATACACGAATTTTACTAACAAATTAATTATTATAGAATATTCTGTTAACGTTTTTAAACGTAATTAGAGCAATATTTTAATAAAACTGTGACAAAAACAATAGTTGCACAACCGTTTCTGTGTCTAAAACGTTTAAAAAAAAGTTGAATTTGTGTTAGAAATACTACTATTTATATCGATTGTTAAAATAATAATTAATTCTTTAACGAGTTCCTGTGTAAGTTTGGTGTTTTTTTTACAAGTGGGCAATTAAAAGCTCACGAAGGAAAAAACGCCCAATTGAAACAGGAACAAGTTGAATACAACATTTTATCGTTTAAACAAAACTACAAGGCTCCCAAGATCTCAAAAATAATTTGACGTTTATGTTGACAAGTGCGCAAAAAATGTCAAAAACTGTTCACAAAGCAAAACATTAGAACTTATGACAGTTAAGAACAGTAATAATTCAAGTACTGTAGTTACGTCCTCCTTTAATATTGAATTAATGACTAGATAGTAGAAAGTTCTTCACTAGGAGGGGCAATTAAAACCACTCAAGATTTTATTATGGCGACGTTCCGTGCACAGGGCGTGCACTTCTTCAGGCTACTAAAATATATATTGTGAGTAAACTAACTGTGTGAGTAACTTACTCACAGTATATTTCAGTAGCCTGAAGAAGTGCACGCCCTGTGCACGAAACGTCGCCATAATAAAATTTTAAGCGGTTTTAATTGCCCCTCCTAGTGAAGAACTTTCTACAATCTAGTCATTAACAGTAATAATGTTTTTTTTGTTTTAAATATACAATGCCTACTTTGTGTAAATGTTTTTTCGAAAAACACTATGGAAATTTGTGCAATCAAAAGTGGTGATTTTTGTGTGTGTAATGTATAAGGTTGGTAGTAAGTACTAACTGTCAGATTGACACTAGACAATGTTAAAATCAATAGAATAATAACACAAATGTCCGATGATCACCGTTACCAATTTTAATTAGAAAAGTTTTGCTATGCGCATTTTACAATTTTTATTAACAAATAATATAATTTAAAGCAAAATAGAATAAATAGTACAAAAAACAAGTTACAATTCCTTTTTGTAACGCTCGAATAGTGTTAACTCGTAACCTTAAACTCATTACAATTGTCCTCATTGTAACACTCGCGTTACAGTATATTATATTTTAATCTGACATAAATAAAATTAAAATTAGTATTAAATTTAGTATTTTTCAGAATTAATCTTTATAATGTTACAGATCTCAAATTTTATTTTATTGAACAAATCTACTGAATAAATAATATTTGATTTAACTCCTGAAATATGAATATGTTTTTGATTAAAATTATATAAAAGATTTTAATTTAAAACTCGATTTTAAAACAATTTTAACTTCACTTTTTGCTTATGTTTTTACAAATTTTCTCAAAACTAAAATTGTTTTTATTATGATATGATTAATTTTTATTGTAGATTGGCAAAAAACGCTTTTTTTTAAATAACAGTATAATTTTAGCGGTTTTAACGATTCTAAAATTAAGTTTTTTAGGAAATTTAATGAAACTTTTTTTTATATTTAGATTTTTGGTTTTTGTTTTCTTTCTTTATTAAAGATAATTTTTAATAAACTAGCAAAATGTTATAAATCTGAACTTTTATCATAATAAATATTTAAATTATACTCTTTAAAAACTTTTATTTAAATTTACACATAAAATCTAAACTTTTTTTTATTATAAAAACGTGTAAATATACTCCTTCAAAACTCAATTAAAAGTTAACTTAATTATTTCTATGTAAATAATTAATTCTTCTGAAAAATTATTTTGTTTTACGTAAACTAAAAAAACTTTTATTATACTACATTTTTCAAATTCAAAGAAACTAAATCAACGTTTCCAGTATTACTAAATTTATTTATTTAAAAAATTGTATAACATTGTAGACGATTTGTCTAAGTGGAATTATTGTTTCATGAACATCTTTTGTCTGTTTAGTGATTATATTTCAAAACGATTTATATGTACAATATTAAATTTAAAAACATAAGTTATTATTTCTGTAAAATCTTTATTGTATAAGCAATCGAAACGCATTCGTTACAAAGCAATAAATCTATTATAAATACTAAAAAATTAAGTAATTCTAAATAAAATGATATCTGTATATATAAATCTAATGAATAAAACAACTTTATAAAAAATACACAATTTTTTTTAAAACGGTTTTTTTCGAAACTTGTTTAGTGAATATTTTAATATCAAACTTAAACAAACAATTTATTAAAAATCTGTTAATTAATTTTTTTTATGCGTCAATATTAGACAACTTTAAAAAAATTTAATTAAAACAACTTTGTAGAGTTAATTTCTGTTTTTCAACTAATTTTCAATGATACTTAATAAGAATTACAAAAAAAATTTATATAATGCGTTAAGTACATATATAAAGTGTTTTAAATTTCAAAAATTTTTGCAACTTCTACCAGCAGTAACGGCCAACACACGTCATTTTTTCTTTATCACGCAATAAAACAAACGATTTAGAAAGTAATTTGTTCTAGAACGCTGTGGATACAATTGTTTGATTAATATTTTTTGTTTTTGTTTTTTTTTAATGTAGAGAATATTATTACCGGATAACAGAAGTTTTAAAATTGTACACAAATAACTTTTTCCTAAGAAACTAGTTTTCTACTTGTAGATGTAATTACTATATTTTGTTGTAGAGTCTAATGGTTTTCCCTTGTACCTGTATTTTAATTTTTGTACCCACTTTATGATAAACTCTCGTATGTAGGTTCGTTTTAAATTTTTGTTGTCAGTTAACAATTTTTTTTAAGTTTTTGATTGAATCCTGAGCTATTGGCTATTTAATTGACGTATTTCAAATCATCTTTGCCGCTTCCATTTTTTTTGTGTAAGTAAATTCTTGTTTTTAATTAAATTACGGTTTACGTTGTTAAAACATCCGTTCGTTGGCTTTTGACAATTTCGCGTTTGACAAAGCACCCACGAAATCACTGCAGAAGCAATCAAGGCTAGAAAGGACATTCTGCTCCACCGCCTCTGCTCACTCCTCCAAAACATTTGGCATGCCGAACAGGTTCCACGAACATGGAAGATGGCAACAATCGTGCCTATTCACAAGAAAGATGATAGCTGTGATTGCAAAAACTACCGTGGCAACAGCCTACTCTCCTTCGTTGGCAAGGTCTTCACGAAGATTATTCAATTGCAACTATCAAGATATCGCGAGCAGACCGGCCGGGAAGAACAAGCGGTGTTTCGACCAAACCGTGGATGCTGCGACCGGATCTTCGTCATCCGGCAGCTAATGGAGGAAAGAATCCGATGCGGAAAAAAAACTCTCATCATCTTTATCGACTTCAAATCAACATTGAGATTGAGCACATACCTCGGAGGATTATCAGTCTCCTCCAAGCAAGTTATCATGAGTCAACCAGCCAAGTGCGGATTCAAAATGAGTTGTCCGACTAGTTTACCATTCAAACAGGGGTCCGCCAGGGTGACATCATCTTGCCACAACTTCTCAACATCATGGTAGACGCAATAATGAGGAACGTCTTTAAAGACAAACGTGGCGCTTAGCTCGACAAAGACCACTTCCTGACAGAGTCGATATTCGCCAACGACAGTGCCGTATTGGCTGACGATGATGCTGAGGCAACGATTTACAGTCTTAAGATCAACACAGAGAAGACGAAGGTGCTGACAACGGATAGATCACCAGCCATAGTGAAACTCGATGGCGTCCAAATAGAAGAAGTCCAAGAATTCAAGTACTCAGGGTCGATAGTACAAGAGAAGAAAGCGGCGTCCACAGCAGAGATCCGCGCGTGAATTGGTCAAGCTTTGCTTCACTGGAGTGGTGTCTGTGAAAGCAAACGAACATCACCACCAAGACCAAGATCCGCCTCTTCCGGACCCTGATCTTGCCAATTTTTCTCTATGCATCAGAAACTTGGACAATGCTAAAGTTGGATCTGAAGAAACTTGAGGTATTCCAAATGCGATGCTTACGCCAAATCTTACGAGTCTCGCTTCGCGACCTCATCCGAAACGAGGATATTCGACGTCGATGTGGCGAACAGCCGACGATTGTGAAACAGATCCAAAAAAGACGATTACGATTGTTCGGACATGTATGCAGAATAGATGACAGCCGCCTACCACATCAACCCCTCTGGCAAAATCGACCCGCCAACTGGAGAGTCCAACAAACAGCGCTAAAAAATCCTGGATTAAGCAGGTCTTAGGAGGTGTAAGAAATTGCCAGCTAAACTTCGAAGAGACTAGGACCACAACCATGGACCGTCAGGCATGGAAAAGATTCGTAAACGACGTTCGACAACTATTGGCAACCACAACAGCGTACGGGCTTAGAAGCCGATCCAAACCAATCGCCAGCTAGGGATCATACAAGAAAAAAGAAACAAGACTTGAAGTAGCTTGGTCTATGTCTAAATCTTTCAGAAACTGTTTAAACCTAGTTGAATTAAATGGTAGTTCATTGTCGGACATTATGATTTTTGTAATACATGCGACTTAAATATCATCGTCAACGGTTCAGTAACGGCTAGAGCATCTATGCGTGTCATGGTAATTACTTCCACAAATTTAGAATGGTAGTCACAAACAACTAAATTTGCATCTCTAACTTGTACAAACTCGATGCCAATCTTCTCCCACAGCAATTTAGGTACCAAATGTGAGTGGAGTGGTTACTTTGTATTAGATCAGTTATAAGTTGCACAAGTAATTTAAGAGGATACTGCATTTGTTATGTGTTTAAATATACTCGCTAAAAATACGGTTTGTTGAGCTTGATGTATTTTATTTAACGTTTCCGCTCTGTAATCTCTTGGGATAATGAGTTGATGTCATCTAAATAAGAAGTCTTTTAATTCATAAATCTCATCTTTATATACGTAATAAGGTTTTGCAACTGTCTTCATCGAAGATAAATTATTTGGCCAGCCGTTTCTTGTATAGTAACGTACAGCTTCGAGTTTTTCATCCGTGTTTATGCTATTTTTTAAAGTTTCTCTTTTTTGATCAGACACTAAAATGATTGGCCTTACACGAAAGTCATTCAAATAATCCGTTGGTTGAGTAGTTGCCATTGGAATTGTTGACAACAAATCCGGAATATATAAATCTTTGCTTGGAATATATTGTAGAGTTGTCATATTTAAGAAGTCTAATTACTAATCTTTGTAACCTGGGCGAAGGGATTCAGCACGTTTTTTTAACTAAACCTATTAGTAGTTTATGATCAGTGTTTCATTCTAAGAAACATTTGCAATTCCTTTACGTTCGTTGGTTGTTTCATTTTTTGTATTGCTTCCACTTTATTTTGTTCAATCTTATTTCTAGCTAATTGCAATCTAACCACTTTAAATTTGACATTATTTTGCTTAGCTTTTTCTAATAGTTTTTCTAGCCTTAGGTTGTGTTTTAGCGTTTTTCCAAAAACTAGAATATCGTCAAAATATGCCAGTGTTTTATGTAATCCTATTATGAAATCATTGATATACTTTTGAAATATTTCTATAGTATTTGATAGTCTATATGGGAGTGTTGTAAACTTGTATCTTCCAAAAGGTGTGGAGAACGTTCATAAGATTGAGCTCTCAGTGTCTTATGGTATTTGATGAAACGTTTTTGAAGCATCTAGCACCGTGAACAACTTTGCGTCTTTTATAGATGCAAAAATTGTTTCCAGTGTTGGCAACTTCAATCGCTGCCTCATTATGTATTGGTTAAGAGGTATTGGATTCATACATAATCTAATAGATCTATCTTTTTTCTACTATAGCATGCAGGCAGTCTGTTGCATCTTCAACGTAACTCCTTGCTTTTCCATTTTTCCCAATGCTTTTTTAACTGGTACATTTAGTGCTAAAAGAATTTTTCTACACTTTGCTATTTGTGGTACGGCACCTGCTTTCAATCGTATTGTACATTCTTTACTAAAGCATCCGAAACCTGTAAACACATATGCATGTGCTTGTATTAAGTGATTTGCTCTTAACAATTCTACAGCTCTTGTCTTGTCATTTTGGACCTCCTTGTTTCTTACAGTGCTTACATTTTTAATTATATTTAGTTCTACTGAGGCTTCCGAACCTCGAATCGGCTCTAAACTTTTTTGCAGAACATAAAAGTTAAAGTTCTTTTCTATTTCTCTGAAATTGCATTGTAGTGTACATGTTCCAAGCACGTTAATTTTGTTATTATTATATGTTAATAATGGGTTGTTTGTTTTTGCAATCTTAGGTTTGTTTTCAATCTTATTATAGAATCTTAAGGGTATGTTATTTACCTCACTGCCTGTATCTAGTTTAAAATTAATTGGTAGCCCATTTATAATTATCTCAGCTACCCAAGAGTTTTTGTTAGCAAGTTGTATGTTATATACATGAAGCTTCTTTTATAACTCCAATCTCTAAGTAGTTTTCGTTGTCGTTTAATTCTTCTAACTCTTCTGACGCAATCTCTGCTACCTTTTTTGTTTTGCAACACTTATGGAAATGGTTTTGCTTCTTACATTTTGAACATATTTTACCCAACGCTAGACATTTTCCAAAATCATGTGGCAACCACATTTATGACAATTTTTTAATTTATTGAAGCTGTTGCTCTTCAGTATTTTTCTTGCTTCACTCGGTCCACTGTTGAACTCGTACTAGGGTTACCTGCAGACATGGCACGTAATTATTTTTAAGATTAATAATTTTTCTCTAACTGCGTCATTTTTCATACCACTAAAAATTCTATCTTGTATTAGTGAATCTTTAAGGACTCCAACCCACAATCAACCGCCTTTTTCTTCAAGATCGTCACATACTGATCGATTGTTTGATTTTCTGACTGATTACAGCTAAAAAATTCAAACCTTGTATAAGTTTCATATTTATATGGTTCATAATATTCTATTAACTTTGCTACAATTATGTCAACAGTTAAAACATCACCACTTTCCTGAAACGTATTATACACATCTAAACCTTCTTCATCCAGTATATGTAAAAAGGTTGCCCTTTGTTTGGCGATGGGAGTATTGTATAAATCAGTAGCCATTTAGTACAGCAATATTTGTTGTTGCCATTTTGACCAAGGCCTTGCTGGGTTGTCGCTCACCACGAAATTCATTGAAACATGTAAGCTTGCCGTATTTTTAAATTTTTCACTACTGTTCTACCTCATGTTAATCGTTATTTTACTCACTGAATGTTATTATAACCAATTCAAATAAATATAACCACGTAATATTACTGTAATACTTGCTTTTTTATAAATAAAAATGAAGAATTTGAGAATTATTTGATCTGAGTGTTTTGTACCTATCTATTCCCAAGCAGAAGAGCAAAATGATAGATTTTAGTTGGGTGTGACAGAAATGAATATAGAATTCGGTGTCAATAACGAATTGTGTTTATAAGAAATCAAGATGTAATTGTTAATGAAAGATTTTGTTCTAATAACTTAATATAAATCTAGTCAACTAAAGTTAAAAATTTCGTTTATCAGATTTTAGAAAATTGCATGCAAATAGATGAAGACTCCAATATCGAAAAATTTCCAAATTCTCAAAGGGAAAAGAGTTGAAAAAAAAATGTTGGATGAAAACAAGGCTGATAGTATTAATTTAAGAGACAAGTTTGCCGTAATTTCTCTAAATAGTCATTTTAAAAGATGAATTCTAAATATTGTTTTCATGTAATAAAGTATAAATAATTTTAATTTTGTTTACCCTTTATCGTTAGTATTAGTAAAATATAAAAACCAAGTAATGATATTTATAATAATGTAAATAACTTTTTTAAATGGTTGTTGTTGTTTTGTACTTTATGTTTATATTTGTTGCACTTATACATTTATTGTTATTGGTATTTAATAAAAACAGAAAGTTTTTATTTATTTAATGAAAATAGGTTTTAACGCAAGTATTATAGTGATCATCAACAATAATACTATTAATAATGTACATTTTTGTAATATTTGTAATTAACTTCTTTCATGACAACTATAATCCGTTTTAATTTATAACAAAAAATAATTTTGCTAAATAACATACTGCATAAAAACTGCCTTACTAAGTTTATTTTAAAATTTAATTAAAGAATTTATTAAGTTAAAAAAACTCATAGTTCTTTTTTGTTGAATATGAACTTTACAATGCACAGCGCAGTAAAAATCTAAACTTCCGTCATTTACATTTTCTTTATGAAGTGAAGCTAAGATTTGCCAGTAGATTGTCGAAAGCGTTCCTAAATTAAATTTTACGTATAAATTGCAAAAGGAAGTAAATACAAATACTAAACATAATTTAAAATTCTTGACATATTAATTATGCAGAATGAGGGTACAAACAGCATTCAACAATAATTCATTTCACGCAAGCTCATTCAGACTTCGCTGTGTTTAATATATCTGTTTGAATAGTTCAAAGTTCTATAATACAACGAAAGATAGTTGTTGCATTTCTGTAAAGTAAGTAATCAATATCTCATTAAACGGTTATTTGAATATGCATTTCTATCAGTTTGTGCTTTATGTTGCTTCAAACCGCTGAGCAAACAGTTTCTTTATAAAATTCAAAGTGTAAAATGTAAAGTGTAATCTAATATAAACGTATTTTTTATTTCTATAGTTATTAACAAAGGTGTTGACAAGATTAATAAAAGGTATCTAGTGCTAAAAATTTGGTAAAAAATAATTAAAAGGTTTTGAACTGTTCTACAATTAATTTAAACTTTTTATCACCTATTTCTTGTATAATAACAGTTATATAAATTACACAGTTAAAAACAACTTTTTTTAAGTAGTTAATCGCAGACGTAAAAAAATTTAAGATTATAGAGATTTGCTACACACAGTCGGTTTAGTAAACAACATAAATTTAAATAAATTATAGTTTATCTGCCTAAACGCTTTAGCAACGCTGCAGTCTAAAAAGTTTATTGTGTGTGTCTTAGTGACTTGTTATAACTATTTAATCATTTTAATTTTTAATAGCATAGCAAACACGTTACTTACTCCAAAAATTGTTTTTTCGCAGTCAGCAAATTATATTTACACAACATGTACAGCCAAATTCAGTCACATTCTAATAGTATTACCAGTATTTATACTTGTAAATATACCTTGAGGTTATGTCCTTCTGTCTTGTAAATAAAAAAGAGATTACCATTACTAAATTTTACATGTATTTCTCAGACCATAAAAAAATAGTATTACTTTTATGACCGTTTTTATATTTTTATGCAAATAAAAAAACACACATTTCTTTCTATAATTTTAGATACATACTTATTGATAGTAAAATTTTGAACGTATAAAATTAAGGTAAATTGTAAATAATAATCTAATTACTGATTTTATAAAAACGATTTTACATAGGTACTATTAATATTTCGCTGTGTGTGCAAAATTATTTATAAATAAAGTGAAACTTTTATACTTTAATTTCGTTTAAATATAAATGATACTATCAAACAGAATTTTCCGGTGTAAGAATAAATGTTTGTGCCAATATAATGTAATTTATTTAAATTTTTGTTCACATAGTCACAGACTTTTTTTTGTTTAAGCGGTTAAATACTTCACTTATTAATGAGTATCATATTACATTTTTGTATTCATTAATATTATTTTTATTTTAATAATAATTATTTAGGTATTACTCACTTTTGCGTTAATAAAATGTTAATGAATAAGCATACGTTTATAATTACAGTTCACGCTGTAGTTTATTTTAATATTATAATTAAATAAAAAAACATATTACCATATAAAAAACAATAACAATACAAAAGTTGTATAGAAATAATTAATACTTTGTGTAATAACCATTCTTTTGTATGCATGCTTCTAATCTAGACTGCATTAGTTTACTAAATTTTCACACAACTGTGATCCCCGAAATCGTTCCCAAACTAATTGTGAATGTTGGAAAATATTTTTAGGTGTTTTAAATTGAATGTCACTATCCCAGTTTCTGTTTATTGCACCACACATATTTTCAATTGTGTTTAAATCTGGTGATCTCGCTGTTCATTCAATTATTTCAACTTTGTTTTGATCTTTAATCCAGTCCCTAGCAGTTCGTGCTGTATGGATAGGAGAATTATCCTGGACTACTTGAATAATTTTCAGCTCATCTTGTGGAAATATTCTTCTCACAGAAGGTATCAAGATATTATCTAAAATATTCAGGTATTGCTCTGAAGTAAATCGAGGTGGTGTCACTTGCCCTAACGCTCCTGGACCCGCTTGAGATATCCATCCCCACACTCCAGCTGTCACTCTACCACTTTGCCTATTGGGCAAAACATGTTCTATATTGAAACGAGTCTTTTGTGGTCTCCACACTGTAGTTAGACATTGATCAGTGCTAGAAAATACTTTTTCATCTGTAAAGATAACAGTACTCCAATCCAAATTTAATAATTGGCGACAAAAGCGCGACCGAGCTGCAGCATTGTAACCTGCGTTTGTTTTTTTTAGTAGTAATTTTCGCGTTGCAATAAGTTTACCTGTGGACTATGATGTTTTATTTATTCTTGTTTTGTTTTGCCATAAGGCCAAGCTATAAAATTATTTTGAGTTGTTTCGGTCGCTAATTTACTGTCCTTTGTATTTATTTAAGAATACATATATTTTTTTGAATTATTATTCTTTGAAATCGGTCAAATTTTACACTTTAAAGGTCAATGCATTCATTGTGTTCGTTTCTTGAAATTGTGTAATAGCTATTTTAATTACGTTCTAAATCGTATTTTTTTATATTTCTGTCATAAGAAATTTGATACATTTTTAGTAGCTTGATTGTCTCTTTGTTTATTCAATGTTGAATTTTGGAGAATTGTTATTGTGTGTCCGTGGGAAATTGCTAAGTTGACAATCTTCGTATTTTTGTTACAGCTTAAGCACGTATTGACTATATTTTAGTTTTATTTGATTGAAAATGTATATTCGGCGTTTTTTTTTCTTATTGGCTTTGTGTAGTTGAACTTGCTTTTGATTCGACAACTTGAATTTGAATTTTATTTGGGGGGAAATTAATTATTAATTTCGGAAGTAGGGATTAGTTTCAATATGATTATTGAATTTTTTTTTTTTTTGAAAGCAGTGAAGTAAGAGCTTTTGAGCAAGCAGGTAGTGGAGTTAGTTAGTTGGAAAAAAAATTACGGAATAGTAAGCGTCCCTCAGAGTAGAAGTTGAGGGGTTTGTTCGTGTAGCGGCGACGTACAAAATTGTAGAGTGAATTTGGGAATTTACCCAAAACAAACAGTTAATTCTGAATAAAAAGGCAGCCGTTTGGGCTCTTTGTACGTGCGTTAAAAATGCCGTGGTGACCCGTTTTGAGTAAAGTTTGAAGTGTCGAATACGGTTAACCAATACGCTATCGTAGCAGATAAATTAATTAAAAGAAAGACAATCGCATTCCTTCCTAATTCCGTAAATAAGATTTCCCGCTTTCTTTTGGGATAAGTAAACCGTGTGAAAAATTAATGTAATAGTGGCATATAAGAAACTTTCCTGAACAATAAATTATTGCAATACTGAGAATTATTTGGATTTCTTTTGGTGGTCAAAAAAAAAAGTAAATTTGTAAAAAAATTATCTCAATTTCATTCTGGAATTCCAATTTGGGAAAATACAGCTGCCGACGAAAATAATCCACACACAGACATTCCAGCAAATTTATGTGCTTAAGGTATTGTAAATTTTATTTACCTGTAAGATTTTGTATGTTTATTTCATGGTGATTATTTCTCCCATCAAGAAATTTTGTTCATTTAAGTATTTTTTTTTTTTAATTTTGAAGGCCGATAAGTTATTTTAGGACCCATTTTTTTTAAAGTAACAAATTAGACTTTGCAATTGCAATCAACGCAATCTTGTAACTTATTTTAATTAAAAATTATTTTTGTACTTAAAATTGTTTATTCTTTTGTGTTCAATATAGAGATATTCGATACCTTAAGTGTTTCTCTTGGATTTTATTCTTGTGTTTTCTATTTTAGAAAAAAACAAAATGTGTAAAGCTTGTGTGTGTTCCAAAGCAGTTGTTTAGTTTTATTTGAGCACTAAGAAACGAGATTATTATTGAAGCAAGATTTTGAACAGTAATAAATCCAGATTTGAATTGTTACTATTGGGTCATAGAGGGTATAAGATTAACGTAAGGGGTTGTAATTGATTTTAAGGGTCCCGGAAGATCCCAATCTTAATTCTAGTCCTTGTAACCCAAAAACCACACTGCTTTGTCTTTCTTCCGGGTGGCGCTCGTACCGACTTGGACTTTTGGACTGTTCGACACCCTCATTAAAGTAAGTATACCCGTCCCCACCACCGCTGTAGCTAGCTAGGCACCCAGTTGTGTTATAAGAATTTAATAGGGTTGTAACAGCATGACGCTCTGTAATGTTAGGTTTACTTGCCGGTTTTCAACAATGTAAATTTGATTCATCTAAACGTCTTTGAATGGTGGAAACAGAGCAATTAATATTCAGCGTTTCTTTTATTTTTTGGCAAGTTGTAAAAAGATTTTGTAATGTATAGCCGAGTATGTGCGAATCTTCTTGCCGAGAAGTAATTCGATGCTTAGGTGGTCTGTTGCTTACAAGTGGCCTATTACCAACTTTCTGACCTTTCGTAATTCATCGCCGGATTTGTTTAATCTACAAAATGTCAAGTTCTTAGTATTAAATTACATTTATCATTAGTACTATATTAAAAGCCAATTTATATGTATTTAAAAATTTGACGTCAATTTAATAGATTCCAATATCTTATAAGATAGTATTGTTAGTGATCATATTTAATACATGCTGACTCTGTTGCAATGCAATGTAAAAAATATACTTTAGAAAAATTCTTACCGATAAGTCAACAGGTTGTGATATTGTTCAAGGTGACATTCCTGCTTGTGCTATCCCAACAATACTTCCTCTTAATTCTAAGGTAAAATACATTTGTCCTAATCTTTGAGGCATATTCACAAAATATTATAATTATATAAACAACAATAAACAACAATGTTACCACTAGGAACTCCCAATTTATATCGCAATTTTGTAAATGAAAAATTTATATTTATACGACAAAAGGCCATAATCCGTTTAATCCTAAGATGCATATCAGGTATAATTGTTTATTAATTTGCACAAAACCATATAAGCAGTTGTGGTTTCATAAAACGCTTGTTTCAGAGTAATATTTAAGTCTCCTTGTATGATTTTCAGAAGCACATATACAATTTAATAATGGTAATCACTTTTTGTATTTATACGACAAACAAAAAGCTATAACCTCAAGGTATATTTATAGATGTCAATACGATCAGTACTATTAAATGTCTTTAAAATGAGCATTACCGCACTTTCATTGACAACACATCATTAATAAGTGAGGTATTTGTTAATCCGCTTAACTCTAGGATGCATATCCGGTACAATGCCTACTTTTACATAAACCGGACCAACATTCAAATTAAGAAATTGAAAAAATAAACAGTTATTTTATAACAAAAAACAAGTATCGTTGTTACTTATTAATTATTATATAAGAAAAATTGTTTATAAATTATAGTAACAAACGCTGCATATTCTTATAACCAAACATTACTCCGGGTCTGATAAGCCAGGTTCATACATCCTAAATACAAAAATAATGTGACTATCAGAACACACATTTCAATAAATTACATTATTAGTTAAAATTTAGACGTAACAAATACTTTTTAAATAATTTTGCAAATATAATTTCGGCATTTTTATTCAAAACATTTATTACCTAAAAATTTGACGATATGGTATGTCCTATGTTTATTAAAAATATGTTAATAAATTGTTATTCAAAATTAGAAAAAAGTGTTTGTTTTTTAATTTGTACAAAAAATATAAAGAACATTTTGCTTTTATAAAACGTTTATTTGAGAGTAATATTTAAAAGCTGTTTCGTATGATTTGAGAAATACATACAAAATTAAGTAATGGTAATCATCTTTTTGTATTTATACGACAAAGAAAAAACCATAACCTTAGGATATACTTACAGGTATAAATACGATTAATGTTATTAGAATGTGCTGAACATGCGGTATTGCTCATTTTAGGGACATTTTCAGTGACTATGGCTGTACATTGTTAAATCTTTTGATTTTTTAAATAAAGTTTTGAAGAAGCGGTCATGCTGACATAAATGCAAATCGTATTCTTTGACACTTTTAGTGTAAGTTCCCAGCTACAATAGTATCTTTAATAAGTGACTATCCATCTTTTTGTTTTGTAAGTTCATTACTTACAAGTTTTAGTTCTGGATTGAAATCAAAAATAAATAACAATAAAACTGACATCTTATGGCGGATGTTTTGTTTCCGGCAAAATTCTAAGTATTTTCTATAATAAAGTTTAGTATTTACTTTTACTATTAGGTGTATTTTTAAAATAATTTGATTAATTAAATCGTTAAAAATTTTTATTAAACTCATTATTAACCTTCCTAGTCCAGTGATTTTCAAAACTCCTGATACCGCGTGAAATAAATGCTCACTCCAACTTTTTTCTGAATTTTCTCACTCTAAATTTTCGTAGGAAGAAAAGTATGAACGAATTATTATTTTTTGGTCGTGTTTGGGTGAAGTTTGGATTATTTTTGCAATTTAATAAAAGAAGAATTAAAGTCTATTGCTAGAATGTTATTGTAATTAGGTACATTGTGTACAATCAAATTTTTGACATATTTTCGTTGTTTTGTTGTGTTCTAGGCATAGAAACTTTTTTTAAAAACTACATTTTTATTGCATTTTATTGTTTTCTAACCTCGAACACATATGACATCGACTGCTGTTTTGTGTTTTGTCCGTCAGTTGTACAGCTTTTTTTTCGATTGATATAGTGTAATATTGCATTTATCTCTTAAACTTTTTTTCTACTTAGCTTGGAGCGTTTGGCAGCGTTGTTAATCCTTCTCTTCATATGGGGTTCTTTTACTTCTTTTTCCAATTTTATAAAGATCGTTTTTTGTGGCAGAACCCTCATCTCCAGTATAAGACCAGATGTTTCTATAAAACAAAAACATTTACTGCAGAAATGTAAATAAAATTTATAGAAGACGGTTAGAAATGTTTTACATTGTCTTTTATAAGTGTATTTTGCCACAATATTATTTAGTGTGCATCTTTAGTAGTGTAACGTATTAATGAATGCACCTCGTACGTATTTACGTTACTACAACTTTCCTATAATCAGAAAAAGGTCTGGATAGTTCATGGTCGCGAACACGGACAATTTCGAGGCATTCTTGATACGGCGATTAGAGAAAACAAAAAATATTTTAAGAACGCAAGTGCAAGCAATTTAATAATTTTGAACCCGCTAAATAAAGGGGATTTTGTTTGGAATTTGCGGGTTTGCTATGCCAATTGGTTAGCGCAATTACAATTTAAATTTACTAGGAAAGCGTTTTGGAAAACTTTAAATAATTGCATGTCTTTATTTAAGGAAAATTTTAATAAGTTTTAAAAAATACGACTCAAACCTTCGTGTAGCGATTATGCAAAAGCTGGTGTCCAGGATAAGGGAGATACAGGTTTTGGTAGTCCCAAAATAGTAAAAAGTAAGAACGAAATTAGTATTAAGAATCGAAATAATTAGTTTATGTGTAAAAGTATCATTTAATATTGGTTAATATTAATATTATATATATATATATATTAATAATTTTCAAGTTTTTATAGTAATTAATTTCCAAAAAAAAAAGAAAATAAATGAATAAAAACATGTGACGTCCATTCTTTTGACAAATGCATTATTAAGTTTTCGAAAGTTTTCTTAAAATTAAATGTTAATTTTGGCAAACTGAAACGACCAATCTCATTTACCCCGACCCAGCTTGTAAAAAAAGTATAACTAATTATAAACAAACTTACGGTGCTTGACAACAAAATGGCGCCCAACGTGGGGCCTAAGATGTAATCGAGCAGGTTAAATGCATTTGTTAATTTTTTTATGTAAATAATTTTCAGAACAATGTAACTTTTTAAAACCAAACATATTATTTGTATTATTTTATTATCAGTAAACTTTTGTTTTACTCATTTTTAAGCAACTATTCAGTGTTTCGCTACATTGAGCTTAACGTTTACCTGAAGTAGTTTTTGAACGTATTGAATGTATTCCTTTATTAGTTTTGCACATAAGTATTTAATTTTATTGCTTTTAAACTGTTTATACTTCCATGTTATCGCTATATGTTGTTGCTGGTGTTTAGATTATTTTGATAGAATGGAGAACTTAAACCCTAATTTAGTGATAAAGAACAAACTAAAAGAAGTAGCAAAGAACATAATACAGTATCTAAGAAATATTGCCGTAACGATGGAAAACCGTATAAAATGTAGACTTTTTCATTTGCGTACGAGAATAGGTAGAATATCTATTAAGAACAAAAAAGAATGTTTGAAACTGAGCTTGAATAAACCGTAAAGAGGTTAACGAAAGCTATGTTATTTCATTCTCTAGACAGAGTACTTGACAGGATGAACAAATTTCGGACAGCGGGGACAGTCAGAGTGACGAGGGTAACGATAAATTTCCTATTCCTCAGACGTCTAAGTCTACGTCTATTGTTACTCGTTCTAATCCTGCTTGGAGCTCAACTATTAGCCGAATGGTGCCTGTTTGTAAGTGGGGTGTCTCGTTTAATGGTGACGCGTTTTCTAATATTTTGTATAAATTTTTAGAACGGTTTGAAAAACTGCACCAGACCCGTGGTGTACAACAGCCTGATCTTTTTACAGCTGCCGTTAATCTTTTTACAGATCCCGTCTTAGGATGGTTTAGGGCTAAGCGAGCTAATCTTACGAACTGAAGTTTCGTAGTGACCGTCTTGAAAGAAGACTTTCTACCTTGTATCAACAAAAAAATGAAAAAGTAGGCATTTATATTTGTTTATAACAAATCTGTTTCAAAAGTTGTGACTACCTGCCGATGCAAATACTCGTAGGGGAGCGAGGGGCTTGTTGTAACAGTTTTCATGAAAATTAATACATCTTAAGATCCATTGATTAAATTGCTACTAAATAAAGATGGATGGATGCTGTAACTCTTCCTCTACCAAATCAAGTAAAAATAATACCATAACTAGTGGTTATTATTTTACAATAAATTATTTTTTAGAAGAAGTGCGGTGTTACAACTTACCTCGTGCTTGGGGCAACTTGTAACGTCTACCAGGGCAAGTAGTAACGACAAGAAATACAACAATAATACCTCTAATCATTTATTCTTTGTTTATTTATATTGTATAAGAATCAACATTTGGTGGGTTTCATTATAATTAAATTCAGTCTTCATCTGAGCTACAATTAAGACAAATAAAATATATAGTGTATCCTGTAACACATCCTACATGTGCCCACATGATACACTCGACCCATCTTCTTTATTTGAATCTGTGTAAGCTTCACCACATACCAGACAATACCACTCTTCTGATTCAGATTCTGAATCTGAACATAAAATCTTTTTTTTTACCTCTGTCTACTCCGGTTTTATTTTTAGTTGATTTACCTTTGCATTTCCCTTTCGCCTTCCCTTTTCCTGTACCTTTTCTGTTTTTTCTTCATCTTTTCCTCATATTCCTTTTGTAAAGCTTCTTTTTCAGGAGTGTCCGCCAATACTGCGTGTGCTACTTGTATTAGTTTTTCTTAGTGGCGCCTTTGGTAGAGGTCTAATCTTCGATGGCGAAAAAGTATTTGGTAGACTGAAGCAACTCGGAGTTGTTTCGTTCGCAGTTTCGATTTGGCTTATAATTTCCGTAGTGCTGATATCTAATTTAGGGGCAGAATCTAATAGTTCTGGATTGTGCAGTGCGGGGGAAACGATAACATGACGACATTATTTTCTTTGACTTTTTCAACAACTTTAATATTCACGTGTGAGCTATGGTTATCAAGTAGCAACAGAACTAGCTCTTCCTTAGTGGGTTTTGCGTGTTTGATAAAATGATCTATAAAAATTAAAAATTCTTTAGCTTTACAGCTACTATTTTCTTAGATTTTTGAACCGTTGTGACCCTTGTTTCATCAATGTTCCATATTCGAGAAACATTAAACTATGATTTTTGGAGAAAACGTTGATATACTTCAAAGAATGAATTAACGTTAGTCTTATTGAAAGACGTCGCTCGACTTAAAGACGTCGCTTCTGGTGTCCTTAAGGATAAATGTGGATTTCTGCGCATAAAATTTTGGAACCAGTCAGTACCAGCCGTGTTATTTTGATGCCAAGAAGGAGAAATGTTTTTAGCATTAAGCTGCACACCGCATTGGTAAGCTAGTTTCCTTACTTCTATAGAAAGTAGTCCAAAATATATTTCGGCGCACTTGAGTAGGTAGAAAGCCATTTTACCTTATTCTTCTGCAGTAAATACTTGTCTAAGCTTAACATAACCAACTCTTAAACTTTCATTACTCTGCTTTTGCTTTATCTAATTATAAATTAATAATTTATAAAGAGATAGACGTAACATAATCCGAAAGTCTGACTAGCTTTCCGAATACTGCATTTTTTTTCTAAAACTTTAGCTGCCGCTAACTCGTACACTTCTTGGCTTTGTGTTGCCCGCTCTGACTTTCTTTTATACACCCTCATTCTAAAAGAAAGGAAAAAAATAAGTAGGTATCTACATCATAACTTGGGGCATGTTGTATCACGTTACAACAAGCTCCGAATCCTGCCTGCTTTTAGAAAAAAATCTGTATCTTAAAGGGAAAGCAAGATACGTTAACAATAACAATTTTTCTCTATATTCTTTTGACTTGGATTTTCCTTCAATTTGAAAATACAAAATATGTAGAAAATCCTTATAGGAAAATCGAGTGGTGACCACACCAGTTTTTTTATTATTGTTTTTATTAATTGTAAACAGAATTTAAATACATCTTTATAAACACAATCGTGTTTACGTAATAAAAAAAATGTAAGCTTAAAAAAACCAATGCAATATTTGTTTCAAAGTTTAAAATTAATTAAAATACTAAATAATGATAATAAAATGTGTAATAACAAAGTTATTATTTTTTATTGATGTTCAAAATGCTTTATTAAAACTATTAACAATTTACAAAACCAAATTTTAAACAATGTAACAAGGTGCAAAACAGTTTTCTGTAATATTAAAACATAACACAAAAACTTTTATTATTTTTTTTAATAATACTTTTTAGAAAATAAGCTTACTTATAAAAATACATGTTATTTTTAGTTAACAAAAAATATTGTAACGTAATTACTCTATAAAATTCACATCATATAATAAATACACAAAAGTTATCTTATTACATATTTATCCAAAGCTTTTAACGTAAAACAACCAGAGTTGCAATCCTCATTAAAATTTTAAATAAAATTTAACACTTTATTCTGTTTTTACACATTCTGTACTAAATGCAATTTATTTTAATTGTTTTGAAATTACGTACACATTCACATATAAATTATGTTTAAAAATGTAATGTTATTAAACTAATAATAGTTTTTCTTTACAGTTTATGTATTTTTAATTTTTATTCCATAAATTAAAATACATTTTAAATTTTAATTAGGAAGCTTTCTGTAATAACATTTACAAGACTCGCTTCGTGGTTTTTTTCAATTTGACTGAAATATAAACAGCAAGTGTCAAGCTTATTGTTTTAAAAGTTTTTAATTAACTTTATTGAACACATTTGTCAGTAGAGTTTTTGTTGGTTTTTTTTTATTGTGTTGTTTTGCAACTTTTACTTTTTACTTTGATTTAATTTGTTTTGTATGTTGGTAAAACTGTTCTATTTTTATAATTTCTAAAAATACAATTAGTTTGTTGTTTGCAATTTAATTAATGTTATAAGGTTTTAATAAAACAACGTTGCTAATTAAGTTTATTTTTATAAGACGCGTTCTATATTTATTTAGTATTTTTAAATTAATGTCAAAATAAACTTTGCAACAACTTTAAAACTAATCGGTTAAGTTTTGTAGTCTTAAAATATTTTTGTTAAAATCGTTAATTTCTCAATTAATTAAAATAGAAGAAATTTGTTTATTAGTAGTTTTTTATTTAACAAGAGCCTGTGTAACTTGGGCGTTTTCTTTGTCTACATTTTAAATACGAATGAAACGAGAGTTTTAAAATTCCACGAGGTAAAAACGCTCAATTTACAGAGGAATGAGTTGAATACATTTAACTCCTCAAACAGAGAGTATAAAGTCCCCAAAGTCTTAAAATCACTGAAAAATTATTTGACGTTTATGTTGACAAATGTGCAAAAGTTTTAAAAACGGTTTACAAAAGCAAAAAATTAAAATTTATGACAATTAAAAACAATAAATGGTTTTTTACGATTAACAGATAATACCATACATTGTATGTTTATTACCGGTTAAGCAACATTGTGCATTCTACTTGACAATTTGGTATCCGTATAGGTCAACGTCATTTCCGTATTGGTCAAAACCATTACCGTACAACATAATTAATTATGAAATAGTTATTTGTATCACTAGTCCAGAAAGTGCTATTTTGCGAGTATGAGCATATTTGTAGGCCGAGGCGAAGCAGAGGCCTACAAAAGGCAAATACTCGCAAAATACTTTTAGGACGTGTGATACACAACATTTTTTGTGCCGAACTTTAAAAAAAATGTTCAAAAAATGATTTATTTTATTAACTAAATTTAAATATTCTATGTTGATAACAACGAAATCTGTAATTTTGAATTACAATTGTTTATGTAAATATACTTAATTTTGTTACAATTTAATTAACTTGATTAAAAGTATTATTTATTTTGTATCGTCTTAAAATGGATATTCCTCCACACATTAAAGAAGCTGCACAAAATGTGATAACAATTTGTTACCGACAAAATCTTCGGATCGGTACTGGAAACCACGATCTTGTTAACTGGTGTACTAAAAATTCAGCAAGCATCTACAATAAGTATGTTTTATTATATACAGGACACTGCATTTGCAGAAATAGTGGAACGGCATTAGTAAGTCGGGGAACTAATATCACGTAGTTGAAAAGGACAGTGCTGTTGCCGAAGAATACATAGAAGACTCCTTGACACCTAAAATCGCAATAGACAATCAACGAACAAGACAATATAATTCCATACCACAGTGTTCCATAAGTTTTGCTAATGTCGATAGCATTCAACCAAATTGTAACGTTCGAAACTTGCAATTCAACTTAAATGATGCGAGTTTACTTTATATAAATTGTTCAAACTGCACAATTAACTTTAATTTAAATAAGTAAGTTTCTTATAATAAATGATAGAGATGTTAATATGCTGTTGATTAAGCTAAAAGTTACAATTTAAAGTTATCGATGTTTCATATACATAGGTATACTTACTTGATCGATATAAGTTTGTGATTTTTAATTTTGCGGTTGCCTTTATCGTTCTCTTTGTCAATAATATTGAAATTAGTTTGCATTCGTTATTACAAAAGTCGTTATAGATAATTTAGAGTAGTATAATAGTTAACCAAGTTCATAAAACAATAATTTTGACACAAATGACATGACACATATAAACTATTGTAGTTAGGGGAATTACTGCCAACTTCTAGTTAGTTCTAAAATTTTACTACATCTAACCTTGACTTTACCGGCCTAGTCCGGAAAAGTAATTTTTCCGGCCGATTATATTGCTTGTAAAATACGTCAAAACGGACGGAGGCATAAAAACATAATTTAGGAAGCTTGTGCATATATGCTGTGCAATACAATTATAAACTTTGAAAACGAAATAATTTAAAACCGTGTGGTTGGAATCGTATTAGTTTCGATGGTACGTATAGAGTAAAAAATGTTTGATTTGTAAATTCAATTTTTTAAGTTAGGTTTGCAAACATATTTAGTAATAACATTCTTTCAATTAAACATAAATATATTTTTGAAAAACTAAATCTGAAGTGATTAGAATAAATGTACCTAATCCACAACTCCACTACTAGTTCTCTTGCAGTTTGCAGTTTGAGTTTTCTTTTGATGGAAAAGTAACGTCCGGAATGACTTATTGGATTTTTATTTTTGCAGTGTTGTAAAGCAGTTATAATTATAAGAGTTTTTAATCGGCTGTTTAAAAACTTTATAATGATGACTAACATTACTTTTGGTTTTAGTGTATCATGCATTGCATTAGTGTTAAACATCAAAATACAAGATCAATATAAATAGAGAGTCTTTTGAATGGTTATGGTTAAGAACATGTTTTTTTTTGTATAAAATTATGTATAATTCGGTTTGTCATTCATGCAAAATACAAGCGTGTAAATGATTTTTTCTTTGCCATAGCTATAGTTAGATAGAGTACCGTGATAAATTTATCGTAGTACCCGCCTAAGTAACATAAATAGTTCAAAAGGTTTTGATAAAAATAGAAATAACTTCAAGCGGTAATCTAGACAATTTATTAATATATTTATCCCAAATTGTTTAATTTCGAAACGATTGTGTTTAGCAACTCGCATGTAAGTAGTTTCCTAAGATACCTTGGCTGTTGTTTTTAAAACGTCATTACAACATCTATTATAATAGACATAATCATTAAAAATTTGTAAGAAAACATTTTCTAATAGTAACCATATAATATAGAATATGATTCAAACCAAATTAATAATAATTATAAATGACTGTTGGAAGAATAAACATTTCCAGGTGTGAATAATATAGTATTTTTATAGGATCTTAAGCTTTTGTGGTTTTTCTGTTTATATTATAAACTCTTTGTAAGAAGGAAAAACTAAGACTAAAATCTAACATCTATTTGATAATACGTATACAATCGTTTTGTGAACTACAAGTTTGTTCTTTTTATATTTTTTTGAACAAACTGTTATGATTGAATCTTAGCGTTCAACACTATATAATCTGTTGTTGGAATAATGCTTAGTGCCTGTCCTTGGACTCAATAGACATCAGCAGTACACAATTTGTATAGTTTTCTACCATATAAGTGTCTTGTTGTCCTGCTTAAAAATTAATTTTTCTTAAAAATGTATAATTTCATCAATAACTACGATTATACCAAATGCTAGAATTTTTTTTGTTCGTTGTAATGTCCTTAAAGTACTAACTTTATAAAAACATTCGCTTTTATTAATTGTTTTATTGTTACAAAAATGTATGCATCGTAAAGTAGAAACCTATCCTGTGACATTGTGTTTGCAATGAGCTCATTGCAAAACATAACGTCTTTGAACTAGTATTGATTCAACGAAGGAACTTCGTTAAGTTTTATTATGTTTATAATGTTGAAGAAAACTCTAATTTTAAATTTCAATGCAATATGTCTATATTTGAGACGAAATTTTGAAAAACGTTGACTAATCATCATTTGACGTGCGTATTAGTTTTGTTAACAATTATTTTAAACAGATTATCTAATAAAAATCATTGTGTATTGGAGGTTTTATTAACTCCTAATTTCTTATGCCATCGAAATAAATTTGAATACTTATGCGGGGTCTCTTAAGGACCCCAGTCATTTTTTTGTGATTAACACTAAACATTCTTTAAAATTTGCTACATGCTTCTAGTAATTTACGAACCTGCACGGCCAACTCACTGTAGGATTGAAACCATACCTGTCGGAGAGAGGGGAGGTTTAAGTGACTTTATTTTAAAGAGCGCCAGATCTTTTGTTCTTTGCAGAAATAGCTCCTGCTGGATCAGCACAGAAGGCTCGAAGCTTGTACAAAATTGTTAAGGTTCGTAAAGCTGAAGGGAACGAAGAAAGAAACTAAATCGTTTACAACAATTGCACTTTAATTACTTTAGAATGATGAATAGATTTAAATTTGAATCAATAACAATTATGATATAAGTTGATAGCATCACAGTGATTAAATTTAGTCCAAGTACAAATATAAGCAGGTACTAAAATATCAGAAGTATCGGCAAATTACACTACACGTAAAACAAAAGTGTAACCACCAGAACATATAAAAATCTTTATAAGTAAATTACATTAATAATGATAATTGACAGTTGACGTAATCAGCATGCGATAGTAATTAACTTAAACTAATTGAGTAACAATAATAAGAAACAAATCAATTCGAACGTTTCTACACGATTAGTACATATAGTTAGTCATGAGTAGCACCGTAGCGACAGCGAATAATTAAAATCAAAAATTGACTTACCAAATTCAGGGTTACCTTCAGAAAACGTTTTCCTACTGGCTTCCTATAATTAAACTTGCTGAAAATAATCGTGTCTACCTGGCGACTCACAAACTACAACAAGTAAAAGAAACATTTAAAAGAAAGTAGTAAAACCGAAACTTATCGTATGCTGATGGTATTAATTTATTGCCTCCGAAGAGAAATTCAATAGTGTTCGGTACTTAGGCTCTTCCGAACAAGGTGATATTAATTAATGGTATTAATTGCCTCCGCATATAAATTCTGCCCTTGTATTGCAGCGTTCTTAGGTCTACAGCTTCCGATTATAATTTTCCCTTGTAGATTTTAAATTACGATAAGAACACCCATACTTAGGAGGTAGCACATGGCGCTAACGAAAAGACATAAAAATTACTTTTAGTCAAAAAAAGAACCAAAGCCACTTACCCTGCGTGGATTAAATTAGTTAAAGAAGAATACTTTTATTACCCATCGTGTCCCAACACGTGGATATTTTAAGAAAACGATTTTTAATTTACGCAGACATAGGTTATATCGTGAACGATGTTAAAGTCAAAATGCCCGTATCTCACCGGATATCGTCTACTCAATACAAAGAGACCAACGAGCCCGATAGATAGCGTCGAGGAACAGAAAAGTAATTTTTAATTAAACCAATATACAGGGTAGTGCATTATAAAAATTTTGCACGTAACAAATTTGCAAATGAAACTATATTATTTTATTTCAAGCAACTACGCTTTTATTTTTAATGCAATTCAGGTACGTTTACGAGTATTCCACAATCACATAAAGCAGATTTTACGTATGATTAATGATATTTATGTGTAGCGCGTTTTTTCATATTATTTCTAACAAGTTCGTCTCCAAATCGTAGCAAAAACATTTTGCTTTTTCTAGTCAGGATTTTTCACAGTCCATATAACATAAGCATTTAGAGTACAGATATCTAACATATTTATGAATAGTCTGTAGGGCCAACGAGCAGCTTTTCTACTACATCAATATTCTCGTATAAGTTTATTGCCGTTTTCAACACCCCCTTTGGTGTGATTATAATCTAAAAACATCTACGGCTTGTTTTCTTCACCTTGCTCCAAACTATCTTCATTATGTTGACTTGATAAAACGTGAACCATTTTACCTTTCTTTAAAATGTAGGATACTATGGAGAGGTTTTTGTAAATGCGAAGATTGATGACTTCGGAGGCCGGAATGTAATGCTTAGGATTAAAACGTAAAGTCAGATTTTTTTAAAGTAATTAGCGAGTAAAAAAGATTATTAGTGGTAATTTCTCCTCTGCTGTTGTAGTACGGTTTTGCTAAATCACATACTACACGAAAACCTTGGGTTTTCTTTGCTTGACCTCTAGGAGCTTTACCAGTATAGACTTGAAGATTGGACAAATATGAAGTCCAGGCGTCCGTCAGCAGCTGTTCAAATTTTTATGTCATATCTTCCAGGTTTCGATAGCGGTTCGTCAATTGCAATGTATTCATATGGCTTAAAGGTTTTTTGGCAGTTACTAACAAGCATATCCCAAATCTCTCTGAAGAATGCTAACTTATAGAGTTTTTTTCTTGAGTCTCTAGGAGACTTGTCAAGAATGTTGAAATTTCTTAAAATCATTTCTGGGAAGAGCCGCAGTAAAAAATGATTGGCGTATAAATGAATAGTAGTCCACAACTCTATCGCCTGCTTTCATAAAAACGCCAAAAAACAATCCATTTTTTTTCTTTTTAGCTGGGTCGATTCTTTAGGCTTGACAAGATTTTTTTTATTCCAGTTGTTAAAGTATTTAGTCGCGTTCCAATTGGTGTGATGACAAATTACGTCCTTTATTTCTGTTGTTATAAATAAATTAAAAATGTACACAAACGTATTAACACAAACATTTTACTGCCGGGACATATACGTATTAGGTTTTTCTGCAGTTTTTTAATTGTATGAAATGGTTGAGTAAACCACTCCATACCAGATTTAGAAGGCAATTTAAGAACTGTAGGTTTTGTGTCATTTTTCTAAATTTCGTTAGGTTCCTGACCTGAATCATCTTCAGCTTGGATTTCTCAATTCTCTTACGTTTCTGATATCGTTTCAACAAGATCACAAACTTTCTCGCTTTCTGAAACATCATCACTAGTATACTCTGCTTCGGAATCATATAAACTAAAATTCTAATTTTCTGTAATTTTCTCTAGTTAATTGTGCGTTAACGGTTTATTTTTATTAAAATTACAAACAAAGAACAAAAAATGTTAAAGAAAAGATTAGTTTTACTGAAACATAGATGCTCCTTCTTTATTTTACTATAGAAACAAACTGATCACTGACAAGTCTCAACTCGAACTAACGATATTTAAAGAGGCGACTTTCTGACAGATACCTGGAAGCGTTGTTGCCAACTCTTACAATTCAAAAAGAAATGATAAGACATGTATCGCTTTGGTCCCCGAGGTACCCCGCTTGGGTATTCAAGGGTTTATACCACATCCTGACATTTATTAACATTACTATCATCGATTCTATTAATGTTGTGCCATCGTCTTCATGTGGAGTTTCTTATCTCAAATAAACTTTTTAAATTGTTATCCTGAGTATCCGATTGCACATTTAAATTACCATTGTCTTGATCACTATCAGAGTAAGAAGACAATGGTGTATAGCATTATTTTATCAATAACCAGATCATCGGAATCGTCATCTTTGGTTACAGTTGAGAACCACTACTATTATTCATTGGTGCTTAAAGTGAACATTATTCTGACGTACTTGGAATTGCGATCTTTGTATCACATGTTTTATTAGGAATTTTACTATAAATGTCATTAAATAAAATTTTATCTCAGCTTGATCATTATAATCTTGTTCACATTGAGCTATAAACAACAAAATTTTTTAGCACGAGAAAACATTTTGATTACAACCAACAACAGTGCTTATCACGTAACGACTAGTTATATATTACATTAGTATTGTGTCGCGCAATCTTACACACAACATTACTGCAGTACTATTTTATACTATATCAATCAGTTAATAAAATAAGAATGCGTCATCTTCTTCTCAAACTTTCTTTACACTAGTAGCGTCATCCATCCTTGATATGTAGTTATCCCATTGTGATCTTCTTTTTCTAAACCATCTATTTTTTGTATTTTGCAGCTGCGTCTAATATCTTCGCTTTGTATGTGGTCTTTTTTGGTTACGTTTTTTATTTTCCGCAGCCTTTTTATCTAGGTTGTTTCCAATAGTTGTTTGGTCTTTACTGATTTTAGTTACTTTTCTGTTGTGTCATACGGTGTTACTTAGGCATGCTAATATTTTTCCTGCTCTTTCGGCCTGATCTTCTACTTACCTTGTCAATACTTCATTATTTGTGATCTTGATCTTTAAATACTGTATTGCCATCAGCTGCTCTAACATACTTTCATTTACTTATAATTTGCAGCGTAATGGTTCTTTACTGATTGTTATTGATTTTTTCCGACACTTGTAGTAACATATTAGTCTGATTTGTTGGTTTCCCATTTTAAATCTACGGGGGCATTTCTGGATTGTTGTTTTTATTATTTCATTTATGACTATGAATAAAAGTAAGCTTAGTCAATCTCTTTGTCTGATTCTTTTAGTAATATGAATATATAGTTGTTGGTATATGTTCTGCATAGGGGATACCAGTCCACCTGGTATATTACTTGACGGAATTGTAGGTGATCGAATCCCTTTTTCATATCGACAAAATACATAAATTGTTAAATTCTAATGTTTTTTTCTGTAAATTGTCTGACTAGAAAAATTGCATCGCAGGATCTGTTGTTTCTAAATCGCTGTTGTTTGTTTCGTATTTTTTTAATCTTAAGCAATTAGTTTTATTGTGATTTGTTAAGCCTGTATTCAGCAAATCTTTTCCGTTAGTGCTATTTCCAGTGTCATAGTTCTTGAAATTACTCCTTGTCGAGAATTTGTTTTTCGCTTTTTATGAAAATTTTGAACCCTGATGTTTAATTTCCACTCATCTGGTATGGTTGATGTTTTAAATATGTTTTGTAATAGCATGATCCATTCCTGTGTCAGTGCTTCTCATTCATATTTTATTTGGTCATCTGTTATGTTGTCTGTGTCAGATGTTTTCCAATTTTTTAAAGCTTTAATTTCTTTGTTTACTTCTTTTTCTACGTTTATTATTATCTGCATGGCGTCGGTTGTCTATTTTGTTATAAGTTCTTCCGCTGTGTAGACGGTCTTAACATGTTTTACTCTTGCATCGTCAGATATCTATATAATATGTTGATATATAAGTTGTTTTATACATAATCTTTAACCTATTTTCTTTGGTCCTTTAACATTTGCCAAATCTGTTTTTGTTGTCCGTATAAATCTTTTTCAAACTGACCTGCGTATTTTTCCCAATATTCTTGTTCTTTAATAATAATTTTTAAATTTACATCATTTGTCACTTTATATTTTTTGTATTTCTGGTTAGTTTGATGTTCTTTGTGTCCTAGGAAAGCTTTCCTTTACTTGCCAATAGTTTTTTTGTTTCTTCACAAAACCACGGTGTTTGGTGTTTGTTTTGTTGTACTATGTTTATTTTTCTTGTCCCTGCTGCTTTTTTTAATGCTTTTACTATGTTTTCTTATATTTTTGACTACTGGAAATTTTGACTTCTGGAATTTAGATAACAGTAATTTGTGATCGCTATCAATATCTGATAAGTACAAAGTTCCGACGTCCGTTATTTGTATCGGATATGAACGGTGCCCCTTGTATTCTCCCATGTATACTTGTATTGCATTTTGTAATTGAAGAAGCTATTGTTTATCTTTAATTTATTGTCTACACAAAAGTGTATTAACTACCCCTATGGTCCTACCTCCTTATGGTCATTATATACGTCTTTATTGAAAATTTATTTTACGTTGGGTACTACATTATCGCCGGTTTAAGCATTTATGTCTCCTAATATAAAGAGCCGATTATGTTGAGGTAGCTAATATGTAGTTTTTTCTAGAATTGTTCTTTCTCTGTCCTCGGTGTACAGTCTTTCGGGGCATATTAGTAAATAAAGAAAACAATGATAAATTTGGGGGTACCGGTAACGTTAAAATCAGATCTTCATGCTTTAAAATATAGATGCCGCGTGCTGCTAAATTTAGCGTATTTAAAGATTTTGCAGTAAAGATTGTTGTAGCATATTAGATACATTGGTGTAATTAATTTTATTTCGCATTTTCTAAACGATTATTATGAAAGTATTAAATTATCCTTTTTCAATTACAATTTTTATATTACTTTCTTAGTTCACAATTATAAGAATAATTAAGTCACATCAACATATTATTCTATGACAGCTTCCAAAAAAACGTTCACATACTAACATAGTATTAGTTGGAAAAAGTGAACGTCATTGTTGAAGATTTAGACTTAGGCATAAATAGAGTTCTTTTAATTAGTGGCTACAAAACCAAAATCAAATGCTTGATATTTTTTAAACTGATCCGGCTCATTCATATAAAATTTTACCTAAAATTAATGTATTAAAAATTTTAAGGTCAACTAAAATTGCATTCATTTAAAGTACGTTAATTGTACTCACCAGTTTTCTAAATAAAGATTAAAAGCTAAAAATCAGGGATTAAATAATAGTAACACTTATAACTAGTAGGATAAACGCAAAACAAATTGACATACAATAAATTCAAAATTTAAACGTATAATTTTTTTGTTATTTTAGGTATCACCAACATAAATGATGACTGCAAAAAAAAATTAAATATACCAAGCAAAATTAAACTTTTAATAAATTATAGTTACAAAATAAATGTCAAATATCTAAAAAAAATTTGATTGATTGATAGATTTAAATAGCGTTAATAAACTTTTAAATGAAATCGTAAAACACAATTAACAAAAATATAAAAACGCCACTAAATACAACTAGAGTCAATACCAGGATCTAAACAAAAGTAAATGCACTGTATCAACCTAATGGTGGCGACACTTAAAAGTAATTTTTTTTTGTTAGTTATACAATTTACGAATGCAACCCATGGAATTCTAAATTCTACTATAATTTGTTAGTTCTAACATGTAAATATATAGTTCTTTTATGTACATTACTTAAATAACGCTCAGTGCACGACAATCATAATTATAAGTGTTACAAACATAACTCTTGCTAAAAATATTTTAATTTATTAATTCTGCGTTGATAAAACTTATTACTTTAGATTTTTAAATAATTACGCAATTTGCTAATATAATCCATTAACATCATAACACCAAAATTTTTATCCGAAATTAATACACTCGCTACGCTTGTTTTGCATAGTTTAACATGACATCCGCATCTTTAAAAGTATTAAAGTTGATAATGGGTATTAGACGTGACATACACGTCGGTGAATATTTCCGTCGGTTAGGCGTGGTTGAGCATGTCACGTAGTTGTATTTTATGTCTTTAAGTCACCTAGTTCTTTTTGTAATAAAATACAAAACTCTGTTTTTTTTATATACTGCTTAATGTATTAAAAAATACCTTGTAATTTAAGTTGTAATTATTACTCATAACATTTTTTATTTCTTCAGTTCTTAAAAAAAAGAATCATTATTTTTAAAACTATACAATTAATTATTGTTAGTAATTAGTTTTAAAAATTACACTGTTTAGCGCAGGCATTGTAAAAATTTATGTCTACAAGTATATAGTGTAAGACTTTTTATTTTTAATTACATGTTTTAAAACAGTTTTACTTAGTATACTGTAGCAAAACTTATTTTTAAAGCATTTTTGTCACTGCCAAACAAAGTTGTATAAAAATGATATAAAAATGCAAAGCTCTAATGCGTACCTGTATATATTGCAAAGTTACAACTGTAAAAAATTACAATTTTTAAACAAATTTTATTCAATATTATTTAAATCTAACAAAGTACAATTTAAATTGAATTAAGTTTTAAAATTAAAATCAAATAAAAAAAAATTAAAAATGAAAGTTTAAATAATAAAACAAATTTTTTTGATTTAATTTTACTGATTAGACTTCCTTTATTATTTTTGCTTGTGGCAATTCACTTTTTAATGATTAAACTTTTTACTTATGTATTTTTGTCTCTCATTTTATTAATTTTTATTATAGCTGTTCATTCGTTTTGCTTTTTATTTTTTTATAATTCAATCTTTGCCGCTTGTGCATAGTTTACTTTTTTTGTTTTCTGGTAAGAATATTATATTTTTTTACTAAAATTATTTTTAATTTGTTTTATTCTTACAAAGTTCTAATTTATATGCAAAGATCTTTTATTTTCTCCATCATTTTTTAATTTATTCTTTTCTTTATTTTTAATTTTTGTTTACATACATTAGCGCAAAAAATAAAAATTCTTCTTTTTTAATAGTTAATTTTTAACTTAACTTTCACTTTATTAGAATTAATACACAATCTTTTACAACAGTTTATCTTGAATTTTTAATTACACTGGTAAACAAAAATTAATTTCTTTGTGACATAGATAAAACAGAGCATATGTAATGTAAAATTACATGAGAAAGCAAAAAATAATCTTGAATTTTCTCATCCCATACATTTTTTGCTACGAAGTGTTGTATGTTGCATCTTAAAACATCAATAACAGTATATTTTTAACGTTACTTTAAAAATGTTTCTGGATTCAGCAAACTAACTAGGAATCTGTTACATGCAAAATATGTTGATAAGAGCAATGCCTAAGTAAAAGTAACTTAAATGAGGTAACTGGTCAGTACTCGGTGAAGATAATTTAGAAAACGCAAAATGTAAAGGTAAAAGTCAAATACAAAAGGGCGCCAGGAAGGTTTATGCTTCAAAAAAGCTTCTGAACATTGCCAACCAGAGATCACGTCAGGCGTTGTACACACTATTGGAACCTACTTTTTTAATGTGTTGCATTACAAAATACGCCAATAAAGGATTTTCTCAAATTGCGTCTATTTCATTGTCTGTGCACTAATCTTAAAATGGTTTAATTTGTTTTTAGTAGACTAAACGTGATTGATTTGGCAAAAATTTTAGACTGTACATTCTAGTAAAGCTATTAATTTAAATTCTGCTAAAACAAATTTATGTCCTGTAACAGCATGTGTTAACTTGCAAATATTAAATCAGAACTAATCTGCATCAACATGCGCAATATAATAATTTTAAAGAGACAGGTTTGAACAAGTCTATGTCTTATGTCAGAATACTTTCGTATAGAATTTTTGCTCTAAATGTAAAGACCACTAGCATATCGACTAGTCAGTAATCTGGAATTTGATTGGTTTCTCTTCTACTGTTTCTGCCACAAATCAAGAGTACTTTACTGTATACCTTAAACGTTAATTCAAAATATTGTCTCTCAAGAGACAACATATTTAAGCGAGGTATACATTTTTATAAAACATTTTATATTGGATTTGGATTCGCTTTTTTATGGTTAAATCCGTTCAATTAATAAAAAAATCTTTTTTTAACATTTCCTGACTGTCCACAGCGTTTTTAAAAAGAATTATTTTAAAAACCACAGTTTGGTCTTTAATTAACTCAGCCTTTTTTGTCATACCAATACTTTCTTAACTTTTGGATTACCAATCAATTTTTGAGGCGCCAAGTGGGGTTAGATTTGACCCCAAGTTTTTTTTTCTTATTTTGTAAAGAAAAACCGATTCATTTGTAATGGTAACCTTTACTAATATTTTAAATTAACATTAGATTTCATATAAACTAATAAAAATATAAAAAGAAAATGTAAACATAAATTAGTGAGGGCAACAACTATTACATATTATTGTAGTTTTTTTCTGGCAATGTTGTTTACATACAAAGAGTTTGCACTTTTCACATGTTTCCGAACATTTTTTGTCATTTTCTCTTGCACATATCTTACAATGACCTTTTTTTAGGCGAGCGATAGTTTCGTCTTGCGGTCCCACTTCCTCTGGTTCTGTGTCTGCCAAAACCATCGCTATTGCATTCTGCACATGTCTTGGTAATCCTTGAAGTGTACGTTTTTTGATATGTGGGATTACTAATTCAAACCCAAGTTTTTGCAAAAATAATATTCTTCGGAATGTTTTCCCTTTTTCAAAATTTCCAAATTTCGTAGTGTATAGAATAAATGCATTCATGGCAGCAATATCAAGGAGATTAAAAAATGAAACATAAAAGCCAGCGATTTGTATTTCTTCTGCATGAGTATTCCTTCACCATTTTATCGACGCTGTCCACAGCTCCTTTGCAGCTATTATAGTCAAAGATATCTTGCGGTTTGTAACTGAGGTCTTCTCCGGACTATTCCAAATCTTGGTGTTGCGTTGAAAATAGCATAACGCTTCTATATTTTTTAGATACGTAAGATACTAAAACTGTGTCTTTTCCATATAGAATTTCGCTTGAGTATTCTGCTCGATTTCTTTTTAGCAAAAATTCTTTTGATATTTCTCTACGTGTTTTATGAATTGTTCCGGTCAAGGTTTTGACTGCTGCAGTAGCTCCTTCGCTAAAGACGTAGACGTAAAAAAATTATCTGTGGTAATACCATAACGCTTTCTCAAACCCTCAATCAAATCCAAAGCTACCCGCTTCCCTAGAAATGAAGTTTTATACTCGTGCATAAAACGATAAAATTGTGTTTTACTTTGTTCCCGTTCTGGAGCGTTGTTTACTATTCCAGTATATATTTGGAAATTCCAGCAATATCTGTCACTAACATCGCATAAAGCCCAGATTTTAATTCCGCATTTATCTGGCTTCAACTTCATATACACTCGAAAGAGACATTTTCCACGAAAAGGAACAAGTTGTTCATCAATACATACTTTAGCATTAGGGTTATTCGATTCTTTGCAACTTGCAGCGAGAATATCGTGAATGTTACAAATAGCTGCTAATTTATCTGTTGCCCGTCGTTCTTCTCGTGTGTCTATATCGTCAAATCGAATGTATTTCAAAAGGTCTCTAATTCGATTACGAGACATTGCAGCACAAAAAATTGGTCTATGGAGAGACATGTATTTCGTACTCTACAGCTCTAATATTGGTTCTTGGCGTGCTTTCAAACCACCAACTAGAAGCAGTAATCCAAAAAATGCATGTAACTCATCCGCATCTACTGGCTTCCACGTATCGCCTACAATTCTTCTAGCTCGAATGTTTGTTTCTCTAAGTATTATGTCCATAATGTATTTCGAGATAAATAAATGGAAAGCATCTGGGCATGTTGAAATATGTTCACTGAATTTTGTTAATTCTGGCGATGTTTTTAGAATATTTTGCTGATTTCGTCTTCTAACATGAGGCTTATTTTTTTTCCATATGGAACCATCTTTACCCACCAGTATATCTTTATCATTAGGCGAATTATCATCACTGTCATCGTCTTCCGAACTTTCAATCGGGTTTACATCAGGTACACTTACTTCTTCAAATTCGACATCACTATCGTCAGATAAAATTTCATCTTCAATTTCATTCAGTAAATTAATATTGCTAGCTATTTCTTCCACTTCACGCTGAGACAAATATTTTCTAGCCATAATTTAACAACAACTATTTTCAATCAAATGTAATAACCTAGCAGACACACTTTTCAACTTATTCGAACAAACTCACCGAATGTAATGACTAAAAACGGAATGGTAGTAATCATGATTCAGACGAATAACACGTTGAAACAAGCAGATTAGATGACAAATGCAGACAAAATATTAGAATTACTTTTTAGATCGTCGGTTACCAAGTGGGGTCAAATATGACCCCAACGACAATAATTTTTTTTACGTCGCAAAACAAATAACAATTGAAAAATTTGTTATATATTATTAAACATTGTTGAAAGAAACTCATCTAAAAAAATATTGGGACAGTTGTAAAAAAAATTAAGAAAAGACAACAAAAAAGAACCCAATGGTAATCGGAAGGTTATATATGTTAGTGTTATTGGTTTTGGGGTTGTTGATTTAGATTGTGCGGAACTGGTTTTGACGTTTTTTTTGACGTATTTGCTTCTTGTCATACTTATTTCTGAATTTCAGAAGATCCTTGTAGACGTGCAGCCGTGGTAGTTTGCAGGATGGTTTTTTTTTCGCAGTGTATTGTATCATTTTATTTTTCTGTTATAGTGGTTCTATTTTTAATTTAGAAGTCATCATCGTTTTGATGCTACATATGATGTTAATGTCTGTTTTTCTGTTAAATGACACAACAAACATATCTAATTGAACCATTTCCTGTAGTTCTTCGTTCTTGATTTTGTTTTGCACTAATCCATTTTTGTTTATTTCTTGCATTTTTTGTTTTTAATTTTTTTGGAATTAGATGAGCGATAATCTCGATGGGATCAATCGTGTGATGCAAGTCCTTGATCATAACTTTAATATCTCGTGTTTGTTTGTCTTCGAATTAGTGCCCCTGCACTTCTGTATTATTTAAAAGTGCATTGATTGCACGATACAATTCTGATTGATTGCTATGGTAGCAGTCTGCTGAGATTTTTGCTTCTGTGAATGCATTATGCAAGTCACTCACCTGGCTTTTAAGGATCGGTTGATTTTGTGTCGGCTGCGTTAGTTTTGGCGAGCATAGGCACTTTTTCTTTTTTTGTTTTGTTTAGGTCGCAACTATCCAATTTTGCGGGCGAGCTCTTCTTTATCTGTTTCATATGTAGTAGTGTTAGCATTGTATTTGTCGTTTTTACTTGTTGAGGTAATATTATTTTTATTGCTTATTTGTTTTAAGACTAAGTATTTTGTTTTTATTGTTATTTTAAGGTTTTTCCTTACATTTTCTTATTACATTTTAAAGTTAAGTCATTCCTTCGTTAAATGTAAAAGTGAGATCGATGAATGTACTTTGATGTGAGACGTGTTGCCCAATCAAAGGCGTCACTTATACTTGACCTGTGATATCAACCCATGTAATATTGTTTGCAACGTTTATATATATAACAATAAATATTCAGGGTTTTTAAAAAAGATGCGGCAATAATATTGGGGTAATTGCTCAGGTCATTTTATACAAAAAAGATTTTATCAACATAGTTCCGCAAACGCTTCGTTACCGATCTACGAGCGTGTTGAAGTTTAATTAAAAAAAAGAGTAAAAATTAGGTTTTTCCAAAACGGCTTTAGACATTATAATGAAATTTTAGGCGTGTTAATAGCTGTGGGAGACACATAATTTGCAATACAACACAATGTTTCAGTCGTACCAGTTGCGCGCGTATTGGCACGTCACAGGCTATTTTTCAAAAGAAAAATAGAACGCCGTTGATTTCTCTAAAAATAAAAATATGTTTTTTTATTCTTTGTTCTCTACCGTTCTTGCTGTCCTTGGTCTACCTGATCCTCCACTTCGTCTTAATGTGCCTTTTTCATAAAGACGCCGATGAATACACTCGAAAGTTTTTCTATCAGGAGCAATACGGTCAAGAAATCTTTTAGTATACAACCGCCTACCTTCTAATGCATTTCCACCAGCAAGTCCATAAATGTAGTGCATGTCGGTCATCTCGGCATTCGTATAACGATTCATGATAAGGAACTTCAACAAATTCGACACATAAAAAATTATTAATTACGAGACTCATTTAATATGTCATTCTCTGTCAGTGAATAAAACAGGACTGTTTAAAAATATTTTTGTACGCATGATAAATGGTTATGCACTAATATGTTTTTTTTACTAAAAAACGGTACGTCGTACGATAAAAAGTAAAGAGAGCTTTTTTTCACAATTAAACAAAGAATAAAAGCATATTTTTATTTTTATGATATCTCAAGCTGTTTTGAAAAAATCTAATTTTTACTATTTTTTTAAATTAAACACGCTGTAGATCGGTAACGAAGCGTTTGCGGAACTATGTTTATAGGAACTTTTTTGTATAAAATAGCCTGGGCAATCACCCCCTTTAATAACGCCCCATCTTTTTTAAACACCCTGTATATTTTGTGTTATCACTTCTGTTGTGTTCTATGTTCTTTTACAGCTGCGGGTAGACAATATCTCCCTAATTTAGTTTTTTCCATCGTTTTGGCGCTTTTTTATATTTAATTTATAATTAAGCATCACAAAGCCTGCGACTCTCTCTCGCCGGGAAAACTGTGTTAGCCGTTACTTATTTTTTTGTTACAAGAAAACCAGAGTAACAAATTTGGCGCCCAACGTCGGGCTCGATTCTGTGTGTGCGATTATAGTTTTTTTAGTTTTATTGATTATTTGATCCTTTTCTGTTTTTAGTGGGTTTGATCCACTCAAAATTTTACTTCGTTTTTTTAAGTATTGTTGCAAGAGTTACTTCACTAATTTTGACTTCTTCGATTTTAGTGCTTCGGTTTGACTTTACATTAGTTATTTACTTACTTTTATTTTATTTGGATGTCTAGGTAGACACTTGGTGAACTTCTGTTTTGACTTGTGGATTAACTCGACTACGTCGGTTAACTCGTTTTGGCTTATTAGGTTAGTTACTTATTAGTGATACTATTTGTACTTACTTTGCTTAGATTTTAGTTTTACTCAGACTTGGCGGGTTAGAATGTTACTTTTGTTGGTGAAGATCCTTCTTTGCTTATGGAATTTCTTCTGCGGATTGACGAATTGGGCTTGTCTCGTGGTGTTTCACAACATCAATTTTTTCTCTCAGCTTTAGAGGTTTTGTCTGGCAAAGCTCTTTTTTCTTTTAGGACAAACCGAACTTTTTTGTGTTTTCGGAAGGATGTTGCTGCGTTGTTGAAATCGGAATTTCTTCCGGTAGATTATGACGATCGCTTAATGGAGACAATTCGGAAGCGTACTATAGGAGCTAACAAATCTATTGGTGTGTACGTTACCACCATGCGGTACCTCAATTGTTAGAACCGGTCTCTTATCACACACAACTCGAAATCGCTTGTCGATTTCTACTTTTGAGGAAATAGTGACGTATGGAAGACAGCTCGCTCAATCTAAAGCTTCGAGAGACGAATAAAACGAATATAAACTACCTACGCCTTCATCTTTTGAGACAACTTCGATGAACACTATGATAGTCAGCCGTTGTCTAGTCCGGTTACATGTTCTCTCGATATTTCTTCACTTTCTCCTTCGATATCTATTTCTATCTAATAATCGTGTTCGTTGTACTTCTAAAGATGCTACGCCTTTACGTTTGGTTTCTTCTTTTACTGATTTGTCAACTGGTTTGTCTTGGGTTTTGGGCATTACTTGCTCTACTAAAGACGAATGATACAACCAGTTAATGGGTAAGGTGTCAGCGTCTCCTCGCCGATTTTCTCGTTGGTTACTGGTTCAAGGTTTTCTGTGGGAATGAATAAGGGTTTCTCGTGACGATAAGCAATTGTGAAAGCTGGTCGTTCTAAACGACCAACGTAAATTCACGATCATGTCTACTCCACTTCTGGGTATTGTAGTGTCGCTAAGACGTTACTTTTTCTTTGCCGTCGTTTTTATTGGCGTCATATGAGACTTAAATTGGCAGAGTACGTTCGTTATTGTCCGGTTTGTCGGCCGCAGAAAACGCTTGGGTTAGATCAACGATTGGATCGTGTTACTGCTGCCTTTACATCGTCTATTCCTTCTGGACTAGCTCAATACACTTCTGCGAATATTGCTAAAGGTCGTTGATGTTCTACAGATGCGAAAACTAGTTCTCTCTCGTCAACATCTCGTTTCGCTGCTTCGTTGCTTTCTTTTTTTAACCGTTTTCTTTTTTTTACCGGCGTCGCAAGCGTCGTAAGTTCTAATCTGTTTTGTTTGGTTTTCGGATTTTGACTTTTGGCTATTCTTTTAGTTCTCGTCTGTAGACTTTTTAGTTTGGTTTTTTGACTATGTTGACGGTATTTTGTAGGTTATAGCTGGGATGCTACCTAATTGTTTTTCTCCAGTTTGCTGTACTAAAGTTCTTTTATTTTTAGTTTCTAGTAAATTTTTCCTTAACCATCATACTTTGGGACAAATTACCTTTTTATTTGTATATAGTTATATCCGCTTAGTTGGCCATTTTCAGATTGGTGGGTCACTAGTAGGACTCTCACTTTGGTTTTAGTTTACGTTTTTTTCTTTTTTTGGGTTTTCTATTCTGCTTGTCGGCATTTAAGTCTTGGAGTAAACTTTTCCATTTGGAGAAAGCAATTGGTACGCTCTTGTTCTATGGCTAACTGTGATAACTCTTCTCTTCTCTTTCTTTTTCATTTTTTTATATTTTGAACGGTGTGTTAGGTAGTAGGGTAGATCACTCGGAGTCGGCTATCTAAGGAGAGGTAGAATTAAACAATATCTCCCTAATTTAGTTTTTTTCATCGTTTTTGCGCCTTTTTATATTTAATTTATAATTTAGCATCACAAAGCCCGGGAAAACTGTGTTAGCCGTTGCTTATTTTTTTGTTACAAGAAAACCAGCGTAACATGTTTTTAAGTGTTTATGTCAGTTTTAGATGAATGCGTTCTATGAAATTACAATCTACAATTTTTAACATTTGAATTTAATTATAATGCATTTAAAATTGAAATTTTTGGCGTTTACTTACTAATTTTTTTTTTTGAATATGTATTTGTTTTTCGTTTGTTTTATTACGGTTATATATTTGAATTTACTTTATATCTTCGTTGCATAGATGTATCAAATTTATATTTCCTCGTCTAAAATGTTTGACGTTTTATTTACAATTACACGGTAGATGGCTACATCATACAAAAGATCAAACAAACTTGAGTACGGTTTATTTGCAAAATAATTAGTGTTTAACTTTAAAACCAATTAAACATGTCCACATTAGCAATGCTTATTATACTTCCTAAATGTACATTTGCATAAGCCTAACTACAATTACTACTTCTTTTGTTGTTGTTATCCTAAAAAAATAATGTTTGAAATAGTTCCAAAAAACAAACTTTTGCTTACTAAACTTGTTTTTACTTTTTTTTTAAATTTTAATTGTTTACTTTTGTTGTGTTATTTTTAATATATTCTTTCATTTATTTAAGAAAGTGGAACACAAGTTATCTCTATTAAACTAATTAAAATTTCACGTCTCTATTTTAGCTTTCAGATACCGTTTACTTTGTAGTTGTACAAAGTTGAACATGCGATAACATTGCAAATAAAGGTAGAATTATGTGCGATCATTTGGGATATTTATCCCACAGGATCATGTACTTTAAACTTAAATAAACGTACAATAAGCACGTATCTATATCTACATCAAAAGTTAAACTATCTTTATTAATGTATAGCTAAACTCAAAAGCTCTTATTGTATTTGAATTATTAATTTATAATTAACGTTAAGTAACAACTTCTATTTAGTCGTCTTTAATTATAAATATAATGACGACGTAAATCAATTACGTTTAATTTACGACGAGTTCTATATCACATGATATCGTTACAGCAGTAACGCTAAATCTAATAACGGGGCTTCACCGGAAAAAATAATGTAATTAACGTAAATAGCTAAATTTTTCATTGTGTCGTTCTGCTTATTCTTCCTTTTCTTAACTTTCTTTCGCATTCACTTCAACGATCAATTGTACAGCGTTAACTTATTTAATTAATGTTAACGTTGTTTTTACCATTTCACTTTTGGCTATTAATTTAAACCACAAAATTAATTGTTACGTTTAATTTAGAAATGAAGCACGTTAGAACTACGAATTCGACTGAATAAAATTATTTGAAAAGATTTCTAACTTCATTTGCTGCGCTGCAAGCTTGTTTTGATGATTACAGCTGGTGTAATAAGAACATCAAATTGCATTAACTAATAGAAAGCACCACATTCGAGTGATGCTTTTAGTCCAATAAAAGGTTCCACGTTGATAATTAATTAGTGTCGGTTGTTTCGGCAAACAATGTTCATAATATACATTAGAAGTTACTTATTGTTATTGTAATTTCTAGAAATGACATAAAAATGTGCATTAAATAAAGTACTTTTGTATGTAACATAAATATTACAACTGAAATAATACCATTTGTTGTTAGCAGTTTTAGTATTATACATTAATGTACAAATATAATATTGTTGTCGATTAATGTTTTTTTTTAGAAAATTTTACTTCGATTTAATTTTATTATGCTGGCGTACTTTTATTTATAAGAATGTTTTTTCTTTAATATTTGTTTATAACACCGATACTGTATAGTTTATTAATTGGTTTAGACACAAAAATGCTTTCAGTTATATGTATTCTTTGTTACACAAGTTATATTCAAGGACTTGCAGACGTCGCAAGAGATAATGTAACTATTTCCTTTTAGATAAAATAGTTTAAAAATACTGTAATTATGTATCAAAGAAGAGACTAGTTTTTGCTACTAATGTAACAACGTTGATAAAATTATTGTTCAAATAAAAATAAATCTTTTTTAAAAACAAATTATTTGATAATTCAAATAAAACTGGCGCAGTCGGTAGGATTCCGAAAAGATTAATTATTAATCGAAACGGAAAAGTTTACACGGTCAAGTGTCGAAAAAAGGGTTTATTGTAAACAGTGACGTGGCCGGCGAATTTTAATTCCTTAGTAAACGAAGAACAACCCAGAACAACCCTACAAGTCAACGACGAGTGTAAGCCCGCAACGTAGCCCAAATCAACCACAACAAGGTGCATCGCAGCATCGGTTGAAGGAAAACATCAACGGCAAACACCCAAGAAAAACACCAAGTGCGAGTCCCGCAACGCAGCCAAGGTGACCACAACCAGATGCATCGCAGCATTGGTCGAAGGATACGTCAACAGACAACGCACACACAGAAAGGTAGGAAAGCTAGTGCTCACATTGTTATTTTAACAAATAAGGTACTTCCTTAAAATATTTTGTTATATCCTCCATTAATTGGAAATTGCCTTTGCAAATTTAAATAATAATAAAAACACCAAAACGGACGATCTAGTTGAATCATTAGACTCGTTAACATTAGAAGCGAAAGACATGGCAAACCCATCTGTCAATTATCAATTGTTCAAAATTGAATTAGATACGATACCGTTATTTGATGGTAAAGATACTCAAATAAATGCTTTTTGTTTAACATGCGAAAATATATACACACGTTACCAAAATATACCCGAAGTACAAACCGTAATTATAGCCGCAATATTTTCTAAATTTAGAGGTAGAGCTTCAGAAATTTTGTCACCACGCGACGATTTATCTGATTGGCCCCAAATTAAAAACGCGATAGTCGAACACTTTTCGGATGCTAGAGATTTAGAACAATTAACAGTCGAGTTTAATAATATTAAAATAAATAAATCGGAAAATTTAGTTGAATACGGACATAGGATAAGAACCTCTTTAGGCAAATTAATAGCAAAATTAAATTTATCACAATTAACGAATAAACCTATTAGGCAAGAAATTCTTATTGCTAACGCTTTAGATAGATTTTTAGTTACAATCCCGTACCAAATAGCAATGCAAATTCGTTCAAGAAAATCCAATACTTTATAACAAGCTATCACATATGCTCAAGACGAATTAAATTTTGTACAAAGATCAAATCAATCACAGGTAAATTCATTTAATACTCACAGTAAAATGTTTTCAAGACAACCACAAACGAATCCAGTTTCAAAAAATATTTCGAATTATAAAAACTTCAATCAACCACCCCAACCACAAATTAATCCATTTTTAACAAATGCTTCTAATCATAGATTTTCAAATCAAACTTATCGACCCCAATTCCAACAAAACCAATTTCAATTTAAACAATTTCATAAACCACCTTCAAATGTGTTTAAACCTAACCAAAACATTAACTTACCAAAACCCACTCCAATGTCAGGAATTTCGAGTATGAAAAATTATTTTCACGAAATTAATCCCGAATCCGCGAAGAAACTAATCAGTATTACGCCCCTGTCAATTTAGAACAATTTGACCAAATTAACCCCGAACCAATTACAAATGACGAAATAATTAACGAATATGACGAAACTGAACCGGAGGTAAATTTTTTAGAAACTTCCTTAACAACCGAATCAAGCTGACAACACTTACCCTACATTAAATTAAATAACCCACCTTTAAAAATTTTGATCGATACAGTTAGTGAAATTAGTATTATTGACCCTAGAATAATTTCAAAATATTACCCAAATTCTACTAAACCAGTAAATATAAAAATAAATACCGCGAATGGAATTACTACAATGAAAACTTTGGCAACCGTAACATGTTTTGATGAATTTAAAGCTTAAGGAAATTTTAAATTCATTGTCTTCAATTTTCACGAATTTTTCGACGCATTAATAGGTATCCGTGATTTAAAGAAATTAAAATTTAATATTGATCTACAAAATAATCAACTTACGCAAGTAGATAATAACAATTTTACATTATATTACGACAAACCGGTAAAAATTAACATTCCACCCAGAACTAAACAAATTATGACATTATCATACGCTAAACCTAATCAAGACATTTTTATACCCGAAAACGAAATTGACGAAGTAAAAATAAGTGAAGGAATATACAACGTATACAATGGAAACGTAAATTTAGTAATAGAAAATCCAACAAACTCAGATAAAGAAATACATCTTAGTGACTTAAATGAAGAAACAATTGACCCAAATAACGTACAACCATTTTGCTTTTCGCAAGAACCACAATTAAAAAACCTAAACAATTCAATCAGAATGAACCACATGAATTCCGAAGAACGACGAATGATAATTAAGGTTTGTAGAAAATACATCGACATTTTTAAAACACCAGAAAAAAAATTAACGGCAACACCCCTACTAAAACACAAAATAAACACAAAAGACGAGGAACCCATATTTTTAAGATCTTATAGGACACCTTTTACAAATAAAGAAAAAATCAAAACACACGTAGAAGAAATGTTAAACCAAGTATTTTACCCTGGGGATTTCCAGTACATTTAGTTAACAAGAAGATAGACGCATCAGGAATAAAGAAAACTAGAATGGTAATAGACTACAGACAACTAAATGCCAAAACAATAGACGATAGATACCCGTTACCAAACATTGAGGATATTTTAGATAAATTAGGAAGAGCTCAGTATTTCAGTGTATTAGACTTAACTTCAGGATATCACCAAATTGAAATGGAAAACGTATCAAAACAGAAAACTGCATTCAACACCGAGTTCGGACATTTTGAATTTAATCGCATGCTCTTTGGACTAAAAAACGCACCAGCGACCTTTCAAAGAATGATGAATAATGTATTTAGTGAATTAATAAACACACAGTGCCTTGTTTATTTAGACGACATTATCATTTTTTTACCAAATTTAGAAGAACACCGGAAATCGTTAAACTACAATTAGATAAATGTGAATTTTGTAAACGCGAAACGGAATTTTTAGGACATGTAATCACCAAAGATGGAATTAAACCTAACCCATTAAAAATCGAAGCAATCAAAAACTTTCCAATACCACGAAATCAAAAAGAAATTAAAGGATTTTTAGGACTAATTGGATATTACCATAAATTTATTAAGGATTTTGCCAAAATCACACGTCCTTTAAGAAAAAGACTAAAGAAAAATACAGATATTAAAATTGACAATGAATTTATAGAAACAATAAATAAGTGTAAAACGCTTTTAGTAAACGACCCAATTCTAAAATACCCAGACATGAACAAACAATTTACTTCAACGACAGATCCCTCTAACGAAGCAATAGGAGCCGTACTAACTCAAGAAAATCACCCTATCGCATATGGATCAAGAACGCTTAACGACGCAGAAAAAAATTACAGTACAACAGAAAAAGAACTTTTGGCAATAGTATGGGCAACCAAACATTTTAGACCCTACTTATATGGAAACCATTTTCTCATTGAAACGGATCACAAACCTCTCACATGGCTATTTTCATTAAAAGAAGCTAATTCAAAATTAACAAGATGGAAACTAAAATTGATGGAATATAACTACGATGTAAAATACAAAAAAGGAAAAAAAAATTATGTTGCAGACGTATTATCAAGACCACCAAAAGAGATTTACACAAACGAATTAGACTTCGATACGTTAATTGCAAACGCAGATGGACCCACAGATGCAGATATAGCAGAACTAGACGAAATTCTTAAAAACTTACCACATTAAGACGACAACGATACAGTTCACACAGCAACAAGAGAAATAGAAATTAACATCCCTTACAACGAATCATCGTTAAATACAGCAAAAAACCAAATTATATTTGACACCCATCGGAATACCTCAGACGCGATAATAAAAAATATAAACTTATTCGGAAACACAAAGAAAAGAATTTATTGTAATTTACCTTTCGGATATAGTGACACTCAAATTTTAAATACCTTAAAGGAAATAATACAACCAAATACAAACACTAGTATTTATTTAAAAAAAAAATAACATGGAAAGAGACATTCTTAGAATAATAAGAGAAAATTTTAACGACAATGTCAAACTAAATATCACTAATAAACTTTTAGAAGATATAGAGGAACCAACCAAACAAACAAAATTGATACAATATTACCACACTGGCAAAACAAAGCATAGAGGAATAAATGAAACTTATACTTCGCTCAAACAATTATATTATTGGCCAAATATGGAAATAGAAGTAACAAAATACATTAATAATTGCGAAATATGTAACCTATCTAAAATAGACCGTAATCCACAAAAATTACCCGTAGCACTAACACCAACCCCCGATAAACCCTTTCAAACAGTACATTCAGATTTGCTATTTATTAACCAAAAAATAATTTTAACTATAATTGACGCATTCTCAAATTATGCACAGGCTTACTTACTTCCTGATAGAAACTCAAAAACAATTTTAGAACACTTAACATTATTTATGTCACACCATGGCATATTTTCCAAATTAATTACAGATAACGACCATTCCTTCTGTAATAATTTAATATCCGAATTTCTGAATACCCATAAAATCAAACATCACAAAACTTGCATGGAAAACTCAAAATCAAACGGAATTGCAGAAAGATTTTACTCTACATTAATTGAATCACTGAGAGTATCAAACATGGAAAAATCAAACCTATCATTTGAAACCCAGTTGAACATGGCAGTAATAGCTTACAATAACAGCATCCACACGACAACAAAATTTACACCTTTCCAAATTATTAACGGAAACGAAAGAAATATTTTACCTTTTGACAAAACTACGAATAAAATCACTGAAGATTACATCAACGACAGAAACGACAGAAGTAACATTCTTACTTTTTTAGTTATTCGTTTTTCCGCTAACTTGAAGCAAGTTAGCTGTACACCATTCTAAAAAATGCTTCAATAATTTTTTTTCCTGTTTAAAATGTGTGTAGAAGAATAATAAAGATAAACACAATTTTTTTGCTTCTACTTGTTTATGAGATACGTATTGTGTTCTACTGTAAATATGCTATAACGGCGATTACGTTATAAGTTGATTTTACACCCACGTAACTCAAAATACTTTTAAATAAAACTGCGGAATAAAACCACAACATAAGGGACATTAGCGGTAAAGCAATGTCAATAAAATTGTGCAAATGCCACCAGAGTGAACTACTGGAAAACGATTTCGCTCTTTTGGGGCTCATCAGCAGTAAAAGAACACTCTAATGTACATACATTCGAGTTTACTCTGGTGGCATTTGCACAACTGGATTGAAATTGTTTTACCCCTAATGTACTTTACGTTGTGGTTATATCCCGAAGTTTTATTCAAAACTATTATGAATTACCCGGGTGTAACATCAACTTACGTTACTCCTTTAGATTTTATTTTGCTTTTAGCGTTAGCATTAGCTTGGTTATCTTTCAAATTTTTGAAAACATTTCTATTCTAGAATACTGTTAATTATATTTATGAACAGTTCTGGTTTAAGTTTACCACTTTAGGCAGAATCATATCTAAACCTGCCGTTTTTCTTGATGTGGTTTTTTCGACTGGATGTATTACTTTTTCATCTTCTACTTAATTATATTTTGATGTATTTTCTTTTTTTCAGCTGATCTTTTTGTGTTTCGAAAATAGTTTTTTTAATATTCTTTTTGAGCTTTTTTGTTACAATTTGATAAGCTATAGTCATTTCTACAGCTTCACACAAACTTTACCATTTTTGCTGCTTTGCTGTATTATTATTATTTTTTATTTTTTCCTAGCGTCTTTATATTCTGCATTTTGCTGTTTTTTGATGTCGTTGTCTTGTTTCTTTTAATACATTTGTTTTCTAAATAGCGTATTTTTCTAAGATTTGCTATGTCACCTGATTACTAACACACAATAGTGTTTTTCTATTATGCTTTTACTTTACACAATATTGATGTATTTTTTTGTCAAAAATATTTCCGCTGTATTAGTATCAACAATTATTGTTATATTTTGCGTGTTTCTATTTCTGGATTGCAATTTATAAATATTTAAAATTTCTAGATTTTTAGTCAGAAAGCTATTTATTGTTTGCTTGATTCTAGTATAATTAGCTGTTGTTTTGCAAACAAAAAACATAAAAAAATTGCAAGAAAAAATGTTGTTAATTTTTTTAAATTTGTAAAAAACTTAAATTCAAGCGCACAAAAATGTGCAGTTTACGCTTGATCAAATCAAAATTTAGCAACTTGCTGTTGGTTTAAAAAAATTGTATTTAAACGACATTGTTATAATCTGGGCAAATAAAATTGATTGCTTAGGCAATATAGAAATGACTGCGCTGTTCTTTTAAACTGCCACATTATATTTAAATTCAAAATTTTAGAACAGTTTTTGTCACTGCCCAAGAATATAAAACAGTTCAATTAACACCTCTTGATTAAAATAAATAAGTGGAATTTAAACTAAACAAAAAATACTATAAACTTGATAGTAATTTCTACAAAAACAACAATAATAACAGCAAAACAACAATATGAGAAGACATTAATGAGCAGATTTCAAAACCGTTTAAATTAAAACAATATTGTTTATGAAATATTAAGGAGTTAAACATTTTAAAAATTAATGTTTTTTGTTACATAAAATGTAATTTTGTTTCATTTAAAAAGAATTTGTTTTTTCGATTACATTATATAAATTACGCAATAAATATTAAATACGTTGATATATTAACGCATTTAACCAAGTTCAAACTTAACTCAGACAGGCAATACCTTAATATACTTCAGGCTGTAATGTTTAGTTAAGTGAATATTGTTGGCACACGTTTTAAAAATGTAATTTAAGTACGCTATTTGTTAAACTGATAAACTATAGGTAAAACACAGTTGTTAATTGTCCTGGTAAATCACAAAAATTTGTTTCAATTGCGTTTGAATAATGGTTAATTAAGTTTTATTTCGAACCCAAAGGATTAATGAATCTTAACTCCTCATAACAGCAAATGAAAAATATAATTACGGTTTGTCCTGGTGTTGTTCCCGAAGAACCTGAGTTCAGCAGTATGACAAAAATGTTCAAATTATTTATTTTTGTTGATATAATTAATTAAATGGTCAACTTCACAAATTAACGATGGGTTTACAAAACTAAAAATCGTAATGACTTATATGATTTGGAAAAATGTCGATGAAACTGAAATATATGGCTTTAATGGTTTGTTGGTATGTGCTGAAGCACTAAAAGCTTATCGTAAGCCAATTCGGTTGTTGTGGCAAAATGACTCTTGTTTATTGCATTCTAAGATCACATTCGAGAGTAGACAAACAACTAGTACCGTTTCATGTTAGATGTTCTTTCGGACCAAATACAGTATAAAAATTTTGATTCTTGCTGAGATTTCTTACTGCAAAAATTTGTAAATCTATTTGGGAAAAAAGCAAAATGTTCTAGGACGCAACCAGGGCAATAGGATGATAGTAGACTTGGTTTTGTGTTTGGGTTCTAGATATAGGGTCACGACAAACAAATTTTTTACTTTTTTCGAATTGATTAAAAAGTTACTAGACGAAAAATTTACAGTGTATGGAACATTAAAAAAAATTAAGCTTTTATACCTACAAAATTCTTGTCACATTCCACTGTTTTTGCGTATCAACCAAAGGTTACCATAGTATCGTATGTTCTAAAGAAAAACAGAAGTGTTATTTTACTATCATCTGAACATTGTTTTGAAAGAAGAACACAAGAAATATCTTACTATAATACTACTGTATATATAAGTTATATTCAAGGACTTCCAGACGTCGCAAGAGATAATGTAACTATTTCCTTTTAGATAAGATAGTTTATAAATACTGCAATTATGTATCAAAGAGAGACTAGTTTTTGCTACTAATGTAACAACGTTGATAAAATTATTGTTCAAATAAAAATAAATCTTTTTAAAAACAAATTATTTGATAATTCAAATAAAACTTATATATATAGAGATGGTGGCAAAATACAGCTGTAACAAACATTCAAAAAAATAGCTAGCCGTGCTTTTTATGAATTTTATTGACTTTGCTGCATTGAACAACAAATCAAGGTACTGCTACTCCCATATAAGGAAGAAGATTAGCAACCTTGCTATACGTTCCAGGCTAACTAGAAGTGGAATTAAAATGTACCGTGTCTAAAAATTTTGTATGTTCAGAACCCAGCAAAGTAAAGTTGATTGTACACAGTGTACATTTTATATTTACGTTTTTTTAAAGCGAATCTTCTCAGCAAAGGTAAATCTGAAATTTTGATATGTTGCACCGTAACGAAAAAGCGGGCAAAACAATCGCTGTAAAGCATATTTTTTATTTACATTTTTGGTGTTTTGGGTATTCTAACCTTCAAATTTTGTTGTTGTTGGACTAAACACGTGTTTATGAAGCGTTGTTTTGTTTTTTTAAATTTTAATTAAGGTGTACTGGTGTTTCTTCATTATAATAGTCATCACTGATAATACTTAAAAATAAGTAAATAAATGTTTTTTTGAGTTTTTAGTTATGCATTTGCTTTAGTGTATAATATGTAGAATTACCTTAAGAATTTCTCAATAAATTTATTCTAAATTTAATAGCGTAAGTAAGAAATATAGGTTTTAAATCTAATTTGTTTTTTTTTTACAAATTTAACAAATATCTCTTTACAGCTTTTAACACTTATTACTTAGCCCACAAAATGTCTTAGTGTTTTCTTGGTTTAATATTCTACTTGGATCCACAAACCCTTTTAGGGTTTTTAAACGTTACTTGTTAAGTTATATCTTCTTCAGTTGAACTTAGTCGTGACGCAGTCATTATCATCATCTTTATACTTTATATCTACTTTAGAGCTACTTTTATCACTGTACATTATTTTTAGTGTTGGTTACATTGCATTGTTTATGATTCAAGTTTTTTAGTTTTTTTTGCCTGCAAATCATAATTTCAGCACCTTAAGAAAAGCGTTTATGTTTTAAAGTTGGAAAAGGTTTGTCTTGTTTTAATGCCTCTAGTAGTATTTCTTCAAACGATTTTTTTGGTTTTAGTGTAGGCAGGCTTATTTTGTTTTTTTTTGTTTCCTATGTGTCTTTAGTGATAGGTGTTTCATTTTGCGGTGCAACGGTTGTCTCATTAAATTCTTAATTAATTTATGTTGGCGTTTCAGTAGAACGTACATTAGATTCCGTGGTTACTTTAATAGGTTGTGCATTGATTGGTCTAATAGTACCATCTAAGATTTTTTTGATTTTGAACTTCAATGCTGCAGGATCATAATTTTCATTAGGAATCACATTTTCATTGGAAGGGCATATGCCACCCTTTCTAAAATCGCTTAAAATGCTCCTTTTAAAATTTCTTTCTACATTTACCTTGATGAGAACGTTCCCAAGCCATCAAATTCTTTTTTCAAATTAATTTAAAAAGGCAAAATATAGAGATATCTAGCGGTTGTAATAAATTGCTAGAATGATTAGGAAGTTTTAGTATCGTTACATCCTATTTTCGAGCTACTGATGATACGCATAACTATCTGTAACTAAGAAATTTTGAAATTAGCGGCACGTTTATAACGTATAAGAAAATCTAATTTTAAAAGTATAACATAAAATTATATTTTAAATTTTTATTTACTTATTTATATACAAAAAAATAACACATTGAGCAATGAGACAAAATTTAGAAATTTATATTAGGATCGTAGATATTCTATCGTACAATCAAATTTCTTATTAAAAAATAATTTTAAATTTTGAACGCCATAATATTTTTATAAATAAAATGGAATAAATATTGAAACCCGGAGAGATTACAAAAAATAATAACAAAATTTGAATGAAACTAATCTAATTCATAAAGAACGGATAGTAAGCATGAAAAAATACCAAAAAAGGTGGCATAAAAGGCATATTAAACCGGTCAAAAAGGCAATAAAAAAGGCACAAATATCTATTAAAATTTATAGTTTATTTCTTTGTTTTACAATGTTTATTAAGTGCTATTATTTTTCCAAGCACAAATCAAATATTTTTCAATATTTTGACCTTTATCATTTAAAATATTTTTTTAGAAGGAAAAAGTTCTTTCGACATCACAAGATGTTAGTGGAGCAAATTTTAATGCCGGTGTTTCCGTTATTTTTAAAGATATTTTCTGTTGATCTTCTATAACATTTTTAACAAAGGTTGTTGGAAATTTTTTTTAAATTTTTAAATGTAAACCACTGGCCAAGTGTTGTTTTACATGGTACTTTTTAGTAGCACCGATCTAAAATAATACATATATAATTAAAAGTGTTTCAAATTAAGATAATACAAACTTACTGGTTTTGAAGAAACTTGACGAAAAAGGTTTTCCCCGTCGGTTGTTAAATTATTGTTCAATTTACTCCACTTGTAATTATTTTCAAATTTTGATTGTTTATTAGGTGGCATTTTTTAAAACTTACTCACAGCACAACAGCAATAGACTATCACGGTGTAAGAATATCACAGGTATTTATAACAAACAAAGAATATTTTAGTTATGTGTTTCAATCATCTAAGGAATCTCACCGGACATAATTAAAATTATCTATATTTGTTTGCTTTACTTAAGTACTGAATAGACCTACAAAATATGATTCATTCCGAAATCCTTCCGGTTTTGTAAATAGTGTTCTGTTAAGCCTGTCATTGTACATAATCCTAGTATAAATTCTTACAATAGTTATTCTTTATAAACGGTTTTTGTATTTAATGTTTTCTGGAAACCATTGTTTAACAAAACATGAAAATCCCTGTTGTTATTTATAGGTTTGTGGTAAGACCTTGTGAGCAAAAAATGTTAATTATATTATTGTACGTAATTTAAGAAAAATTCTGTAATGCGTTATTACTACCTATTAAAACACTGTTTACACATACTTTTCAAAGTTTATATGTAAAAAGGCAATATAAAATAATACTCTTTAAAAATGCAAAAAAGACAAAAAGTTGCACAAAAAAGCAAAATAGGCAGGCTCTAGGCATTTGCCTGATTGTCTGCTCTTTACTAATTAATAAACGTATTTACGTAATTAAACGTACCAAAGGTCAAGTACATAAGGGTTAAAATTTGTTTTAACTCGGCTCATTGAAGCTTGGGCGCGGTTTATGACGTTTTGTACATCTAAATTATACAATGACGTAATATTGCGTAATTTTTTGAAATGCGTACAATCTTTCGAATTTTTCTTAATCTATTCTAATTTCTCACTTATTCATACAGATGTATTAACTAGAATATAGTAACCATAAAAAAAAAACTTACGTATGATAATATTCAATTTCTTCACAATTCAAATCAAATTACTTTGTACGTAACAGATGAATAATTATCAAATTTAAACGATAACAAATCGTAAACCATAACAGAAATTTCTCAGAAAATCGTCGTTGTGACTAACATCAAAAGTCCATAATAAATCGTAATCGTATAGTCGCATTTAAAAAATCAAAATCGAAAAAAAAAGTAATTGTATGTACCTCCCCAAAACAAATTTTTGTATTCATAAACGAATTTACGTACAAAAATAAGAAACGTATTAATTAGAAACGCAATCACAAAAAAGTTCGTAGCGAAAAAATGTCATAGCAAAAAATCTAAAACGCAAAATGCGTAAAGAACAAAGAAAAACTGTAATAGCTAAGGTTTCCACGGCCGGAGTCTATACTAAGATAAGAATGTCTTCCGGGTTTGGACCGTGTCATTGTTGTAACCAAAATTGCCAACGTTTCGCCCACTTTCGCAAGGAGCTTCATCAAGGCGTGAGATAAATCGAAAAACTCAAACAAGCAACCGAAATCTAACTAAGAACATCTCAAAAGTTAGGTAATCAACTAGTGAACCAAGCCAGATTCCAACCTCTAAAAAGGTAACAAAATGGTAAACTTAAAAAAGCAAAGGAAAATCTAACAAAGGACCACTACAGAGTTAGGTAATCAACTTGTGAATTTTTTTAATTTGTGTCATATTAATGATGTTGGTATTAAATTTTATTTTGTAATGGGAAAAAATCGTATTTAAGTTATACATTTTATTTTTGATTAAAAATTGTATTTCGTTCTATCAAATTATTAATATTGAGGGGTGTTGATAAATGCTGTAAATGCAGACAGCAGACGCATCGTTGAAGTTCGAGATACAACACAATTTTTATTTTGGTATAATGTATGGTCGTATAATTCAAAAAACAGTTGTATCAAACTATATAATTTTGTATTTAAGATACAAAACGCTAATACTGATATGTAAATACAGTCATAATAGCTTATTATTTTAAAGTCTAAATAAGTCTAAGTACACAAAATAGCTATCAACAGTCAACACTTCAATTCCCCTTCTATGTTCTTTTTCTTATTATGACTCAAAATTAAAACTTTTTGCGATAAGTTGTGAAGAAAACTCGTATTAAAATACATTGCACGACCGACGCTTATTGGAAACACGGATAATGTTATAAAACGGGTAATGTTATCATAACGGGACGGAAAAATCCTACTACACAGAAAAACGTCATTTATAGTAATCATAATTTTAGTTTATGTTATCAATTTTCTTTTCAGGTTTGTTTTTATACATAAACAGTAACATTGTAAATAATGGAAAATTATTAGAACAGCAAATAATTCTGTAGTAAATTTGTTTATTAAATATTGGAAACACAAATTATGAAATTTGAACGTACATTTCGCATAAGCTTCCTCGAAGGTTCAATTAATTTTACATTTTAATATCTAAAATTAAAATACACAATTATTATAAAAGTTAGTGAGAAGACAATATTTTCTTAAATTTTCTTAAACTTATGTGAAGGTTATACGAATGAAAAACCAAAATTAGTAAAAAACAAAAAAATTATTTTTAAATTAAAATGAAATAGAATTATGAATTGAATTGAGATTTTCTATGTCAGTTCTATAATTTACTGAATTAGGATTTTTTTTAATTTCTATCATCTCATAAATTAGTTTCTTTTTTAAATTTTTTTACTTTATGCAAGATTTTTGGTGAGTTAAAGTTAAAATTATGATTATTTTATATGGAATGATCAAAGAGAACAAGTTTAGGATAATGTTGTGTATTTTTTTTATTTTTTATTACATGTTTATGTTGGTTTATTCTATTTTTCAAGTATTGCTTAGTTTGACTAATATAATTACAATTGCAATTTAGACAATTGAATTGATATACACCATTAGAATCATCAAAATGTTAGTTTTCTCTTTTAGGTTTTTAAACAAAATTTTTCCAAGAGTAGAATGATTTTTGAAAACAATAATAAAATTGTATTTATTTAATTCTTTTTCTAAAGTATAAGTTAAATTAAGTATAAATGGTAATGAAACAAATTTGTTTTTTTCTTCATTATTATTAATAATGATTTCTTTTTTTATTTTTAGATTAATGGTTGGTAAAGAATTAGCTGAATTTGAGCTTGTTTAATTTTTATTTTTATGTTTTCAAATTTCTATTCTTTTTTTAATATTAGTTTTGATGAAATGTTTAGAAAAGCTATTTTGGATTAAAATATTTTGAATTATATAAATATTTTCAGAATGAAATTAAGGTGAAGATAACATGATTCCTCTATTAATTAAATTATTAATTATACTCTTCTTATATTTGATGGAAGTAAATGAATTAAAATTTATGTATTTACTAGTTATTACATTTTTTCTATATCAATTTGTGTTTATTATTTAACTTTTTAATAAGTGCCATATCTAAAAAAATTGTTGATTTGTAACTATTTTCTTTTTCTATAGTAAATTTTAGTCTTGGATAAATACATTTAAAGTTATTATCTTATGGTTATTGTTTAAATTATTACAAAGTTATTGCAGTTTCATTCTTTATAATAATGTAACTTAAGAGTTTGTTTTCACATACGCTTTAAGTTTACAATTTGTGTTTTAAAAAAATATTTTATTTATTTAATTCATGCAGTAACTAATTTACGGTATTATATAATGACAACACTGTTTTGTATTGCGTAATTAATTTAAAAAATTTAAACTAAAATAAACTGTGAGATAATGGATAATTAACATTTACTTTGACTCGTAAAAAATGAGAATCCTTAAAGTCTTTTACGTTAAGGTATCAGCAATCACAATCTTATCGCATCTTAGTCAAATCGCCGGCTTAACGTAAACTGTCATGATCAAATCTTCTTAATTAATTGTTTAGTGGAATTTAATTTGGAACGAAGCACGAAATGTTTAATTTTCTATAAAATTTGTTAAATGAAATAAATTTTGAAATTTTTTTATAAAATAACTACGCGCTTTTTGTTATAATTTTAATTACGCAGAATAGAATAATAAATACTATCCGAAAATGAAAAATAACATGCACGTTTAAATAGATTAATCAAAGTGGCACTGCAAGTTTATATAAAGCATTGTCTTCGTAAAGTAACTTTGAAAGCCTGAAAATTAATCAAATATTGATTTGTTTAACCTACATTAAATCGCCGTCTGTATGAACACTCATCAGAAAATAATCCGATTAACTTACCTTAAAAGGCTTAAATCGAAATTTATTTGGGGCTGCTTTTTATTAGTAGAAAACAGGAATAAAATCAAACGCATTTTGTTTAGTATTTTTAATTAAATTATTCACTTATTTAAACATAAACTCAAAAACAATTTTGTTTTCTTAGATAGTTTTGTGTGCATTCGTTTAAAATACAAGTGAAAACCCTTCAGAACATATAACTTAATTTTTGTATATAAACGTTAACGTCAGGGACTTAAAGTGCTTTGTCGGTTTCAATCATCGTTATCAATACTTTTTATCTATAGACAAAATTTTAAAACGATTACGTTTTTTAAATGTTTTTATAACTAACGGAAATGTGGCAACGTGGTAATTTTATTACTAAAGTAGCGTCACAAAATGTAATTTATTAGATGCAATACTCTAATACTTTTTACAGCAACCATAAATTTTTTTTTAATATTAATATATAAGGTAGATTAAAATGAGAATGTTATTAAACTTTTATAATGCTCTATAAAGATTTAAACCGTTTTATAAATGTTTGATATAAATTTTACCGACGATACGACACAATTATTTTTAAATTGCAAAAAGCGCTAATAATTAATTGTATCTAAGTCATTTTTATTGTTGCTGCTGTCTTCTAATCTAATCTCTATTACTGCACCTTATAGGTTTTTATTTTTGAGTCGTTTCTTAGTCTAAACTTTTATCTCTTCCACGTCACTTGCTTTTAGAACTATCTTTATTGCTGTTCATTTTTATTATAATTGCAATTTCTACAGATTTTGCAAAACTATATTTCCGACGCTTTTGTTTTTGTGCTTATCTGTTAAACTTTGTAAAATATTTCGGAGGATAAATACTTTAATATCTTTAAACTTTTTTACTTGTCGGATTAAAAGTCTGTTGATACTTTATATTGCACAAAGTTATTATGTAACCATTTTAAAGGTATTTACCAATTTTAATAAATATACCAAAGCGTTTTTTGTTTATGTAACTGCGATAATTAGATATACTGCTGGTTTATTTTAGATATTTTGTTAGTGACGTAAAGACTGTATATGCTATCAAAATAATAAACTTTATTAAATTTTTTTTAAATAAAACAAGAAAAAAAATTAGTTTTGGTTTTAAATAGACCGTCTGTTTTTGGATTATTATAGTTATTATTAAGTTTCTCTCACGTGAATCGCATTATTTAAGGTACAACTAAAAAAAGATTCACAAATCTCTGCTGCCGAACCGTTCATTTTGAATCTTCCGGCAAGCAGTATTATGACATTAAGCTTAGGACCAGTTTTAAAAGTTTTCTTTCTAAAATATTGGAGAAAAAAGAAGTAAATGTTGTCAAAAAACTCATACTGCAGATGACTTTCAATTGTTCAATCGAGAAAATATCAAGGCTTTTAAATTAGTTGGTTTAATCAACAGTAAAATTTATGGGGTTGCGACCTACATAAACAATAATTTCTAATTAGAAAAACAATTTGATTCTTGTCAAGATGACATTTTTATTTTAGTAATAAGAATTTTGAACATCAACGTAGTGAATATATATAAACCACCAAACGTAGATTGGAATGATCATGTCATTCATACATTTAAACATCCGACAGTACACATTGGTGATTTTAATAGTCATCATCTTTTATGGGGCTACAATAACACCAATTTATTAAATATTCTAAACCAAAAACTAGACTTTGGCTATTAACATTTTATAATGACATTTTTTCTAGTCATAGATTACGGAGAACTTTTAAACATACTAAAATTTTAGGTATTTTAAAACCTGACAAAACTTCAGAAAATTATCATCCTATTGTTTTACTTTGTCTGTTATAAACTTTTGGAACGATTAATCGATTGATCTTTTGATGAACGACGCACTACCTTCAGAACAGGCCGGATTTCGACCCAATAGAAACTGTTGTGATCAAGTTCTAGCATTTACAACACATATTAAAAACGGTTTTTAAAAAAATAAAAAATTAGCAGCTGTTTTTGTTGAGCTTACAGCGCTTATGATACAGTTTGGAGAAAAGGTCTTTCATGGAAAATTTATTAGTTAAATAACATGCTTAGGCACGATTTTTTCAAGTTTACATTGGCAATGAGATAAGTAAGGTCAGAATATTAAACAACGGTCTGCCACAAGGCTTATTATCTCCATTATTCTTCAACATCTATAGGAGTGACATCCCGCAAACTAAATGTATAAAATTTATTTATGCAGACGACGTTGCAATAATCTTCCAACATCAAAATTTAGAAATTGGAGCAAAAACCATTACCAATGATTTACTGATTCTGAACGATTATTTTAAAAAATCGAGATTAGGTCCAAACCACAAAAAAAACGGAAGTTTCAACGTTTCATCTAAACAACAAAGAAGATAATTATAAATTAAATGTAATTTTCAACGGACATCACATTTATCATAATTGTATACCAAAATACTTAGGCGTTACTCTTGATCGCACCTTTTCGTACCAAAATTATAAAAGAAGAAGAAAAACCAAAACAAGACTAAATTTAATTGAAAAATTTGCCGGAACAACATGGGGTGCAAATGCCAACACCTTACGCATATCGACTATAGCTTAACTTTATTCAACAGCAAAATATAGTATCCCAATATGGATCAATAGTAAACACATTAACCTAATTGATGTACTACTAAATCAAGTTTTGAGAATAATTTCTGGAGTACAGCGTTCAACACAACCTACGTGGCTACCAGTATTGTGCAATATTACACCACTAACATTACGTCAACATTTTTTGAAGAAAGAATATAAACAAATTTAATTTATATATATAATAATTGGAAATAGCTGTATTTTTTAATTATGTTTATTAGTATTATGTATAAAGAGTTTTTATTTTCCATAAAACAGCAACTTTTTTTGTTTTGGTATTTTTGATTTTCAAAGTATTGGTTAACGTCTCGCTTTTTCAAAATTATTATTAGTAACATTTTATTATGTAAAAAAATATATGTTAAAATTTGTTATAATTATAAAAATTGAATAACATAACATTTAATACCAGTTTTTTTTGTTTTTTATTGGAGTGTAACTTGCATCTCTGTATTTTTTATAAAACAAATTTATTTTATAATTTTTAATTATTTCTCTATTGAAAATTTGTTCCAAAATGTATTTATCGTATTTGCTTGTATATGTGTGTGTAAATATATGTATAAAGTAATATAATGTTTATTGCGCATGCATTGTGTGTTATTTTCTAGGTGAAGGTTACATTAAATTTTTGAGAAGAAATTTTTGATTTTGAATAAAAGTAAATATTAATTTTGTAAAATGTATTAATAATTAACAAGTTTGAAATGAATCTTACTTAAATTTTTGTATATCATTGCGGTAATTAATTGAGTCTTTATTACGTTTTCTTTTAATCAATTCTAAAATTGATCTTTTAATTGTATTTTTTTTCAAAATGTAAGGTTTTGGATTTTGATAATCAAAGTTGTGGAAGTGATTTATGGAATGTTCTGTTAGAGCTGTTTTTGTGTTGTCCAGATTTAAATGTTGGTTTTTGACAGAGTGTTTGTGTTGTTGAATTTTGTTTTTGAGTAGTTGTTTTGTTTGTCCTATGTAAATTGCTGAGTAATTTTGGCAGGATAATTTGTTACAAGCTTTAGGTCTTACGAACCTTGCATGGCCAACTCACACAGTCGAAGATAGGGGAGGTTCAAGTAAAATATAATTAAGGGCGCCAGATCATTTATAATTAACACTTCTGCCTCGATCAAGACAGACGGTACAAACTTGTAACGAACTTTTAGGTTCCTAATCCTTGTTACTCTGGTGTTCGGGTAACCACAATTAAAAGAGAAAGGTATTTTACCATAAAAGAAAGATTAACAGGTATAAAAACTTTAATTTAGTAACGTAGAATATTAACAGGAGTATATCTAATTTCTCAATTTATAAATGCCAGAAGTATCGGCAACACACAATACATAGGTTTAGTTGAAGCGAATAACGAAGAAAATTTCGTAATAAATATTGTTTGTACACAGCGATACACACAAAATGATAATTGAAATTACTTTAATGGTATTGTAACAGTAAACGTAATTACGGAAATTAACATTAGCCAAAGTTCCGTGAGTGACTTTTATTACAGCGAAGAAAAATAATCAAACAGACTCAAAATCCAGTACCTACTTGAGCGAAGAAAACGTTGTCCCCGGTAGTAACCTGGAATAGATATTGAATAGTAAATCTTATCACACAATAACTCACGAAGATAGGAAGCTACAAAATCGTTAATAATAATAAAGGAAATAAGATATAAAAACCCGTTGTATCGAATGCTGTTATTTGCAATTACGAACAGGTGGGTGGTAACGCAATCGACTGGTGTATAAGAAATAACATCTCAAAGGTAAATGCTGGTCAAGACTTCGTTTTCATTTTGGATAATATGCCTTCCAAAATCTTAAGCGTTCGGTAACGGTATTTATCAATAGCAACGGCCATTAAATTAATACAGAAATTACAAAAAAATCCTAATAAACCGGATGCAAATATCTTACCCTGTGCCGAATAGATTACGATAAATTCGTAATTAATTTATAATTTCCTGTCCATGACAGTGGATGCACTTAAAATCTTGGGAATTAGGTCAAATTACGACACAGACCCTCTCACGTAGGTAGTTGACAGCTTCAAAATGAATCCGCAACCCGTCAGTAACCAGAAAGATCGGCAGAGGGCGTCAAAACCAGAATCTAATTTTAATTCGATATACAGGGTATTACCTTATGGAAATTTCGCACGTAACAAATTCGTAGATTAAATTTGAGTTGTAACTTGTTTCAGTACAGTCTTTTAGTTTAGTGAAGATATGTTTTTTTAAATGTTTGTTTTTGAAACTGATAGTGGAATTGTAATTTGTTAACATTTTTTTTTTCATTTTTCATATAGGTTTGGAATGTATGGTAAACTGATATATTGTTTAATTTGAGTTAAGTTATTATTAAAGTCATTGCCTAAGCAATTAGGTTGTAATTCAACGTTTTTATTATTTGGGTTGTTGTTAAATTTAATATGTTTTAGGCGCGTATTGATGTTTTTGTTAATAAATTCTATTGGATAATTATTATTTCTGAGTATTTTTTGATTTTTATTAAATTTTGTGAGTAGAATTTTGCTGATGATAATATTATTGCACAATCAACTAGTTCAAAAATAATAGCGTCTTTGTATGATTTAAGTGTGCATGAATTATACTGTAACGGTCTGTTTTTGTCTCTTTTCTGTACCAGTTTGTGTATATTTTGCCGTCATTGTTGTTTATGAGAGTTAAATCTAAAAAGTTTATTTGTTTATTTTTTTTTTCGTTTCATAAGTGATTTTATTAGTGGATGAATGTTGTTAAATTTTGAAAGTAAGTTTTTACATAATTTTTTGTAAATAATTATTAAAGTATCATTAACATATCATTGGTAGAGAGTTATTTCTTTAAATTCTTTAATTATATTTACTTTGTAATCGCCAATTACTAGGTCAACAATTGTAGGTGAGATTGGTTGGCCCATTGCCATTGTCTTTGTGTTTGTAAATAAATTTTATTTTGAAAAGTGAAAACTGTAGAGTTTAGTATTAATTTTATTGCTTTAATAAATTCAGTTTCAGGGATATTAGTGTGTTTTTTTATGTTTTTCCAATTTTTTGTAATGGATGAGTAAACTAGTTCTTGTGGTATGTTTGTGTACATTGATGTGATGTTGAGTGATACAAAAATATGGTTGTGAGGTATTTTTAAATTTTTTGTTTAAGAATCCAAGAATTTTTAATAATATTTTTATTTAAAATGGTTACATTCTTTAATATGTTTGAAAAGTATTTCAAAATATTATCAATCGGACTGGTGTATGTAGCAATGATTGGTCGTAATGGGTAATTGTCCTTATGTAATTTTGGGAAGCCATAAATTTTGGATGGAGTTCCGTTATAAGTTATTAATTTTTTTATATGTGATACTGTCTATCCAATTATTATTATGCCATACTTTTAATTGCAATTTGTTTGAATTGATGAAGTTGGGCCCTTTTTTTTAATTTTGTGTGTTATTATCAATTAGGATGTTGTTCATTTTTGTATTATAATCTGTAGAATAAATTATTACTGTTTTTTCAGTTTTGTCTGTTTGTGTTATAATTATTTCTGGGTTTTGTTTCAAAAAAATTTTTGTAGTTTGTAAGTAGTATGTTGAAAATGGTAAGTTTGTTTGAGGTGAGTCAATGTTAAATTTTTTGTTTTTATTGTTGTTTTTCTTATTTCTTTTTTAATTTTTTATGTTGTATAAGAGTATTAGTAATTTCGGTACGAATGTTGTTTTGTATGTCCTGGTCTTGGTCTTAGATTCCTGTTTGTTTATTTGCGATTAGGTGTTGTATAGGTATTTTATTTTGTGTGTTTATACGTTAATTAAATTTTGATACATATTTAATAACGTTATTTACTGTTTCAGGAATATTTATGTTTGTTGAATTTGTAATCCAGTTATTTTTTTGGTGACGGTTTATACTATGTTGAAATTGATTTGTGTTTGAAGACTTTTTATTTTTGATGGTTAAGTTTTGAATATTTTAAGTGTGTTTTTTGTATTTTTTGTTTTAATTTAATATTTTGTGTTATTTTAATTGTAAGTAAGTTTATTATTAGTTTAGGATGTGAACATTTTTCAATAATATTTTTATATTTAATAATATGTTGTTTTAGAATTTTTTTTGTATAAATGAATCTTTGATTAACAATGATATTGTTTTATGACAGAATTTATTTTTAATAGTGTTAAAAGTGTAATTGTTGGAAGAGTTAAAAAGATTTATATGTTGGAATTTTACTAATTAATACTAAACTCTACAGTTTTCACTTTTCAAAATAAAATTTATTCACAAACACAAGGACTAGCAATGGGCCAACCCATCTCATCTACAATTGTTGACCTAGTAATTAGCGATTAGGAAGTAGATAAAATTAAAGAATTATAAAGAAAAAAATATACAAAAAAACTTTTTAGATTCAGATCTCATACACAACAATGACGTCAAAATATACACAAACTGGTACCGAAAAAAGACAAAAACAGGCCGTTATATACATACATACATACAAAAATATTACATTTTGAAAAAAATACATTTAAAAGATCAATTCTAGAATTGATTGAAATAAAACGTAATAAAAACTCAATTAATTGCCGCAATGATATACAAAATTTAAGTAAAATTTCGTTCAAACTAGTTAATTATTAATACATTTTACAGAATTAATATTTAGTTTCATTCAAAATCAAATTTTTTTTTCCAAAAGTTTAATGTAACCTTTACCTAGAAAATAACACACAATGCATGTGCAATAAACATAATATTACTTTATACATATATCTACACACAGATACAAGCAAATATGATAAATACATTTTGGAAAAAAATTTCAATAAAAAAATAATTAAAAATTATAAAATAAATTTCAATTATGTTTTATAAAAAAAATAAAGAGATGCAAGTTACACTCCAATAAAAAACAAAAAAAAACTGGTATAAAATGTAGAATTTAATTAAATGATTAACGTTATTATAAAATTTGGTAAGTACTTCATTCTGTTTATTAATTATTTAATTCAATTTGACACACAGCTTTAAACAAACACATTTATAACCTTTTTAACTTTTAAACTTAAATTTGTCATGTTATTTTAATCAATTTTTATAATTATAACAAATTTTAGTATATATTTTTTTTACAGAATAAAATGTTACTAATAATGGTTTTGAAAAAGCATACATGTTAGGCGAAACGTATATTTTGAAAATAAAAAATACCAAAACAAAATAAAAGTTGCTGTTTTATGGAAAATAAAAACTCTTCATACATGATACTAATAAATATAAATAAGTTTTACAAAATAAAACAATTCCTATTAACAAAGACATGGACATTCTTTCAAAGTTTAAATTAAATTTAAAATTAAAATCTAGGCGCTCATCATGGATTACTACTGAAAAACTCTACGAACAAAAATTCGAAGTGAAACAATGGAACAAGATTTGAAAAGAAGCAAACATTAAAAATAAGTAACTTGTGGATAATCCAACAATCAAAATTGAAAGTTTCTCATTAAAAAAAACTATGGACCACGTTAAGTAGAATACGTACTGGCCAACAAAAATGTAAATTTTTATTACATCGATTGGGATATTTGAAAAATCCAAGCTGTAATTATGGAGTTTCAAAACAGACCATGAACCACATTATCACATAATGTCCATTAACGATTTTTAACGTTGAGTTGAGTTGAGATAGTATACATACATAATATCACTCCAACAGCATTAGATTGGCTCTCGACCACAGCAGTGGTCATCAGAAAAAAAAACAAGATAAAACATTCTTTAAAGAAAGATCCACAAAAAAACTTCTAGGAAACATTTTTTTTGTTCTAATGAGTTTTTTCTCATGTTTTTTTGTCCGGATGATGTTTTTTCAGATTTGATAATACCATGATAGTCTAGATGCAGTTCGTGAATACCACTCATTTTCCATTGCAGAGACCGTTGGATTTTTTTTTATTATAGCCGTTTAATTTTAGCTGTTCCTTTTGCATATTTTATTTGGTTTGGTGTTGTAATTCTAACACATACTTATTTTTCATGGTTTCTTGATTCTATTTTTTATTTTTTGAGTTTTTAAAAACTAGATAATAGATATGCTTTTTAATTAAAAGTTGGGTATAAATGAATAGTCGCCCAATAAAATAATGAGAAGCAGTAAAAACTTATAAAATCAGAAAATAAAGGAGACGAAGAACGTGAGATTAAAATTGTTTCAACTTAGACAACAAAGCTATACATATCTTCAAAAGTTAATGATACGGTTCTTGCTAGCGTTTCGATGACATTTGATTGAATAATTATTACTTTCCTAGATTCTTCTAAAGTGAGATCAAATGAGTAGAATAAAAGTTTCAAATTTATTTAGTAATTTGTTAATGTAGAAATGCAGTCATGTTAATTTTTTAAGAACAATGCCAACTTTTGTAATTCTGCGTCAACGCCAACAAATTTAGTACCGTTATCTCAATATATAGAACTAGACATTCCTCGACGAGTAGCACATCTTTTATGTGCAAAAACCAAAGTTTGCGTTGTCCTATCACTGAGTGATATGAATAGTTTTAATAGAAAAACACACAAACATGTAAATATAAGATTTTGTAATGCTATAGTAATAATGAGATTACGATCTTGAGGAAAATTTTTCATCAAAAGTTTTAACGTACGAGAAGATTCTCTGAAACATGTAAAACAATCATGCAAACAATGTTTTACAGATTAAACTTCTGATTCTTAAAATCTAAAAATATTTCTGTACATTTGCAAGTAGCATCCGAGGATCAACATGCAGCAAACGTATATGTTCTCTAATAATTGAAAGCTTTAAAAATTTATGATTTAAAGTTGATGTTTTTTATTATGATGAAATGATGAGTTTTGTAGCCGACTTCTAACTTTTAACAAATATTAATCATCAATAACAAAGTTTATTATATTAATGAGAAACACCTCTTTAGCCAGTCTTGAGTCAGACTATTTATATCAATTAAAAATTATTGTTTTTGGAATATTTTTACTAATGTCATTAAAGCTTTAAAAGTTACTTTAAACAAAAGTGGTCTATTTCTACTATTTGCTAAAAACATTTTTTTTAATCTGCAGATGATATCCTACAACACGTTCTAGTTTATTTAAATTATAGTATATGAAAAATATAAAAACATCATTTTAGTACAATTAACAAATAATACGACACATTGCAGGTTTATTAGGCAACGTTATGCATTTTGTTTGACCAATTTAATTTCCGTACAAAACAAAGTCATTTTCGTACACGTCAAACTTATTACCGTGCAGGATAATAAATTATGAAAGCATAATTTAAAAAACTTTTAGAAATATTCCGTGCACCACAATTATAAAATTTGAGTCATGCAGATGCTATTGCATTAGTTTCGACGGTAGGTATAGAGTAAAAAAAACTTAGTTTTTAAATTAAATATTTTAGTTTATGTTCAAAACGTCAGTGTATAGTGGTAACTTTCTTAAAATTAACTGTAAGTATATATTTAATAAACTTATTTATAGCATATGTGAGAAAGATGTAAAAAACCAGGCAAAAGATTACACTTACAAGAACATTTAAATAGCTGTAAGTTGGCAATACGTGTGTGTTGTGTGTTTTATTACATTTTTACTAGTAGTAATAATTATTAAAAATTTATTGTCGTTACGTGAAAAAATTGATTGTCAGTTACGTATGTTAGTATCGTGTCCTCTCAATAGATCAAACTTGTAATTTAGCGCTTTTTTAATTGAACATTTGTTTACATACCGATGCTAGATGCACCACTCGTCCATTAGAAGATGATTATTTTAACTGTAATATAAATTTGAAACAAATCTTTGTATTGGGGAATTGTAATTAGCGGAGCAAAAAATAAAAAAGTAGTTATTTTGTTCTAGAACATTTTTTAGGTCAGTGTGTTTTAACTTTTACTCGGACAACATTAAACAAATTAAAATAATATTTTATTATTCTTAAAATCTTCTCCACAATATTCTGTATTTTTTAATATTTTATTTTAAGAAAATATACATGTTTCGCTAATAACAATTAGCATCGTCAGTATATATAACTAAAATTAAAACATTGGAATATAAATAAAGAGTACTAACCAAATAAAATAGTTAACAAATTATAAATTAATGTCAATTAAACGTATTTGACAATTTAATACAGTCGACTATATTTAAAAAAAATTAATTTAAATAAAGAAAATAGCAAAATATCAAAAGAATAAAAAAATTGAAAAGAATGAAACTATAATTTTGAACTGAAAAGAATTAAAGGATTTAAATTTAACATTTCATTTAGACAATTTATAGAATCATTGTTAGAAATTCTATTAATTTCAAGAGTCTCTAATGAGTTAAGAAGAGATTCTTTATTACATACATGTAAAATTTTGATATTCAAATCTGAAGAAAATGAATGTCCTGAACATAAAATTTTAAAATCCCCTGCAATATAAAATTTCAATTTTATTTCAAACAATGCGGATGTTTTTTTTATGTTAAGGGATATAACTTAAATAAATATGAATATTGGAAAAGTAAACTGTGTTTACTAAAAGCTAATGAAAATGAATTACTTAATTTGTTACCTCACTACTAGTTTTTTTTCACCGCCAAATTTCATTTTGTTGCAACTTCTAAGAAAACCGTTTACATACCAACAACGGAAGAACGATTCAGGCATCGCCATGAATAGAATGCAATAAACTGAAATAAAATACTGTAAAAATGTAACTAAATAATTCGTTGTGAAGGTGGTTATTCAAAAATACATACAAATTTTAATTATAAGAAGACGTAAGATTATTTTTGATGATACATTTCGAAAAATAGTACTACAAGAGACGACTCTGATTGCTTCTGTTTCTTCTCGCACCCAACACATTTGTTTGGTAGGCGCGCTTTATTTGCTGGTACTACACTCGGAAAATGTTTTTCACTGTTAAGTCAAAATATGAAAAAACACTTTTTTCTACAATTTGACACTTTCTCTGACACGGATTGTGTGTTTAAATTATATTCAATTATGCAACTTGCTTTTAGAATTTGGTCTTTTGTACAATGATTTCTCAAATTTCTTATCATTAATTTTTCGTGATTTTTTGGAAGTAAATTTCTAACCGTGGCTTTAGCTATCTGTCTTAATTCAGATGAAGTACAACTTTTTATCAATCATTTTTGGTAGATGTTAATTTGAATTGAATTAAACACACAAAAACTTTGAAATTGAAGTTTTGAAAGTGTTCAACAATTTTATAGTGTATTAAAAAATCATTAAATTAAGGATTTATTTTGCACTTTACCATTAAAAAAATTCCCGTTTTGCGGGTAGTTTTTTAAGCTTAATAGCTTGCAAAAAAATCGTATCTTAGAAACAACACATACGTAAAATACAGATTATTATTATGTTTTTTGAAACAAATTACTTTTACATTTAAAATTTTGAATAGAATTTACCAAACAAACACTGTGTTTTAAATTTACGTTTACGTAATTACTGAAATATTATAAACAAATAAACATATTTAATAAAAACAATAAAAATTGGCATATATATACAAAAGACGCTGTTTCAATAATACTTCATATCACGTTTTGCAACAAAAATCTGAAAGGCGTTATTAATGTATATTAGTGAAACAAATAATTCTGACAACAAAAACATATTTTTATACATCAAAATTCATACGTTTATTAGTGATAAAAGATATATGTGTTTACGTTATGTTTGTGTTAACATATTAAATTTTTTCGCAACAAAATTACGTACAAAAATGATTGTTTGTTAAGCATCGTTATGCTAATTTACAGCAAACATATAATATAAAAAATGATTTAGCTTTGATAAATAAATTAATTTTTTATATATATACTTCTACTTAAAAAAAATGTGCTTACTGTTTACGGATTAAATCGTAACACAAAATAATAAAAAAATACAATTAAAAAATGTTGTTATATTATAATACGATCATACATACAATTTTTCAAATAACAATTGTTACAATCTTTGGATAAGTCAAAGCCATTTTTAAATTAAAAAATTGTGTACTTGACAATGAATTTTTTTTGCACAGAATTAATAGTATAAACGTATTTTAAAAAATCCATTAAGTTTTTGTTCAACAAACTACTAATTAAAAATTTAAGTATTCCAAGTTACTTCTAGCTTTTAAATAGGTCAACAATATGTCTGAAGCTTTAAATTATACCTAATGGTTTTTAAAGTATCATTTCTAGTTAAACTGTAAATAACATTCTTCTAACTATTCTATTTAAAATCAACGTTTTAAAATAGTTAATTAAAGCTCTTGTCTGAACTTCTTAAATGTTTAATTTCTGTGTTCTTAATACATTAATTGTGGTTAATTTTATGGATGCATAATCAAACATGAGATGTTAATTATTTACTAAATTTGTTTTCGCATAAAATCATTTAAAAATTGATTTTGCAATTTTAAATTTGTACCGTAGAAAATGTAATTTCTATTTATTAAATAGTAACGCTAAATTTTTGGCAAATAAAAAACTAAATTTATAAAAATTAACACATTTACTTATGTTTTATGATTTATAAATATTTTTTTAAAGAACAGTGAATTGAGATATTATAATAAAGGTTTTAATCAAAATATATTAGAACAACTAACGATCTATAATATAACAAGTCTTGTAATACTTGAGTTTAATATTAATTGTTAACAAGAAATTATTATGTTTGTTATAAAATTGTAATAAAATTTAATGAATTCTGATGTATAAAAGACTAAGAAATTATATTAGATATTAAATTTTTTTTATAAAAAAAGACAACTGAAAAATCAAAATTAAATCGCTAATTAAAAAACAATTTACTTTGCTTTGATTATAATAAAATAAAAAATTTAGTGTTTTTAGAACAGTATAACTATTAAAAAATCATTAATAATATTTATATTTAAAGTTCAAAACATTTTTTTTATTGTTTTAAATAAATTTTATTATAAAATTAATTTAAATTTACTTTAAAATTATAGAATTTTTTCATGCTGTGTTAAATATACACATTGATAGAATCAATTGTTATGTATTTTGTAACAAAATCTTACTTAAAGCATTTATTACGTGCCTACGTATCAAACAAAACTAAGATTTGCCAACTAAGAACATTATTCTGCACAAATAAAATATATTGTTACTCATTACTAATAAGATTTAAAAGTATTGTTATTAAAGTACAAACTTATAAAGTCAAATTTATTTTTACGCTATTGCATTACTTACTAAAATAATCGTATTTAACGTTTTGCTTATGTACAAGTGTATTGTTTGAAACACAGACAATTGATCTAACTTATAAACCTTTTTTTTGCTGGTGTTGTAAATGAATTAGAAAAACTAAAAGAAACGTAAAAATTTGTATTAAAGAACACTGTAAATATACGGTTTTTTAATGACTATTTAGTTAGAATCTCATGTTAGAAACTGAATAATTACATTTTGTTTAAAGATACTGAAACGTTCGAAAAATTATTCTCAAGTTCCAGAACGTTCACCGAAAGATGTGGAACATTCGCGAACGTTTCGCCAAAATGTATAAATTCGGTGCAAACCAATCATAGCACAGTTATTTCCAATAATTCAAAGACGACAGTGTTAAGAAGATTACTCAAGTTTTAATAAATAAGTGATTAACGCGTGTGAGACAAATAACTTGGTACGTGACTTTAACGTAAGCAATAAGTGTTAACAAGTGTGTGACGTTATCCGCGGACTTTATCTTATCTTCGTGTCAGTGATAGCGCTATATATAAATTAGTGTAAGTGCTTTGATTAAATATCTTTAATAATTTGATTAACTAATTAACAAATAGCAAAACTTTAAGATAGTGAAGCGTTCAGCTTCGAGAGCGTTCACAAACTGTTTATCTATCTCTAGAAAGCTTGGGAAGGCTGTAGAAAATTCTCCGGATAGACAACAGGAATATATTAAAACAATTCAAAGAAAGCACAGGTCAGTTATTTCAAAGTTAGCAGTGTTAAGAAAATGTTTAAATAAATAAGTGATTAACGCGTGGTTGAGATAAATATAACGGAATATAAAACGTATAAGTCTTTAATGTAAACATGTGTCAATGAAAATAAACAAAAGTTATCCGCAGACATCATTTTTTGAGTGATTTAATACATTAATTAGTAAGTGTTTTTCTTAAGTATCGTTTGATTTAATTAGCTCGTGTAAATATAAACGTGTAAATATTTGGTGTATAAAGCAATTTGTTTTAAAATTAGTTATATTAGTAATACAGGTGTGCGGTATCAAATCGAATCGGCTAAATAAACAACTGTTTAGTTCGCGTTTTGCGTGTATTTGTTTATAAAGTGTAATTATAGCCGTTCCAGTTCGATAAAAAATCTCCCGTTACATAAATTTAGTGTTATTACTATTTGAATTTCTCGAATCAATAAAAATGATCAAAAATTGATGAATATGCAAGAAAAGCTGTCTGAAAATTCTCAGAAAATAGAAGAAAGTTTTAGAAAAATAGAAGAAAAGTTTTACGAAGATTTGCAGAAAATATAAAAAAAAGTTTCACAAAAATTTGCAGAAAATGGAAGAAAATTCTAGAAAAATAACGGTTTGCGGAAATTTTCAGAATATTAAAGAAAAACTATTTAAAAATATCTAGAAAATAGAAGAAAAATTGATAGAAAATTGTAGACGTTTAAAAGAAAAAATACAAGCGAGCCTTATCATCCCCCCTTATCATTTTTACTGGGAATATATCCATGAGATTCTTTCACTTTAAATAGATATTCACCAGCATCACAGTTACCTTTAACCACGTTTTCCATTTCTTCTAAGTATTGTAATGTCTGTTCTTTTTGAAAAAAATTATTTGTTAATGAGAATTTTCAAACGCTCTCTGCACAATTTATAACATATTACGTAAAAATTTTGTAGCGTTGCATAGCTTACAAACAAGTACGTGCTTATCTTTTAGCAAGCGACAGACAGGAACTTGTCCAGAGCTAACTCAAACAGTCGCTACTTATGAAGTAACTGATATTTAATTAAAGTAACCAAAATCACGCGCATAGCGTATTATAAGATTCTAAAATATTAATTATTGCAATAATATTGCACAGGGGTAAGTAAATTGATCACTTTAGCGGTTTTAGGTAGAAGAGTGAAATAAAATCATAATTTGGCTACTATTTTAGACACTTTTATATATATATTTTTATGGAGGTTCTTCTTGCAGAGTTGTGAAGGTTAAGACCACAATTTGTAAGTCGTAGTACTAAATGTTAGTAATTTAAATTAAAAAATAATTTAAAGTAATATCAACTTACAAGGTTTTCCCTAGCGATTTACAGTTATTAATTTGGTTGGTGAAGGAGTTTTTTTGCTGTCTTTCTTTAATAAATTATAAACTTAAAAAAACTGATTTGTATAACTTGCTCAATAGTGGCTACCACATTTTTTCTTAATAAAAACAAACGAGTATTTATATATTTTTTAATTGTTTAAATTTATTTATAGTAAATTATTTTCGTCATCGTCAGTCTGCTGGAATCTGGTAATTCGATTAGTGACTTCTCTTTACAGTCATATTATTTAAGGTTTTTTTCTATATTTATGAGAAGTAAAACAATTCGTATTTACATGTAACAGCTTAGAATAACATTGTTACGAGTTTAATTTACAGTGGAGTTATGCTATTTTCGCAAAACATTTTTATAATTATGTTATTTTCTTTAGGCAACCAAAAATGTATTTATAAAGACTTTTAGTATTGTGTTTTACAAGAATAAAATGATCATATTTCACTTTTTGTTTACAACATGAACATTTAGTTTTAAACCAAACATTTCTGTTTGAATGTTTATTATTCTATTTTTTCCTGTACATAAACATAATTTTTTAAATGTTACACACGATTGAATTAGTCATTAACCTACTTTGATTATAAAAATTGTACAAAGTTTAATAAAAAATATAATAAGTTACTCATCACACATTTTTTTAATGATTCAAAGAGTTATGCTGTAATTTTATATAATAAGATTTTACTTTTTATCAAAATTTTTTGTTAAAACTTTGAACGTCCTGAGTTTTCTATCATTAAATAATACGGTTATATTTCCTTTTAGTAATGAAATAATAAATAGTAATTTGTTTTTTTTTACAAAATAGTGCTGTGTTACTTAAACCATGTATCTAAAATACTTTGCTGTTTAATAAAAAAACACTACAGAGGACAATAAATTTAATAACTTGTAAAATTAATTACAACCAATGATACGTATCTTAATTTAACGTTAATCGTTAATTATTTTGAGATTATTTGAAATTACGTGTTACTAATGTTTTTGTAGCAAGTTTTTTGTGTTATGCTTTAATTATAATCCATAAACAAAAAAAAATATTTTCAGAATCATATGAAAGAGTTTGCAAATTCTTTTGATTATTTTATAATTTTTTTTCAAGTCATTACTTTTCCATTTTTTACACTCTATGGCGTTCTTTATGCCTCAAGTTTCTTTAGATGTGTTTAATTTTTATAATCGTACATTTTATTACTGTTTAATGATGTCGCAATATGGCTTTTGTAGTTATCTTACGGTTATTAATTACAACTTTGATAAAATTAATTAGAGATTTGCTATAAAACGTTATTTCAATGTAGTGAATTTGCTTTTGTGTCGAATTTAATTTATTTGAATAAGAATTATTTTTTATTTGTTTAAAATGTCGATACTATTTTGTAACGTTTTTATTTTAATTAAAGTTCTTTATTAAATTGTTTAGTTTAAATTTAGGCAGTTATAAGTGTTCGTTAGTTGAGAAGGTTGCGTACATAAATTTTTCAAAAATAGCAACGATTCTAAATTTCGGTATTGTCATGTCTAACTTTATTTTTTAGTTTAAATGACTTTCCACGTACGTTTGATTTTAAGAATTGGTCTGTATTTATCAGTTTTTTATAGCAATTTTAAAACGGTCATTAGATTTGTTTTTTTTTTAAATTAAAACGTGTTTTTTTGATGGTTTGCAAATTATTGGTTTAGGGAGAGAAATCCGACAACGCTGTCTTCTTTGGCGCAACTTCAATTTCATTAATTACCTGTTTTTGAACATTTTAACTGGGATGATAGGTGATTTCTTATTTCGCAATGCTTCATATTTGTTTTTCGGTTTAGAACGGCAGATATCAATAAACTTTTGATCACTGATTTTTTGAAAGAATTCGGTTCTTTCAATGCGTTATAGTGGAAATCTCGAGTGCAAATTTATTTTAGCAAATTTGGCTTTACATGTAAATGGATTTATTCCCTATTAACTAAAATAGTTTTACTCTAAAACTATTTTAGAACGTGTGTGGTGTTATTTTATAGTTTAAATAAAATTTTAGTATAAGATTAAATGTTTTTAATTAAAAAAATAATTTAATTGGCATGATTATGATTTTAATAAAAATCGAAACGTCGCCTTTTATAAAATAAATTTAATTCAAAGAAGAATTTTAATTCAAAATTATAACAAAAATTATATATAAACGTCGCATTTTTGGCACTCAACGTAAGGTTAAAAAAAAGTTATAGTTTGTTTAACTTCAATAATTGTGATATTTAAAACAATATAATTCATAAAAAAAAAGAGATGGTTCAAAGTGTTGGCCAGATTGCGTATACAATAATATGTAACAGAAGATGAAGAAAAATTTAAGCTTAGCTTTTTAATCGCTTTAGATAACCCACGAAGTGCCGGGAAAACCAATTGCATTAAGATGGCGACTGTATCCGTGTCGTAATTTTCTACTAGAATCAGATATCAACGACACAATGATGTACAAGCAATTATCAATAAAGATACTTTTGTATTAATAGCAATACGACGATGCAAACAGCCCTAAAAAAAGGTGACAGACTTAGCACCAGGTGAACGCAACGTGCCGATAAGACACCATCAAATAAATAAGACACCTATCTTTAAAATTTGGGCAGCTGTAATATGCGAATTTAAATCTTTAGAAAACGTCGGAGTTTACAAATCCGTCTCGACGACGTATGGGTCAAACAAAAAAAAATACCAAATTTCTTTTCGGAAATAACCAATTCTTCAAAATAGGCGTAGTGTTAATAAGAAATAAATCCATTTACATGTAGAGCCAAATTTGCTAAAATAAATTTGCACTCAAGATTTCCACTATAACACATTTAAGTAACCGAATTCTTCCAAAAAATTAATGATATCGGTCCGTTCTAAGCCGGAAAACACATATGAAGCATTGCTAGATAAGAAACCACCTATCATACAAGTTAGAATTTTTAAAAACAGAAATGATTAAATTGACATTACGTCAAATATTGCAGCGTTGTCGGATTTCTACTTCTAAATCATATTTGCAAACCATCAAAACAAACAATTATTAGTTTAAAAAAATTAATTACTATTCTAAAATCGCTTCAAAAAAACTAACAAATACAGACCAATTCATAAAAACAAACGTGGATAGTCATTCAAACTAAAAAATAAAGTTAAACCCGGCAATACCAAAATTTAGAATCGTTGCTATTTTTGAAAAATTAAAGTATGCAACCTCCTCAACTGACAAACACTTATAACTGCCTAAATTTAAACTAAACAATTTAATAAAGACCTTTAATTAAAATAAAAACGATACAAACTCATTATGATTTCTAGCGACACAGAAAAAAACTTAAACTGCAACGAAGACAATCTAACCCAAACACCTTAGATTTTTCAGTTGCATCTAGTGATCACCATGATAATTTGAATAATTCTAGTAGTGAAGACGACACTTACAATGATCAACCTTTAACAACGGCTGTAACTATAATCACAAAGTTATAGTGAATAATTGGAACATTACTTTCGATGATAATAAAAACAAAATTTTTGTTAATTCTTTTCTAGAAACTGTAGAAGATTTAAGATTAGCAAGAGGAGTATCTCAAGAAACTTTATTTTACAGTGCCACCGACTTATTTAGAGGCGATGATCTAATATGGTTTAAAGGTAATAAAAAACGTTTTTGAGAAAATGTTTTTACTGCCAAAGAATTAGACATATCGCAAAAGAACGTAGACTACCATTTGAGAAAAAATGCTATACATGTGGCAATATTAGATACACCTGTTAGAACCTCCCAGAAATGTACGGGAAACGCCTTAGAAAGATGCTAGACAGTGGTGTAACATCCTTCGTATACCCAAAACCACTGGATGTCTACATAATTTCTCACTCCTAAAACGATTAAATACGTTTTCTATACGTCAAAATTTACGGTAAAAAACTATTGGGCTTATTAGATTCAGGTGCAACTTCAACCATTTTAGGAAGTCAGGGATTACAAATCTTGGAATCTTTAGATACCTGCAAACACTAGTACCCAACGGTAACAGTTGTGAAGTCATTGGTAAAATATCTGTGCCTGTTACATTAAAGAATACAGTCACGATCATGAATATTTTTGTCGTGTCACAGTTAGGGTATACTTTGATATTAGGAATAGATTTTTAGACAGAGATGAAAATTGTACTTAATATGAAAGAAGATTGCTGGAAACCATTTACAATATCTTAGATAAGTTGTGAATCGACAGAGAATTTACGTAGATCCCAAAAAAGTAACCGTTATCGTTAATATGAAAGGCCCCAAACGAATTAAAAAAGTCCGAAGTACTTTAGGAATGGCTTTTTGGTACAGAAAATATATTCAAAATTAGTCGTGCGTAATAGCTCCAATGACACAACCTCTTAAGAAAAACTCCCGTTTTAACTGGACTAAAGATTGCAATGAAGTTTTACAAAATATTAAAAATCGTTTGGTTTGAGCACTAATTAGGCAATATGCTGACTTTGACAAACAACTTTATTTACAAACTGACGCGAGTGCCTATAGAATCTGAGTTGTGTTTACACAAAAAGACCTGGAAAAAGAACATGCAATTTGTTATTTAAGTAAAAGTTTTTTCAGTGCCGTGAGAAAATGAAGGACTACTGAAAGAAAATGCTACGCTGTACTTGCCACTCCACAAAAATTTTCAAATTGGAAAGTACAAAATGAAGAACTCTACAGACAATACTTGGAAAAAAATATCGTACCTAAGTGGAAACGAATTGAGACTATCTAAGTCAACCATAAACCACCTACGTCAGGTCATATGGAAGTATACTAAACTTATCACCGTCTCTAAAATAGATTTTATTGGCCAAAGATAAAGGCTGATGTAATGAAGTATCTACGTAACTGCAAAACTTGTCAACAGCACAAAGTAGAACAAAAGAAAGCTCCAAGGTTAATGTTAGGAGACTTGAAGATTGAACGTCTATGGCAGTTGTTATGTTGCTATCTTGTAGGGATTTTACCTAAATGGTAATATTTATATTTTTGTAATTGCCGACTGCTTTAGTAAACTTGCTAGATTTTATCTCTTAAAAACAGCTACTGCCGCTAATATTTGTAAACTAACAGAGAACAAAATATTTTTATTGTTTGGTGGCTTAAGCTATAATATGTGATAAGGGACCTTAGTTTAGAAACGCATTATTTTAAATATCATGCAAGAATTACGAAGTGAAAACACTTTATAATGCCCACTGTTCCCTTCAGACAAATCCGGCCGAGAAAATAAACCCATTTCTACTATGTTAAGCACTTACATTGATGAAAATCAAAGATGCTGCGATAAAAAACTTTCAAACACAGGATGTGCAATTTAAACTGCACGACATGAAGTGACCGGTCACTCCCCGTATTTTCTTAACTTTGCAAGAGAACAGGTTCTGAAAGGGACAAAATTTAAAGAATATCTTGACGCTGAAATAGTTTATAATAGTAGCCAAGTATAAGGTAAACTTAAACTGTTTGCCATTCTTTTTGGAGAGAAAAAGACTAAAACGCGTATGGAAAAAAAACATTATTACAACCTACGCAGAAGAGACATAAAATATTTGATTGGAGATAAAGTTTGGAGAAAAAACTATGCTTTATCCAACGTCGGTAATTACTTTAGGGCGAAACTTAGCCCCGAGTACCTGGCACCAATTAAAGTCAGTAAAAAGTTATCTCTCTAGACATATGAGCTAGTTGACTTTTATGGAAGATTTATAGGGATTTGGCACATAAAGAACTTTAAGCTTTACATAGAGGAATCGGCCGATTAGATCAATTGGATATTCCGGTGTTCCGTTGCGATGTTTCGTTAAGTGTTTTCAAAATAGCTATTATAATAACTTAAAAAAAAATGTGTAAGGGAGGAATTGTAACTTTTCTATTTTAATTAAATTGTTTAGTTTAAATTTAGGCAAATATGGGTTGAGAAGGTTGCATACTTTAATTTTTCAAAAATAGCAACGATTTTAAAGTTTGGTATTGCCGTGTCTAACTTTATTTTTTAGTTTGAATAACTTTCCACGTTTGTTTTTAAGAATTAGTTTGTATTTATCAGTTTTTTATAGCAGTTTTAGAACTCATTAGTTTTCTTCTTTTTTTAATTATAACGTGTTCGTTTTGATGGTTTGCAAATCATTGGTTTAGGAATAGAAATCCTTGTTTTCAACCTACAGTTGAAAGTTAAATTTGAATGAGATTAATAATAATACTACGCATTCTGTATTAAATAAAATTTTTGCAGCTTGATGGTTTTATTTTGTAAATCAGCGTTATGATTTATCGTTTATCTTTTTTGTAGCATTTAGTTAAATTATTCTTTATATATTCTGAACTCGAGGTTTTACGAATTGTAATTATTGCAGTGATACATTTGGCTGCCTGAATTTCATTTGAACTATTTATTTTTTTTATAATTACTGAAACATTCGCGAAGTTTTTGTAAATTTCGAGAACGTTCCCATACTTTTTATCCTCGTCTAGAACGTTCACGAAAGAATGTAGAGTCTTCTCGAATAATTTTTAGAAATGTATAAATGCAGTACAAACAAATCGTAGGTCAGTGATTTCCGTAATTGGAAGACGACAGTGTTAAGAAGATTATTCAAGTTTAAATAAATAAGTGATTAACGCGTGTCAGATAAATTAACAGAGTATAACCTTGTACGTGACTTTAGTGTAAACAAACGTTAGTGTTTAAATAAATAGAAGTTATCCGAACACTTATCTTGGTGTAAGTGATATAAATTAGTGTAAGTGTTTTTATTAAACATCCTTAGATTTAATTAGTTCGGTTAGTTTAAACGTGTACATATTTTTAATATAAATAAGTTAGTTTTAATAATAAACCTTACAATTGGTGACAGGTGTCGGGTTTGCGTTTTTTAGTGTAAATACCATTAAGCAATTTAATATCGCTCCCGTAATAAAAACATTGATTGCGTTAATAACAATTTAATTCGCTATACGCGCGATTATTTATAAAGTGTAATGATAGCTATTTCAGTTCGTTAAAGTAGTGTATTTAAACTTTTTATTCGTGTTATATTTAAATTTATGCCGCTGACGCGTTTGCAAGCAGTTAAAATGGATTCAAAAATATTAGAAACTCGATGAATAAAATGGGCAAAAATTCTCAGAAAATTGAAGAAAAACTGTCAGAAAATTCCAGAAAAATGAAAGAAAAGTTTTACGAAAATTCTCAGAAAATGGAAGAAAATTCAAGAAAAATGAAAGAAAAACTGTTCGAACATTCTCAGAAATTGGAGAAAAACTCTAGGAGTTTAAAAAGAGAAATACGAACGAGTATAGAAAATCAAATCAAAGTTGTTCAAAAGGAAACTCAAGCAGACATGTTAAATTTAAGAGAAGAAATATGCGAAGTTTTGCAAAACGGAAAACAATCTATGAATGACAAAATAAAAGCAATAGAGGACAAATTAGAAAATAGAATAAAACTGCTTTAAGAAATAATGAATCAAATAAATTACCATGGTGAATTTTTATTTAGGTGTTATAGTTTGTTTATTACAATTTTCCTTATTTACGTTTGCCTCAAGTTTTGTTAAATTCTTTCTTTATTTTACGCAAAATAATCTATTTTTTTATGATTTGACTAAGTATTTTTCTTATTGTTATTTATTTACTAGATATACTGATACATATATTTAAACTTCAAGTGTTTTTTTTTACTTTTCTTATCAACGATTTTTCTGTTTTTTTTATAATATACCGTTGGTGTGGTGTTTAGAGTTGTTACTTAAAAACAGATGGCGCTTTTTTTGTTGTTTTACGTTGAATGTAACCCAGACCATCTTCACTCGGCTTAGTCGGACCTCTATCTACTGCTTTGCCAAGTTGAAGCTGATTAAAGATATGAAAGGCAGTAATAAAAGGTTGTTTGTGGTTAAAAAAATTATATATAAGCGTGACAATTTATTACTTATTAATCATTAAACTAAAATGCCAAATTATTAGTTTGTTCATTTTTGAGGTCACAATGTTGGTTTTTATATAAAAATATATAACAAGTATAAAAACTATAACAACTAATTGAAAAACAAGTAACCCATTTTTATATAAAAATATGTTTGTTTTTGTCAGTCTTAGATAATAAAATGTAATTGGTTTTATAAACTTTAATGTTATAAAATAGAACATTGAACAGGCAAAAATCAAAACTTTTATTTATAAAACAAATAAGAAGTAGTATGTTTAAACGATTATTTATTTGAAAACATTTATTTGTAACTAATATGTATAAACAAATTGTTTGACATACTAAAAGGACATTTATAAATAAAGTAAAACAAACTACTGACAAAAATCAAAACTACTGTTTTTAACTAAGTTATTGTTTAAATCAAAACAATATTAATTTCTGTTGATTTCTGTATTTATTAATGTAATGCATTTTTTAATTTTAAATTAATCGTATTAGCTAAATTACAAAATTACGAAAAATAATAGTCTTATGAAACAAAACATATATCAGTTTAAAAATTTTTACGATTTAATATACAAAAATAAATAATTTAGATGCAAAAATGTACTTTAGCTGCTCTGCCGAAAGTTCAAATACGCTTAAAAAGCTAAAATGTGGTTTAATGTAATATAAAAACAGCATAAGTTAAAAACAAAAACAAAAATTAGGGTCCATTAATAATAATATTTTTTTTGGTTGCGTTTTAATTATAGTAATTACTTGTGTAAACACAAAACTGCGTAAAAAAATAATATACAGACAAAACAAACGCAAATGCAAAAGTAACAGCGTAATTATTATTATTTCTTTTCTAATTAAAAACAATTATTATGTATTTGTTTATAAACAATTAAAAACAATGTAAACAATAAATTATCTTAGAATGTCTTTATTAAATGTATGAAGATGTTGTTTAAAAGAACAATTACAGAATTAATCGATGTATAATTTTAAAGTAATATTATTTTCAGTTTATGAATTCGTTAACAAAAATTTTTACGTATATAGTAGTTCCGTAGTATTAATATTGTTTTTGTTTATAAACAAAGGTTGGTAAAAGTAATATTTATTTTTGTTGTAAGATTGTTGATTTTGTTGTAGTAAATATTATTATTTAATTTAACAAAATATTATAACAAAAAGTTTAAAGAGTTTCCTAAACTTGAGAAAGTATGTTTAAAGTAAAATGTTTTATTTAATTATTTAGACTGAAAACGGAGAATGTTCGTAAGACTTTTGTAAATTAGAAATTGTAAATTCAATTATATCTACTTAACTAAATAATGTTTATAAGCTGATGCATATGCATTCGACTTAAAACCGTTCTTTGATCCAATCATTTTAATATTCCTGAAATGTATATCTCACCTACAGCCATTAAAAAAAATTAAAAGAAACTGTTGTAATCACCATACGACTTTCTTATAAGGAATTTCTACATATTTTTTATTTTCAAATTGAAGAAAAACATCCAAGTCAATAGAAAATAAAGAATTCAGAAAACTTAGGTTTATAATTTTATTTGTTTAAAAAGAAAAATAGTAAAAATACTAATTATTACGCAATAGTATATACGCTAGGTTCCAAATAAAATGCACCACATAGAAGGAGGAGACGTGGAGGGCTGAAAATTTGTAAGTAAAACTGTTGTATATGGACAAATAAATAATTAAATTTTGGAAAAATTGATGTATTAAAAAATATAGATAGTGTTATCAACATCTTCACGCTTCTATTACTTTTATTTCTAAACTCTTATTATTGTAGTTTTTCAGATTTCTTAGATCTAGTTATCAGTTGTCATTGTTTGTAAGTGTCAGAATACCACGCAGACGAGATAATTTTCTACAATTAACGCTTTTTTAAAGAGGGCAAATTATTGGTATGCAAAACAAAAGTTTTTTTACTTATATGCAAATTGCAATGATAAAAATATCGAAATTTTGAGCAAAATCCTACATTTCGTTATTGAACCAGGAATTTCTATAAAAGATTGTCAAAACTGCCTTTTCAATCCACAGTTATGTTTTAATTTTTATTATAAAACTAGTTTTAACAAAATATATTGTCATCATCAGTTATACTAAAAAGCAAATCAATTAACAAGACTAATTAAACATTTAAAAGAGCTTACACATTATATAAAATTATAAAATTTGAATGAGAAACATCAACAAATTAAAAAAATGTTAAATTCAAACTGACATTAAATACACAGTTATAGGTGATATGAAAAAGAGAAATGAAAAATGAAAAAAGTAAGTTAAAATTTATTACTAAGAAGAGGAGAAATGTTTAAATCAAGAATTTCATTAAAACAATTATCTGAATTTTCATTATAAAGACGATGAATTTCAAGAATTTCAAGATGATTAAGAAAAAAACTTTTGTTACAAAAATGAAGAATTTTGACATTAAGGTCAGAAGAATGACCAGTAGACAGAATATGATTAGCGAAAGAAGAACAAGTGTTTGATATACTAGAGTTTAAATACCTTTCAATAAAATAAATATGTTATTTTAATCTTGTTTTAAACTTTCTACCAGTTTGTCCTACATAAGAACAATTGCAAGAAGAGCAAGAAATTTTATACACGCCAGATTTATCTAAAGAAGAAACAAAATCTTTATTATTAACAATAAAATATTTTCAATTACGAATAGTAGAAGAAGAAATTGAAATATTATACTTTTTAAAATAATTTTTCAGAAAAAGAGAACAAGAATTAATATAAGGCATAGAACGATAGATAATAGCATTATCCGATTTATTATGAGAAATAATGATGATAATTATAATACTGACTTACACAAATACGTATTATTTTACGTACACATGTGAATAAAGATTATTATTATTATTAAAATTTTTTAAAGAAATGGTATAAAGGAACTTTATCAAAAACATGGTTTAAAACATGAAATCCACAGTCTAAGTAATCAAACTCACATTTGTGTAATACAGAAGATAATCTTGAGCGAAGAATATAAAGATTGATAATTATGTTAATAAAGGTGATTTTAAAGTACTTTCCAAAGTCTTATTTCTAGTTTTTGTTCATCTTTTCTTTCATGTCTTCATTCGTGTAATTTTACTTTTAATTCTCTTGAAAATAGAAATATATATTTTAAATTTATGAATCCCTCAACACCGCTTCTTTATGGTCTACCAAGAATACATAAACTTTCTATCCCAATTCGACCTGTTGTTTCTTTTTGCAATTCTCCTCTTTCTAAACTTGCTCCCTGGCTTAACAATATTATAAGAACTTACTCTAATTTTTAAACATTTCGTTTTCCTTCTTTATCTATTCTTGTATCTTTTTCCATCTATTCCTCCAGAAGAATCTATCTTTCTTATTCGTAATTTGCTTTTTTTAATGGTTCTCTGGATACTTACCAGATTTTAGATATTTGTTCTTTATTCGACTTAGTTTTTAAACAAAATGTTTTTAAATATAATAAAAATTTCTATTCTCAATCATCTGGTTTAGGTATGGGATCTAATATTTCACCTCTTGCTGCTGAAATCTTCATGAATAATATTGAAAATAAAATCCTTTCTAATTCTTCTTTTTCTAATATGATTAGTTTTTGGTTTAGATACGTTAATGATTGCATTGTTCTCTTTAATGGTTCCTTAGATGATTTAAATAATTCTAATAATTTCATTAATTCTATTCATCCTTATATTTATTTTACATATGAAATTGAATGTAGCAACTCCCTTCCATATTTAGATCTTCTTCTTTTACGTGAGAATGAGAAATTTAGTTTTGAAATCTATCGTAAACCTACTTACACTGATTGTTTAATTTACTTTTACTCTAATCATCCTTATAATCATAAAATTGCTTCTTTTTGTTCTTTATTTAATCGTTTCTTTTCTTTTTCTCTTTGTAAGACTAGTTTTAATAAAGAATTTGAGATATAAGAAGATAGATTATTTTAACTATATTAAGAATTGTTAAAAATTTTTTTCTTATGTTAAAAAAGATGCGTTAAAGTAGGGGTGCGCGAACTACGTAAATTAGACCATTATTACGTTGTGGTTTTCGTTGCATGTATGTATAATGCAATTATTAAAAAGTATTATTAAGACAACGATCGTTTTATTATTTACAAAAAAAATCTACAGTCTATTCCATCGAATTAACAAGAATTCTATTTCTTTTGCTACTAATCGTAATTGAAAATATTTTATTGTTAATAATAAAGATTTTGTTTCTTCTTTAGATAAATCTGGCGTGTATAAAATTTCTTACTCTTCTTGCAATTGTTCTTATGTAGGACAAACTGGTAGAAAGTTTAGAACAAGATTAAATTAACATATTTATTTTATTGAAAGGTATTTAAATTCTAGTATATCAAACACTTGTTCTTCTTTCGCTAATCATATCTTGTCTACTGGTCATTATTTTTCTTCTGACCTTAATGTAAAAATTCTTCATTTTTGTAACAAAAGTTCTTTTCTTAATCATCTTGAAATTCTTGAAATTCATCGTCTTTATAATGAAAATTCAGATAATTGTCTTAATGAAATTCTTGATTTAAATATTTCTCCTTTTCTTAGTAATAAATTTTAACTTACTTTTTTCATTTTTCATTTGTCTTTTTCATATTACCTATGACTGTGTATTTAATGTCAGTTTGAATTTAACATTTTTTTAATTTGTTGATGTTTCTCATTCAAATTTTATAATTTTATATAATGTGTAAGCTCTTTTAAATGTTTAATTAGTCTTGTTAATTGATTTGCTTTTTAGTATAACTGATGATGACAATTGTTGAAACCAGTTTTATAATAAAAATTAAAACATAACTGTGAATTGACTTTAAGAAAAAATATCATAATTTTTAGCTTTCCATTTACTATATCATATTCTATGGAGTATTCTACAATATATTTTGTTACTTGGTTTTATTTGTACAAAAAATTTTATTGCTCTCGCTTGATTGTTGCACGACGCGACTTCAATCTCCGACTTAATACACAAATAGCTAATAAACCTTTTGTAATAGTAATTTTAACAACATTTGGAATTTTAAGGAAATATTAATTTCCAATATTTGATACATATTTAAACCGTTGTGTAAATTTTCTTGTGAAAGATAAACAATTAACCAAAATAAAACGTCACATATTTGTACAACATTTTGATAAATTAATTATTTATGTAATTTTAAAAATGTAAAGAAAGACATCATAGTTTAAAATAACAAAAAAATTTAAATTGTTGAAAGCTGAAAAAACGCATCTTCGTTTTCTTTTCACAAAACTTTTCTATTGGAAGCTGATTTTGACGTATCTATATATTCCCGGAGGTAACTAGCCCAGCAAAGCTTAAGTTGAAAAGGCCATGATCTTTTTCCTTTTAAATATAATTTTTTTGTTACATTTTTAAAATTTTCAGAAATAACTTTATTTGCAATTTTTTTTAAGTATGTTACTTTGATATTAAATTTCTCTTTAAAAAATAGTTATTAATAACGTTTTCAGACATCAGAAACTAGAAGTTTTAAAACTGGTAGGTTCTTTAATATTTGTTTTTTTCCAATTTTACTAAATTTTTATAAACAATAAAATAAAACGAAATGATTAAAATAAACTTGACGATTACATAAAAATTAATTAAAGTATTTTGAAATGTTGGTTAAACGTTTAGAATCCACATAAATTGTTTTACTGTTTTACAATAAACACTAAAAAGTTTAAATAAAACAGGGAACGGTAAAAAAAAGCCACAAACTCAATTCAAATTCAAATGTTCTTGAATGTATAAAATAGAACGGCGGCTTGAAATGGTTGGCCGTAGACGCTTGACGTTACATCGGAGTTCTCTCGTTACTAAAAAATGTGATTCTATTTACTAGCATAAAAAAAACCATTTTATCAAGATTAACTATTTTGGATTACTAATAGCATTTTATGTGGAAACTTAGTTGAACGTAAAAGCTTTAATTCATTAATTTAACTGGATATTCAATTTGAATGACTTGCTAGTCTAGAGTTTATGTGTATTTGCATGAAGAAAATCGATTATTTTAACAATATAGCTAGTGCTGCTTTTACACAAACACGTATTTTCCATAAACTCTAAAAATCGTGAGCAAAATGTATTTTGTTTTTAGTTTATGTACCAATAACGTAAACAAAAATCATTATATGCTAACATTATTAATTGTTTTGTTTTTTCGTATTAAAAAATTTTGATTTATTTTTATTGTTTATGGTACAAACAAACAAAATATGCACTTCTAAATAACACAACCATATAACAAATGCACTTGCATTTGACAGGTCAAATTTATTAAAGTATTTTAAATTAGAAATATACCAAAATACCGTAAATAAATAAAACCGTCTGTTTATATGATGTGTAATATATAAAAACGTATAAACACAATAATACAGCAGACACAATAGATTATAAACGTTAATACATAAATCAAATTGTAGTTATTGTTCAATAAATTTATTTATTGGTTTTTATTTGCTACCTGTGTTATCTGTAATCAGCCCAAAAGCAATAAACAAATATTTTATCAGTTATAACCATATTTAATATATATCGTTACATTGTTATCTTGCATTAAAGAAACATTTTACTAAATATAATAAATTATAAGGTTCATTTCAATATAAAATATTATTACATTGAAACAAAATAATTAACATTACAATTTTATTTAATAACAAAACAAATAGTACGACATTCTAGCACAACAGTTCCCAAAGTTGTCTCTGCGGACTCCCAGGAGTCTCCGGGATCATTCAGGGAGACCAAAGAAAATTTTAGTTCTTTTGGGTTTTTTTGAACAACGTCAAGGGTTAACATAAAATCAAAAAATTGTGGAACATTTTTACTAATACAAAATTTAAAATAAATAACAATTGTTACAAGCTTTAGGTCTTACGAACCTTGCACAGCCAACTCACACAGTCGGAGATAGGGGAGGTTTAAGGAAATTATACTTAAGGGCGCCAGATCAAATCCAAATTAACACTTCTGCCTCGATCACGACAGACGGTCCAAACTTGTAACTAAATTTGAGGTTCGTAATCCTTGTTACTCTGATGTTCGAGTAGCCAAAATTTGTTAATAGGTAACGACAACTAAAAGAGAAAGGTATGTTGCCATAAAAGAAATATTAACAAGTATAACAACTTTAATGTATTAACGTTGAAGATTAACAAGAATATATGTAATTTCTCTACTCATCAATGCTCGAAATATTAATAAGTATAATTAACAAATATAAAAACTTTAATTTAGCAGCGTAGTAAATTGACAGAAGTATGTTGATTTCCTCAATTCATAAACATTAGACAAATTAACAAGTATGATTAATAGGTGTAGAAACCTTGAATTAACAACGTAAAAAATTAACCGGAGTATTGTCTAATTTCTCGATTCATAAATGTCGAACATATCGGCAACACACAAAGCATATACTTAAATTACGTCGAGATAGCGAAGTAAATTTCGTAATAAATATTGTCTACTTTTAGCATGCAATACACTACAAATGACACTTGAAATTACCTTATTGGTATGTACACAATAAACGTACTTATAGACACCAACAGTAATCAAAGTTCCGTGTGTGACTTTTATGACAGCGAATATAATATAATCAAATTGACTTACCCAGTCCAATGCTTGCTTGCGTGAAGAAAACGTTTTCCCACTAGCAGCCTAAAATAATTATTGACAGCAATTCGTGTCACACAATAACTCACGAAAAAGGAAACTACAAAATCAGTATTAATAATTCATTAAATGCGATATAAGAACCCGTTGTATCGAATGCTGTAGGTTGTAATTACGAACAGGTGGTTGATAACGCAATCGATTATTGTCCAAAAATTAGCATCTCCGACGCATTGCTCGACGAGACCTCGTTGTGGTTTAAGTAGCAGGCCCTCCCAAAAACTTATACGTTCGGTAGCGGTATTTATCAATCGTACTTATGCATCATTATTCCTTATTGAAGCGAACAAAGGATTGCAACGTGGTGGAACCGGCTATCACATTAATACAGAAATTACGAAGGAATTTTAATAGAATGGAGACACAATATCTTACCCTGTGCCAAAAGAATTGTAATAAATTCGCAATCGCCTTATAAATTTGTATTCATCACAAGGGATGCCCTTAAAAATTTAGGAATCAGTTCAAGATTCTCGACACCGACCGGTTCAAGTAGTTGACAGCTTCAAAAATGGCCTCGCAGTCACCAACAAGGTGGGCAGAGGGCGTCAAAACCAGAAACTAATTTTTACGTTGATACACAGGGTACTCCGTTGTGAAAATTTCACGCGTCACACAATCACTAAATTAATAGCGATTCTTACGTTCTAAGTAAAATATAAGCATAGACAGGTGCATAAAATACATGCAATAACAGGCATTGCCATAAATAAAAAAAAAATAAAGATGTGCAAATGTGTGCTAAAGAATTACAAACAAAATAAGACCACTAGCGCTGACATTGCAGTAATTGGAACTAAAATTTTATAAAAGGAAATTTAAATGTACGCATTTTCTATTTTTATACAGAATAAAATTACATAATAAAAGAAAATCATTTATTTTAAATAAATACATATATTAAAGTATAAAATATATAAATACAACGTAACTTTAATAAATACTAAACTAAAAAAAAACAATACTTATACTTAACACAAAACATAACCGAACATAACCTGTAGTCGCTTTTTCTTATCCTTTCTGGTGACAATAAAATTAATTGAAATAAGTTGTATTTTGTTTTCCTTCTTGGTTTAAACTTCTTGAGAAATCTTCGATGAGATCAATTCAAGTTTTCCTCCAGAGTTTCCAATGCCGGAACAGACACAGAAATAATTTTAACACACATTTCTTCATTATGAACCGGACACAAAATGAAACTAAAATCAATCTTTTCACAAATGACTTCCGTAATTTTGTTCCGAATGTGTATAATATAACCCACTTCAGTTAAGCAGTGGTAACAAGTATCATAAATATGACATAAACAAATTAAAAGGGGAAATTTAACACATTTAAGACGACTTTCACCTTGATCATATTCCTTTACCATCGTGTAAATATGATGAAATTCTAAATTAACAGAAATTAAAGAAGATTTACACAAATCACAATCCGGTATGCCAATTATTTTAAAGATAAAACCGCAGACATAAGCCACAGCCTGACTCAAAAGCAAATTGATATTATTCAGTGCTATTGGAAATTCCAACGACAACAACTCGTTATTGTGTGAAATAGTAAAAAAATTCACAGCCCAAGTTAAAAAATTTGTGAGATTTTCCAAGACGACCGTTGGATCTGCCTTACAATTTGAACCTCTAGTTTGAACACTAACTAAATTATTGAGAATACAAGTTTTTTTTAAGACAAGAAGTATATTGATAACAAGATAGATTTGTGTGACCTACTCCGCATTGACGAATAGCAATAAATAAATTTTCTGCAGGATCCTGATTTAAACGAGTTTGCAGAAATTGAAAGCTAGCCTTTTGACGAATATCCCAAACCTCCACACCTCTAATTGTTGAAAACCAACTTCCTTTACATTTTCGGGATCAAAGAATTTTGTTTAAGTTCTTGTCAATAAAAGTCCAATCTTTAATTTTTTGTAACATTTTATGGAAGAATACAACATGACCACTATTTTGACTTATAGCGCAACAAAACTTTTTATCGTGAATTCTTTTTACTGTTGTACTATTTACACTATCAAAAAGGATGTAAACAAGACCGACAAATTCTTACGTATGAGCAGCTTCTGATAGTAAATTTCTACTATAAACAGCACTCTGAAGTGCACAAGCAAATGAATAACTTATGATGCGAGCAGAAATAGAAACCTTTATTTTAATTGAATTATTTTTTAAATAAAAATAATGAGGACCCACTTTCCAAAAATATTGAAATCTGTTCTTTGAATCAGTTTCCTAGCAATCGACGATGTGATTTCACTTAGTTACCTTTACCTTATCAAACCGAATGTTATAGTTGAATAAAACATTTTCTGATATTTTTTTAGAAGATATAGTCATGAAGAGTAACAACTTTTTTATGATTAACATGAAAATATGGGGCAGGTCTATCAGAATGGTCTTCTTGAATTAACTGTCAAAGATCTGCAGTATTTGTTGTACCTTGATCACATACAACTGCGACCACCGCGATAGATATGTTCAGAAGATTGGAAATTATTTTCTTGATTAGAACTTTGAGATGTGTAGTTTTATTGTTAAACCCACCCATACGGACAGCTATCTTCATGCTTCGTATCATCATCATCCTGCACAGAAACGTTCTGTTATTGAATCTTTGGTTCATCGTGCCTTTTCTATTTGCCAACCTGACAATCTAGACTCGGAACTCTGTCATCTTACTAGAACCTTAGTGAAGAATGGTTATGTGAAGCGAGATATTGATAGAGTTATCAATCGTTGTCTACATCCACGTACTCGATTACCTAAGGACATTTCTAATCTCGAATTCAATCCGAAACTAGCCTTTTTACCCTACATTCACTAGATTACAGATCAAATAAGGAAACTTCTTCGTAAGAATGGTATTAAACCCATATTTAACTCGACAGAAAAAATTTCTTAGATTCTACCGTCTCCGAAAGACAAATTTCCTACACTTTCATTTCAAGGTGTATACCAAATTCCTTGTGCACGTAGTTTAGTCTACATTGGTGAAACCGGTCGTTCCGTCATTACTCGCCTTTCAGAACATGATCGTTGTAAAAGAAAAAAGTATATTTCCAAGTCTGCGGTTGCTGAACATCATTTTACTACAGGTCCCCTCTTTGGTTCCCGCTCATAAGTCATTTATCGAAAACACGCCCCTTAGCAACTGTAACCCAATCATAGTCGATCTCAACCATCCGTGACGACCCTTCTTTATATACGGAGACTATTTCTTCTTAAGTCACTTTGTTAGATTTTTGTTTGCTTTTTTAAGTTATCGTTTTCTTTGTTACCTTTTCAGAGTTTAGATTAGGCTTGTTGCACAAGTTGATAATCTAACTTTTGAGAAGTTCTTAGTTAGATTTCGGTTGTTTGTTTTAGTTTTGCGAATTATCTCACGCCCTGATGTTACAAAAGTGGGCAAAACGTTGGCAATTTCGGTTACAGCAACAATGACACGGTCCAAACCCGTAAGACATTCTTATCATAGTATAGTCTTAATTTTACTCAGCAGTGATAAAAAATAATTATAGTAAAATTGCACATAAACAATTTATTGAGCACAAAATTTACTATAAAAAAGTCCGCGAAAGTGTATAATTAAATCTAATAGTTTAAAGGCGGGTTGCACAAAGCAAATCAAAAATGTAACAACTGATTATTTCTCAAAACAATTGCTACATAGCCAATGAAACCACGTTTATTCGTGATGTAACAATTGATTTCAGAAATAATCACTTGCTACATTTTTGATTTGCTTTGTGCAACCCGCCTTTAGAGTTACAGAATTTTAATGTATGAAAGACATTTTTGTGCAACTTTGCACACTAAACTATTGGAGGTAATTGTACCCTTCTGCCGACTTTTTTATAGTAAATTCTGTCTTCTATGAAAATGTTTAAGTGCAACTTTCCTAAATCTTGCACCGTTTTAGGCAAATAATTTATTGGTTATTTTAAGTTATTAGCAAATCATTTCAATACAAAAATTGTGGCGTGTGTAATATTACAATACCGACAAAGCTACCCTTAGTCGCAAAAAAAGCCGCGGTGGTCACCAAAAGCAACTCGACCGAAACACACATGTTCTACTAAACCGATAATTTATGTTCAAATTTTAAAATGCGTAAACGAAATAATTTAATAAACCTGGTTTATAAAGTTTTAAAATAAAAATTATTATTATAATTATTATTATTTTTCTTTGAGTGTACGATTTGTAAAAAGTTATTAGTTAGTGACAAATTTTTACGTGGTTGCCAACCTACGTCCAGTCAAGACCCAACAAATCGCAATACGTAATCTTCCATTTGAGGATTAGGCGCCTTATAAGAAGGTCACAAATTAGTTAAATTTATTTAGATATGCGTTTGTAAGTTTTTTATTTGATTATTGTACGAGAGATGCGATGAACTGTGATACTGTCTAACGCGAAACAATTGAGAATGATTATTTAAACTTAATTCTAGCGCTTAAACGAGGTTTTTTGTTGTAAACGGAGAGAGCATATTTAATCTTTCTTTTGTTTGCCTTTGGAAATTGACAAGTCGCTTATAAGATTAGTTTTACTTTTTTACGCCAAAAGATCACGCTAAGAACACCTAGAAAATTTAATAGAAAGGCATGTCAATTATTTCGCGTCTCGAAATGTTTTTGTTGCGACAAAGTTTGATTATTTTTAGAAAGTTAGAAAATATGTTTAGATGATTTTTGACCTTAGTATATAATTTTACAATAAAGAATTATACAAGAAATATTTATGGATGAGATATTAAAACAATAAATGTATAATAAAAACTGTGCTAACGTAATTATCAACATTAACAAACTACAATTAACGAACAACGAACACGAATGATAAAATCCTTCTTATTCAACCTATGCAAGTCGCTGAAAACAGAAAACAAATAATTAACAATAACACTTTTAAATAGTTACTTTTTTCACTTACTTTCAAAGGATTTAAATCATAAATTAAATGCTGTATGTCGAATCCTGCCGATGAAGTTCTTACCTTAGCTATTAGTTCCAATTATTTGAACATCTTTTTTAATTAATTTATGGGTATCGTGGCGAGTCAAGCCTATCTATACGGGTTTATACAGAAACGCAATAGAGCCAATACCTGCACCAAATAGTCTATAATATGAACTATAAAAGAATTATGCATCTAATCAACAATTTAGTTAGATGTTATGCGTGATGTAAAATGAATGCAACAAATTTTTCTAGTCTTGGACAAACGTTTTCTGTATAGTTTCTCAGATAGCGTACTTTCGTTGCTTAAATATATTAGAATAAAATTGATACTTGTTTTTAGTTTAAGGTTGTTTAAGCAATATTATACTTTTAGATTTTAGATTTTCTTATATCATCTTAAGCCTAATTTTTTTAGATAACAGTGCGAATGAGTCAAAAAAATGCAGACAATACAGTGCTGAAAATATAAAATATGATTTTATTCTGCCGCCAGGAAATAGTGCTTTGATGTAGAGCTAGATTTTCATATTGTCTCAGTTTCATCAAAAGATGAGTCTGATAAAGAAACCGGAAGTAAGGGCATCCGCCATTTTTAACAGTTTTTCTTATATAATTTTGTACGATAGTAAATTAATCAAATTATTATTAGAATTTTTTATAGAGATAAGTCTTCCTAACAATTTATTCAAATAAAAAAGTTTACTAGCATTCACAGTTTATTAGATATTTTTTATTTATATTATTATTATTATCTTTGGATGTGTCCACAATGACTCAAGCCAAAAATCCTAGTAAATTAAAATTTAGTATATAGCTGACCTTTCATATTCTCTTGGTTCTATCAAAAGATGAGTCTGAAAAAAAAACCGGAAGCGGGTGTATCCGCCATTTTTAACATTTTTTTTTTAAATATAATTTTGTACGTATGTAAATTAGTCTAATCATTGTTACAGTTTCTTATAGAGATAACTCTTTCTAACAATTCAAATAAATGTTTTTTTGTAGAATTTAACAGTTGAATAGATATTTTATTTATAATTTAAAACGAATTTACAAATATAATCTAGGTTCGAATCCTCCCTGTGACGATTTTTTTTTACTACTAAAGGTAAGTAATATCGAGGCGCACAAATATAAATATTAGTTGATATGACAACATAAGCTCGTTTTGCAATGTTTTGGTTATATCTTAATAACCAAATTCCATATCTTGAAGGGAAAGCAAAATACGTTAAAAATATTCATTTTTACTAATTTACTAAAAGAAGAAGCTATTATCGAGGCTCACAAATATAGCGGTTAATATGACAACATAAGCTTAATTTGCCGTATTTTGGTTATATATTTAATAAAATCTAGGAAAAAAATTACAAAAAAATTAAAGCATGCTAAGAAGTTAATGCAAACGTGTACTTATCATTTTAAAGTGGTTTTATGACAACATAACCTTAAACAAAATATGAAGACATTTCTTCATCATTCCTTATAGCAACATCGTGTGGTGTCCACACCAGTTTTTTTTTTAATTTATGTTTATAAAGTATGTCAGTTCAATTGTAGGTAGTTTTTTATTATTTATTTATATATATTTATTTATTAATGAAGATCCTCTATTTCTACGGAAGGAGATAAATCGTTTTTTTTATCCACGCCGTGTCTGACAAATAAATGACTACCGTACTCTACTTTAAAATTTGGTGGAGACTTGAAGTCATCTTTTCAATTCAGCTAGTAAGGGTAGAAATTAAATTAAATCGTAAATCATATTGAGAGTAATATTACAGTAATAACAACGTTTACTAACTACTGTGCTAAAAATCTAGAAGTAAGTATTCCGTTAACAAACTCAAAATTACGTCTTGCTAGACGAGAACAAATTTTTTGTTTGATGCAGTTTTTACTTTATGTAGTATCTTGGTTTATTATTTGTATATTTAAGTGGTAAAACAAAACTGTTATCTTGTTATCGATTAGAAAAATATATATAACAAAGCTGTTCGTTTTTTTTTGTTAATGATTGTTTTTATTTCAATTGGACAGCGGGTTTGTATGTACATTTGGTGTCTCCAAGCCAAGAACTTTTCCAGTACATCGGAGTGGCGCTTATTTTTTTTACTTTCAACTATATTATTCTAAATCACGCTCACTCAGCGACATCGTAGCTAGCGGTATTGACGTGGTTGTTACGAACAGGACCCGTTGGAACCAAAAAGTTAGTGACAAAGTAAAAAAGCCTCTTAATCAAAGTGCAGAAACTTTATTTAAATTGATAGGGTGTATTTTACGTCATTTTTGTATATAATTTTTTTACCTCGATAAACTTCTACATTGTTGATCATAAGTTTGACTTTATTTTTTCGATTAATAGTTTTTAACGCGTACTTATTAGCATATTAGTTTCTTTAATTTATATAGAACTAGTAGCAGTTTTATATTGATTTCAAGAATTTAAAGTTAATAAGTTAATAAGGATAATAATTTCTTTATAGTCTGTTAATATATTTTAGGCCGTGATCAAAATAATTTATTAAGAAAAATTGCATTTATTTTTGTTAAGCAATTTTTTAATTAAGACGTGGTAAAATCTAATTTGTTTAAATTTTATATACATAATTTTTTTTCACCTTACGTTTATTTATTTAAATTTGTTTTTTAATAAAAAAAAACTGCGAACAAAGACACAATTATGTAATTATACAAAGTGATACCAATTAATACAGATAAACAACGTTTTTCTTAATTTTCAAAATATTATGCAAAAGTTTTAGTATCTGTAAACAACACAAATCATAATTATGGTTATCTTAATTGCTCTGCAACATTTGTTTTAATGAAGTATACGCAACGACGTGGTTTTGTTCTTTAATATACAATTAAGTTGCTAAATATACTACAATAAACTCGACAATGATTTAGTGTCTTTCTCCTTGTTTTCAAATTTGATCTATTAACACTAATAATAAAGGCTCTGTCTGGTCGAACATAAGACCTGCTGCTATCTCTTTATGCGCAACAGTTAACATATGCGGTGTAATTAAAAGATTTATTATTTATATGTAATTCCGTTTATTAATATTCAAGATAATAATGACTAATTTACATAGTACTTTTTCATTCAAAAATGACAAATTTTATTTTGTTTTCATAATACTTTAAATAACAGTAGTACTTTGTTTTAATTTTAAAAGAATGGTATTGAAAAGATGACAAATTTAATGTTGGTACTACATTTATTACTAGCAAAATATGTCAACTACTGTAAAATCTAAGGTTAAATTATATTACTATACGTAATATACATAGTAATAAACACTATTTTGTACGTATGTAAATTATTCGAATTATTTTTACGGTTCTTATAGAGATAATTCTTCCTAACAATTTATTCAAATACAAACTTTTTCTGACATTAACAGTTTATTAGATATTTGAATTATAATTTAAAGTAAATTCTCTATATAATCTAGATTCAAATTCTGTCTGCGACGATATTTTTTAGAAAGGAATTACATATCTTGAAAGGAAAGCAATATACGTTATAAAAAGTAATTTTTACTGATTTATTAAAGGAAAAAGTTATACTAAGGCGCACAAATATGTATATGTATATGTATATGTCAATATGACAACATAAGCTCAATTTGTAATATTTTGGTTATATCTTAATAAACTCGAGAAGAAAAATTTATAAAAAATTATAGCATGCCAGGAAGTCAATACAAACGTGTAAATATCACTTCAAAGTGGTTTTATGACAACATAACCTTAAAAATGTACACATTCGTTCATCATTACTTAGTTTGATTTTCCATCAAACACATATTATTACTTAAATAGCAATAGACTTTGAAAACATACCGTAAAGCGGGGTGGCTTCAGCCAATTTTGGCGGTTTTATGCAAATTTCAAGTAGTTACTACTTACAAAAATTTGAAAAAAATTATTTAGTTTTTCTCATCTCTTCCATATAAAACTATGATGTAGATATGTACCCAAAATTGTTTTCTCTTTCTTTTATAAAAAGGTTTGGCGGCCGATGTCACCCCAAGAAACAGGTTCACTTTGGCATACTGTTGAAAATTAATTAGTAAGCATAGTTTGACCTATATGGGGGTGTATTCGGCCGATAAATGTTAAAAAAACACAGTTTATTGAAAATAACATTATATACACAATCATATTCAGGTTCAGGTTCGACATTTTGTTTAAACTGTATTCGTCCCCTTCTTTCTGACTGGGTTCTGAGATTATTTGATTATCCTCTATAAATGCAATATCTTCTACTTGCGACTAAACAAAATATTTATCCTTCTCGCTATTCTTCTTTCTTAGAAATTTTACTTCATACATATTATTGTTTTTGGAGAGTATCCGCTCAGCAAAAAGTCTTTTGCTTTTGTTTCTTGGAAAACGAACCACTATAAAGTCAGCAAGCTCAAGTGCTTCTCTGATGGATTCAGATATCGCCTTAAAAGAATCTGACTCTTTGTCAGTATCCGATTTGTTGTTTTTATAGTTCAGTCATCACTGGATGCTTGTAAATTTGAGTCAAATAGATCTGCACTAGCTACAGGCAAATTTGCACTTGTGGTAGACCTTTCCAAAAGCACTTTGACCTTTTTCCCTCTTTATTCTGCATTGGCTGATGGTGGTTCCACTCTAACATATTTAAAAATGGCATATTTTGAATATTCATTTAACGACAATGTGCAAGGATGTGCGTAAATGCTTGTGTCCAAAATGTGTTATCTTCATCTTCTGTTACCGTTTTCAGCTTTCAAATAATTTTACTTGGATCAAAAGTGCTAATTTCCGTTGCTGCAAAGTCAGCTTCTAGATTCTTTTGAACAGATTTAATAGAATCCATGCTCTCTTAAAAGCTGGGGAAACTGACTTTTTTGAAGAACCCCACGATTAGCTGCACGTTTTTTCTACTCATCCAAACATTTTCGCCATAATATTTTAATAGGACAAAAGTTTGTTAAATTTGGTGGCCACAGTATAAATCTTATGTTTAGCTCTTCACAGCGTCTGGTCACTTCCAATGACTTATCGCTGCACAGCTTGTCGCCAATTAATATCTTTAGCCCTTCCAACTTTTTGACAAATACTACAGAACCAGTCTTCAAAGTTGCCATTGTAAACTAACCTGATAGGAACTAATTATGTATCGCTCGAAGTGGTCTATTTTCGTGCCATTTATCGTACAGGTTCTTTGATTTCTAGCAAATATATGGTGGCAGTAAAACTCCTGTTGCTGTTTCAGACATCATCAGATGTAGCTGACTTTCAAATGTTTCTAATAATTTTTGAGCGTTTTGTGTTTCTCTTCACGACTAACTGTGTAATAAATTAGATAAGTGTTAAAATTCTGGTTTATGTTGTCTTGATATTGAGCATAACGTACCTTACTCTGACCTGGATCGTCTACAAAATTTGTTTCATCATAATTAATAATGTTATCTTTGGGAACCTCAATTAAACTGGCTTTCAGCTCGTGAAAGTATGGTCAAAATGTATTTCTTTAGCTGCTCTATTTATTTTGATTACTTATTGTTAATTAACGATGACGACTTACAAATAGATTAGCCCAATCTAATCCAGGCATGTTGTCTACAATTTTTTTCTCTCGCCGACACTGCTTGACCATCAGGTTATCGTTTAGGCTGACCACGTTTTTGTCGTCCTAGGTGATCTTGAATTGTGGTTCTTAGTATAGAATATTTTTCAGCAGCCTTACAAATGCTAATCTTACCGGTTTGTATTTCTTTCAACGCCCTTTCAGCCAGCAACGACTGTTTTATATATGCGCACCATGCCGTAGCCGTTCTGTATAATTGTGTAATTAAAGTTTCCTTTAAATAACTGAGTAGCGTTTTTGTATAATTTAATAAAACCAGCATGAGGTTGATCCGAAAGGTTGTTGTAACAAATTACATGCAATTACAGTTTAAAAAGTGTAAACATACCTTTTTCACCGTCACAGTTATTGCGACGTTAGTGAAATCCACAATTTTACTCATCACCTGCACAACCTGATAACGACAACTTGTAACGAACCGTTACTTATATTAAGTTGAATTATAGAACGTTATTTAGTTTTGGTAGTATGTTTGATTTATTTTTTTTATTATTAAGGAAACCGTTATTTATTTATTGTGAAGATTGAGTTATTTTAAGTTTGTAATAATTATCCGTTAGCAAATAAATGTAAAACGGGGATTTCCGCCAAGTACCGAACGAGCATCCGAGTTCGCGTTATACCCGCTTACAGGCACTTTATTCGTCAGCGCGCATGCCATCCCCGCTTAGAACCGTTCTCCCTCTTCCGAACGTCTGCAATAAAACCGGAACCCCGACGCAGAAACGGCAGTTCCAGTTGGAGCTCACATCGAAGAAGATCCCGGGGTTCCTGTGCACCAGCTGGATTTTAAAGTAAGTCGTTTTGCTTTTATTAACCGGACCTCCGGGGAGATACCGCCCCTCTTCTTGTCTGCTCTTCCCTACGCTATCCTTTACCGGGCGTTGTATTTGTAGTGTTTGGCTTTAACCTGCGGATCCGCCTTTCTCCCTCCATTACCGAGCGTCGTATTCATAGTGTTTGGTTTTGGTCTGCGAATACGCCGTCAACACATCGTCTCCGTAGTGTTTGGCTTTGGCCTGCGGATACGCCTTCCAGTACAGTGCCCAAATCCTTTCTCCTCCCACTCAAGTTCAAATCCAAGTAAACCCCGTCTACCGATTTAACGGAGGTTGCTACCCTAGTGCATGCTTGCTCGCTTAGTCACCGACGTCACCGCTTGTCGAACGCACGCTAATCAATCATTGGTTTATAGATCACCTTCCGCTTGCTTGGTTGTGGCCGCCGCTTCTGTCACCGCTCATTATTTATTTTGAGAATAAATAAAGTTATTTTTATTTACTATTTTGTATTTTATTTCCGTCACCTCGCTCCGCTTTTAGGTCCGTTTGAAGCCCTGGACAACCGTGTCTTCACTGTAGTTACCCGGACAGGAGAGTAGACTCCTCGAACAAATCTGGCGCCCGAGAACTGTTCCGTCCACTAGCTTTCTATTGCAGCTAAGCAGTACCAATCCAAAATAAGCGTCACAAACTGATTACCGCATTTAGAAGATGCACTGCAGTAAGAAGGATGTCGAAATGTATTGCCGTGGTTCGGGAATAGTCGTCACTTTTAACGTTTGAATAAAATTTTATTTTAAATAACATGCGAGTGCGGCACGTTGACCAAAATCATTTTGTCATTACGTAACTACACTAACAAATAAATATTAATGTTTGCGATGAGAACAGCACAAATAGTAATTTATGTTTTTGAGTTTTTCTGCTGTTTTTTGCAAAATTAATTTTTTTTTAATTTAAAAAGAATAATCATGGCAAATTTAATATTGATACATTTATTAGTAGCAAAATCATACGTAGCATTCGTAGTAACACATGCTACCATGTCCAACATTTATAACACTCTAATATAGAAATTTATCAAATCTTTAAAAGGTTTTTTAACAAAATTTTAGACAAGTTTAAATGTATTTTTTACTAAAACCCACACTTCTACTTATAATAATTAATTTTGAAATAATAGTTTTAACCAGCTTTAATTTAGAATTTCGGTTTCCACGGGTTGCATTCTGGATAATAGTATTATAAATTTTAATTAATTATTTTGCGGTTTTAGAGTTTTTTTTGTTATTAGATCACTACATTAACAAACGAATATTGATGTTTGCAATAAAGACAACACAAAAAAGTAATTTTACAATTGATGCAGAAAATAGAACTTAAGTTTTAAAAACATTATAAAGACGTAACATACAAATTTAAATACAGAAATTTCAAGAAAAACTTAAGTTTATAACAATCAATAAAAAAATAACTTTGTCGAACCAATATTTTTAATTTTCAATTAATGACATGTTTCAGCCTTAATTAATAAACGATGGGCCATCTTCAGATACTGTATAATTGTACAAACAATTTAATAATCATTATCAACCAATAATGGATGATCCTTTTTATCAATTAAGTTTATAAAACCTTTTTATTTCTTACAAATCTATTAAAACATACTATATTTAGTCAAAATATAAAATAAACATAATATAAGATTCAATAATAAATTATAGAAATATAAGTACTAATTTTTCCAAGAAAAATATTTAAAAAATGCAAAACTAGGAAATTGAATCAAATCTATATTCTGATGAAAGTTAAGGGTCACTTTTTTAATTTTGGTTAACTAAAGTCAATTTAATTTAAAAATACTGCTGTATCATTAGTTATTGGTTTTGAAATAACCAAGACATTTTAAAATTAACTGTGGTTTAGTTAATCTAGAATTTAAATTTTAACCAAGAAACGGGACATTAAATTATTGCAGTAATTGTAACAAATGCCATATTAATGCGCGTTTAGATTTCTCTTACTTACTTTGTAGTAAAATCTTTTTTGGGATTTGCCGTGTAGTCGTAGTTTGCTTCAAAGTTTTGCTGTTCATGCTGCTAGCAAAATGTCGAAGCAAATTACGACTATACGGCAATTGTAACAATTCCACTACAGTAAACTACTGAAACTCATCAACAGCAGGAGACACATTCCAATGTATTCTCACAATTGCATCGACAAACCCTATATGAAATCGACTTACTACGTTCTCTGTCGTTACAACTATTTACAGTTATGTATTAAACTATTGTTGCGAATTTATTTATTAAAAACTAATTTATTTAAACTATTAAAAATTATGTTTACTTATTCTAGAAATATGTACACTTGTAAACTAACCGAACTAATGAAATCTAATAATATTTAATAAAAACACTTACACTAATTTTTGTATAACCGTTGTATAACACTATCACTAACACGAGATAAGATAACGTCCGCGGGTAGCTTCACACTTGTTTACACTAAAAATCACGTACACGATTATTCTCGATATTTTTATGTAGACACACGCGTGCTAACGATTTATTTCCACTTGATAATCTTCTTAACACTGCTGTATTCGCATTCCAGCAATAACTGACCTACCATTTCTCTCTTCGGTATTTATAAACATCTGCAAATTCTTCTCGAGTGTTCCCTATTTTTCGGTATATCTTCTAGAAGATGGATAACAGCTTCCTGAAGGCTTTTGCATTTGCAAATAATTTTTCGAACGTTTCACTATTTTAAATTACGCGGGAGTAAAATCAATTTAGGTCTTTCGCCGTTATAGCTATATTCAGTTTAAACGTTTATGAGTGTATTAAATATTTTTGTCGTTTATCTTCTTTATGTTACCTTTTAAATTATCATTGTAGGTTATATGTAAGCCTATTTTATTTGTTTAAATTTTTTTTGTATGCTGAGCTTATACATTAACTCCTTGCTATAGTCATCATGTCGTCTATCCATCGTTCTGGTTTTTTTCGTACTCTTTTTTTGTTTCTCGTGATCTCTAGAAAATACCAGTCTACTGCTCAACGTTTTTTCTAACCACGTTCTTACTTACTGCCACTTAAAATCTTCTAGGTCCGGATACCTGTATTTGCGTATTTTGTCTTTTAGGGTAATTTCTAGCATTTTTCGTTTTATGGTTTCTTAAGCCACTCTTGCTGCTAATTTTTTAATGATCGCCTTGACATCTTTATCTTTCAGAATACAGGTGGGTTTACAAAAGTCCATGTAAATTGAATTTTGCGATCAATTTTAACTGTTAAATTTTGTTTGACGCAATAGCAATGCATTTTGCAAATGCCGCCAGAGTGAACTAATAGACGGCCGTTTTTCTTTTTTTGGAGCTCATTAGCAGTAGGAAAACAGTCTAATGTAATTCCCACAATTGGATTGACAAACCTTATAGTTTTATATCGAAGTATGATAATAGTAACTATTAGCAACGTTTGATGGCAGTGCCATCTCATAATAGAAGTTACTGTGTATAAAAGATAACTGTTTACGTTTTAACGTTTACCGCCGTTATAGATTATCACAGCTATCCTGAGTTAACTTCCCAAGTAGCATCAAAGTGAGAATAACTTATACTGCCACTTCAGTTTAGTGATTATTACGTATTTAACACCTTATATGCAACTTCATAGTAATTATAACTTTATTCTATTGATTTATAGTGGAAATTACGTGGATACATCCTTTCTTAACCACTTTGTAGTTCTGTAGCTTAGTGGTGAAAAGTAAAGTTTTTCCAACGTTATTTTCACTAAGTAAAATCACTTATAAGTTTTTTTAACTTTGTAGTGGCAAATTAAAGTGGCGACCACTAAATCGAATCACTAAAATCTTACTTTAAAGTAATAACCACTTTAAAGTGGCTATTAAAGTTTTGGCCACGTTTTGGAAACTTAAAATATACCTAAAATGTAGGTGCACTCTAGAGTGGTATGTTGTCGTTGTTGTAACGTTTTAGCCACTTCCATAAGTGATTTTCACGAGACATTTTAGATTAAAGCCACTACATAGTGACATTTACTTCTGAAATCCACTTTTAAGTTACTGTAACTAAATAGTGGCCTATTTTCTGCAATGCAAATCGGCTCGGTATAAATAAAAATACACTGCTAGTATTTAAATCTGTCTAACCTAAAATTGCTTTCCAGGAAGACATCAAAAGTTTAACCCGTAAAGTGAAGTTAGTTATTAGGAATCTGACATTTAATCCATAATGTGAAAATGATTTAGAACAATTACAAATGTATGTCAAAATAATTGATTGTAATTATAAGTTATAAAATGAAGTTGATAATAAAATATAAATTAGTTAGGTTATGTATCCAACTTCATTATGAAGATGAACGTGAAAGCATGTAAATTTTATTGAGTGGCCGTTCAACAAAATTCACGTGGTCGCCACCAATGCTGCCACTTTTAAAAATCACTTTTAAGTGTTCTGAAATTTGATTGGATGTTTCTTAGTTCTCTTGACCACTTATTGAGTGGAAGTAACTCCAAAGTGGCTATCCTTAGTTTTTGCCACTTAACAGTTACTTTATTTCTAAGTAGCCATATTTATGAACAATCTCTATGCCGCCATTAACAAAAATTTACCAATTATTCTAAATATATGAAATTTATAAGTAACAACACATTGAATGTAAGAAATTAATGAATTATAATTAAATTTATAATGTAAATACTAATAAAATGTGTTTTAGATTGTATAGTTATTTAATTTTTGTTTTATATTTAAGACCTTTTAATTTTGTTTTTCTAAAAAAATGAAAATTTTGTTGGCGCATGGTTATATTTCAAACTGTAACCTCTACATTTAACAGTAAACTTGCATTTGTTGCAATTTTGCTGTTAGCAAATGTTGTAGAAATTCAATAATAAACATGTAGTTTATAGAAACTTAAAACAGTTTAATCGAAGTAAACCTTGCTGTCCATTTGTAAAATAAAGAAGGGATGTAGATGAGAAAGTAAACAACATTTAAAAATGGGACAGAGATATAAATATATTAAAGCAGTTACTAAAATGCTCAGGGCCACTAATAGTCACCACGCCGCCACTTGGCAACGACGTGGATTTTACCTGGCTGTAATGTTATTTTATAAGTGATAAAATGGTTGTGATCACGTTACGACCACCTAATATTTGTTCCCCATTTTGGTGGTAGCCACGGTATAGAACTGTTCCTGTAACGTGGTAGTGACTAGTGGCACGCCACTCTACAGTTCCTACGACTGTGGCTGCCACGTCGCAATAACCAAAAATGCTAGTTGGGTTTAGTATTTTGTTTAGCTTTTTGGAGACATAAAGTCACACAACGTTACTTTGTCTGACCTCTATGTTCAAATTAAGTTTTTTCGTATGTAGGTTATTTATTTCTACGTGAAAGGTAGTCTATTGTCGTTAGAAAATCTCAAGTCTTTATAATGTCAAACGTTTTATGGTAAAGAATACTGTATTTTGTTGTTTTTTGGTAAGTGTTGGAATTATCTACAGTTTATTAGTGTGTTTTTTAATGGTTTGTTTTTCTCAGGTCAACGTTTCCTACGTATTCGGCTTGGCTCCGTTCTTATTTTGACGTTAATATCTCTAGTAACGTTGTTTATGTTCTTAACGATCGTTATATCTTCGTATTGTGCTTTTAGTTAAATATCGTGTCTATTATTTGTTTAGCACAGCAATGTCATTTCCTAATTTAATAAATTTTGTTAAATTTACGTTGAATATAATTTAGAAACAATAAATTAAAAAATTTAAAAGCAAACTAAGTATTTTAAATATATAGTTTATGAAATGTACATTATTTTTTTTGTGTTTGTCTAAACATACAGCATCAACAAACACAAGAGACAGATTTTCAACAACTAGATCAATTGCAAATGATTGGATGAGAGGTATAAGACTCAGAATGTCAATGTCATCTGTTTATCGCCGGATAAGGTCTTATGAGTTGCGTTTATATCGTCCATTGTTATGACTTCGCTTTGCACCACTTCACCGTCTACGGAGACTAGAGTGGACCAACGAAAGAGTTAATTGGGAGCAAGAATGGCATCAAATTGTGTTTAGTGACGAGTCCAGATTTTGTTTGTGGCCCCACGATGTTCGTAGGAGGGTCAGACGGATGCGTGGAGAGCGTAACAATTCAACATTTTTTGTGGAACGCAACACAGCCCTCACTCAAGAAGTTATGATGTGTGGTGCAATATGTTATGGTGGCAGATCACCTTTGGTCTTTATTGACGGCAACCTAAACGCAGCTGGTTACATTGCTAATGTGCTACAACCAGTTGGGCTTTCATATCTTCAGAGGCTGCAAAATCGTATTTGCCAGCAGGATAATGCGCGCCTTCATACGGCAAGGGTTACAACACGGTTTTTGGAAAAAGCTAACATTGCCGTCCTCCTATGTCCTGCTCGGTCGCCTGATTTGTCGCCCGTTGAACATGGATGGGATATGATTGGTAAGCGGCTGGGTAATTTACCACACTCTTCAGATAACTTACATTATCTCTAGCTACGGATTCAAGAAGCTTGGGACGATGTACCACAAGCAGCTATAGATCACTTGGTTGATAGCATGCCAAGACGTCTAAATGAGTGCATTACAAATCGTAACGGAGCAACTCATTATTGAAAAAACCTTTTAAGCTTTTGTTCTTTTGTTTTTAAATTTTAATCATCACTTTGTTTCATGAAAATAGACGTTTCCTGAAAATTTCAATAAAATTGTTCAACAACTTCTAGGTGTTGCAATTTTTCTCGAAGTCAGTATATTAACTTACTTAAGTCATTCGATGCCACAGTTTTAATTTATATTTTAATGGTTTATTTGTTTACTAACTATAGAAAAAATTTAAAAAAATGTACATTATCGCTTTTAGTGATAATTTAAAATAAAGTTAATGCGGTCAGCATAACTTATCTTGCCAAAACAAGTTTAAAATTGTAAAAGATGTATTTAAGATGTAAAAAAATTATAAATTTCTTTGTATGGATGCATAGACTACGTCTAAAACATAAAAGTAATTAAAAATATAATTAAAAAAATGACAAATTAAAATGTTTATAATATGAAAATTTAGATACTGAAACAACCTCAATAATTTAACACATTTATCACACAAAAGCAACATTTTTACATGAGATGTGTTACAAGAATTTGTGTTTTTACATGGAAATACTTGAAACAATCCAGGGAATGTAAATTTATCTTACATATTCCGCATCCAAATATTGTGTTTGTTTTGCAAACTTTGCATCTATTCTGCTTGACCTTCTCCGGATAGTGAAAAATTTAAATGTATTTTGATACGGACTCTAAAATATTTCTAAAGGATTGATGATGTGGTTGAGTTTCTCTGTTACAATACTTCTAATAAATCCTAAAAGATTCAGTTTTGGCATAATTTCATATTTTGCATTGGAAACATTTCTTGCTCTTCGTTGTTCTTTTTGAATTCTATATAAAATCCAAGATTTGGACGGATGTCGAAAAAATGCGAGAACACCTGGCAGTACCATTTATTAATACAAACTTGATTCCATAATTAGATATGTTTCCATCCAGGAAGTGTGCTCCTCTATTATAGGTTTTTTTGGCACCAGAATATTTTTGAGCATGTTTTCACAGAAATACTCCATTACGGTTGGATGTAACCCGAACTGTTGCGTTATCCTTCCACTGTATAACAATTTCAGCAAAGGTTGCAACCACAGATCCACTCAAACCTAGGTCTTTATGGTCTAATCCAGTTTCTTTCTTTTCGTAAGGCTCTGAGTTACCAAGTATGAGTTTGACAAATTATTTAACCAACATTTGAAACAGTATTGTATAGGCTTTCTTTGTGTGCTTTGTTTATTTTAGTTTTGAATTATCAATAAAATGTAAGTTTTTTATAATTCTTTCTAAATCGATTTATAGACATTGCTCTTGATGTGGCCGTTTTTAAAAGTCAGCACTCCAATACATATCACGTCGTGCTTTTGAGATATATCCCGAAATTAGTAAAATCGCTAAAAATAATTTTTTATACTTCGCGTCTATAATCAATTATAGCATCCATTTGGGTGCTATAATATAACTTTCATTTTTTTTTCATTATAGCACCCAAACTTTAATTACTCAAGGTTGGTCACATCGTTAAAATTGATATATATGTCAAAAATTGAACAAAATTTATTTAATTTTTTTATTGCAATTTACATAGTTCATTTTCATTAAATTAGTAAGATTAGTAAATTCTACACATACTTTTATATATTACATTTTAAGAATTTGTTTTGAATTTCAGTTTTGCGCGCAATGTTAGATGTCAGATGACGTTTATGATCATGCGGGAGTATAAATTATGATAAATTATAACCTCTGATTATGACGCCGTTTAAATGTTTGTTACCGTTCTTATATGCTTTATTTTATGTAAAATTTGTTATTAAGTACTATACAATATATAACGTTAATAATGAGTATTGATGTTGTTTATTTCATATTTATGATACAGTTGTTATATACATTGTAATTAATATCCACATTTGAGGAGTCCTTTGAATTAATTGTTAAAGCAGGGTAAGCGTTATTACCATTTGTTACATTAATATTATGTTCATTAATATTAGTTTTAGTAACACTAGTCATATTGGAATATTTTGAACATCCTGGTAAATTTATATTGTTAATGTTGTATGTTGTATAATGAGTTTCTTGAACATCCGTGTAAGTCGATATTTTCTTGAGGAACAAACATTTTTGCAACATCAACTTTATTTTTCAGTGAAGCATCTACATAGCCTTCTGCAACAGTTGAAGATTTCCATCCACCATGCCTTTTCAATGTTAACAAATCTCCGCCACGATTTGCCAAATGTGTAGCACTCGATCTTTGGAAACAATGACCCGTAAACAGTTCCGGATTAGGCAATTTTAAATAAACTGCAACGTTTTTTGATACTTTTCCTATTGTGTTGATACCAATAGGGCTGTTAATGCAGCGACCATTTCTGTATGTTACAAAAAATGTTTTCTGATTAGTTTCGGTAGGTCTAAGTTTTGCATATTCCTTAATCAATTCAATCCAATTAGTATCAGTGATTGCGAACGTGCGTAAAATATTATTTTTTGTTCTAGGAAGTGATATAATAATTGAATCTTGTTTGAATTCAATGTCATCTGTAGACAAATTGAGTAATTCATCTCTCCTACAGGCACTATTAAAACCAATAATCAGGATGACCTAAAGTTCATATCGTAACACAAGAAGTATACTCATTGTTGTATTATTTATAAAAATACTTACTTTCATAGCTAAATATAATTCATTATCAGCTTCATTTATAAATTTATTAATATTGTCTTCTTCTAAAATTTTTGATTTTTTGGGCACATAACCAACCAATGCCTGTTTCAGTAAAGCGTGTAATTTATTAAATTTTGATATATCTATGTTTTGATGTAAATTTAAACTACACCGTAACATTGAATGCATTGACCACAAAGTTGATGATTTGTAATTATGTCGCTGTAGTTCAAAGTAAGCTAATAATGCATTTTCTGTTGTTTTTGTTACCTTTTTTTTCACGGCACCATTTTTCAAACTTGATGTACTGTTTATCATATACTTGTTTTGATTTAGTAGGAATTAAATTACTTATAGTATTTTGCGCAATTTCTCAAATTTTCTGGTGGAGTACAAGATAATTTTTCGTCCATCTTTTTTAATTAATTTAAAACAAATGCATAACTACTAATAAACAAATTCGAATTTTAAGTTTTGAATGTCAGTGTAGCCAATTGTTAAAAATTTAGAATACATTATAATTACAAATGTTTATTTAAGAATTGAATTAAAGTCGCAAAATATAAAAAATAGTATAAAAAAACTCCGCAAGCGGCTCGTGTTTTAAATTTATTTCATTCATAGAAATCTGACAAGAACTATTTGGATTATTTTGCATTGCATAAGATACAGTTCCTAGTAGTTTGTCGAAGGCGTGACAGATCACCTCTATTTCAATTTTCATTCTTTTTATTGAATCTTTTTTTTCTTATTTCTACAGTTACGTCTTCCTTCTATACTGTTGACATAATTACTGTTATCGGGGGTATTTAAAAAATATACTGTTACTTCCGCTGGGTTTTCTAATCCTTTTGATAACCTTATTTGCAAAATTATCTGTATTTTTGGTGGTTGAATTTTTTGAATCTCCGCCCGAATCATCCGGAAGTGTGATATACATGTCGACTGATTCGAACAATTGCTTAGCAATTTTATGAAGAAGTTAATTTACTATCACTGCAATGATTTTAACGATAAAATACTTTCTGATTCATAATCTAAAAATATTTTTTTTTAAATTTTAATAAACTTCAGGTGTAGATGTAGCCAAGTTCCAATTTTGATATCTGTCTTTAATACGGTCTCATAGTAACAACTTGCGTTATTTTACTAGTTGTAGTTAAGTTTACTACTAATAATAAATTATTCTAGCAGAATTTAATACTAAAGTTGTAATTAGAAAGCTTGTTTATTGTATATGTGGTGAATGATTGTATAAAGATTATAACACATGTAAAACTGTGAGATTTTACTTACCAAAGCACAAAATTAAACACAAGGTGAATAACTGTAGTCAGGTAGTACAGAATGACTTAAAATGACAAAAAAGTCTAACATCAGAACCATCTGTTTTGTAATAGCAAAATTAGACAGCATTCTAGTAATAGAACATGGCAACAAACGGGTTAAAATTTAAAAAACGAAAGCAATTGTTACAATATTCAAAAATGAAAATGACATTAATTCAGATCTAAAAACAATTAAAATGAAGCAAAACTCAAATAATTTAATTAAAATTTTGATTTAAAAAAAGAAAATAAATTTAAGTAAAAAAACTTGTCAAGACCAATAGAAAAACTATAAATTTTGAAGATTTCAAGAAAATTAAACCATTTATTTTGTTACTAAAATTAATGATTTGTTTGTATTATTTTAGGTTTTTAATCGGTCTTTTATTATTCGTCTTGTAAGTGTATTTTGTCTATTTATAGCTGGTGGCATTTCCACATTTGCATTGACAATGCTTACTTTAAAATGTTCGCGGTAGGTTCAAAATTTATTTGAATTACGCAGGTATAAGATCAACTTTTCAACGTTACTACCTCTACAGCAATTTACAAATATATGTAATCTTTTTTAAAACAATTTGTGCATCTTGCAAGTTATGTTATAAAATAAAAAAATGTCTTGATTAAAATTTCTATAAAAGTTTGATTACTTCGATTATCATTTTGGTTGATTAAATCACTTTATGCTGTTAAGTTTGTCTAATTTTCAATTTATATTTTAATACGGTGTCAGCTTAGTAAGTTTACAAAATATTTTTTCAATTACTAAATGAACGCCTATATCAACAAACTTAGTGAACTAAAACCATCCAAATGTTATAAGTAAAAATTTATTTTGTCAAAAATTAAGTGTATTTTTACGAACCATAGCGTTAAGAACTAAAACGCCAATCCTGTTAAATATGCAATAGTAACAAACTCGTCCGTTTAATACCGTTCTTAAACTAATTCAGGTAGTAAAACACACATCTAGACATTAACTTCCAACATTTATAATTAGTTTTAACATATACTTAATACCTATCTAAATCTTTTAATGTACATAGTTGTTACACAAAATTTAATTGGCACAAAGTTTTTAATTTACGCACTTAATTATAACAACGTTTCAGTTGGATATACATAATTTACATTAATTTTAAGCGCGATCGTAACTTTCTTAATAAGACTTGCTTAAAATTGGATACGATTTTATAGACGCAACGTTAAACTAAGCACATAATTATTTTAATTGTTATTGGTGCTTACAGATACAAATAAGATTAATAGTATTCGCGTCTTGACGTATAACGCATGTTAATAATATTAAATTATTAAATTCTTTAAAATGCCAACACATCATCGTATATGTGTTATTTCTATGTAGAAACATTTTTGGTTTATCCAAGGTCTTAAGGTACAATAAACAAATATTATTTTGGCAACTGTAAGTAAAATTACACATTTTTACATTGTTTATGAATTTAAATTTAAATTATTATATTTATTGTTGTTTTCAAAATATATTTTTAACACATGGCTAATACATTTGTATCACAAATTGTTTCATTTTCATTCATAGATTTCTGATGAACGGTATTAATTTGAATAAAAAAAGTAAATTGAAAGTAGTAATTTTAGTTTAATTATAAACACAAATTAAATAGTGAAAACTTTAATTACATAATTTTTCGTTTTACAATTATACCATAGAACTAATATCAGTTCGAAAAATCGATTAAGCAAACGTCACTTGTCTAAAAAAAGTTTTTTTAAATATTGAATAGAAAATGTACAACACTTAACAAAAACAAATGGTCACACATATTATAATCATCTACTATAATGTAAAAAAACATTTTTGCAATAATAGCATTTAAAAGACTTTAAAACTTAAACATTTTTTTAACTTACAAGGAAAATAATAATTCTGATAGATCATGTTTTATATTGGGCGCGTTTCAGTGCACTACGATGTTTCACATAAAAGTTATTTGGTTTATTTGTGCTCGTAAGCATTTATGTAAATACATAATCGATTACGGTTTCTATAAATTTTATAAATTCCCGCGAACTTTTTGTGGTCAGTAAATTTTTTATGTGCAATTTTCATCTATATTGTACCGTTTTTGCAGCATACAAGGCGGAAGCTGTCGCGGATCTAATTCTGCAATTAATATATTTATTTTTAATCACTGCTGAGTGAAATTAAGACTTATTATATTTTTAAAACATAAAACGAATCATAAAGAATATCTTGTTTATAATAAACACTGCATCCGAAAAATACAAAAATGAAGTGAAATTGGGCACCACCGCAAGTTTCAGATTTGTTTCATCTGAGCTTTTCATCGTTTCGTTACACGAATTTTCGAATCAAGCATCCTATAAGTGTTTTCATGACTAAAAAATTTTTATAAATCGTCTTCACGAGTTCAAAGGAATAAAATTCGTTTTATGCCTTACGATTATATAATGCTCTATATTCTCGGTAAACTTTTGATAATGGTCAACACTGTTGAAAAAATCTCACAAAATTCTTGTAGGTTTGTCAGTATTCACGGTCACTGATGTCTAGCTACAATAAAGTAAGCACGAACACAAAATAGTATATTGTGTATCAAGTGCGTGAAGTAGATTTTTTTACATTGCACTAGCGTGGAGTTTGCGAAACGAGCGAAGCGAGTGGAACAACCACGCGAGAGTATAAAATTCTTCAAGCACGTGTTACACACTATACTTGTTCTACTACCATACAATTGAAAATCAATTTAATAAAACATCGATTAATGTAAATTTAAAAATTTTCTTTATTGTAATATGAATTGTTAGCATCAATCGTACAATTTGTCTCTCCTGATTGCTTCACAACATCATTTTAATTGTGAATTGATAAAATTTGGTATGAAATGTCATTCTCTTTATTTACTGACTTTTCTATGTACCCTTCAGTTACAAATTAACTTTTCCATCTCCCGTGCTGTTTTAGTGTTAGTAAATTCGCCCCAGTTTCAACTAACAAAGAGGCAGAAGAGCGTCTAAAACAGTGACCGGTATCAGGCACGGTTCCAGAAGTTTATTTTTATTTTGCGTTAACATGGGCGTACCCAGATGGGGAAAAAAGAAATGCCCTCTATTTCCCTAAAAACAAGCAAAAAGAATTATATTGATGTGATAAAACGAAACAATTAGCTAAGGCGATAGCGAATAATAAACTGTTTAATTTTTTTTTAAAGCAAGTAATTGTAATAACTAATAAAACACCGCTATAATTAGATATAATTTGGATTGTTACTACGTGATAGACCATGGTTTGTCTCCTCCATTGGTTTTTATTTTGGGTACGCCGGTGTGCGTTAATATAAAAATAAATGGTACGTCGTTATGCATAATGCTTTTCCTCGCAAGAGATAAAACATTATAAATCATACAAGAACTAAAAGCTTATTTATGGAAATACAAAATTACTAAAACAGTTTATAAAATAAATAATTGTAATCTTTTCTGTATACTTTTTTCCAAATTGTTTAATGACTTTTTCTGTTGAGAGAACAATATTCTTATAAATGTGCAACCAACACAAGCCATTAAGTTTATCTTCCAATATTCTTAACCTCCACTGCGTTTTTGTTCGCCGCAAAGTTGAGAAAGATCTTTCTGCTGTTGATACAGAAACAGGCAACGACAATAACGTTCTGAGAAGATCGTAAATATTTGGAAATAATTGATGATCACAGTTATCTAAAACTTCAACAACAGTTGTAGGCAAATAGTTGTTTATCTCTTACTCTCTTAAACACTTGGTTTTCCATAAAGTCAATTTTCTTTCCCACAAATGCTTATTGCAATCCAAAATTGTTTGAAATTGTTTCACAACTACTTCCATTCTATTAAGCTTGTTGTTTTTTAACTTCTCCATAACTTTCGGTAATAATAGTCTTAAATCAAAATTTTGCAGGCAATTTTTGGAAAACCTTAATGACATATCAGACAGTATTTCGTCGTAAACAGTACAAAAAATAGTAACCCAGAAGTATTCTTCCGCAGATAATAGTGCTGGATTGTTTTGATGTTTTTGTCTATCTACAAGACCAGGAAGCTTTATGTTGGTGTCAAGTTCCGCTGCTAGTTTTTGTGCTTGTTTAAATATGGTTTTAAAGTATACGTCATTATATTTTCTCCTTTCCTCTAATACGTTTTGAGTATCTTTAACTGTCGCTGGTGCATTCATTAAATCAATGGTTTCATTTTGTAACTGCTTACTCAGAGGCAAAGTAAATTTTAGTATGTCTGCAAGACGTCATGCCGCAATAATAAATCCTCTTTGCTAAATAGTTTTTGTAAATTTTGAGAACATTCCCGTACATTTAGAGGCTTCTAGAATGTTTGCAGAAATGTATAAATGCGGTACAAACAAATCGTAGGTCAGTTATTTCCGTAATACAAAGACGGCAGTATTAAGAAAATTATTCAAGTTTAAATAAATAGAAAACTATAAATTAGAAAACTATAAATTAGTACGGAGAGTAGAAAAGTTGTCATTGGATTTAATGACAGCGAAAGTCAATGATCTATTGACAAGTGACGCTGTCAAAATCCCAACTATAAAATAGGTTAGGAACAATGTCAGTACAATTGTGAAAAACAACATCAGAACTAGCGGACAGCTGTTTCCTTCTTTAGGAACTCGTCAGCGCTAGGATACAGCGATGTGTTTTCACAACCATACCGACAGACAACCGTACTCTTTTATGTCGTGTAGACATTACTAACATATTTAAAACGTTTTTAGAATGCCATCTTGTGGTAAAAATACCACATAGGATAATATAGAAAACTATAAATTAGTACGGAGGGTAGAAAGGTTGTCATTGAATTTTGACAGCGTCACTTGTCAATAGATCATTTACTTTCGCTGTCATTAAATCCAATGACAACTTTTTTACCCTCCGTACTAATTTATAGTTTTCTATATTATCCTATGTGGTATTTTTACCACAAGATGGCATTCTAAAAACGTTTTAAATAAATAAGTGATTAACGCGTGTCAGATAAATATACAGAGTATAACCTTGTACGTGACTTTAGTGTAAACAAACGTCAGTGTTTATATAAATAGAAGTTATCCGAGGACTTATCTTCGTGTAAGTGATATAAATTAGTGTAAGTGTTTTTATTAATTATCCTTAGATTTAATTAGTTCGGTTAGTTTAAACGTGTGCATATGTTTAGTATAAATAAATTAATTAGTTTTAATAAAATTCGTTACAAGAGTATACAAGCTTTAGACGAACCATTATTATTCTTCCACTTTATTATATGATTTAGTACTTTAGATATCTCAATCAATTGAGCAGTAAACTTTAACACGGAATCATGACGATCGACCCATCTAGTTTCACACAGACTTGAAATCTTCATATCTGTGCTTCCTTTCCATACTTGATTCCTTTTTCTTGATTGTTTGATTTGAGATGATTGAGAAATAAAATTATTTAGTGCGTGATTGTAACAAAGACATCTACAGGCTGTTACAAGAAAATCAGATCCCTTAAGTTGAGCAGCTAAACCTGCTACGTGGTTTTCTCGCAACAAAAAAAGAAGCAACGGCTAGCACAGTTTTCCCGAAGAAGGTGTCGCAGGCTTTGTGATGTTAAATTATAATTTAAATCTAAAAAAAAGCGCTAAGACGATGAAAGATTAAATTAGGGACATATCGTCTAACTCTACCCGTAGCTGGAAAAGAACAAATAACACGACAGAAGTAATAACACATAACATATATTTATTTCATTACAAGCAATAATTCTAAAGAGGACAAAGCAGATACATAAGTATAAATTTTCCAAACGTTAATACATAGGTCGAATCAAATATAAGTTGCGCTCTATACTGGGTAACACGCCGTACAATAAACTGATCTTGTCGGAATAAAACTTTTACATACGAAGATGGAATGACTTTATATTTGCAAATTTAAAATTGCAAAAGTAAATAACAAAACAAATTAAGCCTCCGAGACTCAACGCACACTGCATACGACTTTGTGAAGCACAAAATGATATTAATTATTGTGTTGTTGTGTTGTATTTTATTTAGTAGGAGATTAGCTAATTCTGTACTGGCATTAGTTAAAACGTAATATTAAATTTAACACAAAATGTACATGCGGCTAACATAACTAAATTTAGTTTTCAAAACATACAATCATGTTAGATAGCGGATCCGCAGCGTTTCCCTTCTACTTAACGTAATAATTTATGGAAGCAGCTCCTCCCAAAATAAATACAATTTTGTTGGTTTCTAACCCCTCGACGGTGTGAATAGTAACGTTTTAATACCGGGACGTCATAGAAATTTTCCCAAATAGTCTACCGCTTTGTTATCTTCACTAATAATAGTAAACGTATGGTGGGTACAGAAATCCGCTACAAAAAACTAGAACAGAATCAAATTAAACCCCCAATAAATAAAAATACAACGGCTTACCCCTACTTCTTCTAAGTAACCACAAAATTAATTCGCATATTCACTTGAAATATTCTAATGGTAAAAGCCTTGTTGGGCTTAAAAAATACAGAGTTTACAGTGCTCGTCTGTATTGCACCAGGTCTTACAGGAAGTGAATCAAATATCCGGTTATAAAATTTGACATCGTCGCCGAAAAAGTTTGTGGGGGTCGAAGAACAAGTTTTATATTTGAAAAAATTTTTATACTCGAAAATTGATCTACCAACTTTTTACAAAATAAAGCATTTGCTGCATATTTAATAATTTCTGACACTGCGCCATTAAAGTATGATGTACCAATTAAAACGCAAAATTTTATATCAAGATTTCTTTTTGCAATGGTTTGCAGTACAATTTTCCCAAGCGCTTGTCCACTTAGTTTTATTTTATTTCAGGGTTATCATTGATCTCGGATTTTACATTTTGTTGTACAAGTTTATATGCGTTAACAAAAGTAACAAAATCCTCTCTAATTTGCTTATTATAATAATACTTTAAACTTAAACTCATTTGTTCTACTTGAGCTATATCCGTTGTCTCATCAAATATTGTGGAATAATATTTTGACCTGATGAAACAATGCTATTCAGTATTATCTCTCCACAACATTCAATCTCATTTTGTGTTTTTTTCCTATATAAGTAGCTCTAGAGCTGCTATTTTTAAATATTTTTCAAGAACGGTGTCACCAGATGCCAAAACGTAAAAGTTTTCTGAAATTTCCTTCATTTGAGTTTGATTTGATTCGAGCTCCTGTACTTCTATCTGTTGTGTTAAAGCGACAGAAAGTTCTACGTATGTTTTTTGCAACTTGAGGAGTCCTCTTTTGCAACAGGTGCCTCTGCTGGTATAGACAAAGGTGAGATTTTTATGTAATAAACCCGCAAATGGCAGTTAAAACTTATTGCAGCAAACAACTTTTTTTAGTATTAATTTTTCATTTGGGGCCAGGGTTTGCAGTTCTACGAGTTTTTTGTGTTTCGAAAAATTGTCATAACATTCATTTTAATGAATAAAAAAATTATTATTAATACATTTATATATTATAATTGTTAAAAACCATTTAAACCAAAATTTAATTATGTGTAAACGAGACTTGAAAATAGATAAATAAATAAATAAAATAAATAAAAATTTAAATTCTTAATTTTTTCTACGAAACTTCAGAAAGATGCTTAACAAAATCATGCACGAAAAATAGGTACTTAGTATGTTTCAAAAAATTATAAATTGAAAAAATGTTTGACTCGTTTTGAAAACATCAGGCAACATAATAAAAATAAATAAACGCATATGTTCTCATTGAGATGGAGTGATAAAGAAACTCGGAACCGCACTGGTTTCACTTTTCACTTTAAATTGCAATAAACACGTTAAGGCGGTTTTAAATTTATTAAATCATAAATCCAGAATAAAATTTATTTATGTAACAAGTAATGTGTTTTATTTATTTTGTTGTAAATGCTGAGTAGAGTTGTCACAAACTTCAATGTTTTATTCATTTTATTTAATAATTCCATCAATTAATTCGAATTACAAAATATAAGAAAACTTTCAGCATCATTTGCAATCCCGGGGGGAGGGCATAGCCTCCCGGCCTCCCCTCTAAAGCCGCGCTTGACTCATAAATTGTTCTGCATGAGTCAGTTTCAAATATTTTGTAACATCGGAAGGGATTCTTCTAATTTTGTTTATGCCGATAACTTTACGCGTACATTTCCCTTTTTGATAATTAATAAATAGCTCTGTATAATTTTGAGGACGGAAAACCACATATTTTCTGTAAAATTCAAAATGTTTGGTGCAACTTTTGTTTTTGTGTCAGGGACAACCAGGAAAAGGGTTGTTTCTCAATCTTAAATATCATCTGTTGTAAAAACGACGACAGTTTTGATATCAGAGAGTGGCATGGGTAAAGTTTACAACTCCTCTCCTAGTATAAGTAAAGTGTAGCCATGATTTTAAAATCTTAAAATAAATACACAAAACATTGCATAGTGGTATCACAAATACGACTAATTAGTTTACAACCAAGTGTTACATGTCATTATTTATGCATTTTCTATTTGTAATATATCGAATTAAAATTCACAATGCCATTGTTTGCGGACTGCATTGTTTGTAAAATGTTTAAATTGTTTGACATTTACGGTAGAGGATTGCAAACTGGACGCGCTTTCACTTGCATTCTAAAATTGCTATGAACGGTTAATTTTGTTAAGATACTATCTGATAAATTTGATTATGCTGTTAAAGTATTGTTTAGTATACTATCAGGATTAAAAGATTTTTTAATTGAAATGGCGTTTTTGAGTTTTCTGGGGTTTTGAAACGGGTTTCCCAGTGGTATTAACCTGCACAAATCTTAATTTTCTTCGTAAATGGTGATATTTATCCAGTAACTTCCAGAGTCCATGGTTCACACATGTGAATACCGCCTTACGTCTAGAATCTATTTCAGACGATAGATGACTCATATTGTATGTACAGTGATTATATATTCATCCTTAAACATTTTTAAGTTTGAATCACCGCATCATTTATTCTAATTTTTAACTATCAAGAATTTAATTGAAAATCATACTAAATTATTTTACTGTAATGCAGTTGTCCTTAGTACGCCGACGTTATACAATTCAAGTTTCTTTGATTGTTTGAACGTATTTAATTCATGTCAGATTTATGCACATAACACCGTATATGTAAGCTTACATACTACGTACGTTTGGTTTATAAAATAATAATAAGAAGTAATAAACGTTTTACTACTTGTTACAAACTTTTTTTTATAACTCATAATCATTTTTATTAATTATCTTTGTCAATTTTTAAGTTGTTGCTACTGCCTGTAAACAAAATAATTGATCGATTACGTTTAACGTTACGGTTAATGTCAATTATGCGATTTGCTATATTTTAAATTGTTATTATTTTGTTAAAATACACTTAGAATTTTGGTGTCTCTAAGCCGAGTATTTTATTAGTACAAGGTTTTGCGCCTAGTTTTCCTCTTTTTTTTAGCACATTGTAGCTAACCGTGATGACGTGATTGTTATTAACGGAATTCAGTACAGAAAAGATTGGTAACACAAGCGTGAAGCAAGACCTGCGTAAGATTTTTAATTCTCTCAAATTTGTAGTTAAATTTTAAATTAAACACAGGTCTATCGATAGAATCTATAAGCAAAGTTCCATTAATTTTCTTATTATAATAGTATGCTCTATATATTGTGTGTCGAAGACGGTCACAAACTCGACAACTCCAACCAAGATCACCAAGAAACATACGTTTACTTATGGGGAGTCTTGGTAGTTGTAGGTTTTTTTGTCAAATAAATTGAGTAGGTAGCTAAGGCAGCTACATATACTATGTTAAAAAACATAGAATGTGGCCAACGAAGAGTGTCGCTCTAAGTCTAATAGTGGGTAACCATTATGTTCATATTATCCACTCCATTTTTCCGTATGCATTTGACCACTAATGGAGTAAGTGGTATATGCATGACAAATATGGTTGTCATAACATACTTAAATTTTTATTATTTTGATATAGGTTGTGTACTGTATGAATTTTGTCCCGGGACGTACTTTTTACATACGAAACCGTATATTTATTGTAGTATTCTTTTTTAACCTTTTTTTACTCTTCGTTGAAATAAATATGCTTGGTGTTACAATAGTGTTTTGCAATTTGTTTACCTTTAGTTTTTGACAGATGTAAACGGAGCTTGTAGTTAATATTTCTACCGTTTTAGGGCTTTTTTAATTATCTTTTAATTAGCAGAACGAGTACCATCCATATACCTCTCTTTAAACGTAGATATACCAAAACTATCAATAGTACTGTGGTAAGGTATTTATTTAATCATAAAATGATTATTAATACTTTTTGTGAAATTGCATTTTAATAAAATGATTATTAAAAAAAAAATCTTCTAGTTAACAATAAACATATTTAGATTTTCTGATAATTTTATAACAGATTTAAAAAAGAAAAGTTTACAAAAGTGTCAACCAGAAGTAAAATATTTTATTTAATGCTATTTCAAGAAATTAAATCGTTAATGAAACAGATTAATTTGGTTGTAAATACCAGGTTATTTGAAGTTTTCGGTTAACTAAGTGTAAAATATTACTGAATTAAATATATTTTAGATATAATCTATGTATAAAGTAATAATGTCTTCAAACAATTTTAGTAATTAGATTGAAATTAATATTTTAAATTTTAAATTTAATGCAGTAACATATAACTTTTTTAAATAATTTTGGTAGTAGAAAAAAATTGTACATAGACCACGGTTGAGTAAAATTATTATTACCTGCGCGATTTATATCGTTCGACCCTTTTGTTGCTTAGGTTATAATAATACACTCAACCTTGGTATATAATATAAATGCAGTAATAATTTTATTATTGGTAGTTGTGTAAACAATAAATTAAATTCAGTGACTATCGGTCGTACTTAAAAAATTGAATTATTTACTAAGATCTAAAACTAATATGACATTTACAAATTATTTTAAGAAAATAACCTAACTTAATTTACATAAAATTGTTAATTTTAGCCATAAGATGAGTGACAGAAACTACTAAACTGGTAATTCTTTTCTTTAATTTTACTGAAACCGCATACATAAAAGTTAATTTCCTCTGTATTTAGAATAATTTTCTAACTGCAATATCGAATTAATGTGTTAATGCGTATAATTTCTTAATAATTTTGTTTATTACGTTGCTTATAGAAACGATGTACACAAAATGACTAAAATTAATTCCATGTTTCATTAATTTTTGTTTTAAAAAGCAAGTCACAAAAAAGTAAATTTTAGTAAAAGCAAATTCTAACATTGGTATGATTTTATTTCTAGTTGTGTTATTTAAACTAAATTTCAATTGGTCTGTTATTTATATAAAATTTGCATAGTTTTTAATAATAAAAACACAAAAAACGTTGAATTTGTTTTGAACATAATACCTACATTTTGCTTCTAATTTTGTTAGCAAATTAAATTTAGTATTATATTCAGTATTATTTACCTTAGTTACAAAATACACAAAAATAACATGCAATTGTAGATAAAATGTATTAATTTGTTTTGTAGTTTATTATTTCATTTTTAAATAGTACTCTTGAAAGTAAACTAATTAGAGTTTATTCATTTATACATTTGCTAAATATTTTTTAAGTTAAATTTATCTAATGAATGCGGTTGAAACCTAACCATTAAATTTTAATTAGAAATCTACAGTACTGAAATGGGTTTTTTAAATATTTTTTAGTATTTACATTTTACGTATGTTTAAAAAACAGTCTAGACATTTTTTAACATAAATTTTAAATTATAAAAACTTATGTATATAACTGTTTAAAAATAATATCCTTAACGTTTTTAAAAATACATACCTATAAATCAAAGTTATTTTTAAACAAACAAGCAGAATTAAATTGTTATTTATAGATGGTTTCATTATTATTAAATGTTATAAGCATTTGTTATTTTTTAATATAAATTTGAACTGTTGCGGTAACAAAAACATTAATTTTATTTAACTAAAACAAGCATAAATTTGTTAAAAAACTATAGATGTATAAGATTAGTATTTTGTTGTATACGCGCAAAATAAATAATTGAATACATATTTAATGGTTAATATTGTAATGATTTTTAAAACTAATTTATTTATACTAAAAATATTTACATGTTTACAACTAACCGAAACTAATTAAATCTAAGAATATTTAATCAAAACACACTAATTTATATAGCACTCTAAAGATAATGTCCGCGGATAACTTTACACACTTGTTTACATTAAAGTCACGTACAAGGTTATATTTATATCGACACGCGTTATTCATCTATTTATTTAAACTTGAATAATCTTCTTAACACTGCCGACTTCAAATTACTCAAATAACTGACCTATGATTTATTTATATCGCTTTTATATATTTTAGTCATCATTCGAAAATTTTCCAGATACTTTCGTGAACGTTCTAAACGTGGATAAGCAGAACGTAAACGCTCTCAAAGTTTACAAAAATTTCGCGAATGTTTCAATATTTATTAATCTTTAGTAACTAAAAACCATTGTTGTATTTAGCAATTGTAAGATATAAGCAAATTTGTTATATTTGTTTAAAAAAAATTGTAAGTGCTGCTCTAAACAATAATACAGATAATGGTGTATGTTAATAAATCTGACAAATTGACAGATGACGTTTAATTAATTAATTATTGCTAGTGCCAACTTTTAGTTATAAAACTCTACTACACAAGTAAAATTTCTGACTGATTATGATGCTTGTAAAATACGTCAAAACGAACGGAAGCACAACAAGTTATTATATATTATAGGCGCCAGTAACAAAAACATTACAAATCCTAACACTCTCCCTTAATGTTTTTCGCCTTTAAACCCATGATTGGTAATAAATGTTTATATTTTGATACAGGGAGAGCCATGGCAAGAGCGTCAGCAATCATGTCCTCAGTTAATTGATTCTCCAAACAAATAATACTATCATGCATAGCTTGTCAAATGAAGTGGTAGCGAATATCAATGTGTTTTGTTCTATTACTAACTATATGATTTTCACTCATCATCTGTGCCGATTGGTTATCGTTAAATAATGTAATTGTGCAATTGGTGCCAATCAACTCTTTGAACAAATTATTTAAAATTTTGCTTTTTTTGTACCATCGCTAATAGTCCGTTTTCTGAAAAACTAAGCAGTGGTCAGCTGTACCCTTTAAACATCGGAGAACCCTGTTACGTACGAAATTTTCATTACGGACGACTCTGTATATTGAATTGAAATTAGATTCCGGTTTTGACGCCCTCTACCGATTTTTGCTCGCGACTGTCATTTTTACGACAAACTTTCGAAGCTGTGGATTGTCTAAAATGGTCGGTGCGTTTTAAGTAATTTTATTCCAACACCATCCGAAATAATGAAAATCAAATTGTAATTACATTACGTGCATAAAATATTTGAGTCGTCACAGGGTAAGATAATTGCTGTCGTTTTATTAAAATTCGTTCGTAATTCCTCTTTCATTTAACAGCCATGTTCTATCCGATTCGAGCACATGTACGTTTTCAATAAAGGAATGGTGAATAGTAATTCTTACTAAGAAATAACGTTACCGCACACATACACTTTTGGAAGGCGGTTTCTACGCCACGTTAACGAGGTCTCGATAAGCCTTACCGTGGGAGATGTTACTACCTGTGTATTAGTCGATTGTGTTATCAGCCACCTGTGTTAAGATTAGTCCTTACAGTACACGATATAGCGGGTTTTTATATAACATTTAATGACTTATTAATACTATTTCTTTTAGCTTTTGTTCTGTGTGAACTAGATTGTGATCCGATTTGCTTTTCACTATTTATTACAGGCCACTGACGAGAAAACGTTTTCTACGTGAAAGTGGAGACTGGATTTTGGGGTGAGTTACTTGTTTGACTTTTATATCGGGATTACGAAAGTTTATTCACAGAATTATATTTAATGTTAATGATCGTAACTACGTTATTGCTTATATACCAATAAGGTAATCTTAAACATTTCATAACTGTATCGCATGCTGTGAGGGAAAACATATTTATTCTGGGGCTTTCGGTGCTGTCCTTTTCGACATAATTTTCATATGTAGTGTGTGTTGCCGATACTACAGGCATTCATGTATGAGAATTGCGATATAATCTAGTAAATTTTATGTGATCACTAAATCAAAGTCTCCTCTACTTGTTAATGCAGATTGTTAGTCATTTTAGTATTTAAGGTTGGCGCATTTAGCGTACATTTGTCAAATTACTGCGCTACTAAAGCAAGCTGTGATATTTGTTAATTATATTTAAAAAAATCTTACAAGTACGGATGAATGTAAAAAATTCATATATTCTTGTTAATGTTTGCCATTCACATCTTAAAGTGATTAAAATCGTTAAGCTCTCTTGTTAGTTTTCTCTCTCTCTCCTGTGGTTATTGTTATCTGCGAACTAATTTTGGGCTACTCGAACAGCCGAGTATAAGGATTACGAACCTTCAATTGAGTTACAAATTTGGACCGTCTGTCGTGAGCGAGACAGAAGTGTTAATTTGGATCAGCTCTGGCGCCCTTAAGCATATTTTCTGTGTTTTCTGTGAACCTCCCCTATCTCCGACTATTGTGAGTTGGCCGTGCAAGGTTCGTAAAACCAAAAGCTTGTAACAACCCGTTTCGTTGCTTTCTAGTGCGTTTGATTATATCAGGTGTTATATTGGCTCAATACACTAGCTGCATGTGCAATATCAGGCCTAGAAGTCACTGCTAAATACATGGTGCAACCCACACGGGGCTGGTACGGATAATTAACATTTTCTTCAATGTTACCTTTTACTACTTTTGAACTAAAATTAAAGAGAGCGCTCACCGCCTGGCAATCCGTTATATTAATTCTTTTTAAACGTTGTTGAAGTATTGCGACTGCTCTAAATACATAACATTATCTTCTCTTCTACTGGACCTAAATCTTTCATTTTAAACAAATTAATTAATTGATTTTTTACTGTAATCTTTTCTTCTAAATTATTACATAAACTGCAATTATACAAATATTTCCATTTTCATTCCTTTGATACACATATGGCAAATTTAATCTCTTAAAGTTTATTGAAGCAAGGAAATTATTAAGTTTTTCGTTTCATGCTTTGGACGATTGTTTTAGTCCATAGATTAAACGTTTTAATAAACTTTCTTTTCCTTTCTTGGAGCAACAAAGTTTCCTGGTTGCTCCATGTAAACAGTCTCTTTCAATTCACTATTAAAAAAAGCAGTTGATACATGTATGTGATCTATATTCAAGTTTAATTCTACAGTAAGGGCCAACAACATCCTCATAATTAAATGCCGAACAACAAGCTCATTGTAGTCAACGTCATATCTCTGTGTAAAACATTTTGCTACTAACCGAGCTTTATATTGAAACTTTTCTCTATTGCTATTCTTTTTAATTTGAAATACCCACTTGCTCTTAATAGTCTTTGCGTTTTTTTGATAAATCAACAAGTATCCAAGCATCATTTTCTTTAAATAAGATGTATTCCTGTTTTATAGCGTTAGCCCATAATTCTCTTTCTTTTCTATTCAGAGCTTCAAAAACAGTACTTGGTTCAATATCATCATAAAGCACATTGTAGACTTCAAAATCTGAAAAATCTTTGGCTTTCTGTTTCTTTGTGGATAATTGCTGCCATCAACATGATCTCGTAATGCACAATTCTCAGTGTCATTTTGTATATCTTTTTTTGTCATTACATATTCAGTGTTGTTCGTATCTTCAAACATGACTTCATTTTCATCAATGATACCTTTATCAAAAATATTGTCATATTTATAGACTATATCACATGGTTGCTTATCCCTTGGTTGCTTATCTTTTCCTTTAACTGCTTTCTCTTCTATAAAAAAGACATCACGGAAAATAATAATTTTTGAAGGAAATTTAGGATCCACTAATCTTATAAGTCTTGGAATCTGTAGAGAGTCTCTAGCTTTTTTCTCTACACTCAAATATTTTCAAATGACTTAAATTTACATTTTTATTTTTATTAAAACCATTTTTTAAGTATACTACTGTTTTAGCCGCTTCAGCCCAGTATGATTTATCAACACTCGATTCTTCTAAAAGAGCTGTGGTTCTTTTCATAATTGTATGGTTAACCATTTCAGCAATTCCATTTTGTTCAAATGAGTATGGAAAACTGGTTTGATATTTTACACCACCGCTAGAGAGGAAAGTTTGTAGATTGTTATTTAAATATTCGCCACCGCTGTCTAATATCAGTGTTTTTAATTAAATACCAGTTTCATTTTTTACTAGTAATTTTTATAATTAATAAAGTAACTTTATTTTTGTATTTGAGAAATGCAAAAGTTTTTCTTGTGAAGTCATCAGTTATGGTAATAATGTATCGAGCACTTCCATCAGAAACAACACTCATGGGACCACATAAGTCAGAGTGAACTAACTTTAAAATCTTAGTTGCACGAGTACTTTTTTTTATTTGTGGAAATGGGTTTCTACTTTGTTTAGCTTTGATGCAAGAAACGCAACGAAAAATTGTAAGTGATACCCATTGACATTTTATTTTTTAATAAATGTACTTTATATTTAAATAAGCTAGACGACAATGCCAAAGTTCTTGACTAACCATATTTACAGCATAATTTACACTTATTTTTGGATGTTCCTAATGAACTGTTTGTACTAATTTAGTTTTGTCATGGAATGTTTTGATCAAGTTGGTTAAAACCTTCCTTACAAAAAGCATGGGCAATTTTCACACTTTCAAGAGTACATTTAGTTTCTAAAAATTTGCTGGATCTTTCTCTGGAGAACACTACAACAAAATTTTTTTGAACCATTTGATATACAGAACGCAGGGTTGAGCTAATTCCTGGAACAATAGCATCTTCTTGACTTTTACTGGTTAGTTTTTGGCTATACGTAACAGTTACGTTAAGATTACCCTTTTTATTTTGAAAATTAATTAAACGATATTTTGTCCAGTCATATGATTTGTACAAAGTGAATCAAGATACCATGGTTGACTATTCACTTGGCCATTGCTGTAAGTAAACACCAATCACCATTACTGTTACTTAGAATATTATTCAAATATTATCTGAATTCTGTAGTTTTTTCAGACATTGAGGTGTCTCATGACCTTTCTGGTGGCAATTATGGAATTTAGGCACAAATGGTTTGCGATTTGGTAGACTGTTCCCGTGTACTTGAATTAAGATCATCTACTTTAGTGTCTTCTTGTAAGAGTTTTGACACCTGAATTTTCTGAAGCCATCACCATTGGATCGCAGTTTGTTGGTAAAGCATTTAACATTAAAACAGCTAGAAATTTGACTTCTATAAGTTTACTTATGTCAGCAATTTGTTGTGCAATTGTTATTAATTTTGTTACGTACTTTGACAAACTGATTTAGTTTTGAATTAAAAAGAGATCGCAATAAACTTAATCTTTTTATTTACTCTTTATATTCAAATGTCCTTTGTAAATTATTGCAAGTTTCCTTAGCAGCATGGTTTAACGTATAAACATATCTTAGACATAGCTTTTGATTAAATTTTTTTATTTACAATAACAAGTTTTTCATATGTATCTAAATCTGGTTCAGTACATTTCCGTAAATCTTCATGCATTAAACACATATGTATAGCAAATTTTCAGTTATTATAATTCGAAACACCATTTAACAATTCGATAGCTGGAAAAAGTGTTTCATTTTATTTGTTGTTGTTTAACAAATTTTTATTTCAATTTATTTAAAAAAAATGGAAATAACATCCAGGAAGAATAATAATAATTCTTTACTACCACGCAGTAACTTTTACCTGTAATTATGATTATTAGGAAAACACAAACTTTACGTTTTGGCTTTTAATATTTAAACCGATTCGCTAGGTTTTCTGGGTTCTGTAGGCCCATAACCTGATATCTTATGTAGTTTTATTTTAATTAATTAATTAATATAACATTTTATTTTATTATATACAGTCATTTTTATTGTTATTTATTTTCACATATAACAGCTAGTACAAAGTTTTTATATAATATTTAGCGTCAATATCAAAAACATTACAAATCCTAACAATTATACTATGTGACATAAAAAATGCAACACCACGGCGTTAGGATTTTTGAATCAAACTTGACAGAAATATTTAACTGGTCAAAGATAGTAATAGATTAAAATTTCAAAGAAATTAAACAAATGAGATTGGGGATCATCAGCACTAGGAAATACTCTGATGTGTTTCCCAGTGATGATGATCCCCAAAAGGGTGAAACGGCCGTACACTGGTTTTCTCTGGTGGTAATTTTTGCAATTGTACTGATATAGTTACTTTTCACTATATTCGTTGGTGGATTGCAATCGTGTTAATATTTGATACGATTTTTGAATTTTCGCGGTTAGCAAATCCAACTACCAACATGCTAAGATCTCTACAGCACCAATTTGTTTATATTTTATACGTGGGCTCGTTAACCACGAGATGGCGACACTTTTATATGTTTTATATTTTGTATTATAGCTTTTGATAATCACTTGTTCGGTTAAACAATTAAGGTTGAAGTGATAATTTTCGCAGTTGAAAAGCATAACACTCATGTTTTCTTTGGCATTATCTTGATTTATCTCGTACACGTTCTACCATTTCTTCGGTGCTATAACTTTACCTTATTTTAGAAAATATAAATAACAAATTTTGCGTTCATTATAAATGTTTTATTGCTTAGAATTTAAAAGTACTATCCTCAAATATCTAGTTTAGATATTTTTACAGAAGCTCATGTAACTTCTTCTAGAGTACGTTATGCTAATAATAAATGCTGCTTACAAAAGTGTTTGTTTCTAGGCATGTTGTCTTTAAAGAGATTTGTTTACTGTTTAGTATTGATAAATGCTTTTATTGAAAACTGTATATCAGCTAGACATCTTAGAAATTTCTTCTTCTGACGATCTAAGATCCAATCCATGTTCAACTTTTGTAAATGTAGACTCTTAATTGATCTAAGAACGCCGTGTTTTGAGGGCACTTTTTCCATGAAATCGGAATTAATTTTTTGTAGCAAAGCATTGGAATACACTCCGGTGCTTTTTTTTTATTTTTGTAATTTTAGCACCTAAATAAAAAAAACGAATAGAAACAATTGAGTGTTTTAACGAATGTTGTTTTATGTATATTATCCAAAACCGTCATATAATGTCTCTGATTTGTCACTTTTTGGAATGTGATAACTACTTTTATAACCTCACTAGTGATTTTTTGAATTTATTACAATTGTACTTACGCCAGTTGCTAAGGTACTACAAATTCTTAGTACGTGTATTTTGTATTTAATTTTTAAACTAATCTTTTTTACTCAAACAATCATTACAATAATAACACAGCCTAACACACATTTTGGTGCCAGGGTTTTTGTAACTGTTTTTAAGTAAGTTTTGGGTGCAGAATCCAAAACTGTCTTCAGATTTGGTCAATCAGATCTAGTTTTTGAGATATTGTATTTTGACCTTTTTTTTAGAAAGAAATCCAGTCCAGTTTTTTAACTTTTATGCTTTTTAGGTTTTTACTAATACTATCTGCTTCAAGTGCTAGTAAAAAAAACCATAAAATCCAAAGTAATGTATTTATTTCACAAAATAAACACATAAGTATATAAATTATATTCACATATCATTTAAAAATTCTCTTTTATATGACTTTCTAGCATGGTAGTTATTAGGACAGTCTCGCTGAAGGCTCTAGCAGTAGTCGGTCATCATGTGGGTATTTTTCTTGATATCGATCTTCCATAGTTTTAATGTCCTGATGGAATCTTTCCCCATGTTCTTCACTCAAATCGCCTAGGTTTTCTGGAAACCGATCTAAGTGGCTGTAGAGGTAGTGAACTTTTATGCTCATGTTGCCACCGAGTATATTAAAGTTTGAAAGCATATTTTCTACTAATTCTATATAATTTTTTTTTCTTATAATTTCCCAGAAAATTTTGTACAACTTGAACAAATGAACACCAGCCGTTACATTCAATTTCATTCATTGATGCGGTAAATTGTGGATCTTTAATAAGCTGCCTTATCTGAGGGCCATCGAATATTCCGGCGTTCAGTTTTTCCGTGCTAATTCCAGGAAATTTAGAAATCAAGTAGCCAAAACAAAGTCCATCGCGATTTAACCCTCAAGTGCTACCTAGCGGTATCACATACCGCTACTAACAGTTCGTATTTGATTATTTCAAAAATCTGCCGCCTGAAGCCGTGGCAGTCTACATACCTCTCGGGTATATTGATGTATACCCTCAGTATAAATTTCGTTGCGATCGTAGCCGTATCTTTGATTTTTGAGCATTAGATCGACAATAGCGGTACGTGGTACCGGGCGGTAGCGTTTACGTATTGGAAAATAAAATTGTGTCATTACTTTTTTGTGAAGTTTTCTGCTAGAATAAATATGTCTGGAAATCCAGGCCCTTCTAGAATGCATCCAGACGATTCAGGATTTGAAAAATGGTGTACAGATTTGTTAGAAGACGAAGATTGTGTGATTAGTGATGAAGATGAAGATCCGGATTTTATAATAGAAAGTGAACATGATAGTGATTCAGAAATGTCTGCAGGTGAGGAAGGCGATGAAAATTTGGATACAGGTCCAGGTGGAGCACAAACACAGGAAAATTTCTACTACGGACGCCAGAAATTACAAAAAGAAAACAAAATGGTAAGAACATTGTTTCAGCGTGCATTTTGGAAAATTTATTATTTTTTTTGTTATAGGACAAAAGAAACACCGCCACTAAATATAAGGACCAGAAAACATAATATTGTTATGAGTGTGCCTGGTGTACGAGGACCAAGCAAAAATTTGGGAGATGCCCCAAGTGCAGAAGAACTATGGAACTTATTGTTTACTCAAGACATGTTAGAAGAAATTATACGTTGGACAAATACAGAAACTAGCGCACTGTAGACAAAAATATAAAAACAAAGCACACTACAGCTTAAGCGACATTGATTTGTTAGAATTCAAGGCATTTTGGGACTGCTCATCTATACAGAAGTTTTCAAATCAGGGAACGAAAGTGTTCATAGTTTATTTGCGACAGATGGAACTGGAAGAGACGTATTCAGATGTGTTATGTCAAAAAGAAGGTTTTTAACGTTACTTTCGGCTTTAAGATTCGATAACTTTCTGGATAGAGGGGAGAGACTGGGGAAGAAGACCTGCTGCAGCTGTAAGTCATCTATTTAACAGGTTCATTGAAAATTCGCAGAATAATTTTTCTCTTGGTGCTTACGTTTGTGTAGATGAATCCTTAGTGGCTTTTCGAGGACGATGTAAGTTTAAAATGTACTTACCAAAAAAACCAGCGAAATATGGTTTAAAAAATAATGTGTCTTACAGACGCAAGAAACAATTACCTGTACAATGCGTATATTTACTCCGGCAAAGGCAGTGATGGAAAAACTTTAACAGCACAAGAGCAACAGTTAAAAATTCCCACCCAATCAGTAATACAATTGGTAAAACCTATTGAAAAAACCAATCGAAATGTTACGGCCGACAATTGGTTCCGGAAGCCTCGAGCTCGTGCTTGAACTACAAAAAAAGGGGTCTCACATTTTTGGGAACTCTCAGAAAAAATAAGCCGGAAGTCCCTCAATGTTTTTTACCCAACAAAAACAAGAAGTAAAAAGTAGCCTTTATGGTTTCATCAAAAAGAATATCACACTTCTTTCCTATGTTGTTAAAAAAAATAAAGGAGTAGTGCTGATATCCTCGATGCACCACTCCGAGGAAAATGATCCAGAAACTGAAAAGCCACAGATTATCGCAGACTATAATCTAACTAAAGGTGGGGTGGATAGCTTGGACAGAAAATGCGCCAACTATTCACCTTCCCGAAAAAACTCGCAGATGGCCCATGGCTATATTTCTAATGATGGTAAATTTTTCTACAGTCAATGCATATATTTTACATCAAAGCCAAAGAAAACCACAAAATCTTCACCGTTTAGATTTCCTAAAAAAATTGGCAAAAAGTCTTACAGCTCCATATATGCAAAAAAGATTCCATACACAAAATTTGTCTACAGAAGTTAGAAGTAGGATTGCTGCTATTTTACAAATAAATCAAGAACATCAAATGCACAATGATGAAAGACTGCCGTTAAAAAAAACATGCTATTTATGTCCGTACCGATTGAAACGAAAAACATTTTATATGTGTAGAGATTGTGAAAAGCCAATTTGTTTGGAACATGCCAAGAAAATGTGTTCTACGTGTGTTGATAAACGCAAGCAATAGTATTAACTTTTCGATTTAATGGTTGTTATTTAGTTAATTTAGATTAGGTTTTTGACTGTAAATATGTTTAGATGAATAATAAAACTTTAAAAAACAATTCTATGTATTTTTGAGTCTTTAACTTTGTATAATAAACAAGTTACATAGCGGTATCCGATACCGGCAGGTAGTGTAAGTGTTACAATTTTCGAAGGTAGCACTTGAGGGTTAAAGCCTTCACAAATTTCTTCATAAGCCCCAACTTGATATACAAGGGTGGAAATACGATTTCGTCTCTCGCAACCAAAAGTTCGTTGATTACATTTTGCTTTCCTTGAGTCATAACATTTCTTAAAGGCCAATTTCTGTTAACCCAGTGCTGATCCTTAGCTCTGCTGTCCCAAAGACATAAAAAACAAGGATATTTTGTATATCCACTTTCCTGTCCAAGGAGGAAGTTCGCCATTTTTAGGTTGACACAAATCACCCACTGATGTTCTTCATACTTAATTTTTTTCAGGACTAGTGATATTGCCTCGTATTCCTCCTTTATGCTGGTAGAATGACCAATGGGTATTGAGCCATATTTATTATCATTGTGTAAAGGCACACATATCAAACCTCGTCTGGAACTGTCTATAAAAAGGCACCATTCGTCTGGTGTGTATTCCGACAAACCCATTTTTTGTAAGAGTCCTCTTATATCGTTACAGAATATCAGGTTATTTTCCTCAGAGTAAAAGGGCAGCAGATCCTTATTTCTTTTACGACAAAATGTAATATTGGTATCTGGCTGCAGTAGATTCTTCTCATTTAATCTAGAAGCGACTAAATCAGAAAATTCCTTTGAAAAATTCAGGTCTCTAATGAGATCGTTCAGTTTTTGTTGATTGAAACGTTACGGACTTGATAAATCTGCTTCAAAATCACTGTCGTTTTCTGATTCCATACACTGAATTTCATCAAACGTGGGTAGTTCTGCATCATATTCCGGGAGCGAAGGCAGACTGCTGAATGATGGAATGGGTATTTCTTCACTATGCAGTACAGGCCTCTTTGCTGAATCTAGATCAGGATATGGCCATTTCTGTCTATTGTTTCGATTGATTCCTTTGATATTCACGAGAAAAAAATAGCAGTCATCGTGATGGTTTCTTGCTCTTCTCCAAATCATTGGTACTCCAAACTTTAGACACTTTCTCTTTCCAACTGTCCACTGGCGCAGAAGTTCAATACATGTTTTACATACGAAATGTGGAGCCCAAAATTTATCCTGGTCACCCAAGTGAACGCCAAAATAGGCCAGATAACTTCTTCTCACAAAATCAGAAATAGGCTTTCTACTTTCTTTAAAAGTGTACTCGCTACATACATATCAAAAAACGTCTAGATGATTTACACAACTACGTTTGCTTCTGAATACCATGGTTTTAATTAAATGTATGTTTTATCACTGAACAACACCAAATGATACCACAACTTCAGCTACGTAAACTAAATAGGTAAATGTGCTTCGTAAAGCAAAGGTACGAGTTAATATAGCTGTGTGTTAATTAGGTTTTGATGGCAGTAATTATAAGAATGTTGGGTTTTACACAAATGAATAAATACCAAATAACTCAAACTGGCCAATTAGATTCCAATTTCTTTATATAAACTGTACCTCGTAAAGCAGAGATATTTGCGAGGTAATACGACGAATTAATTAGTTTTTGATAGGAATGTCGGGTTTTACAATAATGAATAATACCAAGTAACTCAAACTAGCTCATTAGATTTTAATTATCTAGGTAGGAAATTTCACTTTTAGCCTCTAAAAATATCACTATTTCAATATTTTTGCGTTTTATCAGAACTAATACCAATTAGCCCATATCTCAAAAACTGGAACTGCTACAAAAAAAGCCAGGTATTTTTGGAATCAGCACATCACAAATATTCAAAATCAGTTCTTACTTTTCCGGCACCAAGACAAAAATTTTATTTTGTTGGGCTGTGTAATAGTTACAGTTGTATGTTATGTGATTACACAAATCAGCCAACGGCCTCGTGCAAATTTTCACATGCGTGCATTAATAACATTCACATTTGTTACGTAAATAATTATGATTTAAAATAGAAACCAGAATAAATAGCAGTCAATAGTTTATTAACACTGCGTTACTCGCGCGGGGTATTTGAATACCCCACTCATTCGTTGTTTATGAATTGCTAGCGGTGGGGATGCGTGGATTAATTACCGTTTTGTGTATTCTTCGTTGGGAGTCTGGTCAACAATTTACAGTATGTCATTTATTAGTATCACTTTAAAAAATGGAAAGCATCTAGAACAGTGGCTTAGGTGGCTAGAAGAACTTTAAAATGACGAACAGAATGAGAGTGATGTTGAAAATTGCAAAGAAAACAAAAATGGCGAAGAAAATGTAATCAAACATTCTGATCATGATTCAAGTACAACACAAGAAGTTGACGGCGATATGGTATCAAAAATGAATTAGTATACATAGGAAAAGATAAATCTAAGTCGAGCAAAATACCACCTCCTGTATGTCGTACTAAAGTTTGTAAATTAGTATTAAAAATATCAGGACCTTGTGGACAAGCCAAAAATGCAAAATCAGTTACTGAGTGTTTGAAACTTTTTATCGACGATGCCATACTGAACAAAATTTTTACTGCAACGAACATTTACATTGCTTACATAAAAACTAAATTTGTTTAAGAAAGAGATGCCAGATTTGTGTGAGGTTAGAGCATTTTTAGGACTGCAATATCTTGCAGGTGCTTTAAAATCTGGTAGACAGAATATTTTGGATTTATGGAACACTGATGGTACGGAAATGGAATCAATATATCTCACGATGAGTTATACAAGGTTTAGATTTCTATGTAGACGCATAAGGTTTGATAACATACATGATAGGATTGAACGGCGTAATATTGACAAACTAGTTCCAATAAGAGTTGTATTTGAACTGTTTGTCCACAATTGTAAAAATCAATGATACCAAGTGCATTTTTAACAGTTGACAAATAATTAGTTGCATTCCGTAGCAGATGCTTCTTTAGGCCGTATATGCCAAAAAACATGCCAAATATGGCATCAAGTTGTTTGTCTTAGTAGAGTCAAGTACTATTACTACAATAAACTTGAAAATATATCCTGGCAAACAACCAGATAGGCATTTCCAACAAGGCAATAAAATAACGATGGACAATTGGCCCACTAGCATTTTATTAGCCATGGAACTTCTTGAAAAAAAGAAAACAGTAGTAGGAACTTTAAAATATAATAAGAGAAAAACTCCATTAGAATTAAAAAATACTAACATTAGACAAATAGGGAGCAGTATTTTTGCTTTTCGAAATCAATCTACTCTTGTATCATACATACCAAAGCCGAAGAGAAAAGTTTTGTTACTGTCAAGAATGCACCACGATGATGAAAATGACAGATCTACAAAAAAACCAGAAATCATTACGACATACAATCAAAATACGGTGTTGATTCACTAGATAAAATGATTTTAATGTACAATATAGCAAGAACCACTAGGCGTTGGTCTCTTGTAATTTTTTTTGTTTTCCTGAACATTGCCGACATAAATGCGCTAAACGTATTTGTAGCAAACAAAAAAAAATGAAAAAGTCATAAGAAAACAATTTCTGTTTTCTTGATTCCGTGAGCTAACCAAACCTCAAATTTTGAAAAGGATTCACTGTAACTGCGTACCAACACAAATTCGTAAAAGAGGTCTAACGTTACTACAACCAAATAAGTCAAAATTACACAAGAAAGTAAAGCGCCGCAAATAAAGGTTCAACAAACGGTTAGAAGAAGGTGCCATGTTTGCCCTCGTCCTAGTGACAAAAAAATACCAACTGTTTGTTATAAGTGCCAAAACTGAACATGTCAAGATCATCAACAAGTTATTTGCTCAACTTGCACTAAGAAAAGTGAATCTGACTATGTAGTTGTAAACGTTGACGTGTACAATAATTTTAGATTTTTAGAACGGTTAATGGAAAAATTATTTGAAATAAATGTTTTCTTACTTGTATCTATTTATTTAAGCATTATATTATGTGAACGAAAGTTGTAAATAATTAACAACTATTGGAGTATCGCAGTAATTTTCTCACACGCGAGTAATTTTCTTTGAAAAGTTCACGCGAGTAGCGCAGTGTTAAAACTGCAGACTATTTACGTCTACGTCACTTATTGATAAATAATTATTTGTCTTTTAGTTATGTAATCTATAATTTATTATATAAAATTACATTATATAATACTTTTTTTGCTTTAAATAACAAACTTTGTTTTTTTTAAGTTTTGTTCGTTTGTTAGCACATACGTTGTTCTTACGTCATTGTATACATATTTACGTTAAGTTCAAAACGCAGATTAATGTGTTTCGCAAATTAATTAAAACAGTAATGAACATATATACATGCGTTATATGAACCAAATCGCAAAACCGATGAAACTACTTACTGGTTCCGGAAATTACATTGTCACGCTCTCTTGGTCAAATTTTTCTTTTGTATGCAGCAACAAATTTGTTACATTTTAATTAAACAACAAAAACGTTAGAAAATTACTTTTGAGTTTTAATCAAAAACTTTTTTTAAACGGCGAAAAAACTAGGCGATTGTTTGAAAATCTAATTAAGCTAAGTTGTCTTCATTTTTAAGAGTTAAATCGGATTTGCAATGTCTAGCAGGAATGTTTCATTTTAAAACTGCCAAGCTTGCAATACATTCGACACAGAACAAAAGACCTCATTTCCATACTTTTATTATCAATTTGCATACGAGATACGGATAATTTTACAATAAAAATATAAATTTTTTATAAAGTTTTTACATTCAAAGCCGATTGAAATTTCAGTTTTCTATCTTCCTTTTAACAAAGATAAAATATCTATAAAATTTAATGTATTTCTTATTGTGACTGAAATAAATGAGAAATAGAACAAAAAGTTTATAGGTAATAATGACGACGTGCAAGGTACGTCAAAGACGCTTTGATTAAATATTAAATTGGAAAAGGTATTGATAGATTAAACTCTCGGAAGATTTACATAACTATTTTGATAGAAGACTATTGTTTAACGATCTTTATAAAATAAACAGACTGCAACCGCAACATTGATTAATCAAACCACTTCAGCAAACGTTTACCCGCAACTTAATGAGAAACCTACTACTAGTTACTTCCATTTGAATATTGAAAATCTAATATAGAAAGTTTTGCATTGAACGGTAGTAGTTGTATGTATAATATTTTCTTGTATCTCCGCAACCGCATAAAGTTAGCATTCTACATTACAAGTAACTTAACTACGAATGAATTATCATTTAAATATATGTAAAGTTTCTGAACTAAACAATAAAGTAAACATTTAACGTTTATAAAAAAACATTTTCTATAATTACAAAGATTGTGCTTAAAATATAAAATTTTTATTTACTATAAAAACAACAGTTTAATTTATAAAGTTATACTTAAAAATAATAATTTAAACAGAACTTTAAACATTTGATAAAACTTTTACGTTAAAGTATTCAGATAAACTGAAAAAAGTAGAAAGGAAAAACTCTACAAACATAAATCGACTTGTCAAGCTTTTAGATGTCACAAAACCGTCTTGACCCTTTTAACGTAAAAGTTTAAAACAAAAATTATTTTCAACAGTTTTTTGTTTTAACTTTAAATAAAAACATTTTCTAAATGTAATTGTTTACGAATAAATATAATTTTTAATTAAAAAAAACATATATAAGTATACAGATATATTCTATATACTTATATGATATATCTATTAAATTAATTAAATAATGGAATTTAAATGTTTAAATCTGTTTTTAATAGCATCTCAGTTAGTATTTCAATTTTCATCAAGTGATGATTTTGTTTTGTAAAATGTTTGTATAGATAACTGTTTTCAAATGTGGGTTTATGTGTATATTGTTTCTAAATAATGTATTGTTTTGATGTCAAAGTTTATTGCCTTGTTTTAAACTTTCCTGTTTTTTGTTGCGCTTCCTTAAATAATTATCTGTTGTACATAAAATGGTAAAAACGCAGAAAATTAGTAACGCATTTAAAAAAAAATTTAGTATTTAATGAAAAATTGTATTGCCAGACAAAGTTAATGAAATACTTTATTTGGTCGCTACTATTAATTAATAGCCTTTATTTCTTATAAAAATATTTCTTTAACAAAAGAATCGTATTTTTAAAGTAAAGATAAAATTATCCTAATACATAACAAATAAAATCCTAAACCGTCCACCGCCAACCAATTCTCTATATACAAATCATCCCAATATCCATGATTACACTACTTGTAATCTTCTTTTCCTTTTTAATATATCTTCCATCTATCCCACTCCTTCTCCTCCTCCCAAAATTTCCAACCTTTCTCTTTCCTCTTATCTTAGTTCAATGCTATATATTTTAACACCCCTCTCCACATAGTCTACATCTCCTATCTTTATCTTCTTTCCAATACTTATTCTCTTGCTCTTCATTCTCGCATCCAAACTTTGCCACCATTCTTTTCAATCCCAACGTTTTTTTTGCCTTTTATGTACCTTGGAATATTGTCTGTCACTATATTTGTATATCTTTCACTGTATTTTTGCTTTTGTTCTTGCCTCTGTATCTTTATCTCTTCTTATTATTTCATATTTTGTTTCCTTTTCTGTCTCCCTTATTTTCTCTACCAATTCTTTTGCATATCCAACTCTTTCATAATACCTTCTTCTTCCTTGTTGTCCATAATTAATTTTTTTCATTTTTCATCTCTCTCTAGGACATTTGAAGCATTTTACCTTCTTTTCTTTCTTTAATTTGTACTTCGTAACACAGTGCTCTCTTTCCCGCTTGTACTTTTATCTTTTCTAACTTTATTTCTTCCTCTACTGTGTACCTTGGCGTGTCCCTTTCTAATCCTAACGTTCATTTCCAGTATTTTTCTTGTACTTTCTCCAATTCTTCCAATTTCTTCTGCTCCCATATATGCACCCCGTACATCACAATTTTTATTAATTTGCTAAACAATTATCTCCTTGTTTCTATTTGCTTCCCAATCCTATCTCTCCTATATCCCACACGTGACCTACTATTCTATTGCATTTCTTCGCCAACCACTTTATATAAGCCTCATCTTTATTGTCGTATTTGATTTGATAACCCTAATAAGTCACTTAATTTACAGTTTTTATTACCTCGTTTCCCCACTTCTAATCCACTATCACTCACCCGCCGTTTTTGAAACACTACTATCTTTGTTTTTCCCACATTTACAATTAAACATTTTTTTTTCAAATACTTTTTTATTGTCTTTATCATCTTCTTCATTTCTCTTTCTCTCTTCGCTGTAATCATTGTCATCTGCATAAGCCAAAACCCAAATTTTTACTCCCCCCCATTACTATTCCTCCACTCTGTTGTCTGATCAACTCTTTCTCTAAATCATCTAAATATACATCAAATAAACTAGGACTAAGTAGACACCCCTGCCTTGATCCTTCATTTATCTAGAACGCTGCACTTAACTTTCCATCTATTCTTACTTTGCACTTTGTCTCATTCTATATTTCCTCTATATCCCTAACTAGTTCTGCTTCTATCTGTTTCCCTCCTAAAATATTCCATAATTTACTTTTATTGACATTATCAAACGCTGCTTTTATATCCAAAAATAATGCAAAAACTTTCCCTCTTTTTACTTCTAATCTTTTGCTTACTATCTGTTTTATTATGTATGCATTATCTAATACCCTTCTCTCTCTTCTAAATCTTGTCCGTTAGTCTAGTCCTCCATTTCTTTTTCTATTTTTTTTTGCAAAATTGTTATATAAATCTTATATCCCACATTTCCCACACTTATACCTCTATAGTTTTTTACTTCTTTTCTGTCTCTTCCTTTGTTAATTGGGCATATTAATATTTCTCTCCAATCAGCCGGTAACCTTCTTTCCATTTTGAATTCACCATTCTTCTCTTCTTTCCCCTCTAAGACCTCTACACAATGTTCTCTCTATTTTTTCATATCAATTTGTATCCGCTCTTTCTTTCAATGTTTCTTTCTTTATTCAAAAAGCTTCATATATCTCCATTATTTTCTAACATATTTATTTGATCTTATAACTTTTTTCTATATTCCTCTTTTTTCTTACAACACTCTTTTCTATATTGTGATCTTAATATTTTATATTCCTGAATCAATTTTTTTTTCCATCTTCTTACCTCTTTCCTGGCTTCCATGCATTCCTTACTCCACCACCTTTTTTCTCTACACTCTTTTATGTTTTTTCTTTCTATTGTTTTATTCATTTTATTGACCAGTTCTTCCACTCCTTCCTCCATCCATTCTTCCTCCTCTAATTTTTTCCTATAAGTCTCAATATTTTTATCTGTCCATACCTTTATCTCCCCCCAAACTGTGTTTGAATTTTTTCTTTCTCTCTTCTAACTTTTTAGCCTTACTTCTAACTTTCTATTTCTTCGAAAACCTTTCCACTAACTATTACATAATCTATTATAGATTTTCCCTTCTCACCTATATATGTATATTTTCCTCTATTTCCTTTCTCCATATTTCCGTTGAATATAGTCTACCCCTCCTCCTCACATAACTCCAATAGCTTTCTACCTTGTTTGTTTAATGACTAATCCATCGTTACTATTTTATTTTCTCTTCATTGACTATCATACTCCTACTTTCTCCAATTCTCGCGTTAAAATCTCTACCTATTATTAATTGTCCTTTTACCTTTTCAACCAGTAGATGTTTCAAGTTCCTTATTGTTTGTTTAATTTCTTAACCGTACACTGTTATCACCGTATATTTTTCCTCATCTTTCCTTAATATTTGATTTACTACTTTTTCTTGCTCTTGCTTTTTATTCTCATCTTCTTCTAGCACTCATTCTTCTCTTACTCCCGATATTAGACCCCTTGCGCTCTCCCTTTTTTTTCTTTTTTTTTCCGCAAACTGTACATTCCATCTATATCCTTCTAGTAAAGTTACTATCGATCTTTCTCAACCTTTCTCCTCCAGCCACGTTTTAACTAAACTCACAACGTCAAACCCTTCTATATATTTCTTTATTTTTAACCCTTAAAACGTTCCAAAATACTAATCTTATTTCCTTCGTTCTTTTCTTATAGTTTTTCATTATCTTTCTTTGACTGTCTCCATTTTTTTGTATAATTTTACGTTTTAAGGTCTCCTCAATCAGCAAAATGTATTTCTGACAAAAAAAATTGAGTGTCTATGTGTATGTGTGTGTATAACGATGTACTAATACTTTGAAAATTGGTATGGAGGTGGCTTTTCATATTCTCTCTGTTTTGTCAAAAGATGGGTCTGAAAAAGAAACCGAAAGTAGGTGTACCCGCCATTTCTAACAATGTTTCTTATATCATTTTGTACGTATGTAAAATATTTGAATTGTTTTAACAGTTTTTTATAGAGATAATTCTTCCTAAAAATTTAAAATGGATTCACAAATATCAATAATGTAGGTACGAATCTTGCCTGCGACAATTTTTTTTTTGAAAAAAATTCTATATCTTGAAGGCAAAAATACGTTCAAAAATAACGCCTACTCCCTTATCCTAGATATCCTTACTTGGGTTAGAATGTGTCACGTCCCCGGACAAGAGGCATTCTAAATCCTTTCTTTACATTGTAGATTTCGTAGTTGTTTAAAACGCATTAGCGTTTTAAATGATGACAGCCGTCCGTCGTGTAGCATTCATGTATATAGACTTTTTGCAATGCGAGACCATAGTTTTTATTAGAAGTAGTTTCTTTAGTTTTTACTAACTTTTGTATGGTAATTAAATGTTATTTTGTAAACAGCGATGCAACGTAGGAGTTTAGTTTTGTTTTATAACATTGCATGTTTATTTAGAATTTGATTTTCGTCTTAACTGTCGTTCTTCTTTATCGACTTATTTACTTATTAACCTAGAAGCAAGAATAAGTAGTAAAGCAGGTACCTGGCAAAACTACATGCTCACATAGTACTCACAAATACTTAGCCCATTCTACCGGTCTTGTAAAATTCTACTCGCAACAATTACTTACTTAACCTATCCCTCTCGTGGCAAACTTGTACGAAGCAAGTTTGGGTGGTATAGCAGGTCCACATCTACCTACCACCGACTAAAACAAAATTTAAAAAAATATATTCATAAGAATATTGTATGTTATAGGATAGCAAGAGGCAGACGTTCTGAATAATAGTTAACAATGTGAGGAAATTGAATGATAAAGCTTGAAAACTATGTACTGTTTAACAACGGAGATGTAGATAGGATGTTAAATTCTATCACAATTCGATACAATGCAAAAATTGCAGGGGCACAGTTATTTAGTATTGTACTAGCTACAAGAAATAAACGCAATTACTAAATGGAAAACATCAATAGGTAGAGGAGTAGTAGACCAAGTCAAATTATGCATTGACTTTAAACAAGTCTACGATATGGTGTAAAAAAACAATTATACAGAGCTATGATAGACTTGGGAATTAGCAATAAATTGATAAACACGGTACAAGTAACTTCCAAAGACAAGAAAAGCAGTTGCTGATGAAGAAACTATCTTAACAAAATATCTAAACCAAACAGAACAATGCAGTTTTTTCTGTCTTCTAATTAGAGTGAAAGCCTCTTTCGTTCCAATATTGCCCCACTTCCTTATTCTTGGTTTGGTTCAAAATTGTCGTTTTTTTGTTCCGAACCTAGTTTCCGCCGTGTACGTCATGATCGGCTGTACTGTGGTTTTGTATATTCTTGATTTTGTTTTTATATTCAAGCGCTTATTTCTTCAGGTATCTGTTGGGATACTTCATTCTTGACATCACCGTAACTCGATATTTATATTCTGATCAAATTGAATGACATTACCGGTTTGGTAATGTTTTGCTTTAGTTCAAGTTACATTGCAGAATTTCTTTACCTGTTGTTATGTAATTTTTTGAACAGATATTTTGCCGTTGTGTTAAAAATGTTTTAATTTCTTGCAGATCGTTTTCATTTTTAGCACCATTAGCGTAGCAGAAGATTACACATTCTTGATCTCCCATTTTGTAACTTTTATCAGAGCAAATCTTTATGATTTTGTTCATAACAATATTGAATAACATTGAGTTAACAATTTTTTGTCGAATTCCATTATTTGCCGGTAAGCTTCCCATTCAGTCGTATATGCATGCTGTTTTTAGCGTAGGTGTTTTTGATGGTCTTGACTAAATTTGCTCCTGAAGATTATCGAAAGTAGCTCTTTAAATTGTTTATCAAATTATTAGGTATATTTGGTTGTCGGAATAAAGTAATCTTTAAGGACTTTTTGAACATACGGTGTTGAGCTGTAAAGAACTAGAGCAATTTCTAGCATTGAAATTAGTAATATTTAAAGAAATGTTGAGTATAACCTCCACACTATGATTTATACTAAACAGTAAATTTGTAACAATTTGAAAGTGTATTTAATATTTGTAATGGTTTTCGCAAATTTTAAATGAAAAACGAATTACAGTTTTATTTATTTTTAACGTTGATTATGCCCAAATTTAGAAAAAAAATGTTATTGGTCAATTTTAAAATCATCATGAGGCAACGCCAATAACATTTTTTAAAATAGTACAAAGCAATCCATGATATTTTCATAGTTGACACGTAACCTATTTATTCTTGTTTACACCGTTACCTGATTATCGCGAAGTGTATCGTTTGGGTTAAATTATATAACTGTACCGTTAATATAATTGTAATTAAGTAACTACACAATTTGTGAATATGTGCGGTATGTTTTTTGTGTCAATATTCATTTTTAAGCCAAAAGTTTCAGCAGACTCGAATGCCGCAAGATGCATCGTAAGGTAAGGTTAATGTTGCAAATAATCGTTTATTCTAATCAATGATTCTAATATTTCTGTTCTATTTAAAGAATAATAAATTGTAATTTAGATGTAATTAGACAAAGCATATAGATTTTTAAGGTTGTTGTATAACGCTGATAAGTTCATTATCTTTTCTAGCCTAAGCCAACTAAACATTTCCGAATCATTCTCGCTTAGTATTACGTCACGTTTCTTTATTAAACTTACAAAACCTCAGTAAAGTATACAATATATATTTTGGTGTCTTAATTTTAAATTCATCATCTTTAATGATAAGCTTAATACCTCTATATATAGGTTTAGATATGGTTTAGATATAGTAGATGGTTTTCAAACTTTTTGAATTGATTTAACTATCGGGCATCAAAAACTTTAATAAAATAATTTAGAAATTTTTAGGTGTTACTGTGACCTTGAAGTTAATAGAATTAATGTTTTTACGTTTGCATACTAACTATGCAACTATTTATTAATATTATATATTGTAAGCTTCAAACTGCTAAATTCGACACATGCGCAAGAATGTTTAAAATGGTAAAAAATTTTTAAAAAATAACTTTACTATATAAATTGACGTTTTTATGCATGACAAATGCAGCAATAAATAAATATTTTGTATAAGGAAGTAAAAAGAAATCTAAATTTTGTAGATGCTTTTATTCTTCTTTGTTTCTTTATATTGAGGCTACCATTTTTGTTTCTACTATTTTTTATTAAGTTCCTTTTGGTTAAACATTTTTTTAAATAAAACTTTTCTAGCAAGGGTAAATCTGATATTTTGGTAAGTTGCACCGTAACAACAAAAGGGGCAGCACAGTTGCAGCAAACTATATTTTTTTATCTACTTACATTTTTTACATTTCCATAAGGAAAGTACAGCGATCGCTATTTTTTGTTCAAAATATAATGTTTCAAGGTCTCCTGAATCAGAAAAATTTATTTTTGACAAAAAAATGTTAGGTGCCTGTGTGTGTGTGTCTGTGTGTAACGATGTACCTACGATAACTCTCGAGCCAAAAGTCCTAGTAACTTGAAATTTGGGAGAGGCTGGCTTTTTATATTTTCTCAATTCTATCAAAAGATGGGCCTGATAAAGAAATTGGAAATGGGTGTATCCGTCATTTCTAACTGAGACTAGTGGAATCCTTAATGTTCGTGACCCTTATGCTATTTTTTGCACGATGGAAACATTGTGTGGCTTTAATCTTAGTACATTATCCTAATAAACTTCAAAATGACGTTTCTATTTGCTTTTTTTTAGATTTTTTACTTGTTCTGTACTTACCGTTCTAAAACGGTAAATAAATCACGTACCGACGAGTTACGCCCAACTACTAGTAAATTAAATATATCGTTTTAAAAGCAAGCGTATTAACTACAAGTAACTAATCTAGTAGTGCAAAATAAAATTAAATTTAAACGAAAGAAATTTCTCAGACACGTTGGTGACACTCGTGCTTAAATTATTCCAGGAAATGCTTTCTTGGACACAAATATTTTAAAATAATTATCCCGAACCGCAAGTTAGTGATATTATAATTAAGCAAAATTCTACTATTATTCAAGTAAATTTACAATTTTACATTTTTTAAGTTATATCATTTAATTAAATTTTTTTTTCAGAACATCAATCTTAAAAGCAATGGTGCTGATACAGAAACCAAACACTGACGGTAAGCAATTTTTTTATTTTATAAACATTAAAAGTTCTTCTAAACAAAATATTTTTTTACGAAACTATTTAAAATGAATACAAAAGTACCATGAACAGATGCGTAAGTTGATTTTACATGCGTGTAATTTAAAATAACTTAAAAAAATGCGGGATAAAAACACAATGTAAATGATAGGTGTAAAGCAATGTCAATACAATCGCAAGAATGTGTGAATTACTAGACGACCATTTTGCTCTTTTGGAACTCATCAGCAGTAAAAGGCATACTCTTATTTATTCCAACAATTGCAATAACAAACTTTATAGCTTCATTAAAGATTTTTTTGTCTAAAAAAAATTTATAGCCTTATATTTAGCCACGATAATAGTAATAATTAGCAAAATTTGATGACCAAGCCATCTCATAGTATAAGTTACTATGTATAAAAGTTGACTATAACATTCTCGCTTAAATCATTTACACGCTGTATCCAGTTTAATGTTTTTAAATAAAAATTGCAATGTTGTGAGTATTTTGTAGAAGGAACCAAAAGAAAAACGGTAAAAGTTATTTTTTATACATGTGTCGGTTATATTTTACATTTTTAGAATCAATTTAATGGGTTCACTGACTCTATTTTCCCATTTGGATGAACACCACATATTTTTATTACTTGCCGCGTCATAGCTGGCAAAGTAAAATTAAAATGCTGCTAGCAAACTGTTATGTTCTTTTCTTCAATGTAAGATAAAAAATGATACATATGTAAATTAAAAACGACTTACCAATCATATGGGAGAAAAAAAACATGAAAGCGGCTATAGCGGCTGATAAGATAGATGCTTTACCGAAAAATAAATAAACTAATTACTAAACGTGTTCCAAAAAAAATGTAGACAATATTATTTTGTGTTTACTAAAAAGCATATACTAGTTGGCTACATCTTAGAAATTGAAATGGATTTTTTGGTTTAACCATAGCAGATCTTAAAGACTGTCGCATATCAGTTTGATGTGAAAAACTAAGTTTCTTGCCCGTTTAATGACAAAAAAAGTATTAAAAAAGACTAGGTTTATGGTTTTTTAATAAGAAACTCATAAAAAACCTTAGCAGTTAGTTGGTTTTTAATGAGGTAAACGTAAATATATTTTTCAACCTTCTTGATTATTTGTATGAAACTTGCTGATACCGGTACTCCCTGAATTGCATTTGTAACTGCGGCAAAACTGGGACCACTGTATATATATATAAACATATAGGTAGATAATAAACGTTTGACAGGTTTGGTACAATTTTAAATGTTTTGTAGTCGTTTCCAAAAAAGGTCGATTTTTAGACTAATTTGAATTAAAGTCTAAGCAATTGATTAAAAAAAAACGAAGTTTAGAAGATTTTTTAATTTTTTTTTAGCTTTCATATAAAAGAAACACTAACCTAAAACATCTGTTATCAATTTTAACTTTATTAAGTCTGCAAAGCAATTGTGGCATAAAACTGTTCTGTCGGAGGTATTCTGACGGTGTTGTTTTGACAGAACTATTTTGAACGGAGAATTTTAGTTGGCGCATCAAATTTAAGAGTTTTGGTAGATTGCTGTTTTTTTATTTTTAATTTTTGTATACTACATATAAGATTTTTTTCATGTCTAATCTTTTCTTTTTAAGCACTTTTTGTCTTTTTCCGCAATTTGTATTTTTATTATTATTGTACTGTATTTTGTATGTGAAGATGTTGTGTTATCTGCGTTTTTTTGCTCCTTTTGTGAATTATCAAAAATGGTCATGTCTTGCTTGTAGATCTCACTTTCTTGGCAATGTGTCTTCTAAAATTGTTCTATTCGTTTTTATTTGTTCTTTTTGAATTTATTTATTTTTTTTATTTGTACTTTTTTTTCTGTTTATTAGTTGTAGACTTTCGTTTGGCATTATAAGTTTTTTTATTATGTTTTTGATTAGTTTCGTTACTGTTGTTTTCGTTCTTTTTTCTTCTTTATTTATCATCCGAGTTTAGACCGTATTGATGTTGTAATCAAAGTTGCCAACTTTTTGTCTATTTTTGTAAGGAACTTCATCAGGGTGAGAAAAAAATAAACAATTATCTAATAAAGATTCGCTACAGAGTTAGGTCATCAACTTGGTAACCAAGCCAGATTCTAAACTCCATTAAAATTATTTAACAAGATGTTATCGCCGTATTTGTAGAAGTATTGTCGCGGTAATAAGAGGAGCTCAACACTAATTGAAGACACGTTTGAAGAAAATCGTATTTTCAGTAACCAGGAACAACCGGAAACCAAAAAAGGAATAGTTTCATTGTCGTTATTAAAGTTATTAGGATGTTTTTGGACTTTTCTGTTGACAAATAGAAATTTTGCAATAACCTAGGCGTTATCAAAATTTATTCGTGGCCTGTGATCAAATAATGTTGAGCAACGGCAGATTTAAAAATATGTCTTTTTTGTATACAGTGATTATATTTTAAAATACGTGTGATAACGGAACGGAAGTTTCACCGAAAGTGAAAGTGTAGGAAATATGTTTGTCGGAGAAGAAAAAATTTGAGAGATTTTACCTGTCAAATTGAATATGGGTTTAATGTCATTCTTACGAAAAAAATTGTTTATTTGAACTATGTCTTTATTAATGTAAGCTAAATATGCCAATTTCGAATTAGAATCGGAAACAGAAATGTCTTTAGGTACTTGAGTAGGGGGATGTAGACGACGATTAATAACTGCCTGAATATTTCACTTTATATAAACATTGTTTACCAATGTTCTAGTAAGATAACGGAGTTCAAAATCTAGATTTTCAAGTTGGCAAATAAAAAAAAGAACGTTCTGTGCCAAATGATGATAAGAGAAGGCATGAAGCATGTCTGTATGTGTGGGTTTCCTATAAACAGCCTGACACTCCGTTGGATTTACTTGTCACAAAAACGTCCCGCAATTAATTTGCATTAGATCATTTGGCGAGTTTGTTACTTTTACGCCCGGGTTAACCTTCACCGTTAGATTGTGTTACGCTGCTAGTTTATTATGCGATTATTTGTGGAAGATTGAAACGGGGTAAGTAGTATACAATTTTTTTTATTGAGGGTTTAAATTGACGCTACTAATTTTCTATAGCGGATTTTGGTAGCCACCAATTGTTCTGCGTTATCATCCAAGATAACTAACAGGTGGTCTTGTTCGAAATATTCCATGACGTCGAAGTATTGATACGTCCTTATCATATCCACCGTCAAAGGTTGAGATTAGGTCGTTTAGGACCGTACGTGCATGTTAACTGAACACAATTAATTGTATTTTAGTGCTTCGCGAATTTATCAGTTGTGCATATCGAATCTCGAAGGCTTAATTTGTTTGGTTTGTCTACAATTTAAATATATGTACTTATAAATTCAGACGCTATGTGTACGTAACTATTTAGTCCGACAAGGGCAGTTTGTTATATGGTTTGTTGCTCGCCACTCGGCGCAATTTCTAATGTATTCGGCCTACGTATAAATTTTGTCGAGAATTTACATTTACATGCTTTCTTCAACTTCTGTGATATAATAAATATATATATTTGGTGTTATTACTTTTGTAGTGTTATTTATTCTTCTCTTACTACGGGGAGAGTTAGACGGTATCCCTCGACTTTAATTTTTCATCGTCTTGGCGCCTTTTTTGAGATTCACGTTATAATCACACATAACCAGGCCTGCGATCCCTCTCCGAAGAAGCTGTGCTAGCCGTTGCTTTGCTTGGTTATGAGAAGACCGGGGTGACACTTTATTTCTTGGGCAGATCAACTCCAGAAACTTGAGTTTCCCGTAACAAGTATAGACGGGGTGGTTTAGAAGTTGAAGGGGTAAGTTGATGTTTAATGTCATAAAATGATTGGATACATTTGCTAACCTCGCGTTTAACCACATCAACACGGTCCAAATCTGGAAGCCGTTCTAATCTTAACATAGACTCGGACCGGGGAAACTTTTGCGTTATATTTTCAATTATATGTTTGTTGCAATCTGAGTTCTACTTTATTATCATGAAATTATTTTTGAACATTTTTTGGTTTCTAAGTTTGGTAGTTTGTTAATAATAACTGACATCTATAGTTCAACAAAGCAAACGATATAGTTGAAGAAGGGATACCGGCGCTATAGTAGCTTGAATGGTACAATATCAAAAACAACTGTTTGGACGTTTAATGTGTATTGTTGGATCACATGAATGTATTGTGTGCTACATAACCGATGTAACTAATTTTTTCTTGACAAAATCGGATAGGAACTGATCTATAAACTGAAAATTTAGAAAAAATTACTTTACTTAGCTTAAAAACCTTAACAGTAATATAAAAATTTTTAATAACAATATTAAGCTTTACATAAACAGTTTTAAATAATTTAACATTCACAAAACTTTTTTTGTTTATTTTAAATGTATTTAAGTTTCATATTTTATCGAATGAACGAATATATTATTTGCTAAGCAATTTTTAGACACACAAATTAATCTTTATATTAAAACCAAAATTAATCAAAACCGTTTGATTTGTCACTTTCATAATCTTCTTCTTCTAAACTTGTGTCATCTTCCGACAAACCACTATTCACTAGAAATGTTAAACTTTCCACAACTTCGTCAACTAATTCATCTTTCTTCCTTTCTTTTCTTCAGTTCTAACAATTTGGTTTTTCGCATATACCCAGTTGTTAAACCTTCGTTACTTTTAACCCAATCTTTAATTTTTTGTGGCTTGGGTTTGTTACAATTAAAGATCATTTTGCTAGATTTCAACTGTCGTTTAGGCAGTTTGCAAACTTAGTCGCAACGAAATTAGTTTCTCGTGAGTTACTCAATTCCTTAGCTGTAAAACGGCGCAGCTTTGATTCGACTTCCGGCGGAATGCAAACCATGTCATTAGTTGGTCTATAACTAGCGGTAGGACACAAAAGATTGGTAAGGCATACGATTTTGTACCGACGACTTAGTTAGTCAAAACTTTGCAGTTGATTCCTGCGTCTGCTCTCTTTCTCTTTTTTGTTATCAGTTGTCTAGAAATAGTAGTCAAGAATAAGCAAAACATTAAATTTGTGATAACTTTTTGATATTTCACATTTTGAGATTGGAACAGAACACCGACTCGTCCAAATGAATTAGATAACAATCTTAAATCTTAATATTGTTTCTTTTGATGTAAAGAACCTTTTTCCTTCAGTTCCTCTTACAGATGTATTACTTATAATCTCTAATCTTCTTTCACTTTCTGATTTTCCTGATTTTGTAACAAATGATTTATTAAAAATTACTAAATTTTGTTTAAATAACGTTTTCTTCCAATTTGATAATTAATTTTTTCAATGGGTTCTCCTTTATCACTTTTTTTTGCTAAAATTTTCTTAAACAATTTAGAAAGTAAATATATTTCTAAACACCAAATTTTCTTACAAAAAATAATATTTTGGAAGAGATATGTTGATGACATTTTTTGTATTTTTAATGGTTCTAATGATGATGTTCCTAACTTTTTTTTTTTTAGATTTTTTAAATAATATTCATAATAGAATAAAATTTACCGTTGAATTTTCAAAAAATAATAAGTTGCCTTTTCTTGATTTATTAATTTCTTTAAATAATAATAACACTTTCGAATTTGAAATTTATGGAAAACCTACAACTACTAACCATTTAATACCGTTTGACTCAAATTTCAAATATTTTTCATAAACTAGCTTCATTTCATTATTTTTTCAACAGACTTCTTACTATTCCTTTATCAATTAAACATTATAAAATTGAATTACATATTATTTTTTATTTAGTTTATACTAATCATTTTCCTTTAGATATTATTTATAATGTTTATTACAAACACTTATATAAACGATGTATTAAATCTTACACTAAATTAATATCAATTTCAACAAATTCTACTAACAAATTTTTTTCGGTTCCTTTTGTACCAGATTTTTTTATTAAGTAAAGACAACGATTTCATGATTTTTTATTCTAAAGAAATATCTTTTCGGAATCTTTTTTCTTATAATTTTCTAAATAATAATAATAATTTAAATAGAAGTGGAGTTTACAAATTAATTTGTTCTTGTCAAAAATTTTATATTGGTATAACACAAAGATCTTTCCAAACTCGACTTAATGAACATCTTAGATATTTAAAAAATACTTCAAAATATATTAATAACCCAAACTCAGTGAAATCTACATTTGCGCAACATGTTTTAGATAATCGTGATTCTCTTTTTTCTTACAAATTATTTCATTCTTTTAAAAACATAAATAACAAACAAATTCTTGAATTGCCAGAGTTGATTTATATTAAAATATCAGAAAAATTTTTGTTGAACAATCAAACCAATTTTAATAATCATTTTAAACTTAATTTTTCTTAGATTTGTTTCTAAAAAACATTTTTTATTTTTTAAATATCTAGTTACAAATTCTCATATTTGATTTTTTTAAAAATGTAAGTTTAAAATTTTTGCAATCTTAACTTTTTATGAGTTGTTAATATTTTTTGTAGTTTTCTGAAGATGAGCTTCATAATTGCAAGCTCGAAACATATCTAAAATACATTTTGAAAGATTGAATTTTTTTTATTATTGGTGGACTGATAATTTAAATAATAATAAGATTTTTGTTTAAAACATTTTCCAAGTTTTTCATAGTACATGTATTTATCTTGATTTGATAAAATATATTTTAAAGGTTTGAATGTATTATTGGTGGACTGATAATTTAGATAATATCTACAACCCGACTCACGATCATCTACAACGAAAGCTAGCCACAAAATGAGTCGACTATCTACTAAATTATTTCTTACACCTCCACAATTTGTGCGTTACAAGTTTGTTAATTTGAACACTGTGGTACGGTGAATTATCCATAACAACGATTCCTTTAAGATACAAATTTTGAATTAACTGTTTTTTGATTCATTTGATAAAATTGTGATGTTTTGTGTCATCATAGTAATCTTCTGATTTGCTTTTAGATTAAATTAATAAATTGTCTACAAATCGATATGCACCACCTGCGTGTACAATAATGTAGCGTTTTATATACACCTGGTTGGTTCTTTGACTGCCAGCATTTACTCACCCTATAAGATGGGTGAATAAAAGTTTTGTTTCGTAAAGATGTAATGGATTTTTGATTTTCTCTAAAAGCAGCGCATTCTTTCAACTTTCGTAGAAAACAAAAACGCATTACGTTCTATGAACAATTTTTATCAGTTTTCATATTTTTTAAATTCAAAGCCAATTCTTAAAAAAACTCTTTGAATATGTTTTTGTCCGGTAGTATAATTAATTTTGTCTTGCATCTTACTCACTAAATTTTTTAACGTCGCCACTTGCTTATCAACCTCTGCACTGTTCTTTTTAAAATTTCTAATTCGCACTCATCCATCACTATTTTGTTTGATTCTCCATTTCTTTTTTCAAAGGAGATTCTAGTAAAATATAGAAATGCTTATTCATCAGCAGCTTTTTGTCTATCGAAAAATTGTATAACATTTTTAATAATGTTTTCAGCTTCAGAATGTACAATTTTTTTTGTAGTTCTAGCCGTAAAGATAACCTTAAAACATAAAAAAATTTATCAAAACACACAAATAAAACAACTAAGTAGTCTTTAAAAAAGCTAATTTTAATAAGCAAGAGTACTACTGTAACAGAACAAAAAGAATAAAATGCACGCGGAAAACCTCAGCTGTAAACTCTCATAATTTGTAGTTTTTTTGCTTAAAAACTTTTTTTAATGATATTAGCTTTAATATTAGACGTTATCTGATGTTCAATTTTGCTTTTACATAAATTATTTGTCAGCAACCAAAAATTATTTTTTTCTAACAAAAAAGCAATTTTTATAAAGAAAAAACTTATTGTAAGCAAATATTGTTAGAAACAATGTTAATCTGTTTTTTTAATACATAAAAATAGTTTAAATTTAACAAAAATACATTATACTATGTGTTAATTATTACTCTTTTAGTATTGCTGAAGTAGTTCATTGCTCTAAGTGGAGCCTTGTTTAAAATAATATTTTATTATTCTTAAAGTCTTCTCCACAGTATTTTGTATTTTTTTAATATTTTATTTTACGAAAATATACATATTTCGATAATAACAATTAGCATCGTCAGTATATATAACTAAAATTAAAACATTGGAATATAAATAAAGAATACTAACCGAATAAAATAGTTAACAAATTATAAATTAATGTCAATTAAACGTATTTGACAATATCGTTAAAATAATCCATATCTCTAAGTGGAGAAATTGTAATAAAATATGTTATTTATTTTCTTGAAGTCAATCCACAATTATGTTCTAATTTTTTTAATTGTAAAACTAGTTTCAACAATTTGAATTGTCATCATCAGTTACACTAAAAAGCAAATCAATTACCAAAAATAACTAAACATTTAAAAGAGCTTACACGTTATATCAAATTATAAAAATCAAAATAGAATGACAAACGTCAACAAATTAAAAAATTTTAAATTTAAACTGACATTAAATACACAGCCATGGGTAATATGAAAAAAAAGGAAAGAAAAGAAAAATGAAAAAAGTAAGTTAAAATTTATTACTAAGAGGAGAAATATTTAAATCAAGAATTTCATTAAGACAATGATCTGAATTTTCATTATAAAGACGATGAATTTCAAGAATTTCAAGATGATTAAGCAAAGTACTTTTGTTACAAAAATAAAGAATTTTAACATTAAGGTCAGAAGAAAAAGAATGACCAGTAGACAAAATATGATTAGCGAATAAAATTTAATAAAATAAATATGTTCTTTTAATCTAGTTTTAAACTTTCTACCAGTTTGTCCTACATAAGAACAATTGCAAGCTCCCTGGCTTAACAATATTATAAGAACTTACTTTTTTACTAATTTTACTAATCAATATTCTATACTTAAATTAGAAGATGACAAAGGTATAGAAAATAGTCTATGAAAGTACGAACGAAAAGCAGCAGTTTTATGAGAAAAGGGATGACACGAATTAAATGGAATTACATAATCTGTATGAGAAGATTTGCGAAAAATATCAAAATTAAATTTATTGTTAAACCGTGAAATTTTTAAATCTAAATAAGATCTAAATATCTAAAGTACATTTTATTTTAGGATGGATAGAATTAATAAAATTACTAAAATTATTTAATTTGTCAATGGTACCATTAAAAAAAACTAAGCAATCATCAACGTATCTATACCAAGAAGAAATTTTGTTTAATATAGAAGAGTTTAAAAAAAATGTATTTTCTAAATTGTTCATAAAAATTTCAGCTGCTAAAGGTGAGATATTTGATCCCATCGCTATGCCTGATACTTGTGAATAATATTTATCGTTAAATTTAAAATAATTTTGTTTAAATACTAAATCCAATAATGAACAAAGATCTAAAATTTGATATGTATATAGAGAGTTGTTAGAAAAAAAAAGATTACGTATAAGATTAGTACATTCATCTGTAGGTATTGACGGAAAAAGATTAACTACATCAAAAGAAACTAAAATTGATGATGAAGGAAAAGGTATGTTAATAATTTTTTGTACAAGGTCACAAAAATTAGTAATAGCATATTTATTATTAAAATTTGTATGTGTTCGTATCATACTATTTAACCAAGGTGCAAGTTTAGAAACAGGCGAATTAGGAAAAGAAACAACTGGTCTTATAGGGATACCAGGTTTATGTAATTTAGGTAATGTTAAATATAAATCCCTCAATTCTTCTAAGTTCAAAATTATAGTTTTAGTTTTATTCTTTTCATTTTTCTATTCTTTTGATATTTTTCTATTTTCTTTATTTAAATTAATTTTTTAAATATAGTCGACGGTTTAAATTGTCAAATACGTTTAATTGACATTAATTTATAATTTGTTAACTATTTTATTCGGTTAGTATTCTTTATTTATATTCCAATGTTTTAATTTTAGTTTTTAGTTATATATATATACTGACGATGCTAATTGTTATTAGCGAAACATGTATATTTTCGTAAAATAAAATATTAAAAAATACAAAATACTGTGGAAAAGACTTTAAGAATAATAAAATATTTTTTTACTCTTTTAGTAATTAAAAAATATACAATGAATGCTTTAATAAAACTATTTCTTTTGTTGAAAATGTAAATTACGGATGTAGTAACTACAAAGGAAATGTTACAAAATTTAATATGCAATTTGATCGTAGAAATGACTTGAATGCAATTAAAGTTCAATCTCCAGAACGACTTGTGCATGAAAGTAGCAGTTTGCTAGCATAATCTGATATTAGTTCGTGCAGCATATGTATAAAATACTCTAAAGTAATAATTTTTGTATATTGTTGATAAAATAAATTGCCGGTAAAAGAAATAAACATAAACCCGGCTAAAGATGAACACAAGCAATTGTGTATGTTTTGAATTACCGATATTTCTTATATTTTAATTACAAATGTATGCAATTGAAGGTTTTTGTTTTAAAAATTATTTGTTATGCAAACGTTTACAGTTCATTCTTTGTCATAAGTAAAAATTATTTTTTTAGCACTTTAGATTTTTAATGTCCCGTTAATTATATAGATTTAAATATTTTCTATAGCATTAAGGAATTAATCTTTTTAATGCATTATTTTTTTTAAATTAGTTTTGATTTAAATTAAAAACGTTGTAAGCAAAATTCTTATTTTATTTTACATTTTCATAAAAAATATATAAATCAACTTTAAAAACACACAGAAACACATACAAGAATCGACAAAAAACTACATTTTAAAAACTACTTTATTTTCTTCTTGTCAGCTTCAATATTTTACATTACATTCTATTGTAAAACTCGCTTCGACATAAATATAGTAAAATATATGTTAACACTTGACTTTTTTAGTTTACAAAGGTAATTTTATACAAATATTGGCAAAATGCTAATTTATTTTAGCTATAAAATATGTACCTAACCTACATAATTTTTTGTGTATATATCTGATACAAATTTACAATTTATTTTAATACTTTTATAAAATTTATCTTTATCTCGTTACATTAAATTTAACATAAATTTCTAAGGTACATAATAAAGAATATTCTTTTAAAAGTCTTTCATTGTGCTAATTAAAAAGCGACTTTTTTTATTCGAACACACATTTTTTGCTCGGTTTGAATTTTTAATTAAAGGTAATCCTATTTTATTTGCATTCGTAAATCCGGATTAAATTATAATATTAAATTTGAAAAGTTTTTAATTTTTAACGAATGCAATTGATTGTTCTTTTAAATAAATTGAAAAGCGTGCTTGTTGAAGAATTTTGACGATTTTTGATGGAGTTGCTCGTATACGAAAACTTTAAAAGCTTTTACTCGCAAACAGAATGACACATTTCTTAATGGGTTTTTTTTCTTATTTTAACACAAATCAGTTAACTGGTAAACAAAAAATTGACTTGAATAAAACGTTTTTAATCAAACAAAATTAAATTGTTTTTATTATTATTGTTTTCGATAACGTTTTATTAGTTTTTGTAAGATTTGAAACCTCACACAAATATTTACCCCAATAAAATTAATCAAACATAGTGTAAGTATAAAATAAAAGTTAAGATCTGTATTAATAAATAAAGAATTTTGTAGGGCAATCTCCAAATTACAACAGTTTTTAGCATTTAGCAGAATTGTTAAAACATTATTTTATGTAATGTTTTGCTACAAATAATTGTTTATATATTTTGTCTGTAATTATTTATTTTTTGTAAATTTTTGTTTGCAATACTAATAAGAATGAAGCAAACCTTTAACACAAAAGAAAACATCGATGGGAAGCAAGACGCGATAAAGCTTTACGACTCAAACTGATTTGAGGTGAAACGTTTCTTATTTACAGACTTCCGTAATGTAAGAATAAATAATTGATTTTATTTACTACTGTTACATTGAATCTTTGTTTCGTTTTCTTAATTTTTTGTTAACCTAAGTATGATTAAATATTTTACTTTTCTAATTTGCTTGCCAATAATATTTATTGTTAATAAATAATATCATCTTTTAATAATCTAACAGAATTTATTCATCTAATCTTCCTAATATCTTATTAAAAGACGTACATAACCTTACGATTGCAAGTGACTTACGGGTTAGACCAAACCTGATTTTTTAGGCTTGGTTCTAGCCTTCCTTCGAGCGCTCAAACAAGAAGTACAGCCTTTGCGTATTGTTGTTCGTCAACCCAAACAAACTGACGTTTTAACAGAGATTGTTTGTATTAAGATTGTTTAAAAGTTCACTGTGTCAAGTACGTTCTTACTGTAATTGCACTTATGTCTTTTAGGTGAAATTGTGTTATATTACATTTGGAGTTCACATAATTTATTACTTCCGATAGACAGTTTTATTATTCGGTTTCAACAAGTTAATCTTTATAAGGGTAATTGTATAGTTTGTTTTGGATATTTTGTTTTGTTAGCGTTGAATTTCTTGCCGTGAGAAAAGCAGTCTTTGAACTGTGCTTTTGCGTATTAATTAAATCTGTTTGCATCGTTGTTCCAAGTCTTTGTTTTACTGGTTTCTTTCACAAAGATTTCCGTCACAGCTGTTTATGGAAGTAGTAGTGTACAAAGTTAATACGTATGAGTGATTTATTTTTTTTTTAGCACAAACGAAAAAACTTTTTGCTAAATTTAGCGAGTACTGAATGTAGTTCTGAGGTTTTTGAGTGAATTCAAACCCTAAAAATTGAAGGTATCCGAAAAAGTAATGAAGAATAGCAGAGAGAATATTTAGTTGTTTGGTGAAAATAATTCCTAATTCGTAAATTTACGCTCTTTAAAATTTCACGTGTTTTTGTGTGACACGATTCCATTTCGTCTTAGGGCGGTTTAGCAAGAATCTTCTGACTAAGCGTTGTCAATTGGTGGTATCTTCCCGATTTTCTTGCCAACAACTTTTGAAAACTTTATGATTTCGCGAGTTAAGTGATTTACAAGGACTTGTTTTAAACATATGATTTTATCGATTTTTAGTCGTTTGTGTTTTAAAAACGATAGGTAACAATTTTTTTCAAAATTATGTATGTATTAACGATGCTAATCCCGAAAGTTTTGTCGTTTTGGACTTTAGCGTTAAGATTGTTTGAAAGATTTACAACATTTATTTTATTTTCTAATTATTTATTATCTTTTAATGCAAACACGGCCGTGCGATTTATAATGTAGTTACGGTTATTTTTGTTTGTTTAACTAAAATGCGTCAATTCTTTCGTAGTTTATTTTATAAGGTTTTAAATTTCATCTTAACCATGTAATTTGTATTTTTTTCAAATTATTTAAATTTTGTTTTGTTTGTTTTTACTCAGTTTACTTTAATTTAGTTTTTTACTATTTTTTGATTTTGTTTCATTAAATAAATGCTAAATAGTTAAAATTGTAACTTCTCGTTATGTAACATCATTTTAGATTTTAGTGTAATACACTCTGATGAGGTAAGTTCCATTTAAAGTGTATCCAACAGAAGCGGGCTTGCGGTTGGCAAAGGCCAGAAGTCCTTTTGAGCTATACACCTCCCTGGCGCCCTTTAATTTTGACGTTTCCCGTTTTTGAATTTTCCAAAATTATTTATTTAGATCTGTTTTTACTTTCCGGGCAGTATTCATGCTGACGATTTTTATCTGATGAACTTTTATGATACCCCAAGTTTCTTTCTTTATTTATTAGTATAATAGCTAACTCCTAAAAATTATCCATTTCATTGATGGCTTGGTCCGTCAGTTTGCCTACGCGTTTTCCACCGATGATTTTATTATTTCTATTTTTTTGCATTACAGAGTCGTGTTCTCATCCTTTTTTCTATGTAACCTACACATTTTTTTTGATACTAAAGAGTCTGCATATGGCTTAGCATTTAAATTTGACTTGAAAGTTTTACTGTCACCATCATCTATTCCATCAATCTTGCAAATATTTGTGGGCATTAATCTTTGTAAGACTCATACTACATTTCATACTCTAATGGTTTCGTTTTTTTTTAATTTTTTTTAATTATTACATCCAGCGCAACAACTATGGCGTCTAAAATTTTTTTAGTGTATTTTCAATCAACGTAGAGACGCCAAATATAGATGATAAACTTTGTTTTTTAACATCATCTGAAGCTGTTAATTTATCGCGTAACTTTTTAGCTTCTTTGTTTATAGTTTTCTCTTGCGCAGCAGCAAGTGTCAACACAGAATCAAAAACTAATGATGCGGCTATATAAATGATCTCTAGAAGCGCGTAATACGTTAAGTTACTAATACCTACATATATATATATCTATGAGGTTGCAGAAAAGATTTACTCTTTCATCACCAATTTCTAATAATCGCATCACAAATACAAAGCGGAATTTAACTTCACGTTTATTCTGAATAATTAGACACGAGTTTATAACTTTCTGTTTTTCACAGTTGCAAGACTGGACAATTTTTAAACCTAAGCCTAGAAAACTTGATTGCGTGAAGGACACATCACTTTTACATTTCTTACATATAACAAGAGATGGCAGAAAATACTGATACAAACTCCAGAATTCAATACGCAAAACTTCAAACAATTAGAACCTCCATGTCTATATCGTGTTTGAGTTTCTTTTTGGGTAATATAACGGTTTCTAGTAAAACTTGTTTTTTATTACGACCAGGATAAACATTACCAGACGTGCTTTTTTTACCACTCGTTGCAAAAGTAAACAACTTATAACTGATTTCAAACTGATTTGACGTAGCTGTTGTGTTCTTCAAAGCTAAACCAAGATTAAAATAAGTTTGACAAATCAAGTGACCATAGAATAGGTCTGGCATCTTAACACTTAACTCAGCGTTCCAAACATTTGCTTCTTCTAATTTTATAACGAGTTAGTTGCTGACTGGAAATTGGGCATTTATAAATTTAATTGTTGCTGGTTTGGCACTGACAGATAATAATTGATAGTAGTTTGTGGTATTGCTACGTTAGTGAATTGCAGTAGCGATAAAATAGTCTCAATTAGTTTGCATTGTTGATTGAAAAACAGGTTAGAATTGTTTTGGTTACGGTTCTTTCCGATTCTAAATAGTAATTAAAAAATTTATAATCTACCGTTAAGTAAAGAAGCTTACAAAATTGGACCTGTTCTCTTCTTAGTGTTTTCATAGCTTTTATATTGGTCTCCCATACACCACCAAAATGTGGACTAAAGAGCGGATTAATACACCATTCGATTCTTTTCCCGAAAGTTCACAATCTAAAGATCTAAACATTCGCTTGAGTTTAGTTATTCGCACATATCGTCTAAGCGAGATTTAGCTCCATAGTAGTTAGTACCACAATCAGAAAATATTGCATATGGCCACGACGATTTAAAAATCTTCTGAGAGCCAACAACAAGGAATTTGTATTAAGAGTAGAAACAACTTCCAGATGTAAGGCTTTAGTAACCAAACAAACGAAAATACATATGTGTGCCTTTTGAGTCTTAAAGCCTCTACGTCAACTAATTGAAGTATGTATCGGTTTAGCATAATCGGTTTCCGTTTGAAGAAATGTCTAACCTGACAAACAGGCAAATCAGCCATAAGAGGAAATGTAGGTTTTGGACAAAATTTAAAGCATGTATTACAAGCTTAAAGACGGTTGCTAACTAAACCTTTAGCTTCTAAAATCCAAAACTTTTGTGTTAGCAAAACTAAAACAAGCATAGTACCTGCGTGAAAATTATTCGCATGAACATAGTCTACTAGCAGATTCACAAAGTGATCCTTTTTCGGAAGTATTAAAGAATGTTGTTGAGTTAGACAATCTGCCATCACATCACATCAGAAAAATGAAATCGTTGAATCAAAAATACTAAATATTCTTCTGCTTTTTGTAAATCAGAAAAAACTATATAAGAATTACTTTCCAGAATTTTACAAAAACGCAGTACATAAACTGTAGTTTAAAGTAATTTAAGTCAATTAGATGATCTTTCGATCAATCTGTATAATAAATTAGATTCTTTATCTTTAATTGTTATAAGAGAAACTACTTTCCCAAGATGAGTTGTGGTAGTTAATTTATAGAACCATTGAACTGGCTATCTCTCAACATCTAATTTTAACCAATTTGAACCTTGTAACCACAAATAGTTTTGTAATAATTGTAAAGGAGTTTGCCCTTTTGAAACAATATCAGCTGGATTCACAGTGCTATTTACATTAAATCACTCAACGGATGGTAAAAGTTCTTGAATTTTAGTAACACGATTGGCCACAAAAGTTTTCCGCTAGTGAGGAAAAGAATTTATTTATGACAATCCAACCGTGGAGTTCAACAAACAAATAATATTTGCAATATGAATGCAATGTTGACACTCGGTATAAACTAAATTAACGAGCTGTGAAAGAAAATACGTTGCACACAATTCTAATAAATTGTTTTTACTGGTGAAACTTTTGACTAAAAGCATAATATACTAACTTTGACATTGTTGTCAATAACCGTCAAAGAGGTTGATTTTATAAAAAGATGTATCTAAAACTAGGTTCCATTGCAGACCTAATACTTTTAAACCATCATCAAACGAAATTGTTTTTAAAAATTTGTTTTTTAAGTTAATGTGATTTAACAAAAGTTTTGAGTTACTAGACAATTTCATAAGCTCAAAGCCTGCAATGCATAAGCAGTTTAACAAACTCAGAATGTATACGCTTGGAATACGCTCTTCATACTTAAACTAAGGTTAAATTTTTTTTTGAATTGGTCTGCGTTACCATCTTTATGTGCATAGATTTATGTGTTTCAAAAAATTTTGGGCCGTCTTGTTGAGGATATTAAAACCGCATTCTGAGTTCGTTAAACTGTACCGTGCCGAAGTTAAACAGTTTTGTCACTCAATCTGTTTTCAAAGTTCCAGATTTTAAAGGAATCATTCTTAAATGTAAAAATTTAACGAAAAGAATTTAAATTCGCATAATTCTATATCAGTTGAATATTTTGCAAATTTTATTTTTCAATTTCAATATTTCAGTACTCGTTATTTTAACAGTCTTGTAAGTTTGTCTACATTTTATTATGTATAAATAAAATTATATTTCGATGTTTTTATCGAGAACGGATTATATGTTTAATTTTAATAGTTTAACAAACGTAAAAACGTAAAAAATTCAGTATTATCATTTTTTAGTAATTATTAACGAAGACGATATTTTAATTGCATATTTGAAAAACTAAAATTTATGTAAAGCACATTTTTGTCCTAACAATATTTCTGTGTTCAGTATTAGTTTCACTTCTTTAAAATGTTAAGTAAGTAAACCCTTTAAAGGTCAAAAGTTTGTAACCACAATTTAAAAAAAAAAACATTTCAAAGTGAATTTAAATTTAAAGATTTCTATTGGAGTTTAATATTTAGCAAATTAATTTTTTAATTCGTTATTTTGACAGTTTTGTAAATTTTTCCAATTTTAATTATACATGAATAAAATTATATTTTAATGATTACATTGTTTTTGTCGCAAACAGCTTTCCATATTTGCGTCAAAATCCTTAAACAAAACAGAATCCAGATATGTACAGATAGAAAAGTAGCTATTAAGCATTGTGTTTGCGTGTAAAAAATTTAATTTTTTGATATAAGGTCGCGCGGTTTTGATTCAAACAGAGCAGAAACCACTAGTATCAATATTTCAAAAAAATTTAGACAATGTTAGTGCTGGCTTACAGAGAATGCTTTTAAAATTATTAAAATATAAAATTACAATTGAATATCTACCAGGACCAAAAATGTATGTAGCAGATACTTTGAGTAGATCATTTATAAAGCCGATAGTCCAATAGATTTACTTAACAAATTGGCTAAGCAATGTTAAAACTTTAAATTTAAATTTAAAAGATTATTTTAACTTAGAAGATAACATATATCTATCTGATAAAATACCAAAATTATTATCCCAAATAAAGACAAACAGGACATGCTTAAACTAATAGATTCTGCGCACTTTGGGATACAAAAATTTCGATTACGTGCTCGTGAGGTAATGTTTTGGCCAAAAATGTCTCAAGGCATTGAAAATGTTGTCAATAATTGTGAAACATGTCAGCTTAACAAACCTGCCAATCAAAAAGAAACGCTAGTACCACATAAAATACTTGAGAGGCTATGGCAATATTTACATTCAGACTGTTTTGAATTTAATCATAAGGATTATTTATTAATCGTTGATTCATACTCACATTGGCTCGAGGTTTTTTCTGTAAAAGATAAAACTGCTAAAACTGTAATGCAGTGTTGTAAAGTGATTTTTTTAAAGTTTGGTGTACCTGATATTTTACATGCAGATCACAATCCTTATAATAGTACACATTTGTAAGAATTTGCAAAACTTTGGAATTTTCAATTAGAATTAATCTTGGTTTAGAATTGCAATAAAAATAGAGACAAAAAAAGAAACGGTACTTACCCCGTCCAGTCGTCGTTTCGGCGTGTGGCTATGATTTAATGAGAAAGCATACAAAGGATCATAAACTTTTTACTAGGAACGACGTTTACAGGCATGAAACGAATTTTGTACAATTTGGAAAAAACGAAATTGATTATCTTTATTACATAAATTTCAAATAAATGCATAATGCGGCACCTATTGCACAAAAATATAATTTACATGTACTGAACGACCCGAACACTTAGTTACTTCGAGATTAATATTGAATTTGTTATCTATATAATTTCAGTTTTTTGAATCATTGATTATAAATTTTATTTGTAAAACGTTTACTCGAGATAAACGTTTACGTTTTATTAATTGTTTCTATGTATACAACCATATAAAAATTGACAGCTTTTTGTAACTACATATTAATTTTTAAGGTCTTTTTGTGATGAGAACAAATTATTCCAAAAAATTTACATTTAGTTATGTTATTATTAATGGTACTAATTGCTTGATTAAAATCGTCTTTATTTAAATATCAATTTAAAGCTTACATTAAAAAACTGCACCACTAATAGCGTTATTAAGTTTACAGACAAATACAATTCTGCACAGAAACAATACCAATTTATATCCTATCAATATTTGCACACCGCTTTGTGGCGAATTAATTATGTCACGCTTTTGAGAAATTGACATATTGGAGTATGCTAATGAAGGTTATAACATTGTAACTAATATTAAGATAAATATACTTAATTTAAATTAAATGTTATTTGAAATTGTTATATTGAGAAAGCTTTATGTAAGACAATGGTAGAAGTAACTTGCACGGGACACTAATGTTTTACGCCAAATATGTAATATTTTCCAAATATAATTATTTTACAAAAATAAAACAATTACATTTCTTAAAGCCTTTGTAGTTGTCTTGGAATTTTCAAATTTAGGAATTTTATTAAGTACGTGTTTCAAAATGTAACCTAATCTGTTAAGTTTAAATATTTGTGTTAAATTATTAACACAAGAAATTATGTTGAAACATTTTCTAGATATAATAGCTAAATTTGTTGTTATTATAATGCGTTCAAATCTAAATGAGAGTTGTATTCTTTGATCGACGATTCATTTTAATAAGCAGAAAAGAGAAATCTGAGTAATTAAAGTTATTTAATTAATTATTAATCAATTAATCAGTTACTTTAAATTGAACGTTACTATAGATTACATTTTTTTTAACATTTTGGATTTTTAAATAACACTTTTGTTTTAAATAACTGTTTAAATCAATAATCAATACTGATAATTATTGTACGATGGGTCAAAGTCAACCAATTTGTTTTACTAGACACAACAATAACAAAATATAGTTGTTGCTTTAAAATTTGGTTTTAACTATTCAATGTATTAATCGTTAAATAATTAATATATTAATTATTTATTTGATGTTTTTGTAAATATTAACATATATTTGTTTAATAAGAAAATATGGTTCAAACCAGAGCAACAATTTTTACACTAATTTTTTGTTATTATTTTTTTTATTATTCTTGTAGCGCCCCTGCACTGCGGTCTTCTTGGTCTTTTTGTGCATCTCTGATTTTTTATTCTCTCAATAGTTTTGTTTCGTTTATAAAGTTTAGAAGTCAAAGTCAACTAATCATCGGTTAGCCCTGGTTTGCCAAAAATCTTTGTACGTTGTGGTACCAATTTCTGCGGAGTCTGCAGATATGTTTGTTAAAGCCACAGTACTCTGTTATTAGTTTAGTGAGTTTTCCTAACTTTTGTCGACTTATGTTTTATAGTGCATTTTTAGCGTTTGATTGTGGCCTCGTCCCTGAAAAGTTCTCTAGGGTTTTTTATGTTCCGCTGCTAGTTTGCTTCCAACTATTTCTTTTCTGGTATCGTAGGCAATTCCGGAAGCAGGTTCAAGCTTGATTATGTCCGTGTTGTGCTTGTTTTAGCTAGTATGTCCGTTATTGGGTTTTCTTTTATACCCTGTATTTTTAGTATCCAGACTAACTGCACTTGTTGGCAAGTTGGCAATGTTTTTAGGATGTTTATGCAAGCTATACTCAGTTTGGATTTTCAGAATTAAAGACTATTTCGCCAGTGGTGCTGCTTGACTGTCAGTCATTATTGATATCAGACCATTGTAATTTCGACTCGATAACATTTTTGGCTTCTGACTAGCAGCAATTTCAGTTTAAAAAACAAACGCATATTTACCCAAGTTCAGCAAAAATTGTTTCTTATGATGCTTGTTTCCATGTAGTCCCGCACCGGTACTGTTGCGATTTTTGGTCCTATTTTTGTACCCGATACTTTCTTTAACCTCGCCCAAGTAAATTTTCATGTTTACTCGCCTCGTGACAGTATTATGACTTCAAATTTGTTTAAGATGTGATGGTCTTTTGTGATGTCGGATTTCATAGTTAAGATTGTTTCTTCGCACAGCACGCTGTATATACCTGGTTTGTATTTCCCGGTAATTGACTTGTGTTCATTAATTTGTAACTTATATGTTGTTTGTTTTGTTGCTGTTAAAAGAAGTTGCATGTGGGTAAGTAACATAAATGAGAAAATTGCCGGTGCTCGGTGAAGACGGTTGTAGGTCATTTGGGAACAAATCCGTAATTTGTTAAAAAACTCAGAGCGTAAATAATAATAAAACAAAAATTAAAAACAAAAAAGCGCCAGCAAGGTGTATATATTAAAAAGGATTTCTGGACCTTGCCAACCGAAAATCTCGCTCCTGGTGAACACACTCTGAACGGAACTTACATTTATTAGAGTGTATGACACTAAAATCTGTTATTCAAAATTATGTATACGCGCGAAAGCCAACCGAATAATTTTTTTTTTGCATTTATTAAATTTAAAATTATACACAAATAAAATAAAAAAAAGAATAATAATGAAAGTAATTATATGAACTCAGATAAAGTCAGGAAAAAATCTAACTTAAAAGAAAAGTATTTAATAGAAAAAGTTATATAAATACGTAGATTTACACTGAATTTACAAAATATAACAAATCGGTTTTGTACCGTTAAGTTAAATTAAATTTTCAAGACCTAGAACGCAGCAAAATATACAAAAAATAGTACATAAAATATATACATTACAAAATAAACGTTCCCTAACAGTAAAATCAAAAATCTCAATATTACTGTCCGGATTTAATTTGAAAGATTGACGTCGATAATATTGTTAACAAAAAAAAAATAAAAGTATGATAATTAGTGTTTAAAATAACTCAAACGATCAATAATGTGTCGTTAACTAAAATTCTAATAATGGTGCGGAAACAAACAAGTCACAAAATTTATTTTGTTTAAATTCAAAATTTTTAAACACTCAAGTTAGCGAAACGTAAAATCATAATTAATTTTTTATTGTCACAATTACCTTAAACTTTCGTAGCTACAGGAGGTGAGTTTTTGGTTGGTTATAAAGCCCTCTAGAAGACGTTGCGCAGAAATTTTATTGGTTATAAATTTGCGATGATTCGTCGGAAGATTTTTAACCGCCAAAGGCACAGTGGAATAATATGGCACAAAGTCGGAAATTAACACAATAAATTCTATAATAATAAACCTACGGACACCAGTACCTACGAGTTAAGGGTTAAAACTTCCCCCGTAACTACACTACCGAAAAAAGTAACTCCGAAGTCTTCTTAATTTTTAAAAACGAAAATAAATTCTTTTATCATTTTGGTATCCTTCCAACGTTTGAACTAGTTACTTAAATCTTCGTGAAAGAGAGAGCAACAGTAAAACAATGACATGGAAAAAAATTGAATTAACAACGCAAAAGCACAGTTCGTTGACTGCCTTTCTCACGACAAAAAATGCAACGTTAACAACAGCAATAATATCCAAAGCAAAAGATTCAGTTACAATCATTAAAATTAGCTTGGAAACTCGATATTAAGAACGAATGTCGGAAGTAACAAATTTTAAGGTAAACTCAAAATGTAATACAATAAAATCAACCTTAATGATTTAAATCATAATTCAGTCTAGTATGAAAAGTGAATTCTAAATGTTTGACTTTCTTTGTCGTTGAGAAAGTGACTTCGTACATTGTAAGTAGTTTTATGTCATTTGTTTTTCGTCTTTTGGTAAACGTAAGGATTGCCGTCTTGGTTAAGTTTACTGATAGTTCTTCTTTTTTGCATTATTTTGCGATGGTGTTTAATGCACATTGCGTTACGTTGGATACAGTTACCTCAAGTCTTCTGTTTGTAATTATGGTGAGATTGTCGGCGTATGTAAAAACAATTACCTTTTCGTTTTCTAGTTCTTGTAGCAGGCCATCCATGACAAAACACCACAAAAAGAGCGACAGCACTTTGCCTTGTGTGCACCCACCAACTACTTTAGCTCCTACAGTGCTACTGTACAAAGTAGCTGTTAACGTTTGATTCTTGTTGAGTTAACTCGGTTTTGCACTAGACGTGAGATACGTTTTTTTCCATTGCCGTTGCAATGGAGGTAAAGGTGATATTGTCAAATACTTCTTAAATATCTAGAAAAACACCCAATGTAATATAATTGTATTTGATTGCATTATTGCTAGTTCGAAATTTTTTTAAATTGGTATACATACTGGTTTTGGTGCAGAGGCAAATCCTTTAATATCCCGTACTACTTAGATAAAAAAAATCAAGCTCATCACTTTGTAGATATACATAGGTCTTTCTGGTTTTGGTATACCACCTTTAGTTAATGCAAAAGTGCTCTGGTTCTGATCATTTTATATATTGCGTTTTGTAAAGTAGCAAATCTATTTTGCAGCATGATAGGATCAATTTCATCAGTTCCTGGAGACTAAAAAGGTTTAAACGTATTAATTCTCTATTCTAGGTTTTCAGAATTAATATTTTTTTGTTTCAGTTCTTTTTAAATTTCTGTTTTTTCTGATACATCTAAGTTAAAGTGTTTAGGAATTTTAGTTAACAATAAACCCAAGAAAGAGTTTATGCAGTAGTTTTTGCAGAGTACCTGCAACGCAGAAAAACTTTTGCTTTTGATCAGCATAGAACCGATGTTTCCAGTACGATGCTTGCTCAGAGTTTTTTGGAGTTTTGTTTTCTACGTCTCTACACTATCTTCTCCAAGAGTTTCTTTTTGCTTTTTTAATGTCATTGCTGTATGTCGTAAGACTGTTTCAGTATTTGCCTTAGTTTCCACTTTTTTTGGCTGTGGTAAATATCATTTTACATCCATCGCTTCGTGAACAGGACTTGTATCATTCGGTTCTTTGCTGTCTTTTTTGCATTGACCAGCGCCCGGAAAATAATCCGTAAGAATCTCGATGGTTATTGCTGTACTATTCCCGGGACCCTAGTAAGAATTTTTTGGGTGCCGGAAGGTTCTTAAGATAAATAATTTTGAGCTTCTATTCTCTTCTAAAAATTTTGTTTTGTTTGACGTACCGACTAGCCGCTAATCGGCTGCCTCGTCTGCGCACATTATTTATAAAAATACTTCTTTATGGGTGCATTTTAAAAACGAGAAGCTTGTTCCTTCTCCAGTTTGTCAATCCATTCAAGTATCGAGGTTATATAACTTTGGATTTTTTAGGACTGATAGTGTTTTCAGACAATTTTTTTGGTATGATTGCAAAAGCAATTCCCGTCAGAGTGTAACTCAATCTCTTTTTTTGTTTTTTATTTTGACTCTTTGTCTTTAATTTGTCGGTTGTTTTTGCACCGATGTTATTTTGGCAGTTGATGCATTTGCGTGCGCCGTCTAGTGTCCTTACCTTTGGAGCTGAAACGATTGCCCGATACCCGATTTTTTTTGTTTTTTCAGCTTTCGCCTTGCTGCTCCCGAAAGATTTTTAAGTTTTTCAGGTTTGCGCTCATCAACTGATATTTTTGCGTTCTGCTCAGAATCTTCGTCTTTTTCTCTTAAATTTTCTATATATGTGCCACAAGTACGTAAGAAATAAAAACTGTCGTGCGCAGTGCCTCAATATGCATGGAAGGCTATATACAACAGAATTCGCCTGGTGTCCCGACGTTGAAACTAGTGATAGAACAATAGAAATCTTCTCTTATTTTAAAAGTCTAAAGTTGTATCAAAAACGATTATTTTAAAAGATGTAATTTTAACTCTGCAGTTTCTTAATTCGTCTCTCAAATCATCTGGTATCTCAACATATGCTTTTTGATTTTCCAGACTGATATGATGGTCGCATTTATGATGCTACTGGCTCGTAATCAGGAATATAGTTTTTACAGCGTTAAAACGATTTGTCTTTGTGATTAGCTAATATAGTATTTAAATTACTGTAAAGTTTTTATTCTGTTCTGCACACAAATCACAAAAAACTGCTGATTTTTAAACATCTATTGGCGAAATGTTACTACAACGTGGTAGAGAATAGAACAGATGTAATGAGCTCTTTTTTATCGGAAGAATTACTGTAAGTGTAGAACGCAGATTTTAAATTAAAAATTTATAAACGTTGAAGCTTACAATATTTTGCTAATTTAATAATTTGTGGTTATAGCTTTTATAGTTGATTTATTGAAGCGTTTCTTCACAGCGTAAAAACGTTTACTTTTTTCGAGTTAAAATTCTTGTTTTTTTGCTTTTAACAACATAGTATATTTATTCAAAATTATTTATATACAAAGTTTTTTCTGAAACAAAAGGATGCTTTATTTTGAAAATATTTCTTTTGTGGTCTATTATTTAGTATAAAAACAATAACAATATTTTTTACAAATGTTAAAATGGATGTATTAGAATTACAAAATGAAAATTGATGTTGTCATTGCCAAAGAGTTTTATTCAAAATAAAATGCAATTTTGTAATAATCCCTTTCACAATCTTCTCTCTCACCGAGGAACTACAATGTGACGCAGCTGACAATACATTTTTAGTTATGGGCCTTGAAGATATTAACCTTAATGACATTATCGTGAAATCTGCTAATAATTCGAGTGTTAACAATATAGCTAATTTCAGAATAAGCAACAATTATACAAAAACTTGTTTTGTATACACTGTTTGTCATTACCAAATGTTTTTTTGAACTTGTGTTGACTGTTCATTAAAAATGTTTGTTTTTATAAAAAACTTTAAAAATTACATTTCTAGTGTATTACAATTGTATGTTTTAAATCATAAATTTTTTTTAAATTTTTACTAAAAAAATTTGCGTATGAACAAAAATTGAAACTTTTAATAAAACAATAAATATACTAAAAACAAAAAAAGTAACACAATTTTTTTGTAAGACTTGTTTTGTTTTTTATTATTTTTTATAGCAACGGTTGTCTCATACTTAATAAAACTAAAGCAATAAGCTTTGCTAAATTGTGTGTTATTCAACGACTGCAAATTTTCTGTATATTAAAATGTTTAAGCAAAATTTTATGTATTTTATATCATTGCTCAAAAATGTTTTAATTTTTCAATGTTAATTATTTCACATACAACATCGACATTAGTAGGAACAACATTTGTTAAGAAACGACTTTTACAAAATTGTGAATGAAACGTTTACGTTGTAATTGAACATTTTTCTCAAATTGTATTTTGTTTTCAATAACCAAATCTTTTTGATACATTACTTTGTCCTTAAACTGAATTTGAAATTATGAAAACTAGTGATTTTTACGCAAAATTTCTAGTTGTTTACCAAACTACTGTCTTGAAAACGCAATGTAATTAAAACGGGTTTATTACACTACAAACTTTAAAAAGTTTGTTAATACTACGTTTATCTATGGTTACAAACAGACAGAACAACAAATAATTTGTCCTACGTAGAGAATATTAAGCCGCAATATCTAAATTGCAATTTGACTGTTAAGAGTAATACATAATTATACTGTAAAATATAAGAAAGTAAATATTATGTAATAAGAATTACAGGAAAACATAATTGCAAATTTTGTTTATATAAATTTTTAACATTTTCATTTAATTTAATTCTATCTAAACTAATAATATACATACAATTCACCTAATAACCATAAAAAAAACATTTAATCAACAATCAGTTCCAATTTAAAAACACATATATTTTAACATAAATAAAAATGCATAATTTGCAAATTATGATTATATAAACCGACATTTAAATTGTGTTTTGATATATTTAACACCATAAATAATTTCTCAAAACATTAAAAAAATGAGTCGGACTGTTAAAGCTTAAATAAAACAATATTTATTTTAAAGTTTGTACAATAATATTCTTAACAGATTTTTATATAATTTTTTTAAAAAGTACTAAACAACAGCTGTTAACTTTATTAAATTGTTACAACAAAGTGCAATTTTATTTATAAAAATATTACACTATTATTAGAGTAAATAGTTTTGTTTTACAAAAATATTACATTTAATACATTTCATGTGGTTAATATTTATTTTAGTTTTCATTTGTTATTTTTAACAATTATTGATTTTATGTACGTACAAATGTATGTAATACAGTTGTTATAAAATTATTTTGCTATTTTCTGATAGTGAATTTAATTATAGATTAGATTGATTCTTATAATTTGCTAAACAAAATGTAGTATTATTTTTGTCAAACAACAAATAATTAAATTGTAGTGTGCAAATATATTTATTTACTGAAAATAACAAATTGATGTATGGCATAAAATGTACAAGTAAATAATTTTTTTTTAAAAAAACATTGTAATTGCGATTACTCGTAACAAAACCGAATTTAATTTTTTTGCAATGTTTTTAAATATAGCAACAGCAACCCTTGTTAATTTTATCTTATCTTCAAATTAAAAATACATTTTAAAATTTTTAACATAAATTAACCATTTGGGAATAATAAAAACATTTAAATACCGTTACGTACGTTTTTTTGTGTTGTAATATCTATAATAATTATTATTGTACGAAAAAATACTAGCAAAACATTCATAACTTAATAGTTTAATTTATTTTTGTTAAATGTTGTATAAAATTTTGAAATACGTAGATATTTAAAAATAGTTAAAATTAGTATGATTTTTTCCTTATTGTTTTAGTCTTATTTTAGATACTATAGAGTTAATTAAGTATTTAAAAATGCCAAGTATTAGTAACGTACATAGTAAATTGAACACTCGTTATTTGTTGATCAACATCTGAAGTTTTTTAAATAGTAAAAACTTTTTTTTAATTTATTTATAAACTTTAAACTACCTGACATTATGAAAGTTATTTAAGAAATAAAAACATAGTTGTAAAAATATTTGCCATGTATATAATGCTACAATAAGAAATACTAAAGAATTAGGTGCTGATTGTAAGGACCATCCTTTCAAATACAGGAAAATATAAAGTAACTTACGTAAAAGTCCTGCAGATCTTCCTGGGCTTGCCAGGCGAAGTTTAATGTTGGTTTTCTTTGAAAGACAGTGTGGGGAAGTTGTACGAACACTTAACTTTGAATTTAACATGCGTAAAATACAAAGTCTCCATAGAAACAAACAGTTACAAAAACTTTTATATACTTTTTTGTGTACATGATAGAAAGCTGGCACATTGTTTAACCGATCGTAAAGAAAAGTGGAACTTTTCTCGCTATCAACACTTTTCGCACTATGTTAGTTAATAACCAATTTTATGTATTTCATTTGTCAACGTAAATTCTAAACGAACAATTTGTTAAATTAATAAATATTACACTAAAAGAACAACGCAGACACTGACAGAATTATGATTTATTACTTAGCTGACGCTGACGTTTTAGAGGTTAAAGATTGCTCTTCAAAGTACTAATATTTTTTAAAAAATGTTTACTTTATTTTTTATGCTATTCTTGACATAGACTTCTGCAACAAAATTACTACGCCAGTAGCCTTAACTGCGCAAAAATTTTATTTTTGAAAATTTTGTTTATACCAATGGGTTTTTTTGTGCACTCTATCTATAAAATACAAATGGTCTGCAATGGTCCACATTTTTAGTTTTAAATTAGAATACTTTTTGAAAAACTCAATCTCGTTAACTCCATCTTCCAATGTAACTGTAAAGACTCATATCTTTCTTTGTTTTTGTGTCATGTCATGCTATGATCAAAATATGCGCGCAATCTTCTATATTATTTACTTTTAGTTTTTTTAGTTTCAGTAAACACTATCTTCATAAATTGAAATCAGAAGTTTTTTCTAGAAACTTTTTTAGATTATCTATCGACAAAATTCTACATTTTTTTGCTACATAAGCGTCATTTTAACGTTTCACGTAAGTTTTTTATATGCAGAAATATTTACATTTCCGTTTGTTTGTAAAGTACTTCTCAGCGTCGGATAAACTGACCATAGGTTAAAACTTTAAAAGTTGTTTTCTAAGAGTGTTTAAAAATCAGTGCTAATAAATTTAAATAAATAAATCAAAATTTTTCAACATAATACGCAATTACAATATTTTTATTTGCCCTTTGCAATTTTTTTTCATTTCTCTAGAAACAGAACTACTGATAAGTTTTCTCGTACTTTGCTTTAGACTTTTTAGGTAATAAACGTGACACTGCTTCTAATACCAATTGTATTTTTTTAAATTTTTATTTAAGTGATTTATTCTTTATGAACGTTCATTGACAAATTATTTATTTAGTCATATGTTTTGTTACTATGTAAACGAGTGCTCAGCATATTTTGATAACATATTATTTTTTAATACTCATAAAAGCGTTAATTACGTTAAATACATTAAAAAAGTAATTTTACGCCTGTTTGATAAGATTGTTTACGGCAAAACTTTTTTTTAGAAAAAAATTTGGTTGAGAAATGAGCAGATAGCTTCTTCCTCTTAGATGCTTTGTATTATAGAGTCTCAGTTGTCTTAGTTGTCGTTTGATTTATTGTCAGAGTAGAACGTATTTCGTCAAATACGAACTGTTTGGCCCCCGCCGTTTAGCCTGCGGATGTTTCGCCCCCATACAGTTTCACCCCTGACCGTTTCGCCTCCGAAAGTAATAGAAAATTTTGAAAAAAATATTTATTTAATAATACATATTACAAAATATTTTAAAATTCAAAATTATGAGCAATTCCTAACAAATAGTTCATAGTATCTATCATACCATAAGTATTTACAATATTTTTAATTCTTGTTGAAATAGCACTATATTTTTTGATAATTTTTGGTCTAACACCTAATAATAATTGAGAAATTTCATATCTGTGTAAAGACTGTTGTTTTTTAAACTATTTATAAATTAAAATATATTTGAAAATAAATTACCGCAAGTACTTTAAAAACCGCGATGCCAGCCTTCTATGTTATTATTCGTCCTGTGGCGATTAGTTAAGGTTCTGCTATACACATTCCACATTTCAATAGGAAATTGAGGAGCTCGCCTTTGTCTTCTGTTTCTTCGTCCTATATAACAATCCTCAAAATAATATATAATGGGCAGTGCATCTTGTGCAAAGTTTTCGTTTTCTATGAGCGCGTCAAATTGATCCGCTACTGATTCGACCGGTATAAACGCGAATGCAGCCATTTTTCCAACCCATAGAGCGAATTCATGTGATTCATTATATTGTACCTGAGAACGGAAAAATAAAATTGTAATTATTACACAAGTTTTATTTATAATTTTATACCGGGCTTTTTTTTCTTTATTGCACATTACATTTTCCCTATGTGTAATTTAAAAAAAAAGTCAATACACGGATTCAATACATTTATTTTATTGAATAGACATTTAAATTATGGACAGGTACAACAAAGATGAAAAAGTGGCAATAATAACGTGGTACCAGAACAATAATAGTTTGAGAAGCGTTCGCAACCTATTTTTAATCTATTTTCCTAAAAGGCTCATACCTTGTGCGAAATACGTCACCTGTGCATTGACAATTCTTTTTTAATTGCACATATGGAAAAGGTAATGTGTAATAAAGAAAAAAAATCCCGGTATATGTAGACCAGAACTGGGTAGTCTAGAATGTAAGTGTAAATATTCGGTATTTGATAGTTGGGTATTTTTTTTTGTATCCGACTCAGCTCTGATATGCATATGTATTATTTAAAAAAAAGATTTATTAAACTAACCTGTAGACCTTCGCTTTGAACACGGCGGTAAATACTCTGACACAAGTGAAAAAAGCATCCTTCTACTTGTATTCCAGGACACTCTTCTTGAAATGCTGATATTGCTGCCTGCTCGAAATCCATTAGAACTGTGGTTGGGTGCAATCCTGGTCGAAGGGTTTTAATCTCTTGTAACAACTTTTTGTACGACGCTTTTGTTTTGTTTGAAATTAAGGCGTATATAACAGGTAGCACAGTATCGAACTGTCTAACATGTATTGAATATAACTAATCAAAAAGATTTGGCGATGTACTAAATGTGCCATCAACGTACCGGTTTTCGCTAGCAGATAGTAATCTAAAAATTTTTTGTGTTGAAAATATTAAAATTCTCTGAGGAAGCAATTCGTTTTGTAAATCATAGAGAAGAAATTGTTCTATGTGTCCATCCGTTTCAATAGTTTGATAGGCTTGAGGTATAATTAAGTTTTCCAATTCCGTAGACACTGTGGGCATGCCTTCTTCTTTTTTCTTTCTCTGAATGACTTTTCTAACGGAATCTTTTTTTGGGAGTAGTGTTGACACGTTAGCATGTACATTTTCTAAAACAGTCGCCATGAGCTGCTATGGATTCTTACGATTATTCTGAGCTCAATCTTTCATTTCTGATAAAACGCGAATTGCCGCTGGTCTTCCGGCTTGGGCTGCATGCGTATATCCGGTAACAATCTTTGCAACGTTAATGGAATAGTCCAAACTCTACCATTCGTTACGTTTTTTACATACCCATATTGAATGACTTCTGTCGCTCGTGTATTTCGAAAAAACATAAATGTAGTTTTCTTCGTCAACAAATTTTCTTCCTCTTCGCTTTGAAAAGACGAAACTCATCTTGTCACTATAATTTAATGCACTACGCTCAATAAATAACAAGGACTGATTGTTTTGGGTAAGATTTGAACGTATTTATACTTAATGTGGCACTAAACATTTTATTTTCACAAAGTATTTTACCTAAACGATCTTGCTTTATGAGGAATATCAATAGCTCCTCATTAACAACAATCACTAATCCCGTAATTCAGAAAATGCCTATTATGTAGGGGATTTTTGCCGCACATTGAAAGACAATGAGCCGAATTCATTTACGTTAATTAACATTTAAAGACGTTTTTAAAATTTTATACCTACGATTTTGGCTATTAATTAAAAAAAATATTAATTCATTAAAATCTCAGGTAATGAATACCTATACTAAAAAAATGAAAAAAATTCGGATTAATGTTATTAAATTTTACTGATTAAATTGGCTAAATGGGTCGAGATCGAATCAAGACCGGAAGCGAAACTGCGGGGGCGAAACGGTGGGGGCGAATCGGTACCAGAGACGAAACGGCGAAGGCGAAACAGTGGAGGCAAAACGTCACATAACCGTCTAAAAGACCTAAAAGAGGGTGGGCAAGCGGTATTGCTTAAAAAAATTTTTAATCCTGTGATACTATAAGAAAACGTTTACGGCTTCTCAACGTAAAATTTTGCAACATAAAAAAGAAACCGCTGCTGTCTAAAACCACGTTAAAAAGATACTAATTTGAGCTAAAAAAATTTGAATCGCGAATGGAACAATGTAATTTTTTTTAACAAAGTTTTTTTGGTCCGTTCTTCTGTCATTCATACCTGGTGTACTCACATCAATAAATTCGTCTAGCGGACAATAAAATTTATTTATCTAATAGCTTACAATCATCTTGATTGCAGCAGGCAGATGCACCGCCTTTCGGCATTACATCTCCTCCTGAATCGGTATTTCAACAACAAATGATCCTACATTACAATGCTATTTTATCCTAATTCTTCTTAAAATTACATGTAATTGATAACTAATACTAACCTAGTTGTAACTTTCCGGATTTGCAGGTCGAAGTTAGATGCTCCTTTCGGTGTATCTAGCTTCGCTGCATTTCCTTCCAGCTCGTTCACTTACATGTTAACCTAACTAACTTATGCTAACTTATCGGCTAAGTCAAAACAAAAGAAACGAAATTAAATTAAAATCAATATAAAACAATGTAAAAGCAAAGCAAAATAAAGTAAGATTAATTTAATAAATAAAGGTGAATAAACAACTTAAATTAAAATTAAGTAAAACAAAGTAAGAACAAATACAACAAATGAAGTGAAATAAAACAAATAAAGTTGATAAATAAATGAACATAAAATAGAACACAAGCTAACAATGAAATTAAAATACAAGTGAAACAAAATTAAACAAATAAAGTTGATAATTAAATAAATAAACAAAATAAACAAACAAAAAAAATAAACACACAAATAAATAAACAAAAATAAACAAATAAACAGACAAAATAAACAAAACAAAGTAGAAACTTAAAGTATAATAAAATAAAGTACAAGTCCATTTTGCTTAACCTAAGATCGTAGCAAAGTTGTCCCAACGCACTGCGTAGGCTCCGTGGCCTCACTTCCGCACCTTGGCGTCCGCGTGACGCTACCCGCACTTAACCCGTCCGTTCGCGTCACTCTTGTCCTTTGGTGCCGTTGGACCCTATCAACACTCTACGATCTGCCTAACCTAACTTAATTTTATTTGACTCTCCATCGAAACAAGCAGCTACGACCGCGTCCCGTCTAGGCGGCGTGCCCCCCCTCTCCGGGACGCATCCCTCAGGCGCAGATAGGGCAGCCCCTCACCCTCGAGAGGGCGACGATGTACGGTTTTCGCAGCTCGTTCACCGTCGAGTCCTAAATCTAACCTCCCGTCCCTACACCGGTAGCGTCCGCGGCGTTTCGGTTCGATCTTTTCTCGGGTAAGAAAAGATCTGGTGTCATCTAGCGGACCGTCAAACATCTGGTGAAGGTGCAATTTAAACGCTGCAAAATGGTCAAAATATATAAAAAAAACTTTATTACTGGGTTACAAGTAACGGCATATATGGACTACTGCAAGAAGACAACGATCTAAAACATCAGAGTCATTTTTGAACAGCGTGGAAACAAAAAAATTACCTTAAATGTACTAGATTGGCCATCGTACTTAAGCTTTGAGAAAAGAAGATCTGGATTCTAATACAATTAATTTACTTATAGTTTGACTTATTTGAAGGTTTTTCTTTTGGATTTAGCAATTAAATTAGTAGAAAACATGCATCAAAGGCTTCAGTCAATTATTAATAATGGAAGCGACTAGACAAGTTATTAATAATAAGAGACCATTGTTTTTTGTTGTATAAATATACATATATCAACTAATTAAAGCATTAATTAAAGTTTAAAGATGTTGCAAACTTTTACTATAGTAGTTGAGTTTTTAAAAATGTGTTGGCGTATATATATTGTTATTTTATCTATTTTAAATTTAATCAACGGATTACTTAGTATTAAATGCAGTAATGATTTTGTAAGATGCACTTGCCTGAAATGTTTTTGTTACCATCAAACTTTACCCAAAATGAAGTAAAAGCAGGGGTAGCTCTAATATCAGAGAGTGACGTGGGTAAAGCACTGACTATAAATTATCGTATTTTTAATGTGTAAATTATAACTTATTTAAAAAAGCACCAGAACGTACTTACAGGTGTTCGTTTACACCGCACACATGTAAGATTACAAAAATGCTATTTATTTTAGGATCGACGTTTGTCAAGTACAGTGCACGCCGCTCATTGAAATTACGGATAATGTTATCAGTCGGGACGTATGCTACTACATAAAAAAACACCGTTTATAGTAATCATAATTTCAGTTAATGTAATCAATTTTCTTCTCAGGTTTGCTTCTATACATAAATAATGATCTACTTTGCAGGAATTTTTTAGCAAAATTTTTGCATTACGCTTGTTTATAGTAAAAAATTGTATCATTGTACCCTAAAAATATTTGTAAATAGGTTATCTTCAAAAATTAACTTGAACAGCAGATGGGTTCTTAGAATAACAACATCATATAACTACGTCTTATGTGATGACGTTTTTTATTTATTTTTATTTTTAAAGTCAACAAATTACTAGGAATAAATGTGTACTTCTTAGAACAGTAAATTAAACATACGTTATTTTTTATTTCTTTTTATTAACAGTGTCTACAAACTATTTATTGCTACCGGCCCGCAGTTTTTGCTTTATTTGACTTACAATTTTAATTTTTTTTAAACGTTTTATAAAATTTAGTGTCTATTATTATTCTACTAAACGGCGTGCACTGTATAATGTTAACAATATTTATAAATGTAATATCACAGTAAATACACTAAACTCTCTAGATAAGCAACATACTGTACTATAAATCTGATGTACACAATAGAAAAATCATATGATAATATTTGTAAAATAAATATAGACGGTTTTAACCCCTTTCGATTGACAAAAAAATCTGAGAAAAAATCAAATTTATGGTTTAAAACTTTCTTTCTAGTATTAAGTAACCTTATTCCTAAAAACCAAAACAAATTCACGAGTTTATTGCAATTATATCACAAATACGACTAATTAGTTGACAAATAGTATCTGAAATAAGTAATATAATGATATATAATAAATCTCTTAAATTTAAAGTTTTATTTAAGGTAAATGGTGCAACTACAGGTGCATTTGTAATCGAAATCCCGTAAGCTTTTTTATTGTAGTAATTTGTATGACCTACTTGCTACAACAACAATTTAAAAAAAAGAAGTATTTCAATTCACCAAGAAATTAGTAAACGTAATTGATTAAATATGTTAATAAATGCTAGAACAAAAGAAGAATGTTGAATCTAACGGCAAACGGTCCAGGCGTAATAACCTCAGCGACTCTTTTCATAAACATCGGCTAACTTCACATTCAAATTTCGCTCAATATAAATCGACTGGGTGTTTTGGTTCTGAAAACGCTGCTAAACATTAAATTACATGTTTTTATTTGCAGTTTAAGTGTAAATTTCAAAAACGTGAACACAGAAGAAAAGAACGTTGTTACGTCACTTGAACACTGCCAACTGAATCTAAACTGAATGATGCAAAACATGTAGTGATATTATTTTTTTAGTAAATTATATTAGAAACATTTATACAAAAATTTTAATAAAAGTGTTGTCAACTTTTTTAACAAATTTTAAACTACGTTGCTTACAACACATAGACATCGTGAATACATCTCAAAGACGTCAAGCCAAGATATTCAAGACATCTTGCAGACATCTCATTACGTCTTTAAATATCTTTAAGACATACTGAAGACGTCGAATGCTATTAAACTGTACATCTTGAAGACATCTTATTTAGACATCTTTAAGATATCTCCACAGAACTCGTTTAAGACAAAAAGTATTTTTAGTAAAACTGCACATGCAATGAAACACTAAATATAAAACACTTTTTTATTGTACGTCATACTTTTTTTTCATAAGAAAACTTCTATTGGAGGTTCTTTTCACGTAGTTCTCAATTGAAATTTTAGTATTTTTTTGTGATTTGCACAACCCGGCTTGTTCAACGAAACCTAAAACTTATATTTTTATTTAATCTAAATTAGAAAATATGTTAATTTGTATAATACAGTTTTTTATATAGATTGGACGACTATTTTATTGATTTATATGTCGAAACTGTATACAATATCAAATTGCGTTTTAGCTGACGTAAATCAGAGAAAATAATTCAATTTTGTATTATTTTTATATTTTACTTACGAATTTTTAAAATAATTAAGTTACAAAACGACTTGTTGCCCTTTCTTTCCATCCAGCTGTACCTGAGAGTATAATAATTTGTACCATTATGAAGCTCAGCGTCCTTTTAATAAAGAACATAACTAGTATCATCCTCCTAGTTTGAATAACTTAGTAACCTAAAAAGAAGAAAAAATAAATCGTTTCTTTTGAATTTCAAACATAAGAACAAAATTGTTAGTAGAAGCAATAGCTAACATAAAATTTAACTGTATATTTTATTTATTTTACTCTTTGAAGCAATCATTTTTTGTTCTTATGACATTTAAATATATTTACTATAGGCGTGAGGGTGAATATCAACTTACAGCATTTTTAAAATCATTTTCATTATCAAGTATTTTTTAGAAATTCTGAAACTTCTCTTTGTTTATGAGAAAATTTATTCGTGGTAGATTAAATAAACTACTAGTAATAGGTTCCTGGTTATTTAGCTTAAATTGCTCCATTAATTTTTTTTTTCACTTTTTTACCTCTGAGAGATCCAGTTACCAGTCCTCGTAAAATGTGGTTTTGTTGCATTAAGGTTTAGAAATTGATATCTGAAATTAAACAAAAAAATGTTTGTACTATATAAAATATGAAATGCGCAAGGGAATTATCCAGAATGGAAAATTGTAGTAATAGTTAATATTTTTACGGTCAATACTAAACAACTACATATTTAGTTTCTATAATTTTAGGAGGTGGTGTTACCACTTCTTCACTTATTGAACCTCTCACGTTTTAGACACTGGTATCCTTAAAACTGTATAAAATGTGCCAACACTAAATTCTAAAAATTCCCGTAATGTATCTTAAAAACACTTAAAATTCTATCTTGCCAAACGTTAAAATAATATAATATACGAACCGACAAACGCTTTTGATATAACTTCGCCTTAAAAAAAACTTTAAAGAATCTTAAAACAAATATCTTTAAACCGTCCTAAATCAGACGTCTTTAAGATGCTTTACGGTAGATATCGTCAAGACGTCTTTTTTTAGAGCCACAGACGTTCAAACAGGAAACAGACATAAAGCAGACACCTTGAAGTTGTTGTGTGCTGTCTGTGATCTAACAATACAAGTATCTACTTATATAATTTTGATATTGAGAGAGACGAGTTCTGCGTTTAAGCGACATTTCTAAAATCAACTCTCCGACTTCGAGCAACTAGTGTTGATTTTTTTTTAATAGCACGACCCTACCTGTGTTAAGTCATTTTTGATAAATTTAGTAAGGTGTTTAGTTTGTATGTTTGATTTATAATTTTGACAAATTTTGACAAAAAAAATTAATGAAAGTTAAATTGATTAATTTTTAACTTATATATATTTTTGAGACAATGATAAAGTCTGTTTTAAAATTTTTCTCAAACATTTTCAACAATCTTATCTGTGAGAGTGCAACATTCTTTAGTAATTCTACGTCCTTTTTTTAGTATATTTAATTTATTGATACTTTTTTATTGTACGTTTCGTATTTTAATATAATATTTTAATTAAATTATAAAACAATCAATATTCTAATTTTTATTAAACGCCGACTTTAAATAATTAAATAAATGTACTGTTATAAAATAAATTCAAAAAAACGTTAAATATAAGTCTTTTTAAAAAATGTAATTTAAAATATTAAATTTTTGTATATAACAACAATTTCTAATAATTGCTATAAACGTGTACGCAATTTTAACTTAACAAACTCTGAACATTTAAATATAGCACTAATCGATAGTTTATTAATAACTTTCTGTATCTGTCTATTTATAACAAAAATTTAATTTTGATGTTCGTTGATCTTTTGTTATATTTTGCAACAAAAACTTTTTAATGTTTACTATTATAATAAAGTAAACATAATTAAATTGTATCTTCATCAAATTTTGCTTTGTTTTATTATCTTTTAGTTTATTTTTAAAAAATATGTTTTAATTTTTTTTTTGAGACTTTTTAAGATTAATGAATAAGTACTATTGTAAATTAATTTGTTTTTAAATCAAAATTTCTCTAATTTTACAGCTCTAAATGGTTTAAATTATTTGAATATGATTTACAAATTAAACTATAGCATTTTCAAACTATTACACAACGTGCAATAAAATCATTGCTTTGTTTTTGTTTAAAAATATTACTATTAAAACAATATTCATTTTTTAATAAATCTAAAAGAATGAAAACAGCACTATAGTGTTTTATTTAACTCTATTAACTCATTCAATAATAAAACAAAAGAAACTGTCTAAAAAATAAAAAAAATACTCCTAAGACGGAAGACAGAAACGTTGCAACAGCACGAGTAATTGTAGTAGACTTAATTAAAAGTATTCATTTTATACCAACGCTTTTTTATATATTGTAACAATTATTAAAACTAATTTATTTAAACTAAAAATATGTACACATTTATAACTAACCGAACTAATTAAATCTCAGGGTATTTAATAAAAACACTTACACTAATTTATATAGCACTATCACTCGAAAGATAATGTCCGCGGATAATTTCACACATTTGTTTACATTAAAGTCACGTACAAGGTTGTACTCCGTATATTTATCTCGACACGCATTAATCACTTATTTATTTAAACTTGAATAACCTTCTTAACACTGCCGATTTTGAATTATTGAAATAACTCCTCTATGATTCATTTGTATCGCTTTTAAATATATTTTGGCAATCCTTCGTGAATTTTCGATATCTTTCGGTGAACGTAAATGGTTAAAAACTTTGTGCAGGCTTTCGAACTTGAGAATAATTTTTCGAACTTTTAATATTGTTATGAAAAACAATACTAGGTTAATTTATTACGTTTTTTAAAATTATATTAAATAATATTTTTTGTTTAGTGTTAAATATTGAATCTACCAATAGGTCAAAAAGTATATTTTGTAATCTCAAAATTTGAATAAATCCTTCGACATTAAACTTAAATTTTTATAAACCCAATAATTTTTAGTTCATTTTAATTTTTCGTAAAATTAAAAACCTTTATTTTGACATTTGTAATAAAATTATTATAATAAAATTTTATTACAGACAAAAATGATGTGATATAAAAACATACTACAAAGCAGCAATTGCATTATTAATTTGCTTTTCTCGTGTAATTTACAGAACAAGTAAGTGCTTACAGTTCACAGGTAAACTAAGGTCAATACAATGAACATGTTTTGTTCGAGTAGTTATAATGCGCTATTACAGTTGTGCATATCAGCTCAACTCCGCACTTCAATGTAAGTTGAGCATTTGTACCAATTAATTTCGAAACGAAACATTCTAATTACAATTATACAGGTTTAATGTATCTCATTAAAAAAAAAACATAAACAAATAATTAAACTTTACAGATGTAAAAAAAATAAAAATTGTAAACGTATAAAGTAATAAAGTAAAATAAATATCAATTATTCTAATAAATACACGATTTGAAATTAAAAAATAGCGTAAGTAAAACGTTCAAAAAATTAACGTTTAAGCAAAATCAACTAACTTTATTGCAAAAATTTAATAAACATTAATCTACACGTAATGACGTTTGCCACAAGATACAATATTATATTACAAAACGAGAATTGTAAGAAGCTTATTATATGTACTAGACTTTTTCTTTCTTTTACTTTCATCCACAAAAATAAACATCGTAAATGTAACATTTATTTATTTAATTTGTCAAAATGACGTCTAGTAATTCGTTTCCATGGTTACTTAACCCAATTAAGTAACAAGGCTAATATGACAAATTCAATTTTTTATAGAACTAAAGCGTAATTTGTTTTCTCTATTTCGACATGAGAATTAACGATTCTTACACTAAAATCCGTGTAAGAATAATCAAATTCTTACAGGAATTTTAGTAATGTTAGTTTTTTCAAAGTTGGTATCTCTACATCCTAAGTTGACGTTACATGAAATAGAAATCAAAATTATTTCAACTTAACAATTGAAATTAAAATTTTGATGCCAAGATAAAATAAAAACGTGCTATTAATTCAAAGTATTTACTTATAAAGGTATAAAGAGATAATTTTGTATGAGATTTTAGGTTAACATATAAATTTCAATATGTCAAAGTGTAAGTGTTGCCAATTCAATAAAATATAAAAGTTTCCCAATGTTGTTTTAAAATTAAAATTTTACGAAAAATATTCAATATTGTATCGAAATAGAGAAAATAGTATAAAGCACACGTCATAGAATACGTTTCAATCACTCGACCGCTTCATAAACTCACCGCTGCGCGGCTCGTGTATGAAACCCGGTCTCGTGATTGAAGCGCGTTCATTCTATAACTTGTGTTTTAATATACTATTCTACTTCAAAAAACATATTTTAGTTCTATTAGTTCTAGTTTTATGATACAAACCATTCTTAATGACTTTTTACAATTTTGTTTTACAATTCATTTGTTAGCTGTGACTCCACCAACTGAGTTCTCTTTGTTCAATAAAGCGCATTATTAGTTGTACTCCAGTTGTTTTCTTATTATGTTTCTTATTCTATCTTTTTTTTATTTATGGTAATTTAAAGGTATTTCGACCTTAAACCACTAATACCCTGGTACGTTAGCTTTTTGCTACGTTGTTGTGTTTACAAATGATTGAATAATTGTATTTGTTATAGAAATCTGATGACTTTAGTAGTATCCGCGTTGTCGTAAGGTGCTTCTTTTAGTGTAGTCGGGACCTTGAATTGTCGCCTTTTGTTGGTGTATTTATTGCACTCTGTTATGACTATTGCAAGATTCGCACATGATGGGCTCTGTCTTTTGTATTAGTTAGCTGTGTGTAAGTTCAGTGGGTACTATTCGCAGTCTTGTGATGACAGCTTGCGTTTTCCTTTCTTCCGGTACTGTCCATTGCTTTACGTTTTCTTTTATGATTCTTAGTTTGGTGTTAGTTTTTCTTGTCTATTTTTGTTGCCATTCATTTTGTATTTTTTGTTTTATTACAGAATTTACGTTTCCCTTCTTGTAGCTTGATCTATATTTTCTTGAATGTTTTGTATGTAAATATTTTTTGTGTATACGTTTTGTTTGTTTCTAACGTGTTCGAACAAGTTTGTCAATTGTTCGGTTAATATAAGCAAAGCGGCCTACTTTATAGTTCAGCTAGTGAACTGGGACCCCAGAATCCTCTTCGGTTTGAGCTCCAACTGGAATTGGCGTTCCAGCGTCGGGGTCCCGGTTTTATTGCGGACGGTCAGAAATTCCCTTTGAATGTTTATTTACAAACCGACAACGGATTACAAACTTAATTAAAACAAATCAGTCTTAACAATAATAAATAAATAACGGTTTTCTAAATATAAATAATTCAAAAATACTCATAAAAATAAACTAAATACGGTTCTATAGCACAACTTAATTTAACAACGGTTTTCTAAATATAAATAATTCAAAAATACTCATAGAAATAAACTAAATACGGTTCTACACTACAAACGAACTGAAATTTGTTACAACTTAAAGCTTTCGTGTTTTCTCGTTTTTGAATTGGAACTGTAAAACTTTCAGTAGAGTTTTCATCTTCTTTCGGTAGTACAGCATAATCATTTCATCAAAGTTAAACACGGTATGTTTGCTTGAGTCAATATTGAACTAGCTTGATTTCGTAATCTTATTACATCAGTAACAGAATTAGCTCCGTCGAGAAAATCACTCATATACGTTTGAGATAAGAGCGGTTGATCAAATTTTGGATACTAAAAAAAGTTTTCAAAACCTACGCGTTGCAAACGTTTAATAGCAAGAAACGAAAAACTTTTTAACCCATAAATCACAGTATTAAGTTTGTAAATTTAAAGGGCTTCTTGTAGAGTTTTTTCTCCATAAGATACATTGATAGTACCGCTGAACAAAGTTAACAAGAATTTGTGTGTACATTTTTTTACAATCTACTATTACTACTACTTGAAAACCTCTAAATTGAAGATGAATAGAAAATAAAAGATGTTGAATAAGTAGACCACAAAGTTGGCAATCATTTAAAAAAGTACCTTTGTTTGTAACCGCGATACCATCAAATACCACTCTTAATTTTGTGGTTAACGAGTTTTTGTAAACAATTTGAAAGTGAGGTAAAAAATAAATAACAAAATTTTTATTAGCCATTGGCTGAATAAAGATTTTTTACTTGAGGATGTTTTAGGAGACGACGTTCTGAAGAAGTAAATCTAGAAAATGCACTATCAAACAAGTTACCAAGATTAGCAAAGTTTTTATAAAAAGGAATAGACACTATAAAAATTCCCTATGATCCCTAGCTACATTATCGCAGAAATGTTGCTCAAAGAATTGCTCTTCGATTGATAAAAGAGATTTTAAATTGTTAGGTTGAACTTGATCTAATGTAAAAAAATGGTTTACGCGTTTATATAATTGGGTATCTGAAAAACAAAGAATTATTAATGATATTTAGTCTTCATTTTCTGCAAGACTGGAAGATTAGTACCCAGCTAGATTTGTTTACTGCATGGAAGATATTAAAAATGAGCAACTCCTATTATTAGGTCAATGTTATCTGGTACATTAAATTTTTCATCAACCAGGTTTACGTTCAGTGAAATTTGTAAATTTGATTCGTTGAATGGAATTTTGAATGTAATGTCAGAAATAACTAGACAGTTTATGTTTAGTTGGTAACCATTGTGAACTGATTGCAACTTTAAAAGTACAAAGTCAATTAAGTTTATGGGGGCAGAGTTAAGCCCTGCAATTTGAAGCGATACGTTTTATTTGGGTAAATTTATGTATGAAAGTTTTTTATTTGTTGATATGCAATCTCTTAAAGTGTCGAAATTTCAAACAAAGATTTTACCACAATTTGACTGAACGATTTTTATTTTTTATTTTCTTACAATATGTGCACTGTGATATCTGAAAATGTTTAGATTTTTATATTCAACCGATACTGGAGTCAATTGAAAATCACAGAAAATAAATAAATTAATAAAATCAGATATATGAACTATGAAAATTTTTTTTTAGAAGCTATCATTTTTTATCTTTAAAATACTACGTTGGTTGAGTTGATATCTAGTAGAAAAATTAGAGCCAAATCACAAAACACAAAAAAAAATTAACAATAAAAAGAACCGACTTAAAAAATGCACTAAAAAGTAAAAAATTATTAATTTAATTTTACCAAACTGAAATGGGACTACTCCTGAGGATACTTCTTTTAATAAAAAAAAATAATTGAAATCGGTCACGCTGGTAAAGAATGATCGCTGAACATACTATAACGTTTATTATTAAAACTAATTAATTTTTTTATACTAAAAAATATGTACACATTTATAACTAAGCGAACTAATTAAATCTAAGAATATTTAATACAAAGATTTACGCTGATTTATATAGCACTATCACTGAAAGGTAAAGTTCGCGGATAACTTCTTTTTATTTAAACACTAACGCTTGTTTACATTTTTTTCCTAATGTTTTTTTAATGCCAAAGTTTCCTCTTGATGTACCATCGTGGAGATGCTTCAACACTTCTGACACCCAGCTCTTTGGCACTACCAACTGTAGTCTGTTTCCCGTGCCTTTGACACTTTTTAGGGATTGCTTAAAAAGACCGTCTTCTACTACCAAAAAGTCCTATTGCGCCCAGTACGTTTTGATGTTTTTGTCCAAAGCACTCACTTTTTCCCAGGTTGGTCGGCAGTTTTATTTCCAGTCCAGGAGTAGTTTTATTTCAGGATCGTTTTCTTGTTCGCGACGCAACTGCTCAGGTTCCCCCTCATCATAAACCATAGCAATTCTCCGGAGGCATTTGACTTTTTTTTCAAGTCGCGAACAATGGTTACAGTCCGCTGGACATGGTCTTCTGGACAAGGCATTAGCGTTCCGATGACTGCATCCGGCACGGTGTTCTGTGTCATAGTCATATTCTTGCAGTCTCTCAATCCATCTTGCCACTTGTTCTTTTGAGTTACGGAGCTGCAATAGCTATTTTAAAGCAGCGTGGTCCGTTTTCAGTAAAAATTTTCGTCCATACAAATACTTGTACAAATGTTCTATGGACTTGACGACTGCTAACAGCTCCCTCCTAGTCTTGCAATAATTCTTTTCTGGTGTGTACAAAACCTTGCTAAAATACGCGATAACTTTATTTTGTTCATCTTGAACCTGCGAAAGGGCCGCGCCTATGGCCAGATTGCTTGCGTAAATTTTCCATCTTTTTTTGGATAACTCAAAATCGGCGAAGTGACTAGGGCCTGTTTAAGTTGATGGAAAGCTTTTTCTCAGTTTTCGTTCTATCTAAATTTTGTTTTTTCTTCGGTCAATTTTGACAAAGGTTTGGAAATATTGGCAAATCCGGGTACAAATCGTCTATATTAGGTGCACAACCTAAGGAAACTTTAGACATGATGTTTGTCGATTGGTCTTGGCCATGCTGGCACTACTCGGATTTTGCCTAGGTCAGCCTTTACTCCATCTCTAAATACGACGTGGTCAAGGTATTGCACTTCTTTCTTAAATACGTAACACTTCTTTGAGCTCAGTTTGAGGTTTGCCCCACGTAGTCGCTGGAACACCTCTTTCAAATTGTTCAAGTGCTCTTCAAACGACTTGAACGTTGCAGGAGCGTTACACAGGCCGAAGCGCATTACGGTGAACTGCCACAAACCAGTTCTGATTGTGAAAGCTGTTTTTTCACGATCCTTGGGTTCCAATTGTACCTGCCAGTTACCACTCTTTAAGTTTAACGTACAAAATCACTGGGATTCTGTCAGCGTGTCTAACGTATCGTCAATTCTTGGTAAAGGATAGCTGTATTTTTCGTCACGTCGTTTAGCTGTCTTTAGTCTTTGCAAAACCTCGTTAATCTATCTTTTTTCTTTACGAGTACCACTGTAGACGCTTATGGGTTATTTAAAGATTCAATCGCGCCTTTTCTCTCCATATCCGTAAGTATTTGTTCGGCTTCTTCTTTTTTCGCCAAAGGAAGTTTGCGTGGATGTTGTCGTATCGACCGAGCGTCTTCGGTATTAATTTTATGTTTCACCACGTTAGTTCTTCCTTTACAAGCACTCTCTAGCGCGAACACATCTTGACACTCTTAATACTTTAATTTTAGCCAGATGGTCTTGGCTGAGGTTTTGGCATTTAGAGGAAAGAATGTCCAATAGATATACGGATACTTCTTTGGCGACGTATCTTCGTTACATTTCACGTATCTTACAATTTGAGATACTGGCGTGCATTGGTCTACCAGGATCTTTTTCAACGTAACAGCTTCTGCCAGCGAGTAGTCTCTTTTCTACTTTTCCCGGAGATTTCCATCCAGGCGTGCCATCACCACACTTTTAGTCCTTGCAGGCAGGGTCACGTCTTCACTCAATAAGACTCACACGGCTGCCTTTTCTGACAAATGAAAAAGAATTTTTGCATGGTCGATATTCAGGGCACCGTTCTTCATATCCTAATGGAACCCATACTTCTTTATAACGTCCATTCCCAAGATAACTTCTTTTCGTGATGTCGGCTATCAGTACATGATGGTCGAGTACTCTAATTCCCAAACGAATGGTTACTTTGACTTGTCCGTAAGTAAGTATTTATTTGCTTGTCGCCGTTCGAAGTCGTACTGTTACTGGTGATGTTTTCTCGTTCTCCAATAACATGTCAGTACAAATGATGGTTTTCGTCGCTCCCGTGTCAACCAGTAACTGAACACTTCTTCCATTGATCTTGCCATCGAGATAAATGCTATGCGATAGCTCCATCGGCGATGTCATTTGAATTGTAATCTCCGAAACGACTAGATGAGACTAACTTTTGTTTCTTTTGGTCAACTAGTTCCAAATTTTCGAGCGCTCTTTTTGTCTTCTTCTTGGGTTTAGTACAATGTCGTCGTACATGGCCTAGTTTACTGCAGTTTAAAGTCGTCACCCCTCTTTCCCAAAGTATTCGTCGCGTTATCTCCTCGATGTTTTCCAGTGTCTGCGCGGGTACTTCTGCAGCACAACAGAGTTTATGGCCGTCTCGTCGATGCTTGTTGTGCTGCTTCAAACTCCAAAGCATGCACCAAAGCGTCATCGAATGTCGTAGGTCGAGCTAACCGGAGAATCTGCTGCGTTTCGCTGTCTCGGAGGCCGTCTACAAAGGTATAAATAACTAACTGCTCCAAGAAAGTATTTGGTGTTGTAGGATACGCAATCTGGCGATGTCAGTCTCAAACTTTTGAAGACTTTCGGCAACTTTCTGAACCCGACTTTTAATTTAAGCTTGATACACTTGTTGAAGATGAGCATCTCCATTTCTAACCGTAAAATTAAAAGTTCTTATTTTTTTTTGTAGATGGTCAGGAACAGTTTGTAAGATTCCGAGAGCTTCTCCACGTAAGGACACTATTAATGACGTCATTTTCTGTTTGTTGCTCCAATCGTAGGCTGTAGCTGCAGCTTTAAACTGCTTGTGAGTGGTTTCTTCCCGATGGTCCACTATTAAATCTTCGCTCGTGACGCTTACTTCACCTTGACAATTTATTTGTTTCATTCTTTCTTGAAGCAAATTTCTTCTTTTAAATTTAACATATCTGCTTGGGTTTCCTCTTGAACAATTTTAATTTAATTTTCTATGCTTGTTCGTATTTCTTCTTTTAAACTTTCAGAATTTTCCAACAATTTTTTTTTCTAATTTTTAGAATTTTCTTCCTTTTTTCGAGAATGTTTGGATAGTTTTTTTTTAATTTTCTGAGAATTTTTGCCCATTTTTCTATTATTTTCTTTCATATTTTTATTCATCGATTCGAGAACTTCAAATATTTTTGAATCTATTTTAACTGCTTGCAAACGCATCACCGGCATAAATTATATATAACAGGAATAAAAAGTTTAAATACACTACTTTAACGCACTGAAATAACTACTATGATTACACTTTATAAATAAACACGCGTATCGCGAACTAAACAGCTATTTACGCAATCAATGATTTTATTACGAGAGCGATATTAAATTACTTAATGATATTTATACTAAAATCGCGAGCTTAACAAGTAATTTATTCGATTCGATACAACGCACTTGTCACCAATGTAACTCTTATTAATAAAATTAATTTATTTATTTAAACTAAAAAATATGTACACGTTTATAACTAATCGAACTAATTAAATCTAAGGATATTTAACAAAAACACTTACACTAATTTTATATATTTATTTAAACACTAACGTTTGTTTACATTTAAGTCACGCACAAGGTTATAAATCGTAGATTTATCGCGATATGCGTTAATCACTTATTTATTTAGACTTGAATAATCTTCTTAACACAGCCGTCTTCACATTGATTGAATTAACTGCCCTATGATTTGTTTGCACCGCATTTATATCTTTTGGCGAAACGTTCGCGAATGTTCTACATCTTTCGGTGAACGTTCTGGAAAATCGTTAACAACTTCGAGAAGGCTCTTGTAAATAATTTGTCGAACGTTTCAATACATAAAAAAAGATTCCAACTATTTGAGAACCGCTTTCTTTTTTTTTAAGTGGGTTAATAACAAAACTTTTCAATTGGTTTATTTTGTGGACCGGAAATAAAACGTGCAAAAATTAAACTATTGTCACTTAACACTAGTGTTAAAAGCGATATATAGGCAAAACTGATAAAACTTATACTCCAAGTTTTAACAATCGTGTTAACGTGTTTAATTAAACAGTATTTAGCTAACAACGCTATTTGTTGACTTGTTTACGATAGTATACAGTTTTAAAGCATCTTGTTTTCCCACATTTTTAATTTTTTTCATATAGCTAATGTGTTATTCTGATGTATAAGTTACATTACTGTAAAGTTTCTTCAAAATTTGTTTTGTAGTTTTTGCGTGACAGAGTAACAAAAATCCAAACATCTGTTTGGACAGAGTTCCCAGCGACCTGGAAAACCGGGAAACCCGGGAAATGTCAGGGAATAAAAAATAGTAAGGGAAATCATGGAAAAGTCAGGGAAAACATGCAATTGTTTTACAAAGTTAGGAAAATTTTTCAATCTTGCGAATTTTATGTGACCCCTCCCCCCATTATATTTGTCTCTATTTTGCTTGTCACATAAAGAGTTTCATTCGCGAAGATCGCTAGTCGAAATCAACTTCTGTATTTATTTATATCTCAAATTAATTTGATTATGACTAACTGGTGTACGTTTCATTTTTCTGCTTATAAGTATGTTTTTTATGCATCTCAAAGCAAAATATGTCTACAAATGTTGCTGAATTTGTGTAATACTACGGATCGTTTGTTTGTGACACTAATACCAAAGATTAATACGATTTAAGTAGAAACTTTTGATTTAAAGTTATTTTTAACCACTTTGAGAGTTCATTGTCGAAAAATCCAAAGTTTTTAAATGATTTTTTTCTCTTTGACAGTTTTGCATCTAATTTAACTTATGTTCTTTATTATTGTTTTGTACGTTCATTTAATAAAATTAATAATAAAAAGTTTCCAATTACTATTTTGAAACTACCATATTACATAGCTACGATACTGGTAAAACACATGGAAAAATTAAAGATTTAGTCAGGGAAAACCGGGAAAAGTCAAGTAATTTGATTTTATTAACTTGTTGGGAACCCTGTTGTAGAATTTTTTTTCCGGTTATCTAAAAGCAACAAAAAATATTTTAAATGAAGGAAATAAGTCCTACACTAAAAATTAGAAATCTAAAATGTAGTCGGTGATAGATTACTCTAAAGGCAAAAATGAACTTTTTTTTAAATCAAATTGTAATTGGCGATAAAAAGCAAAATTATTTAAAAACCTCATACGCAAAAATAACATGGGTTGATTCACATCAAAAATGCAAAAAAATGATTTGAAGAAAAACAATGTTATGCGTTTGATAATATTAAAAAATTATGTGTAGTATGAATTTTAAAAACCGGGTGATACTCTATCAATCAGAAATAAGGAATCACATTTAAAGTGATCGCAGTACTGACGAGTCTCTAGAAAACAAAACAGCTATATACTGTTTCTCTAATATCATTTTTACAATTGCACCAACTACTTATACATTAGTAATTCTTAACGGCGTTTGTTGAATAGTTACCTAATATCCGTCGAAACATAAATCAACTAATACCAACTAAACTATCGCTATCTGTAATCCAACAATTTAAGTAAAAATAACACCTTTTAAACCTTTTTAAATTTAAATTTGTTTAAAATAAAACGTTTTAACAAAATACAATTACGTACTTTACCTGTTTAATGGAACACTATTTACATTTTTCTCAATTTATCAACAAGAAAAGCTTTTAACATAATGGAAATAATCCTTTTCTTTTTATTTTTTTTAGTTGATTTTACTAAATCGCTGTCATAAATACGAGAGTAAAATCAAAATTCACTTGACGATCACTTTATAAATCAAACCTGGGTTCTTTTTCATAAAATAAAAATTTCGGACAAAATCTTATATGAAAACGTAAACACAAAGAAGAGATGAAAAATATTTCATTGAAATTTTGTAGATGCGGGAAATGGTTTAATTGCCACTTTTGTTTTGAATTAATAACTTTTGTTATTACGTTTTGAAGCTGTGGATAAATTTCGTCTGAAAAAAACAATTTAAAAAAAATCGTCTATTGCAGTTTGGAGTATAGACATTACGTCATATTATATATTACGCGGTAAAATGTTTCAAAGAAAGAATAAAACTACAATCAGTGAATGACGTCATGATTGTAATGTAACGGCAAGAGATGGAGAATATGACGCTTGCGTACGCGTCGTGACGCGTCCGAAAGGACACTGATTTCAGTGTATTTTGTAGATTCGTTCACCTCGTCTTGCGACGAGGACGTGTTTAAATACCATCACATCTTAACGATCCTAATCGCTGATGTAAAAGCGGTGATTTTAAACGTGTATATATGTAAGTGAATCTTTATATCGCATACTGAGTGTCACTCAACAGGTATTTACTAATTCAGAATGTACAACATCCACATTATATCTTAAGAAAGTTTTTCCATATAAATGTTAATCAACGTTTGTTTTAATTAGTGGTTTGAAGATAGGTTTTTAAGACAATGGACCAGATGAAGAATCAATTCTTTTATCTAAATACAATGGTAACTCGACAAGAAAACTTTAATTGTCTGAACTTTTCATTAGTCTCATCTCTCAGAAGAAAATCCATTCAATATAAATTCGAATTTACACTGTTGTGTTTTAAACAACTTATTGTTTAAGTTCAACAATAAGGTATACGACTTTTTTTTATTGAAATTTCCACTTTATTTTCTTTCTAATTATAGGTTTTTAAAACGATTTTAAACTTTTTAAATGAGAGTTAAAAACAATTAAATTTTATTAGAAGTAGGTAATTTAACGATTATTTAAGATATAAAAAAGCTGCTTTACTTGTAAGCTTTTTTTATTTTGCTTTTTTAATGTTCAAACTTTATTCAGATTGTGTTATTCGCAGAAAGTTTATATGAGATAAAAAAACATTATGAAAATCTCGAAAATTGTTTACTCAAATACGTTTTTTTGTTAGATACTGGTAGTGTTTGTTTTTATTTATTTAGTACATGAAAGCACAAAAAAATGGTAATTTAAAATTTGCAAAACACTGAAATATGTGTGTAACTTGTATGTAATCTGTCAACATAAAGAAACAATTTTTTACGCGTATGCAAAAAATATACTCGATGCTACATAATATTTTTTAATAAAAAAGTAAGCTTAATTGGTTGCATATTAATAATTTTTTATTGATTTACATTACTAAGGGTTATTAAAATTTTAAACCTAATTTTGTGTTATATAATATTACGATAAAGCACAAAATTGTTTTACTAAATTGCTATGGCATTTTTAATAAACGACACAAAGTAAACACAATTAAAAGTTTATGATATTTTTTCTTGCTTAATTTTATAACTTTTGAATAAAAATTTTAAATACTTAGATGTTTAAATTAATTAAAAATTACGTCAAAAATTTGAAACTTTAAAATTAATAATTGATTTAAAAGAAATTGTTTGACAACGACATCAAAACAATTAGTTTGTTTTTGAACCTGTATTAACATTTCTTTTATGATTTAATTTTGTTACGTTTTGTCAATTGAAAAAGTTGAGAATCACTTAAATATTATTATTACAAAAATTTAATTTAATAATGTACCCAATTTAATAATACTATAATTACTGTAAAATTCAGGAATATTTTTATAAAATATTTAAAAAAGACAATTTTGGAACACAGTTTTTATCCAGCAATAAACGTGTTTTATTACTCAAATACTGGAAGCTTTATAAAGTAACCGTAAAAGGTCTAAATGTATTTTAACACTTAAGGCGCTATGCTGAGAAACAATTTTATGTGATTTTTTAAGCGAATTGCTACACCTTGAGATTGTTTAAAATCTACATGCAAATTAAATGTAGTTTTGTATAAGAAAGATAAAAGCAGAATGATAAATTTGAATTTCTTATGCTTAACTTAATAAAAATTTTATTAAAAATACGTATTTCATTTTTTAGTTTCGGTTTGTAAAACATTATTTAAACATTTTTTTTGTTAGTTATTATCGGTAAATATCTTAGAATATTACGTCACTAACCGGTTGTCTGCAACAAGTATAAAACCAATAAGTTTTATCGCTCCATTTGTAATTTACAAATCTAAATATTTTTTAACCGATTTTTTAAATAATTAATTAATAGTTATTTGTATCACTAGTCTAGAAAGTGCTATTTGGCGAGTATGAGCATATTAGTAGGCCGAAGTGAAGCCGAGGCTTACAAAATACGAATTTTCGCAAAATGCTTTTAGGACGTGTGATACACAAAATTTTTTGTGCTGACTTTTATAGTATAAAACAATTATTGAAGTGTTGATATTTATGAAGATTTAATAACATATGTTGATAAAGCTGAAACCTGTAATGGCAAAATTCAATTATTTTTGAAATGAATTTGACAAGTACAAAATATTATTACAATTTAACTTATATAAAAATAAAACTATTGTTTTTTTAGCAATTGTAAGATATAAGCAAATATGTTGTAATTGTTTAAAAAAATGTTAGTGTTATTCAAAACAATAACACAGATAATGGTGTATGTTAATAAATCTGACAGATTGACAGATGACATTTAATTAATCAATTATCATTAGTGCCAACTTTTAGTTATAAGATTCTACTACACTTTACCGGCCTAGGTCGAAAAAGTAAAAGTAAAATACATCAAAACGGGCGCACAAAAAATAATTACAACCCTAAAGCACATTTATTTTTTAATACTGGTGAAGTAATTCCTTAGAGTGAAGTAGTATTTAAAATAATATTTTTTTCGGAAATCGTCTTGAAAACAACATATTGAATTTTTCGGACTACTACTGTAAAAACTTTACAAGACCCAAAATGAAAAAGATACTAAATTTGTAAAAATGATTTCTAAATTTTGTAAATTTCGTTTTTTTTTACGATTTCTGGAAAAATTTAATACCAAACACGTCAGTAAAATGTTTTACTTGACTTGTAGCTTTAGCTCCCTTTCAGTAATGTGAGATTTTCCTGATTTTTGTATAAATAACTATAACCTTCTTAAAGTCTGCTCCACAAATGTATATTTTTTTATAATATTCTATTTTAAGAACTTATTAATTGTTTTGCTAATAAGTCATCATCAGTATAACTAAAAACTAAAATTAAAAAATTGGAATATAAATAAACAATACTAACGAAATAAAATTATTAACAAATCATAAATTAATATGACAATTCAACGTGTTTGACAATTTTATACAATCTACTATATCTAAAAAATTATTTTAAATAAATAGATTGAAAAATAAATATTATCAAAATAATAGAAGAATGAAAAGATTGAAACTATAATTTTGAACTGAAAAGAATGAAGGGATTTAAATTTAATATTTCATTTAATTAAATTATAAAAAAATCGTTAGAAGTTTAATTTATTTTATGAGTATATAATACGTCAAAAAGAAATCCTTTATTGCAAACCTGTAAAATTTTGATATTCAAATCTGAAGAAAATGAATGTCCCGAACATAAAATATGGTTGGCAAAAGCAGAGTTAGTGTTATGAATATTTGTGTTTAAATACCTATTTATCATATATAAATGTGCATTTGCAGTCTAGCTTTAAATTTTCTACCTGTTTGGCCAATATACAAAGAATTACAAAAAGAACAAGTAAGTTTATACACTCCAGATTTATGTGAAATTGGTATTTGATCTTTATTCTTAACTAAAAATAATATAAACGAGTTGTGTCATAAATGATATATTGATTTTTAAAAAGTTTTTACAAAAATTAAAAACAGTGACCAAAGCATCGAAGAGATCTGAAAACCATTTCATTATTAGTAGGAAAATTGATTATATTTTTGAATAAATGTTTTATACAAACTCTGTGAAAAATACCGTTAATTAATTGAATAGGATAACCATTATTTAAACCAATTTTATTTATAATTTTGTGTTCTTTAGCAAAATTAGGAGACAAAGGTATAGAAAATAGTCTATGAAAGTACGAACAAAAAACAGCAGTTTTATGCGAAAATGATTGGTACGAATTATTATTCGCGAAACATGTCTAATTAATTAATTTCTTGAATTAAAATATTAAAATAAAATATATACATTTTTGGAGAAGAAGATTATAATATTAATTTAAATAGTAATCCACTTTAAGTAATGAATTAATTTACCAATATTAAATATGCTTGTGAAACAATTGTAGTTCGAGAATTTAAAAAACTAATGCTAAATGGGAAGGCAATTTTATTAAAAGTATGGTTTATCTAGACAAGCTTAAAAAAACATCTAACCCCTAAATTTGTTAACATTAAAACAAAGTCCACTTTTTTACAGTCTAGAACAGCTATCGAATGTGAAAGGAGAATTTGGTTGAAAGAAAAAATTAAGGGACATTATAAGAATCATTCGTTCATTCAAGGCTAGATTAATTACTACATCGATGCGAATTTGATTGTTTAGATTTAAAAATTAGAGATTTTATCAAAGTAGTTTAATTTATAACAACGTTTGTAAAAAATTAAACGATTTACGATTTTTACAGTCACGCGATTTTCAACTCTATATTCTTCCATCTTCACTATCCAATCTTCATAACGTTAATTCTATTTTTTCACGTCTTTCAAGTCCATGAATCTAAGTAATTTGAAAACTTGTAATTAATGGAACTTTATAAGAACAGCAAATAATTCTTTAGTAATTTTGTTTATTAAATATTGAACATATAAATTATGAAAATTGAACCTTATGCGTACGTTTTGCATAAGCGTCTTTAAAGGTTCAATAATCTTACATTTTAATATTTAAAAATGAAATACACAATAATTATATAAGTTAGTGAGAAGATAATATTTTCTTAAACTTACCAACAATTTTTCATTATTTATAATTAAACATTTTAATATTAAAATTAAATAATTTACAATAATAATAATAACTTTACAACTTCATTATGAAGTGATGGTTATACGAATTACGATCTTTAAATAAAATTTTTACTAATGCGCAAACGTTCAATAACTAGACAAATAAAATTTAAAAAAAATGTTTTTTAATGAGATATAAAACTAATAAATATCTAAAAAAAAATTTTTTAGTATTAGAAAAAGAATAAGAAAAACAAAAATTAATAAAAACAAGTAGTTTTTTATTATTAAATTAAAATTATTTGTTTATAAAATGATAGAATAATAAATATTGTATTATCCATTGTAAATTAAAGCTCAAAATTGGGATTTTTAATTATAATTTTAAATGATTTAATCATTTAAAATTATAGAATAATAAATTGAATTAAGATTTTTTATGTTACTTCTATAATTTACTGCATTAGCATTTTTTTTAATTTCATCTCATAAATTATTGTCTTTTTTAATTTTTTTATGTAAGATTTTAGGTTAGTTAAAGTTAAAATTACGATTGTTTTCTATAGAATTATTAGAGAGAGCAGTTTTAGGATAATGTTGTGTATCTTTTTATTTTTTATTACATTTTTATGTTGGTTTATTCTATTATTCAAGTATTGCTTAGTTTGCTCAATATAACTACAATTGCAATTTAAGCAATTCAATTGATATAGAATATTAGAATCATAAAAAATGTTAGTTTTGTCTTTTAGGTTTTTAAACAAAATTTTTCCAAGAGTAGAATAATTTTTGAAATCAATAATAAAATTGTATTTTTATCATTCTTTTTCTAAAGTATAAGATAAATTAGATATAAATGGTAATGATACAAATTTGTTTTTTTTTAATTATTATTAATAATATTTCCTTTTTTTATATTTAGATTAATAGTAGGTGAAGAATTAGCTGAATTTGAGCTTGTATTATTTTTATTAATATGTTTTAAAAGTTCTATTCTTTTTTTTAATATTAGTATTTATGAAATGTCGAGGAAAGCTATTTTAGATTAAAATATTAGTAATTATATTAATATTTTCAGAATGGAATTTATGCTAGGTGAAGATAAAGTGATTTCTTTGTCAATTAAATTATTGATTATACTTTTCTTATATTTAATGGAAGTAAATGAATTAAAATTTATGTATCTACTAGTTTTGACATTTTTTCTATACCAATTTGTGTCATTTTTATTCTATTTCTTATATTTGTGAAATTAAATTAGCTATTGTACTAAACAAAGGTTGTCCCATTGCAATTCCAAATTTTTGTTTATAAATATTATTGTTAAATGTAAAGAAAGTTGAATTAAGGATGAATTGTGCTACTTTATTAAATTCATTTAAAAGTAAACTTCTATAAAATTTGATTTCGTTTTAATAACTTTTAATAGTATTTATTGCTAAATCTGTAGATACGTTAATATAAAGTGAAACTACATCTAGAGAAAACAAAACATGATTGTGAGGAATAGTTACATTATCAATAAATTTTTTAAAGGACCAAGAATCTTTTGCGCTCTATTTATTTGCTGTTGTAATGTTAATTAAAATATTAGATAAACATTTTGAAAGTTTGCAAATTGGACTCATACATGAGGCGATAATAGGTCTAAGTGGTTGATTTACTTTATGTAATTTAGGTAATCCATATAATTTAGATAATAATCCATTGTGTGAAATTAAATTGTTATAAGTATTTTGTCCTATGTAATTTAAATTAAGCCATTTTTTTAAAATGCGATAATTCAAATTTTGAATGTTTATAATTGGATTTTTTTCTATTTGAATTATTTTAGTATTCTTTTTTTAAAAAGTTTTTGTGTTTTTTAATTTGTTTAAAAAAAACGTTATTGGTAAAATTTATTTATTTTGTTTTAAAATTTTATTTATAGTTAACGTTATTAAAAATGACTATGATCTAAAAAATATTATCTTTTTACTAACTTATATAATCAACATAATTTTAACTTTAACTCATCTAAAATCTTACATAAGAAAAAAAATTTAAAAAAGACAATAATTTATGAGATGATAGAAATTAAAAACAGTCCTAATGCAGTAAATTATAGAACTGACATAGAAAATCTTAATGCAATGTATTATTCTATCATTTCATAAACATTTAATTTTAATTTAATAATAAAAAACTTTTTGTTTTTATTATTTTTGTTTTTCTTATTCCTTTTCCCATGTTAAAAAATTTTTTTTTTAGATATTTATTAGTTTTATATCTCATTAAAAAACATTTTTTAAATTTCATAGTTTTATTTATGTAGTTATTTAACGTTTGCGCATTAGTAAAAATGTTCTTTAAAGAGTTTTTATTACTGTAAATTATTTAATTTTAATATTAAAATGTTTAATTATAAATGAAAAATTGTTGATAAGTTTAAGAAAATATTATCTTCTCACTAACTTATATAATTATTGTGTATTTCATGTTTAGATACTCAAATGTAAAATTATTGAACCTTTGAAGAAGCTTATGCAAAACGTAAGTAAGGTTTAATTTTCATAATTTATATGTCCAATATTTAATACACAAATTTAGTAAAAAATTATTTGCTGTTCTTATAATGTTCTATAGTTTTATACGTTTTTAACAGCGTATTTAAATCATTTACTAAGTAATTTTACTTTTTCAAATAATGAAAAAAATTTATCTTATTGAAATCTGGTCTTAAATACAATCTTCCAGTTAATTTAAAACGTAAACATCAGGAATTTTTAACTGTTAATGTAGAAAAAGTTAATAATTCTGTAGAAATACCAGAAGCTAATATTGTAAGAACAGAAATTTTTACTAAATTAAAAAGAATTTTAGGTAATTATAGTTTTAATAAAAATTTTTATTCTATTTTTAAAAGATGTAAAAATTTAGAATTTAAAATAAAATTAAATAATTTAGTTGTTACAAAAGCAGATAAAAGTAACTGTAGTTGTTTAAAATTCTTCTTTTCTTTTTACATTTAAATCATCATTGAAAAAATGTAGTATTACTCTTAGTTCACTTGGTAAACCTAATAAATTTTATTTTCAAATTCTGAATCTTCTATTTCTTTACTTTATGAACTACCTAAATTACATATACTTGGTATTCCTATAGGACCAGCTGTTTCCTTTCCTTATTCGCCTGTTTCTAAGCTTGCACTTTGAATACTCTTCCATACTTTGGTCAGTGTTTTAAATTTTTGCAAAAGTTTTTTAAATAGCTTAATATCAACATTTCATTTTCAACACAACACATTTAAATTATTTTTAGATAATAATAAAGATCAAATATAAATTTTACATAAATCTGGAGTGTATAAACTTAAGAAAAGCGTTTTATACCTCCTAATGCGTGATTAAAAGATTGGTAAACCCTTTATTTTGTAGGAGTGGCTATAAAAACTACTTCATAAGTTTTCTTAGGGCGACGTTTCGTGGAACGGTTGTAACGGTGTAACTTACTTCTACTTTTTGTAATTCTTCATATGTTGGGCAAACAGGTAGAAAATTCAAAGGTAGACTAAATGAACATTTATATTTGATAAATAGATATTTAAACACAAATATTTATAAGACTAATTCTGTTTTTTCCAACCATATTTTATTTTCGGGACATTCATTTTCTTTAGATTTGAATATCAAAATTTTACATGTTTGCAATAAAGGATCTCTTTTTGACTCATTAGAAATTCTTGAAATAAACAGAGTTTCTAACGATTTTTCTATAAATTGTCTAAATGAAATATTAAATTTAAGTCTATCCATTCTTCCCAGTTCAAAATTATAATTTTATTCTTTTTATCGTATAAGAAAATATATATTTACACATGTGTGTTATATTAAACGGTACTATAATTATTGGTTTCTTTTATTTTTTATTGCAATTCAGCAACGTATTTTTTTACCATCATTTCTAAAAATGTTGTGTCATTTTTTGTAGTTTTTTAATTTCGAAAGCTTGTTGTCGTTTATGTTTTACACACTTGGTTCTGGTAGCGCTGTTAAACTTTGTCTAATTTAGAAATGTCTAGGGGTTAAAAGTAACAAGTCATGAAAATCACTAGATAAGAGACATAAGGGTCTGGAATTAAAGCATGAGAAAAACATCGCCGACAACTTTCTTAAGATGATAATTAAAACTTGTAACACCCGCTTCCCAAATACCTCTCATATGAGGCGATTTACTGAAGATAGAATGGTACAAAATACTTTCTTTTTGTAGTTGAGTTAACAATTTATCTGTCAAATTTGTAATAAATGTTTGTGGCTTTGAGGGTTTGCGTTATCCAAATAAATATTTTTACTGTATCTCTGCGAGCTACAAATCTCTTCAAAGGTGTTAAAAACTTCTCAGACGTTAAGTCGATAACAAGTTTTATATGAACTGTTTTTGTTGCAAAACAAAGATACATACATAAGTCTTACTAAGTTTAAAATTTCTAATATTTCAATCGTGCAATTGAAAAGAACCAAGGTAATTCTGGCATCTCGGCCATTAAATAATTTGAATTTTTGGGTTGCAATCAAAAGCAAGTGACGCAATCGTGTGCAACATTTTTTGTTAAATTTCTACCACCTAAAATCTAATAGGGTTTTCGTAGAGATGCAAGCGATAATAAATTGCGGTTCTGCATGTAGCAATTGTATGTGCTCAGATCGTTAAAACTGCTACATCTTGAACGATGGCTATAGCAGATTTTGTTTTTTCAACAGCATCTTTTGCGGTTTTTGTCCTAAAATTTTTTTTTTCAATCTGTGGTATTACCATCGACATTTTCTAAAAAAACGTCGTCGTTTTCAACTATCTTTTAACAGGTTCACTGCTGTGACGAAATTTTAATTTTAATTTTTGCCACCGAAATAATAATTTATTAAAGAATGCTTAACAGTATACTGTGCAGGCAATCGCAATACGTGTACCAGGCCGTGCGGTCAGCAGTAGCGTGATGCAACATTATAAATTATATCTAAAAACGACGAAAGATTAAATTAAAGAGATATCGTTTAAATCTACCCGCAGCTGAAAAACAGCAAATAACACAACAGATGTGATAACAGACAGTAGGTAAAAAGGACAATGAAACACTAGTACATAGGTTAATATCACAAGCCAAGTATAAGTTAAGCCCTCGACTGGGCAATACGTCGTACAGCAAAGTAAACTAGTCAGTCTAACCTTTACACTTAAAGGAGTGATTTTACATTCTAAAATTAAATTACAAGAGTACACACAACTTAGTATGTACCTATGGTCGACTGACTACCAAACTATTAAGATTTAAAGTAAAAAATGTAATACTTACAGTTAAGTTTTATCCAGTAGGGGATTAGCTAATTCCGTACCAGTATTACCTAAAATTCCATTAAAATCTAACACAAAAAGAAACGTACATACGGCGTTATTACAGGTAAATAGACAAAAATTTGACTGCATATTAACGTGGAATTGCGTAAGAGAACTTAATGATGACAGCCTTGTTGGGCGAAGACATTGCTAAACGGAGGTCTGTGTTGCAGAAAACGTTAACGAAAGAAAAATAAAATCGCGCTTTTAAAATTTGACAATGGACTACGAAAAGTGGGCGTGTCGAGGACAAATTTTATACTCAAAAAATGTTAACCAAAAATTTACACAAAATAGCGTCTTTTTGAAAAAAAACTTTAATTGTTTGCCTCTTTTTTTCAAGTTTGGGAATTTTTTAAAAATAGTAAAGAAACCTAAAAACTCCTACGTGGAGATAATTTTAATAGTATTAAAAAAGTCTGCATCAAATTTCAAGTAAATCGGTGCATTACAGCTTGAGATATCTTGTCAACTGTATCGAAAAAAATTGTTTCGAGAAAAACGCATTTAAAGTTTGCGGTCTCATTTCAGGCAGTCTGAATTATGTATGTTATACTTACATTTTTTCAATCAGCTATCCCTGGCTTATACAGTGTTTCTTCCTCCACCTCAAAAGCTACATTTTTGGCAGATTTTTCAGTTATACGAGCAGTTTTGCCTTCTTTGGGAGCTCGTATCTCGGAGCAGTTGATACGTTGTTGATCTCGGTTGCGGGCGAACACATGGCTTTCAGGTCCAATTTTTATTGACATGGTATCCAAAATTTTGAAAACCGGTAAAAAACCTTCATTAAAAATACAGACAGCAGTTTGGTTTGCTTTTTCGACGGTGTGACTTCCAGCATGTATATGTTTAGGTGGAAAAGTCCAGATAAGCGAGTTTAACAATTCATTATTATTCTGTATTTCTGAACCTAAACATCTTGTCAGTAAGCTTTCCGAGGACAAGTTCTCGTATATTGGCTTCATCTGTCAATTCCAATACTTTTTCTCTCAATGGTGGATTCTCGTAAACAAAGTCTTGTAGAGTACCCTCGGCAACAGATTTTTGTCATTTACACCAGTTTAATTCAGCAGGTGGACAATACTGATGCTGTGAATGTTTATCAGTTGAACTTTTATAGTAATAAGTGACCCATACCTCGTTCCTAATATCATCAACAGATTTCAGATTTCGGCAAATAGCTAAACCATAATATAAATTTAATTTATTGATTAGCTTGCCTGTTAATTTTCCAGGGTTTTTACCACTAGTACCTTTATTGCTTTTTTAAATTTTTTGTAATGTGACACCCATTCTTTAATGAACATGTCCAACACTTTCTTTTTTACAGTCGCTACAGGATCACCATAATTCGGGTCTATAAAGATAATGCCCTTAATTTTTGCGTCACCATCTCCGATGTATTTAGCAAATTTGACACCATGCTTTTCCACTAAATGTTCGAACATTTTGATTACGGCGTCGACTTTCATTTTCCTAAAACTTTCATTATGGTTGATACTGCAAGAATCTTTGTGTTCTTTGTACCAATCATTGTAAGCTGCAACATGCTAATTTTTTTATGCTTCTACAAATTACAGCCTTGATAAAAGGTTGATTTTAAAACTGTATTAATCACTTTCTTGCTGTATTTGCCTACAAGCGTGGTTACTCCGAACAGTGAGTTGAAACCTCGTTTCTTCCAAGTAACATCACCAGAGATAGTTATGTATGAAAGGTCAGCATGAGGTTCAGAGGCTTCTCTTACCTCTTTTTCTTACGCAACGGCTTTTGAAATGACATAAACTAAACGTGAAGCTATCTGAAAATTTTTCAGGAAACTGTTTAATTGCTAACCCTTGGCATATATCCATCATGCTACAAAATATTGATGCCTTTCTTTTCTACACCTAAAAATCTTATTACTACGACGATTCTGCGATTGATTTTGAAATCTTTATTAATAGAAGGTGTTTTTGAATCCTAGCACACGAGGAGCAGTTCGAAAAACTTTTATGTTTTTTTTTGCACTCAGCATAAATAATTAACGCAGACAAGGCCGTGAATATCAAAAAAAACTATAATTTTTTCATCCTTCAAACTTTCTAATTTCGCTACTGAAGCACTCGTGAAACTTTTATGTTGCTCCATTAAATAACAACTCGGTAAAGCTTTTTTTATCTGAACGCAAATTGCTTCCTGCTCTTTTACTTTTTTTGTCTTGACGCGTCATGACGGTTAAACTGAACTAAACTGAACTGAATATAAAATATGAGAGGATAATCAACAAAATAGTCACAATAAACATTCAGGTATATATTTAGAACAAAAAAATTTATAATACCTTTTTTCCATTCAGGTAGCCGGAGGGTACCTATCGCTACTATTGATTCGTTCGGCCGGACCGGATTAGTTGACGCGTCACAAAATTAACTATAACTCCGAAAATAATTTGAATTTCCGTAAATCCTCTTAGAAAGTTATTTTTGAAGATCTAAAATTTAAAAATATAAAAAAAATAACTTTTTTTGACTTTCTAGACTAGAATATTCCTTTAAATCAAAAATTATTTGACGCATGTTATTTTAACACAATTAGTGTCACTTTACTTTACAATTCTGTCATTGTTATTTTATTTACTAGTGCAGCCAAGAACATCGATTATCCAAACAATCAAAAATTGGATGAGTATTATGATAGAAACGAAATAGCATGGACAGTAGGCAAACAGTTCTATTTTGTCAAAAACTGCGGCATTAATCCGGACTATCAACCAATTAGTAAAACAGCAATACTAAAATTTTGGAACAAGTTATTTGTATTGATGAAAGATTTATACCCTTTCAAGGCAGATTAATAATAAAACAATATTTACCGCAAAACATAAATAAAACGTGAAAATTTTCAAGTTATGCCCCGGTGGAGCCTATAACTGAAATTTGCGGTAATACGCTAGAAAAAAGCAAGATAAAAGAGTTTCTGTTCCAACAAATGTGGTTCTGCAATTATCTAAAGATCTTTTGAGCTCAAACCGTACGATTGTTATTAATAATTATTATACTAGCGTTGAACTGGCCAATCGTTTATTGGACAAACAAACACATTTGTTCGAAACTTTGAGAAGTAATCGTAAAGAAAATTCTAAAGATGTCACGGGAATTAAACTGAAAAAAAGAGAAATGTTTGGCAAAAAAAATAAAAGAAGCATATGTGTGACAAAATAGCATGATAAGCGCGACGAACTTATTTTATCCACAAAGCATACGAATTCCTCAAAAGTCATAAAAAGACATACGAGACCCCATCAATAAAGCTAATGGCAAGCTACAATTCTGCCTTTCGTCGATCAATAAAATGGTATAGAAAAATCGCTATTAAACTTCTTTTGGGCACAACTATTATAAATGCGTATATTGACAATAAATAAATTTAAAAAGATATTTATGCAAGATATGTTGCTTCATAAAAGATTTTCTGTACGGAACAAAAAACCTCAAATGCTTGTAATTACAAAAAAACTTTAAAAAATCTCTTATTGTTAAAGAAAAAGAAAGCACGTGCTACTGTAAAAAAAATACTGCAGAAATTGTACTAGAAGAAAGTCAGGGATAAAATATTAAAAAATTAAGTAAGGAAAGTTACAACTTACTGCTTAGATTGTGTTCTCATTTTTATCTCCCGTTTTAATATGAAGCATAAAAAGGAGTAGCCGTATTTCATACTTCAGTTAGTGGCCAATCGGCTTTTTTTTGTTGTGCAACACCTAAGTAACTGGTCTATCCATGTCGCCGAGTCCTTTTTTTGGTTTTATTGTAATCTAAGCTTTTTACTTGTTTGATACGAATTTTTAAGCAATTTTGTAATGTATACGTTTGTTTAATTTTTTGAGAAAATGTAAGACCAATCGGTAAAAGTAGAAATGTTAGAAGCAAATGCAAACTTTGAAGACCATTAGTTTTGGTGGAATACAAGTCTTGTTTTCGTTTTGTAGTACGTGTAAAATTTTGCTTGGGAAAAAAGCTGTTTTCATTCATACGACCGCGACGTGAAAAATAATCGCATTTAATATTATGGCTTTTCAAACCGAAAGATAGTTTCACAACCACCCGGATACACTAACTTAGTTCTCTGACTCTTCTAAAAGACGCTGTACTATTGTCGCATAATACCCAAAATTTTTGTAACGGGTAAATTTTTCTTCAAGATTCCAGCGAAGAACAGGCTTGCTTTAGCACACCTGCCAAATTCCGCTTATGTTATCCTCATTATCTTCATCCTCATAACGTAAAGTTGATTAAAAACTGTAACACATTAACAACAATATCTGTTTATTTAAAATAAAAATAGGTAATAACTATTATTTAAAATCTATAACCGATGTTGAACATGTGGTCTTTCAGCTTTGATACATGTGTTAACTCTACTCTTTAAATTTTTAAATACATTCGAAGCCCATCAACTTAAATATTTCGAACAGCAGCAGTAATTGCACGTTCAGTCGATTTTTCTATACTGTATTTTTTTAACATTCCTAAAGGTAAAAATGTGATAGCATATCTCAAGATTGTGGAGAATAAAACACTTGATTTACCACATGTTCATTGTAGGATTGTTGAAAAAAATTAATTGTAGTTTAAAGGGTCTAAACTTTTGCATTGTTAAGTTAAAGTTTGTTGATTAAAAAAATTACTCAAAATCTTAAAATACGGTTTTGAATTTACAGTATTGTAAAACAATATTTGACCGATTATCTTTTTGTTTTAACATATAATTTTAACCTATACAACAACTTTCAAAAGTTGTAATAATACTTTTTACAAAAACATATAGATTTTTGGTTGCCCAAGCAGGACAATTTTGTCTTTTGACATATTTACATAAATGAAACCATGTTTCGTTTGTAAAGAAAAATAAACCAAACAAGTTATTGTTATTGAATTTTTTAATAAACTATTCACAAGCTCGTGGTTCTTAACCGTTATTCTTTTTTTGTTTAATGATTTGTGGCAAATTCTTACTAACAAACCTAAAAATTGAATGCTTGTAAATTAAAAATTAAATTTAGAATAAACTTATACTTGTTGCCGCAGATAATTTTTGCTAATTTATTTGGACTATGTTCTTATGCAATTACAAATGTTTTTGACAACAGGTGCAAATCGTTCTGTGTGTTTTGCCTTGCAAATGCAAAAAACGATGATTTAGAACTTGTTTATGTTGTCAGGAAGTATCGCAATTAACGTTTGCTTCTGGGAAATGTTTGATAAATTGATCAATGCAATGTGAAAATAAATAAAAACAAGTTTCATTGGGATTGCAGGTACAATTTTACAAATGCATCATTACAATAACAGTGTCTTGACTAGAATTAAACGTTGTGAAATGCTGTTAATACAAAGTCATGAAAGTTAAATAACTTTAAAGTCAAAGTTAAACTATATCTGTTTAATGTTTATTCAGACATAGACGTATTAATGTAGTGTATTTAAAATTTTGCAAAGAGAGGATTTGAAAGTATTTACTAATTATTCAAAATAGAGACATCTAAGAAAGCATGTGTCTTTTAAATCAATTTCAGGCTACCATTTACAAAAATGTTAGAATTGTATAAAAAATATAGAAATCAAGTCAGTGCTTTATCGGAGTAACAAAATTTACGTTACATAAGTTTTGGTCTTTCGAGCCGGATGCTAGATAAATTGATAAAGAAAACCAACTTATATTTGGTTGAACGTATTTGAATTTAACTAAATAAACCATCTCCTTAAATTTCATTGAAAATATTTTTATTTAGATTAAAATTTAATGTGTATATTTTAACGCACCTTAAGAATTACAGAATACTATCATTGCACGTGTTTTGAGATTTGAAAAATTTATATTATAGTGTTTACAACGTCTTGCTTCGTTTAGATGCGATATTCACTTATAATTTTATTTTTTATTTGATACAATTATTTTCCGATATAAAAATGACGAAATGTTCACTACTTGTAATTACAAAACTTCAACTTTAATCAGTAAATTAAACAGGTTCAAAGATTTTGTTAATTCTATTGATGTAACAAGTTGTGGTGAATTAACGTGGGAACAATTAGAGCATAGATTAGAACAATTCAAACCTACGACAAATGAATATATAGATTTATCTGCCCAAACGACTTTATCCGTTTCAAAAGCTGGAAACGTACCTTTGTATGACGAAATTGAAAATAAATATTTTTAATTAATTCCAAATTCGTTTCTTACATTCAAAAACAAAAGGAAAAATATTTTAAATTTACCTAGTAATTCATTCAATAGTATAAGTCGTTTTACGACTAATTGTATTGTAAAACTTCTCGTATTTTATTTTCGGTTTATTATACGGAGTGGACAAGTATTCATGAAACATTCAGAGCATTAATCAATAATAATTTTAATTTATCGGAGATCGCAAGTTTTATTACTTCCAACGTTTGTTGAAGGGTTTTGCTAAAAAAATTATTTATGAATTAACAATTTATCAAATAGCGTAAAAAACTATAAAAATATTTTTACATTTCAAGAGTGAAATATGCAAAAAGTCTTATTATGTTAATTTTTACACGTAGCACAAAAACGCGTTTTGAAGTAATAGAAATACAGAACTAACCAAATCTAGATTATTTATTGTCATTGGATTACATATTTTAAAGAGCAATAATAGAAATATTCAAAATTATACACGATACATACGAAAACTATGTGTCACCACTTTAGAAGAGTGTTTCAGTGACTAAACATCCTGTTAGAAAATATTGCATACAAATTTCTTTACTAACTGGTTGTCTTTTTTAAAATTCTTTTTAACCCTACTTCACAAGTAAATGTCATGCTCTTTTATTCATCTTTTCTATCTGCATTTGTTTCTTGTCCTTTTTGGCACTTATGCTCTTGAGTGTTTCATAAAGCTCATATTTTGCACCAACTTTTTTGCTTTCTACTTCTTACTGTGAGTTCTCCGTGTTTTGGCACACGGTTATATTCTATACGAGTTATGTGGCCGGTTATCGTAGACGAGATTTCGTGAGAATTATTCCAACGGGACTACTGACCGCGCCTTCTAGGATTTCAGCGTTAGAAATCTTATACCATTTTACTCCCATTAGTGCGAAATTTTCACAACGGAGTACCCTGTATGTCGACTTAAAAATTAGTTTCTGGTTTGACGCTTTCTGCCGACCTTGTTGGTTACTGAGAGGCCATTTTGAAGCTGTCAACTACGTGAGCCGGTCGGTGTCAAAAATCTTGACCTGATTCCTAAGATTTTAAGTGCATCCATTGTGATTGTGGGGTAGATCGTGGTTGTAAAAAGCACGGTTTTTTAGAGCCCAAAAAATTTTGGAAACAGCACTTGTTTTGTTGTGGGTTTCGGCGTTTAGACTGGTTTCATTGATCATGCTTTCCAGATAGTTAAACTGCTGGACATATTCTATAGGTTCTCCTAAGTGTTTTTTGTTAAAATAATGAAATTTTACAGTTTGTATAGGTTTTCAGGTTTCAGATTTTTTTATTTTGGCAGAGAGCTAAGTTTATTATTATTGTGCAACGAAAAGGTTTACTTCCACGGCTTTAAAGTAGTCAATGGCTTAAAAACCTGCCTATCACAAAATGCAAATACGTCACGGTAATTAATTTTAACTTCAACTATTGTATGTTGTAAATAGACATCAATTCTTATCAATACAACTTGTGATATTCTAAAATGAATAACTTTTAAATCTTCCTAGCTAAATTCATTCATTTTTTAGTAAAAAAAATCAAAAATGAAGATGCCTATTTTGTGACATCTACGTTTTTAAAAGGTTTTGTTCCAAAAATTTACGACTACATTACATCGCAGTCTGTTTTAGTAAATGTATATAAATTATATAGGATGTAACACAAGCGGAATATTTTAATTTTTCTGCTTAAATATAAAAAGACATTTTTTTCTTGCGTTTTAAATTTACTTCTGTTGAATAATAATATTTGTTTTTTTTATTTCAGTGTTATAAAAATTGCATCTTTGGTAGGCATCTACCTTTAAGCGGCCAAATTAAAAATTGAACTATGATTTGAAAATTTTGATAAACCATTGTTGTTGTTATAATAAATGTTGCAATTTTGTGGCATAAAACTTTTTACTAAGATAAGAACGTCTTCCGGGTTTGGACCGTGTCATTGTTGTAACCGAAGTTGCCAACGTTTTCCCACTTTCGTAAGAGGCTTCACCAGGACGTGAGAGAAATTGAAGAACTCAAACAAGCAACCGAAATCTAACTAAACATTTTTCAAAAGTTCGGTAATCAACATGTTTATGCATTTTAAAATTTGAACATAAACTATCGGTTTAGTAGAACATCTGTGTTTCGGTCGAGTTGCTTTTGGTGACTACCGCGGTTCTTTTTGCGACTAAGTGTAGCTTTGTCGGTGTCATAAGAGTTGTTTTTCTTGTAAATCATGCCTGCATCAAAACCGTCACAATTTTTGTATTCAAATGATATGCTTAATAACTTAAAATAACTAATAAACTATTACCCTAAAACGGTGCAAGATAGAGTAAAGTTGCACATAAACATTTTTATAGACGACGAAATTTACTATAAAAAAAATCGGCGAAAGGGTACAATTGCCTTCAATAGTTTAGAAGATACACGTGTGCAAAGTTGCACAAAAACTACTTTAAAATTCTGTAACTCTTAAACTATTAGATATAACTATACACAACGGACTTTTTGGTAGTAAATTTTGTGCTCAATAAATTGTTTATGTGCAATTTTCATCTATATTGTACCGTTTTTGCAGCGTACAAGGCGAAATATCTTGATTAATAATAATAAACACATCCAAAAAATACAAAAAATGAAGTGAAATTGGGCACCACCGCAAGTTCCAGATTTGTTTCATATGAGCGTTTTATCGTTTCGTTACACGAGCCTTTGAATCAAGCTCCCTATAAGTGTTTTCAACACTAAAACTCTAAATAAGAGCTTTGCGTTTGTTAAATTTTTAATAAGATGTGTTCATGGTTCTTTTATTTTACAGGTTATTTACAACTGATCAAACTATTTTGTCTTGTACAAATTCAAATCAAGTTTTATTTTGTACACTAATTATTCAAGTACTAACTAAGAAAAACAAATAAATAATTGCAAGATGTCTTTTCAGCTTCTCTAGTTAGTTTTAATTCTAGAAACTTCTTTAACAAGTTAAGTTATGAGCCTATATTCATAAATTCTCAAGCAAGAATTGGATTCTGTCAAAATAATTTGTACAGAGATTGGAGTACGGTGATTTTTACAGGCGAAAAGGTATTTTCATCAACGCAAACAGTCGTCTATGACACTTTGGCGACCACAAAATACAAGGTTTAGTACCGAACATGTTCGTAAAAATGGACTAACTAGAGGAATTTCTGTTGGATTTTGGGGGTGGATTTCAAAAGCTGGGCCGGGTTACGTTCGAGTGCTAGACGAAATTTTGGTGCCAAGTGTGCGAACACTTTATCTAGAAGAAGAATTGGATGAAATTGTTATTGTCCAAGACAATTCGCCAATTTATAAAAGCAGAATCGTAAATGAGTGGTTTGAGGACAGAAACGACGTAATTTCTTTAGAATGACCAGCAAAATTTCCCGATCTAACCCCCATCGAGAACATGTGGGCACCTATAAGCAGAACTTGGACCAATAATCGCCTTGACATTCCGGCCAGAAACTTAAATAATATAGTGCAAACTGCAAATGAAGTTTGGGAACGTTTCCCAGGATCGAACTTCTGTGAAAAATTAATTAACTCGATGCCGAACAGGTTAACAGAGTGTTTGGAAAATAACGGTTTATACACAAAATATTAGTTAGTTTATTTATAATATAAACGTATTTTTATAATAGATGTATATAGTATATTTAAATAAATGTGGTTTGGTTGAGAAAATGATTGAAATTAGTCGATAATACTACAAATACGATAAAGTAAGTTCAGCTGTCCAATTGCAGAACAAACTTTACCTTAACGCAGTTTTGAACTGTTATCAGTAGTAGAACTGCAGCAATCACTTCATGTATTGTTTAAACTTTGCCAAGAATCTAGCCTTTTTGTAAAAAAATTATGTTTTGAAATCAAAACAAGAATTAATCTCTTGCTTAAATTTTTTGTCTTTACACCCAGTTTTAGAGGAAAATCAATTTCTCAGAATAGATGAGCGTTTTGCTAACTGTCAGTTCCAATATAACAAAAATCACCCATAAGTGCTGCGTAACTGCCATTCACTTATCAAGTTAATGTTTAAACATTACTGTTACATTTTGTTTACATTGTGGGACATGCTACCGTCTTGCATGCATAATTATTTGTTATTGCATAAACTTTTTCAGTGTAAAACCAGTATAAAAAAATTCCTTAATAGGCAACTTATCTTTAGAGGAAATTTAACTATACATTGCTGTATTTTATAACACTGGTTAAAATTACGCCAGTCTAATTTTTATGATAAAATAAAAGAGGTGGAGAATCAAAGTTGATAAAAGCATATCTATATATTCGTATGTTTGGTTACACGTGCAGTCTGCTTTGACATAGTTATAAAATGTTCTACAGGTTTATTTGTTGTTATATTTAAATGTTATGTTGCAAGGCGAGATAAACTTTACCTTAGACATGCTAATGCAAAAACTTTTTTAGAAACTAGAAATTAATTAAATCAATTTCATAAATTTTGTTTCGAATACACAAAGCAAAATTTCAGATTTTTTTAATCATAATAGTATTAAATGGCTGTTTATCATGAACTTCATTAAGGTGGCATATAGGAAGTGGGTTTTAATTTAAATAAAATCTGTGAATATGAGATATATTTGTTTTAATTTATTTTAAAGTAAAAAAATTAACTTAATATAACGATTTAATTTCTTTGTGGAGACAATAAACAATTATTATACCAATTTTTATCGAAAAAGCTTTCGTCTTCATTATATTATTTTCTCTTACCTTTTACGAGTAGTTTTGCCTTTATTTTTCTTTATTATACGTTTTTTTTAATACAAACGATAGTGTAGGATTCATAAAACAGTTACCACCAAATAAACAATGACCGTTATGATAAATGTTTAAAAACAAGACATAAACGACTCCGTTACGATTGAATCAAATTCAATAAGCAATAAATGTGCACGATGTACATTTTATCTATCTAGTTGTAACAACAAGAACATTTTTATTGATATATATTTTTGTTATCTATCAATTATATTATTCTATGTAAAACAAACAATTTGTAACACAAAAAATACAAATGTATATAGTACTTCTTAGAAAAACAACATTATTAAAAATATGTTAAAAAAATTAAACAGTCAATTTATAGAATATAGTATAAATTATACTAAAATTAAACTTAAAACACAAGAATTAACTAGAACCTAAAAAATGCTGTTTAAGTAAAAATTAAATAAAACCGCTAAAATAACATTCGATAATATTTGTATTGTTAAATTTGCAAAATGATAAATGCGATACATGTCTACGAAGATGTATGCACATAAGTTATCCGTCTGACTGTGCAGAAGAAAATTGCTTCAACTGTTCCAATTTGTTCAAGCTGTAGAATCTTTACTTTTTAACAAATTTTCGATTTTCAAGCAACAGGAAAGCTCCTAAAATTACACACATACTTTTAGAGATAAGAATTGCATTAAGGGATGTATAAATGTTACTTTATTGATTTGTATTTATTGCTTATGAATATTCCATATATATATATATATTTGAAACCAATATATTAAAAATAACATAATAATAAAATAACTATAAACGTGTTTTTACATAGAACAGTAATTGTTTTATATTGATTGCGCGCTGTTAAATTATAATAGCCTTTTTTGAATTTCGATTTTATTATGTAATGGAAGTACAATTTTTATAAACATTAATTATTTGGTTTTTTATTAAGCGTTTGATTTATTACTAGTTTCAAAACATACAAGTTGTGTAACTGTCAAAAAAGTTAAAACATTTATAATAAATAAAACATGGTATAACATATAAGAAATAGGTAAAGGCGTATAAAAAACCGTTTTGTTAGTGGCATAAAGTTTTTTTACAAAAGCAAATTCTACTTGCACAATCTAATATTAGTACTTTAAAAAACAATTAAATGTTGAGTTTATTGTAAACATAATACTTGATAAATGGTATTTTAAAAAACTCCACAAAGCTTTCATGCAATATATAATTATTATTTTATTTAAAATTAATTAAAGCGACATGTTTCAACAAGATGTCATCTTCAGGTTTCAGTTAAATCGAACTTATATATAATAATATAATATATAAATTAATAAAGTTACAGATTAATTTAAATAAAATAAATAAATGTCAAAAATTACATGACAATAAATTGACATATAGGATTACAAATAATTAATTATAAACAAATAAGATAAAAGTATTAATTTATGAAAAGTGAAAAAATATAATTAATTGAAAAAAAGAAATTGTTTATTATCATTAATAATTTTGTTCCAGGTCATATTTGTGTTTTTATTCTTGATTGTTTAAATTTATGTTAAAGTCAACATTTTTTTATATTTAATAATAACACTTACATTCAAAAAACAGGTTTACCTATGGGTAACAATCTCTCTCTATTACTTGCATAAATTATTCTTACTAACTTAGAAATTAACAAAATGTTTTCAAATAATATGATTAAAAAACAGTTTATTTTTTATAAAAGATATGTTGATGATATTTTAGTCATATTTAAAGGTAGTAACTAAAAATTAGATCATATTTAACACATTACTTCCTAATATGAAATTTACTTTAGAAAAAGAATCCAACAAGTTACTTAATTTTCTTGACTTATCTGTTGAAAATTTAAATAATTTTTTTTAAAATAGAAATTTATAAAAAATTTACTGCTATTGATTATGTTAATCCTTTTTTATCATTTTATCCTTTTCCACATAAATTAGCGTCTTTTAGGTTTTTCTTTGACCGTTTATATAATTTTCTTCTTGAGAAACATGATTTTAATAAAGAACTTAAAATTATTTAGCAAATACGAATGGTTATCCTTTATCTCTTATAAAAAAATTACAGCATAAAATTAGTTTTTCTATAAAAACTAAAAACCTGACAAGTTTAACTTCCAATTCTCATGAATCAAAAATTAATTTTTCTCATCTATATATAGAAATTTCTTCATTTAAATTTCAAAATTTATTTAAAACTTGTAATATTTATATTTCATTTTCATCTAAGAATGTTTTAAATCTTTATTAGTTAATACAAAAGATAAAATTGACATTCTTAATAAATCAAGAGTTTATAAATTAAAATGTAGTAATTGCAATTCTTTTTATATAGGTCAAACTGAACATAAATTTCGTCATAATCTTTTAGACCAGAGATTTCCAACACGCGGCCCGCGGCTGGCCACATGCGGCCCGCGGCTTTCATTAGCGCCTATTTAATAGTAGCTATATAACTGTATACCTGTGCGGATGCGGCCCCCTATTTACTCCATGAATCTAATGGCGGCCCTCGGTCACTCATAAGTTGTAAACCCCTGTTTTAGACCATTATTCATGCAATAAAAATAATAATATATATAGCTAACCATATAAATTTTCGTTTGCTAATCACATCTTAAATCTTAATCATTATTATGATTTAAATAAACATTATGAAATTTTTAACATTTGTAATAAAGGAATTAAACTAAATTTTTTAAAAATTAAAGAAATTGTTAAAGAACATAAAACTCGTTCAAATATATAACTGAATGAAATTGAAAATAAACAATTTCTTCTTTTTTTTAATTAATCATATTTTTTAATTTTCCATAAATTATTACTTTTGTCTTATTTATTTATAATTCGTTTATTTATAATTCTATATGTCAATTTATCGTCATGTAAATTTTGACGTTCATTTTATTTAAATTAATCTGTAAGTTTATTAATTTATATATTTTTAAGTTCGATTTAACCATTGAGTAATAATTTAAGAAGAGGCGCAAATAGTGTGTTAAAAATCGTACTGTAGTTTTATCTCTCTTGTTTCTCTTTTTTTTGCCCCCTCTTTTCATAAACTAATAGACTAAGACCTGCTGCCATCTGCAAAATCGTGGTTTTTATTTTGCGAACTTACTTATTTGTTATGAAGTACGAGTTTGAACCTTTTCTTATATTTGTGTTTATTTTACCGCTTACCTGTTCAAAACAGGTTAATATCATAAACAATAGCTTGTATTGTTACAACACAAGTCAATGTCAAATAAACTTAAACAATATCATGCTTTATATTTAAGAAAACAAAAAAAAATGTATATTCAAATATTTATTTATTTTCGTAAAATATAAATCGAAAACATAGAAATAACTAAAACAATGCAAATTAAATTAAAAGAAAATTATTAGGGGGATTTATTGTTATTATTCGTCAATTTTTAAAATTATTCAAATTACCAGTCCACCAATAATAAATTCGTGAACTTACAAAATGTATTTTTTACATATGTTTCGAGCTTTAAAATAATGAAGCTCATCTTCAGAAAAGTCTACAAAAAATATTTACAACTTATAAAAAGTTAAGATTACAAAAAGTTTTTTAACTTACATTTTTTCGAACAATCTCAAATCTGAAAATTTGTAACTCGATAATTAAAAAAATGTAAGTTTTACAAAATGTTAAATGTTAATTATTTTAAAAAAGAAAGATAGTACAATTTAGAAACAAATCTAAAAAAATTTAAGTTTAAAATCGTAATTGAAATTGGTTTGCTAGTTCAACAAAGAATTTGTATTTGATATTTTAATATAAATGAACTCTAGTAATTCAAGAATTTCCCAGTGAGCAAATTGCAGCTAAAACCGGCTTTTTTATAATTACTTTAGCTTTTAAAGTTACTCTTTAGAACACTTTTAAGTGGTTTGTGAAAAAACTAAAACCTCCATGAAGCGTTTAAGTAGCTAAAAATTCCGCAGTTATGTTGCTGTTAGGTAGGTAACTGCTTTAATGCATTAAAATCGGGCTTATACAGCTTTTTGTGGTACTAGCAAAGCTTTAAAGAAGCTCTAAAGGAACTGTAAACCACCTTTCAGAAACAACTATACAGCTTAAATAGCTTTATTTTTACTACCTTTAAGTAGCTTAAAAGTTAAATAAAAATTTCATTAGAAAAAGAAATCTTGAAATCGTTACCTTTACTTAATTTCTTAAAAAAATTGAGAAAAGTGATAAAGAAGAACCCATTGAAAGACCTAGATTTTGTTTAAAAAATTGATTATCAAATTTATCACTTATTTTTACTGAAATCTTCTTAAACAATTTAGAAAGTAAATATATTTCTGAACACCAAATTTTCTTACAAAAAATAATATTTTGGAAAAGATATGTTGATGACATTTTTTGTATTTAAAAAAATTGTAAATATTTTTTGTAGACTTTTCTGAAGATGAGCATCATTATTTTAAACCTTGAATCATATGTAAACGAATTTGTTATTAGTGGACTGGTAATTTAAATAATTTTAAATGAAAATCAATGTTAAATTTCTGAAAGAATAATTAACCAATTCATACTTTAAAAGGATTTTTGACGGAGAATCCATTTGTATCACTATGTTGCTTCTAACAGACTGTGGTCGTTCCAGTATCTTCAAAATATTATAAGACGTATCTTCAACTATAAAACATATATTTAAAAAAATTCTTATTATTGTTTGTCTACTTATACCTTTGTTTAGTGAACTGGAGCTGTAGAAAGAATAAATTTATTCGTCTTCACGATCGTCATCAATAAATAACAATCGCCGTTTTCTTCCATATGTTTGAGAAACTACTACATTTGAGTATCTTAGGTTGATGTGCACATCAACAATTACAGCTTCTGTAAAAAAAAATACTAAATAAGCCCAAAAAGTAAAAAAAAATTTAAGTTGTTAGTATTTTAAAAATAAAGTTTTGAAAATGCAACTAGTATTAGTATTTTCAAAATTTTTGCGATTTTGTAAATTGCATGCTAAAATAAACATAAACATAAAAGAATTTTGTTTATAATTTTTTTTATTTTTTAAAAAACTAAGTATTTATTAGACAAGGTGCTAAAGAAATGCGGCCCTAACATTTACAAAAACGGTATTTTTATTTGACATATGCCAACATCAACAAAAAACATTTAAAGCAATGGCGAGAACGATTATGGAATTACGATGAATCGATCATTATGCAAAATAATGATCGCGATCATCGAGCGTCTGTCCAATAACGATCGCAATCATTGATCTCTTATTAAATAACAATTGCAGTTGTGGAAAAGAAATTAATACTTTTAATTATTGCATAAAAAAATAAGACTAATATAACACGATTTCACCTATAATATTGACTTTAATAAATGTATAATAAACTTTAAGTATGCAGGTAGTTCACGGAAAATCGTTGTAATTTTGTGTAAGTAGGGTAAATAACCCTTTTGCTCTTTTCTCGTACGAATTTTAAACCACATACAGATTTTTTAATAAAAAAGTAATATGGATTTAAACATTGAATTCTATTTTTTTTTTGTTTACAGAAATTTAATTTTTCAAAGAGAATTAGAAAACTCTTCTAGGAAAGAACGTTTGTAAAATTTGTGTCACACATTCAGCATTTTGGGAATAACCTAGCTTTATATAAACACCAAGGTAAATCATAAAAACACAGAAAGTTAAAAACAATAAGCATTAACTACAAATGACAATACGTATTTGAAAAGAATTGCAAATTTATTTTTAATACATAAATCTTATGTTTGAGACAAATATCAACATGAGTTATGACTTTTTTAATATGTTGTTTATTAGTGCTTTAAACTATTTGTTCGTAAGTTTGCATCAGAATTCAAATACCGTGTCAAATACATGTCGAAAAAAAAACATCACAGTAGTATCTATTTTCTGTGAATTTTTGTTAATATTTTTTTTAAATCTAAATATGAACAAGTTTTAATTAATTTATTGTTTAGAAACAATATTAAAAAATACTTAGGTATGTTGATTTTCAATACTCCAAACGTTATTGTACCCCGGAAAACGAAAATCGAATGTTTATAGCTAGATTTATGACTAACTTTACACGAGCGACTTTTTAGCAACAGTCGATTACTAATTAATTCTAAATACCATGATTGTGATAATTAATCGTGGAAAATAATAGCAATCTCAACCACTTATTTATAGTAATTATTTTAGTTAGTTATTGTACAATTAAGTGCAACAAGAAGAAGAAGAATCCGGACAAGGAGATTCTCCGATGCTAATTTAAACCATTTTTAAACGTTTGGTAGAAAAAAAATTTAAAAAATATTTACCTGATTGAAGGCGTAGAACAAGAACTGCAGTGTGTTTAAAATTTCCTTTTGTTATACGTTATCTCCGAGGATGCTTCTCACAAATCTTCTTTTGTTTTAAATCTTCCAAGTCCATTGTGGCAATGTTTATATTTCCACAGTTTTTCTAACATTCTTTAGAACGCACTTTATCACTAATAAAAAACTTAAGAAAACTAGTACCTTTGTTTTCGGTATTATTATTTTCACAATTAATATAAACACAACTGTGATTTGTAACTTTTCCCATTTTAAAAATAAATCAAAAATATATTTACACTTAAACTAAACAAAAGTTCAAACAAACATTACTACTACGAGAATTTCAAAAATCGTATCGCAATGTTAACCCAAGAAAAACTTTAAATTCAATACCGAAGTTTACAAGTCGACAGACACGCAAGAACTGAAAAATCTCGATCCAATACAAACGTGGCGACCTCTACATCTCGATCCAATCAGTCGATACGATATCGCCCCTTAAGTTGCATTTCTTCTTACACTTATTATTCAATGATTTAACTGATTATATATATTTTAGAAGCCTGAAGATGACATCTTGTCGAAACATGTCACTTTAATTATTTTAAATAAAAAATAATTATATATTGTAAGGAAAGCTTTGTCGAGTTTTTTAAAATATCATTTAAAAAGTAACAGATTTAACTAAAAAAAAATATATATAGTATATAATATTTGATACAAGAAGTTACTTAAACCTTAACGAAAAGACGTTTTTCCAAACCGGGAACTGACCAAAAATTAATCTGTAGGACAAAGTTGGACTACAGGCGAACTCTATTTTAGAAAAATTAATTTAGTCTAAACCTAAAACAAAAAATTGTTAACGATTTATCGTTATATTTTTTATTTGCGTTTTTATAATTTGGTTTTTAATCTTCTAATCACAACAATAGCGTACGTTGTTTTTGTACATAATATTTTACAAAAAAAAAACAAATACACATTTGTTTGACAACTTACGAATTATAATAAAAGCTTTAAAGTAGATACTGAATTTAAATGGAAATTAAAATACCTATCTAGTATTTTTGTAACGTTTTATTGAATAATTTACTATTAAATTACTAGTTCTAAGTTTTTTGTACAAATTATTAAAGAAACGTCTAAAAAAATCAATATCTGTAAGAACACAAAATAATACGGATAACAAAAGTTTGTTTTTAAGCATTGATTATCTTTTAACTTAAGCAATTACTAGTAAAGTAAATAATTTATTGTTAGTTAAAATAAATAATCAACTGATTTAGAAATTCATAATTTGCTATGTCTAAACTAAGAAAATCGCACAGCTACAACCAATCAACTAATTCCATATTTAAATTTTTTTTTGAGTAATTAATTATTTTTATTATTAAACCTTTTAATTGTTCGTTTTATCGATTGTCGTTGCTTATTTCCAACTATAAAATGTTAATTATTGTTTTATACATTTAAGGTTATTAATTGATGTTTTAAAATGTTTTCTTAATTTTTTGGGGATCCAAGCAAATCCACATGTTTTATGATAAAGAATTTTACCAAATAAACCTTTTATGCTGTTACTGATATGTTTCAGTAAAATCCCGAATCAACGTTACCTAAAATTTAAATAAAAATAGTTTTGTCAGATTTAAACATAAATTTATTTTCATCCTTAAATAAGTTTAATTTTCTGCTTTTCTAAAAAAAAATTTTTTATTTATTTAAAAAAACATTTAACAAATTTTATAGTGAATAATTTCAAACTTTAAATTTTGTTTTAAACTATGCTATGTTATGATAAAATGTAAAGTTTACATCCGGCTAAAGTGCGACCAATTACCTGTGATTAATTAACAGTAGCAAAGGCGATGGTAGCTCGGGGTTTCGGTGAGTGGAGAGTGGATGTAATAATTAACGAAAGTCAGGCTGTCGTCGATTATAATCTGATTAAAAAAACTTCAAAACGAGAAGAGAGAGAACTTCAGGTGCTTGTTTGTACCCGACAACACTTAAGGTAGACAAATTGAACAACAATCATCTAACAATAAATGTATTAATTGCAACGGCAATCATGTAGAAAGATCAAGAAAAAATATACATTAAAAAGTTGTTCAGAAAGCAGTAACACAATAATTTCAGTTGTATTAAAGTTTGAAATTATGCAACAATTCAGACACGTAGCCAATTAATGTATTAACGTTGAATTTAGTAAATTGAAGTGTATACAAAAAAATTAAATTATCACAAAATTACAGTAAATAAACTATAAGAAACAAAGCGCACCGTTAATAACTTGATAGATAATTACACAAACAAATTGCGTAAGTTAATTATATTAACATGCGTATATGTCTAGTTATTCGTGCCTACGATCGACATCAAAACCAGTAATTAAATATAGAAAAAGGGTACTTATTATTGCCCCGAAAAACGCTAAAAGTTAAGCTGATAAATATACAACCGTGTTATCATAAGTAAGCTCCTAAAATTTCATTTGATGAGTAATACACAAACTGTGTTAAGTTTTCAAACGTTGTTTAATTGATATTTAACAGGTATGCCATTAATTCTGCGTGATTATATTCCTTAGCAGAAGATATTGAAACGTTGGATGTCATTTGCTCTTTTAACGAATGTTAATTGCTGACATCATTACATGTAACGATTTAACACCAGGATTCGTGCATGCCTTAGTTATCTACCTAATAAATAAGCAATTAACCACTTATTAAACTTTTCTGAAGTATCAAACACGTGAGAGTAACAAAACTTGCTACGCTAAAAGAAAAATTAAATCTTGCGGTAAAATAAAAATGCATTCATACCCCAGCGACTCTTTCGCATCTTAAACATCGAAATCTAAATTGATTTACACCATTAATAACTTATATGTTCTAAGATCCTTAAATGTGGATATAAGTGGGCATTAAGCTAACATGTGTTGTTTGTTGACTGTAACCGAATGGAAATAAAATAAGCAATATGTAAAATCGTAAACAAATAGTAAGTAAACGAAGTTTGACTATAGAAAAAATTCATACAAGGCGAGAAACCATACTAAAGTTTTTTAACATAACAACTAACAACACTTATTCATTGAGCATTCTTTACTACTTTTTTATAGTAATTATAACACTGTTATTGTTATTTTTTAAAATATTTAGTAACAGTAACAATGAAGATTAAGCAGCTAATTTAATTAAGGAAACAATTTGCTTGTATTATACATTTAAATTGGATTTTTAAAAGGTTTGTCAATGCAATTGTGGGAATACATTTAAGTGTGTCTCATATTGCAAATGAGCCCTAAAAGAGCAAAACTGTCGTTTAGTACGTTACTCTGTTGGCATTTGCACAATTGCATTGATATTCAGATTTTAACCTGTAGTGTTATTTAGAACTACTTTAATTTGCGTGGATTTAAAATTAACGTTACAATTTTTAATAAATAGTAAGTAATACTATGAGATGGTTTTGCCATAAACTTTTTTAAATATAATATATAACCTTTAATTGAAAAATTAATTGTTTAAATTATCAGGTTAAGAACCAAATATTGAGTAAAAACAAGCAAATTTACGTACTTATTGCAATGTTACAAATATTTAGAACAAATTTTCTCTTTATATATAGTTAACTTTAAAATTTTATTACACTTTTACCAAAGACTTTTACTCAAAGCATTGTCAGTAAAAAATAAAAAAACCATAAATATTTAATAAAATTTACTTTGTCGCCATGTTAATCAGTAATTACTTAATCTAATTTGATTTACATTTATTTATTAAATGTTTTTTGATATACAAAGCTAGGAATAACAGTTTTGTTTTACAATTCTATTTTAATCTGTAATTACCAATTCAAATTTGATGTCCAATTTATTAAATATTTTCTTATACAAAGCTTTTAAAAACCGTTAAAATTTGATGAATAATTACTAATTAAATATTTGTAATAAAAAACATTAAAATTTATAAAATCCATTTAAAGTAGCGTTTATAAAAAAATTTATCTAAAAACCTATAAACACTATGCTACGAAACTTATTGATTTTAATGTATTCAATTTATTCCTATTAAATCTCATTGTACTGTTAGTATATTCGTTTTGGAATAACACACTTTAATAATACATTTAACATTTATTTTTTGCGTAGTGAATTACAACCATACCCAATGTCATCCATATATGTATCTGTCTTTATTTCTTATTGTTTCATGTTATATACACAGTGCATCAAAAGAAAGGTATAACATTAATTATTCTAATACTTCCCTTCAATTCAACAACATAGTAAGAACAGAATGAATTAACATATAATTTTTAACACATAAACCTTACAGAATAAAATCAAGTGGATCAATCCACTGACCAAGGACATCGGCAACTTTACGAGATTGTGTTTAATTAATAATAAATAAAACATTAAACATAAAATGGTCAATAATTAAAAATTTTTTATATAACGCAGGACATAAACGTTCAACAAATAATTGCGGTAAGTTAAGATGACTTCCTATTTAAATTTTTTTTAAGCTTGTGTTTTTTTAACCGCAAAAGACCTTAAAATTGTTATTATGAATCGAAATTTTGGTTTTCACTGTTTGCCTCCTGGGCCCATATCCTGTTAGTTTATTCATTTTTTAACAAAACACTTTAATAATACATTCAACATTTATTTTTTGCATAGTGAATTACAATCAAACTTAATGTCATCCATATATGTATTAATCCTTATTGCTTATTGTTTCATGTTATATACACAGTACATCAAAAGAAAGATATAACATAAAATATTTTAATATGTACTAGTCTTTATTAGTTTCTATATGACATTTGCGATAGAGTAGTACCAACCATTGTTAAATCGTAATTTTTCATAAATCAGTATCAATGTAAACCAACCATTACATGTGATATTTTGTCTCGTGTTGTAGATAAACTTTAACTTGGTCTTCTTCTGTAACTTTGCCTCAGTAAGATATAGCTGTAAACATAACAAAATTACTATTTTGATTCCATACCGATCAGGCTTAGATGGCAAAACAAAATTGAAACAATTGCTTAATTCTTGTACATATCTTGTAATAAAATTGACTTTATTCATTACTTTCCAAAATTACAAAATAAAACTAAATTTATATTAAAAGTGTTTTTATTTTTTTTTAGAACAACGCAACGCAACGTTGAGATTTTTGCAAAATACAAATTACTCACTCAATTTGAAAATTTAGGGGAAAAGCATTTTATACGATCGTTCACAAGTTGGTTTTGAAGAAAAATTTATTTGGCTCCACTGTATTTTTGTCTCGGCTGTCAACTTTGAATAGTGGTTTATCCATTTACATAAGAGTGACTGCTATGTACGACTTAAATTCTAATTGTGACGTTTTTTATTTGTTTGCCAAGTTTTATATTTTTCAAGCATTTACAGTAACTATGTCAATCAGATTTACAATCACTATTTTTTTCTTGTATATTAATTCTGTAATTGGATATTCCGTTGTCATGCAAATCAACCCCTCAGATATTGCTTTTCACTCAGGAATAAAATTAATCTTTTTTTCCTGTTGTATCTGCTTGTACTTACTAGAGATTCAACAATGCAGTTACTGGTTGTAACTGCTAACGTATGATACCCTCTCAATCTTCCTCCAATTCGGAAAATTTTGGCTTACTTTTATTGCTTTTTTATATTTTTTTGGGTTTTTTTTTTAATTTGATGATAAAGATTGATTAGGTATTTATGTTTTTGGAAGCAGTAGGTAAACTTGCATGTATTTAAATGTCCCCACGAATTCTGGTGGATCTTTCTCCTTCTCACATCATTAAGGTCTTTGTTCGCAAGTTTTCCAGTTCAACCCAAGCCTCAACAGTTGATAGAAGTCTTATTTTTAAGGCATTGCTAACTAATGGGTTAACAATAGAAATTTTACAAGATTTACGTATGTCAACAAGACAATTAATATTTTTTTTGCTTGATTTGTCATCAAACTTCAAACATTAGAGTCATTTTTTTAAAGCTGTACTAGAACATTGACAATCTAAATAAACTTATTCCGTAAATAGACCACAAATTTGCGGAATATGTGCGGTTTACTTTCTAAAAACCATAAAAGTATAACCATCTTATTCAAATTTAATACATAAATCAAAGCGTCTACGAAAAAGACATTGACCTAAAAATTAATGAAAGATTTAAATTTCACTAAATGTAACTGTCTTATGATAAGATTAAACTTTTAAAATTTTGCAATTATGCCAATCAATTGTATGTCTATTTCTTAATTCTATGAGTTAAAATTATATTTATTTTTTTATTGAGATATAAACTTGTTTGAACAGCTTGTTTTACTTAAGTCTATTGGGACATAGTACTTGTTTTGACTAGATTTTTTATTTTATATTTAAATTGGTTTTATAAATCATTTAAAGTCATTTATACCATTTTACGCGTTTTGGTGGTTCCCACTCCAGAAGCGCTCTTTCATCGTTTCTTTCATCTTTGTCTGGTTCACTTTTTTTTGTTGTTTTTGTTCCTATTCTTGCGTCTGACTTGTGCTATCTTTAATCTTATTTTGCTTTATTATCAAAGTTTCTAATAGTTTAAAACATTCTAATACTTCTATGATCTAACACGCTTTGAACTGTGTTTCTATCGTTTATTGTAAAAACAAAAAAAATATTCATTTTGCATCTGTAGATGTGATAAAATTAAACCTAAAGAAAAGATAATCCTAATTACCGCAAACACTTTGTTTTTTCGTATGTTTCCCGTTTGCACTTTTTACAACAAATTTTAGAGGCACGCATTTTTTTATCTATCAGATATTAAAGGTATTTCGGTCTTAAACCACTAATACCCTGGTACATTAACTTTTTTTTTCTTGAGTTTACAAATGATTAAATAATAGTATTTGTGTTAGAAATCTGATGACTTTAGCAGTATCCGCGTTGTTGTGAAGTGCTTCTTTTAGTGTGGTCGGTATCTTGTATTGTCGGTTTTCGTTGGTGTATTTATTGCACTCTGTTATATTGTGATCTATTGTCGTTCGACTATTGCAAGATTCGCACATGATGGGTTCTGTCTTTTGTATTAGGTAGCTGTGTGTAAGCCGAGTGTGTCCTATTCGCAGTTTTGTGATGACAGCTTGCGTTTTCCTTTCTTCCGGTACTGTCCATTGCTTTACATTGTCTTTTATGATCTTTAGTTTATTGTTAGTTTTCCTTGTTCATTTTTGTTGCAATTTATTTTCTATTTCTTGTTTAATTACGGATTTCAAGTGGGATATTGGTATTGCGATATTTTGAAATTTTTTGTTCGTCGTTGTTTTTTTGCGGCATTGTCTGCTTTTTCGTTTCCTGTTATTTCTCTGTGAGATGAAACTCATAGGATACTTACATCTGCGTTTCCTTGCCTTGTAGCTTGGTGTATATCTTCTTGAATGTTTTATATGTAGGTTTTTTTTGTGTAGACGTTTGTTAAGCTTTGTAGTGTGGTTATGGAGTCGGTACAGATTGCAGCTTTTTTTATTAGCAGTTGTTTAATGATGTCGGTTGCTGCTTTGAGACTATAGGTTTTGGCTGTGGTTATGCTGCACATAGGTGGTAGTTGGTATTTATGTGTAACGTCTTCTGTGACAGTGCTGGCTCCAGTGTTGTTATTCTGCCTCGGCCCGTCTGTGTATATGAAGCGATTGTGCGAGTGTTCGTTTTGGATGTTTTTGAAAAGGTTTTGGTAAAGCTCTGGTGGGATTTTGATCTTAGAATATTTTGCTAAAGTTAGGTTAATTTTGGGTAGATTAATTAGCCATGGTGGGTGTTTGAGGTGTGATATTTGTTGGATTTGTGGAATGGATACTTGTATTTTTTTGAAATAAGATATGTTTTTTTGTTGTAGTGGAGTTATTGATTTTAGTTCTGTTTTGTTTTTAAATGTTTTATTGTACGTTGGGTTGCTAGGATTGCTTGTGAGTTTGATCGCATAGTTTCATATTAATTGCTTTCCTCTGTTTTCCAAGAGTGGTTTGCCAGCTTCTACTAGTATACAGTCAGCTGGACTTGTACGAAAAGCTTCTGTAGCTAGTCTGAGACGAGTACTATGTATTGGGTGTAGTAATTTTAGTGTAGATGATTTTGCAGTTGCGTACACAATACATGCGTAGTCAATTTTTGATATGATGACGGTTTTATATACATATGTTTATGATTGTTTTTCAGTGTGCTCCCTATTTTAAGTAAGCGATAGTTTTTATAATATTTAGTTTTTTTTACATTCTCTTTTTAATTTAAGAATATGTAATAGCCAAGTAAGTTTTGAGTTTAGTGTAACCCCGAGAAATTTTAGTGTGGTACCATATTTAATATTTGTTGTAGTATTTTACTTAGATAGTTTGATAGTGCTATTAGTCTGTAGCTCTTCGGATCTGTTTGACGTTAGTGTGGTTTTAATATTGGGATGGTGGTAATTTATCTCTATGTGTCGGAGTATTTGCCATGTTCCCAAATGTAGTTATACATTTTTAGTAAGTAATTTTTTGTCTCTTAGAGTTTTATGAGAAAGTGTCCGCTAGAGTGTTAGCCATATATTGTGCGTTTGTAATGTAACTACTGTCTACTTTTAGTGTTTTTGTTTGCTGTATCGTTTTTCCTTCGTTTATATTCCGTATATTTTTGTGATGGCGAACTTGGTGTGATAGAAGATACAACATTTTCCCACAATTCTTTTTACATTGTAGTATTGTTTCTTTGCTTGTGTTTGTTTTAATTTATTATTTTTTTGAATCTATATAGTGCCGATTTGTTCTGACTGACATTTTTTATTCTATCATGGGACTATTTTTTTGTGTTTCCCTATTCTTTTGTTTTTAAGCTTGCTGCGTTTTTTATGTTATAAACAAAGTTGTTTACTATGTCGTTTATGTTTTTTCCTTTTATTGGTACTGAACCTGGTGTTGCTAATTCTGAAAATAGTTCCCAGTCTGCATTCTGCAGCTTCTATTTAGCATATATAGGGTGTGGTTCTTTGGCATCCTCTGTTCCTTTCGATATGCATATAGGGAGATGGTCACTGTTATAGAGAAAGTTTAGAGGATTCAATGTAAACTTGGGGGCTATTTGTTCATTCATTTTTAAATTGTTGTTTTTATACACATTTTTTAGTTTTTTTACGTTTTTGTTTTGTACAGATTTAGTATTAAATCTCATTTATTTTATGTGTTTATTTTTAATTAGCTAAGTTACTGAATCAGTTCTATAAGAAAGCACTTAATATATACAAGTACACAAAAAATTCTAAATTACTTTACCTAAAAAATATTAATCAACTTAATATTAAATTAATTTAAACATCAAATTTAAAAAATATTAAAATATTTCTTTTTGCAGCAACTAAAACAGTGTCATAGTAAATTTTTAACAGTAAAATTAAGCAAATTAAATCATTGCAAAAATTTAATTATTTTATAGTGTACTGGTAACAATTTAATGAATTATGTAGGTTTATAACGATTTTAAGTAAATGCAAGTTTAATAAACTACTATTTAAAATTTTTAGTGCTCAATAATATCAAACTTAAATATATTTCTTTAAGAATTCATTAATATTTAGTTAACAAAACTACTAATAAGTCATAAAGTTTTGTATAAAAAAAGAAGCAAAGAAAATAAACTAAAATTTTATTTTATATAATAATATGTACTAATATATAATAATACTTAATATAACATAATGTAATGCAATATAATAAAAATGTAATATACTTATATTACTTTAATTATTAGTGTGATTAACTTTTTTAAAAAGACAAATGTTATATTATGTTCAGTTACTAAATTTGTAAATTATTATAGTATACTATGCATTAATGATTGTTAATTAATCAAATAGTAAGTTATTGATTAGTATATATTTTTACTCAGTTGCACTAAAACCTACAGTAGTAGGGTCGTAACAGTTTTAATTCATGTAGTCGCTTTGAATGCTATATTAAACTACAAATAAATCATTTTATTAACGGTAGTCATTATTTAACAAAGCCGGCATATGTATTTAATGCATTTTAGTGGAATCCATGAATCAAACGTAAGTATTTCTATACTGATAATGGAAAAAGCTATAAAAATTGAACAAAGTTCCATTTACTGTGTGACATGTTAAATTTAACTTCAAATTTCCTGTGATGTTGCGATAAAACTTGTAATGTAATATAATGAATTTATTAAATTATTGACTTTTATAACAAAACCGAGCTCAAAATGCAATACGTACAGTAGATTTACATATTGCTAACCATTGCGTTGTAATAAAATTAAAAATTATTAATATTTGTTATCTGCATTTACTAGTTTAACAGTAACACTACTTGTAGTAGCAACAATAGCTAATATGTTCAAGAAAAAACAGTTGAAGTTAGATTCGATCAATGTCAAAGATTATTTGTACATGCTTGAGTTTTTGCTCAAATTGGTTAAAGCCTCATTCCGATTAACAAATCTTGTAACTAAAAACAAGTTTTTGCTTAATTTTTGTTTTCTTTTTCTATTTATGATCATAAATAAAGCACTTTTAGATTAACATTAGAAACTACGTTGGCGCTGTTTAAAATAAAACAATGTGCATATACTAATTACCTTAAATTATTTAAAAATAAAACAAATTTTTAAAAAATTAAAATATATAACTATTAACTACGTTCTTATTACATTATGTTTTACATCTTTTTTACGATTATGTGATAAAACAAGATTAAAAAGCAACAGCTATTACAGCACACTTAAATTGATTAATATAAATTGTTTAAAACTTGCAAGTTTTGCATGATAAAAATTATTTCAATTTTTTTAGTTTTAATTTCAAAAAAGACATGGGCATGGCCATCCAAAAGAGTAGATTAAAAAAAGCACTATCAGTAATGAGATATATGCTTTATAAAGATTTTATTTAATTATATTGACATTTACTTTTTTTTTAGTTAGAAAAGTACTTTTAAAGACCATTAATGTTTAATAATAAACGTTATAACAAATTAAGGAAGATATTAAAGACACAATAAAAAACTGAAAAACAATCTCAAAAATAGATTTTTAGGTAGAATTAAAGCATTCTATGTATGGTATAACGAAACGACAATTGCCATCTATATAGTCTCGACGAAAACAAAAAAAACACAAGTTTAAAAATGAAAACTACAAAAAAGGAGATCTATGTTGTGAGAGATTAATTCTAACCACGGCTAAAAAAATATGTAGAAAGTATCAAAAGAATAGAGTTAAAAAACAAACGGCGTGGTAGACAAAGAAAATTAAACACCAAGTTAAAACTAAGAAAAAAGTTAGAATGAGTAAAAAGCACATCAAACAGTAAAACATAAAATTCAAGAAACAAACAAAAAACAGTAAGAAATACAGTAAAAAATAACAAAAAAAAATTAAAAATATTTTTTAAAGTGTTACAAAATCTCGAGATAAATGAAAATGTAGATATGCTAGGAATTAAATACATCAAAGAAAATATACTAAGAGGGAAAATAATTATCATACATCGGTAGAAAGATTACTTTTCAAACGTTACCTACAACAAAAACATAAATTAAAAAAAAACTGCAAAAGAAAAAAAATAACAATGAAAGAAGTAAGATTAAAGTTGAAAAGTTGTGATTTATTTTTTCTGAATACAACGTTTGATGCTTGTTATTTTATTGGTTAAATATTACTGTTTCTTCCCTTCCTTGTTGTTTACACTTTTCTTCTTTTTGTTTATGTTTGTTACTTTACGTTCCTATTTTAATCTCTTGTTTCTCACTACTTGAGATCCGTTGCGAACTGCAATTTTGTAACGTCTTAACTCAACTTTAGCTTTGATAAAACCTTTTTTCCACAACGTATTTGATTTAAGTTGTACATATACATTCTCGCCCGGTTTTATAACGTTAAAGTTTGTTGCTCCATTATCGTAATAATATTTCTAATACGTTTGACTTTGATATGTTTATTGTATTTACGCTATTCCGTTGGTTTACGTTTTAAATTGTTAGGCTGTATCCGTAATGTCGTTTGAGGCTTCCGACCCGTTAGTAATTGAAATGGTGAGATTTCCTTAAAAATTGGTGCGTTTCTATATTGCAACAAGGCCATTTCCCAGTCTTTCTTTTCAGCCATTACTTTGCATATTGTTTTCTTCGCTGACTGTATGTGTCTTTCTGCCATACCGTTGCTTTGTGCATACGTTGAGCTTGTCATTACATGGTAGAAATTGCATTTGGTTTTTAAATAGTTCGGATGTATATTGTGGTCTTCCATCAGTTAATAAGATTTGTGGAATCCCATGTCTCGCCAAAATTGTTTTCAACTTTTTAATAATGCTGTAGCTTGTAGTATTTCATCCTAGTATTTTTACTTCAATGTATTTTGTATAGTAGTCTACTACTAACAATTATTTGTTCCCATCTATTTCGAAAAGGTCACTGGCTAATTTGTACCATGGAATTTTTGGTATCTGATGTGTAATTAATGGTCTGCTCTCTGATTCTTTAAATACTCGTTGCATATGTAACACTGCTGTATCATTTGCTTGATTTCATTCTTTATATTTGTCTAGAAAATCGATTCTTTGGCTAATTCCAGACATTTTGTGAAACCCAAATGACTATAATGAATCTTCTCTAGCATTTGTTTCCTCATAGACTTTGGTATTACACAACTTTGTCATTTAAATATAATTCTGTCTATGATCGTTAGTTCATTTTTATAATTACAATATTTTCTTATTTCTCCATTTATTTTCTTACTTGAATTTAGCAGTTTTGATTAATTACGTCTTTGAGTTTGCATATCTCTGTCCTCATGCGTTTCTTGTGATATCTGCTTCATGCATTTGTGGGTTGCGTTTAACTGTGATTTAATTAAGTTTATATGTGCCACAGTTTTTTTATCCCAATTACAATTTAAGCTTCCTTCTTCTCCTTCTTCATGTATGTAGGCTCTTGAGAGGGCATCTGCTAATACGAGCTCTTTACCTCTTTAATATATTAACTTGAATTAAACTTGCAACTTCGCTGGACACTGATTTGGTGGTTTCTATATTATGCTAATTAAAGGCTGGTGGTCCGTTTCTTTTTTCCTATATATGTAATCATGGAACTTCTGTAACCCAAACAAAACTGCTAACAGTTCTTTTTCCATTTGGCAGTATCTAATCTGGGCCCGTTGATAAACTATCCATTGTAATAATTGCTGGTTGGTTAACATTGTAGTATTGTAGTACTGGTGCTTTTACTAGCTTATTTTTGATAATCTGTAGGGTTTTTTTCATGTTCAACTTACCATTTGAATTCGGTTTCTTTCTTGAGTAATTCTCTTATTACTGTTGTTTTTGTTGTGGAATTATGTATAAATTTGTTTACGTAGTTTATGTCCTGTAGGACATGCAATTTATTCATGCCTCTGTATCTAATTTATACATAAACTCTATGTTGTAAATCTTAACACTTGTTTACCAGTTAGTTTCAATTTGACTATCATTTTTATTAATTAACTCAATATATAAAGCATTCTCATCACACACATTCTAGTCACCCTGTATTTGTGGATTTAGAACAGTTTTAATGTATTTGTTTCTACACATATTAGCAAAGTCATTATTGTGTTTGCAATTTGTATATTTTTTACCGAAGGCGGGGCATTTATTAATGAGATGTGTATTACCACAATTTCTGCAATTACTAATGATTTTTCTTTCACCTCTATAGTTTGATGTCGAGGGTTGTCTAGCATGTTGATGATTCTGGTTATAGCTTTGGTGTTGACTTCTACTTGCTGATTCTTGTCGTCCTCTTGTCATTGATCTTGATCGATACCTGCTGTGGTCTGCTGTTTTGTTTTTGATAGTTACTTGTGCCAAGTTTTGTGACATGTTCTCTATTTGGTTTGCCTGTTTCAGGGTTTCCAAGTATGTTCTCGATTGTCTCTTGTAACGTTTTAGTTTTTTCTTGGTGCAGTTTGGTACGTAATTCACTTCTGTTAATTCCACATATAACTCAGAAACCTAGTCTTAAATATTTTCTATTTCTCAGTTATAATCCCATTTAGTTTTTAAAATTGCGGAATTCATGTCGCCGACTTTGTATTTTCTTTCTATTTTTTCAGGTTTCTTAACCGCAGCGCCATGTATTTTCAAATATTTCTTATTGTAATTTGGTAATTAAATACGTAATTAATATGCACCCGTTTAAGATGTATTTATTGTTATCACTTTCAATTTACATTCTTTTTGTGTCTAAAGTAACTTATTATTCTAGCCGCTAGATGGTTCCCCATTAGCGTATGCAACCCTTACAATATGTATTTACTGCTTGATAACAAATATACATATATTTTTTTGTTAAATATTGGATATTGTTATGATTCGGTTATTGTTATCAAAACCTCACAATCCCGATGTGATTCTATTAAGCGGCGTGTTTTAAACAAATTTTTGTATGAGTTGCATTGTATTTCTATACCTGTTAGTATATGTATGTAAGTTGTAATAGTTGTTTACATACTGCGGGAAAGTTACGTACCCAAATGAACAAGTTGGCTGCACAAGCTTTTTTAATTAATACTGTAAAAATACAAGTGTTTCTCTTAATTTTCCCTCTAGCAAATGTATGTATTTATGTGTAGACGGCGTTAAATGGCATCAAAAAGCATATGACCAAAAAGGCGGTAAGACCGTCATCAATTTTTGATGGCGTTTGCTTTGTAAACGCTGCCGTCTGCTCTAAAGTAAAAGTACGGCAGTATTTACATATAATCAAAAACAAAACAAACGTTCTAGGAATAACTATATTTTTTTAATCGAGTAACAAAATTTTGCCTTTTGCTGGTTGCAGAGATTTTTATTTCTGATAGTGCAAACTGCAAGTTAGAATATCGCCGTTTGCTTACCGTCTTTTTAGTCCCACTTTTCAAGGCGTCTACCTCGTTATCTACGTCGTCTTCCAAAATTCTAAAAATACAGTAGTATTTATAACTAAAAACAAAAGAAATACTTAAAATTTTAGCCTGCAATAACGCCGCTTGTTATTTAGAAAAAAACCGGACTATTTAACAGTCATCCCCTGAATTAACGCCATCTCTAGGAAGTGACAGACGCATGTCAGTACATTTACTAATGTGAGTAAATTTGTTTAAAAACATTCAACCTTTGGAATATTTCCTTTAATCATTTTCATGCGAGCTCTTGGGATATTGCGTTTATGAGTTTGATATTGTTTTAAGGATTTTAATATTTTTGCAATAAGGTTTTACGTTTTCAAATTTTAAAAATTCTTTTACAAAAAAATAGTTTTAACTTAATTATTTATTTTTTTACAATTTTAAATTTTTATTAAAAAAACTTAAATTTTCTTTTTTTAATGTTACTTATTGCTATTAAATAAAACGGAAAATGTATGTAGTGCTTAAAATATTCGTATGGAAATGATTTTTGTACATCTACAAACAAAAACCAATCCATGTATGAACGTTGAATGTTAACATGTACGCACATTGAGTGTTATGTGGTATTGCGTTTTAGCACCGCTTTTTATTAACAAAGTTTAACGCTAAGTCATTAGTCGATAGCCCAAGGTAGTTTTTATTAACTTAATGCTATAGGTAATAACACTTAAGATTGGTTTATACCTACTATATTGCATTACTTATACTTATTTTTGTCTCAATTTTAATTATTCTTTTCATTCTTTTGGATTACATTAGAAATAACAAAATTTTAAATTGATTTAAATATAGTTTTTTATTTGTTTTTAAATAATCTATGAATTTTGTCTGCAAATAAAATACGTTTTATTAAATTCTAAGGAAGGTATTACTAAATATTTCAAAATATATGAAACATGCATGTACTAGTTTTTAATTATTATTGTTTAAGTATGCACAGACATTTTTAATATTTATAATAATTCTAGCATTTTAGTATTTGCTGTCTAAAGTGAAATATTATTTTTAATAAAACGAAAAATTTTGCTATATTTAACTAAACCAATAAAAAATAATAAATTAATTTAAGTAATCATACATAGTATAATTAAATTTTGTTATACTTATTGCACAATAAAATGTGTTTTTAACGCTTATGCTACGAAAAATATCGCCGAGTCCTTTTTAACCAAAACCCCGAAACGCATTGTTGCGGTTTGTGTTAAAACTTTTGGTGTGTTATGTTGAAACCTAAACAAAATTTATCTAAATGTAAAATACAGCAAACTTTGGTAATACAGTCATAAATTTTACATATTAAATTTTACATTCAACGCAAAATACTCGATCTGGTTAATAAGATTTGCGGTTTTGATTACATTAAATTATATTGCAAATTACAAATCTCCTTCAAGCTCAATAAAACAAATGTTATGTTAGTATGTGCATGTATAATTACATTATGCAAGAAATAATGTATGCTGTAGTTTATTTGCGTTATGAATTAAACCGGATCTGTTTATACATTTTATGCATTTGAAAGCAACGTACTTTGTGTAAATAATAAAAATTTCTGCATTCAATTTCATTGTCGTATTTGAACTGTTGTATACAGAAAAACTAATCTTAGTAAAAATTATTTAAATAAATTCTTTTATTTTTCTTATGTGTTAAAGCACTGAGTCTTCTAATCACTTCCGGAAGCTGTCCCGGTTGGCTGAAATTTTTTAGGTGTTTTCCTCTCTTCCACTTTTCTTTTGTATTGTATTTTGTATGCGATCTTTTTTTGTTCTACTTACTAGTCTTCTTAGATATTTCATTTTGTTCGTTGTGATTTTGCTTCTCGTTTTATATTGTATAATTTAGTAATTATAAACACCACAAAACATGCCAATTTAAATTAATTAAAAAAATTGTATTTTAATTTCTGGGAGCTGTATAGAATCAGTTTTGCAGTAATTTTATCATTTTTAATTCTATTGATATTTACAATTATCTGTGACAAAGTTAATTATTTTTTATAGTTGTAGTACTAAAATTGTTTTAAAGATTTTTAGATAAGTAGGTAGAAAAATAAAACTCTATTTTATTATTTATTACTAACTTATGAAACGTTGCTTGCTTAAAGAAACACCGCGTTTTTCATTTTTCCTTAAATAAGAAAGTGGAAAACAGTAAAGGTGTTTTCATTTTTAATGCGATGTTCTAAAATTTTAAAATAAAAATGTTTTAATTAATAAAATAAAAATAATGCAAAATTATATATTACGACACATTCTAAAACAACAAAATATAAAACGTGACTACAATGTAGTTTTTAATAAAAACTAACAAAATTTGTGCAGTTATTAAAACTTAATTTATTGCGTCTATTAGCCAAAATGTAATTACTTAAAACATTGCGGCAATTTTATTGTTAAATATTAAAAATGTAGATACATTATTCAGTTTGTACTGTCATAATATTTAATGCATAATTGTGTGTCTTTATATGTGTCAACACATAAATACTTCAACAACACCTGTAATAAATGTTGAAGTCGAATCTATCTACTTTAATCAAAATCGTTTCCATTTAATGCTATTAAAATCTAATAAATCTCAATATTTTAATTACAGCTGTCATTTGGTATCTGATCCAGTTTTAAAGATACTAATCGATAGCTATAAAAACAATTCAAACATTTTTCAATTTTTGTTTGATGACAAACAATTGATAATCATAAATAATTTTTTTGCATTCGATTTTACTTTTTTTAACAATGTTCAATGTTTTAACATTTTAATTAATTAGGAAAAATTGTTATGTAGTAAAAGTATGTTATATAGCTTTTTCAAGAAAAAAAATTTTTTTTTTGAGGTAACGTTATAACTTTTTATATTTTTTGTTTTTATGCTAATAGTTTAGGCATTACTATTTTAATTATTTATAATTTTTAATTGTGATATCACAGTAATTGTTAAAACTTTTACCTGTTAAGTTTCATTGTACAATTATACCGGGTAGTTCAAGGTTCTGGAAAAGTAAACTGGGAAATGCGAAAAAAAAAGAGTTGTCATATTTAATGTTTTCTCTTTATTACAATTATTTTTTAATATACTGGATACTACGTTTTTATGTAATAGTGACAAATTCAATTTTTTTTAAATTAGAGTACTTATATATAACGATAAAGTAATTAATAATTAAAGTAGAGTAATAAATATACATGCAATTAACTTAATATTGTTGTTTCTATTCTTGTTAGTCTTTTCCACATAATATATGATTAAACTATTTATTTAAATTATAAACATGTTTCGACATTTTAAAGATGTTATGGTCAGTATTTCTAGTATAAAAAGTAAACTGACAAGTGTCAAAATAACAAATTGAAACTATTATTATTAGTAGTTTCAATTTTTTAATTGACACCTGTCAGTTTAATTTTTATACTAAATATACTGACGATGACATTTTTATAATGTTAAAACATGTATATAATTTAAACAAATAATTTAAATATATGTGTAGAATTCTTAGTAAGTAATAATAATTTATTTGCTTACGGTATATATTTTATTTCATTTTTTTATTTTGTGTAAGGTTTATAATAATACTTCTATAAAAATGTTTTTATTCATTAAATTCTTTCTGCTGATTTTAGAATTTAAAAAAAAATGCAATTATAGGATTGTAGCAATAATTTATTATTTCTCAAATCTTACAAGTAAATTTATACTATGTAGTTGCTCTGCCATTGTATTTCACTCATGTTGATTATTTAGTGTGTTTATTGTTTTTGCCATAACTGTTTGCATATTTGTCATATAAAAACTTTAATTTTTTAAAAAGCATGTTATATTTATTTATAATTTTTTTAATTTTTGATCCAATTTTAAACCAACTTAGTGATACCCATCATATCTGTATTATTAACCATTCTTGATATCATTTTTACTAAAATCGTATTAGTTTACTTATTCAATAATAATTTTTTGACAAAAAATAAACTATTTAAGTAAGTAAGATTTTATACTGTTCTTCGATAGGAGAGGCAAATAAACCAATCAAAAATTTTTTATGGCAACGTTTCGTGTACGGTATGTGCACTTCTTCTAGACAGTGAAATAAATTTGTAAGCATGAAATAACACAAAAATATTGATTATAACAACTAATATCATTTTAAAAACTTACAAAAATTTTCAGAAACAATTTAATAAACGAAAAAAATTTATATACAAATGTTACTATAAATTTTACAAAAGAAAATAAAATATATACCCTAGGTTTAAAAAAAAATGTGGCGGTCATTATCACATAAAAACGGAGCATCCTGTACATCAAAAAATTATTTTAGAAAACATTTATTACAGCTTTTATACAAATTTTTTTTTACCGTATTTAATAAATAAACTTGCCAATTTTTTTTCAGAACATTGAATTACCCGCTATAATTAGTTATTTGGCTTATTATTTTTTATTATTTATTATTATATGGGACGTTTTTTACCAAGAATCTGAGCTATTAATTTTTTGATTTGTTAAAAAAAAATTCATACATGTTTTTCATTTAATGAAATTTACTTCGAATTGATTGCATAACTATTGTGAAATCAAAAAAAACTATGCATCGTTGTATTATTCCCATTTTTTTTTAATTTAAAGTTTTGTCAGAATAGTATCAGGCATAAAAATGATTATTTGTCATGCAAAATCAACTGCTTACTTTTATATTGGTTATGCTTCAGTACAATACAATAACTTATTTTTGTTTAGTTCAATACGACCGAATTCTTATTATTAATTCGTAATAATCTTCTTCTTTTGACCTTCTTAGGAGTTAAAACTATTTTTAACAAACTTTGAAACATTACGCATTTTAGAACATGATCGTTCTAAAAGGAAAAAGCATATTTTTAAGTGTGCGGTTGCTGAACATTATTTTATAACAGGCCACAATATAAATTTTGATAACGTTTTGTTGATTAGAAAATCTATTCTTTTTCAATAGACAAATTTGAGAGAATATAGAAATCACCAAACACCCCAATAACGCCAATCCTGATAATAGTTTTGAGCTATCTTCTTGTTGGTTCCTCCTTTATTGAAAACACGCTCTTTTTCGATCATACCCAAGCAGAACCGCGTTTAACCAACCGCGACAATACTTCTTCTTTATGTGCGGAGACTACTCCTTAAGTTACTTCTATGGAATTTATAATCTGACTTTTGAAGTTTTTAGTTAGATTTGGTTGCTTGTTTAAGTTTTTTGATTTTTTTCACGCCTTGATAAAGTCTCTTACAAAAATGAGCGTTGAGTGACATAAAGTAGCAACAAGAATCATATGCAGTCAGACATTCAGTAAAATGAATTGTATTTAAAAATATAAACGTTAATATTTTTCTACTACTTGATCATAATTTTAAGACTTGTTAGAAGTATAATAATGTTTTTAAATTAAATAAAATGTTACGTGTCTTTACTTATTAATTTTTTAGAAGTCATAATTGTAATTCAATTTTACTACGTCGCTGGTTTGCGAGTCTCACTTTGATATTCTAGGTCGCTGTGAGTGAGTGCCGAATTTTGATTAAGCGAATGTCCGCTTAATTGTAAATATTTTTTTCTTCTATTTATTTTTTATCGTCGGTTATTTCTATTACGCTTTTAGCGATTTTACTGTAATAAAGAATTGTTCCTGTATACTAGCAAGATTAAAACTATTTTTGTGTTAGTTGTGATTCACGGGTAAAATAGTGTCGGCTTCTTATAACGAGTTTTTGTAGACTCAAAACAAGTTCAAGCGTCATTAAGCGAGAAATTTTTCCGAGAATGAGTCACATACCTAATATCCTCCAGGATCTGGGTTATCTAAGTCAAACGTTGCACAGCTGTGGCTACCGCTAAGTATTCAGTGATGGCGGCAGTTGTCCCCTGGTCTCTAACGATAATTTGTGAAATTATATAAACAAACTTTTGCATTTGCGTAGTACAGTTAGAAATATTATGCCGCGTATAATTCAAATACATTTTTTGAAATTCGCGTTAGTAATATTTACTATTTAAGTAACAAAGTTTTTTTGTATAGCCAACATTGCAAACGTCAATATTCGTTAGTGTAGTTACGTAATGGGCGAAAAAACCACTATAGTACTAATATGAAAACTAACAATCCACATAAAACTAACGGTTGTATTCATAGTCGATCGCTGACGGTTCGCTGGCGACTCACCAGCTATTCGCTAGAACTTTCACTAGAGGTTTCGCCGGTAACAGGCCAAGACATAATTTGTGTTGCATAGTAGTTCTCTTGCCACTCGCCTTGCCGGCAAAAAATTCGTGTTACTGACCATGCGCATTTCATTTATTTACACGCGACTGTTTAATTTGATTAATCTCAGCACAGCAACTAACAAATTTTTTAGAATATACTTACAATACTAACAGTAAAAATTAAGTAATCGGCTGCATATAATGACGATTTAACGCCGAAGGAAAGAGAGAGATACAAAAGAAGATACTATCCAATGCTAACAAAGAACGAGACAAGAAAAAGCAAGTGAAAACTGGTTATCACAAAATCCAGATAGACGGAAAATGGTATAGATGGGTAAAGGTTAAAGAAAAACTCATAGAGGATTTTTGGCCAGCTTAGAACAAATACAAAAATTTGCAAACAAATCAGATAAATGAAACGGGGATAAAGAGAAGGGAGACGGTAATAAGATTAAAACACTATTCTGGAACATAACCGCCCTCAATAATAAAGATAAACACTTTTGGGATATTATAAAGGAATTTCATGTAGTAGCACTACCAGAAACCTGGGCAGAGGAGAAAAAATGGAAATTAATAAAAGAAAAGCTACCGACAGTATTACAGTGGAATTACCAAGCAGCAGTGAAAGACAAAGAAAAAGGAAGAGCTGAAGGAGGAATATTCACGGGAGTTAAAAAAAAGAAAATGAAACAATTTATCACAATCTAGAAGGAATACAAAAGAGAACAATATTAATACAATTAAAATAGAAGATAATTTTACCGCTAGCATAGAACAGCTAAACTTCATGCACATAGACACAGAAGAGCCATGGAAAAAAAACCGTCACGCAAGTTAAAAGACAAAGTACATAATAAAGAAAAAAGAAACTAATAGACATGATGAATGAAAATGGATGGAATATATTAAATGGGATCTGCACAGGAGATGAGGCCGGAGAATATAAACAAATTGGCTTTAAAGGAGCAACAACAATATATTAAGAAAGTAAGAAACAAGTAAGTGAAATAACCAAAAAGCAAGACCTTTAGAAATGATGAAGGAAATATACAACAATTCTACAAGAAGTAAGAGCAGAAGACTGAAAAAGGTATTTTATGGAATTACTGGAAAAGAGCGATACAAGAAACACAATAGAGAATGACGACCAGGTGAAAGTGGATGATGAAATATCTAACGAGAAAATTGACGAGCAAATAAATAAACGTAAGAAAAATAAAGCAACTAGAACAGATAATATACCAAACGAAGCTTCGATTAACCTATCAGAAATAGGAAAACAAATATTAGAAAAAAGCTTGAACAAAATTTGGCAGCAAAGAAATATACCAACGGAATGGAAAAAGCCAAAAGTTATCTAATATTTAAGGCGGGAAAAAGGCTGGACCAAAGAAACTTGTTAAATACGATATACAAAATATATGCAATGATCGTGGATGCCAGGTTAAAAAGCGAACTCGAAGAAAAAGATATCCTAACGAAGGGCCAAATGGGGTTTAGAAAAAAGAAGAGCACCATAGATAATATTTACATATTTAATTATGCGACAGAGAATTAAAGAAAGAGAAAAGAAAAAAGTACGCTTTCTTTGTTGACTTAAAGGTAGCATTCGATAGTATAAATAGCATAAAACTGTTTCAGTGCATGCACAAATGGAAAATAAGTGAGACTATAATAGCGAGGATTCAGGATGTTAACGCCGAAATGATTAATGTAATTTGAAACGGTGAAGAGGAGCTGATTCTTTGGACAGTAAAAGGATTGAGGCAAGGATGTCTTTTAAAGTCCTACCCTTTTCAGCATGTGCATTGCAGATATGGAAGGGCACTTGGGCAGAGAACAAGCAGGGGAGTAATAATAGGCAATACAAAAATACTCGCACTAGCTTACGCAGACGATATAGTACTGTTGGCAAATAAATCAGAAGAAATTAAGGCTTTGATAAGATGTTTATAAAAATACCGGCAGAAGAAAAAACTAATATTAAACGTAAAAAAATACAACAATAATGGAGGTTCGGAGAGGTGGCGGCAGAAAGAAAAATGAAGACTAGGGATGGCACAACCAAAAGATAGAAGTTGTAAAAGAGTTTAAATATCTAGGATATTATTTGCAACAGAATAACGGACTAGAAACGCACTGAAAATTCGTAAAGAAAAAAGCAAGAGACGCTGTGGAAAAATTATGGGGAATTAGAAAACAAAGACCAGAAGGATATTGTTTGATTTTATAGTCAAAAGTATACTCATCTACGCAGCGGAAGTGTAGGGCTGGCAACTTGAGGGGCAGCTAAAAACTACACAGCTGACTTACCTAAAATGGATACTAGAACTGAAGAAAACTACACCCTCGTACATAGTTCTGACGAAGACTAACAGGGAAGAAGGGGTGAAGAACGCGGAGGATGCAAATTATCTAGCGGAAGTGTGGCGGGGTATTAGGAAAGATAAACAAAAGAACAAAATAACAAAATGGGCGGGGAAAAAAAAAGTTTACGAAAGCGCTGGAAAAAGCAAAAAAAAGAGGGTAGATGGATAGTGAGGTCACAGAGAGGAAGAAAGAAATACGCTGGCAAAACAGAAAGAAAAACAAAGAAAAAATAAATTTACAGCAAAATAAGAACACATGGAGATGCACTAAAATATCTAGAAACAAAAGGAAAACAAAGAAACCACATATTAATGGCTAGATGTATATGCGACAACAAAGCAAAAAGCGAGAATAGCTGGGGCAAGAAGGAAGAGAACGGTTGTAGATTGTGTGGTTATGATTCCGAGACAATGGTGCACCTACTATGACAATGTAAAAAGTTACAACAAACGGGTATCTGGGTTCTACATGAAGATGGGAGGAGAGAAAGATGAATAAGGAAAGTCCTCAACGGTCGAGGGAGGAAAAGAGGAAATGAAAAATTAATTATTTTGATTTTCTTTAGTAAGATTTAATTCTGCAATTCGACTACTTTCAACCGTTCGTCGGTGAATCGCCAGTTGTTATCACAGTTTGTAGTAAGCCGCATGCGCGTTGTTGCTGGCAACCGATTTTGCATTGAAATTCTCTTCTGACGAATGGAGAATCGCTAGCGACTCGCCAGCAAAACTTTTATGAATACAGCTATAAGTGTTTAAAGTCAATTATTATATTAGAACGAGAATGCGATAGGTGAAAAAGTCATTTAAAACATCTTGAAATTCCGTTAAAATTGAAAAAAGAACTATGGTAAAGTTAATGTCAAATTTGACAGATTTAGTAGTAAATGTAGTACCAACATTATATTTCTGATGATTATTTCCAAAAAGTCTTTAATTTTATAAAACAAAAAATAATGTACATAACTATCTTTTACTATTTTTAATCTTTAAAAAAATACTCGATTTTAGGTTTCTGTTAAATGGAAGCTATTAAACTTACAAACCGTTGTATGTTTGTGTTATTGATTTTTTACAGATAATGTGGACCTCCACATTAAGTAAATTTTTCACTTTTATAAGTTTTCGATTTTTATTCAAAGTATAATATTTGCCGTTTTTTAAACAAAAAGTTATATGAAATATAATTAATTAATATAAACATTTAGTTAAATACTAAATAAGCTACATTTCTTAAAATCAGATTTGTTTAAAAGTAAATTCCGTTTTAGCGTTTTAACATACACACAATATTTTATTGCAGTAAAATTTAATCTAATCAAAACTGTTCTATCTTAACGTGTAAACGTAAAGTTTACTTTAACTTTAAAAGTGTATTTTAACTAAACAAATATCTAATTATGCAACTGCAAACTCTGTTTTATTTTCGTTCATTAGTGCCTCTCCTTTACGTTGAAAGGTCAATTTTAAGAAACAATCAAAATTATAACTAAGTTTAGGAAGAACTATTATTCTTACTACGTGTTACACGCAAAAAGATGTTAAATTTATAATGCTTTAAATAAGTAAGTAACATACTCGACTAGCTCAAAAGAAGTAGGAGTGGGTTTCTCAATAAAAAAATTAAACTCGTGAATCAAAGAAACATTTAACAAAAACACGTGAATAAAGCACAAATTGGACTTTAGTCTTCGTTCACTAAAAAACACACTGTCCGATGCACACAGGATTAAAACTTACCTTTTAGCGTGCATTAATTATTTCTTTAAATCAAAAGAAAACTAACTAGCAAACAGATTAAAAGGTTTGTTACAATTTAAGTCAAACATTTATTACATAAATAAAACAAAACAAAATTTTTTTTCAAGATTTAAATTTAGTTAGGAAATTGTAATATAAAATCTAAATTAAATAGGGCAATAAACAAAACTGATGAGAAACTTGTAACAAAACACAAATGGCAAATAATTGAATTAAACTATAAAAACTTTAATAACGCGCAATTAAAATCGCGCAAGAACAATTGATAAAATTCAAATGCAAAAGCTTTCAACCGCAAAATAAAATAAAATTTAAAACGTAATTTTATATGTAATTAAGAATAAACTAAAATGGAAAAGTTATTAAATAATTACAGTAGTTTAAGCGTGAGTACACTTGAAATATAAAATTTCATTGATTAATTGTCTTTGTTTAGTAATTCACAAAATAGGCAGTTACAAAAAACACTAAACAAAATTGCAAAGTTGTAACAAACGATAACTCAAAACTTATGTGTTTTAGTCGAAAGCTTTGTGCAATAATTTGCAAAACCATAAATTGTAATAAACGGTAGTTGATAAGTACCTGGTCTTGTTAAAAGTCTTTGGTCAGCATGGTTTTGGTTAATCAAAGCCTTATGAACGTGGTTGCAGAGCAACGTAGGTAGAAAGCTAGAGCGGCACCCAAGAAATCTGCTTTAAAAACGACGTTTAACTAAGTTGAATGAGTAGATCCGTTATTCCTTGACGAAAAGAAGATTAACCTCTAACGCAAATATTCTCAAAATCATGATCAAAATGATACTAAATAAACTAAATAAATTGAACAAAGAAGCAACAAGAAGTATGACGCAAATAAATCTTACAAAAACCTAGACCAGAGAACGTTTTCAGATAAATTGGCAAAAAATAACCTTACCGTGTAAGAAAATACTGATTACTTAAAAAGAATGAATATAAACTTATTGTCAATAAATAAAAGAAACTAAAAAATAAAAATACGATATTCACACAAATTAACTTATTAAGTAAAGATTGCACAATTGTAGAACTATCAATTTTTTATAGAATAGATTCTGAATTTTTTTATTGGAGGAATTTGTTATAGCCATGTAAAACCGTTCTACTCTTATTCTCCTTTTTTTATTGTTTAAAAGCTTTATTCCAATGCAGTACTTGACATTCCCAAAGTTTTTGATTTCGAAGTCTATCTTCAGATACTTTTGCCTGTAAATACAATCAGAATATCATATACGTAAATCAACATTAAAAATATGTACACTTTATTTATTTAAGTTTAATTAGTTTGTCAATTTTTTTAAATTTTTTGTTTATCTTTTAATGTGTCTTCTGTAAAATTTGATTTTTCTATGTAAATTTTTGTCTTAAAACCTTTATTTAAGTAGGTTATAGAAATTTTAATTTATCAGATTCTTTATCTATGATGTCTTGCAAGTAACATATTTGTCAAAATATTTCGTAAATTTATGACCGCCAAACTTTATTTTTTTGTACAAAAAATGTACTAAATTACATTCAGTAAATTGGAATTTTAATGATCTATAACAATTGTGTTCATTATTCTAATACATTAAATTCTTTGTAAAATAAACAACTGATAATAAAAACTTCGCGCTAATGTAAACACAAAATTTACACTTTAAGAACAAATGGAACGCTCGGCAGCGTAAACAGCATGTACAGCTTGATAACGTAAACATCACCCTTTCAATTTTTTTCAGTTATGTTTGAACTTTATTACTTGTGTTTATGCATCTACTACTAATAAAACAAACCATTTAAATGACAAAATAAAAATCATCTATAAGATTAAACCTTCAAAGATAAATATTTTGGAAAAACGTGAAGTCAAAAATATGTTTGTTCTTGTTTAGGTTTTTATTCTAGTATTGAGAAATCTAAAAAAAATACTGAAATATTGCAGTTGAGTAAACATTAAATCAAAATCTTTTATTTTCTGACATATTTACAAACAAATATTGTAGATAATGCGTAAAGTCGATTATGTAAACATACCGTTACTTAAGGAACGTCGATATTTCAAAATTCTAAGCATTTGAAATGTTTACGTAAACAAAATAGTAATGTTTATAATACAAACTTTAAAACGAATTTTTTAATAAATTTATGTATATTTTGCATTAATAAAAAAATTAATTTCCTAAATCATATATACCTAACTACTTTTGTAGTTTAGTTTTTCATATAATGCACAAAGAAATCGATTTTATATAAAGGAAACTACGTTTTGATCAAAAACCGTTAATTAACCAAATTGTATTTTAAAATAGTTAATTATTTCAAAGTTAATTTAATTTGATAAAAAGAAAAACAAACATAACGGTTTATATTAAACAAGAAATGTATTTAGTGCTTCCACTTCTGTTTCTCTTAGATTAGGTAAAACAATTAAGCTTTTTTGTGTAGAACAGTATTTTATGTTATAAGACACTTAAATTGGTGCTTAAGTAACAATAACGAAAATAATGGTACTACAAACGTATTGTTTACTTTTTTACTCTAATTGTATCATTTCAAAAGTAAGTTTACTAGTAAATGTATTTTATTAGCAGTCTGCACGTTAGTGCACTTTGAATTGTTACAAAACATCTAGAAATTTAACTTGTTATAGACTATTTACATTTACTACAAAATAAAACCTAGAAACTGAAAAAACAAAACAAATTTTATTAATTTATTAGAAACATTTTTAGATCTATTTTAATGTAATCTAATTTTTTTTATAATAGATCATAAATATTCGCAGATGTGTTTTCTTATTTTTGATATTAATTTTGTAATTTTAATGTAGTTTTAAGTTTAAATTTAAACAGTAAGTTTGACTTGATGTAAAGCTAAAGATATTATAAAATAGCGTATTGTGTACATTACAATAAATGCATTATTTAAAATTACCTATAACTAAATAACGGACGTCTTATTATTACAGCCATTGATTATTATCAACATTATAAAGTCAACTCATTTTTTTACATGTAGAAGTTTTAATGATTTTTATAAAAAAATGTTTTGTTAAAGTTAACATTTCATAAATAAGCCAGTAGAAAGACTTTGAAAGTTCAGCTATTTACACCATAACAATACAAAATGTCAAATCAACATAAATACATGTACTATGAAAAACTTAAAAAAGGTTTTAAACAAAAATTTTATTAGCTTAAACTAAAATCAAAGCGTACTTTTTTTATTTTCTGCATTAATTTTAAATACTTTACTTGTATTATTACCTTTTCGATCACGAATTTTTGTGTAGTGTAATGCCAAAACTCTGAAATTTAAAAACCTGATTTTTTCTAAGATCTTGAAAGTATGTCACAATACCTTGTTGCTTTTACTTTTTCCAAAAATTGACCTACACTATAGTTTAAGCTGTGACTATGATTGCAACGAAAAAAAATTTTTTTGAAAATATGGATATAGTACGTATATGAAACACAAACTCTTTAAAAAAAGTTTATTTAGTAGTGTACAAGTGCACATTGCATTTAACTTATAGATGCATTAGCTGAGTATATTTGCACTATTACACATATAGCCATATAGATAGGTATATATTAAATAATGTTTAATACTTATTTACACTTTTTTACCAAAACGACCATTATACAAGTATCTCAAAATATTTTGTACCAATTATTTAAAAAAAAATTAAAAATTAACAAAAATTTGTCAAAATTAATTAAATCCTTAAACACAGTTAACACAAATAATTAAGTTTTGCTGATGACACACTCTCACTTGACATTTCTCACAAACTGCATTTCACACTTTTGTTTAGGTTTTTTTCATTTTTCCAGTAAACTTCTGTATACATAGCTTTATGGCATACGGCAACATATATGTACGTTTCATATACGGCAACACTAACTCTAAGACCAACTTCTCGATTTTGTTCATTGGATCTACGTCACCTTGTAATTTCAGTTCTTGTTTTTTAGTGTCTTCAACGCTAGCATTAAAATGCATGCTATGCAACAATACCAAGTTCTCATTTTTTTACAAATACAGTTAACAAGAACAGAATTCTCTTTAAAGATAAATACAAAAAAAAAGTTCTTTATTAGTTCCTAGTAGACAAGACGCAAACTGGTAAAAAAATTTGTTACGCTAGCTTTGTGTAACAAAAAAAAAGTAAGCGACGGCTAACACAGTTGTTAAGGGAGATTGAGTCGCAGGCTTTGGGATACTAAGCTATAAATTAAATAAAAAGCGCTAAAACGATGAAAGTCTAAATTAGGGATACGTCGTTTAAATCTACCCGCAGCTGAAAAAGAACAAATAACACGACAGAAGTGATAACAAAGAAATATATATTTATTTTATCACAAACAGTGGTTTCAAAGAGGACGAAGAAAGTACATAACTTTAATTATATGAATTTTTCAAACGCTAATACATGGGACGGACAAAATATAAGTAACGATCTATACTGGGCAAAACGTCGTACAGTAAAATGACCTAGTCGGTCTAACTTTTACATTTAAAAAGGGAATTACTTTATATTTGTGAATTCAAAATCACAAAAGCATATAAAAAAATGAAGATTTAGAGACTCAACGCGTACTGCATACGACTTTGTGACGCACAAAACAAATTGTGTTAACAACCTAACATGAACGTACGGTCAGCCTAACAATCGACATGACCAACAAATTATTACACATAAAAATAGAAATTGTAATACTTACAGTTATATTTTATCTAGTAGAAGATTAGTTAATTCCTTACCTGTATTACCTAAAACGTAACATGAAATCTAACACAAAAACGTACATACGGCGTTATCACAAGTAAATTCCGTTTTTAATCATACAATAATTGAAGATAGTGAATGCGCAGCGTTTCTTCTCGACTTAATGTATTAGTTGATGCTAAAAGTTCCTTCCAAAAGAAATTGAAATCGTAACGGCCTTCAACCTCTTGACGGTGTCAATGTTTAAATTAGATCAATGTAACGTCAAGGAAATTTTCTCAAATATGTTATTACTTAAATACAAAAAAACTATAACCACATACCCTAAATTAGCCTTTACTCAGATATTGCATATTCAGTTTGTAAATATTAAGTTGCTTAAGTTATGCCCTTGGCAAAGTAAAATAGGGTGTTTTTGTCAAAAGGAAAAACGAAATTTTTTAATCTACCACCTACTCGAATAATATTCTCATCAAGGAATGGGTTAAGTGGTAAAGTTTTCGATTTGCTAGTTAAGTTTTGATCGTTTTCTAGCAATTTTAATTCATGTAGAAATGCCTGTAATTGGCAGATTTTAATAAATTTGGTTAGTGAGATTTAAGTTCTCCTACAGTCAATGAGCCCGTAGTTCCTGTCACCTTAGGAAATCTTGCGTTTCTGATAAAACCAATATTCAAGCAACCGTGCGTTGCAATTTGATTAAATTTGACTTATCGAACATTTTTTGATTTACTTCCGTAGCAATTATGTGCAAATACGGTTGTAAAGAAAAACAAATTAAAAATATACAGTTGGATTTGATCTCAGTTGTTTCTTGTGATTTATGATATGTAATTGATTTGAGTCAATCACTGCTGATTTGACAAAAATGTTGAACCATTCAACCAAAGCGTGCTGTCAATAAACATGTATGGAGTAATTTCTCGTGATACTAAGTCGGTCGGACATGACGCTAATCACTTCGGTTAGTTAGTTCTTTAATCAAAGCAATTTGATTTGCGACAAGTGTATTGTACTTGTTTGGTGCTGAATTTATCCAATTAGGCACTATGGTGGAATCTGTATATAAAAATGTCTTGCAAGACTAAGTATTAAAAGAGTTACTAATTCGTTTTATTAATTCCGCTAAGAGTTGAGCCGCTGAGAGCTTTAAACGCGGAATGGTTGTACCATGCAGCGGGGGTTACACAAGATTTTGCGCAAATTAATTTGATTTGGCTTTGGTTTAATGAGTTTTCGGTTCTTATGTAGACACACGCGCCGTAAGCCGTGGAAATGCTATCAGAAGAACCGTAAATCTGAATTATTAGTGCATCTGATGGAATTAAACCTTAACTTGGTTAATAACGGTAATTAACATTGAAAATCTTGCCACTCCGTATTTAAGATTTGAGGTAAGCTTTCATCCCAACTCAAATATATTTCCCAGAGTTTTTAAATTAAGATATTTCTTTTTATTTAACTTCAACGGCTAAATTTAAAAGGTCAAATACTTTTGAACTAGTTGACAAGATTGTTCTTTTACTAATCAAAATTTCGTTAGAATTGATTTTGATGTCAAATTGTTTTGAGTCGAATTCTGAATTCCAAATTACACCTAAGGTTTAACAGTTCCCTTTTTCTTCAAGTAAAATAATTTGAAATAAATTTTTGTTTTCCGTTTGGTTCAAAATCTCAGTCATTGTTCAGAATATTTCCTAGCGGAAAACCTACAGAAGCATTGTTGTTAACTCATTTTTAAGATGTTTGATTTCTTCAACCGAGTTAGCTGAAACTAGTAGATCGTTGACGTGAAAATTTGAATTTAAAACCTTTCGATGCTTTTATGAACATAAATGCGTTAGATGTTGCAAACATTTGGTTGACAGGTAGCTGGCAGATGCAGTGCCATACGTAAATGTGTTTAATTCATAAGTATCAAATTGATGGTAAATGTTTGCTCGGCACAAAATAGATTGAAACTTTCTTTAATAAGAGTTTATTAGAATTATTTGTCCATTTTTTTTATGTATCTGATTAAGAGAACGCTAAATTTGTGAAATTTTATAAGAATTGAAAATAAGTCATTTTGCTCAACTGGACCTACCGAATTTAATTTATTGATTTTATAGAGCCAGATTTTTACTCGCAATTTTGTGGTTAATGAGATTGATTTTAAAACCGCATGGTGAGATGAATAATATCTTGGCAAGTTAATTGGCTCAATGTCCATGTTTATAGCCTTGATTGTTGTTGATTAATATCTTGAGAGTTCGCGTTTGGCGAGATGTTGGACATGTGGCCTAATGCCATATTCATTGACAAATTGAAAATATTGACCTTTTAACTCGGAATTTTTAATAAATTTTCTTTCAAGGACTAAAAACCGTAAGTAGAGTGTGATTTTGATTTACCTAAATTGTGTAAGTAAGAATTAAAAAGGATTCAATCAATATAGCTTTCCGAGAAATATCTAAAAGTTGTGTTAACAAAGTGATTTTCATAAAAGCGTTCATCATTTGGTAATAAAAACATTTTGTCATTGGGTTTAACGTTTTCAAAGTTCCAAAATTTGATTATCGTTTCATTTGAATATTTGTTTGATTTGGGGCAGAGATTGGACACAGATATGTTTTGATTTACACTTGAATTATTAAAATTTATATTTCCGGTTACCAACCCGTCAAACAAAATTTGACCTATAAGTATGTCGATATCTGACGATTTATTAAAGTTTTCATCGGGTAGTTTTATATTTTTTGGAATGCTTAAAATTAAATGATTAAAATCATATTAGAGGTAGATTATTAGTTATTTTTGGAATAACCAAGCATAAAGTTTTAGTTTTGCAATTATTTACCATAGAAGTTATATACCGTATTGTCGTTCGGGAACATAAACAAACTAAGGTTTCGCAAGACATTGCAGCTTGCATCTTCAGTAAATGTCAATAGCGATTAACGTAATTAACGGACCTTTCTGTTACCGCTTGACTGACTTCGTTATTACTCGGAGTAAGTGTTTGTGTCCTTTCCAAAAAGGTTGATCTTTGTCTTAGAGGATATAATACTGGTAGCCAAGATTTGCTGAGTCTTAAATTGTCTGCTCGGTTCATATTACATGGATGCTTTTCTATTTTTACAGCATCGCTCTGCACATGATAGCATTAAATTTAGTATGGAGTTAGAACATAACAGCAGTTTAGCCTTTCTTGATGTACTGGTGATAAAGAAAAGTAACGAAAAATTGGGGCATTCCGTTTATAAAAAGAAAACGCACACTAATAGATACTTAAACGCCAAATATCACCACCATCCAGTACAGAAGAATACTGTTTTGCATACTTTGGGAAACACTGTTGCAACCCCTACAACAAAATGGATACGGGTTCAAAGAGATTCAAAACGCATGGAAAAGAACAATAAATCCAAAAAGTCATAGAAGAATTATCCTTTCCTACTAGTACCTCTTATTTACCATACTGTATGGGTTCGACAGACAAAATAAGCAAAATACTAAAGAAACATATTATTAAAACTGTCTTTACGACTAAGGATACCCTGAACACCTGGTTTACATCTGCTAAAGACAAACAAGGGGCTCTAAAGCATGCCGGAGTTTACAAAATTCTTTGTTCCTGTGGATCAAGTTATATAGAACAGACGGGGCGCTCTATTGAAGTTAGAGTAAAAGAAAATATAGCTGACTGCAAACACCACAGAGTTACTAAATCAGCAATGGTAGAACACGTGTGGAACCGAGGACACAAACTGAACTTTGACCAAACTAAGGTGTTGGCTAGAACTCTTTTTTACTTTCTCAGACTAATCCGCGAAGCTGTGGAAATAGAAAAACATCCATGTAATATGAACCGAGAAAACGGTTTAAAACTCAGCAAATCTTGACTACCAGTGTTATATCCTCTAAGACAAAGATCAACCTTCTTGGAAAGGACACAAACACTTACTCCGTGTAATAACGAATTCAGTCAAGCGGTCACGGAAAGATAAGGTCCGTTAATCACGTTAATCGCTATTGACATTTACTGAAGATGCAAGCTGCAATGTCTTGCGAAACCTTAGTTTGTTTATGTTCCCGAACGACAATACGGCAAAAACCAAGTTTTACATCTTGTTTTGGCAAGTATTATCTTAAGGGTAAAATAACATAAGTCACTGGAGGATTTATAATAATGACAAGAAAAATTGTCTTACATAATAAAAATCATTAAATATAAATTTGTTTACTTTTAACAAATTAAAATAAGAAGAAATTTGTAGGAATTGATCAACATTTCAAATGTTTTGACGTGGTAACCTGTGATTTTGAGGCCCGTTATGTGATCAAAGTTTGTTGTTAAATTAGGCTTAAAATTAATTTATTATCAATTTATATATTTACTTGGTCAGCATATCAAACATAAAGATAACAAACATAATTAAAAAAATATTAAAGGAATTCATAGTTATTCGTTAAATTATTAAAATTATTAGTCTACCAATTATATAAAGTAATATAAAATCAAATTACAATTGAAATAAGTTTGCCACTCGCAAAAAATAGGTGAATAGTAACACGATTAGATTAGAAATTAAAATAAATTTAAATCAGACCCGATATATGATGGCAACCTTGTTGGTAAAATGAATCAGTAAATGATAATATATTTGTAAGATATTGTGCTGACCGATACTGGTCGGTGCAGATAATTTATAAGAAAGAGCGCGCAGTAAAAAAATGATGTTTTACATTTAGTAACATCGTACTGTAGACTAATCGTGGCACAAGAGGCGGTATTTTACATAAATGCGTTTTTACGTCGATTCTCTTTTTATTTGGTTACTTTTGTAGTTACTTTATTTTTAACTAATTGTCACGTAATGAAGAAATGTAGGGAGTTTTTAATTAAATAACTATTCATATCATTTATATAAAACAATTTTTATTCGAAAAACTTATGTACAGTTAAAATTATATATATAATTAAATTTTATGTATTCGGTACTAAAATTTAATAGCATAAAAACACGTAAAATAAACACAAATATGTGTTGATTAAATTTAAGGTATATCTATAAAATTCACAATCAATTAAAAATTTGACCCAACTATAACAAAACACATTAATTATTGAGTTTAATTAATTTTTGCATTGATTTTTAAAGTATTTTAGAAAAATGTTTTATTTAACTTGTGATCAAAAAAATTGACATTAACCACTTGTAACAATTTCAAAAACTTTTATTAAAGTATTTATTTGTTTCAGAACTTCCATCCATGCATCAACCGATCATACTTTTTAGAACGTGGACATGAAAATTTTACATCGTAACATTATTAAGTTTTCACAAATTTCAAAAAATAGTTAATCAAAAATGGATTACATTAACATTCATCACATGTGGAGACCTTTAGCCGCAATTTCTTTTAATGAAAATTACAAATCTATAGTAACCGCTCCTAGCATACAATCGAGAAAGTTCCATAAAAAAATTACTACAATGGAAGTTTTAAGTACTCACATACCAGACGATGATAGTAACGATGTATGGCACAAAATTATATTTGATATCGATTCGAATAATATATTTAGTAGAATTAACGAAACGGAAGTTAATATTACTGCGTTCGAGTATAACTCAACGACATCTTATGGAAATTATAGCAGTTTTAATGAAACTAATTATACTCAAGATGTTACATGGCACTTGGTAACGATGATTGGAACAGCAGTTGTTTTGGGATTACTTATTCTTGCTACTGTAATTGGTAAGTGCAGCTTAATTATTTTTTAGAATTAATCTAGGTGATAAATTATTTGATACAACAGACACACAAATTAATACAATTACAAAAACACAAACTTTATACTGTAAATATTTTTTTTATAAAGAAATTGCTTACAACGTTTTGTGTAATTGTATGAGAAAAAAAATTACAATTAATTAACTACAAATAAAAGTTTACCGCTTGTTCTACGTGTTACTGACAGATTATTAATCTAAAAATACATTTATATTTTCTACGTTTGGTTATACCACATTTAAATTGGCTTTATTGTTTGTATTACTTAAATTTGATTCATGCTAAAAATTATTACACAATTTAAACATTTAATAAATTGTTACCAAAGAAGTTTTGATATTAATATTTTTGTTCCATGCAGTTTTAATTTAAAATTGAATTCTAAACAAAGGTTACTTTTAGTTTTTGAAAATTTTTGTTAAATTAAATGAAAATGTTACATTAATAACAAATAAAACAACTATACTTTTTTTCAATTTTTAAACTATGCATTTTAGTCGATAACACACCGTAATGGATAGTGTAATTTTTACTTAAAATTTTTATGCATGGTTTTTTTATAAATTTACGCAATATTACGTCGGGTTAGGTAAATTTAGAATTATCGATTAAAAAGGTCTCTTCTAATCAGCGATACTAAAAATATTACCCGACTACATAACTTTGTATCAGAGAGGTAATTTCAGGGTGATAGACACATTTAATAAAGATCTTATTTATTTTGATTAGTTTTAAAGTCGTTATTTAATCTTACTATCGATTAGTTGTGCAATAAAAATTAAAGTAAAAGTTTTTCATAAAATGAATTTAGAAATTACAAATAACATTAGTAATTCTAAATTTAAAAATAAATTTAAATTGCATCTTAAAAAATTTCTAAATTACTAACACGACACTTATAAAGTTAAAAAAAAATTAAATGAAATGCTTCTCGTTTAGAAATTATTTATTATATTATAATCATAATACATATTATAATCAGTAACAATTATTTATTAAAAACTTATAAGCCTATAAAACTTTGTTTAAAATAAATTATAAATTTATAAAGCCAAATAAAAATACCAATAAAGTTATAATAAAACTTTGTTAATATTAACGTTGCTTTGTTTATACATTAATATTTAAATGAGTTATTAACTTAATTTATAAATAAATAAATAAATCTTAAAATGTGTAACACTGGCAGTCATAAACTACTAAGACTAAATAGTTTCTAAAGTTTGGTGTTACTAGATAGAGTGTTTGATTTTTTTAATCGTTAATAGTCCGAATACCTTATAAATTGTATTGTCATTATAGGAACACGTGCCAAAGTTACTAATAATAAAATAGAAAAATCAAGTTGTGCCGTAAAATGACAATACATTCTTACCCCGATGAATTCCTCAAAATAAACGCATCTTTAAGCGTTTTTTAGTATTTAAAAACAGCGTGGATGATTTGAGACATTTAATAATGGAAAAACTCACGGGTTTTACACTAACATATTTGACTCTCGTTCTACACATAATATAAGTACATATGTCTCAAACTAGCGTAATAGCCATCTAACAGTCCCAATATTTCGTCAATCGAAATTCGATGAGAGCGTATAAGAACTGTTTTTGAGTGGAGTGCTCGTCGCCAAGAAATATAGAATAATTTTACACCAAATGATAGTCAAAGATGAATTAATACTATGTTCTGAAGGTATATTAACATTACTACATTATTTTGGCTTTTTTTGGTGATGGACTCATTAGAAACATACATAGAGGTTGAATCATCCGATAAATCGTGTGTTCTGAAAACAAAATACCACAATTGACTTGCGAAAAAAACAGAAAAACAGTATTTCTCCTGATGTGTGGCAAAGGGAGTTTAAGAATGTAATTAAAATTAAAAATAAAAAGTGTATTAGCTATTAGGTGGATTCAGAATCACATCATTCAACGTGTTGGGTCTCTTAAACCCAAACTGTGTTTTATTTTATTTTTTTCCTTAATAACACATTGTTAACTCCAGTTTTTGGTGTGCATTTGTTTTTCAATGCTAAGAGTAAAAATAGCTGTAAAAAACATTAATTTGGCAGTTCTTATTTATTAAAAAACAGTTATATGTCTCAAAAATAATTATAAATTGAAAAAACGAAAATAACAATAACAATAACATACAATTATTTGTAAAGTGTGTGGCTGAATTAGTGTAAAAAAAAATATAAAGTGAGTGTACATAAATTTGACACGCAAAACATTGAATGGAAAATTTAGTTAATCAAATTTTGCCGCACAGTCGCAGCACGGTTTTGTACAAAACTTGCACAAATATCTTGATTTAAGCTCTTTGCTGAATTTGCACCTTCTTTGAGCAGTTAAAGTCGTCAGTCGGGGCTCTTATGTGTCTGAGCCACTTGAGAATTTAGCCATTATTAGCCTTACTTTCCGTGGTAAATTTGGCATAGTCGCTCGTAGTTTCATGTTTTCTATCACTAAATCTTTGCCCAAAGTTTCAAAAAATAGTAGTCTGCTTTTTTAAAATTCTCCATCTGGATTGCTCCTACGTTCATTTGAAAGAGACCTTTAGGTTGGTTTTCAGCATAGATTTGCAAATGCGACGTGTAAAATGTTTTTGCATTCACTGTAGAAAACACTTTGATCCCATATTTGCTGGGTTTATTCGGAATGTAGATACGAAATCATAACAACGTTTCATTAACAATCACATATTTACCCACACTATAATGTCGCTCATCCTTTGTATCAGTATTGTCAAAACGTATACACTTCATCAGGAGCATAAATCTTTGCTGAAATAAGCTAGCAAGAAATAATTCGAGCTCTAAACCCTGCTCGGATCAAAATTCGTATAAGTTTTTCGCCCCCCATGCTGAGAATCGGTCAAATACAGCAAACCGATAAACATCTTCATTTCCACTTTATTAGTAAGTACAACGTCGTATTTATTCTTGTATCTTGATGCTAGTTTTTGTATATACAAATTGGTATTTTCGATAACTGTGTCTAACACTGTTCGAACACTGAATTGGCGTGTTTGCGTTTCTTGCACCTGTACAAACTCCAGGGAATTAGGTAACGATATTTTGCTGCTTTGTTCGAACTCGTTAACCTGGGGCATGCTTTTTCCACTTGGTTCCATCTACTCCATAAAAATACAGAGATCTGGATGTTGTACCAGAAGTATCTAATTAGTTGCCAGCTTCATCTGGTTCTTCTTGCTACATATCTGTATCGTGTTTGCTAATTATGACTTGTGCACCTTCGTCTTCTGACTCAGATGATTCAGAAACATCCGGGATTAGTACTTTATCGTAAAGTGCTTGTAGTCTAATTATTTCTCGTTCATAAGCATCCATCTCGCCAAACAAAAGTGATAAAGTCACAAATGGTGCACTTCCAATAGAAACTAAACCTAAAAATCCCCATTGTCTTGCTTTATATAGTACGAACCAAGTTTATAAAGAACGGGGATTCCCCTACAAAAGATAAACTATTTAGAGTAAAAAAGGTAAATCTCCTAAACTCGAGATAAAATGTTTTTATTAAAATTACAAAAGTAGCAAAAAACTAAAGAAAAACAAAAGGTTTTAAAAAATACAACAAAAAGATTTGCCTGGGTCTCACAAACCCAGCCCATCAACCGGAGGGTTAATTATATTAACAAAAAAATTTCTGGTTGTATTTTTGTAGATCAATAGTTAAAATACACAAGTAAAAAGTAGCTTATTTAACTTAATATAAAAGAAATTAAATCTTTTTGATAAATAATTTAATCTTGCAAATAATTTATGAAACCTTTAAATATTCGTATAATTATAATAATCTCTTTTGATTAAATTTAGCTTAGCGTACGTCAAGCGCACTGAAATATTACATTTACTCTAAAATAATTACGTAAAGAGATTTCGTAGAATTGTAAGAAATTAATTATAATAACCAACCATTGTTAAATTACAATTAAATACGCTTTTCATTTTGTTTTGAAAGTTTCTTCTTTAATTTTTTATTTATTTTTAATGTCTTTAATATTTTGCTTTTTGTTTAATTTGACATTCAGCTTAAAGTTTATTTAGTTGTTATTGTGTAAATGTAAAAAGGTGGATAATTAGGAAAAACAAATTTATATAAATTTTGTTTGTTTATAAATAACCACAAACCATTGATTTTTAAGATGAACCTAAATGTTATTTTACCAAATATCTTTTCTAAATTTAACTATATTAATAATCAACATTTTTAGTTATTATCTTGATTAAAATTTAAAGAATCAATATTAAATTAGTTAAAAACACGTGTTGATTACTGCGTATTAAACATTTTTAGGTTCAAAATTAAAAAACACAAAAAATTAGAAAAAATAAGTTTTTACTTACAATCTTGAAGTTGCAATAAGAACGTGTTCTGTTCTGTTAAAAACAAGAAAAATTTGGGAAATTTTGTCATAAGTAATTGGAAACAAAGACGCTTTATAAAGTCACGTAATTGCAAAACTTTTTTTGTATTTAACCAAATCAGTAATTTTTACTACTTTTTAATACCTTTTGAACTTTTACATTTATAACAAAATAGTTTACAAATTAGATAACGTTAACACAAACAAATAGTTTATGCCTAAATTGGGGTATTTTATATAATTTTAAGAATTAATTACTACTTTTTCTTACCAAATACTTTTGTAAACATTTTATTAATTGTTATATTTTTTTTAAAACAAATCGTTTTAATAAATATAATCACTAAAGACATTTGCTTCTATAATAAAATAAAAACAAAAATTAAATTTATAGTATAAAACAAAAACTGTAAAAACAAACAAAAAATTAATAATAACATTTTTTTTTCCTACGATAAATTGATAATATGACTCATTGTATGTTTATTAGCGACTAGGCAGCGTTGTGCATGTCGTTTGACCAATTTCATTTCCGTGCAGGTTAAAGTCATTTTTGTACAGGTCAAAATAAATATAGGATAATAAATTATGAAAGCTTAATTTAGGAAATTTTACATACTAACATCGTATTTGTCGGTAACATATTGAAATAAATTTTAGAAACTGTTTTTTTTTGCATATATTTACTTATAAATTTTTTTAAATGTGTTGTTTATTGATTATTGACCATAGTTACGCAAATAAAAGCATTAATTTATGTTTCTTATTAGTGATGTTTGTTGAAATTTATTAAAATTATTTGCTGTAAACGTTAAACAGCCAACTAAGCAAACATCAAATGTAGGGTGTACTCGCTGCGTTAAAATATATTATTTGCAAAATGGTTATTTGCTTTTCTATATTTAAAAAACAGGGTGCAAAAATACTTAATAAGAAAATTAATAGGCACTTACTTACCTGATTATACAACTACGTTGCACTTAAACTCGATATAAAAATTTAAATTTTGCAAACTGCAAACACAAAATCCAAATGCATATTAGTAAAGAAAACTTTCCTTATTTTTGTTCAGAGTCTATATAACCGTTTCTGACTTCAGTACCCAAAAGCAGGTAAATAATAAACTTGTTAATATGTTCAATGTTGCAAAGAATTCTACAGAATTATCTGAAAGGTACTTTGTGTAAACCCATTTAGGATGCCACAAAAATATTTGGAAAAGATGACCTCTAAAATCATAAATACCTGATAGAATGATAATAGTAAATTTACAGCAGAATTAAAATACCTTTTAGCAATTGTTTTTTCAATTCAATATAAACACAGATGTCTCGATTTCATATTCTCTTGTGTAATTTTTTAAAAATTAAATTGCGTTTATATACATACTATAATTTTGGATTACTTTTTATTAAAAACAAACTTTAAAAAAAACATTTGTGACTTTAGAACATACGAACGATATTGTTGGTACATATTTTTATAACATTGTTTTCATCTAGTTTTACAATATCTAGAATACATTTTCTACATCTTGCAATAAGTTTCTAGAATTAAAACATCTACCTGATATCAGTTAACCTTGGAAAAATTTGTAAGGTTTTAAAATATATCAATGATATTGTACGTATATATTTCTAGAATATTAGTATTATACACTTTAACAATATCAAGAATTTGCACTAAGCAATATTTAGCCGATTTTAAATATTGTACCAAGATCATAAGAATATCGTACATATATTTTGTGCTACTAAAGAAGTTATTAATTTTTGTACTTTTTAATTGATAAAAATTTAAATTTGTCAAAATACAAAATGTTGTCTAAATAACTTATTGAGTTTTTTTATACTAGTTTAAAGTTTACGAAAATGTTACAAAGGTAGTTTAGGTATTAAGTTTTTTATAATCCCCAGAGAGCGTACGCAGTGGCCACTTTTCTGCGCCACGCACCGTCTGATTTTTCATCAATTTTTATTGTTGCTCATTGCATAAACGGAGCTATTAGGATGCTTTAACAATGTTAAATCTTCCATATTTAATTTAATAATTGTTGACTTTTTCTATATAAATCTCTGCAGAGTGTAGAGATATTCAGCAGAGCGCCGCTGCTATAATGAAAAATAATTAAAGAATTGTTTAAAATTAATCAAAATTTTAAAAAAATGTTTATTAATTAAAAATTAGTTTCTACAATATTCCATTTTACCACAATATTTAGAAAAAAAGGCTTTATAATTTTGCAATGTTATTTTTTTTTACGATAATGTCGATAACCTGACCTCGTGACAACATATCACAATAACATTATTACCTGTTACAAAATGTTTCTGTTATCGGTTTTACTTCGTTACTCAAACTTGTTTTTAATAGTAGAACGCAAATTTTTTAAATTGTTTATCTTTTACTCTAGTTTTTGAATCAGTGTTTGGCAAACCGCGAACTGTTATTTGTGTTTTGTGAATTTTTAATATAAACTGCTTGTGCTAACAGTTGTTATTTTTTCTGCGTGCACTGGTAAGTAAAATCACCAAAGTTTAATTTGTCTATCTCTACAACTAAGTCTCATAAACAATTAAGTTATTTTAAAACAATAACTTTCATGTGAGTAGCCGGTTATTTTTAAATGTTTAAACAAATGCTTTTAAAAATAAAGTCGTAAGATACGACTTAATGACTGTTAATTTCTTGTAAATTAATGGTTAAATGACGTAATTGGCGTATCAGAATAATATATTAGTAAAGATTCAAGTTTTTTAAAATTTTATCATATGCGTGCAAACACATAAGCATGTAAGAATCGAAAATTCTACATATTTGCACATTATTTAACGGCACTGATATCTCTGTTGTAAATTTCATATAAAAACCAATAAAAAAATTTATTTGCCTCTATATGTTTCGTATATGGAATTTAAAACGGTTTTTGCATATACAGAACATATAACACTCAATTTGGAAATGCATATAGGACCAATTATGTTTCTATTTGGAAATGCACCTACTGTATTTGTAGGCTGTGGAATTGCACATATACTTACAAATAGGATTCTAAGTGTGATTGATAAAACCATATAAAAACGAATACGTTTTTATTATGAATAACTAATTTTTTTATTTTCAAGACGTTTTCGGAAACTAATCGATTATTGGAAAATTCTATGAAAACAACAAGTTTTTGTCATAATATAAGGAAATAGTGTAATAGTTACCTTTTCAGTTATTTAAAATCCTTTCCTGCAATTCTTAATTTAAATTCCTTACTTTAGTTACTTCTTCTGTTATCTTTACATTAACTTCTTTAAGTTGGAAATTTTCATTTTGTAAAGGTACAACTTTACTTTTGTAATAGTCAAGACGATCGACTATATCTTTTTCTGTAGAAGTTGCTAACTCAATAGATTTTAAAACTGACTCATATTTTTTTTACTATGGTTGCAGACTGCCCTATTGATTTCTTTAACTGTAATTCCAAAAACATTAGATTAAACCAGTACCTTAAAACTGATACCTTTTGGTTGTTTTTATCAGGTTTAACTACGGTTTTAGCTTCCTCATCACAGCTACTTAATAACATGAATGTTGGAGGACATTTAAGGTTAATATCGCTTATAGATACAATGCTTTTTATATCGTCGTCGACAAATTTAACGTAGACATACATTTTACAGATTATGTCAGTCTAAAAAATTTTAAACACATTTTACCGTAGCTAATCATTATTTCATAATATAAAAATATATAATTCACAAATATACAAACTTAAAAATAAAAATAAGCAAACGCATGCGTGCTCAAACTTAACTTTGTTTGAAACTTTTGAGGGAATTCCATATAGAAAATCATTTTCTTATTTTTATTTGGAATTTCCTATTATTATCTATTAGTTTCTATTGGTTTTGTTCACAACTAAAGCATTTCTTCAATTGCCTATAGGTACATGTAAATCGCCAATAGACTATTTATATGTTTTTATCTTACTGCATATGATGTCCAATGATGTCCTATAAAAGCTAATAGAAGGCTATAGGTTTTTTATTAGTTTCAATGTGAATTTTATATTAAATTCTCAATAGGGATCCAAACTAAAACAATTTTTAGCAATGTAACCAAACTACGTACAACATAAACACACACAACAAAACATATATAGAATCACCTAGTATTTCTTGCAGATATTGCAAAATGTAACAAAATTTTGCATGTAGATAAAGGATTTTGTTAAAAATAACAAAGGTTTGTTTAATGGTCTATCACGTATGTTGCGATAACAATTGAGAATCGTTGTTAGTTTGTTACGAGTTTTCCGTTCTTGTGAATCATACCACATCTACCTCATTCCGTCGTAGAGTTGGGTATGGGTAAATACAAATAAAATAGTCAGTTTGCAAGGGAGTCATATTTGTTAAAACTTTAATAAAAAAAGTTTCTAGATAAACAAGATAGCAATCTTAACCCGCAACATAAAAAGATCCACAACGGTACACAAGTACAAATCAAAATCAGCTAATTAACAAGAAAAAAATTTTAGTAATAACTTTTTATCACTATTCAATTTAAAAAAAAACATTACAATAAGTACGCAGTATAGGCAACACACTGTACCGCAATGCAACTTTAAAAAATATGCAATTACAAAAGTTTTTCTACACATACTAATGTAATAACTAAGCTTACTAAATAAAAAACGATATGGCATACATCTAAAAATCTAGTCGAAAATTAAATAAATATGATCATTGACCTAACAATATATGATATTTGTGTTAAACGTACACAACCAAAACTAATAGACAACGTTTAATGATAAAAAACAATACCCCTATTGTCATTAAACTTAAAGTTGATGCTCGTGCCGTCCAGATCTCTAAAAGTTACAATAGAATGTAACGTATCACAAATAAATATTTCAAACACCAACCTTTTTTTTTAGATCAAACAAAAAAACGTCAGACTTTCCTATCACTTTACAAAAATTATAATAAGTAATGTTGAATTGATGAATCTTGGTATTAATGTTCACACAACAACTATTAACAGTGTCTAACACAAGGTGATAAAACTTGGTAGATTACCTGCTACATTCATACATATAGAAAATTACATTTAAAACCACAAACAAAATTAGATCTTACCTTAGGAAAGTTTCTCTAAACTATATTTATTTTCACAACAATTTAACACGTGACAGCCTAGAATAAATATGAGAAAAAAAAGTTTAGCGTTAAAAGAAAGTACTACAGAAATCCGTAAATTAATACAGTGCACAACAAAATTAAATACTAAAGATTATCCTATCACAGCCTAATGTTTCCTGGAAGTGCCGAACTATTGTGTGACGTCGGAGTCTTAGACACATCTCAAACCATTGCGACAAGATGGAAAAGCGCGTCGTTGGGCCCCCCAACGTTAGTCTACACAAGCGCACGTCACTCTTACTAGTAGTCGCCAAAATAAAAAAGACTACAGCTTGCAATTGTTAGACTGTAGCCGGAAACGGTGCCTCCTGTACAACCACAACATTCTACGCGCTGGTCAACAAGAATGGTCTGTTGGTGGGACTGGCTACAGCGTTTCTTAATATCCCCACTTCTTTAAACGTCACTGATGTCAGACGATTTATTGACCGTACTAGTTGGTACCGTCTCTTTATTCCTAGTTTTTCTTCTCTTGTGTCTTTGCTTTCGACTCTTACTCGTAAAAATGTGTCTTGATTTTTTGCTTTCTTTTATGGTACAGACTTTGGTTTAGGCTGGCTGTGTTATGGGTCATAAAGAAGTTCCATCCGTATGTGGAATTATCCCATTTTACTGTAATAACCGATCATCACTCATTGCTGTAGTTAAATCACTTGCAGAGTTCTTTAGGACGATTAGTTCGTTGGTTCATTAGAATACAGCAGTACCATTTTTCCATAATTCATCGGAGAGAAAAGGATCAGATTGTTGTTGATGCGCTATCTCGCTCAGTATCTGCATTAGAAACGGTCCATCTGTTTGAAATTTCTTTTGTCTTTATGCTTAAATTGCCGACTACTGATCGTTAGTATAACAACCTTTTTAAATGGGTCGTGGATAATCGTCATTTTGTGCAATGGTCTATTAAGAATAATGTTCTGCATCGTCGTGTTGTTACTTCTTTTTCTTTTGACTCTTCCGATGATTGGAAAATAGTTCCTACAGAACACCGTACAGAAATTATTCGTTACTATTACGATCCTCTTGTCGCTGGACACTGTGGTGTTTTGAAAACTGCAGCTAAGATTTTGCAACGTTGTTATTGATCTTGCTTACGTGCAGATGTTGCTTGCTATATTTGGCGTTGTTGTGTGTGTGCTTCGCATAAGGTGGAACAAGTTGCTCCGCTTGGTAAATTTGCTCCTTGTGCTAAGCCATCTCACTCTTGATAAGTTCTTTGCTGTGACATTGTAGGCCATCTGCCCTGATCTTCAAAATGTCATAGTTATGTACTGGTAATCGCTGATTATTTTACTAAATTTCCTCTGTTTTTTCCGTTACGTTTAGTCCCTGACATCTCTATTTGTAAATTCATCAAAAAACACTTTTTTCTTATTTTTGGAGCCTTATAATATCTTATTACGGACAATGATGTCTAGTTTTGTAGAATTTGATAAACTTTGCGCTACTTATGGCACAACTATACTCTTTACGGCTAAATTCCATCTTAGAGCTAGTCCCGCCAACAGAATAATTGTGTCCTAAGAACCATAACTTTTTCCTAGGTTAAAGAAAATTATCGGCATTGGGATGTGAATCTTCTAAAGATTGGCTTCGCCATTCGTTTTTTCTTTGTACTTTTCGGACGTTAACACGATCTTTTAAGAAATTTCTTCGGTTTATATTCTGACGTTCTTATTTTGGAACCTAAGGTTACTCGTTCAGTGTCTTATTAGTCATTATGAAGCTATCCGTACGCATATTCTGAAACAACCTTGCAAAGCGTACACGAAACCGCAAAACAGATATAATCTTAATGCAAATTTTGAACACATTTGATTCGTCATACTTAGCAAACTGGGAAACCATCTTTTATTTACGTTTCTTTTTGAATTGAGTGTTATTGTATTTGGGTTGGTATTGAATTTTAAGGTTTTGTCTTTGGCGTATGCCTAAACATCTATTCTTAATTTTAGCTAGCTACTTCCCATTTTGTTATGTTAAAAATATTTTGGTGTAGTTTACGTACCTTATAAGTTTTGCAAACTTTTTGCTACATTCAGAGCTATGCGCTGTGCAAGTAATTTTTTCTTGACAGTTAGCATTTTTTGAGAAAGAAAAACTATTTTTTTGGCGATTGTGGCCCGCTTCGCATATATGATCCAACGTAAACGCCTAGCAAACTTTTCACTTCTTAATTTTTACACTAATTTGTGTTATATGTAAGTTTCGTATTTTCGTTGCTTTTGTGAAAGCCTTCCTAAGGTAAGCATTGATTCATATTTTTGTGATTTACTTTAATTTTTCCGTAATTGTGATAGCGACTTTGGATACCGCCACGTGTTGGACATTTTTGTCAATCAATTTTTTTCCGCTAAAACCTATAACTAAAAGCACGTACAAAAAAGGGCTATTGATTAACTAAACCAGTTCTAAAACTAAATCTGGAGATAAGTTTTTATTTTTTATGAGATGTTCAAATAACTTTGGAGGCACACCTGCGATAGGAATAGGAAAAACCACTTGGGTGCTTACGCATTAGATTACGACGTAACAAAATACGTTACAAGTTGTAATACTAAAGTGTTTTACAAAAATTTGTCTAAAGTTCAGAGGAAAAAAATCATTACTTGCAACAAATGTCAGAGGCACGTAGCAGCAACAGTTGTATCTCATTGCTTTATTTCAAAAATGTATGCAGATTTTTTGAAAACACTAAAGAACAGACCTAGACAAAGTCATCGCATAGTAAGTAGTGATAAACAAGATCAGTTCAAATAGCTAAAAAAATTAATACAAAATCCTAAACTTTTGCGGTTATTTTGGTTATCATTATAAGCGACCTGCGGCTTAGACCGCGTCGTATTTAAACACCCAGACTTTTTATGCTTAATCTTAATCTCTCTTTGAGAGCCAAAACAAGAAGTAGAACTTAGCTTTTGCCGAATTGTCGTTTGTGAACCCAAACAAACTGACGTTTTGCAAGACATTACAGCTTGCATCTTCAGAGTGGTAAGTGACACTGAAGAGAAAAAATTTTCTAAAATACCGTCACTTACACTTTTTCCTTCAGTGATACTTACCACTCCGACGATGCAAACTGCAATGTTTTGCGAAACGTCAGTTTGTTTAGATTTACGAAATACAATACGGCACAGCTGCTTCTTGTTTTTGCTCTCAAGAAGAGAAAAGAACCAAGCCTAAAAAGTCTGAGTGTTAAAATACGACGTGGTCTAAGCCTATAATTATAAAAACATTAACTTTATCTATTCCTAATAGAACGGTTCGCCTACTGGTAACGGTTATTTCTAAAGTTTGGCCAAATTAATGACCCCTTCTTTAAGGAGGTTGGACAGAAGCAACTACTTCAGTAATTTTGCGACGTTTCGTGCTTAGGATGAACATTTCATCAAGCTCGCTCACACTGAATCAAGTCAACTTTGAAAGTGCACGATGTACGTGAAACATCATGTTTTTTAATTAAATGTTTTATTTTATTTATATCAAAAATTACTTGACTCAGTGTGAGCAAGCCTGGTGAAGTGTTCATCCTGATCACAAAACGTCGCAAAATTACTAAAGTAGTTGCTTCTGTCCAACCTCCTAAAAGAAGTGGTCATTTATTTGGCCAAACTTTAAAAATTTGATCTATTCCGTTGCTGCAAAGGCAACTTTTTTAAAATTACAGCTTTTTAAGTATTTTTTTTAACAATACAAAAAAGCTTTTGTGTTCCAAATTTATTTAGCAAGATACAGTTAATGGGTTTTGTATTATACGGGTTTAAATTAGTGTCTCGAGCTGGACGTTTGAAGATTGACAAAATGTCTTTTTTTATAATACCAAAATTGTTCTAGGATCAGATGGCATCAGATGGATTCGATTTTTCAATTTGTAGATAAGCACAATGTTGTCTGATATTTTTGTTTAGTTTAGTCTTCAATCGTCGATTTACTGACTTATTTTCTATCTTCTATTCTATTTTTACAGTATATTTTAATTATAATTTCTTATTTATAAAAACCACACGAAAAACACTCAAAATGCCTGTAAAATAATTTTTAAAATTATTGTGTCTGTAAAATCAAAGTTTTACTTTAAAACCTGTAAATAGCTATAGAGGAGAAAACAAACAAATTACACTTGTTTACGTAATAGGTTTATACTATGAGATGGCTTTTCTATCATTTTCATTTATTTCACTTTGAACAAAAAAATAGTTTAAAACCAAAAATTAAATAAACATTTTTGTCGTGAAGTTTGTTAAAGAACATAAAGTATATTGAAACGCATAGAAACTGATTATTTAAGACGAATGGAGGTAATTACCGGAATGTTGTCGAAGCAGATCAACTAAATTATTAAAGGTGTCCGAATCCAGTTAGAAAGCAAATCGATGGTAGTCAGAAGTACATAAACAAAAGGTACAACTTATCGCGGACAGCATTCAATAATTGAATCATAGTCATATATAAATCACTTGCAAGTTATTTTTCTTAAATATCGTTACATTTTACTAATTATTTTTATTTAATAATCAGATTTAAAATTGTGTAAATACTTAGTTAATATTGGTGAAGTAATTCATTTCTCTATAAAATATTAAAAAATTAAAAATACTGTGGAGAAGACTTCAAGAGTAATAAAATATTATTTTAAATACTTAGTTTAAATAAATTTAGTTTCAAAATTTGTTAAAAATGTTCATACAAGAAACAGTATTTCTGAAAATAATTTAAAAACAACCTAAAATATTTCTTTGAATTTATTATTTATATTATGCTATACAAATTGTAAATTAGTTTAATATTTATTTAAACATACATTCTGTGTAGATAAATGGCAAAAAAAATTAAAAAAAGAATTAATGTTACGAGGCTTATATAACGTTAAACGCCTCATTTTTTTGGTGCCCAACAACGAGATGGTGATTTGATTTAATTATTTTGTGTTAGGTTTATTACTATAGCAGTAAAATTTCTTCTCTTTTTACAACCCACATTTGTTTTTATATACTTTATGGTAGCAAAATGTAAACAGCGTTTCGTAAATAATTTGATTGATTTGTTATAAAATTTCTAACAGAAACATAACTTTTTTCTTAAGGAAGTAAGTTTATTGAAACTCGATACGTTTTGTATGATATTTAAACTTAGTAACAAGTTCATTATTTTGCTGAAAGGTATTAATAATGTATACGTCAAATTAGCATATACTTTAAGATCTTTAATATAGGGTTAAATGCAATTAAAGTTTGTTATGATAAAATATTTTTTTACACAAAGCTGAGAATTATTACACTATACATTTCTTTTCAATACATAAACAAAAACTTTTATATAAACGTCAAGCTAGTTAGGGCAGTAATTACATTGCATTATTTATAAAGGTTTTTTTCGTGTAGGCGGGTATAAAATTAGATATAAAATATAAGTAACGAGTAGGTACATTAAAGTCAATGACAAAATTTAATTTTATATGATTACTTTTAGTTGCGCTTAGTTCACGGGAGAAATTTTAATTGCAAAAGCACTACAAGCAAAATATCTACATTAATAACTAATAAAATAAATAAAATTTGTCATTATGAGCATATTTGTGCTGATTTAACGACTTATTTAATTTTACAAATTTTATTTAATGAATTTGTTTAAACTAAGTTTTACAAAATTTTGTTTTTGTAGTTGTATTATGTCCTGTAAAAATATTTTATAAATCTAAATTCGATAAATAAATTTCACTTATATATAAACGCTGCTTACAAAAAAAAACGTGCAAAATAAGTTAATTTTATAAACTGTTAATTAAAATTGATGTAACTTTTAATTTAGTTTCTAATGAAATTACGAACTTAACTAAAAACGTCACGGATAAAGTGATTTAGTTTGGTTTTTAATGTACTTTTTTTACTGTTACTCAAAATCAGGTAAATTGTTTATATAACAATTTTTTTTATAATAGACTGGTTGTTGCTTAATATGACAATGTGACCTACTACATGTTGCATTCGTAAAACCAAACACTAAATTTTATCTATATTTACTTCAACTTCTGAAAGACGTTATATGTAAATGTTGAACTTTAGACAACATATTTCAAACTAAGTTTTATACGACTTTATAATCTTGATCTGAATATGTTTAATGCAACATGACGTACCGCGTGCTACGACGTTCTATTGTGCAAAAAGTTCTCTCTTTGTATAATTTTTTAATTAAAAATAAAACATGGTTTTTGTTATTTTTATTGTTCTAATTACGTAAAAAGTTTTTAGAATATTCTATACTTTGCAGAAAACTTCTGAAATAATTAGTTGTTACAAACGTATCCTTTAGAAATAACGTTAATATAAACAGCAAACTAAACATTTATAATTTAAGAGTTAATTTATTTTAACTATTTACACTCTATAGATATTAATCTAACTAATTTTAATAGACTAAAAACACAATACAACAAACTAAGCAAAATAAAAAACTGGCAATTTAATACAACACTTACAAGTAATTTATATATCACTGTAACCGTATATCGCGGATTAGATAATTACTTAACGCGCGTATTCATTTAACGCTGGTACGTTCTTTTTAGCACTTACGTTACGTAAAAATCTAAAATTAACTTCAATTTCTTTCCAATATTTTTTATATTTACAACGTATCTGGGACTAGAACATTCCATCTTTTTTGATAATTGCTTCTAATATTTCAAATATTTTGAAAACGCTTCATACACAAATATACACAAAAATAAACAAAAGTAATCTACAAAGACAACTGTTTAAATTCTTATAATAGGCTTAAAATGTAGCAACGTCGCTAAACGTTGTCTGGTACAATAACAACTAAACAATTTTTAGTTCAAAGACATGATATTAAAACGACAAATTTTTAACTGTGATTTTTCTATTACCTTCCTAATTTGTAAAGCTCAATTCCTACGAATTACTCCTATTCATTACTAATTATTTTTAAATATTTACAAAATTGTCTTATTTGCTTTATAAGTTACATCCACATGTTACTCTGTTGCAGTTTTTAAGAAAAACATTCACTTACAATGTTATCAACCACACCACGGCTAGTTGAGATGTCGATGAGTGAGCGTGGTTAAAAATACTATAATAAAAAAAACAGGCGTCACTCCTTGCTTACCTCTCAAAGAAATCAGGTAGAAAAAAAAGACAAACAGCTGACAACGAGAGAACGTAACAAATTGGTTGTATATATTCTAATAAAGAGAAATTCAGTAAATTCTAGGCAGAATCTGTAGACAAATAAAACAGTATCGATAAATTAAATCATTTAAATTATTGTAAGAACGTAACACTTACTCTTAGGCCTAGAGTTTCTTAGCATAGCCCGTAATACTAACTGCTACTTCAGTAATGTACCTCCTACACTTTTGATTCAAATTAGAATTAGAAAAATTTCTAATGTTACTCGTTCGATTTAAGTCAATAATAATCAAATGCAAAATAAGTTGAAAACTAAATAATTATACTCGACTGAAAGTAAAACATTAATAATGATCTTAGATTGACTTAAAATAGTATGAATAAAGCTGAAGGCTAAACATCATTAATAAAGCTGAAGGCTTAATCTAAGGAAATACAAATAAGTACATAAAACAATTAGAAAATTAAACACAGTAAATTGCGTTAAACGCGTAACAAAAGTAAGCCACATAGAAAAAGCTGGTCAAAGTCAAATTCCCTTTTGAAAATAACTACTGAGGTTATCAATATAACGTTAATTGTGTGAGTTGATTCACTAAACATTTGACAGTACAAAAATATGCTTTCACTTTTTGTAGTTGTGTTTACGGAAAAGACTTCGAGTCTTCGCTAAATTGTTGAAATTGACGTTCAAATTAACAAAGAAACATGACGCTGGTCCTCATTTTACGTGAACGAAGTTTAATAGCAAGAAAAGCAATCTAAAACTGTCAAAAAAAATTTTGATTCTGAACTTATTTTATTCGGATTGAACGGTCAACGTTCTAACCACAATTAAACTACGCCAAATAGTATGCAACAAGGTGTTTCTATACGTTTACTGAATCGAGTAGTGCACTCGTTTACAATGCGGTACTAAGGACTTCTTTAAAAAATTAAATGCAAACATTTATGACTACAGACTCGTAACAACTAACATCGTATTTGTCGGAAATACTTGACACTAATTTTATTTATTGGTCGCAACAGCAAAATTTTCTGAATAATTAATATTTTTCAAATTGATTCAGCTCATTCAGATTAAGTTTTATTTGAAATGTGTGTATTAAAAAAAATAAGGTACTTAATTATTTGAGTTAAGAACTACAATTGTATGTATTTAAAACCCGTAAATTATACTCATCATTTTTTTAAATAGAAATAAATAGCTAACAGTTAAAAATTAAATAACAGTAACACTTACAACTTGTAATATAAACGCAGACAAAATAAATACAAAGTTTTGACATATTATAATTTTTTAATTGTTATTTTAGGTATGACCAACACAGATTTTTAAATTAAAGAAATTTATTTTACCAATTATTGTAGAAAAAATATAGTGTATAATTCGTAAGGGATGTGGATGAAATTCCAACTCACCAACGGCTCGGCTGCAAACTTCTATAGATGTTTGCAGTGGCTACCATTCCTTCTTTGTTATGCACTATACTATATTAGTATGTTTTTACTAAATTATATTCGTACTTACTTAATAGCAAAAAGTTTAAAGACAGCACACAGCATATCTATATAAAAATGTTTAAGAAAAATAACTGGTAAGTTTCACCTTTACACCCTAAATAATAATTGAAAACATTTTTGTAGTTAGATTTAATAACATTTGAAATTTACTAACATTAGAATGTCTTCCGGGTTTGGACCGTGTCATAGTTGCAACCGGAGCTGCCAACGTTTCGCCCACTTTCGTAAGCGGCTTCATCAGGGCGTGAGATAAATCGCAAAACTCAAACAAGCAATCGAAATCTAACTAAGAACTTCTCAAAAGTTAGGTTATCCACTTGTAAAACAAGCCATAACCTAAACTATGAAAAGGTAAGAAAGAATGGCTTGTTTTACAAGTGGATAACCTAACTTTTGAGAAGTTCTTAGTTAGATTTCGATTGCTTGTTTGAGTTTTGCGATTTATCTCACGCCCTGATGAAGCCGCTTACGAAAGTGGGCGAAACGTTGGCAGCTCCGGTTGCAACTATGACACGGTCCAAACCCGGAAGACATTCTAATGTTAGTATAGATTCCGGCCGTGGAAGCCTTCGCTATTACATTTGAAATTGTTAAAAATGCGACTAATTACAATGTTACGATCTAGTAATTAACGAAGATCATCTTTAAACACGTGCACAGACCAACATAATTTAAATTCAAATTTTGACGATTGACAAAGTATACTAAGATTAATTAATGAAAGTTTTAACGTAACATTTTGACAGATGGGTTATTCGTAATCAAATTATTTAAACCTAAATTGACTTATCGACACAAGATGGTCGGACCACAACTTACGCGTAATAGCAATAGATCAGTGATAGTTTGTGGTCTGACCATCTTGTGTTTTTAATTCAATTGAACTTTAAATAATTTTAATACTTATTTTAAAAAATATGCAATGCGTTTCTTTACAAAACCGTTTCTTTTTTATCACTAACAATAGATTTTAATAATTTTTTAAGAACAAATACATATTCTAAATATATTCTTACGTGCCATTACTTATTAATTTTGTAAAAGTCGTAATGTAATTAAATTTTACTACACCGCTGGGTTACAAACTTCACTGGATGGTATAATTATAAATTATTTGACTTTCGATTTTTACGGTAAACGATTGACCATTTTTACTTTCACTTTTATATTTTAAATTACTGTGTGTGGTCGATTTTGATAAAGCGCTTGTCCGTTTAATTGTAAGTAATTATTCTTTTTATTTAATTTCTATTGTTGGTTATTTTTATTACGCTTTTAACGATTTCATTAAAATGAAGAATTGTTTCTGAATACTGGCAACATAGTATTTTTGGGAGTTTTGCACAAAATGTTAGTTCATAATCATTCATAATATTATAATTTTATAATTATTACAGATTATTTTTGGTATGCCATATTTCAAAGCATGGTGCAGGGCACAGTGCAGATTTTGACATGCAATTCTTGCAGCAATATGATGTTTCCTTCCTTATTCCCTGTTTATAACATTGTTTACAACGCTGAAAATATGTTTTTCGTTGATAATTTTCACGAAGCGAAATTTTCTCAAGAAAATGCTGTGTTAAGTTGTAGTTGATTTCATTGGTTTAGATTCGTGCACGTTTAATTTGAAACAAAGACCTTCCATCCTGTTTATAATCTATACCAGTTAGAGATCGTATGATTCCTTCTTTATATTTTATAAACTTTATTTGAGAACCTATCTTTTCTTTAAAGATTTAGTTAGAATTCTAGTAGATAAAAGATTACCTTTTTATACCATCTAATTGTTATTCGTGGACAGGAATAATAGGACATCATTTGATTTGCTGTCAACACCTGACATATGCTGATTATAATTCACTATTACAATTGGTTTTTTCTTTTGCTGTTGTCGCCGGTTAGCTGTGTTTATCATATTTGGGTGGTAAGCTGTTGCTAGATATAGCACATCTCGTTTATCTTTCCATTTGAACACGTATGTCTGATCTTGGCGTTGCCATACATGTTCTCTTCTTCTAAGTTTACGACGTGTTATTTCTTGCGGCGGACCCTTCCTATTTACATGGAGAGTTCCTGTCACATGTGTCTTTTTGCTAAGTAATTTGTTAGATAATGGTAGACTGTTGTAATAGTTATCCATGAATAAATGATGACCTTTGTTTAAATATGACTGCATCAATTGCATCACAAGACTTTCAATAGTTGTCAGGTTTTCATCGTCTTCTTGATGGCTTTTGTATATATATTTGTATATTCAAAACATAACCGTGGGCTGAACAAAATTTGTGTCCGTTTAATTCCGTATTTTGCCTTTTTGCTTTTCATGTACGTGCGAAATTAAAGCTTTCTTTGAAATAATAACAAAGATTCGTCTAATGATAATGCTTCATTTGGTGCATATGCATTTGCAAACTTTTGTTTGAGCAATTCAAGAAATATTTTTATTTTCCTCAAAGGGTCGTTTGAATTTTCTTGATCTGTACAAAAGCATCTCAATATTTGCTCAAACCTCCTTCCAGACATTTCTAAAGGAAATGCTGGGTGGTAATGTAATGCATCAATGGAAAAGAGTTTTTTAATGCTAGAGAATTTTTGCTGGGACTGAAGCAAACACAAACCTAAAATCTTACTTATTTCAATCATATCAGTATTTTTCAAATTTGCTTTCCTACTATGCCTTGTATGTGGCCGTGTTTGATTGCAAAGTTTTATGCCGTAATCATTCGTAGATTTTATAATCATTTCCATTACTTGGTCATGCCATATCTTTTCAAAAACCTGAATTGGAGAAGCATTTTTGTCTATATCCAAAAGAGTCCAAGCGGCATCTGCATCAAAAGAAAAGTTTTTTTATAGGTGTTGTATTGGTATGCAACATTTTCTGGTTCTTTTGGTGCTTCATATTCCTCATCTATAGTTAATTCATTATCTTTGCTACCCTAACTGTTATTGTTAGCACTGTCAGCATCAGATTCAGATTCACTGTTGTGATGCTTCCCCTATTAAGCAACGTCAATATCTTTTGTCTCCGGCTATGCAGCAACATCTTCATAAAGAAGTTGACAATATGTTAGATTTGGGTGTTATTCGTCCATCCAATAGTCCATGGAGTAGTCCTGTTCTGCTTGTTAAAAAGAAAACTGGTGATCTCAGGCTATGTTATGATGCGCGAAAATTAAATAGTGTCACAAGAAAAGATGCGTTTCCACTTCCTCGTACCGATGCGATTTTGAACCGATTACGTAATGCACAATTTTTGAGTAGTATTGATCTTAGAAAAGCTTTTTGGCAGATTCCGTTAGAAAAGTCCTCTTGTGCTAAAACTGCTTTTTGTGTTCCCGGCAAAGGTTTATTTGAGTTCGTAGTAATGCCCTTTGGTTTGTCAAATAGTCCGCAAACAATGCAGAAATGCATGGAGCAAATTTTAGGTCCACTTATGTTAGATGAGAAAGTTTTTGTTTATCTCGATGATATTATTATTGCGTCCGAAACATTCGATGAACATATTTCCGTTTTAAATGATTTGTGTAATCGTCTACGAAATGCTGGTTTTACGATAAATTTTGATAAGTGTCAATTTTGCCGATCTTCTTTAAAATTTTTAGGATTTGTTATAGATAGTAAAGGTTTACGTACCGATCCAGATAAGGTTTCTGCGATTGTAAATTTTCCGACACCCCGTAATACTACTGAAGTTAAACGTGTTATTGGTTTGATTAGTTATTATAGACGTTTCATTAAAGATTTTGCTCAGTTATCCGCTCCGATCACTTCTTTGATTAAGAATAAAAAGAAAGGTGAATCTATTCAATGGTCGTCAGAGGCAGAGTCAGCTTTTCAGGAAATAAAAGTTCGTATTACGTCTGCTCCAATTCTTGTTTCGCCCGACTTTAAGTCTCCATTTTTCATACAGACTGATGCTAGTGATGTAGCATTAGGTGCTGTTTTGTTTCAAAACATTGATGGTTCCGAACATCCCGTCGCATACGCTAGTCGCACTTTGACTACAGCAGAGCGTAAATATTCTGCTACTGAAAGAGAGTTATTAGGTGTTATTTTTGGTATAGAACACTTTCGTGGTTATGTAGAAGGAATGCCTTTTACTGTTATTACGGATTGCGCTGCATTAAAATGGCTTCATAATATCAAAGAACCTACTGGTCGTTTGGCTAGATGGTGTATGCGTCTCGCTCAATTCGACTTCAAAGTACAACACCGTCCTGGTAAATTAAATGTAATTCCGGATGCGTTATCCCGTTCTGTTTCGATTGTTGAAATAGACTCATTTAGTCCTGATGAGTGGTATTTGAATATGATTGATAAAGTTAAGAATTTCCCTGATGAGTACCCTTATTTTAAAGTTGAAGGTGATCATTTGTACAAATTCATACCGTCTGTATATCCTTTAGAGTCTAATATACCTGATTGGAAATTAGTAGTTCCTACTGTGAATAGAGAACAAATTTTGCAACGTTGTCATGATGATTCGACAGCAGCACATTTTGGTGTGAACAAAACTTTGTTACGAATTTCTGAATTTTATTATTGGCCTAAAATGCGCCATACTATTAGCAACATACGTTAGGAAATGTAAAATTTGTGCTAGTCAAAAGAGTACAAATGTTAGTCGTCCAGGTCTGATGGGTAAGGAAAAAATAATTAGTTTCCCTTTCCAACTAGTTAGCATGGATCTTCTAGGACCATTGCCTAGATCTAAAAAAGGCAGTCAGTATCTTTTTGTTGTTACAGATTGGTTCACTAAGTATGTTTTAGTTCAACCTTTACGTACGGCTACTACGAAGCCTATGATTAAGTTTTTGAAGGAACAAGTTTTTTCGATATTTGGTGTTCCTCAAATTGTTATGTTCGATAATGGTTCGCAATTCGTTTCGAAAGAATTTCGTACATTTTTGGATTCCCAAAAAGTTCAAAAAGTTTGGATGAATGCGAGATATCATCCACAAGTAAACCCTACGGAAAGAGTAAATCGTGTACTCGTTACTGCTATTTCGTCTTATATTAAAGATTCTCATCGTGAATGGGATAAGCACATATTTGACATTGCTCAAGCTTATTCGTCTGGCATGTCATGATGCTACTGGAGTCTCTCCGCATTTTTAGTTTTCGGACGTCATGTTCCTCCCACTGGTGATTTTTACGCTCCTGTGAACCCCAATGAACCCTTAGAAATCGCTAAAAAGTTGTTTTGGTCCCGTGAATTGGCCCAATTACCTGAATTGTATGATGATGTGAAAGTTCGTCTTCATAAAGCATATGAAAATAATGCTAAATATTATAATCTACGTAAACGTCCGATAAACTTTTCTGTTGGTGATATTGTATAGAAGCGTAATTTTGTGTTATCCGACGCTTCTCGTGGTTTTTCAAAAAAACTCGCCCCTAAGTACATTCCATGTAGAGTTATTAAGATTCTCTCTCAGTTGGTCTACCAATTGGAAGATATGAACGGTAACAACCTTGGAAACTTCCATGTTAAAGATTTAAAGGAAAATTATTGTGATTTTTCCGAACAATAAATATTTTGTACAGTTATTAGTCCACTGTAAATAAGTTCTTTTTATATTAAGTAAGTTGATTTAACGATTGTTTGTGTTTGTCTATTTGTATTTTTAGGTAGTGTTTAGTTGTGGGTGTATAACATTATGAGTGGATCCCGTGAAGCTCAGAAGTTCCCTCTCCTTAAATTGCCTATTATCAAATGGTCAGACTATAGTGATCTTAAGTTGATTTCATTTTTATTTATACAGTTCTGTTCTAGGTTATAAGAAACCGTGTATTGAAGGTTCTTTGTTTATCTGAATTATTTTGTTATTCGTTACGCTCCGAAAGTTTCTTTACGATAAATATTTTTGAAAGTTGGTATTCGATCATCTGTTATGTTTTTTCTTTTGTTATGGTATCTTTAGGACTCACTTAGTATGTTTTTTTACTTTGAAAGGTGCGCACCATGAATTGATGTTTGAGAATGTTTGCTGTGTGTATGGTTTGAGAGTTTTTTTGTTCCGATTGTTTCGTATGATTCCGATACTTGTGAAGTTAGTCTTATTGATACATCCATTTTTGATTTCAAGTTCTTATCCGACAACTAATCGTTTTTTTTTTGTTGTTTTTTTTATTTTTGACTAAGTAGCGAGTGTAACGTTTACATTTTTTACGTTTGAATACGTCTGATTTTCGTTTACATTTTTGTATTCACTGTTGATATAAATTCTCTTACGCAATAAATTTCGCGCACTGACATGCGTATGAGCTTTCTTCTTAAGTACGAAGTGATCCTCCATCTTACGCTTAGAAATGAAGTAGTGAGCGGACATTTTTTTGCGTGCTGCAAAAAGTGGAATTACCACTTATTTAATTTGTGTTTGTGAATTTTTGCCCCAATGGTGAAAATTATTTAAGCTGGCGTTCGTTGTAGCCCGCATTCGTTAGTAGCACCGCATTCGTTCGTAGCAATTGCATTTTGTTGTATTTACGAAAATTAGAATAAAAACCCGTAAATTAGAAGGGGTAAGTCATTTTTGTTTTGATTCGAATTATATAATTCATCGCAATTTACGTTCTAGTTTTTTTTCTTTGTTCCGGATTTTTGGTTTCGTTCTTATACGATGTTTTTGGGTATGAAAGTCTTATGAATACGTTTTCGATCTTTATACGTCTGCGATTATGGAAATTACGATCTACAATTATCAATTCTATTGATTACAAAGGCAAGATATCAATCAAATCTTCGTGAAAGATACTATTTAAGGAAATTGCATCATATTGCACCAATTCAATGAGTCATGATGACCTCACCTTAATAGAAGCTGCGCGATTCGCAAGTTTTAAAATTAAACCTTCAATGACACGTATGTAGATATCTGTAATTATTAGTTTTAAGTTACGTTTTTGGTTTCAATATTTAACCATTCATATATAAAAAATATTGTGGCGTCCAACTTATAAATAATTTTTGTTTATCAAATTCTAAATTAGTAATCTTAAGTAACGTAAGAATTCCCACGACTCTAATTAATTAAATATAAAAATGCTCATTGCTCTTATGTAGTTTGTGTTTAATGTGTTTTAAATAAATATTTTTGTGAGTTATCCCGGTGCATTATTTAATTTATTTGTGATGTTTTTGTTTTATATTAAAGTAAATTATTTGTAGTATGTTACATATTTGGCACCGATTATTTGTGTGATGTTACACTGTTGCTTGACCCACTACTCATTTCCTCAAAAAGCTTCAGTAGCCTATGCCCATTTTCTGTAAATATTGAATAAAACATTTTATTTTATATTATTATTTATTGTATATTATATATATATTTATTATTTACATTATTATTATTTATTTATAGTACGAATGTAAAATCGTAAAAAACAAAAAGTAAACAGTATAACCATAAATATTAGCAATATTTATCAAAAAAGATTAAATTTTATTTTTATTTAAAGTGTAAAATCAATAACAAACAAGTACTTACCAGTATAAACAATAAATATCGTTAAATGTATCAATAACAACTATAAATTCAAAAGAAAACACGATCGCACTACTACCTTCACAATCACGTGCATACTGAAGCTGCAAGTCGCGTAACATGTAGAAAACGAAATTCAACCTAAAAAATTGTTTCCAAAACATGACACTAGGCTTCTACTTCTACGTCGGTAAATGCACATTTGTGCCGCTATAGCCGTCATACCACATAGTGAACTTCGCTTTGACGGCTATAGACGCAAGTGTTGTTTTGATTATGCTGACTGTATTCTATTTAACTTTTTTTAATTATTTTAAACGTAGTCAAAGCCAAATTTTGCCAAACCTACGTCATTGTATGTAAGCTTACGTACTTCTCTATTGTCAGAAGTAGTTTTGGATGTAACTGACAGTAGCTACTTGCTTTAAGGAACTACAGTAAGTTACGTTTTCTAATTTGTACTCATTTAAACGTTGCTATTTATTGCATTTAGTAATTACTCATTTATTTGCGACTGCAAGTAAACAATAATAGTTAATCGATTTAGCGTTATAAGTTTACGGTGATTGAAATTTGGTATTGTCGTGTTGAAATTTAGTGTCCGTGTTAGCTTATGTAGCTGATAGTTTTTTTGTTTTGTTATTAAATCTGGTAAAGTACTCGTAGATTAATGCTTGTAATAACAGCATAATAATAACTGTTATTGTTTGAAAGAATTGCATACGCTTGTTGTTTCTTGTTGATGTCTTATTTTGCTGTATTCTAGTCTCTTTTTTAATGAGTACAAACGTATCTTTGGTGTCTTTGAGCCTAGAATCTTGCCAGTTTAAGGAGTGGCGCCTAATTCTTTTTTATATTTTATATTTTTTAATATTTTTATAATTTTCCCATGTATTTGATAGAAAAGTGACTGATTGTTTAATCAAAGATCGTGAAGAAAAATTAACTTTCTTTGTTAGCAAGACTTTTCTTCACTATTTTAGTTAGCAACATTTTTTTCATTTTATTTATTAGCGTAAATTGTAAATGAGCAATTTGTTAAATTATTAAATATTACACCAAAAGATGAGGAAACACTAAACACAGACACTAAAAAATTACAATTTATTGTTTCACTAGCTTTTAGCGTTAACCTTGATCTTTCAGAGGTTAAAGATTATATTTCAGTCAAACAAATTTTTTTTTTAATTTCTACACTATTTTCAATGCTGTTTTTGCATACTACTATGCCAAACCTATATATATATTTATATATAACGTTATATTATTGTTTAACAATTATTTTTATTTAAAGAAGGTTTTGTGATTATATTTATTTTGTTTTTAACATTATTGAAATTTACAAACTTTCATTTGAACAATTTTAATGTATATTGTACATTTTCAAATAAATTTAATTTTCTTTAAAAAACAAGATTTTTTAATATTACAAATACGTATTAGTTAAGTACAAACATTTTTTACGTTTAGTGCGTTTAAATTATTACGTGCAATAAATTTCAATTTAAAAATGAAACTTGTAACGCTGAAGTGATATTAGAAAATTATATCCTATTACATTTATTTTATCGCCATTTAAATTTTTTGCACATATAATAACAGTTATTAATTGTATAATTTTATTAACAACAATAACAAAAACATAACATTTAAATATTATTTGAAGTAAAAGTAATAATATGTTATTTTATTATTAACCATAATATATATTTTTAAATAATTTATTAAGTGTTGGTTAAGCTTTTTTATTTTTTTATATTAATTTTGCCGACAGTTTCAACTAATTTTTAGTCATCATCAGGGCTATAAGGAAACATATATATAAAATATTATAAAGCTTAACCAAAACTTAATAAATTATTTAAAAATAAAAGTAATAAATACGATTATTAACTTTTAAATTTTAATAAAAACGTAATATTTGTTATCTTTATTTATAAACTGTTTTTTTTAAATAAAAATAGAATTATAGAAAACTTTAAACTTCAACGTTGACAAAAGGAAGCTCCGTCGGTATCTTCTGTTAAAAATTTGATTTAGAGCATTCAACTTGGTGGTTTTGACTTCTGCTGTCATCTATTGTAGATCAAGTAATTTTAATAAAAGACTCTTTAGCATTTATGTGTTTAACAAGTGTTTGTTACTAATTTGCCGTCATAATTATAATTGCAACAGATAAAATTTAATTTTTTTGTTTAAATTAAAAATGCAAAAATAAAATTTTAACAATTAAAATAGACTTGTTAAAAGTTAGATAACACTTTGTTCTACTGGGACTAGAAAACAAAGTTCTTAATTGCGCGTTGTTTGTTTTTACATAATTTAAGATTTTACGACTTGTACATTATTTTAACGTCTAAAGTTTGCACTAATTTATTTTAACAATTTTCTACATATTTTATATTTTCTCGCTAATAATAAAAATTTAAATTTTTTTAATCAAAGTTATTTTAATTATTCTTGGAATCAAATATAGTGCTTTTAAAGAAAACTATTTAAATACGTCTCTACAACGTTTAACTTTCATTTCAATGTTTCATTAGTAACGGTTTACGATAAACTTAACATTTTTAAATTGTCAAAATACTTTTGAAATTAAAGAAAATGGTTATTAATTTATTTAAATTTCTATCTAAAGGTGTTATACTTAAACTTAAATTTTGATATGTTTTAGTTTGATACTTTTTTCTATTGCAAGTGTGCAAACATTTAGAATTACTAGCAAAAGTGTGGTTCTTAGCGAAGAAGATTGTGGTCATTGGATAAATGAAAAAAATACATTTTTAACGTAAACACCAGGCCTTTGTTTTTTAAATACACCTTAAAAGCTCCCCGTAGACCAAACAGCATTGCACGCTTTAAGGAACTGCAACTTGCAGTACAGATGCGGCAAACCAAAGATTACCTTAACTAAGATAACACTTTTCTTTAACTGGTTATGGGTGTTTTTTTCTTATTATTTTTTATTATTATTATAAGTAGGGTGAGTGTTAAGAAAACCTCCTGCACTGCGACCAGATTAGATCTTTTGTGCCCCCCTATAGTTGAACTCAGAAAAGAGTTTGACGAATTCGATCAGGCCCCTGGTCGCAAGGTTTAGTAATTTTGCTTCCGAGATAAAGATAAATCTAGATGTTTTTGTCTCTTTACGCATAAAGCTGGGCACCTCATTATGATGTAGTCCATACGTTCCACTTCTTCACCACAGAACTTGCATGTGTCATCACCCATCAGTCTCATCTTACTCAAGTGGTATCTGCAATGCATGTGTCTTATTAGTATGCCACAGAAAAATTTTAATTCTCTTTTTCTTAAGGTTAAAACTATCTTCTCCCTCTTTTTTGTTACGGCATTTTGTTTCAGGTTCTGTTGGTTTTTTTGTTGGCCTAGTTGGTGATAATCTCCCGATATTTTTTTTGGCTAAAGCCATACATAGCCTGTACTTCTGCTCATTTTTGAGTTTATCTGATCGCTCACTACGGCCATGTCTAACAGAGGAGTGGCTTTGAAAATTTCCAGATGACCTTTGAGCTTGCCTTCTTTGAAATGGTGTACCTCATTTAGTTTGAGGACTTACTTCATAGCTTTTTCCCTAATAGCCACTGGTACGGGATCCAAGCTAAGAAGGATCACCATCGCAGCGGTGGGTGTTGATTTCATAGCACCTATAGTGGTCAGAAATGCTAGCCTTTGAACCTTTACCAGTTTCGCTTGCATGGTATTTTTGTCTACTTTTCTTTACCAAACTGCAGACGCATAGAAAACTCCAGGTCTAACAACTTGTTTGAAGATCCAATTGGTTATGCTGGGGTTCAAACCCCACGTTTTGCCAAGCATGTGGCGGCAAAACCATAAAGTTTTTATAGCTGTGTTAGTCGTTTTAGACAGGTGACGTTTCCACGTTAATTTTTGTTCCAGTGTCACCCTCAGGTATTTAACCTCCTTGGAGAGGGGAATGGTAGTTCCATTTAACCGAATACTGGGGATATTTAAATTTCTTTGTTTAGTAAAAGGAACGATGGTGGTTTTGTTCGGGTTTATGTTCATGCCTTCATTGAAGCACTAGTTACGTGTTAAGTTGATGGCATTTTGTATTCTTTCTACTACGAGGGAGTGATGCTTGCCCCTCACTGTTATAGTTATGTCGTCAGTAGTAGTAGTAGAGTTTTACTCCTTATGGGTCCTTTGCACACTTTTGTTTCTCTAGCTGTTCTACACCCTAAAAAATGTTTTTTAATCAAAACCTCTACCGTTTCCTGAAAGATTGACGTTCACGTTTGAGCGCACTAATGTTATTTTGGTTGCTTTTTGATAGAACCTTTTGCACTCTGCTTGCGGCAAATGCTTCATCAAAGTTCTCACAAAAAGTCTTGCAAGAACTTCTCTTTGATTTACAAAGTGTCACATTGAATTTGGTAAAAGCCTTACGGTAGTTCCTAGTTATGTGTTCTCTTTGATTTGTTAAACTCCTGTCTGGCTTTGCTACGCAATTTGCTTAGTTCAATGTTCCACCAGGGTACTTTGCTTTTAGTCTTTTTGGTTTTGCGAGGACAGTTAATTCAAAGGCTTTCGTTATGGCCTCCGTTGTGAGGTTAACTGTTCTCTCGAAGTGGTTTATTAATTATATTTTGTTTAGTATTTCATGCCATCGTGTAGGCTGCTTCTGTTTCCTTCCTAATTGGTCTTGTTAGGAATCCTATATGTTCTGTTAGTCATGCAACAAGCCCTTAACATAATGAAACAGTAATCGGAAAGGAACGCTTCTTTAGACACTTTCTAATCACTTATCGATAGCCCTTACTGGCCACCACTATATTAGTAGTAAGTACTCATAAAATGACTCACCTCGGTTGTTGGTATCGTTGCTTCCACAAGTAGTGTTGTGAGCATTGACGCCCACCCCAAGGATTAGATGTTTCCTGTTTGCTTTGCAGTAGCTGATGAGTCGTTTTACTGTGTCTCGTGGCGCTTCCTGTTCCTGTTCCTGTTCTTGAATTTTGATCGATTAAGAGCATTAGAAGTGCTGATGTATCTGTCGCCTCTTTTTTTATTACCCTCCAGGTTGAGGTGTTGACTCATCATTCTGTCCTTGGATCCGATTTAGTATCCTCCCCGTCGATATCGCAGAGGAGTTGGGGAAGAATTCCAGTAAGTTACTACCTTGAAGTATATCTGCCTCTTTGGTAGCCCACAGCTCTGAACCTTTAAGGATGTATATTAGCTTCCACCGCTATGAGCGATTTAACATACACAGAGGTGATGAACTTAGGTTTAATGGTGCCATTGTATCTTTTCTCCACTGTGTTCATAATGGCTGTGCAGATTTGGTCCATCTGGGCAATGGTAAGGAGTTCTGTTGGAAATCTCCTAGACATCACCGCTATTTTGATACCTATTAAGGCACATTTATAAGAGACGTCTTTCTGTCTCCTAGCCTCCGGTTTTTTTGGTTGAGCAGCGGGAGCGACCGTCTTTTGCTTTTGTTTCTTTACAATCCTCGGACGTTCGTTCTGGGATTTTGGTTATTTTTGCACCGGAGTTTGGGTGCTTGTGCTTCCCGGCTTAGGAACGATGAATTCTTCCTTTAGGAAGACAAGTTTCGGTTTTGGAGTATCCTGCATTCAATAAACATTTGTATTTTTAAAAGGCTGTGCCACACAATCTTGTTTTATTTTGGTTTACATTTAGTAGGACGGTTTCTTTGGCCAGTTTTTCCACCCCACTTTCTGGCTCTGAGACGCTGTTTTTGCCAGTTTCCCTTGCCTTAGATTAGGGTTTTGGGTTTAAGGGGTTTTCAACTTACATTTTGTTTTTATTTGTTTGTTTTGGAAAGGTTCATATTGTTTCCACAAGTAATTAAGGATAAGACTGTCCATCCAGCAGAGCCTCTTACTGGATAAGGCTATACACTCTGGAGGGCACTTGGTATCTAGCGATCGCATACTAAAGACCTTTTAAACCCAGGCCATTCATTCTTGGCGTATGCTGATCTACCGTGGATTGAGGATGTTTATCGACTTCCTAGCCTAGATCCGCCGTATTTGGTAAAAGCTGGATCTATAAGTTTATTCAGATTTTTTTGTGCACTATGATAAAGATTATGAGTATTAAACACATCATCTCTGGTAAACATTGTTGTTCCAAAGAATGCGCCCGAGAAAATCGCCATCTTCTTAAATTGAATTTAAGATTGTGTTACAAGATTTAATCGTAATATCTTGTTATCATAGAAAAGCTGAACTTTGGAAACGTGATATGGATAAAACAGGTTTTTTTGTAGAACCAAGTGAACGGTCTTGTTACTGGGAATATTTAATGTTGAAGCAAACTGGCGGGTACTAAGCGAAGAATCTTTGTGTACATAATCTAGAATTTATTCTTTTAGTTGTATTGAACGCTTTTGTCTTGGTCAATCAACATTAGTGGTTCTTGTTATAAAAAACTAGTTTTTCCAAGTTGTTAATCTAGTCTTTAAAATGTTTTTTATTTAGATTGGCTTCGGTTTAGAAAACGTACGCCATACTCGTTTGCGGATGCGTTAGCATTTCTATTTAGAAACCGTTCATCAAGTTATTATCATTATCATTAAATGTAAAAATCATTATGAGTTAACAAAACAATAACAAAAAATGCAAAAAACACAAAACACAAAGGTTATACAAAAATGAAACAAAGTTAAGTTGGATACATAAATGTCAAAATTTGACAGTTGATGCCTATGATTGAAATACGAGTTGAAAAATCGTTCTTCCTTTTGTATGTTAAAATTGCATAGTGTTTTAAAACATTGCTAAATAACGATACAAAAGTATCAAAATTCTTCTATTATTTTTAATCGCAGCCTTATTCCGATTCAATTACTGGATATAGAAAACGCGAAAATTTTTGATATAAAAAATAGAGTAGTAAAATAGAAGTAATAGAAGTAAAAAATGAAACAAGGACAGAAACTTTGATGGAATGGCAACACAATTAGAAAAACTCTAATAAAGGTTTATACGAGATATATGGGAATTAATGTAATAGACATTACACAATTCCTTACTCGACACGGATTTTATGGAAACTACCTGAGAGGAATTAAAAAGCAAGACAATAAGCAATGCTGATTCTGCGAAGAAGAGGATGATGTGAAACGCAGTTTTTTTATCTTCAGCAAACAGAAAGAAGTCAAAAAATAATGCAAAGAACACTACAGTAGACGCTAACACCAGAGAACATATTGAAAATAATTATTAAGAAAGAAAGTGACTCGAAAGCAGTAGAAAAATATATATCCAATTTATTAACTAAAAGAAAAATTTGTGAAAGACAAGAAAAAAAATCAAGAGATCAAAATTTTTTAATAGGTCTTGAGGATATATCTGAAAGTGTAGTGCCGCTATGTAGGGTAAAAAAGAAAGCGGTTTATTCTGTAGGAGACTCTAAAAAGTCGAATCCAACACACTTATTTTTAGTTTAAACTCAAAAAGGGGCGTTTTTAAAATTTTTTGTAAATTTAAAAAAAAGCATGTAGTTACTATGTAATTATATGTATATAATCATGGTATTATTTTATACGATATAGACAAGAATAACAAATGGTGTTTCCACCTATTGGCAATTTCCAAGTACTAAATATATATTGTTATTCACATATGCTACTCGGATGCTTACGAGATATAACTGCAGTAGTTTTCAGTAATAGTTGTGAAAACGTATTAAAGTTATCACGGTGCTGAGGAGTCCCATAAGAACAAAACTGCTATGCATCGTTTCTTTAGTGGCACGTTGATCAATGTTTAATTGACAACAGTCCTTGTGTGAAGTAACAAATTTTAACTAATTTTCTTGTAGTATACTTCTTTCTTTGATATAGACAAGGTTTGCTTAGAGAGTAGCGTCAGTTTAAGTTCAGTCAAGTCAGTTAAGAAATACAGGAATTTAACAATATTACATCTTCTCTTCAAATCATTTTCTTAAAAAAAAACGCGTACACAAAAACAAATATAAGAAAAAAAATGATCAGTAAAACTAATTTTGCTTTGTGAACTATATTTTTCTAAAAGGTTTCTTTTATCTGAGTTTAAACGGTACATTAAAAGTGAAATTGGTTTTACTGTTTCAAAAAGTCTCTTAATCTTATCCATCTTTTCCTTATTTAACTTATTAGCACTCTCTACAAAAACTTTATCAGCGATCATGTCATTTCTATTTTCATTGAATTTTTGTTTGTTTCTTTCCCAATACTGTACTGATCTTTTGTATGTTTTTCTTTGATTTTCATTTATGTCTGGTACCATCATACCAATTGGGCAAATATTGATAACTTGGTCAAACAAAAGTTTCGCAGGTGCATATTTGGTGATTTCATTGTAAGTTGTAATTGCTTCTGTAACAACATGTCTAGTTGAAACCTTCCACCATAGCATTAAACCATGCACAGTCAGTTTTATTAGTTAAAAACTTTTTGAATTCCAAAGTTTGTATGTTAGGATTTTGAGTTACTTTTGTTATTAACTCTTTGAAGTTGTTAGCATTTCTTGACTTTGAAATCTGTGCCAACAATATCTGAAAAAGTGATCTACCAAAAGTTGTAAATAATTTGTTCAGATTTTGAAAAACCTCCTACTATATCCAAGCCCAGTATCTCAAAATATACTATTGATGGTCCTAAATTAGATAAAAACCCAATTTTCCTCTTGGTTCTAGTCTTATTTTTTATACAAATCGTGCATACTTTGCAGTACTTCATCATTTTCATATTTTTGTAATACAGAACAGCAAATACAGAAGGTTGACAATGTTACATGTATCTAAATGTTTATTAGTTTTTTTCCTAAAAAAATATTTTTTTAATGATTTTTTATAGCGAATTTATTCTATAGATTTAGCGACTTCGTAATAAAGAAGCTTGACGTTAATTAAAATTTTAAATAAAAAATATGTTTATGTATTAGATAAAAACGTGTATTCAGTTATCGGTGTTTATTTAATAGATTTAAATATTATAATAAACATAAAATTATTTCTTTTTCTTTAATACATAAAAATATTTATAAACTAAACAGTTTAAAGCTGATTACAAATTATATGATAGCTTGTCTTGTTTAATTTTCTTTAAAGTTACATAAACTAATGTTAACTAATACCAAAATCTTTATTTTTTATTGTAAATTTGTTTAAAAAAGATTTATACGTTATTTTTTGATTGATCGAGTTTTTAATAATCAAAATTAACGAGATGGTTACCTCTTTTACAAAGTCGTTTAGAGAGGACTGTAGGATAATATTTAAAAGCTATTAAAAAGTTTTAATGGTTTTTTAATGTTTTTAAAATTTAATTTGTATAAACTTTAATAATATTTTTAACCCGATTTGGTAATAATGTTGGGAAAATGACTTTGGTCGAGCTTGTAAACTAATGTATAAACATTTGCAATTTACATTTTGTAATTAAGGGTAAATGTGTAAGACTATACTGTTATATTAGTCGCGGCGTGTATCTTTACATAGAACAGGTATAGCATTACATAACTTATTATATCTTATTTGTTCCAAACTAATTGATTCAATTAGTTCTTTGGAAACTAAAATTTATCTTTGAAGATGTTACAACCTTTAAAAGAATTCAAATTTATAAACTAATTTTATAAAAATAATATTATTAACTCGATTTTATTTTTATTATTACTTGTCTAGAGGTTTCCATAAGTTTCTTATAAATACCTACTAAAATTAAGATATTCTTTTTAATTTTTTCTTATGTTAAATTATTAATTTGTATTTTTTTCCTTTGCTATTTACTAATAAACTGTGTTATTTTATATTGGTCCACAAATATTTTTATTTTTTGCTAGATTATTTGCTTCCTGCCCTGGTGGTTTTTAATTTGTTCAACATTGTTCCATATCTCTTAAGGTCTTCCACGATTTCTATTTGATGACATTTTTGCTTTTCACACTTGTTTTACTGGTATGCAAATGTCCGCACCAGTTTTTTTTTACGAACTGGTTTATTTTTTTAATCTATAATTCTTCGCACTGCATCAGTTTTTTATCGGACTTTTTAATTATTGTCACCTTATTTAAGTACTTTATTTCACTTGCCTAGATTTTACATTTCATTTCTTTATACTACCCAAAATTCACAACGGTAAGCTAGTATTGGACAATATACTTTTGTTCAATCCTGCTCTTGAAACACTGTGTTTCATCTTTAGATACACAGCTAGAAACCCTTTGTTTCGTCCAATCAAAATGTTGCTATGGGAACGGGTGGGTGAAAGTGTGGGGTTAAGATTTTTGACCCACCACTCAATTTAATATTACTGACAACGCAAATTTTGTCATCTCTTTCAAATATCTGTCTTTTGATTTGTTAGGTAATAAATGAAATACAGCATCATTCGCTTCATTTACAATATCTTCAGGTACAATAACTGTTATATCAACTTTATCTTTACAATTTTATTATTTTCTATTTTGACATTTGGGAATTCTGTTATTTATATTTACATGAACCATAGCAACGGTGTGTTTTGTTAATTTATACTTCATATAACTAAATATTTTGATATTATTATATATTATAATGTTTAATATTTCAAGATCAGGATTGAACAAAATCCTATACCGCACTCGTGAGAAACTAATTTGCTCACTCATGTATATTTAAAACTAACATTTATAAGCGAAACTCGTAGTTTCTTCACTCGTACTGTAATATACTATTTTATACACGCTCAGTTTGGTTTGATTTATCCTTTTCCTGTTCTATCCTCACTTCTAGATATTCAAAACTTGCTTTATGTCTTTTTCTTCTAACTGTATGCTTACTGAATACGGTTCCTTTGATATTACCATTACTTTTGTCTTGTCGGTATTTAGTTTTATCTAAAGTTTTGTTAAAATTTTTAATTTTGTTTGTAAATCACCTTCATTTGCTGCTATTATCATAATATAATCCGTAAATGCGCATTGTGGTATTTCTACTGCTTTCAAGTTTTCATATCACTGCTTTAATTTTTTTACTTTCTTATCGCACTCCTTTATGATATCATTCAGATATAGTAAACGGCATTAAACTTATAACTCTCCCCTCTATTGTCTTAAAATTTGCTGACGTTATATTGTTAGTAATTACAAAGTTAAAGTTATATTTATACAAACTAGCCAAACTTTTCCACACTGTTCTTCTATTCACTTGATCAAAAGTTTTATTTAAGTGAATAAATGCAGAAAACGCTTGTTATGTTCAAAATGTGGTATATTAAAAATTTTCTAGTAAAAGATTTATTCTCGACACGCCCATTTTTCGTGGTTGACTGTCTAATTTTAAAAGCACGATTTTATTTGCTTCCGGTAACGTTTCTGCAACACGACCTCCGTTTAGCAGTGTTTACGCCCAACAAGGCTTTTATCAATAAGTTATTTCACGCAATTCCACGTAAATATGCAATCTAATTTTGTGTCTATCTGAGCGAAAGCTTATTTTGGGTATGTGATTATAATTTTTTTTGTATTTGGGGTTTGAATTTTTAAACCCTCCGACACGTTTTCTTTATCGGTGGAGATAACAAACAGATGGCATATTGGAAAAATTTCCATTACGACATGTTGCTGTTGTAGGCATTTAGGATTTCGATTTTTTTTTGGAAGGAACTTTTACCACTACTTACTATATCAAGGCAAAGAAAAACGCTGTGCATTCGGTATCTTCAATGATTCTATGATTTAAAAACGAAATTTACTTGTGATAATGCCGTATGTACGTTTTTTACTTTCCTATAAGGAAAGTATAGCGATCGCAATTTTTTTCCAAAAATTTTTTTTGAAAAATTTTACGTTTCAAGGTCTCCTAAGTCAGAAAAAAATATTTTTGACAAAACAATTTTTGGTGTCTGTATTTGTCTGTCTGTGTGTAACGATGTACCCACGATAACTCTCGAACCAAAAGTCCTAGTAACTTGAAATTTGGTATAGAGCTGGATTTTCATATTCTCTTAGTTTTATCAAAAGATAGATCTGATAAAAATACCGGAAGTAAGTGTATCCGCCATAGTGAACAGTTTTTCTTATATAATTTTGTACGAGTGTAAATTATTCGAATTATTTTTACAGTTTCTTATAAAGATAATTCTTCCTAACATTTTATTCAAATAAAAAGTTTTTCTAACATTAACGGTTTATAGTTTCGAATTTTTTTTTTAGAAAGCAATTCTATATCTTGAAGGGAAAGCAAGATACGTTAAAAAATAACGCCAACTTCCTTGTCCCAGATATCCTTACTTGGGCTAGAATGTCCCACGTATCCGGACGAGAAGCAGTTCAAATTTATTTAAATAAAATTTTTTTCTAACATTAAGAGTTTATAAGATATTTAATTTATAATTTAAAATGAATACACAAATATAATCTATGTTCGAATTCTCCCTGTGACGATTTTTTTTACTGATTTACTAAATGGGTAAGTAATATCGAAGCGCACAAATATAAGGGTTAGTCGATATGAAAACTTAGCTCAATTTGCCATATTTAGGTTATATTTTAATGAAATCAAAGAGAAAAATTTTGAAAAAATTATAGCACGTGTACATATTATTTCAAAATGGTTTCATAACAACATAACCTTAAAAAAATATGTAGACACTCCTTCATCATTCCTTATAGGAAAGTCGTGTGGTGACCACACCAGTTTTTTTAATTAGAAATTTCGTTTCTTGTTGTGTTGTTTTTTAGGATGTAGATTTTTGTACTCTTTCGTTTTTTAAATTCTTACAATATTCACCTATATTTCAATGTCCAAAAAAATACTTCTTGTTTTTTTTTTTGTAAATTGTATTGTAAATCTTCTTCGCTTTCTAAATCCAGTATTCCTTAAATAATCAACTTATTCTTAAATAAACAAATTTATTTTTTCCTCTTGTTCTATCGTATGTTTTTTTAACTTTTTTCTTCTGTTAATTTGATCTGTTTTCTTTAAGATTAACTAGTAAAAACTTGTAGTACAACACGCGTTATTGCAGTTTATAATCAGTGGCGACTAGTCTATAAAAGCTCTAGAGCACAATCCGCCCAAACGTCCATTAAACAAAAAAACGGTACAAATATTATGAATTAAAATATTTAAACATATTTATAGGATAATTTAATACGGTCGTCATTCAAAGCAATGTATATTAAATTAAATTAAAGATATTTTTTATGTTCGATGTCCACTGCGAAATTTTCATATACAGTTTTAACGTGCAAAAAGGCTCGCGCGTTTCTAACTTACAATGCTTTTAATTTTGCCTTTATTAAAACGTGGACCGTGTAGGATATGTTCTAAGTAAAACAGTATCTTTGTATTACGTAGTTTTGAAAAATGCAAAAAAACAGTGTATTTTGAAAAATGAATTCATAATCTGTCGTTAGGAGAAAAAGTTGAAACAGTTACGAATTGTTATTTTACGTTTATTGTTAATCAGCAATGAGTGTCCAAAACAATTGTTTTTTTTTATGAATAGCAAATCTTAATTCAGAGAAAACTAAAGATAATTTTAAAGTAAGAAGTTTAATCCACTAAAAAAATAATAAATTTTAAACCAGAAACCTTTTTAAAAACGATTTTCTATATTAAATGTAAACACACATAATTATTATGATTTTTCAATTACAACCAAAATTACCTTTGGAACATCTTTTCTGTCAAGAAAAAAATCTGTAAAAATAGACACGATTAAAGATCTTTTAATAAACATAATAATTAGCATTAGTATTCTCTCAATGAAACACTCAAAATTAAGCCAAAAAAATTTTTTTGGAAGGTTTACTACAAATTTAAAAATAAGCCAAGCAGATAAAACTGCAAAACGTAATTTTACACATCATTTTTTTGGTGCATTTTATAATAAAAATAATAGGCATGTGGATGTGATACAATAAATACTTAAATAAATGTTTCTCATGTTTATGTTCGTTTTTATTATTTTATTGCGATAAAACTTGGGCGAGGTTAGGATGTAGACGTCTTTCAAGATCTCGTGAACTGTGGCGCTGTAGTGTGTATATGTCAAAATATTGTTATTATCCGTCTTACAAACATTCACCGGTACATTTTTTTTAACTTATTTTTGCTTTTATCGTTGTATTTGTTGTTAATAAGTCTTTAGGTATTATTATTAATAAATTAATTTTTACTTAATAAATAAGTATCCGATTACTATCAAATTTTATTAACGTGAATGCTTTTTAAATAGACTAACGTTTTTGGAATTCAGATAGACTTGTCAAATTTTTGACTTTTAGTATATTAATTCCAATTTTCGACTCAAGGTCACAGTTCACGACATAATGAAATGCCTCTAGACTTAAAACATTTAAATGAGAAAATTAAAAATTGTTCAACGGAATATATTTGTTAACTCCAAAACATTTTGGTAGTTACTTGCATAATGCTTTAATGATTTTTGAAAACGTTCACATTATTTACAAGGATTTTAAAAAATGTAGCCCATTTTAAGCCAGTCCTCACAAGCCGCCACTGCTTGTAATAACAAAGTTTTGCTTAACTGTAAAAAGACTGGTTAACTGTGTAGAAAGTAACACTTTTTAGTAACGTTAATGTCTTAAGCATTTTGTAATAGAACTATAGCAATCCTTTATAAATATTTAAAAATATATACTCTTGGTATTAAACTGGTAAGATTGCTGCGTAGTTTTTTGTGCCTACGTGTTTAAAACTATATTATCAAATAAAAAACAAATCTGCTTTAAGAATATTAGTTCACGCAAGTCTTTCATTAATAAGATTAGAAAATAAATTGATGTAGTCAATAAATCTTGATTTCATCTTCTACAACCTGGTAGGATTCTTTCAGCATTTGATTGAAATGTCATTGATAGACTGTCTTTTGAACAAACCCAAAAGTTAAAAACTTACTTACAAGTAATCATCCAACGTAATTTAAGCAATATATACTTTTAAAATATTCTTTTTACAGGGAATTAGAAGTGATCCTTTTTTATTATTTTTGGACTTGTTAGCTACTCAAAATTGAGATGGTTCATTAGCACACTCAGTTTATCAAAACCCTACTCATACAGATAGATTTTTAAATTTATCTATTCATAAATTATTAGCAGTAAATTTTTTAGTGCACACAGTTGCTCTCTAAGACAATATCATAATCTTCAGACAGAGTTAAATCGTCTAACTAGATGCAAAGAATTACAGTAGAAGAAGTATTACACGATCCATCTCAAAATTTTGAAAATCTAGACTCGTAATCGTTCTCTTACTAGAATCTTAGTAAACAATGCTAATAGTTTATATGAAACAAGATATTCAAATAACTATTAATCGTCGTCCACATCTACGTGCTCGAGTACGTAAAGACATTTCCACTTCTAAATCTAATCTAAAATTGACATTTTTATCTTAAATTCATAACACCCCAATAATTTCAATTGTGATATCTCCTTTTTGATTTTAGGTTATTATTTTTTTATTGGGGACACGGTTTTTTTCGGCTGTAACCCAGTCAAAGTCGCGCTTAACCAACCGCCTCTTACGAAAGTGGACAAAACGCTAGAAACTTCGGTTACAACACAGTTCAAACCGGGTAGACGATCTCACTTTGGTATAGACTCCGGCCGTGGAAACCTTTCTTATTTTCTTATTTGTTGAAAGTTTTCATCAAAATTTTAAATTTGATAAACTTTTTTCTTTGAAAAATTATTAATAGTCACAGCTTTTATAGTCTCGTATTTTGTTTTAGTTTAATTGAATTACTTAGGTTTAAGCATTTTTACTACTTGCTTCAGTCTTTTGAAAAATGTTTTCTTTATATATGGTTTTTGCTGCGAGTCAGTAACATTCGGGTTTGTCTTTTATTTGTAAAATAGATTTCTCAGTGAGATAGGAACCTAAAAAGTCAAAATTTTAACAACAATGCAGATCATAATTTTCTTTCTCCAACCTTTCAAATTTTAATCTTAATTGTTTAAAAGCTATTATTTTCTGCCTCAAACGTGTTGTCATCGATTCTCCTGTAAAATCAGGTTTTTGTTTTGAAATAAAACAAATCCAATGTTCACAGATTTCATTAGTATAAGCATTTTGTTATCTTTTTTCAGTTTTTTAAATTTACTTGTTTTAATTATCGCAGAAAATTCGAGAATGTCGTAAATATGTTCGTTGTTTGTAGTTTCCTTTTTGTAAAATATAAAGCCTTGAAATTTCATGTTTAAAGAGCACATGCTCTAAATCTTTAAATCCAATGTTTTAGTTTTCAGAAATGAAATTGCTTATTGAAAAACAGATGCAAAATGTTTTTTGTCTAACTTGAAGATAAGATTTTTACGCCTCCAGTAAGCAAATGCAGTTTTCCAGAAACATTTTAAAGCTTCAAAACATGCTACATGATTTGTTAAGTTAGTATGTTATATGAGACTTAATACCATCTATGAAAAATATTACTGCAAATTCATATTAATTTTTTTGAAATATGATAAACACATTTTTTATGTAATCAATACAAATTTTTAGTTTTACTCTTCCATTATCAGATGTACCGGTTTCCCAGTATTTGTTAAATTACAGCTTTTAATAATCTTTATATTTGAGTAAACAATTAAGAGTGGAGTGACAATTTTTGCAGTTGCAGAGCTAAACCTAATGATCAAGTTTTGTTTAACATCATTTTTTTCTATTTTGTCCAAGTTTTTAAATTTATTTGGTGGTATAACATTACCCTATTTTGAGAAAACTATGAAACAAGTTAAGTTTTTACTATAAACGCATGCTTTTTAACCTAAAATAAAGAAATACTTTTTTTTAGCAAAAATACTATTTTATAGTTCTAACCTCGGGTATCTTGTTTAGAGTAGTAGTAGTAAGCTAAAGTATCTTTTTTTAAAACCTTTTATTTCCAAGCATGTTGTTTTTAAAGAGGTTTGGTCGGTGTGCAGCATTAATAAATGTTTAAATTGTAAGTAATATTCGTTTGACTTTTTGGAAATCGCTTCCTATGATTACTCAAAATTCTAATCTTCAATTTGGTTTTTTTCATCTTTAAAAATTAGTTATTGGCATAGATGCCAGTTGGTTATAAAACAGTTTTGGGGCTAAAAATGCTACATTTTTTTAACAAATGACACTTAAATTCAGCGTCACATAGCTCATAAATACTGTGAACTTGTATATATACGTTAAAAAGCCAAGTATCTTATCTTAACTGAAAGCGCATTTCTTACGTTTTAGAACATAGAAACACAGACATTTTAAACTAATCCATCCAAAAAAACCTTTCTGTAAATTTTAAATTTTTGACTACTGACGTACCAAATGTACATTGTATATTGCAAAATTTTAAAAATATTAGAAATTAAATCAAGCCATTTTTAAGTTTTGGTTTGTGGTTACGTATAGGTATGATAAAAACGTTTTTTGTCTCAACGTGATACGCACATTAAAAATCCATCAAACAATTGTTATAGCAAGTTTGTAACTTAAAAATTTCGATGCAATCTAAAGTGAATAATGAATTGAAAAACAAACTAACTGGTTTATAATCCATAAATTGAAGAAATAAATAAATACATGACATGACAATCATAAGTAACTGAAACAAATTAATAAATGCCTCATTTCCACAGAGGAAAAGCATCCAAAACCACTATAGACTTTTTATATGGATACGTCTAGTGTCTGTATATCTAATTACTCAATAAAACTATTTATGTATAAATTAAGTTATTATACAAACACAACCATACTTATAAGCAAAGACGTAAAACAAAATTAATTGTTTTATACAATATTTATATGTAAATGTAACAAAGCTTTTTTAAAATTTGTTAACGCGTTGAATTTCTAAGTTACGCAACTAGCAATGCCGCTTGATTAGTAACGGAATTTATCGGGTAATATCTAAACTAACAATTACTTCATACTTGGAATAACGCATGGAATGCCGTTTAAATAAAAAGTATAACTAGACAATAGTATGATAAAAATCATTTTTCTAAATTTCAGGTTTATCACACAATACAATACTGAATTGTGATGCATATAATTTGACATACATACAGGATGTCTCACTTAATCAATAACATTATCTTAAAATAAATTTTATCAAATCAAATTCTCCATCTCGTAAAATTATTTTCACTTATACACAGTGTCCCATATCTGCTGGACCGGACCCAAATCCATTTTTTCAAATAAAATGATACAATTTTTATTGCCTTTTTGGATTCTTCCGTGAAAATAAAGGTCAGTTTAGATAAGCTTCCTTTATACTTAAAACCGTTGGTTTTCGAGATAATCCGAGAAAACTTCTTTTGCAGCGTCTTACGTCATTTCTGAATTTCTCGTGAATGATCGCACTTAAAGCAATGCGGTTTAGACCATTTGATTTGAGAAGAAACAAACTACGTTTGCATTTATTTACACAAGCTTTCGTTGAAAACTCATTAAAATTTTCAACTGTCAGAAATTATTTTTTCGAACGTCAATAATTTTTTTTCCTTAAATGGAAGGATGTATTTTTTTCTTGTCTATGAAGTTGAATAAACGGCTCCCATTGTAATTTATTGCTATTATACATCGTACTAATCTGAGTAAATGTAATTATTGAGGTTATTTTAAAAATAATGAAATTTAAAATTTGCAGTCTTATAATATTTATTAATTTACAACAAATTACAGCACATTCGCATTTTAAAGTTGTCGAAATTGTTCAAAATATCTGGCGTAATGTCTCCAAAAGCAGCTGTAATTAGTAGTAACCCCAAAGAAAGAAATCGCATTACTCGATCCCCCAAAATTCCGCCCAATACGTTCAGTAACCAACATTATTGGGAGAATTACGAGGGTTATCAGTATCATAATAAATTGTGTCAATTAACCACGTTTTTAAAAATTTATCTTCTTTATTAAATTTGTTAGAGGCTCATTGTGCAAACATCGTCCGCGACCCAAAATCCCTGGGCAGTAATTCTTTATGTAACTGAATGTGGTATGGATAGTATTTGTATTGCTTTAAGATTCTTTGCACTGTTGTCTTGCTAATTTCAGTTACCCTGGCTAGCTTCCTAATGCTGATATTCTTATTTTCTTAAACACACAACAAGATCCGGAATTGATCTTTTATGCGAACCGAATTTCTTCAGTTTTTCGGTAAGAGATTCACAGAGCCATTGCCGAGAAATCTTCTTAATACTTTTTCAAAACTGTTTCGTCCAAGAGTTCGTCTTTCTGGAAAACGCTAGGAGTAAATTCGCAATGCTAACAGGAGATTTGTATTACACTCTCCAAGAACGAAAACCATGTCTATTCAAAAAAACAGCAAGAAATTAAAGACGAAGAAAGAATAACAATAAAGCAACAAGAACAACAAACACAATGCAAACTTAGGAACACCAGAGAAATAAATTTATTACTTAACAAACACGGAAAGTATTTTGCAAAACAAAAATTTGCTACGGCTGTCAAATTACTCACTGCCATCTTTGCGACTTTGAAACAATCGAATTGTTATCCAAGGCATACAAGATTATAACACATTCAAAAAATACATAATTCCATTTAGGAAAAAAATGATTGCAGTTCTTAAAAATTTCATTGATTTCTTAACGAAAAGTTTTGTGTAAAGATTTGCAGTCGTAGTACGTTTATCCTCAAATCAAATGGTCGAAACCGCATTGCTCTAATATTTTGATATTTTTATTAATAAGGAAGCTGTCGAGGAAGTACGCTTAAGTGGGACACCCTGTATATTAAGTGCATAATATAAAAGTTTTAAATTGTACAAAATGTTAATATGTGAATTAAAAAATACGTTTTAGTAACAACAAAAAGTTTAGCATAATAATTTATGTATTTTGTACATCGTTTAAAACAATTTATTACAGTGTTAAAAGTTACTTACACTTAACAAAAACAGAACTTATACATAAACATTAAACAATGTAAGTTGTTGTCTTTATTATAATTAGTTATTAGATGGTTTACTTATACTTTCTAAAAAATTAGATTTGGTTTTATGTAATTAGGTGCTTTAGTAAAAATTCACTGAATGGTAATGTAATTACAACAATAAAATTACAGAACGACTACATTTGTAGATTTTTGTTGTTTCTCTTTTGTTAAATAATTAATTTCTGATATGACGCACTCTTAAATTACGCAACACCTGTGTGTGATGAATGTATTAACGATGAATTTAGTCAATTAAAGCTAGTAAATACAAAAAAAAAATTGAATCATCACTAAATTACGCTGTTTACACAATAAAAATCAGAGCGCACCGTTAATAGATAATCGTAAACAAAAAAATTGACTACGGTAATCGTGATAACATAGTATACCCAAAGCATTCCTTAATTCGTACGATTTAATTTCTGGATCCGTGTATGTCTTAGTTATCGGCCCAATAAATACGCACTTAGCCAGTCATTAAAATTTTTTGTAGTCTGAAAGTGCCCGAACTGTTATAATAAATAAAAAATCGCTGTAAAATAGAAATGGACTCTTACCCCAGTAACTCTTTCACGTGCAAAACGTTTAATCCTAATTGATTTACACATTAATGACGTGGATGTTCCAGGATTTTTAAATGTAGATATCACTACGCATTTTGCTAACACGTGCTGTTTGTTGACGAAAATAAAATGAGCGAAAACTAAAATTGTAGCCGTGTTTTTACAATGGGAAAAATTTATACAGCGCGAGAAGCCATACCAAGGTACAGTCCCGTCTCATCTCCATTAAAAATATTTTAATATAAGGAATCTTTTTGCATTAAGGGCCAAACGTTAACCCTTTATTAGTCGCTAGAAATTTTTAGAAAAATTTAGTCGCTACTGTAATACAATTACATAATCACATCTTTCTGTTTAGGTGTTTTGTTTTAATAACGTGTAACAATATAAAATAACCCATGACTGAACAAATACATACGTTTATTGGTATAAAAGTAATAAGAACTTTTAGGTTTCAATCATAAAACATTTACAAAAACTGAACTAACAACTGTTATTTCTTACAATCAACATAAAACACACTTAATTTTATGAATAAAAAGCATTTTCTTTGGAATTTTGGCAAATGTCCTGCAAACGTTCCAAGCACATACATTTATTATTGTTTACACAAAAGTATCGAGTACGCCTATTTTTTTGTACTACAAAACTTACAACGGCCATTTCCTCTCTCGTTTTCTTGGATTTGTTCTTGATTTTTACCACAAATTTCATAAATTTGGGTTTTTATTGTCACTAGAAGATTTTGTACTTGTACTTGGACTTGTAAATAGGGCTTTAATCAGTCAAATTCTAGATCTTGCAGAAATAAGCGCCTTTTTTTTTAGTACTAATATCAAGGTTATTACAATTTCAAACAACTACATTGAATATAGCATAAAATATTACCATTGGCCAAAGCCTGGTACTTCCCGCGCAGTTGTAATTTGAACAAAGTTGGGCATCTAGTTTTATTGTATGTGGTTATAATTTCGGGTTGACACTTTTTACCTGTAACTCGTCAATATTTTCGTCGAAATGCATTGAGGATACAAATAGAACATTTTTCTTTTTTTTAGGAATATAGGATACTAGGGTACAATTTGTCCTATATCCAAACAAGTTACTGGCAGAGTGAGTTTTGTAAATGCAGTTGGTAACTCACGCTTATTGTTTTTGATTGTGACAACGACAATGACCTTTTCTTAATGCAGGGCATCAACTAGACTAATACTAAACCATCTATGGTAAAATTTCGATCTGAACCATAAATATGTTGACTAGACTGTTGCTTACTTGAAAAAGACCTTCGGATTGTTGCCCAACATATACCTCTATGTTGGAAACATACATCATTTTTGCATCCGCTAGAACAAAGATCTTGATGCCGTGTTTGTTAGGATTAGATGGTATTCTGATAGACTATACCCGCTCTTGCAATGATCTGCAAAATTATCAAAAAAATATTTGCACGTTCTGTACGAGTCTTATTATCCATTCTTATACATCTTAGAAGAAATCGGGATAACGAGATAATGACATTGTCAAATAAAAACCGTCACTTCTCCAAAGATCATCTGCCTTCAAATGATTGGCTTTTAGAATACCCGCATAATAAAGTAACCCAATGAAAGCTTGCATCTCCAGAAAATCAGTAAGTCCAGCATCTCTTTCACGTGCAAAATTTTTGTTCACAGAAACAATAAACTTACTGGTGTTATCTACAATAGATTGTAATATTTTATCCGTTGTAGGTAGCCGTGAAACTAACAAACAAATAAAATTATAAAAATAAACATTGTACTTCAATAGTAGTGAATCATACTTGTTTTGCTTTATTTGAATGGTATAAAACACAATTAAATTATATGAAGCAAAATACACAGATTATTCAAAACAAATCAAATTTAGTAGCTTTGGTCTCAGATTCCAAAATGAGTCAGGAAATACGACAGACTCCACTAACAGAACTCAAAATTAGAACTAAAGTTAATCAAAGAAATGTTGGAAGGTACCTAGAGTGAGAACGCCGAACTTTGCATTGAACGAATTATAATACGAAATATGTACTTCGTCGGTCTCAGAAACCGATAGCGACTAATGAAGGGTTAACAAGCCAATCCCTTCTTGTTTGTTCAGAAATACTTTCAGCTTCTCTATGCACTTTACTTAAAGAACTGTGATACTTCTTCTTGAAGGGATCAATCCAATTTTTCGAGCACACGGACGTTTCGTTATTAGGAGACAACAATTTGGAAACTTCTTCTGCTTTTTTGTGTAATTTGTAGCTTATTGGTACGTTTTGAATTTGCTGACTGACTACTGTTAGCAAAACTTGATCAACTTTACTGTTAATTGGTCTCAAAATGCGTTTTATTTGAGAAGTGCTTGTTATAACAGATCTGTACGTTATATCCAAACTCAAAATACGTTAAAGTTATTGAATGGTTATTCGTAACTTAAGAAAATGTTCGTTAAAACCGAACGCTCGCTATAAGCTGTGCTTCTTATAAACAAACCTGACTGAATTGTTGTTTTGAATAACGACTCTTTTGTTTGTGTTTTGAATTTTGTGTTTCATCAAATAAAGAAAATGAGAAAAAATTTATTGTAATTTGATAATCAATTAACTGTTTAGTCTAGTGTTGAAAACATTTATAGGATGCTTGGTTTCAAGGTTCATGCAACGAAACGATGAAACAAAGCTGGAACTTGCGGTGGTGTCCAATTTTACTTCGTTTTTTGTATTTTTCGGATGCAGTGTTTATTATTATTTAAGAAGATATTCCTTATGACATGTTTTATATTTTAGAAATACAATGAGCCTTAAGTTCACTCAGCAGTGCTAAAAAATAGTTATGGTAATTGCAGAATTAGATCCGCCCAAGATTCTACTTTGTACGCTGCAAAAATGGTACAATATAGATGAAAATTTATTGAACACAAAATTTACTACAAAAAAGTCTGCGGGAGTGTATAACTATATCTAATAGTGTTACAGAATTTTAATATAATGTGAGACACATTCGTGCAACTTTGCACACTTGTACCTTCTAAACTATTGAAGGTAATTGTACCCTTCTGCCAACTTTTTTTGCAAATTTTGTTTTCTATAAAAACGTTTATGTGCAACTTTCTTCTATCTAGTACCGTTTTAGGATAATATAGTTTATTGATTATTTTAAGTTATTAAGCAAATTATTTCACTACAAAAATTTTCACGGTTTCGATACAAGCATGGTTTACAAGACGAAGCACTCCAAAGACCTAGTGTAATACGACACCAACAAAGCTAACTTTACCCACAAAGAAAGCCGCGGTGATCACCAAAAGCAACTCGACCGAAACACACATGTTCTACTAAACCGATAATTTATGTTGAAATTTTTAAATGCGTAAACGATGTAATAATTTAATAAATCTGATTTACAAAGTTTTATAATAAACTATTAGTAATTACTAGTTTAAGTCATAAATGATTTCACTGTAAAGTTATCAACATAGGACAAAAGCATATAAAATAAAATTTGAGTAAAGTCTGAATGTTGAGATGTTAAAGTAAAGTTAATATCTTTTTTTATAGTATATTTTTATTCCATTTGAAACACGCAGCGCCGCCCAGTAACAAAACGTCGTAACATCTTAAGAGTAGAAAAACGCCGCTTTCAACAGATTAAGAAAAAAAAAGAATTGACAGATTTGGTACTGAGAGGGTTAGGAAATAAAGTCAAAACTGCGTACAAAAGAGGAGAGTTTTCAAAGAAGGTTTTAAAAACCCTGACACAGTGCAAAAATGAAGTAAGTTGCATACGGGGGTTCTTCTTTTGACTTACTCGCGAAAAAAAGTTACTGTTACTGTTTTAGCGTACTTGCGCAAGGGACTTAGTTTACGCGCTAGTTTTTTTTACCTACTCGAAAAAGTTATTTACGTGTTGGTTTTTTATTCACTAATCCAAAGAAAAGTTACTGACGGGTGGTGTTTTTTTTTCGTACTTGCGAAAGGAAAGTTACTGACGGGAATTGCATTTGTAAGTTTTTTATTTGATTATTGTACGACAAATGCGATGAACTGAGATACTATCTAATGCGAGAAAATTGAGAATGATTATTTAAATTTAATTCTATGGCTGAAACGAGGTTTTTTTGTTTGTTTTTTAGTTGTAAACGGAGAGAGCTTGTTTAATATTTTCTTTTCTTTGTCTTTGGCAATTAACAAGTCGCTTATAAGATTAGCTTTACTTTTTTGCGCCGAAAGATGACGCTAAGAACACCTTTTATTGCGAGTTCAATCTCTTGTAAGTCTTCTTTATATATCACAAGGAATTGCGAACGCGACAAGCTGTTAAAAAAATCTAGTTTTTAAATTGTGGATGCACATTTCCAAAGGTGAAATCTCCACTTTGCAACTTTTACATCTGAAAGGATGTGGTAACGTAGCTCGAATTGTGTCATAATCTTAGAAGCTGTTGAACTGTGAACCGCTATAAAACTCGGGTAAAATCCAGTAATCATTTAGTTCTGTTGTTTTTTTAAAAACGTGAGTCAATTAATTAGAGTGTGGTGAAACAATTGTCAAGAATGACGCGATATAAATTGTTTATTTAATCAATGAATGATTTATTTAATCCAAGCGTATTCAATCAAAGTCTGGCTAAATTTCTGAAAGTTCCACTTTGACTCTAAAATTAATTTTGGTGCCAACAGTGGATTGCTGGTGGAATAAAGAGAGTCGCGAATTTATGACTGAGTTTATTGAGCATTTTGTTAACGGTTTGAAAAGATTAGCCCAAAATACTCATTTTTGTGCTTCTCTACAAAAACTATTACATACTACTAAAGCTATAAATGGGAAACAACAGCCGCGACTGTTTGGATTTAAAGTTTTTAATACTAATTCAATGCCGAGCACAGTTTCCGTTAATTAATTTGTTATCACAAAAAGTTTTCTATAAGTAATTGGTTTTGTTGATTCATCATCTTCCAGCAATTAACAGGTTATGGAAAACAATTCTCAGGCATTTCATGAACAAATGTTGAATACAAACAATTGGTGAATTATCATACGACTCTATTCTCGTTTAAAATGCACCTATAATACTAGTTATTTGTGTTTTTTAATTTTTTTATTATTTATGTATGCATTCTTATTTTCGAAAATTGTAATAAATCTTGTTCATTATATTGCGTTGGTTTTATTTGCGATATTTGTGAATTTTTATTTTATTAGGCGGTCAAAGGCCTTTGTCTTTTCTCAATTTAGATTTTTTATTAAATTTTATAACTTGGCTTAATTTATTAGTAATTTCTGTCTTGTCGACTTTGTTTATGCATTTTAAATGTTTATTTATGTAATAAATGTTTGGTCAACTTACCTTGTTGCGAATCAATTTTATTTTGAATACAGAACTTAAAAAATAAGACCTAAAAGTGCGTACACTAAACATTACGCTGTTAGTTAAGAACAAGGGCTCACTCAAGCGTCCTTTTTAATCTAGACTTTTATTTTACACTTTTGAGATTTCAAAGTAATCACGAACTTCTATTTTTTATTTAACCTACCCCTTCTTCACCAGAGCCATACATTCGTTTATGTTACCTTAATTTAGGCTTTAGCACGTAACTGTAAATATTTGAAATGGTTTAAAATGTAAAACTAATTTAACAATTTTAACAACAATATAAAACAATTATGACGTATATAAAATGCATTTTTTATCCAATATGGTAATATATGCTTGTTGTATTGCACTAATAATTTCTACACACAACAGAAAATATCGGAAGCCTTAGAGCAATAGAATTTCATATAGATTCCAACAGTTATTAATTTTTTATTTAATTTAGCAACGTTCATAATTTCTTATATTTGTATGAATGAGAATTTAAGTTACGTTAAAATATTACCAGTTTTTGTCAACAAAAAATTTAAATAGTATAAAACTAAGTTCAAACTGTTTTTATGATAATATATCATGTCAAAATTGTTATTGACAATTTTGTAAAATCATCTTAGATTAATATTATCAGCAATAATTAAATTGCAATTTTGTTTATAATTGAGTTCAATTTCTAAAGCATGAATAGAAGATAAACACATTAAAGTAAATTGTGTTTATGCCACATATTAAATTATTATTTCGGTGTTACACGTAATTTTATTTAAAAATTCTAGAGTAAGAAATTAATTGTGCTAGTGTGTTTGAAGTGTTTTTTTTTTCAATAAAATTTTATTTTTTGTCAAATAATGGATAAAGTTTTAGTATGCTAAAAAAGGACCTCAGTAAATCGTCGATAACCGTGTTTGAACAAAAGTTTATAAAGTTTGTATACGTTTATACATAAATATGTTAAACAGCAATAAAACCATATCGCTTCTCTGTCCAATACCCTTTACGTTAAAACATTTATACCAGACAGGGTAACGATTGAAGCCGCTAAGCGTTTTTCTGACATTTTCAACCACATGTTGCAGCGAATACATTTTTATGACATTTTTGTAAATCTAAAACGCAGATTTTAATTACACTACTAAGCAAACTACAATGACGGGTATAATTGCAATTTTCTATATACTTTTTATATTAGTAATATGTAATATAACCAATTAATCAAAATTATTAATAAAACCCAAAACGATAAGAGAGCAATCGTTTTTTTTTATCAATTTTGGAATAACAAAACGAACATTAATTTCCATCTACTACACTTGGCATTAGATTAATGCGTGTTAAATGTATCGATCCAATTACATTCTCGCCCTCTTGGCAAAATCGGTTTATATCGTAACGGCATAAAATAACACGTTTAACCAAAATTTACCAACACACCCTCATTGCTCACTTGCAAAAATACATAAATTTTCATCGTTTTCTATTAGTACGACACAAGAAAGTTCTACTAAATTACAAAAACTCTTTAGATTTTCTCCAAATTACTTTACAATTGTATTAAACTTTGTTCGAACAAATTTAATTTGAAAAGATAATATTTACACATAAACGATTTTTTTTCTAATTTGTGTCAACTATAATTAAATGTAAATTGTAATTTATTTGACTAAATTAAAACTAAATTGTTTATAATACGGTTTCTTTAAATTTATATTCTCGATTTATCTTTTGTAGATTTTCAGATTAATCTGGATCGCGTTTGAGATAAATTCACTAGCTGCTACCAATTTAATGCAAATCCCTTATGAAAGATCCATTAGAGATGTGGTTTCGTTTTAACCAAATTTATACAATGTCACTCTCAAACAAAAGCTTATTTAGTCTTTGGTAATAAGTCGATTTATTAATCAAATTAAGTAAAGACGGATTCTAATTTACACGTATTCGTGCTGTATTGAGGTTTTTGCGTTTTGTAAAACTAATGCGCGCAATGTGTAATTTTCTATAATAATAGTACAACAAAATCAAATATTTGGTTTAATGTTATTTATTTGAGCCAACTGAATCTATTTACATTTAAATTTTTTGTAAAAATGATTGCTATTCAAAAACTTTTACTAAAATTAATTGTTTTGATTGATTAAAAATAACAAAACTGGAAATTAAGTTAAAATCTTAATCAAATAGCAAGAGTATTTATAAAGCTTCTAAATGAAAGCGAGTCCTTAAATTGAAGCAGGCTTTGACAATTTGAGAGTTTTCCAGACAAATAAAACATTGTCGCAATAAAGTGTAAATTAGATCAAAATTAATTATTTTTTGATTGTATTTCAATATAGTTAAAGTAATCAATACTCAAAGTAGAGTAATTCATATTGAATATGATATAATCACAATGTCAATCAACAAAATATTATAATAACTGTTGAATATTGACATTAAATGCACAGTCATTAGTTATAAAAAAGAAAAAAATAAGATAAACAATAATAAATTTTCTATTAAGAAGAAGAAAAATTATTTAAAAAATTATTTTTATTGCAAAAATAAAGAAATGTAATATTAAGATCAGAAGAAAGTCATTGACTAATAAACACAGAACAACCAAAATAAGAATCCATACATAAATAATAAAAAAATTAAAAAACAGAAATAACTAGTATTCTAGGTGCATATTAAACGAGAATAGAGTCGTATGATAATTCACCAATTGTATTTAACATTTGTCCATGAAATGCCTGAGAATTGTTTTCCATAACCTCTTCTTCGCTGGAAGATGATGAATCAGCAACACCAATAACATATGGAGATTTTTTTGTGATAACAAATGATGAGCGACCGCTTATTATCAAGAATTGTTGCGTGGTGATAAAACGTAGTTTCCAGTGACATTTCTAAGGAGAAACCCCATCGCGTTATCTTAAATCCATGTACTTGAACAAACATGATAGCACATAAATGGACCGACCTCATAATTAGTATTAAAAACTCTAAATCCAAACACTTCCGACTGTTGTTTCCAATTTATGGTTTTAGTAGTATGTAATAGTTTAGTGCTAACTAATTGCAAACTGGAGGGTATATCTTTTAAAGAATTTTTTTTAGAAAAGCACAAAAATTAGTATTTTGAGCTAATCTTTTCAAATCGATAACAAAATGGTCAAAATAAATTCGCGGTTTTCTTCCACCAGTAGTCCATTGTTGGCACCAACATTGAGACGCGTTGTTTTGGTTGTAAAGCTTTAATGTCGTGAATGCCCGTACTTATTTATTTTCTCAACTCTAAACTTCGTTTAGACAACGGGTTTTAGGAAATATTTGGGTTGTGTTAGTAACGCTTAGGTTCTTTTTTCCAAGCGATGTACGGTAAGAAACATAACGTTAGCAACAAAATCTCAAAACATCGAACTTTATTTGACAATATATATTTTCAAGGTAAAAAATCTCTCTCGCAAAGCTCAAATAGTCATATTGCGCTCACAAGCATGTTATGCGAGAAAAGGTCCAACAAATTGAGCCTCACGTCCGCTGACTGCCATTTTCTGCTAGTTTAGATATAGTTAGAAGCATTCGGATAAATGTAAAATTTAAAATTTTCTCTGAACACAATCAATTTTAAAGCCAAAGTGGAACTTTCAGAAATTTTCCCAGACTTTGATTAAATACGGTCGGATTAACCCTCCGACGTTCAGGTGGGGTAATTTTTGTCCCCAACTGAATAAATATGTGAAATTTTTATAATAGAAATTTTTAAATCTATTTTGGATTTATCTATTCATTAATTACAATTCTATCTATAACCCCATTAATGATTTGTCATTAACAGTTACTTATTTTTAATATATTAGACTTTTTCTAATTGGGGTCTCCTAATGACACCATTTGAACGTTTGTGTAACAATGCAATAAGATTAAATTAATAATAAAATAGTTGCAAATTTCCATAGCTATATATACCCATACAGTTCGTGTAGATTTTTAGTGATATTGGTGTGTCAAGTCAAGCAGCTACAAACAGTTTTCCCTTTGAAATTTAGTATCAAAGATGTCAAAGTTGACTGAGGAACAACTTGAGTATTTTGCTCATCATCCTGATGAGATATCCGATGTGGATTCCGAAGAAAATAGCGGATCAGAATATGAAGATAGTGCAATTCCAATTCGAGATGAAGAGAATTCCGATGAAATTGAAGAGTGCGTATCTGAAAACAGCGAAAATGAAAGCGCTGAAAGTTCTAACGTTGTGGCTAAAGAAATGATTCCTAACCGAAGAAAGTTTGTTCTACCAGAAGGCTGTAGTTGGAATCAAAATAAAGACCTTGTGCTTCCTCATAAGTGTTCGCTTAGCAAAGATGGTAAACTCATTGTTCCTGAGAAATGTGAAGTGGCAAGAGATGTGACATTGTGAGCCACCGTAAAGCCACCGATATCTCGCAGTCCAAAGCGTAATATTTGTACAGCCCGTCCAGGAGTAAACAACATTTCTAATAATGTTAGTTCAAAGTCAGAAGCGTTCCATTTATTTATAAGTGAAGATATCATGGACGTCATCATTCTGGAGACAAATAAAAAACACATTCTGTAAAAGGAGAAGAGTGGAAAGGTACAACTACTATTAAACTGAAAGCATTTATGAGTTTGTTGCTTCTTGCCGGATCATTCAAGTCTCGCCAAGAACTGCTACACGAACTTTGGAGTAACAAGCACTCTGGTTTCCAGCGGCCCATTTTTGCTGCTACTATGCCAATTAGACGAATGAAGGAGGTATTAAGATTTATCCGATTTGACGACATGTATACAAGACAGTAAAGAAGACAAAACAGTAAAATTGCTGCAATTGAAGAAATTTTCGAACAAGTTGTGATAAACTGCAAGAAATCATGTGTGCCTAACCCCGACGTTCGCATCGATAAACAGCTAGTTGGTTTTCGGGGTGAATGTCCGTTTAGAATATACATGAAGTCAAAACCAGAAAAATATGGAATTAAAATATGGACTCTTAGTGATTGCAAAACATCCTATTGCTAAAACATGCAAGTTTATACTGGTATAAGGGATAAGACACCGGAAACACAACAAGGTCGGAAAGTAGTTAATGATTTGATAAAAAATCTTGGTCAGGGATACGGAGTAACTGCAGATAATTTTTTTGTATTAAATGCCCTTGCCAACGATTTGCTACAGCAGAACAAAACCATCATGGATACAGTAAGAGCAAGCAGAAGGAAAGTGCCAAACAGTTTGCAGAAAAGCAAACATCGACATAAACATTCAACTTCCGTTGTTTATTGCAAAAATATTATGATGCTGTCATATGTTCCAAAAAAATCGAAGTGTTATTCTATTATCAAACCAACACACGGAGCCTGGAATAACATACGAAGAAATAAAATGGAAACCGCAAGTAATATTGGATTACAATAAAAGAAAAAGTGCAGTCGATAATATTGATAGAATGGTGTGTTAATATACATGTTCGCGCGATACAAAACGTTGGCCATTAGTCTTATTCTATCATTTATTAGATTTGGCAGCTATTAACGCTTTCATAATATATTCATCCATTTTTCCAACAAATACAAATAACAATACTTCACGACGAAGACTTTTTACTCAAGAACTAGCAATGGAGCTTGTAGAACCTCAAATTTGAGAAAGTTCAAAGAATAACCTAAGCAGATATATAAAAGACAATATATCTACAGTTTTAGGTGAGAAGAGTGAAGAAGAACCGAGACAAAGTGAAGCTAAGAAAAGAAGACGGTGCTACATGTGTAATAGAAGGAAAGATAAAAAATGTTCGGGGAAGTGCAATAAATGTTATAACTTTGTTTGTCATAAATATTCTAACGTGAGAAAAGCTGTATTGTGCATTAGTTAGTAATAATGAAGATAATTAATATTATTATATATTTTAGTTTTATAGAATTATGCGTTTTGTAACTTCATATATTTTTTAAAATAATAAAATTATAAAAAATTGCCTTCTTTATTTGTGAATTAGCACACTTTCGAAGTGTCTTTAAAATACCCCACACAAACGTTTATGTAAAATTTGTTACTTGAACGTCGGAGGGTTAAATAAACAATTTATATCGCGTAATCCCTAGCAATTGTTTCACCACACTCTAATTAGTTGACACGCGTTTAAAAAAAAACAGAATGATTACTGAACTTTACCAGAGTTTTATAATGGTTCACAATTCAACAGCTTCTAAGATTATAACACGATTCGAGCTACGTTGCCGCATCCTTTCAGATGTAAACGTTTCAAAGTGGAGATTTCACTTTTGAAAATGTGCATCCGCAGTTTAAAAACTGTTTTTTGCTCAACAGTTTGTCGCGTTTGCGATTTCCTGTCATATCTAAAGAAGACTTACAACAGACTGGACTTACAAAAAAAGTAAAACTAATCTTATAAGCGACCCGTCAATTGCCAAAGACAAAAAAAAGAAAATATTAAATTTGCTCTGTCCGTTTACAATAAAAAAACAAACAAAAAACCTCGTTAAACGATAGAATTAAATTTAAATAGTTATTCTTAATTTTCTCGCGTTAGACAGTATCTCAATTCATCGTATCTCTCGTACAATAATCAAATAAAAAACTTACAAACGCATATCCAAATAAATTTAACTAATATCTGACCTTTCAAAAGAAAAACTCCCGTATGCAACTTTTTTCGTTTTTGCACCGCGTCAGAGTTTTTAAAACCTTCGTTTAAAACTATCCTCTTTCTTTGTACGCAATTTTGACGTTATATCCTAAAACGTTTTTTTCTGATTGGGCAAGTTCACGAACGCTCTTAGTACCATATCTGCCAATTGGTTTTTCCTTTTTTTACTCAATCTGTTAAAAGCGGCATTGTGTCCCTTTCTACCCTTAAGATGTTACTACGTTTTGTTATTGGGCGGCGCTGCATGCTACAAATGAAATAAAAATTTAACGATGCTACTTTTTTTTTCTATTAATATTAAACAAATGCGCTACTGATTATAAAAAAAACATTAAAGAGATGAACTTTACTTTAACATGATTATTTTCTCTAATCTTAACAGATTTATAACGCTAATAATAGTAATAATGTTTACAATTGGCTCACTGTTGATACAATTTCAACATTCAAAATTTACTCAAATTTTATTTACATACTTTTGTTATATGCTGATAACTTTTCAGTAAAATCGTTTATGACTCAAACTAGTAATTACGGATAGTTTTTATTATAAAACTTTATAATTCAGATTTATTAAATCACTACTTCGTTTACGCATTTTAAAATTTGAACATGAATTATCGGTTTAGTCGAACATGTGTGTTTCGGTCTAGTTGATTTTGGTGACCACCGCGTTTTTTTTGCGGGTAAAGGTACCTTTGTCAGTGTGGTAATATCTGGAGTTGTCTTTCTTGTAAACCATCCTACATCGAAACCGCCACAATTGTATTAAGATGATTTGCTTAATTTTCTTAAATTGATTCCGACAGCGGAAGAACAAATCAACGTACTAGAAGGACACCTGCAAACTATGGTGAATTTTTGCTAGTAGATTAACCTGTGACCCCCGTTCTACTTTAGTGATAAGAATGTTTCTTTTTTGGACACATGTGTTTACTTCTGCTGCGTTTTATATAGTTTTCACACTGTCGGACCGTCGTCCCCAGGGTTCACATGGGTTGAATTATGTTCTCAGACAATCAGCCTGATGCTATCGTTATCTAGCCGAATCGTTTTTTTTTTTTTGTAAAGTCGGTATGCTGTATAACTTATAACGGTTATTTTGAACCATAACAATTATGGTATAACGGCGGCGTTTTGGTAACCGTTATAAACATAACGATTGTGATGTATAGGCTTGAAAACTTTTTTTGTATGAAAAAATGAATGTTTTGCTCGTTGCGTTATACGAGGAACTGGAAAATGCAATCAGAAAAAGAGTTTTTTCAGTTTTACCGTGTATTTAAAAGAGTACGGTTAGAAACGTATTCTTTCATACAGCAAAGGAGCATTTTAAGCAAAAACAGCGAACCGTTTGAAGTAACTACGTAAATAAAACGTTTAAAAAAATGTAAGTTGTGTAACGGTGTGGTTTGCAACTCAGTTTTATTTCGAATTAATACAAGATGCTTATATTTTTATGTATTAATTGAAGCCATTATTCAATAGAAAATTTTGGCTATCGAAGAATGATGTGCGTCACTTAATGGAGGTTGTAGCAAACATTTGAATTTTATTTCATACCAGGTAGTTTTAGTTTGAATTTTTTCTATTTCAAAATCTACCGGCCAGATGTTTTATGACGGCACGGCGCGTGCCCTATATCCTATTCACTCTTATACGTTCGGCGGTCGTATAGCACTCTTTGTTTTTTTAAAGACTATACTTTTTTCCAAAATAAGGATTGCAACATAGTGGACGAGATATCGATATAATTAAAATACCGATACAGCAAACCTATTTTACCAGTGATTGTTATGTTGATCGTTATCTTCGACCGTTGAAATCTGATAGCGATTGGTCGCTAAGTATAACGAGAGTGTTACAGCATCAGGCTGAATAAAGTAAACCCAATGAGAATAAAAAATAAACTATTACCCTAAAACGTTGCAAGATAGAGAAAAGTTGCACATATATATTTTTATAGAGGACAAAATTTACTATAAAAAAGTCCGCGGAAGGGTACAATTGCGTTCTACAGTTTAGAAGATACAAGTGTGAAAAGTTACACGATAATGTCTTACATTACATTAAAATTCTGTAACTGTTAAATTATTAGATATAATTATACCCTCCTGCGGATTTTCTTGCAGTAAATTTTGTGCTCTATAAATATGTTCATGTTCAATTTTCATCTATATTGTACCGTTTTTGCAGCGTACAACGCGGAAGCTCCCTCGGGTCTGATTCTGCAATTACTATAATTATTTTTCATCACGGCTGAGTGAAATTAAGACTTATTATATTTTTAATACATAAAACGAATCATAAGCAATATCTTGTTTATTAATAAATAACAAACACTGCATCCGAAAATACAAAAAATGAAGTGAAATTGGGCACCACCGCAAGTTCCAGATATGTTTCGTCTAAGCGTTTCATCGTTTCGTTACACAAGCCTTCGAATCAAGATCTCTATAAGTGTTTTGAACACTAAAAGGAATACGTTTTCTTAATCTTGTTTTAAATCCTTTATAATAAAATATTCAAGAATGAACACAAGACATAGAAATAGACAGACATGTTAACATTGAACAGTGCAGAAAAGCGTTGAACAATAGAAAAAACATGAATGAAAAAAAAAGAATAAAATATAAATCATTGTATAAATAACTTAATAGTGTAAACACTAATTTTTATAATTTTTGTTCTAAATTATCTTCTATATCTCTATGTGAAACTTTCATATTAGAGGATATGTATATGGTACTCTGATTTATTCTATGCTTTATAAGATAATCATTTATTGAGGCAATTTTCAAACATTTTTATTTGTTTAAGACTCCGTTTTATAATTTTTTATCACATATCCCTTCTTTTTCTAGCTTTTTATCTGATAATTTTATGTCACAATTTTCTTTTTGAGATTCCTAATCGTAGTAATGTTTTTTTTTAATTGTGACAATTTTTTTTGTGAAATTTAGGTTTTATATATGCCTATTAATATTACCAAAAAACTATTGAAGTTTTTGCAGCATAAATTATTCTAAAGTTGACCTAATAGTAACGAAAATAGATATGAAATTTATAGTTGTTAAATGAAAAATTTAATTTTAATTTTAATTCCAGCGTGTTTATTATTAAAATCCAAGATTAAATCTGACGATTTTATGTTCTGGTTTTAGCAATACCAGCGTCCTGGACGAGAATGCTGACGGCACACACTTAACTAACTGCTATTTAAAATTCAATCTCAAGAAATAAGAATAATAATAAGAATTTTACTTTTCTAACTTTTCTTTTGGTGGCCAGGCGGTTGTCCAATGAAGCCCTATGTTACGAGAGTTTTCTCGCAACAAAAGTTGCTAGCAACTAACCCAGTTGTATTCGGACACTTACCCTAACGCCGCCACTGCAGTCATTGTTTCTAAAACGGATAAACGCAATTGTATTATTATTAATAATAATAAAGTTTCAGATTTTATTTAAGGACGTGATTTTAAAGTACTTTTGAAAGATCCAACTTTTTTCATCTCATGTTTTCGATTATGTAGTTTAACTTTTGACTCTCTTGAAAATAAAAATAGTTATCATTTAAAACTTATGATTCCTTCGACTTCACTTCTTTATAGTCTACTAAAAATACATAAATCCCAAATTTGAATTTGACTTGTCGTTTCTTTTTTTAATTCTCTTGCATCTAAACTTGTTTCTTCGCTTTACAATACAAAGTTATTATAACTTTGTAATAACAAAGGCTTTGCCCAAACTCGTCAAACTTTTGTGCACTTCAACTTTTCTTAATCGCTGTCGTGATCACAACATCATCCTGCATTCTTCAAAATCAATTTCCACATTCAGACACGTTCTTCTTAGTCTAGCATTAATACGCGAACGGATTAAGCAAACCAAACAAGAGTTAGACATAATTTCAAAACAACTCTTTCATTTTAATTTTGAGTTGGCCAACACTATCCCTGGATGTTTAGAATCTCTTTGACAACATTACTTACCAGAAGTCTGCTACTAATCTGAAGGTCAAAAAAGCTTTAATTATTGGAATTCAAGAACCATACAGTTTCATCCACCGCTAGCTTCTTGAACACAATTGTCAATTTATCTAGTTTTGATTCTCACTTTAGAACAGGAATCAATGCTATCTAAAGATTGAATTTTACTGTTGCTCTTAAAAGTATTTCTAAAGAAAATATTCTATGTGCTGTCGAGATTTCTATAAGATATTTTCTTTGCCACATCTTAGATCCCATTTGTATTCATACTGGAAAACTCTAAAATCATCTAAAGTTCCTAAATCCAACATTTCTAATTGGGAAGAGTTAGCCCTAAGATGTCTCTGTAACTATATTATTGTTCTTCCAGCCGAAAAAAGCAACGCAACTGTCATTTTGAACCAAATTAATTATGCTGCAAAAAATTGTAATCCCACTTCGAAGATTGAAAGTGAGTTAAGCCAAATCAGCCAATCTACCTCCGGAAACTAAACGTCGACTTAGATTTGAAACCACCTTGTTTATACGAACTTCCCATAGGTCACAAACAAAGTATTTTGACTTATTGTCAGTACAATCTAATCTCCTACCTACAAACTAGTAAAGTTCTTGTTCTTTTTTGGAAATTTACGAGTAAAACTTATTCTTGCTTACTCACTTACTTCCAATAATAGCTAACATTTCTTTGAATTTTTTTGAAACGATTGTTTTCGAATCAATTCTAAAACCTAAAGTTTAGTTTAGATATTTTGACGACACGTTTATTGTTTGGTTTCTTTCTTGATCATCTAAACAATCACCGCCTGGATATCAAATTTACTGTAAAAATCGAAAGTAATGGTTCTCTTCCATGTTTTGACGTTTTTGTGACTCGTAAGCTTGACAGACTTTTGGACGATTCTGTTTATCGCAAACCCACCCATGCGGACAAATACCTTCATACTTCGTCTTATCATCATCTTGCACAAAAACGTTCTGTTATTGAATCTTTGGTTCATCGCGCTTTTTCTATTTGCTAACTCGAGAATCTAGACTCGAAACTGTCATCTTACTAGAACTTTGGTGAACAGTGGTTATATGTAGCAAGATAAAAACACAAATTGTATATTCGTAAAGCATTTACGACAGAAGTACCAAGAATCAGTCAAGCATTAACTTTCTGTAATCAAAATATGCAATTAAAAGAAATGTTTGTGTCAATCAACATTAGCATTTCTTAAAATTATAAATTTTAAGAACGCATATTTGTGCTGTTATAAAGCTACTAACTGGAAAAGGGATGGTGAAATCATCATTCAAACCTTCGTAGAAATTTTTAAGTTTAAACGTTCCTTTAACGAATTTAGGAACTTTAGTCATTGTAAGATCAGCTCCACTACTTGACAGACGTACTAATAAATGTGTAGTTAAAGTTTGCACTTCTTTTTATTGAACTATTTACCTAATACCAACAGTATCGGGTAAAGCGTCGTAAAAGCAAATTACGACGCATTAACAGTTTGTTTAATCTGTATTACATTATTTATACCACTTTTTACTTCTGCAAATAACGTGTGGTATGATGACATTTGGTCAGAGTATAATCGACCTTTCTTTGAAGGTTATAATCTAGGATAACTAGAGGTTTTATCTGCTCTTCTTCATTCAAGTTATTTTTTCTAATTTAATTATGATTATGTCATGGTGCGGACTTTTTGTAACTATCAATACCTTGTATTTGTCCATCCACCTTATTACTCTAACGTTTTCTTATTTTTTTTCTAGAATTTCTCCTCTATTCATTTTGTTTTTTAAATTTTTTGGGAACGTTTTTTTTTGAGATTTAACGTTTTTACAGTACATTATGTTATATTGAAGTAAAGCTGTAACGAACGGCAGACCTAAGTAAAAATTGTCTGCATACAGTATTTTACCAAACTTGCTTCGTATTGCCTCTAACAATTTTAGTAGAACTGACTTTTTGTAATGTCCAAAACGTAACTGTTGAATTGTTTGTTTCTACAGCGTTTATGTCCAAAATCTCATCATCGATGAAAAGATTGAAAGCATCTAATGGTGTTTTTATGTGTTCTCTATTTATATGCTTTGCAATTGTACTTTTTTATATAATAAAGCCGTCTGTTGCAGCATCTTCTTCATTCCAATCAGTTCACGGCTTCGGTTATTTGGTAATCTGCTTAGTTGCGCTCTGTTTTACAATCTAATGTTGGTGTTATACTCTCGGAATTATCGCACACATTATTCACTTTCGCTAGAGATAGAGCTATCGGGTTGATCAATCCAAGATAAAACATTTATCTTGGATTGAATCGTCACTACTGAAACAATAAATTATATATAGTTTTCACACAATACTTCTTTAACGTTTCCATTTAATTTTAATAATACCACATTTAAATTTCACGGCAGAACTTTGAACTTAACCAATGTTGACTTTACGAACAAAGAAAAGAATTTTCTTGACAAAGGTCTTTAATATGCTCCTAAATTACCTTAGAATAACTTACATGTGAATAATTTTAAAGCATCACTTGAGATTGCTTCTAACAAAATTAACACTTTAAAGCAAGTCATACCTACTAATGAACAACTGTTAACAAACCAAATTAAGTCACATTTTTCTGAGAATTCAGTTGTAAAATCTATTCGCCATAAAATATCTGAATTCAATTTAGTAATATCAAAAGCTGATAAAGGCGATTGTTTAGTAATCCAATACAAGAACGAATATTTAAGAAAAACTTTAGATTTTTTGAATTCCGATGATTTCACTCTTTGCCAAAAATTTTCTTTACAAAAGTTAACTTTACAAACCAATAATATGTTAAAAGAATCCAAATTGTAATTGGAAACTTTTAATAAAAAAATTTCAAGTTAACAGGTTTCTAACCCTCATATACCACGTTTGTACAGCTTACCTAAAATTCATAAACTAAATTTTCCAATCAGACCGATAGTTAGTTTCATTGATTCTCCTACTTACCCAGTTTCTCAATTTTTAGCCAACATTTTCAGAAACACAATTAACTTTTTACCTAAATTTGCTATCAAAAACACCAGACAATTAATTTCCAATATTAACAACATCAACATTAGAGACAAATCTAATTTAAGATTAATTTCCTTTGACATCGCCAATTTGTTCCCTTCTATTCCACCTAATGACATTAAACCCATTCCTCCTAATTTATTATTTAATTCTGATCTTTCTAACAAAGTGGCAGAACAAGTCATTGAATTGACACAATTTTGTACCAATAATATTTTTTTCCAATTCAATACGTCTATTTCTTAACAAATACAAGGACTGCCTATGGGTTCCTTACTCTCACCAAGTTTAGCCGAAATTTTCATGGACAATTTAGAATGTCAACACATAACTAATAGTGATCTTTTTAAGAAACATGTCATTTTTTGGAACAGATACGGTAATGATGTTTTTTGTACTTTTTAAGGGAATAATTCCCATATTGAAACCTTTTTAGATTTTCTTAATAAGATACACCCCCGCATTAAATTCACTGTCGAGATTCCAAATAACAATATTCTATCCGGTATTTACCAAATTAATTGTTCATGTGGTAAATACTATATTGGCAGGACTTTTAGATCAATTAACCCTAATAAGTACAATAACAATATAAATAATGTTAAATCTTCGTTTGCTTTCCATATCCTTTTCAATAATCACAAATATTTCAATTGCAAACTGATTCATCCTGTTATTAATAACCGTTTTATTGTTGACATACTGAAAGTTATTTATATTCAATTACACAACAGTAATAACAATTTGATTAACGATTAGATTAATCACAATATTATTGACTTAAAACTCAATTATTAATTTTAGCCAAACTCTGTAGCCCTGTTATTTGTTGGTTTAGTTTGTTTCTTGTTCTTTTACAGTGTACGATTTTTAGTATTTTGGTTCATAACTTTGACGTTTGAATTTTGTTAAAATTTAATACATTATGAGATTATTATATATCGATACTTAGGTCAGGGTCATATTAAGAGGTATTTTATATATCACATTTTGTTTGTGTCTGTATGTTAACATGTAATAATTTTACCTTATTTATTAATTATGTACACTTTTTTCGTTTAAGAAGTGTTCTTGTTTAATTCTTGAACGTGTTAATCAAAAATTTTCACCTGATATTTAGTTATAAGTACTACTTAATTCAAGTAAGTTTAAAGTTTTTTATTTTTATTTAACATAATTTAAACTTAAAAAAAATTTTTGAAAATTTTATCAATTGAATGTTTTGTAATGACGTTTTTTATCCAGTTTTACTACGCCTGAAGATGGCTTAATTGTTTTTCAAGCCGAAACATGTCGCCAAATTAATTAAGAACAAAGAAAATAAAAATAAATGTTATTATGGTTTTCAAGACTTAAGATTTGAATCACTTTAATAAATTATATTCTCACTATCGGAATCTGCTTCAAATTCTTCATCTTCAGTTTGTTTTTGATTGTCGTTGTCATGTTCATTACTCAGAAAATCTTTCTTGCCACTTTATCACTGGCGTTTTCATTAGCACTAAATTGTTTTTCAGGCAAAATGTTTTTATTTTTAACATCTTTTACTTGTTCTTTATCCAATTTTACCATATAACAGGCTCTCAAAGACATTGTTTTGACGATCTTTACTAGTCTGTGACTAAAAATCGACTACATTCAGATAACGACCAAAAGTACAACGACAAGTTACAACTTGTTACATGCTCTGTGAGGCATTTTTTTATATATTGAGGTAGTTTATAATACAACGATCTATAAACTACTTACAACACAAAATTAGATAATAAATAACAATTTTTTTATTCATTGTCGCACAGACATAAAGAAAAGCACATGCTTGCGGAGGCGTGTAGTACAGTCAACGTGTTAACAATCTTGTTTTTAATCATAGCAATGCTATAATAAATAAACATACTTTTAAAGAAAAACACACATTTTTTGTTTGCATTTTAAATATTTTTTTTTACGATTTGTACTCTGAAATCCCCAAGAGACGCAAGAAATGTAATACACGTATTTTAGCTACAAATACAAAAAAAACGCTATCAGGTTTTATATATTATTTGCATATTTATTTTTATCAAAACACAAAGAATATTGTTCGAATGTTAGTATTGTCATATTTATTTATAATTTAGGTTAACGTTATACATTTCAAAGGCAAAGTTACATTTAAATAAAAATCACGTAAACAGTAACGTACACAATTTTATAAAAATGTTTCTATGTATTATTAAATCAGAAATATGAATCCATTTTAGCAACAAGAAGATGAAGTAGCATTTTTTAAGCGCAGGTAAATAATATTTCATTATTAACCGCTTATTAATAATAAACATATTTATATTTTCTGATAATTCTATAACAGTCTTAAAGAAGAAAAGTGGTCAAAACTGTTTACTGGGGAGCAATAAAACTTATTTAACATTTTTTTCTGGGAATTGAAGTAAAAGTTTTTAGTTGTATCCATTTAAATATCCAAACGGATACAAATAGCGCTTAACGTGTTAATGTTATTTTCAGAATTTAAATCGTTTATTAAATAAATTAATTTAATTTAAAAATGTAAGTTATTTGAAGTTCGCGTTTAACTAAATGTAAAAAATTAATTGCAGATATAATCAATGCTTAAAGTAATCATGTTTTTAAACAATTTTAGTAAGTTTAGCAAAGAAACTTACTTTGTCTATTTATTTCTGTGTTATAAATCACAATTACGAATTACGTCAAAATTATTTCTATTAAACTAATGACAACTGTCACAAGCATACACTTGATTTTTAACTTAAAATTAACATCTTAAATTTTAAATTTGATTTAATAGGATGTAAAATTGTTTTAATAATTCTAGTAGTGGAAAAAATTGTATATAAACCACGATTGAAAAGATTATTATAACCTACGCGACTTATCTCTTGACGCTTTGCGTCTCGCAAAAGAATCTGTCGCTTAGGTTATAATCATAAAATTCTTAACCTCGGTATTTAATATATAAAATTTTCTTTTATACGTCTTATTTATATATATTTCTTTATTATTATCTTAACACCCTTATTCTAAGTATACCTAATATGATTTGTTTTTTTTTTTAATTTAGTTTTTCTACAATTGCTTGAGTCCAAATATGCCTTAAAAACATGCTTTTCTGCATTTTAATGTATATGCATTTATAAAACAACAAAATAATTACTTTTTTAGTACATATTTTTTTGTAAGAGCTACATATAAAAAATCAACAATAAGAACAATTAAAAAACATAAATTACAATAATAAGATATTTATTAATTGTATTATAGCTTATGATGACATTACATTTATTATTTATTTATTACGGTTATTGCAATTATAGTATTATCTAAAATCAAATTTAGCAGTCTCTCTGCTAACACTAATTTGTAGACGGAAAATGTGCGTTCTACTTCACAAAACGTCAATAGAGCAAATTTAGATTTGCTTATTAAAGATGGTTCTAACTGTAAATTAAAATTATCATTACTGTTAAAATGTCTTCTTCAAAGAAAGCACTAACATTTCTCAATGTGTTAAGTTAAATATTTTGAAAAATTTGTGTAATAAACTACATATTTAACGTACCTTATAGAAAAAAATGAGTTTTAAACAAATCCGGTGATCGTAGAGGCCGTTCAATTAAACCGCTTTCTCCAATCCACCATTGTCTTAATTTAGCATTAAGATGATGATATATAGGGCCACTGTGGTAAATAAGAGCACTATGGGATTTTATTACATAATTTTTGATAATACCACACAATACATTTAACCCTTACACTATCAAGCCATTGTTTGTCCAAAGTTCGAATATTAAATATGGAAAATAACTCATTGAACCGTAAAAATGAGGAAAAACGGGAAATGTAGTGAGATGTATTGTCACAGTTATATTTTTAACTGGAACAATAATTCTTATTGGAATTCAGATTACAAAAATGCAAAATAATAAAAAAGACGGTAGATGAAAGATCCCCAGAAGGCGATACGCTCGAGAAAAATCTAAAAAGATTAAACCGAACCACTATAAACAGATAAGACGACAGACGTAGCAATGAAAAAGGACATGATTTACATGAAACCAATAATTAATTCTAAAAATAAACAAGAAAACAAACAAACCGAGAAAAGCAAGGAAATGATAAACAATATAAGTAAAAAAAAGAATAAAAGGAATAGAGAACAATACAAGATAAGACTAGAAACATAGAACATTAATAACATTATTAGAAACAGATAAAATGGAAGAGATGGGAAAAGAAATGGAGCGATACAACATTAGCATAATGGCAGTACAAGAAATAAGATGGGAACAAACAATAGATAAAGCAAATTACACAGTATTATATAGTGGAAATAAAAAACAAGGGCACCATGGGACGGCATTTATGTTAGATAGATAAAAAGCTTAAAAAAGACTTATTACAATTTAGATGAATAGATGGAAGAATATCAGAATATCATACGTTTACGCACCAACAGAAGGAGCAGCAACGGAAGAAAAAGAAGTTTTCTAACAAACTGAATGAAAAATGCAGAAAGATACCCAAACACGACACATTGATGGTAGTAAGAGATTTCAACGCAAAAATAGGTAGAGAAGATTTTATAAAAGATGTGGCAGGAAAGAAAACTATCCATGAAAGAACATCAGACAATGGAATAAATCTATGTCACTTGGCAACACAATCAGGCATGTATATTCTAAGCACCAAATTTAAACATAAAAAAGTACATAAAATTACATGGAATATACCTGGCAAAAACAAAGAAAATAAAATAAATTATATTCTAATTAAAAATAAGAGAAGGAACATGATAAACGACGTAAGATCATACCGAGCAACAAGTGTAAAAACTGATCATAACCTAGTAATAGCAGAAGTGAAATCAAGATTGGTTAAAAAGCATCAGCAGCAAACAAGAAAGAAATAGAAATATTGGAAAAAGAAGAAGGAAAAAGTTGGTATGAGACCAGAATAAACAAATCGCTAGAAGAAGAAAGCAAAAAAGAAAACTTAGAAGAAAAATGGGGCGTAATGAAAACAATTATTGTTAAAGCAGCAGAACGTGTAATCGGAAAAGGAAGAGTTAAAAATAGAAAAGAATGGATTAACAAAAAATGTGAAAAACCAATAGAAAGAAAGTGAAAGGCAAAAATAATGTGGACAATAACTAACAAGCAAAAAAATTACGAGATATACAAGAAAAGAAGAAGTCAAGCTTATGACAGAATAGAAACGTAAATATGTAGGCGAAGTAATAAAATATGTATATAGGAACAGACAACAAGAGCAATGTCAAGCTATACCAAAAATAAAAAAACAGAAAAATTGTGTGTGTCAGCTCCGACGCACGACTGGAGTTTACTCCTTAAGTTTGATAATCTAACCAGACGCAAAAAGAGTTTATTTACCAACTTTAAGAAAATTGATGAAAAAATGTTTTTATAAACATTTTTTTAAAATTATTATAATTAATTTTTTATTTAAAATATAATATTATCTTAATAATTAACAAAAATGGTTATAAAAGGATAATTATGTCACTAAATCTTTTACGTACAATAATAAATAGTACATGAAAATTATTTAAATAAGCTAAAAATAACTTTTCGAAAGAAAATTTTATGAAAACATTATTATAATGAAAAAATATTGTCGATTTTTCTGATAATATTATCGAATTATTGACTAGAATTGTTAATATTTAAAAATTATTTATTAAATAAATCATAATAACCTGGAAGAATTTATAGACATCGACAAAAAAAATAATTTTTGGTTAGGTTAGAAATTTTCTATTTTATGTGGATGCGCTCGATAATTCATATTAGGTTAATTATTATCTAATTTTATGTGTTGTTCTCAAATATATATTTATATGAACTACATCGATAATTATTAAAATATTTAATAAATACAAATTGCACATGCTCATACATATAATACATGAATTATAACGCAGCCACGTGTTTTGTTAGATGTTCCGGCAATATCATCTACACCTCTTTCTGCCATAGTTATTTAAAAATACTTTCAGTTCACTTTAGCGGAACACAATGATAAAGATTAAAACTTCACAATAACAATATTAATTATTGATAATCATAATAAAAACAGCAAGATAAGTATGTCGACACTAGAAAGTTGCGCGACATAGGATGCGCACCAAAAACGTAACAAGGTCATTCATCGATAGATTTTACTGCTCACATTTTTCTCATACCGGGCCCCTTATATATGCAAATCGATTCTTAAGGAGTAAACTTCAAAAAGAAGAAAAAACATAATCGTAAATATAGATAAACAAACATGGGAAAACATTTATTAGAAAAAACAGCAAAAGATAAAGATAAAGAAGAGACAAAAAAGAAAGAATAATTTAGAGATAAAAAAATCACAAAAAGAAGAAATGTATAAAAAAATCATATCAAATCAAATTAAATATGGGGGGAAAAAATTGAGAGAAAGACTATATGAAATAATAAGCAAAGTATGTAAAAAGGAAACTTTACCAGAAGAATGGAAAATAGGAATTATTGTACTAATATCAAAAAAGGGAACTTAACGATTTGTGACAATTAAAGAAAAATAACACTACTGAACACAACGTATAAAATGCTAACAACAATTATACAAAAAGCAGTTTAAAGAGTACACAGAGAAGATTATGGTGAATACCAAAACAGATTTAGGCTAACATACTCAACAATACACTCAATCAAATAATCGAAAAAACATACAAAATGGGTAATAAAATACATATAGTAATTTATAGACTTTAAACAACCGTTTGACATTATAAAAAGAAATACGTTAATTCCAAATTCAAAAAAACCAGGACATCTCCAAAGAGATCAAAAATTTAATAAAGATGACAATGGAAAATCCCAGAACTGTTGTACAAACTTATGAAGGAATAACAAACAAAGTAGAAATAAGTCGTGAAGTGAAGCAGGGGTGGACTATCTGCAACATTATTTAATTGATTACACACAAAATAGTACAAATAATAATAGCGTATGCTGATGATCTAGCAGCAATAGCCAGAGATAAAAGAAGTTTAGAAAAGATTATAGACAAATTAGATAAAACCGCAAAAAGAAGACAAAATATATGAAAATTTCAAGAAAAAGACAGCAAATAATAGAAGAAAAATAAATCAAAATAGGAAAGCATAAGTATGAGGTAATACAAAATTTTAGACGCTTAGAAGTAATAATTTAGAATTAAGATGATAGAGGTATAGAAGTCGTGCAAAGGATAAAAATTACAAAGAAATCGTGAAAAATATAAAAACAAGTAAAAATACGAAACTAATAATATATCAATCAGCGAGAAAGCCCGTAGTAACGTACGTAGGAAAGACCATCTGTCTAACTAATCAAGACAAAGAGAAGAAGAGAAGAGAAGAGAAAAGAAGATTTCGAAAGAAAAATAATATGATAAACTATGGGACCCAGGAAAATAAATGGAGAATACAAACAACTTACGAATGAAAAAATAGATGAAATATTGCAAAATAAAACCATAACATAAGTAATTAAAGCTAAGAGGATGTAATAGTACGGACATATAAAAAGAAAACCAAATGAGGCGGTAAAAAAGAAAATAATGAAATGGAACCTACTTAACAATAAGACCTAAATTACGATGGCAAGACCAGGTCATAAACAATATAAAAAAGACACCAGTCTATAAGAAACGAAGCGAGAATGCACAGCAGAGTGACGAACTGCTAGGCAAAAAAGTAGTCTGAAGAAGCTCATTTGGGCGGCTCAAATTCGATAATAGAATGTACAGCCATCTATATATACAAGGTTTTTCATGTAACACGTTCGTTAAAAGCTTTTATACATCCAATCATAATTTAATTTTGATTTTTTTAAATATTATTTAAATGTTCAAGAACGTATAACTCGAAGTGACATCATCTTTTTTATTTTATATGAAATGCTATACTTTTTACTAATTCTTTCAATTTTACCTGTAATTTTAAACTAATTTTGATCATAGCTCATTACCCCAAAAGTCAACGGTTTTTGTGGTATTTAGATATTTTTGAGAATTTTCACATTTGTAACATCAACTTTAAGAATTCATATCTTGTCAAATTAGGCTGCGATTATTCTATCACTATTTATTAAAATTACTATGTTTTTACCAATCTTTTGTAAAGATCCAATACCACATACAGAGTGTTCATAACATAATACCAAAGTTAACAACTTTTGTATGCGTAAAATTTTTTTGAACGGAACGGCCTGTACATATTGGGATTGTCAAGAACACAATAAAATTCTGCGTGAATTTGTATAAGGAATACCTATACCCATTTTTAACCGTTAATGAGTTATAAGGATTTGTTTGACATTAATACAAATTTCAATTTTTTCAATATTCCAGCTAGTAAGCTGCGTAATACATATGACGTTTGTCACTAACCTGTCAATAGACATTATTGTTTGATACAATCTAATTCTAACAATTATGCAGAACGGTTTAGAATGATGGTTTCCTATGCCCATCTTTAACCATTAATGAGTTATAATTAGTATAAATTTTAAATCAAATCACTCATTGTAGAGACTTGCGGTAAAAACTATATAACTAAATTGGCCAAGAGAAAATCCTGTTTGCGAAATAACCACCAGGGGGCGTAAACGCATTTTGTTATAAATTAGTGAAGTTTCTCGCAATTTTGCCTTAACAAAAAGATATATGCTTTATAAAGTTAAAATAAAATCAAGTATTTCTCGATAAATACTTTTTGCCTTATCTCTGAAAAAAGTGGTGACGAGTGTTCAAAGGTTTTTCCAAAAAAATGTCTGTAGCTTCAAAACAGCTCAACGGATTTCAATAAACTTAGTATTGTTGTAAAGAACATTTCTTAAGGAACTAACTCTAAATAAATCGTGGTGATTGTAATTTAGGATCTTGCCACTAAAGTTTGTACTAATATCAAACAAATCCGTATAACTCAATAACGGATAAAGACATGTATAGGAAACCATTATATCATTTGATGCAGAGTTTTATTGTGTTTTTAACCATATTAATATGTATAGGCTGTTTCATTTAAAAAAAAATGAGTTTTTCGCATGTAAAAGTTGTTAACTTTGGCATTATATCTGAAACACTCTGTATGTATGTTGGACCTTTACAAAAAGTTGTTTAAAAGATGATAATTTTAATTAATAGTAATACAAATAATGAACATAATTTGACAAGATTGAATTTTTTAAGTTGATGTTACAAATGTGTAAATTCTCAAAAACATCTAAATATCTCATAAACCATTGACTTTAGGGATTATAAGCTAAGAACAAAATTAGTTTAAAATTAGACGTAAAATTGAAAAAATTAGTAAAAAGTATAACATTCCATATAACATAAAAAAGATGATGTTACTTCCAGCATAATCGGAAATGATACGTTCTTAAATATATTTTAATTATAAAGTCAATAACCATTTACTTAATTTAAAAAAAAATCAAAATTAAATTATGATAAGTATAAAAACTTCTAACGAACGGGATACGTGAAAACCCCTATATAGTATACATATATACACAAAGTGAACTATTTGAATACCTGAGTAATTATTAATTTTAGCAAACAAATGAAATATGTTTAACAGCATCTTTTACATAGATTAAGCGCAGTTGTAACACGTAACATTACTATTACAACCGAGATTACAACTAATGACGTTAATTAAAAGGTTACAAACGAAAAACTTCATCATAGTCAGGTAGGTACAGTTGCTAAGATAACTCAATAGTAAATACCACAAATAATTAAAGTTTATACACAAACGATTTTACGGTTAATTTAACACTAATGAAAATTAGTTTAATTAAATGTTTAGGTTTAATAGAAATTAAAGCATGAGAACTATAATTAAGGAAACAGTAACAAATACCGCTAAACTGCAAAAAATAAATAGTAAATATAGTATATGTATATTAAAAAGTTGCTCTAAAATGGCAACGTATTTTTCTTCTAAATTAAGCCTTTATTGAGCAGCATAAAACAATTGATGTGTTGCTATTTAAAAAACTGTCACTTCAAGCTGCCTAGCAAAAACTAAACACCGTGTGTATACAAAAATATTTTTAAAACATACAGCTTTTCAATAGAAATGAGTGCAGTACCAAACATTTTATGCTGACGACATTTAGACAAAGGCACTATAGACTGAGGCCGGAGTAATGGCAAACCCTGTATATCATCTTTTTTTTTGAGAAAAAGGTTTTTATTCGTTTTGAAACTTAAAATCTAAATACAAAATGTGGTTACATTGCAACTTACAATAATTAATAAATATATATGGGGAGACTTAGTTAGATTTGAACGAAAACTGTTTATTTGCGCGAAAATAATATTTGATTATTTGTAATGTCATTTTTTATTCATATATAAAATTGTATCATTAATTAGGGATTAAATGTCGTTATATGTTTAAAAAAGTTAAAACAAAAAATATATTTTCTTAAAGTTGCTCTTGTTCAAATGTCATCTTTACACAATGTAAAAAAAGGCATTATGACCTCGTCATAACTTATTTTACATTTAAAAAATACATTTTTCATTATTACTTTACAACTTACTCTTAAAAGTAGAAAAATCCACACTAAATGACAGAACAGATACAGATCTAGTAATTGTACCAATTATGTCTGGTTTCCGTCTATGACGCATCTTTCTTTCTTTTTCTAGAAAGTAAGACTTTTACATGTTTCTTTTCCGTCCCATAAATTTCACTTTAGAGTCTTTGTCTAATAACGTTTCAATCTAGTTTACAAACAGTAATCGAAATTTTCTTGTAGCACTATAACAAAATCATTTATTTGTAAGTCGTTGGAAGCAAGTTCCGAATCCTCTAAATTACTGAATGATTCTACTTCGTCTGATGATTTACACATAACTTTGCAGATTCATCACTACAAAAACTTTTATTGTGTTTTTTTTGGTTTCTTAACTGTCGTGTTTTGCTTCTACAGGTTTTTGCTTTTTTGCTTTTCTTTCAATACGTTTTTTCTTCCAGTCTTACATTTTTAGCAGTTTCGTTAAGAGTACGCGAGTTTTCTTCATTTTTTCACACTAATTTCTAATGTTGTCGCATAAGTATTTTTTGAGGTACTTAGTTGACATTTAAATGCTGTAGCACTGTTTACAACATTGGATGAAGATGGTGCATCTGACACACTAACAGTTATATTGGTTTCACGTTGCGATTTATCGCTGAATGCTATTCTGCTTCCCAATGCTGCCGTTCTCTGCAGCAGTTCAAATGTTGACAGTGGTCCGCAGTCAAAAAAAGCCTTACTTGCAGACCGTATAAGAAAAATGAAACGTCAAATGCGACATGAAAGTACGCACAGTAACAGATCTTTTCTTCAAACCATTAGTTGCTGATTTGACGCCTAGTAACAAAACCGTCTTGTAGAGCCAGTTGACTAAACCGCTTATCTTGACACACTAGTTGAGCAGTTGATTTTTACTGTGTTGCTCTACTTTATTTTGACCACATCGACACACAAACATTACAGTCATTACAGTACAATTTAAACGGCGGTCAATTCTGTAATAGGATAAACTAACATTTTGATAGGCAACAATTCTCCTCTGTCAAAATAACTAACATGGTGATAATTTAGACGTCTTTAAACTTGCGGCATTTTGTTACATTTAACACTAGAATAAAGAAATAAAATCTTGTTTCAGCAAAAAAATTATCAAAGATGAACACTTGACATAAATACTATAGCATGCTTTAAATATTCTGTTGCCAAAAAGTCAAGTTGAAAAAATCATTCTTACTGGATGTAACACTTCTAATGTCACTGAGATAGATGCAATTAGCGCAAAAAATTAACTAATGTAGAAAATCACGTTTAACGTGTACTACGGTTATAGTAATAATAAGTACGTGTGTAGAAGGATTCTGAATTTTGTTTAGGTTTTTTATGTGCTTTTGTTTTTTTGAATTAATTTAGGCGTTAGCATTGCTACTCTCAAAAACAGAATAAACCAAAATGGTTAATGTGTGATGTAGGTTGTTTCTAAATTGAGCAATTGAATTATGAAAGAATGAAATTATCCTGTGGCATAAATTGATTTTTGCTATTTGGTCAAGAATTATTTTCAACAACAATTTATAAAGTTACGATTAGATTAATTTATTTTATTGGAGACCTCAAACAATCGCATGCTTTTGTAACTCCAGAAATAATAAACAATTTTTTTGACAACGTGGCAGAACGTCCAACATTAATCCATTTTCAACTACAATAAAAAAATTGACAGTTTGATCAAGCACTTGTTAAAGATTAATTCATAACGATTGCACTCCTTTTTCTAAAAAAGCAATCAACACTAAGAATTCTAATTGAAGACAACTTATGTAGTCATTTATTATATAAAGTGGTTAAATTTTGCAAGAAGAATGACATTTGGTTTTGTTTTTTTACTACCTAATTTGACGCAATTTGACTGTGTTTAGGTTTTTCAAGAAATTTAGGCGCAAGGTCTTGAAAGAATGGAAGAAACAATATAAAGAATTATTAACTAAACAGTATTTCTCTAAGTTGCTAAAGTCTGCTATATGCAGATTAGACACTATGAAGACAAATATTATAAAATCGTTTACTACAACTAGAACTTGTCTACTAGATAGAACTCAGGTAGCAAAATGTTTACTACAAAAAAAATTGAATAATTCTCAAACTCCGTTAACCTCTGTCAAAAATTTACTGAAAGATAGTAGAATTGTATGTAAGACAACATTCACAAAAAAGAAGAAATTTACTTTTTAACTTGGAAAATATTTCGTGGATTTTGTTGATTAAGATTACATCGCATCTGTCATAAACTTTGAATCTGACATCAATAAAGAAGACCAAAACGGTTTGGTTCAGCTTGAAAAGGATTCTCATAAGTCTGGTGTGAAGTTAGTAAAGAGGAACAATTCTTTGTTGTTCAAATTCAAAATCTTAAAAATGTTAAAGTCAAACTTCTCCGTCCCAATAAAAAAATTGTTTGATATTATTTTTGCAAATTGACGATATAAGCGTTATAAATTCAATACAAAGTAAAAGAGTGTTCCGATTAACCCTTTTTGAGAAACACAAAAAAATATTTTTTATTGTTATCGGCAAACCTTAAGTCTCTCATCTAGATCAATATGCCTATAGTTTTTTTCTTATTTTTATCAAGATATATAGATATTATAGTAAACAATTCCTAAAAACCGTCTCATTTCACCCTGGTACTTTTTCTGCTGTTAAAAACTAAAACAAATATTTTTTAAATTAAAATTTGCGATATGAGGTTATTCGGAAACTAAGGTCCGTTTATTTATAAAACATAAAACATTACAGATTTTTTCAGAAAACTTTATTTTTTAAATTCCTTACATGTGTCTCTATTTTTCTACATAGTTTCCATATTTGTTTAAACATTTGTCATAGCGTTCTACAAGCGTCTGTATGCCTAAGTCGTAGACGTCAGCCGCTTGTGAGGATAACCACTCTTGAACTGGTTTTTTCACCTTGTCAGTAGCGGAATAAGTAAAAATCACTCGACCCCAAGTCTGAACTGTACGGTGGGTAGTCAATTTCTTCTCATCCAAAAGATCTGATCAGATTTAGGGTGTGAATGCAGCAACAAAACTCCAGACATCAGAAGACCACGTCGCTTATTCTGTATTGCATGTCTAAGTTTAGTTAAGATAGCGCAGTAAACGGTTGCGTTTATTGCTGTCTCGTGTTGCATAAACTGGACTAACAAGAACCCATGTCTATCACAAAACACGGTTGCCATAACCTTGCGTATTGAAATTGTCTGCTTGGCCTTGACTCTTAATGGTGATGTTGTGTGGCGCCATTCCATTGACTAACGTTTAGACTTTGGGGTTCTCTGAGAAACCCACGTCTCGTCCTCTGTGACAATCTTTTCTAAAAATTAATCACCTGCTTTATGATATCAATCCAAAAAATCAAGCTCCATTCTTTTCAGTTTGTGTTCTTCAGTGAGCAGCCTGGGAACCCAACGTGCGCACAACTTTCGAAATTTCAACTTTTCTAAAACGATTCTGTTTAAAGTTGTTCTACCTAAATTAGAAAATTTAAATGCCAAAGTTGAAATTGTGAATTTCTGCTGCTGAAACATTTTTTGCTGTCAAAAACTGAATTACTGACCGTATTACAGTGTCGGCGGGCTGATCGATTGTTTTAAACATTTTGACGTAGCACTGTACTTAGCACACGGCAACAATAGCAATGCAAATGACGTGGTTTGACAAGCAAGGCATGCCGGAAGTTGGTACGCATGCGTGTTTCAACGTTTACGCAACAATTTGGGCCTTAGTTTCCGAATAACCCTCGTACATCTAGAACTTGGATTATTTTATGCTAAACATCACGATATACAAGGAGTGTTTTTTAAAATTTGCTTCCTTTAATATTTAAACAAATATAAAAATTAAAAAATGCCAAAAAAAATCAATTTTTATAATAAAAGAGAAAATTTTTCACGTTTGAACGACATTTGTAAGATCAACACCCTGATCCCCAGCAACTATCCTTAATTTTTGTTATTGACACGGGTCTACTTGTAATACGGCATTTTTTCAAAAATTTAATAGAAAATTCAGTTTTAATTTTGACAATTTTTGACAGAAAAAAATCAAAATAATAAATGTAACTAAATATCCGGTTTGTTGCACGTTTTAATACTATACTTATCTACTGAAAATTTGATAAAAATGGAAAAACAATGTTTTGTTATTGTGGTTTTTGTAGTGCTTATCCTTTTTTGTAAACAATACTGGTTTATTTAAGTGTTTTTTTTTATTAAGAGCTATGGTCCACATTAGAACATTTGGAGGTCCTAATCAAGCGAATTTGGCACTTATCAAATTTTCAATTTAATAAGAATGATTTACACCACTGCCAAATAACCAAAATGATCTTTATTGCATGTAAAATCGCTGTTAACTGAGAACAGCTACAACTTTTAACCACAGACCTTCTCAGTCTGGAAATGGAAATTTCATTGATCACCTTTTTTTGAGCTATAAAATGTGATCAAACTAGTTGAAGAACTAAAAAATTATTTTCATTTTCTACAAGATGTAGTTTCTCTTCATTACGTACGACCAGTTAGACAATGGTTAGATGAGCATTATCCAGATCGATAGATTAACAGAAGAAGGGCGATTTAATAGTCTCTCAGAACACCGGATTTAACACCATTGGATTTTTTCTGTAGATTCATTTAACGTGGGTCGTTATTAAATCTCAACCAAAGCCGGTTAAAGAACTGCGGCGTAGAATTACTGAAGAATGTCACATCCTGACAGATCAAATTTTTGAAAATTTTTAACAAGAGTTTAAGAGTCTTGAAAACAACGGAAATCGTTTTCAACACTTGTAAAACATTTTTTTTTATAAACCATAATTTTTTTTATAGACTAATTACTTTTTTTGTTTAATTTTAATTTTTATTACATTTTGAAAAAATGTTTAATTTAATAATATATTTAAAATAAATTAATTAATCTCTCATTAATTTGTTTCTTTGTCAAAATTGTCAAAATTATAAACCAAATATACCGCTAAATTCTTTATTAACTTTTCCAAAAAATGACGTATTACAAGTAAGGTTGTGCCATTTAAAAAAAATTAAGGGTAATTGCTGAAAGCCAGAAGATTGATTTTACAAACGTTAAAAAACGTTTTTTTTAATATTAAATTTGATCTGTTTTAGCATTGTTTTATTTTTGCTTTTGTTTAAAAATTAAAGCAAGGTTTTAAAAAACTCACCTTGTATTGTGTAAAAGGAAAATCTAAGCATTTTTCTTTAGTGACACTTTATTATTATGTTTTACTTGTTTTAGTTTTTATTTTAATATATTTAATATTATTGTTATCAAACGTATTTTATTTAGAAGTTTGTATTCGTTCAACTACAATGTTTTTTTAGAGTTTGTCATTGGCAAAACAATTTGCTAATAAAAAGCTTTTCAGTTGCTTTCATAACAATTTAGTAAAAATTAGATTACACTTATTATACAATAATTGATAAAATTTTTTGTTTATTTTGAAATAAAATTTCTACTTTAAATCAAATGCAAAGGTAATGCATTGAAATCGCAAATAAGAAAACGACTTTCATTAATCCATGAATACATTGATTAAAGTTTCTCTTAGTTAAACGAGGTATCATTCAAAACATTACTTTACATTTCTCAAATTACTAGTATCTACATTTACATTTACCCTAAGCATTTACATTTAGCTTTTCACAATTGGGTAATTGTAAATGCAAGTTAGCGGCCTACGAGTAAATTTGAATACAGACAAGAGGCGGATTGTGAACAAAACGTGTAGAACAATTATCTCATTTTTATATTCATTAATTCTAATTGTTCACTTTCCTGAATTTTGTTGATAGATAAGCTGTTAAGTCAACTTCAAAAACCGTTATTCTTAATTTTTAAAAGTCTAATTTTACTAAATAAAAAATTCTTTTTGTAAGTGTATACTCGTCTTTTACTATATGCAAAATTATTGTTATATTCTTTTTTACATAAATATAAAATAAAGCCAGCCAATACAAAAAAATGTAGCAGAAAGTATACGTTATAAAAACATAAATTTTACATATTTTTACAAGAATTTTTGTTTATGTTTTTATGAGATTTTAAAATCCACCAAAACAGTTTTATTATTTTCTAGACACTTTAATATATTTTTTAAAAAATGTATAAATCTCGTTGCATATAAAACATATACTTAAAGTATACTATATTAAATTTATTATTATTCGTTTTAAAATTTGGTTTCTTATTGGTTGTAATTTCTTAAATCGAACTCAGTTTGAAGTCGATCTGTATTTTTCACATTTAAAATAAAAAAAACTTTGTTAAAAAAATATTCCAAATGAAATTGTCTTCTTTAATAATAAACTAAAAAGAAATAATTACAAATTTTAACTTACACAAAAAAACTGTCTTTAATTTAATTTTTTTTAATTAGATATAAAATATTTTTTAACGTTTACTTGATTTTTTAATAACTATTCTTTAAAATATTAAATCTTATAATAGTGTTATTAAAAAATTCTTTATAAATTTTTAATAAAAAGCCTATGTTTCTATAAGCATAAATCAAAAACATAATTAATTTTATTTTTTGTTAAAGTTTTAAAGTTGCAAAGAAACGCTGTATCATCGTCCCCTAGTATCCAACAATGCAAATTTAGTGCCATTCTCTATTATACACAAATTAATTACATTAGCGTAAATTTTCTAAATATTTGTTTAGTTTTTGTATTATGAGAATCTTTTAAATCTTCTGATAAAATGAAAAAAATAGATATTTACAACAAAAATAATTTAATAACGTACAATTCAAACAAACCGTTGTTTTAATAATTTTACTGCGTTTAAACTTTGATTCACATAAGTCACTAATTATAACAAAATTTAAAACAGTGTTACATTTGTTTTTTTTTTATAGAAATATATACACAATTCAAAACAAATGCTAAAATTTTTAATTTTTATATTAGTAAAACATTTTGAAATTAATGTCATCAGACGATTTATTGTGCATTAAAAGACTAACAAAATTAAGTTCGCCGACTGTTTTTAATAAAACGATTTACTTAATTATCAAAGTTTTAACTGATTTAATTGATGCATTAGTTTCAAAGTTTAGCAATTGTCGCTTATAATTTATTTCAACGATTGCGCTCTAAACTAATAATAAACTAAAATGTGCTTATAAAAGTTATATTAATATATTTTACGTATATGATTAATTTGTTGTTGCAATTAAATCTTTACGGGTGCAAAAAACAACTTTAGTGTATAATTTTTACTTTTTTGCAAAGCGATTATTATAGTATATGCAAATTTTAAGTCCGATGCAATTACCTATTACAAATAAAGGATTACGAAACCTAGGTATAATAAATTAATTTGAATGATTTCAGTAAGTTGTATATTGTTTCCTCTTCTTTGGAACACTTTAATAAGGGGGGGCATCAACACAAAAACTCTTTAAGTGTCTATAGAAGGCGATGTTTCGTGCAGCTAAGTGCGAACTTCTTCAGGCTTCTGTTTTATTAAAAATTGTAGTTATTATATGGCAGGTAAAAATAAACAACTGTTAAAGTTAATTAATATCACAATGAATTTTAGACAGTTATAGAGTTAGAAAAGTGGTGTGTCTAGGACTGCACATTGAAAACAACCATAACTAAGTTTACGCTCCAACAATGACACACAAAGATGAAGAAATAGAAACATTTTATGAAGAAATTAGTGATGCGCTAAAAACAGGTAAAACAAGATATACAATAATAATAGGCGATTTCAACGCAAAAGTTTGTTACGTGTATTAATTTCTGATGTAATACCCTGTATATTCATTACATTTATACATTACAGTTATATTTCTGTTCTTGACGCCCTCTGCCAAGTGTAGTTTTATTCCATTTCCTGTCAAGACGTCAAACCATTAACTACTTAAAATCGTGCTTGTGATAAATGATTCTGAATCTTAAAAAATCAGCATTAATGAATATAAAATTCTAATTTGAAAACGCATTTAGAGTAGGTTACTTATCACAAGCACGTTCCGCCACGTTTTTGGCTACATGTTTCGATGCATTATCGATTGATGAGAGATTAATATCGACAAATACTTTCACGATACGATTAGTATTCTAGAAGGCTTGTGTCCAAACTGAAAACGAAGTTTCGACAAGATCTTGTTTCCGAGATATTACTTTTTATGCGTCAGTCGATTGCGATACCAACCTTTTACTAATTGCGAGGAACAGTATTGTATACATCGGGTTCTTATATCTATTTTCTTTTAGTATTAACTATTTTGTAGATTTCTACTTTCGTGAGTCATTGTGTTGACACGATTTGCTATTCATAATTATTTTAGACCTAGTCAACGAGAAAAGCGTTTTCTTCGGGTAAGTACCGGATTGTGGGTAAGTTTTATTTAATTATCTTGTCGCTGTCAAAAAAGGTCTCTCACAGAATTTAGCTTGTTTAACTTAGGCAATTACAATAGTTGTTTCAATACCATTTAGGTATTTTCAATAATTATTTCTGTGATATCGCATGCTGTGAACCATAATTATTTATAATGTAATTTTCTTCGCTTATCGACACCCGATGTACTCTTATGTATTGTGTGTTGCTGATACTTCCGGCATTTATGTATTTAGAATGTACTACAAAATTACTGGAGCTCGTTGTTACTAATCTACGTTATTAAGTTATAGTTGTTATACATATTTTATCTTTTCTTTATGGTAACATATTTTTTCTTTTATTAATACTTTTTTACTTCCTTCTTCTTTAACTACTCCTGAGTCTAATACTTGTATGCACTGTCGTTCTAAAGCTAAGAAACTTGTACGTCCTGTTGGTTCTTTAGCTTTTCTTCCTCCAAATTTTTTTTTAGTTTCTAGGATTATTAGGCCTACTACTGATTCTTGGTACTTAGGTTTGCTTTCTAAAGTTTTTGCTTTTCCTCGTCGTTTCTCTCGTTGGTGTATTGTAAAAGGTTTTCTATGTAAACGTGTACGCATTTCTTTGTCTGATTCTTGCGTGTGGAAATTAGTTGTTCTCTGAGCGTGAACACCGCAGTGTGAGGCGTACGTTGAAAGCTCTTTGTTGTCATTTCTACGGGCCTCATATGAGACCTAAGGTTGCTGAGTTTATACGCCACTGTTTTTGTTCAAACGCACAGCGAAGCAATCCTATTAGGATACGTCACGTTTTGCCAGCAACGATGAAGCTTTCCAACACTGGTGTCGCTACAAAGTCTACATAGGGATTGTGCTGTCTCTTCAGATGTAAAAGCCGCTGCTATTGTTTTTGCATCTCCTATAGTCGATCCTATTTATTTTTTGCTGTCTCATTCTTCTAATCGTTCTCTTCTCTTTCATCGGCGTCGCAAGCGTCGTAAGTGCTAGTTCACTTTTTGAGCTTTCGACTTTGGACCTTTGCTATTCTTTTGCTTTATATCTTTGGTTTTGGGGGTTCGAGTCTTTAGATACGTTGTCGGTATGTTGTTGGTTGTAGCTTGAATGGTACCAAATTGTTTCTCTCATATTGCTGTCACCGATTTTTTTTCTATGCTTAAGTTTGTAGTACTTTCGTTTTGGTTTCTTTCTTCTCCATTTTACTTCAGGGCAGACTACCTTTCCGTTTGTATATATTTATAATCGCTTAGTCGGCCTTTTTGGATTGGTACCTCATATATAGGTTTCTCTCTTCTGCTTATGGATTTGGTTTTTTCTTTTCTTGAGTTTTCTATTCCGCTCGTCGGCATTAAAGTCGTTAAGTATACTTTCCAATTTGGGACAGCAATTGGTACGCATTCGTTCTATGGCTAATTTTGATATCTTTCCTCTTCTTTTTTTTTCTTTAAATAGGGCGCTTGGTTAAGTATTGTAGCGTAGGTCACTTGGGGTCAGCTATCTAGGGAGAGATAGTCGACTTGTACAACAACATCTGTACTCTCTTTTTTCCTTCTGTCTTTCTTGGTTTCTTTTTCTCTTTTGTTGCTTGGACACTTGCTTCTTTTCCTTTTGATAACTTTTTCTCTTAAGTGTTCACTGCAACTATGCTTTCTTTTTTTCTTTTTAAGTTTTTTCTTTCTGTTACTTAAATGGGCAGTTCGTTGAACATTAAAGGGCTGGTCACTCCCTTTCGTTTCTTCTACGGAGGAAACACGTACATCTAATCTTATCTTTCTCCGTCTGTCTCTTCATCTTTTCCTTTTTCTTACTTTTTATTTTTTCTTCTACTTCTTTTTCTTAATTAGTTATCACCTACATGCCATATCTCTTTCTTGCCTCTTCCTCCTAAATGTTTGCCTTTATGGTGGTAAGGTGGTCTCTCTTTTCGTTCTTTTACGAGGTGAAGAACGAATCAGGCAATAACATCTAGTCTTGTCTTTCTCCGTCTTTCCTTATCTCCTATCATTCTACTCCTCATTTCTTTCTGCTTCGGCTTAGAGACTTTCTATGTGCCAATAATTCTTTTTTTTCTTTTTGATTTTCTTTAAGGTTCACCTCTTGGGTGGTTAGTCGGACATAAAAATATCCAATTTTATCTTTCTCCGTTTGTCTCTTTCTTTCTGCTTTTCTTACTTTTATTTTTTTTCTACTTCTTTTTGATTAGTTTCTTGCCTACATGCCACATCTTTTCCTTTCTTCTTTGTTCCTCCTAAAGGTTTGCCTTTTGGGCGGTTGCTCAAGCTGTAGGATTGGTTCACTATCTCCATCTTATTAAAAAGTGAGAGACAAGGTATAACATCTAGCCTCTTCTTTTCTCTGTCTTTCCCTAGGTCTTTCTTTTCTTTCTATCTTTAGGATACTGTCCTCTTTTATTTCTTACTTCTGAATTTAACTCTCTTTTAAATTGAGTTTGTTGCTTTGAAAGTTTCTTCTCTCTGGCTTAAGCCTTGTCTTTCTTCCTTTTGAGATTCACTGCAACCATATTCTTTTCTCTTTATTTTCCTTTTTACTAATTCTTTCTTTTGCTACATTGGGCTTAGTGAGTTATTCGTTTTGCTGTGTAAGTCTGAAGTTTGAGACAGACTACAACTCCGTTTTCTGTACTTTATGTACTTCCGCTTGGTCGGCTTTTTTGGAGGTTGTTAGTCATTCTTAAGATATCTTTTTTGCTACTTTTTCTTTGTATTTTCTTGCAATATTCTATTCCGTTTATTGGCCTATAAGTTTCATTGTTACAGTCCAGCAGAGTGATCGATGATTAACAAGTGTTCGTTTAGCAATTGATAGTTCTTACGTCCTCTTCTATCCTCTTCTTTCTTTCCTTTTCTTCGGATTCTAGTTTTGGGAATTATTAGTACTTGAGATTTTGGGTTACTTATTTTGGGACCATTTTAAACGGTGGTTTTGTATTTAAGGGTTGGGGTTTAAGGGGATTTTAGGGTTACTTAGTCCTAGACGTTTGTTTAAACTTCTACCTTTCCTACATTCTTTTTTTTTCTCTGAAATTCCTTTGACGCTTATGTCCTTACTGTATTGGGTTGGTGATTGTTTGTACCGTACTTTTTGGTATCGTTTTATACGCTTTGCAAATTAGTAAACCGTGTTGGTATTCTTCTTTTCTTATTGATCAAATTACTCTTTGTTTCTTGCGCTTCGTGCGCTTCTGTTATAGTTTTGGTTGTCGGTATTTTTGAGATTCTGGAAAACCTTTGTATCTATAATTAAGTAATTTACTCCACGCAGGGGCCAAGTGATACCTCCTAAATCTAGGTGTTTTTGTCTTAATTTCTGGTCAAATTTAAAATCTACGAGGGAAAAGTAATAATACGAAGCTTTAGACCTATTAACTCTGCGATACAAGGGCAGAATTTTTATGCCGAGGCAATTAATACCGTTAGATATTATCATCTTATACGGAAGGGCCTATGTACCAGACACAATTGAATTTCTCTTCGGAGGCAATTAATACTTAATACCATCGTTGACGAAAGACATATTGTAACAGCATACGATACGTTTAGGTTCTCTTACTTTTTCTTAAATGTTTCTTTTACCAGTTGTAGTTTGTGAGTCACTAGGTAGACACAATTATTTTCAGGAAGTTTGATTACAGGAAGCCAGTAGAAAAACGTTTTCTGAGAGCACACCTGAATTTTGGTACTCATGAATAATCATATTTACTAATCGTGTCGAAACGTTCGAATTGATTTGCTTCTGATTATTATTACTCAATTAGTTAAGAAAAATTACTATCGCATGCTGATTATGTCAATTGCCAATTATTATCATAATCAATGTCATTTACTGACGAAGATTTTTGTATGTTCTGGTTGTTACACTTTTGTTTTAAGTGTAGTGTAAGTTGCCGATACTTCTGATATTTTAGTAACTACTTATATTTGTACTCGGGCTAAATTTATTTACTGTGATGCTATCAAATTACCTAATTATTATTGATTCAAATTTTAATCTATTATTTATTTTAAAGTAATTAAAGTGCAATTGTTGTTAAATTGGGTTTCTTTCTTCATTTCCTCCAGCTTTATAAACCTTAACAATTTTGTACAAGCTTCGAGCCTCCTATGCTGATCTAGCAGGAGCTATTTTTGCAAAAAAAGATCTGGCGCCCTTTAAAATAAAGTCACTTAAACCTTTCCTCTCTCCGACAGGTATGTTTCAATCCTACAGCGAGTTGGCCGTGCAGGTTCGTAAACTACTAGAAACTTGTAGCAAATATAGAAATTAAATACTTTTTGAGAGAAATAATGATTATAACTGTAAAAGCAATATACTATACTAGCATTAATGTCATTTTTATGAGAGTAAAAAAACATTACTGGAAGGTTTCAAAAGGTAACACTTGTAGTACAAGAATTCCAAAAATCTGAAAACATTCAATTCGATTCATTAGCTTGTTGGTTCTTCGGCATAAAGCTAATTGCACGGTTTTAATTTCTTTGAATATAAAAGTTATTTAACTGATAACAATAATTTTTTTTATCTGAGAATATTTGACATCTATTGTATGCACCAGCAACATTATTATACTAAAAACGTAGTTTAAAATTATAAAATCTTAAATGCTAAATTGCAACTGCATCAAACATATTTAATAATTCAAAACTTTTATTATTATTATTTTTTTTAGAAAACAGTCTTGAAACACATTATTTGCAATTGATAAATTTGTCGCGTACACCAAAGAGAACATACATATATCAGATCAACACTACTACGATACAAAGCTATTACACAGATTATAAATCACCACACGTAAACTTACCTAAGCTATAGTGTTGTGTAATTTATTGCATATTTGATGAATTACTTAGAGCACAAAACAATTCTTATTTATCGTTTTTTAAAAAGCTTTTGACTGTACGTCCACTTCTAAAATTATTAAAAAATTTTTAACCTATGCTAAATCAAATTCAAAATTTAAAGTATTAATTTAAGATTAAAAATCAACTGAGTGTTTTGCTATGTGATTGTCACAGTTCTCACTACTTTAATATAATTAATTTGTAGTAATTGTGATTTTCAACACAAAAAGTAATAGATTTTTTTGCTAAAATTACTAAAACTGATTAAAAAGGTTATTTTTTTATTCACATTTAGTTAAGTACGAACTTCAAATAACTTAAATATTTAAAATCAAATTAATTTGTTTAATTAACGATTTAAATTCTTAAATAAAATATTTTGCTTCTGGTTAAATATTTTAGAAGTTTTTTTTAAACTGCTATAGAATTATCAGAAAATGTAAATATGTTCATTATTAAATAATAGTAACCAATGAAATATAATTTACCTGCGGTTAAAAAAGTGCTACTTCACAACCTATTAGTACACGTAATAATAAAAACATATATAACTAGTATACTAAAATTGCTCAACAGATAGAAATAAGTCGATAGCTAAAGTGCAAAATTGATAAGTCGATTTGTTTCAACTCTGGCTTTATGCTACCAAGAGTTTAAGAATATGATTGCTTATTAAAGTGTGGATACTCGCTAGTCTATAGATAGAACAAGTACCGCCGTCTGTCAAAACTTTTTAAAACCAATGCTCCAAATCCATAAAGCAAAACCTTGTAAGCCAGATTTGCGGGGTGTCCGTTTTTTACCTACACATTATTTTTACCGCGTGAAGTGATTTACCATGTTATTAGTGCCACGTGTAACGATCATTTAATTTGATTTTAATAAGACGTAGTGCCTTCTAGAATGTATAGTCGTGAAAAGCTTATGGTAGATTTGGCAACAAATAATATTCTACAATGGTAAGTTGTACACTATAAAAATTAATGTTCTTCTCGGTCAAATGTTTAACGCAATTAAAAATGTGAGGGTGTGCTGTTGTAGTGAAAATAGAAATTTGTTGTAATTCCAAAATTGTATAGAAAATTATGATCTAATAATGTTACCTAGAAACAACAAAAGTGTTAGTTATATTGAGAATCAACTCATGAAAACTCCAGAAAATGTTTAAAATTTGAACCATGTTCATTTAAATATAAATAGCGTAGCGGTAACTACTTGCGACATTTTTTAAATTTAGGTTAAAGATGGAGCTGATTATTCACTCAAATAAAAATTCAGATAATTTTGAAAATAATAGAGATACGGATAGGAGTGAGCCTTTAGAGGACAGTAGATCTGAATACAAGTTATCAGAAAATAATATGTCTACAGATTCAAATTCTAATGAAAAAAGGTCTGGTATTTTATTAGAAAAAGAACTAAGTTTACCTGCTGTCGTTGAAACTACAGAACAACTAGAGAGACAGCTCAAAAAGCTGCTGTTAATAAAATGAAATAAAATTTATATATTTCTACAAAACAGAACAAACAAAGTTCCAGATATCAAATTGTAGAGGAACAAAGCAGTCAAATGAGTCCACCGTGTGACTGCAAATTCTCAAAGACCTCGTCTAATTTTTATTGTGCAAGCTTCAGTGAGAAAGAACGAAGAAAAATGTTTCAAAACTTTTGGAAAAATTTGACTTGACAGAGAAAAAAATTCATGTAGTTGGTCTTATAGATACTGCCCTTATTAAATACTGCCAAAGAGATATGTAAATGTAATTGTGTTGTTACAATGTCTTAAACATGTTTATTTTTTCAACAGAAAATGCAGAAAAACAGCGACAGTCGGCACTTATTTTACATTTAAAAAACAAAATATTCGAAAACGAGTCTGTAAAAGAATGTTTTTGGAAACGTTAGCGATTGGAGAATAGATTGTTAACAATTGGGTAAAAAAAGCAACAACAGAATTAAATTTATCCACGAACTGTAAGAAGGAAATGGAAAGTCATTATTCCGTAGGGATACTTTAAAATTGTACTTAGATCCAATATGGCAGAAAGTTAATGACTAGTATAGATTTTACGTCAATAAATGTAAAAAACAAAATAAATGCCGGTCTCTAAGTCATACGAGTTTTTGTCAAGAATGGTCACGGTATATGAAAATGTATAAGTGAAAAATTATTAAAAATTTGTCTACAATCATCTCGCTTTTATATTGCAAAATAACTACCACCTGCGATTGTTTTTAATATAAACTACTAATGCAAATTCCTACAGTTTGATACTTCATTAAACATATGACATAAAAACTTAGTAGGTATATCGGATCTAATTGCACTCACATGAGCAACTTTTGTTTCACCTTTTAAACAATTAGGGCCATTGTTGCGGATATACCCAGACGTTTTGCATCTATAACATGAAATTTTACAGCTAGAACTAACTTTATTCACAACATGTTTCTGATTCTCAATAACATTTAAAGACTGAACGTATGCGTAATAACTTTTTACATTCATCTTTAACGTGTCCATAGCTTTAACAAAAACACATTGTTTAGGTTTACGAATATTATTCTGATCCCTTGGATTAAGTTCTGAATCATCTCAACTGTCATAACTAACTGTTGTAGTTGATGTTCTGCCATATTTGTCAATTCACTCGTAACTTTTCATGATCGTAACAGTATAAACAAACACTGAGTAGTGTGATGCAAAGTTCTAAAAAGACAGGTTAATTTGAGTAACTCAACAAATATTTGAATTTTTCGTAATGGAGGACGCTAGTTTGTTAACACCAAACGCAGCAATCTTGACGAAACAATTACGAAATCTTACTTTTGATTTAAACGTTTGTTGAATACTGTTTACCACCAAAAACGTAAGGCAACGCGTTGAGCGCCACTTGGCGCGACAAGTGTGGGTTATTACCCTTGATTTGATAATTAGTATTGTTAGCCACTAATACACGTAACACACAGCTTTATTTAGTTAACTGATACATACATAAGAATGAACACTTTGGTCAATGGCCCTTCAAAAAAATACTAAATATGATTTTATTATTTACTAAGAATTGCAGATAGATAACATTTAAATTCTCAATAAACACGCAACATGTTTAAATACTAGCGAACTTGCTCGAGGGTCATGTAGTAAAGTAACAATGCGTAACAATCTATTACACTATTTTACCATCAAATTTGTGATTAAAACTAGTATATAGTTAAAATTGTTAGCTTCAACTATTTATACATAATAGTAGTTTATGTAACAAGGGTCGAAAGTAAGGCATAGCATAGCGAACGTTAGTGTAACGCAAAGCCGCACAGCCGAGCGTTGCATGTGAACAAGTTATGCCTTGATTCTTTCGACAAGAGTAACGTACATTATTTTTTGTGTTGCCTTTTGTAAAATTTGAACACTTAGTTTTATGTGGATTTCTAGTTTTCATTTTGCCACCCTAAAGCTTTTTTCGCTCATTACGTAACTACACTAACAAACGAATATTGACGTTTGCGATGTTGGCAGTACAAAATAGTAATTTACGTAACAGCAGTCGTAAGTAGCACAACGAACGTTAATAAAACGCGAGGCCGCACGGCCGAGCGTTGCATGTGAGTGAGTTATGCTATGTTACTTTCGACGAGAGTAGCGTACATTATTTTTTGTGTTGCTTTTTGTAAAATTACATACTTTTTTGAAAAATAAAAAAAATCACCATAAATATAATGTTATAATTTGTTACTAAATCTGTCACATTTGACATTAATTTTAACATCTTTTTTTTTTAATTTTAACCGAATTTTTAGATTTTTTAAATGACTTTTCCACCTGTCGCATACTCGTTCTAATATAATAATTGACTTTAAATACTTAGTTTTATGTGAATTTCTAGTTTTCATTTTGCCACTCTAGAGCTTTTTTCGCCCATAACGTAACTACACTAACGAACAAATATTGACATTTGCGATGTTGGCAGCACAAAAAACAGTTTAATAACATAAATTAAAAAAAAATATTTTATAATCTTATATAAAAAAATATTTTAATTACCTACTCAGAATTTAAATAATTAATTAAAAACTTACAAATGAATAAAAAGGAATTTGTGAAGCATTAATTCAAGTTAAAAAAAACATAGACTTTGTGTTACATTAAAAGCTTTGTAGTTGATTCTAAAAATAAAATAACGATATAAATAAAATATTAAATTTAATTTGGTCCTTTTTTTGTTATAATTAAATAATTACAGTAAAAATACTTTTTTTCAAAACATCAAAAACGTTAATAACATAATTAATAAAATTATTTTTAATGTGTTTTGACTGTGTATTAATTTATTGGAAATACCTTTGTTTTAAGTCAACAAAAATAATGAAATTAAATTATTTTATTAAAATCGCCGTAATATTCTTTTGTATGTTAGTAGGTTGGTGTATTAAAGCTTTTGTTAAGATTACTGTAAAGAAAATGTTTTAACAAGAACCAAAGTTAAGACAAGATTAGGTACATGTGCCAGGAAAGGGTATAATAGCAAACCTTAGTATCTGTTGTTGTTGACCTAAGTGTTGAACAGGCTTAACATACAACAGTTATAAATTGGTGATGAGTTGCTACACGAGAACATTTAACATAGTAGTAAAACCTTAATAACCAATCAATTATTCAATATAGAAACAAAAAAAAATACTAAAATACAATGAAGCAAATCTATACCTTCATAAAAGCAAAAAAATGCAGTTAGAATCATAAAACCTGTAAATTACGTTAACGTAACAGTTTTAACAATTATTATTTAGTTAACGGTACCATAAAAAATTCCGTTAGTTAATAATAAATGACACTGTCTATAAAAAAATATATTGCTAAAATGTTAGTTTCTAGTAGTTTAATTTAGTTAGTAGTAAACAATTTTCTAACATTCAATCAATTATGGCGATGCAATGCTTTACAAACAGCATTTGGTACTCACTAGTAAATTTAATCATTGAATTAAATCCAGCGTCTGTAAGTAGATACGTTACATAGAAAAACGTTAACAACAAAAAAACACTAACATGAAAGATCAAATTCGAAAACTAATCAATTACTTAGTTTAATATATCTAAAAATACAACATACAAATTCCATATACCATAATTACTATCAAATAAATTTTTCACCTTTAAAAAATAGTTTTAACATAAAATTATTTAGTAAACTTTTGAATTTTGAATCTATTAATAAAAAATTACCTATTTACAAAATAAAGTTTTTATAAATCAGCACACAACAAGAAAAAAATCTTAATAATTATTATATCATTATTAAACTAATTGACGCACGTAAAAAAGTAACTCAGTATTTAATTGTGGTCAAATTAAATAACAAATTGGTTAATTACTACTGTTAGGGTAAAGGTGAATGTTTCTAACTGTTCCTCTGATAATGTCTGGACGCAAGCTGTTGTTCGCTGGAAAACTCGCTGATCTTATTTTAGCAACAAACAAGTCATAAATAATACTGATATTTTTAATTTCAGTTTCAGTTGTAAATTATTTAAATATTTTAAATATCATCGCTTCTAAAAATCCTCTACTAATTCTTGCATTTGTTGGTACTTAAACAAACTGTTTGATAAAACGTCAATTGCACTGTTTTTGAAAATTGCATTTAATTTGCATTTAATAAAGAAATGTCCAGGAGTAACAGGTTCAATGTCATTAGAATTGTTAGACATAGAAGATATAGTAGGAATTCAAAACGGATTTAATTTGTATTAATATCATACTGAATAATTTATATGTGATATGTGCATTACCTTTAATCTTGCATAAATGTGGTTTTACCGATTATATTGACGCTTCCCATAAACCGTCAAAATTAGGACTTTTAGGTGGAATAAAATGCCAGATTATATCTCATTGCCTAATAAATAATTTTTGAATATTATTATATTTATATTGTGATAAAATTTTTTATTGATTTTTTAAATACGTGCTAGCTCCTACAAAGTTCAAAGCATTGTCACTATACGTTGTGTCCCACGCTAGGGGTACTCCATGGAATTTAACATGGGAAAATTAAAATTTTTTTTTTCTGCTTTCTCAAATTAAAAAATTGCAAAAATTTTGACGCAGATTTAAAGTGGCACTTAAAACGTTTCTAAAACAATTTTTTGATTATAATTTGATAATTATTAAATTAATTACAGGCATTTGAAATTCGAAGTTTTGAAGGTTATCAATAGTAAATTCATTAGTGGACAGAGCTGTTTCTTTAAGTCAAACTCAAAATCTTCAAAAAGAGTTAAATTATCTAACCAAAGTCGTAAACAATTACAATAGAAAAAATGTTAAACAAATTATTACAAAGTTTTCGTCTGCAAAACATTTCTTGCTCTTGTGGTCGTGCATACATAGGCGAAATTATTATTAAGGTCCCTGTAGACTACGAGTAAACACGACAATTTTAACCGAACAGGCGAAACTGTTTGTGCAAAATTGCTCTCCGGAGATATCGGAAATTTTGCCTGGACGGTCCGGCGTGTTCGTTCAAGATTGTTAGTATATGATCAGTTACGTTAAAAGTGCCGTGTTATTGCATTAGCGTTCGCAGTTCAAAAACAGAAAAGAAAATAAATGCGCAATGACGGACACACGAATATAGACAAAAGATTTTACCATAAAATTTTTAGAACTCTACAGAATGTCAAGTTTGTGGAAAATAAAATCGCCCGATTATGCTAACAAAATAATAAAAAATAGATTATATGGGCTATGATTATCAAATTAGAACAAATAAATCCTGAAAAAAATTGATTCGGTAAGAAGACTTTTTCGGAAAGAATTGAAAAAAGTAAAAGCCTCTAAAAAGTTGAAAGCTGGTGTAGACATTTATTAGACACATTTATGGTATTTTGATTATTTGTTATTTTTAGATCAGGAGCTTCTAGACAAAGTCAATGTCCTCTTAATGAAAATGTTGAATCAGTGGCGAGTAGAACTGTTTTGTGGTAAACTATGGTTAGCTGAATTTTTTATGCAAATTCTCTAGGTGGAAGGTTCCAGTCTACTTCCGTAAAAAAATAATGTTCAAGTTATGATTGGAGGTAATAAAAGAAACATTTTTTTTCTTCATACAGAATGTGTCACAAAGTTGTTGCAGTAGCATTTGTACAATGTTTTACTCACATAACTTTTGACGCCCTGTACAATGTAATGTTATTTGGTTTTAAAAAAAATTGCTCCGACATCATTTGTATTCTCTTATTTAGTTATATGAACTTTTTTGCCATAGTACTGCTTTTTCATTCATAAAATATGTGATAAATGTGTCTTCAATTGACTTGGCTGCTACAGATGCTTGTTTTTTTTGTCCACGTTGAAGATTAACAGTACCTGTTGATCTGTTCTTACCCCCATTTGTGTTTGACCGGTGCCAAAGCAGTCTTGATCTAATACAGCAAAGGGGATATATATTTCAACACGTTCTTTTCGAAGAAAATTATGTAAAACACAACTCGCCAATATTATTTTATTGATATTTTCTAATTTCAAGTTAATTGGCAAGTAAAATATTCTGAATCGTGCTGTCATAATACCAAACACATTTTCAATTATACGTCGCGCACGTAATAGTCTACAATTAAAAATTCTTCTATCTTTGACTATATGGCTTCAACAAATCGTTTCTCAAAGCAAATACTTCATCTACAACAAATACAAATGGAAGTAAGGAAGTACTGCTATTACATCTTGAATCTTCGGGTATTTTTAATGATTTAGCAGTCAGTTCGTGGTAAAATGTTGCATTTTCTAGAACTCCACCATCAGAAATTCTTCCATTTGTGCCAAAACTACACATGATAAATTTGTAGTCTGCATTAGCAATGGTCATTAATACCTGAAGTATTCTTACCTCAAGACTCCGAAAATGTATCTGAAGTTGCAAAGCGTCTTCCTTCAAATACCAGTACATCTCATACCAGTTCAAATAGTCGTGAAACGTTAACTTCATTTACTCCAAGAACTAAAAGCCCAAAACGTAAGACAGATGATATTTTAGAAAAGGCATTTAAGCAATTGGATATGTCGGAATATAGTTTCGATATCATTGGGAAAAATATAACCTACAAACCTACAAGTTGCCACAAGACACGGCGGTTATAACAGAAAAACTTATAAATGACATATTGTTTGAGGCTCACATAGCCAATATTACACGTTATTCCAAAGTGCATATAGAAGATGCACGTTTTCAAGCACCTGTTGCTCACTATTCTGGGAACGTTGCCTACTCTCAGAATTCTCAAGATAATACACCTAGCCAATTCAATGCCGCATTTGGATCTAATTTGTCGACTTTTTCATACGATGCTAATGTGTAATAGTTATTTGTAACATTTGGTGTGAATAGTTATACTGAATAATAAATATTTTTCAACTTACCTTGAGATATTCTTTTTTCAAAACTCGGCCAATATTGCAAAATTTTAAGTTTTCATAAGTACATCCTGTTACAATATATCTTAAAGTCGCAGTGAGTCGTTCATGTGGTGAAATTGATTCACGCAAATTTGTATTTTTTTTTCTTTATGACGGGCCAAACTAAACTCAATAACTCTAAATAAATTTCCTTGTCCATACGCAGATAATTGTACCAATCATTACTTTCGGTCATCAAATTTCTATGGCTTAATGAATCTCTTTGAAGTAGCCAACTTTTTACCCATTTAGATCTTTTTTTCCTTGATTTCTTTTTAATAGCTAATGACACCGCCATATCAATAACCTGCTTTCAATTCATTTTTTGACCAAACTGAATTTTATTTTCACGAAAGTTTATATGCATTTTGTTCAAAACCGACAATGTTGCCCGTCCGGTTAAAATTGTTGTGTTTACTCGCAGTCTATGAGGGCCTTTAAATAGCATCAAAAATGTAGACGTTTTAAATAATCTTTTAAGTCAGCGGTGGCGGAACACGTGCTAGAAACGAGACATCAAATTTTCTTGTTTGGTTAATGCTTCTAATTACTATTAGCGAAAAATTAGGGAATCCATTCAAATAATTACAAATCTTTTTAATATTAACCAAAATTTTATTTTTTTTTCCCGGAGTTTTGAAAACTAGTTTTTATCGATCAGAGGCCGGTCTATAAAACCGAAATTTTTCGGCGCAATCAATCAGTTTTTTCCAGACTTTGCGACGTGTGATGAAAGCTCAGCTTGTGTGATAACAACAACACGGGAAATTATCTAGAATAGAAAATTGTAATACAAATGCAACCCGTGGAAACCTGTATTCTACAATAAAATTATTGCTTAGCATTTACTAAGTATTAGTGACAACGCTGCTTTTAAAATCCTAGTGTAGACGTGAATTTTTGTTATTCAAGTACTTATACTTCTTAGTTTTTTTTTAGTTTTCTTTTTTTCCATTTTACTTTTCTGAAAATGATTTAAGAAACAATCATGTTTATTGTGATCTCTAAAAAATGCACTTAAAGATCTTGGCAACGAGAAACTTTTTTATTGATAACACAATACGATGTTGTTGACGCAAGAAATTTTGTTTTAAAACACGAGTAGTTGAAGCTTATTTTTTTACTACAACGTACTATTTTTACACATAAAAAAATAAAATTTGAATGTTTTCACTAAATCAAACCAGAATTAGTATTTATTATAAACGGAAAGAAAGCAATTTAAATTGTTATCGTCAGGTAAACTGAAAGCAAATGAACTAACAAAAATAATTAAACGTTTAAAAGAACTTACAAGTTATTATAAAATTATAATAAGTGAAAGATAAATGTCAAAAATTAAAAAAGTTAAATTAAATCTGACATTAAATACACAGCCATAGATGATATGAAATGAAAAATGAAAAAATTAACCAACTAAGAGAATTTTTACATTCAATTTTATAATTAAAATGAATATTAAGATAAATAGAATTAATGACATTAATTAGATCATCTAAAAAACAATGCAATCATATCTAAACCAAAAACTAATTATATTAGAAAAAGGAGAATTAGAAAGGATTTTATTTTGAATATTATTCATGAAGATTTTAACAGCAAGAAGTAAAATATTAGATACCATAGCTAAACCAGATGATTGAGAATAAAAATTATTAAATTTTAAAAATCGAAAAAAAAACAAATATCTAAAAAACAAATAACAAAAAAAAGTATCCAGAGAACCATTAGAAAAAAGCAAATTACGAATAAGAGAAATACATTCTTCTGGAGGACAAGACGAATTGGGATGGAAAGTTTATGTATTTTAAATTTAACAATACATTCTATTCTCAATCAACTGGCTTACATGTTTTAACCTGCAGGAAAAATCTAAAAGCACCGAATATGTACTAAAAAAATTACATTTTGCTGTGTCAAATGAATGTAGCATAATGATAACTCAACTTTTAAGAGCAGTTATAATTAAACTAATTTAAATAGTTTTTTTTTATCTAAATATTGTTAACTATTAATAAAATTATGTGTACGTTTTTAATTAGATAAATATACATTTTTGAAACAGATTTAATTTTAAGTTATAAAAAATTATATATATATATATATATTGGTAAAGTGTATAAAGTGACTTCCATTCCAGATATATATCGAACGTTGTCACTTCATATATAACGTAGTCACTTCCGATTTCGGAAGTGACAACGTTTCGCCTTGTTTTCAACGGATTTAGACACTAGGGGGCATCAGAAGCCTAAATTCAAAATTTGTGTTGGAAGTCACTATGACACTTTATACCCGTAAAAAGTGTCCGTTAGTTCAGGGTATATCCGCTAGCGCTGATGATGCTTGATATATGCAGGTACGGACTGTTCGATGTGACTTCTGTTATTTAAAAGATTACTTGTTACTTCCGACATGCGGCAACGTTGGAAGTAAAGCATAGCGTCAATAAAACTATAAACACGTTTTAACCCAAATTTAGGGTCTGAGTAGCCGCTTTAAAACGTATCCACATTAAGAAAAGATAAATGCTAAAATTTACAAATGAAATTTCTTAAATATTTCAGTACTAAAGAATAATAAAAAAATAATTTGTTAGACAAAATTATAATACGTAATAAAATTAACTGTTGTAACGTTTGTTGTGTAAAAATGGTTTTGAATAAATTCGGTGATTTCATACTTAATTTATGTTAGAAATAACAATAAATTAATGACGTGTTTTAGAATTGTTACACGAATCAATGTTTTTAATAACTTTATTTTCAATTAATTGCAAGATTAATAAAATTTATTACTTAGTATTGTGTGATTAAAACAATAAAATTAACCAAACGAGTCTAATTATAATCTATTTTTATTATTGGTACTTTTATAATACGTCTACTTATTCTTGCTTATTTATTTACAAAATAGAAACTAATATCTTAAAATTCAAAATTATAGAAATTTGAAAGAACACAAAGTCAATTGAAATAAGCTTTCATTATGTTTTATTGTTTGTTTAATGTAGTTTTCATACGACACTATATGAAAGACGTCAATTTCACACTATTAAGTACGCATGAAAGTTGACAATTACATTCATCTGTCAAAAACCCTTGCGATATTATAACGCACAATTATAACGTAACAGTTTGCTTTTATCAAGTATGTTACTATTTCGTTTATCTGAAATAAGTGCTCAAAAACGTCAAAAAAATTTTGCGAAATTGTGACCTATAAACGAGTTTTTAAAATACTTAAGTTACTGTCGTAGGAAAAATACTGTACAAAACCCGCTAGAAAGTGTCTATCGTTTGCTCGTGAGATTTCCGCACTCGGCTAGCGCCTTGTGCGTCGAAATTCTCACTAGCACGATATCACTCACTTTCCATGCTCGTTATGTATATACTATTACATAATGCTGATAGTTTAATAATTTTATTTTTACACTTTTAATTTAAACTATTTTGTTTTGTTAAAATTATTGGCAATTGTAAAGCTTTTGAAATAATTACATAAAGGAATTTTGGTTAAAAGAAAAGGTTACACAAAAAGTAGCTGTCTGTCTAGGTAGTACCTGTATCTAACAAAACGATTGCGTCGGTTGTAACTGTTTCTTTATAATAACATAAAAATTACCTTAAATTAAAAAAATCTTTTTCATAGTTTTTACTCGTCTTAAACAAAAAATAAAATCGTTTGCATATTTAGTAATAATGAATTATTTAGATAATTTAATAATTTTTATCACTGAAGAGTGATATTGTTAAAAACGCTCTGATAAGAACTAATAAAAGCAAAAAAGAACATCTACTGACACATTACAATAAAAATAAGCGACCAAAATGCAACGGTAAAGTAGATTTGACGCCAGAACATCTGGTTGACACTGTGCAAATAAAACTAGTTAAACTTGTAACTAGTCTTCAGTTTAGATAACTTATTTAAAAAAAAAGTTAACAAAAAACATTACATTTAAAACTAAATTAAATTAACAGGATAATTATTAGCGTTTTTTTTTTAAATTTGTGTAAATCCTGTATTATGTAATTTACGTATAAAGAGTAAAACAATTCTTTTTATGTATTATAATGTACACTTAATTTTTGTATAATTTTTAAGTAACAAAAGGGCGTCTGTTTTGTCCAATACTTATAAAAAAATGTATTAACGTTCAAAATGTCAAACATCTTGCCAGGGCCTCCTTGTGCTATAAGGCAACACGACCACTGCTCACGAGTGCTATGTACTTTGGGGCTCCCTTACTTGAAATTCGGATAAGAGATCTTACATAGTTAATAAATCTTAATACAATATATGAATACTAACAAACTTATGTTATAATTTTTATTAAATACTATAAAATCAAATTAAAGTTAAAGCTAAAAGTAGTAAACAAAAAAAACACAATGTAATAAAACACGAATAACTTTTACGGAAGTCAAAACTAATATTAAAAAGTTTTACACGTTTTTGTGATTAATTTAAATACTACTCTGCTAATGTTTTGGTTGGTTATGTTGATTAAGATTTAAAACAAGAAATGTTAATTGATTGTTTAATAGTTTTATGTCAATTATATGCTAAAGATCGAGTTTATAAATGTATGACGAGATACGTTTTTATAAAATTAAGAAATCAAAACTTATTTAAAAAAATAGTTTATTGCAATGCCGTTCAAAAGATAACTTTTAAAGTAATAAAATGCACCGGCTTATTGTATGTAGTAAAATTAAGGATTAACCTGACTAAAGATTAAAGAATGAATCATTTCACAGTAATGTGAAATTAGTAGAATATGGACGACGCAACCTTGAACTTTCACTTTCACTGACGTCATTACTGACCTCGGCGGAAACGTATGCGAGGTATTTCTGGGTGTGAGTCATCGTTTGATTATGTAACTAATTTTTCCCATGAGTCATACTTTTTCCACATTTTTTCTTTCTCACACATTTTTTCTCTCTCTCACAATGAATTTTTTTCTCTCTCTCTTACAGCGATTTTTTTCTCTCTCTGACAGGAATTTTTTTCTCTCTCTCTCTCACATTGTTACGTCATCGCATAACTGGTAATTTTTATGCGTTATCAAGTCTTATGATTCGAGCGAGAGAGATGATATTTTTATTTAAAAAAAGCTGTTAGTGTACCTGGATTCGAACCCGGGCTTCTTCGATTAGGAAGCAACTATTCTACCACTACACCAATGCCATTGTTAAGTTTAAACCGTCAATTATAAGTAAGATGGTGAATTTAAAATTTAAGAATTATTTTATAAAAAGTAATACTAAAATAGCGGAAAAATTTAGATAAATGTGAAACTTCTAAATTACTTAAGCACTAAAAATAAAAGAGTATAGAAAATAATTTTTAAAATTTAGATTTTAATGTGCAAATAATTTAATAATAGTAATTTTGATTAAGAAGCAATAAAGTTGTAAAAACTGAAAACTAAACTAACTAAAAAAAAAATAATTAAATTAATTTGCGCGTTTATCTTTCAAATTCAAGTTTTAATGTTTTGAAAAATTATGTGATATACATATATCTATCAAAATTCTAAATAAAGCATAATTTTATATCGTCAACATTCATGTTTTAAAAGAAATTTTAATTATGGGAAAATAATATTAATAAATGAATTCAAATAAGTAAAACAGAAAAACAATGTACCTATAGTATTTATTTCAAATTTAGATTTCAATGTGCAATAAACAATAATAAATAGCTTTATATTAAGAAGTAATGAAAAAACTGCAAAACAACGAAAATAATTTGCACGTTCAAACTAAAGTTAAATAACTATGATACAAATCTATCAATATTTTAAATACAGCACAATTTAAGTCGTAAACGATTCATGAATTAAAACGAGATTTTTTTAGAGAAATGTGAAACTTCTAGATTACTCAAGCACTAAAAATAAAAGAGTATAGAAAACAGTTTTTTAAAATTTAGATTTTAATGTGTAAATAATTTGATAATAGTACGTTTGACTAAGAAATAATGAAATTGTAAATCTGTAAAACAACTAAATTAATTTGCGAGTTTATTTTTCAAATTCAAGTTTTAATGTTTTCAAAAATTATGTTAAATCATAATTGTAATATATATCTATCAAAAGTTTAAATAAAGCATAATTTCATATCGTCAACATTCATGTTTTAAAAGAAATTTTAATTATGGTAAAATAATAAATGAACTCAAATAAGTAAAACAGAAAAACAATGTACCTAGTATTTATTTTAAATTTGGATTTTAATGTACAATAAATAATAATAAATAGTTTTATAGTAAGAAGTAATGGAAAAACTAGAAAAGAACGAAAATAATTTGCGCGTTCAAACTAAGTTAAATAATAATTATGATATAAATATATCAATATTTTAAATACATACATTTAAATCGTTAACGATTCATGAATTAAAACAAATTTTTTTAATTAAGTAAAAATAATACTCATAAATGAATTCAAATAAGTAAAACAAAAAACAATGTTGTACTTATTTAAAATTATTATTTTAATGTGCAAATAATTTAACAATAATAGTTTTAGATTAAGAAGAAATTAAAAAAAAACTGCAAAACAACAAAATTAAATTGCGAATGAATATTACAAATTTAAGTGCAAGTGTTTTTAAACTAACATAAACAACAATTAAGTTAAAATAATAAAAATAGGTTTTAATGTGTAATAATTCTACCGTAGTTTTAGATTAAGAATTCTTTAAACTGTAAACTAAAAAAAATTAAAGAATTAAATTGTACGTTAATTTTCCAAAACCTCAAGTATTAGGAATTAAAGATAAACAATAATTCTAATCTATATAAAGTTAAGTCAAAATAAAGTCGAAAAACAATTTTGAATAAGTAAAACAAAAAAAATTAAAAATTAACAACAAAGATACTTTTATGATGGCTAAATAAATTTAAAAACTGGTGACAAAATAGTTTTTAAAATTTTTCAGTTGGTAGTAAAAATAATTTTGAAATGGCGTAACAAATTTTTCAGTTGGTAGTAAAAATAATTTAGAAATGGCGTAACAAATTTAACAGTTGGTAGTAAAATATAGTTTTAAAATGGCGTAACAACTTTTACAATTGGTAAAAAATGTTTTTAAAAAGGCGGAATAATTTTTAAATTTTATATTAGTTACTTTAATCATAATAATTTACAAGAGCAAGAAAAAATTGATTCTTTTTAATTTACAAATTAGTAGCTAACAATAAAAATCATTTTGTAAAACTTTAAATAATACCTACGTTTTTGATAAACCTACTTAAGAATATAATTTATAGTTATAAAAACTAAAAATAAAACTATTTATTAAGTAATAAACTTAGATTCTGTTTAAAGAAAAGAAAAAACAAAACAATTACTTAAAAAAAATTCACTTACCCATATGCCACTAACTTGTTTTTAAATTTATAAATGTTAATTTAATATTAAAGAGCTCATTCGTACACATTTTAACACGAAGAAGACACAAACTATACTAAATACAATTAGAAATTTCTGAAAATCCCTACCTTCAAATTAATTTTTATTAATTATTGTATTGACTCATATGCAAAATCTTATTGAATCATAACTTTTCAAACTTAGAAATGTCGATATAGAAACAACTATTTTTGACAGAAGAAATCTATATAAATAAGAATGAATGTTGCGTAAAACTGGAGAACGGCTGGACCAATGCGGCTATTTTTTTTGTCATATGTTCCTTAAGGCACAGTTTTAATGAAGAGACAAAATGGAGTGGAAAATAGTAAACACAACATACACATACGTACAAACGAACTGTCAAACATTTGACGTAAATCGTCAACGTCAGTCTAAACAAAACAAAGACGCGTTTGGGTAATCTATGCCCCTGGAAAAAATCATCAAAGAAAATAATATTATCGTACGTGACATTCACCCTTAATTCTTCTGTGCGTGGGAGTTTCTCGGTTGTTTTTAATATTTTACTTCTCTTTAAAACTAGTTGTGTGCTCAGTGTGATTACGTTTAGACCCATGCCGCCAAAACGTAGGCGCAGTAATTTGGGTCGAAGAACTCGAAATGCTACAAACCAAGCAAATTTTCAATCTAATCGGACATCGCGTTTTTTTAGCGGCACACGGCTAGCAGTAAAAAATTTACTTAACAATGTGATCGAAGCAACAATTCTAAAAGGAAAATATAAGGGAGAGAAAATGTGTTGATACCCCGCATCCCAATGGTACCAACTGACGTAGGTACCATTTGAATTCAAACGACTGCAACTTCCAGTGCGACTTGCTTTTGCTATAACAATAAATAAATACCAGGGTCAGTCGTTGAGTGTTTGCGGCGTTAATCTTGAAAACTCATGCTTCTCTCGTGGACAGTTGCATGTTGCCTGCTCCCGCGTAGGGAAACCGTCAGATTTATTTGTTTACGCGCCAGGCAATATCGTATACCTACCATAAAGCATTAGATTAAATTTCATCACATTTGTAAAGTATTGCAGTGTACGAAATAGAAAACTTATTTTTGTAAGTAATCGTCGTTTATTGTTGAGACATAAATAACGTGATCACTCCGAAATATGTTTTATTTATTTAATTACCAAAACGTTTAGGAATTTATTTGTAACATATTGTTAATGCCGATGTAATTTACATGTAATTTCAAAACCAAGCAATTTCCATAGAACAAGATTTTTTTTTAATTTTAGATTGTGATAGTAACATTCAATTTAACCACTAACTCTGCAATTTGTTTTAATGAAAGCTCTAAAACATTGCTTTATATTTTAATTGAGTTTAAATCGTCAACACAATTTCCTTGTTCGTCTACTAAAAAAAGTTTGTACTTTTAAAAATGATCTTGTAACTATTATAGCAATAAAAACTTAAAATGCCACCAGTGTCTATACTAAAGCCATCTAAATAATTTGGGAGATCTTCATTTAGCACATAATTCCATATTTTATAATAAATAATAATAATTGAACGCGCTTATTCAAACGTTTTCGTAGCAGTACTACGGTAATTACAAATATGAGTCATACGTCATTACATAAGTAACAATGTAAAATTAAATTTTTTTATTATTATTTGAAACTCATGTTGTACAACGGCAGCGTTATTTGTACATTTTACCAAAAGACACAAAATTGCTATAAAACATACATATCTACAAGAAATTAAACGTAAATAAATGTATTAGTAATGCAGTTAATGAAGATCTAATTAACTAAACTTTTAAAACCAAACAATGTTGTTACAGTAAGAAACGTTTTTAGCAAAGACGATTATATAATGTAATTAATAACTCAATTTTTAAGACTAAAAAAAAAACTTCATAAAAATAACAATTGTAGCTAACGTCGAAACTAAACGACATTATTGAAACAATAAAGTTTTTTTGAGTAACATTATTTTGTATTTTATTTGTCAACAAAAATTTTGATGGACCCGTTAAAACTTGTTTTATATAAAATTTTTCTAAAAACACAATTTAACAAAGTTTTTGCAATGTCAGCTAATTTAAAAACTACTGCTTTAAAAAAATTAATACACCTTTCTTTAAGCTGGTGAAATAAAATTCCTAATAAGATATGTCTACGTTTCTTTTACATTAGTATTACAAACTGTGTACATCAGTCTGTAAATATTATAACGTTACAACTGCTTAAAATTAAAAGCAGACATTGCAAGAACATATTTTTTACAGTTGTATTTTATCTACTAAATCAAAGTTATTCGAAAATCATACATAAAGAAATATATTTTTATAAGTACAGAACACGTTTAAAAATAGTGAATAAGTTGAAGACTTATTTTACACCTCAACTAGACAATGTAGAAAAATGTGGTTATTTTCACAATTTTATTGAAAATGTAGTATACTACTTAGCTAATAAATGGCTAACCAAATGAAAATATTAATCATTTTTGTAATAAACACGTGATTACTAACCAATAAACTTTTAAGTTAATGATTTACTGAAAGAAAGAAAAAACATTTTTAACAAAAACAATTTCACAATTTAAGATTCAAAAATTAATTAAAATCATGTTAAATAGAAAATTTTGCTTGCAGTTTGTAATTACAGTGAATAACAATGTAGTTAATGACTAAGTTTTTCAAATTAAGGAACGCCACGCAAATATTTTAAGCGAAAACTAACTATTAATTTTATTTTGAAACGATTATAATTAGATATATAATTAGATTAGATATGCTGTAATCTCAAGAAAAATAGAAACTTATGAAAAATTGCTAAAAGTTGCAAGAAAAGCAATAGGAATTTACTGGAGTCATTAGAAATGATTGAAGAAAAAACGTTTCTCAATGTTAATAATTAAGAAATCATACTGTAATAGAAAACTTATTGCGGATAACTACAATCCAATTAAAGACAAAATTTCTAAAACTAAGAAACGTCACAAAATGTTTTTAACAAAAACTATTTAGCAATTTAGTTTTTTGTTCAAATAATTAAAATTAGATACTCTACAATCTCAATCAGCAAACAAATAAATAATTTTTTTAAGATATACCTACAATAAAAGCAATAAATGTACTTAAATTATTGAAAATTAAAAAAAAAAAACTTTTTCCAAATAGATATCAAATTGTTTAAATAAGTAAATGTTACAATGTTACAACTACTAAAAACTTTAAACAAAATTTTGAAAGAACAAAAAAAAGGAAACTATTTAGAGAATATCTGTGTTATAATAAAAATTGTTTTATGAGAAATGGTGTTATTGTTTGATTAAAAATTTAAAACTTGCAACCTTTTGAACGGGGTCTACGTTCTTCTTCGTCAGGTAATAAATCACAATCACAAATATTTCGAAACATTTTATTGTAAATAACATCGTGGTTCTAGTTTCACCATTCGTTCAAAATTAAATAACTAGTTTAAAAGATCGTAACTAAGAAAAAAAGAAATCACTTTAATTATACAGGACAATCATTTCAAAATGTTTTGATTTGACGTGTTTTAATATTAACAAATGTTAAATCGAATAAACTTAAATCTGTTTAAACAATATAACCGATATCTAGTTTATGTACTCAGAATTTTGTAATGAAAAGTAGCTTCGAGATATTCACAAAGTAAAAAATTGTTTTTCCACTACTAGTTGTATACGCTTGCATTATTACGTATAATAGAAGGCCGTGAAGTTGTACTTTTTTAAGCGCAGGTAAATAATATTTCATTATTAACTAGTAGTTAATAATGAACACATTTACATTTTCTGATAATACTACAACAGTTTCAAAGAAAAAAAGTTTACGAAACTGGGTACCAAGAGCAAGAGATTTTATTTAATGCTAATTTAAGTTTTCAAATCGCTCAATTAATAAATTAATTTGATTTTAAAAAGTAAGTTATTTGAAGTTCGCGCTTAATTAAATGTGAATATTATTAAATTAAATATGTTTTAGATATAATCAATGCTTAAAATAATAATGTTTTTAAACAATTTAAACAACTTTAGCAATAAAAACTTACGTTATCTGTTTATTTTTGTGTTTTAAATCACAATTAAGAATTATGTCAAAATTAATTCTATTAAACTAATGACAACTGTCAGAATCGCTGACTTGATTTTTAATTTAAAATTAATATCTTAAATTTTAAATTCTATTTAGTAACAGGTAGAAAGGTTTTAATAATTCTAGTAGTGGAAAAAATTGTATATATAACACGGTTGAGAAGTTCATTATAACCTGCGCGATTTATATCCCTCGACGCTTCGCGTCTCGCGATATAATCTATCGCTTAGGTTATAATGATGCACTTCTCAACCTTGATATATAATATACTATTATAATTTCAATTTTTCTTTTGTTTAATGTAATCTTAAAAACATATTTCGTTCCATGCATTCACTACTGTAAGCCGTTATTTAAATATTATAATACGTTTTTACAATTTAAGAATTATTAAACTTAAAGTTTAGCTCTGTGGGTACCTAAGTAACGTTTAAATTTCTACACAAAGTTAATGTTACGAACAATCATTATTGAAATCAAACTTCATTAAAAATAGAAAAAAGTTACAAAGCTCACTTAATACGCAAAGTAATACTCATAGATGCATTGTAACTTAATCTATTTAAAAAAAAAAAATACGAACACATTCATTTATAAATTTACTATGTACATACGCAGTGACGCAAAATGCGTGGGATCAAGTTAAATTTCCCGCTACAACATTTATTAAATGTTGTTATCTTAAGTTGTTAGCCATGTATTTAAAAGTAAATAAATAAATTCATGAAGGATACGTCGCAACTTTTAAGAAACACAAACCGAAGCCAATTCGTTTCCAATCCGCAGTGGCGGACAACTAAAAGCTATAACAGGACTACTTCTTTTAACATCAACTATGAAAACTTTATTGTCTACGCCAAAGACTCTTGGAATAGTTATATTACCCGTTTTATATAAATTAATTTATTAACATAAAGTGTAAGCCCGTTTTAGTAGTTATTTTGCGACTAACTGCTTTCTTATATTTCATAAAAATTGCAAACAGCATAACAGACAATTCTTGTTTACCTGTGTAAGCTTATTCTAAGCTTTTTTCTTCTGCTATTACTATGTCAATTAAAACTGCATAAACCACCATTCCAGCAAATAATAAATTACCTTCAAACAAGATTTATTTCAAATATGTATTAAAATTAAATTGCGATACACAACTTGTTGTAATCCACAGTCAGACAAAATCTTTGCTTTAAATAAAATGACACGCACTAAGTCGCTTTGATGAATTTTTTTTTTAAATAGATTAAGTTACAATGCATCTATGAGTATTACTTTGCGTATTAAATGGGCTTTGTAACTTTTTTCTATTTTTAATGAAGTTTGATTTTAATAGTGATTATTCGTAACATTAACTTTGTGTAGAAATTTAAACGTTACTTAGGTACCCACAGAGCTAAACTTTAAGTTTAATAATTCTTAAATTGTAAAAACGTATTGTAATATTTAAATAAAGGTTTACAGTAGTGAATGCATGGAACGAACTATGTTTTTAAGATTACATTAAACAAAAGAAAAATTGAAATTATAAACAATTTTTTTACTTTGTGAATATCTCGAAGCTACTTTTCATTACAAAATTCTGAGTACATAAACTAGATATCGGTTATTGTTTAAACAGATTTAAGTTTATTCGATTTAACATTTGTTAATAATTAAACACGTCAAATCAAAACATTTTGAAATGAGTGTCCTATATAATTAAAGTGATTTCTTTTTTTCTTAGTTACGATCTTTTAAACTAGTTATTTAATTTTGAACGAATGGTGAAACTAGAACCACGATGTTATTTACAATAAAATGTTTCGAAATATTTGTGATTGTGATTTATTACCTGACGAAGAAGAACGTAGACCCCGTTCAAAAGGTTGCAAGTTTTAAATTTTTAATCAAACAATAACACCATTTCTCATAAAACAATTTTTATTATAACACAGATATTCTCTAAATAGTTTTTCTTTTTTTTTGTTCTTTCAAAATTTTGCTTAAAGTTTTTAGTAGTTGTAACATTGTAACATTTACTTATTTAAACAATTTGATATCTATTTGCAAAAAAGTTTTCTTTTTTTTTTTAATTTTCAATAATTTAAGTACATTTATTGCTTTTATTGTAGGTATATCTTAAAAAAATTATTTATTTGTTTGCTGATTGAGATTGTAGAGTATCTAATTTTAATTATTTGAACAAAAAACTAAATTGCTAAATAGTTTTTGTTAAAAACATTTTGTGACGTTTCTTAGTTTTAGAAATTTTGTCTTTAATTGGATTGTAGTTATCCGCAATAAGTTTTCTATTACAGTATGATTTCTTAATTATTAACATTGAGAAACGTTTTTTCTTCAATCATTTCTAATGACTCCAGTAAATTCCTATTGCTTTTCTTGCAACTTTTAGCAATTTTTCATAAGTTTCTATTTTTCTTGAGATTACAGCATATCTAATCTAATTATATATCTAATTATAATCGTTTCAAAATAAAATTAATAGTTAGTTTTCGCTTAAAATATTTGCGTGGCGTTCCTTAATTTGAAAAACTTAGTCATTAACTACATTGTTATTCACTGTAATTACAAACTGCAAGCAAAATTTTCTATTTAACATGATTTTAATTAATTTTTGAATCTTAAATTGTGAAATTGTTTTTGTTAAAAATGTTTTCTTTCTTTCAGTAAATCATTAACTTAAAAGTTTATTGGTTAGTAATCACGTGTTTATTACAAAAATGATTAATATTTTCATTTGGTTAGCCATTTATTAGCTAAGTAGTATACTACATTTTCAATAAAATTGTGAAAATAACCACATTTTTCTACATTGTCTAGTTGAGGTGTAAAATAAGTCTTCAACTTATTCACTATTTTTAAACGTGTTCTGTACTTATAAAAATATATTTCTTTATGTATGATTTTCGAATAACTTTGATTTAGTAGATAAAATACAACTGTAAAAAAATATGTTCTTGCAATGTCTGCTTTTAATTTTAAGCAGTTGTAACGTTATAATATTTACAGACTGATGTACACAGTTTGTAATACTAATGTAAAAGAAACGTAGACATATCTTATTAGGAATTTTATTTCACCAGTTTAAAGAAAGGTGTATTAATTTTTTTAAAGCAGTAGTTTTTAAATTAGCTGACATTGCAAAAACTTTGTTAAATTGTGTTTTTAGAAAAATTTTATATAAAACAAGTTTTAACGGGTCCATCAAAATTTTTGTTGACAAATAAAATACAAAATAATGTTACTCAAAAAACTTTATTGTTTCAATAATGTCGTTTAGTTTCGACGTTAGCTACAATTGTTATTTTTATGAAGTTTTTTTAGTCTTAAAAATTGAGTTATTAATTACATTATATAATCGTCTTTGCTAAAAACGTTTCTTACTGTAACAACATTGTTTGGTTTTAAAAGTTTAGTTAATTAGATCTTCATTAACTGCATTACTAATACATTTATTTACGTTTAATTTCTTGTAGATATGTATGTTTTATAGCAATTTTGTGTCTTTTGGTAAAATGTACAAATAACGCTGCCGTTGTACAACATGAGTTTCAAATAATAATAAAAAAATTTAATTTTACATTGTTACTTATGTAATGACGTATGACTCATATTTGTAATTACCGTAGTACTGCTACGAAAACGTTTGAATAAGCGCGTTCAATTATTATTATTTATTATAAAATATGGAATTATGTGCTAAATGAAGATCTCCCAAATTATTTAGATGGCTTTAGTATAGACACTGGTGGCATTTTAAGTTTTTATTGCTATAATAGTTACAAGATCATTTTTAAAAGTACAAACTTTTTTAGTAGACGAACAAGGAAATTGTGTTGACGATTTAAACTCAATTAAAATATAAAGCAATGTTTTAGAGCTTTCATTAAAACAAATTGCAGAGTTAGTGGTTAAATTGAATGTTACTATCACAATCTAAAATTAAAAAATCTTGTTCTATGGAAATTGCTTGGTTTTGAAATTACATGTAAATTACATCGGCATTAACAATATGTTACAAATAAATTCCTAAACGTTTTGGTAATTAAATAAATAAAACATATTTCGGAGTGATCACGTTATTTATGTCTCAACAATAAACGACGATTACTTACAAAAATAAGTTTTCTATTTCGTACACTGCAATACTTTACAAATGTGATGAAATTTAATCTAATGCTTTATGGTAGGTATACGATATTGCCTGGCGCGTAAACAAATAAATCTGACGGTTTCCCTACGCGGGAGCAGGCAACATGCAACTGTCCACGAGAGAAGCATGAGTTTTCAAGATTAACGCCGCAAACACTCAACGACTGACCCTGGTATTTATTTATTGTTATAGCAAAAGCAAGTCGCACTGGAAGTTGCAGTCGTTTGAATTCAAATGGTACCTACGTCAGTTGGTACCATTGGGATGCGGGGTATCAACACATTTTCTCTCCCTTATATTTTCCTTTTAGAATTGTTGCTTCGATCACATTGTTAAGTAAATTTTTTACTGCTAGCCGTGTGCCGCTAAAAAAACGCGATGTCCGATTAGATTGAAAATTTGCTTGGTTTGTAGCATTTCGAGTTCTTCGACCCAAATTACTGCGCCTACGTTTTGGCGGCATGGGTCTAAACGTAATCACACTGAGCACACAACTAGTTTTAAAGAGAAGTAAAAATATAAAAAACAACCAAGAAACTGCCACGCACAGAAGAATTAATGGTGAATGTCACGTACGATAATATTATTTTCTTTGATGATTTTTTCCAGGGGCATAGATTACCCAAACGCGTCTTTGTTTTGTTTAGACTGACGTTGACGATTTACGTCAAATGTTTGACAGTTCGTTTGTACGTATGTGTATGTTGTTTTTACTATTTTCCACGCCATTTTTTTCTCTTCATTAAAACTGTGCCTTAAGGAACATATGACAACAAAAAATAGCCGCATTGGTCCAGCCGTTCTCCAGTTTTACGCAACATTCATTCTTATTTATATAGATTTCTTCTGTCAAAAATAGTTGTTTCTATATCGACATTTCTAAGTTTGAAAAGTTATGATTCAATAAGATTTTGCATATGAGTCAATACAATAATTAATAAAAATTAATTTGAAGGTAGGGATTTTCAGAAATTTCTAATTGTATTTAGTATAGTTTGTGTCTTCTTCGTGTTAAAATGTGTACGAATGAGCTCTTTAATATTAAATTAACATTTATAAATTTAAAAACAAGTTAGTGGCATATGGGTAAGTGAATTTTTTTTAAGTAATTGTTTTGTTTTTTCTTTTCTTTAAACAGAATCTAAGTTTATTACTTAATAAATAGTTTTATTTTTAGTTTTATAACTATAAATTATATTCTTAAGTAGGTTTATCAAAAACGTAGGTATTATTTAAAGTTTTACAAAATGATTTTTATTGTTAGCTACTAATTTGTAAATTAAAAAGAATCAATTTTTTCTTGCTCTTGTAAATTATTATGATTAAAGTAACTAATATAAAATTTAAAAATTATTCCGCCTTTTTAAAAACATTTTTTACCAATTGTAAAAGTTGTTACGCCATTTTAAAACTATATTTTACTACCAACTGTTAAATTTGTTACGCCATTTCTAAATTATTTTTACTACCAACTGAAAAATTTGTTACGCCATTTCAAAATTATTTTTACTACCAACTGAAAAATTTTAAAAACTATTTTGTCACCAGTTTTTAAATTTATTTAGCCATCATAAAAGTATCTTTGTTGTTAATTTTTAATTTTTTTTGTTTTACTTATTCAAAATTGTTTTTCGACTTTATTTTGACTTAACTTTATATAGATTAGAATTATTGTTTATCTTTAATTCCTAATACTTGAGGTTTTGGAAAATTAACGTACAATTTAATTCTTTAATTTTTTTTAGTTTACAGTTTAAAGAATTCTTAATCTAAAACTACGGTAGAATTATTACACATTAAAACCTATTTTTATTATTTTAACTTAATTGTTGTTTATGTTAGTTTAAAAACACTTGCACTTAAATTTGTAATATTCATCCGCAATTTAATTTTGTTGTTTTGCAGTTTTTTTAATTTCTTCTTAATCTAAAACTATTATTGTTAAATTATTTGCACATTAAAATAATAATTTTAAATAAGTACAACATTGTTTTTGTTTTACTTATTTGAATTCATTTATGAGTATTATTTTTACTTAATTAAAAAAATTTGTTTTAATTCATGAATCGTTAACGATTTAAATGTATGTATTTAAAATATTGATATATTTATATCATAATTATTATTTAACTTAGTTTGAACGCGCAAATTATTTTCGTTCTTTTCTAGTTTTTCCATTACTTCTTACTATAAAACTATTTATTATTATTTATTGTACATTAAAATCCAAATTTAAAATAAATACTAGGTACATTGTTTTTCTGTTTTACTTATTTGAGTTCATTTATTATTTTACCATAATTAAAATTTCTTTTAAAACATGAATGTTGACGATATGAAATTATGCTTTATTTAAACTTTTGATAGATATATATTACAATTATGATTTAACATAATTTTTGAAAACATTAAAACTTGAATTTGAAAATAAACTCGCAAATTAATTTAGTTGTTTTACAGATTTACAATTTCATTACTTCTTAGTCAAACGTACTATTATCAAATTATTTACACATTAAAATCTAAATTTTAAAAAACTGTTTTCTATACTCTTTTATTTTTAGTGCTTGAGTAATCTAGAAGTTTCACATTTCTCTAAAAAAATCTCGTTTTAATTCATGAATCGTTTACGACTTAAATTGTGCTGTATTTAAAATATTGATAGATTTGTATCATAGTTATTTAACTTTAGTTTGAACGTGCAAATTATTTTCGTTGTTTTGCAGTTTTTTCATTACTTCTTAATATAAAGCTATTTATTATTGTTTATTGCACATTGAAATCTAAATTTGAAATAAATACTATAGGTACATTGTTTTTCTGTTTTACTTATTTGAATTCATTTATTAATATTATTTTCCCATAATTAAAATTTCTTTTAAAACATGAATGTTGACGATATAAAATTATGCTTTATTTAGAATTTTGATAGATATATGTATATCACATAATTTTTCAAAACATTAAAACTTGAATTTGAAAGATAAACGCGCAAATTAATTTAATTATTTTTTTTTTAGTTAGTTTAGTTTTCAGTTTTTACAACTTTATTGCTTCTTAATCAAAATTACTATTATTAAATTATTTGCACATTAAAATCTAAATTTTAAAAATTATTTTCTATACTCTTTTATTTTTAGTGTTTAAGTAATTTAGAAGTTTCACATTTATCTAAATTTTTCCGCTATTTTAGTATTACTTTTTATAAAATAATTCTTAAATTTTAAATTCACCATCTTACTTATAATTGACGGTTTAAACTTAACAATGGCATTGGTGTAGTGGTAGAATAGTTGCTTCCTAATCGAAGAAGCCCGGGTTCGAATCCAGGTACACTAACAGCTTTTTTTAAATAAAAATATCTTCTCTCTCGCTCGAATCATAAGACTTGATAACGCATAAAAATTACCAGTTATGCGATGACGTAACAATGTGAGAGAGAGAGAAAAAAATTCCTGTCAGAGAGAGAAAAAAATCGCTGTAAGAGAGAGAGAAAAAAATTCATTGTGAGAGAGAGAAAAAATGTGTGAGAAAGAAAAAATGTGGAAAAAGTATGACTCATGGGAAAAATTAGTTACATAATCAAACGATGACTCACACCCAGAAATACCTCGCATACGTTTCCGCCGAGGTCAGTAATGACGTCAGTGAAAGTGAAAGTTCAAGGTTGCGTCGTCCATATTCTACTGAAATTATATACCGTAGGTACTTAACATCAAATTTAGGTACTTTGAATGAAATTTAATAACTAAATCATTGCTTTCTACCTTTAATTACTGCGAACGTTTAAACAAACGTGTTAATGCTGACAAATAAAATAATAATTGTAACTTAAAAAAATTCTTGATCGTGTAATACGTAAATTTTAAAACTTATATGAAATGTTTTATTTATACATATATCATAGTAACATAATACCAATAAAAGATCCAGTCTACTAAATTAGAAATTGTTATTAACAAAAACTACAAATTATGACACTTTAATTTTGCATAAAACAAATTATAACAGTTAATTTGATTGCACAAGTTCGTTTTTATGAAATATTTATATCAAAAATGAGGGTTTGTGATTGTGTTATCTTATTGAAACAAAAATAAATACGAATACTGAAAACGAAGTTCTCATAAAAATAGTAAACTTTAAGAAATACGTATTTCAAAATACAACCATAAAAATAAGTGAAAACCAGTTAGGTAAAGTAAAATCTAAAAATAGAATATTGTACCCGAAAGGACAAAGAAAATAAAACCTTTCTCTTTCTTTCCTTAGTAATATGCAGGTTATACATGTCAACGTCGCTGGAAGTGAGAACGAGTTGCTTGTATCATATATATACTTTGCCGCCATGAAGTGACTACGTATCTTATATAAGTACGATAGTTATTTTAAATTTTTTTAAAACAATTATTTACCCCTCTTTTGAGAAACGTTTAATACCGTTTTAGTACATAGCATATATGCTATTAAAACGTTTTTAAGATAATTGGAAAACGTGGAAGTCAGGTAGCCACTTGTACATAACGGAAGTGACAGCTTAACACGTATCAATATATATATATATATATAAACCGTATACAAGTTTTGTCTATACGTGCACAGGATAATAATTGTTTTTGAATGTTATTATTGAAGCATTTTACAACTAAGTTTATAAAAACCAAAGATGTTTTTGTTACAAAAGTTGTTTACTTTTTTATTAAGAAACTGGTTGACAAAAGCTTCAAATTAATTTTAGAAATACATTTAAAAAAATCATCCATTATTAGTCGATTTTAAATTGTTTTTTTTAAATTATCGTTAAATTCTCAATTTATTTTGTATTTATTTGTATTTTCTCAGCCAATTAGAATGATGGCGTGTTATATGTAATATTTAATACAAGTTTTACTTGTAAATGTAAAATTAAGCTAAAAATAAATTTAACAGTGTTTTTAATCTAAAATTTGATTCCAAGTTATAGTAAATTACGTGTCACTAATTTAATTGTCAATAAATTAAAATTTTTCGGACGATAAAATTTTATCGCAGAATTTAAATTGTTACTAATTCCGGGCACAATAATTATTTATGTTGGTAATCACAAAAATCTTTTTGTTGCAATCGTTTAAAACAACATCGATTTACGCAACTTTGCAATAAATTTATAACAAATAAATTAATTTTTTTTAAATATGGGACCTTGTCCCAGTTTGTTTGTTTATAACGACTATGATGACACACTAAAATGTACAATTTGAGTCAATTATTATACACGTTAATTAAGGTTAGTAATTTGAACATAACGACGCTTGTGTAATACGTAAACGCAATAAAAACGTTAATTATTATTTTTGTTTAATTCTAAACTATGTTTGATAGAATTTTTAAACATTATTTTATTTTAGAAGCACTTATATTAATAACATATTTAAACAAAAAAATAATTGATAGTTCTCAACTATTCTGAATACTATTAAAATTTATTAAATTAAAACTTAAAATTGGTTTCGTAAGAACGGACAAACACGTAAATTGAAACGTGTCTGCAGTTTTATCCTTAAGCCAATCAGTCATCAAAGATCTCTCTTATTTACGCTATTTGGATTTGTCGATCTTATCATTGTAAGTTAATTGCCACTTGAAATTTTGTTTCCGTGTGTTTAGCGTGATATAATTACATTTATATAATTTCGTGACACTTTTTTTAAGTTCTTAGTCTAATGTGTTTTAATTTAATTTTTTTTTGTTTTTAATTTTATTCCTTACTTGAGTACTAACAGTGTAAACTTATACAAAACTTTTATCATTTGTATCCATTAGATAAAAAAAACTTACTTTATATATAAATCTTGTATTTTTTTAAGGTATTGTTTCTCAAAGTAGACAGATGCATTATTTTCTTGACATATTTGTTAGTGCGTATCGTTTTTAATACTTCTTATTTTCAAAAACGTCTTCTTTTTCCATTTCACATATCAATAATTGAGTAGAAGCGACAAAGCGGCAAATACTAAAAATGTTAGTTTCTATACGTTATCTTATACCTAAAAGGCACGTACTGATTTTAAATTTACTAAAATAAAATGTAATTGTTTTTGTAATAAAAATATGTTTTTATTTAATTTTGTGAATAACAGTTTTTTTTAATAAACTTTCTTACATTTTGAACTTTAACATGAGAAGCCAACAAACTTTGTTGAATTATTTTTGTCAATAAGGACTTTTTAAACTGTTACAATTCAAACTTTACTATTTTGTACGCCAAAAACAAATTTACAAAAAAAGTATTGAGTTTTAGTTATGGACAGCAATTCCTGTTTTCGTTTAATAAAATTATTTTGAAAATGTGTTGTTTAACTTTATTAGCATAATTTATTATTATCCTTTACTTTCAAATGCTTTAATATTTATTTTAATTTTTTAATTAAGAAATATTTTAACAAAAAATTACGTTTTTAAATTTACGCAATAGAACCTTTGTTTATTTTTTTTATCCGAAGGCGTCACATTTATTTATTCAAACACAAATTTTCCGCTTAATTTCTCAGAAACTCAATGGTCTTTTTAAGCAAAAAACATAATAATGTTAACATTTTATAGTTTTAAGAGAATATATAATCCTAATAGAAAACAGTTTAATCATGGTTTACTTTGACTTTTGGGAAAATTATTAAAAAATCGGCATATGCCGTTAGCAAAATTAATCAAATATTGGAGAATTAAACACAAATTGCACCAATTAAAGAAAAATTATAATAAAGCGGACAATTAGTTAAAAAACTGGTATGGTCACCACATGACTTTCCTATAAGAAATGATGAAGGAATGTCTACATTTGTTTTAAGGTTATGTTGTCATAAAACCACTTTGAAGTGATATGTACACGTTCGTATTGACTTTCTAGCATGCTATAATTTTTTTCTTAACTTAACTTTTCTCCTCGTGTTGTCGATATTTAATAAATTGTTGCCAATGTTTTTTAGCCAAGAACTGCATATTTCCAAAACATTTCATGTAATAATACAAAGCTAAAGGCTTAACTTATGTATTAAAGTAAAAATTATGACGGTTGCTGTTCAAATACGCCCAAAATTAAAAATTTATCTAAACAATATTTGAAAAATACAAATAAAACAATGATTTGTATTGTATCCACTTCCTAGAGGTAACTATTTTAATGCATTTCATAATATAAAACAAGCAAAAGTTGTGATTATAAGCGCACAAAACATGAAATAAATATTGCTTTTTCCAAATGGTTCCATAGTGGCAGTTATTGGAACCCATTTTAGTTTACAGCTTTTTTCTTTCCTATAAGGTCGCAATTTTTTTTCAAAAAATTGTTATTGCATAATTTTACGTTTCAAGGTCTTCTGAATCAAAAAAATGTATTTTTGGGTGTTTGTGTGTAACGATGTACCGACGATCACTCTCGAACCAAAAGTCATTGAAATTTGGTATGGAGCTGGTTTTTCATATTTTAAAAAACAGAAAGTGGGTGTATTTGCCATTTTTTACAGTTTTTCTTATATAATTTTGTAAGTATGTAAATTATTCGAATTATTTTTATAGTTTCTTATAGAGTTAATTCTTCCTAACAATTTATTCAAATAAAACTTTTTTCTAACATTAACAGTTTATTAGATATTTGATTTATAATTTAAAGTAAATTCCATATATAACCCTAGGTTCGAATCTTGACTACAACAATTTATTCTTAGAAAAAAATTCCATATTTTGAAGGGAAGATACGTTAAAAAATAATTTTTCTCTATATTGTTTATACTGTGTGTCCCGGAAATTTTGAAGCATAAAGATGAACATAGGGAATTTGAAAATTCGCTTCATATGTCCCCAAAGTTTTTTTTAAAGTATTTCCAATATCAGAGCATATGAGAATGTATACCAGAGAATCTTTTGCGTAATAATTTTTAAAATTTAACAGCATGTAGCCGCAACTCAGGTAATTTAGGTAAGAGAAGAGCGCGCTAACAAACAATATAAGAACATTAATCAAACAATTAGAAAAATTGTCAAAATTGGTCAATTAACTTCTGATGTCAGGGATGCCAAATAGTTTTATTTGAAGACTAAACTATTAAAAGTCTTATCTGCAATAAAAGTTACACAACATAAAATTCATTGAATCACTCTCAAAATATTTAAAATCCTATATTCAAAAACAAAACAAAAACAATAATATAAAATTCAGTCAAGTTACTTAAAACTAAAAATAGAAACTTTTGTCATTTAAATTATTAAACTTAAAATTAAGATAATACCGGTATTTCTTTACATATAGTAAGAAAACAATATTAATATAGTTACTTTATATAATTGCAGTATGCAAATGTAATTTTGATATTAATTAGAGAAAAATTTTATTATTTAGTATTTAACAAGTTACGTTAAGATGCAAGTTATTTAACAAGAAGAAAACTTAAGTTGGTTGCTAAGGCAGTTTTTATCAACGAAAAGGAAGGTAGAGATAAGACAACTCACGCATACGGATCAAATTTCCAATAGAATGCAAGGTTGATGTCGTCCAAAGTTGAAATTGACGGGTAACCTTGGGAAATTTTCCATAAAAACGATGATGAAGCGTATTTTCTTTACGAAAATCGATTCGGATCGTTGGTATTTATTGTATTATTGCACATACCAAACCCATTAGCATCATTAAGATAATGGTAATTTAGTTAAAGGTAAAATCGAAATCGGTATATAAAAAAAAAGTCTAAAACAAATAGAAACTGGGAATTAGATAAACTCAACAAAATAGAAATAAAAGACATACCTGTATTATTAACACAGACTTTTTTTAATAAAGATAATGTAGATATTAGTTAAGATAAAGAAACTACATCACTTCAACAAATGAAGTACTACTTCTGTACTCCTCAGAGACTCAGTACCGAATGCATCTCAAGGTTGACAACGCCCTTGAAAAGTAAGAATTCCACAGAATAAAAGTAAAGGAAGGTTTACACGCAAATTTAGTTAAACTAATACAGATAATTTAAAATCAAGTAATAACAGTAACGGAAACGTTACAAGCAAATATTCAAAACATTTTCAAAAATGTATCGCGTAGTACAAAGCTTAGTTTAAAATACGGATGTAAAGAACATATGAGTGGGTCACTTTGGTGTAGTGACATAAATCACACGAGTAGTTCCAAATACCGAAAAGATTACCAAAATATGAAGACATTATTCAAATTGTCTGAAATTTTGTATCAAGTGTATTTTGAAGTCACTGATTAAGAATCTTTACTCAAAACTTTAAAAAACCAAATGGCGGATCCAATATGGTAGACAAATATTTTTAAAATTGTCATATTTTATTAAAATTTCGTATATAGGATATTTTCAGGTCGCTGATTACGAATTTTTAAAAAAATTTAAAAAAAAGTGGCGGATCCAATATGACACAATCATTTTATAAATGGTCATATTTGTATGAAATTTTGTATATACAGTAATTTGAGGTCGCTGATTAAACATTTTTACTTAAAATTTAAAAAAAAAACAAACTAGCGGATCTGATATGGTGGTCTCAAAATAATGACATTTTTTTAAATTATAGTATTGGCAATCTTATAATTCTGATTTTATACACAAGTTTTACTATTTACTTTTCTACTTCAATATTCGTGGTCTAACGTATGCACGGATTTGTCGTTGCTGCTTAGCATTTCATAGCTCGGCATTTTTTTTTTCGAGTAAGATCGGTGGGAAATGGTGAAATTTCGTTGTAGTCGTTTTGTTTCGGGTATGCTCGATTTGCAATCGTATTTGGTTAGTCTAGAAAGATCTTATTGGTGGTGTAGGCATTGACCAATTTTTTGCGTTTATGAATATTGGCGACATAAATAGTCAAGTGATTTATGAACATCACACTCAAAGTATTATGACGAGAAGACATTGCAAAATCCTTATGTAAAAACCATTTGGAGAAAAAACTGGAGATCGACAATACAGGAAGATGTGCATACTGCTCAAAAACAAAGAACTGGAAGACACAATCACAGTACAATTCCTGCTAAAAGTACATCTGTGGAGAACATATGTTTAAAATATATAGCTTAAGTGCTAAAACTGAAGATAGCTTTCTTGATAGTGATGACTGAGAAACTAGATGAGTTACGTTTAGACAGCTTATTTTAGTCTATAGTTTCAATGTTGTCAAAAAATGTTTTAGTTTTATTTTTTAATATTTTTGAATAAAATAGAAAGAAACCAAATGTTTTATTGGCATATTTTGTAAAAACATAACGCTATTCACTTGATGGGGCGCAATGTATAACGAATACTCGAAAGTTTGTGGCGCGGTTGAACCGACCGGCGTGCGACGGATGACGAAACTTTAGAAGGCGCGACCAATATCGAGTTAATTAACAATAGCCTAATTTGTTCAAAAATTAAGCTAGATCAATTTTTTTAACAATATCTTATTCCTTCAAGTGTTGAGAATACACCATGGTTTTTTTTAAATTTTTCCATTAACGGTTAATATAAAAAAAAATATTTTATGTGAAGTACTTATTTTAGATGCCGCGCATGCATCCCAAAATTGCCACGCGGATGCCTACTTTCAGCGTTCATTTAAAATTATTGGCAATAGCGATAGAATCGCAAAAAACTATTTTATTGTAAATTTCCTCCTCTTTAAGTCTTTTGAGTTATTCGCAAAAAAGTAAATACTTTTTTTTCATCTTAATTTGTTTATAACATTTGCAATTTTTTATCTCCTAAAAACATTTTTTTTAGACGTCATTCCAAATCTAATGAACTTGAACTTGGCTAATTCTTACATACATCAACTTAAAACAGGCGTTTTTCATATCTATTTAACAATGTTGTCAAGTCAATATTGTATAGTGTATGTATGATTTTGTTATTTAGTATATACATTGTTACGCTGGTTTTCATGTAACAAAAAAAAGTAAGCGGCGGCTAGCACAGTTGTTCTTTGAGATGGGTTTGCAGGCTTTGTGAAAAAGAACAAATAACACGATAAAAGTGATAACAGGAAATATATTTATTTTATTACAGACAGTAGTCAAAGAGGGCGAAGAAGGTACATAAGTATAATTATATAGATTTTCAAAACACTAGTACATGGGTGGATATTACAGACAAGTATAAGTTGCGCTTTCGACTGGGCAATACGTCGTACAGTGACCTAGTCGGTGTAACTTTTACACTTAAAGAAAGAGTGATTTTACATTCTTAAATTACAAAAGTACGAAAATTCAAGGTCTAGAAAACCAAAGCGCACTAGATAATAATATGACAGAGTAAAAAGGTTTTAAACATTAATTGTGATTAAAACCTAGTATGTACGTATGGTTCACTGACCACCAACTATTAAAAATTAAAGTAAAAATGTAATACTTACAGCTATGTTTTATTCAGTAAGGGATTAGCTAATTTCGTACCAGTATTATCTAAAACTCTATTTAAATTTAACACAAAAGAAAACGTACATACGGCGTTATCACAAATAAATCCTGTTTTTAATTCATACGATTACTAAAAAAGGCGAATGCAGAGAGCTTCCTTTTAATTAACATCGCAACTTGGCTAATTATTTCTTCTAATATGATTGTGTTCAATTCTTTGAACCTCAACGACGTGACATCATAGAAATTTTCAAATTGCAACAGATGCTTATCAACTCCACAGATAAGGAACAAAAATGAAGGTGTGAAAACCCGATAAAGAATCAATTTAAACCTCCAATACAAAAAAATTATAACAACTTACCCCTAATAGGCTTTTGCTCAAATAGATACAAAACTCGACCGTATATTCACGTAGAATTGCGTGAAATAACTTAATGATTGGGCGTAGACACCGCTAAATAAAGTTTTTTTGAGAATTGAGAATTTAGCAGTAAAGCGTGTCGAGGATAAATCTTATATTAGAAATTTTTTAATATACCACATTTTTAACATAACATGTTTTCCAGGTCTCTAGTTCTATTGAAAGTATTTTTGCACATTTAATAAATTTATAAAATTAATAATTAAAGAATTCGCGCAAAAATAGGATTTTTTAGATTGCAAATAAAATCTAAAAAATATCTTATAGAAAAATGAATTTCTTCTTTCTCCTAACGCTGTACACTGCATTTATCAACACAAGTTATTATATGTGGCTTGACATATTGTACGTGTATTGTAGCGTATTTATTTTATTTTGCTATAATTTTATTATATACGCTTTATTTTTCATACCCTTTAAATTTTAATATATAGATCAACTTTAGCAAGACTATAACGTTATCTTATTTCCAGACAAAATCCATTTGTGTTCATTATTAAAAGCGTTGGATAAATTTTCTAAGCATTTTATGAAACATCTGGTCACAAACACCAATATTTATTACCAAGACTAACTACATCATATTTTATACAATGTAATAACAACAATATTGGTAAAGTAGTTCATTACTCAAAGTGGAGTATTGTTTAAAATAATATTTTAATATTATTAAAGTCTTCTCCACAATTTTATGTATTTTTTAATATTTTATGTTAAGAAATTAAGAAATGTTTCGCTGATTAGAATTAGCAACATCAATATAAATAAAAACTAAAATTAAAAGATTGGAATATAAATAAAGAATACTAACCAAATAAAATTATTAACAAATTATAAATTAATATGTCAATTAAACGTATTTGACAATTTTATTTTAAATAAAGAAAATAGAAAAATAAAAAATATCAAAAGAATAGAAAAATGAAAAGAATAAAAATAATAAAACTGTAGTTTTAAACAGAGAAGAATTGAGGGATTTTAATTTAACATTTTATTTAGACAGTTTATAAAAACATCGTTAGCAATTCTATTAATTTTAAGAGTCTCTAATGAGTTAAAAAGAGATCCTTTATTACAAACATGTCAAATTTTTATATTCAAATCTGAAAAAAATAAATGTTCTGAACATAAAATATAGTTGGCAAAATCAGAGTTAGTGTTATAATTATTTGTATTTAAATATTTATTTATTAGATATAAATGTTTATTTAGTCTAGTTTTAAATTTTCTACGTGTTTGACCAACATATGAAGAATTGCAAAAAGGACAAGTAAGTTTATACACTCCAGATTTATGTAAAATTGGTATTTGATCTTTATTATTAACTAAAAATAATTTAAGTGTGTTATGTGTCGAAAATAAAATGTTGATATTATGTTTTTCAAAAAGTTTTTGCAAAAATTGTAAACAGTGACCAAAGTGTGGAAGAGATCTAAAAATCATTTCATTATTAGTAGGAATATTGATCAAATTTTTGAATTAAGGTTTTATACAAACTCTGTGAAAAATACTATTAATTAATGGAATAGGATAACCATTATTTAAACCAATTTAATTTATAATTTTGCGTTCTTTAGCAAAATTAAAAGGTTAGTATTTTTTATTTATATTCCAATGTTTCTTAAAATAAAATATTAAAAAAAAAGTTATAACAACACTTATTATGAATAAAAAACAAATCATTTACTGACATTTTGACAAAAAAAAATATGAAAGCTTAAACAAATTTTTAAACAAACTCTAATAGTTTGTATGCACAATTATTTGAAATAAAGTAATTTATTAACAAATAACAAAGATAATAGAGTTGACGAAAAAGGCTAAATTAAAACAGTCAACGTTTATTACTTTTTACTGTAATTATTTTTGTTGAAGTTTCATAGTATACGAATTATTTATGTACAGTAACACTTGCAAAAGTTTCTCGTAAATACTTTACAAGTTTCTTGTTATGTCGATGAGAAAGTTATATTTAGTCGGTGCACGTAGGAAGAAAATTATGTGGTTGCGATTTCTAATTCATAATCAAAAATAGTCTTTTTGAGTTCAAATCAAAATGAAATCTTATTATAACGTTATACAATGCAGTTTTGTTCTGAAATTGAATAGATCGTCGTAACGCAATTAAAACCCATTTTATTAGCTTTCGTGCGTGATTATGATTGGAAATTATACAACCCCATTATAGTTTCATGATTTATGAGTTCACTAAATGTATTAATCAGAAAAACTTCATTGTCAATAAAATTTTTAGCTTAAAACCACACGTATTATATAATCCACACAAGTGCGTTTACGACTTTTATGAATCCGAAAAATTGTAGAATAAATAATTACTCGAAAATGCACGTAATGATTAATCATCAAATGTAAACCTAGAAATTCAATGAAAATTAATGATTGTTTATGTAACTTATCTTGTTTCAATAGTGAATAATTAATATTTGAATTAAACGCGTTTTTAATGATACGTGTGTTCTTCATTCAAACTTTTTTATTCAACCCAAAGCTTCAATTGATGTATCTTGTGTACTAGTTTTTATTTTCTAGCAATTTAGTTTAAAAAGGATAAGGCTTTTTTATGTGCATTTTTAATTAGAAGTACGCACAAAACATTTGTTTGTCAAAAAAAAATGTGTATTACTAAATTGGTGAAATTTAAATGTAATTTAAAAAAAAATATTGTATTTAAAAACCATTAACATCTAAATATTTAATCACATTATAAAATCCATTAAACACAAAACCAAAAAGAATAATAAAAAAACATTGATAATAAATTTTTACTAGTTTTTTTTATAACGTTAATATTGCTTTATTATATTTTTATTGTTGTTTTTTCGATTTCTTGTTTGTTATTTGTGTACTATAATTTACAGTACGTACATCATAATTATGTTTTGCGTTATAATCACTAACCATTTTTTTAATTAATTTATGTAAAACTAAAGATCTACACGTAACCAATTAAATCTGACGATATTTAGGAAAAACACACAAGGTGTCTAACGTGTTGTCAATTCTCGGTAGAAGGTAGCTGTCTTTTTTGGTCACGTTATTAACCTGTCTATAGTCTAACAAAATCTCGTTGATCCATCTTTCCTTTTTACAAGTATTACTAGGGACGCCCATGGCATATTTAAAGGTTCAGTCACACCTTCTCTCACCATATTCGTAATTATTTGTTCGGCTTCTTCTCTTCTCGCTTAAGAAGTCGGCGTGGATGTTGTCGCATCGGCCGAGCGTCTCCGGTATTAATTTTATGTTTTACCACGTTAGTTCCTCCTTTGAAACTACTGTCCAGCGCCAACACACCTTGATACTGCTAGATTAACTTTAACTTTAGTCATTTGCTCTTGGCTGAGGTTTTGGTATTTGTAGGTAAAAATGTACAATAGATGTTGTGGACACTTCTTCGGCGATGTATTTTCATTAAAATTCAGGTATCTCACAATTTGAGGTAGTGGCGTGCATTGACCTACCACGGTCTTCTTTCTCAACGTTACTGGATCCGACTTGACAGTCAAGATCTTTACTGGATCGTGTTTTTTACTAGTACTAACATTTTGCCAACAAGTAGTTATTTTTTAACTTAGTCGCCTTCCATTGGTTCAATCGCGCAAATGTAACCTTTCTAGAGATTTTTATACAGGCGTGCCATCACCACATTAGTTCTTGCTGGCAGAGTCAAGTCTTCACTCAATAAGACTCGCACGGTTGTGAAAAATAATTTTGTCACTGTCGATCTTCAGGATATCATTCTTCATATCCAAATGGAACCCATGTTTCTTTATCACGTCAATCCTTAGCATACCTTCTTCCGTAATGGCGGCTACCATTACTTGATGGTCGAGTATTCCGTTTCTCAAACCAATGGTTGCTTTGACTTGTTCGTGAGTAAGTATTTCTTCACACGTTGCCGTTTGAAATCGTACTGTTACTGGTGATGTCTTCTCGTTTTCTAATAACATTTCAGGACGAATGATGGTAGGGTAGTAGCTAGCTTTGTACCTGTATTACCTAAATCGTAATTTAAATCTAATCATTAAAGATAGCGACTGCGCAGAGTTTTCTCCCGACTTAATATCGTAATTAGTGGTAAAAGTTCCTTCCAAAAAAAAGTATCCTATTTGCCTCCAACCTCTTGACAGTCGTTTTAGTTAAAACAACGTGACGTCATGGTAACTATCCTAAATACGCCATCTGCTTGTTATCTGCACCGACAAAGGAAACGTGTGGGGGTATAGAAACCCGCTATAGACAATTATGAAACAATCAAATTAAATCCCAATACAAAAAAACAGTCTTATCCCAAATATAGACTTTCCCTCAGATCGCTACAACATTCGATTGCATATTAACGTAGAATTGCGTAAAATACTTAATGATGAAAGCCTTGTTGGGCGTAGACACCGTTAAACGGAAGTCTGTGTTGCACAAACGTTACCGGAAGAAATGAAATTGTGTTAAGCGTGTCGAGAATAAATCTTATACTAGAAAATTTGTAACATACCACATTTTTAACATAACACGTCTTCCAACGTCTTGGGTCGAGCTAACCGTAGAGTCTGTTTCGAGGCTGTTCACGAAAGTTTGAATAGCCAATTGCTCTAGGAAGGTATTTGGTGCTGTAGAATACGCAAGTCTTGTCAGTCTGGCGATGTCAGCATCAAACTCTTGAAAACTTTTTGAACCCGATTCTTTATTTGAGCTTGGTACACCTGTTGAAGATGACCATCTTTATATCTCATTTCTAAACGTGAAATTAATAATTGTTTGGGGGTGGTTATGAACAGTCTGCAGAATTTCAAGCGCTTCTCTACGCAATGCCGCTATCTGCTTATAGTAGGCAGACCATGGAACCTTACCATCAGAATTTAAAGGTACAACTTTAAACTTGTAAGTGGTTTCTTCTTCAGGTTTTGCTCGTGACGCTGTCTTTGCCGTGACAATTCATTTAATTTATTCTTTCTTCAAGCAGTTTTATTGTCTCCTAATTTGTCCTCTATTACTTCTATTTTTTCATTCAAAGTTTGTTTTCCGTTTTCTAGAACTTCACTTATTTCTTCTCTTAAATTTAACATATCTGTTTGAGTTTCCTCTTGAACAATTTCAATTTGATTTTTTATGTTTGTTTGTATTTCTTCTTTTAAACTTCTAGAAGCTTCTTTCATTTTTTTAGATTTTCTTCTATTTTCTGAGAATTTTCGTAATACTTTTCTTCTATTTTTTCTGAATTTTCTTCCATTTTCTGAGAATTTTTGTAAAAATTTTATTCTACTTCTCTAGCATTTACTTACATATTTTGTTACAAGCTTTATGTCTTACGAACCTTGCACGGCCAACTCACACAGTCGGAGGTAGGGGAGGTTCACAGGAAGTATGCTTAAGGGCGCCAGATCTGATCCAAGATAACACTTCTGCCTCGATCACGACAGACGGTCCAAACTTGTAACTCAAATGGAGGTTCGTAATCCTTATTACTCTGATGTTCGAGTAGCCAACATTCGTTAATAGCGAACGGTAATTGCAGGAGGAAGATAAATAACAAGAGAGATTAACAAATATAATCACTTTAATGTGTTAACGTTGAATATGGACAAGAGTATATGAAATTTCTTTACTCATTCATGCTCGAATGATTTCTACATGTAATTGACAAATATCACAATTTTAATTTAGTAGCGTCGCAGGTAAACGATTATACATTAAATTCTCAATCCATAAATACTAGGATGACTAACAATATTCGCTAACAAGGGTAGAAAACTTTGATTTCGCAACGCATAAGATTTATAAGATTATATCGAAGGTTTAGTACATGAATGTCCGCAGTATCGGCAACACACAATACACATTTAAGATCGAAACGAACAGCACCGAAAATCTCGTAGTAACTATGTTTTTCCCTCACAGCATGCGATACAGTTACGTAAATGATTAAGGTTACCTTATTGGTATATAAGCAATAACGTAATTACGGTCGTTAACATTAATTAAAATTCTGTGAGTAACTTTCGTGATCACGATATAAAAGTTAAGCAAATAACTCACCCCAAAACCCAGTATCCACTTTCGCGAAGAAAACGTTTTCCCCGCCAGCGGCCTGTAATAAATAGTGAAAAACAAATCGTATCACACACTAACTCACAAAGAACAAGAAGCTAAAAAAACAGTATTAATAAATCACCAAATGTCATATAAAAACCCGTTGTATCGTATACAGTAGGTAACAATTTAGCACAGGTGGCTGATAACACAATCGACTAGTATACACGAAATAACATCTCCCACAGTAAGGCTTGTCGAGACCCCATTTTCGTGGTGGAGAATATGCCTTCCAAAATCGTACGTGTTCGGTAACGGTATTTCTTAATAATAATTAATCTTCAACATTTCTTTATTGAAACGAACATGTGTTTGAAGCGTGGGGAAACGGCTATCAAATTAAAGAGAAATTACAAACGAATTTTAATAAAACGGCAGTAATTATCTTACCCTGTGACGACTCAAATATTTCACGAACGTAATGTAATTACAATTTGATTCCCATTATTACGTATGTCTATTGAAATTATTCCTTTAAGTCATACAGGCCATTTTAGGCAATCGACAGCTTCACTATTTTGTCGTAAAATGACAGTAACGAGCAAAGATCGGTAGAGGGCGTCAAAACCGGAATCTAATTTCAATTCAATATACAGGGTATTCCGTAATGAAAATTTCGTACGTAACAATTTTTATTAATAGATTCTGAACCATTTTTTATTGATTCAAGAAATTCAAATAACTTTGAATCCATTTTAACTGCATGCAAACGCGGCACTGGCATAAATTAAAATACGAATAAAAAGTTTAATAACAGTGACTTTTAATAACGCTCGATTCTTTACTATTAATTAAATACACTATTTTAACAACAACAACAAAGTAAAACAACTATGATAACACTGTATAAACCAACACACTCTAAGGGAACTAAACAGTTGTTTATATACACGATATTAATGGCGTTTGATATCACACACCTGTCACCAATTTAACAATTTTTAAAACGAATTTATTTAAAACTAAAGAACTAGACGTAACTAATTCATAATATCACTTATTACTATCATCGTGTAATAACGTCGGCGGATAACTTCTGTTTATTTAAACCGGTATTTGTTTATATTAAAACCACTTACACTTATTTATCGTAAAACACGCGCTATATACTTTATTTATTTAAAACCGACAAAGTCTTCGTAAGGTTCGATTTCAAAAAACTAACCTATGCTTCCTTTGAATAGCTTTTATATATTTCTGTTAACGGTGTCGTGAATTTTTTACATCTTTCGTTAAACGTTCTCGAAGTTGACAATAACTTCGAAAACGTTTAAATACTATATACAAGGTGAGTCAGAATATATTTAGAAATTCTAAACTAATTAAATGTAATCGACTAGTTTTTGTAGCTGTTAATGAGTACTTAAAAACAAAAAAACTGTGTAAATTTAATGAAAATTAAATAAACAGAAGATGGATTTTTATAGTACCTCTATTGTCAAATCTTCTAGAACTGTTTAATCTTTTTTTTTCATTAAAAAATTGTGTTTGATAGGAAATTTTATTTGCAAACTGGTTTTTTGTAAGGTTTTGATTAAACTCTAAAAATCCATCTTTTGCTTCTTTAATTTTCATTAACAAAAAACAGTCGACTACATTTAATTAGTTTAGAAGTTATTAATAAAAAAGTTATTTTTTTTTCTTTGAAGACCTATCAACTTTTTACCTGTGCATGCTAGTATATAAGTTTATTTAAACAATCGTGTTTATTTTATCCCTATTATTTATTGTTATTGTACTTCTCACATATTCTGACAAACCCCGCATAATTAAATACTTTTTGTTTAATTTTTGGGATAATATTAGATAGTATAAAAATTGAGAAACAAATTATACATTAATTTTAACAACGATATCAACAATTTAAGTAGCGTTTATAATAATTTAATATCAAAAATTGTGCGATAATTACATATATAGGTTTGAATCATCGTTGTTCAGTTCTGTGTTATCTATTATCTTTCAGATTCATAAATTTTTGATTACACAATACTTGTCAATTGTTTGTTGAACGTTTTTGTCCTGTGTTATTTAAGAATTTTAATTATTGACCTTTTTATGTTTAATGTTTTATTTATTATTTAGTTAACACAACTCGTAAAGTTGCCTATGTCCTTGGTCGGTGGATTGATTCAATTGATTTTATTCTGTAAGTTTTATGTGTTAAAAATGATCTGTTAATTCATTGTGTTGTGACTATGTTGTTGGCTTAATAAATTTATTGGCCTAATGAAGTGCTTGCTTGTAGCACGAAACGTTGCCACAAAATAGATTAAAGTGGTTTTGCATGCCGCTTCTGAACGAAGAAGTCTAAATTAATTAGTGAAACGAAAACAAGAATTGCCTTAATTTTGTCAGCATATAAAAACAATTTTCTTTTTAGTGACATTACTAAAAGCGTAATAGGATTAATGAACCATAAAAATTTAAAAAAAAGAAAAATTACTTACAATTAAGCGGATAGTTCCTTATCAAAATCGAACTACTCACAATAACTTAAGACAGGAAGATGAAGAAGAAAGTGACTACTGGTGGATCAACAGAAAAACATGTGGATGTGATTTATACAGAAAATAGCTTTGTAAATGTTTAAAGATAATTTATAATTAATCGGTGTTGTTTTTAGGAATAAAGTTTTAAAAGCCAAAAAATATATAACAATCTCGCTTAAAAAGTGATAGTTTCAATACCACTAATTTGAACTTAAAACTGTTTTAATTACTTTATAATGAACATTTGCGTTTAGAAAAAAAAATTTATTACAGAGATAATATCTTCGTACTATTTCATGGTAATAAATACACATTTCTTAAGTTAATTTGCACATTTTGTTATTGCAACTTGAGTAATTTTGTTATTTGACCGATTTGATTACTTAACTTGTCCAACATATAAGTTTCAGTAATTTCATTATAAATATTTTAAATAGCCCATAGAAAATTTATATATTCATAGCTCTTTTATAACAAAACACAAACAAAAGTCCGATAAATTCAGAATTAAAACTAGTAGTACAGTTGCAAATTAGATGTTTTGATTTGTTTTAGTTACCTTAAACTTAGTTTTTCTGAATCATTTTTATGTTTAAATGCAATGTTTGCGTTTGCAAAATACAGTCTTGATTTACTCTATAAGTATTTCTGAAACTAATAGGACAGCAGCCACACAACTCTAGATAATTTTGTTTTTCAAATTTTATAATAGTTGTGTGAGCCTATTATTTTTTTTCTTTATATAGTATTGCATTCTCAACTATGTTTACTAACCGACATCTCAGCTGACCATGTGACGTTGTTACAACAGAACAAATTGACATTTAAGCTTGGTAACAGGTTAATTAACTTAACTTTTATTTTAGACGTAAGAAAAACAAACATACACTTAAAATGAGAATCCACTTCTAAATCATACTTAGATGAGTTATATAGAAACTCTGTTTTGTCGCTTGATAATCTACTTTCCGACACTTAAATTGTTTTTTACTATATTTGCTTTAGTTTTTTGTTTTAAACGCTATTTGTTTTTAACTTTAATTTTTTCAGGGTTAATAGTGCTTTTGTTGTTATAGTTGAAGCTATAAAATCATATCTAGTAGTTAAATTTTTGTCAAGTAAACTTACAGGAGATAGTGTTTTTATAAGAACTGTATTTGAATCTAAAACTAAAAATTTAGTAATAGTGTTAAAGAATGTAGACGGTTCAGACTTATTACGTCTAAATTATACAAAATCTTTACTAAGATTAGAACGTTTTCCGGGTTTGGACCGTGTTTATGTAGCCGTAGTTGCAAACGTTTTGACCATTTTCGTAAAGGGCTTTATATGTTAATAGGAGTCATGAAATGTCAAAATGCAAATGTAATACACTCTGGTATATCATAGATTGTCACTGAAATGCCAACCCTAAAAAATATGATAATTAGTACAATCGTGCTTCCTTAGACACTTATAAAGCAGCATGTTCTTACTATTGATCCTTGCTCGCTAATAGTTACCCTCATGGTAGTCGCTAAGCATTTTTGTGTTCTGTCGTCATAATCTGACGGCATTCGTAGAAAGATCTCACTCTAGTTTCTTTATTTCTAATGTTCTTTTTTTGATTTTTTGCGTACCTAAAATTAAAAAAAATTGTTATCATACTAAGCCAATTTTACTCTTCTTTCATATTACGAGAAATTTAGTTTGCTAAAGTCTGAAATAAAACTCCTTTTAATTCCGTTGCTTTTTCAATAAAAACCCTTTGCCTATAACTAATTATACAGTAGTTTTCATCTAGTTTAAAAAAAAAAACTTTATGTTAGTTTTTCTTTTTCTATTCTATTCTGTGTCATTTTCTAAAATATAAAATTTATTTATATTACTTCTACATACCTATGTCCTTGTGCATGGTGAGGCACAGTGAAAAACACAAGTAGTACTAATCTCACAATAATAATTAAAGACACGTCAAAGAAATGTTAATCAACAGGACGCTACGTATGCAAAATTTACTTTTATAAAAAAATTTCAGAAACACTGCTCTACAGACAAAAACAAACTGAACTGGCACAAAAATTTGTTGGTGGATCTGACACTTAAAAAGAAGTTTTGGTTTCACTCCTTGATAAACAGTTCGACTTTCAACCCTAATTTACGAGAGAAGAACGCCACATTCTCTCCCCGCAAAATATTAAATAAAGAGTACTCAAATATTTACAGGACAGAAAGAATCAGAAATTGAACTTAATAAAAATGATTACCAATTACAAGGTTATGCTGATGCTGATTGGGTTAGCAACAAAAAAAACAGAAAATCATATACAGGGCTTGTTTTTAAATTTTGGTGGGGGGGGGCTATTTCTTAGGAAAGTAACAAACAAAAAACAGTAGCACTAGCAAGTACGGAAGCTGAGTACATGGTCTTGCTGAAGCTTCTAAGGAAGCTATATACTTAAGAAATGTTTTATTAGAATTAATAAATAATTATGATGGTACTCTAACTGTTCTCAACAATAACCAAAGTGCTAATAAATTGTCCTTAAACCCAGAATTTCATTAGACATCCAAATACATTGATGAAATGACAGTTGATATTCTTACAAAAAGCTTATCAACAGCAAAGCTTAACGTTTTTGTTAGTAATATATGTTGAGATAATGGGGGTGTGCAGGGCCGCGCCTAACACTTTTGGCGCTCTTGTGCAAATTTAAAAGGTACATAACATAACTATAAACTTATAGAAAACAAAAAAAAAATTCTAACTGTATTACAAATCAAATTCAAAATATATAAATATAGGTACTGCATTGGAATTTAAGTTATTTATTTTTTTTTTATTGACTATTTCTTTTTCATTCCACGCGAAGAACAAGAATATAAATCTTTTAGACGATCCTTAGACACTTTACGTCGAAGAATTATAACTTTTTACGTATAAATATTTTTCTTACAGAGAACATTTTAATAAATAATTGTGTAAATAATAATGTATTTTTATAAACGACAAAATAAATAAAAATTGTTTTTTTAAGTGTGCGAAATTTGCCTTCTTTCTTCTAACATATATTTTTTATTTTTATTTAAATTTTATTGCATCGTCAAAATAATATACTTAAATATTTACGTTTTATTACAATTTATTACAAAAGCATTTGGAAACATTTGAATTTAATTAATAACCCGCAACTTTGTCAATTAGTACCAACACCACATAGTTAATTACACTAAAACGCTTTTAGTAACATTGTGAAAAATGCACGTTTGCAAAAAAATTATATTTAACAATAGGTAAAGTAAAATTTTAAAATTTTTACATCAGTTAATAAAAACATTTACTGTTAACTTGTAATAAAAGTTACGACAATAATGCGTCTCGGGGTAAACGAGGATAACGTTCTAACGGTAAGGAATACGCTGTACCAAAAGCATTTCTCGTGTATAAAAATGTATAAATATTTTTACGCTCAACCAAGCATAAAATGTGTGTACGTTTTAAACTAAAACGAATAAAGTTTTTAACTTAAATTCTTTTATTACAAATTGTGTTTTCATCATTTTTCGTTTCATCGTAGCTTTATAGGAGTTTTATGTGAAAATTTTGTATACAGAACGGTTAAATTATGACCAAGTTGCGTGCTTTTATGTTTATTAATTAATATATAACTTTGCATTTATGTTTTTATTCTAAATAAATAAATTAAAATAACTAAAAAGATTTTGGATATAATAGAAATATATTGAAATTTTTTGGTTTATTTCTACACAATAACGAACGCGTGTCAACACACACACACACAAACGTATTTTTTTAAATAGAAAACAAAAATTTTGGTTTTTATCCTGACAAAAGTGACACGGAAAATATAAAATTGTGAAATGTTTTAACACAGTTATGCATTTCTGTAAAGGATTACTATATAAACTTTTCTTATTTCATTTATTTTAGCAACTGTATGATCACAAAAGAACATTGCACTGGCAAATTATTGAAACATCAACATGCAATGCAAGTAAAAATTTAGGAATGGGTAAAGTACTCCAATTATGTCAACTAATTATATACATTTGCTATGGCGCTTTATCGTACACTACAAGATTTAAAAAGGAATGAACAGATCTTTAGAGGCGCAGTCGTTTTATTGTGTAGTTTTTTTTTTGGCAAACTACTCATTATACCACGCTGAATACTCGCTGATAAAATTAATAAGAACAGCAAACAATTCTTTAGTAAATTTGTTTATTAAATATTAGACATATAAATTATAAAAATTGAACCTTACGTACCTTTCGCATAAGCTTCTTCAAAGGTTCAATAATTTTACATTTTAACATATAAAAATGAAGATAATATTTTTTTAAACTTACCAACAATTTTTCATTTATAATTAAACATTTTAATATTAAAATTAAATAAATTACAACAATAATAAATTTACAACTTTATTATTAAGTGATGGTTATACCAATGACTATATTTAAATAATTTTATTACTAATGCACAAACGTTCACTAACTAGATAAATAAAACTATGAAATTTAAAAATTGTTTTTAATGAGATATAAAACTAATAAACATCTATTTTTTTTTAATATGTTGTTACAAGATTTTGGTTTTACGAACCTTGCACGGCCAACTCACAATAGTCGGAGATAGGGGAGGTTCACAGGAAATTTGCTTAAGGGCGCCAGAGCTGATCCAAGGTAACACTTCTGTCTCGCTCACGACAGACGGTCCAAACTTGTAACCTAATTGAAGGTTCGTAATCCTTATACTCCGCTGTTCGAGTAGCCCAAATTAGTTAGTAGATAACAATCACCACAGGAGAGAGAAAATTAACAAGAGAGCTTAACGATTTTAATCACTTTAAGATGTGAATGGCAAACAGTAACAAGAATATATGAACTTTTTACATTCATCCGTACTTGGAAGATTTTTAAATATAATTAACAAATATCACAGCTTTAACTTAGTAGAGTAGCAGATTGACCGCTATACATTGAATTCTCAAATCATAAATACTAGAACTAACAATAAGCATTAACAAGTGTAACAAACTTTGATTTCGAAACACATAAGGTTTACAGGATCCTATCGAAGATTTATTACATTAATGTCCGCAGTAGCGGCAACCCACAATACACATTCACAGTAAGTCGAAGTAAATATTCTTCACCCACACACAGTATGCGATACAGTAAAGTGAGTTATTACAGTTACCTTATTGGTAGATAAGCAATACATAAATTTACGATCGTTAATATGAATCAAACTTCTGCGAGTAATTTTTCGTGACAACGATATACAAAAAAATCAATTAAATCAACTCACCCGAAGTCCAGTTTCCACTATCGTGAAGGAAACGTTTTCCCCCTCCAGTGGCCCGTAATAATTATTTAAACGCAAATCGTGTCACACACCAACTCACAAAGAATAGTAAGCTAAAAAATTAGTATTAATAATTCATTAAGTATTGTATAAAAACCCGGTGTATCGAATACTGTAAGTAGCAATTCAGAATAGGTGGCTGATAACACAATCGACTTCTTCATTAAGCATTATATAGAACCCCAGTGTATCGAATAATGTAAGTAGTAATTTAGAACAGGTGGCTGATAACACAATCAACTTCTGTTCCCAAATCAGCATCCACGACGCAACGTTCGACGAGACCTCGATGTTACTTGTAACGCCTAAGTTTGAAATTTTATATTGTCGCTCGAACCTATACGTTTTATAGCACGCCTATGGTTAGAAACCTTTTAGTTAATTTAAATATCGTAGGTCGCGCAAGATCGTCATGAGCGAATACCAATCGTTCGTTCTTTTTCCATTGTGTTTTTCGCAAATCAACACGTTGATTTAGCTCTTAAGCCTTCTTAATGTAATTAAAAGGGTAAGAATACGTTAAAATTGTTGAATTTATTGTAATTTCGTTTTGTCGTTAATAGCTTTTAAGATTTGGTTGTTGAAAATCGATTTGGATCGAATATTTAGTCGAAAATTGAAATGAAGCATGGCACATTTGGTTACAGAAAAATGGCGTCGCCTTTCCCTTTGTAATGTCGATCCAATTTCGTAAATCGTAAATCTCGTTAGAATTGGAAGCAGCATCCCAATTGAGATATCGTCGTAGCATAATTGGAATTCGCTTTTATGTCTACAAATCGTTGTTATCGTATTGAAGAATTACATTTTCTGGACTCGCAGAAGTTGTAAATTTCCATTGAGTATCGTATTGTCGATAAGGAATCTTCAATGTTTGACCTTGTCAAACCATTACATACATAAGGTAAGAAAATTCGTTATTTCGCTGATCGTATAAGTTTCGAAGGATGTACATTGATTGCATCTCTTTACCATCGCTTTCGTTGATATAGAATTTAAAAATTTAAATAGAAGCCTTTGTCGTCAGACAATGATAACGCTAATTCGTAAATATTATAGTAATAGCTTTCGTTGTAAGGCGTAACATCGTAAAATTCGTAATATTTGCTTTTGATGTTCGATCGTATAGATCGAAATTGATTTTTATAAATTGGCATCGTAACTTTGTAAAAAATTTAGTTGATAAGCTTGTGAAAGACAGATCTGATCTTAGTTTGAAATTAGTTTAAAATTTAGTAGCAGTTATTTATCGAAATGATAATTATTTGATTTATTTTCATGTATTTAAACTTGTAATCTTTGTACATATGTTATAAATTGTTCCATTTATATTTCTTTTGTTGGTTATTGAATTTGTGCATTTAGTAAATAGATTTGTTTATTTGACATTGTGTTTATTAATTTATTGCAACAGAAATTGAATGCACAAGTTTTAATAAAATTTGTTATTGATCTGTTACCTGAACATGCGAATTCCCCTATACATAAAAAGAAGTTCAATGATCAAAGTTGTTCAAATTGTTGTTTCGTATTAGTTAATATAGTAAACGCTGATATTTTCGTCATCGGTGGCTATGTACTTAAATAGCAGGCCCTCACAACAGCTTATATGCTCGGTAGTATTATTCATTAATGGTACTTATGCATCCTAATTGCTGCTTGAAATCTACAATGGCGGGCAACGTGGTAGGAACCGGCTATCACATGAATATAGAAATTACGAAGGACCCTTAATAGATTTAAGACAAAAATATCTTACCCCGTGCCGAAAGAATCGTAATAAATTCGCAATCGCTTTATAAGTTTATGTTCATCACACGTGATGTTCTTAAAAATTTAAGAATCAATTCGAAAACCTCGGCACCGGCCCGTTACTGTAGTTAACAGCTTCACGATTATTTCGTCAAATGACAGTCACGAGAAAAGATCGGTAGAGGGCGTCAAAACCGGAATCTAATTTTAATTCATCTACAGGGTATTCCGTAATGAAAATTTCGTCCGTAACAATGTGAATAAGAAAAAAAAATATATAAAAACAAAAAGTTTTTTATTATTAAATTAAAATTAAATGTTTATGAAATGATTGAATAATAAATTGAATTAAGATTCATAGAAAACTGTAGCTATTTTGATTTAAGAAATTTAATTCTTACTTAAGACGGTTTTTTCCCTCTGTGGAAATTAGAAATTTTTTTTTCGTTGCAGAATAGGCACGTTATTCTTCATTTTTGTTTATTTTTTTTAGTTTTTTTTATACATTGGGTTTCAAATAAAATACACCACATAAAATGTGTAGACGTGGAGAGCTGAAATTTTGTATGTAAAACTGTTATATATAGACACATAAATGATTACAATTTAGAAAAAGCAACACGTTTTATTAGAAAAATGTTAATAATGTGTAACATCACCACGTACTTGTATGCAAAAAGTTACCCTTCTAAGCATGCTGGAAATAAGATAATTTATTGCGTGCTGGGGTATCTCATCTCAGGCTATTTGATGCTGTTGTCGCAATTCTTCCATGGTATTTGGACGGTGAGATAGATAACTCAGTTTTCTGTCCATCATGTCCCAGACATGTTCTATTGGCGGTAAATCTGGCGATCTAGCAGGCCACGGTAACAAATTTACGTTATTCTCTTCAAAAACTCTCTCTGTCATTACTGCCACATGCGCTCGCGCATTATCTTGTTGGAAGATAGCTTCTGGATGTTCTTAAAGAAGACGTAGATGATCTGGTTCTAAGACACCCCAAACCATTACACTAGCTGTTGAGTCAGTATGTCTTTGTTGTACAAACTATAAATCGTAGCGTTGTCCTCTAGGTCTCTGCACACGTGTACGCCAGTTTAAGTGCCATAAACAGAATGTACACTCATCAGAAAAACTAATGTTGTTCTATTCATGTAACCAATATTGTCTGGTTTGGCACCATTGAAGTGTGATTTCTTGGTGGTAAGGTGTTAAAGGAATACGAGAGTTTGGTCGATATGATCGCAATCCAAAAGAGCGGATTTGACGATAAACAGTATTTATAAGATCTGTGACCAACTGCTCGTATGCAGTTGATTCCAACTAAACGCGATGGTTCCCAGAGGTCTTGAACGACACTTCTTCTTAAAAAACAGTCTTCTCGTTTTGCGTGACTCTGGGTCGTCCAGTACCTCTACGTCGTGTTTACAACTGTTGGTCCTGCTATCCTCGACAAGTTCTTAGTACTGTTGAATGAGTACGTCCTAATCTTCTGGCGATTTTACGATATCCCAACCCAGCTTCCTGCATACCAATAATTTGCCTTCTCTCAAAAGGCGTTAATTGTTGAAAATTACCTCGTCTGCAAACTCGTGGCATTCTGACACTTAAAAATAATGACAACTAATAATTAAATCTTAAAATAAAAAACTACAACGATAAGAGTTATTCAGAAATAAAAGTAAAAGATGCGTGGAGATGTTGATAACACCGTGTAAATTTTTTGAATACATCAACATTTTCATTCCAAATTTTAATCATTTGTTTGTTCATATATAACAGTTTTACATACTAAATTTCAGCCCTCCACGTCTACTCCTTCTATGTGGTGCATTTTATTTGAAACCCAGTGTATTTGTTGATTGTGATTTCTTATGGTCAATTTTGTAACACCGAGAGCTGTGAATTCTATAAAGCTCCAAACATCAGGGTGTGTTTTAAGTCGACGTTATTTCTTTAAATGATTAAATCGTTGTAGGCTTCTGGTGTTATCTAGAAAATTCTAAAAAAGAACGTCAAACGGAAGTCAACTATCAGTCTTGGTGCAGAACAACGGTGATGGTTTCTTAACCATATCTTTCTGTTGCAAGTGAAGAAAGTGAGTACAAAACATTCACAGTATAAAGAACACAGGTTTGTTATGTATCTCTTGTCAAGTTGTCGAATTACAAGCGATTGTTCTCCGACTAACCGAGTTAATGAAATTCGCGGTTGTAATATTTACTATCTAACTAACAACTTCATAATTTCCTACATGTGGATTAACTCGTACGTAGCTCCGTTCCTACGAGATGGCGTTTAGCCTCAGATTTATTAATCAATTTAACACCCAAATGAGATAAAACTATGGCAATTTGTTTTATATAGCTGTGGAAACTGCATTAGAGTATTCCAGTGCTGAAGAGTCCAAATAGGACAAAACAGGTGTCTACTGGTCTCTAAGATGGTTTCTGCAATTATATAAACAAATTTTTGTACTTGCGTAGTACAGTTAGAAATATTATGCCGCGTCTAATTCAAATACATTTTTTTAAATTCGCGGTTGTAATATTTACTATCTAACTAACAACTTCATAGTTTCCTACATGTTTCTTTATAATGTTTCAAGAATATATGCCATGCTGTCTTTTTCCAAGTTCTGAAAAAGGAATTGGTGGTGTCACACCTTGTCACTGCATAAAATGCTGGTAATAAATCTAAAACCTTATTAGGTTTTTTGAAAATTTCATGCACTGACACAAATCGATGTTTGTTTGTTGTTGCTGTTCTGTGATATTTTTCCATATACAGTTCAATAAAATTAAATTTTTTTTCCAAAATAGTATAAGAAAAGAATCAGTACGTCCGTATCATCTGACCAGAATTTGTAAGTGCGTTTGACGATATACCAAATATTAGGCGGGTGTCGGCTTCCTCGTGATAGCATTGGAGGTTATTATTTTTATGTCGACCTGAATTAGTAATCTATAGTAAACAACGTAAGTACATATATAATTCGTAAAATACCGCTGGGTATATGTACGATTACGCAATCCTCTGGTTTTTCTAGTTCACCTGCAATATGTATTTGCCTCCCTTCGAGAACTTTTTGAAAACCTTCACATAAGTAGTTATGCGGTTTTGTTTTCAGGAGATTATATAATTTTTTTGTAGTTAGGTACGTTCTTAGTGTCAATTAATGAGAAAGTTCTAAAAATGCTTTGTTGTCCTCTTCTTTGACGTTCACAAATTTTGATAAAGTTTTCAAGATTATATCTATCAAAAACAATAGATATTAATTGGCAGTTGCCGTATGTTTTGAAATTCTGCAACATAATTAAAGCATTTTATCTACAAAATAAGCAGTAATTTCTGCCGGCGGATCTAAGGCAACATCTGAAAATGCTTGAATTAAAAATTTATAATGGGACATTTGTTGATTCGACTTGAGCAGCAATAACAATCCTTTCAAACATGAACTCTGGGTTTATATTTGCTTTAGAAATTGTACTCTTTTAAACCTATCACTGGAAAAAGTTTTTAGATTATGATGATTTACAGATTACTAAAAGCTTACGTTACTATTTAAACATAACCTTTTGTTAATGAATTTATGTATTTTTCCAAAGGCCTATTTTTTTAAAATACGTTAACGATATTTGCACTTTAGCAGAAGCAATTTTTCTTGTAGCAATATAGATTAACTAAATATTTTTGAACTACCATACCTTGAATGATGTTTTGAAGAGTTAGTCGCCATTTGTCTTAATTTATCACCATAGCTACCTCTGCAAAGTATTTTCTTTTTTCGTGAAACCAAGTACTATACCAGCACGTTTACAATCTTTATCTACCGTTTGCTCTAAGTCCATATAAGATGCGACGCAATTAAATTTGCTGCACTTTGTCCTCTTAACTACAAAATTGCCGTTTAACAAATTTTGAAACATTGCAGGATTAGTAAATTCTAAGTTTTTCATTTCCAGCAAATATACTGGAACGAACTTTGCATAATTGTAACGTCCTCCAGTTTCTAAAAATGACATGGTTTCGGATACCGCTTCCAAATGTAACAGAAAATTACCGCTTCTCTCAGTTTTTTGCAACTTTAGGAGTCAAATCCTGCTTTAATTGCCCATATTTGACTTAAACAATAACCGAGTCAGAGCATCGGAAGCAAGTGTTAATTTACGCAGAGTATAAATGCTTTCTCTGCAACGTCTGCCGACAGGAGGTTTCAGAATACACACCAGAATCGATCAAAACATGTAAATGACCACCATCGCTGAATATTTGTCCTATACTGCAAATAAATGTCATATTCAAATGCATTTCGCCTAATTGTATAGTTATGAAATTTTCCAACTTTAAAGGTTTGTTCCATATTATCTCATGTACCTTACCACAAATCGGCAGTCACTATCAGATGGGTTTGTCCTAACTTCTGAGTTATCTTTTTAGGCGGAGAAGTGCTGTATAGATCGTGGCATAAGATGTAGGTGGTGCATTAATGAAAAGATGATAAGACACGTTTGACACTAGATTATCGCATGAAATAATTAAATTATTGTACTCAGACCATCCCAGAAAAGTGTTATTTTTTTTGACGTAACGTATTATTTCCCATAATACGTCTGTAAGTTCTGGTCGGTTAGGTGACTTTTTGCATAAAAAAAATTGTTTTAAAAGACCTTTTCGATTGTCGCTTTATCAGTGCACTTTTTAGAAGTATAAAATGTTGCTGTTTAAATAACACAATTAGCATTGCATTTGTCGTCCTTTTTATTTTTTTTATTTTGCTCGAAATTGCCAATACTAGCATGAACGTAATTGTTTTCTTCTTTAGTGACTGGGATTAATCCATGAGAGATAAACCTTCCTTAGAATGTTTAATTGCTTAAAGGCATAACGTTGTGAAAAATTTTTGCACTTCTTCATATGATGAGTCATAGTCAATACGGTATAACACATTTATTAATTTCTTGCTTCTTATGATTTGGTACACTAAAATTGATAAAGAGAGGTCGAAGGTTGTAAACGTGCATTTTTGGTCAATGCTGTTTATAATGCTCGAACAAACTTCTAAAGTGTCAATATTGAAAGGGAGATTTGATGAGCATGTAATAAATTCTTCTTCATTCAACAACCAAATCACAAATTGATGTAATATATTAAGCATCTTTTTTCTGAACTCTTCTTCGTTCAATCTTTGAAGTATTATGAAGCAACGATTAACTGCATTTTCCATACGTTCATTAATTCTTTGACGTAGAATACCCGCAGCTTTATGTAACGTAACATTTTGGATACTGATTTTTATATTTCGTTTACATTTATAAACCATATTCATAATACATAAATATACCTAACGCATACAAACTGCACTCTTAGGAACGTTATATGCGTATTACGCATAACATCATAACATAATTCATATTTTCTAAATTTTATTAAATGTGTAATTTATGAACATATTATTCATAACTAGTGATTACAGATTTCTCTCCGTGTGTCTGATTTATAATCTTCATACGTTGTTAAATCGAAATTTTTCATTATTTCTATCAGGCGATTTTCTATGTGACTCGGTGTTACAGCTGCACAGTTTCTTAAAACTTGTTCTTCAAATTTTGAACAAAAGACCTATGACATAATTTAACTGCAATACTTTGCACTCTATACTTACCAATTATATTCTTATATACACTATTTATGTTGTTTACGCCTAAACCGCATTTGCATAAAAACCCATCTTTATTTACAAACAGTTCGTCGGCGTAATTCGCAAAATGCGTAACTCCATTTTCAACGTATTTTAGATAATTGCGCCATCTGATAGAATTGGAGCAAACTCATGCATTGGAAACAAATCTACATCCCAAAAAAAATTGCTGTTTGTGTATTAGAGATACAGAAAAGTTCGTAAGTCCACATTTGATTTTTTCACTTGGCACACGACGCAACTCCCGCCATTTGCAATTTATTTTCAAGAGCTGAGCAGTACTACATCTTTTTTAGTAAGGCTTAACTAAGAGTTGGTAATTAATCATAAAACAACGATTTGCAAAATGATAATGAGGTTATCCTAACGTCTTGAAGTGTTTGCCAAGAAATAATAGAAAATGAAAAAAATATTTACCGAAATGAAAATACAGATGAAATAGAAGCCAATAAAATCAATCCTAATAGTAACGACGCATTAAAAGATCGTGCTGAGGAAAATAATTCAGACAAAAAAAAATGATTCGAAAAATAAAAATAAACCAAGTAAACGTAAGCGGTCAAAAAGGTTTGAAACATATTCAACAGAATGGACAAAAAACAACAGTAGAAGCAGAGAACAAGGTCTAAGCTATGTAGGTAAAAAGAAAATGGGTACTGAGTGGAAGTATGATGTTCAAAAAAGTACAAAAAAGATGAAAGATTTATGTAATTGCAAACTTCACCAAAAAAGTGTAAATTACAACGTGACATTATAACAGAATCTGAGAGAAAAAAAAATTTTGAAGATTTTTGGAAGCTTACTTGGCCACAGAAGAAAACGTTTGTCAATACTCTTTTAATTGTCAAGCCTACAATGCGGAGAAGAGGAGTAGAAGGAGTATCAAGAAGATGTACATTAACAGAATTTTATTTGAAGCATAGCGTTAAGAGGATACGTGTGTGCAAATTAATGTTCCTAAATACACTGGGAATTGGCGAAATAACTATTAAAAAATGGGCAAGATCGCAACAAACACCTAAAAACTCATCAATTCAATTAGCTGTAGAGTTTCATGAAATACAAAATTTAAATAACTTTTTGGATAGTCTCTCTAAATTAGATTCTTATTACTGCCGGTCTTCGTGTTCAAAACTTTATCTAGAGCCCATATGGCTATCTAAAGCTCAATTGTATAAATTCTACAAAATGGAATTCTGTAAAGAACATAATGTTAAGGCATTGTCACGGGCAACACTTTCAAAAACATTTGATCAAAAGAAATTAGGATTACATCGTCCTAAAAAAGATCTATGTGATACATGCGTTGCATTTGAGACCGATAATTTGTCCCAGAATGATTACGATCATCACATTATTTTCAAGAATGAGGCAAGGGAAGCAAAAAAAAGATAACTTGTCGCATCATCAGGTCTTTGCAGTAGACCTGCAATCAATTCTTTTATGTCCAATGTCAAACGTTTCATTATTATATTACAAAACTAAACTAATAGTGCACAATTTTACTATTTACGACATAAAGCGTCTTGAAGGTTATTGTTTTATTTGGCACGAAGCAGAAGCGAATGAATTTACATCAATCATAATTTATTTTTTAAGTAATTTCATCACCAAACACGAAGATATGGAGCCAAATTCTTAATTTATATTATACAGTGATGGATGTACGTATCAGAATAGGAACGCACTACTGTCAAATGCACTCTACAATTTCGCAATAGAAAAAAATGTAACTATCACTCAAAAATTTTTACAAAAAGTTCACACTCAGATGGAGGCAGACAGTATGCACTCCACTATCGAAAAAAAAAGCGAAACAAAAAGATAAACGTTCCAGCTGATTACGTTGGTATTTGCAAGAGTGCATGTGAAAAGAAACCATACACAGTGCAGATCTTAGCCACAAATTCTTCAAGAATATGGGCAACCTAAATTTTCTTAAATCAATTAGACCGTGTAAAAAAAGTGGACACCCAATGGTCACAGATATAAAAGCAATCCAATATACAAAAGATAATGTTTTTTACAAATTACGCCATTCTGATACTGAACGGACGAATTTACCGACAAGGCTTAATAAATGTAAAAGTATAATTTTTAAAAACGTGCCACCGTTATATAAAGAGCGCTTAATGATAAAAAAGGAGAAGTTTGAACATCTCCAACAAATAAAACGTAGTTTCTATGATAATCTTCCTTACCAAAATTAAAATTATTTTCCAATACGTTCAATTTTTTCATAATTATTTATGTATTTTGAATTTAGATATATATAATGTTAGTTTATCTTTTAGTTTCTTACTATATAATTATCTACACCTCATCTACTATTAATAATAATATAATTTAAAACTAAATAGTATGTAATAAAATTATAATTAAATTTCTTTCATTAGTCACAAATTGCGTAAATCCGAGATACACCTAATACTGCAAAGTAGGAAAAAACGTAAATCCATCATTTTTACTTAAAATTCAATTACTATCAAAACTATTTTATACATCAGTTAAAAATGACATTTTTGATCTGATAAAAATTTGAAAGAATTCTATTGATTAGTTACGTTTTAAATCAGTTTTTTTATCGTCCTGTAAAACTGTTCAAAACGGAGTTGCGCATTTTGCGAATTACGCCGACGAGTTGCAACTTGCAATTTGTCAACTAGTGAAAACGAATGCATTTTCAACAGATGCTAGCCATGGCGGATTAGCCAAATTGAAGTAAATTGTCAGAGCTTTCAAACGATGTGATTTAGAAAATTTTGCGATTATGGAATCAAAAGTTATAACAATTTAAATAACTCTCAAAAAATACATAAATTGTCATGCTTTTTCCGCTACAATTTTTTCACTAACACCCGAGAGTGTCGTAATTTACCATTTCAGATTATTACTACAAACATGTCTATGTATGGTTTATTAATTTATACCGAAATACTGAGTTCAAGTTCAAAACGAAGGGTTTTTGCTTGTCGGTCGCTGTACTACAGTTTTAGGGTAGTACGTACCCCCGGCTCTGTTTAACTTTAAGAATAGTTTTTGTCACAATCCACTGAATGCAATAGAGTTGATTACTACTCTCGATTTTTTATAAAATTATATTATAGTTATCAATATTCCAAGTAAGAATAAGGTATTGTGTAAAACCATTACTAATTGTACACGATTGGATTTGTACCTGTTGTCAATAAAACGTCTAATACAAAACAAGTATATTGGTTTTTTATTTTAAGGTTATAGCCACCTACCCACGTGTAACAATAGTTATTAAAATATTATAGTAATCAATACTTAAAAAAAAGTAATGTCAAAATGTCGCAGTATATAATTAATTATTAGTGTTAGAATGAAGGATTTAATAACTTTCTCAACTTTCTGACATCGTCCTGACATGGCCAACTATCCTCAACGTATAAGATAAATAAATAGCTTAATTATTCAGTTTAAGTAATCTGTAAATTAATCCTACACGTTATCTATGTACGTCAGTAAAAGTAAATAATTATTTACGTATGGTTTTTTACGTGTTAAATAACTGTACATGAACATTTTTTTATCGTATTTCAATCAACGTTTCCATAAATATTTACTAGGTTTTGTCTAACAACTATGGATTCTTAACGCTCGATTAATACGTGTCAAACATAAGCGCATAGAGAATTCGAAAACCCACAACCGCTGTTTGTATTAAACGATGTGGTAAGTTAGCTAAATTATTACAAATCGAAATTGTAACCCATGCGACAAAAATTTTTGGCAACTTCGATTTTATCGTATCAAAAAAAAAATTGATTTATATAGTTGATAGGAAATTATTATCAAAATACGCAAACGTCGAACGAATAAATTATTAGATTTTTATGCAAAAAACACCTCCAGATGATAAAAAATATTTTCTACGCCGTATTTGTGTTATAATTACATTTTAAGCCATTATAGTTATTGTAAAATTTGATCAAAACTTGAAATATTTCTAATAGTAAGGTGTAATACTCATATTACATAATTAACGTTTTGACGAAGATTAATGTAAGCATCAAGTTAACGGTGTGAATACTATATAAAAGAAAAAAGGAGAATTTTCATTCACACAATATAACCTAAGTTAAAATTAATTATATTTTAAATTAAACTAAAATAAAAACAAATTGTTTACTGCCGTACTTTATGTTTATCTTAAAATTGCTAAAACAGGTAATATTTGAAAGCGTGTACCTGTCTAAGAAAAGTACGACAAATGTTAATAGCAGCTTAAAAAGCCGCTGTTAGAGAAGCGACGGAAAATCAAGTTACAATTTCCAACAGTGCTAGAGAAAAGCTTAAAGAAAGCCAAGACTGTAATTAGAGAATTACATTGTACGAATAAATGCAGGTTAAAATCTGTAACTTTGAAATTAAATTTAGCAATTACTTTTTAAACCGCATTCTTTTAATATTGCTATAAATACCAACAACGTAGAACTATTTTTGTCGCAAGTACGACGTTAAATTTTAAATTCGCTTTTATTGAAAAATACAATCGCAGTAGCGCAACAATAACTGCATAGCTGCAGTTGTTACTACATACAAAATCAGTTATGTTTTCATCACAAAAATAAAAATCCACTTTTAACACGTGAAGCTACAAATTAAATTATGCTAGAAACGACTGTCTTACATTAGTAAAAAAACAACAAAGCCAAATGCAAAAAAAAATTTTTATTTTTCACTAAAGTATATTGAAAAATCATTAAGTCAAAAATTATAATTATGACAATATTAATTTCCTTTGTAAAAATCTTTGCTTAAAATCCAAAAATGCTCAGCTTAATTATTACCAACCCTAATTATAATTTTTCCTAAAGAGTTGATGCTAATACAAACGCACGTTATTATTATACTTTATAATTAAAAATAACAGAAGTTTTCTTCTTGTTTGTAAAACGTTATTAAATTTTTTTTAAAACAGTGGTTAAAAAAACGATTTTTTACTAAATGTAAATCTTATTGTGTTAATTAAGAAAAAAAGGTTTATTTTTCACATAAAAGTTGGAAAAAATGGATTTACCTAATAAAAGAAAAATATTTAAATTTGAAATTTAATAAAAATTTTAATTAATTTTTGATGTTTGGATATGATATGATCCAAGGTAGGTAATTAGAAAGTTTTAGTGTGCTTTTTAACACTAAAACAGATGCTTTGAAATTTTTAAGTTTAGCTTTATATTGCATAATTAATTTTATGCGAGAAATTATAAACCCGATAAAAACGTAATTAAATTTGTAAGTGTTTTTAAATCAATAATTATTAATAATTAATTGGTTTAATGTTAGGCGCTGAAATTTTGACGTTTCGAGTGGTTTTTCAGGGTTGCATGCTTTGTTCAACAAAACGAGGTCGGTTTAAATATTTACATTTAAGGATCTATGTAGGACCTAATTTTCTAATTAACTAAGGTCTTGAGGTTTCTACCTTTTTATACAAATGCTTGAAAATGCGGTTGTGCGTGCGAAATTTTGTAATTGTGCTCGAGTTTATTATTATGGTTTTATTTACAAGTTTTTTTAACAAACGAGTGAGTTGTTTAAAAAAACGTACAAAAAACGTCAATAATTATATTTTAATAAGATATATCGTATAGAAACAACAATTTAAGTTTTTACATTTTCTGTTACATAAAAAAATTATTAGGCTTTCGAAAGTTTATCAATATTGATTAAGATATATTTTATGTTCAGAAAAAGTAATTTTCTTTCTCGTCGCATTATATTTTCATGTAATATATGAGTAAACACCGAAACATTTTTACTTGTCTAAACAATATAAAGCAAAAGCAAACATTAAACTTATTAATTTTAATAATCTGCGTAAAAACAGTACGGAATCAATTGCTATAGGAAACTATTTTTAAAAATAACATCACAGAAAATATTTTTATAACTAAGTATTATAAACAAAATAAAATTTTACGTGCTTATACATGCAGTTTTTGACAGAAATAATAATTTATCGTTTTCTATTAAAATAGAAGAAACATAGAAAATTTTACTATTGCATTGATGAGTAATAGTTTTTCAAAACTTATGAATATTATTAATTTTTATTTACTATCACTAACAATCGACTTAAATTCATATAAAAACATAGTAATTTGTACATAACGTTACGAAAAACAAGGTAAAAACTTATTTTACAATTACAATTCAAGATTATGCAGATAAACAAACGCAAAAACAATGACTAATTTAAATTACGACACAAAACATATAAATCTAATAAAGAATTTATTCAGAAAAGTGATAATCTAATTTAAAAAAATAAAAAACACTAACAAACAACAGAAATTAAACATGATAATAATAATAAAAATTAGTACAAGTTTTAATTTCAATGATAAATTATTATTTTAAATTAAATATCTTTCTTGTACTACCCTCATCGTAAACATCAGTACTCGTTCGTTCGTGTAGTTACGTAACGACGGAAAAAAATTAGAGCGCCAAAGTGATAATTAGAAACTTAAGTAAAATTATGATTTGCAGTTATTATTTAACCCTTTCATGCATAATTTTTAAAAAATTATAAATTTTACATAAAAAAATGTTTTTAGGTTTAAAACGCTTAATTATAAAGTTACAAGTAAATTTGTTTAAAAAATTTTTTTTTTGATATTTTCAAAAAAAATATAGCTGTCCATTATAGTGGACGCCGTGCATTAAATGAAACTAATGAAAATTATTAATTTTTATTTTCGTGAAAATATTCAAAATAATCAGGGAATTACATTTTGAGCAAATATATTTGGTTTTCTTTTTACAGATGTCTGAATGGCATCTTCTACAATTTTTTGCATCTGTCAATTTTGGCCAATGGCCAAATCCATCTTGTCTTACTTCCAGAGGTACACGATGAACTGGTAAACGTTTTTTTTTTTAAATTCTAGGGGGGTTGCTGAGCGAGGTCTTCTTCTATTTTCTTTATACACACCTCGGTTAATTAGCGCTCTAGCTACGCTGGCTTTAAATTCAAGAAAAGTTTTTCTTTCTTGCGAAACAAAATCCAACTGTTAACAACTGCTACGTCTAGGAAGTGCATGAAACTTTTTATATACCAACGCTTGTTCTTCCTCTTCAGAGGGTAAAACGCCAACATCTGATCTAACAAATCTACACCTCCCATATTTGAATTATATAATGCCACCCAATAGTATCTGTTTATTGTGGACATGATTTTTGTTTTCTTGGTCCACCGTTTAACAGTACTTTGAGGTTCTACTCCTGCACAAGTTGATGCAATATGAATCGGCTTATTATCATACCATTTTGTAATGGTTATATTACATTCTGTGGCGGTTGCAACTGAGGTGCTGCCTCTACCTCGACGTTTTAGATCTTTGTCCGCTTCTAAAAGTGAATTCACATTTTGTAAGCGATTTGCCTTCAACGTTCCAGTTTCCCAAGTTCCTCTTCGTTTAAGTTCTTCTAACAAAGATATGGAGCAAAATAAATTGTCAAAAAATACTTTAGTGTTTGTATTCATCAAAATTTCAGTTAGACGAAGTACTACATTAACACATGCTCCTAAATGAGAAACTTTTTGTTTGTCACCATGTGCTCTTTGATAAATCTCAAATTGAAACATATATCCACTAATTCCAGCCCTTAGCCACACTTTTACTCCCCACTTATAAGACTACTTTGGCAAATATTGTTCAGATTCCAGGTTCACATTCTCAATTTCCGAGTCCGAACCGTCAGGTAAATCAAATAATATATTTTCCTCGTCACTGAAATCTATATCTTCATCAGCGACTTGAGCTTCTTCGGTTTCAAAAAGAACACGCTATAAAACAAACAAATCATTAATATTCCTAAGTAATGCACGCTGTCCACTACAGTGGACGGGTATAAAATGTGCCAAATCGTTTGAAATTTTGCATTCTTAGACAAATACGTTGTTATAACATGATGTCGAGATCTTTAGAAACATAATAAATATTTTGTTACCTTTTTTGTTGGTTTACAATAAAAAATATTAACCGGTATTTCACCAATGCTCGTGTCTGCCATTATAACTTGCACAATAACAACAGAGTACGTGATATCTGCTAATTCAGCGTTTTCAGGAAACTTGACTTTGCCTTACATGTACTTATAGAGAATCATGTTACAGATTTTTAATTTGAAATTGCAGATTACTTTACGTGTGTTGGTGGTAGAGACCAAAATATGAGACTGTGCACGTAAAGGGTTAAGTAGAAGTGTGTCTGGTAAAAAAAAATTTTTTAATTCTAAAATTTAGTTAAAATCAGAATAAATACGCTTTAAAAACCACATAAACTCAAATATTAAGTATTATAGATTTAAGAGTTATAAATGTGCTACCAACATTATATTGTTACGTTCTGTTTCCGAAAAGTGAAAATAGAACCTACATTTAACGAGGGGATTCGTTGTGTTCATCATCTCGAGTGCAGTTTAGTGACCTTTACGTTATCGTATGCGTGATAGTGAAAAATAAATAGTGTCGAAATAAATCAATTACTAGTGACTTATTGTTAGTTTGTAAAAATTAGGTAATTTCTAATCAGTGTAATCCTTTGTTACGTGCAAAAAATGAAACAATGACACTTGCCTGAATCAATGTAACATAAACGGTGTTATGCCGATGCTCAGTGAAGACGGGGTGGGTTATATTCAAAATTTCGTGATTGTTTCGGAAAACTTGAATAGAGTGTATCTCACTAAAATCCATGAAAGAAAACAATCTTATTGTGAAGTGCAACAAGGATGAAAACAGATCAAAAAACGTCACAAACGTAGTGTTGGGTCACGGTGTTTGTTCCCGCGTAAAAGTGTCAAATTGACAAAATATTATATTACCCTACTGTTGTAAAGATTAAACAATTTAATAAATCAAAAAAATGATTTTATTAACACGTCATTTAATCGATTAACACAAATAAATCAAGTACGACTGTACTGCGAATGTATTTCAAACAAAGAACTTTTATTAAACTTAAAATAAAGAAACTGCTAAAATATATTTAATTACAATTATATTTCAGAAGGGAAACATAAATTACCACTGGAATTTTGATCGAACAAAAAAATCGGAGAATACAGATGATTCACGGCGTAACAAAATACAAAATTTTATCCACAACTTTAATTTTAATTAAAAAACGTAAAATAACTTCTTAAAATCAATCTAAAATCCATAAAACAAATCCAAAATATAAGAAACGAATAGCGTCAATCCAAATACCGGGTCATTTACGAAAATAATCAAACAAGTAATCATTTATTTTAAACGACGGTTACACCTTTATGTGTCACAAATGGAATTGTTTTTAACGCGATAAAAGCTAATAAACAATTTGTGTGCATTTTATTTTGCGGTAGCAAAATATTAGAATTTAAAAAAAATTATACTAAATTAAAAGAATATTCTAAAATTCTGGAAGCAAAGTTAATGGAAAATTTCAATAAACTTGAGTAAAAATTTTTGAAAAATTTAAGAACGTTTGAAGAAAACATAAAACAATTACAAAAATATTCCATTAATTTAGCAATAAAAATTAAAGAGAAACTGGTAGAAACATCAGTAATGGAAAAAGAATTGGTAGAAACTTCCATAATTATGGAAGAGAAATTATTAAAAAAATCTAGTTTAGAGGAACAAACATGAAAGATAAAAAAAAGATTCAAACTAAGAAAAATAAACTACAAATCGAAAGACATGCAACTCCATAACCGACGCCTCTGTTACAAATTAAGAACACAAGAGCCATCGAAAAACTAGTAGAAGTCGTTCGAAAGTCGACCTCCAACTACCATGCTAATGACATTATCAATGAACGAGGAGTTGAACTATTGGTTGACACAGAAGCGACAAAAACAGTAGTGCGTCTAGATCTAATCAGATACTAGTAGCTGACATAACTGAAAAAATGATTTTGGAAAAGGACCTTTTAAGAAAGTGTGGATTCCATTTAGACATTGAATGAAAGGATGAGAGTTGTTCTAGTAAAAGATGTCGTTTTATCCGGACGAACTGAAAGCGTTGTGATGGGACGTCTCGAAGGAGAGCTCCTTTCATTTGTAGCATCGAACCAACCGAAAATGAAATATTTGCTTAAGAACTACTAGTTGTTAAAGCTCTGGTAAAGGACAAAAAGGTAATACCAGTTGGAATTATAAATACTAGTCCAAACAAATAAGACAATCTACCTCGGTGTCTTACATTCTGAAATGTGCAAACATTGCTGAAGACCCATCAGCCAAGAAATTTTCTTAACAGTTACTAGAAATGGTGCGTACCAAGATTTTGACTAGCGCGAGTGCAGTAAAGTCGAGAAACTAACCCAGCAGTATCACAAAATGTTTGCAATGGTTAATATCTCTAAAAAAAACTAACGTCGTGAAACACAAAATCAATGTAATAGCGAAGGCTTCCACGGCCGGTTAGCACAAAATCAATATTGAGGATGCTCAATTAATCCAAAGCGGCTTTCCTTGGCCAAGCGAAAAGAAGCCGAGAAGATAATCGCCAAAGAAGAAACTCAAGGTGTGATCAAACTATCTAATAGTCTGCAGGCATTTCTAGTAGTTTTGGTAAAAAAAATGGGTTAACGAAATTTTGTGTTGTTTATAGACAAGTCAATGAGGTCACCAAGAATGATAGCTACCCGTTACCCCAAATTGAGACACTTTAGATATTCTATCTGGTTTGCAATGGTCTTCTACTTTGGATTTGAAAAGTGGCAAGTGGACTTGGAACCAAAAGACCGCAAAAAACCTGCCTTTACGATTGAAACCGGCTTATGGCAATTTACTGTTATGCCCTTCAGATTATGCAACGCTTTTGCGACTTTTGAGCGTTTGATGGAGACGATCTTGCGAGGACTGTTTTGGAAGACGTGTCTAGTGTATTTGGACGACGTGTTTTAACAATTGCAAGGTGCTTACCTAAAATTAAGTCTAAAGAAGTACCATATTTTTAGAAAAAAAAGTGATATATTTAGGACACATTGTATCCAGGACGGGAGTGACTAACAACCATAATAAATTTAAAGCAGCCTAAGATTTGATAATACCAAGGGATGAAGACGAGTTTTTCAGTTTTCTCGAATTGTGCACGTATTATCGTAGATTTGTGCTGGAACTAGTCATCGCAACGCAGATGTATTATCTAGACAACCATGCCCGGTTAACTGCGGTCATTGTTCTCGACTAGAAGAGAAAACTAACATGCTTCTCAGAACAACGGCGATTGACAATAATTGGCAACCAGTTCAACCACGTTGAGAACAAAAAAATGATCCGAAACTACAGTTGATAATAAATTACAAAACGAATGAACAAAAACCAACTTGGGAAAAAATCAACGCGCAAAGTAGATCGGTGAAACCATATTGGGCGCAGCGGGATTTCTTGAAATTGGAAAATGATATTCTGAAGCGATCCCTAGAGAGCGACAAAGCTGAAAGAGGTTAGGGAAAGGTTCTATTGGGTTTACTGCAAAAAAGATGTAAAAGAGTGGTGTCGCAAATGTAATTTATGCTCGTTTGGAATCGGACCAATTAGAAAGCGCAGGGTTCTATAAAACAGTACGATGTCGCAAATCCATTCGAAAAGATAGCGATTGACATTGCAGGCCCATTCCCAAAAACTGAACAGGGCAACAAGCACATTCATGTGGCCATGGATTATTTCAACAAATAAACGGAAGCGTGCGCGATATCGAATCAAGAAGCCACAACTGTTGTAGATGTGTTGGTGAAAGAGCTTTTTTGCTGCTTTGTGGTTCCGTTGGAGCTCCATTTAAATCAGGAACGCAACGTTGAGTCTGCTTTGTTTCAAAACGTATGTCAATGCTGGGAATCAAGAAGACCAAGACTATTCCTCTTCATCAATGAGATGGTATGGTGAAACGGATGAATAGAACGATGAAGAAGTATTTCACCAAAGTGGTCTCCGGACACCAAACAAGACTGGGACCATTATTTCCCATTTAAAATTAATTCTTCAAAATATTTGTTTCACTATAAGATTAGAAAGAAACTCTGATTTTCATCATATGCAATTTATCAAAAATTGACTCACACAGATAAATATTTAAACGGATTATCTCATTATCACCTTTCTCAGAAAGTACCAGTTGTGAACAGTGTACACAAATATTTCCTCAAGTCAACCGCAAAATTTTTAAAAAGAGTTGAATAATCTAAGTTGTTAGTCGCAAACAATTACAATAGAAAAAATATTAAGCGGTCTATTACACAGTTTACGTTTGCCAAACCAAGGTGTAGTCGTCTTAAACAATCTTCGAAGTCAGCGGTGGCGGAACAAGTACTAAAATTATGTTTGAAAACACAGAAATTTTGGCAAATGTTTTTAACTACTGTTAGCGAAAAATTAGATAATCCATTAAAATAATTAAAGATCATTTTAATGCTAACTGAGATTTTAGTTTTTTTTTACCGGATATTTGGAAACCAGTTTTATCGATGATAAATAAGTCTATAAAAGCAAGACGTTACGGCGCAATTAATCAGTTTGTTACAGGCGTAGACTGCAACGTGTGACAAAAGCTCAGCTTGCGTGATAACGACAGCACGGCAATTATCTAGAATGGAAAATTGTGTTCCTTGTTTCTATTATTGTGGTGAACAAGCATGGAATTCAATGTGTTTATGCTGTATTATTTAAACATCGATCCATGCGGGATAAACCACTCAGTGCATGGACAAAATCTACTAGACGTCAGAGTTTTGCTTATACGAATTATTAGACTATTTGGTACATGAACCATTTAAATGTTAATCGTTTGCTACAAGTTTAATGAGTGCATGATGACGCAACTTTAATGAATATCAATGTATATTGTGTAGCTTAATACATAATTGCTATTTTACATTCATTTTTTGTGATGAGATTTGGAAGTGTTTGGAATCCGTTGCGTTAATAATATGGATATTATACCAAATTGCATACCGATTACATGGATGTCGTAACTTGACTCGCTGAAATTAATACAAAAAAATAAAAAGAAGACCGAACGTGAACCCGTCTAAACATTTTAAATCATTAGCTGTTTGCTACGGAAACCTGTGGGATTAATTTTTGTCCCGTATTTCTGTTTGGGGTCATTTTTAGTACTTCTTTATTTACAGTAAACTCTAATCATAAGTCATAATTTTGTTATAACGTCATGTTGTTTTATTTTGAACGCACGGTTGTGTTGCGGATTTAGAAACCTTTTAGTACTTTGTGTACAACAATCTCAACCTACGACCATCTCCGATTTAAAACTAGCCAAAATAAGTGTGTTTTTGGTTTTGTTATTTTTTATTTGATGTGTTTTTTGTATGGGATAGCTGAATGGTTTAAACCATCTTTTACAAGTTCACCAAATCTTATTGCTAAATCTCATCTAGGCAACACGAAAAATCTTCAAAAACACCAATAGAATCGTAAAAAAATCAAAAAATATTGAATATGTCAATATCGGTTTGGCTTAGACAATAGACATAGGGTATCTTTACAAAATCCACTTACAATTTATTAAAGAATTTAAAATAACAAGGTAACGTGGCATTTCTGTATGTAGATGACTCAGAGTTAAATCAAAAATAATTTTAAGAGGCATTTTAAGTGGTTTCATGAATGAGTGAATGACAGTCCACATACTATTGACTCACGCAGTATAGTCTTAAATCTATCTGTCTGCAAAATAATATACTATTAAAACACAAGTCATGGAATGAATGCGTTTCAATCACGAGACCGGGTGTCATACACAAGCCGCGCGGCGGCAAGTTTACGAAACAGTAGATAGATTGAAACGTATTCTATTACGTGTGTTTCATATTGCAATTTATGTTATGTTAACCTAAAATCCTATATGAAATGATCTCTCTATACCTTTATAAGTAAATAATATTGGATTAATAGGACGTCTTTATTTTATCTTGGCATTTGAATGTCAATTGTTAATTTACAATCATTTTGGTTTCTTTTTCATGTAGGGTCAATCTACTATGCATAGATACCAACTTTGAAAAAGCTAACATTACTAAAATTCGTGTACACAGATTTTAGTGTAAGAATCGCTAATTCATATGTCGAAATGGAGATATTATATTTCGGAACTATTTAACAAAACCTTTAAAAGTATAAGACAAAAAGTAACAAACCATAAAATTTTTAAGGTTTTAGGGGTTAGCAAAGAAAAAAGAAAATTGTATTTGTTCAATTTGAAAGTGAACCATACCACAAAAGTATCGGGGTTATCTGCATTAGACAAACGTAACTGAAGTATTTGCCACTATAGTGTCCTTAGTAGCACACAAAGTTGGAACCATATGGATCCGATCTGTTTCCGATATTTGAATATTGTCCAATATTGGCCATTTAAAACCCATCTTGTTACAATATTGGTAGTCTATTATTATCCAATGTAGTAAGACCATGTAAAATAGACGTTGAATTTATATAGGATTACCAATATTGAATCACCACGTAAAATTAAATTAGATATAATATTCTCAATCTATCATTTTTAAAATGTGTTAAATTTAGCTTACTTTGAATATTTGGTGTTTAAAAGGGTCGCATCAATTATACTAATGTACATTGTTAATTATATTGGTTAAATTAATAAAAAAATATTTTTTTGATAAATAAAAGTGGTTTATCATCATCATAATAGTTAAGCGATTTATTACTTGTTGAAGCATTTTTTTAAATACTTTTGTAGCCATAACTTTTTTGTTATTTTAAAAACGTAAAACTTTGTGCATACTTAAAACTTGTCAATGGTATATTTTTTAATAAATTTATTTTTACATAGATTTACAAAAGTTTACCTGCTTATAACGGTAAGGATTTGTCTTTAAGTAAATAAAAATTAAATAATTGCATAAATGCTACGTGTAGAAACATCGAATATAAGACAATAAAAGATATTGTAGAATAGTAAATAGTAATCTGTAAACATTCTGCTCAAATTAATTTTTTTGTTACAACTTATTATTTCGGTAGGTGTGAAAGGATATGTCTTAAACTCAAAGTATATACATATGACATAGTCAACAAAATTTTATAATAAAAAGTTTCACACGTTATATAATTATAATTTATAACGCAATCAAATAAAAGTAAATGTTTACATAGTTGTATTTTGTTGATTAAATACTTAAAATATTGGATTTTTTGCGTTTATATTTTTGTATTTTTACGTTACAAAAAATGTGATTTTAATCCTTTTACTAATTAAATTTATGTAAATAGTAAGCCCGCTAAATAGTGTTTTTAGAAACATGACTACGTGCATTCGGTAGATGTATCTGCAGCAAACCTATACCTATTTCTTCTAACACTTATATTTGTCTTATTATAAACCACGTTTTTTTTAAATTTTTTAAAACTATACTTGACAAATAATTATTAATCGATTAATTACATTCTGGTTTAGTTCTAGTTCTAATAAACTGTTAATACATTGTTTGCTCAAGGTCGACAAGTTTCGTTTGCAGTTTTACTACTCCTGGTAAATTTGCATTGTATTTTCGTACTCTTCGTCTAATACGCACTTTTCTTTATGCCACTAAGTTGTTTGCAGCAGGTACTTGGATTTAACGTACGTAATTTTTTTTTGTTATAACATTAAATCTCATTTTTAATTGTCTAATTTGCCATGTTTGCAGTTTTTAATTTGGGTTTACTCAGGTTTTGATAAAAAACATTTTTTGGTCTAAAGCTACGCACTAAAAACACTTAAAATTTGCATAAAAAACGATTAAAATATACTCTTGAATATGCTTTTAAAATATGTGTCTTTTATAAATTTTATTATTTATTTCTTATATAAAGATTACTAAAATAACTAAAAAATTGATATAGTACTAAATAATAAAAAAATTACAAATTTTGATTTCATTTGATAATCATATGGTGATGATTAAATGTTTATTCTATTTATTAATGCAAATTTACGTCTGTTGTCGCCAAGAATGTTTTTGTATTGTGAAAAGACTCGTTTTACATACAATCTAAATTTTTCTAATGTTAACTTTTTATAAATATTTTGTAGACTTTTTTGAAGATGAGCTTCGTTATTTTAAAGCTCGAAACATATGTAAAAATACATTTTGAAAGTTAACACATTTATTATTGGTAGACTGGTAATTTTAATAAATTAGAAATTGACCAACAACAATGAATTCCTTTAACAATTTACAATTCAGTTCATTCGACTATAAAATTTGTCATTGCTATGTATTTTCAGTTGATATAAAACAAAATTTTGTGTGTATGTAGCAACATTATTAAATATTTTATAAAATATTTAGAAAATAAATTTTGAATTTGATTTAGAAAAAAATTAACGTTCACGTTATATCATTAGAGAAGCACACAATAGTCTATTCAAAAACGTTAATTAAAAAAATTGTAATCAACTGTAATAAAACAAAAAAATCGTTCTTGATAAGGTCACGTCAAACTTGTAATTGTTGACATTTGACCATTAAAACGCGAGCCCGTTAATATTCATTGCATCGTGACAAATTTGAAGTAATAATACAATTGATATGCATACGGTGTTGAATGAATGTATATAGTAATCAAATATTCTAATATGCAAAATCACGTTCAAATTGTCATACATACAAAGTTTTATCATTTCGTCGTTCAGTTACTTTGTTCAGAAAAGTTTTCTGTGATCCTTAAATTAATTTCACAGTCACATTCGTTGATATTGTTTTTGCTAATATAAAATTTAAAATTTAGATTTTTTAAATCGAATTGAAAAGTACAAAATTTTCTTTTATTATAATTAAAAAACTTTCTATGTATCAAAAACTTTTCTAAAGCTTTGAAGTGGAAAATGTAGTCTTTGATATTCAGTACTTGAAAGATTAAAAAGAATATTTTTGTTTAAATAAGTAAAAATGAATGTTTGTTAATTGTTCAAGAAATCTACGTTTACTTTTGCATTTTAACCCGATTGCATTTTTTCTCTCTTTTTGTTTATTAATACTTATCTCTCTTTATTTTCTGTTTCAATGAATTACACGAATGTGCACTTTTACTGATACGTTAGGCATCAAGGTAATTTCATTGCGCAGTTCTAAGATACATTTATGTTTTCTTGTAAAGAAATTTTATTTGACTTTCGTGTGTAAACAGTTGCTGTTTTAAAATTGGAATTATAAATATCTTTTTGAAATTGAAGTAACTTTAATAAACGTATTATAAAAAGGAATAATATAACAAAGAGATTGCGAAGAAACTAAAAATAAACTAAAGTTTCTTTGTTATTAAATTACAAGTTCTTTTAGACATTGTTATTTTTGCATCTACTTTTTTGTATTAAAAATATCTTTTTTAAAAATAAAACAATATATGTATTTTTTTAAATTATCCATAACAAGTTAAAACGTTTAATAATAAAAAAAAACAAAAAAACTTTTAACAATAAAATTAAATTTAATGGAAAAAATGTTTGCTATAAAAATAAATTACTTTTTTAAATTTAATTTGTACATAATTTATTGTTGTTTATGAGTATACCAGTTCTTTTTTATAGTATATGTACGTACGTTTTAAAAATAAATAAATAGACTTAGTTTTAGTATAATTTATTAACTTAAAGATCGTTTTTAATTTAATTATTAAAAGTGTTTAAATTATATAACAGAAAAAAGCGTTTGTAGCAAGAAATCAAATCAAACCATTTTTAAATGACAGAAAAGCATACTTTTAAATTTTCTATATACATGTTCATCATTATAAGCCTGTATTCTACAACGTAAGATTTTTCTATAGCTTTCTATTTGATTCGATCTTATGCTTATTGGATACAAATCTTGCTGTCTTTTTTATATCGTCGTATCATGTTGTCGGATGTGATTGAGTGTGCTAATCCGTTTTGATTTCTTAGACAAATTATGTGATTATTGCATAGAATTAAAAATGTTTACAATAGAAAAAACGGAACACATCCCAAGTATATTAATCGTAATATTTACACCATTTTTATAACAGAAACACTTACTCTACACAACATTAGAAACAATTTTGCTACTTTTAAAACAAAGAATTTAATTAATTAAAAGTTTATATAGTTTTAAACTTTTCTTATGATAATTACTTTTTAAGACATAAAATTTGTTCTAAACCATTGTAATATTACAAAGTTTTTTATTTATGGCTGTAACTCAAACAGTAGAGTTTTGTACAAAATTACATTTAGAGATTTATATATACGGCATTTTTAATTAACTGTTACAGTTTATTTTATAGTACTTAGTGCGTTCCTGTAATAAATAAATATATAATGTGGGGATTACGAAAAGATAATGGAATGTTAGTTCACTTCAGTTTTTAAGTTAAACGATTATTGGAAAATATAATTACATTACTAAGTGTTGTTTTTTAACTTACATGTTGTGATAACAACAGTAATGTTATAAAACAAATTTTTTCGGACATGAGTAAATTGTATTTTACGTATTTTCTGCATGTTCTTACCTTAGCGAAATGCAATATGCAATTTAAAAAAACTAGGTATTGTTGTTAAAACAAATAAACATGCAACACTTAAGTAAAATAGAGTTCTTTTAGTCCCACCCGCTGTTGTTTAAATTACAACCAGATATTTTGTACCTGTTACAATGCAGCATTCTGGTAGTATTATCTAGATTTTAGTAACTGTCGGCTTAGGTCAATAGTCCATTGCTTCTAAATGTGCAGACTTGGAAACATTCAGGTTTGAATTCTCAAAATGTTAACTAAAAAGATTAAGATCGAAATAAATTCTTTCTTTTACGAAAAGGAAACAAAAAAACTAGTTATACAAATAGGATAAACAGAAGGTAAATAAATTTTAAATTGATTTTTTGAGATTATTGTTCCATAGTTTTTAATCTTCCCACGTGAGACAACTTAGGTTTCCCAGAGCAGTTTTTTTCCAATTTTTTGTAGAGTACACAATTCTGAATGACATCCGTTTAGTTAATCCTCAAAAATATAGCTACAATTCATTTGCAACAAGTATTCAGTGTTATTTATTGTGTATGTTTACAAAAATGTGAAAATTATGCTTGGGGTACCTAAATTACCCCACATGCGTGAGTGAGGGTGAGGAAAGTGACATTGAATTACAAATAAGCAGATATGAATCGGAGGTAGAAGATAATGTTGAAAAGGAAGTGGAAATGTTAGACAAAATAGCTGTCACAAATATAACAGAACAATTGGATGATGATGAACCAGATGTTGAATGATAGCGAAGATTCAAGTGAAATTGATGGGAACAAACCCAGTTCTGGCCAAATGTTTATTTCAAAAAATGGTCACCAGTGGAAAGCTGAAGCGCTTCGTGCTATAAGGCGTCTACAACATAATATTATAAATAGTAGAGAAATACTCCAAAACGCAAGGTTAGTACTAATTTTATCTTGTAAAAAAACGATAAATATAAAACTTGAATCTTTAGCCTGGCAATAAACACGGTTCAAAATGCTTTCAAATTTTCTATAACAGAAGATGTAATATCAGAAATATGTGATTATATCAACAAGCACGGTCAAACCTGCACAGAAGAATGGAATGATAAACACCAACTTATTGATACAAGAAAGTGGAAGGATGTTACCAATTAAGAGATATATACATTTATTGCAATTCTGATTGCTAGTGATAGAAACGACAAACGAAAACTTCATTTCTCTAAAATGTGATCAGAAAGCAGACTCTGTGTTCAACAATTTTTCAGTGCACGCATGTCCCGCAATCGTCTTCAGCAAATATTCAGACATATCAGATTTAATGAGACTTGTACAGTAATTTATTCACTAAAAAAAATGCTCACATTTTGAATCTTCAAGTGTATACATGTGTGTTAAAAAATCAAATAGAAATTAATCAAAGCCAAAGAGTCGTGTTGGATATGGTGTGGCTTTATTTTACTCTTGTAGAGGAATCACTACGAATAACTTATTCACATCAATTCTTTTAGCAAAGCAATTGATTCAGAGAAACCTTACAATCACGTGCACACTAAAGGGAAACAAGCGAGAAATTAAAGAAGAAGAATTCAAGCATTTTTTTATTTACTGATAAAATGACTATTGTTTCCTATGTTTTGAAAAAAAAACGAGCAGTAATTTTGTTGTCTACTCAATTTCATGGAAAAGAAATATTTGAGAAAACAACGAACTATAAACCTAAAATAGTTTTGCACTACAATGCAACAAAAGGTGCAGTAAGATACTGGTGACAAGATAACCAGCGAATATTCTTGTGTACGTTTAACTAAAAGGTGGTCTTTTAGAATATTTATGGAAATGATTGATACAGCAGCATTAAACGCCTACATAACATTTATAAGAAAAAATCTTGAATGGAAGATAAATTCACATAGCAAGCGCAGATTTTTTTGTAGAATTTAGCTCTACAACTTGCACATCCAAACGTTGTTGAAAGAAAACGTAAGGGTGATAATTCCAATTTTTAAGGAACAAATGGTTTGAAGTACTAGTTCAGTTTATAATAGAGAACTAGTACGTTTAGTTCACTGATGAGACTAGTACAATTGAACTAGTGCGTTCATAAACTACACATCAGTACTACGTACGAGTAATTTTTGATGTGGTTGGTATCTGGTCTTGTTTCTGCAGCATAAGTCACAATGAAACTTAAGCATGTTTTGCATGTTCTAACCTTTGATTTTATGTTATTGTTTTTGTCTCTTAATATTATGTTTTTTAGGCATCTTGACACTATTACTCTTTGATTTGATTTAAAATTTTATTTTTGTATTTAGGTTTCGTACGCTTAATATTTCCACTCTTAGATTGTTACGAGGATTTTCTCGTAACTTAATTACTAGCAACTAACTCAGTTGGATTCGGTGATTAGATTGTAGGTTTTGATGTGCTAATTATAAAGCAATTTTAAAAAAGCGCCAAAACAGTCAAAAAGTAGAATGGTAGACACCGTTTAAATCTATCAAACACTGAAATAAAATAAATGACAAAACACTGGTTATAACGACATATATGATTATTTCTAAGAATGACAGAACAAGCGGATAAAAAAATTACGTAAGCAAGCCAGTATTACATATATAGTAGAAAAAAATAATTCCTTAGATATCACAGTTATAGCATTGATACAAATCCTGGAAGGTAGGCAACACTCCACACATACACTTATCGTAGTACAATATAACAAAATCAAGTAATACGTAATTTAGTCGATTTAATGCAAAACTAGTAAATTTGCAGCCCGTAGCAAATCGCATTTAGAGTAAATTCAAACTGTAAAAACAAAAATGTGCACGCGTTAATTGTGATAATATCTATATATAAGTCGTACGTATTTTACGTTCGACAAATACACAAATTAATAGCAAGAAAAAAAGTACTTACGATTGTCCAAGGCATGCGAATAGCTATCTGCATACTTCAAACAACCCCTAAGAAAAATAAAGTAAAAATTAGATATATGATCGTATCACATATAATTTGCTTGTCAACAAACAATGAATCCTTCTTAACTGTACTACGCAAATGCAAAAATTTGTTTATATAATTGCGGAAACCATCATTAGATACAAGTGGACAGCTGTTTTGACCTATTTGGATTATTTAGCACTAGAATACTCGAATGCAGTTTCCAAAACTATATAAAACAAATTGCTATAGTTTTAACCCATTCGGATGTTATATTCATTAATATATCTGAGGCTAAACGCCATCTCGTAGGAACGGAGCTACGTACGAGTTAATCCACTATAAAGTTGTTGTAAATATTACAACTGAAAATTTCAAAAAAATTATTTAAATTTTACGCTGCGTAATATTCCTAACTGTACTACGCAAGTGGAAACATTTGTTTGAATAGTTTTATTATATATTTTTTGCTCTTTTAAGACTTTTCAAAGTTTTCACCTTTTATTCAAATTACTATTATTACAAACTAAATTACACTGTGAGAAGATGTTTTGCATATGTTACCTACATCATTAATTAATATAAAGCTATAGGTCTATCTCTGTTGAGAGCCCTAAAAAACAAACCGGCCGTTCAGTAGGGTTCTCTCTGGAGACATTTTCCCACTTGCATTAACATTTTTTACATTACAATTTTTATACGTTGTGATTTTGGTCCGCGGTATATTCAAAACTTGTTTGAATAGACGTGAACGTTTAAATTAGTATAAAAACATATGAATTACCCTAGACCTGAAGTTTCTAATCAGTAATTATGCTACTTTAGTAATATTACTCTAGAACTTTTGAGTAGTGTAAGCTTACAATCGTCGGCTTACGTTTGCAAAACTCTGGCTTTGAACAATAATAATAAGTAAAGATACTTGATTGGATCAAGTCAACGTACACAAAATCACACAAGTTTGAATTATTAAGCTGAAGACTCGGCTGAAAGTAAAATATTAATAATTTTGAAATATATTAAAGATAGATGAAGAAAAGTAATAGAACATAACATAACTAAAAGCTTAGCAGATAATAGAGATATAAATAAATACGTAACACAGAATGCAGATTAATAAAGATGAAGCGTAAGGCAAGTAACCAAATCAAAAACAACATTTGACAAATAGCCACAGCTGTTTGAAGTACAATTTGAAAGAGCACCTGAGGTCATAAATTTCACAATTATACCGGGTTGAATCAATCTACTAGGTATGACACATCATTACAACGGGATTAATACTTTCACCGTTAGTAGTGTCTGTAAAAAATTTAAAATTAGCAAATTGAGTAGAAAAAAATTAATTTAACGTCTTCAATACAAGTAGAATTCAAATCGCTATAAGCGTAATAAGTACGGCAATGTGAAATTAAATAAAAAGAAATTATTTACGATTGAACGGACAAGATTTTTACAAAACTCAATCTATTCTCTGCGAACGCGCTCCTGCCAGTGCAGCAGTAAGAATTTTGTCAAAATACAAAAAAAATGCGACACGTTATTGCTAACGACACGTAACAAATCTATTTTTTTTAAACTAGTTTTTATAAAATTTAAAGTAATAAAAAGTTGTCTCACTTATTTAGTTTTTCGCCTACGTTTGACGACAGTTGTGTTTTTTTTCCTACTTACTGGTTTGTTGCGATATCGTCATATATGTATATTTCAAAACTTAGCGTCTTGTTCTCTAAAAAACTGGAACTGCACAGCAACTAAAACAAAACTTTTATTGTTTGAGTATTTTTTGCTTTAGGCACCACTACCATAGAACACATATGTGTACGTGTCGGCTATAAAAAATTATATTTTGTTACTAAAATACGTTTTTTAAAGAAAACTTCAAAAACTTATTTTTTAAGTGTGTTTCTAACAGCAGTAATACCAACAGGTTGTTTGGTTTTTCATTTTAATATCTAAAAAAAATTTAAATTCTGAATGGGTGACGGAAACAAAACCAAATATTTTTGAAATAATTTTCATTTTTTATGTTTCTACTGAAAATATTAATTTTTTTTTGCAAACATAGTTTTTTTTGATGATATGTTTTACTGTCACACTATATTATGACATTTTAACGTTTTCGTATGAAGTGCTTATACAGGGTTTTTCACGTAACCCGTTCGTTAAAAGTTTTTATACTTCCAATCATAATTTAATTTTGATTTTTTTTTTTAATATTAAGTAAACGATTATTTGTTTTATAATTAAAATTTATTCAAGAATGTATCACTTTCGATTATACCGGAAGTGACATCAGCTTTTTTATTTCAAATGAAATGTTATACTTTTTATTAATTTTGTTAATTTAACATGTAATTTTGAAGCTATTTTGCTCATAGCTCATTATTCCAAAAGTCAATGGTTTTTGAGATATATCTAGATGTTTTTGAGAATTTTCACATTTGTAACGTCAACTTTAAAAATTCATATCTTGTCAAATTATGAAGTTTAAGCTGCGATATTTGTATCACTATTAACTAAAATTATCATATTTTAAACGACTTTTTGTTAAGGTCAAAATATAATGCCAAAGTTAACAACTTTTAAATGTGTAAAACTCAATTTTTTTTAAATGGAGCGGCCTATACATATTAGGATGGTTAAAAACACAATAAAATTTTGCATCAATTAATACTACATGGAAAACTGCATTTTAATTGAAATTTGTACTAATATCAAACAAATCCTTATAACTCATTAACGGGTAAAGATGGGTATAAGAAACCATTATATCAATCAATGCATAATCTTATTTTGTTTTTAACCATCCCAATATGAATAAGCCGTTCTATTTAAAACAATTGAGTTGTATGCATGTAACAGTTCTTAACTTCGGTATTATATTTTGAACACTCTGTATGTGTGTTAAACTTTTACAAAAAGTTGTTTAAAAGATGATAATTTTAATTAATAATGATACAGATATCGCAGCTTAAACTTCATAATTTGACAAGATATGAATTTTTAAAGTTGATGTCACAAATATGAAAATTCTCAAAAACATCTGAATATCTCAAAAATTGTTAACTTTTGGGATAATGAGCTATGAACAAAATAGCTTTAGAGTTACACGTAAAATTAAAAAAATAATATAAAATATGGCATATAGTATAACCGGAAGTGATACGTTCTTGAATATATTTTAATTATAAAGTCAATAACCATTTAACTAATATTAGAAAAAATCAACATTAAATTATGATTGAAAGTATAAAAACTTGTAACGAACGGTTTACGTGAAAACCCCTGTATATTATACATTGTTGTTTTTTTTCCACATCTTTCGTGTTATTAAGGTGTCATAAATACAAGAATTTTGTTGTTACTTTATTATCAAACAAAAATTGTATTATTCAATCTAATGTTTTGTTTGAAAAAACTTTTGTTACTCATCTACCGTTGACAATCGTGTTCAAACGTGTAAAAGTTTGAACATGTGTAAACGCCTTAGAATGTAATAAAATTCTCCTTTATATTTAAAACATTTTCGTATTTTACTTTTATAATCCTGCTTTAAAAATTCATTTTATGTCGAACATTTACTTTTATGTTTATATCACATACTTTTGTATATTTTTTAAACAAACACGATTCTTTTGATACATTTTTTAAAGCCGTCAATTTTCAAATAAATTTTGCCTTCAGTATAATATTCCTAATAAATGTCACATTTATCTCTAAAACTACATCACCCTTAGTTAAAATCGATATGATCCTATTAGTTCCGAAAGCTTACTGGATTATATTCGAGAACAGTTCAAGTATCAATTTTATTAATTTTCAGTTTATCGTTTAACCGTCATTGTTTAAGTGTTGAAAATAGAAATAAAATTTATTACGTTGGAAAACATTCTTTGTATTTTATCGACGTTTTTTAATAAATCGCAATTATTGCAAATAAATATAATTAAATCGTTTTTATAAAGATATTTACTTGAAGGATTGGCGTTACTGTTAAATGAGGCAAAAGTATTTTCACACCGAATACTTTTCAATATTTGGAAATATGAGAGATTCGTAGTAATTTTAACTTTGCGAATACCTTCTCAAGAAGTTCCTTGAAATTTTATACATGATTAAAGTTTGTTTCTCAAAGCTCTGGAACATCTATAGATTTAAAAACGTCTGTAATATTATATGCTGGCTATTCATTTATTTATATATTTAGAAACTTGTTTTTGGTAAATAAATTTTAAATATATTTGATGTTATAGTGTTTATTGGTCATTGATATGTGTATTGCAGACAATTTCTTTTTCAATTTTAAATATCCAAAGTTTTAAATCATTGTTTTTTTAGTTCTAAATTACCATAACATTATTTGTATTATAATTTTGAATTAAAATTTTTCAGGACTTAAGCCAATTTTTTTTTTATTATTAATTACGTGTTCAAATCTTCATTTACTATATAAAAGGCGATGTTTCGATTTTTATTAAAATCATAATCATCCTTACAATGCATGTTTAAATTAGATTATATGTACATATAAAAAGTGCTTTACAATTAACTGTTGCTTAAATTATTAAGTATTAAGTATGGTTAATATATAAAGCATTTACCAATTAAATAAATTTTTTTAAAACATTTAATCCTATATTAAAATTTTTTTAAACTGCAAAATAACACCACACACATTCTAGTCTAACAGCTTTACACACAAAAATTGTTACTAACAGTATATCAACATTATATATCTTATATGCGTTTACATTTATACTTATTTATTACAACCCGGATTTAATTTAATTAAATTTGAATAAATGTTACTTAGTTTATCTGTATCTTCTCTGGCGTTTAACATATTTTCAGTTAATTTTATATATAACATTTCCTTTATCATCTTTTTTTATAATTTTCTCTTTACATAATATAATTGGATTCTTTTATATTCATTCATGGTTTTTTTAAATGATATGTTCTGTTAATTTTGTAATATTGCAGTTTTGCTTTTTAGTTTTTGCAGCATTTATGTTACTCTTATGGTTTTTAATCCGAGTATTTATACATGTTTTTGTAGTCTTTATATACCAATTTTCACAATCATTACATTTGATTTTATATACTACTTCTTTGATATGTTCTTTTTTATCTTTGTCTTTAATTTTTGTGTATAATTGTTATAACATTTATTTAATTTAAAACTAATTTTGTTGCTGTCATCTTTTAGTACACTTTTTAGTTTATAAGATAAATCGTTTATATAGGTGAGTATATAATATTTAACATTATCATTCATGTTATTGTTATTTCTTGTTTTATCATTTATATTACTGTTATAGTTGTTAATAAATTGATTCGTTAGTTTAATAGGATAATTGTTAAGTTTTAAAACATTGCGTATATAATTTTTATTGTCAAACTATTAACAAGTTCATTATTTATGTTGGTTGTTGTAATGTATTGGGTGTTTTGATCTAGAATTTACAAGTTTGGTAATAATAGTACCATCTTCTTTTTTTATTCCCTTAACGTCTAAATAACTAGTAGAATTATTACATACTTGTAGGATACTTGAAGGATGGGGAGGTAGTGGAAATGTGTAAAGAACGGTTAAAGGAGGTAAAAAGTATAAGAGAAGAACAAATTAAGATGGGTAAGAAGTTGGAAGAGAATAATAAAGAGGTAAAGGAGATGAAAGAAGAATTAAGAAAGTCAAATGAAGAATGGAAAAGGAAATTTGAAGAAATGGGAGAAAAGTATAGAAAGTTGGAGGCCAGATTGGAGAAGATAGAAAGAAGTTGGGAAAAAAACCAAAAAGAAAAAAGGAGAACAAACATAATCATAAGAGGTATGGAAGTGAAAGATGGAAAGAAGGAGCAAAAGGAACAAGTGGAAAATTGGATAAAGAAGGATTTAAATATTGAGAAAATAGTGGTAGAAACTAGAAAGTTAGCAGAGCGTGTAATGTTAGTAAAGATGGGCACATTTGAGGATAAGTTAGATGTATGGAAGCAAAAAAGAAGGTTAAGAGGTACGAGCATTTATTTAGACGATGACATGACGAGAAGGGAAATAGATATACAAAAGAAGATAAGATATGAGGCGAGTAAGATGATGGGAGAGGGGAAGAGGGTTAAAATAGGATTCTTGAAAGTGTGGGTGGAAGGTGAAGAAAGATTTTGGGATGAGGAGAGGGGAACTCTAGTGAAGAAGCGGGCAAAAAACTAAGAGGTGGGGGAGGGAAGGATGGATCAAATGATGTTGGATTAGCAAGTTTTAAGGAAAAAGAGATGGAAAAGCAGAATCAAATGAAATTATTGTTTTGGAATGTGGCAGGTTTAAAAAATAAGGGAGAGGATTTCTGGAGATACGTAGAAGGCTTTGATATGATGGGAATGTCGGAAACATGGTTGGAGGAAAAAGACTGGGAAGTATGGAAGAAAAAATTACCAGAGGGGTATAATTGGAAGGTGGAATTTGCAACTAGAAGAGAAAGTAAAGGTAGAGCAAGAGGATGAATAATAACGGGCATAAAAAGGAACTGGTCGGTTGAAGAAGAGGAGGGAAACGAGAAGCAAGGGAAAGGGATTGTAAAAAATTATGTGGTTAGAGAAGGAAAGAAAAAATAAATAGTGTTAACAGTTTATGGCCGGGATATGAGGATGATAAGTGAACAGATTGAGAATATGGTACAGGGGGAGGAAAAGGAAAAGATTATTATAGGGGGTGATTTTAACGCGAGAACAGGGGAAAAGTGAGGAGTAGTTATAGGAGGGGAAGTAAAGAGAAGAGTTAGCATGGATAAGACAATTAATAAGAATGGGAAAATGTTAGTGGAGATGTGTGAGGAAAAAGGATGGTCAATCCTAAATGGAAATATATAGGAGGGGGACAGAGGTGACTATACTTAAATGGGAGGGAGGGGGGAATCGGTGATTAATTACGTGATGGTGAGTAGAGAGATGTGGGAGGACATAGAAAGTTTTAAAGTGGGGGATGAGGAAGAATCGGATCATCAGCCACTGGAAGTGATTTTAAAAGGAAAGGAGCAAGGAATTAAGGAGGAACAGAAGGGATGCGGAGTAAAAAAGGTGTGGAATGAGGAAAGCATAGAAAGATATAAGATGAAGTTGGAGCAAGTGATTTGGGGAGATGTAGGGGGAGGGAGAAAGACTAAAGGAGTTGACTGCAGAAATGGAGAAGGCAGTAGAAAAGAAAAGGTTTGAGAGAAAGCAAGGAAAAAAAAGGAACGAAAATAGGTGGTGGAATAGAGAATGTAGAGAGGCAAAAACAGAGATGAGAAATGCTAGAAGAAGATGGAAGAAAGGTAGAATAGATGTGCAGGAGTATAAGGAGAAGAAATTGAAGTTTAAAAATGTATGTTCAAAGAGAAAAGTGTCGTATAAAGAGGAAATGGAGAAACAAGTAAAGGAAATTAAGAAAGAAGGAGAAGTGTGGGAATTTCTAAACAAGGAGAGAAGAAGAGATAAGAGGAGAGGAGGTTTAACGGATATAAAGGTGTGGCTAGGTTATTGTATGGAGCGTTTGGAAGGAACAATAGAAGGACCAGGGCAGGTAATATTGCAAGGGGCAAATACAATACAAGAGGGGTGGGAGATAACGAAAGAGGAAATGGAGAAAGCAATAAATGACTAAAATTAAGGAAGACGGCAGGAACGGACGGTACGCAAGGAGAACAATGGAAATATGTAGGGGAGAGAGTGAGAAGAAATATAAGGAAAATTTATAATACAATATGGAAAGGGGAGGAATTGCCATAGAGTTGAAAAGAAAGTTTAATTCTGCCGGTTTATAAGGGAGGAGATAGGAAGGAGGTAAAGAATTATACAGGGATTAGTGTCACTAATGTAAGTTATAAATTGTATGCCATGATTATACAAAGGAGGTTGGAAAAGGAAGTGGAAGAAAAAAAACTATTACCAGATTGGCAGATGGGATTTAGAGTGGGAAGAAGGGCAATAGACAATGTTTATATATTAAAACAGTTAGTGAATGGAGAGCTAGATTAGAAAAGGGGTAAGGTATACGCGTTCTTTATGGACATAGAAGCTGCGTTTGATAATGTGAATAGGGAAAAGCTATGGAGGGTGTTAAGGAAAAAGGGAATAGAGGAACAACTAGTGAGGAAACTGGAAGAGATATATAAAGAGACTAAGAATAGGGTAAAAATAGGGGATAGTGTTAGTGAAGTGTTTTGGACGAGGAAGGGGCTAAGGCAGGGGAGTCCTCTTAGCCCTATTTTATTTGCACTGTATATAAGGGACATAGAAGAAGTGTTGAAGGGAGGTCAGTGTGGTGGGGTTGTCATAGAGGGAGGGATTAAAGTGTGGGTGTTGGCATATGCAGACGATATGGTCATGGTGTCAAAAAATGAGTTGGAGATGAAATGTATGATAAATACGATAAAGAGGTATCTGGAAAGGAAAGACTTGGGTTTAAATGTGAGAAAATCTAAGATGGTAGTTTTTCAAAAAGGGAAAGGAGGGAAGAAAAAAGAGGAGTTAAGTTGGGGAGAACATAGGATAGAGACAGTGAATGAAGTGACATATTTGGGATATAGGCTAAGGTATGATAATAAAGATGATGCGCACAAAAGGGAGTTAGCAAAGAAGGGTAACAGGGTATTAGGGCAGGTATGGAATTTAGGGGAAAGAGTATTTGGGAAGGAGATCGAAAAGAGAAGATGGCTGTTTGAAAAATTGATTAAAAGTGTGATGATGTACGGGGTGGAGGTATGAGGTTGGAAAGAGTGGAACCTATTGGAAAAGGTACAAATGAAATATTGGAAATGGATACTAGGTTTAGACAGGGAGACGCCAGGGTACATAATAGAGGAGGAGGGGAAGTTAAAGAAGATTAGAATAGAAGCAGGGAAAAGGGCGATGGGTTATGAAGAAAAAATGAAGGAAAGGAGAGAATGTAAAATTTTGCAACGTTGCTGGAGGACGGTAAAGGATAGTAAAAACATATATGGGCAGGAAGAAAGAAAACTGTACTAACAACGAGGAGGTTTCGCAAGAGAAGAGGTGGAAAGAAGGAGAGTGGAAGGGAGGTTAAATATGGGGGAGATAGTACTAAGAGACAAAGATTCGCAGGTGCAAGAGAGGGAAGGAAAGATAAAAGAAGGAAAGTATAATGTAAGGTATGGGAATATAGTGTCCAGGGAGGTTCCTAAGTATCTGATGGGGACGAAAAATTTAAGAGAAAAACGACTAATAGCCAGGTTTAGATGCGGTAATGAAGAGAACTTAAATAAGTATTGGAAGGAGGATGCAATGAGGAGATGCAGATTATGTGGGGAGGGATGGGAGGACATAGAACACATGAGTGAGGAGTGTGGCGAGCTAAGGGAAGAAAGGAGGGGGAGGAAGGTTTTGCTTGGGGAGGAGGGGGAGGGATTGGATTGGGTGAAATCAGTAAAGGAAAGAAGGATAAGAGGAGAGGGTTAGATCTAAAGTATTAGAATAGTAAAATGGTGATGGGAAGTTTTAGGGGAGAAATTTCTTGTTTTTAGTTTTTTAAATTTCTGTACAAATTATATTATTATGTAAGAGAAAGATGTAACGTAACCCATTGTAAGGCCGAATGGCCAAACAATTAACAATAAATAATAATAAATAATAATAATAATATTACATACTTTTTTACAAGTAAATTGTGTCCTGTTATGAAAACTATTGCACTTTAAAAGTAAGTCATCAGTAATCATATACTCGATTATTAAGAACAGATCATCAACATATTTTTGTAAAAATAGGTGATTTTTTAATTGTGGTATGACTTTTTTTAATATGTGATCTAATAGAATGTTTCCCAAAATAAGACCCAAACAGAATTCCATTGCTACACTATAAATTTATTTATAAAATTGATCATCAAACTGCAAATATGTTTCTTTACAACATAATTTTATAATTTTTTAAAAAAGTTTAGAAGGTATATTTGCTTTTGTTGATAATTTTTCCCATCTATTTTTTGTAATTTCAATAATTGTGTTTGTGGGTATGTTAGTAAATAATGGTTTTACATCCAAAGATACCATTATATAACCTTTAGGAATAACAACTTTAGTTAGTTCACTTTTAAAAACATACGAATTTTTAACATTGATATTGTTATCTATAAAAGTTTTTACAATTGGTTGTACAAATTTTAAAAGTTCATACGTGGGAGAATTTATGGAAGCAACTATAGGTCCATAAGCTTTAGGAAGAACAACATAATTAGCCATTAATTTATTTTTACATTTTGTGTCTATAATTTCTAAATTATACATTTCATTTACCACCTTATTTACCTTAGTACAGATTTTGGATAATGAATTTTTTGTAAGTTGTATGTAAGTGAATGCATCAGAAAAAAAATTATGCATTTTTTCTATGTAATTTGTTTTAGTTAATATGATTGTATTTTTTGTTTCATCAGTTATATATGTATAATTTTTTTTTAATTAAATTTTGAATGTATTGTTATGTTTTATGCAAGTTTCATGAAATTTATAATTAAAAATACGTTTTTGCAAATTATAAAATTTGTAATATTCATCACATGGTATGTTAGATTTAAATTGATTTTTATAAAACATTAAATTGTTTTTTTAATTTTTCTATTTTGAAAATGCAAATTTTAATTTCCATAGATACTATCGATTCTCTAAATTTATATACCACTTTATTTACATTATTTTTAAAATGATGTTTATCGTTTAGTATACTATCTAATACTTAAAATGCAATTTTAGAGAATTAATATCTTACACAAACTAATAATTCTAAAATTTTTATTTCTTATATCAAATATTTATATAAAGTATTGCCTCCACTAATGCTACTATCACTAATTGCACATTCGGAGTAACAATGCATAATTAATATCATCATTTTAATATTAGCCTGATTATTATAAAAATTTTTTGGCTGTGCTAATGTATTTAATAGCAAAATACTTTAATATGAATACTGTGATAATACTTCAAATAGTCAATTAAATAAAAAACCATATCGTACTGTTCTTTTGTGCAAAACGACCTTAAGATTCTAAAATTAATATCATTTACATTTTTCGTAAAATAACGATTACTTTATCATATTTGTAGTAATATCGAGTATATAACTATATTATAAAAATACGTTTATATTATAAATAAAATATTCAAACTATTTAATATTTTGTATGTAAACCGTTATTTCTTCATTTGCAGTTTGCACTATATTATTTAAGTTTCTGGCCGGAATGTCAAGGCGATTATTGGTCCAAGTTTTGCTCATAGCTGCCCACATGTTCTCGATGGGGTTTAAATGGGGAGATTTTGCTGGTCATTCTAAAGAAATTACGTCGTTTCTGTCCTAAAACCACTCATTTATGATTCTGCTTTTATGAATTGGCGAATTGTCTTGAACAATAACAATTTCTTCCAATTCTTCTTCTGGATAAAGTGTTCGCACACTTGGCACCAAAATTTCGTCTAGCACTCGAACGTAACTTTCAGACGTAAATCGTGGTGGAGAAACTAGAACCAATTCATCCGGCCCAGTTTTTGAAATCCACCCCCAAAATCCACCAGAAATTCTTCCACTTTATCGATTTTTACAAACATCTTCGGTACTAAATCTTGTATTTTGTGGTCGCCAAAGTGTCATAGACGACTCTTGCGTCGATGAAAATACCTTTTCGTTCGTAAAAAAAGTCTCTGTACAAATTATTTTGACAGAATCTAATTCTTGCTTAAGCATGCTTTTCTGTTAATTCAGGTTTTGTTGCAGGTTTACTTGCAAATAATTTCGCGTCGTTTAATCTGCGTCGTATTGTTGAGGCGCTGCAGTTTAAATGAACTTCTTCTCGAATTCGCGGAGCAATTGTAAAAGGCGAATTTTAAACACACTTCAAAACATTTGCATCTTCCTCTATGGTAGTTGCTCTATTTATTCCTTTTGGTTTCGTTATAAGAGAAACTTCTCCTTCTTCATCAAACCTTCGAAGCCACCGACAAACTTGGCGCACCTGTATATGTATTTAGTTAAGTAATTTAATCTAACCAAATGATTTAATTATTTTAGTAAATTACGTTTTCTTAAAATAAATAAATTATTTTTTTTTAACAAAAATACCTATAATAAAGTTTAAAGTGTGTTTCTTTTCCACTTAAAATATTTCTTTTTAATTTATTCTGAAACCTGATTGTTTATTACCAACAGAATTTTTAAAAAAGAAACTCAAACACGACAAATTTTTGAAAACATTGATGTGGATTTTGGATTGTAATAATACATTAACGTGTGCATAATTTTAATTAATATTTAATTCTAATTTTAGTTAATGGGATAAAGTGAAACTAAGAAAACTTTTCGTTTAAGATTACGTAAAATATTTTTTTAAAGAGTGTTTAAGATTAGTAATTAATTTATAATTCAGTCTATTTTATAGGATTGTTATAAGCAAATACTAAAAATCTTACCGATAATCCATTTTGTAAAGCAATTTTACGTTGAGGAATTTTATTAGCAGCCATTCGAGTAATTGCAATTCTTGTTTCTACACTGGAATCTCTCTGCCCAAAACCTCTACCCATGTTTGATTATTTTTAACAATTAATTACTTATACTAATCTTAACTATATGTATTTTATAATAACAACTAAAATTATTTGCTGATCAATGTCTACTTGAAATAAACTAGTATACTGAATTACGCTCTACTAAATACTAAATTATTGACTATTGTCAGAACTCGTAATTTAAATTCCAAACATTACTTATTGAACAATTAATGATTTTTGTTGCCAACTTGTTATTGGTAGAGGTGCTTTCACACATGCTTAAAATTATTGCACTATTTTTAACTAAATACTCCAGAATTTACGTTTCCTTTGTCATTACAGGAAATAATTATCCTTTAGAAAATTTTTCAGAACTTAGATAATGAGTAAGGTCAAAGTTGGACTTTCAAAAGATTTTAGTTTCCAGTTGTTGATTGATAACTTCAATATTTGATGATATCGCAAAATAAATTGATTGTTTTTGGGTTTTCAAGTTTAATGATTTTTATTGCATTAGACTCAGGACATGCCAAAATTTTATTTTGTTTGGTTCTACGTTTTTGAGTCTGATTGTAAAATAGTTACCTTTATTTCGAGATTCAGCATTTCCTAATAGATTATAACTAACACTTAGCTACATATATGGTTCTCTCTATTTTATTTTCACTGACAAAAAAAAATTAATTTGTTCGTTACTTTACGTACAGGTTCTGCTCGCCAATTCATAATAAGAGTAGAATAATAAGATAATAGTTTGAGAACATAAATGGCGTAATTTCATTAGATTTTAGAATGACCAACAAAATATTTTGACCCCATTGAGAATATGTGGGTAGTTATGAGCAGGACATAGACGAACAATCGCCTTGCCATTCTGGCAAGCCATTTAAACAGGGTCCTAGCTGTCCTGGAGCAGTTGGAGCAAACTGCTTCGAGCGCACGAGTTTTGAGGGCGCACGAGCCAGGGAGCGCAAATTTTAAAACAGCTTATCATAGTGTTATTTTACTAAATAGCTTTATCAGGCAGTAAAAGAGGTTTAATCGATATATGAACACAATTTGACAATACTTAATTAATGCTATGTGCGCTGTGAGACTGCTTAAAAGCTGAAATGTATTGTGATTGTACTTCTAGTATTAGTTTTTCTAGGGCGCTCTATGACGTAATCGTGACTTGTAGCCACTTTCAACTTTAAAAATGCACTAAGGTTTGAAAAAAATATAAATGCGGCGATAAGCGGTTTAAAAAAACATCTATGCAAAGTTGCAATTTGTTTGCCTTTATAATAAGCCCTTAATTCTTGTTAATTCTTACAAAAACAGGATTTAAAATACCAGACGGCATGGGCTTTACATAAACTTGTTATTCGCTTTCAATAGAAAAAAAAGGTCTAAAACGGTGGTCTTCCCGTGTTCAGGCACTTAACGCGTTACGTTCTCGCTATTTTGTTGTTATTAAAATATTAGCCTTATTGAAATTAAACTGACAAAGCCAAGACGAACAACGCAAACCTAAAAGTTTAATAACTTATTATAACAATTTTCCACCATTATCTTGATAATTGTACAAAATAAAGTACTGGAACATATTAATATTGTCTCGAAAATGCTACTTAAGAAGATGTAGAGCAATCAATTGAGATGCTGTCTTTACTTCTAACCCAATTCCAATATATATATTTATATTAAATAATTGGGATATTGTTAAAAACAAGGCAGTTGAATTATCAACTAAATGGAGCATTGAACCTTGTTTCGCCAAAAACAGATTGCGTCTAGTAAAAAAAATCTTTGACAAACTGGACGAGCCCATTCAAAATAATAAAGAATGCTTTAAAGTAAAAGTTTTTTAGTAAAGTAATTGACATAGAATTTACTCAATTAAATATTAAATTTAAATCCGTGCGTAAAGTAAGTAGACTTTTTAAATGTTTATCGCTAGTCGCATCTTCTGATGAAACTATTTTGGTTGATTCCAAATTGTTGAAATTGGCTTATTCTTCAGATATTTCTTTTAGTTTTGGACCACAATTAATAAGATTAAAAATGTGTTTTTTTATTCAACTAAGACAAATTACTTCTATACGCGAAGTTGCTGAATTACTCTTAATTCACACCCTAGTCTCTCCCAAAAGATATTTACGAAGCAGTATGTCTCAAACCCATCTTAGCTCTTTGGGCACAATATCAATTGAAAAACCAATTGCTGGTCAACTTGATCTGGGTAAATTAATTGACCGATTAACAGTTTTAGGATTTGTAAATGTCTTAATGTAGTTTATAACATAATCATGTATAATTAATTCAATATTATTGTGTGAATATATCATATATTTAAAAATTTTAAATCAATTGTCATTAAATAATGTTTAAAATTGAAATTAAAAAATAAAGACTAGAAAATTTAGGATTTTATTGTAACATTTGTGAGAAAAAAAAAGGAGGAGCACAGATCTTATTTTCTCCAAGGCGCTGTATATGTAGCTACGCCTTTGAATTTAAATAATGTAGCGCAAGTTGCAAATGAACTTTGGAAATGTTTCCGAGGATCTGACTACTGCAAAAAATTAATTAACTTGATGCTGAACGGGTTAACTACATATGTATATACGAAATATTAATTGTAACGTTTGATGTATTAAATAAACATATATCTATAATAAAATTTCTGACTAATAAGAGAAGCGATTAGATATTAATCTACTTAAAACTTGTTTAAATTTAGTTCAGTTTAAAACGATGATTTAAATTAGTCGACATTACTACAAAAAACTATTTTTTCAGTATATATAACAATAAAGTAAATCGTTATTTCACAAAAAATGTAAATAGTATTCATTTTAGAATCTAAAAGTCGTTTTGTGCTAAAGAAAACAGAACGATATGGTTTTTTGTTTAATTGATTATTTGACGTATTTTTAATCAGTCCATTATTAAAATGATTTAATTAATTATGCATAATGATTGTAAATACGTTATAAATACACTAGTAATGATAGCAGTATTAGTATAAGCAATATTCTATATAAATAACTGATATAAACAAAAATTCTAGAATTAATAGTTTGCATAAGGTATATTCTCTAAAATACACTTTTTAAATATTAAATAAAAGTGTTTTACAATTAACTGTTGCTTAAATTATTAAGTTTTAACATTACTATGTATAATTAATATATAGTAAAGCACTTATCAATTAAATTAATTTTTTTAAAACATTTAATCCTATATTACATTTTTTTTTAAACTACGAAGTAACACTACAACATTCTAAAACAGTTTAAGACTAATAATATTATGTACAGAAAATAATTAGAAATATATAAATAATTATAAAAAAAGGATGATAAAGAAAATGTTATATATAATATTAACTGAAAATACTTTAAACGCCTTTTCTGGCGCAGATAAACTAAGTTACTTTTATTCAAATTTAATTAAACTAATCCTGGTTGTGATATATAAGTATATATGTAAACACATTGTATAAGAGACAATGTTGATATACTGTTAGTAATAATTCAAGGTTGTTAATGATAGCGATTAATAATCGAGACATTTTAACGCCGTGAGCGAGTGTAGCGAGCGAACGCGTTAATATTGTCGAGATTATTTGTCGCCGATTAACAAACAAGTTAGTTTTAAAGTTTTTTCGTTGATCGTACGTTGGTAAAACGTGTAAAGTTATAAGGAAATTAAAACATACGTAATCCGATGTTGTATCTATTAATCGTGCAATATCGTTAAATTGGTAGTTGCTAACGATTTCATTGGTTGCTATACAAAATCGTCCATTAATAGAAATTCATTAATTGGTTCCAAATCGTTCATTAATAGGTGTCTTTAACGATCTATTTTTGATACGTTATTATACGTTACGTTAATATAGGATTAAATGTTTTTAAAAAATTAATTTAATTGGTAAGTGCTTTATATATTAACCATAATTCAAAATTATAATTAAGATTAATAATGTTATTTTAGTATGTTTAGTATTTCACAAAACAAATATTTAAATAAAATAGTGTAGTTATAACTATAGTTCAATAAATTTGCCCTCATTAACTAGTATTAACAGTCCAAAATTAAAAGTCATAGGTGCAGTTAAAACCTTAGTTATGTTTGAAAGTTTAAAATTTGAAATTGGTTTTTATGTAGTACTTGATCACACTGTGTCACCTGATTGTTTATTAGGTTAGGATATTTTAAATAATGACGTTTTAGAGATGACTTTTTCAATTGGCAACGTTCGTATTAAGCAAAAGAGTATAGAGCAAAATAAGTAACGAAGTATTGTTAATACATTCAGACAAACGGAGGAAATTTTAAATATCGAAGAAGGTTTGGATATTGATAAAAGTTAAACCGTTAGAAAAGTTTTTTATGACAATTATGTTATTCCAGTTAGGAAAAAGAAACCCGCAATAGATTATGTGATGAAAATTGATTTTAAATCAAATCATGTACCATTTTTTATCGCCTTAAAAGATTTTTAGATTATGAGCAAAAGGAGACCTCAAAAATCATATTGAAAAAACGTGTCTTCCAAAAATCTTCTAACTGCATATAAATTGGTCTCCCTTACAAAAAAATCTATAAAACTTTCATTCACAAGTAAATCTGAATAGTCTTTAAGTATATACCTAAAAGAAATATTTGTAATAAAAAATAAGTTTTCTGGAAAATTACAACTCGGTTTTTTTGAAACTTTTTGTTTTGTAAATTGAATCGTTCTCTTGTCTTTGTTTTTTTTATCTATCACGCACAAATTTTTAGTAACAAAAATATTGATGCATACAAGTATGTGTAAATAATGCCAATCGTTTTTGTTACGTGTGTGGAGTAATACTTTTAAATCCCAAAAACGAACTTTCATCCAGCTTGTACGGAAACCTTACGAACTTTTGGAGTTAAAATAGGAAATCAAAATAAGTTATGAGCCGCTTACACATGTTGTAAGACTTGTGTAACATCATTGACAAGTTGGTTGGGAAATACAAAACATAAAACACTTTTTGCAGTACCGATGGTGTAAAGAAAACCGAATGATCACTCTAAAGATTGTTACTTTGGCCTCACTATGTTACACTATTTGTTATGATCTAATGGGGGAGGTGGAGAAAAAAAAGAAAGAAAGAACAAATTACTTAAATTAATTACCAAGATGTTGTTGCTTACCTTTCGGCTAGCCTCACCGAAGATGGTCGTCGGGTAAAAGAAAATCGTAAGACACCAAGTTTTCTTTAGGTAAGCTAAATGCCCAAGTGCGCCACCTCTTCTCGAATTTTTGTCGAAGATACACAGTCTAGATAGGAGAAAAGGAGATCCTAGACCCGAGGTCCCCTAAAAGAAACATAGTCCGAATCAACAATAACCATTTATTAAGGATATTGATTAATAGCCAATTCCGGAACGAAAAAAGCCACTCGACTGTTACGCCACTGCTATAATCCGAAATTAAATTATCTTACATAACACCACAAAATGGTAATAATATACATACAATATACATACAGGATGACAGCAGGTCCGAAAAATAGACTCTGGGAGCCAAAAAAAAAGTTTAAAGCGTTAATATTTAAAAGGTATCTCCGCGGCTACCGTAAATCGTAGCAAAATTTATCCGCGTTAAAATACGTAACACCGCCCGTGGACCTTGACGTCAAGTTCAGCACGACCGGTAATAAAAGTATCATTAATTTAGTTTACGACAGTACGGTATAGCTCCCAAATTTCTACCCTTGATAATGGCAATATTCTTTTATAGGAAACAACAAGATAATAAGTGTAGGTTACGTTAAATAATCATTATAGATCAACCATTACAAATAAGGCGTCTGGTAAACATCGTAATTAATTTTATTAACATTATAAAGAAAAGTGACGTTAATTATTATTAATCAGAATTATTCAAGTTCCAAAAGTTTATTACATCGTTCAATTAAAAAAATTAGAAATAATTGTAGTCGAATAGGTGTACCGGATGTACAAGATAACGTTCGAACTACAAAAGCATTTATATCTAAAGTCCGCACTGTTTCCACTTAAAACAAAACGCCGCGTACGTAGCGAGAGCAGCAGTCCTGACCCCGAAGCGCGTGGACGAATTGAGCCGACGGCTAGTGATCCCCCGCGGTTCCAAATTTAATGATCTTATAAATACCTCGATACTTCATTCCCCCAAACTTTAGTACAGCGCCAACGATCCACTGGGATCCTTTTTACTCTGCGACTACGATTACCGCATCAGTTCAACGATTCCAAAAGCGCACGGTCCTCCATCTTCAACAGAACTCGGCAGAAAATTCCAACAAAACATGTAGAAACCCCAAAAGTAAAGACGAAACGACGAACGAGACAAAAGAGCTAAAATAGCGAATATTAGTTGATAAGCCTCCATTTTCTTGACCACGTGCGAAATACTAACCTACTTTATGAGTTTTGCAGCAAAATACATCGCTCTTGTATTGTATTCATCGAACGTTTAGTCGGATTTGTTATTGATTGCTAAAATAAAGCGTCGTTGTAGTAGATATTAAACGATGAAAGAGAAACCTCATGTTTCTTACCCATCCGACGTTTCCACGTTCCTTACACAACAAAACGACAGAATAAAATGAAGTTTGTAGATGGCAGACTCCTCTCGAGCGCCCTCTACGAGCGTAACTTAAAATTACGACTCGAGGTCGAGTAATTATCCGTTTTTACGGTAAGTTGCCTAACTATCAGGCGGATTTTCGCTCAATTTCGAATTTTACACGTTACAACTAATATACAGGTCATCAGACCAAAGCCTAAGCATACTGTACAGTATTCCAATTTGCCATTAGTTTTACGGCTAATTAAACGTAGTAAATAAGTTCTTATGCTAAAACCACAAGATTTGTAGAGTTTGGAGAAAGAAGACAAAGAACCTGAATTCAACTAATGATACGCAATTTCTACAGGAAATGAGCAATGATCTAAACTTTCAAGCACCAAAAAGTTTAAGAAAACTACATTTGATCTCACAGGCTGAACTACATAAATTGTTTCTAGATTTTAAACTAGCAAAATCACAACCACAACTGACTTTCAAAAACGTCAGATTGTTTTGTTCAAGAAAAGACTTTGATATACGGTAAGGATGTTTAAAACATATTTGATGCATTGGAACAAAAACATGAACTAAGCAATTGGTGCGTTTTCGTTGATTCTTCTAAACTTAGTTTGACAATAAATGTACTTATAGCTCATGCCGGTTACATAAAAAAATTATGCGATATATCTTAGAACACATCCGGTGTACAAATTATAAGTGGTCCTTCTATAGAGATCCAAAAATAATAGTTTTTCATTTTGAACTGCAGTTGGGGTATACAAAATACTGCTGTTTTTTGTACAAATAGAACAGTTGTGCACGAGATCGTCACCATATACAAAAAAAGATGGACATTAGACACTAGATCACCACGATAGAGGGTTATATCTAAAACTGAAATTTCCAGGAGTAATTGAGACAAAAAGTAAAAAGGGCATATTTGCAAATACGAAAAGTTATGGAAGATGGTAAATTTGACATGTTGACTAAAGTTGAGCAGCGAGAGCTTTTAATACAATTGTGACGAATATTCTTAGAAATGTCAGAGTTCAAAATTACAAAAATCTATTATAACTAAATTACTTAGTGTTTACAGAAAAATAAGATGCAGCATGTCATTAAAAATTCTCATCTCAAGTCAAATGAAACCTTAGTTTGCCTGCTGATTATTGATATTGAATTAGGATGTCACAGGAACAAAATATTGCCATAAAACATCTGCAACAACATTTTAAATTAACATTAAGAACATTCCGGTATTGTATGGGTGATAGCACAAGTTCAAGGTCATTTTTTACTTTCTAGTGCAAAAAGTTGGAGATTAAATAGTTTTGTTTTTATTTTTATATAGTAGCGAAACTAGTAGTTAAAGTCTGGATTTTCTAATTTGATAAAAATCTACTTAATTGGTGTAATCTAAAAACTAGAAAATGTTTTATTTTTTTTAAAATTGTTTTTACAACAAAATTCATTTAAGTACTAAGAGGTTATGAAACATCAGCTGCCGTTTCAAGCAAAAATTTTCTAAATAGTTTTAATTTAGTATCAGTTACATGAAATTTTTATTAGTGACGTTACATGACATTTTTTGTATTTGGTAGTCTTTACATTAGTTTTTTAGTAATTTTTAAAACCAAAAAAAACTAACAAAATATATTTTTATGTAAATCTTTAACCTTATCAGATAAGTTAATTTATAAAACTAATTATTGAAGTAAAAAAATCGTAGTTTTTTTACATGTTTGAATACTTAATTTCTATTATTCAATTTTTTTTAAACAAGTACAATGTAGAAACTGATTTTTCTAAAATATTTTAATTTAAGTCGAATTGGTATTATTTTCAATGAAAACTTTTTAAAACAATTCATTTTTTTAACACATATAATTAATTAGAGTTTGTTGTTAGATAAGACCGTGCGTTATAGAATAGGTAAAAATAGATGGAAACAATTGCTGACGTAGCTTAGGTCGTTGTTCAGTCTACAAAGTAATGATCAGTCACGTTTCATTTCCTTAAGCGTTAGTTATAAACATAATGGAGGTACTTGCTTTTGTGCTTATTCTAACAGTTTAAATTGGACAAGGTACCTTTTAAAACATACATATAATCAAATTGCAAATTAACGATAATTAAACTTTATAAATTCAAGATACTCAATAATTTATGTAAAGAAAATAAAGCCAAATTGAATTTCTGCCATTTTGACTAAGGCGTTGTTTGTTGAAAGGTCACGTATGCATGTATACATAAAGTGCGAACAATAATGGTACGCTTGATAACGTAAACTTATAGCAAAACACTTGAAGCTCCTATTTTACGACTATGTGTAACATTTCCCAAATTTATGCAATTTAAAATCTTATTATAAAACGTTTTTTAAATACGTTTTAATCGGTATCTTGTTTATATAGTTAGACGTTAGTAATTCATACGATTGCTTGATGTAAGTAACTCATATGATAGTTTTATGTTAGTAACTCATACAATTCTCTTTGTTTTCAGGTAACGTTTTTGTAATAGCCGCAATTCTGCTGGAACGAAACTTACAAAATGTAGCAAATTATCTAATTTTATCATTGGCGGTTGCTGATTTACTAGTGGCGTGCTTGGTAATGCCTTTGGGAGCAGTGTATGAGGTCAGTCAAGAATGGACTTTAGGTCCTGAATTATGCGACATGTGGACATCCAGCGACGTTCTTTGTTGCACCGCATCAATTTTGCATCTTGTCGCCATTGCTTTAGATAGGTAAGTTAAAATTTGAAATACATTTTTAACAAAGATTCATTAAAGTACAGAACAAACTGAATTATACAAGCAAACTTGAAGTATTATCTTGTCTATTCTACCCAATTTATTTTAATTTATTGACACTCGATTACAACATAAACGCGGAATAAATGCTTTTTGTTAACTGTTAGACAATTCAGAAGTAAAGTGTTGCAATCAAATTTAAGCCGTGATAAATGATGTAAAACGTGCTGTTTAATTAATTAACTTTAACCGTAATTTCAGCACAGTAAATAAAATTGTGTTTAAACTCAATTTTTATGTCTGTATAAATTTCACCTTAAAGGTTATATAAACGAAATTCGTCTGCGCATGCAGTTGACGTTAAGTGTTATTGGATTACATTGAAACTGCTTCAGACTTTTTTCGTGATAAAAAAATAATTATGCAGCTGAATTATATTCAGTTAAAAATCGTGCTCATTATAGTGCATAATTTGTTAGATTCAAGTGTTTTAATGCAGTTTTTTGCATAGGTTTATTTAATTTTTATTTTTTCAAAAATTTAATTTTAATTACGTTATTTTTTTAAACATTGCTTATTCAGTATTAACACGTGCATTAAAAATGCATTAAAAACATGATGAAGTTTTGTTTTGTTTAAAAAAACTTAAATTGCAACTTTGTGCAAAGTTTAAACAAATTGTTGTAATTGCTATTAACAGTTCACCATAAAAAAAGAAAACGATGGTTTGTTTTGATTAAAGTTGTAGCACAACGACGCCGCTGGCACTTCAAATAATAAAAATAAAAAGCTTTATATTGATAACATTTAATTTAATTTAGTTTTAATCGAACTCAACAAGCTTACTGACGTTACTACTCTCTCGTCAAAATGACCCCACGGCTTACTCCAAAGCCGGTCGTCGCTAAAAGCAAACAATCCTAAATATGGCAAAATCGTACACTCTCTTCGATTTCAACAAATCAAACAAAATTTACAATATATTATAAACATCAGAGAAACAATTGTAAAGATAATGAGCGCAAATACATAAAGAACGCAAATATAAATATATCAATGTCAAAGTATCAATGTTTACATAAAAGAAAGAAATGCAATAGTCAAAACATCGGTACATGTAAAATATAAACAAAATAAACAAGAACAAACTCGAATGTTAAAAAAAGCATATAATTTATGTTTACAAGAGCACGCACATGGAACACAGTGTATTACTCTTTAGGTGCGCACCAAGAACTAACAGAGCAACGCGCACAATCGGTGCGGTGCACTGAACGGCGCACAACGCTTAGATAGTATCACGGTGGCTGCACAAAGAACGTTGTCGCCACCATGATAAAGCTGATCAACACGCCCAACATGTCACTGAAGTTATGGAAAGTTGTTATCTTGAAGCAGGACGATGGAATCAAGATGAAAAAGATCGGTCAGATGCTTAAACAATTTCTGCCTTTGCTGAAAATCTGAGACTACTTCTTCACTCCAACACTTCCAAAAATGTTGGGTTATTTGTAAAGATCGCTGATAAAATTGTAAGCGGTTCTCCATGGTATGAGTAAAATCAGGCTTACGCAAGGAATTTAACGGACAGCCAACGAGAAAGTGACCGGGGGAAAGATTAGTAAGATAATCAAGTTCCGAGAAAATTTTGGGAATTGAGAATTGACTCTATCATTGTCAAAGTCGTATAGAAATGCTCTCAAAAGTTAATTTCGTGTTACCAAAAACATGTGTTTTGACCGACTTAACATCAGTTTCCTAAAGACCGCTTTTATGGGGAGATCTTGGGTTAATGAATTCTCATTTAATTGAATTTTTAGACAAACACTAAAAGTGGGTTGCACAAAGCAAATCAAAAATATAGCAAGTGATTATTTCTGAAATCAATTGTTACATCACGAATAAACGTGGTTTCATTGGTTATGTAGCAATTGTTTTGAGAAATAATCAGTTGTTATATTTTTGATTTGCTTTGTGCAACCCGCCTTTAGTAATTTCTTTGTGGGATTCCTTCGCATGTAATAACTAGTATAAATTATCAATCTTTGCTTTAGCATCGCGAAAATTTATAGCACCAAAACTTAACATACAGTTAAGAACGCCTCTACGAGCAATAAATTGTTTAAGAGTGTTTATAAAGGCGTTCGTAGACAAGGACGTATTTAGCTCTAAACGGATAGCTCGCGTTACTATACAGACAAACGTGCATGTGCATGTGTAACATTTAGTAAGATGCGCCTTCGTTCTGCTTCTATCTTTTATCATTATTTGACCTGCATAGTCCAAAGCGACATTATAAAACGGGTAAACAAATTCTAGTCGTTTTGTAAGCAAATATTCCATCCTAGGATGCTGAATATGTGGTTTTGTTTATAAGCACTAGATTTTTTTAATATGAGATAAGCCACGAATCGGCCAAAAACGTTCTCTAATATTGTAGAGCAGTCGTTGAGCACCCTCGTGTAGTAACTCTTTGTGATAATTCCGAACAATCAGTTCGGTCAACTTGCAACAAGCAATAAATAGAATGTTTTTTTATCATATTCCAAGTCAGAATTTGTTAAACAACCCCCAACACGGAGACATCCATAGGGATCATAAACAATTTGACTGAATGAATGTTGGAAGATTTCAAGTTGCGATTATTTTCTATGGTCTTAATTTCCACAACAAAGGACTCGTGCTGACATATTTTGGTTAGCGATAGTAACGAGTTGTTAAGTTCGTGGGCACTCAATGAGCCAATTAGTTTGCGGGAACTGCGACAATTGTCTAGAAAAAGAAAAATATTTTTTTAAAAATCGAATACCTTGGTTGAGCTATTGTATGTTTCTTTTTAATAGACTCATTTAAATCAATGTTGTTAGAATTGATGTCTCAATAAGAATCATCTTGAAGAAGGAACTCAGGGCCTCGAAACGAAATGTATGTTCCGCGTAAAATTAGATCAGCGAGATTATTTTCTGTGGCAACATGGTGTCAATCCTGAGTGTTTGTACACTCTTGAATAACTCGGTCGACAAAAAAATGCCATAAAATGCATAATGTCCACAATATTAACTATTTTAAAACACTATTGTGCCATTAACACGGCGGCACAGAGCTCTAAACGAGGAATGATGACAGTACACAACAGCAACTTTTGATTTGGAAAACAACAAATTGCTGCGCACGCTGCCATTAAGAAAAGTATAGCGCGCGTAAAAACATCAACCAAATGCAGCTGAGCTGCTATTGCAAAACCCATGCAGTTTTGCACGTGGATGCGGAGCAAAGAGAGGTAAACGACACAAGAAATGTAAACCACGCAGCAATAATGCAGCGTGGAACGTGGATGCTATTTAAGCTCAGGAGTTGATTCTCAAAGTAAGACCATTTGAGGACAAAGTTTTCTAAGATGGGATTGTTCCAACCAAGACCGAGTTGCCAGCAATTTTGAATGAGTACCTTACCTTGAACGACAAGTGGAGAAAAAAAAACTAGGGAATCGAAAATTCTTGAAACGATAGATAAAATGTTCCTTTTGGTAGGAACTGTATTGTCAAGCAAATTAATCTTACAAAACAACAAATCATTCAAAGAGTTCCAATTGATACTTAAGGTTTTAGAATCAGAACGTTTTTTAATGGGTAGAGTAACTAGCTCCATATTTTTAGAGTCGAAGTATCGAGAACCTTCGGTATATTTGAAAGAAATTTACGAATCGTAAAACCTGCGGAAAGAAGTATGGAAGAGATGTCTTCCTTGGTTCGTATAGCATTCTCGACTGAGTTTGTGAAGAAAAGCAGGTCATCCATGTAGGAATTTTTAGAAATGACCTCAGATGCCTTCGGAAAGGAACCCTTATGTAAGTCGACTAAGTAATTGAAACACCGTGTAGCTAAATAACTAGCTAAAGTAATGCCATAAGTAACCCTGTTTAAACGGTAGATTTTGAAAAGTTTATTTGGGTTATCCCTCCAAAGAATGTGTTGAAATTGGCGACAAAGAGGATCAATATTGATCATCTTGTACATTTTTGCAATGTCACCGCAGAGGACGACAGGATGGGTTTGAAAACGTAGTGAAATATCGAATAAGTTATCTTGAACTTGAGGTCCGATTGTTTGTGTATCATTGGCTCAAACCTTAGTAGATGATTTTGCGTTAGCGTCGATGACTACACGCAACTTGGTAGTGAGAGATAACTGTTTGATTACAGCATGATAAGGAAAAAATTGCGGAAGATTTTCCGCGATGTTAATAAGACCATTAATAGTTTTAGTAAAACTAAATTTCGAAGGATTGTGACTTTTGGATTTAGTTGCCTTGGTCATGTACTTCCTAAACTCGTATCCAGACAAGAATTGAAAATATTTTCTAAAAAGTACGGGAGATCTTTGGAGTCTTTTCTCCAAATTAAAAAACGGGACTCCGCTATTTGTTTGCAATTGTCGAACATTAGTAATTTTGAATTAAATGGTGAAAAGACCACTAGGTGAAATCATCTTTGCAAAATCTTTCTTCATTAATGAGTAAAGATTGTTTGGTAATTGGAACGGAATTATCTAATTCGCAGAATTTGGTTAGTGATCGATGTAAGTCAAAATCTGAATCATTGATATGGATAGTAGTATGACATGATATCGTCAAAGTTATACGACTTGAAGTATTTGAAAATAAAGTAAAATTTATTGGTAAGTCAGCTGAAACAACCTAACCTAATAATATGCCTTGCAAGCTCGGCAGTACGGTGCCTAAAAAACACCTTTGGAGTAAAAGTATTTAGTAAAATATGGTAGAACCCAATAAAATATTGATGTTTCGTACTTCGTGATAATTACTGTCCGCGAGATGAAGATGAGTTGGGATATCTAGAAGATTCCTACTGAAACGAACTCTTGGTGTTTAATATCAAATGTAACCAACTCAGCTGTATTTGTGATACCACGGCGATACTCTTGTTACTTATTTTTCAGTTTTTAGGGATGCTGATAACGTTACTAGTACTAGCAACAGTTTGAACCGTAAATACTTTTTTACATTCTTTATAAAATTTAGTGCCGATCGTATGTTCATCTACTAAATATACAATTGTTATCACGCCTTATTTATCATTCAGATTATTCAAGGTCGAGGGTTGACTGTTTGTGCGCTTATTTTAAAATTTATATAAACTTCATATTGTTAAGGTTTAATTATAATATAAATTTTGCTACTGTAATTGTTAATCGTACGGGGTGTTGCGTAACTTGATGGTTCAGTCTACCTGAAATTGAATTTTGTTATTTACTGTGATATTGCATACACGAATAGTTATTTGCTCTTATATTTTTCTTTTTCTTAAACGTCAATGTTAAAATAAATTTACCATTTGTTAGTTTAGTTGTGTTCTATTTGTTGTTCGGGCGCCTTTTTAACACGTTTGCTTGCTATACGGGTCATATATGTCCCGTAACCGACTTGTCCCTAGTGCGGCAATAAAAATATTATAACTCGCAAATTCCGGAAGCAATAGTTTTGTCATTTTTTTGTGTATTAAAATTTTACAAATATTATTTTGTAGCTTATTATATAAACTAAATATTTATGCAGCTAAGTTGTACGGGACAAATTTGTCTTGTACCGCACACAGCTTTCGCTTATTAAGATTAAGGGGTTTATTGCAAGTTACAATCTGCAGTGATATAAAACATTTCGTTTTTACGCAAGTACTTTTTTTCACAAAGAGTGAACAATAAATCGCGGAATAAAATACTTTTAAAAAATGGTTTTTCGTAGAAAAACATTGTTGATTTAGTACTTTAAGTTCCATTTCTAGAAACATTCGTTGAAGACTCATCCGCTCAAGTATTGACAAAAATTAATTTCCAAGTGACATTTCAGTTATGAAACTGAGGAACATCAAAAAGAAGGAAGATGTGTTCTTTGATGATTCTACAAATAGAGGTAGCAAGAGCTGAGCGTAACAGAATGAACAAAGGTAACTTAATAAAATAGTCAGCGATCACCAATAAATAACTATGGCCTTTCAAAGATCGAAGCAGAGGACCTACGTTGTCACAGCAAAAAACTTGTCAAGAGTGTGATGGCTTAGCACTAGGAGCAAATATACCATGCGGAGCAAGCTGTTTTGCCTTGTGCGCAGCACTTACACAACAACAACAAATATAGCGGGCAAAATCTGTGCGTAAGCAAGGTCAATAATAACGTTGTAAGATCCTAGCCGTAGTTTTCTAAACACCACAGTGTCTAGCGGCAAAAGGATCGTGATGGTTACAAATTATTTCCGTACGTTGTTCTGTACGAACCACTATTTTTCAGTTATCAAAGGAATCAGAAAAGAAAGGAGTAGCAACACGACGATAAGAAACATCTTTAACAGACCATTTCACAAACTGATGAGGATCATCTAAGACACGTAGATAAAAATTATTAAACCAAGGATCAGTAGTCGGCAACTTAAGCATAAAGACAGAAGAAATTTTAGACAGATGGACAGCTTCTAATACAAGAACTGAGCCAGGTAGCGCATCGGTTATCCCAGTGAAATAGGATCCTTCCACATATGGACGGAACTTCTCTATGGCCCATAACACAGCCAGACTTTTTTTTAAATTGTCGAATAATGTCGCTTCGCTTTAGTGAGCGAACGACTAAGGTAACTAACAACATTTTTACCATCCGCGGTTGCTTGACTTAACTCAGCACCTAAACCAAAGTCCGAAGCATTAGTCTGTACTACAAAAAAAATTGAAAAATCAGGACACGACAGAATAGGAGCCGTAACTAAGTTGTTTTTAAGAAAATCGAAAGCGGTCTGACATTCTACTGTCTAACTAAAAAAATCATTTTTACGAGTAAGAACTGAAAGTAAAGACATAAGAGAAAAAAAATTAGGAATAAAGCGACGGTACCAACTAGTCATACCAATAAATAGTCTGACATCAATGGCGTTTAAAGTAGTGGGGGATAAGTATTGCTGTAACCTTATCCAAGTCTACCAAGAGACCATTGTTATTGACAACGTACTCATGGTACTTTAATTCAGCAAACTAAACTTATATTTTTCCCGACAGAAGGTACATAAGTCCAGATTAAATTTTCTAACACTATTCCTAGTACGCTGATATGTTTATTAAAAGTAGGCATTGCGATGATAATATCGTCTAGGTAAGCGAAACAGTAAGGCTCCAAATCCACACCCAACACTCTATCAATTAATCACTTGTAATCTATGCGCATGCGCGTGAATTAAAAAACCCACGTAAACGAACAGTAAAAGCAATCTGCAAATGCGCAGACCAAATATCCAACCTGGAAGGAAAACGGGAATCTATTAACCGATCAAAAACTAAGGCAATATAAGACAATAGATAAGCATCCTTTTCAATCACCTGGTTCACTTTTCTAAAATTGACAAAGAACAGTGTTATCCTTCTTTTTTACTAACACAACTAGATTGGACCACGCATTACTCGACGGCTCTACAATCCCCACCCTTAGCATTGAGTCCTCAATAGCAACCTTCTGCAACGCAAGCAAAAGAGGTTAATAATATCTCTATTTAATTGGTTTAGCTGAAGTACGTATACGCAGTACGAAAGTCAGGTATGAAGTTTATAGCTGTCCAGAAGTCGATGCCTGAAATCAGTTGTTCTAAAACTTTAGGAATAACTAAAGTATTAATCGCTTTTACTTTGCCTTTTAGAGAAAACGGCAGAAGAACGAATCCTAATACCGCACACTTATTATTATTAGCCAAATTACAAGAAGACACAAAAGAAGAAAGACGAATATCTAAACGCTGTAAAATTTACCACTTTGCACCGCCCAGAATAGTTCGGGAAGCACCAGTATCAAGTAGACCAAAGAAAGAAGAACCTAAAACACTAACCTTAAGATAAGAACGCTCATCATCACAAACACTGACAAATATAAAATCCAAGACAATACGTTGCTTGTCAGTAAATTCTAAGATAGAATCCAAAGTTAAAGATAGCGTAGAATTTAAAACTCGGTCCGTAGACTTGTGACTTAGTTTCCCAAGACAGTATTACGCTTAGGACAATTGCAACGACTAATCTTTGCCTGTTCACAGCCAAAACAGTGAAGAATAGGAGATTTGTCACAGTTCTGTGAGATATGTCCAATCTGACGAAAATTTCAACAAGTCACGCCAGAAGAACCAAGACCTCGTCGAGAAGAATTGGGGGCAGAAGGAGTTGAAATAATAGCATTTTTTTCGAACGTACCGAACCAGTCTTAAAAGTAGAAGCAAGAGAAGAAACAGAAGCGTCACTAACATAAGTCAATGCAGATTCCAACAGTCAAGTGGTTCGCCGCGAAGAAAGTGGTTTGTAACTGTTCACTGAAAGTTTAGTTAATTTCAGATGCTTGCCATAATTAATCAACTGAGCCAATATAGAGACCTGTGGTAATCCTAAGGCAGATTGGTAGTATGGAGTTAAATTACGCCGTATCGTCTTAAGTTGTGTTTGCTCAAAAACGGGCAACGATAATCGCTGTAATCGTCGTATACATGCCGATCGATTTTTGAGGCCCCATTGATCGACTTGGATTTCATCCCATAGCCAATCGTCGTAATCAGGCAGTAAAAATTTTGATTTTATTAACGTAAGTACATCTTGCCAAGAACGCAAGGAATTTCGATTTATCCTAAACAACCACAAACACTTTCTAGTCAGGATTTCAATCAGAATTAAACAAATTTTGTGAAAAGACGCTACACGACAGACACAACTCATCAACTCACATCAAGAATTTCTTGAACAAAAACGAACCTTCACCCAAAAAAGCTAAATTCTACTTAGCCACTGACACGTTAGTAACAGTAGGCTTCGGAGGAACAGAAGTGGTCTGAACTGATACTTCCATTTCAGCCTCAAAATCAGAAGAAATAAGAAAAGGTGGTTTTCCGTCCGTAAGTAGTAATTCTAACGCAACATATTTAGGACTAAGCGAAAACAAACTAACAAAGAAAACAACGTAGTGTTGGTAACTTTTTCTCTTTAGCCGTGAACTCATTACGTAGAGTTTGTAGCGTAAGTCCAAATTGACGATGACACTTTGCTTCTTCTTCCTCTACAGGCGACATATGCACAAAACGGTGGTAAATCTGTACCTATAAGTTACTAGCTCGTTTAAAAGTGGAAAAGGAAAAGTTACCATCAAATTGGCTAGCTAATGTTTGTAGTTCAGCAATAGCTTGTTCCACAGCTACCTTATCGTCCACAAAAACTGAAGTAACAGTGCAGTGCTAAGTAAAAATGCTTCAGAGACAAACTAAATAGTAACACATCACCGATCACGTTTTCCAAAGATACCACGAAATCTTAAAGAAAACTAAACTAATCGTAAAGCAAAACTGTACAACTAAAACCCAATGAAAATAACAGTACAAGTAGTATCAGTAATAACTAATCTAATAAAAAGAAAGAGTTAACCAATGGTTGTCGAGTTAATCCATTAAAATTAAAACGGAAGTCCAACAGTACGTGTCTGACTAGATATCTAACTAAAATAAAAGGAAGTCAATAACTAATGTAAACTCAAGTCAACGTACTAAAAACAAAGGAGTAAAAGTTATGAAAATAACTTCGAAGTCGGGTTTTGCAGCAACACTAAAAGAAGCGAAGTAAATCGAGCCTACTATAGGCAAAAAAGGTAAAAAAATCAATAAAACTAGGAAGAATTGCAGACACAAAATTGAGCTTATACAGTTAGGAGCCAAATTTGTTACGCTGTGTTTCTCGTGAAAAAACGGAAAGCGAGAGACGGCTAACTCAGTTGTTCCGGAGATAGAGTCGTAAGTTTCGTAGTGTTTGATTATAAATTGAATCTAAAAAGGCGTCAAAACGATGTAAGACCAAAATGGAAGACACCGTTTAAATCTACCCGCAGCTGAAAAAGAGCAAATGACATGACAGAAGTGGTAACATATAATATATACTTATTTTATCACAGCCAGTAGTTCAAAGAAGACGAAGAAAATATATAAGTATAATTATATAAATTTTCCAAAGACAAGACAAAATATAAGTTTCGCCTTTGACTGCGAAACACGTCATACAGCAAAGTGAATTAGTCGGTCTTTTCCATTCAAAAAAGGAATTTACGTTCGTAAATTAAATTTACAAAAGTACGAAAATTGAAGATTTAGAGAATCAAATCGCACTCGTATTATAATATGTAACACAACAAAAAGATTTGAACATTAATTGTGATTACAATCTAGCATGTACGTACGGTCGACTGACCACCAAACTATTAAGAATGAAAGTAAAGATGTAATGCTTACAATTAGTTTTTTTCAGGTATGGACTGCATATCCTGTCAGCATTACCTAAAACTCAATTGAAATCTTACACAAAATAAAACGTACATACGGCGTTATCGCAAATAAATCCTTTTTTAATTCATACGATCACTAAAAATAAGCGAAAGCAAAGTTTCCTTCCAATTAACTTTGTAACTTGGGTAATTGTTTTCTTCAGTATGATTGTATTCAACCCCTTGAAAGTATAAATGGTGTTAATTCCATTAATTTCTAATTGCAACATGTGCTTATCTACTCCACAGATAAGGAACACAGGTGGAGGTATGGAAACTCGCTACCGACAATTATGAAAGAATGAAATTAAACCACAATACAAAAAAAAGTGCTAACCTCGAATACACCTTCACTAGATTGCAACAACCTTATAAATAATATGCACGTAGGTGTTGCAAATACTTAACAATTAAAGCTTTGTCAGGCGTTTACAACGCTAGACGATGTCCGCATCTTTCGAACTTTACCGGAAAAATGAGTTCATGTCTTAACAATTTTGACAGTTTTGTCTCTTACTTCAACAACGGAAAGTAGGCGTGTCGAGAATAAATTTCATACTAGAACATTTTTACTATACCAAATTTTTAACGTAACAATCCACGTCACTCTCCGATATCAAAGCAAACGTTGCTTTTGTTTTGAAAGTTTTGAATGCCTTAATGTGTAGATATCTGGATAATCACATGAATAGTAGGCACAAAGTCTAAAAAATCTGTTGTTTTTTTCCTGTCTGCGAGATAAAGTAGCTTACTTTTTAGTGTTAACACATTTGATTTTGAGTTTTACTGTAAAATTATGTATATTGTTTTTTTTTTTACGTTTTTGTTGTTTAATTCAAAGTTTTTCAAATAAGATAATTGTGTAAGTATTTCAAATAAATTTTCATTTAAAAGTTTGTGTGCTAAGTAAATTGTTAAAAAAATTTCAAAATCTCTGAGTCTTCTATAGTTACGCTAGTTGGAATTTTTATTTTTATAGTGCAACAACAAATATGTTCACGTTTTTTTGTTGTATAAATGGTATTATGCTGAACCGTCAGCATTCTGTCCACTAGAAGTGCCAATGCAAAATCACTTTAAACAAAAATCTGCAAAAAACTATTTTTTTGACCTTGAAAGGTATATATGCTTATATGTATATCTTTATTCTATATTCAAAAACTTTCATAACGCAGATGAGAAGAAAGTGAACCCATTAAACTACTCAGACTTGTTCATGAAAAATATAGGTATGGATCGTGTTAACTGAGCACATTGATCAGCTTATAGTTCGTCCTCGCGTCTATGGCTAGCACCAAGTTTTATTTCAGTTTTTGTTTGTTTACTTTTCTCAAAAACTGAGTATTTTCTAATCGGCGGAATTAGGTCTGAGTTGTCACGTTTGTAAAATAAATATAATTTCGGATATGAATAAAATTACTTTAAATTTAATTAAAAGACTGACTTAGTGAATGTTGTTGGCATGAACTATTGCGTAAATTAAAGTAATTCAGAAAATCCTTTTTGTTAATCTTTGTCGGGGACTAACATTTGTAGAATTTGTTACTGTGCTTTAATCAACATTAGTACAAAAAAATTACATTTTGTACACTTGTCATAAAGATCTCATCCTAAAATAACTTTATGTACAAAACGAATCAAAATTATAATGTTATATTTGAGCTGTCGTAGAAATGTGTATAATTAATTTGGGAGAATAATTTAAATGACAAATATTTATAATATGTTTAGAAACTTAGCTAAAACTAAACAGCCACTATTTGTTATTTAAAGTCTGGTCTATAACAGCATACAACTTGAAACAATTGTAATTGATCAAACATCTTTCATTTAAATCGTGTTTTAAACTCAAATAAAAAAATAATCGTGCAGTAGTAACGAAAAAATATGTAATTTTAAAATTTGTCCAATAATAATTATGTGCATCTGTAACTTGTTAGATAAAAGTTAAAATTTCAGTTTTCCTAGGAAATTTTATCTTGTTTTGATTATATTAAATTTATGCTTTTCTAGGACTGTAATATCTCTTGCAACAACTGGTTTAAATGTATTCAGTTATGTCTCTTTCTAAAAACCATCAACAAAGACAAACTTTTAGGTTAAGTATTGTGTTGTAGCGCTGTTACATTTTGTTGAACGTGATTGTAGATGGCTTTCAGCTTCTTAAGCTTCTGAAACTGACGTCTACATATTGGAATTTGTGTACTTGTTTTGTTAGAGTTACCACAATTTATGTTGTTTATAACTAATGAACGCTGGTTTAGGTTTACGTGCATTTATACACTATAGTCTTAGTGGTTTTCCTTTTACTGGAAAATTAACACTTTATTTTGTGTATTATTTAAAATTGTAATTATTATTTTAAATGAATTTTTTACGTGTTTTATATAAATCTAATATAAGTATCTGATTAACAGATTGTTAATTTAAAAGGTAAAATTATAGCATCAGTACAAGCAAAAAATTTCTAAACAAAAATTCTCATAAACAACAAAAAACATGATAGAAGAGATAAAAGAAGAAGAGACACCAATAAGCAATAATTCAAATAACTATAAGTTAATAAAAGGACGCAAACCAAGATGACAAACATGGCAAACACTAAGGATGCTGAAAAAGAACTAACTGGCCAGAAAAGTAACATTAAGGATAAGCAAAAAACAGTAATCGGAAAATAGCTACTTGGAATATAAAAAGCCTGCAAGAAAAGAAAAGAACTGGTTGAAGAATTTGATAAAACAGCTTTGGACATCGTGGGTTTGTTATTATTATTGGATAGAAGACATTTATTGATATATAGTGGTATAGATATTACACAAAAAGCTAAAAAATGTGTGGGCTGTATATTTAAAAAGGAGAAAACAGAATTTATAAATAATATTGAAAATAAAGATAGAAATGGAAAGATGAACAAATAGAAGTAGTAGTCTACGGACCAAATAAGGATGGAACAGTGCAGCAAAAAAACGAATTTTGGGAACAATTAACAGAAACAATTAAAGAAAGTAAAGGAAAAATTATAATAATAGGAGACGTAAATGGAAGAGTGGAGAAAAAAATGAAGAGTCAGGTGAATGAGTACACGGAGAGAACGTTAGAAATAATGATGGTACAAGATTGAAACATTTTTGTATTCAGAACAATATGGTAATAACTAAAGAGCGGATAGTCAGGCAAATGCCTGAAGCCTGCCTATTTTGCCTTTTTGGATAAATTTTTGTCTTTTTGCCTTTTTAAAGAGTATTATTTTATATTGCCTTTTTACATATAAATTTTGAAAAGTTTGTGTAAACAGTGTTTTAATAGGTAGATGACAGTAACGCATTACAGACTTTTATTTAAATTACTTACAATGATATAATTAACATTTTTTGCTCAAAAGGTCTTACCACGAACCTATAAATAACAACAGGGATTTTCATATTTTATTAAACAGTGGTTTCCAGAAAACATTAAATACAAAAACCGCTTATAGAGAAGAACTATTGTAAGAATTTATACTAGAAATCATATTTTATAGGTCTATTCAGTACCTAAGTATAGCAAACAAATATAGATAATTTTAATTTTGTCCGGTGAGATTCCTTTAATGACTGAAACACATGACTAAAATATTTTTTGTTTGTTATAAATATCTGTGATATTGTCACACTGTGATAGTTTATTGCTGTTGTGCTGTGAGTAAGTTTTAAAAAATGCCACTTAGTAAACAATCAAAATTTAAAAATTATTAACAACCGAACCAAACGGAACAACAACGGAAAGCCTTTTTTTCAAGTTTGTTCAAAATCAGTAAGTTTGTATTAACTTAATTTAAATGATTTATATACTAGTATATGTATCATTTTAGATCGGTGCTGCTAAAAAGTACCATGTAAAACAACACTTGGGTAGTAGTTTATATTTAAAAAAATTTAAAGAAACTATAAAACAACCATTGTTATAAAATATTTGAAATTATAAAAGGCAACAGCTTCTTGGTCAAAATATTTGATTTGTGCTTGGGAAAATAATAGCACTTTGTAAAACCTAAATATTATAATAAATAAAACAATTAGAAAAGTAATTAAAGAGACGATAGTGAAAAGGTAAGCAGAAATAACACCTTTTAGTGGTACCTAAACTATAAATACATGCAGTATATCAAAACGACTTTACTAAGAAGAATAATTTCAAAAATATATAAGGTAAAAATCAAAACATAAAATAGACTAAGAAACAGCTAAAAAATATAATACAAGAATTAAACAAGAGACCACTAAAATCCGCAATATTATAGCTAAATTAACACTGGAAGAAACATGGAAAAGTATTAAAGAAATATTACTAAAAACAGTAGAAAAATTATGCGAAATTACAAAAAGCATTAAAGGAAGAGAAGCAAACAAGTTGGTGGAATGAAGCATAAAAAACAAAGGTAAAAATTTAAAAAACAGTTATGAAAAGAATATTGAAGAAATAGAACTGACGAAAAATATGACAGTTATAAAAAACAGAGAAATAAAGCTAGCAAATGATAAAACAAGAAAAAATAAAATCGTGTGATGAATTTGGTGAGATAATGGAACGGGACAAATTAGAAAACCAAAAACTATACTATAGCATACTGAGATCGTTGCGTAAAGGAAAAGCAAATTGAAGAGCAAAAGATGGAAGAACTTTAGCACAAATGGGATTATGAAGAGTTGGAATGCATACTTTGAAGAAATGTTGAAGATAGATCAGACACAGGACCAGAAGTGACAAAAAAAATAGTACAGAAAACATTAAAGAAAAACATGAATTCTGTAGAAGAAGTAATAAAGACCTAGAAGAAGTTAAAATGAAGTAAATCAGCTGAACACAACGGTTTTTGCAGTCCTAGCATCACTGTTCAACAAAGCATGCCAGGAGGATAAAATCTCCAAAGATTGGGAACTATGAGTAATACTTCGACTACATAAAAAAGGAAATAGAAGGAACTGTACAAATTATGATTTTAAAATAGCAAAAACACATGAAAGTATGTTAGACAAGACAACATATTTGTAATAAAACAACTAATCGAAAAATTTATCTCTGACAAAATACTTATAGCTTTTATTGATCTACAAAAGGCATTTGATAGTGTGTTAAAAAAAGCATATAGCTTAAAAAGAAGAGGAGTAAATGGTAAACTGACAAGATGTATAAAAAAAACCTGTTCGAAACAAACAAAAAAATATGCGAGAACGGGTAATTCACAATCGAGTTCACAATTAAGGACGAACTAAGACAAAGTGGGGTTCGAAGGAATTAAAAGATAAAGTAAGAAAACCAAATGTAGGATAAAAAATATGGAAGTAATACAAATATCGGAAAATGTATTCGTGGACAACGTAGTTATCTACGCGAAGAACACAGACCTACAATATAACATAGGAATATAGAAGAATGCATTGCGCACAAAAAACAATACCGATAAAACAAAAATGATGGTGATAAGAAAAAAAAACGCAAACGAAATAGACATTGAAAAAGTACAAACATTTAGATATCTAAGTGTAAACATTCAGAATAACGGAAGATTAGAGGCAGAAATAAATGACAAATAAGATATACATGATCTGTGCAATACATTTATAAGAAATAAATCAATATAAAAAAAATAAGATCAAGGTATTTAAAACTATTTTTAAATCTATTCTAATACACGGAATTGAGAGATGAGTAAGCTCAAAACCAATGAGGAGCAAAATACAAGCCATGGAAATTAGAGTAAGGCTATAAATAGTATTACCAGAATAGACGAAAAAGAAACGAAGTAGTAAAAGAAGAAATAGAAGTAGAATCGAAGTTAGAGAGTATTAAAAAGTAACAACAAAATTGGTTTAGACATATAGTTAAGATGGGAGAACTTACTGACAATACTGGCGATAATGGTGCAGATTCAATTGATTAATCGTCATTTGAAGAACTCCGTGAAGAAGTTTCTGGAATCATTTGCTTGTGGGGAAAAAAACTGGAATCATCATCAAAGACTTCGGAACCACTTTCAAAGTCAGATTGATTTAAAACATCGGCGATATTTTCTTCTATCGAGATTCTGTCAGAGAATTTATTAAAGTTGGTTTTAGCAAATGTTAATGGCATGCGTTTATCAGTTTCAACTCTGTATGACAAAATCGACATTAGACGTGACCACGCAAACCTATTTAGATGTAGATGTAGAATCGTGTCTACCAGAAGAAATATTACGTGTTTGGCAGAGGTCCTCGGATTTTAATTCTTTAACTAATTTTTCGATGAACGGCAAACTTTCCAGATTAATAAATTTCTTGAAGATAGAGGTGGAAGAAGAAGAACGGATTTTGTTAGCAATGGAAGGTTTTGGTCTGAAGGGTTCGGAAAGTAAGGCAAAACCAAAGGTTAAAAGTGAGATTAAGCTTACAACGTTGGGTTTGATAAATTTAGCACATAAATGTGTTTTTTGTGACGGGCCACATAGTAAAACTAATTGTTTTAGAACACGTAAGTTATCCCTAAAGAAAAAATAGGAAATTTTAATGCAGAAGAAGGCATGTGTTCGTCGCAAGACGGTCGGTCATCAAAGTAAAAGATGTCACAAACGTGCGAGGTGCGTCGTTTGTAATCGACAACACGCTGTTATCCTGTGTAGCAAATTCGCTGACTTTCAGAAAATAAATGTTTTAATGCTCAGCCTGCAAGTGAAGAAGTGCACAAAGACAAAACATTAGCTAATTTTACGGAAACTCATGTTATTTTGCAAACATTGAGGGTTATTATGGGTAGTGAACATTGTTATATAAAAGCTCGGTTATTGACACGGGTTTGCAAAGTTTCTACTTGTTGCGCGACGTCGTTGAACATCTTCAGTTTGTTGCCAAAAGAAGTGTAAAGGTCATTCATGCATGGTTTGGTGGCACTCGCACTATTGATCAACAGCATGATTGTTACGATATAAGGTTACTTAGTTTGGATGGCAAATATGCGTGTACTTTTAAAGCAATGATCCAGAATGCTATTTGTAGTAACGTTGTACCAGTTCAGACAGATCCCAGGATTAATGAGTTGAACATGTTAGGCGTTTAACTGACTGATTGAAATCGTGTAGGTGCTATTGAATTATTGATTGGTGCTGATGTGGCTGAAAAGTTGTACACGAGCAGGTCTCATCAGTTAAAAAATGGTCTTGTGGTTTTTGAGACATGGTTAGATTAGACTATTATGAGTAAAGTAGCAAGAATGAATAGTGGCGTTAGTACTAGTAGGACTGTGACGGTAGAGAAATTATGGAAATTGGATGTATTGGAGATAGAAGCACCTTCTGATTTAGTATCCAAAGAAGAAAGACAAAAAACCGTATTTAAATTTTTTTACCAAACCGTAGCTATGAAAGAAGATGGTCGTTACGAAGTTTGTTTACCATGGATCGAAGGGCATCCACCATTACCATCTAATTATATGTTAAGCAAAAAACGACTTCATCCTACCATAAAGAAGCTGAAAACAAATGGTATGTTTTTGGAGTATAGTAAGATTTTTGCTGACTGGTTTGAGGAAGACATTATCGAGCTGATGCTGAAAAGGAAAATACGGCGCATTATTTACCACACAGACCCGTTTTTAAAAAGATTAGTACCACAAAAGTTCGACCAGTATTTGATGCTTCGGCGAAGGAAAGAGCTCGTCCATGTTTGAACCAGTGTCTGGAGAAGGAATTGAAGCTTAATGAACTTAATTCGTCAATTATATCAAGATTTAGAATGGAGAAGCTAGGTGTCATTTTAGACATTCGCAAAATGTTATTGCAGAATCGATTAAGTCAAGCCGATAAGGACTGTTTACGATTTTTATAACAAACTGAAGATGGTAAAGAACTTACATTTCGACACAAACGGGTAGTATTTAAGATTCATTGTAGTCCTTTTTTTGCTTGGAGCGAGCTACAGTCAACCATCATTTAGAGTATTGTACGCGTGGACTGAGTTCGATTTTATTTATAACATTATTATAACACTATTTATAAATTGCGTGAATGTTTTTATATAGACAATTGTCTAACCAATGCGTCGAGTGTAACTGAACTTTCCAAATTTATTTGCGAAGCAACGTTGGTGATAGCGTTGACCAAATTTTTCTTAAGAAACTGGAAGTTTTTGAGTAAATTGAAAGTTTTGGGGGCAACAACGGTGCTGGACATGGGATAACAAATGTGATAAGTTGTCTGTTTCAGGTGAGAGTAAAATGAAAGTTACCCACTTAGATTTACGTGTCCCGCCACAATATTGTCGGAACTGCTCCTGCAGAAGTGATGGAAAGATAGATTAGACTACGACGACGAGGCAAATGAAATAAGCAAAGCGTCATTTGTTAAATGGCAAACTGAACTGCCGACACTTTTCCGTATTGAAATCCAGAGTTTTGAAAAAGTTGTCGATTCCTAGGCTAGAACTTTTAGCAGCAACAATCACCGCAGGTTGTATCATTCGTTTTGATGTGGATTTCCCGAGCATTGGAAAAGATATTTTTAGAGTGACTCCTCTACGGTTTCTTTGGAATAGAGTTAATGAGATTCAAAAATTGACATTGATAGTAGATTGAAGGTACGTCTCTGGTGTGATGAATTCCGCCGATGTATCATCTCGCGGGTGTTCGCCGAATTATCTTCCCAGGTTGAAATGGTGGGAGGGACCCAATTGGCTAAATGCTAGTGAAGTGGAGTAGCCTAGACAAAGTTTTGTACTAGATAAAGTTGTAGTTAATCAAGAGCAAAAAAAGCAATTAGTTTGCCAAGATGTCGAAATTTGGTATGGGCGTTACTTTTCCAAATATGAAATGCGTTGAATAATGGTAAGATGATTCTGATAAAACTAATTCCAAAAGAATCCTGGAAAAGATGACAACAAACTGGTGTCTTCAAATTGTTTTGAAGATGAAGATGGAGTAATTACAGTTCGCAGTAAAATTTCTAACCGAGAAAACACAGATGCTTTTCATTTACCGTCTGTGTTACCTGATAAACTTAATTTAGTATATCGATTGTTATATGATTTAGATGTTTCTTCTTGTCATATTGCTATAGTTGTTACAAGAAAAATATTGGGTAATTGAAGGAGGACGAGCTGTGCGTTCAGTTGTGAAGCAATGTGTGACGTGTCGCAGATATAATGCCAAGAAGATAAAAGTGATTTCTCCACCCTTGCCCAATGATTGTGTAAAAGATGTAGCTACGTTCCAAATATGGTATGGATTTGGTTGGTCCAGTGTTTTTACAAAGTGGTAGCAATTAAGGGTCACTGCTCATCTCACCGAATTGTGTAGAAATTTAATTCTTCTTCTGCTCCTTAGTGGGGAAGATGGTGAGAGCGATTGATTGGTTTTTACGAGATTTAAAATTGTCCTACGTCGTTGAAAATGCGTCTTACATATGCTGACTTCCAGAAAAATTGCAACACCTAGAACTTCTTAAACGGTTTTATTGAAATTTTTAGGAAACGTATATTTTCATGAAACTAAGTGATGATTAAAATTTGAATAAAATTTAGCCAGTAGTTTTTTTGTTTTTTTTCCGGTTGTTTCCATAGTAACATAGTAACAATAAATTTGAAGTAGTAGACCATTTAGTAATTCTCAAGTTTGCAAATTGTTGTTGTTTGTTCACAATTTTATTCTGAACTTGATAACAATGCCGAGAGTACGTCGACATCAACATTTTGTCCAATTAACTGATTTTGAACGTGGCCGTATTATTGGTATGAGAGAGGCCGGACTTTCGCTAAGAGAAATTGCTTGTCGTGTGTAAACCAAAATGTTTCATCGTTATTGAGATGTTGGTCTAAATAGTCCGAGGAAGGGGTTCAACATCGTCGCTGTGGATCTGGACGTCTTCGGAGGACTACAAATCGCGACGTTAAGAGTTTTGGCCACAAAAGACAGATTTTCAACAACTCGATCAATTGCAAATGATTGGATGAGAGGTATAGGACTCAGAATATCAATGTCATCTGTTTATCGCCGGATAAGATCTTATGGGTTGCGTTGATGTCGTCCATTTTTATGTCTTTCCCTTACACTACTTCACCGTATACGCAGACTAAAGTGGAGCAACAAAAGGGTTAGTTGGGCACAAGAATGGCATCAAATTGTGTTTAGTGACGAGTCCCGATTTTGTTTGTGGGCCCACGATGGTCGTAGAAGGGTCTGACGGATCCGTGGAGAACGTAAAAATCCAACATTTTCGTGGAGCTTTACAGAGCCCTCACTTAAGGAGTTATGATATGGGATGCAATATGTTATGGTAGCAGATCACTCTTGGTTTTTATTGACGGCAACCTAAACGCAGCGGGTTACATTGCTAATGTGCTACAACCAGTTGGGCTTCCATATTTTCAAGGGCTGCAAAATCCTATTTTCCAGCAGCATAATGCGCGCCCTCATATATTTGCAATCGTTGCAAAGTGTATTACAAAAACAGTTTCGGGTCGAGTATTTGGGGCAATTGAGACAATTTTATAAGCACAAACGTTTTTCAAGTTTTATAATAGGTGACGTTGTGTTAATTGGTAATGGTATCTTAAAACGCTTAGGTTAGCCGTTAGGGCGTATCATCGAAGTGCTTTCAGGTAAAGACAATGTAATTCGGTTAGTGCGTGTGCAAACGAAGAAAGTTCAATTGCTCAGGCCAATACAGTTTATCTCTTGGAGTGTGTGGAACCATCTAAGGAAGCGGCAGACGATGAAGCCGAAGAAATGGTTCAGGATTTTGTTTAGCAGGAGAATACTGTTAGTGCACGAGTTGTTGACGATAGTACTTGTGATGTGCGCGTTAAAGCATCGAGTGGTGGACGGGTAGTTAAGCTTCCTCAGAGATATTTAGACTGTTTTGTTATATTGTTTATTAATGCTTGTTATTGGTTAGTTATGTATCTCTTGTTTTCACGTCTCAGGTGGGAAAATGTTATATGTTAACAGAAATCACGATACGTAGCTGTGGAAAACTAGGTGTGTTTTAAAGTTGGATGTACGTATTTTTCAAATCGTTTTGTCAAGTATTCGTTACTTAAAACAAGAGAACATTTTTAAAGGTGTTTTTTTTCTGTTTTTTAAAAAGTTAATTTTTTAAAAATCGTTGTTGAAATGTGGCTTTAATTGGTGTTTTAGTCAACGTTTCTACATTAAAAGCATTTTGTAACCGCACGCAGTAATTTTAGTTGTGTGCGAAACAAAAAAGTTTACTTAAAACTAAAAACATTTTCTACACGTAATCTTTTGTAAAGTGTGGTATAAACAAATTGTAAAACAACATACAAAGCGAATTGTGACCTAACTGTATTTTAATTGGCTAATCCGTATGGTACAGCAGTGGCAAACTACTACCAAACTAATTCAATAAGTTTGAAAATTAGGTAAACTTCATCCTCCTGATTAAAACAGCAAATTTCTATCATTTTTGAAATATTACGTACAACCGGAAACAGAAGGATTAAAGCAAAACGCAAAAACATGACATAATTGAAACACGTGGAGGTGAGTAACCTTTCAAAATTTTCTGACACAGAAGCTATTAAGTTAGCAAAAACAACTAAATGAACAGCTTAACTAACAAATATCGTCAAAAAATTCTAAACAATTTTTGAATTACAAAAAATTAATTTTAGTATACAGATGTTGAATTATGGGTTTAGAAATTACAAAAAACATAATTTTGAGTTTTTTACCATAATATTTGTTCAATTTAATTTAATTTACTTCATCCTCAACATTAAAACAATAATTTTTATTTCATCATTTTATATAAGTACGTTAGACTATTTTAAACTTCTAAAATTATTAATGTAAATTATTAGTAATAATTTATCGTTTTTGTCGCAAAATTAATTTTTTTCAAATGCTTGCAAAAGAAAATAAACAGTTTTTTATCGCGTAACATTTCTATAAAGTTTCTAATGAAATAATGAATTGTCAAAAGTTTTGAGAAACACAGACGTTTAGTTTTTGTACCCTTAAAACTCATTAATTCTACATAAAAAAATTATAATAAAAATAATTTTAATTTAATTTATTAAACAAGGTATGTACATAAACTATACGTGCAAATAATAGACTACATTAAATGTAGTGAATTTCCAAATACAAAAATGTTTTCAAACATATTGATGGAATCATGTATACATCGTAAAAATATCTATTTCAATAATGCACTTTATATGCCATATCTGTCATAAATAAATGGTCGTTTAGAACATTCAGTGCAACATATAATAGAGCACTAATCTGTTCTCCCGTCAAGGCGTATTGCCAGACAGGCTTTGACCACATTAAACCCCTATGTGTGTTCATATCATAAACTTGGCAATCCTAATAAGTATAACAATATTCGGGTCACCGATCTTTACGATGGTCTTCAAATATACATTTTCCTTTAACGCATTTTCTTGTTTTTGTCAGTCTACCTCCTGGAACGAACAATAAAAATTGCCTATCAATGGATTGCTTTTATCCAATTGCTTTTCCGAATAAGTACATTATTTTTTACGAGTAAAGTGTATTATTGTTGAGGTCAGTATCTTTATATTTTTAAATTCAATATATCTCAAAATGCAGATGACAAGCACTGAACAACTCTTTTTCAGCTTAAGTGCTTTTAAAATGTAAAGTACAAGCACTTTTTCTAAAATGGCTCTATTAAGGAAGCTCTAATGGCACAGTGCCAACTTACTAAAACATGAGATTATGTGCCACTTGTTGATAATATGTTTTGCTTAATTCAATATTCCATAACTTGTGCGTTTAGAATAATAAGTGACTGAAATTTAAACATAGTTTTAATGCTTAAATAATAAATTTTAGAATAGTCTAATTTTAATATAAATCTATTTTTAAGTCGAATCGTTATTTTAAAAATATTACATTTTGGCGATATTAACCATCTTGTTGAAATAACTAAAGTACACACATGTATCAAAATTTTCTATTGTTTTGGTTGGTGTGCTTTTTAAAATACATAGAAAACTTTCTATGGCTCTTTAAGGATAAAGTGCGCTACAACTTAGAAAACTTCAACTATATTACAAACCAATTTATATAAGATGTTTCAAGTGTTTAAGTTTTGCTATTTTATAAAAAAAACTAAAAAACGAAGTTTTAGAAACAATAAAAGTTGAAGTAATAAAAAAACATAATTAATTACACAAATACATTATAAACAATTACTTGTAATTTTTTAATAATATTGCAAAATAAGCAAAAATTATAATAGGTTTGAATATAATCAATACAATATTTTTTTTATAATATTTGTAGTTTTGTTTACGTTTTTTGTCTTCATATTAAGCCTTTTAATTGTAAATAATTTTCGTTATTGTTTTCATAATTCGCTTACCTCATTTTTCTCGTCTGTGTCTAATTTGAACAAAATTGAAATTTAAAAATTTGTTTTAATTTTTGTATAATTTTGATTGGCAACTTTTTATTTTTCTGGTTTGTTATACTTATTTTCACAACTCTAATCATTTATTGACTAGTTTTTTTTTATCTTACTGAATCTGCACCTGCATAAATTATTTTTAATTTTAATTTTGGTTTCTATGCAAAAGCAATGATAATAGAGCTAAAACTCGTGTAATAAGAATGCAATACTTGTGTGGATGTATGATTGCGTTTTTGTTTAGTTTCTTGGTTGTAGGCGCAATTCATTGATGTGGATTGAGGTGGCACATTGAACACTGATGTTACGTTGCCATGTTATAAAATAAAATAAATTCTTTTATTGCACATTATTATGAAAAATAAATATAAGTTCCAAGGTTTACTGATAAACTTGCATTTTGCTGTATTTTAAAGTCTATTGGGCACTTGCGATCTATATAAAAATTAAATACGGAAAAACCACACCGATATTTTAGATAATGAATGAAGGGGGTTTGTAACAACCGTTAATTAAAATTTTGTGTACAAAAAAGTAGGTATCTGTAAACACAGCAAGTGTCAGATATATAATAAAGTATTTTATTTACGTTAATAATGTTTATTGAAAAAATGTGTTACAAACAACCGGTTTTATTGTAATAAGCTATAAATAATGTAATCGTTGTAATTTAAGAATGTGTTTGCAATGTTTGTTAAAAAGTTAAAGTTTATAGCAGCAGATTACTTCTTAAAAACCGTTACAAAACCAAGAAATATGATTTAAAGTATGCAGTTTTCTTAAATTTTAGTAATTTTTAGTAAGAATTTACTAAATAATTTTCAGATTTTTGTTAAAAAAGTAACAAACTTAAATACTAAACTATCGCAAATTTTTAACATTGAAAATGACACATAACTAGTATTTTGACAATTAATTATTCATTGGTTAGCGCGATATTGTATTCAAATAGAAAAAATCTTAAACAAGTTAATCTGCGATGCCGATTATGGTACCTGTTTTTTCTTTTTCATTAATTTTTATAAAAGTTTTAAGTGGAAAAAATATATCGTTGAGTTATAATTTTTTTTTTTACATTTAATTTGTGTTAGTGGTACAAATTTACATGCAACCAAATACAATAATTAACATTGCCGAAAATAAATTAAATACTTAGATATATTAGTTTTTTATTACTCATTTGAAAATATTTATATATTTATAATACATACATATAAAAAAATAACATCTTTAACATTGATAAGATTCTGATGTTACAATGAGGTTTTTTAAGTGTAGTATCAAACTTACAAGTGCCAGTATTACCAACTAACCATTTGAATGTTTCATAAAGTTTTATTTTAATTAGTTGGTTAATAATTATTATTTTATCTGAATTGCATTCAGTCAACCACGAATTTTCTGTTCACTTTAAATTATTTGTAATTGTTATTTAATTTTTACTATTTAGTCATAATCTGTTTGTAACTTAAAAAGATATTCATTAAATAATAAAACAATTCTTGATGTTAGTATAAATAAATAATATCATGAATTTTGTTGATAAAAAGCACAGTGTCTAAATTTGTGTCGCTCTTTAATTAGCTTGTAGTCAACGCGCTCTTAATTGCTGAACATACAGAATTGTTGAATACTTGGGCAGCATATTTAACGCACCTTTTTTTTAAATTGGACGGATTTAGGTGCTTCTCTGTAATCTTCAGCATCGATCTTGAAACGTTGCTGTTTTAGTCAGTATAAAATGTCTTGATTAAAACAAACCAATCAATTTTCTTATCCTGAACAAACTTACAAATCTAATCCTTGATTCCTTAAATACGGTTTACTATCTAAACTACCTAAATCTTCTGGCCTTTCAACGTAATCCCAGTATTGATTATAATGTAAACATCGCCTTAGGGTAATTTAATCAAACATTACAACACACTGACATTCCGTCTCTTTTTCTCTTTAGTTTTTTTGTAAAACAGTTGTTTGTACCTACTTTTGAATTAGATACTCTAAATCAAGCGACTTGATAGTCAAAATTTCACGTAAAACAAAACCTAAATCGTGAAACATAAATTTATAAGCAGTAAGCGATTTATAATACAACTAGCTGCTGTTTTGTTTTTTTTTCACGGTGTTCTTTTTTTACGGAATCATTCCTTACCATAAACGTTTTTAATACTGCTTTTTTATTTTTAAGAAGAGATAAAATACTGTTGCTGTTTTAACATTTCCTTGCATAATTTTCAAAGACTGAGCATTTCACTTGTATGCCGATTTAGTTTATTTTGAAATTTCATAACCTTACAGAAACTGAGTTTTCTTTCGCACCCATCGGCTGCTGACTTGGCTGTAATTGTAGTACTCTGAAGAATCTGAACGGTTTTTTATTCAATGACAAATCGCTGACGAAGCTGATGACTCTGTCAATTTTATGGTTTGCTTCCAAAGAAGTAATATTTCTTTTTGAACTTAAATAAGATCGTACATTAACCTGTTTTGTTATTATAAGAACTTTTTCTGACGATGGCTTAACCTGTTCAGAATCACCTGGAAATAAAATGCCAATTGTAATTATGTTAATCTTGAATTATTGTATTAAATTATTTGATTTTTTACTATTAAATTTATTAATAATTCACATTAATGACGATAAATTTTAACTTAAAAACTTTTCTTTGTTTACTATTATCAATCTAATGATCTAAAAAGTATATACGTGAAAACTAAACTTCAATGAACAATGAACGTACTAACCAAGTGCGAACTCAAGACAAATTCTTAATTATAATTGCAGCGCGGCGTTAGTATAAACCGCATGCTTATCTCTGGTAATAAGAAAGGTATAATGGAAGTCACTTACTTTGTTATATCTACTGCCGAACGTTTACGTATACACCATCAATATACATCAATAATGTTGGATATACCCAAATAGTTCTTCTTTCCGGCTCGAAGGACCAATGTTTTGTTGTTAGATTAAGAAAATCATAAATTGTAAATCCAAGCATTTATTTATTTATTTCCAAACCTATGCTCAATCAGGAGATAATTAAAAGACCATAGTATAAAGTAGGCATAAACATTTATTAATTAAACGGTGAGAATTTTCTTATATTAGTCGATTATCATTCAAAATTTCCTGAGATCTTAATTTTACATAATCATCTAACACCAACTAATATTATAAATTAGATTAAAGAAACGTTTTCTAGACACGGTATTCCTGCTTTACTTGTTTCCGAAGGTGGAAAACAATTTACTAGTAGTAAATTTAAAGATTCTGCCAAATATCTTTACCCAATCATAAGCAATCCAACGGCGTAGCCGAAAAAACTATTCAAACCATAAAACAATGCTTAAAAACACATTGATAATAATGACGATAAAAATTTAGCACTGTTTACATATAGAAATACACAATTTGTAACTTATATTATACATTTCTAAGAGATAATTTACCAACATCTTATAAGAAAACTAGATTACAAACTAATTAATAAATGCAATTTTCAAAAAAGAATTCAAAAGTGTCGACGAAAAGATAAAGCACATTATGATATGAAAGGCACCAGGTAAAGACATAATATAAAAAACGATTCCAAGAAAAAGTAGAAAATAGAAAAGTAGATTTATTTAAAAGGAAAAGACAAGAAAGCGAAAAACATACCGAAATAATAAAAACCCTAGGAAATCAAAGAAAAGTAGCCAAAGTAATTCAAAGAACCCCACCAAATATAAGTACAGAAAACAAAAAGTTAACAGTAAGTAAAACTAAATACAATATGGAAAAGCTAGAACAGTTAATGGAAAAAAAGCCCTATAAATAAATGAAATTAAAGAGAAAGTTAAAAGTACTAAAATAGACATAAGAAGTACAAATGAACAAATTAAAAAACAAGAAGGAAGGAACTAAAAAAGAGAGATGAAAGGTGGCAAATTGAAAAAAATGAAGTACAACAAGAAATTAAAATGTTTAAGAAAAAAAATAGTAAGAGGAACAATATAATAATTAAAGAAAGTACGGCACAAGACGAAAACAGAAATTGGTAAAGAGTTACTTAAAAAAGAAACGGGGGCTAGAATTGAAGTAAAAATGGTTTACAAGATAATAAAACAGGAACTGAAGATGGTAATTGCAAAACTAAAAAACTTTGAACAAAAGATGGAAGTGATTAAAAACAAGTACAAATTAGGAGACAAAAAGATCTATATTGACAGCAATCTCACCTACGAATAGCAAAAAGCTCAGGCAATAATAAGAAAAATTGCAAAGGAAAAAAAGAATAAAGAAAACATTATCAAAGTGAGCTACAAAAAGCTAGAAATAAATAGTGTAAAATACATAGGGAATGAAGAAAAAAGTAAACTTACAAAAACTAGCAAAAAATATGACAAACAAAAATACAACGACAAAAATAGCTAACAAAATGAACACGATAAGAGAAAACGGAAAAATAATAAAACAAGATAAAGAGAAAACTAGGAATTCGTCTACCGGAAACGGAAGAGAAATAAATAGGAACAGAGAAGAGTTAGTACAAGAACTACAAAAAACAACAACTGATGAAAGACAGATAACCAAAACAAAAGGCATAGTACAACTAGAGAACTATATAGGAAACGGAGAAATCAGTAACGATAAAGAACACAAAAGGAACAGAAATACATCAAATATACATAAAAATGAAAATAGGAAAATTAAATTTGACATGAATGATTGGAAAAATAAACTAAACATAAAAAATAAAACAAAAAAACGAAAGTATACTATTATGGGTGGTACATGGAACGTATGAGGTCTGTTGGAAAAAGAAGAAGAGTTAATACAGGAATTCGATGAGTCAAATCTGGATACTTTAGGAATAAGCGATCTAAGAAAAGGGTTATGGAGACATAACGCAAAAAGGTCATGTATTAATATATAGCGGGGTAAGTTTCAAGAACAAAGAAGAGCTGGGGTACATAATAAAAAATGAATGGGTAAAAAGAATACAGAAATAGAATCACATCTCGCCGAGAATATTAAAAATTATAATGCAATTAGACAATCAGAATAAAACAAACATTATAATAGCATATGGACCGAACGAAAATGACATTAGAACGTGTTACAAATTATACAAAATAACATAGGACAGTAGGCAGTAAACAATAGAGCAGGTAATTAATGATTAAATAGTGCATTTCGACATCGTTTGAAGTGCCTGATTGCTCTAACGTTTACAATATCATTAGATAAAGCGTTCCATATATTAGTCACTCGAAGAGCAAAGAAATTTTTACGACACTGACAGTGAAAGCGCAAATGAGTTAGTTTGAGCACATTTCCTCGTAGGTGAGTGTTGTCACTTAATGTAAACATGCTGAACAAAGGACAGTAGTACTGATTATGCAGAATTTTATATGTCTCTATCAGGTGTACATAATTTTTTCGTTCCTTAAGTGTGGACATTGTAGAATTGTATTGTAGACAAGCTTTGTGGCTCTGCGTTGGACCCTTTCCAGTAATTTAATGTCTTTAATTAAGTAAGGATTCTAACCACTACAACTAAACTCTAAGACTGGACGCACATAGGTTTTACACTTTAGGTTGTAGACACTTGAAGTTGATCTTGATCATATACAATAAACTGTTGGTTTTTTTTACAAGATGGGTGATATGCGACGACCATTTTAAGTCCTTGGTAATAATTATGCCAAGGTCCGTTTGTTCATCGACTTTCTTGATAAGTTTTCCTTCTAGGATGGGATTATTAGCTCCCATGTGTAAGATGGTGCATTTGTCTGAGTTGAGTGTTAGCAGCCACGTTTTAGTCTAGCAACTCAGTTTATCAAGGTCTGACTGCTTGATGTGAGCATTCTGCAATGGAATATTAAAGAATTTTGTGTCATTGGCAAGAACACTCGACGTTGATGGAATATTTGAGGTTAGATCTGCGATATAAACCAAGTTTAATATGGGACCAAAGACTGATCCTTGAGGTACTCCACTTCTTATTTAATAAGATGTAAATAGAGCGTCATTTACCCGCACTTGATAGGTACTATCGGACAAGAAGTTTGTGATCCATTTCAGTAGATTTCTCATCACACCGTAGTGTTCGAGTTTTAGCAGCAGTCTCTGGTGAGCCTTCTCAAAGTCCACATAAATGACATCAATTGGTGCTCGCTCGTCGATGGACTTAGTCTACGAATCTAAGTTAAGCAGCAGATTTGAAAGAACGGATCTGCCTTGTATGAAACCATGCTGGCAGTCCGGAATAATGACATTTGCGATTAAGAATTTCGTAAGTTCGTTGGCTATGATTTTTTCCATACATTTGCAGACGACAGAGGTTAGGCTTACAAGGCGGTAGTTACTGGCTACGAGTTTATCGCTTTTTTAAATATGGGGACTATGACAGATTTTTTCCATTCGGGAGGGAACAATCTTTGGCTCAGCGATAGTTGCATTAAGTTTGCAATAGGTTCGACCAGGCTACCGGCACAGTTTTTTAAAAAATTTGCAGATGCGCAGAATCGGCCGTAATAGTTGATAGTTGCTTTAGGACAATATTTCCTGTAGTCAGCACATCTGTTAGTGAGTTTCGCACTCTTGTTGATTCTTCCATATCTGGTACAGGTAGCGATTCGTCCACGAATACACTTTGAAACTGTTGTGCAAATAGTTCGCTAGTCACAGCAGGATGGGAGTGCATAGCTCCATCTGCTGAGCGCGGGACTATTGTGGTTACTCGTGATGTTAAATTTTGTTTTATGTATTTATAAAACTGTTCGATTCCCGCGTCAATTATTGATTCTTCATATCTGGTTCGTTCAATATTTAGTGTGTTAGCGAAGGTCTTGTATTTATTAAAATGTTCCAGTAATCTGTCCGCTTTGTATTTATCCCATAACGCGTCTTTGTTTTATGCGTGCTTTCAATTCAATTGTAATCCAAGGTTTCCATTTTCTAGATTTGATGATTTTTTGCGGTACATATCTGGTTTCTGAGATAATGATGGCGTTCAATAAACTATTCTACTGTGTTAATGTATCGGGGTGGACTTCGTTTGAGGCTAAGATTTCTTGTAAATATTGATTGATGTCAGGGTACTTCGCCCGTCAGTAGTTTAGTTTGGTAGTTTTTATTTTACTGACTGATGCCTTTGCAGATATCTCTATGGTAGTTAACAAGGTAAGATGGTCGCTTTTCTCTATAGGTGGTAGGTACTCAATTTTGTTGATCAGGTTAGGATCTGAGGTAAAGACTAAGTCCAATATACTCGGTTTATCGTTGCCGCGGTATCTGGTGGGCGGGAGGATATGCTGTTGTAGATTAGAGTGTATAAACATTTCGAAAAATAAGGATGCTGAAATTTTTGCATTTGTCGCTGTTTGTTCCCAATTGATGGCGCGATAATTAAAATCACCAAAAATTATTAAATTACGGTTGTTCGATGCTGCTTTTATCGAGTTTATTAATGCAATGTTGCTGTCAATTTGCGTATCCAGGGCTCTGTAAACACAGCTTATAAGAAACTTATTAAATTTGTATTGAGTGTTGAAATATGGTATATAGCAACAATTTTTTAATGTTACGCATTTAGTTTATTATTCCCATAACCTTTGTTTGTACGAAATGTTACAGAAACGAACAAAGACAGCGTGATATAATAACTCCAAGTAGAAAACTGAAAATAAAGACATATTACTAATTGAACCTTTTCAGATAGACCCTTATTGTTGAAAAATGCCAACGTCATAAAAGAGACACAAGCATATCAAACGTATAGTGCAAATGCGCTTAATAAACGTAATGAGGCTAATACTGAAAATGAAATGGTTTATAAAGCATAAAAACCATAACACGTATAGGCAGATGCGTGTTGTTAATTTATTTTATTAAAAAAATACAGTAAACGTAACGTTAATATATTATCTACTTATTAGATACGAGCGATGTCAGTTTCTTGCAGAAAATAGAAGCAATCTTCTCTATTATGTTTACAAACTGTTACGAGTTTTCTATAAACAGTTATCAAATTTTACTGCTCTCAGACGTCTGTGTGTGTACAATACGTGAGAACACCAAATTGGTTTTTTTTTATAACTTAAGCACATTAAAATAAAATGGTGTTTGTGTTCAATCTCGTGCAGACAATCGGTTTATGAAAACGCTTAGTGTTAATAAAAAAGTTATTCTAAATCAATAAAATAATTTTAAATAAATTTTATCAGTTAGTAGAAGGCCGTCAGCTTTCCCCCACCACTTTTCGCGAATTAAATTAATTCGCGGGGTCAATTAAGGTCATTTCGCGGTTTTTCGTTTTAATCGGCGGTTTAATTCGCGTTTTCGTTTTAATCGGCGGTTTAATTCGCGGTTTTGCATATTAATTAGCGGTTTGATTAAATTTTACCCGTTTTTAATTCGCGATTTTGATTTTAATTCGTGGAATAATCTGTTTGATTAAATCGTTTTAATTGGAGTTTTAATTCGCGGATTGATTAAATTATTTTAATTCGCGTTTTTTATTTAATGCACGTTTTAATTCGAGGAAAAATCTGTTTGATCATTTTAATTTGCGATTTTGATTTTAATTCTTGGAATAATCTGTTTGATTAAATCGTTTTAATTGGAGTTTTAATTCGCGGATTGATTAAATTATTTTAATTTGCGTTTTGATTTTAATTTGTAATTCGTGGAATAATCTGCTTGATCAAATCATTTTAATTTAAGTTTTGATTTACGTTTTAATTCTGTTTAATCAAATGAATCTAAAATTAATTTATGCAATTAAATTTATTTAATAGATATCAGATCATGACTTCAATTAAACTTTTGATTGTGTGATTCTTCGAAAGTCAAAACTACCTGCAAGTGCTTACCTATTTGAGCTACCCATTTCTTAGAAAATAAAAATCGGAAGAAAGTCTTAGAATTTATTGATTGATTTTCGGAACTTTTGCATATACAAACAAAATTGGAAATAATTATAGCTTTGATGAGTATGTACTATTTTATTACCATAATTATTAATCAAACCGACAAATTATAAAATGTGTAACAATTACAATTAAAAATTATTGATCAACATACAGTTGTTTCACTTTACATTTTTTTTTACTACATGTTAGTATACCTATTTACAAAATCGGAACTTATAATTTTTGCATTTACAAACAAAATTAGAAATAATTATAGCTTTGATAGTACTACGTATTAATTTTCATAACATAATTATTAATCAAAATGACAGATTATAAAATGTGTAATAATTAAAAATTATTGATCAACATACAGTTGTTTCTCTTTACATTTTTTTTACTACATGATAGTATACCTATTTACAAAATATATAAATAATTCTAAACTAAATTATACTACAATTTTTACAATTTATAATTAAATGTATACAATGCTAGTAATTACATTAAAAATGTTTACATACACAAGTTTATATAAATACCTAATAGTTACTTAAAACCATACGGTAGCGTATCATATGTATCGTTAATTCGACGCCGCTTTGAATATTGTACACGATAAGTTTTTTTTTCCGGTTTTGATACAACATCGTAGGTAGCAGTTCTAGCAATACGCCGGTCTGTTTCTACATATACCTCCTGTGCGTTGTTTAAGACAGCATTTTTTATTGTATCGAAATTTATAACTTGGGCATTTTTGAAATTTAATGAGATACCTTTTACCTTACATACTGTTACGTAATCGTTTTTTAATGTTGAAAACAACTTGAACGCGTAATTTTTTGGTCCTCCACTAACAAACTCAACAATTTTACTATTATTGCCGTACGATTTTACCTCGTCGGTCATGTCGCCTAAGAAATCACCAACCGAAGGTGCCCATTGACCAGGTTTTTGCGTAAAAATGACAGAATCTGTGTCAAAATAAAGCACTCGTTTTCCAAGCTGTTCTAAATAATTATATAAAACTAACCTAGCATTTGCGGTAGTATAAGCAGCCAATACGACATTTACTGTTTTAAGCGGATCTACAGATTCCTCAGGTCTCAGCCAGTTTACGATAATCACATTATCATCAATAGGTAATATAGATTGCACTTGTTTTGAAGGATCGGTCAATAGTTGGAAAAAAATATGTGGTTCTGAAATAATTTCTGTTTGAGTTAAGTTTTCACGCTGTCCAAATTTTCCCCAAAATGAATTTAAAAACAATTTAGAAATATATCGTAGCCCCGGATTTGATTTAATTTTTGATTTGTCTAGGTTTATACCTTCATGTGTTAGATAATCTTTTATGTACCGATCCTTTGTGGTTTCATCTACACACCACGTAGGCCAACCACTGCATTCTTGTTTTACCTTCAGAAAATGATCTACGTATTTGGAAAATAGACCGCCGCTCTTAACGTTTTTATCGTATTGACACACTTTATACTCCCACACCTCGTGAATTTCCAAGACCACATAACCTAATTCAATGCTTTTACGGAGTTCGTCTGCAACATAGGTTCCCGTAAACTTACGTTCATCTTGTGTATGAAAACAGCTACTCTGACACATCGTTTCGCAACATGTTCGGCACAAGACAAACATAAGTTTATTATGCATCTTCAGAGGTAAAACAGGATGGTATAGTTTCTCTGGTGGAACTACTGTACATTTGATAATACCTTCTATAGTCGTTAAGTTTATATTTTTGCACTCCTCGCCTATATAAATTTTTGGATGTCCTATTGGGTATTTTGCATATTTGTTTACATACGGATATAATGAACACACGTCTAAATAACGGATTATTTCATCCTCTTCCGCTTTATAATATAATTTAATTGCGTTTGTTCGTCCACCAAAGAAACTATCACGGGGATTTAAAGGAGTTATTTTAAGCATATTATTATTGTTTAAGTATTCCATTGCTTCGTGATTTTCTTTTAAGTACTTTGTAAATACGCATTCCCACATTTCAACCAAGTTATAGTTGTGAGAGCGAATTCTTGCTGATGTAGCTTCAGTTTTTTCACGACGAGCGAACATGGTTTTATTTTTATCATTATTGAGCTCTACCGTTTGATTAGGAAAGCATTTCTCACACCCGTGATAAAAACATCCATGAAATTGATAAACAGTATTATTAGTTTCGTCAAAACCATCAACAAGAATTCCTTCCCTCAAACGTACCTCCCGCCCATTAAGTGCGTGCTGAAGGGTTATGCCTTAACTATGTTGTACCCATAATAACCATTTTAGTGCAATGTTATTAGACATACGGTAACCCCCTGCTAGAATAAGACCAATTGTGTTTTCCGTAAGAAAATTTCTTCGATAAACTAAGCTACAAGCCCCAGCTATGGTACAACACTCGCGGAAAGGATCGACGTTGTTTTCTAAAATAAATTTTTGCCAAAATTGTAAACATGCTTTTCGCAGAATATTTACGTCTTGCGTACAATATTCAACAATTTCTTTTTTAAAATTAAATAATGTACCACGTGCTAATTCAGAGTTGTACCACAGCAAGAACTCATTTCGGTCAGAAGATGACATTTCGTTAATGCCGTAATAACGTACGTCCGGCAAAGGCCCTAAATAATTAGTGTTATCTGCAGTATTAAAAAAATGTGGAAAGTGACCTTTTGACCCCTCGAAATTAAACGTTTTCGGCAGTTTACTCAACGGCATAGGCATAAAATTTAAGCTGTCAATAAACTTTATCTTTGAATTACAGGTCATTGACATAATTTTTGTACCATTAAATATGATTTTTGGGTTCCATGCAGAATGATTTTTCATTATCTCTTTTAAAATAAATATACAATCATAAGATTTGCTATTATGAGCTAGAGCAACTATTTCATTATTTCCGCGTGCTAAATTTGTTATATATTCAAGAAACTGAGTCACCGGAGATTCATCGAATATATGAATTCGTTTTCCACATTGTTTGCAATCTTGTTTTATATTATCGTCGTTATCAATACACGATTCAATACACAGTTTGCAAACATTTTGGACCACACACAAGTTTGGCTCATGTACGAATGTACACTCAGATCCATCCAAAGGGGTTTCCTGTCTACATTCAAAATCGTAAAAAACGAAAATAAAGTTTTTGTCGCGTTTAGTCTCGTTGATTTTGTTTTTGGACATGTAACAAAAATGATTATTAGGTTGGGTGATTTTGCATGTTGAACAGTATCGAAAACCGCATTTATGTGGATATTTGCTTTTCCATATACTGGATAAACAAATAGTACACCGTTGAAGTTGTTTACACAGGTTTTTATCTCTGTGTTGCTTTAAACAATTTTCACCTCTAAAATCGCGATTGCAATATTTACAAACAATTTTTTCAAGTTGTTTGTTACATGGAGGACCAGAATGGCACGAAGGACATATGTATTTACAATTTTTGTGCTCCCGTTGTTTACTTTGTCGTACACGGCAAAACTCGCAAAAATATTGGGTTGAAAACGCTGAAGTTAAACTAGTTATTACATTATAATGTTCTTCTTCTAAAATTAAATTTAATACTACACGATTTGTTGATCGAGGCCCTTCAAAATAAACCGAACTACCTAACCTATGATTATACACTACTATTGTATATTTAACTAAATAAGTTTGAAATTGTTCAATGTGCTCTAGAGTGCCACCATTGCTTAAATCAACCCCCGCATCCTGACATAACTGATAAGCTTTTTGAGTTTGTACTGAATAACCTTTTTTCATAAACAAAAAATCAGGATCGTTTGCTCTCCAAGCAATAGCGACAACCAAAGCCCTAGCTAAACATAAATTATCTAAATTATTAATAGGTATGATTCCTTCTTTACGTCGGCAGAATTCTTCAAAGGTAACCCCTGTCATTCGTTGACGCCCTTTGCCGTACCCGACGGGGAGCGATATACGGTCTACTTGTAAACGTAAAGTGTCATCGGAAAAGAAACTTACATTACTTTGCAGAATTTTATCAAGAGTAGTCATCATAACGGCGGAACTAACTTGATCCATTCTACGAAAAGCAAAACATATGGGTTTGTCTGGAAAGTTGTCGTTCGTTAGTATCATTCCCAAACGATCGGATGAAGTATATCCATCGGTTACGGTATTGATGACTTCATCAAGTGCATTCTGCAATTTATACAACAGTTCGTTAAATAATACAAACGGATTAAAAAGTTATTGTACATAAAAATAATCTAGCACAGGTGTGATATTTATATCGAAATAACATTAAACCCAATGAGAAACGACAGTTAATTTATGTTTTAATAGAATATAGAATAATAAGATATTTACGTAATAAAAAATAAGAGTAGGTAATCTTTTTACGTGATCGTGAATACAGCATGGAGCAAATAAAGAGTGAAAGTCTTTAATCGAAATAATCATAATATATGATAAACGAAAAGTACTTACTTTAAGCCATTCAATTGGTCCTTGTTCAATGTCCGGATTATTAAATTTCAATGTTACCGATCGGGATGTAACACCAAATTTTTTAATTAATCTTTCCTGTTCTGAAAGAATCCGAAAATATTTAGCTGTCTGTTTTGTAACAGTATTTGATGGCGAAGGAGATTCTTCACGGACCGACGTTAAATTTAAGGTACCTCCTTGTTGAATGTCTTTTGATGTCGAGGGAACTTCAGATGATCCGATCGAAGTATTCGCTTTGCGACGCTCGACCTCTTTCTAGAAAGTAAAATAAAATTAAAGATAACGTAAACAAAATAAATATTAGAATTATTTTGTAACAAATTTTGATTTTCCAAGTGCATAATTATTTATTGGATATAAAATTTTGTAAAGAAAGTAATTTGTATGTACTTACTTTTTGACCATGGTAAACTATAGCAGCTAGTTTGAAAAATCTCTTAGAATCGTTAACGTCCATAGAAGCACCAGCACTTAAATACTTTAAAATCAACTCGTAAGCTTGAAATAATTCATTCGCACTTACAAATCCCGCATCAATTAAATTTAAAACATCAGTAACTGATAACGATTGAGCCATTATAAACTTATTAAATCAACTTGTGAAGCAGACACTGTTCTCACAACAATCGAGAAACTATAAAAATATTTCTATAACGTGCACCCCTATTTATATTAGTACAAAGTGACTAAAGTTTCCCAGTTTCTGCAAGTAGAATCTTGTTTGAAATGTATGAGTCACTTGCCCTTATTGATACTGCACGTGTATAATGTTCAAGGGCTTATTGAAGATATCGGTGTCATATAATATTTTTGGGTTGTTTATAATTGTTTTAAATTTAATATTTAATTTAATGTATGCGATTTTTGTCACTTTTGAAGTTATCTATTTGAAATAAAACATTTTTTTTTAATTGTAATAGTTTTTATTTACTCAAAATTAAATTACACATATTCACATAAAATTTAATCTATCATAATAACTACTAGCTACGTTAAATACATTCGTTTTCTTTAAAAAAATCTTAGAAAATAATGTTACAATACAGTCATTTATTAAATCAGTACCAAACATGCTTAAAAATTCAGTTACAGGTACATAATTGATTCTAAAATATAAATACATTAAACAATAAAGACCACACACATCTGAATGATAATCTTGTAATATTTTAGAATTATAATCAAAACACTTCGAGTTCTTTTTCAAAAATTTTAGATGTAACCCCAAGGATATCTTCCAAAACTATCAAAATATTCCGCATTGCCATGTCTGTCAATAAATATAGCTACCCAATGCTCTCCCGGTGATGTGGATGCAGCTGTGTTTACGATAATTGCACTAGGTCTATTTACCGTTTTAGGTAGCATGTCCGAAGCAGTAACATGAAGAGAAACATTCTTCATCAAAGAGTTCGGAATTAAATTCAGTAACTGCTGAAGATGTAATGTGTTCATCACGGCGTTTTTCCCGTTCCCAATCGTTGATTATCAAAGCGTTTTCTAAAGCGCACATTGGCGCTTCTATGTTGTGATGTATACAACGAAATGTCTTTACGTTTTTTTTTAATTTTCGTATAGCAGGGCAACCGTAATCTTCCAAATTAAACACTGGTTTAGTTAAAAAGCTTAAGAAATCCACTTTATGAACACCTTTAACGTATATTCGATTAAATGGTTGCAATATGCGCGTAATTTCAGTTTCAAACTTTTCATAGGGTATATAACCAGAACCCCAGCGAAGTCCATGAAAATGGTTCTCCAAATACAAGATTTCTTTCTTCTCAGCGTTAGATAAAGTTGAAAAATTTGAAGGTGGTTTTATAAGCAATATAGTTAGAAAAGGGCCATCGTTTGACACTACTGCTATCTCTTTCGGTATAAATTTATTCTCGTATCGAAAACCTTGCACATCAACAAACGCGTTCATCTTTCTCAACGGTTTACAATTAACTACTAAAGTCTACCATTATATTTCGATGTTTATCGACTTCAATAACGTTATCGAATTCTGCGTACACGATGCAATTTACAGTCTCAGTCAGCGCTTCTTCAAATCCTACTTCAATACGTAATGAGCCGTTTTTTAGGAGATTCCAATGAGTACTAGAATTTGCTGATAAATCAGGAGTTAAATCGAACGCCATTAGACAGTATCCATTAGGGTAATCTTCCCGCGAAATTCCATTGCCCTCGTTTAAGAAATGTATTCCTGTTCCAGAAAATAACGTATGATATGTGCGTACATAATTAGATTTTGTAAAATCTGGTTGTAACGGTTTTGATGGTATTTGTTGTCCGTCGATGTATAAAGACATGTAATTGATTTTGTAATGATGAAAGTTGTAGGGATTAGATTTGTAATCACCATTGAAAGTCTTGTTTGATACAAAACCAATGATACACCGCTTCGGTAGTTGCCCTAAGAAAACGTTGTCAAGAGATTTTCTTTGTACTCCTGATGGAATAGTTAAAACTCTAACGTCAGCTTTAGTTATAGGATATTTTGCAGATGTGGATTCCAAAGTTTTAGCGTGCGCCAGTAATATGGTTGGGTTAATTCTCATGCGTCGAACTAATAAACTAACGTCCATGATTTTCACTTTGTATGCTGAATTTTGAGCTGCCATTAAACTAAATGAATCTCTTGACCGCACAAATCTAATTTTCATCTCGACGCCATTAATAATAAATTTTTCTTGGTTAAATAGATCTGAATGCACGTGTCCGATCATCTCAATTTGTTTGCTGTTTTTAGTTAATTCTTTTCTGCTAGCACAACCTTGATTTTCTTGAAGATTATCCATCTTCCCAGGAGTGTCACTATACCATAACGTGCAAGTGAGATGGGATTTTTTTGCTTCTTTTCCATAATTTAACAAAGTTTCAATATATGAACGATATGCATAAGTATTGCTTGGTGGCGATACAAGCTTTTGATTTAAATACACTTCTACTTGCGAAAACAACGAATGCATCCAATTATTTACTGGTGCTACGTCATCGGTTTCAATTAACGATGTATCGTCTTGTTTAACAATTTTAGCTGTTAGGTACAACATTGTCTGGCTAGTGTCCAAATAATCGTTACCATTTCCGGGCACAACAAACTCTATCGGTGCATCATCTGTTAGTGAAGACAATGGTTTGTAGAATATCCATTCACCATTTTCAATACTTGTTTGCGTGGACGGAAGAGCGAACAAGTCTAATTCGGATTTAATACATTCGCATGATTGTGCATGTAGAAACGCCATTTCAATTAGAAAAAATGTCGTTGCAAGTTAAGTTCTTTAAGGGTTTTGCTGTTTTCTTGACAACACGCTGTACCAACTGACGTGTTTGACTCTGGCGTAGCTTTTTATATCCCGATCCCTCCATTAATTTTTCTATTCTATCGTCAGCTTTTCGTTTAAGATTTTGACCCGCTTCGCGCGCACGATTTTGAAATGATTCTTTTATAGGCCGATTTTCTATAACATTACCTAAAATACTGCTACCAGTTTTTAAGACTTCTTTACCCACCGCTTGAACACCCGATTTAAATAATGGTATAATACTACGAAATATTTCACCCAACCAGCTTCCTATACCATGACCTCTTTGATAGGGTCCCCCCCCCTGTAGATTGCACCAACGCAGCTGCCAGCTTGATTCATGTAATACTGTTGATAAAGACAACTCATTTTATAGAAGTTTCTTAAAATGTAACGTCAAATTCAAAGTTCCAAACTCGAATGTCATTGGAATACCAGTTTCCGTCTTTATATTTGCTTCGATGTTTTCGAACTCTTTCCTCATCACAGGTGCATAATGCACAGGTGAAAACACGACATCTTTATGACATCCATAATTATATCCATCCGACGTAATGTTGACAATTCTTAAAAGCGGTGATAAAATGTCACCAACTACATTGTCTGGCTAGTGTCCAAATAATCGTTACCATTTCCGGGCACAACAAACTCTATCGGTGCATCATCCGTTAGTGAAGACAATGGTTTGTAGAATATCCATTCACCATTTTCAATACTTGTTTGCGTAGACGGAAGAGCGAACAAGTCTAACTCGGATTTAATACATTCGCATGATTGTGCATGAAGAAACGCCATTTCAATTAGAAAAAATGTCGTTGCAAGTTAAGTTCTTTAAGGGTTTTGCTGTTTTCTTGACAACACGCTGTACCAACTGACGTGTTTGACTCTGGCGTAGCTTTTTATATCCCGATCCCTCCATTAATTTTTCTATTCTATCGTCAGCTTTTCGTTTAAGATTTTGACCAGCTTGGCGCGTACGGCTTTGAAACGATTCTTTTATTGGTCGATTTTCTAGCACATCACCTAGAATACTGCTACCAGTTTTTAAGACTTCTTTTCCCACTGCTTGAGCACCTGATTTAAATAATGGTATTATACTACGGAATATGCCACCTAACCAGCTTCCTATTCCATGACCTCTTTGATAGGGGGCTCCTCTGTAGATTGCTCCAATACCGCTGCCGGCTTGATTCATGTAATACTGTTGATAGGGGCAACTCATTTTATTTAAGTTTCTTAAAATGTAGTTTTAAATTCAATGTTCCAAACTCAAATGGCATTGGAAACCCAGTTTCGGTCTTTATATTTACTTCGATGTTTTCAAATTCTTTCCTCATCACAGGTGCATAATGCACAGGTGAAAACACGACATCTTTATGACATCCATAATTATATCCATCCGACGTAATGTTGACAATTCTTAAAAGCGGTGATAAAATGTCACCAACAATTTGCGGTTCTACGACGTCACAATAAATAAACATTTGAGATGGAATACCAGACCAAATATTTGCCGGATGTGTGGAATCTGTGTAGACGGCTATGTTATCGTCTGGAGCATACCCCAGCTGCAAGGACAATCTTCTCGAAAAACCCATCATAGATAGACTTGTTTTTATTTCTATCGATATACGTTTTGTAATATTGTTGTAATTAAATTTAAATAATTTAGATATTAGCTCGCTGTTATTCATTACAGTAATGACAGCTTCAACCGATTCGTAATTTCCTGAGGGTATTTTAAAAACGTGCCATCCGTCGAAAGAGTAATTAACGTAATCGCGATTTTTAACAAAATATTTAGCTGCGATTTCTAAAATCTTGTCCACGTCGACTTCATTTTCAGGGTGATCAATTCTATAGTACAATAAATTGTCACCCTCGTTTATAGCCATAAGCGAACACGGGTATTGAATTTCAGATACGCCTACCAACCATTCACCAGTTAGTCTTAGACGTTTAGGTAATTGAGTTATAAAACTTGTAGTAACGTTATTTGGAAAATAGTTCATAGAACTGTTACTTAATAATGTAAGATAAAACTCCGATGCGGTATTCATATTTTCTTAAAATTTGCAGCTGATACCCAAGAATTAAACTTATCGGTATAACCTCTCCACTTGACCAGATACTTTTTGTTTTTGCCTGATCCTTTTACTTTCAACACTTTTTCAATTTTATATAACGTTTTAAAGTTTATTTTAACGGGCTGCAATTCTTCTTCATAAAAAGTTCCTTCGATAGGTTCGCCTCGTAAATCTTCAAGTCTATAAACAGGCGGTTTACGTTTAATAACTTTAATGATTTTAAACACTTCTTCACTCCAATTTGTTACATATCCTTTCTCGAAAACTTGTTTAGTTCTGCTTACTCTAACGTGTTGATCTATTTTATATTTAGGTGTTCGCTGTTTACCCACGCCTTTTTCGTACAAATTGTACCAAACTTGTAAAATGTTAGTATCGTTTACTTCGTTAGGGGCCATCTTTATACTTCGATGATAGCGATTGTTGTACGACGCTATTAAGTCTGATAAAATATCTATATAACGATACGTGTTTGAAAATGTAAAATAACGCCACATTCTAGTTTTAAGTGTTCTATTAAATCTCTCAATCACTGCTGCTTTCACGTCTGGATTATTAGTAACATAAAAATTAATGTTGCGCTTCTTAAAGAACTTTTGCACTGATTCAGCCACAAACTCTTTTCCTTTATCCGTTTGAATATTTTCTGGTGTATTTTTATATTCACTAAAAATTTCGGTAAACGCTGCTACTATATTTTTAGCTGTCTTTAATTTTATAGGTTTTGCCCATGCTTTTTTATTAAACACATCGATCACTGTTAATATAAAACTGTTGCCGTCGTTGTATTCACGTAAAGTTCGCATATCGCATAAATCAGCTTGCCACAGTTCGTCTATGTTGCTTACGATGTATTTGTTTCTTAAAAACCTTCTTCTGACTGGTTTGTGAATTGTATAAGCATCTTGTTCTTCTAACCACTTCTTGATACTGTTACGGTTATGATGATTTTTTAACGATTGAAATAATGACTCTGTTCCGGCAAAACCACTAACGTGAGCAGGATTGTAGTAGATGACTTCCATTATAATTTGAACGATTCCCAATCTAAAACTCGTGAAATAGATTTACGTTTGGTTTGTCTCTGTGTAGAACCCTTTTCAATTTTAGACGGTTTCATTTCATCATCCCCGTCGTAGCTCAGTTTTGCTTTAAGTTCCGGTGTTGTACTTGAAGAAAGAATGCTGCGTCGATTCAGATTTCCTACCAGCTCATGTGGAAAATTAATGTCTTTCATATACGATGCAAGATGACGCCAGCCAGGAGGATTTGTGTTTTTACGTGGTCTAAGCGCATCATGAACCAAATCGATAATATTTGATGAAGGTAGTACTTCACCTTTTATTGAGACCGTTCCATTTCTATCCCAAATTACGTCACCCGATGCACTTAATATACGTATAAAGTTCTCAGCTTTTTTCTTGTACGTAGTTGGTAATGTATCTATTATATCGTCGTTTGAAAGCATCGTACGACTCTTTTCTTCGATCGGTATACTAACTGGTTGCCTCACTTCATCCGCAAAGTGTAAATACCTTTGCAAAATTTGATTATAATTATTCCACTTGTCATGGTCTGATAACTGTGATTTTAGAACACTGTGCATTTCACTGTCCAGTTGCGACAAAACGTTATTTTGCGTAGTTTCCGAAGATTTTAAGCGCTGAACGAATTCGGGAGGAACAATAATCATCTTTTTAGCATGTTCCATTTTTGATATATTTTCATGAACTAGTTTAAAAGACTGCCTATTACACTGCTTATTAAAGGTGCTAAGATAAAAGGTAGAAATGCCCCTCCTTGCTGCACCAGTATTTGTTTTTTCTTTTTAATGGATTCGCCCTGTCTTACGAGTCTTCTTAGAGTGTTCTTATGACGACCGAGTCGAGCTTTCTGAGTACTGGATAAAGGAATTTTTCTTTTTAAAGTGTTATAAACACATTCACAAATACAGTGTATCTGTTTATCATTTGCACATTTAAGTAAAGCGTTGCGTTCTTTAGGCCCTAATTTTGTTAAAGCACGAAGCAGCTCAGCATGTTTAATAACCGATGAACCCATTACGACTGAATAATGTCAAACTTATCTGTAGACGTGTATTTAAAGCCTTTTTTTGGTATGTAAACACAACATGCGCCATTTTCACCAAAAATGGATGTTCTGTAACGAACAATATCAGGTGTATCTTGTTTTAAATCCATTAACATATAACCGTGCGGCTTCGATGTTGCATCATTATAAGCTTCTTCTAAAAACTTTGTATTTTCAGGACAAATTTGTCTGGTCAGATGTTTGATTTGCGCCTTGTCGCGAGGGTTTTTAAATAAAATAATGTAATGGGCGTTTAACGATATGTCCCTTTGTCCTTTTCCTTGATGAAATATATTTTGAGTCAGAAAAAACACGCTTAAATTGCGATGATGACAGCCCTTAGTAAATATATCTACTATTGCTCCATTAGTTTCGCGCATTAAATCATCAATTATAATTAACATAGGTTTTGTACCATCAATCATATCTATACTAGGTAAACCATGATTAAATTCTACTAGGGAATTCATATCTTTATACAATGGTTGCCATTCATCGTAGCACCACAGCACCTTGTTAAACTCAACATTGCACATTTCAGTATGTTTTAAAAAGTTGACGATAAAGTAAGATTTGCCACTACCCGAGGGTCCCGCAACAATAGCTGAGAAAGGATGATAAAATTGGTACGCCATCACGTACTGTTTAAAGTGGAATAAATAAAAAATTGATTAGAAATAGTTTATATATTAACACAACGTACATACATATTTTAAGGGTGATAAGTATGAAAACTTTGATACAAATGTCTATCATCATTATCGTTCATAAATTTTATTATATTATATAAAATACAGTTAGGAAATTTGTATACTAGTTCATGCATAACTACATTATCAATATACTTATTAGATAAAACTTCACACATGTCACTGCAGAGTTGCACTATTGAGTCCTTTTCTGTCAACAGCTTCTACTACGTCAGTGGTAAAACTATCAACTATGTCATCAACACATATTAACGATTGCAATTTGATTATAATACAGTTCTGCATGTCGCGGAGATTTTCTAACGTAACGAGACCTAAGTACAACTGAAAAACATCTGTGGGATCTTTTGGTACAAATCTCGCCGCGTTGACACCATTTGAACAAATAATTTCGAAATTTTTTAATTCGCACTTATAGTTATCATCAGTTTTCAAACACTCAATAATGTCGTTAATCTGATCGAAAAGCTGCATAATATCCATTTGATGAAAACACACCCCTTGGTTCAAGCCTTGTTTTATAATTTTTACACAAGGTAAAAAATTATTGAATACATCTGTACCAACAGACACAATTTTTGATTCGCTAATATTTAACGGTATAGTTAACTCATGAAGAAGACGATGGCGCTCCTTTTGCATTTTTAGTGATAACTCTTCTTTCTCTATTTTAAGGTTGTAGTATCTTGCACCAATTTCTTCAGTCCTTTTACAATCAGTGTTCACAGGTTTAAATTCAGGAAAATTAATTTTACGTTGATCAATTCTCCTCTTTAATGTAGGCGCCTCTGAAGTATTAGGTGTATACATTTTTGCTGCGTACATTTTATCTTGTTTCACCGTTAAACATACAATTGTAGAGTTCAATTAGATCTGTTGCAAGTGCAGCAATAACATCTAGTTTTATACTCGCCAAATTACTACTCCCACGCTTCTATTCATTAGCAAAAACGTTTGTTCAAACGTGCTGCGACCTGTATGTGACGTAATTACCTTATTTAAACGTGCACCCATCTGCATGTTGCGTTTGTTTTCAATTAAGTAAAAAGATTTGTCATCATTTATAGGTTTGATAAAATTTTTATGGAGCATGATGAAAAGGGTAGTAATTGACGAATCAAAAAATACTGTATTAAAAATGGTTGTGTGGAGTTACGCTTATCATCAAGCACGTAAAGGAAAATGGATAGAAGCTGTTATAGATAGAAACCGTTTTCAAAATCGAATAAACAGTATTGGTTCTAAATTAGAATATATTTTAGATCCACATCACCGAATACGTATATACAAAGAACGTTATTCATAATTCAATTGGGTGCAATTTATAAAACACTAATTAATAATGAAAACGGTAAATTTGTACATAAAATTATGAATCATAATAAATAAATTTTGTAATACACTTTTCAACAAGTTGGTGCACGCAGAAAAGGTTTCAAAACTGACGTCACCACGATAAATCCTTTGGTGGTCTATAGGTACATAAAAATATGAATCATAACAAAATGAATTTGTAATACATTTAGCTTACTTTCAACAAGTTGGTGCAGGCAGAAAATGTTGACGTCACCACTATGCATACTATGCTAGTATTTAAATACTTGAGGGTTAAAATATTGTCAGTACCGCATAAGATGTCTGTAGAATCTATTATAGATAAAGTTGGTTATGTGATCAATGCTTATTGTTCTCGTACAAACGGTATAAGAAAATCGTTAAAGAAGTTTGAAAAATGGGATCTACAGTTTTTTCCAATCAGTTTTCTAATTAATAATGTACCAGCGTACGAATTAAAAGAAGTATGGGAAGATTTACCGCTAAGGTATCGAGAAAACGTTAAACTACAACTGTGTTTACCCTGTTTGAGGCATTACAACAAAGAAAACGTACAGTTAGACGGACCACCGCCTTCTATAAAAATGTGTTGGGCATGTAAAAGTGAAAAAGTGTATGTTGATCAATAATTTCTAAATTATTACACATTTTATAATCTGTCATTTTGATTAATAATTATGTTATGAAAATAGTAGGTACTCATCAAAGCTATAATTTTTCCTGGTTTTGTTTGTACATGCAAAAATTATAAGTTCCGATTTTGTAAATAGGTATACTAACATGTAGTAAAAAAAAAATGTAAAGTGAAACAACTGTATGTAGATCAATAATTTTTAATTGTAATTGTTACACATTTTATAATTTGTCGGTTTCATTAATAATTATGGTAATAAAATAGTGCATACTCATCAAAGCTAATTATTTTGTTTGTATATGCAAAAGTTCCGAAAATCAATCATTAATTCTAAGAGTTTCTTCCGATTTTTATTTTCTAAGAAATGGGTAACTCAAATAGGTAAGCACTTGCAGGTAGTTTAGACTTTCGAAGAATCACACATCAAAAGTTTAATTGAAGTCATGATCTGATATCTATTAAATAAATGTAATTGCATAAATTAATTTTGGATTCATTTGATTAAACAGAATTAAAACGTAAATCAAAACGTAAATTAAAATAATTTGATCAAACTGAAATTATTCTACGAATCAAAACTCGAATTAAAATAATTTAATCAAATCGCGAATTAAAATTCCAATTAAATCAAACAGATTATTCCAAGAATTAAAATCAAAATCGCAAATTAAAATGATCAAACAGATTTTTCCTCGAATTAAAACGTGCATTAAATAAAAAACGCGAATTAAAATGATTTAATCAATCCGTGAATTAAAACTCCAATTAAAACGATTTAATCAAACAGATTTTTCCAAGAATTAAAATCAAAATCGCGAATTAAAAACGGTAAAATTTAATCAAACCGCTAATTAATATGCAAAACCGCGAATTAAACCGCCGATTAAAACGAAAACGCCAATTAAACCGCCGATTAAAACGAAAAACCGCGAAATGACCTTAATTGACCCCGCGAATTAATTTAATTCGCGAAAAGTGGTGGGGGAAAGCTGACGGCCTTCTACTTCAGTTTGTCTACAAAACAGAAGTTATTTTTCTTACACAATTTAAATTTTAAAACATATTGAAGAAATAGTCTAATCTTTTCAATTGAAAATGTAATTTAAAACCTTAACGTTTATGTTAGTGTATACATAGTATCGCAACGTTAATGGAACATGGTTGATTTACTAATATCAATGTTTTATTGATATTTTTATAATACAGGTGGTTTGAAAAATCTATATGTAGTAGCAACCGAAACCCTCAACAGGGTCGAGCAAGATGAAATCCTCAAATGAAGTGTCCTATATCATTTTTATTTTGATAAAATAAATTGAGGATGATGCTTTAGATAACAGAAACAAAAAACCGTCAAAGTTATTTTTTTATATTTAGTTCCGGTCAGAATCTATCAAGTCTTAAGTTATATCATTTTTCTACTCTTATATGACAGACTTTCTATCGTTGATACGTATTGAAATGATGCTAATTTTATTTTGCTGTTTGAGTAAGTGTGTCTTTAATAAGGTATTTTTTTTTAATTCAAAAATTTTATAATTTTCACTACTAGACTATTATATATTTCAGGGTTAGTAGTATTTGTTACTTCGTATGCTATAAATTAATCTAATCTTTTAAATTGATTGTCACCGTTGACAATGTTTGTTAGTAACAAATATAGTACTAACATTAAATTTGTCATGTTTTTAATATCGTTCTTTTTAAATGTTTTCGAAAAAACAATTACTTTTACGAAAGACAACACAAAAAGAATGCGAAAGTCTCACAGGAAAACTTAGACCCATGCAGTATGTTACGCTATACATTACTTTTGACTCTAGTAACATAAATTCTATATAATAATGAATTGCTATTGTATTGATTTTTAATCAAAAATTAAGTTATCGTATTAATTTTATTCTTAGTATCAACAGTACATTGTAAAACTAATGTTACAATGACAATTGTAATGCGAGTAAGAGAAAGGAAAAAAAGGTCAACGCGCCAGAAAAACCGAGAGCAAAGGTGAACGAGACAGTAAAAGGGTTGGATAGTAAATAAAATTAAAACGTGGTGACTAATTTTGCGTTGTTGTATTTTATTTAATGTGTTTTCTTTTTAAGATATTCAAGTTCTGTAATAAATTAAGTTGCTATTACTGAAGAAGTTTACTTTCGTATCGTCCTCAGATATAAAAAAAACTGGTGTGGTCACCACACGACTCTCCTATAAGGAATGGTGGAGGAATTTCTACACATTTTTTTAAGGTTATGTTGTCATAAAACTATTTTAAAGTGATATGTACACGTTCGTTTTGACTTCCTAGCATGCTATAATTTCTTTAAAATTTTTCTTCTCAATTTCATTAAGATATAACCGAAATATGGCAATTTGAGCTTATGTTGTCATATCGAATAACCCCTATATTTGTGCGCCTCAATACTGCTTTCTCTTCAGTAAAAATTATTATTGTAACGTATCTTGCTTTCTCTTCAAGACATAGAATTTTTTTTCTAAAAAAAATCGTCGCAGGCAGACATAATGTATTGATGTTTTTCGATAATTTGAAAGTTGTTTTGGAGAGAGAAAAACTGGGTTCATGTCAAATATGGAATATGAACGAATATGCTGTTACGACCGTCTAAAAGCCAAACAGGGTTGTTGCCAGTCGAGAAAGTAAACAAATAAGTGCAACCACTTCCGCAGAAAGAGGGGCTTTGGTCACTGTAGCAATTACTGTTAATGCAGTTGGAAATAACGTGCCCCCAATGTTTATTTTCTCACGAAAAAGATACAAATATCACTTTATAAGATATGAGCCAGTAGGATCTATCGGTTCAGTTAACGAGAGCGGCTGATGAAGATGATTTTTTTATTTTTCTAAGTCATTTTCAACACCATGTGCGATCATATACAGACCACAAGTGTTTACTTTTATTGGATAATCACGAATCCCATCTAGCAATAAAAAAATTTGGATTTCTGCAAACAAGACGGTGTTATATTGCTCACCTTACCACCCCACTGTACCCATAAATTACAACCCCTGAATCGTGCAGTATTTGCCGCACTAAAGAGAGCTGTAAACACAGTTTCTGATAATTGGGTACAAAGTAATTCAGGGAAAGTAATGTCCATTTACGACATACCAAGTATAGTCAGAGATGCGCTTCTGTTGGCTGTAACCCTTAAAAAGATATATGGGTTCAGTTGCACAGGAATTTTTCCATTTAATTCGAAAATATTTTCTAATGTGGATTTTCTACCTTCAAGTGTAACTGATCGTTCTAAACCTGAGCCTAAATCAACGCATATAAACCAACTGCGAGTGCTTCTAAACACCAAATGGTTGACACAGCAATAATTACACCAGAGAGGAAGAGGAAGAGGAAATGGACCACCAACCATCCGAACTTGCTTGGTTCAAGTTCGCCACATAGAAAATTGAACGATTTATGATATAAATTTCGAGATGAAGGATCGTCTGTTTAGACGAGTTGGATGGACTATGTTACAGGTACATGCTTAGAAAGCAAGAAGTTCCGCAAAGCACCTACCTTTCGGTTTATCCTCGCTGATGCGTTTCAGATGCAACGGAACCTGCCGTGCGATGTGAAAATTTGGACGGCCGCTTGTCCCGGATCCTGGGACTTGTTGATCCAGTCTAGGATATTGGATATCATGGAATAGACGTTACGCCTCTTATAGGATGCATCGCACAGCCGCTGCTATTCATCTAAGATCAAAATCTTGAGATGTCGCTTGACGACCAAAAAGGAAGAAAAATCTGCGGTCAAAACTTGCTAGTTTAAAAAGGTACAAGTGCTAGCCCTTGAGAGAACTTTGATGCAGTATATTTCCTGCAATAGAAGATGCAGAAGGGGATATGTTGCCACGACGCATAAGGAATTGATAGGAACTGTACGATATGCCCCGAGGATCGTACGAAGGAATAAGAACTGTAGAGATGCCAGTTTCCTGACAATATGGGTATTTTTTAGTCTATGGTACCAAATGTCTAAGCCATATATGAGCATGAGGATAACTGCACTATTAAAAATGGTCACTAATGATTTTTTATGTAGGTTCCATTTACAACGAAAATACTTGTAAAACAAATGCAAGACACTCTTACACTTGTTAATTGTTTAAATTCGAAAACCCTTTGGACTGGAATATCGTTTAGTCGAACTGTGGGATTTCTTGACAACTGGGAGCCAAAAACCATATACTTGGTCTTGTCAGCTGAGACTATCAATTTGTTGTTGGCAGCCCAGCGAGTCAGAGTGTTTAAGCAGTTATCAGGTAAGTCTGGTTCAAGTAAAAAATCAACAACAACGTTCCACAAGGTCGGCCCAAAAACCGAGCCTTGGGGACAACCTTTTGTCAGTCGTTTTGTATAAGAACAGCCAGAAACGTTGCTAAAATAACTGATCGAACGACTCGATAAATAACTACAAATGACGCGCATTGCGTCTGCAGGTGCTCTCTTGGCGACGAGAACTTCAATTATTAATAGCCACCATACGTTATTAAATGATACAGCAGAGTCTATACTTGGAGACGTTTGTCTATACTTTTGTCATTAGTTTACAAATGGCGTCTGTTGTCGATTTGCCAGGAACAAAGCCGTATTATCTAGGATGGAATAATCGTTGTGGAGAGATACTGTCATTTAATTTCTTTAACAATACACTTTCGAAAAGTTTACCTAGTTCTGAAAGTAGCGATATCGGACGGTACGAATTAGAGCTGGCGAGATCCTTCTTACCAAGCTTAAGAATCGTGATTAGCCTACCAATTTTTCAACTGTTTGGGAAATACCAGCATTAAACATAAGAATTAAATGTCAATGAACGTAGAAGAGAGTGAATCTTGTATGACTGTCCGGAAGCTTTATTCTTGGGAATTGGGTTTTTGAAAAAAAAATTTTTTTTTGATAAATAGAAAGATCATATATAAGTTTTATAACAAAACTATTTTTTTTCGCAATAATTCAAAAGTGATTTCAAAATAAAAACTAATTTTTGAATCCAGTACCGAAGACACGCCGACAGCTCCCAAACAAACCCAAGCGCATGTGACGTCATAATGTTAGTTTTTACTCATTGCAATTGATACAGAAATAATAAGTACAGTGTTTTGATATATTTAATTCTGTTGTCATTGTTAAATATTCAAATAAGCTTTACTCCGAACTCGGTGTTCTGGACATACCCATCCTTTTACAATACAAATATTATTTTTACGACTTAGTTGAATTATAACTTATAGCTTTGTCGTCGTAACTATTACGCGATGCTCTACTATTTATGAAATAAATAATTATATTTAATATAATGGAGAATAAATACGTAAAATTAAATATTTTCATTTATTATATTATTTTTTAACAGACTTAGCTTGATGTCTTGGCACCTCGAACTTCAGCAGAATTAAACCGAACGTCATTTTTAAAAAAAATGGTTATCATAAATATATCAACGTCAGGAATATTATCAGACTTTGCCTTTATAAATCCTCTATCACACATAGCTAATCGGAATCAACTAACAACTCGTTTTTTAGCAATAAATTTTCAATATTATTGTCTAGTTACGTGTAATAACGTGTAAACGCTGTACTGTTATTAAATAGCTATAACATTTTGACGTCATAACGATGGCAACCAATCATGGCGCGTTTATAGTCACGTGATTTTTTTTTAAATTTTATCAATTTTTAATCGTTTATAACACCAACACTATGTTCTTTTTTATAACCACGCAGTCTGGTCGGGATTCAATATTTGCAAAAGATCGGGATCTATATCGGGCTTGGTACGGATCGTCGTTCGTCGGATCGTCGTCTGAGAAAAGAGAACTAATAATGGACTTAATCGTGTCTTGCTCTGTGAGAGTGTATCTGTTACCGTCACGGACGTTAGAGCATGCTTGGATAGCCAGGAACTTTTGTGAGGAAATTCTATAAACTAATCCCCACGGACTTGCTGCCAAATTTTTCTCAACACACCTTTGCCATGAGCTAAATTTTGCATTCTTCACTGTCAGTTTGTACCGGTGAAGCGCGGCCTTATATGAATTTAGCCATTGAGTTTTTAGCTCTGCTGGGGCTTTTTGTGTTTGCTTTCTTAAAATTTGAGCAAACTCGGTTTAAGCTATTTCGGCTAGACTCGAGGATCAGCCTGGTTGATGACCAAACTTTTGCATTTATAGCACCTTATGATGCGTACATAGTCATTGACTCTGCGTGAGTTCCATGCAAAGTAAACACGACGACTGGCCATGAGGTACTTTTCTTACCTCCGGAATTTGTTCAATTATTTAATTGCAATTGGATCTATCTTTGGACCCGAATTTGAATAGTACTTTCAGGTGTTCTTTGGCCTGTTGCGTTATTTCATTAGTGTCGAAATCGAAGTTTTGCTCAAGGGTCGCCTCCTTTACCTGCTCGGGAGAGAGGTTGGTAGGAACCTCCGTGATAGAGATCCTAGGAAGGATTTTGCCTTGCGGTCTGATGACAAGGCCGACTTTGTCGAGGATATCCGCTGGGATCTTGGAAAGGTCGGTCTTTTCCAAGCGAACGGAGTTTCGTCCCATTTTCGTCACTTGATTTAGTCTTAGACCGAGCGTGGTAGGATTAAGGACTGTCATGAGCATTGTTTTGGTCTCGTCGGATGTCTTCATGCTAGACTCGTTTTTATGAACTATCACAAACGTGGATCTTGGGACTGGCGCAACGGATTTACCGGAAAGTACCTTTACTCTGTCTGCTACTCTACTAGACCGAGCTACTTGAGCGTAAGAAACAGGATGAGTTGAGACTTGTTAGATGGCTGGTGATGACAACTTGTCAGTCACTGTCTTCAAGGCAGTTTTTACGCCCCTAAGAGCGTCAGAAATATCTGAATTTTACTGAGACATTCTTTTGGCAAGAGTAAATCTACGGAAGATAGCTTGGATACGAGAGAGTACGTCCATTAATTCAGTTCGTTTGGCAACGGATTCTTTGGAGATAGAAATCAGCTTAGACATAGTTAGGACCTCTACTTCGAAGGATTCTTCAAGTGTGGGCAGTTGGGAGTCATCGAATTCGTCTTCAGACTCCGCTTTGCAACGACGCTTGGCACTGGAAGACTCAACCTCTATGGCGGAGGCCGAGGGGACGGGAGACACGCGACAACGCGACTTCTTAGAATTACGGCAAATAACTAGTGTCGGCGTAATGTGCAACAGGTTATTAATACCGTATAGGACTTATTACCTGAGCTTCGTTGCCACCTTTAACCACGTGGAGGTAGGGTTCTAAAGCTTCCCATGTAGAGGAATTTACACTATAAAAAATCAAAGTATATATAATAATTAATAAAATTGCCTGGTCTTAACACCAGGAACCGCAGTTCCTCACAATTTAGAAAATCAATTACCTAAGTTTTAGCTAAAGGTGAAAGATTGAAGAGAAACCAGAGTTTACCCCAGAAACCAATCACCGGTTAATTAAACCTTTACCAGTAGTTAACAGAATAATTTTTGAAGCAGGAACAAGCGGGCAGTCATGCAATAATACGGCAGAAAAGGTTATAGAAGCAGCCGTGGTTGCAGCAAATAAGATTCAAGTACATAAGGAGAGCATGCCAAAAAAAATAAGTGAAACTTCTTTACATTTTTCACCCGAAGAAGTACTTCCACTTCCAAAACCTCAGCCACGAAAATTAACAAATAAATTTAGAAAAACTCAGAAATCTGCAATTGTGACGGATACTCCAATAAAAACCCAATTTGAGAACAAAACAAGAGAAAAAATACTCAAAAGAAAAAACAAGTACAGAGAAAGCTGTTTTAAAAAAATCTAAGAAAGTCGTGTATAGAAGTGATACTTCGGATGATGATCATGATGACTACCCTTGTATTTTGTGCCTGAAACCGTTCAAAAATAGCAAACCCGGTGAGCAATAAACACAATGCACATCTTGCAAAAATTGGTCTCATACCGATTGCACTAAAACCGATAATATTTATGTAAACCACAATTGTGAATCAGAATAGATACCTAGATAGTGTGTTATTGATTATGATCTTACGTTCCTATTATTTCCAAATACATGTGTTATTAAGAATATAAATTTATGTGTTCCTATTAGGGTATAATAAGATATTGCTATTAGAATATTGTAGAATATATATTTTTTTATACTGGAATGTTTTATTAGATTATATAGAATATTAAAGAATATATTTTTCTTTATACTGGACTTTAAAAATGTTTAAACGTAGAAACTTAATAAACATATAAACCAATAAATGCGTAGTAAATACTTACTATCTTCTATTATTTACTGAAGTTACTAACGTCTCGTTACTTTTGACCTACCCTAGTGGGTCGGTAGTAACAAAATAGTGTTTTAATATTTATATTAATTGCAAGTTAATACAAACTTTAATTATGCCACTATTTTTTTTTTGTAGAGAAAAACCCGAGTATCGACCCATAGTAAATATTTTGATGAAATTTTGCTACTTTTGAGTTTACACGGGTTTTTTGAAAATTGTTACTTTCGTACCAGATCTCCCCTGCTAGACGACAACGCTGAAAAACGTACTCTGCAACAGGTTATGAGCTCAGTTGGTTAAAAAAAAATCAATTCAAGTTAACAACCGTAAACAAAAATTAACGAGATGGAAGAAAAATCTGAAAGGTTAAACAACAGCAACTATCGACAATGCCCACTACGTATACGTTTGCTAGGAATGAAAGATTGCGTGGAAGCATTAGTTAAGAGGTGCACTAACAATCGAGCAGAAAAAGAAAGATGAAACGTGCAAATCGTTAATATATTTTAGTGTAGACAATAATAATGTAGACAATATCGATGAGTGTAACACAGATCCTTTTATTAAAAGAATTTGTAAACGAAGTGAAACCCAAAAATGAAAATGTTAGTGAGTATGTAAATAGACGTAATGACTTGTATAAGAAATGCAGGGTTCGGGCTTTAAATTTGAGGAAAAAGTGCAAATAGGACTAATATTGAAAGGGCTCCCAAAAACCTACGATTATCTGAGTCGAACGATAAAATTGAACAGCGACGATGTGTTATTATTAAGTTTAAAAACGCGTTTAGGAGAAGAAAAAAGACGAATACAGAAAAGGTAGAAGTGAACTAAAGGTGAATAACGTGAGAAGACGGAACCTCCAAGAAACGAAACACATCGCAGAGGACCGTCTCGATATAAAAACAAATTTCAAGACTTAAAATGTTTTCGGTGTAATAAAAGAAGACATGCTATCCACGCTGTTCTTCCAATACAAAAGATGTACAATAAAAGACAAGTTAGGAAGACTATTATTTATAGCCATAAAAGATAAAAATTTGTACAAAATTAAAGTAGAATGCATACCTAACAGTAGAAAACTGGAAACAGAGTAAAAAAAACGATTATGGCATAGAAGGTTAGCACACTTAAACAAACAAGATTTGGACGCTATGTTAAACAGTTACGGAAAACCTAACGAGAAATGGGAAAAATGCGACGTTTTTGAAACGCCAAAACCAAAAACAAGAAGATTCTCAAAGCAAAGCAAAAATCGTATTAATCCACCATCACGAGGAGGAAATAAGTATGTAATTAGATACACAAAAATATTCTTAATGAAAGCTCAAGACGAAGTTTTGGAAAAAATGACAATTATAGAAGAAAAACATAGAGACGATTTGAAAAGAAAATCTAAACAATACGCAGCGATAATAGAGGGGAGTATATAAATCAAAAATTCTATAGACAGATGGTTTAAAAACTGCTCAAAATACCGAAGCAAGAATAGTATAGGAATGTTCAGCTCCTGTTCACTTTGGGAAACATAAAATTAAAAGTAATAGCAAACAAACCTGTTACAAGTTTTTGGTGGTTTTACGAACCTGCACGGCCAACTCTCAATAGTCGGAGAGAGGGTAGGGTTCCTAGACAATAATGAAAAGATATTTAAGGGCGCCAGAGCCTATCCAAAGTCAGTTCTGCCTGCTCACAACAGAATGGTAAGAAACTTGTAACTAGATGTTAGGTTCGTAACCGCTGAAAGAAACGAATAAAAGGAAAAGAAACTCAATTGTTAATAACAATGGTACTTTAATTCCTCTATAAAGATAAATCTATTAACAACTAAATAGTCAAATATAAGCCGGTACTGTAGAGAATATAGAAAAAGAGAATAGCAACAGGATCGGCAACTTACACTACACGTCAAACAAGAGTGTAAGTACTATAACATGTATAAAACTTTATCAGTAAGTAACATTAACAATGATAATTGATTGTGGATATACGCAGCAAGCGATAAGTAATTTACCTAAATTAATTTAGTAACAAACACAAGTAACAAATCAATTCGAACGTACAATTAGCAAAGATAATAAGTCGTGAGTTTACACCGTAGCGACAACGCATAAATAAGTAAAAATTGACTTACCAAATTCCAGGGTACTTTCAGAAAAACGTTTTTCTTACGGCCTCCTGCAATTAAACTTCCTGAAAAACATAGTCGTGTCTACCTGGCGACTCACAAACTACAAATAAAGACACATTTAAGGGACAGTAATCGAACCGACACTTATCGTCTGCTGTTACATTAATGTTACGCCTATGGTGGTATTAAGTAATTGCCTCCGAATAGAATTCAATCGTATCCAATAATTATGATCTTCCGAACAAGGTGATAGTCATCAAGGTTAAGTTATGGCCTTCGAATAGAATTCAATCGTTTCCAGTAATTAGGATCTTCCGAACAATGTGATAGTCATCAAGGTTAAGTTATTGCCTCCGAATAGAATTCAATCGTATCCAGTAATTAAGATCTTCCGCTTTCGATTATAGTTTTCCCTTGAGGATTTTATGTAACGGTACGAATACCCCTATTCATGAAGGTGGCACATGGCGTCTGCGTGGATGAAATCAATTATTTAAGAGAAACTACTAATTTCCATCGTGTCCCAACACGTGGATGATTCTTAAAAACGATATTCAATTCACGCAGACATAGGTACTAACAGGTACGATGTTAAAGTGGAAAAATGCCGGTTTTTCACCGGATGTCGTCGACTCAATACAAAGTGACCAACGAACCCGATAGATGGCGTCAACACCTGAATCTAATTTTACGTCGAAAACACATAGGCGTACCTAATGAAAATTTTGACCGTAACAAACCTTTAAGCATTGCTCTTAAACTTTTTGAGTAATATACTTTAGAAATTTAATAAGTAATAGGCACAATAAGCTTATGGTACGAACATACCGAAGATGCATCGATGAATTCGATAATTTGTAGTCTTAGAGCTGTAGTGTAAAAGACTTCACACCTACCTCAAAAAATAATAAAAAAAACAATTGTCTTTAGATCACGGTTAATTATATTTATAGTACACTATTAATAGTTTTTGTAATTGACAAAAAAGCGGCATACTTTCATTGTTACTATTTTCAACTTAAAAATAGCAATGTTAGTCAAGCATGTCGATACTGCTAATACTCAACTAAACAACAAAATAGTGTAACAAATTTTAAAACTAATTTATTCAAAACTAAACGTTTACACGATTAGAACTACACGTAAGTGGTTAAATATATTTAAAAAAAACATTAATTTATGCGTTACTATCATTAGGTCCGCCTTTTTTAATTTTATCTGAAACTGATACTTGTTCATGTGAACCACACGTACGCGACGTATTTATGTTTCACTAGCACCGGTACTTTATTTATTTATTTTAACACACACGTTAATCACTTATTTATTTTAAACCGACAAAATCTTTTTCTTGATTCATTTCGAAAAATTGACCTCAGTTCCTTTTGTATATATTTCTTTTATCTGTGTCGAGAATTTTCTACATCCTTTGGTAAACGTTCTCAAAGTTGACAATAACTTCAAGAACGTTTCAACGAAAACAAGAGACTTTAGCATGCATCTATACATTTGTTTCAAATCCATTTTACGCTTTGTATTTAGAAGATATTTTGTTTAATTAACAACGGTTATTTACTTTACTCAGTACGTAAACAACAAAAACTTCTAATATAAAATTAGATTGTTTGAATTGCTATATTCCTCCGCTGATTATCGTGTAAACAGTAAGTGGTCGTTTCCTAAATGATTGCCTTAAACCAAACGCAAAATCGCGTTTTTTTGTAGATTATTACGTCGAATATTCTGAATTATTTATTTGCTTATGTAGGTAAATTCTATAGCTTTATTATAGCAAGAACTTAACTACACACACAAATAACATTCTTTGAAGTATATTTAAAAAATGTTTAGTATTTTCGGTTTTTTTTAATATAAAAAATTAAATCAACCGGTTTAAGTTTGTCGTAAAATTCCATTAAATTTTGTTAAAAGCTACTGACGTTTTAGAAACCAAATTATTTACGTTCAAAGGTATATAATCGTGCACTTTGCTTTTATACACATTTTCTGTAATCGCTTAAATTGTTTTAATTTTTGCGTTTTTTCAGATACTGGGCCGTTACGAACATTGATTACATTCATCAACGAACAGCAAAACGAATAGGAGTGATGATAGTGATAGTTTGGTGCGTCGCGTTTTTAGTTTGTATAGCACCGTTGTTAGGATGGAAGGACCCAGGTTGGGCTGGACGTCTCGAAAATAACAAATGCATCGTCAGTCAAGATATCGGTTATCAAATATTTGCAACATCATCGTCGTTTTACCTTCCATTAATGGTAATCTTAATATTGTATTGGCGAATTTTTCAAACCGCTCGAAAAAGGATTAGAAGAAGGCAAGCAACTTATGGCGCAACAAATAACGAGAATAAAAACCCAGCTGCCGGAGGAATCGCTGGTGGATTGGCGGCGGCGAGTGGAACAGGTGGTATCGCGGCGGCAGTAGTTACAATTATAGGTAGACCTTTACCAACGATATCGGAAATAACAACGGCTTTTACAACAGTCTCCTCGAACTCGAATAATACGAGTCCGGAAAAAACGTCGTTTCCCAACGGTTTAGAACCGGAACCAACTACAACAGATTGCGGCGCCATCAATTATCAACCGCAGTATTACGCGATTAAAAGAAAAAAAGACTCGGCCGATTCAAAACGAGAACGAAAAGCCGCAAAGACTTTAGCTATAATTACCGGTGCGTTTGTCATATGCTGGTTGCCGTTTTTTATTATGGCAGTGCTGTTACCTATTTACAAAGACTTTTTTAAAGAATATATTATATCGTTGTTCTTATGGTTAGGATATTTCAATTCAACGCTTAATCCAATTATATATACTATATTTAGTCCCGAATTTCGTCACGCATTTAAAAAAATTCTTTTCGGAAAAAATTACGCACGTAGGAGACACAAAAATTTTGGAATTAGACATTTTCAATGATGCAGGCAAAGTGATGTCTTGTCGACGGAACGGCCGCTTGCTGCTAGATTAGCCGCTACAGTCGCCGCAACGGCTGGTGCTAGAAGCGTCACATTCGACTGTGATTAAACCCGCCGACAAGAGATCGCGCTACCTAATCCTCTTTATCGCCAAACATGTATGCAGGATAAATTTAAAAAAAAACACTCTAAACAAAACGGGTAAACAACTATTTATTTTGTTAAGATTGATGAGTGTAAAAAATAAAACGAAACAGTCATCGAACCATTTACAGGGTACAGAAAATCGAAAACAAACCGACAAAACTTTTAAAGTGCGGTGACATTAAATTTAAAAAAAAACAGAGTTTAACAGCTTTTATTTACAGGGGAAGGAAAAGTTCAATTAACAAAAACCTTACGGACTAACATGAAAACCGAGTTTATTATTTCTGTCCTAAAAGTATCTGCAATCAAGTATTCATCAAAACCCGAATTTATTATCTTTAATATTATCAATGCGAATATTAACACTAACTGAATCTTTGTATTCAGGATAACACTTAGATTTGTCACTTTTGTATTCTGAAGGCGTATTATAAATTTTTTTCTTATTTACGCTGCTTTCTAATTTTAAACTTGATTACCAATTTACAGAAGGAATTTTGTTTAAAGATCTTAAATCTTATAAAGTTCTACATCTGCGTTATTTAATATTTATTGCTTTTCTAATACTGGTGTTAAAGTCAAATTTTGGTTGTTTTATTTTTACTAATAAAATAGATCCGTCGTAGTAGGTAAACGCTCGCTTGCTACGCCAACAGACCGGGGATCGAGTCCCAGTCCAGTCGAAAACTGAATAGTTTAAATAAGCTGTTTTTTTCTTGATTAAGCGTATTTCCTCGATAGCTCCCTTATTAATAAAAATTTCGAAAACATTATCTTAAAATAAATTTAATCAAAACAAATTCTCAATCTTCTAAAATAATTTTTGGTTATACAGGGTGTCCCATATCTGCTAAGCTAGACCCAGCTTAATTTTTTGATACAATTTTGATTGCATTTTTGGATTTCTTAGTAAAAATAAAGGTCAGTTTAATAAGTTTTCTTTATACTTGAAACCGTTGGTTTTCGAGATAATCCGAAAAAACTGCTTTTGTAGCGTCTTACGCCATCTTGAATATTTCGTGAATGATCACACTTAGAACAATGCGGCTGGGACCATTTAATTTGAGAAGTAACGAAAAAACCTTTTGTTAAAAAATTATTGACATTAATAATAATTTTCTTTCTTCTGATATTAGATTGTTGCCACTTATTTTCAGCGTTTTTTAAGATATTTAAAAAATTTTGAAAATTTCTGTGAATGCGCTATAATCTTGCATGCCTTGGATAACGGTTTGCTCGTTTCAAAATTGAATAGACCGCTGGCTACGTCTAATGTGGCTCCCATTGTAATTTATTGCTATGCATTCGCATTTTAAAGTTGTTGTCGACATTCTTCAAAATATCTGGCGTAATGTCTCTAAAGGTAGCTGTAAATCTGTGTCGCATATCATCAACTGTAGTAGGTTGATACGCATAAACTTTATTTTTTATATAGCCCCAAAGAAAGAAATCGCACTTTGTACAGTCAGGCAATCTTGCTGGCCAATGAATTTCCGATACAGCAATCCTGGAAATTTGCGTTTAAGAAATTTCTGATTTCTCGAGTAGCTTGACACGGTGCTCCGTCGTGTTGTAGCCACATATTCTGCCTTACTGCCAAGAGGACATCTTTCAATGGTTCGTGAAGCTGGTTTTGTAGAAAGTGAAGGTACATTCTTCCATTCAGTTTCCAATCACAAAAAGTACGGTCTGATTGCACAATCTCCCAAAATTTCGCTTCATACGTTCAGTGACCAACGGTATTGGGAAGTTGTACGAATACGAGGGTTATCAGTATCATAATAATAAAAATTTTGTCGGTTAACCAACCCATTTTTGTGGAAAGTCAATTCATCCGAAAAAAAGACGTTTCTCTTCTTCGTTAAAATCTTTGGGGAATAATTTCTGATGTAACTGAATGTGGTATGGATGCTATTTGTATTGTTTTAAGATTCTTTGCACAGTTGTCCTGCTAATTTCAGTTTTTCGGCTAGCTCCCTTATGCTGATATTCTTATTTTCTTAAACACACAACAAGGCCCGATTATTTTCTTCTATGCAAACCAATTTTTTCTGTTCCTCAGTAAGGGATTTACGGAGCTATTGGCGAGAAAACTTCTTAATACTTTTTCAAAACTGTTTTGACCAAGACCTTGTCTTTCTAAGAAACGCTGGGAGTAATTTCGCGATGCCAACAGGGGATTTCTATTATACTCTCCAAGAACGAAAACCATGTCTATCATTTGGATTAAACTCAAAGCCATCTTGAACAACACAACCAGAACGAGACCAAAAAAACCGCCACAAATTGAAAACGAACAAAGAATAACAATAAAACAACAAGAATAGAACTACAAACACAATGCAAACTTAGGAACGCCGGAGAAATCAACTTATTACTTAACAAAAGTATTTTTGGGAACCAAAAACCAGCTACGACTGTCAAATTACTTACTGCAATCTTTGCGACTTTGAAACAATCAAATCGTTATCTAAGGCATACAAAAGTATAGCGTATTCACAGAAATTTCCAAAATTTTTAAATATCTCAAAGACCGCTGAAAAGAAGTAGCAACATTTTTATCAGGAGAAAGGAAATTAAATTTTGCGTTTCATAAGCAAGAAAAAATACATAGTTCTATTTAAGAAAAAAAATTACAATGAAAAATTTTAATAATAACCGTTTTGTGTAAAAAGTTACAATCGAATTTTTTTTCTTCTCAAATGAAATGGTTTAAACGGCATTGTTCTAAGTGCGATCATTCTCAAGATATTTAAAATGGCGTAAGACGCTGCAAAGCATTTTTTTAAGATTATCTCAAAAACCAACGGTTTTAAGTATAAAGGCTTATTAAACTGAACTTTATTTTTACTGAGAAATCCAAAAATGCAAAAAAATTGCATTATTTTATTTGAAAAAATGAAGTTGGCTCTGGCCCAGCAGTTATGGGACACCTAACTGAATATAATTTCAAGATATGGAAAATTTGATTTGATAAAACTTATTTTAAAACAATTTTTGATGTTTTTATTAATTAAGGAGCTATCAAGGAAGCACGCTTAAGTTTTTTTTTTCATTTTTGCTGTTTGGAAATGACCATGCGATGGTAATATAAACTGGATAATATACAGGTGAAGTTATCGTTTTTGGCGTTTTTTGTAGTGGATGGTTATTTTTATCGTTGTGAATAATTTAACATAAACTACATTTTGTTTTAATAAAATATTTACGCTCAATTGCGACGTATTTTTTAAGTTATACTTAGTGCTAAGTCACCAACTTCATATAAACTTGCTTGTCGCATTGTTAACTTAACTTTGTCCATTACAACACAATTTTTAAGCATATATTATGAGAAGAAAATTTCATCTGACCAATTAAATTTTCAACATAAAGCATCATTTTGCGTTTTGGATCAAATGACGTTTTGGGTCTGAAGATACTAAAAATATAAAAAGCGTACACTATTTACAAAATGTATTTCACTTTTAAATTGCACTTTAAAAGTTTTATTCGGTAAATTAACATTTAGTTTTTAACGACGAATCATCATAATCATTAAGACCAACTTGTACCAAAAATCTATATCATCTTAAAAAAGAACTGGTCATTTTACGACTTAGAAGCATATCTGTGACATCTAATTGCAATAATTTAATGTTTCAACCACAACTATTCTAATTAAATACTTATTGTAGAAATCTGTTGTACTAAAAAAAATATGTAAACGTGAAGTACAATCATATTGTTGTTAACATTTTGTATCATCGGTACATCATATTTCGTTTAATATTTAAATATAAATGTCGGATGCATGGAATATTTTTATATGTGTAAAAAAATATGAACTGTGCTTCCTAATCAAATTGTAACATTTGATCACTGTTGACCGGTGATTTTAATGTATCGGAGCCTTATATTATATTGAAATAGACACGTTTAGGAATTAGAAGGTAATAACTTATTTTTGAGCCCAAATAAGTTATTATCTTGAATTTATCAAAGTGGACCCTAAATTATTGTTCAGATACCACAAATATTATTATGTGCGATATTAATGTAATTTTTAATAAAAACCGTAAAAACTCCTGTTACAATTTTCTTTATCTTAGTGATTAATACTCGTACATCACACTGTTTAAAATGCTAGTTTAGTTATATAATCATTCATTATTATGTAATCTTACTATCATGACATTGAAAAGACTGCAGAAAAGTCAAAAAGCGTACAAACCAAAGCTTACAAACCCTATCAAAAATGGCACATATCAAACAAGTTTTTCTTAAATTGGATTTAATAAGAGAACTCCGATAGAATTGTTATGGTATGCCGTTAAAAATCAATAAAAAAACATTTGTTTTTGAAAACTAAATAACTATTTATGCAAATAGTTAAAGTAATCCATCTCTCTAAGTGGAGAAATTGTAATAAAGTATGATATTTTCTTAAAGTCAATCCACAGTTATATTTTTATTATAAAACTAGTTTCGACAATTTAAATTGTCATCATCACTTACAGTCAAAAGCAAATATTTAACAAAAATTATTAAACATTTAAAATAGCTTACACATTATATCAAAATATAAAAAAATGAATGACAAACGTCAACAAATTAAAAATTTTAAATTAAAACTGACATTAAATATACAGCTATAGGTGATATGAAAAAGAAAATCAAAAATGAAAAAAGTGAATTAAAATTCATTATTAATAAAAAGAGAAATATTTAAATCAAGAATTTCATTAAGAATTTTCATTATAAAGACAATGAATTTCAGAAATTTCAAGATGATTAAGAAAAGAACTTGTTTACAAAAATGAAGAAATTTAACATTAAGGTCAGAAGAAAAAAAATGACCAGTAGATAAAATATAGTTAGCAAAAGAAAAACAAGGGTTTGATATACCAGAATTTAAATACTTTTTAATAAAATAAATATGTTGTTTTAATCTTGTTTTAAACTTTCTACCAATTTGTCCTACATAAGAACAATGGCAAGAAAAGCAAGAAATTTTATACACACCAGATTTATCTAAAGAAGAAACAGAATCTTCATTATTAACAATAAAATATTTTAAATTATGATTAGTAGAAAAAGAATTAGTAATATTATACATTTTAAAATAATTCTTAAGAAAAAGAGAACAAGAATTAATATAAGGCATAGAACAATAGACAGTACCATTATCCAATTTATTTTAAAAAGAATTTTTAAAGAAATGGTATAAACGAACTTTACCAAAAACATTGTTTAAAACATAAAAAGGGTAGTCATTGTTATATGCTAATTATTTAATAGTATCAAATTCTTTATTAAAACTAGACCTAGAAAAAGAAATAGAAAACAGACGATTAATTAAAGAACAAAAAAGAGCAATTTTATGATTATAAGGATAATTAGAGTAAAAAGAAATTAAACAATCAGTGTAAGTAGGTTTACGATAGATTTCAAAACTAAATTTTTCATTCTCGCGTAAAAGAAGAAGATCTAAATATGGATGAGAGTTGTTATATTCAATTTCATAAGTAAAATGAATATTAAGATGAATAGGATTAATTAAATTATTAAAATTATTTAAATCGTCTAAGGAACCATTAAAGAGAACAATGCAATCATCAACATATCTAAACCAAAAACTAATCATATTAGAAAAGGAAGAATTGGAAAGGATTTTATTTTCAATATTAATATAATAATATTAGCTAAACCAGATGATTAAGAATAGAAATTATTATTAAGTTTAAAAGAATTCTGTTTGAAAACCAAATCGAGCAAAGCACAATTATTTAAAATCTGGTAAGTACCCAGAGATAAGAAATATACATTATTCTGAAGGAGTAGATGGAAAAAGATTGACAGAATCAAAAGATGCAAGAATAAATGAAGAAGGAAAAGGATAAGTTTTAATCTTAGAAGCAAGGTCAGAAGAATTAAGTTTAGAATATTGATTAGTAAAATTAGAATAAGTTTTTATTATATTGTTAAACCAGGGAGCAAATTTAGAGGCAGGAAAATTCCAAAAAGAAACAACAGGTCGAATTTGGATAGAAAGTTTATGTATTTTTGGTAGACCATAAAAAAGCGGTGTTGGAAGATTTAAAAGTTTAAAGTAATATATATTTCTGTTTTCAAGAGAAGTAAAAATTTAATTACACGAATGAAGACATGAAAGAAAAGATGAACAAAAACTAGAAATAAGATCTTTGGAAAATACTTTAAAATCACCTCTACTGATAAAATGTTCAACTTCATTAACATAATCAAAACGAGAAAGAGTAACAATGCAATTACCTTTATCAGCTTTTGAAACAATAAGGTCATTAGATTTAATTTTGGATCTTAATCATGAACAAGGTTTATAAATTGAATTAAAATTGGGATTAAATTTGGCATCTAAAAATTACTTCAATGTATTATGAATGTCATATCTAAGTCTAGTTTCAATAAAGAATTTGATACTATTAAATAATTAGCATATAACAATGGTTACCCTTATCATGGTTTGAACAATATTTTTGGTAAGGTTTGTTGATACCATTTCTTTAAAAAATTTTCTTAAAATAAATCGGATAATGCTACTATCTATCTTGTTCTCTTTTTCTTAAAAATTATTTTACAAAGTATAATATTTCTATTTCTTTTTCTATTAATCGTAATTTAAAATATCTTATTGTTAATAATAATAAAGATTCTATTTCTTCTTTAGATAAATATGGTGTGTATAAAATTTCTTGCTTTTCTTGCAATTGTTCTTATGTAAGACAAACTGGTAGAAAGTTTAAATTTAGATTAAAAGAACATATTTATTTTATTTAAAGGTATTTAAATTCTGGTTTATAAAACACTTCTTTTGATATTCATATTTTATCTACTAGTCATTCTTTTTCTTTTGACCTTAATGTTAAACTTCTTCATTTTTGTAACAAAAAAAAATTCTTGATTTAAACATTTCTCCTCTTCATAATAAATTTTAATTCACTTTTTTCATTTTTTATTTTCCTTTTTATATCACCTATGGCTGTATATTTAATGTAAGTTTCAACTTAAAATTTTTAATTTGTTGACGTTTGTCATGCAATTTTTATAATTTGATATAATGTGTAAGCTCTTTTAAATGTTTAATTATTTTTGTTAATTCATTTGCTTTTTAGTGTAACTAATCATGGCAATTTAAATTGTCGAAACTAGTTTTATAATAAAAATGTAACTGTGGATTGACTTTAAGAAAATATCATATTGTAACGAATTTTATTAAAACTAATTGATTTATACTAAAAATATGTATACGTTTTTAACTAACCGAATTAATTAGGTCTAAAAATATTTAATAAAAAAAACACTTACACTAATTTATATCACTTACACGAAGATATGCCCGCTAACTTCTATTTATTTAAACACTAACGTTTGTTTACACTGAAGTCACGTACAAGTTTACTGCGTAGATTTATCTCACACGCGTTAATTACTTAGTTATTTAAACTTGAATAATCTTCTTAACACTGCCGTCTATTAATTTCGAAAATAACTGCCCTACAATTTGTTTGTACCACATTTATACATTTCTGGAAACATTCGAGAAGCCTATACATTCTTTTGTGAACGTTCTAGACGTGGATAGAAAGTACGGGAACGTTCTCGAAATTTACATAAAATTTTGCGAATGTTTTAATATTTTATGCAAATAGACCTATTAAAACCAATAAAAACCCACACTTTTCTAATAAATAATGTTCAATGAAAAACTCAACACCAAATATTTTTCTTGTGAATTCCAATTAAAACATTTTCTCTTACTTTCTATTGGAAAATCTTTATTGATTCTAACAAATAGTTTGTTAATATAACTTTTTTATTTCTTTATCTGTTGTGCTTATGTTATCGTAACTTTAGCTCAACTGCTTTGCGGGCATTTTTATTCTCATTTTTTATGTTTTTTTTTCTACGTCTTTATGGCTTACTATAAACATAATGTTAATTTTACAGCTTTCACTTTGTATTGTTATATGTCCATCAAAGCGTACTTTATATCTCTTTGTAAACTTCAAACGGTTCTAACCTTTAATTTTAGTTCAATATTTGAAATTTGGACTATCCGCGACATCACATCTTCTACGTAAGCGTACTTCCTTATAACTAAATAAAATAAAAGAAGTTAGATTCATCAACATTCTACTTGTATATTTTGCCAAGGAAGTTGTATATAAACTTATTTAATCTTGTATTGGTCGCTGTTGGTTTTTATGTGACGTTTTTGATAGGAAAATCAGCATAGTAGAAATGTAAACTAAAATTATGTTTGAGCGAGTGTTTAAGATGCTTACAACTAGGATCGACCTCGTGCGTAGCAACATTTCAGTAAAAAATATTTGGCGTACTTATCCTAGTAATTCTAGTAATTTACCGCTAACAATTTATTTCCAGAAATTGACTGCTTTAGCCATTCACCGCCTAAGCAATTCACCACCAGTAATTCCCCGCCCAAAATGCATCGTTTCGTCAGTTATAAATTACTAAAGAAAAGAATTATCTATGTTATTCAGGAGACACTGCTTGAATGTTGGTTTGCTAATCTTTCTATTTTCGATGTTTTTTTTAATTAAAAATGGTTTTTTTAATATTCAATCTTAAATGAGTCTGTTTACAACGTAGTATTATAACTAAGTCCGCGTAAGTAATTAATAAAACTTTATCATATTAAGATAAGATCGTCTTCCGGGCTTAGACCGTGTCATTGTTGTTACCGAAGTTGCCAACGTTTTACCCACTTTCATCAGAGTGTGAGAAAAAAATCGAAGAACTCAAACAAGCAACCGAAATCTAACTAAGAACCAGAACAGAGTTAGGTAATCAACTTGTGAACTAAGCCAGATTCTAAACTCTAAAAAGGTAAGAAAGAAAATGATGAGCTGAAAAATCAAACAGCAATCTAATAAAGAACCACTACAGAGTTAGGTAATCAACTTGTAAACATTCTACACAGTCCTGCGTTGATACGCGAATGGATTAAACAAACCAGACGAGAGTTAAACGCTATTTTGAAACATGTCTTTTATCTTCACGTTGAGTTTGGCCAACAATCTATTTCCGGATGACCAACATTCTGATACGACTAACCACTAAAGTTTATCTCAAAAAGTTTTAATTGTTGGAATCGAAGAATTACAAAGTTTCACGTACTACTGACTCCTTGAAAACGGTCGTCAATTTATCTAATTTGACTCTCACTTCAGAACAGGAAGGCTTGAATTGTGCTATTGCTCCCAAACGCATTCCTAAAGGCGATATATAGTCTTCGATATAACACCTTTCTCGGTACATCTTAGATCCCATTTGTATTCAAACACTGGCAAAATCCTTGATTCATCTAAAGTTTTTAAATCCAACATTTTTAAGTCAGAATAGTTAGACCTGAAAAGTCTTCGAAGGAATCGCAATATCATTGTGTTTCCAACCGACAAAGGCAAAGCTACTGTCGTTTTGAACCAAACTAATTACACTGAGAAATTCAATTCTCGTAACCCTACTTTAAAGATTTAATGTGAAGTCAGCCAAATCATCAAATCTTCTAAATTATCTCTAGAAACTAAACCTCGACTTACCCCATTAATTTCAAAACCAACTCGTCTATACGGAGTTCACAAACAAAGTATAGGTAACGTTTCAACCTATCGTCAGTACTATCCAATGTCCTACCTACCTTCTTTGCGAATTTACAGATAAAACTTATTCACACAACGTAAACTCTCAACATTTTATTTAACGTTAAGAAACTATAAAATTTAAACCCCAAAATCTTCTTCTGGGTTTTAATATCACTTTTTCCCAAAGTTCTTATTAAGGATTCGCTTATTATCATCTAACAGATTCTGTCTTGCTTTAGCAAAGACTTGAATTTAGTTCTTTTTATTGACTGGTGTTCATCCTCCACTTATTTCCAATTTGATAAAAAGTTTTACGAACCAGTTTCTAGTGCTGCTATGGGTTTTCCTCTATGGCCTGTTGTAACTAACATTTTTATGCAATCTTTTGAAACGGTTACTTTGGAACCATCAATATTAAAATCTAAAGTCTGGTTTAGCTATGTTGACGACGTTGTTTGGTTTCCTGGTCATCTCAAATTGTCTAGGTCTTGCATGATTATCTAAACAATCAACACACGAATATCAAATTTACTAAGAATATTCTCTCCCATTTCTCGAGGTTTTTGTAATTTGTAACCCCGACGGACTTCTGGGTCATTCTGTTTATTTCAAACCCACCCATACGGACAGATACTTTCATGATTTGTGTCATCATTATCCTGCACAGAAACGTTCTATTATTGAATTTTTGGTTTATTGCGCTTTTTTTATTTATCAACTTGAGAATCTAGACTTAAAACTTTGTCATCTTACTAGAATCTTGGTAAACAATGGTTACATGAAGCGAGATATTCAAGCAATTAATCGTCGTCTACGATTTTAAATTGGTATTTTTATCCTACATTCATAAGGTTACACTTTAAATAGGGAAACTTGATCGTAAGAATGGTATGAAACCTATATTGAAGTCGACAGTCAAAAGTTCTCACATGTTTCTTTCCCCAAAGACCAAATTTCTTACACTTTTGTTTCAAGATGTATACCAAATTTCTTGCTCACGTGGTTTAGTCTACATTGGTGAAACAGGTCGTACCGTTATTACACGCGTTTCAGAACATAGTCCTTATATAAGGAAAAGACATATTTCTATGTCTAAGATTGTTGAACATCATTGACTACAGGTCATAATATAGATTTTGATAACGTGATTGCAAAATCTCCATTATTCTTGAGTTGGAAGATCTAATAGCATATAGAAATTATTAAACACCTTAATAACTTTAATCGTAATCATGGATTTGAGCTATACCCTGCCGGTCATTACTCCATTATCAAAAACACGCCTCGTTGAACTGTAACCTAATCAGAGTCGCGTTCAAGCATCCGCGAAGATACTCCTTTTTTATACACGAAGACTACTTTTTCTCAATAACTTCTATGGAGTTTTGAATCTGGTTTAGTTCACAATTTGATAACCTAACTCTATAGTGGTTCTTTGTTAGATTGTCGTTAGCTTTTTTTTCTTACCTTTTTAGAGTTTAGAATTTGGTTTGGTTCAGAATTTGATTACCTAACTCTGTAGTGGTTCTTTGTTAGATTGACGTTTACTTTCTCTCGCGTCTCGATGAGTCCTTTACGAAAGCGAGCAAAACGTTGGCAACTTTGGTTACAACAATGACACAATCCAAACCTGGAAGATGCTTTTATCTTATAGCGTTTTTCACTGAACAAATTTGAATGCGCACTAACACCGGGCGAGTTTACTGTGCACTATAATTGTGTTACCAGCAGTGCATTAACATTGCACTTCCAGTGAAAAATGAAATGCTTGAACAGTGCACCATATAATATATAATGGGAGAACTTATTTTTATTGTTACCCTTCGAATTAGTAACGACGTTGTTACTATTTACAACTTCCAGACCAATCAACGTACTTTAAGCTAATGAGTAAAGTTAAAATGCATTTATCTAGAATTTGCATATATCAAGTGTGTTTTTAGCTGATAATGTATATACAGTAAATTACGTAAATGAATTAGTATCAGACAATTTTTTACATGTTGAGGATATAGACAACATTCAAATTATTTAAATTCGCCATGTTTGCACTGGATCTGTTGCACTTGCATCTGTTGTCAGTGCAACAAAATCTGCACTAGTACAGAATCAAGTGCATTTATCAGACCAGTGAAAAATAATAAAACTGAAGCAGTACGCATTAAAAATACCAGTGAAAAATAACAGGAACACTCAGTGCGTAAAAGTGCGCACTAGAATGACCAGTGAAAAACGCTATTAGCATAGACTCCGACCGTGGAAACCTTTGTTACTAAATTTTTACCAATTTTAATTGTTATTGCTATTTTTTATTTTCTGTGAGTTGGAAAAAACAACTTCATTTCTGTGGTTTTTACTTGTGAATCAAAAAATATTACTAGACGAAGTATCCAGCTCGCGTGACAACAGTAGATCAAATGGTTAAACATGCGAAAGAAACTTTGAACCTAAACCTTGAAGAACTAAGAAAGTACTGTCACATATAAATACTATCAAAAGATCACTAAAATATATAAATTAAAGAAAAGGTCATTTTGTTTCGGGACATTGAAATGAAAAGTTTTAGTGATTTGTCTGCAGATAGCACGACGAGAATAAAATTTTAATTTATTGCAACAGGCACAACCTTCAACAAAAATTCAACAAAATGAATATTAGTACAAATATGGCACGTTTAAAATTGTTTTATCAAATTTGAACATTGCTTGGCTTTAAAAATGACGTTTTGCTGCCCTTAATCTATGCTTTACTACCAAGCAAACGTAAAGAAACTTACGCTATTGTCGAGACCATTTAAAAATAAAGAAAAAACAAATTTTTACTTTGGACAGATTAACTAAAGCGAGTAAGAGCAGCCACCGGTAACCTGAACACATAACATATACAGTAGATATCTATAAGATGTCTTTCATGTGGAATCAGATGGAGGTCAATTCTTCGATATCCACAGAATATACGTAAATCAAATCTTATGGACATCCACAAAGGATATTGTTTACTGTCTTAAAATTTATACTTTTACTCTAAAATGTTTGATATCTTAATGGAACTACGAAAAATAATTATTTTGCTTTATAATAAATTTAATTCTATATTGTAATTTTTTTATGTCCGACTGAATCATAAAGTTCGCCTTATGGTATAGTTTTGCGGCCATAAAGTATCTCTTTATAGTACTAGTAAAATAAACTAACTTTATTTTCAATACTGTCAAAATAAGTATTTATTTAAATTTACTAAATATACTTTGCTTATAATAATTGATTGATATTTAAAACATAATTATTGTTGCCACAAATACTCATTCCAACAACTTTTTTCCTTTCTTCTACAGCATCAGAACTTTGTGTTGTTAATTTTTGACAGCAGTGTTTTTGCAAGTAAGGGGTTCTTCACGAGGTTCTTTATGAGATAACTTTCCTAAGGTTTATTCGCAATAGTAATTTTCTGATTTTTACTATCTTCGATTTAATCTCCTATCGCTAAGCGCTAACTCCCGTGCTGCTTTATTCTCTCCATGCTGGCTCCTGCGTTTGCCAAAAGGCTAACTGAGCTACACCTGAAGCAGTGCCTTGTATATAACGAAAAGTTCTCCGAAATATTTAACAACCACAGTCGGCACACAACCAATTTTTTGAATTTTGACTGGTTGAAAGATACTTTTTTTTAGTGTAATTGATAAAAAACCTTGTCTTGCTTGGCTGAAGTGCCATGTAGCTTCTAACAATTTTAAGTACGATTTTTGAGTGTTTCTAGTACAATTATAAATGATCGATCAGTTTTGGTTTTGATGTATTTAAACTTGCCAAAAAAATTCGTTTTAAAATCTTGAACACACGTTGTCAATAATGTCACTAATTCCTGCCGTCTGTCTGCAAGCACCGACAATATCAGGATAACCTAGAGCAAATTATGTTTTTATAAGACGACAAAATTCTAAAGTATTATTACCTTGTTAAATAAATGTTCGTTATTGTCAACTTTAATCAAAAATTGATCTAAGTTTGTGCTTCTTATCTAATAGCGATTTTTAAGCATAAACCCACTCTTCTGTTTCAAATAAGGAATGATATTTGGAATTTTGCTAATGTTAATTCCTTCACGTAGGTTTGACAAGTTTGCTGTTGAAATACGCTACCATGATGTCATCACAGATCGTTTTATATAATTTTCTTACTAGAACACCACTTTCGATATGCACTGTAACTTTTTTTGTAAATGCCTAGATTTTGCTGGTAATATTGAATTTCTAGCAACAGCAGCAATATTGGTGATTGTTTCCTTATTAGAACTCTTACGGCCGGTTCCACCAAGAGGATTTAAACTTAAGCAAAGCTTAAAAACTGGGATACAATTGTTAAAACCATAGCAACAATTGTTTTTAAGCATTGGTTAAGTTTAAGTAGTGTTGGTGGAACCGGCTGTTAGAACTACACGCTTGCATCTTGCATCCGTCAAAAATTTTACATACAACATAATAATCAACTTGGTAACTAAGGACACAACATACACGCGTAGAGCCATTTTAGTATGTCGTGAACAGTGACCTCTGAAATTGAAAATAAGTTTTAATAAACTAAACATTTTAAATTTGCAAATCTAAGTGAATCTCAAAAACATTAGTTCATTTAAAAGACAAACACGTCAACAAAAAATTTTAATAAAATAAAAATAATTAGATATTTATATATTAAATAAAAATAAGTAGTGATAAAGACTTGTTAATTACAAATACGACAAAAGCAATGATACGTAAGGGAAAATGTGCCACTGAATGTTTGTAAGACGGATGATAGTAACGTTTTAACATAAACTGATTACAGCGACACAGTTCACAAGATCCTGAAAGACTTCTACCTGTCTTATGTTATTGGATTTGATTTTTTTCTTTAAAATATAACAATTATACGACGTGGCTTCGTGGTTTATAAGTATCTATAGTATATACCTTCTTGCCAAATTATAACGGTTGTGTTAAATATCAGTCATTTTTTGTATATAGTTAACGTGAGAAAACAATAAGTAATATCTTGTGGTTAATACGTTTTATCTTACTGTTAGTCTTAGACGATTAACTTTATTACAAACCGTGATACATTAAAGCTAGCAATATTATTTACAAAATATATTTGTATATGGTTGTTCATAGAACATCTTAGTTTGGATGTCATATGGACACTTAGGACTTAATGAATATGGGTATGTTATGAACAGCGAAATGCTCACACTAAGATATCCAGTGGATGTTTTTGTAATATATGGGTTGGTAATCTTTGAAAAACCATCTAATACTAGAGATCGCGAAATAATTCAGAAAGAGTTAGAAAAGTTAAAATGCACAATAATCCACATCAAGAATGGAAATTTTAACGCCAAAAACCGCTGTTTGACGGTGGTGTTGCAGTTTAGAATTTCGTTATTCGTGAGACGTTGTCATATCAGTTACGTTGATATCACCGTGAGTATTGCGAATGACTACAAAATGTTTACAAACGGATGTTCAGTTGGCTTTACAATACTCTGCTTTTTTGGCGTTTCTTCGACACCATAAGCTTTTTCCGCCTTCTGTCTCATTCTTTTTTTAGCTGTTAATAGACAAAAATTTGGCATTGACGCTTTCCAATCACATCTAACAGCTTTGTTTAGTTTTTCAATTCTAATTTTTATAGCAAAAACCCCTTTACTCTTTGCAAAATTTTTAATGACAACGATTTGAAACTGTTCGCCTTAGTGATGAATCTGGTTACAATGACTGGCAGCATTTAAGTGATCATTTAAACATTCTTGAAAAGAGCAAGTTACATATCGAAGATGTAAAATTGCTAGATATTTCTAACCGTTTTAATAGAAATGAAATAATTGATTCTGAAATTCAAAATGTAATAAACAGAGAAAGTAAATACTGGCAAGGTGTTATAGAAAGAATTTTCTACGTGATTCAGTTTTTAGGTCAGCAAAACTTAGCTTTTCGTGGAAATAGTAATAAGTTGTTTAAGAAAAATAATGGTAACTATTTAAAATGCATAGAAATAATTTCCAAATAAGATATGATTATGTCAGAATATACAAAACCTCCTTAAATAAAAGATCACAAAAATTATCTCGGGGATAAAATACAAAATGAAGTAATCAACTTGATCGGTGAAAATATCAAATCCAAAATTTTAAAACTAACTAAAAAGGCAAAATATTATTCCATATTATTAGACTGCACTCCTGAATCCTAGTCACCAAGAACAAATTTCAGTTTGTATAAGATTTTGTTAATTTTAAGAGCACAGGAATTGGTATAGAAGAACATTTTTTATTATTTTGTCCTATAGATGATATGTCGGGTGAAGGCTTGACAAAATTTCTTTTGTCGGTATTAGAGAAAGAAGGCTTAATATCAACGATTTGCTTGGTTAGGGTTACTACAATAGAGCAAATATGCGTGGTACGCATAATGGTCTACAAAAAAATTTTTTATTTCAATCCGCGAGCTTTCTTTGTTCCTTGTTGCAATCATACCCTAAATTTAGTCGTCAATGATGTTGCAAAATCGAATACTTTGAGCAATAATTTTTTTTTTTTTTAGTTCAAGAACTGTATGAATTTTTTTCGGCTTCTACTAAATGCTGGTCAATTCTGAAATTTAATTTATCTAACGTAACAAATTTAGCTTTAAAACCTTTATCGTATACTTGATGGTTCAGTAGAATAGGTGCAATATCTCCTTTAAGGTGTCAACTTGGGGTAGTTTATGATGCTCTGTTTGAAATAAGCGAAGAAAAATTTGAAAATTACGTGAAAAAATTGGCTGCATCGTTGATAAAAAAATTGGAAAATTTTTGAGTTCATTTGCATTCTTATATTGTGGTATAATAGTTTAAGTAAAGCTAGCATTGTTAGTAAAATTATTCAAAAACCGATCTTTGATATTGCTCAGTGTTGTAATCATTTAAATAATTTGAATAATTTTTTGAAAGCTTATCGCTCCGATAAAGGTTTTAATGATTTATTGATTGATTCTAAAGGAATAGCATCCAGCTTAGACATAGAACCTAAATTCAAAAAGCAAAGAGGTCTAAGACCGCGAAAAATAAAAAAAAACATTTTGATTATGAATGTGACGATGAACTGATCCACGACGAAACTTTAAAGTTCAAAGTTGATTGTTTTTTTAATACTCTAGATGCAATCATAACATCAGTGGATGAAAGATTTCAATTACTTTCTTCTTACTCTAATAATTTCGCGCTTTTATAGAATATTGATAAATTTAAAAATTATTCTGAAAACGAACAATATTAGAATTATGTCAAAAAAATAAAAATTTATTAAACGACAAAACTTGCAATGGACGAGACATAACTGCCGTGGAACTTGTTAAAGAATAGCAATATTTACAAAATTTTGATGAAAAAGTTATTACGTCTCCAAAAGAAACTTGAATTATATAACAATTAACAACTTAGCGGATTCTTTGCCGGTTTCTATTGCTACCGCAGAACGATCTTTTTCAAAACTCAAAATGAAAAAAAAAACATTTAAAATCGACTATCGGACAAAACCGAGTAATCTTGCTATCATTTCAATAGAAACGGACCAGCTAAAAGAATTAGACACCGAAGATTTAATTAAACAATTTGCAAAAATTAAAGCACGGAAAGCTCAATTCACTTAGCTAAAATATTAATAACAATACCTAATACCTGGATATTAACCTTTAAAAGGTGACATGTTGCATTATTAAAATAATATATTGTTTTGTTTTTATTTGTCGATCAGTTTCGTCCTGTGATCTACTATAAAGGAGTATTTTTAATGTTTCAACTATTTTTTTTATTTCTTGTGCTAAAAATAAAATACAAAAAATTTTAGTTGTAATACTGTTAGAATATATTTCTGTTTTCTATAAGTTTATAATTATGTTATACACCTCAATCAAAAAATACTTGTATGGCTTATGGATTGTACTTGTAAAATATAAAAATGAAAATAAATTTATGAAAATACTTTTTAAAATTATTTTTCAATAGTGGATAATAATACCTAACTTAACCCGTATCTGTACTCACATATGAACGTAATACAAATTTGAGACGTTATTTTAAATTTGCACAAGGGCGCCAAAAGTTTGCGGGTCTGTCTATCGCAGCTACCCCTTTACGAAAACCATATTGATTCAAAGGTAATTTAGAATAGTGTTTGCAATAGCATTCTAATCGACATTTAATCATCCGCTAGAAAGTTTTCGTAATGCATGACATTAACAAAATAGGTCTATACGAAGAAACGAAAGATAGATTTTTAGATGGTTTTAGTAGAAATGTTATCGGTACCAGATTTGCTGAACATAGAGTAATATCCAAAGCTGAATTTCTACGATTTGGTAATGGGATTGTCGTAGGGCGATCATCATTAAGGATAATAAAGTTTGTTCTATTGCTTCGTCCAGCTGTCTACCTTGTTCGTTATTAAAAGAAGATACCCAAAAACTGTGGAGACTGTTAAAATCTCTACCTATAATAACTGAACCAGTAAATTGTTGAAATAAATTAGACCACTCTTGCTGAGTTGCAGTGATATTGGAAGGCTTGTATGCAGAAACTATTGTAATTTTACTAATCGTTAGTTGAATAGCACAAACTTCAATGCTTTGATTATATTTGTTGTTAATTTTAACGAGTTTAAAAATAACTGTTATCTTGTAGTTTTTATTTTCTATTACATATGATTAGAAAGAGCATTTTTTTATGTTTGAGTATACATTCGCGGATTCAAACCCACAAAATTAAAAAAAACTGCATTTTTATTTACTTTGAGTAAAAACTTTTTATATTATACATAATTTATTACAGATACAATACTAAGTATTAACTTTTTAATGAGATTAAAGTTTTTGATGATCATTCTCATGTACAAGAACTTTTTATTTCTATCTAAATCTAAATCTAAAATAAAAATAGCATTTTTGTGTCATTTGTCATACAAAACTTAGATTTATGTATTTTGCTCTATTTTGTTTTTACAAATAAAATTAATAGATTTAATATTATAAATAATTTGACTTATCCTATACACATTTATATGCAATAAGTTGTAGCGACATCTATAAAACGAGCAGATAAAACATGGTAACGAGTTTATAATTTATAATACAAGTTATTTATCAACAATGTTATGAATTTTTAAATTAAATTAAGAAATTAGTTAGCAAGCATATCACTTGGTGTATGGAGCTAAACAGCATACAGTCTTTAATTTATTGCCAACACAATACAAAGATGTTGAAACATTCTAACCTAAGAAATGACACATAAAAAAGAACCAAAGTAATTAAAGTACTTTATAATAAATACGTGAGTAACTGTTGTATTTCAGTAAGTATCGGGAATGGGAAAAAATAAGACGCGACAAATTAAACAGCAGCTTTACGGTTCTAAGTAAATTATTGCCTAACCATGACCCGTCGCTTAACTGGAGCAAATTGGACATTTTACAAAAGGCTAGTCAGTATATTGAAGAACTGCAGGTGAAATTAAAAAATGTGTTAACTACGGAAGGAGTTAACAAAACGAAACGTAACACTTGATATAACAGTTTATGCTCGGTCTAATATATAAATATTCCAGGCTGTGAAATTAAAACGCTTTATAGTCGGATTAAGAAATTATTGTTACGAAATGAGCAATTATGTAATTTGTTAAAAGACGCAGGTATCAAAATACCTTCAGATTATGGTAGCCTTAAAAACTTTCGTCAATCCCTACATTGGGCAAATAAAATTACACCCGAACAAGCGAAAAAATTGGAAAACGAAGAAACACAAAGTAAGTAAACACTCAAATTTTATCAAATATTATAACTTAGTTTTAGAAGAAAATACAGATACTAATAAAACTGTAAAGGTGAAACGAAATTTAAAAAAAGGTACGGCTGTTGCTGTTAAGCATCGTAAAAGCGATGCTATCAAAAATAAACTAACACCAATAAGAAAAAAACCGTCTATTATTAGTCTCCAATTGTCAAATGTTGTTCCCTTACCGGCACCACAACCGTTGCAGAAGCTACCAAATCCATCATGTTTTATTATTACTAATAAGCCACTCGACTTATCCTGTAGTTCGCAACAAAAAAATAAAATGACTAAAGCATCAACGGGTGAGTAAATTTTTCTTTGTTGTTATTTTATGTACACTGTAAGTCAAATTTGATTTTATTTAATATTTGATGATCTAGAAAAAAATATTTCGAAAACTATTGTGGGAATAGAAGGACTAGAAAGATCATTTTTGATCAATGGTATAGACAAATTGGTCAATCTTAGTTGTAGCATAGAACATCGCAAATAGTTCTGTATAAGTTTTAATTTTGAGAAAGACTTTGGCACTAGCAACAATTGCGGGAACTGTTAGGAACAATACAAAATGTACAAACTTTACCTCGAACTTTACTATATGAACATGATGTTTTGCCAAATATTGCAGCTTGAATGTTTAGTTATAGTTTGTCCAGAGTTCCATAAATACAATTGTCTTAAAATCCCGAATTCTTGAATTCTAACGTCATTTTGGTTTATCGAATTCTTTCTTGCTGAACAAATGATTGATTCTCCAAGTTAGTTGCCAATCTGGTCAATTTTATTAAGATCGTATCAATGATTATAACAAACAATTACGATTTATTTATTAGACGTGTTTCAGTATGTCGTGAACTCTGAACTGTGACCTTGAGTCAACAGCATTATAATGTATAAACGTTTGGATCAACGTTAAGCTACGTCTATGATAGGTAGTAAAAAACTTCTTATATTTGGTTCTATATTTGAACTTGAACACGAAATAAAAATAAACTGAAATTGTTCTTTATTTTTTAATAGTTTTTTTTTTAGATCTGTGTAATTGACTTCTTACTTTTTTCATTCTCAGGTCGTTTCTAGTTTTCGAATGTACACTTTTAATTATGTATTAAACAACGTTGTTGAGAGAGTATTTTTTGTCGTGACTTTTTTCTGGTTACTTTTATATTCTCTTATCTTTTCACTAATTCGTTAAATTATTTTGTTTTTCTGCTCTCTTTTCTATTATTTCTAATCAAACGTTTCGTTGTACTAACACATTAAGGAGAAGTTAGCCATAACTTTCCATCCATAGATTTTGAAAACACCGGACTGATATATCGGAAAGAGGGAATGCGCGGCGCAGTCATAAACTTGATTAAAATACTTTAATATACAAATTATAAATTAAATGTAAACCCAAAAGACAGTACTGCTAATTTTTAAATTTATGAATATTCGTTGCGTAGATTACTCTCGACTCCGCGCGGTTTTTATCAAATTTCATTAAAAAGATCACTTTTTATTCACATTTTTATTTTTGAATCCTATGCTATACACATTTTTAGATAAGGAAACACAAAAATTAAAAAGCAGTCCCCCCCCCATTTTTTCAAATTAAACAATTACAAAGTCCGACAAAGTCTTCGTTGCGTTCATTTACTCTCGACTCCGGGCGGTTTTTATCCAATTTCACTAAAAACATCACTTTTTCTTTACAATTTTTATTTTTGAATCGTATTCTACACACATTTTTACATAAAACAACACAAACATTAAAAAGCAGTCCCCCCATTTTTTTGTAAATTAAACAATCACAAAGTCTTTGTTGCGTTGATTTATTCTCGACTCCGGGCGGTTTTTATCAAATTTTACTAAAAAGATGACTTTTTGTTTGCATTTTCATTTTTGAATCGTATTCTACACACATTTTTACATAAGAAAACACAAAAATTAGAAAGCAGTCCCTCCCATTTTTTCAAATTAAACAATCACAAAGTCTTCGTTGCGTTGATTTAGTCTCGATTCCGCGCGGTTTTTATCAAATTTCACTAAAGACATCACTTTTTATTTGCATTTTAATTTTTGAATCGTATTCTACACATATTTTTACATAAGAAAAAATTTTTAATACAATATGGAAAGGGGAGGAATTGCCAGGGAGTTAGAAAGAAAGTTTAATTCTGCCGGTTTATAAGGGAGGGGATAAGAAGGAGAATTATAGAGGGATTAGTGTCAGTAATGTAAGTTATAAATTGTATGCCATGATTATACAAAGGAGGTTGGAAAAGGAAGTGGAAGAAAAAAGTCTATTACCAGATTGGCAGATGGGATTTAGAGTGGGAAGAAGGGCAATTGACAATGTTTATATATTGAAACAGTTAGTGAATGGAGAGCTAGATAAGAAAAGGGGTAAGGTATACGCGTTCTTTATGGACATAGAAGCTGCGTTTGATAATGTGAATAGGGAAAAGCTATGGAGGGTGTTAAGGAAAAAGGGAATAGAGGAACAACTAGTGAGGAAACTGGAAGAGATAAATAAAGAGACTAAGAATAGGGTAAAAATAGGGGATAGTGTTAGTGAAGTGTTTTGGACGAAGAAGGGGCTAAGGCAGGGGTGTCCTCTTAGCCCTATTTTATTTGCTCTGTATATAGGGGACATAGAGGAAGTGTCGGAGGGAGGACAGTGTGGTGGGGTGGTCATGGAGGGAGGGATTAAAGTGTGGGTGTTGGCATATGCAGACGATATGGTCATAGTGACAAAAAATGAGTTGGAGATGAGAGGTATAATAAATACGATACAGAAAGGAAAGATTTGGGTTTAAATGTGAGAAAGTCTAAGATGGTAGTTTTTCAAAAAGGGAGAGGAGGGAAGAAAAAGGAGGAGTTAAGTTGGAGAGAACAGAATATAGAGGCAGTGAATGAAGTGACATATTTGGGATATAGGCTAAGGTATGATAATAAAGATGATGCGCATATAAGGGAGTTAGCAAAGGAGGGTATTAGGGCAGGTATGGAGTTTAGGGGAAGGCGATCGAGAAGAGAAAATGGCTGTTCGAAAAATTGATTAAAAGTGTGATGATGTACGGGGTGGAGGTATGGGGTTGGAAAGAGTGGAACCTATTGGAAAGAGTGCAAATAAAATATTGGAAATGGATACTAGGTTTAGACAGGGAGACGCCAGGGTACATAATAGAGGAGGAGGGGAAGTTAGAGAAGATTAGAATAGAAGCAGGGAAAAGGGCGATGGGTTATGAAGAGACAATGAAGGTAAGGAGGGAATGTAAAATTTTGCAATGTTGCTGGAGGACGGTAAAAGATAGCAAAAATATATATGGGCAGGAAGAAAGGAAACTGTACTACCAACGAGGAGGTTTCGCAAGAGAAGAGGTGGAAAGAAGGAGAGAGGAAGGGAGGTTAAATACGGAGGAGATAGTAAGAAGAGATAAAGACTTGCAGGTGCAAGAGAGGGAAGGAAAGTATAACGTAAGGTATGGGAATATAGTGTTCAGGGGGGTTCTTAAGTACCTGATGGGGAGGAGAAGCTTAGGAGAGAAACGGCTTATAGCCAGGTTTAGATGTGGAAATGAGGAGAATTTAAATAAGTATTGGAAGGAGGATGTAATGAGGAGATGTAGATTATGTGGGGAGGGATGGGAGGACATAGAGCCTTTGAGTGAGGAGTCTGATTGTGTGTATAAGAAAGGTAAAAACGAGGCTTTTGCAGGAAATGATTGATGGACATGATTTTAATGGGAGCGGACAATAGCAACTATATCAACACGGTATCGTTTCCCTTAAACGTTCTGATATTCAGTACAGAGCAGCTTGAGTTTGTAAAAAATGTGCATTTGAATAAACCTTTTATACATATTGATGCAACTGGATTAGTTGTGAGAAAAGCAGATATAAAGTCCAAAAGAGTTTTATATTATTGTGGCGTTATTAATACTTGTATGCAAAGAATTGTTCCAATTTTTGAAATAATCAGTTCTAAACATGATACAGCTACAATTTGTAACTAGTTAACCAATTTTTTTTTAATTAAAAAACTTAACGAAGTGGCCTATTTTTAGTACAGAAACTGTAGATTTTAGTTTAGCGTTTGTCAATGCAATTTGTCAAAGTTGGAATTTAATGCCATTGCAGGAATATTGTTCTATGTTTTTCGATAATCTGTTTAATAACGTGGAAATAAATTTAGATAAAATCATAGTTATAAAGTTGTGCTGTGCACATTTAGTAAAACTATTTTTGCTGAAATTTGATAAAAACCGCGCAGAGTCGAGAGTAAATCAACGCAATGAAGACTTTGTGATTGTTTAATTTGAAAAAATGAGGGGGACTGCCTCTTAATTTTTGTGTTTTCGTATGTAAAAATGTGTGTAGAATACGATTCAAAAATTAAAATGCAAATAAAAAGTTATCTTTTAGTGAAATTTTATAAAAACCGCACGGAGTCAAGACTAAATCAACTCCACAAAGACTTTGTGGCTTTTTCATTTGAAAAAATGGGGGGAGCTGCTTTCTAATTTTTGTGTTTTTTTATGTAAAAATGTGTGTAGAATACGATTCAAAAATGAAAATGTAAATAAAAAGTATTCTTTTTAGTGAAATTTGATAAAAATTCACAGATATCGCAAATCTTGCAATTATCGGAAGGTGTTGAAAACAAGCACCATATTACCTACGTAATCGAATGAACAAGGTTTATTACAATTTTCAAAAATAAGAATGCATACATAAAAAATATAAAAATAAACAAACACAAATGACTAGTATTCTAAGTACATATTAAACGAGAATAGAGTCGTAGGATAATTCACCAATTGTTTGTATTTAACATTTGTCCATGAAATGCCTGAAAATTGTTTCCGTAACCTCTTCATTGCTGGAAGATGATGAATCAGTAACACCATTGACTTATAGAGAATTTTTTGTGATAACAAATAATAAGCGAGGACGTTCATTATCAAGAATTGCTGCACGCTGATAAAACATAGCTTTCAGTGACATATCTAAAGAAAAACCCGATCGCGGTATCTTAAATCCATGCACTTGAACAAACATCATGGCATGTAAATAGGCCGGCGTCACTAATTTTTTTCCATTTTTGTAGTTCAATTTGTTTACCCTTTATCTCTCCAAGAGGAACGGAAATTGTGCTCGGCATTGAATTAGTATTAAAAACTCTAAATCTAAACACTCTCGGCTGTTGTTTCCCATTTGTAGCTTTAGTAGTATGTAATAGTTTAGTGCAAAATGATTGCAAACTGGTGGGTACAACTTTTATTTAAAAAAATTCCAGAGAAGCACAAAAATTGAGTATTTTGGGCTAATCTTTTCAAATCGTTAACAAAATGCTCAATAAACTCTGTCATAAGCTTGCGACACTCTTTATTCCACTACTAGTCCACTGTTGGCACCAACATTGAGATACGATGTTTTGGTTGTAAAGCTTTAATGTCCTGAATGACCGTACTTATTTACTTTCTCAAATCTAAGCTTTGGTTAGGCAACAAGTATTAGGAAATATTTGGATTGTGTTGATAACGCTTACGTTCTTTTTTCCAAGTGATGTACGGTAAGAAACACAAAGCAAGCAACAAAATCTCAAAACATCGAACTTTATTTGACACCAAATATTTTCAAGGCAAAAAGTTACCTTTGCAAAGCACAAATAATAATATTGCGCTCACAAGCATGTTATGCGAGGAAAGGTCGAAAAATTGAGATTCACGTCCACTGACTGTCATTTTCTGCTGGCTTATATACGGTTGAGAGCAGTCGGATAAACGTAAAATTTTCTCTAGGCACAATCAATTTTAGAGCCAAAGCGAAACTTTCAGAAATTTAGCCAGAGTTTGATTGAATACGCTTCAATTAAATAAAATATTCAATGATTAAATAAACAATTTATATCGCGTGATCCCTGACAATTGTTTCACCACACTCTAATTGACGTGCATTTAAAAAAAACAACAGAACTAAATGGTTACTGGATTTTACCCGAGTTTTATAGCGGTTCACAGTTCAACAGCTTCTAAGATTATGGCACAATTCTAGCTACGTTGCAACATCCCACAGTTTGTCGCGTTTGCGATTCCCTGTCATATCTAAAGAAGTCTTACAGCAGATTGGAGGCGACGCGAAATAATCGACATGCCTATTTATTACATTCTCTTAGGTGTTCTTAGCGTGATCTTTTGGCGCAAAAAAGTAAAACTAATCTTATAAGCAACTTATTAATAATTAAATACAAAGAAAAGAAAATATTAATACTCTCTTTTGTACGCAATTTTCACTTTATTTCCTAAAATGCTGTTTTCTGATTGGTTAAGTTCACGAACCCTGTCAGTACCAAATCTGCCAATTGGCTTTTCCTTTTTTTACCCAATCTGTTGCATTTATGTCCAACTCAATGTTTGTGTGTAGTAACCGCAAATCCTCACGAGTTTTTTTTTAATGAGGGTCATAACGACACTGAATCCACGTTATACCAAATAGGAAGGCGGAAAAACACTTAACAGCTTCTGATAATAACTGATAATACTAAATATAAAATTGGGATCTATTTTTATAACCAGAAGTTGTTTTATAACCAAAATTTAATAAGTTGCTCTTTAGTATATATTCATCTCCATTTGCGCTCTGAGTTTTTTTTTAATATCGTCTTTTTTGCAATATACTATTTATTATTGTGTACCCTAATTGTTGCTAAATTTTCAGAAAATTCAATCTACGCTAACAATGTCCTTTTTGTATATTAATGAAAAAATTTACAGTCTATGAATTTGTTTAAATAATATTTAATTTATTAAAATACAAACAATTAGTAAATATTTAAATTATTTATTACTAGTAACCGTTTTTTATATTTTCTATAGTTTATCGTTTTCTTTACTGACTTTCTGACATATTTTTGTGGTTAACTTCACACGGATAAAAGACGCATAGGTAAAGTAGTAAGTAGCCATCTTCTCTTCTCGATCTCCTTCCCAAATACTCTTTCCCCTAAACTCCATACCTGCCCTAATACCCTGTTACCCTTCTTTGCTAACTCCCTTATATGCGCATCATATTTATTATCATACCTTTTCCTATATCCCAAATATGTCACTTCGTTCACTGCCTCTATCTTCTGTTCTCCCCAACTTAACTCCTCCTTTTTCTTCTCTCCTCTCCCTTTTTGAAAAACTACCATCTTAGACTTTCCCACATTTAAACCCAAATCTTTCCTTTCCAGGTACCTCTTTATCGTATTTATCATACCTTTCATCTCCAACTCATTTTTGGCCACCATGACCATATCGTCTGCATATGCCAACACCCACACTTTAATCCCTCCTTCCATGACCACCCCACCACAATGTCCTCCCTTCAACACTTCCTCTATGTCCCCTATATACAGTGTAAATAAAATAGGGCTATGAGGCTATCCCTGCCTTAGCCCCTTCCTCGTCCAAAACACTTCACTAACACTATCCCCTATTTTTACCCTATTCTTAGTCTCTTTATATATCCCTTCCAGTTTCCTCACTAGTTCTTCCTCTATTCCCTTTTTCCTTAACCCCCTCCATAGCTTTTCCCTATTCACATTATCAAACGCAGTTTCTATGTCCATAAAGAACGCGTATACCTTGCCCCTTTTCTTATCTAGCTCTCCATTCACTAACTGTTGTAATATATAAACATTGTCTATTGCCCTTCTTCCCACTCTAAATCCCATCTGCCAATCTGGTAATAGTCTTTTTTCTTCCACTTCCTTTTCCAACCTCCTTTGTATAATCATGGCATACAATTTATAACTTACATTAGTAACACTAATCCCTCTATAATTCTTTACCTCCTTCCTATCCCCTCCTTATAAACCGGCAGAATTAAACTTTCTTTCCAACTCCCTGGCAAATCCTCCCCTTTCCATATTGTATTAAAAAAATTTCTTATATTTCCTCTCACTCTCTCCCCTACATATTACCATTGCTCTCCTTGCGTACCGTCCGTTCTTGCCGTCTTTCTTAATTTTAGTCTATTTATTGCTTCCTCCATTTCCTCTTTCGTTATCTTCCACTCCTCCTGTATTGTATTTACCCCTTGCAATATCACCTGCCCTGGTCCTTCTATTGTTCCCTCCAAAGGCTCCATACAATAACCCAACCAAACCTTTATATCCGTTAAACCTCTTCTCCTCTTACCTTTTCTTCTCTCCTTTTTTAGAAATTCTCACACTTCTTCTTCTTTCTTTATTTCCTTTACTTGTTTCTCCATTTCTTCTTTATACGACACCTTTTTCTCAAAACATACATTTTTAAAATTCTCTTTCTTCTCCTTATACTCCTGCACATCTATTATACCTTTCTTCCATCTTCTTCTAGTATTTCTCATCTCTGTTTTTGCCTCTCTACATTCTCTATTCCGCCACCTATTTTCGTTCCTCTTTTTTCCTTGTCTTCTCTCAAACCTTTTCTTTTCTACTGCCTTCTCCATTTCTGCAGTCAACTCCTTTAGTCCTTCTTCCCCCCCTACATCTCCCCATATCACTTGCTCCAACTTCATCTTATATCTTTCTATGCTTTCCTCAGTCCACATCTTTTTCACTCCCCATCTCCTCTGTTCCTTCTTATTTCCTTGCTCTTTTCCTTTTAAAATCACTTCCAGTGGCTGATGATCCGATTCCTCTTCATCCCCCACTTTAAACCTTTCTATGTCCTCCCACATCTCCCCACTCACTATCACGTAATCGATCACCGATTCCCCCCTCCCTCCCATATAAGTGTAGTCACCTCTGTCCCTTTCCTCTATATTTCCATTTAGGATTGACCATCCTTTTTCCTCACATATCTCCACTAACATTTTCCCATTCTTATTAATTGTCTTATCCATGCTAACTCTTCTCTTTACTTCCCCTTCTATAATAACTCCTCCCTTTTCCCCTGTTCTCGCGTTAAAATCACCCCCTATAATAATCTTTTCCTTTTCCTCCTCCTGTACCATTTTCTCAATCTGTTCACTTATCAACCTCATATCCCGCCCATAAACTGTTAACACTATATATTTTTCCTTTCCTTCTCTGACCACATAATTTTTTACGATCCCTTACCCTTGCTTCTCGTCTCCCCCCTCTTCTTCCACCGACCAGTTCCTTTTTATACCTGTTAGTATCCCTCCCCTTGCTCTACCTTTACTTTCTTTTCTAGTTGCAAATTCCACCTTCCAATTATACCCCTCTGGTAATTTTTTCTTCCATACTTCCCAGTCTTTTTCCTCCAACCATGTTTCCGACATTCCCATAATATCAAAACCCTCTACGTATCTCCAGAAATCCTCTCCTTTATTTTTTATGCCTGCCACATTCCAAAACAATAATTTCATTTGATTCTGCTTTTCTATCTTTCTCCTTAAAACTTGCTAAGCCAACATTATTTGGTCCATCCTTCCCTCCCCCAACTCTTAGTTTTTTGCCCCCTTCTTCACTAGAGTTCCTCTCTCCTCATCCCAAAATCTTTCTTCACCTTCCACCCACACTTTCAAGAATCCTATTTTAATACTTTTCCCCTCTCCCTTCATCTTACTCGCCTCATATCTTATCTTCTTTTGTATTTCTATTTCCCTTCTCGTCATGTCATCGTCTAAATAAATGTTCGTACCTCTTAACCTTCTTTTTTGCTTCCATACATCTAACTTATCCTCAAATGTACCCATCCTTACTAACATTACACGCTCTGCTAGCTTTCTAGTTTCTACCACTGTTTTCTGTATATTTAAATCCTTCTTCATCCAATTTTCCACTTGCTCCTTTTGCTCCTTCTTTCCATCTTTCACTTCCATACCTCTTATGATTATGTTTGTTCTCCTTTTTTCTTTTTCCGTTTTTTCCCAGCTTCTCTCTATCTTCTCCAATCTGGCCTCCAACTTTCTATACTTTTCTCCCATTTCTTCAAATTTCCTTTTCTATTCTTCGTTTGTCTTTCTTAATTCTTCTTTCATCTCCTTTACCTCTTTATTATTCTCTTTCAACTTCTTACCCATCTTAATTTGTTCCTCTCTTATACTCTTTACCTCCTTTAACAGTTCTTTACACATTTCTACTAACTCACCATCTTTTCTCTTTTTTCCTCCCGCTACCGGAGATTTCCTTACTTTGGTGCTCTTCCTGAACACCTCCTCCACCGTAGCTTGCCTTTTTCTTTTTCCTTCAGACCACCCTTCCTCGAAGTTTGACATAATTTCCCCCCTCCCTTTATCTTTACGCTAATTTACTGTCTACCCTTTCTGATTATCGAAATGTTAATTATATTAAATTCACCAAAAAAAAATCCACGTATTTTATGAATTAACGAAATATTAATTATATTAAATTCACCAAAAAATTCCACGTATTTTAAGAATACAAATGCAAAATATAAACACCGGAAAATCCACGCTGATTATTATAATATCTTATCCGCACGCCGCACCTTATTTCTTAATCAAACGACTACGTTATAAATCTACTACTGCGTTTATCAACCTTTTAAAAAAAAATTTTTTTAACTTAAGTTTTAATACCGTTTAAACGCGTTATTTTAGATTATTTAAATTAACGTATCTATACAACCTTCCTCTTTCACCACTTAAACGTAACTGACCTTTAGGTGTTTATCTTTGATTTATTCAAAATGTGTATTTTATAATTGTGTTTTAGAATATATACGTGAATCTAATTACGTTTATATTTAGTTGTAACGAACTCCAGTTCGTTAGCAGCTCCAAAAATGGCATCTACAATAAAACCATCAACATCATCGTCTATACCAAAAGTTACCACTACTACTTTAAACACACTTGGACCAGGAACGTTAATTCTAGCTAACGGCAACATTGTTCCTATTTTACCACCATCTACAGTCTTACCAGCACCTACTATATTAACCAATTCTACACCTATTTTACTAAAACCTCCTACAAACAATACAACTTTAATTGTTATGCCAACAAATGTTTCTCAAGGACAAACTCCTAAATCAACAACAACGTCTACCAACACCACCACCACTACTACCGTTCATCAAAAGATTCGTCCGAAAATTAATATTACTTGCACAACTCAAGCAAATAAAGTGCCAATCCCTGCACTCGCTTCTAAATACAGCGATTATGGTATAAAAAAGAAACTACCTGAAAGTAAACCGCAAAATCTTAGTAAAAAAGTAAAACGCAAAGTCACCACTACGACTCAAAACAAACGAGTTAAAATTGCAAATAAATCTCAGCCAACTGTTTCGAGTAAAAAAGTCGAAGACAGTGTAGATGATAAAAATGTACAGAAAGAAATTGATAAATCTGTTGAAAATGCCAGTAGTGGCGACACTCCAAAATCGCAAGAAGTGCCTTCCGAAGTTCCAAAAAAAGTTACTGAAACAAATGCGGATAAATCAAACGTTGACAATAATGCTCAAAATAATTCAGCTGAAACAAATGTTGCCTCGATTCCTGATAAAGAAAAAGATTCTTCTTCAACTCCAAATCCTGAAACAACTTGTAGTGACGGCTCGCGAAGCGACCAAATAAAAAATGATCAAAATCCTCCAGAAGCAGTAGCGAAAACAATTGAAATTGAAAAAATTGATATTCCGGTGACTACACCTACTAGCAGCGTAATTACTTCATCGACCACTGATTTAACTGTAAATCTCAATCACTCAGAATTATCTAACGACATTTTTTCTACATTGCAAGTACCGATAGGTGGACAAAACCCAGAATCTACGTCTCCGACCGCCGCGTTTCTTTTAGCATTTCCTCTTGTGTCATCGCTAACTGGTGTTAAAGTAACCGAAGTAATCGAAGAAGAAAACTCAGACAGCAGACACGGGACGCCAACTTTGCTACAAATCGGAACTATGGATACAACTAAAACCACTCAAAGTATTCACGCAGACAGTCTAACACCGAATCTTCTAAATTTGGATAACTTTTCGTTTTTCTCTGGTAGCAATTTTTATTCTTCCTTTGACAACGCGAATTGCCCGATAATTGATAAAACATCATCCGCGTGTGCAAAAACTACAGACCAAGCTCCCACAAAATCTGCGAAAGTACCTGAGACTACAATATCACAGAATATTAATACCAATCCACCGCTTTATACCAGTGCGCAACCAGTCATTTCCAAACCAAATTTGGCAGTTTCGAATAGTTTTTTGCAACAAAACACTTCGGTATCGTATACCAAACCATCACCTGCCGTAGTTTCTAGCACTTACACGCATGTGACTATGCCGCAACTTAACTGTCCACCAACAACTCATAAACCTACAGAAACTCAATACACCGCAGCTTCTGTAGCTCAATGTAACGCGTTTAATCCGTTTTCAGATTTTTCTAAACCTAACTCATATGCGACATTTTCTAAACCTTATAATGATCCTCTTTACACGAACAGTAGTTATACTTACCCACATCACAATGAAAATAATTTTAATCAAAACATGTACTATCCTCCTAAACCAACTAAACCTATTAATAACACTTACAACGCGTCTAACTACCCAGATTCATCCTACAATGTCACGGATAATAGAAAACGCCACGGGTCGTATTATAACCAAAGTAAGCCTCCAACGAAACACGCCAGTTCTAAATCAACAAAAACTGCCAATACCCAACCAAAACCTCCTATAAATTGGATGACAACGCCCGATTTTAGACCACAACCTACAGGCACTGACTATTTAGTTCCGCCGATAGATTATACACCAAACACTTTTTATTCGTCCAATTCATTTGTATCGACCACGCATAGTACTTATTTTAACTCGACTTCATCCATGTATTCTAGCACCGAATTTCAAAATTCTATTTCTGATAACCGAAAGACATTTGATAGTAGTCTTCCAATATTACCAACTGGTTCATCCCAAAGGAACGAGTTCGAAGAAAATCAATTTTCTTGGTCTCCCACAAAACTACCTCAATTTTTAGAAACGCCCCATACGTTTGTTTCATCAACTTTACCAACTCTTGTTGGAGACTTAGCACTAGGCACCCAGGTGCCATTTACTGAACAAAAACTAGAACAGAGTAAACCTAAGGAATCGAATCGTAGAACTAAAGGTCATTCGGTAGGGTACGATAACCAAAGTAATTTCTTATCGGTAAGTCAATTAGTAGAAAATAAGACTGAACCTAGTGCTGCGCGTACTACCAATCGCCGAAATAGCGGGAATAGATCTTTAAAAAATAACTCTCAAAAAAGCAAAGCGTCGCAAAAACAGACTGAGAATAAGGAGATTCTGGATAGCGGTTCGCAAGCGTTGGCTATTGAAAAGAAGCCGAGTGTTAATTATACAATGCAAAGTGTTGGAAATTCGAGTTGGATTAGTGATTGTAATAAACCGAATAGGCACAGTAACAAAAATCCTCAGAGCAGTTATTCGGCGGAAGCGCTCATTGGACACCAAGAAACGTCTGACAATTCTATTCCGAAACAAAGGTATAGACAGCAGTCTAGTTACGCGACTACTAATAAAGCTCTTCCAATCCCCACGTTCTTGTCAGATAATATTGTACCTTATTTTCCACCTGTGGAAATATCGCAAGATAATAATTTTATGCAGACTAATTCTAACTATCAAAGTTTTAATGCGTCTGTACAAAATAATTCCTATTCAAGTACTGGACCTACAATAACTTCTAATTATCTTCAACCGACTGGCTTAATACCAGAATTTCAAAATTATTCGTCGATGATTACAGAGGCTGATAAAGTGGATAACAAGCATTGCAACCGAACTGATAGTATAAAACAAACCGCTGGTGTAAATGAAAGTGAGGAACGGTCAAACATGCACCATGTTCATGGTGATTGTTCAGGACCAACAAATAATTTTATCAAAAAATCCAAACATAAACAGCCTAATGAAAGCAATTTACCTGGGATTGTAGATTTTGGATTCCTTTCGATGCCTAATGCAATAAATTCACCGATATTACCCGATGATTTTCACACACACTCTAACTTTTTGCCACCCCCTACCCCCAGTCAATTGTATCCTTGTAAAAATCCTTTATATGCTAAGCAATCATCAGAACTGTTATCCCTTCCTCCAGTACCAGTCGCAAGGAGCAGCTCTCAAAACTTTGATGGTCCTTCTAGTTCAGTTACTGGAAATGCTGGTTCATCTTTGACAAGCTTCAATCTGAGCGCAATATTTCCTGAAATTAACAAGGTAAAACTTATTTTAAACTATTTATGTGTTGTTACATATCTGATTTTAGGGGAGTGTTCCTTTGCCAGGATTATATCCGGACCCTTCTCGTAATAAAAATTACAACTTTCAGCGGAATTACATTGGCAGCTCCGTTCAGGTAAATGCTCGTGTTGGTTAGCGATGTTAGGTTTTACCAAATTTTTTCAAGGTGTTTCCCAACAAACCAACAACTTCCTCAAGTTATGCTAATCCACTTGCAACGTCATATGCGCCATCCAATCAATCTTAATGTACATAGTACGTTGGTATTTTCAAAAGAATATTTATTCCTTTCGTTTAAATTGTACCTGATTATTTTTAAGAAAATAAAAATTAATATTATTATGTTATTACCATGTTTTCTTCTACAAGGACGTACCGATCTTATACCGGAGAATCTGTGGTTTAAACGAATGTTTTGATACCGTTACTTTTGTATTTACTTGAAACATGTTGAGTGGGCAGTTTGTTGATTCCGAGAGTTTTCACCAATTTAAGTTCTAAACTAGAGTATCTTTCTGGACAAATGCAATTACGTCATAGAGTATGCAAATAATGGCAATAGCCTCTCAACTACTTTGTCTTTTCTACATCTGCCGCAGCGTACCATTTATGAGTTCAAGAGCGGGCACGATTAATTGTGACACTGACTTGCTTTGTATGTACTGAAATTATCAAAGCAACCTCTCAACACTACGAATGGCACTGCTATCATATTTTGTTCATGAAATTCTCATGTTTTGTTTGCCAACTTTTTACAGTTATTTTGAATCTGCTGGTCATGATAGACGAGTAAGAACTGATAAAAATGAGCTGAACTGGATAATCAGGAGCAGAGTGGATGATCAAAACATTGCATCTTTCATAGTAGTGTCTAATGCAAGTTCTTTATTTACTTTCACCGCCCTTCTGTCTTCTATTATTATTTCTGTGCACGGGCTTGTATAATCTCTTCAGCAATGCAGTCAAAGATACCCGAATCTGAAGAATTTGTAGAAAGTTTGTGTCCTACTGAAACGTACACAGTCGACATAAGCTATCTTACTTCTCATGCAGGTCACATTCCGAGAAGAGAGTCGATACAGTGTAACCGTCTTTTGATTTCTGGACGTATTCTTTTGTGAAAGACCCGGTATTTAGTGTTATTATATATATATTGACATACATTTCTTGGTTTAGTGCATTTGCACTAGAGTTATTTAGGTCGAGTTTATTGCCATACGTTTTGAGTGGACTTTATAATGTATTACTTCTGACAGGCATTACTATTTGATTTCAAAGATTTATATTGTAATTCTATATTCCAGTACGCTCGTTTGCTTTATTTAGGTTTCGTTATTATTTGATGATTTCGCGTTTCTTGTGAGAATTTTTGTTGATGCTTTTGTTTAATTACGTTAGGATTTCTTTCGTACCTTTTAGTTAATTTTGCATTTTGCATGGTCTTTCTTGAAGATTTTGCGTTAATTTATTTATAATTTATGTTTTATATAATTTTCGTTTGATTACCGTTATATTTCATTTAATTTAATGTTGCGTATTTATTTATTAAAAACTAATTTATTTAAAACGACTAAAAATACGTTTACTTATTCTAGAAATATGTACACTTTTAAATTAACCGAACTAATTAAATGTAATAATATTTAATGAAAACACTTACACTAATTTATATCACTTACAAGAAGATAAGATAACGTCCGCGGGTAGCTTCACAATTGTTTACACTAAAAATCACGTACACGATTATTCTCGGTCAGTTTATCTAGACACACGCGTGCTAACGATTTATTTTCACTTGATAATCTTCTTAACACTGATGTATTCGCATTCCAGCAATAACTGACCTACGATCTGTCTCGTCGCTATATATATACATCGGCGAATCCTTCTCGAGTGTTCCCTAGTTTTCGCTATATCTTCTAGAAAATGGATAACAGCTTCTAGAAGGCTCTTGCATTTGCAAATAACTTCTCGAACGTTTCACTGCCCCCTCCTTAGGACTGTTCTGTCCCAGAACAGGAGACTGGATGCGACACTGATAAAAAGGATCGTGGCGATAGCGGCAGCTTCCTCCGTTTCCGCAACTTCCTTGACCATAAAAGTAACAGTCAATGGACTCTTCATGACCCAATATTCCCCTTGGTTGGTAACTACAGACCAACACTTGAATGCCTGTTCCTCGGAAGACGACCTCTAACATGTTTCGAACTGTCCTCCAATTCAGTTGGTCTAAGCCTCAACCAAGCTTGGGTACTGCCAATTTCTTAACATGATGGAACTCCATTTCTCTCTTGAGACTCCATAATGTTCGCCACAGATCTTTGCATAACGGCTTGACACGTGAGTATTTCTTGGTGACCAGATAGAAAACGAAGCGTCCGTCACCACGTAGTCCTAAAACTTTTCCGACTGCCGGTTGCTGTCTTCGTAATTCATCTAGCTGCCCAAACTTCTTTTTAAACACGACTGCAACCCCTCTGGACATGTCAAGATCCTCGCCCACGCAATGTGCGATGGCGTAATCTTTTTGTGTCTGGAACAGGTCTTGTTGTTCCTCGGTGGTAACTCCGAACCTAGCTTTTCCAGAACCTCCGTATAAGTTTATAAACTTCTCGAACTCGATTCCTTCGATTGGATTCCTGGTTCTGCTACTTATTACCCTGGTTCGGACCTGGACTTGCATATTGTTGTTATCGCCAGCAAACGGGGCTAGACGATCGACGTGGACCACTTTCGGCTTGCCTCTTGGTCAGCTTGCTGACGTAATCTTCTCCAGCAACTTCTTCTTCCGGTCTTCGCCCAAATTGAAGGTCGCATGGCAATCGTATTTCACGACCGAGCATTACACAGGATGGTGTTTGGCCTGTGCTTTCGTTAACGGATGATCGGTATGCCATAAGGAAAAGGTGCAAGTACTGATCCCAGTCTCTTTGGTGTTCGGACACTACCTTGGCTAAGTACTTGCCCATTGTTCGATTCATCCGTTTAACCATGCCATCAGATTGAGGATGGAGAGGCGTTGTCCTAGTCTTCTTAATTCCTAACAGTCGGCAAACTTCTTGAAACAGCCCAGACTCAAAATTGCGGCCTTGATCGGAGTTTCATTCCAACGTAACTCCAAACCGGCAGAAAAACTCCTTTACTAATACGTCTGCGACTGTAGCTGCTTCCTGATTGGGTATGGCGTAAGCCTCCGTCCATTTCATGAAATAATCCATCGCCACCAGGATGTATTTATTTCCCGAATCGGATTCTGGGAACGGCCCTGCGATGTCAATCGCTACGCTTTCCAAAGGGACCATTTCCTGATGCGCAGACTATGCATTTACGGCACCATTTCATGATGTCCTCTTTGCAGTTCATCCAGAAGAATCGTTCTCGCACTTTACCCAACGTCTTCTTAATGCCAAAGTGTCCTCCTGATGTCCCATCGTGGAGATGCTTCAACACTTCTGTCACCCTGCTCTTCGGCACTATCAGCTGTAGTCTGTTTCCCGTGCCCTCGGCACTTTCTAGGGATCGCTTAAGAAGACCGCGTTATACTAGCAAGGAGTCCCACTGCGCCCAGTACGCTTTGATATTTCTTTCCAAAGCACTCACTTCTTCCCAGGTTGGTCGTCGGTCGCTTTCTTTCCAGTCCAGGAGTAGTCTTATTTCAGGATCGTCTTCTTGTTCGCGACGTAACTGCTCAGGTTCCCACTCATCATCAACCATAACAGTTCTACGGAGGCATTCGACTTTTTCTTCCAGTCGCGAACAATGGCTGCAGTCCACCGGACATGGTCTTCTGGACAAGGCATCAGCGTTCCGATGACTGCTTCCGGCACGGTGTTCTGTGTCATAGTCATGCAGTCTCTCGATCCATCTTGCTACTTGTCCTTCTGGGTTACGGAACTGCAGTAGCCATTTTAAAGCGGCGTGGTCTGTTCTCAGTAAAAAATTTCGTCCATACAAATACTTGTAGAAATGTTCGATGGACTTAACGACTGCTAACAGCTCCCTCCTAGTCACGCAATAATTCCTTTCTGGCCTGGACAAAACCTTGCTAAAGTACGCGATAACCTTTTCTTGTCCATCTTGAACCTGCGAAAGGACCGCGCCTATGGCCAGATTTCTTGCGTCGGTATCCAAAACAAACTTTCCATCTTCTCTTGGATAACTCAAAATCGGCGAAGTGACTAGGGCTTGTTTTAGTTGATTAAAATAATTTTCGCAGTCTTCATTCCATCTAAATTCTGCTTTTTCTTCGGTTAATTTTGTCAATGGTTTGGCAATATTGGCAAATCCGGGTACAAATCTCCTATAATAAGTGCACAACCCAAGGAAACTTTGGACCTGATGTTTGTCGATCGGTCTTGGCCATGCTTGCACTGCTCGGATTTTGTCTGGGTCAGCCCTTACTCCATCTCTAGATACGACGTGGCCAAGGTATTGAACTTCCTTCTTAAATACGAGGCACTTCTTTGGGCTCAGTTTGAGGTTAGTCCCACGTAATCGCTGGAACACTTCCTTCAAGTTGTTCAAGTGCTCTTCAAACGACCTTCCAACCACGATCACGTCGTCCAAGTAAACCAAGCACGTCTTCCAAGACAATCCGCGCAAGATGGTCTCCATCAAACGCTCGAACGTTACAGGAGCGTTACACAGGTCGAAGGGCATTACAGTGAACTGCCACAAACCAGTTCCGATCGTAAAAGCTGTTTTTTCACGATTCATGGGTTCTAATTCTACCTGCCAGTATCCACTCTTTAAATCTAACGTAGAAAACCACTGGGATCCTCACAGGGTGTCTAGCGTATCGTCAATTCTGGGTAAAGTGTAGCTGTCCTTTTTGGTCACGTCGTTTAGCTGCCTGTAGTCTACGCAAAACCTCGTTGATCCATCCTTCTTCTTCACGAGTACCACTGGGGATGCCCATGGACTATTTGAAGGTTCAATCACGCCTTCTCTCTCCATATCCGTAATTATTTGTTCGGCTTCTTCTCTTTTCGCCAAAGGAAGTCTGCGTGGATGTTGTCGTATCGGCCGAGCGCCTCCGGTATTAATTTTATGTTTCACCACGTTAGTTCTTCCTTTGGAGCCACTCTCCAGCGCGAACACATCTTGGTACTCTTGGATCAACACTTTAACTTTAGCCAGCTGGTCTTGGCTAAGGTTTTTGCATTTGGTGGTAAGAATGTCCAATAGATGTTGTGGACACTTCTTCGGCGACGTATCTTCGTTCGACTTCACGCATCTCACAATTTGTGATACTGGCGTGCATTCGCCTACCAGGGTCTTCTTTTTCAAGGTTACAGGATCTGAGTTGATGTTTAAGATCCTTACTGGCATCGTGTTCTTCACTCGTACTAAAGTTCTGCCAACAAGTAGTCCCTTTTCAACTAAGCTGCCCTCCATTGGTTCAATCGCGCGTATGTAGCCTTCCCGGAGACTTCCATCCAGGCGTGCCATCAGCACACTTTCAGTCCTTGCAGGCAAGGTCACGTCTTCACTCAATAAGACTCGCACGGCTGCCTTCTCTGACGAATGATAAGGAATTTCTTCATTGTCGATCTTCAGGACATCGTTCTTCATATCCAAATGGAACCCATACTTCTTTATCACGTCCATTCCCAGGATAACTTCTTCCGTGATGTCGGCTACCAGTACTTGATGGTCGAGTACTCCATTTCCCAAACCAATGGTTACTTTGACATGCCCGTGAGTAGGTATTTCTTCGCCTGTCGCCGTTCGAAGTCGTACTGTTACTGGTGATGTCTTCTCGTGTTCCAATAAGATGTCAGGACGAATGATGGTCTTCGTCGCTCCCGTGTCAACCAGTAACTGGACGCTTCTCCCATCAATCTTGCCATCGAGATAAATGCTATGAAATTGCTCCCTAAGCGATGCCATTTGGATTGTAATCTCCGGAGTCTGACTAGATGAGATTACTTTTTGTCTCTTTTGCTCGCCTCGTTCCAAATTATCGAGCGCTCTTCTTGTCCTCTTCTTAGGTTTAGTACGATGCCGTCGTACATGGCTTATTTCATTGCAGTTCAAAGCTGTCATTCCTCTTTCCCGAAGTATTCGTCGCGCTATCTCCTCGATGCTTTCCAGTGTCTGCGCGGGTACTTCTTTAGCACAGCAGAGTCTATGACCATCTCGTTGCGATGCTTGTTTTGCTGCTTCAAACTCCAAAGCATGAACCAAAGCGTCATCCAATGTCTTCGGTCGTGCTAACCGTAGAGTCTGCTGAGTTTCGTTGTCTCGGAGGCCGTCTACGAAGGTTTGAATAGCCAACTGCTCCAAGAAGGTATCTGGCGCTGTAGGATACGCAAGCCGTGTTAGTCTGGCGATGTCAGCCTCAAACTCTTGAAGACTTTCGGCAGCTTTTTGAACCCGACTTTTAATTTGAGCCTGGTATACTTGTTGAAGATGAGCATCTCCATATCTCATTTCTAAGCGTGAAATTAAAAGTTCGTAATTTCCTTGTAGGTGGTCAGGAACAGTTTGTAAAATTCCAAGCGCTTCCCCACGTAAGGAGACTATTAAAGACGTCGCTTTCTGCTTGTTGCTCCAACCATTAGCTGTAGCTGCGGCTTCAAACTGCTTGTGGTAGGTTGACCATGGAACTTTACCATCAAAATTCGGTGGTACAACTTTGAACTTGTGGGTGGTTTCTTCCCGACGGTCCATTATTAAATCTTCACTCGTGACACTTCCTTCACCATGGTAATTCATTTGGTTCATTCTTTCTTCGAGCAGTTTCATTCCGTCTTCTAATTTGTCCTCTATAGCTTCTATTTTCTCATTCATAGATTGTTTTCCGTTTTCCAGAACTTCGCATATTTCCTCTCTTAAATTTAACATGTCTGCTTGAGTTTCCTCTTGAACAATTTTGATTTGATTTTCTATGCTCGTTCGTATTTCTTCTTTTAAACTTCTAGAACTTTCCTCCATTTTCTGAGAATGTTCGGAGAGTTTTTCTTCCATTTTTCTTGAATTTTCTTCCATTTTTCTGGAATTTTCCGACAGTTTTTCTTCAATTTTCTGCGAATTTTTGTAAAACTTTTCCTCTATTTTCTGCGAATTTTCTTCCATTTTTCTATTCATCGATTCTTGACCATTTTTTATTGATTCAAGAAATTCAAATATTTTTGAATCCATTTTCTCTTTTTGCAAACGCGTCACCGGCATAAATTTAAATATAACACGAATATAAAGTTTAAATACACTACTTTTTAAAATGCAGTTTTTGTATAACACAAAATTTAATAACTATCCACTTGTTAATATTAAACCACTAGTGTACGGAAACGAATTTAATTAAAATCGCGATCACGCACTTGTTAAAAGAAAAAGTTTAATAAACACTATATTAACGAATTTAACTATGATTACACTTTATAAATAAACACGCGTATCTCGAATTTAAGAGTTATTTTCGCAATCAATGTTTTTATTACGGGAGCGATATTAGATTACTTAATGGTATTTACACTAATAAAAATCGCGAACCCCACACCTGACACCACTGTTGCGTATTTATTTATTAAAAACTAATTTATTTAAAACGACTAAAAATACGTTTATTCTAGAAATATGTACACTTTTAAATTAACCGAACTAATTAAATGTAATAATATTTAATGAAAACACTTACACTAATTTATATCACTTACAGGAAGATAAGATAACGTCCGCGGGTAGCTTCACAATTGTTTACACTAAAAATCACGTACACGATTATTCTCGGTCAGTTTATCTAGACACACGCGTGCTAACGATTTATTTCCACTTGATAATCTTCGTAACACTGATGTATTCGCATTCCAGCAATAACTGACCTACGATCTGTCTCGTCGCTATATATACACATCGGCGAATCCTTCTCGAGTGTTCCCTACTTTTCGCTATATCTTCTAGAAAATGGATAACAGCTTCTAGAAGGCTCTTGCATTTGCCAATAACTTCTCGAACGTTTCATTAATTTATTTTAATTCAAAGCTTCTTTAACATATGTTCATTTTGATTATTGTTTGCTAATTCAATTTTAATAAATATTAAATTAAATAGTTAAACTAGCTTTTATTCCGTCGACCTTCGCATTTGTATTAATTTAATAATTTTAGTGTAGTAAACTTTGATAAGGTAAGTTCCATTTGGATTGTATTTACCAGGAGAGCGGGCTTTTCGGTTTGGCAAGGTCCAGAAGTCTAATTAAGCTAATTACCTTCTTGGTGCATTTTTGATTATGACTTTTAATTTCACATTTTGAGTTTTCTAATTTATTCACGGATTATTGAACTTAACTCACGGCCATTTCCACTAAGCACCGGTAACTACCTTATTTATACTACCTTTATTGCATTGCTCTTATCAACATCATTTGCATGTAACAGCTGAAGGATCTTGAACCGGTCTTTTGGACGTTGAATCGCGTTTGGAAGGTTACGTGTTCTGGCTTTGTCGCTACACTGTAACTATGCGGCACTAACAGTTTTTTCTCGTAAATATGAAGGATGAATATAGCTTTGAGTAGCTTAATGGATTTCCTGAGACGTCTCTCAAAACGCAAGCACGATGAACGGTTCGGTGGCGTCAGTTTCCAACAAGGAAGCAAAGAATATTTTTTCTTTTAGTTTTAGTAATTGTCGTGTGAGTTATCAATAATATGCTCATTGATATTAGAAGTGTTACAGGCAGAAGGAATAATTTCTTTAACTTGGTTTTTTGATAATGTGGGAGTCTTACATCTAGAATGAAACAATAACATTTGCAAAAAATTTTATTAACATGTAATCCGAATAAAATTGGAATGTGTTTGGTGACCATGAGTACACTCTTGTACACCGAGGCAACGACAAAATGAGATGGTCGATATCTTCGATATCTGCTTGTGGTACCTCGTTCTAAGCAACTTGAACTTTGTGACTTACTGTGCCAGAGTCTGTGGAGCATAGTGCAAAGTGGACCGTCTCCTCGCCATCACATCCTACACATTTTCGATAGGATTTAAATCCGGTGAACGGGGTGCCCACGACAAGCATTAACGCCTGCTGCTTGGTAAATCGACGAGCAGTATGGGGAAGTACGTTGTTTTGCTGAAAAAGAACTTGTGGACGGCAATCTAAATAAGGCAGAAAGTGGTTTGTGTGACATCATCAACATAACGCGCAGCAGTCATACTGCCTCAAATAAAGACATGGTCATAGGCTACCATAGACAATAGCCCCCCAAACCATTACTCCAACAGTCCTGTGTACATGCCTTTCAACAGCAAACTCAATATCACGTCGGTTTCCACGGCAGCATCTTAGCCTTCTACGGCTATCGTGCATATCTACACAGAATCGCGATCTACCTTCTTCTCCAAACTATTGATCGGCAATTTAACGCGTAGTAGTAGAACGGTCTCGCAGAGTCAGTTGCCTGAAGCGCATACCTTGACGCTCTGTGGTACGCCTCGGTTGACCAGTTGGTTAAACATTGTCATTATGTTGCCAAAAAAATCAAGTTGAAGAAATTATTCTTTCTGAGTGTAAGACTTCTAATGTCACTAGTATACCCGCTTTTGTATACTATGCTTTGAATTAAACTAATAACACGTCAAAACTTTTTTCGATTTGCAAATTTTTTTATAATAATGAGAAATGCAATACGTTCTGTAGATAAAATCCGTGTTAAAATATGATTCTAACAGGACGGTGTTACTGCTTATATATGGGTGCTACATTTCGCCGGTTTACATTTTTATGTATGAATAGTCTATGCAAATTTTGTGCAAGGTTAGTATTTTTTCTTTTTTGTAAAATCGTTTGATTTAAAAAAAATAACGTTTTATTTAATACAATTAACATCAGTTAACAATGTACAAAAATAAATAATATATATTACACGTTTTTTTACAAATATCCGTGCCCAGCCACAGCGGAAGGTATAAACCCTTCACTTCCGAGTTTATTCCGCACCCAGAACCACCCTTTAAGATGACTACTAACAAGTACAACTACATCGCCTTTACACACGCTCAAAGAATTTTCACTTTTTCCTTTATAATCACAATAGACGACTAAAAGGGTTTGTTTAGTTCCTTTTATTTTGGCACATGCAGCCGCTTGTAAATATAGTTTGTCTACACTTTTTTCTTCACAAACACTGTACGCGTTTCTCGATCTGCTACTGTGGCACCTACTGACGCTACATTCTGACCGCGAACTTAGTTTTTCTGTGTCGGTCATGTTTCCTAACGGTTTTGGAAAGACGTCCGTGTTGTTTTCCCAGCATGGCACCGGCGAGTCGGTAGGTGGTGGAATGATACCTAAAAATAAATGTTTTTTAAAGTCTGATTTACAAATATTTAACTGTAATAAAGACGGTCGATTTGTTAAAATCATGGTTTGTGTTTCAATTAAACCACACTGTTTGATTGTCGATGGTTTTGAAACCACAACTTTGGGGCAGTAATAAAAAGAACTGTGACTGTTGATTTATTCAGTATTTTTATAGTAGCTTTGTCGATTCATCAAAGTGCACTAGAAAACCGAGTGTTTAAAATTTAACGACTAGTAAGAGTTGATTAAATTTGAATTACGGATCAGCGGATATAGTAATTTAAGTCGATGCCGATAATCGGCGGAACCAATATTGTAAAGGCCGTTCCATTCTTTCCGTATTGCTTTATGTACTTTCTGCGCTATCGTCGACTTGCGTTTCTGCAGACGAATGTTGCATTTGTATTTAAAGTATACAATAGAATATTTACTAGTCTAGATACTTCGAGGAGTATTTATAATGTATTAGTTCCTTCGATCATTTATATTTCATTTCAGTCGTAAAGATTTGGATTGTAATTTCATATTGCTTTAATTCTAAGTAAGTTCTGTTTATATTAGATTACGACTTTTTTGCTGACACCAGTGAGAAACATTTCTTTTTGTGGAACGTATTGTGCACAATGCTTTTTATTTTGCATCTTTTTTCAGTTTATTTGTTTCTTAGGTATTCTATTCGGTGGTAATTTGTAGCCACAGAAAATGAGAAGCTCTTAGTGAAATTAAGTTAAGGGAAGTTATTTCATTTCGTAAATGTTAAGGTCTCGATGATTCACTTGCATAATTCATCTTCACTTTTGGAGCGGATTATTCTTCTGCTGACGTATCTAGTACTGCTCTGCGATCACCAATATTTTGGTTTTAACCACCTTGATGGCTCTTCTCCCACTAAAAATCGCCATAATGATAACAACATGTAAATTTTAAGTATTTATGAACTACCGTTTTAAGCAATTTTGGATTTTGCATTACTTTGCGCTGCTATAAGTATTTTAAAAGCTTTGAAATCAAAAAGAAAATGGCGTTGTTATTAATACACACAGTGTTTTGAATACGAGTTTTGAATCGAACGAGCAGCCTTAGCAGCTGACGGGTTTGGTTTATCAGAAAGAATCCTGTCTACCAAAATAGAGACAAGCGAAGAATATGCTAGAAAGAAGCAATTTTAAAAAAACGTTTTTCAACAAAAGCAGACCATTAGTTTCGTTTTCGCTTTGAACTTCCTGATGTGCCTTCACTAGCAAAATGTTCGTCAGGGATGCACTTTCAGAAAAGAAGGCCTATTTTATCTTTGTTTAAAAATAGAACATTAATCTAAAAGATGTAAGGGGCGCTTAAGGTGTATTTTGTGCAATCGTGCAAATGTGGCTTTGATGTATCCTGATCTGCCAGCCCACAAAAATACGGATAAGACGCATGTCGATAACACCAGCGTGCATTGGAGTGATACCGTAAAAGATCAAATATTGGCCAACCGAACCAGCACGCAGGTGTTTTTGCAAACTGTACGATTGACCTTGAAAGAGCGAATGGTTGTAAGCTGATTCGAGCACTGATCGATAGTGGATCGCAAAGGTCTTCAAGCTTGCAGGAAACTGTCACACAACTAGAATATCGACCTAAACGTCTGGAGAAAATTGTTTATTGTTTGTTTGGTGGGACAGAAATGGTGGAGACCTACAACTCCTATGACGTCACAATCTGCAGTGTAACGTATTTGTACACATTCGAGGCGAAAGATCAGCTGACGATTTGTGGAGGGGTAACTCTAGGTTTTTATAGACCGAGGAGATGAGGATCTTAAATGTTGAAATATCCGGTGCTCAACATCCTGGTTCGATCGAGGTTTTAGTAGGAGCAGCCGTAACTGGACATTTATATGCAGAAGCTCGTCGAGAATTGCCATGCAGATTAGTAGCCATTGAAAAACGTCCAGTGGACACTTATAGATAAAATGCTGCCTATTAGTGCACCTTGCAATGTAGCTATGACTACTTTAAACCTATTTGTGAAGATTGTCTCCATAACAGATTTGTGGGAACTTAAAGCGCTAGGGGTGAATGAATCTTCTTATAAGCGGATTAAGGAGGAAACAGCCGTGACTGCTAAGGGGCTCTTTTTATTAACCGTGAATGTTAATAAAGATAGGCGTTATGAGATTTGTCTTTTATAGTTAGAGTATTGCCTTCCTCTCTCGACTAACTACAAATTGGTTCAAACGAGGTTAGATTCGGCTATCCGTAAACTGAAGAATGATTACCTGTTTGAGCAGTATGAATAGATTTTTCGTGAGTGTGAAGCGGAGAGAATCGTCGAACAAATGCACACTTCAGAATGTTTGAATGTAAATCAAGGTCATTATCTTCTCCATAGACCAGCGACCAGCTTCGACCTGTATACGATGCATTTGCGCACGAAAAGGACAGACCATCCTGGAACCATTGCTTGGAAAAATGGTCAAAGCTTAAAAGCAGATTCGGTTGTTGTCCATGGTTTGAATTGGTGCCAATGGAAAGATATTTTGACTATAAATTTAAAACTTTGGCAAGAGGATTTTGACATTCATAATATGGTGATTACGAAACGTCAGATAGTTTCCATAGTGCAGAAAATTTTTGATCCGATTGGACATACGTGCCCAGCTACTTTACTATCTAAGCTGATGCTGCAGAGATTTTGGTAAGAGTTAACCTGGGACCAGCCAGTGAATGACGGCTCAATTATTTAAAAGTTGGATGACGGATTTGCATCACTTGTAGAAGATTGAGCTACCTCGCTGTGTATTGGTGGGCGACCTTGAATTACTTAACGATAAATACTTTCAGCGAGCCAAGATGCTTATGCATGTGTTGTGTGTGTACGAGTAGTTTTGTGTGGCAAACTCTCTGTCTTCTTGTTGGCTGTGAAAGTTAGAGTAGCACCCATAAGACAATCGAGTTCGAAAATGACTATATCGCGTTTGGAATTGCTGGCAGCAACCATAGGTGCTCGGCTGTATACGCATGTGAGCGAGAACATAGGAAGACAGATTGACAGTTTTTTTTTGGGCCGATTCAGCTACTACTATTTTCGTGGAATTAACGGAAAAAAGAGTGTGTATTTGTATGAAATAGAGTAACCGAGATTCGTAATTTGACTCCAGCGGAGAAATGGCGCCACTTGCCAGGAGTGCAAAATCCGTCTTATTTGTCACCATCAAGATGGTGAGAGGGACCCAAATTGCTACACAAAGCGTAAGAAAAAGTTGGTTATACCGATTCTCGATTTTGGAAGATTGTTGTGCTTGGATAAATATGCCAAAACTGTGCAAATGGTTGCTTGGATATTCCGGTTTGTTCAAAATTTTAGGCGTCCACATCAGAAACAGAGTGGTGAATTAGTGTCCACCTTAAGTTTTCGCTAGATTTTGCGTCATTTCGTGTTGGGGTGGGGCAGGCTTTGAACAATCTACGGTGATAATGAGACGAACCTCGTAGGCACCGAGAAGGCCTTATCGCTTCTAGATTTGGATTCGATCGTTCGCGAAACATCTATAAAACACATTTACTGGCGTTTTAACGCTCTCAGGGAGGCGTGGTGGGGAGGGTTTTGGGAACGTTTAATCGGAGTGCGGAAGCAACTATTACACAAAGTACTGAGTCGCGCGAATTTGGGCTATAACGACTTATTGGCCCTCGTTTGCGAGTGCGAAGCAATTATTAATGCAAAACCGCTGACCTACCTTTTGCAGGATCCTAAAGACTCCATCGATGTTTTTGCGCGAGCACGTGGGGTGTGGTTTACCGGGTTGTAACGCTATAGACAATACTTCATTGTGATGGAACAATTGAAGCTTTTGTGTGACAAAAGGACTGATCATTAAATTGTGATTAGCGAGTTGGTGCTGGTCGGCGACGACAACAACAAACGTTTAAACAGGCCAGTTGGACGAATCGTGGAAATGTTACCGGGTAAGGTTAGACTAGAAATCACTACAGGGCAGTTATTAAGGCCACTGCAAAGACTATCTCCTGGAATGTGGCAGTGTTCCAAAGTTTCGTTGTCTCAAAATATTCATCAGGTGGGAGAATGTTTATGTTACTTTAATTTAGGCAGTTTTTTTTGATAATGACGGCTGACAAATCTCTGAAATATTAAAAGAAAAGTTATTGTTCAAGAAGGAGATAAGGGGTCGTTCATTAATCACGTGAGGTTTTTTAGCAACTTTGTAATCTTCTTTCCCCTATTCAAAATCACGTGTATTTTTTTGTACAAGGTATCTTAAAAACGTTTAAAATATCTTGTTACGTGCGAAATTTTCATAACGTAGTACCCTGTATATCGACTTAAAATTAGATTCTGGTTTTGACACCCTCTGCCGATCTTTTTGATTACTGAGAGGTTGCGGAGCCATTTTGAAGCTGTCAACTACGTGAGACGGTTTGTGTCGAAAAATTTGACCTAATTCCTAAGATTCTAAGTGCATCCATTGTGATGAGTACGAATTTATAAGTCAATTACGAATTTATTGTAATCTATTTGGCACAGGGTAAGATATTTCGCATCCGGTTTATTAGGATTCCTTTGTAATTTATGTATTAATTTGATAGACGGTTTCGCCACGCTTCAATCACATGTTCGATTCAATAAAGAACAATGAAGAATAATTACTATTGATAAATAACGTTACCGAACGTGTAAGATTTTGGGAAGGCATATTACCCACAACGAAAACGAAGTCTCGACAAGCATTACTTTGGAGATGTTATTTCTTGTACACCAGTCGATTGCGTTACCACCCACCTGTTCGTAATTACAACTAACAGTATTCGTAACAGTAACCTGCATTTTTGAAAACGGCTAGAGAGGAAGTGAAAGTGGGCGGAACAAGTTGACAAGGTTACCGTTGCGTTCCCCACTTCAAAGAATTTCAGTAGCCATGGAACAGTGGACCAAGCAACAACGGTCGTTCGCCGTGAAAGCATTTTATCAAAGCCGTAGTTATGCAGCCGCTCAACGGAACGGACCGATTTCTTGGTCTCTTCGTTCACCCGACCTCACCGCATGTGACTTTTTCTTGTGGGGCTACCTAAAGAGCAAAGTTTTCCAAGAACGGCCTCATACACTTGAAGAACGGAAGGCGAGAATCCGTCAAGAGATCGAAAGAATCCCTCAGAATATGCTGCGTGATGTAATGAACAATTTTAGACATCGCCGGCAAGAGTGCATCAATCGAGATGGAGGACATCTTAATAACGTTATTTTGTAAAAATGAATAATGTTTCTTAAATGCTTTTTAACGCAGATTAACATGGTATCAATATAATTTTAAAAAATGCAACCGTTTATTTCTGGCGCCCTTAATTATAATTTCCTTGAACCTCCCCTATCTCCGATTGTGTGAGTTGGCCGTGCAAGGTTCGTAAGACCTAAAGCTTGTAACAATCTTTAAAAACAGTCAGTAACAGTAATTTAATTCTGGAAAATTAAGCACTGTGATGAAACGAAAATACAGATATCTCACTACACCCGCTTCCATCTTGTGATATTTTGTGATTTTTTAACCTCCTACTCTTTAAATCCTCACATGGTTAATGGACGATCCCTAAGAGGCATAGTCGAAAATGTTACGGATGGTGACAGTGATGATAATGAGTAGGATAAAGTGTCACTAAAATTGGTAGCTAAATGAGGTTTTTCATTTATTTTTAGTTTCTATTTCTATCCAAAAAATAATTAGTTAATATCTAATTTGAGTTATTTTTTCTGAAGAAAATTGTAATCCTTGACTTATTAGGGATCTTGATCGACAATTTTTTTTGCATTTATTCCCAAAATACTAGTACTCTTCTGTATTTTCTTCATTTTTTAGGTATTCCATTTTCTTTGCATCTCTTTTCTGTTTTTTATTTTAAGTCAACTTTTTTCTTTTCATTATTTATGTCTTCGAATTGATAAAAAAAATTTGTTGTTCTTCATTTTTCTTCTATTTGTGTTAAGATTTCTTTAAATAAACTTAGATAAGCTGTTTCACTTGAATTCTTGAGTCACATTTTGCTATTTTTTGTAAAATTTTCTAAAATAAACTTTGAGTTATTTATTATGAAAAATTATAATGGCTGGATTTTTCTTTCTTTTTCACTGTACTTACTTTCTTTTCTAGAATTTCTCCACTTTTTACCTTAAATTTAAACGTTTACATATATTTACTACATCAGCTTTTCTTCAAGTTTTTGTAGCAAAATCTTGAAATGGATTTTGCTATTTATTTGTAATGTTTAAGAACATTTAATCGCGCCAATTAAAGATTATTAGAAACGGTTGAAGTAGACTATCTCTGGCATTTAGTGGTGTTGATGACTTCATTGTTAAGACGTTAAGCGCCAAGCCAAATTTTCCAAATATCACCAGGGAGCCATTGTTGGTTTCTGATTGTACACAACAAATAATTTCACGGAAAATTTTTATTTATTTTTTGTTTCACAATTTAGAGCAGATATTTGAAAAAATGTCTTGCAGACACCGGTGTCTGCTATGGCCCTGTAATTACTTTTTACTTCACAGGGCCATAGCAGACACAATTAGCAGATATTAAAATGTGCTTCCAGAGGTCATAGCGGACACTATTAGCGTACATTTCACATCAAACAGACACGCTAAAATCTGCATAATAATTGCATCATGTGGTCAGATTTCTTTGTTACGTGGCATTTCTTGCACATATCGTGGTTTACGCATTCAAAATGAGTCGGAGTGCCAAAATGTTGAAACTTGCTTTGGAAGATAACTCTTCTAGTTCACCAGGTAATTGATATCACCCTTTGATTATAAAACGTATTTTTAGTAACATACATTTTTTATTATTGGTATTTTAAGCCGATAATAATTTTTTTAATGGATGCATATTGTTGTCGTTAAAAAAATTCTATAAATGCAGATCCCTATGCGCCATTAGAGGATTCTCGTGATGCCTCTTATAAACCTTCAGATGAAGATTCTGATAACAGTAATAATGGCCCTGGATACAAAGAATATTCGCCACCAATCCAGTACAATATAAGTTCTGATGATGATACCGATGAGAACGATGAAATGGCAAAAAATGACGTAGAGTATTGTCTCGACGACAATGTGGCACATGAAAGAAATACACCTCAACCGGGTACAAGTAATGAAGAGTTTGGACCTGTTGACGGAAACCATCAAGACTTCGCATTTATTGGTCAAAGTGGAATAAAAGATGAACTGTTTGCCGCATTGCTAGAAGGAACGCCCCTAGATTTTTATTCATGTTTTATTGATAACAAGATATAGGATAATATAGCTGAACAAACCAATCTTTATGCAACTCAGTGCCTTACACAAATAACGGATGTACCTACACACTCCCGAAAACATGCGTGGCAACCTACGACAAGAGTTGAAATAAAAAAGTTATTTGGGCTTATGGGTTATACGGGTCTAATAAAAATGTGAAAATTAAGAGATTATTGGAGTACAGATTGCTTTTATCGTAATGTTTTCCAAAAACGATGTCCAGAAACCGATTCGAACTTCTGCTTTCAATGCTGCACTTTTCTGATAATGAAGATGCAACATTGCAAGTGAATAGAGCTTTCAAAGTACAAACTCTTGTTGATCAACAGTCAATCGGCTTTTACACCTGGAGAAACTGTTTGCATTGACGAAAGTCTTATCCCATTTAGAGGAAGGCTTATTATGAAGCAATATATATTACATACCACAAAAAGTCCACAAGTATGAAGGGAAAATTATCAGGTTATGTTGTAACCAAGGATACACCTGGAATTTTAAAATTTATACGGGACAAGAGTCAGACCAAGGAAGAACTGTTTCTTAATTCTGGTAGAACTATTCTAACAGACAACTTTTACACCAACATTCCTTTGGCTGAAATTTTACTAAACTCGTCAACCCATTTGTTAGGGACATTGAGAAAAAATAGAAAAGGAATTCCTAAAGAAATTCTGCAACAAATACTTCGTAAAGGAGAAACTATTGCCCGAAAAAATGGTTTTGGAATAACAATACTTAAATGGAAAGATCAGAAGGATGTACTTATGCTTTCTACAAAGCATTCTGACGAAAAGATCAAAGTTATGAAAAGAGAGAAAGAGATTGAAAAACCTAAAATGGTAGTTGAATACAATGCAGGAATGTTTTTTATCTGATCAATTTGCAAGCTATGGTTGCTATTTACGCAAAACCGTCAAATGGTACAGAAAAGTAGCTGTTGAACTGCAATTGTAAATGCTCATTTTTTATACAAACTAGTTACCAAAAAAAATCTCAATAATAGAATTTAGAGAAAACGTAGTAAAGGCACTTATTGACTCTAAAGAAGAAAATGACAATTTGGAAAACCCTCAAGAACAAGTTATTCGCGACAATCGTCTAAAAAATCATTCATTAAAAAAATTACAGGGCAGTGCTCGCATTGGACGCAAATATTGCAAAGGCTGCTACAAAATAGAGGCTCAAGGAAAAATTCCCAAAAGTAGAATTAGAAAAGTTACAACCTATTGTGATAATTGTGACGGTAAACCCAGATTTTGTCTAGATTGTTTCAATACTGAACACAAAAGCATTAATACACCTTAACTTGTATTTTTTCAATAAATAATTGTATTGTTTCAGATAATTTTTTTGCTTTTTTTTTCTGTATCTGCTATGGCCCTGTTATGCAACACAAAACCTACTGTTGGGAATGAATAATGCAGGGCCAGAGCACCCATATACTCAAACACCATGTCTTCAGATTGTGTCTGCTTCGCGCGGTTAAATTAAATGTAGGACAGACACCGGTGTCTGCCATGGCCTGGTGGTACCCCTTAGGTGCAGACACCGGTGTCTGCTTTGGCGCTTAACGTGTTAATGAATTTATATTATAATTGTATATTTCTGCAATTTTGATAAATTTATGTTTGTGCTTATCTTTACAATAACAAATTATTAATTTCAAAAATATTCGATCGTAATTCAAGTAATATACGATATGCTTAAAATAGGAAGAGCAAAACTAGTTTAATTCTACGGTAAAGATAGTTATTAACGGTAACCTGAAGTTAAGTGCTAATTAAACAGCAGTTCATTATAGGAAATGATTTACTTAATCAAATACTCTATTATTTACTTTTAATTAATTATAGAAGCGTGCTCAGGTACTGGTTAAAACAATGCTGAGTAAAATTCACCTGAATGTTTTAAAAGGTTTGTGTTGTGGTGGTTACGATTAAACCTTATTTACACAGTTATATGTTTGTACTTGTCTCGTTTTTTTTTCTCTTAAGTGTACATAATTGAGTGACTTATAACTACGAATGATTAAATAAAGAAAAAAATGTTTACCTAACGGTAAGCAAGCTGCATAGTTGACATAACCCTCTTCAGCATGTGGAGTTTGCACATAAAGCCAATTTTGATTTTTGAAAACTGCATTTACCACCATCCCTAACGGCAATTGTATTTCAGATTGGAAACCACCCATTCTCGTTTGATAAAGAATTGTCGAAAATGCAAGAACGACCGGTATATTTGCTGGTTTATCAATGGTAGCCTGTAAGTAATAAAACGAAGCTAAATAAAACATTTTTAATTTTTTCTCATCTTATAACAACCGTATAGATATCAAGATTACCTTCAACGCCCTCTGACCTATCATGCAAGGTGGTTTAATTGCCATCTTGACAGGCTAACCATTATGTTTACAGATGGGCCGCGTACACTATGAGCTATGGGCCTCTAACTACAGGCCGGTCCCATCTTTGTTTTTTCTTTCATGTCCGAAGGCATGAATTATTACCTGTAAAATACTCGCGAGTGTGCTTTTTACCCATCCCTGTATTTTACCTGTTTAAATTATTAATTTGTCCGATTTAACACTGTACTAAAACCTTCTAATAACATTTTCTTTAACAACTAATTACATCATTTACTTACACGTAAAAAAAGTAATATTTATGTTTATGTGTAAAAAAATTATTAATAATATGTAATAAAATGTAAATTTATGATGATGAGTGTGTTGAGAATTTAAACCCTCAAGCGCTTGTTTTATTTATTAACAACGTTTATTTCTCTATTAACAAATTAATTTGTGTTTCAATTTCATTTAACACACATATAATTAAAGATTAGGGCGTAACTCAATTTAAACTATAATTAAAGTAATTGCTCCATCCACTTAAAAACCAAACAAAAAAACTACCTTTGTTAGAAAAGCGTCAACATCCTGGATTTCGTACCCAAACTGCTGCACAATCTGTTTGTCTTTTTCATAAAAAATATTTCTACCTTTTCTTCTACGTCTGTGCCTTTCTTTATTTTTTTCTGGTGCTAACGATGGTTCCGACTTGGTACGTAATGGTAGATTTTGCGGTTTAACCGCCTCGTCTCGCTTTATGTTTGTATTAGTAGAGTAAATTTGCTCCGGTTGCTTTTTTCTTTTTGTCTTGTACTGGAATTTAATCGGTTGTTCGGGATTAGTAGTTGTAGTGGACTGTTGTCCTTTCAAAATCCATAATATTGGTAACTTCTTGGTTTTTTTGCCACCCAAAACGGATGGCTTTTGACCCATATCATTTGTCTAAGATATAATAGAACTTATATTTCTTCATTATACCTACAAAAAAAAACACCAATTAAAATACAAGCTTCACTAATGATGTTTTTAATTACGTTTGCGTGCAATAATGAATGAACGAAAAAAATTTTAAGCGTAAAAGCGTCTGGTTGTACTTGTCCAAATATGGATATATTTATTTAAGTGGAATGTGGCATAACCAATAAAAAAATACGCTTTATTGTAGGTACAAATTATAGATGTACAGAAAAAAAGTAGTTTAATGCTGCGTCGTGTCTTTGGATATAAAAAAGCTTCTGTAAAAGGAAATGGCAACACTAATGGATCGTTTATAAGCAGCCTATCACTGTACTAATGAGAAGAATAATAATAGGCAAGCTGTAAAATGTTATTGTTAACGCCATAAATGAATAATTTACGAAAAAAAATGGTGTTTTCTTGTTAACGGTAACTCAATCGGTTTTAATCTTCAACGTTTTATGACGCATCACAGCGTAATTGGTAAAATTAAAATTGTTGATTGCCAAAGTGTTTGTTTCACTAATTGCATCCTTAGGCGGTTGAGATTTATGACATTATCTACATTTAGCAATGCTTTTCGCAAGTGGTTTTTGTGTAATATAATAAATTATAAGCTATTACGAGGTTTACGTTACATCGATCTTTGCTGTATTAAATTATATTCTTTGTTTCATTCACAAATATTTGCTTACATAAATTTGGTTTTTTTTGTTTTGATTTATTATAAAAATATGTTCCCAACCGTATTTATTCTAGTAAAGATAGTGTACATACATATAGTTTAAAGCTATAATGACATAACACATTTTATCAAAGAATGCAGTTCATTTGTCTTGATTTCATTCGGTAAAAAGCAAACTTTTTCATGTGAAAACTGTTGCAGGTGAAAAGCAGTTTTCAACTTTTCTTGTCCTTCGAGCCGAATAAATCAATTTTTTTTATTCCAATTATATGTATGTATGAAAATCTAACAAGTTTTGAAACAATTATTTTATTTGAGAATATGAAAGTGAAACTGTCATTTTGCATATGTGTAAGAAGAACATTTTCAACTCGTGCATGAGCTTATATTTTTTTAATCAAGTAAGAGTTTCTATTGCAAGCACTTCTTTTCATTCCTTAGCGAAATAATTGTTAGACTTATTTTAGAATGAATAAGTTTTGCAGCTACTAGTAGAAAAATTATAAACTTAGTTAATAAAACCAGGAAGAGAGTTGTTGTGAAAGAATGTGGCATTTTTGGTTCTATTGTAAAGCTTAATAGTAGTAATGTGTAGAGTGTAGTTGCAAATAGAGAAATAATGGTAAACGGTAAAGGAACTGTCAGTGACACCTGTTAAAACGAATGTAAGAATTTAAAAAAGGACTGTTTAAGACCTGAAAAAAAAATTATTGGCAAAGAATTCTAACTGGCTAAAGAAGCTGTGTTTTAGGTTTTTAAAAGGAGCGCGCGGGAATTAACCATATTCCTGAACATTTTTGGACTTTAATTTTATTGACAGTGAGTTGGTCGTTACGTACTTTTCGAATTTCTTTTACGAAATCTTTAATCCAATTGCCTCTTTGACTTTTAACAGCCAACCTATATGTTTGTGTTGATTTGACTAAACACATGGGTTATACCCAAAAATGTTCATGAATATGGCCAATTTCATTTTAAAACGGATCTTTAATCTACTGACAGAAAACTTAAAAATGGGAACAGAAGATCTGTTTGTGATCAAGAAGAAGCAAAAAGTTTCATTGGTACTGATAAAATGGCACGACAATTTAACTGATAACATTATTAAACCAGTTAAGTAATATTTTGCATAATTCTACTGTATTATCTATGCGTATGTTAAAAAAAAATATTATACGCGTCATGTCTTAATTCTGCGTCTCATGATCATCCACATTGTTTTCATTGATATTGGTTTCATATACGAGCTTATCGTCTCAATAGAAACTATAGTGTAAACCAAACAAAAAGAGATTCGACTCAGGAACACATGCATGCATAATCCTGCTTCTCGCGTCGCGATTAGACTACAGTACCTTTGATGGCGTACTGAGCTGGGTTTCGTGAGTTCCGTGGAGCACGGGCCCAGGGCTACGAAGGGCCCAGCGGCATACGTTACTGTTTGAACATTTTAATTTCAAACAAATACACTGATATATACGTATCGTGCTAAAAACCGGGTTATTAAAGCTACCGCCGTCGTTCTAACACTTAAATATTTTACGATTTTTGTATATTATATATCGGAGATAACCAATAGCAGTTATAATTTCTCAGGCCCCCACCGAAGTCTGGAACACAGACCCACACTACTGATAGGGTACAATCAATTACACGTTTACTTAAATTTTGTGATACCACTATTTTATTGTGCGATTGGTTATTTTTTATTAAATAAGTATTTTCCAAAAGTAATATATCGTTTCACTTAGCGCATAGTTATAAGCATATACAATATATACTCTTAGACTCGATTTTTAAGTTGTATCTGCTTCATGGTATTGCACAGACAAAGTCGAAAGAGTATCTCCAATTTAAATCTATTTATAGAAAATAAAGCAGTCCGTCAATTCCTTTATCACGTGTGACAGAACGTATTTCTAAAACTCTTAGTGTTTCAAAAATACAATTACAAAAATTAAACTTAAACCATCCGAACTTGCTTGGTACAAGTTTGCCACAAATAGGAAAGGTTAAGTTGGAAGTGTTTTGAGTATAAGGATAGTTCTGTAACATCAGTAGGATGGGCTAAGTATAAGTGTGTGCTATGAAACCAGGTGGCTTTGCGCTTCTTTGTTAGTAAGAAAAAGAAAAAAGGAAGGAAAGTCATCGGTCAAAACGTGCTGGTCCACGAATCTGCACAAGCTTGCTTTGCTTAAAACTTTAGTACAGTGGATTTCCTGCTAAAGGAGATGTAAAGTAGGATGTTTGGAAATACACTTTGGAACTGAAAATAACAACAATACTTTTATTCCCGACATATTTATATTATAGGCAAACGACTGTTAATATAAACTTTAAATTACACTTGCGGTAAAAAAACATTTTTAGATATTTGTAAATAGATTGTCCCTACAACACGTTTGTGTTACAAAAAACAACAATAATCAAATTATTCATACGTGTTTATTTAATTTTTAAAAGTCTTGAAATTATTCTACCCGTTACTGGACTTTAAGCTGCAACCTATTCATAACTCATTTCTTTTGGAGAAAATATTTTATGAATGCATATCATATCTAACGGTCTTTTTTCAATGCGGTTCAGTATATGGTTATCAAACGTGCGACTTTCAGTACATGTTGTTTCGATAAGTATGTTTCATTGCTAACAAAAATATTGGTACTACATTAGCTGCGCGAAAAATGATTGACGTTCCCAATTTTAGTTAAACTATAGTATAATGTTATACGGTAATTCCACTTCTTGTCAGTACTTTTGATCTTTGTGGACATACAAGTTGAACACAAAAACGAGTGCGCGTAGCCTAGACGCATGTGAGTGCTACATTATTACCGCCGTAGTTTGTGGGAATTCCAAAAGATTTTGTCGCACTCCTGCATTTGAAAAAGCTGCTCTTAATGTTATTGCAGATGAGCCATCGACGAGCACAAGAGTAATAGCATATAGATTAGATGTAAACATGACAATTTGGCAAGTTCTGAAGAAACAAGTTATCCATCCATTTTATAGACAAAAAGTGCAAGGTATGGGACTTAAAGACGTCCAGCCAAGATTGTTGTTTTGCCATTGGTTTCTTGAACGTTGCAATCTTCATAGGTGTTTTGAAAAGTTTATTTTATTTACAAACGAAACTTGTTTTACAAGGACGGGGTATTTAATTCTGGCAATAATCACCTATGGTGTGATAAAAACGACGTTTTTCAATAAATGTATCGACTGGAATCGTTCTCCCAAACCGATTGAATGGTGAAAATTATTTTAATTTCTTACATAAGGTTTTGCCAGAGCTTCTTCATAACTTGCCGCTAAACATCAGACGAAGACTTTGGTTTCAACATCATGGAGCACCGGCTCATACAATCCAAGAAGTCATAGCACTACCAAATAGAGAATATCCGGATTAGGAGACGAAGTTCTGTTGCGTGGCCAGTCCAAAGCCCCGACCTAAATCTTCTAAATATCTTTTTCAGCGGTCAGATAAAAACCTCTGTATATGACACCAGTAAATATTGAAACACGTTGCCGGATTTGCGTTTCTGCGAATCATGACCATTTTGAAAATCAAATTTAGTCCCTTCATTGTTCAATTTTTTTTGTTTAATGGCAGCCAAGCTTACTTTGTTGTAAATGATTGTTGCACTTTGTCAAAATTTATCTTTTAATTCAATTTGAATAATTTTGGACAGATCGAAAAACATGTTTCAGACAAATGTTGTAGTAACTGGTTTAAGAATTTCATAAATGTTTTATTTTCAAAAATCGATCGAGTGGTTTTCAAAGTATCTTATTTTAAAATTTTTGATCGGTCGTTACTTTACTTTACAAGACCGACAGCAAATCCTGAAAGTTTTGGTATTTTTTGAATATTCTTTAAAATAAGGGAGCAATGACGATTTTTCGAAAATAAGTAGATACATTTTTTTTGAATTTGAAGATTTTGGTAAAAATTGAACTTTTTAAATAAAATTAAACGTCAAAAAAGAAGACATTTTTTTAACAAAAAAATAGAATCGATTTTAAAAAAATGCATCAAATAAAATGTACTAAAAAGTAAAAAATAATGATTTAATTTAGTTACAACTAAACGACAAAATTTTTATTTACATAGAATTATTTTTTGAAGTTGATGCCATTAAGGTAGGATTAGGCTTAATTTTTAACTGTGGCTGTTTAATAAGTTTAAGTTAAATGTGTTTGGCATCGACTTCAAAAAGTAGTTTTGTGTATATAAAAATTTCGTCGTTTAATTACTACTACCTACTAAATTAAATCATTATTTTTTACTTTTTATTGCATTTTATTTGATGCATTGTTTGAAGTCGGTTCTTTTTTTTGTTAAAAAAATTTTCTTCTTTTCTTTTTAGAGATAGCAATAGTGACAAAAGATAGAATAAAAAAATAAAAATTATTCATTTATGAAACCGCTTAAACTGCAAGTTTTTATCTTCGGTAAAACTTTTTTTATCAAATTGGCTGAGCAACTTCCGTTTTAACCTCAACAAGTTGGATTAGTTATAGTCTTTGCTCATAGTTACTGAAAACCTTAGAAATGTAAATCATTTCAGAGAATTTCATGTCGATGTAAATTTTGTGATCATTTCCTTATAGATCCCATCATCAAAATTTAAGCAAACTTAAATGGGACTACTCCTATCTAATAAAAAAAAGAATCATCAAAATCAGTCAATCTAAAAAAAATATTCCAAATAGTTGGAACCACCTTCTTTCTTTAAAATCGGTTGATAGTTAACTTTTTTTGTTACTAGAATCTCTAAAAGTATAAAACATTTTTTTAAAGAAACAATAACTTTATAAATACTCTATTATTCAGCTTAACCATTCGTGACGATCCTTCTTTATATAGGGAAACCGTTTCTTCTTAAGTCACTACTATCGAGTTTAGAGTCTGGCTTGGTTCACAAGTTGGATTACCTAACTTTTAAGAAGTTCTTAGTTAGATTTCGATTGCTTGTTTGAGTTTTTCGATTTATCTCACGCCTTGATCAAGCCTCTTACAAACGTGGGCGAAACGTTGGCAACTTCGGTTACAACAATGACACGGTCCAAACCCGGAAGACATTCTTATCTTAGGACGGGGATGATGTGTTTCCAAGTTGCTTAAATTGTGCAAAACGGTTTTTTGCTTCTGCTATGTTTGTGGTGAATTGGTTTTAAAAAGGCAACGAAATCCTCTTTTTTCGCTTCTTAAAACTTCTTATAAATTTTGTTTTGATTACCAAGTTAGCGGTCACAACAAGGATAGAACTCCAACAGTTTGGTGCGCTCGATACAGAAACTTGACCGAATGGCTCATACGTATCTGTAAATCAATGCCATTTGTTGTGCCCATGGTTTGGCGAAAACCTCGCTGTCATTTTACAGTTTGTCACTTTTGTATGACCTCCAACTACGGCTACTTTGTACTCCTAATGTCTCAATTCTAAGAACAATTAGACACACTGAATTTTTACAATTCCCAATGCGCTCAAAAACCAATACTCTAGAGTCAAAAGCGGATTTGGAAAACAGGCTAGACGATCAAATGATACATCTGTCAATGATGATTTACTTCATCGCCAACCTCACATCGTTAGTTAAAAGTAAATCTTGACTTGGAATTGGCAGTGGAATTTCTTTGGTGTAAAAATCTTCTTTTGCAAGTTCATGCAGTCTATTCTGAAATCACTTTTTTCGGAAGATAAAGGTTTCATGTTTTGTTCTCATTTAAATGCATTGATGATAAAACTGAATATGCATTGTGATCAAGAGAAATTGAGACTGTTTTAGACTCATCGAAAACAAGCTTGAAAGTTCTGTCGGCCAATGGGAATTAGTTGCCATCAGTTCCGGTTTTATACTCTATACAAAAAATCAACCGAATCCTTGATAAAATCAGTTATCATGATTATAATTGAATGCTACCCACGTGCTTGCAATCAGGTTTTGCAAAATACTGCTGCTTCTTTTGTGCATCGGTCAGTTGAGCTTGGGAAAGCAATGGACAGGGCAGGTGATGCATTTAAGCGATTAAAAGCATTTGTTCTAATAATTTATTAGGCAATATAAAAATTGTTGACTGTAATATTAAAGTCCAAAGCAAATTGGCATGTCCAAAACAATGTTAAAATAAATCATCAGCGATACTTGATCTTATTCACACAGATGTATGTGGTCCGATGCATACTGTTTCAGCAAACGGAAAACGATACATACTAAAATTTATGGACGATTTTTCTCGGTATACGGTCATTTATTTGTTAAAAGAAAAATCAGAAGTTGAAGATATACTAAAAGAGTACGTTGAAATGGCGAAGAATAAATTTTTAAAGAAACCACAAGTAATAAGATCTGATAGAGGTGGCGAATACATGGGTAATAAAATTATTAATTATTTAAAGACGGAAGGTATTTAAATGCGGCACCTTATACATCGCAACAGAGCGGTGTCTCAGAGAGAAAAAACCGTACATTGGTTGAAATGGGAAGATGCATGTTGGTAGATGTAGACTTACCACATGCTTTATGGGGTGAAGCTGTAAATACAGCAAATGATCTACAGAACTATTAACCATCGAAAGCGATTAACACGACACCGTATCAAGGAAGAATGCTGAACATCAAGTTACTCGACCATATACCTAACACTGAGATACGTAGAAGATTAAAAGTGATTGCCGTAGTGGAACGACTCTGTTTTCTAAGATGGAACTAGGCAGGACACGTAAGAAGAATGGAAGGGGATAGATGGACGCGTAAAATTATAAAATGGAGACCTCGAGAAAACAAGAGATCTAAAGGAAGACTACAAACCAGGTGGACGGATGACATCAAGAAGATGATATGACACGATTGGATGAGGAAAATACATAACCGAGAAGAGTGGAAAAACATAAGGAAGGCTTACATCCGACAATGGATGGAATAGGCTGTAGAAGAAGAAGAAGTATCAAATATGGAACAATAAAAAACCTAATGCAGATTTTTGGTACAAAGTGTTTTGTACATGTCCCAGTTGACAAACGTCGAAAATTTGATAATACTGCCATAGGAATGGCGATTATCGGATATGATGAAAATTCAGAACCCTATAGGTGCTACGATCCAATTCAAAGGAAATTGGTAATTAGCCGAGATGTTCGTTTTTGGACATGAAAACATGCGGAAATGGGTTGAAAAAAGACCTAAAAGGAAAGTAGGCTGATGTAGATGAAGATGAAATACTTATTAATCATTCTTCAAATTTATCGAATTTAAACGTGAAATGTCTAGAAGAAAATCAGTCTAATGCAAATGAACCTAGTGACGTAAATCTAGAAAATAACGTTTAGGAGGAGACGTTTGTGCCAAAGATTAAAGTTTCACAACGTATAAATAAAGGGGTGCCAACACGTCGATTAACGTATGATATGAAAGTTTTTAAGGAAATCAACGATCTGTTGACATTGTCAGAAGCACTGTCATAACAAATCAGAATGGATTTCTACCATGATGATGATGAAATCAAATCTTTAAAGAAAAATTAAACATGGAAGTTATGTGAATTGCTATAAGATCGAACAGCAATCGTATATAAGTGGGTTTATAAAACCAAAAAAGATGCCGAAGGAAATATTATTCGTGATTGATTGCTCAAGATTTTTTACAAAAGTATGGTACTGATTACGATCAAGTTGCAAGACAAGCTACGTTTAGAACTAACAATTGTATCAAAAGAGAAATATTTTGTGTTGCATTTTGACGCTAAAACGGCTTTTCTAAATAGAAAACTAAAAGTAGAAATTTACATGAAACAACCAATCGGATTCGTGGAAGAAGGGAAAGAAGGAGCGGTTTGTTTATTGTTAAAATGCTTATACGGATTGAAACAAGCGGCAAGGTTATGGTATGATGAATTTATTGGTCAAGATACATTTTTCGACAAGTAAATTAAAATGTGACATTGAATTAGTGTTCGCCATACAGGATCCACAAGCAATTTACCATTTGTAATTGTGGTAAAAGATTTCGGTCTTGAAGATGCAAAAATTTTAAATGTTCCAATAAGTATTGACCATTTAAAAACAGACTTTAGTTGTAAAGTGACTTATTGTTGTCGAATAAGAAACTAATTGGATGCTTATTTTACCTGACATATCAGCAAGTGTTTCAATCTTTGCACAAAAGATTCGTAAACCAATCCGAGAAAATTGGAATGGATTAAAGCGAGTTCTCAAATATTTGGAAGGGACGTCACAATTGAAATTGGCACTTGGAAATTGTAGTAGTATTGTAAAATACTGTATGGTTATGCTGACGCAAGTTGGGCCGAACACAAAAACGACAGAAAATCAAACAGTGGCTGTTTTTTTCATTAATGGTGGTGCTGTAAGTTGGGAATGTTGTGAACAAAATCGAGAATGGAATCAGAGTTTATTGCATTGTCTGAAGCTTCACGAGAAGCATTATGGTTGAGAAGACTATTGAATGATATGAAGCAAGATGTAAAAGAACCTACAAAAATATATGAAGCTAAAGTTTATAAAAACTGAAGGATTGTCAAATTGCGGTAAGCAGATTGATACAAAGTCAAAGTTTGTAAAGGATCATGTGGATCAACAACTAATATACTTACTGTCCCACAGATCGGATGCTTGCAGATATGCTAACAAAACCGTTGAATGGACAACGATTACAAGATCTTAGAGAGAAGATTCAATTAATAAAATGAGTGTTAGAAATACGATGAGTTTTATTTGATCAATTAATTAGTATGTTTGGTAATATTTTGTATTTGTGGTTTATTGTTAGTAGGGAATTAATATCAAGTAAGTGTGCGTTTTTTTTATGTGCTGCAATTATTTTTATCAACACAACTTTTACAAGATTTGACGTTTATGGAACACACGAATCAAAAGGAAAAAGGAAAAATGATGATTGTGGTCCTTTCGGCGAGGAATTGTTGTCAGCGTACAATGCCATGCGGTGTAACATTTCTCTTAAAATTCATTTCCTGCACTCACACATCGAAAGTTCTTCCCTGAAAAATTAGTAGCGGAACACAAGGAACGGTTCTATCAAAATATCAGGAAGTTTGACAGATTTTCAGCGAAGTAAAATGTGAGCATGTTCGCAAAGTACTGCTGGTCTGTGGTACAAGAAATTTCTACCTCAGGGTACCAAAGGAAAGCAAGCACCAAATGTATCGAATTTATCTACTTATTATTACTTTCCTACAAGGAGGGTATAGCGATTGCAATTTTTTTTCAAAAATGCGTAATTTTACGTTTCAAGATCTGAATCAGAAAAATGTATTTTTGACAAACAAATTTTGGGTGCCTGTGTGTGTCTGTGTGTAACGACGTACCCACGATAACTCTTGAACCAAAAGTCCTAGTAACTTGAAACTTGGTATGGAGCTGGCGTTTCATATTTTCTCGGTTCTATCAAAAGATGAGTCTGATAAAGAAACCAGAAGTGGATGTATCTGCCAGTTTTAACAGTTTTTCTCATATAATGTAAACGAATGTAAAGTATTCGAATTATTTTTACAGTTTCTTATGGAGATAATTCTTCCTAACAATTTATTCAAATAAAAATTTTTTTAACATTAACAGTTTATTAGATATTTGATTTATAATTTAAAGTGAATTTCACATATAATCTAGGTTCGAATCCTGCCTGCGACAATTTTTTTTAGAAAAAAATTCCATATCTTGAAGGGAAAGCATGATTAAAAATAGCATTTTTTTCTATATTCTTGTGACTTGTTTATACCCTGAGTACTGCATCTTCTTAACATTACCTTTCGATGTGCCCACGATAACTCTTGAGTCAAAAGTCCTAGTAAATTAAAATTTGGTGTGGAGCTGGTTTTTCATAATCTCTCGGTTCTATCAAAAGATGGGTCTGGTAAAGAAACCGGAAGCGAGCGTATCCGCCATTTTAAACAATTTTTTAAATATGATTTTGTACGTATGTAAATTAGTCGAATTATTTTTACAGTTTCTTGTAGAGATAATTCTTCCTAACAATTTATCCAAACAAAACAATGTTCTAACATTAATAGTTTATTAGATATTTGATTTATAATTTACAATGACTTCACAAATTTGTTGTACCAAGCCACAACACCACAAAATTTGAATCTTTGCCGATATATACGACTACAAAAATTTATAAAAGACTACCTAAAACTATCTCACAATATAAGAATATTGTGCAATTTAAGAGAGAACTAAAACAATATTTGACTAATAAGTGTTTGTATTCGTTAACGGAGTATTTTAGTGATATGTAATCGAATGTAATCATATGTTGATATTGTTTGTATTTTATTTTAATTTTATTTTTAAGGCATTCAAATATAGGGGTTAGTCAATATAACAACATAAGCTTAATTTGCTATAATTTGTTATATATTTAATGAAATCAAGGAGAAAAATTTCAAAAAAATTATAGCATGCATACAACCGTGTACATATCACTTCAAAGTAGTTTTACGACAACATAACCTTAAAAAAATATGTAGACAATCCTTATAGGAAAGTCGTGTAGTGATCACGCCAGTTTTTTTTATTGCTAAAATAATCTTTTTTATCCTTCCAAATCAAATTCATGGTCATAATTGTAATCGAAATGTTAAAATAGGTGTAGGTGTTTTTTCGTAAACGGTATGTGATGCAGGAAAACATCTCTTATATTCAGATTTAAGGAATCATTTTACATAAGATTCAGCAGGAATGATGCCAAGGCTCAAAAACATGTTTTTTGTAGATTAATACAATTAGTGAAAGTACATATTTATATCAATTATAAGTACTTCATCTAATGGAAGACGTTTCCCCCCATCAAAAAAATATTTTTTTGATGGGGGGAGATAACATATCAGTTTCTGACTTGAAAATAAGTCTTATTTTCTATTCTGTTTTTTATCACTACGAATTCTTTTCGTAATTGGTAACTTTCATACTTGCTTTGTCTATTTGTAAGATTGAAATATTTTCTTCTTAAGTACTATGTAAAATTACACAGTTTCTTATGTTTTTTGTCAAAACTCGTTTCAAATCATTGAACTGGTTCTTAAATTCTTTAATTTCTAATTCAACAAATTAAAAAAAAATTATTCAACGTTTTTTGACGTTAACTATTGACATTATTTGTATTTATTATATTGGTAGAACAATCATAACTGTCAGGTTTTTCGCACCGTTAAACTAATCAAGTTTACTGAGAATCCGTGATAAATTACAAAAATAACAACATTTATGTAAACTTCACAGAAATATTTAAGTATATGAAAAAATTAGCATTCTCATTAAAGTAAGCACGAAGAATTTAATACTTAAAAATAATTACTTTGATGTATGTTTTTTCTCGAATTTATAATGATTTGAAATTGATTTGTTTAACACTTAAGCAATAAAAATTAATAAAATGACAATTTAAAAAAAATTCCAATAAACTTACGCTTATAAAAAATATTTAACCAAATGCTGCATTCTGAAATAGGTTTAAATTCCTAACCGTTTCATTAGCTAATTAATTTCATTCTATTAGCATTTGATAAAATTGAATGTTTGTTTTTTTATGAACTTTTTATGTTTGTTTTTATTTATAGATAATTAAAATCACAAATTATTTTTTGATCTTTTTTAAAAATCAGAATAAATTGATATGCTTTTTGTAGATTATTTATTATATTTGCACTAAAACGTTTACTAGTTTATTGTGTAAATGGCATATTAATGAGCCATAGAATAATCAATTTTGTTTATTTTAAAGCAAAAATCAATTAACATTTCGAAATTCTAGTTGTTTTTTATGCTGTGTTTATAAAACGTTTTAACGCTTTTTTATTACCATATTTTAAAGTTATGTGAAATAACATCAAATACGTTGATTAACTAAACAACTTTTAGTTATTTTATGGTTGTACAGTGTGGTTATATGGTTTTAAAAATAATTACTAATTTATGGTTTATTTTGATTTTAAAATAGTAATTGATTACTGAAAGTTCGGTACCTCACTGACTACGCTTCGTATTATTAATGTACGAGTAATTGATTTATGTTATATTTGGTTTTTTATTTTTTTATAGATTTTATTATTACAGTAGATCGTATGGCATGAATTGATCATTTCGTGGTTGTGTGTGAAACAGAATTGGAAGTTACTTTATTAGCTTTTTTTTCTAACTATTCTTACTATGTATTACTTTTTAAAGTTTTCAGGTAAAAATTAAATTGATCAAAATTTTTTTTTTCTTTTGTTATTTACAGCTTTTTCTTTTGGTTTTCCTCCTTTGATATGAATATATCAAATGAAATTCACTATTTGTCAAAACTCTTTCCCGTTGTTACAAATGATTTTCCTCTTTTTTTTAAGTTTTAAATTTAAAAAATTCATACAGTTCGAGACACATTTTGATCAGAAAAGAAGATAACAACAACAACAAAAAAGTAGTATATATAATTAGGTCAAAATGTTATTTCTGTTGAAGCAATCTCTCAAATATGTTTCCGTATGTCGAACATAGTTTTGGTCTTGTGTTATAGCTTCTGAAGCTGAATTTGATCATATAGTTGTTCTTCATCCGTAGACTTTTCTTTATGATAGTTTTCCATTGGTTAAAGAGATCTTTAATGGAGTTTCGAAAAGGACTGTACGAAAGCAGAACTTGTTGAATTTTTCGAACCGAACCGTTCTATTAAATCTGACGTTATCGATGACAATATATGCACCTTGTATATGATCTTCGATTAGGATTTCAAAAATTCTCTAAAAATTCTTAATTGGGCCGTCACTTTGTTGGATCGGCTATTTTTCTGTGATCTTCTATAAGATATCGAATTTTCATGAATCCTAAATTTGCTAATAAGAAATATTCTATTATTCTGTTATATTTAACAACATAGCCAAACCTACTTTGGATAGTATCTGGTGTGTTACGCTTTTGTGGCACAAAAGAAACGCGTTTTACAGAATAGTGAAATGCTTATCGATTTTATTCTAATAATTTTGTTTTTACTTGTTTTAGTATCAAGGTGCAATTAAATTGCAGATTTCTTCTTGCTCTTCTTGAGTAAGTTTATCTAACCGATGCTCAACACCTTTTTTATTCACTTTGTTTGTTATTTCGTACGTTTTGTAATTTTTTCTTACAGTTTGTTCTATCTGGACTGGCGAATTATCATCGTCTGATTATTAAAGCACGTACCACGTTCGAGATTTTCAAAATAGGTGGTGGATTAAATCAAAATCGTCTAACAAGAACTATACGATTTGTACATAAAATGAGATAGCATCCAAATTAATAGAATCAATAGAAACATGTGCGGAAGAAGTGTAATAGACTGAAGAGGGTTACACACAGTGCAGTTTTAGAAGCTCTATGAGAAAAGTAGGATTATCATGGTAGACAGAAACCTTGAAACATTTAGAAATGCTGTCCAAAAATGGTTAACAAGTAAGTGAAGTTCCCAATGATACTAACGATTATGTAAGATGCCAGTAATCATGAAAAATATAGTGGAGAAAGCATTTCTTCACAAAAACAAGTGTTTGAGAATTATCTCATTACTAGAGTGTTTTAAATCAAATCAAATAAATTCTATGAAACGAAAACGTATAGTAATTAAAAATGAACAAATTTTAACGTGATAAATACAGCTTCGCATTTTTGCTTAATAATGCGTCCTTCCTTGCTTGAACACTACATATGACTCGTATGGTATTATCTGCAATATTGATGGAATCAACTCTTAGTCTCTTTTTTCTAAGCTTACTTTTGCATCAGGAATCATAGCATAATTAATTGAAATAAAGATCAGATCGTTTTGTGTACTTTTTCTCTAAAAGTTTCTTGTCTGTTTTGATTGATGTTCCCGAATTTTTGCATAAAAATAAAAGTCAGGTGCCATTACTTTAAAAAATCTCATCTTACATGACGTGTTTAAAAAATCTTTTTTATTGAAAATATGTACACGTCGGAAAACCGTTCACGTATTTTCTCTGGTACACGATGTATTCCATGTACCAAGTTTATCAAAACCAACATACGTGGAAATAATACTTTCAAAGGATATTTTGTTTTTACCATATATACATAGATCGTTGTTGTAAAGGATTTTCTTTGGCCAAAGTAGCGACAGAGATGCCGTAAATAATTGTAAGAGTGTAGTGCCAAATAAATTTTAGATGCTGTACTAGCCTTCAAAGATCCAACAATTAAAATGGCAATATCTCTGTAAAATCATTGTATGGATACAAACAAGCTAAAGTTTTCTAAATTTTCTTGTCTTTTATCTTTCTCAGAATTTCAGTGACTGTGAATTCGTAAGCTCTAATTTTTTTCTGTGCGTTGGTTTATTTAGTAAATTTGGTTTGGCATATTTTTTAAAAAATTACCGCAATGGGGAATTTTGTAATTTTCATATCGGAATTCCAGTACTCACAAACATTATCAGTAGTTTTTGATTTTGTTACCAAACCTTTTATTCTAACGGGTCTAGTTGGTAACAACCACTGCTGATAAAAGTTGTTAGTGTAGTAATATTACTTTCGACACTTTCAAAGAGTGTAAGCTTACATTCGACGGTTTAATCTTAAGCACAACTGCCTTAAATACGAACTAATTACTAAGGTACTCGAACAGTATAACTCAGCGTAACCAACAATGCACAATTTTGCAATCAGTTGAATAATGATTTTAAAATATACTAAAAGTAGTTGAGGACTTAATACAAGTGATAGAACACAACATAATCAAAATTGCTTAAGGCTTAGTAGATAATACAAATATAGATAAATTTCGTAACAAATTTACAGAAGGATAATGTAGATTAATGCCGTTAAAGCGTAACGCAAGCAAATCACATCGATACTTGACAGGTAACCGGAAGTGATCGACGTTTAAATCGAACAAACACCTGAGGTCATCAACCTCGCAATAATAATACGACTTGAATCGGTCCACTGGGTATGAGACATAATAGTTTCACCCTGAATAATTGACTGTGTTAAATGGACCCCGAGTACAAATAACATACATTTAGTTTGTTTCAATGCAAATAGAGGAACTTCATTTTATTCAAATCAGATTGATGGGAAAAGGTTCTTACAAAACTCAATGTATCACAGCGAACGCCAACCGTGAAATGAAAATCCGGCGAGTGCCGGACACGAAAGATGAATCGTATTGTCAGTAATGCGCTCCAGCCAGTGCAGTAGAAAAAAAATTTCGAAATACGAAAAATGTGACACGCTATTACTATCGGCATGTAACAATTTAATGAAAGAGTCTTTCAGTGTGTTGAGTAACAAAATATTTTTTTCTCAAAATTTATTGATTTCTCACAAAGTTTAAAAGCAACGGTTAAAAAATTATTTCTTCCAAACTCCCACACAAATTCATTTAACTTGTCGGCGACAGAAGGACGCACTTTCAGTATTGTAACAGAAACAAACCGTCTTGTAAGAACTTCAAAATAAAAATGAATGCAAACTAAATAAGGTGCAATTAGATAAAAGCAAGTATTGTCGATACCGCTTAAGGGACGAATTCTCGGAATCAACAGATTACCAGGAACAAGTACATAAGATGGGATTTTCTATAAACTGTAGTTTTCTTTGCTGGTGCTGTTTATCTTATGAAAATCCAAATTTATGACTAAATAGGCAGTTATAAACAACACAAAAGAGAAATTTCTGAACCTCCACCCTTTAATCATAGAACAATTACGTTTTGATTTCGTTAGGACAGCTATCAGACGATGCCCAAGAAGCAAGAAATGCTCACGATCATCTTCAAATAAGATGTTCATGTACTGTGACAAGTTTCAGACTTAATTTATTTTACACGATTGTACTATTATTATAATTGTAATTAATTTCACCAAACTGACACAATACAACTAACATAATTTATAGGTAACTATAAATTTATAAACACTGTCCGCGGATAAGATAATTAATTACTTAATGCATGTATTTAACATTTCTTTTTACTGACGTTGTGCTTATTTATTTAGACCGTAATTTCTTCTTGAACACTGTCTACGTTAGCCGTCGTTTACGTTTTATATTTTTGCTTTATTTTTGTCTAGAATATTCTGTTCCTTTCATAAATTGCTTTGAATAATCTGAAAATCTGGGGAATGTTTCAATACACTTTCGATCCATATATTTCTATGGAAGTGGGAAATTTTTGTATAATTCAAGTTTAATAGCGGAATAAATATACTACAATAAATAATAATAAGCATTTTTACCGCTTTCTAGTTTTTTTTTGATAAGCAAAGAAACGTTTTCTCTTAAATATTAAGCACTAATTACGTATGCTATTATTACCATTATTATTTAAGTATTTCATAAACAAATTATAATTATATGCATTAGGTTTTACATTCACTATGCTTATTTTCAACCGACTTTAAAAAAAAGAGGGGGTTCTCAATTCGTTGGAATGATATGATCAGCGATTATTCTTTACCGTGCTAACAGATTTCAATGTTTCTTTTTTTATTAGAAAGGAATGGTTCCATTTCAGTTTGGCCAAATTCCGATGAGATCTATAAGAAAACTATTAAACTCTCCAATTTACATCGATATCAATTTTTTTCTATAATTTGCTTATATAGGTTCTGTTTGACCATGAACATATGAAATCAGTAACGCGTTACTTTTACATTTAGTTTTCAACTGCATCTCTAGCTATATTTGCTGCATCACAACGTCGTTTTAAAAAAAACATTCGATCTATTTTTTGGAAAATTGTTTTTAAAGCGTTTTATTAATTAACGTCTTTTTCGATTTAAGTATGCTCTGGTACAAAGTTTTTTTCTTCGAATAAATAAATACTGAAAATAGCTGGTATTCAAAAGTATACTTAAACATTATTTAAGCTTTTTTTTCAAGTAGTTTAGAAGACACTACAGAAATGATTTTGTACAGTCATGGACACGTATAGGTAGAAATTGAAGAACGTGGTAATAGTCTAAAAAATAAACCCAACTTATGGGCATGCAATATGTATTTTCATCTTTCAGGTAAATAAATGAAGTACATTACATTTTTACGTTACACCTTCTTATTTATTTTTCACGAACTGAAAACTTAAAACTCCTTTAGTTCAACATATATACGTATATCGTTTTCGTAATAGATATAAATCATTTAATACTGTCTCCATGTGTGATTAAAAAAACCATGAAGAATGATAGAAAACAACACACATTGAAATTTGTGAAATTACAATTACAAACAACAAAATGACAACAGTAAGAATCTATTTAATGGCTTCGTTTACAATTAGGTATTAAAATTACCTTTATATTAAAATAATTACAAAAAAAATATCTACATTAATACATAGGTGTTCCTGGTTGATTTTGATATTGAGTGAATGCATAAAAAACAATAAATTTGTTTACACAACAATATAGTTAACGGGTAATTTCCGGGAAAGTGCCAATTCTGAATGATTTATTATCATTGAATATTTTACAAATAAAAAATATTTTAATTTTTTGTTTCACGTTTTCTTTAAGAATATTTACTTTAATGAATTAATGATTATAAAAAATATCACAAACTAAATCATACGAGTATGAAAAACTTCATTTAGCAATGTTAATTAGTCCGCCAGTCCATAATACTTTTAATTTCTCAAAAGTAACATTAAAAAGTAATTATTTTAAATATCCCGATTTCATTTAAAATGTAAATCTTATTTTTTTAAGATTAGTTGCATTTACTGGTTAAAATCTGGTTAGCTTTTACATACTGAAATTAAAACCTCATTATTCACTTTTGTCATTTAATTAAAAACCAAGGAAAGGTATAAAAAATAAAAATTTATAAAATTAGGAAACTACCTTTCTTTATATCTAATAAACAAACTACTATTTTAACATTTAATATTTTGTATGATATTCATTACTGTCGATACAACTTTGTAACGTCTGTCGCATATTATTTACAAGTTTCTTCGTAATTCCACGTTTCTGTCAAGTGTCGCGTTAATTCCATAACATTATTTTCTCTTACTCCACCCGTGTTAAAACCTTTTCATTCTTTTATAGAAGCGGCCTACAAATTTTCAATGGGATTGAGGTCAGGTGATTTGGCATGTGCTTTATGGCCTGTGCAATTATCTTGCACAAAAACAAATGTTTTCATTTTATCTTCGCGCTACAGAGCACGAACGGTAGATAAAATCACGTCTTCGAAAATTGCAATATAGGCTCTTGCGTTTAATCTTGATTATTTGCATAATTTCGTTTGGATAACTAAAACATTCATCTCCAAAAACCAGGATTGATGCGTCCACTTCTTCTTTTAAGAAGTACATTATTTAAATTGTTTCTGGTTCCGTTTGGTCTCCATAACTGCAGACGAGAGTCTTGCAATGACCATATTCAAATCTTTGTTATATAATTTTAACTTTATCGCAACCTATTCCGGTGAGATCAAAATTTTTCTTACGACTTCACGTCTATTATGGAGTCAACGCATTGTTGTTCTTCTACTACACGGTAATTGCAAATTTTCTTTTGATACAAAACGTTAATTTCCTTGTCTTTTGAAACATGAGTGAGCAAAGAAAGTGCAAGTATAGCAGTGATTTATTTTCTTATATTTGTGGTGTTTATATAACAAATAAACAGACTTTGTCAAGGAGGCTTATGCTGAATACTTTGGACTAAATATGGAAAAACTAGATAAGCCATGTGTTCCTCTTAAAGTTTGTAAACCTTGTGTTGAGTCTTTACATTTGTGGAAGAAAAGAGAACTTCCCCGGATTAGATTTTGGTATTCCTATCAATCAGTGGCGGCTTCTCTACTCTCCCGAAAAATGAATAAGGAATGTATTTTATTTACTTTAAAGTTACAGAAAATTTCCGTTTAAATCAATTTATCAGAGTTTGAATTTCATGCGTTTAAATTGAGTATTTGGGATACGAAATTTACGAATCTTCGGGAAGTTCAAATTTACGTGTATAATTATTGTAGTCAATAATGAGACACACATAATTTAATTTTATGCGAATTAGAATAGAATATAAGTAAACGCTTAAATGCTTGCTTGCGGTTTTGAGCTCGTAGGGCATTCCGCCTACTCAGTCGCAGTGCAATGCTTACGTGACTTACGTCATTTATCACTATCTTTGCAGTACGTGTGTATAAAACAGATGCTAGAATGCACATTTCTTATCACATATGATAAACTTTACAGTCGATTTTCTTACTTGAATTATAATATTCATTTGTAATAGACGACTTATCGTTTTTGTTTCATAATGACGGTGGTACAAGGCATTAAAAAACTAATAGCTAATATTTATTGCTCGTCCTCAGCCTTTACTTCAAATTCGTAAGACCACTATAAAAATAAAGAAGTTTATAATAATTTTAAAAAAATCTATGTGTAATTCGTCAGATTGGATTTGTAAATTTAAAGTAAATAATAGATTTTACTGTTTTGTAGGTTTACTGTTTTCACATGATTCATTATGGTGTAAAAATAATGTAACCGATTTATAGCATTTAAAAGAAAAAGTGAAAAAGCACTCGTTACTGGCGAATCACATGGAAAGTTGTATGAATTATGCTACTTTTAGTCGCGTTAATATTCGCTTACAAATGCAATTGGACAACGCTTGCCGAAAGTCAATTAAAGACCACAATGAAGATGTTTGTATAAATAGACATATATTAAAAAAAATTACTGATTGACTTTACCTGCGACTATCGTGGAAAGTGAGCGATGTTCCTCTACGTAAAAAAATTAAATAATTTCTACGCAATCGGCAATACTGTGGGACATCTTTCATTAAAAACTAAATTTTTATCGATCATTTTGGTGATTGTAAAGATTGACGAATGTCTTAAATCTTAATCTTAAATATAAATTGTGTTAATGTAATGAACTTGGCGATAATTGTGTTTTTTTAAATGACCTTCTTGTTTGATTGACCACCAGCCGCCACTGCTATCGATCGACTATGAATACGGCTGTAAGAATCATCTCAATGATTGCTACTTTTGTGTAGTAGACTAAAGGTTTCAATTGAAATCAAACGTGGAGATCCAGACTTACAATCTACAAAATGTCCTGTTTTACACAATCGGCATATTTATACTTTAAAGTAGTTTGCACCCCTTTAAAAGCTATGATGTTACCAAACTCAGGGCATTCAGCACAATATGCAAGTGGAAGTGAATATGAAGTTGAAACATCAGCACTACAGCTGTTTTCTCAAAATGAGTCCAGTGATTTAATACGTGACCTAAATTTATCAAAACAAGGACCGGAGCTGTTAGCTTCAAGACTAAAATAAAAAAAATTGTTGGCACCAACGGTAACAATTACCGCATACAGAACAAGAGAAAGTGAAATATCTTTTTTTAGTGAAAATAAAGAACTTGTCTGCTGTAATGATATTGCGAAACTACTTCGAGACATGGGTATAAAAGAATACAAATCTACTGATTGGCGAGTCTTCATTGCACATTGGAAATCAGTTTGCATCAATTCCAATTGCCCATTCAACAAAAACAAGAAGAATATGCCAATGTTGAAATAGTTTTAGAGAAAGACTTGGTCAACAAAGTGGATACACAAAATACCCTTGCTTCATTTGTTTTGTGGGAAAGTAGAGCAAGGCAACTTCATTTAGAACAAGATGTGTGACATTTAGGAAAGTCCTCAACTGTCGGTAAAGCCAACGTAATAAACAAGCCGTTACTAAGCAGATACAAAATCATACTTCCAATTCGCCAAACCGTTGGACAAGGAGGGAGAATGTTTCAAATACATTTGTAAAAGAATTCCGAAGCTCAGTATGGAATAGTTAAAATGCGGAATATTTGATGGTTCTCAAATTCGGCAATTTAGACAATTTAGGAAATTATAATGGGAAACAGGAAGAGCATTTTCACCAGGATCTAAAAGTAATAGAGGAAATGTATCAGGGTAGATGGGACCGTCACATGATGGTAGATTTTTAATACTGAAAATAAAGATTTAAAAAAAACGGAGCAAATCTTCCAAAATCATTGATAGTTTCATGAATTGTGAGCATAAATATATCCGAATTTATCTTATACCAAGGGCAACAAAAACACTGTTGACCAGTGTTATTTGTGATCCCTTCAGAGTTGGAATGATAAGTAAAATCTGTAGACTTATTTGGCAAATATTTAGCTGTGCATCCTAAGCAGACGATCGATTAGTCATAACTTACAGAAATGGCAAATACACAATCCACCTAGTAGGAATCCATACTTTTAGGCAACATTGCTAATTATATTCACTAGAACACTCACTCTATACGGGAAATTGTTTTTGTCGAACGTCCGCCACTCTCTTTGCCAGGCAGCAGTAAGGAAAATTTAAAACGTCACGGAAACTGAAAAAACGATACGATTGTAGAGTCTTACGTTGAGGAATTTTTGCTCAATAAAACAAAAATGGCAAAGACTATTTTAGATGAAGATCAAACTGACAACATAGTTAATTCTAGCAAGGACTTACAAATTATGAACATAAATAATAATCCTCAAACATTTTCAGTTGAAACTCCTTCTACTTCAGGAATTAATTTTTATAATGCGTCAGGGTGTGCGTTTACATTTAATATAATACAGTGTACGCCGCTTGTTGGAATCACGGATAATATTATCAGTCGGATAATGTTATCACTTTATTAAGGAACGGGCCGGACGTACGCTGCTACGTAAAAAAACACCGTTTATAGTAATCATAATTTCGGTTTATGGTCAATTTTCTTCTCAGGTTTGTTTCTACACATGAACAATAATCTATTTTAATGAATTTTCACAATACGCTTGTTTAGAGTGATAGTCTTATGTGATAACGTTATTTTCTTTTTATTTTTAATGTCAGCAGATTACTGAGAAGAAACGTGTAGTTCTTAGAACAGTGAATTCAAAACATCATAACGTTGTTTTTCATTTCTTTTTATTAACAGTTGCAACAAACTATTTAATGCTACAGGTTCGTAATTTTCGATTTAATTGGCTCAAAATTTGTCATTTTTTTAAACGTTTTATGAAATTTTTTATTTTGATTTTTTTTTCTTGTATTGGTGCTATAATTTCACCTTCTAAATTAACAACCTGTTAATCAGATACACGACTAAAGAACCGTGAGGTGCACGTCGGATAAATTCCGAATTTGACGATCATGCGAAATAAATTCTAACTAAAAACATTTGCTGTAAACAATGTGTCAACTTAATGCAATGATTAATCTTTAATTTAATAATGTGCACACCTTAAACGCCGTATCAAAAGTGCAAACGTTTTCAATTTGGATAATATATTAACATTGGAAACAAAATTGGTTTCTGCGCAGTGATTCTTTAGTTTTGAATTGAACTCTATGTGCTTACTGCTTTCTAACCAATAAACATTTATTTGTTTTTTTTTCTGAATTTCGGATATTGTTATCGAAAACCCAAAGTCCCAACGTGATTCTATTAAGCGGCGTGCACTGTATAACTAATAATAATAAAATCTGTTTTGTATATGTTATTTTTGTTGTTCTATAAAGGATCACTTTACTGACTTGGCACATAAATAACTATTATCAAAACTGTTTTTGATGTCGTTTTCAAAAAAATTACAGGATTTTTTATTTTATAGAGAATTATAGATAGAAGAAGTTTTTTTGTTATGTTGAACTTATTAATACGGGCTGTACATCTCACTACACTAACTGTATTTAGTTCATAAGTAAGTAAACGCCATAAAATTTAAACTCAGTCAAAAGTAAAGTGTCTTACTTCTTCGTTTTAATTTGGATTATGTATTTCATTTGTTTGTTTTTTTTAATTTTTAATTTCAATTTTGAAATGCTAGCGGCTTGATTATTAAAAGACCGTTTCAATTTTTTACAGAATGCATATTATTGATGAATATATGTGTCATTTGTGATACCAAACTAAAGCCTAAATTTTATTGACGAGTTTGTGTTTTATTTCTCTAGTCTCTAATTAGCACATGTTAGTGTCACGTTTTACGCTGAGTTTTGAAATGAGTTTCTAACATACTTAAAAACACTTTTTTATCATTAACAAAACATTTGAATGTATTAAAAAACAAAAAATATACATAATTTTGTCTTTTAATTAATTGAAAGTCGAATAATCATCAGTTTAATAAATTGAATTGGCACAGAACACAAAATCTTATTATAAATATTTTAATATTCTGTAATACTTCATCAGTTTAACAAGCGTTCATTTTTCGTAAGTTCGCAACATATAATGAATGTTAGCCAAATCATCTTTGTCTTATTTTCATTTAGACACCTTCGTTTATAAACGAATCTGGGACTCTGAAAGATCATCCGTAACGGGCCACTTCTTGCTATGAAGAAGCGTGATTACATTGCAGTTTTTTTTAAAGACAGCGGGAAATTCTACCGAGCTGAAAAAATGTCTTTATGTATATAATTTTTCAAAATGTACCATAAAGTCTTGCACAACTTAAAAAAACATAACAGTACGCAGCTAAAATGCATAATGATTTTCTTACTTTTTCTACTATTTACTTCCAACATCAATAAGCACATAAAATAGCATGTATTGCGTAAGACAATAAATTTGACTAGACTTGGTTGCGAGTTTTACAGCTCTTAAAAATTTTATTAACAATTTTCATAGATAGTGTTTTATCGTTTGATTAGACACGTACAATTAATACTTTGTGTTAATTTATAACTAGTTAAGTTTTTTGTTTATGTGTTTTAACGTTTTGAGTTTTATGGCTTTTTCATGTTTTTTAATTTATCCAAGTCTATAAAAAATAATTCTGATTGATTCTTGATGAAACCGAAAAAACTAAAATGCGAGGATCTTGTTTAAAATTGTTTCATTTACTTAAATCGAATTATTTTGTCGTTTTATGGTTTATTTAATGTTTATGCTTAAATTATGTTTTTTCTTATTATTGGATTAATTAAGGCTGGTGTTATTTCTTTCGTTTAAAATCAATAAACGTAAAACATGATCGGTGAGTTATAATGGAAAAATTAATGGTTTTTCGGATCTCCGTGTATATTAAAAATTCTTATAAATCATTTTTTGAAATACAAATTTTCGATAATTTAAAGAAATTGAAATGAAGAAGAGACACAAACATAAATGATTATGGTTTTCAACATCGGGATCTTTTACCACGCCTATATTCTATTTTCTACGATTTCTGCAGTTAGTATCTTCTAATTTAGATTTTATATTTTAAGATCTGGGTCTGATTACGTTTTTTAAAAGAGTGCTACTAGTATCCATTTTTCTTTTGGCATTAATTTTAATCTCAAGGTGCGTGTACACAATGGTTCAAACTTCAACAGTGATGATTTCAATGTGAAAAACAAAGATGGCAGTGTCATTTTTTTATTTACGCTTATTTTTTTCTTTGATGAAGTTAATGTATCAACTACTTTATCAAAGTCAATGATCTTAATTTTTTCTCTTTCCACACTTAAGACTGTTAGTCTACTTAGGCGATCTTGTCTCATCATTGATCGTAGATATGTGCAAAGTTATTTCAATTTACTGAACGAACGTTCACAGTTAAAAATTGATTAAAATTTGACTCTCAGGTTTGGAAAAACCTTCTCCATGCGAGATTATAAACATAAGAAGTTCTAATAGAGTTTTAAATTCAATTTCTTTTCTATTGCAGTTACATCTTGCAGGCACATATTTCTACATAGTTCTGTTCCAAATTCTGTGTTAAAAAATTCGCCCAGTTTTTTACAACTCTTTAAGATCGTTATCAACATTATCCTGGTTTAATAAATTGTTAAACTAAAATAATAAACTAATTTTGAATTTGTGGTGATAACTATGAAACAGTTTTTGGCGTTTCCATTGCATTTTTACGATGATTTGCTAGTAGTGGATGAAGTTTAAGTAAAGATGTTAAGTTTTTGAAGCGCTATAAATTTTCAAAGAAAAAGTTTTTGTATAATCCGATACTTCATACAATCTATGTTTGATGCCACATATTTTGCCACCGTTTTTTTTCCGGATGTTTACTTCTAATGATGCATCGATGCCCGTTTTGCTTTCTGTTTCTTTCCAAGTTGTAAATGATTTTTGATGATTACTTGTTGGTGAAAATAATAACCCAAATCCATTAATTTCTGTTCCTTCTTTGTCATTCCCGACCCGTCGAGAAAACCAAGATTTTGCCAGTAGATGATTAGCTGGTGTTGCTACTGAATTTAGAATAGCCTTGCTCTAAACCGTGGAACTTTTGGTGTATTGACCTCCCATCTTCAGAGTCTTGTATTTGTTGTGATCGCATAAAATTCTAATAACAGTAAGAGTGCAATCTGAATCTAAGTCTGATTTTACTTCTTCATTCTTCTTATCTTTTTTGCAATTTTTTTAATTAAATATGATTCTATTATTATTCTGGATTTTTAAGCTTTCTTTTCTTGCTCTAGTTTTCTTTTCTAATTCTGAATTCCGTTAAGTTATTTCCTTGCATGGACACGTAAAATGTAAAAAGGAGAACTCACTTTATTACAAATTGCAAACAATATAATAATAAATTTTGAATATTGTCTATCTTTTCAATTATTTTATTAAACATTGGGTTAGACCGCGTCGTAGTTAAACACTCAGACTTAGGCTTGGTCCTAGTCTCTTCTTGAGAGTCAAAACCAGAAGTAGAACTTTGCCGTATTGTCGTTCGTGAACACAAACAAACTAACGTTTCGCAAGACATTGCAGCTTGCATCTTCAGAGTGGTAAATGTTACTGAAAGAAAAAGTGTAAATGACAATGTTTATACCAATAGCGATTAGCGTGATTAACGGAGCTTATCTTTCTGTTACCACTTGACTGACTTTGTTATTACTCGTAGTAAGTGTTTGTGTCTTTTCCCAGAAGGTTGATATTTGTCTTAGAGCAGATAATACTGGTACCCAAGATTTGCTGAGTCTGAAACCGTCTTCTCGGTTCATATTACATGGATGTTTTTCTATTTCCACAGCTTTGCGGATTAGTTTGGGAAAGTAGAAAGGAGCTCTAGCCAACACTTTAGTTTGGTCAAAGTTCAGCGTGTGTCATTGGTTCCACACGTGTTCTGCCACTGCTGATTTAGTAACTCTGCGGTGTTTGCAGTTAGTTATATGTTCTTTTACTCTAACTTCAATAGAGCGTTCCGTTTGTCCTATATAACTTGATCCACACAAACAAAAAATTTTGTAAACTCCGGCATGTTTTAGAGCCCTTTGTTTATCTTTATCAGAGGTAAACCAGGTGTTCAGTGTATCCTTAGTCGTAAAGACAATTTTAATATTATGTTTCTTTAGCGCCCTGCTTATTTTGTCTGTCGAACCCATACAGTATGGTAAATAAGCAGTGCTAGTAGGAGGTGATAAGTCTTCTTTGACTTTTGGATTTATTGCTCTTTTTCATGCGTTTTGGATCCCTTTGAACCCGTATCCATTTTGTTGTAGGGACTCCAACAGTGTTTCCTTTTCCTTTTGTAGATTTTCATTATCTGACACACGTATAGCTCTTTTGGCTAAAGTATGCAAAACAGTATTCTTCTGTACTGGATGGTGGTGAGATTTGGCGTTTAAGTATCTATTAGTGTGCGTTTTCTTTCTATAAACGGAATGACCCAATTTTCCGTATTTTTTTTATCACCAAGAAAGGCTAGACTTCTGTTATGTTCTAACTCCATAGTAAATTTGATGCTATTATGTGCAGAGTTTAGATGTTGAAAGAACTGATTTAGTTTATCTTTGCCATGAGGCCATACAACAAACGTATCATCAACATATCTGAACTAATTTTTTGGTTTTCACTCAACATTTTTTATAATTTCAGTTTCAAAATATTGGGCAACGCCCAACACTCGACTTTCCTTCCTTATCGGACTAGCTAACTTGGCTGCATCAAAATTTTAAAATAAAAATCGTGAGCTGCACTAGTGCAATTCGTTTAAAAAAATTAAAAATATATCACTATCTTAAAAAATAAAGTGTTTACAAATAAAGAAAAAAGAACGTGGTGGATACGGAGATATTTGATTGATTTACTATATCAGACAAATCATGAAAAGAAATAATTATATTGCAATAATTATTAATTTAAAATATATTTCTCAGAAGTCAATCATACCAAAAAATAAAAATTTTCCGGAATTTTGTCTTGGACACTGGCGTCTCTCTGAGAGTGACGCCCGGAGCATTATAGACTCCCTTGCCCTTCTCTTTGCTACGCCACTGAGTGAAGTGTAACAATAGATCATATTTTATATCCCAATTATAATAAATTTTATATGTTATACAGAATGTCTAAAAATTAAAACCTATCAATTAAAAAATTTAAGTGGTTATAACTTTCTTAATTTAAATAGAATGCTATATTTTTTAATTTACCAGTAACTGCACTTTTTAATTACCTATCGAATAGTATAAGGATGCTCTATAGCTAAGTCTCTCCGTTTCTACACAATACGCCAAATAATCGTTTTTGGCGCTATTTGATGTTTTGTCAATAAGAATTCTGATGAATCAAGTTGCTTATTGTATTTAGAAATATTATCAGAATAATAATATATAATACAGAATATAACAGTAATAATGCTATCACATACCAACTCTAAATAATAAATAAAACCAGGGGATTGGAATAAATGGATTTTATAATTGGCTTCCTCCCCCTAAATCCCCGAAATTAATTACACCAAATTTCATGGAGAGACATAAAAAGAATTATTTACAATACGCCACCAAGAACACCACACCATATGAAAAGATGCATAAGAGACACTCTGGAAACTATAACCTCGCAAATATTGCCTAGAGTTAGCATTAGTTCTCAAAAAAAGATATGTATGTGTCTGGAAATGGACGGTCGACATTTTAAACATCTGTTATAAATATATTGCTTTTGTTTTATGTTATCGTTGGTATGTTATTATCATTACTGCTGCTATGTTGTAGTGGATTATAAATTACGTTCAAAGTTTCTAAACATTTGTAAAAATATTCTTCATTATTATTTTTATACTTGCTAACTATCTGATATTTCTAAACACAACAGGCAACTAAATTGATCAGAACTTTTATTTAAAAAACTTCGTTATACTATTTTAAACGTTTTGCTCTAGTTCTTTTCTTTTGTTTTGGTTAATACATTTGTGCATGCACTCTATGTTTTTTTCGTTCTCTACCGATATAGAACATGACTGATAGGGGACGAGAAAACACCGATGTAGAACATGATTTATAGGAAGCAGAAAAAGATTTGGAATATACTGAGAAACAGAAAAGTAGCAGTGACCAAAAAATTCGAAATAAACAGCATTACTTCAGAAAAATCGGAAACGTACGTAAGAGACTTATATGGAACACGAGCAGATGGCAATAAATATTACAAAGGCAACACCTAGCCAAAAGAAGATAACATAACACAGGAAAAATTACAGAAAGGCTTCTGGCTCAGATCAAATCGTTAACGAAATGTGTAACTACTTAAAATACGTTTTAGTACATTTCTGACTGTTCAATATGAAATTTTTTACTCGTAATCGCGTGGGGGTAAATATTGCAAAGGTTAATAAGGTTTTCGGCCGTAAGCGTTTGAAATCCGGATATGTGTAAACGCCATTCCTACGTTAAATTTAGTGCTAGTAGGGGTTTAAGAACAACACTCGGTTAAGGGGTAAATTTCTTTAAAGGGCAATTTTTCTCAATGCAGAACATAAACTTCTAAGAAGCCCGCTCGATGTAAATTTTCGTGTTAAATTTTTAAAGGAGATCTAATTAAGGTTGGTGATGAATTTTGTCCACTCGTGGTTGTGAGTTACCAATTCTGTTCTTTTTTTAGCTTATTTTTTGTTACTCTCGTGAGTATTCATTACTAAAGTTCTACAAATGGGGTTACTAAGTGATTTACCAATGTTAACACCAGAGGAATATCAATCGTCAGGGAGGCGGAATAAGCTCTATGTATACGATTTTTTAATATTATACTTCAAAGTATTTATACTTTAATTTTTAAACGTTGAGCGAAACTGGACTAAACGCTTGATTAAGGCCGTCGTTGCGGAATCGTAATCTAGCAGATTCGTCAGGGTTTGCTACAAGTAATTCTGGATTATTTGGTACATCAAAATTTCAAGTGTTAATCGTTTACTACAAGGTCAGCGAACACATGTTAACGTTGTTGGAAAATATCCCACTTTTCTATGTCATTTAAATTACTATTACTTCTTGATATCATTTAAATTAATATTACTTTTCTATGTTATTTAAATTACTATTACGATTCTATAATTTTTTGTAAGAAGATTCGGAAGTACGTTGCGCACGTTACGTGATTAGAATGGTTAATTAAACCAAATTTTTATCTGGTTTGTACGTCTGACGTCATTCGGTTTTGTGAGATTACTGTAAGAAAAATGCATTAGTGCGAATGCGGTTAAACAACTTTAGCGTTTGCGTTTGGTTTAATGATTTTCTTTTTTTACATATTTCAATCCAGGGTAATGTTTTAATTACATCCAAATCTACAATAAACTTTATCGATTTATATGATACTTGATTGTAATTTTAATTTAATTTGTATGATAACGTGTCATTATTTACTGGTTAGGTATTATATGTAAATAATTTATGTACTGATAATTAGGGGTGTACCGACCGACGACTAGATATTTAGTCCTGGACTTTGCTATGATATTTTGTCTTTTCTTCTTTTCTTTGTTATACACTGTCATGCAGTAGTAGTCTGGAATAAATCATAATAACTTTGATATAATCTTCTGTGGTTTCATTCTGAACGCACAATTAGACAGAGGAAGCTATGGCGCAGATTTTTTTTGTTTTTTTGTACTCGCAGTGAAAGGTGACGCAGGGCACCGACTCACCAGACGAAGTTGGGTACCAACAACTTGACCTACGACCATCTCCGACTTAAGCTAGTCAAACAGGTGAATTGACAAGCTTTATTAATTTTTTTTAAGATTTTCACAATTTATGCGTTACAAATGCTTAAGTACAGAGGACCTAAATTGGAAACAGCAATTACATTATTTAAAGTAAAATTATCTCGACCCAAAAAGTGCCTACTGATTGGACAGGATTACACTGACAATCTATAAAAAGGAATACAAAAACGTCCCGGAAAATTACAGAATGACATCTTTAATAACCGGCATAAGTAAGTATAAGCATAGCAAGTATAACAACGAAAATAACGAATAGAATAGAAATAAGTCAAGAACAACAAGGCTTTAGACAAAATAGATCGACAGTAGCCGTACTCTTCATCACACAAATGACTGAAAATTGATTGAATCGAATATAAAAAACTCCTGTTTTACAAATAGCCGACGTCTTAAATATACTCCAAGAACACAAGACACCCGTTTGAGCTCAATCGTGTTCAACCTTATTTTGGATAAATTAATTAATAGTGTAAAAAACTTGCTTGGAGAAGAATCGACAAAGGTGATGAAAAAGACGATTTACAGCGCCTACTATATCCGTTTCAAACAAGAGCAGAAAACCTTAATATCTGTAGAGAATCCAGCGTAATACCTCACTAGATATAAATTAGCTGTAAACCACAAACTCATTCCCCGGTGTATGCAATGTACGTACTTAAGAGTTAAGATAACGAGCTTCAAGGATTAACAGCAGTAATTCGGAACCCAAGTGAATCAAGTCTCAAGAAACTGTTGTTATTTGAGGGATCTCAGTTGGAGGAACAAATACAGTGTTGAACAGCCAAATGGAATCAATTCATGATGTTGGTTCCTGTTCCTGTACATATTTGTAGAAAATCCCGAAACTTAAATTGAAATTATAAATTGAAATTATTCAACGTGAAAATGTGACTATTACACCTCCCAATTTTTTAAATGGGATGTATAGGCTTGTAATATATCGTTTAAAAGTTGTCTTCATTCCCTATTCCGAAATGTTATCGTTTTTAAACTTATTGCAACAATTAACACAAACAAAAATAAAATTATCTGATTACCGAAATTTACTACAACACACTCAATACTTATTTCCCGTTTAGGCATTCATAATAAGAAAGCAAGCAAAAATCAAAATACTAAAACGTTCTAAAATTCAAGAGCTTTCTCTAAGTTGTTATCCATGTTTTAGAACGTATACCGAAAGATATGGAACATTCGAGAAGGATTTCCAAAATGTGTATAAATGCGGTTCAAACAAATCACAGGAGTTATTCCCGTAATGTGAAGCCGGCAGTATTAAGAAGATTATTCAAGTTTAAATAAATAGGCTATTAACGCGTGCGTTTGAGATAAAATATACGGAGTATAACTTTGTACGTGACTTTAAGGTAAACAAGTGTATGTGTTTAGATAAATAGAAGTTATCCGCGGACTTTATCTTCGTGTGAGTGATAGTGTTATACATAAATTATTGTAAGTGTTTTTAATAGATTTCATTAGTTCGGTTAGTTTAAACGTGTACATATTTTTTTAGTATAAATAATTAGTTTTAATAATAATAATCGTTACAATAGTATTCTTTTTAGATGGTATCAATCAAAAAGACATAAATAGTTACTATGTCAATGTTAGTTTTGTTGAAAACGCTTTAGCAAATGGAAGTTGCTCACTTATTTCATGAGAAATTTCCGGATATGCCTCTTATACCCCAAGAGACAATTTTTTGGGGCATGTAAGAAAGCAGCTGCTTATGCACTGAGCGATGATACCAAATTAGATGTGATGCTTGAGTTTAAGAAAAACCTACATACATCGGGTAGACAATTATCCGCAACATTTAATGTTAGCCATACATCGATTCTAAACATATTAAAAGAAAAGAAAATGCATCGACCCCTATAAAATGATACCAACTCAGGAGGTCATGGAAGACTATTTCGATAGCAGAACTCATTTTTGTAAACGAATGATGGAAATGTTGTCTAACAATATTATCCAATTAGAAGACGTTATGTTAAGTTCCAGCGAATAAAATATGGTTCCAGCAAGATTAAACACCGCCACATTTTCAACAATGTCCGTGAGTACGTCGACGCAATTTTTCCATATCGGTGGATAGGGAGGCGATTACTTAATCCTACGTTATTAGACTTTTTATGTGAACACTATTGTGTACAAAACTAAATCCCTTGATTTCAATGACTTAAGAGAACGAAAAACAGTAAAATCAAAGTTGGTATATACAGGGTGCGTATAAATTGACGAAAATGCTACACGCTGCGACGTTTTTAGTTCAATTCTGAATCAAAAATCCTAATGTTAAATTATTGTATTATGCTTCGTATGTATTCAGGAACCACTTTAAATAATTTGGCAACACTGTAAACTAGTGTACGACTGTAATACCTGACGTTGCTACTTTTTTTATTTCAATCTCCAAAAACATGTTAGTCGTCATTGGTAGCACGTTTTTAATTCTACACATGACGCAAGACATGATTTCCTCTTCAATTTATTTAATGTCAGAATAATACGTAAGTACATACAATACAATTAATAATGACACTAACCCCTACTAAATTGTTTGAATTAAAATCCATCTGTTTCTGCGCATTGTTGCAACCTTCGAGATATTGTCTGTATTACTCGTTCAAGTCTTTCTGGTGTAAATTCTAATACCGTTGCGTTAATTCTTTCTGTAACTTGGTCAGCGTCTTGAGGAGGAGTTGCATACACTCTCTATTTAATAAATCCCCAAACAAAAAAGTTGATATTGGGAGATCTCGCAAGCCATAGGATGGGACCACCGCGACCAATCCATCTATTCGGCAAGTGTTCATCCAACTACCCTCTTACATTACGCTCAAAGTGAGCATGAGCTCTATCGTGCATGTAAATCATGTTTCTCGAAGTCGTTGATTCAGTCTTCGAAATGTATTTCTTCTAGGTTGTCTTTGGTTTGGAAAACGTATGCCATACTCGTTTACGGCCGCGTTAGCATTTTCCTGGCAAAAACCGTACATATCAGCATATTCAATAAATGTAAAAGCGATTATGAGTGAACAAAGCAATAACAAAAACGGAAAAAACACAGAGTCACAAGAACTAATTAGAAGTGCACAATAGATCACGAAAAAAAACAATTGTCATACAAAAATGAAACAAAAAAGTCGAATTGGATACCTAGATGTCAAAATTTGACAGATGATGCTTCTGATTGAAATCTGTTGAAATTGCATTAGAATGGAAAGTTTGTTTTACAATATTGCCAAATGTGTTTTTTGTAAAAATAAGTTAATAAAGAAATGTTTAAAACAAACTTTAAAGTCAAACAAGAAATCGTTAGGAAAACAAAAGTAGCAAAATTCTTTTTTCTGCATAATTTTATGTTTCAAGGTCTCTTGAATCAGAAAAATGTATTTTTGACGAAAAAAATTGGGTGTCTGTGTGTCTGATGTGTGTGTGTAACGATGCACCCACGATAACTCTCGAATCAGAAGTCCTACTAACTTAAAATTTGGTATGGAGCTGGCCTTTTGTACTCTCTCGGTTCTATCAAAAGATGGGTATGATAAAAAAACCGGAAGTGTATGTATCCGCCATTTTTAACAGTTTTTCTTGTATAATTTTGTACGTATGTAAATTATTCAAATTTTTTTTACAGTTTCTTATAGAGATAATTTTTCCTAACAATTTATTCAAATCAAAAAAAATTTTAGCATTAACAGTTTATTAGATATTTGATCTATAATTTAAAGTGAATTCTATATATAATCTAGGTTCGAATCCTGCCTGCAGCATTTTTTTTAAGAAATAAATCCATATCTTGAAGGGAAAGCAAAATCGTTAAAAATAACAATGTTTCTCTACATTCTTTTGACTTATTTATACATGGAGTGCTGCATCTTCCTTACATTATCTTTGGATAATTATTTTTACAGTTTCTTCTACAGATAATTTTTCCTAACAACTTATTCAAATAAAAAAATTTCTAGCATTAACAGTTTATTAGATACTTTATTTATAATTTAAAATAAATTCACAAATATAATATAGATTCGAATCCTGCGTGTGACGATTTTGTCGAATGTTTAAACGGCAATTGTGAACTAATTAGGACAGCTAGAAGAGTGCAGTTTTTTTTTAATATTAAGGTAATGAGCTTTTCTGTGGTTTTGTAAATTTAATGAAAAAGCTTTTTAAACCATAAAAAAGTGCTTTTAATGCAAATTTTTTAAAGAAAATTTCGAAAATTTGGTCAAATGCTTACTAACTAGGACAACTACAAGAGTTCAATTTTTTTAATAGCAACATAATGAGCTTTTCTAAACGTTTTGTAAAAAAAGTTTAACAAAAAAGCATTGTGAACCAGAAAAAAGTGCTTTTAAGGGAAATTTTTTTAAGAAAATAGTTCGAAAGTTTTGTCTAATGTTTAAACGGCAATTACGGACTAATTAAGACGGCTAGACGAATGTAATTTTTTTAATAGCAAGGTAATGAGCTTTTCTAAACGTTTCGTAAAAAAAAGTTTAATAAAAAAACTTTGTAAACCATAAAAACAAGTGCCTTCAATGCAAATTTTTTGAAGAAAATTTTGTCAAATGTTTAAACGGCAATTGCGAACTAATTAAGACGGCTAGACGAGTGCAATTTTTTTAATAGCAAGGTAATGAGCTTTTCTAACTGTTTCGTAAAAAAAGTTTGATAAAAAACTTTGTAAACCATAAAAAAAAGTGCTTTCAATGCAAATTTTTTGAAGAAAATTTTTCAAAAATTTTGTCAAATGTTTTAACGGCAATTGCGAACTAATTAAGACGGCTAGACGAGTGCAATTTTTTTAATAGCAAGGTAATGAGCTTTTCTAAACGATTCGTAAAAAAATCAAAAAGCTTTATAAATCATAAAAAAGTGCTTTTAATAAAAAAAAATTTCAAGATTTTTCAAAAATTTTGTCAAATGTCTTGTTAAAAAAACTGCATTCTTCTAGCTGTTTTAGTAAGTCCGTAAATGTCGTTTCAACATTTGACAAAATTTTCTTCAAAAAATTTGCATGTACAAAATTTTTTCACAAAACGTTTAGAAAAGATCATTATCTTGCTATTAAAATACCTGCACTCTTCTAACTGTCCTAGTTAGTCCGTAATTGCAGTTTAAACATTTGACAAAATTTTCGAAAAATTTTCTTTAAAAATTTGGATTAAAAGCACTTTTTTTAATGGTTCATAAGGCATTTTTGTCATTTTTTTGTATAAAACGTTTAAAAAAGATTATCTTGCTATTAAAGAAAAATTTTTAATAGCAGCTATCTTTACTAACAGACATCGAAACGAAAAGTCCGAACTTGGAGAATCTCGTGAAGACGTATGAAGCATATGATACAACATTTTACCATTAAGATTTTCGATTCAGAATTAAACGAAGAATGTCGTAGCTGTAGTCAATTTATACACACCGTGTATAAAGGAGCCGTGGAAACTCGAGCGGATACAACAAAAGCGAAGAACATGATGAGGACAGCAGAAATGAAGACATTAAAAGCTTGAGACGTCAGATAAGAAGCAAAGTTATAAAAGAAGTTCTTTAAATTCCAGGTATAGTGCAGTTTACGAGACCGAAACGACGATAATGGAGAAACCACGTCGACAGAATTACAGAAGATCGATGTGCAAAATGGATAACGGAGGAAAAACCGAGTTCAAGGAGTTGAACGTGATTTAGAAGAGTAGAAGAAACAGGACTAGATGTTAGGAAAGGAGACAAAATAAGAACCAATTTTGAACATTTCTCAGGAATTTGCAGATGCCGATTTGTTCTTTTATTCCTTTTTTTAGGTTCTCTTCGTACTTTGGCTCATTCTGTTTACATCGCCTTGGTTTTTTGAAAGTTATCGATTCTACATTTTATTGTGATATGACTATTTGCGGTTAATTTAAACTTGTACAGGGTTCAAAGAAAAGCGTCTTAATTTTCCGAAATAATGTCTGCATTATCTCCATAGCACATTAGTTTAATTATTTTTGTTACTGATGTTGTATTTGTTGTCGGCAGTTTTAAGGTTATTCATTTTTCTTGAGTGAAACTGTACTAAAGCTCTCTTTTTACTTGCTTATTTTGCAGCTAGGGTTTCTTTATTTTGGCTTCGGTTTTTATTGTTTTTGTGTCGAGTTTCTTGATGGTTGATATTATTCCGTTGTGAATCTTTCTTTTCTTTAGTAGTTTTAGTACATCTATTAACCTCACCCCTTCACGGACATGGATGTGGTATTAAAAACACACAAAAACAGCTTTTATTGGTGTAGAGTAAGTATTTTTATTTTCTTTCGAACTAAGCATTTGCACTTTTTTTATAGAACAATGTTTTGTTTATGAAAATAAGTACCATTAAAAACGAAGAAAATTGCTTATTAAACAAAGTCATACTTAAATATGATTACAATTTTTTAGAACGTTGCTAGAATTCTTTACTATATTTTTTACGTTATTTTTAAAGTTTGCCTATTTTATAGTTACTCGAATATAGAAAGATATATTATTAGCGCAAAACAATGCAAAATTTCTCATCAAAAAATTAAAAAACCAAATCAAAAAAATTAGATATACATTACAATTTCCAAAAACAAATTAAAAACCGTGCACTCACTAATCCAATAAATAAAAAAACCGTGTCATTTTAGGGTGTTTAAATTTGGAGTTAACATTTTCGTATTCAAAATAATTGGTACTTGAAACCATTTTAAGGGGCATAAACCGCATTTAATTAAACGTCGAAATTTGATTACCATCAAGTTATCCGATTATCAAAACAAACACATCTTTTGGATGGTAATTAAAGTAAGATTTTCTTGAAATTATTCCTTTTTGGCAATACTGATTAAACATAACCAGTAATTAATTTTTATTTACTGGCTATAAATTAAAAATTAAATACTTATTTCAATGCAAAACTGTAAATTTAAAAGCTTAAAGATTTTAATGGTTGCAATCAACGATGCTGATTAAAATTGCAAAGACACAAAAGCTTGATTATTTCACTAATAATAATGTTTACAAAATTGCATAAACAAAAAAACTCACCTTAGAAAATTATTTTTTTTTTGGAAATGTTAGAGCACAAAAAATTAAACACGATCACATGTTGACACCGACGTATTTAACGCGATGAAGACTTGTAGCGCGTTTGAAGACAATTGAGGGAATGAGTTTAAGATCCTAAACCGAACACCAATACTGCACTCTTCTTTTTTATATCAGGAAGAGTGTTTAAGATGAAGTCTTTTCGGTTTCGTACACTATAAATTGTAACGCTTCTCGATATCTACTTAAAGCTCTTCATCCGCACATGTCAAACGATACCAATTTGTAATACGGATTGGGTGCAAAAAAAGTAGTTCACTAATTAATTATTGATGTTGGTGTCAAAAATTCTAGTAAAATCAACTTGGAGCATCTCAATTTTTTTTTGTTGAACAATACCACGACCTCGACATGCTTAAAATCCCACGCCAAAAGGGGCGTTCAGTATTGGTAATAATACCAGACAGGGAGTATTAAATTGGTGGGAAAATACATCTTGTATCTTATATAATAGCCGGGATATATTTTGAAGACTAAAGATTGTACGAAACAAGCTATAAGTACATATATGTGTCAAATTATCTCAATTTTCTTCACAAAATGCTTTTTCGTGTACCAAATAAATACGACTGGTTTATACTAAAACAACTCACGATTTTATAGTTTTAAATTGCGGTTAAAAATGTCGTTTTGTATACATATTTAATTTTACTCGCTTTCACAAATGCATGAAGACGATTCTCATCGTGAAAAAATATGTGCGTGCGTAATAGTAATAATTACATTTAAAGGTTATTATTTTCTCATAAAACAAAATCGGAAAGTAAACACCGCGTACTTGAAAGTTTTTGCCTTGTCTTTAATCAATCGCTTTCACAATTATTTATTTTTTCTGACATATACATCATCATGTATTTAATGATCTAATTCGCAAGAAAATAGTGTCTTCGACACTGACTTTCAACAATTACTACTACATTGCAATTATTTTCATTGGGGACTTAATAAAAGTAAAAGATAATTTATGATTTTTTTAGGAAAGACATGGTCGTAAAAAGATCAATTTAAATATGCAATAAAATATTTATGTAAAAATATTTTTTGACAAAGTACACTAGAGCGATCCGGACTAATTTGGGGATTCGTATTATTGAAAATTATCTATTCTGATAATTTTTACATGCTATGTAAATGTCTACAGAAACCTAATTGTTTTTTAAGAAATTAAATTATAGACGAATCCACCTCACAGCAACATTTAAGCACCGAAATGCTTTAGAATTCCAATTTTTAACTCTTTGGTACCATATAACAACAATCACTTGTATTTATTTTTTAGCGAAATTGATGACTGATTTAATTAAATTGGCTGCTGTTGTCCATGGCGTTGGAGTTAAGGACGACTCCGTTCCACTTTTTTTTGCCCGAAGAAGTGACACTCACTACGTTGCACAAGGCGTTGCCATAAAAAAAACAACTGAGTGGTTTATTTGCACCTCCTAAAGAAGAACCTTACAACAGCAAACTTAATTACATTCAAAAGTAAAGGAGGACAAAAACAACATTGATGGCATTTGATTATTTTCAGCATGAAACAATAGTTAAAATATAATTACACCCTGATTTGAGTGAAATGAATTTCGGGTTCTTCGAATTGATACAGTTGCGGTTACACGTTTTTACTGATTTTATAACCCAGTGTAATGTTTCTACATTTTGATATTAAAGATTTGCTAGAAAGTCCTTTCTAATCCTATCCGATTTTATTAGTGTATTAGTCCAAGTACTGTCATTATATATCATTTTTTCACAATCAGAAATAATAATTAAACTTGTACTGATTTACTTATAATATTCAACTTTATTGGCGTTTTGTTTAACGCTAAGTGACGTTTCGCAATACATGTTGTTTAACTTGATTTGAATTGCTTAATTGCTTACAAATTAATTCGTGTTTCCCCTATTTACAATTACTACATTACATTCTATTTACCTTTTTGCATTTTATTTTATTATCCCTTCTCTCCTCTTAACTTTTTCCTCCTTCTCTATACTTTTTCCATCCACTCCGCTCCTTTTCCGTTTTTTTCTAAGATTTCCTCTAGTTTCATAACTTTTCTGAACTCTGTATTTATCCCTCATGTGGTTAAGGTCCTCCGTCTCTTCTGCACATCTTTTCTTCTTCTTTTTTCCAGTATTTGTTACCTAACTCTTTGTTCCCACATCTGAACTGTGCTATCATTTTTCTTTCTTGTAGCTTGTATTCCCTGTAACCTTTGAATATTCCGTCATCCCTTCCCTCTTGATATCTTTATAATTTTTATTACATCTGCCCTCTTTTATCCTTGTCCATCTTTCTTGTTTTTCGATGTCTCTATCTCTCCTTATTATTTCTTTCCCTACCCCTACTCCCTCTTCTCTTAATCTCTCCACTTCTTCTCTCGCGTACCCGTTTCTTTAGTAATAGTCTTCTCTGCTCTCCTGTCCCTACTTCACTTTTTCTCCCTTTATCTCTTTCCAATATTCTTGCAGTATTTTGCATTCTGTTCTTTCCCTCAGTTCTTCCTCGTATTTTATGGCCCTTTTTCCTGTCTCTACTCTTATTTTTGCTACCTGTACCTCCTCTCTCACAACATACTCCGATGTATCTCTGCCCAGTCCCAATACCAATGTCCAGTATTTTTCCTGTATCCCTTCTATCCCCCTCCACTCCTTCCACCCCCATATTTCCGCCCCATACATCACCATACCCTTCATTAACTTTTCGAACAACAGCTTTCATTTTTCTATGTCTATCTCGAATACCCTTTCCCCCACCCCCACACTTGTCCTATTAACCTGTTTCCTTTCCTCACTCTTTCCTTTATGTTATCCCCCTTCTTATCATGCTGCTTCATCGTGTAACCCAGGTAAGTAAATTCCTTCACTTGTTGCACTTCCTTCTTTTCTAAATACCATTATTTTTGTTTTCTCCGTGTTTACTTCCATTTCTTTTTTTTTTCATGTATCTTTCTAGTGTTTTCATCAACTCTTTCATTTCTTTTTCTTTCTTAGCCACCAACACTATCTCATCCGCATACGCCAACGACCATACCTTTGCTTTCCCTACTACTATCCCTCCTGTCTGTTATCCTCTCATTGTCTCCTCCAAATCTCCCGTATATACTGTAAACAGGCTTATGCTCAGTAGGCATCCCTGTCTCAACCCTCTCTTTGTAATGAATTTCTCGTTCTCTTCCCTATTCAATTTGACCTTGCTCCTCGTTTTTTCGTAGATTTCATCCATTCTTTCTATTAAACATTTATTGATTTTTTTTCATCATGTATTCTCACAGTTTTTCCATGTTCACTCTGTAAAAAAGCGGCTTTTAGATGTACGAATAGTGCCACCATTTCCCACCTTTTTTTTCTAGCTTTCTATTCGCCAAGTGTTTCGGTATATATGTTTTCTATCACTCTTCTTCTTTTTCTGAATCCCGCTTGTCCGTCTTGTACCAAACCTTTTTCCTCTCATTTGTCATTACAAAATTTATTATTGATTCTCCTTTTCCTCCTATGTACGTATGCTCCCCCATTCCTTCTTTATCTCTGTTCCCATTCATTATTTCCCACCCTTTTTTGTTGCACATTTCCAGCAGTTCTTCTTCCTTTTTATTTATCATTTTGTCCTCTTTTTGTCTCTTTCCCGTCCCTTTCCTTTCTTGTATTCCCTCTTCTTCCTCTATTCTTGCGTTGAAGTCCCCTCCTACTATTATCAATCCCTCCTCCCTCTCTTCTATTATCTTTTCTATAATTTTCTTTGTCTCTTTCATTCTACTGCTATAAACAGTCACTATTTTTATTTTTCCCCGCTGTATGTTCCTTTCTGCAACTCAACCATTTTTTTCTTATTTCCGTTATTATACCCCCTTTGCTCTCCCTTTGCTGTTCTCTCTTTCTGCATGTTGCACCACCCACTCAAATTCCTCCGGCAACTCTTTTTCCCACCACTCCCATTCTTTTTCTTCCATCCATGTCTCCTGTAATCCCACTACACCTTGTTTTTTGATGTACTTTCAAAAATCCTGTTCCTTGTTCTTTATTCCCGCTACGTTCCAAAACAATACTCTCAGCTCACTCACCTTCCCCTGTGCTTCGTCCTTACTTTTTTTTCCTCCTTTTTCTTTTCCCTTTCCATCACTCATGATGCCTTTTCTTTGCCATTTTGTCAACCTTTTTTTCGTTTATCGCCCCCTCTTCGCCCTTTAGTTTTTTTCCCTTTGAGTACCTATTATCTCTCCCCTTTCTCTACTCAGACCCCTATCTTTGTCGTTCCATATATATCTTCCTCCGTCCATCTCCACTTTCCTGTATCTTACCCATACTCTTTTTCCTTCCGCTCTTTTTTCCACCGCTATGTTCATTATTTTCCTTTGTACTCTTCTTTCTTTCCATGTCAAATCGTGACTTATATATATTCTTGTATTCCTTAATTTCTTTTTCTCCGCCATCACGTTTTGCTTTTCCTCCCATCCTCCCATTTCCGACACAACCATCTTATTTTTCTTCTCTTTGCTTATTACTAAAGAGCGGAAGTTGTGGCATTTGCAATTTTTTGCAATTTTGGGTGTTATTGCAATTTTCAACAATAATGCAAATTTTTTGCAATTTAATAAAAAAATTAAATTACAACTAAATTCTACATTTAGACGTATTTTAACTTTAAGTTTTTTCCCGGGTTTCTTGGTAACAACGGTAATAAAGAGCACAATTTTGGACTTCCATTGTAGTTATTTTTTTTAAATAAATAAATTAGCAATACGTAGTGTACGTTTCGATTGCTAGAGTATCTGCAATAGTCATCAGGTGAATACTACTGATTCTACAATAATTGAATATACACTATGTTTCGAGAAATAAATAAAAACAATGGAACTCCAGGATTGTGCTGTTTTATCAAATGCAACATTGTCTAACTCATTTAAACGAACGGTGGTAAAATCATAATCACCTGATCTTAAAATTTTGTTATGCTTTTAATGCGTGTTACCATATCGTAACTTACAAATGAGATATTATATTATTTATCGACATTTTTAATTTTCAATTCTATAAAGTTTTTGATAGTTTTGAGACGTTTTGCACTAATTAAGATGCTGCATACTGCATCAATTACAAGTAAATACGTAAATTAAAACATATAGCACTAACAGTGAAATTTATGTAAATGATGGGAAAATAATCTATACGAGTACAAAACAAATACACCAATTGATTTCATTTGATTATCCTTTATACTGCAATTTTCCTAGTTTTTAATGCAATTTTGGAAAATGTTATATGCAATTTATGGCGCAATTTTTTAAGATTTTTACTGCCACAACTTCCGCTCTTAACTTATTACTGTCACTTTTTTCACTTCTGCTTTCACATTTAATTTTTCTTCCAGTATCAATGCTAAATCTTTTTGTGCTTCTTCACTTTTTCACCCCTTTATTACAATATTATTCTTCCTTTTCCATCTTTCCTCATCTTCCGCTTTTTTCTCCAGTTTTTCTATTCTCTCCACCAGTTCCTCTTTTTCAATCTTCCACTTTTTTCCTTTTCTCCTATTTCTTTTTCATTTCTTTGATTTTTTGCCTTATTCCTTGCATATTTTCATCCATCTGTTTCATCATTTCTCTCATTAATTTTTTAACTCCTTCATTTTTTCCTTTTTCCTTCTGTTCTTGAGGTTTTCCTTCGATTTTTTCCGTTATCTTTTTAATGTCCGGTGATTTTATTGTTTTCTTTCCTCTTTCAAATATTTTATGTCTTTCCTTTTCTTCTTCCTCACTCTCTCTCTCTCTCTTTTATTTATTCCTTTTTCTTTTGTTATTCCTCCTTACCTTCTTTTCTTGCTTTTTCTTGTTTTAAAACGTCCCACTTGTAGTGATTTCGCTATAATTTCGATTTAAATGTAATAATTTCTGTTTAAGTATGAAGTTATCTTTTATCGCTGACCTTCTCGATTATACTGTTTATTCGCCTTAATCTCACTTGTTCGTCACATTTTTATACTTTTCCACCACGGTTCTTTATTTTTTACTTAATTTATTTATTTATTTATTTACACCCTTTCTCCGTTACCCACCCCTTTTTTTCTCTTTCTTCCCTGTTACTACCAAAAATTCCATTCCTTCGCTCACTATCTTCTCCAACTTCTACACTCGTATTTCACTTTTACGTTTTCTTAAATACGACCTTCTACATCGAAAGGTATCGCACAAATCCCGTTTCGCATTACATAATGTAACACATTTTAAAATTAACAATTTACACGTAATTTAAAACTAATTTTTACTAAACTTAATTTTTAATTTAATTAACACTAATAAAATGTAACGATATTTACGAAAAACATCTTACAAGTAATTTATACAGGGTGTATCTGATTAACGTGTTGTTATTCTAGTAGGTAAAATTAGAACATAAATACAGGCAAAAAAATGTCTAAATAAAAGTTCCAATAAAACATTTTAAGAAATCAAAATTTTTAGCAAAATAAATAGTAAATTACGGACCTGTAGCCTCCTAAGATCGTTGATACCACGAATAAAAATAAATTGTTCTAAGAAGTGCGAATTTCTCGGCGACACCAAAAATAAATACAAATTAATGTTATCGGATTACTGTGTTAAATGAAGTTGCTATTCTGCACATTCTTTTCAAGTACACTGATAAAACGCAAACGTCTAAACTTAAATAATTGCACATTCTGTCTAATTCAATTGCATTTGCGGCTGCAACAAATCAATTTTGCATCTTTTGTCTATTATTTACTTCACTTTTCACATAGCTGCAGAAAAAAGTCTAAAAAATTAATATCTGGCCTACGAGCTGATCAGTATCTAGTGTTTCTTCTAAAAGTGCAAAAAATGAGCAAGACCATAACAGCCACCCGAGAGTGTGGCCGCTGTAGTCACGGTCACAACGGCCACCTTGACCATAACAGCCACCTACCAACTTTAACCACAACGGCCACCGTGACCACGCGTTGGCAGTCAATTTTCAGATTGGTGGCCGTTGTGGCTGCGGTGGCGGTTGTAGTTATGAAGACAGGTGGCCGTTGTTGTCACGGTGGCTGTTATGGTCAAAAGTTGCAAGTAGCCGTTGTAATCATGGTGGCCGTTGTGGTTAAAGTTTGTAGGTGGCCGTTGTGGTTAAAGTTTGTGGTGGCCGTTATGGTACCCGAAAATTCAGCACTCCATTTCGTTTAAAACAACAATATGAAAATAATATTTTAGCACTACAGTCAGGGTCAAAAGCTTCTTGTTGCTCCAACCACTCACAAGACTCAAGTCGCGGTTCAAAATCAACGTACATGGGTACAAATAATAATTCCTTAGAACACGATTTAGCGTGCTATGGAACAAGTTAGCTGCGCGACCTATTTCTCTAGTGCTACTTCGTGTCCGATCTTCTACAGTTTACAATATCTGCACATACATTGGAAAAACAAATATTAAAGTTTTGATTTTATTGAAAAGATTTATTCTTCTTTCGTTGCTAATACATGGGGTGGTCTTTCTCGACCACGACTTTCGTAGGTAAAAATAACACCTCCAGTTTCTCAAAGTCCTTGCACACACGCCAAAATAAAGTTTATTGCAGGAACTGTCTATTAGGATGTCGCTCAATTCACAATCTACGTGTGGTGTGAAGCACGGTTACACTAATCACTTAGAATCAATTAAAGAAATCCGTTAAAAAATTGAGTCTCAATAAGCTGAATTTTGTATTTAATATCTCAAGTTTCGTTTTGGTTACAACCAAAAATAAACGTGATCGTATACAATAAATTACATGTTGTTAAGTTAGATCAGTAATAATGCTAAGAAATAAACGTTACTATCTGCTTTAATTATTTTATTAACAATTGATTTTGTAGACTATGGAAAATTAGACAAAACAATAATTAACACAATACATCAGTACGTTTCACAGATCTTAAACCCATCATTTATCGCATAGTTACAATAAACAAACAATTTCCATTTGTTTAGATAGTTCTGAAAATCAGCCTCAAAACTTTAATTGCAAATATCTCAAAACCGGGCCACTTTAGACCAAATCTTTAAAGGAAAAATATTAATTTAACGCCACAAGGAAACTACTCATTGAATTTGTAGTATTTGAGATACATCTTGTATATGATTATTATTCGATATTTATTAACACTGTTGCACTTTGGTTTATCTTATCATTATGTATCGTTTTTATAGTTATTTTTTTCTGACGAGTGTAAATACAATTTTGTATAATGAACACAGATAAATAAACAATAAACAATAAAACAATAAACAATAAACTAATATTTGTTTATATTAACAACACTTTCACTTACGACGATGTATTTATTTCACTGGGCACCCGCATTTAACACTATTTATTTAGACCGATTCTTTACACTTCGGGCTTCTTACCAGACTAAATTAACCCTCGTTCAAACACTTTTTATATTTTTGATTTATCCGCTTCGAGAACATTCCGGTGATCACTTTGAATCATCTTAAATGATCTCGAAGTTTCTATGAGTTTCACTGTTGCCGTCTTAAGACCATTGTGTCTTAGAACAAGAATCTAGACGCGGCACCGATAGAAAACTTCGTGGCAATAGCGGCAATTTTCATGATGTTCTACTTAAATGTAACTGCAGACCAACACTTCAACGTCTGTTTCTCGGAAGACGACCTCTAACATATTTCAAACTGTTCTCCAATCCAGTTGATCTAAACCGCAATTGGGTACTGCCAATTTCTTAATGTTGTGAAACTCCATTCCTCTCTTGAAATTCCATAATGCTCGCCACAAATTTTCGTATAACGGCTTTGCACGTGAGTACTTCTTGGTAACCAGATAGAAAATGACACGCCGGTTGCTGTGTGTGTCTGAAACAGGTCTTGTTGCTCGTCGGCTGTAACTCCAAACCTAGGCTTTCTAGAAACTTTGTGCATGATCATAAACTTATTGAAGTTCATTCTATCGACTTGATTTTTGGTTCTGCCCTGGTTATTACCCTAGTTCGGATTTGGTCTTGGGTAACGTTGTTATCGCCAGCAAACGGGGATAGACAATTAATGTGGATCACTTTTGGTTTTTGGATACGACATCAATACGCTGCAAAACTTTATAAGGACCTTCCCATTACATCTGCAGTTTCAGCCAAAAGCCACGTCTTCTTTGAGGATTACATAACCATACCATGTCGCCCGGTTGGAACCCATCGTTTTGTGCTTTGACGTCATATCTGATCTTCATTCTGTCGCCGGCAATTTGCGTGTTTTTACCGACCGCCACATGTTCTTCGTCTAACCTCCTCATCAGTTTTCGGACGTAGTCTTCTTTCGTAATTTCTTCTTCTGTGCTTTCTTGAACATATGATCGTTATGCCATTAAAAAACGGTGCGATTACTGATTGCAATATCTTTGGTGTTTGGACACTACTTTGACTAAGTACTTTCCAATTGTTTTATTTATCCGTTTAACCATGTCATCACAATGAGGATGAAAGGCGTCGTCAAATTTTGTTAATTCCCAACAGTCGGTAAACTTTGTTAAGCAACGCAAATAAACTAGGCATTTCTACCAAGACAGTCCTCGCAAGATAGTCTCCATCAAACCCTCGAACGTTGATAGAACGTTACACAAGCCGAATAACAATAAACTACCACAAACCAGTTCTAATCGTAAACGCTGTCTTTTCACCGTTATTTTGGGTTCTAATTGCACTTGCCAATAACCACTCTTTAAATCTAACTTGGAAAACCACTGGGATCTTGATTCTCGAAAATATCAGCAATTCTGGATAATGGATTACTGTCCTTTTGTTGTCACATCGTTAAGCTATTTGTAGTCTACTTATTTGCCGAGTATACCGTTTTCCAAATCAGTGGTCACTTTTACTTGTCCATGAGTAGGTATTTCTTCGTCTGTCGTCGTTCGAAGTCGTAGTGTTACTAGTGATGTTTTCTGAATTTTCATTAACATGTCAGGATGAGTGATGGTCATTGTCACTCTCGTGTCAACCAGTAACTGAACACTTCGTCCATTACCATCGAGATAAATGCTGTGCAATTACTCTATAGACGATGCCATTGGAATAGTAATCTCCGGTATATGACTCGTTCCAGGTTTTCGAGCGCTTTTTTGTCCTTTTCTTAGGTTTAGCACGGTGTTGTCGCACGTGTCCCTTTTTTCCGTAGTTTAAAGTCGTCACTCCTCTTTCTCGAAGCATTTGTCGCCCTATTTCTTCGATGCTTTCTAGTGTCTGCGCGATTATTTCTGCATCACAGCGGAGTTTATGACCGTCTCGGCGCGATGCTTGTTTTGCTGCTTTAAACTTCAAGGCATGCGCTAAAGCTTTATCCAGCGTCTTAAGCCAAGCTAGTTGTATAGTCAACTGCGTTTCGTTGTCTTGAAACGTAAGTTGGAACAAATTTTTATACACGTAACTAATTTATAGTTAAACTAACTTTTAAAATGTAAAGACCCAAGCAACACATTGATATAAAAAACGTTCAAATGTCTGGCTGATAAACGTTTATTAAAACGTTTTAAACATGTAATAAACGTTTATTAGACGGACATTCGAACGTATTTTATACCGATGGGTTGCTTGGGATATTTCAGAAAAACAACTTTCAAGTAATTTATATATTTATATATGACTATCACTTGATATTTATTAGCACTTTGGTTTATCTTAAACTGGTATTTCTTTATGTTAACTTACACGACGTTGTATTTATTTTTATCTGCCACTCGCGTTAAACACTATTTATTTAAACTACTTCTTTACACTTCTCACTTCTGACTAGATTAAATTAAACCTCCTTCAAGAACATTCCCATAATCACCTCGAGTCATTTTGAATGATAGTAAAGTTTCTATGCGTTTGAATAATTTTTCAGCTACTGTAGTGTATTGTTTAATCTTATTTTTGGTCTTACGCTAACAGCATTGGAGTCGCTGAAAATTTAACATGCTGCCATCAGCAGTTATCACTCATAAACTTATTACTTCGTCTTGGCTGCGGTAGTTGTTCCTTATTTTTTTTTCTATTTTTTTGCATGTGACAAATTGGGATTGAGTGTATCTAAGTTTTGAAGTTCTCTGTGCTTAAATCAATTGCATCGATTTTTTGTGTATAAAAACGTAGAGATACATTCGCAGAAACATTTTTTTTTATAAACACATACATCCTACATCACCCAATTCAGATGTATTAAAATTTAGTACAATTTATTTATTGAAATTGCACACTATGGGCAAAGTTCATCACTTGTTCAATCATATTCTGCTCAATTTTTAGTTTGCAATGTAATTGATTTTAGATATTGTTAGTGATTTTGTTGACACCGTCAAGTATCTCCGGCCTCCCCGATAAGTGTCTGCTGTATTCTGTTTGCTATACTTTTCCAAAAACTTACGCAATACTCAATTTTTTAATTTTGCAAACCGTATGTCGGTATTAATAAGTTGTACACAATTCTTCAGTAAATTCTGAACGTTTCGGACCGGTTTCCGAGAATGTCGTAATTAGGTAATTTTTGAAGGTGTTGATTTCTCATTCAGCGGAACTTGAAGATGTTGATGAATTGTTTTCTATAAGATTAGCTGCTTGTCTGCTGCTGATACTTGTTTCAAGTACACGTTCAGAATATTGGGATTTAGCTGTATTATTGTTGTTATTAATATTTAGTAAAGTAGACTCGGGTTTTGAAAAAAAATGGATAATTTTGACATGGTTTTCCAGTTCTTCCTCTCTTTTTGTTTTATTTAGCAAATTTTGGTATTCAGACATTTTCTTTTTTTTCTGACATCCTGTATACTGTAAAGAAATTAATACGTAAGTAAACAAATTGACAAATTATTCATGAAACATAGAAATGTTTCGACGTCTCAAATTCAAACTCGAAAGTATTTTCTCAACATTATTTATTTCAAGTTATTTCAAATTTTATAAATTTTCTAAATAGTAATATTAGTGCTTATCATTTATTCTGTTTGAATTAACTTCAATTAACAATGATATTTATATAATCAAATATAAAAAGATTTTTGAGATGAAGGTTTTTGGCTTTTAATGTTTTAATAAATCTAAAATAAAAAATTAATTTTAGATGAACTCAACTTAATTCACAACACAAAACACATCACTATAAATCCTGTAAAACTACAAACAACTAAAGTTTCAAAAGCAGATATCTTTTACCCCATGCACCTTTTCACTTCGCTAAGATAATTATCGATCGGGCATCAGACAACAAATGAAATCGCGACCGATGCAGCGCTTAAATATATAAAGTTTCGTACATTGCAAGCTCAGACAGGAAAAAAACGCTTGTTCGCTCGTTGGCTCGTTGCAAGCCAAATTTCAAGCTCATACATGAATAAAATCAGATTTGTTTGAGTTCACACAATTCATGTTATCATGTTACGTATTACGCATTTGATCGGATAAATGCTATTATTGCGTACTCTTATTTGGAAAATATATTATTTTTGAGAAGTAATTATAAAATAACCAAATAAAAAAACAATGTAATAGCTAGCAATTCCTTACTAGACTAAACACCAATGACAACATTGCCCAAAGCCCATACCAAACCGTCACTCGCTGCGAATCCATTTTTTCCGATTTCCAAATATGGCAGTTTTGCTTATTGATTAATCCATTTGTCGCTAAAGATGATTTTGTTCGTAAAGCCGTTGTTGTTCTGTTGTCTGCTCAGAACCCCGTCAACAAAATCTGTTTCTTTGGGTGATCGGATTTAGTTCCCGAGTTAATTGAATATTGTGCACAATAATTTCACTTAATGAGAATACCTTAGGCCCAATTTTTGGGAACGACGTCGAAACGATTTCTGCGGACTTACACTAACACTGTCGAGAATCAACGCAATGTTTTCAATAGACCGGCCAGAACAAGGACTTCTATAATTTTTAATGTTGACTATTAATCTGTTTCATGAACCTGCTCACCATTGATTCATTAGGTGGTTTCTTACGGCCGAGAATCGCAGGAAGTCGTCAGGCAGTTGATGTAAAACTTTCTCTGATTTGATAAAACGTTTTTACCATTGACACACGTTTCTCAGTAGAAAAGCGTTCCATGATGATGCACAAAATGAAACTGAAATGGTAAATTTATATAAAACAGAGTTACAAAGCAACGAACTACAAAACAGTGAGCGATTCAAAACCGGCCACTTTTTAAAACATGCTTTACGTACAAAAGTTTTGTAAAAAACAAACAAGAAAGATCATGTATACATGTAAAATGTACAAGTTCTAAACTATAACATTTTGATTTTGAAAAAAAAGTTCAAACCATTCAGAAAATAAAACTGAAGTAATTGTCTTTTCTCTTTCCGTCTCGTATTTAAGCTCAAAAACTTGGGGAATGAAGATATTAAACACCTTACAGACCTGATAAAAATAGTAATATTTGTAAGTAGATTTTTTTAAGCTTCATTTCAGGTTTCTTTAACAATCCATGTTGGCTGTTTTTTAATAACGCTGTATTATTGCATTTTTGGCATACGTAAATGACGATAGTATTTAATCACATGTCTCTTAGATATATTCTCTTAGGATCTATTACGTTACAACTATGAATGGAATTTAGTTTCTCGTTTTACTGAAAATAGCATTTAATTTGTCCCCAATGTATTTCAAGTTGGGTGTAACACCGCAGGTAGACCATACTAAGAAGCGTTTGAATCTTAATGATATTGTCGTAAGCAAAAAAACAATAAAAAATAATTATGTACATGTTGCAATTACTCGGTTGAATGCTTTTAAATTGCGAAATTAGTTAACGATAAATATCCATGCCATCGTGCACTTTATAAACAAAATAATTGATTTTAATATTTTTGTTATTTATATGTTTTGAAGATACTTATCTATAATACTCAACTACAATATTAGCTCGATTTTGTAGTAAGTACATGATTGTCTTTAAGTTTCCACTTAAATAGAAGCTGTGTTTGATAAATGATGAACTCACAAGCATCGTTTATTTTTTGCTTAAAAATAAGAATATAATCTATTATGTTTTTTTTAATAATTGCTCAATTTGTTCTTTTTGTGTGAAACATTTAAAAACGTATCAAAGTCAAAGTTTGCTTTAGTAGAGTAAAGTCCCATAGTGTTCGAGTATTTGTTCTTTAGACTTGTCTTGCGAGTTACGAGGTAGAATTCGATAAAAAATGTCAAAATTTTGTAAATCACCAACTGCCAAAACTATGTATTTTTTGCGGTTATATTCAGTACCGTAAAATGGGGTGGATGCAAACAAGTTGGGACCTTAACAAAACTATAGATTCCACAAAAATTTATAGGAATGCAGATATATGGAATTCTAGTATCAGTGGGTAGATTTCGTAAATAATTTTATATAGCTGTCCCAGGTCCGGCTTATAAAAAAACTGTCTTGATTCTATTCACCCTTGATTTGGGGTGAAAAGAAACATAGATAAAACCTAGTCTAAAAAAAATGATATTATCATATTGGCGTGGGTAAGTCTGAAATATTAGGAAAAGTAGACATGAATTCAGAATTCGATTTGGTATTCTTGCTCCGTGGGGATGTTGCTTTTATCTCTTCTAGATTTTTATCAATTTATGTAATTTTTCCTATAAAAAACGTATGTTTTTTATTTTGATAGAACTCTGTGTTTCAAAGCTGACAACTATCAACATGGACACTTGAATTTCTTTTTTTTTTACTGGATAAACGTCATTGAAAAATGTACCATGCTCTTTAACTCTCTTGGTTTAATCTCCATCTTGCTCTTCATCTTCTTTCATTTCATTTTCTTAAACTTTGTTTTCGCCTTTGCATTTTTTTGATAACATTCATCTGGTAATCCTTTCTCTTCCCTAAAACCTTCTGAGCCAGTACTGCTATTACTGTCATGAAACAACATCTCTACTTTACTGTCACTAGAGCCGGATAAATCAGCATTACTTACACTTTTTTTGAGAAAAGGCAATTTTTTTGGTCTCTTCTTTGTAACGGTTTCGCCATCCCCGCATCTGCTGGATCAGCATCATGTAATTGCTCTTTTGGTAGCCTCTACAGAACTTCTTCCGATTAATTTAGACAATTCCACATTTTCTGAAACCCAATTATATATTTTTAATTTGATTCGGATCAATTTTATTTATCAGTTGCTTCATAAGGCGGGGAAACCTATCTTTGGGTATGCTCGCACTCTTCTGCCAGTCGCCATTTTCCACGTTTTCATTACTCTAAGCCGTTTTCATTGGTCTGAAGAAGGCCACATCAAGTAGCTGTGTCATATGCGTCGACTTAGGCGGCAGAAAAAGAAGGAAATATTGTAGTCACGACAAAGCTTAATGATTTTAGGAGATAAATGGGAAGAAAGATTATCTCAGATAAAAAACTTTTTCCTAAGAAGGTTTTTGCCAGCGGGAATTGCAATCCTTTTGATACAGTCTTCCAAAGAGTTCAAACCATCCATTTGCACTTCTGTTGTATCGTACTTCTTTCGGCCCTCAAATGGTCCAAGATATATACATATTGTGGGTTTTATAAACAACATTGGGGGGCAATAATTTTCCAGTTGCTGTGGCTGCAAACGTAATTAAAGTTGCGCTTTTGCTGTAGTTGCAGACTCTCGCTGGATAGCGAGAACCCGGCTTAGAAATTACTTTTACGACCAGGGTCATCACACATTTAATTCATCTCTGGAAACATTGCCTCGCGATCGTTTAAAGTTTTGACACAGCTTGGTCTTTAATCTATCTTGATGTGTTTCATAAAACTGTATACAAGTTTTTTTAAATTTTGTAATAATATTTCCTCTACTGTCAAGATAATTTTTGATTACCTTGCTTAGATCATATTGGTCTAAGGGGCAGTCTCAATCGCTTTATATTATTGGTTGAATCACAATCAGTGCTTCTTCTGTAAATGACAGTACCGTTTGTCCTCCTTGTCTCTTTAAGGAGGGATTTTTGGCATGCCGATACAGAACGGAGTAGTGGATTCCGTATCCGTCTGCAGGTTGCCTATAAGAGAGCCGTTCCCGTTCAATTGATTCAAGCGTCCTGAGGAATTGCTCTTGATCAGGTTTTTTGTATCGTTTGCTCTTGAGGTCTGGCTTATACTCTCTTTGGGTCTTTTTGTATATAAAAGAAATTTTGTTAGGGGTAAATAAACTAGTGTAACCGTCAATTGTACTTTTTTTTAAATAATGCTCGTTATTTTAAAAACAAGAAAAACATTCAAAAAACACAAAGCATGAGGGTATCTGTCCGTATGGGTGGGTTTGCGATGCACAGAAGCCCGTCAGGCTTACTAGTCACAAGAACGTCGAGAAATCGGAGAGAACCACAAATCTTTAATCTTCATCTTGAGTTGGCTAACACTCTATCCTCGGATGATTAGAATTTCTTTGACAACATTACTTACAAACAGTCTGATACCACTCTACGACGAACCACTGAAGGTCATCTCAAAAAGTTTCAATTATTGGAATCCAGAAATCGGAAAGTTTCATCCACTACTAACTCCTTAAAGACGGTTGTCAATTTATCTAGCTTGACTTTTACTTCAGAACAGGAATCGGTGCTTTCTATGGGTTTTAATTTTGTTGTTGCTCCCGAACGTATTCCTAAAGAAGATATTTTATGTGCTGTCGAGTCTTCTATAAGATATCTTCCTCGCCACATCTCAGACCCCATTCGTATTTACACTGGCAAAATCATCATCTTGAATCATCTAACACTTCTAAGTCGGAAGAGTTATACCTAAAAAGTCTTCGTAGGAACCCTGATATTATCTTTCTTCCAGCCGACAAAGACAACGCTACTGTCGTTTTGAATCAAATTGATTATGTTGCGAAAATCCATTCTATTTTGTCTGAGGAAACGTACGCTCTTCTAACTCGTAATTCCACTTCGGAGATTGAACGCGAGGTCAGCCAAATCATCGAATCTTCAAATCTACTTCCTAAAACTAAACGTCGACTTACCCCGTTAGATTTTAGACCATCTCTTTTATACGGACTTCCCAAAGTTCACAAACAAGGTATTCTCTTTTGCCCTATTGTCAGTACTATTTAATTTCTTTCCTACAAGCTAGCCAAGGAAAACCTTTTTTCACATCCTCAACTCTCAGCATTTTATTCAACGTTTAAAAACTATAAAACTTGAACCCTAAGATCTTCTTGTGAGCTTTGATGTCACTTCACCTTTTACTTAAGTTCCTATTAAGGATTCGCTTATTGTCATCGAACAGGTTCTGTGTGAACATGGCAAGGATTATAGTTTGGTTTGTCTTATTGATAAGTGTTTATCATCCACTTACTTTGATAAAAAGTTTTACGAGTAGATTTTTGGTGCTGCCATGGGTTCTCTTCTATCACCTGTTGTAGCTAACATTTTTATGGAATCCTTTGAAACGATTGCTTTAGAATCATCAATATTAAAACCTAAAGTTTGGTTTAGGTATGTTGACGACACGTTTATTGTTTGGTTTGGCTCATGGTCATCTCGAATTGTCTAAGTTTCTTAATCATCTTAATCGAAAGTAATGGTTCTCTCCCATTTCTCGACGTTCTTGTGACTTGTAAGCCTGACGGATTTTTGGGCCATTCTGTTTATTGCAAACCCATCCATACGGACAGATACCTTTACGCTTCGTTTCATCATAATTCTGCACAGAAGCGTTTTCTTATTGAATCTTTGGTTCATCGAGCTTTTTCTATTTGCCAACCTGAGAATCTAGACTTGGAACTCCGTCATCTTACTAGAACTTTAGAGAACAATGGTTATATGAAGCGAGATGTTCATACAGTTATTAATAGTCGTCTGCATCCACGTACTCAATTACCTAAGGACATTTCTACTCCCGAATCCAATCCGAAATTGGCTTTCTTACCCTATGCATTCACAAGGTTACAGATCAAATAGGGTAACTTCTTTGTAAGAATGGTGTTAAACCCATACTCAACTCGACAGGCGAAATCTCGCAGATTCTTTCCTCTACCAAGAACAAATTCCTTACATTTTCATCTCAAGGTGTATACCAAATTTCTTGTTCAGGGGGTTTAGTGAAACTGGTCGTTCAGTCATTACTCGGATTTCAGAACGTGATTGTTGTATAAGGAAAAGGCAAATTTTTAAGTCTGCCGTTGCTGAACATCATTTTACTACAGGTCACAAAACAGATTTTGATAACATTTCGGTTATTGCCAAATGTCTATTATTTTTCAATATGAAATTCCGAGAGAGCTTAGAAATCAACAAACACCCCAATAACTTCAATCGTGATCATGGTTTTGAGCTATCCCCTCTTTGGTTCCCGATCATTACTCCTCCACCGTAAACCAGCCAGAGTTTAGCTTAATCAGCTGTGACGATACTTTTTCTTTATATACGGAGACTATTTCTTCTTAAGTCACTTGTATGGAGTTTAGAATCTGGCTTGATTCACAAGTTGATTTTGACTTTTGAGAAGTTCTTAGTTAGATTTTGGTTGCTTGGTTGAGTTTTTCGATTTATCTCACGCCTTGATGAAGCCCTTTACAAAAGTGGGCGAAACGTTTGCAACTTCGGTTGCAACAATGACACGGTCCAAACCCGAAAAAAAATCTTATCTTAGTATAGACTCCGGTCGTGGAAGCCTTTGCTATTACAATAAAAACACAAAATGTATACGGTTGAATTTGATAAGATATCAAAATACTGCGGTTCGTAGAATTTACAATAACTTTGACCACTTCTGTTTCTATTTACCCTGCAGTTTCTATCCATCCCGTTTTGCAGTACAAACTTTTTTTTTCCTCTTTTTTTTGTTTACATTAATAGTTTGAATAAAGTTTTGGGTACAAATCTGCAATTATGTGTATCATTTTTTTTTATTTTTCTTGTTGCATTTTAGATACTATTTTTGGATTACATTTGCCATTTCCTTCAATTGTTTTTGTCATTTTTCGAAAATGATGATTTGCCTCACTTTTGATTCTCGTTTTGTACTACTTAAGGTTTTTACGTTTTTTGACAAATATTTTTAAATAATTTGGTGTTATTTGTTTATTTTGATTCTTTTTTTATTTAGTTCGATTGTAGCTTACGTCATTTTATTGTTTTTTTTTTGCTTTTTTTTCGTTACGTTTAATTTGGCAAACACTGAAGAGGAATTACTATCACAGCTGTAATTGTTAAAATTTCAAAGTTTTAGATTAGGTGCTTTTCAGAAAATCTATTATCTGAAAAGTTTTATCAAATGGTCTGCACTTGTATCTACTTTTGTTGATGGTTTGAGAAAAACGTAAGCGTTGGTTATGGGGAAATTCAACCAAATCAGCATCCCAGCACGCTCTTGCATTAGCATTCTAATTGTTCATTACAATCAACACAAATTACACTAACATATCTGCAGTTCTTCATAGAACAAAGGTATGTGTAATTAAAAATTAGATTTGCAAGTTATTCGTGTATTACCAAAGTTTTGTGTCTTTCCTCTAAAGATATTCGGTTTTTTTGCATCTATTTGTTTCACAAATTTAGACAAACAATAGGATCATGAAACGTAAGCTGAAAATAAAACTTTTTGATAACTGTAAAACTTACAGTTAATTTATTTCGAACGGTAAATATGATTTATATTTGCAAACAATTTTATTAAAACCTGCATAAGTGGGTTGCTGAAAATAATTCAAATATCCGTAAAATGTGTCAAAAAATTTAAGTGCGTTCGAAAAGTTTTATTGTTGTTTGGGCGTTGATAGCAAACGCTGTAAACATTTAATCCGTTAGCACTTAAGTACCTACTTTAACAATTAGGTATGTCGAAAGCATCGGTATTTAAAAAGCAGTGGTATAATTGCCTACAATTTAAAAAGCGCTAAAACGCGTTAAGTTATTTTACTTAAAATTTTGTTTGTCTTAAAAACACGAATCGAGTTCGTTGAATGTCTGCTTGTTTATTAAATCAATTTCATATATTCTTTGGCAATTTTTTTCTAATTATAGTTTGACAGTTTTGTTTTTACAAAATACATTTTAAGTTTTGTTTTTTTTTAAGTTTAATTTATTCCTCGTTAACATTAAACTAAGCTACAGAGCGAGTTTGTATAGCAATGAAACGTTGATTAGCTGATTTGTACTAAATTTATACCATCGCTTACGTTTTATAGAGAGAATAAACCATAAGATCTATGTATTGTGAACTTTTTAGACTCTTCCTCGTTGCATAGCTGTGAAAGTCTAAAATATTTTACATGCATTTTAAATTGTAAGATATTTCGTGAAGTAGATTACAAATTTTACTGATTTTGCAAATTTTTGTTTATATTTACTTTGTAATACATGGATTTTGATTTAGTGTGCCACAGTCTTCTATTTGTGAGCCAGCTCGATGTTCAATGTCAAAATTCTACTCTGGAAGAAGTGCTAATCTTGCAATTTTTGATATATTCACGCTTCTACTTGTTTCTCCTATGTATGTATGACCACAAGACCAAGGAATGCTATAAACTCCGTCAGATTAAAAAGAAATAACATCATTCACCGGGTTTAAGAGTTGACCCAATTTATGAATTTAAACATTTTTTTCTGTACGGTCTGTGGTACCTTTGACAAAAGGTAGATAAACACTGGTTGACACATAGATTCCGCTTAATACTTTTTCTATTGTAATTGTTTTCGACTAACACCTTGGTTCGATGATTCAACTCTTTTTAAAGATTTTGGGGTTGATTTAAGGAAATAGCTCTGTACACTAAAGAATTTACTACTGTTAATTTCTGAGAAGGGTGATGATGAGACTGATAAACTAAATGTGGTAAAAAACCATCTTGATTTCGGTTAACTAAAACGTCCAAAAATGGTCAAAAGAAGTTTCTTTCTAATTGTATAGTAAAACGAATGTTTTGATGAATTGAGTTTAAATAACACAAAAACTCATTCAGCGTAGAAGGATCATGTTGCCAAATGACAAAGGTGCCATCAACATATCTGTACCAACGCTTGATTTTAAGATAAAATATGGATACCGGTTTTTTTCTTAAAGTCTTCCATAAATATATTGGCAACAACCGGTAAAATCGAAGAACCCATGGCGGCTCCTGATGTTTGTGAGTAAAACTTTTCTCGAAAAGTAAAACATGTAGAAGTTTTTAGTTTTAGTTAGAAAATTCAATCAAAACTTAGAAATTGATTGATGCATTGCACAAGCATGGTCAACTAAATAAAGTATTAGAAAACCAAAAAATCCCTCTAAAATTAAGAAAATCGGTGTATCTCTCTGAAGTGGTTATGGGCCGGCCACACCATGAGTCAAATAACGAACGATGGAACAAAGTAATCCAAAAATGGAGACCATGGACGGGAAAAAGAAGTATGAGCCGCCCACCGACAAGTTCGAAAAATGATCTAAAATTAATAGCAGTTTTAATATGGACAAGAACAGCTCAAGACAGGAATAAATGGAGACTTAAAGGGGAGGCTTATGTCTAACATTGGATAAATACAGGCTAATAAAGAAGAGAAGAAGAAGACCAAGTGGAAGTATCAATTCGTATTTGGTTTTGACGCTATACAATAAGTGAACGAACAATGGCGACAAAGAACCTTTGTGATTTCAAAGTCACGGATTTAAAGAGAGAACTCGAAAAATGTGATGTAAAAACAAGTGGTACTAAAATTGTGATATAACAACGGCTTCAAAAAATTTTGAAGAAAACAGAATAGACGTTGATTCGTATTTGTTCCCAAAGTAATGCATTTTGTCAGCTTTATTAGAAAACCGAAGCAAATTTTTAGAAAATGGAAGAAAAACAGTTCGTAAGTTTGCAGAAAATAAAATTAATAGTGTAAACATTTTCAGAAAATAGAAGAAGTTGTTGAAAAATTCTAGAAGTTCAAAATGCAATCGAGCCTTAAAAAACAAACAAAAGCCATAAAAAAATAAATAGAGGTTAGCATCAAAAGCCAGATTAAAACCGTTCAACAGGAAACTCAAGTAGATGCGTTAAATTTAAGAGAAGAAATATGCGACGTTTTAGAAAACGGACACCAGGCAATGAATGACATAATAGAAGCAGTAGCAGACAGAATGAAACTGCTAGAAGAAAGAATAAATTAATTTAATTGTAACGGTGAAGGAAACGTCACGAACAAAGATTTAATAATGGACTATCGGGAAGAAACTACTAACAAGTTTTAGGTTGTATCTCCAAATTTTGATGGTAAAGTTCTATGGTCAACCTATTACAAACAGTTTGACGCCGCAGGTATAGCTAATAGTTAAAGCAACAAACAAAAAGCGGTGTCTTTAAGTCTGCGCTGTTTCAAGAAGTTTGCCAACTGGTGGGAATTCAAAATAATAGAACGACGGCGTTCTGTTCTAAATCTGATGGCATGGTTGAAAGGGTGAATCGAACAATGGAAAAGTACTTAGCCAAAGCAGTGTCCAAACACCAAAAAGATTAGGAGAGGAAGTGAAAGTGGACCCACCATACCACCCATACTGCTTGGTGCAAGTTCGCCACAATACAATACAAGACTAGTAGGATGGGCTAAGTATTTGTGCGTGCTATGAGAACACTATGAGGCACTTGCATTATGGCTTATCCTCGCTTCTAGGTTAATACTCAGTCGACAAGGAAAAGGATCTGCATATTGATGAGGAAAATAAAAAAGGCGTTAATCAAACAGCGACAGCTAAAACGAAGATGAAACGTGTTATTTAATTAAAAATCTAATAAACTAAAAACTCTAAATAAACATGCAATGTTATATAACGAAACTAAACTTCTACTTTGCCATTGTTGCTTACAAAATAATAAAACTTAATGACCATACATAGGTTAGCTAAACTAAACTATTTCTAATAAAAGCTCTGGCCTCTCTTTGCAAAAATTCTATATACGTTTACATCAGACACCAGTTTAAGCATGGTCTGAGGGGATTTGGGGTAGGAATTCATGGTGGGTAACAGGTCATTCCGAACGTCATAAAATTTGTGACAAGAAAGAATTCGATGTGTTGGGGTGTCAGAAACGCAACACGACGGACAGCCGTCGTCATCCAAAACGCTAATGCGTTATAGATTACAACGAAATCCGCTGTATTGGACTGCCTCTCGTTTGGGAACGTGAGGCATTCTGAACCAGGTAAGGATATTTGAGATAAGGGAGTAGGCGTTACGCCTTTTTTGGGAAGTGTCCGACAGCTGCTGCTATTCACTCAAGATTAAGACCTTTAAGTGACGCTTAGCTGCTGAAAGGACGGAAAAGTCGTTGAGCGAAAGGTGCTGGTTAAGGTTGAGGTACTTGCACGTGCCAGCCTTCCCAAGAAGAAGATGTAGAGAAGGACTTCTACAGGAATAATGCAGTAAGCCTCGAGGATAACTCTAAGGAATAGGGATTGAAGCAAGGCCAGTATCCTGACCACGTGGGATTGTCGAAATCTGTAGTACCAAATGTCTAGGCCATAGGTGAGCATGGGTATAACTGCACTGTTAAAGATATTTTTGTGTAGGTTCCATTTCAAGCGTGAGTATTTGTAGAACAAGTGCAAGACGCTCTTACACTTGTCAACCACGAACGCGCAATGTTTTACAAAACTCAATTTGTCGTCAAGCAAAAGTCCAAGGTGTTTGAATTCGAAAACCCAACGGAAATATTGTTGAGGCAGGTTGAAGGATCTCATTTTAAAGTGGATCCAAAAACCATGTACTTAGTTTTGTCCGCTGAAACCGTCAGTTTGTTGCTCCCAATCCAGCTTGTCACTATGTTTAGGCACGTGTTGGATTTTGCCTCGCTTCGTCTAGAAATTGCAGACACTGTGACAGTGATATTCGCGTAAGCTAAAAGGTCGCAGTCTGTTGGTAGTTCTATGCTAAGCAAGTCGTCTACAATCAGATTCCACAAGGTTGGCCCGAAAACCGAGCTTTGTGGACACCTCCTTGTCAGTCGTTTGGCATAAACAGAACGGAATACGTTCGAGGAATAAGTTATCGATCTGTTCAATAAATAATTACGAATGACGCGCGTGGCGCCAACAGGTACTCTCTTAACGACAAGATCTTCTATTATTGAGGGCTACCATACGTTGTTGAATGCTCCAGATATGTCAATGAAAATTGCAAGCCTGACGTTTGGTTTTACATTGGTCATTAATGTACGTGCGGCGTCAGTCGTCGTTTTGCCATATTGACTGGGATAAAAAAGAATTTATAGAGGAATATCGTCATAAATCTTTTTAAGAAACACACGTTCAAAAAGTTCTGACAACAGAGATTTACGAAATCTTTTTACCCAGATTTGAGAATGGTGATGAGTTTACCAGTTTTCCAACTGGTAGAAAAATAACCACATTTTAAGCATGCTTGAACAAATCAACGATCATAGAAGAGAGACACTTAAGACAGTACAATGTATTCCATCAGGTTCAGGAGACTTGTTTTTAAGAATTCTACCAGCCACCGCGTCTATATCGTCGCTAGTAATCACCCTGTACTGTTGGGATCAGTATTTGCACCTGACGACGTACATTAGGCGCTTCGTAAAAACACGCAAATTGCCAGCGACAGAATAAAGACCAGATATGAAGTCAAGGGACAAAACGGTAGGTTTTAACCGGGCGACATGGTGTGGTTGTATAATCCCCAACTAGAGGCAATGGGAGGGCTCTTATAAAGTTTTGCAGCGTATTAATTACGTTATATATCGTATCTAAAAACCACCCAGAGACAAGCTAAAAGTGGTCTACATCGATCATCTAGCTCCGTTTGCTAGCGCTAACAACGTTACCCAAGCCCAGGTCTGAAGCTGGGTAATAACAATCATAACCAAAAAAAAAGGCGATGGAATGATCATGTACAGGGGTTCTCGAAAAGCTAGGTTGCGAAGCAATAAGGTCTGTTTTAAACACGCAGAGGTATTCCCTTGCACATTGCGTGAGTGAAGACCTTAAGATGTCCAGAGGAGTTGCCGTAGTATTTAAGAAGAAGTTTGAACGGCTTGATGAACTACACAAACAGTAACCGGCTATCGGCAAAGTCTTAAAACTACGTGGTGACCGACGCTTAATTTTCTATCTGGTCACCAAGAAGTACTCACATGCAAAGCCGTTATATGAAAATTTGTGGATAGCATTATGTAATCTTAAGAAAAAAGTTCGACAATATTAAAAAATTGGCAGTGCCCAAGCTTGATTGCGGCTTAGATCAACTGGATTGAAGGACAGTTCGAAATATGTTTTAAGTCGTCTTCCCAGGAACAGACTTTAAAGTGTTGGTTTGTAGTTATTATCCCAGTAGAGCACAGGGTCAGGAAAAGTCCATTGAATGCTCCTTTTATGCTCAAGGAAGTTGCCGGTATGAAGAAAGTTGCCGCTATCGTCACGACCCTTTCTATCAGTGTCGCGTCCAGTTTCTTACTCTGGAACAGAACAGCCTTAAGTAAAGGGCAGTGAAACGCATAGAAGCTTCGAGGTCAGTTAGGATGATTCGAGGTGATTACCAAAGCAGGTAAAGTAAGAATATGAAAAGTATCCGAAGGAAGTTGGAGTTAATTGAATCAGAAGTCGGAATTGTGAAGAATCGTACTAAATAAATAGTGTTTTTGCGCTGCCAACATCGCAAAGAATATTCGTTCGTTAGGGTAGTTACGTAATGGGCGAAAAAAGCTCTAATGTGGCAAAATGAGAACTAGAAATCCACATAAAGCTAAGTGTTCAAAGTCAATTATTATATTAGAACTAGTATGCGACAGGTGGAAAAGTGATTTAAAAACTATTGAAATTCAGTTAAAATTGAAAAAACCGATATTGAAGTTAATGTCAAATTTGACAGATTTAGTAATAAATGTAGTACCAACATTATACTTCTGGTGATTTTTTGTTTATTAGTAGAAACCTGGCAGCCTCCCCTCCACTTTTGACGTCATTACTGACCTCGCCGTAAACGTACGTGAAGGGTTTTTTTGGGAAAGTTTGTTTTGTCTGGGTTTTTTGTGAAAGTATTTTTCTCTCTCTCACAATGAATTTTTCTCTCTCACACATTTTTTTCTCTCTCACACACTTTTTCTCTCTCTTACAGCGATTTTTTTTCTCTCTCTTACATTGTTACATCATCGCATAATTGGTAATTTTGATTGCGTCGTGCGTCATCGCGTAACTGGTAATTTTTTATGCGTCATAAAGTCTCATGATTCGAGCGAGAAAGAAAATATTTTTATTTAAAAAAAGCTTGGGTGTACCTGGATTTGAACCCGGGTTTCTTGATTACAAAGCGGCGAACTTAACCGCTGACCTACGAAAATAAGTTAATTTTAAACGCTCAATTGTTGTATACAATTGGTTTTTTTTAATTACTGAACAAAAGACTTGTAAAATTTGTTGTACTTTATTTTTAAATTAAATTAACATTCATGGCATAATTATATCATTTTTCTACAGCATCTATGTCATTACGGTTTATCTGGATCTTGATAATTCACGGCAACTATACACACGGCATCTAATTATATCATTTCTACAGCATCCGTCGTGTTGTGGTTGATCTGGACTTTTCTAGTGGTCAGTACTTTCATATTCTTTCTCTCTTACTCTTAATACTCTGTAAAGAATCGCTTATTAAAAAAATTCTAAAAAGTTAATGTTGATTATAAGAAAATAGCACAAAAACTGCTGCATGCAAATTAGCAAAAAAATTAAATTTAAGAAAATAACTACCAATTTCTTAAGAAAATTTATGTTACTTGAATATATCAACTGCTTCTTTTAAACGAGGTGTTGGTTTAATCAACAACATTAGAAATTAATTTAAAAAAAGAAATGGTCTAAACTAAATTAATAGTTAACAAATTTAAAAATCGCTGAAATTTAAAAAATTTTTAAACTAACTTTTAATCAGGTAAATACTAAAATCAACTTTTTAATTTAAAATAATCTTTTGTAGAGCATAAAATTGCATGTGTTTAAGCGTATAGGATTAATTTGCAAAATAAATAAACCACTTACCATTGTAATACACAGAAACACTTTAATTTAAAACGTTCTTACTAGTACGCAGCTAAAACTAAACAAAGTGTGATCGCTAACAATAAAAGAAAGTGTCATTGCCAAAAATAAATTTTTACAATTATTACTTATTAATTAAAGTTTTATGATACATACCTGCCGATTCATTCAGGTCGCTGATTGTTTCAACAAATAACTTTTCCAATGACATGTAATTAGTGTAAATTCCATAAGGTAGTAGTTATTCAAAAATTTTCTTTTGGAAGCCAAAGACATTATTATTATTATTATAATATATAACATTTTAAGATAAATCTTTTAAATTTTCAAGTACTTCATCTTCAATGTCGCTGAATATGAAAGCAGTTAACTCCGATACTAAAGTAGGTCCAAACTTGCACGTTTTGAGTTCGTTTTGGTACACACCCCTGGCATTAAGTGTGTTATAAATTTCTTGATCTGTATAATTAAAAAAATTATACTGTGATGTTAACGTAAATTTAAGCATTTTACCGATAATTTTGCAATCTGCTGTATCAAGTTCTAAAATATTTTCTGAATTTCTGATTGAGCTTAGATACTCAACCCAATTTCTTTCATCCGTATTTGAAATACTTTATGCATCTAAGAAATAATGGAACTACTAAAACAATAAAAAAATGTAAACGTTTTACTTACACTATCCAAGTTAAATAATTTAATTAAGAAATAAATTTTTTAACTATGATTCAAAAACTAACGTTCAAAAATTCAAGTTATTTTTTAAAATTTAGTTTAAAAAGAAACAAATTCTTATAGCATTATCAAAGTTATTGAAAAAGAAATTTAACAAAAACTTTAAGAGTTTTAAAAAATGTAAAACATTTTAAAGCTTACTTTTGTTTCCTGTTAGTTATAACTAATCAATGTAAAATTCTAAAACCATCGTTCAAAAATATTTGTTTTTAGTTTGCATTTCACACTCAGTTTTCAACTTTAGTTTGAAAATTAATAAAACGTCAATGTTTTAAATAATTAGCAGGGTTTTTTAAAGAAATACAAATAACTTTAAAATGTTGCGGAAAGCAAAATATGTATGTAAAAATTGTGTGTTAAAGATTTTTATTAATGAATGTAAGATTCCAAAAGCAATGTTCCTCATCATATCTACTTGTTTTAACATATGTCAAATATTTTTCTACAATTGCTTATATATTTTTTAATATGAATCTTTACAGTGTTAAAAAATAAAGTATTGTAATACAGCAAATATTAATATTTGTTTCAAATTATTGATAATCGCTACATAATTATAGTGACAAGTTAGGTAATAAAATCCTAATTTTATTTTTGATAACGAGTAATTGTTCATGTAGAAAGCGAGTAAATAATGTTATGGTAATGATTATGTAATTATAGTGACAAATTCTAGAAATTAAGTAAAATTGTTGAAAAGTACATAAAAAGCACACAGTTTACGAGTAATACGAGTAATCTTAATTTGTAATATAAAAACTATTTATGTTGAGAAGCAGAAAGGAAAGAAAAACAGAAAGGGTAAATATTGCACTCGGACATTATACTAAAATAATAATATCGTAAAAATCATGTACCTTCTGTTAACGATAACGTGTAATATTACTTATATACAAAACAATTCTAGCATTTTGCACATTCTATTGCGCAAACAAATAGTATTTAAAGCTACATTTTATTTATAAGAAAGAAGAATACATATACAAAAATAATCAAAACAAAAAACTACACAACACAACAAAAACATTTATATAAGAATTGCAAGTTTTATTAAAAAAAATCTACTCGTGCACATTTTAACACGAATGATTCACAAATTCACCTAAACCCAATTAACATTTTTTTCTCTACCACAAAAACAAGAAATGTTATTTTATTACTAAAGACTTACGTACAAACAAACAACTAATTCAAATTGATGCAGATCAAAGATTAATTGTAAAACTAAACCGAATTATAATTGTATTTGTTTAAGCTGTATTGCAGCTACAGTTCTAAATTTTAAATATTGTTACTAATAAAAGTTTCCTTATAACAAAAAATCTTCGACAATTACAAGTAACGCAAACTAAAAATTACAAAATGAATAGTTAAATAAAACCAAAACTTCTTAAAATCGTTAATATCACTAGTATACTTTTCTTAACATATAAAAATATTAGTAAATGTATTAACTGTAGTTAACGTCAAAACTAAACAACATTATTGAAACAATAAAGATTATTTGAGTAACATAATTTTGTATTTCATTTGTTAACAAAAATTTTGATGGACTTGTTAAAACTTATTTTATATAAAACTTCTCTAAAAACACAATTTAACAAAGTTGTTGTAATATCAGCTAATTCAAAAACTACCCCTTAAATATTAATACACTTTACTCTAAGCTGGTGAAATAAAATTCCTAATAAGATCTGTATACGTTTCTATTACATTAATATTGCAAACTGTTTAAATCAGTCTGTAAATATTATAACGTTACAATTACTTAAGATTACAAGCAAAAAATGTTATTCGAAAATCGTATATATATAGAAATAAACGTTTATAACAAGTTTAGAACACGTTGAAGGTCAGTGAATAAGTTGAAAGTTTATTTTACATCTCAACTAGACAATGTGGTTATTTTCACAATTTTATTGAAAACGTAGTATACAACTTAGTTAGTCAATGGCAAACCAAATGAAAATTTTAATCATTTTTGTAATAAACACGTGATTACTAACACATAAACTAACGATTAACAGAAAAGAAAGAAAACATTTTTAACAAAATCTACTCTAAAAAGCAAAGTTAAATAAGTGAATAAAAAACGTGTAAAATAGGAAATTTTCCTTATGCAAATTTCTTTTAGTTATAGTAATTACAGTCAATAACAATGTAATTAATGACTAAGGAAAGCCACAAACATATTTTTAACAAAAACTATATCAATTTTGTTTTAAACGATAATAATTAGATACTTTTATATCATAATCTCAAGAAACAAATAAAAATTGTAAAATTGTTAAAAGTGCAATAGGAATTTACTGGAGTTATTAGAAGTAAAAGAAGATAAAACTTTTGTCAATGTTTATAATTACCTACTTAAGTCATGCTGAAATAGAAAATTAAAAAACATTAAGAATACATTTATAACAAAAACTATTTAGCAATTTAGTTTTTCGTTCAAATGATTAAAATTAGATATTCTAATAGGTACTATAATCTCAAACAGTAAACAGATAAACTATTTTTTTTAATGAACAAAAAAGCAATGCATGTACAAACTGTAAAAAAAAGTAAATGTTACAATGTTACAGCTACTAAAAACTTAAAGCAAAATTTAAAAGAACAAGAGAAGAAAACTACTTAAAGAATATCTGTTCTAATAAAAATTGTTTTATAGTTAATGGTGTTATTGTTTAATTAAAAATTTTAATCTTGGGTGTTTTTTAAACGTGGTCTACGTTCTTCGTCAGATAATAAATTACAATCACAAATATCTAGAAACATTTGAATGTAAATAAGATCCTATTTTTAATTTTGCCATTCGTTCAAAATTAAATAATTGTTTAAAATATTGTAACTAAGAAGAAAAGAAAACGCTTTAGTTATATCTGACAATTTATTATATTATATTTTTTTCTGGTTTGACAGGTTTTAATAACATTAACATTTACTAAATTCATTCAAATTGAATCTGTTTAATCACTAACCGATATCTAGTTTATTAATTTAGAATTTTGTATTGAGAAGCAAGTACGAGATATTCACGAACGAATAGAATTAAAATACTAAGTAAGTCAAAAAGAAAGAACATAGTTAAATTTCTCGCTATATAAATATTATGTTTAGTTGGTAAAACCTCTTCAGTGTAATTTAAATTAATTATTGTCAAACTCTTAGGTTATGGAAGATAAGAATTTGAAATGGACTTACTGCACGTCATATAGTGTCTGATTGGCATTGCTCTGGTTCACAATAAGTTGTGTATCGCTATTTCATTTTAAATACATATTTTAAATAAATCTTGTTTGAACGTAATTTAGCATTTGCTGCAATTGTGGTTCGTACAGTTTTTAATTGTGACAGTAATAGCAGAAGAAAGAAATTTAGACTAAAACTTGCAAAAGTAAATAAAAAGTACCTGTTATGTTGTATGTAAATTTTATGAATATAAGAAAGCAATTCGTCATAAACATAACTACTAAGACGGTTTCACACTTTATGTTAACTAATAATTTATATTAAAACAAATTATTAAAGGTAACATAACCATTCCAAGAGCCGTGGGTGTATACAATAAATTTTTCATAATTGAAGTTAAAAGAAGTAATCCTGTTATAGCTTTTAGTTGTCCGCCACTGCCGATTAGAGACCGATTTGCTTTGGTTTGCGTAGCTCTATTTCGTATCCTCTATCTTTTATAATCTAAACTAACACTAAATGTTTCTTAAACGTTACAGCATATATTTTAATGATTTATTTATTTACTTTTAAATACACTGCTACTAACTAGAGGTAACATTTAATAGATTTACCTCGTACGTACATTGTAAATTTATAAATGAATGTATTCGTAATTGTTTACAATAGATTAAGTGACAATGTGTATATCAGTTTTGCTTTGCGTATTGAAATGGTTTTGTAATTTTGTTTACTATTTTTAATAAAGTATGATTTTAATAGTAATTATTCGTAACATTAACTTTAGGAAGAAAATTAAACGTTACGTATAAGTACCCATAGAGCTAATACTTTAATTTTAAAAATTCTTAAATTGTAAAAACGTGTTATAATATTTAATTAACGGTTTACATTATACAAAAAAAATCTTAGTACAAAAATTGAAACTATAAACAAGTCTATTCGTTCGTGAATATCTCGTACTTGCTTCTCAATACAAAATTCTAAATTAATAAACTAGATATCGGTTAGTGATTAAACAGATTCAATTTGAATGAATTTAGTAAATGTTAATGTTATTAAAACCTGTCAAACCAGAAAAAAAATAATATAATAAATTGTCAGATATAACTAAAGCGTTTTCTTTTCTTCTTAGTTACAATATTTTAAACAATTATTTAATTTTGAACGAATGGCAAAATTAAAAATAGGATCTTATTTACATTCAAACGTTTCTAGATATTTGTGATTGTAATTTATTATCTGACGAAGAACGTAGACCACGTTTAAAAAACACCCAAGTTTAAAATTTTTAATTAAACAATAACACCATTAACTATAAAACAATTTTTATTAGAACAGATATTCTTTAAGTAGTTTTCTTCTCTTGTTCTTTTAAATTTTGCTTTAAGTTTTTAGTAGCTGTAACATTGTAACATTTACTTTTTTTACAGTTTGTACATGCATTGCTTTTTTGTTCATTAAAAAAAAATAGTTTATCTGTTTACTGTTTGATATTATACTACCTATTAGAATATCTAATTTTAATCATTTGACTAATTTGCTAAATAGTTTTTGTTATAAATGTATTCTTAATGTTTCTTACTTTTCTATTTCAGCATGACTTAAGTAGGTAATTATAAACATTGACAAAAGTTTTTTCTTCTTTTACTTCTAATAACTCCAGTAAATTCCTATTGCACTTTTAACAATTTTACAATTTTTATTTGTTTCTTGAGATTATGATATAAAAGTATCTAATTATTATCGTTTAAAACAAAATTGATATAGTTTTTGTTAAAAATATGTTTGTGGCTTTCCTTAATCATTAATTACATTGTTATTGACTGTAATTACTATAACTAAAAGAAATTTGCATAAGGAAAATTTCCTATTTTACACGTTTTTTATTCACTTATTTAACTTTGCTTTTTAGAGTAGATTTTGTTAAAAATGTTTTCTTTCTTTTCTGTTAATCGTTAGTTTATGTGTTAGTAATCACGTGTTTATTACAAAAATGATTAAAATTTTTATTTGGTTTGCCATTGACTAACTAAGTTGTATACTACGTTTTCAATAAAATTGTGAAAATAACCACATTGTCTAGTTGAGATGTAAAATAAGCTTTCAACTTATTCACTGACTTTCAACGTGTTCTAAACTTGTTATAAACGTTTATTTCTATATATATACGATTTTCGAATAACATTTTTTGCTTGTAATCTTAAGTAATTGTAACGTTATAATATTTACAGACTGATTTAAACAGTTTGCAATATTAATGTAATAGAAACGTATACAGATCTTATTAGGAATTTTATTTCACCAGCTTAGAGTAAAGTGTATTAATATTTAAGGGGTAGTTTTTGAATTAGCTGATATTACAACAACTTTGTTAAATTGTGTTTTTAGAGAAGTTTTATATAAAATAAGTTTTAACAAGTCCATCAAAATTTTTGTTAACAAATGAAATACAAAATTATGTTACTCAAATAATCTTTATTGTTTCAATAATGTTGTTTAGTTTTGACGTTAACTACAGTTAATACATTTACTAATATTTTTATATGTTAAGAAAAGTATACTAGTGATATTAACGATTTTAAGAAGTTTTGGTTTTATTTAACTATTCATTTTGTAATTTTTAGTTTGCGTTACTTGTAATTGTCGAAGATTTTTTGTTATAAGGAAACTTTTATTAGTAACAATATTTAAAATTTAGAACTGTAGCTGCAATACAGCTTAAACAAATACAATTATAATTCGGTTTAGTTTTACAATTAATCTTTGATCTGCATCAATTTGAATTAGTTGTTTGTTTGTACGTAAGTCTTTAGTAATAAAATAACATTTCTTGTTTTTGTGGTAGAGAAAAAAATGTTAATTGGGTTTAGGTGAATTTGTGAATCATTCGTGTTAAAATGTGCACGAGTAGATTTTTTTAAATAAAACTTGCAATTCTTATATAAATGTTTTTGTTGTGTTGTGTAGTTTTTTGTTTTGATTATTTTTGTATATGTATTCTTCTTTCTTATAAATAAAATGTAGCTTTAAATACTATTTGTTTGCGCAATAGAATGTGCAAAATGCTAGAATTGTTTTGTATATAAGTAATATTACACGTTATCGTTAACAGAAGGTACATGATTTTTTTACGATATTATTATTTTAGTATAATGTCCGAGTGCAATATTTACCCTTTCTGTTTTTCTTTCCTTTCTGCTTCTCAACATAAATAGTTTTTATATTACAAATTAAGATTACTCGTATTACTCGTAAACTGTGTGCTTTTTATGTACTTTTCAACAATTTTACTTAATTTCTAGAATTTGTCACTATAATTACATAATCATTACCATAACATTATTTACTCGCTTTCTACATGAACAATTACTCGTTATCAAAAATAAAATTAGGATTTTATTACCTAACTTGTCACTATAATTATGTAGCGATTATCAATAATTTGAAACAAATATTAATATTTGCTGTATTACAATACTTTATTTTTAACACTGTAAAGATTCATATTAAAAAATATATAAGCAATTGTAGAAAAATATTTGACATATGTTAAAACAAGTAGATATGATGAGGAACATTGCTTTTGGAATCTTACATTCATTAATAAAAATCTTTAACACACAATTTTTACATACATATTTTGCTTTCCGCAACATTTTAAAGTTATTTGTATTTCTTTAAAAAACCCTGCTAATTATTTAAAACATTGACGTTTTATTAATTTTCAAACTAAAGTTGAAAACTGAGTGTGAAATGCAAACTAAAAACAAATATTTTTGAACGATGGTTTTAGAATTTTACATTGATTAGTTATAACTAACAGGAAACAAAATTAAGCTTTAAAATGTTTTACATTTTTTAAAACTCTTAAAGTTTTTGTTAAATTTCTTTTTCAATAACTTTGATAATGCTATAAGAATTTGTTTCTTTTTAAACTAAATTTTAAAAAATAACTTGAATTTTTTGAACGTTAGTTTTTGAATCATAGTTAAAAAAATTATTTCTTAATTAAATTATTTAACTTGGATAGTGTAAGTAAAACGTTTACATTTTTTTATTGTTTTAGTAGTTCCATTATTTCTTAGATGCATAAAGTATTTCAAATACGGATGAAAGAAATTGGGTTGAGTATCTAAGCTCAATCAGAAATTCAGAAAATATTTTAGAACTTGATACAGCAGATTGCAAAATTATCGGTAAAATGCTTAAATTTACGTTAACATCACAGTATAATTTTTTTAATTATACAGATCAAGAAATTTATAACACACTTAATGCCAGGGGTGTGTACCAAAACGAACTCAAAACGTGCAAGTTTGGACCTACTTTAGTATCGGAGTTAACTGCTTTCATATTCAGCGACATTGAAGATGAAGTACTTGAAAATTTAAAAGATTTATCTTAAAATGTTATATATTATAATAATAATAATAATGTCTTTGGCTTCCAAAAGAAAATTTTTGAATAACTACTACCTTATGGAATTTACACTAATTACATGTCATTGGAAAAGTTATTTGTTGAAACAATCAGCGACCTGAATGAATCGGCAGGTATGTATCATAAAACTTTAATTAATAAGTAATAATTGTAAAAATTTATTTTTGGCAATGACACTTTCTTTTATTGTTAGCGATCACACTTTGTTTAGTTTTAGCTGCGTACTAGTAAGAACGTTTTAAATTAAAGTGTTTCTGTGTATTACAATGGTAAGTGGTTTATTTATTTTGCAAATTAATCCTATACGCTTAAACACATGCAATTTTATGCTCTACAAAAGATTATTTTAAATTAAAAAAGTTGATTTTAGTATTTACCTGATTAAAAGTTAGTTTAAAAAATTTTTTTTTTAAATTTCAGCGATTTTTAAATTTGTTAACTATTAATTTAGTTTAGACCATTTCTTTTTTTTTTTAAATTAATTTCTAATGTTGTTGATTAAACCAACACCTCGTTTAAAAAGAAGCAGTTGATATATTCAAGTAACATAAATTTTCTTAAGAAATTGGTAGTTATTTTCTTAAATTTAATTTTTTTTTGCTAATTTGCATGCAGCAGTTTTTGTGCTATTTTTCTTATAATCAACATTAACTTTTTAGAATTTTTTTTTTAATAAGCGATTCTTTACAGAGTATTAAGAGTAAGAGAGAAAGAATATGAAAGTACTGACCACTAGAAAAGTCCAGATCAACCACAACACGACGGATGCTGTAGAAATGATATAATTAGATGCCGTGTGTATAGTTGCCGTGAATTATCAAGATCCAGATAAACCGTAATGACATAGATGCTGTAGAAAAATGATATAATTATGCCATGAATGTTAATTTAATTTAAAAATAAAGTACAACAAATTTTACAAGTCTTTTGTTCAGTAATTAAAAAAACCAATTGTATACAACAATTGAGCGTTTAAAATTAACTTATTTTCGTAGGTCAGCGGTTAAGTTCGCCGCTTTGTAATCAAGAAACCCGGGTTCAAATCCAGGTACACCCAAGCTTTTTTTAAATAAAAATATTTTCTTTCTCGCTTGAATCATGAGACTTTATGACGCATAAAAAATTACCAGTTACGCGATGACGCACGACGCAATCAAAATTACCAATTATGCGATGATGTAACAATGTAAGAGAGAGAAAATAATTCGCTGTAAGAGAGAGAAAAAAATATGTGAGAGAGAAAAAAAATGTGTGAGAGAAAAAAAATGTGTGAGAGAAAAAAACGTGTGAGAGAAAAAATTCATTGTGAGAGAGAGAAAAACACTTTCACAAAAAAAAACCAGAAAAATACTTTCACAAAAAAAAAACCTTCACGTACGTTGGCGACGAGGTCAGTAATGACGTCAAAAGTGGAGGGGAGGCTGCCAGGTTTCTACTTTTATTTTTTTAAAAAAGAATATAATTTTACAAAAGGCAACACAAAAAATAATGTACGTTACTCTCGTCGAAGATTTCATAGCATAACTCACTCACATGCAACGCTCGGCCGTGCGGTCTCGCGTCGCATTAGCGTTCGTTATGCTACGATATACTTTTCGACGCTTGTAACGTAAATTACTATTAACGCGCGTGCTAATGAAAATAGATAGAACGTCATGTAGTGAAAGTGAAGTTAACACAAACAAATACCACTTTAATTAAATAGAAATGCGAAGTTATCCGCGGGTATTAATTATAAATATCGAGGATAGTCACATATAAATTACTACTTAAATATTGTTCGATTTTATTAGTTAGTTTAATTAAAAATTACTTATATTTGAAAATAATCATATCTAAATCGTGTAAATAGTTAATTTGAATAAATTAGTTTAAAAATTCGTTATACTATCAAGGGTGATTTATAGTTCCATTCATCATGTCAAATGCGTTGATGTAATCTATGAAAATTCAATGAGTTTTTATATTAGGTTTTTGATGTTGTTTCTATTTTTAGTGTATCTAATCTATTAAGATCATTGGGACAGGATCGTATCTTGCTAAATTCAAATTGCGTTTGAAGATAGTTTTTGCTATTGTTCTAACTTGCATAGGAATAATTATTAGATTTATAACGTTTCATTCATAATATTTTTTTATATTGACGTTGCGACTGACATACCATTCATCTAGAATTTTTTATTGTTCTAGCATAAAGTTGATTAAATTTAAGAATCTTTCGTTAAGTTGTAGATATCGTTATCTTAAAGATGCCTACTTTGTCAAACCTGATGGTTTTTTCATTTTCAGTATTTTTTAATACTTAGTCTGATCTTATTATCTCCATGTTGTCTACATATTTCTGCATTTAATTTGTCTCATTATGTTTTTCGCGTTGTTATGGATTTTGTTCCCTCTAAAAAAATTTTTTGTTCTAGTTTTTTTTCGTTTTCTGAACTTTAGTTGTGAATTCTGTAACAGGACGAACGCAATATTTGTGGAATTTTTATTAATGACACAAATAAATTGTTATGTATTCCACAACAGCATTCCAACTTAAACGAAAATCAAACACTTTATATTCGAAAACGTACTTTTGATCAATACCAAGATAGACGTTTTTACCGCTGCTGTAAATTCTATTAATTTTAATGTTTCTTCTAGTGAAACTGAAAACGGATAAAAGCGGTACGTTTTTATTAGACAGATTTTTATAAAAATGTTCCCTTCTAACACCATATAAAGATGGTGAACTATGGAAAACGCGTTTAACTCTAACTACATACGATCCGTGAATTATTTCTTCTTTTTTACACATATTCGTTAATTATGTAGTTAAGATTTTGTTAATATTTTAGATGCTATATGATCTCACATCGCCCACAGAATCTCACGCACAAGAGCGGTTTAAAATCAAAGTCAAATTAAAACACCTGTTAGATTAAGAAAAAAATGTTGTCTAAGAAACCCACTTCGTTTGGAATTTATAGAGGCACATTTTGCTCACGATCGCATTATACCGATAAGATCAAATTATGTAGCAATAAAATTTTATGAGTCCGAATAGTTGGATATAACGTACCGATTTTCTGATTAAGCACAACTTTTAATTAAGATTTTGGGATATCTCGAAAATTATTAATTTTGTATGATTATTACTTGCCCGTTACTTTAGTTAAGAAAATTTGTAAAGAGGTTGTTTTTTACCGAAAAAAAAATGTGAAGACGGCGACGGCGGTGACTGTGGTGGACTTGGAATTGTGCGTGCAGAAGGCGTGTCTGGCGTGAGCAGTGGCCTGACCCACGACCCTTTGAACGGTGAGAACGATTGTTGGACAAATATTACATTCCAATATGCAAGGACTCGTATGTTCCTTATAGTGTTCTTCTCGATATAATTAATCAGTTTCTCGGAAGGTCAATTAGAACAGATTTATTCATAGTTGCCTAACGCGAACTAATCTATCTTTTTAAATTGACGTTGACATACGTCGTTGCTACTGGATTACCTAGCCCAACTAGGTTTTATCTATTTCTTAATGAGAAATTTTATAGTATGTTAATTTTTAAACTGCCGATCGGTTTAAAAAGGTAATTTTGTAATGCCACGATGAAGAACTATTGTAACCATTGATTTATGTCTAAATATAGAACTGGTCTTGTCTCTTCACAGAGAAAAGTTTTCGCCCAAATCTCTATTAGATACTTTAATAAAATGTTGCTTCAGTTTTGTAATAGGTTAAATAACCGATTATTGGCAAGTACTTAAACTTCTTCATGCCAATAATGTTATACTTGTTCGAGTGAATTAGTGATACGATTCTTAATGATCGAATAAAGTTTAACGCGCTCTTTAATTCACAAATAATCTTTTTAGTAGGTATTTTCGATGCATATAAGTTTTTCAAAAATAACCAGTAATACATTTTCGTTCAAGAATCAATTTTGCTTTTTATGTATTGTTTACATTAAAGTCACCTACAAGGTTATATATATATATATAATTCCCTATGATTTGTTTGCACTGCATTTATACATTTTAGCGAAACGTTCGCGAATGTTCCACATCCTTCGGTGAACGTTCTAGAAAATAGACTTCGAGAAAGCTCTTGAGAATAATTTCTCGAACGTTTCACTGTCCCTTCTTAGGACTGTTCTGTCCCAGAACAGGAGACTAGAATCTACACTGGTAGAAAGAATCGTGGCGATAGCGGCAGTTTTCTCCATTTCGGCAACTTCCTTGGCCATAAAAGTAACAGTCAATGAACTATTCCTCACCTGATATTCTTCTTGGTTGGTAACTACAGACCAACACTTGAACGCCTGTTTCTCGGAAGACAACCTCCAACATGTTTCGAACTGTCCTTCAATTCAGTTGATCTAAGTCACAACCAAGCTTGGGTAAGTCCAATTTCCTAACATGCTGGAAGTCCATTTCTCTGTTGAGATTCCATAATGTTCACCAGATATTTTTGTATAACGGCTTGCTACGTGAGAGTTTCTTGGTGAGCAAATAGAAAACGAAGCGTCTGTTACCGCCTAGTCTTAAAACCTTTGCGACTGCCGGTTGCTGTCTTTGTAGTTCATTTAGCTGTCCAAACTTCTTTTTAAATACGACTGCAACCTCTCTGGACATGTCAAGATTCTCGCTCACGCAATGTACGATGGCGTAATCTTTTTGTGTTTGGAACAGGTCTTGTTGTTTCTCGGTGGTAACTCCGAACCTAGCTTTTCCAGAACCTCCGTATAAACTCATAAACTTCTCAAACTCCATTCATTCGATTTGATTCTTGGTCTGCTGCTTATTACTTTAGTTCGGACCTGAACTTGTGTATTGTGGTTATCGTCAGCAAACGAGGCTAGACGATCGACGTGGACTTTGGCTTGCTTCTGGGTAGTTTTTGGATGCGATATATGACGTGATGAATACGTTGCACGACTTCATAGGGGCCCTCCCATTGCCTTTGCAGCTTCGGCGAACAACCACGCCTTCTTTGGGGATTATACAACCACACCATGTCGCCAGGTTGAAACCTACCATTTTGTGCCTTGACGTAATATCTAGTCTTCATTCTGTCGCTGGAAATTTGTGTGTTTTTACGGTCCTCCTCATGTACTTCGTCTAGGCTCTTGGTCAGCTTACTAATTTAGTCTTCTCCAGCAACTTCTTCTTCCGGTCTTCGTCCAAATTGGAGGTCGCATGGCAGTCGTATTTCGCGACCGAGCATCACATAGGATTATGTTTGGTCTGTGCTTTCGTGAACGAATGATCGATATGCCATTAGGAATAGGTGCAAATACTGTTCCCAGTCTCTTTGGTGTTCGGACACTACTTTAGCTTAGTATTTTCCCATTGTTCGATTCACCCGCTCAACCATGCCATCAGATTGAGGATGGAAAGGCGTCGTCCTAGTTTTCTTAATTCCCAACAGACGGCAAACTTCTTGAAACAGCCCAGACTCAAAGTTGCGGCCTTGATCGGAGTGTAATTCCAACGGAACTCTAAACAGGCAGAAAAACTCTTTTACTAATACGTCTGCAACTGTAACTGCTTCTTTATTGGGTATGGCGTAAACCTCCGTCCATTTCGTGAAGTAATTCATCGCCACCAGGATGTATTTATTTCCCGAATCGGATTCTGGGAACGGCCGTGTGATGTCAATGGTTACTCTTTCCAAAGATCTACCTACGTTGTATTGCTTCATGGGTGTTTTGCGCTTTCTCGCTGGACCATTTTCTGATGCGCAGACCGTGCACTTACGGCACCATTTCATAACTTTTTCTTTGCAGTACACTCAATAGAATCGTACTCGAACTTTCCCCAATGTCTTCTTAATTCTAAAGTGTCTTCCTGATGTACCATCGTAAAGATGCATTAACACCTCTGACACCCGGCTCTTTGGCACTACCAACTGTAATCTGTTTCCCGTGCCCTCGACACTTTTAGGGATCGCTTAAAAAGACCGTCTTCTACTATCAAAGGAGTCCTACTTTCCAGGTTGGTCGTCGATTGTTTTCTTTCCATTCCAAGAGTAGCTTTATTTCAGGATTGTTTTATTGTTTGCGACGCAACTGCTCAGGTTCCCACTTGTCATCAACCATAGCTTTTCTTCGGAGGCATTCGACTTTTTCTTCAAGTCGCGAACAATGGCTGCAGTCCGCTGGGCATGGTCTTCTAGACAAGGCATCAACGTTCCGGCACGGTGTTTTGTGTCATAGTCATATTCTTGCAGCTTCTCAATCCATCTTACCACTTGTCCTTCTGGGTTATAGAACTGCAATAGGCATTTTAAAGCGGTGTAGTCCGTTCTCAGTAAAAATTTTCGTCCATACAAATATTTGTAGAAATGTTTGATGGACTTGACGACTGCTAACAGGTCCCTCTTAGTCACGCAATAATTCCTTTCTGGCCTGGACAAAACCTTGCTAAAATAATAATAAACTTTTTGTCCATGTTGAACCTGCGAAAGGACCGCGCCCATGGCCAGATTGCTTGCGCCGGTATCCAACAGAAATTTTCCGTCTTCTTTTGGATAACTCAAAATTGGTGAAGTGACTAGGGCCTGTTTTAGTTGATGGAAAGCTTTTTCGCAGTCTTCTTTCATCTAAATTCTGCTTTTTCTTCTGTCAATTTCGTCAAAGGTTTGGCAGTATTGACAAATCCGGGTACAAATCGTATATAATAGGTGCACAACCCAAGGAAACTTTGGACCTGATGTTTGTCAGTTAGTCTTGGCCATACTTGCACTGTTCGGATTTTGTCTGGGTCAGCCTTTACTCCATTTATAGATACGACGAGGCCAAGGTATTGCACTTCTTCTTAAATACGTGGCACTTCTTTGAGCTTAGTTTGAGATTTGTCTCACGTAGTCGCTGGAACACTTCTTACAAGTTGTTAAAGTGTTCCTCAAGCGACCTTCCGACCACGATCACGTCGTCTAGGTAAACCACGCACGTCTTCCAAGACACTCCGCGCAAGATGATCTCCATTAAACAATCGAACGTTACAGGAGCGTTACACAGGTCGAAGGGCATCACAGTGAACGGCCACAAGCCAGTTCCAATCGTAAAAGCTGTTGTTTCACGATCCTTGGGTTCCAATTCTACCCGCCAGTAACCACTCTTTAAATATAACGTGGGAAACCACTAGGATCCTGACAGTGTGTCTAACGTATCGTAAATTCTCGGTAAAGGGTAGCTGTCCTTTTTGGTCACGTGGTTTAGCTGTCTGTAGTCTACGCAAAACTTAGTTGATCCATCTTTCTTCTTTACAAGTACCACTTGGAACGCCCATGGGCTACTTGAAGGTTTAATCACGCCTTCTCTCCCCACATCTGTAATTATCTGTTCGGCTTCTTCTCTTTTCGCCAAAAGAAGTCGGCGTTAATGTTGTCGTATCGGCCAAGCGTCTCCGGTATTAATTTTATGTTTAACCACGTTAGTTCTTCCTTTGGAATTACTCTCCAGCGCGAACACATCTTGATGCTGTGGGATCATCACTTTAACTTTAGCCAGCTGACTTTGTCTTAGGTTTTGGCATTTTGAGGTAAAAATGTCCAATAGATGTTGTGGGCTCTTCTTCAGCGACTTATCTTCGTTAGACTTCACGCAACCCACAATTTGAGATACTGGCGTGCATTGGCCTACTACCGTCTTCTTTTTCAACGTTACTGGATTTGAGTTGAGATTTAAGATCATTCTGTTTTTCACTCGTACTAAAGTTTTACGAACGAGTTTTCCTTTTTCAACTAAGTCGCACTCACCATACTTTCAGTCCTAGCAGGCAGAGTCGCGTCTTCACTCAATAAGACTCGCACGGCTGCTTTCTCTGATGAATGAAAAGAAATTTCATCATTGTGAATCTTGTTCTTCATATCCAAATTCTTTATTACGTCTATTCTTAGAATAACTTCTTCGGTGATGTCAGGTACCAGTACTTGGTCGAGTACTCCATTTCCCAAACCAATGGTTACATTGACTTGTCCGTGAGTAGGTATTTCTTCGCCCGTCGCAGTTCAAAATCGTACTGTTACTGGTGATGTCTTCTCGTTTTCCAATAACATATTAGGACGAATGATGGTCTTCGTCGCTCCCGTGTCTACCAGTAACTGAACACTTGGTTCATTAATCTTGCCATCGAGGTAAAATGCTATGCAATTGCTCCATAGGCGATGCCATTTGAATGGTAATCTCCGGGACATGACTAGATGAAATTAACTTTTGTTTGTTTTGGTACCAACTTGTTGAGTAGGTACGATGTCGTCGTACATGACTTATTTCACCGCAGTTCAAAGTCGGCACTCCTCTCTCCCAAAACATTCATCGTGCTATCTCCTCGATGTTTTCTAGTGTCTGTGCGGGTACTTCTGCAAATCAGCGGAGTTTATGACCGTCTTGTTGCAATGCTGGTTTTGCGGCTACAAACTCCAAGAGCCCAAGCGCCCAACTCAATTTTCACGTCTTATCATACCTCGGGTTGTTTCATTGGATGCCCAGCTCTCTGGCTTAGCCGAGCCTGTTTCAAATATTCAAACGAAGGTAACGTTGCAATTCATAGATTCCGTTTTCCAGAACTTCGCATATTTCTTCTCTTAAATTTAACATATCTGCTTGAGTTTCCTCTTGAACAATTTTGATTTGATTTTCTACACTAACTTGTATTTGTTCCTCAATAGTCTTCTTTTAAATTTCTACAATTTTCTTTCATTTTCTAAGAATGTTCGGATAGTTTTTCTTCAATTTTCTGAGAATTTTCGCTAATTTTTTCTTCGATTTTTCTTTCATGTTTTTATCCATCGATTCGAGAATTTCAATAATTTTCGAATCCATTTTAGTTTGATAACGAGTTACCGGCATAAGTTATAACACGAATAAAATTTAAAATAAAAATACACTACTTTAACTATCTGAAAAACTATAATTACGCAAAGCGCGAACTAAACAGTTTTATTTATTCGATTTGATACCGCACACCTGTATCACCAATGTAACGAATTTTAACACGAATTTATTTATACACAAAATATTTACACGTTTATAACTATACGAACTAATTAAATCTAACGATATTTAAGAAAAACACTTACGCTAATTTATGTATTACAATCACTCGAGAAATAATGTCCGCGGATAATTTTATTTTATTTAAAAACTGACACTTGTTTACCTTATAGTCACGTACGTTTTTAATTCGTTGTATTTACCTTGAACACGTGTTAATCATTTATTCATTTTCTTAACACTACCGACTTTGACTAACTAACTTATGATTTGTTTGTACCGCTTTTATACATTTACGCTATCTTTCGAGAATTTTCTATATCTTTTGGTGAACGTTCTGGAAATGGATAAAAAACTTCGTGGACGCTCTCGAACTTGAAAATTATTGTAAGATGTTGATTTGTTAACAGTGTCATAATTTAAGACTGGCAATTCAAAGCAAGGTCTAGTGAAAGTTGCCTCAGTTGACTGGTTACATTATTACCGTAATGAGACAATTCATCTTCTTTCCCTTCGGCGGATCATTGTAGATCCTGCAGTGACGGGAAGCAACTTGTGATATATGGGGAAGTTAGATTTTTTGAGTTAGAAGCTTCCTGTTTTGCACTTCGTAAACTGCTTGGTGTCGCTGATCGTTTAATGCTGAAGTTACCATGTGGAGTTTCTGACTTATTTATAGATATCGCTGTACTGTCATCCGTGGTTAAACCTATGGATGATGAAAAAACAATGTGGTGCGAATGCTGCTTGTTTCTTGAGAATTCGTATTCAAGTATTCGATTGAGTAGCATTCATTTCACTTCTTTTAGATGTCGCATCCACTTCAGTTTCATGGTTCCTTTGCTTTAATTGCAAGGCAATTTCTTCAAGCTGGAAAGAAACGTAAAGTAGCGCAATTGAACAAGTACATTTTCCATTTTCAGATGCCTACATCTACTGACGATTGGGCAGCTATAACAAAAGGTCTTGAAGGGCAATGCTGCTGCACACTGGATGGCAATCATACAATGTCCCAACAATAGTCATAATGACTTCTACAACTACAAAAGATTTTTCAGCACCATACTTATTGCTTTAGTTGATCACAATTACTGTTTCACTTATATTGATATGGAATTTAATGGACGTTTAAATGACAGCACGGTTTTTAGGAATTGTTCATTGAAGACAGCAACGGAAAATGAATCAGCAAAAAGAATTGTAGAACATGCATTTGGTATATTGGCAATGCGATTAAGAATTTTTAGGGCCTTATTCTATTAAATCCTGAAAAGTGGATGGGATCGTCAAAGCTACATGTGTCATTCACAATTGACTACGACAAACATCGCCGAATTCATACATCTCACCTTCTTCTGTCGACAAAAAAGATGAAAATGGACAAACTATATTAAGATCTAAGAGAAACGAAGGTGCATGTTTGGGATTTGGTGTGTGGGCTTGGTAGTAACAAGTTTACTGTTTCGGCTGCAAATCGCAGAAAAAAATATACGAATTAGTTTATGAGAGAAGCAGCAGTTCCATGGCAGTGGAATATGATACACTAATAAACATTACTATGCTAATTGGGGGTAGTATAATTAGAAATTTTTGTCAAATATTTTCATTAATTTGTAGAAAATTTACAATGAATTAGTGCTGCACGTGACAGCGTTTATTATGAATCATCATTGGATTTAATGGACATCTAATGGCAGCACGGTTTTTAGGAATTGTTCATTAAAAGCAGCGATGTCATTTTTGACATAAATAAATTGTACCGCTAATCATTGTCTTTACTCTCGAAGAATTCCAACACTGAATCAAAGCGCAAATAGAACCGATCCAAGCATGCACTGTTAGATAACCAACGTATTTCTGTGTTAAGTAGTAAACGATAAAAAAAGTTAATTATAACTTTTAGGGTGCATTATACTAAACTATAAAACTCTATATGTCTAACTACCTTTACAGAGTCATTAATAATATATTTTTTAGAAATACACCTGTGTTAGAAAAACTTACAATCCCTTCTTAAGTTTTTAATAAAAAAGAAATAATAATATAATAAATGTTAAGGAATTACTGTACTGATAACTGATACTGATAAATAAATTTAAATTAAAAAGAGATATCAATTTTATTCAAATATACTTACGTAAGGAAAGTACGCTATCTGCGTAACAATACAAAAAATTATACTTCTTTTTGCTCAAGACTAGAAAAATTTGTTGTATGCACTTTAAATCACGCATAACACAGAACTAAACTGTTGATTAGATGCACGACTTTTTTATAGTTCATATTATAGACTAGTTAGTGCAGGCTTCGGCTCTATTGCGTTCCTGTATAAACTTGTATAGATAGGCCTGACACACCGCAATGCCTGTTATTAGTTGTATTTTATGCACCTGTCCCTATTTATATTTTACTAAGGTCCGGTTTCACCAACTAAAATTTAACTGTAGATTAACTAACCTACGATTAAATTTAAAATCCTGTCATATCATTGGTTAGTGGTTTTAAGCTAACCAATAATATGACAGGATTTTAAATTTAATCGTAGGTTAGTTAATCTACAGTTAAATTTTAGTTGGTGAAACCGGACCTAATACGTAAAAATCGCTAATAATTTATTCGTTGTTATTTGTTTTAATTTCAGTATTAATAAAAATGTGTCACAATTTTTTAATTTTATATTAAATCTTGCGCGGACCGCCTGACATTGTTCAAACACATCAAATCAATTTTAATTTTCCACGGATCCTCTGAATTATCCCAGGGCCACCTTGGAAACCACTGTTCTAGATGATTCTAGGTAATTACTGGAATGTTTTCAAACCGATAAAAAGTTTTATTATTCTAGTGAAAGGTCGGAGTTGTTAAGAAGACTTTGTCGGTTTAAATAAAAAAAGTGCACCTGAGGGTCAAAATAATAATATAACTTTGTGTAAGTGAACATCTTGTTAACATTAACAAATACCAGTTTTACATAAATAAAAGTGCGGACAGTAAATACCTAGTGATACAGTGAATGCCGCGTATTAGAATCACGCATAATGTTATCAGTCGGATAATGTTATCACTTTATTAAAGAACGGGCCGGACGTATATTACTACAATGGAAAAACACAGTTTATAATAATCTTAATTTTGGTTTATGTTATCAATTTTATTCTCAGGTTTCTTTCTACACACGAACAATAATTTATTTTGCATGAATTTTTACAATACGCTTGTTTAGAGTGAAAATGTTTTTAATTGTAAACTAAATATATCTATACTAACATTAGAATGTCTTCCGGGTTTGGACCGTGTCATAGTTGCAACCGAAGCTGCCAACGTTTCGCCCACTTTCGTAAGAGGCCTCATCAGGGCGTGAGATAAATCGCAAAACTCAAACAAGCAATCGAAATCTAACTAAGAACTTCTCAAAAGTTAGGTTATCCACTTGTGAAACAAGCCATAACCTAAACTCTGAAAAGGTAAGAAAGAAAACGATAACCTGAAAAAGCAAACCAAAATCTAACAAAGAACCACTACCGAGTAAGGTAATCAACTTGTGAAACAAGCCAGGTTCTAAACTCCGTAGAAGTGACTTAAGAAGAAATAGTCTCCGTATTTAAAGGAAAAGGATCGTCACGGGTGGTTAAGCTCGGCCCTGATTGGGTTACGGTTGCTAGGGGGCGTGTTTTTGATAAATGACTAATAACCGGGAACCAAAAAAGGGATAGTTCGAAACCATGATCGCGATTGAAGTTATTGGGGTGTTTGATGATTTCTATGCTTTCTCGAAATTTCCTGTTGAAAAAGAATGGAGATTTGGCAATCAACGAAACATTATCAAAATCTATCTTGTGACCTGTAGTAAAATGATGTTCAGCGACCGCAGACTTGGAAGTATACCTTTTCCTTATACAAAGATCATGTTCTAAAATGCGAGTAATGACGGAACGACCGGTTTCACCAATGTATACTAAACCACAAGAACAGGGAATTTGGTATACACCTTGAGATGAAAGTGTAGGAAATTTGTCTTTGGGAGAAGAAAGAATCTGAGAGATTTTGCTTGTCGAGTTGAATATGGGTTTAATACCATTCTTACGAATTCCCTATTTGATCAGTAACCTTGTGAATGTATGGTAAAAAGGCCAATTTCGGGTAGGATTCGGGAGTAGAAATGTCCTTAGGTAATCGAGCACGTGGATGTAAACGACGATTAATAACTCTATGAATATCTCGCTTTACATAACCATTATTCACTAAGGTTCTAGTAAGATGACGGAGTTCCGAGTCTAGATTCTCAGGTTGGCAAATAGAAAAGGCACGATGGAACAAAGATTCAATAATAGAACCTTTCTGTGCTGGATGATGATGAGACGAAGCATGAAGGTATCTGTCGGTATGGGTGGGCTTGCGATAAACAGAATGGCCCAGAAGTCCCTCGGGCTTACGAGTCACAAAAACGTCAAGAAATGGAAGAGAACCATTACTTTCGATTTCCATAGTAAATTTGATATCTAATTGTTGATTGTTAAGATGATCAAGAAACTTAGACAATTCGAGATGACCATGAGGCCAAACAATAAAGGTGTCGTCAACATACCTAAACCACACTTTAGGTTTTAATATTGATGATTCCAAAGCAACCGTTTCAAAGGATTCCATAAAAATGTTAGCTACAACAGGTGATAGAGGAGAACCCATAGCAGCACCAGAAACTTGTTCGTAAAACTTGTTATCAAATTGGAAGTAAGTAGAGGATAGACACTTTTTAATAAGAGGAACCAAACTCAAGTCCTTGCCATGTTGAGACAGAATCTGTTTGATGATAATAAGCGAATCCTTAATAGGAACTTTAGTAAAAAGTGAAGTAACATCAAAGCTCACGAGAAGATCTTGGGGTTCAAGTTTTATAGTTTCTAGACGTTGAATAAAATGCTGAGAGTTGAGGATGTGAGAAAAGGTTTTACCTGTAAACTCGCAAAGAATGTTGGACAAGAACTTGGCTAGCTTGTAAGTAGGAGATTGGATAGTACTAACGATAGGTCGAGAAGGAATACCTTGTTTGTGAATTTTGGGAAGTCCGTATAGACGAGGTGGTTTAGAATCTGATGGGGTAAGTCGACGTTTAGTTTCAGGAGGTAGATTGGAAGATTTGATGATTTGGCTAACCTCACGTTCAATTCTCGAAGTGGAGTTATGGGCTAGAAGAGCGTAAGTTTCGTCAGACAAAATAGAATTGATTTTCGTAACATAATCAATTTGGTTCAAAACTACAGTGGCGTTGCCTTTGTCGGCTGGAAGAACAATAATATCAGGGTTCTTACGAAGACTTTTTAGAACTGACTCTTCCGACTTAGAAATGTTGGATTTAGGAATTTTTGATAATTCAGGGATTTTGTCAGTGTTAATACGAATGGGATCTGAGATGTGGCGAGGAAGATGTCTTATAGAAGACTCAACAGCACATAGAATATCTTCTTTAGGAAGGATGTATAAGGAAAAGGTATACTTCCAAGTCTGCGGTCGCTGAACATCATTTTACTACAGGTCACAAGATAGATTTTGATAATGTTTCGTTGATTGCCAAATGTCCATTCTTTTTCAACAGGAAATTCCGAGAAAGCATAGAAATCATCAAACACCACAATAACTTCAATCGCGATCATGGTTTCGAACTATCCCATCTTTGGTTCCCGGTTATTAGTCATTTATCAAAAACACGCCCCCTAGCAACCGTAACCCAATCAGGGCCGAGCTTAACCACCCGTGACGATCCTTTTCCTTTAAATACGGAGACTATTTCTTCTTAAGTCACTTCTACGGAGTTTATAACCTGGCTTGGTTCACAAGTTGATTACCTTACTCGGTAGTGGTTCTTTGTTAGATTTTCGTTTGCTTTTTCAGGTTATCGTTTTCTTTCTTACCTTTTCAGAGTTTAGGTTATGGCTTGTTTCACAAGTGGATAACCTAACTTTTGAGAAGTTCTTAGTTAGATTTCGATTGCTTGTTTAAGTTTTGCGATTTATCTCACGCCCTGATGAGGCCCCTTACGAAAGTGGGCGAAACGTTGGCAGCTTCGGTTGCAACTATGACGCGGTCCAAACCCGGAAGACATTCTAATGTTAGTATAGATTCCGGCCGTGGAAGCCTTCGCTATTACACTAAATATATCTGTAAATACGTGTGGGTTTTTAGAATAACAATGTCGTTTAACTGCGTCTTATGTAATAATGTTCTTTGTATTCATTTTTATTTTTAGTGTTAGCAAAGTTTCGTATCATTCGGTTATTTTTTTCCTCATTGGTTATCTGTTCCCAGTTGACAATCATTATCCTAGCTACCTCAATCCACAGCTTAGATTGTACATCACGGTTGCTATAGTCTTTAAATTTAAGATTCCAAAGTGCGGGTCCGGACACGCCTCATTAAGAAATTGTTCGATATCAAATATTACAAAAAATCAGGACCAAGGGTGAACCGAAAACAATCATCAAAAACTAAACCCCAAAAAATTTATGTATATCAAAAAGTTGGGTTTTGGCCGGACCTGGCCTGTTTCAATATGGGGCCAAACTATGGGAAAAAAATCGAGCCGGGCTACGAGCTGGTTTAGAAGTTTTAAATTCAAACACAAACATTCAAAAACCACACAACGGAATGACGTAAATGCCAGTCTACATGAATTTTGAAACCGCGACCAAAAAAAAGTAATTTAGTAGCACAGATCTTAATTATTTGACATAACATCGAGTTATACACAGTAAACAATTTAGCAACATTGAAACACAATAGACAATCAAAAATAGATTTGGTTCGGTGAAATCAGATAAATCTTTTCGGACAGATTAGTAAAGCACAAACAATTGACTATTATGCAAATGAATGGCGGACTTTCAATTATGAAATTGAAAAATCCGGTTTTTGCTATTGTTAAGTTGTTTGTGTTATGTTAATCATATCTTTCGTTCTAACTTCATTCTTCAAATGTCGTTTTCGAATAAAATTATATTTACTAACTAAAGTTTATTTTCAGGTAAAAGCAAAAAAATAAATAGTTACCTTAATTATATGCTTTAGATTACTATACAAAAAAGAAACATCTTATTAGCTTACAAATATGGTTCTAATAATAGGATGGATTCGCTTAGGTAATTTTTATGATTAATTGAGGTTTTTCTCTATTATAACTCTATTGTGCTTTTAAATTAGTTTTATTGTTTAAAAAAATGTTTGTGTTCTTGTATATACAGTTTTTGTAATATTACAGTTAGTACGTTAGCGTTTATTAATTATATGTGATAACAAACAAACAAAACAAAAAAACTTTAATGTAGTATGTTTTGAGATTTTTTGGCGTGAAAAAAATGTACTACGTAGTTTGTTGTTCATGTCGTTCAAAATTATGTCTGTTTGATAAAAATAAGTTGAGATACATAGACATGACATGAACAACAATAGATTATGGATAGTTACGAAAATTAATGCTTCAAAGAAAACAATACCTAATAAAATAGAATACCAAGTATAACAAATCAATCGGGAATCAGGCCCGCGCCTGAGTTTAAGAAAAACCTACATACATCGAGTAAACAAGTATCCGCAACATTTAATGTTAGCCATACATCGATTCTAAACATATTAAAAGAAAATAAAATGCATCCTTATAAAATGATACCAACTCAGGAGCTCACGAATGACTATTTCGATAGGAGAACTTATTTTTGTAAATGAATCATGGAAATGTATAACAATATTATCCAATTACAAGACGTTATGTTAAGTTCCATCGAATACGATATGGTTCCAGCAAGATGAAGCTCCGCCATATTACCAACTCAATGTCCGGCACTACTTCGACGCAATTTTTCCATATCGGTGGATAGGGAGAAGAGGATCGATAGAATGGTGAGCACGATCACCTGATCTTACGTTATTAGACTTTTTATGGGAATATGTGAAGAGTACTGTGTACAAAACTAAACCCCTTGATTTAAATGACTTAAGAGAACGAATAACGCTTGCAATTAGGCAGGCCCGCATAGCACTTTAATTTAAATGGACTGTATAAATTGAATTGAATACGAAAACTTCTGTTATAATTTTATACTAACAAAAATCGTACTTGCTTCATAGAAGTTTTAATTGCTACTCCTACTATGTATGTACAATTATAATTTCTAAAAGTATCGCCTTAGTACGGACATGCGCAGTTTATATATACATTTAATTTGGCTCAAACACCGACAAAAGAAATTTTGTGAAGGCTTCAGCCGACACATCACATATACGAGAAATAATAAAAAATGTTCTTCTATACTAATTTTCGTGCTCTTTAAATTAACGAATCTTATACAAACTGAAATTTATTCTTGGTGAATAGAGTCAGAAGTGCAGTCTAATCATATGGAATAATATTTTGCCTTTTTAGTTCTAAAATTTTGGATTTGATATTTTCACCGATCAAGTTGATTACTTCATTTTGTATTTTATCCCCGAGATAGTTTTTGTGGTCTTTTATTTGAGAGCGTTTTGTATGTTCTGACATAATCGGGTCAAATTTGAAAATTCAAAAAAGTTACCATTGTTTTTCTCAAACAACTTATTACTACTTCTACGAAAGGCTAAAATTTGCTGACCAAAAAACTGAATCACGTAGAAAATTCTTTCTCTATTTCGACATGAGAATTAGCCATTCTTACACTAAAATCCGTGTAAGAATAAGCAAGTAATGTTAGTTTTTTCAAAGTTGGTATCTCTGCATCGTAAGTTGACGTTACATGAAAAAGAAATCAAAATTATTGGAATTGAACAATTGAAATTCCAATTTTGATGCCAAAATAAAATAAACACGTTTTATTAATTCAAATTTATTTACTTATAAAAGTATAAAGAGATAATTTCGTATGATTTTAGGTTAACACATAAATTTCAATATGTCAAAGTGTAAGTGTTGCCAATTCAATAAAATAATAAAGTTTCCCAATTTTGTTTTAAAATTAAAATTATACGAAAAATATTAATTATTGTATCAAAATAGAGAAAATAGTATAAAACACACGTCATAGAATACGTTTCAATCACTCGACCGCTTCATAAACTCACCGCTGCGCGGCTCGTGTATGAAACCCGGTCTCGTGCTTGAAGCGCGTTCATTCTGTAACTTGTGTTTTAATATACTATTCTACAACAGCTTGCCAGTATTTAGTTTCTCTGTTTATTACCTTTGAATTTCAGAATCAATTATTTTATTTTTATTAAAACGTTTAGAAAGATCTAGCAATTTTAGAAAATTTTTTATATGTAACTTGCTCTTTTCATGAATGTTCACTTAAATGCTGCCAGTCATTGTAACCAGATTCATCACTAAGGCGAACAGATTTCAATGTAGCACTGTTTTTCGGGTGTTGCCGCGTCACAAAACTTTCTCTTAACGTTTCGCTGATCATGCAATCAGCTTCTTCAAAAGGTTTCTAAAGACTGATGTTAACGTCTTGCGTTCCTCGTTATATACCGTCTTACGGCTCCGCTTCGCTGATCCGTGTCTGTTCTGGTCTGTTGAATTGCGTTCATAGACGTCTGGTGACTTCTTGCATGTTCTTCACGCAGCGTAGATCTCCATGCGTTGCTTAATCTGTATCCATCCTCACGGTTGAAGTTGTTAGGATTTTTCATTATTTCCAGTGATTCGAGTATTATTTGCTGGTGATAGTGTCTGCTTCGTGCTAATACCTTTACGTTCCCGTAATCAATCCGGTGATCTCCATTCTGATGTAGATGTTCCGCTACTACAGATTTTTCCGTGCGTCTGAGTTGAGCGTCTCGTTGATGTTCTTTAACCCTGCACTGAATGCTCCTCTCTGTTGGGCCGATGTAACTCTTACCGCACATACACTCTAATTTGTATATACCTTTGGTGTGTAGTCTTGAGAGTTCATCTTTATTAGGAGGTATGAGCTGATCTATTTTCTTCGCTGTGTTATAACGTGTAGTGATGTTCTTCTTTCCTAGAACCCTCTTTAGTCTGTCAGTGACTCCGGCAACGTAGAGTAAGTAGGGATATGTTTCTGACGGTGTCTCGGCAGCAATCTCAGCTTGCTTCTCCTTCTTCTTATGTGGTATTATTAATTTTTTGTTGTAGTTATTTTTTATAAGAGCGTTCTTTATGTGTTTCATTTCCTCCGGCTTGTGTTCTTTGTCACTAATTTTCTCCGCTCTTCTTAGAAGTGTGTTGATGAAGGATCTCTTCTGTTGTGGATGTTGATGAGAAGATGCGTATAAATACCGGTCTGTATATGTTTCCTTGCGGTAGACGCTATGACTTAGCCTGTTGTTGTTCGTGCGTGTTACCAAAACGTCTAGAAAGAGCAGAGTTTTCTTCTTTTCGATCTCCATGGTAAATTTGATACTGTTGTATCCATTAATATGTTGAAAAAAAATTTTGTAATTCTTCCCGTCTATGAGAGTATGAGACCATACGACAAAGTGTCGTCCACGTATTTGTATCAGCATTTCGGTTTCCGGTCGCTTGAGTTGATAGCTTTTTCTTCGAAAGCTTCCATGAAGATGTTGGCTATTACTGGTGACAGTGGTGATCCCATACTTGCGCCGTTTTTTTGTTCATAGAACTCACCATTCCACATGAAGTAGGTTGACGTTAAACAGAGTCTGGCCGATTCAATCAAGTCCTCTTGTAAACCTCGTGGCACTAGTTGTAGTCTAATGATCTCTAATGTTTCTTCCACTGGTACATTGGTGAATAGTGATTCTACGTGGAAACTAACTAGTATGTCACTGGTAGTTACCTCAAGTCCTTTGAGAATCTCGACGAAATGTTAGGAATTCTTAACGAAGCTGGTTGTCTGTTCGGTGTGCTGCTGTAGTCTTCTAGCTAAGTATTTTGCTACCTCGTAAGTCGGTGATCCACAGGTACTGGCAATAGGTCTTAGAGGGTTTCCGGTTTTATAAATTTTTGGTAACCCATACAGTCTGGGAGGTTGGCTTTCGGATGGTAACAGCCTCTTCTGTTCTTCTGTTGGTATAGATGAGTCTTTAATCGCCTTTCTTATGTGTCGTTCAATTTTCGCAGTAAGGTCCTTGTTTAGTTTTATGTAATGGTCTGGGTCTAGTAGAGTGTCCATTTTCCGGATGCAGATGTTCGTATCCATTATTACTCTCGCATTGCCTTTGTCCGCTCGTTGATTGATTACTTTTTCATTCTTACGTAAGTCAAGTAACGCTCTTTCCTCATTCTTGTTATGTTTCTTGATGGTGGTTTGGCTGTCCGTAAGATATGACAAGTTTTGTATCTTATTTCTTCAGCATCTTCGATGGGTAGATTGCGGATAGCACATTCTACTTGAGCGATTATCTCCCCCTTTGGTATTTTCGCAGGTGCGACTGCGAAGTGGAGTTCTGGTAACACGCACGAACAACAACAGGCTAAGTCATAGCGTATACCGCAAGGAAACACATACAGACCGGTAGCTACACGCATTTTCTCATCACCATCCACAACAGAAGAGATCCCTCATCAACACACTTCTAAGAAGAGCGGATAAAATTAGTGACGAAGAACACAAGCCGGAGGAAATGAAACACAAAGAACGCTCTTATAAAAAATAGCTACAACAAAAAATTCATAAGACCACATAAGAAGAAGGAGAAGCAAACTGAGATTGCTGCGGAGACACCGTCAGAAACATATGCTTACTTACCCTACGTTGCCGGAGTCACTGACAAACTGAAGAAGGTTCTAGGAAAGAAGAACATCACTACACGTTATAACACAGTGAAGAAAATAGATCAGCTCATACCTCCCAATAAATATCAACTCCCAAGACTACACACCAAAGGTATATACCAATTAGAGTGTATGTGCGGCAAGAGTTACATCGGCCCAACAGGGAGGAGCATTCAGTGCAGGGTTAAAGAACATCAACGAGACGCTCAACTCAGACGCACGGACAAATCTGTAGTAGCGGAACATCTACATGAGAATGGAGATCACCGGATTGATTACGGGAATTTAAAGGTATTAGCACGAAGCAGACACTATCACCAGCAAATAATACTCGAAAACTAACAGATTTCAAATCGTTGTCATTAAAAATTTTGTAACAGAAGCAGTAAAGTGAATTTTTTGTTTCGGAATACAACAACCACAAACGCTCAATTTTTTCTTTGTTCGGTAAAATTCTAAAAAAGTAACTATTGGAAAACTTACGCCCCGACTCCAAAATATCTCTCGGATAAAGCATTCTTGAATATTATTAGGACGTAACTTCTTTGGCCATAGTGCACCATGTTTTGAAAGTTGACTCATATTTTCTGTTCTGGTAATTTTTGAAGGTGTTGATTTTTTATTATCAGCGGAACTTTAAGATGTTGATGGATTGCTTTCTAGAAGATAAGTTTCTTGTCTGCTGCTGATACTTTTTTCAAGTTCAGGTTCAGAATATTGGGATTCAGCTGTATTATTGTTGATATTAATATTTGGCAATGTAGACTCGGGTTTTGAAAAAAAATGCGTAATTTTGACATGGTTTTCAAGTTTCTTTTTCTTTTATTCAGCAAATTTTGATATTCAGACAATTTCTTCTTTTTTTCTGTCCTCCTGTATACTGTAAAGAAATTAATACGTAAGTAAACAAATTGACAAATTATTCATGCAAAAATGGAAATGTTTCGACGTCTCAAACTCAAACTCAAAAGTATTTTCTCAACATTATTTATTTCAAGTTATTTCAGATTTTATAAATTTTCTAAATAGTAATATTAGTGCTTATCATTTATTCTGTTTGAATTTACTTCAATTAACAATGATATTTATATAATCAAATATAAAAAGATTTTTGAGATGCAAGTTTTTGGCTTTTAATGTTTTAATAAATCTAGAATAAAAAATAAATTTTAGATGAACTCACCTTAATTCACAACACAAAACATATCACTATAGAGTCTGAAAAACTACAAAAAATTAAAGTTTCAAAAGCAGATATCTTTCACCTCATGCACCTTTTCACTTCGCTAAGTTAATTATCGAGCGGGCATCAGGCAAGAAATGAAATCGCGACCGATGCAGCGCTTAAATATATAAAGTTTTGTACATTGCAAGCTCAGACAGGAAAAAAAGTATTCGATCGAATAAATTCTATTATTGCATAATCTCATTTGGAAAATATATTATTTTCGAGAAGTAATTCGGTTCCGTCGTATCAAAGAGTAAAAATAAAAAAATAAACAAATGAAAGCAATGTAATAGCTAGCAATTTTTTACTGGTTTTTTATCATTATAAATTTTGTTTTGACAATGTTGTTTGTTGCTTTATCTTTTTTTACTTTTGAGTTTTGAGGCTTTTCGGCGGCTCGGCGCCGTTGTGCACCACACGACTTCTGGCTTATGTACGGCGAGAGACTGATCAGGATACACAAAAAACGATAAAATAACCTAACCACAACTTTTTTATAAACTCATATACTCAATTTATTCTAGTCAACTAAGTTTTGATCGCATTTTTTAGTAGAACAAGATAGGGGTCTGACAAGTTACCCGGACTTGCTTAGTTCAAGTCTGCCACATTTAGGATAGGTAACGTTTGAGATATGTTACGAGTGATGGAAAAATCTAGTAAGATAGTAGAATATGCTGCATGTTAGTACATGCTAAACGAACACCCTGATCCTTCAGGCACCTACTTTACAGTTTATCCTCCCTTCTAAGGCAAAAACCAAGTTGACTAGCACATGAGTACCTACAGGTGAGAGTATAGGAATCAAACACAGAGTTGGTCAAAACAGCAAAAGTTAAAAACAAGACCAAACAAAAACACTTCTAATAAAAACCTTTGAAATTTTTTTACATCGGAATAGGATCATCACCGAACTGCCGAAAACCGATAATCTTATGTGCTGGATTGCCAGAACGCCGCAGGACGGCTTTTTTTTAGTAGATTTAATTTGTTAATGACTTTTTTAAAGGAGATTTTTATGTTTGTCTTACTTATTTAAAAGCTCTAAAATCTCTGCCATTTTAATTTTTCTATATCAGATTCTATCTTTAACATTATAATTCTGACACTATAATTTTTTTTTAGTTTTATAAACGTGTACTAGAGGTCTTTGCACGTAAATACACTAAGTGTGAGCATTGGGTGTGACAATCTTGGTAATCAAATAGTATAGTAACTGTTACACTGATTTGTCAGTTAGTTTCGTAGTTTCTGAAACTATCCAAACTTATCTTTAAAAGCGCACCATTTCAAAGTATGGGTACACTAGCCGAAGCCGAACAAACGAAAATAAATATTGTTTCTATTAATTTGAATGGAAGCGCTGCTCACACTATCTGAGCCGCACGAATCGCAGTGCTCTCATTTACACTAATGGCGCGTGCGGTTTGTTCGGCTCCGGTAGTGTGAGCGTACTATAAGAAGTAAAGAGACTTTAAAATATTTTACTGTGCTGAGATGAGATGAGTACAGATTATATGAAATAAATTGTATGATTTGGTTCTAGTGCTACTAGCGTTACTCGTAATTTATGCATATTTTCTACTACTCCATAACTGAGAGCGGTACAAACAAAAGTTTACTGCTGGTTATAAAAAATTGTTATGTGGTATAGTGAACCAGTAAAGTACCAAATGTAACCTGAACCTTGCTATCATTAAACTGCACTCTTCTAACTGTCCTAGTTAGTCCGTATAATTGTTGTTTAAACATTTGACAATATTTTCTTCAAAAAATTTGCATTAAAATCAATTTTTTTATATTTTATAAACCTATTTAATAAAAATTTTTTTACAAAGCGTTTAGAAAATATTTTCTTGCTATTAAAAAAACTGCACTTTTTTAGCTGTCTTAGTTTGTCCCCAATTGTCGTGTCGTTTAAACATTTGACAAAATTTTCGAAAAATTTTCTTTAAATAATTTGCATTAAAATCACTTTTTTTATGGTTTTTAACCGTTTTGATAAAATTTTTTTTACAAAACGTTGATAAAAAATCATTATCTTGCTATTAAAAAAAACTGCACTCTGTTAGCTGTTTTAGTTAGTCCGCACTTGCCGTTTAAACATTTAACCCAATTTTCCAAATATTTTCTTCAAAAAATTTTTGTTAACACTTTTTATATGGTTTTTAAAGCTTTTTTATGAATTTTTTTTTACAAAACGTTTAGAAAAGATCAATAATTTGCTATTAAAAAAACTGAACTTTTCTAGCTGTCCTAGTTAGTCCGCAATTGCCGTTCATACATTTGACAACATTTTCAAAAAAATTGCATATAAAGCAATTTTTTTATGGTTTATAAACGTTTATGAAATTTTTTTACAAAAGGTTTAGGAAAGATCATTAGCTTGCTATAAAAAAAAATACACTTTTCTAACTGTCCTAGTTAGTCCGCAATTGCCGTTTAAACATTTGACAAAATTTTCTTCAAAAAATTTGTGTTTTTAAAGCTTTTTTTATGAATTTTTTTTACAAAACATTTAGAAGAGATCATTAGCTTGTTATTAAAAAAACTGCATTCTTCTAACTGTCCTAAGTCGTCAAACTGTTGTGCAATTTAACCTTTTCTTATTCGCTGTCGTAACCACAACATCATTCCTGCATTCCTCAGAATCAAGTTCTACATTCAGACACGTTCTTCTAAAAACATCCTACACCGTGCTAGTGTAGCGTTGATACGCAAACGGATTAAGCAAACTAGGCGAGAGTTAGACACGATTTCGAAACAACTCATTTATCTTCATCTTGAGTTGGCCAACACTCTATCACCGGATGTATGGAATTTCTTTGACAACATTACTTACCAGCAGTCTGATACCACTCTACGACTAACCACTGAAGATCGACTCAAAAAGCTTCAATCAATGGAATGCAAGGATCGTAAAGTTTCATTCACGACTAACTCCTTAAAGACGGTTGTCAATTTATCTAGTTTAGCCCTCACTTCAGAACAGGAATCGGTGCTATCTAAGGGTTTGAATTTTGCTGTTGCTCCCAAACGTATTCCTAAAGAAGATATTTTATGTGCTGTTGAGTGTTCTATAAGACATCTTCCTCGCCACATCTCAGATCCCATTCGTATTAACACTGAGAAAATCCTTGAATCATCTAAAATTCCTAAATCCTACATTTCTAAGTCGGAAGAATTAGCTCTAAAAAGTCTTCGTGAGAACCACGACAAAGCCGACAAAGGCAACGCTACTGTAGTTTTGAACCAAATTGATTATGTTACGAAAATCAATTCTAACTTGTCTGAGAAAACTTACGCTCTTCTAACTCACAATCCCACTCCAAGGAATGAACGTGAGGTCAGCCAAATCATCAAATCTTCTAATCTACCTCCTGAAACTAAACGTCGACTTACCAAAATTCACAAACAAGGTATTCCTTTTCGACCTATCGTCAGCACTATCCAATCTCCTACATAGAAGCTAGCCAAGTTCTTGTCCAACATTCTTTGCGAGTTTACAGGTAAAGCCTCTTCTCACATCCTCAACTCTCAGCATTTTATTCAACGTTTAGAAACTATAAAACTTGAACCCCATGATCTCGTGAGCTTTGATGTTACTTCACTTTTTACTAAAGTTCCTATTAAGGATTCGCTTATTATCATCAAACAGATTCTGTCTCATCTTGGCAAGGACTTGAGTTTGGTTCCTCTTATTGATAAGTGTCTATCTTCTACTTATTCCAATTTGATAACAAGTTTTACAAACAGGTTTCTGGTGCTGCTATGGGTTCTCCTCTATCACCTGTTGTAGTTAACAATTTTATGGAATCCTTTGAAACGGTTGCTTTGGAATCATCGATATTAAAACCTAAAGTTTGGTTTAGCTATGTTGAGGACACGTTTATTGTCTGGTCTCATGGTCATCTCGAATTGTCTAAGCTTCTTGATCATCTTAACAATTAACACTTAGATATCAAACTTATTATGGAAATCGAAAGTAATGGTTCTCTCGCATTTCTTGACGTTCTTGTGACTATGAACAGACACCTTCATGTTTCGTCTCATCATCATCCTGCACAGAAACGTTCTGTTATTGAATCTTTAGTTCATCGTGCCTTTTCTGAGAATGTAGACTCGGAACTCCGACATCTCACTAGAACCCTACTGAACAATGGTTATATGAAGCAAGATATTCATAGTTATTAATCGTCGTCTACATCCACGTACTTGATTACCTAAGCACATTTCTACTTCCGAATCCTATCCGAAATTGGGCTTTTTACCCTACATTCACAAGGTTACAGATCAAATAGAGAAACTTCTCGGTAAGAATGGTATTAAACCCATATTCAACTCGACAGGCGAAATCTCTCAGATTCTTCCTTCTCCCAAGAACAAATTTCCTACACTTTCATCTCAAGGTCCCAATCATCCGTGACGACCCTTCTTCTTTATATACGGAGTCACTTCTATGGAGTTTAGAACCTGGCTTGGTTCAAAAGTTGATTACCTAACTCTGTAGTGGTTCTTTGTTAGATTTTCCTTTACTTTTTCAAGTTTACCGTTTTCTTTTTTTCCTTTTCATAGGTTAGAATCTGGCTTGGTTCACAAGTTGATTACCTAACTTTTGAGAAGTTCTTCGTTAGATTTCGGTTGCTTGATTGAGTTTTTCGATTTATTTCACGCTCTGATGAAGCCCCTTACGAAAGTAGGCGAAACGTTGGCAACTTCGGTTACAACAATGACATATTACATCTTATCATTACATATTACGGACTACCACAATTGCCTTTTTAACTTTTGACAAAATTATGTTACCCCTTAACGACTTATAATAGAGACCGCGCAAATGTATGTTAGTTCTTGAGAGCTTAAAAAAATAACGTGACACAGATGTTAGCTCTTAAGTGCTTATAAATGAGAGAACGCATGTTAGATCTAAAGTGCTTATAAAAGAGAGCGAGATACACATATTAGCTCTTAAGCGCTTGCACAAGATGAGTGCACCCAGTGGCATAGCCAGGGGGGGTTCAAACCTCCCCCCCTCTTTTGGACTTTAAATTTACAAAAAACAGATATATATTGTTCCCACCGCATACTTTGCATTTTTTCGAACGCTCCCTTTTACCCAAATCCGGACTTCGCTACTGAATGCACCATATATGTTAAACCTGTAACAGCTTATAAAAAAGAGCCATAAAAGAACTGAGCGTTTAAGAAGCTATAAAAAATAGCGCGATATAGATGTTCTTATAAAAGAGAGTGCGCAATAAAGTTAGCTCTTAAGGCCTTAGAAAAAAGACTGTGCTAAATGCTTGTATAAGAGAGCAAACTATGCATGGTTACCTTTAAGGGCTTATAAAAAAAGGGCGCAACATAGATGTTATGTTACCCGTAACGGCTTATAATAGAAAGCGCAGAATGAATGTAAGCTTTTGAGGGCTATAAAATAAAGCGTGATGCAAATTCTTAAGTGCTAATAAATGTGAGTGAGTTATGCGTGATAGCTCACAAGATTTATGAAACGAGCGCAGAATGAACGTTATCTGTTAAGAGAGTGCGCATAATCTTCGATAGCTCCTAAGGGTTTATAATAAGAGTTCGACATTGATGCTAGCCCTTAAGAACTGTACACGTTAGCCCTTAAGTGTTTATAAAGCACAGATGCTCTATAAACGTTAGCCTATAATGACAAAGAAGTTATGTACCCCTTAACGGCTTATAGAAAGAGAGCTCTTCAAGGTTTATAAAAAAGAGCGTGACACAGCTTTTTAAGTAATTATGAATGAGAGTGAGTTATGCATGTTAGCCCTTAAGGGTTTATGATGAACGGCTTATAAAAAAATCGACATACCTGCTAGTCCTTAAAAGCTTATAAAAGAGAGCACGCAATGTATGTTCGATCTTAAGAGCTTATAAAAAAACGCGACACAGGTGTTAGCCCTGGAATGCTTACGAAAGAAAGCTGAGCACATAAGTGCTTAATAAAGACAAGTGTACAATAAATGTTAGCCTATAACCGCTGATAAAAAAGAGAGCGCGACATAGACCTTTACTCTTAAAGGCTTAAAAAAGCGCGACATATATTACCCCTTAACGACTGATAAAAAAGAGCGCTCTATGTATGCGATATAAAAAAGCGTGACACAGATATATATGTTACCCTTAAAAGCTTATAAAAGTGTTCGCAATATATGTTAGCTCTTAAGGGCTTACAAAAAAGAGCGTGACAAATGTTAACCTTTAAGTGATTATATAAGAGAGCGCAAAAGAAAGCGCTGTGTATTTTAGCTTTTAAATGCTTATAAAATAGATCACGCTATGCACGTTACCCTTAGGGCTTATACCTTGGACATTGGCTCTTAAAGGCTTATAAAAGTGAGCGTGTTAGCCTTTAAGCCCAAAGAGAAGTTTTATGGTTAAAATCTCCCCTCAAACATCTTATAGAATCAAAGTTTTTTTAATATATGAGAAAGACACTTTTTACGAAGTAAGTAATTTAGTAATTCGACCTCCCACCACAAAAATAACTGGATACGCCGGTGCCTTTAAGACCTTATAAAATGAACGTACTGTATGTTAGTCCTTAAGGCCTTATAAAACGAGCACACTATACATGTTAGCCCAGTAGGGACGCGCTATGGATGTTGGCCCTTAAGTGTTCATAAAAGACTAGCTCATGATAGATGTCATTTATTATTTCAAAAAGAAACTGTTCAATGCATTTTGAACTTGTACCAATACAACATGCAAAACTTCCAGAATTAAAGTTAAATATAATGCTAAAGGTTAGGACAAAATGTCGGCCCAAGAAACTTGGACTTACGTTGAGTTTCCAAATATGATAGAAAATAATATAAAATAATTTAAAAAAATAAGTTTTATTTTATTCGGCCCTATTATCAAAACTGACAATGACCCATGAACTTCACAATTTGTGTTCAAATACTTACTCTGTTCTTAAATAATTATAAAGGTCCAATTATATTCTAAGCCGAGTTTCATTTGTCCCTGATTTCTGTCCCAAATGATTTTGCATTTGATGACAAAATCATATTTTTTACAGAAGGGTTGAGCGATAATACTGTCATGTTTTGAAACATTTATATTTATTTTACATTACAAGAAGTATCCCCGGCGAGGATATTTACTTTATCTTACAGGGGAGATCGCTTCTATAACATTTACTTATTAACCACTGATACTTAGATTAAGATGTTCACTTTGGCATAAATAGTCTTAACCACAACGGTGAAGGTTTTTGAACGCTGGCTCCACTTTGTTAGATCTAAAAAATATTTGATGAAAAACGTGATCACCTCTAATACTGCCATCTATCCATCACCCACGTGTACGTTTAATGTTGTTAAAACGATACAAATATCCCTTTTAACACATAGGTTGGTAATAACAGAAGAAAAAAAGAATCAAAATATGTTTATTTTAAAAAACTTGATTAGAATGTTACAGTTGTCTTTATAAATAATTACGTTAACTTCATTACAAACTGCAATTACCTATATTTACATTACCATGTTCATCTCAAATATAGCTACCCAATAAATAATGATAAACAAATAGGTAGATTTAAAAATCACATCAAAATATCGTAGGAGAATCCCACTACACCTATTAATGTTTGGTTCCGTTTTTATTTTGGTTTAACTATTTTGAAAGTGTTACACATGACATTTGCGTTTTATACCCAATATATTTAAATACATCACAAGAACAGGAAGAAAGTAATGTGAGTAAATAGGCACCCTGTATTCAGTCGAATCAATAAATTCGTAACTGCATGCATCATCATTTTGCAATCTTTTTTTTTCTGAATCTTTCCTCCAGTTCACCAGGAACCTTAAAAATAACTAGCTTTTAAAATTTTAGAAATAAAGAATAAAGTTACACCTCATCATCAATGCAAGCAAATTAAGTAGCAACACCGAAAAGTGATTGAAGCATGCTACGATATTTTTTTTACATTGTTTTTTGTCAACAAAATGTTTCTAGCAGTGTAAAAATTACAAAGTATATAAAATACCAAGTTTTTAGTTTGATTAATACACAACTGTTACAAAAAACTTTTTAGCTACAAATAAGAATTAAAAGGAAGAAAATACAATGAGCTTTAACACAGCCATTAATAAACGTTAAGAGTATTAATTTAATCAGAAGTAACCACAGGGACGACATCATAAACCTGCCCGGGTTCCTGAAACAGTAATTAGCGTGCAAGGTACACGAAGGAAAAAGATCGGTAGAGGCGGCTAGTTCAACAGTTCAAACTAATGCCTTTAGTTAAGCACAAACATTTTACCTTTGGTTTAGGACGATGTGTATCGACGGCTTCGACCGGCAACTTAATTTGCTCCATTCTACAACCGTAAGCCACTGGAGTAAGTTTTATAATTGTATGTAAAGGTACTTGTAGATACGGTAATTCGTCTGTAATTATACCGGCTCGGTAAAACTATCATTATGCATTTGATTTTACGTACCAGCGGATTTATCCAAGAAATAAGCGAGCAAGCACCGCAACACTGCTTGGTGCGAAACTACTAAAACATTTTCTTGTCTTTCCAACTCCATTATCACCGGTTCGAGTCGCGCTACTAAATCCTCGTAGCTTTCGCCTCTTGGATATCTATAAGCAAACTTGTTACAATCCCTCGCCGTGAAATCTTCCGGATATTTCTCTTGAATTTCCTCGTAAGTCATTTCCTCGCAGATGCCCTATAAGAAAACAATTAAATGAATGATCTAATCGAAAGAAACCTTACCGCATCAATTTCGTTCAAAGCTTTCCATCTTTCTTGTGGCGCCGGTATGTCGCTAACGGTTTGAATGGTTCGTTTTAACCAAGAAGTCCATACTCTTAAACCGCCGATTTGTTGTTCTTTGATAAATTTTGAAAGAATTGCGGCGTACTGTTTTCCGCGAGCGCTTAAATTCGAATCGCCACCAATACGTCCATCTAAATTTTGTTCGCTTTCTCCATGCTGAAATATGCGTTATTAAGCGTCATATTTTTAAAGAAAAATCTTTACTCAACCGAAGACTAAAATGATGTAACCAACCAAATTCATTTTAAGATTGGGAAACAAACGATTGAAGTTTTCTCAAATGCTTTTGACTTATGTCTGTTAATTATTTTGTAAATTGTATTTCTTATAACTGTTTTTCGCATCTGAGTACACTCAAGAAAAGAGAAAACGGGACACTGTTGCATCTAAGTACACTCAACTAAACAAAAAACGGGTACCTTGGGTAATTCGAATGAAATAGCGGTGTACATTAGACTTAGCGAATGCGATCGGTAAACTTTATTAAAGCTTTTTTTTTAATTTTATACTACAATTTGAATTTCTTGAATAGCATCGCAAACGGCCACGAATGATTACCAATCGCATTCGCTAACAAGCCTACTTTACAACGGTAACTATTTCAATCGAACTAACCAAGGTGTCTCCTTTTTGGTTTGGCTGAGTGTACTTAGAAGCAGGTAGTGCCTCGTTTTTTCTTTTCTTGAGTATACACATGCTTGCGTCCTATACAGGTGCCGGATTCAAGAGTAAATTTACCTACAGACTCGGCTTGTTCTGTAACGACTAGTTCATAAAGGAAACAGAATGTAACAACGGTATAACTGTTTTTCTGCCACAATTATAAAAACAACAAAATATTCACTATAAAAATACTACTAATGCATAAAAAACAAACAAACTGTTTTTCAAAAATAAATTAAAATAATTGAACAAAAAAACTTACTCTAGTAAGATATATAGTTCTCGGTGTGATATGAATGTTCATAAGATAATATACAATTCTCGCTTGGATGTGACCTTCATGCTTATGAACCAAAACTTTCTCTCCGGTGTTATAAATTTTCATGAACGACAAATCTTTTTCGTGAACTTCGTCCAGCGGTTCATATTTCTCCTGATAATGTTCGATACGTTTTAAAAAATCAACAAGGATTGTGTCTTTGTTCATATTGGCGTAATCGGGACTACTAATTTTAACTTCCATTATGTTTTGTTCAATAATTTTCGGATCAACGCATATTGATTCGACAAAAAATAATTTATAACCCATTTTTTCGACGACGATTTCTTGTATCATTCTTCGTCTATCTAACGTAGAATTTGTGGCGTCGAATACGGCGACTTCGCCGCCGTTTTCTAACCACTGACAAACGTCTTCGAGTGCTTCGACTGCACATTTGTTTCTGATTGCCATTGCTTCTGCATTGTCTTGACGGAAGAATTCGTGACTTTGATAAGCCGTTGTTGCATGGCGACGATATTCGCCCAAATTGAAAACTGAAACAAATAATTATCTTAATTTTTAACTGCAAATATCAAAACTATTTTTAACAAACTATGCCAAATAAAATTTGAAAAAAAAACATTTGCCAAAACTCATTCGTTTCTTCCTACACACTTACCTCGATCTTAATTAACTCGGTCGAAATTAGATCCTTTGTGAAGAAACAAGCGTCTACTAAATTATTAACAAATTCAGTTCTTAATTACCGATAAAAAATTTAACCAGTTTAAGAAGATTTTTAAGTTATTTAATAATCTACTGCTCCAACGGTAATTGTCACAGTAAAAATATTCGTTCTTTGTGACTTATTTTCATAGAAAAACTTTGTTTAGTTGTATAAATCTCAAATGTTTAATTAAAAAATAATATATTAAATCACATTAGTTTTAGATTACCCGGTATAAAATGGTTTAACTCAAAAAAATAAACTTATGGCGAGTAAGCGTACGGTCGCGTGGTGTTTGCCTTTAAGGCGCGAACGTCTTCGCCCAATCCTAGGGGTTCTCTATATGGCCAGCATCCTCACAATAACAAATCTTAACCCAATTCAGGTACTTGTGTCAACGACCGAGTTCTGTTGAGTCACAGTGTGATAGCGGGATTTTGTCCTTCCACGGTCAAACACACTTCAGGTCATTGGAGTGCCGTACAACTCAGTGTGACCCAGTCTCATGAAACGATCCCAGTTTATTTGGGACAAAAGGTCATTGAGCATTAGCTCGATAGTGGATGAAATCAATGTAAATAGACTCGCCTAACGTAGTCTCGGACTCTCGGAGACTATGGGAACTACGTCCAGAGAAGATTGTTTCTAAAGTTTCTCGAAAAAACTATACCGCAGTTTCATTCTACTACACAATTTAATTTTGTTTTCGGATTAGTGCCGGTGTCTAGACAATCAGCATCAGTAACCCGAGATTGTTCTTCCACCACATTATCACATAAATCAACCTCCATTTTATATCAAAAAGCCAAACTAATAAAAGGTGAGATGGAATCCAAAATTTCTAAAAACCAACTTCAACAACATTGTCAAAACGTCACCGTCAGTTTAGTCAGTCTGAATGAAACCTTATCCGACAAAAAAAATCTTAAGTGGCATCACCTTCAATGAAGACATCTTATGTTTTCCATCAAAAGTATAGTGATATGTTTAATTAGTACAAAAAATGCCATTTTAAATGTGAAGTAAACGTGTCCACCAAATGGGATTGAGGAGACCACCTATACTAAAACGAACAATTTCTAAACGAAACTGATTTTTTTGACAAATTACTTATTCCAAAACTTTCATGTCTCGAATAATTATGCCTACGTAACAAACATTGTGGCATTTTGTATCAAATCATTAAAAAAAGCTATCATTTATACTTAAAACGTTTACAAAATTTGTTGTTATTTTAATAAATTGCTGAATTCCTCCACGTATTACCTAACGTAATTCATCAAGATAAACCACACCTATGTATAAAAATACTTAAATAAATCAGAATTAAAGTAATTCACTTATTTGCGTTATTAGATAAAGCTCTTGATATTCGACACTCGTTTTAAACGAGACTGTGACACTCCTAAAATTCAGAGTGGGTGTAACATTAAAATTCCAGTAATATAACTACAAAATTTAAACGTAATTAGTAATTATATCGTTACTAATCATTAATGCCTACAACACTAAAATTGAGTGTACGTAAAAAGCGTAATTGGCCTTACGAGATTTACGCAGTTCCATCCCACGACGTATTTTCCTAAAGACCGGCACGCCGATTCCTACTGTAGCTCCAAAAGTCAAGTATTAGAAAATTGATTTTTGAGCTTAGATACCAGCCTCAAAAACATTGCCTTGTCAAAATATCGACAGTTTAGTCTGCGTAAAATTTTACAGGACAAAAAAAGTTTAGAAATTACTACGCCATTTTTTTAAAAACTGTGAAACGGAAGTGGCTCTTGAAATCACCGTCAATAGATAAGTTTTTTTTGCTTTGTGTGGAAACACTAAATGGTTGGAATTTTTTACTTATCTGTGAGAGATTTCAACAGAGTTTCCCAAAACCAAATTTGATCCTATTAGTAATGTTAAAGAACAAGATTTAAATTCAATGTATTGAGAAATTTTCAAAAATTTGAAAGATTTCGTAATGGGAAAAATTATAGATTTTATGATACGTTGATTCAGGATAACAAGATTGATGTATGTAACCAAAATCTTTTGAAGAGTGCTTTAAGTCCTCTTCATGGGCGAGACCACAAAACGTGGTTATTTAAAATACAGTGCAATTCTGTTATGGTATCTGGATTAAATTAATGACCAGTAATTCCCAGGTGTCCCCCGGATCATTCAGGAAGCCCGTAAAAAATTAAAATTGATTTGGGGTCCCCGAACAAGGGGTCCGCGCAAAGTTTAATATAAAATTTAAAAAATCGTAACACTTTTATTAATATTAATATTAAGGAGTTATTAGCAATTTTTACGACCTAAGTAAAATATAAATATAGACAGGTGCATAAAATACAAGTAATAACAGGCACCGCGGTGAGTCAAGCGTATCTATAGAGGTTTATACAAGAACGTAATAAAGCCGATACCTGCACCAACTAGACTATAATATGAACTATAAAAGAGTCGTGTATATAATCAAAAATTTAGTTCTGTATTATGCGTGATGTGAAGTGCATACAACAAATTTTCCTAGTTTTCGACAAAATAAAGCATAATTTTTGTATTGTTACGCAAACAAACATTCATTAAGGATTTCTCTTTTATTAAAACTTAAAAAGGGATTGTAAGTTTTCCTAACACAGATTGTTTCTAAAATGATATTATTGATTCTGTAAAAGAAGTTGGACATATTAGGTTTTATAATTCAATATAAAGCACCCTAAAATTTAACCAGGGAGAAGTTAACCATAAGTTTCAGCCATAGATTCGGAAAATTTTAACGTCGGTTTAATGCAGCAGTAAAGTAAACCCATTAAATATCATAAATTTTAATAGGTTTTATTTTTAGCATTTGTTTAGATTTTTTAACAGTTCTTTTACATTTGATTCTACAATGTCCTACGATTATAAAAATGTAAAAAATAGAACCCCAAAAAATCGAGATAAAAATTCATTTCCGGCTGCATTCTGATAGAAACTTGGCCGCCTAGGAGTTGTTTCAATTTTTTACAGTTGTCCATAAAATTAAACTAATTAAATTAAATTTAAAAAAATATATGAACAACCTTTGTAAAAAAATGAAGTTTCTATAAAAATGCAATCGGAAATAAATTTTTATCTCAATTTTTTGGAAGGATGTTAATTATATTTTTTACACTTTTATAATCGCAGAACATTGTAGAAACAACTAGTGAAAAAATTTTTTTTAAACTTTATGAACAACTATGTAAAAAATTGAAAAAACTTCGTAGGCTGCGTTTCTATAAGAATGCAGTCGGAAATGAATTTTTATCTCGATTTCTTGAGGGTGTGCTAATTCTATTTTTTACATTTTTGTAATCGCTGAGCATTGTAGAAACGACTAGTAAAAGAATTTTTTTATAATTTGGGAACAATTTTGTATAAAATTTAAAAAAACTTTCTCGGCGGCCAAGTTTCTATCAGAATGTAGTCGGAAATCAATTTTTATCTCTATTTTTTGAGGAGGTGCTAATTCTATTTTTTACATTTTTATAATCGCAGAAAATTGTAGGAACGACTAATAAAAAAATTTAAAAAAAAAGTATGGACAACTTTGTATAAAATCGACAGCCAAGTTTCTATAAGAATGCAGTCGAAAATGAATTTATATCTCAATTTTTTGGGCGAGTGCTAATTCTATTTTTTACACTTTTATAATCGCATAACATTGTAGAAACAAATAGTGAAAGAGTTTTTAAAAAAAACTATGGATAACTCTCTAAAATGTTGAAAAACTTCCTAGGCGGTCAAGCTTCTATAAGAATGCAGTCGAAAATGAATTTATATCTCAATTTTTTGAGAGACTGCTGATTCTATTTTTGACACTTTTATATTCGCAGAACATTGTTGAAACACCTAACTAGTAAAATAATTTAAAAAAAAACTATGGAAAACTATGTAAAAAATCGAAAAAAACACCCTAGGCTGCGATTCTATAACAATTCAGTCGGAAATGAATTTTTATCTCGATTTATTTGAGGGGGTGATAATTCTATTTTTTACATTTTTATAATCGCAGAACATTGTAGAAACGACTAGTGAAAGAATTTTTTAAAAGAATTATGGACAACTATGTAAAATACTACAAAAATTCCTAGTCGGCCAAGTTTCTATAACAATTCAGTCGAAAATGAATTTTTATCTAGGTTTTTTTCAGGGGGTGTTAATTCTATTTTTTACACTTTTATAATCGCAAAACATTGTAGAAACAACTAGTGAAAGCATTTTTTTTAATTCTATGGACAACTTTGTAAAAATTTGAAAAAACTTCCTAAGTTGCGTTTCTTTAAGAATCAGTCGGAAATGAATTTTTATCTCGATTTATTTAAGGGGGTGCTAATTCTATTTTTTACATTTTTATAATCGCAGAACATTGGAGAAACGATTAATGAAAGAATTTTTTAAAAGAATTATGAAGAACTATGTAAAATGTTGAAAAACTTCCTAGGCGGTCAGTTTCTATAAGAATGCAGTCAGAAATGAATTTTTATCTAGACTTTTTTGAGGGGTGCTAATTCTATTTTGTACACTTTTATAATCGCAGAACATTGTGGAAACAACTAGTGAAAGAATTTTTTTTTAAACTTTATGGACAACTATGTAAAAAATTCAAAAAACTTCGTAGGCTGCGTTTATATAAGAATGCAGTCGGAAATGAATTTTTATCTCGGTTTCTTGAAGGTGTGCTAATTCTATTTTTTACATTTTTGTAATCACAGAACATTGTAGAAACGACTAGTAAAAGAATTTTTTTTTTAAATTAAGAACAATTTTGTATAAAATTGAAAAAACTTTCTCGGCGGCCAAGTTTCTATCAGAATGTAGTCGGAAATCAATTTTTATCTCTATTTTTTGAGGAGGTGCTAATTCTATTTTTTACATTTTTATAATCGCAAAACATTGTAGAAACGACGAATAAAAAAATTTAAAAAAAAGTATGGACAACTGTATAAAATGAAAAAAAAATTCTCGACAGCCAAGTTTCTATAAGAATGCAGTCGAAAATGAATTTTTATCTAGATTTTCTGGGCGGGTACTAATTCTATCTTTTACACTTTTATAACCACAGAGCATTGTAGAAACAACTAGTGAAAGAGTTTCTTAAAAAAAATTATGGAAAACTCTGTAAAATGTTGAAAAACTTCCTAGGCAACCAAGTTTCTATAAGAATGCGGTCGGAAATGAATTTTTGTCTCGATTTTTTGGGGGAGTGCTAATTCTATTTTTTACACTTTTATAATCGCAGAACATTGTAGAAACACCTAACTAGTAAAATAATTTTAAAAAAAAACTATGGAAAACTATGTAAAAAATCGAAAAAAACACCCTAGGCTGCGATTCTATAACAATTCAGTCGGAAATGAATTTTTATCTCGATTTATTTGAGGGGGTGATAATTCTATTTTTTACATTTTTATAATCGCAGAACATTGTAGAAACGACTAGTGAAAGAATTTTTTAAAAGAATTATGGACAACTATGTAAAATACTACAAAAATTCCTCGACGACCAAGTTTCTATCAGAATGCAGCCGGAAATGAATTTTTATCTCGATTTTTTGGCGGGTGATAATTCTATTTTTTCCACTTTTATAATCGCAGAACATTGTAGGAACAACTAGTGAAAGTATTTTTTTTAATATATACAACTCTGTAAAAAAATTGAAAAAACTTCCTAGGTTGCGTTTCTATAAGAATGCAGTCGGAACTGAATTTTTATCTCAATTTTTTGGAAGGATGCTAATTCTATTTTTTACACTTTTATAATGGCAGAACATTGTAGAAACGATTAATGAAAGAATTTTTTAAAAGAATTATGAACAACTATGCAAAATGTTGAAAAACTTCCTAGGCGGTCAGTTTCTATAAGAATGCAGTCAGAAATGAATTTTTATCTAGACTTTTTTGAGGGGGTGCTAATTCTATTTTTTACATTTTTATAATCGCAGAACCTTGCAGAAACGACTAGTGAAAGAATTTTTTAAAAACATTATGAACATTTCTGTATTAAATAGAAAAAACTTTCTCGGAGCCAAGTTTTTATCAGAATCCAGTCGAAAATGAATTTTTATCTCAATTTTTTAGGCGAGTGCTAATTCTATTTTTTACACTTTTATAATCACAGAACATTGTAGAAACAAATAGTGAAAAAGTATTTTTTAATTTTATGGATAACTTTGTAAAAAATTGAAAAAACTTCCTAGGCTGCGTTTCTATAAGAATGCAGTCAGAAATGCATTTTTATCTCGATTTTTTGAGAGGGTGCTAATTCTATTTTTTACAATTTTATAATCGCAAAACATTGTAGAAACGACTAATGACAAAAATTTAAAAAAAGCATGAACAACTTTGTATAAAATTGATAAAACTTCCTCGACGACCAAGTTTCTATCAGAATGCAGCCGGAAATGAATTTTTATCTCAATTTTTTGAGGGGGTGCTAATTCTATTTTTTACATTTTTATAACCGCAGAACATTGTAGAAACGACTAGTGAAAGAATTTTTAAAAAAAATTATAGACAATTCTGTATTAAATCGAAAAAACTTTATCGGGGCCAAGTTTTTATCAGAGTCCAGTCCAAAATGAATTTTAATCTCGATTTTTTAGGGAGTGCTAATTCTAATTTTTACACTTTTATTTTTAACAAATTAAAAAAAACTTCCTAGGTTGCGTTTGTATAAGAATGCAGTCAGAAATGAATTATTATCTTGATTTTTTGAGGGGGTGCTAATTCTATTTTTATAATCGCAGAACATTGTAGAAAGGATTTGTGAAAGAATTTTTTTAATATTTTTTGTATAAAATTGAACAAACAGCTTATTATTTTATGTTTTTGTTTATTTTGTTTACTTCCGCAAATAACCAAATCCGCGAATGTTTGGAATTACTGTATTATTGTATTCTGTTGTAAATTAGTTTTTGAAATATATAGTTTTCTTGAAAAATTAATTGGTACACAATGATTACCTACACAATATGTGACATTTACATGAAAATAATTAATTCAAGAGAGCGTTACATTGCAGCATTCCATGAAAAAAATTATTATAATTGACAGTGGTTTGTTGTAAATAAAATGTTGATATATCTATTTTCCTATATCTTTTTGGGTCTATTTTTTTCAGATAACAGTATGAGTGAGCCCAAGAAAAACGCAGGCAATGGAGTGTTGAATATATGAAATATGGCTTTATTCCGTCACCAGGAAATAGTAGTTTACCTATGTGTCTTCTATGTAATAAAACAATGTCAAACGATTTAATGAAACCTTTTAAGCTTAAGAAACATTTAATAAAAATCCGTAGTGACAAAAAGGAATTAAAGTTTTTTGAAAAAATCAAAGAAAAACATTTGAAAACACCGACATTGCATAGGGACAACATCTAAGAGAGATGACAATGTACTGCGTGCTTCTTATTATATTTATTGAATGATTGCGAAGTCCGGAAAACCGCACACTATTGGTGAAGAACTTGAATTGTAACAGCTGTAAGTGAGGTAATACGTTTCGTGTTGCACAAACCAGTTTTCGATATTATAAAAAGAATGCCACTGAGTAATAATACTGTACGAAAAAGGATCGACGAAATGGCTCAGCGTGTAGAAAACTCTTTATGTGATTACTTAAAAACATCTAAATTCTCCATACAACTTGACGAGTCAATATTACCAGAAAACGAAGCTTGACTTTTAGCTTATGTCAGATTTGTAAAAGAAGAAAAATTTTCCCCAGAATTGTTATTTGCTAAATGCTGGAAACTGATATGAAAGGTGAAAACGTTATTTAGTAAATCAAAAATATTTTTCGATGTAAAATCTATACGCTTGACTTATATCTTAGTTGCTACTGACGATGCTCCGGCAATGGTAGAACGAATTCGAGGCTTTCTAACATACATACTTAAAACAAGCTATACCGAATGTATTATTGGTACATTGTGTCATTTATCGACATCATTTGATCACAAAAAACCTTAGTGAACTTTGCATGAATCACTACGTTGTGTTAAGTTAATCAATCAAAAGGAATACCTTAAATGGCAGATTATTTGCTCCACTTTGTTTGGAAAATGATGATGACTATAATCGTTTACTAAGAAAGAAGTACGTTGGTTATCTAAAAGTACATGTTTATACCTTCTATTCGCTTTGATTCAGTGTTGGAATTCCTGGAGAGTAAAGACAATGATTTGCGGCACAATTTCATCATCTCAAAAAATGACATCACTGATATGACTGATTTATTTGCCAGATTTAACGAGACTAATTTGAAACTACAAGGTGACATATTAAATTTAATCAAACCTAAAAGTGCGTTTATTGCTGTACAAACAAAACTTGGGAAGAGAATGTTCTCAGTTTCCAAATCTTTCAAAATTGCAAAATAGAGATAAAGTTTTTGACTAAGCATAGGGGTCCGTAGACGAAAAGAGTTTTGGGAACCACTGATTTAGACATATCACTATTCTCTTTAAGTTACTGAATATATTCTTCGCATCAAATCTCATCTTCGTTTATAAGATAAATTTTATTCTACAAACAAATGTAGGAAGATAACAGATAAAAAATATCCAAATTAATAAATTCAAATTATGTCAAGAATGAAGATTTCGATAATTCGAAACATTAAGTATTACAAAGAAGAAGATCATATATTCAAGGCCATTCTTGATCCGATAAAAATAAAATATACTGAATATGTTTCTATTATCTACGCTCGTTTCATTTAACAAAATATGGTGGGCTCATTTTTGAAATTGTAAATAGTATTATTTAGAATAGTGAGAACGCTCAAACAGTTGGGTATTTTAAGCATAGAGAATGACATTTAAAAAAATTTAATATTCATAATCTTGTACCCCAACAAGAAGAAAATCAAAGCGAAGATTGTAGTATTTTTTTTATTGTTTGCTATAAAGAAAAAAGAGTTTCAATCGCCATCCTCTTCTGATTTTTTAGTAGATAACGGATCACACAGTCGACTCTATATGTTTATGAATGAAGAACTGACTGCAATTATTTCTAAAACTCTATTAAGGTGATTGACGAGGATGCATAGTGATGCCCCTCAAAAACTCTCTTTTCAAAACTAACATCCCAGACGACTTAAAGTTGGCTTTATCGTGTTTTAAAAAAACAAATACATTTTTTACGTATTGTAAAAATAGACAAAACGTATCTTTTACAGTTTTGATATTATGACAAGTGGGTGACTGTGTTTTATACTTAGAACGTTTAGAAAAATGCTGTTATTTTAACAACTAAATTCCTCCACGTATTACCTAACGTAATTCATCAAGATAAGCCACACCTAAAGATAAAAATACTTAAATAGGTGAAATTTAAAGTAATTCATTTAAATTTTTGGTTATTAGATAAAGGCTCTCGATATTTGACGCTCGTTTAAAACAAGACTGCGACACTCCCAAAATTCAAAGTGGGTGTCAAATTAACATTCTATTAAATTACTAACAAAATTTGAATGTAATTAGAAATTATATCGTTTCTATTAATTGTCATGCGTTTATGCCGACGATAATTAAATTAAGTGTCTTTAAAAACAATCACCATAAGTGATAATTGGTCATATGAGATTTACAGCCCAAAATCAGACCAAATCACTTGTAAAGCAAATAAATAATTAAATCAATTACCTCTTGTGTTGATGCCAATCCAATTAAGATAGCGTGATAATTTTTTTGAAATGTAGGTTTTACCCCGCGCGGGTAGTCCAACCATAGCGATGACATGGGGGCTGTTGACATAATTGGCTCTTTCTCCTGTAAATAAAATAAAGAAAAACATAAGTTGCGTTAATTTTTGAAAGTGCCTCCTTTTACCAATTCTAATCGATACACAACGTTGAAACTGTGACCTGCGCCGTTTTAACATTTTTTTAAACAAGAGCAATAATAATCACCAACGTACGAACGCACTCAAAATTATTGCATTTTTTCCAAAAAAAATAAAGTAAGACGTTAGTTTATCGTAATTACTAAAATGTTACCTAATGTGACTTACATTAATACTAAAAATAAAATTTACAACGAATGCTATCTCGTCTGAAGTAAGGTACTACACTAGTCGTTCAACGTCCAATTAAAAACCGTTTAACATTTAAAATTTACTTTACTTATCTAATGATTAAAAAAAATACTCGTAGCAACATGTATTTTTATATTGCTTTAAATATATGAAAGGAGCGTACTTAAATTCGGGCAATTAGCTTTAAGTACTATGTGAGTCATATGCTAATTAAAACCTTGAAAAACAAATGAAGGTTTCCTTTAGCTGCCTTTGTAAAAAATTAAGTCTAAATTTAATATATTACAGTAGTGAAAAAAGCGTGACCGCAATTTAGAAATACAGTAGCTACTACTCTAGGCAACACACCATACACAACAGCTAGCTTGGTTACCTTTGCTAAAAACTAAAATACAATATTCTGCATAAATCAGTTTTTCACATAAAAATTAATCTCTTCTATAAAATATACATACAACTAACGCTTAAATAGATTGCCCCAGATTACACCTCTTTGCATTCGAATCGAAAAAAGATATCTTAAAGTCACTCAATTTTCTACTTATCCATTATAATATATCATATCAGACTTGTGAAAATTATCAGAGTACACTGTGCTTCTTCGCATAACTTATATAAAATCATAATGAAACTCCCAAATATCAGTCTGAAAAAGTCGCATTGTAGAACATATCAATTACACTAAAAGCGGAAATATACACTCAATGCATTCTGTCAGTTACAGTCTGGATTTTCAGTCAAGCAATACTGAATAAACACTTACAGTTAATCCATGAGTAATGCAGGGAATGATAATCTGTATTTCATTAAGAAATCTAAAAACGAATGCATGGATTAAAGAGAAGACATAGATCATAAACAGGGGCGTAGGGGGGCAGCTGCCCCCCCCCCTTCGCTAGAAGCAAAAAAAATTAAATAGTGATAAATAGTATACAGTGATGAAACGAAACAAAATTATGTGGGGCAATGGCTAATAATCACTTGTTTACCACACTGAAATGGTGTAAAAACCAAGAAGAATCTAGAACCACCTAGCGACTGGTAGAAGAATCTATGTCAGTCAGTCAGTGAGAATTAAAGGAAGAAGGGTCTAATAATTTGCGCGTCACTAATGAACTGAGCCGCTCGCCGTTAGTTGATAAATATTTGGTTGAATGCTAGGCTTTAGTTACAATTCACGGTTGATTCTTTGAAACAACAAATTGTTCGAGTTTGTCTTCTTATTTACATTTAGAAAACATCGAGGGTGCCTAAATGGATATAACAAACTAGTTCCAAAAAGGAAAGTACAGTGTTTAATAGATTTTTAGGAATAATAAATTAGAATTTAATTTTTTTAAATTAATTTCTGTTTTTTAGACACGAAACCTCTCAAACGGAAAAAGGATCAAAATAATGACAGTAGTGAAAGTGTAAGCAATGTTGGTGATGAAGATTCAACCAAACACCGGATTCGCTGCAAAAGCGTTGCTTGAAAATATTCCAGTGGATGTCCAGTTGCCAAGTGGTCACCAAAAGATGATTCAAGAAAACGAACAGACATTGGCATCAATTATTTCTTGTATTATATTTTGTGGAACTCATGATTTGCCGCTTAGAAGAAAAGAACGAGATGAGGGGTTTTCTTTGACCTTTTAAATTTGAGAATTGATTGTGGTGATGAACATCTAAAGAATCACTTGAATAGATGTCGAAAAAATGCAGTCTACGCCAAAAATTCAAAATTTTGTGGTGAAGTTGTCAAAGAAAAAATTACTAAAGATTCGCTGTAAAAGAACAGCTTTCTATCGGATTGCGGTTTTATGATGACAGTAACAGATATCGGTGGAAAAGAACAGCTTTCTATCGGATTACGGTTTTATGATGAGCTGAAATTTTAAGATGCCTTTACAATTGCTAACGCAATTCAGAGTTTTTTAGTTCACCAAAATCTTTCGGCAGAGAATTGTGTTGGCTTTAGATTTGACGGATGTTCTACGATGGCTGGAAAATAAGGTATTGTGCAAGCCATTCTGAAGAAAAAGTACAGTAGATTTTTATTTTTCCATTCCAATGATGCGAGCAAACTACCAGAAATAAGAAACACAATTGCAACGGTTAAGGATACAATAACCTTCTTTAGAGAGTGGCCAGTCCGCGGGAATTTGGTTCCCAATCTTTCAAGACTGTGAGACCAGATGGTCTGAAAAATACAAACCATAAAAAACATTTCAGAAAGCTTCTATGAAATCGTCAATACATTAGAACATCTCTCGGCCGAAGGAAACTATGCTACAAGAAAATCTGCCTATCAATTGCAATGTGCAGTTACTAAACCAATTTTTATCGTAGGTTTAGTCATAATTGCAATTGCAACCCGTAGTGAAGGTTCTACAAAGTAAAAATATAGATTTGATTATGGCGATGAAACATATTGGTCAAATCATTGATGTCGTCAAGAAAGATCGACCAGAAATAGAGCATGTTTCTCATGAATTACTTCAAAAATCCCAAGATATCGCAGAAAAAGTCGGGGTTGAGTTATCAGTACTGCAAATCCCTCAAAAGCAAATACACAAAAGTAATCCACGATCTGAAACTGCGATTGAATACTGGAGACGGTCGTTGATCATGCCTTACGTCGATTCCCTAACTTTATCTTTGAACATTAGGTTGTCACACGAAAATACACCTGAGTTTGCCTTATCCCATCTTCATACATATTATAAATGGCTTCAAATGATTTGGGAAAAAATGCAAAGTCTTTGATGGAGTTTTATGAGTTACGTAATATTTTTGCACAATTAGATTTGTAGTACAACCTGTGGAAAAAGAAGGATTTAGCAAGAGACAATTTAAAGAACATTGAAGTGGCTGCATTTTAGTAGGAGGCTGATATTTTCTTCCCTGCAACAAGGCACGCACTCCTCATTTTAAGTGTTCTCCCACCCACCACGGCTACTGTTGAATGATCTTTCAGTACCCTTCGAAGGGCAAAGACCTGACTCAAAAGTACAATCGGAGAGGAGAGACTGACTGGGTTGTGTTTGATGAGAGTCCATCGGAAATTCTTCAAAGAAAATCAGGACTAGATTGAAACAAAAGTTTTAAACAAGTTTGCTTCAAACCCAAGAAAAATGATATTAGTATAAGACATGTAACTGGAATAAAAAATTTGTTTCAAGCAAATAATATTGTGATAACTAAGCTCTGATATGATTAAATGATTTTCTTAAAATTTTGGTTTAATTCGCGTTTACCGTGCTGAAATGTCACAACCTGAACGACCATAGTTTGCCCCTCCCCCCTAGTTTTGATTCTGGATACGCCGTTGATCATAGATATTGTCAATCGATATTAAAGTTCTAGTGGGCTCGTGGTAAAAAAGCAACAGCCATACAACTCAACACAGCAGCAACAAACTTTGTATGACCACTATAATTTGTCTCTATTGAAAATTGATTGCATTATTTTTACACGATCAAAAAAATACGTTAAGATTGTAAGCACATTTGCATATTTACTAATTAAATTATAAACTAATTAAATAATGACAACACCAGCAGTTTTAATCTAAACGTTACAAGCCTGTACTGTGAAATATCCTACCCACAAACTCTGTAATGTCATAGTGACAAAAAAATTATAACAGCTTTGAAATCACAATTGAAAATGTAAATAAATAATGGATATTTGTTTATACTCGTCTAAGGTCTTTTATCCTATTCCACTCTAAGATAAATTTAAACAAAGTGTTGATTGACAAAAAATTCTTCAGTTTAAGAAACCCAAATTTTACTGCCAGTTAAACATAGAAAAAAAACATAGTGTGCGTCAATTCATGTTTACGTTAAAAATCTTATCTGGAGACTATAATATATCTGAAACATTCAATAAATTAACGCTAGATCAAATATAAAATGGCGATGGATCATACTGAAACGTTCGCGAACGTGTTGTCAGCCTCGGGAGCGTTCACGAAGTGTTTATCTACTTCCAGAACGTTTGGGAAGAATGTAGACAATTCTCGGGATAGATAACAGAAATATATAAAAACGATTCAAAGTCAGCACAGGTCAGTTATTCAAAGTCGGAAGTGTTAAGAAGATATTACATAAATAAGTGATTAACGCGTGTTCGAGATAAATATAACGGAGTATAAACTTACGTGCCTTTAATATAAGCAAGTGGCAGTTTTAAGATAAACAGAAGTTATCCGCGGACATTATTTTTCAAGTGTAAATATTTTGTGTATAAATCAATTAGTTTTAAAATTCGTTACAATATTTATTCTACCAGATATAACCAAGTAAAACCGAAAAATAAATACCTTGGTAAAAAATGGAAAAAAACAAAAGTTGCTTTGTCATAATGCCCTTCGATCAAACATAAATATCCACGTTTTTCCAAATCCCAAAGCGTCAAATATATTTTTTTTCAACCAGGAAGCATATCCATACCAAAATGGCGTATCCTGGTGTTCTTTTTCGTAAAAGTTATCTTTGCCTGTAGAAGCCCTAGTGTCTAAAACCAGCAGATTCTCAAAGTTGATAAACGTCAAATTTTGTTGCTGTTTTAATTAAATAGTAGCTGTAATAGCGAAGGCTTCCACGGCCGGAGTCTATACTAAGATAAGAACGTCTTCTGGGTTTGGACCGTGTCAATGTTGTAACCGAAGTTGCCAACGTTTCGCCTACTTCTGTAAGGGGCTTCATCAGGGCGTGAGAGAAATCGAAGAACTCAAACAAGCAACCGAAATCTAACTAAACACTTCTCAAAAGTTAGGTAATCAACTTGTGAACCAAGCCAGATTCTAAACTCCATATAAGTGATTTAAAAAGAAATAGTCTCCGTATATAAAGAAGTATCGTCGTGGCTGGTTAAGCTCGACTCTGATTGGGTTACGGTTGAACGAGGGCGTGTTTCCGATAAAAGACTAACGACCGGGAACCAAAGAGGGGATAGCTCGAAACCATGATCACGATTGAAGTTATTGGGGTGTTTGATGATTTAAGTGGGCGAAACGTTGGCAACTTCGGTTACAACATTGACACGGTCCAAACCCGGAAGACGTTCTTATCTTAGTATAAATAGAAGCTATTGATCATAGATTACTACAAATTCACAAAATATAGACAACAAATTAAGTAAACGCGATATTGCTGATACTGACTGGCCAATCTTATCGTTGTCTTTAGCGAACCATAGTTAAAAATTGTTTTAAAATCTATAAATTACACTATGACTGAAACCCAGAAACTAGTCCGCAGTTTTAAATTCATCCACAGTAATCACGCTACTGATACACGCGATTTCCGTTAATCATATTTGTGCAAAACCACCACAAATCAAATCTATTAGTAATGCACTTGTTTTCCTGGCATTCGCAATACATCAAACGCCGCATTACTGTGAACGTGTTTTTGTAAGTGTAGAACTCAAAACTAATATGAATTTCATTTATACTACAAATAGCCTGTAAATATGGTAATTTTATACAAAAGAGACTAGCTCATACTGTTTCCAATACTAATAATTATCATACCAATGAACAAAACTATGTTTATAGACACGATTATGCATACTTCATCGATGATACGTCCGTAAATCCGACGATGACAAACTTCATCTTCCAAGTATAAATAAATACCTAATAAAGTAGATATCCAACTGTCTTTCTATCTTCTTCTTAGATGTCGATGACTGCAGATCTCGCACTTCTTTATTAAGCGTTCATCGTGTGATCTGCTAACGTGATTGTTCCATTCCCTTCTGCGTCTCTTTGTAAATATCACGGTAACAAAGAAATTGATGACAGTCTTAGAGATAAAGATTATGAATATGACGACACCTTTAACTCAGAAGATTCAGATTTAAACTTGACAATATTGGGAAAAAAAAAGTCTTATTAAAAAATCTGTAAAAACATTAGCAGATGCTTCAAACAAAAATGGCTCGGCTCGAAGCCCGGTTTGATTTCGGGCCGGACTTCAGGTCGGTCGAGAAAAAAATTTCGAACCGGGTGTCGCGTATATTCCGGGTAACAGCTCGACACGAAAAATCGGGCGCAAAAATTGATGCAGGTTAATAAAAAGGTGCAGACTTAATCTTTCAGATTTTATAAAAAACAAACTACCCGGTTTAGATATTGTCTAAGTATTTTACTGTTGACTTATAGTTAACACACGTGCAAGTTATATTAGTCACGAAAAAAAATTACGTATTAAATTTCATAGCAAATATGTAGCATTTTGAAGTTTTGATTGTATATGTAAGCAATTTTGAAATGCTTATCACTAAACAAGTAAGATTTGTTGCAAGTTATTAGTAAAAACGTAACTTTAACAAACAAGAAATTAAAAAATCGACCTTTAACCCGGCCTGGCCCAAAACCCGGACCGATTTCGGACCGTGCTATATAAAAACATTTTAGGGCGGGTTTCAGGCCGATTATACAGTTTTCAGATTTGGGGCGGCCTATCTCTATAATTCAAGGTAAGAAGACGAGAACGAACACAAAAAAGAAACCGCATTAAATGACAAAGAAACATAATAAAACGAAACGTAACAAAGACTAAAGAATACAAAACCTTAATAAAATATTTAAAATATCTTGCGATACAAATACAACTTAATAATTTAAGAGAAGGAACGGCACAGTATTTTCAAATCATTCTGAAATATTGCAAACAATACCAAGCAACGTCAGTATATTTCGTGTAACATAGAAAATTTGTACCCAAAATACAGAAACCTAAAATAAAATGAAAATAGGTCCCGTAGGCAAGTATATTTTCTAACGAAGAACGGTAGATAAGAGGGACAAACATAGAAAAAAAAACTTTAAAGGATGCAGTACAGAACCACAATAATTCAATTCCAAGAGTCGAACCACATTACCTAAAAACCCAAACCAAACTAGAGTATTTGAAAGTTTCCAATGACTGGGCAAACCCAAAATACAGTATGCGCCCCCGCATAGAAAGGCCCAATTTATGTGTCCTCTCAATGGATACCAGTCATTAGAATAGGAAAATGAATGGAAAAGCTGACACCTCCAACTTTCAGATATTTAGACAACTATTTTAGGATATGAGAAACAATTTTAGTGTGGGTAGTATAAAATGAGAAGGTCTTATGGAGTAATATAAAAGTTCCATATCGGCATCAGATCTAGATCTAATTTTTGCTCAACAAACTATTTTGTTGGTTTCTAATGTTTATTAGTTTTAGCATCAATAAAAGATTATAGTACAGTGAGATCGAGATTATTTTAAAACCACGTGACCCTGCAGCATAGGTAACGCAGTAAATATCTATTAAAAAAATAAACAAACAGGTCACGTGGCTTGCAAATAATCTCGATCACCCGTTATATTGTAACGCGAATAAGTGTGTTGTGACAGGCTGCGTAGCGGCGAGTTAAGTAACGTATGAGCATTACAAAAAAGAATTGTAACACGTTTTTCATACTGCTTTCCCTATTTCGCTTTAATTTACATTATCTATTGATTCAAATGGTAAATGTATAGCATCGATTTTTGATTTTTAATAGAATCACATTGGGACTTTTGATTTTTGATAACAATAACCGAATGATAACAAAATACGATAGAAAAGAGTAAATACATACAGCGTATAATCTGTTTAATTTAGAAGGTGAAATTATGGCATCATGTCAAAATAAAAGTTCTAATAAAAAATTTAAAAGAATCGAAACCTTGAGCGAAATAAATCCAAAATTACAAACCTGTTGCATTAAATAGTCTCCTAAGTTTGTTGACACCGTGAATAAAAAGAAATCAAAAATAATGTCATGTTTAATTTAGCTCTAGAAGAACTACAAATTTGTTCTCACAATTTTTCTATAAAATAAAAATAAATACGAAAAAATGTTATCACATAAGGCATAGTTAAATTAAGTCGTTATTCTAAGAATTGCACATTTTTTCTAAGTACACTAAAAATACAAAGCAGTTCAAAGGTAACGTGTTTACAGATGTTTAAATAAGGTAACATACGTAGCGCAACCAAAACATGTACTTGAATAAATAATGAAACGTTATCAAAGTTATTGTTAATTTCGAGAAAATAACCAAAGGATGTGGAAAATTCTCAACACAGATAGAAATATATAAAACGTGTTCAAAAGGAGCTGAGGTCAGTTTTTCGAATCGAGTCGGAAGAAACTTTGTCGGTTTAAATAAATATGTGATTCACGTGTGTGTTAAGATAAATATGGCGTGTGAAATGTACGTGCTTTTAATATAAACAAATACCGGTTTAAATAAACAGAAGTGTTTTCTTAAATATCGTTTGATTTAATTAGTTACGTGTAGTTCTAATCGTGTAAATATTTCGTTTATAAATAAATTACTTTTAAAAATTGATACAATAAATATACTGCAAAAATAAAGCTAATTATGCAAAACTCTTTTTAATTATTTTAATTATTAGTCAATTTTGAATTGCGCAGCAGCATTCCGCTGACTTATTCTTGTCAACTTATATTATTGTAAAATGTTAATTTTTTTCTTTTAGACTAAGATCACGTCTTTTTATTGCGTGTTAAAACAAAACTAATTCAATCTACTAAGTTAGTGAGTGGGTTGACTCTGGGCTTATTTTAATTTTAGACGGAACATAGTCATCACACGCACGATAACTGATAATCAGACTTCAGACCATATTAATTTACAGAGAAAATGAGGTCTGATGTCACTTGAGAACAAAACATGTTCTTTTTTAATTGAACTCATATGCATCGAAATTATGATTACTATAAACAATGTTTTTTCTATGTAATAGCATACGTTTGTCCCGTTCTTTAGTAAAGTAATAAAATTAGCCGACTGATAACATTATCCGTGATTTCAATAAGCGGCGTGCACTGTATTATAGTTGGCAACCATGATCAGCATCTGCCTACTTTTTAATTTCATATTTAAAAATACTTGAAATTTGTATTATTCTCATGATTTTAACATTAACTTAAGTCAATCTGACAGTACTTGCTACCAACTTTTTATATTACACACAAACAAATTACTACTTTACATTGCACAAAGTTTCACTTTGGAATACTGTTTTTCGAAAAAAACAGTTACACGAAGTAGCCATTGTATATGCGAAATAAAGAAAGGTATTTCTTTATTTTATAGCGAAAAGACAACAGTCATATACTGTTTTCAAGAAGTACGGCACTGCGGTTGCAATACAAATACATAAAAATAAAAAAAACTGGTAATTAATACTGAGACTTTGTTAAAACCCGTTTCTCATGTGACCTATGACGCTGTCATCATCATTGTTTTACGTTGGTAGTGTTACCATTTAGTAACATTCTCAAATGACGTTTTGTTTACACCAGGTGTTATATCTTTTTTGATGTTTACATTATTCTCTTTCAACACCTTTTAAAATGATTAGTTAAGAGGCGATAAGTTCAGAATTGCCAATTTATAAAGTTGTGGTTGCGGTTGGTTGGTCGGGTACGTATGTGTGTGAAACATAACCGCAACATATTTACAACGTACACTTTTCTTTTTATTTGTGTTACAGAGATAAAATTGCACAAAAACCATTCTTGTGGCGGTCGGAAGAAAAGAAAAAATGACTAAAAGTAGGGTTAATGTATACAACTTACTGCGCACTGCCAACAGTCAATTGTAATCATGTGATTAGTTTAACAATTTTCTTTCGTTGAACCACGAACGTTTCCAACGTTCAACGGCTAAACTTGGTTATCTCTAAACGACATCGAAGTGCACACCAACGAAACGCGAACGGAAAACAGCAGCGGCAACTGACCATATAAATATGTTTAAGGCCAACCTTATATTTTAAGAATGAGCGTCAACTTCAACTGCAAATTTCAACTTAACGACAAATTTATAAATCGGTTTTTACTCCTGGACAAGATCACGTTAATGTAATAACGCATTTTTGAAATGGTACCTACAATCCCAATGGAACTTAATTACATCAATCAATTTACCGAACATTTCCCAGAAGCAAACTTTAATTACGATACTTCCCGACAACATAACAAAACAACATCGTTTCTTAAATAAGAACTGGATTTGCAAAGCAAAATACATAGACAGGCTTACCATACTGACTGCACCTGTTGTAGAAGACATTCGCAATTGCATGGAACAAAGTCATCTGCGGCAACAGGTATAAACTCATTCTAGCTTCAATTTTTAGTTTATAAGCATACAATTTTTAGGATTTTCAGTAAGAACTTGCAACAAACCATTAAAAAATAACAAGATCACAGTTTATTAAGAACTACGTGTACAATTTTGAGAGAGAAGGATAATCGGTTCAATATTTTCTCACAATACTGTAATTTAATTACTTTCAGCAAAACAATGCAAGTACTAATATCAGTCAAACTACAATTGAATTTATTGAACAACTCTACAATAAAAGTGTTCGAAAGATTGAAGCTGATGAGGTTCGTTATGTTTAAAAATAAGAGTTAACACGTATATCCAAGCTAAAGTACCACATATTGAGCGTCGATTATTGTTGTTACCGTTTTTAATGAATTACTTAACCTTAATTTAGAGATTATAAATCAAATTCTTCATTTAGTAATTTTTGTTTTAAGTCGCGCGAGAAACAAGTATTTATAACAAATGCTTATAGCAATATCTGATAAACATATATTTAGCTAATTCAACATTCACTTGGTAAAATCTAAAAGTTATCAAGATAATACAAAATTTATATGTCGAAATTGAAATTTTTTCGAAACTGCATATTTTGAGTTGTGTTACTGTTAAACTAACGGTACAATTTGAAGTGTATGGACGCCATTTCTTTTATAATCTAGCAATTATGGCTTTATAACATCAGCACATATTTCCGTTGAAAATTAAATAATCTAAAAAAGTGTGTCTTTTTTAAATCTTTTTACAAAATATCTATTAATTAGTTGAAACAGAATAGATTTAATAATTGAGTTCTTATGCGCGAATAACTTAAAAAGACCTAACAAACATGAGATTAAACAGTAATTTACATGATTCGAATTGACAAAATTTCTGCAGGCAAAACGTATACACAAATTTTTACATAGCCGTACATTGAATAAAATCTAAAAGTCTAAAAACCAGCAATGATGTCTATTGCAATTAATCGAATTAGTACTATGGAAAATACCGTTCTATTATTAATTGAATAGATGGAATCGATTCGCAAAAGCACTTGTTTAATGAAAGCTATGCTAGATAAATCAATAACTAACATGAATATAATACAATAATAGCGTACAATCCACAAACATGAACGAACAATTTATTCATAAAGGGAACTAAATTTTAAAAAACTAATTAAGTAACAATTTCTAACGGAACTCACATAAAATTAGAAGTAAATCGTTAATTTGCTTACACAGCTTTTTTTAAGTTTAATTCAGAACTCGTACGGTCCATATACCTAACCGCTCATCAGAATCTACTAAAATCTGGTATAAATAAATTTTGAGCATTAAATGTATATAGAACGGTGTAGCATAGGTGTGCGCAAGGTTGCATAAAATAATAATCGTAAAAATTTCTGTTTAGATTCTTATTCTGCTATAGATTATCTCAAATCACTGAACAACCCAGAAAGTAGATAAAAACCATCTATCGACAGATAATACAATACAGAATATCGAAAAAATTATAAGATGGTCTATAAAGTCAAAGTAAAAAAATCTGCAAAAAGCATTTGCCCAAGACCCTAAAAAATAATGAATAAAAAAGCATAAGTATTCACAAATGAACACTCGCTAATGACACAGCGTGATTCAAAGAAGACGATTGGCTTTGTAAACATTTGTAATTTTTGTTTATAAAAAAAAACTACTTGATGCAGTTCTTATTTTCTTCTGGAATAAACTTTCTGACATCCCCTAAACCCATGTTCTAGATACGTGCATGATAATCAGTACAGAAAAATCAAACAAAGCAAAAGAAATGAACAACAATTTATACTTTCGCAATGTCTTCTTACTATAAATTTTTAACACTCGGTTACATTTCCTGCCAACAATACGCGAGTCTATATTTTAGGATTATAGATTTCTGTAGAAATGTTTTAGGTATGAAAACAAAAAACAACGCATCAAATTACGCTTGAATCGATAGATCGAATGTAAGTCAGATAAAAATAATTACTTTAAAAAAAACAATCCAAGTTATTAAAGCTCGATATAATAAACATAGACACCTAATAGATAAGGTAAAAATAACACAAAAATCAAAGGTTTTAGATGAATCTCCATGACTATATAAGGCGATGAAGACACTAAAAAATGCATTTAGAATAATCTTCTTGAAACACACTGTTAGTTAAAAAAAAATCTCCAAAAAATGCCGCCGCCACTTAATTTGAGATTTTACAATAAAAAGCGGAAATGATATTTAAGATCAATGGAAGTTATTTTCACACGTTGTCGTTGAATATAATGTTAGTATTGTATGTGGAAATTTACACGAAAAAAGTGAACTAAAAATAATTTTTTTGAGAATAGTATGTTGAATAAAGCAGTTTAGAAACGGCAAGAAGAAAAAAACCTAGACAGAACGATATTATGCGAAAATTTACCAAAGACAGAGAACCACTACAGTAATTATAGTAATCACAATTACATTAAACAAGAGATTAATGATGAAAAATCTTTTAAAGAACGTCATCACATGCTCACCGTAGTAATTGCAAAATTATCGAACTCATTAAAAGCATTGACGTCAAAAAACAAAAATCATTATTAAATGTCTAATACCGGGAAATGAGACACAAAATGCCAAAAACAATTTAAGTAACAAGGTCGAAATTAGTTACATAACTTTCTTTTTTAAACTTCTCTCCTATTACACATTACCTGTTAAAGGTAATCATAACCTACTTATCCTTTACTGGTAATTAAAGTGGAATGAATCACTACGATTACTCTATTGTCATAGACGAATGATTTTTCAAATGAGCTTTGGAGGAACGTTCTATACTAAAAAGACCCAAGTTAATATTTAAAAAGGTACATACCAGGCATTTCGATTTAAAAAAAAATCGGTACAGTAAGAAACTATTGATTAACGTTCTATAGTCGAAGCGACTTGAGCATATAATAAATTGGCAATCTATATAAAATAAGCCACGTGCCATATTATCATTTCCCTCGACTCGACGAAGTTGTGTAATTGAGACTTATCAAGCGAGGTCGCTCTGTGTTTTAACACCACATTATCATTTTATTACGTTTCTTGATTTCATTACGTTGTGATATTACGCTACTACTTACACATTCCATTCATAAAATATCGATCTGTAATTGTATTCATCAATTACATGAAGTATAACACTAAACACCAAGGGCGTCTTGTGCATGTAAACGTTTACCACTGGACAAACTACGTTTATTCTTACACGTAATAAAAAGTGATACGTGAGCGGTGTCACTTTTCACCCTTCACCTGTATCGATTTTTTTTCTTTACACTTTCCACATCATTCCTCAAAAAAAATCTACACAAATATTGACAGATCACAAAACAAATGTTTTGAGACCAAACCGTTCCGACACAAAGTAAAGAAGATACAGAGCCAGTAACTTCAAATCTATTTCTTTAAAAGAAGAAGAAGAAATACGTTAACCCTTAGAATGTGATACAATCGTTTAGCGCCATATAAGAAAATCCTAGAAAAACTAAGAAACAGAAACAAAGAAATAAAAAACTACGTTACCCTGAAATAAAACAAAATATTTCAGTCAAAATTTACTAATAATAAAATCAATCGACAAACAATAAATCACAATAATAAAGACGGCAATTTTATAGTAATAATAACTACGCTAACAATAAAAACTGTTCATGAAAAACAATGAATTATTTTTGAGATATAAAACTTAACTGGAATTATATTGCTCATTTATGTCAAAACTTATTTTATCCTTTGTTAATTTTTTCATTTCTAAGGCTATCGCGATCGTGATGTTTCCAATTATAAAAATGTTTGAGTTTTGAACCGCGTTCTATATTAACACTACAAAATTTACAAACTTCGAAAAATTTATTAAATTTGACGTGTTAACAACCATGATGCTGTCTTCTCCAGAAAACGCTGAAACTGAAGATCAAAATAGATCCTGGGAAGCCTTTATATTGCACTGTTCTATATGTTAGGTCTCAGTTCGCTGAAAACTGAGCTCAGTCATGTAACGGGTGCGTTAAGAAAAAACGAAAGAAAAATATTCCAAAGAAAGAAAATTTTGTTGCAACCACTTTTCTTCCATACATAAAAAGCTGCACGGACAAAATAGCTAAGTATACTTAGGGTACATCAAAGTGGTCTTCACTGCGACAATTAAGTGAGAACCAGCTTTCCAAAATCGAAGAAGACAACCGGACCATTCAAAGAACCAGAGGTTGCACGTGCGGGTTGGCATATTTGGGACAAACAGAACGTAACATCGCTAGGCAGATAAGATAACATATAAAAGTTTGAGCGCACAACAACCAGCTCAGATTATATAGAAATGCCATCGAAAGCAAGAAGTATGATAACTTGAATAAGAATAATGGCATCGACCTTGCACCGGTATGGAAAAACATGTTTTGGAAAAAAACTGGTCAACCGTCACCGTCACGAACTGATGGCCCAGAAAAGCGCACCATAAAGATTTCTCAGAACCTTCAGTTTTAATTTTCCGAAAAAGACAGAAACATGACTCTCAAAACATGAAATTTAATTTAAAAAAATAGATAAAAGATAAAATCGAATCTACTGTAACTAACATTAGTCCCAAAAATTAATCAGGAAATAGAGACATCCCAAGGAGAAATTTAAAGCAGTTAAAATAATGCATTATTTCTCTTCTGTAAACCGTCTTTGACAGTTTTTGCGCACTTAAGATAAGCGTCAAACTATTTTTGAGGGATTTTAAGACTTTGGGGGCCTCGTAGTCTCTGTTCGAGCAATAAAATCGACTCGTTCCTGTCCAGAATCGTTAAATAAATTAAGTAACTATATTAGAAAGTTCAAAGTCAAAAACACTTTTGAAAATAGCAAAAAAACTTATTAGACTGGACAAATAGTGCTATGAAAACTAAATGAAAGAATAACGACTGCAGTTCTATTAATCAATACTGCATTAAACGAAGTGAAATGTGTATACAACGTGTCTAAGATAAAAATGCACATCATGAGAGATCTTGTAAACGGTAAAAGATACAGGGTGGCTTAAACTGGGAAAAAGTTGAGTTATTTAAAGTATGTCGGAAAAATTCATTATTGTTTATGGTTTTCAAAATTTTCCAAAACATTAATTTTTTTTTAATTTTTCAATTTTCGTGTTTGTTTTAAAAGATTTAAAAAAAACACGTTTCATCTCCGAGGTACCTATCATCAACTTAATTTTGTTATATGACAATTAAAAAAGACACCCTATATTCGGTAAATTTTTTTATTAGAAATTCAACGATGTATCACACATTATGGTTCTAAAGTCAAAAACAGAGAAAAAATGAGGTTTCATATTTTCTTCATCTTTAATCTAGTAGGCGTTGGAACAATTGCAATATTTTTACTTCACCTGTCACGCTACTGTTATAGCATATTTATAAGAATTTCAAGTGTGTCATTAATATTACACATACATCGTTGAATTTTTAACAAAAAGTTCTACCGAATATAAGGTCTTTCTTTTTTCATGGTCAAAATTATGTTGATGGTTTCTCGGAGATGAAAACGTCGAACAAAAAATTTGAAACTGCCATTTTGTAGAGCGTAAAAAGTAGCAATAGTACTGTTATTTTCTTAAATTATTTTGAAACAAATACGAAAATTTTAAAAATCAAAAAATTTTTTGGAAAATTTTGATAAACAATAATAAATTTTTGCGACTGGCATATAGACATATTTTAAGTAACGCAATTTTTCCTAATTTAAGCCACCCTGTATCTTTTCCCGTCTACAAGATCCCGATGCTATGCGTTCTTTTATCTTGGACACGACGGATAGTAAATCTCCCAAAATTGTATTAATGCATTTAAAAGCGGTACCCTCCGCGCATATCAACTCATTCCATAAAAGGAGACTGAAATAACTGTTAAAATTACAGAGGTTTGGTTATTATCAATATCACTGCATCAACTGGCAGACTGAATGCCAAAAAAAGAATTGAAAACAAACTGAAGGAACAAAGAATAAGTGACTTTTAGACCAAGAACATTCGGTAACGACTTAGTTTTTTTATTTGTTATTACATGGAAATCAGCCTCACTTATTACTGTATTACTCCCCTTCACATCCCGCACATGATCGATGGGATTTGAATCCGGTGAATGGGAATCATGGCAAAACATTAACGCCTACTTCTTGGAAGAAGTCCATAGTTCGACGACCAATATGGGCACCTACGTTGTCTTGCTAAAAAAGAACGCGTGGAAGGTTATCTAGATAAAGCAGTAAAATGGTTTGTAAGACATCATCAACATAACGCGCAGCTGTCATACTGCCTCGAATAAAGACAAGTGGTGATGGACTACCATAGGCAATAGCCTTAACCATTATTCTAACAATCCCATGTACATGCCTCTCAACAGCAAACCCAATATCAGTCGCTCTGCACGACTGTGTCTTACCCTTCTACGGTCATCGTGCATACCTAGACAGAATCGCGATTCGTAACTGAACACGACATTATGCCATTCTGCCTCCCAATGCTGCCGTTCTCTGCACTGGTTCAAACGTTGACGACAGTGATCCGCAGTCAAAAGAAGCACTAATCGTAGACGGTATTAAAAAAGTACCAAGCTCGAATGCAACGACATGTGTAGGCATAATAACAAGTCTACTTTCTTCTCAATACTATTAGTCAGCAATAAGATAAACCAACATCTCGATGGCCAACAATTCTACCGTTGTCAAAGTCGCTAACATGGTGATAATTGAACGTCTTCGAACTTTAGGCATTTTGTTACGCTTAACACTAGTAGACGCAAGCACAATGACTAAAAACATCCGTACTAGTGAACTCGCATAAACCGGTTTCTTCAGAAAAAATTAAGATAACGTTTTGTTTTCACAAAAAGATTATCAATACTAAACAATTGGCATAGTTACCATAGCATGGCGTTCTGTCTGCCAAAAAATTAAATTAAAGAAATTATATCTTCTGGGTGCTACACTTTTAATGTCAATGTGATATATTTATTGACAGCAAAGAGATTTATTATATCTGGAAAAAAATGAACGCAGAAACAATCTTGACGACGTAGTAGAAAGAAAACTACTGTCATGGTAAAAAAGACTACGGAAAATTGTTTAGAACTAGGCGTCAGTAAGAAAAAGAAACTGGAGGAGACCAAAAAAAAATTAACAATATATGAAGTTTGGAATATACCACGTTCACCTTTCCCCGGAATAAAATCAATAATAAAACTGTAACATATAGCAGATCTACATTGGTGTAATAGACATAACCTCAATGATTTATGATGTAGAGAGAGCACTCAAGAAGATATTTTTAATTCTACGCTGTCACGATTCTTCTAAAGTTGCCTCAGATTCTGGCGGCGACTAAAGAATATTTTCAAAATATGTATTGCGTGCCTTCTGAGAACCGCGCTGTCACTATAACGATTCTACTTTTTTCCAGAACTGCCTTAGACTTGTAGATACAAAACAAATTTTTTTGATAAATCTTCACTAATCAATAATTAATTTTAGTTTGTTTTTATGTTGTTTAAAGTGCATCTTTCAAAAAAACTCCACCCCAATCCCTATCCTTATCAAGGCAAAAAGAAAAGGACAAAAATGAAAAAGCAGTAATGGCAACGAATGAATTCAGTTACCTGAAAACCACGTTGATAATTGAATATAATATTTTAACACAACTTTACCTCTTACCTACGTAGAAAAAAGTTTATTTTCCAAATAATATTGTACTAAAAAAACCAAATAAATAAAATAGAAAAACAAGTTCCAAATTTCGATTTAATGGTTCAATTTCGACTAACACATGGTTGCCGATGTTGGACTGCAAAAAACGTAATCCAGTCGTGAGTCAAAGACATGATGAACTTTGCTTATTGTAAGGTTTCAGCCGGGTTAAGTCAATTCAAAATACGTAACTGATTGTTATACAGTGCACACCGCTTAGTGGAATCACAGATAATGTTATCACTTTATTAAAGAACGGACCGGACGTATGCTACCACATCCGCGGTACACTCAATATTGATAATATAAAATTTGTGTAATGTATGGTTTTGTTTGTGTTTTATGAAATTTTATGGGTATGTAACTAAAGCTATTAGTTGGCTAACGTAAAGAATAATAAAATTAGCTAAAATTTGTAAACAATTTGTATTAAAATTGCAGCGTAATAGAAGCACCGCGTTTTCTTTGTTTTGGTGAAACAAATGCATTGACGGCCATTTGAATTTTGTTTTTATGTGTACGATGTAGAAAATCAATTTATGTGGAATTATTAGACAATTTTTAAAAATTATTAATTAAAACCTAAAATTACTAAATCGACATGTCTTAAAGGAATGCTTGAAATGTAATTTAAATTCGTCGTATCTTCTTTGTTTCAGAATTTAATTTATGTGTAATTTTAGATACAACATTTATGTCGTAAATTTAACTGTAGTAATTAACCATTTTATACTTTAATTTGAAAATTTTACAAATTTCAAGGGACGTTACGTAGATATTTCTCTGTTTGTAACAGGGCGTTATTAAAATTTCTTTGTCTATTTGTCTTGTTATTTATATACATATAACGTGTTGTTTTGGAATCAAAGTTGTGTTAATCTATTATATTATTTTCTCTGCAACTTATTAATGCTAATCTCTTACTTCAATTCTAAGTTATGCATAATAATTTAGTTGTTTTTTTTTTGTGCGTTTATACTTTGATGATACGAAAGATGGTCAAAGATAGGACATCTTTTTGATCGCAATATTTATCTATGGATCGTGATTCTAATTCTATTTACCGTGATGGACAAACAGCGTGTGGTCGCAGGTAATTCTCGTACTATGGAGACCCTGTACTTTTATGTCAAGTGTATCTTGGGTCTATGATAAGGACAAGATCCTGATTTTATGTATTAAAGACTCGGTAGATTGCTTCCATAATAATGAACCCCACATTTTATAACATTTTTTGATATATTGTGTGTTTTCCGTGTGGGGTTGCTAGATCCCCCATCGGGCGGCTCCCCAGTTGGCCGATAGGAGAACGCTCATCAGATATGATGGGTACCAGGGAAATAAAATACCCGGAGTGAACGAAAACTAGCGCGAAGTCTAGACAACGCAGTCTTGGTGTTGAGCGTTTCTGGTATTGAGCAATAGCATCAGTACTGACCTAAAGCCAAAAATGAATGACATCGAGGAGGCTTAGAATCAAACATCTACCGGAGGAGTTGTAGCAACGAAATGGATGTAGAACTGCGAAATGCGAAAGGCAACAGAAAACCACCGCATTTAATTTAACATAACACTTCCAAGTATCTACATCATGGTCGAAAACAATCAAGTTATGGCTCCCAGTCCACGGCAGAACTTTAATGTCGAACGGGTGATAAGAATCTCCGGGTCGATCACAAAAATAGCGACACGGAATGTACAAACATTATATGAGACAGACAAATTTCAAAATACATTACAAGAAATGAACAGATTAAAAATCAGGCCCCGAAATATTAAAATCGGAAGTAATAAATGCAATAGAGATAGAAAGAGGGTAAAACGCCAGGACCAGATTAGGTATTCACAGATATGATTAAACTATTTGAGAAAAATAGTCATAATATCCTTTTTGAAAATTCTCAACTAAATATATCGTACAGGAGTCATACCTACAGAATGGCTAAAATCAACGTTTATCACAATACCCAAAAAGGTACACGCTAAAAAATGTAATACATACTATTAGTCTCATAAGCCACATTCTAAAAATCTTCTTGAGAAAATACACGGAAGAATACACAAAAAATGCGAAGAAAACATTGGAAACACCCCATTTGATTTTAGAAAAGGATATGACACAAGAGAAGCACTCTGTTATATTCAAATATTGAAAGAAAAATGCCGTGATATGAATGTAAAACTGTGCGCTTGTTTAATAAACTTTGATAAAGCGTTTGACGATAAACCAATGCAAATTCTTAACCAAAACGGATTAGACACGTGTGATACAAGAATAATTAATAATCTATATTGGCACCAATAAGCTGCAGTGACAGTTGAAGACACATTGACGTCGCGGAATCCGGCAAGGCTGCATACTCTCCCCTACACTGTATAATATGTATTCGGAAGCAATATTCAGGAAAGCACGAGAAGGAAATGATGGAATAATTATAAACGGTCAAATAATTAACAACATTCGTTACGCTGGCAATACTGTCATATTAGCTTTACAGTATGAGTAAATTACAACACCTAATGAACAACGTGAATGTGACCTGTAAAGAAAAAGGACTGGAAATAAACATTTCAAAAACCAAGTTTATTATAATCAGCAAAAATTATCATCAATTAATAACACCGTTCGAAATAGAAAATGAAGAAATAGAACAAGTACATCAATATAAATATCTAGGGTGTTGGTTAAATGATCAATAGAACAATTCACAAGAGATCAAAAACAGAATAGAGGTAGCTCGTAACTGTTTCTTTAAAATGCGTGACCTTTTTTGTAATAGGGCATTTAACTTACAGTTAAGCATACGTATCGAGTTGTTTCCATAACCAGGACCTCAGTACCTACTGGCAAGCCGTCACTTAACTAACTTCTTCTGTTGAAAATAATGATGTTGGTGCACGCGTTTATATGTGTTGGAATTTAAACCTGTTATGTATTCGTTTAAGTGACTGATTGGTTGATAAATCTAAATTATTTAATAATCTGGAATTTCTGTTCTTCCCCTCCTACTGCGAATTCCACTGAACAGAAAATTTCAGTTAAAAAACGAGTTCTACTTAAACAAAAACCACGATTTTTTTGCCATGTGCTTTATTTAACCTACTGCAGCCTTCCCACATATCGAGAGTAACGAGTGTATAACAAACTTAATATAACGTGAAAGAGGGGGACAATCACAGCCACAGCGAGATGTCGCTATTTTCTTTTGTTCGCGGGTTTTAGTTATCAAACGTGACTGAGTTATACCACAAGGTTTATGTTATGTTATTTTCTTCTCAGGTTTGTTTCTGTACATAAACAAATAACCTTTTTTGCATTAAATTTTTAACTAAATTTTCACAATACGCATGAATAGAGTGAAAATTTTAATCATTATACCCTAAATATACTTGTATATTTAGATTTAATTTTGCGGTGTTTTTTTTATTAAGTACTTTGATTAACTTATGTACATTACCGCATTTAAACATCTGTAAATACGTTATCCTCGAGTTACTTTTTAATTTCAGTGTAGTTGGGAATAAGGCGCAATTCTTAGAACAACAACTTAATTTAACTACGTCTTTGTATTTATTCTTATTTTTAGTGCCAGATAATTACTGAAAAGAAATATGTAGTTCTTAGAAGTAAATTAAACATTGTAACATTATTTTTGATTTCTTTTTATCAATGATGTCAACAAACTATGTATTGCAACAAGTCCGTAATTTTCGATTTATTTGACTCAAAGCTTTTTAATTTTGACATTTTTCGCTCTATAATTTCACCGTCTAACTTACCTGTTTAATAAAAATAAACATTTATTTGTTTTTTAAATATCGGATTTTGTTATCGTTTTGTTATTGTTATCAAAAACCTCAAGTTCCAATGTGATTCTATTAAGCGGCATGCGCTGTAGTACTACATAGAAACCATTTACTAAAATATTTTAATCAATTAATCAATCAATTTTTTGGTAGAACATCAGGTAAGAAATCACCACGTTTAATTGGCAAATTTGAATTCTATAGAACGATCGAAGATTATTTTTTGTTCAGGGTATTCATATATCATTCTTCGAAATCAAATCCGTCGGTATTGTGCGCACAGGCAATTTTTTGTTCAAAGCGATTTGTTCTGTCAATGAAATTTCCTGTTACTAGTAGTAGTAGATTATGTTTTTGTGGGTTTTTTTGGAGAATCGTTGAAGACCCAGGAAAAATTCTCTAAAATTTTTTCAGTTAAATTATTTGTATCTAAACTATTCTTTTAAAAAATGTTTCTTTCTATAAATAACCAGAAATCGAATATTTTAGTTTTTAGATAAATAATCCTGGATAATGTTTTTTCTACTTTAAATAAGTCTCTAATGAGACGATAAAAAGACGTCAACGTGGTATCGATTGCGGTACGAAGGAAAATATAATTTTCATTGAAAGCTAATGGACCACTAAACGATTCCCCAAAGTCATATAACTGAATAACTATTATCTAAATTGCAATTACAGCGATTTTAAATCATACTCTGTTTTTAACAGAAAATGAAATTGCTAATGAACCGGATAAATAAATTCTTATCGTTATCGGAAATGGTAAATTCCTTCATTGCAGATTACGTAGACAAACGCTTCTGCCATTGAACTTGCAAAATATTCTATTAATTACTCATCAATAATTCCATAGAAAACCGTAAAAATAAAGGTAAACGTAAAAAAGTAAATAGGTATCTAATTAATTAATTAATCCGGTTTTTAATCAGTGAGAACAAACACATTTAAGATTTGTTTCTAACTTAAGACTCTGATGAATAAATTGAACGTGACCTAGATAATTTTAAAAATTCCAACATCGCTAATTAAAGCAATAACTTAAGGCGCGTATAGCAATTGACAAAACATTAATTATGACATACTGGAAGAGTACAGTTGCATAATTAGAAATAGAAACAGGATGCCCAAAACGTGTAAAGGTCATCTAACCTTACAATATTTGCCTTTTTTTCCTCGTTTAACTACTAAAGCTTCTTATCTTGTAACCGTAAACAAAAAAATTAAAAGAAAACACTATTCGTACGCGTGGTGATCACGTTGTAGCAAATTAACTACAAGCCATAACCAGAACAAATGCTCACCAAGATAACATTATCAACATGTTGAGAAAAAAAATATTATTCGCTTAGCGATAACTGCATTTTCCTATAGAACAAATGCATTTTCATTAGTATAAATATAGAATGCCCCTAGGGGAAATGTATTTTTATAAACGCATCGTTTCAAGTAATCACGTTACTTTAAATAGGTTGAAGGAAAAATCCGACAGATAAGATGGCATTCACGTATTATAATCATGACGAACAATTAAATTTCGGAACCCACTCAAAGAAAAGTCACGACTCCCACACGTGTACGTTTTACATTTGCTGAAGAAACAATCCCCCAGGGGAATTTACATATTTGCATATAGTTAACATAGCGAAAAAAATTCTTTGAATTAAAATGTTACTTTTTTCATTCTTTTTGTCATTGTTGGAACCTACAAGAGGAGCTTATTTAATAACGCCTGAAGATGTTTGTCAAGGTGGAAGACAAGGTTAAAATTTATTTAGAGCTAATTATCTTAAAATGCGTCTAATTAAGTTTCACACAAACAAATGCGTACTCGAAATACCAGAGTAGCGGTTGACCCAAAATAAAGCATCTAATACAGTTTTATTATTCAATTAAAATATATTCGGATGGTGTTGATATCTTTTCTAAAAATAAATCACAACAAAACAGATATTAAGTCGTTTATTTCTTAACTGGTTCAAACAGCGCAAAACAATAGTGACCTAGAAAAACTATACTATACTATCAAAGGGTAACTACCTTTAATTGATTCGTTACAGCGAAACGTCGGTAATAATAAAAAAGGGAAAGTGGTATTGAATCATCATGCCGCATAATGAGAAGAAAATGATCAAATGACAATCAAGGTGAACTAGAAACCGATATTGGACCTTTAATTATTTTGAATTATTCCGTTGGTATAGTAATTACCGTGCCCATAGTTAACTGATAGTTCGATATTATAGGTCAAACAAGGCAACCTTGTATTGTCTTAAAACTATAATAACAACTTAAAGCTTAGGTGATTATAAAAGAAATACAAGAAGTTAAAAGTGTAGAGAACAGAATATGTAGTAATTGTAAATACTTATAAACCTTACCTTAATAAACACTAATTACATTTTACGTTCATTAACGGTTTTAGATAGTTTAAAGAAAGGTTTAAGTAAAGCCCCAGCAATTATTGTAAAATAGTTATAACGTGTTGTGTAAAGTGCTGCCCACTATGCCAGCCTCGCGCCGTACATAAAGACTAAGGCGTGTAGCCGAGGCGCCGAAAACTTTCAAAACTCAAAAGTAAAAAAAAAGATAAAGCAACAAATAACATTGTCAAAACAAAATTTATAATGATAAAAAAACCAGTAAGGAATTGCTAGCTATTACATCGTCATGAATTGTGTGAACAAATCTGATTTTATTCATGTTTGAGCTTGAAATTTAGCTTGCAACGACCCAACGAACGAACAAGCGTTTTTTCCTGTCTAAGCTTGCAATGTACGAAGCTTTATATATTTAAGCGCTGCATCAGTCGCGATTTCAGTTGTTGTCTGATGCCCGATCGATAATTAATTTAGCGAAGTGAAAAGGTGCATGAGGTAAAACATATCTGCTTTTGAAAGTTCAGTTTTTTGTAGTTTTACAGACTTTATAGTGATGTGTTTTGTCTTGTGAATTAAGGTGAGTTATCTAAAATTTATTTTTATTTTAGATTTATTAAAACATTAAAAGCCAAAAACTTGCATCTGAAAAATCCTTTTATGTTTGATTACACTGGTCTGCAAAAAAATATTTTTTATCAAGCCCTGACACTATTCCGGGTGATTCTTATGTAAAATTACGTCCTGAATCCAAATATGTCTTCCGTTTTCTTCCATCACCCATCATTTTCGAGGGAGCCCCAAATCTCTAATTTTACCACTTTTCGATAAATTAATTATAATTTATTTATCGAACGATAATAATAATTATAATAATAAATATATGGACATGAATTTAATTTAAATGGGAAAAAGAACTATTTTAGCTATAAACAGTAATAAATAATAAAAAAAAATTCATCGTTACTTGGTGCTTGCTTTCCTTTTATACCCTGAGGTACAGCTCTCTCGTTTCAAAAACCAGCAGTACTCCGCCAACATGCTTGCATTACACTTCCCTGAAAATCTCTTCTCCAGCTTAGCGATGTCTTGATGGAACCGTTCCCCGTGTTCATCCGAGACTGCTCCTAAATTTTCAGGGAAAAAGTCCAGATGCGAGTGAAGGAAGTGAACTTTAAGAGACATGTTACATCCTATGTCCTTGTAGGCTAAAAGCAGTTCCTCGACGTGAGCGACATAATCTTCATTTTTGTGGTTACCCAGGAAATTCTTACAAACGTTTTGAAATGCAAGCCAAGCTCGTTTTTCTTTTCGATTTTTTTTGACAAAATCGCCTTCTTTGATTTTAGCTTCGCTAAGACGAGGAAATTTAGTTTGCAAAAATTGAAATGCGCCACCTGTCTTGTCCACTGCTTTCACAAACTTCTTGATCAATCCAAGTTTGATGTGTAAAGGTGGTAAGTAAATATTTTCCTTCGGAACCAAAGAATTGTGGGCGACATTTTTCTGACCAGGAATAAGATTTTCTCGTAGAGGCCAGTCCCGTACGATGTAATGTTTATCTCGGGCTCGGCTATCCCATTCACAAAGGAAGCAGCAATATTTTGTGAATCCTGATTGCAGGCCCGTGAGTAGAGCAACAACTTTTAAGTCAGCGCAAAGTTTCCACATATAATCATGATAACTAATTTTATCAAGGATTCTGAAGGTGTTTTCGTATGTTTCCTTCATATCAACAGAGTATGCAACTGGAACTGATGGGAAGTCATTCCCATTTGCCAACAGGACAACTTTTAAGCTTGTTTTTGATGAGTCTATAAACAGTCTCCATTTGTCTGGGTCACATGGCATCTGTAGCTCTGTCATCAATAAATTTGCATTAGGGCAGAACACTAAACCTTTATCTTCTGAGAAAAGACATTTCAGGGTTGCTTGTCTGGTCCTGTAAGAAGATATTTTTACTCCCTTTTCTAAGAGATTCCACTGTTGAAGTCGCGATCCTAGGAGCTGAGATTTAGTCTTGGGTAACTGCAAATCCCTGACAAGATCATTTAATTCCGATTGAGTGAGGAGGTGATATTGCCAAGAAACTAAACCTGCGGAATACTCTTCATCATCATTGAACGTATCATTCGAAGCCCCAGGTTGTGGCTCAGAGTCTTTTAAATCAATTTCCGGCTCTAGAGTATATGTGTTTGGGGGCTCTTGGATTGGCAAAGTACCGTTATGAAGAACAGGTCTTAGAGCTGACGGAATATTGGGATACTGAATTGTATGCTTACTTTTGCTCGAAAACCCGACGGTGGAAGTCATACAAAAGTAACAATCTGTAAGATGACAGCGAGGTTCACGCCAAACCATGGGCACAGCAAATGGCATTGATTTACGGGTACCTTTGAGCCATTTGGTCAAACTACTGTAACAAGTCGTACAGCAAACTGATGGAGCCCAAGTCTTGTCCTGATCGCCAACTTGACAATCAAAGTACAATTTATAAGCTGTTTTAACAAGCGGAGAAAGGGGTTTTCGTTGCGCTTTTAAAGTTAATTTCCCGCAGAAATAGCAGAAGCTATCGGGATGATTTTTACACTCGCGTGGCATAATTAAACAGTAATTTAACGCCCGACATTAACCACAAATCAAATTTAGTCACTTGAAAAAATCCAGAGTAAAAGTAGTTTTACTGTTTTACATAAATGAACTAAAATGAACACAAAATCCAGCACGTTTAAAACGTCGACAAGTTAACTCTGCAACAGCTATAGATGTACTGATCGAAGCAGTTAAGCAAACAATGTAATATACTATAATGAGAAGAGTAATGCAAGTTCAAGCCTGTCGAAAATTCCTGTTCAAACCTGCATGTGGTATTGAGATCGCCAGCGTCGTGCAGTGAATCTTCCTAACTGTTTATTGATATTTTTTTACTGTTCTTATATATTTGTATTTTATTGTTGTTTCTATATACATTTTATAGCAAAACTTTTGCCATATACTTTGGTATACATTTTATTACCTGTTTTGGGATGTTTAACGGCTATAAGTAAAAATTCTAAAAAAAATGCAGAAAATAAAATAAAAATGGGGTCCCCCCAAAATAGGTGGGTGATGGGTGAAAACGGAGCCCATTTTTGGATTCAGGAGGTCATTTTGCATAGGAATCGTCAAGAATGGTATCATGGCCGATTTTCATGCAAACCAGTGTTATGTAAACATCATTGTTAATCGAAGTAAATTTAAACAGAATAATTGATAAGCACTAAAATTACTATTTATGAAAATTTATAAATTTTGAAATAACTTGAAATAAGTAATGTTGAGAAAATTATTCCAGTTTGAGTTTGAGACGTCGAAACATTTCCATTTGTCATGAATAATTTGTCAATTTGTTTACTTACGTATTAATTTCTTTACTGTATACAGGGTGTCAGAAAAAAATTGTCTGGATATCAAAATTTGCTGAATAAAAGAAAAAGAGAGTAAGATCTGGAAAACCATGTCAAAATTACGCATTTTTTTCAAAACCCGAGTCTACTTTGCCAAAGATTAATAACAACCATAATACAGCTGAATCCTAATACTCTGAACCTGTACTTGAAACAAGTATCAGCAGCAGACAAGAAACTGATCTTCTAGAAAGCAATCTATGAACATCTTCAAGTTTCGCTGATAATGTGAAATCAACCAAAAATTATAAGAACGGAAAATATCAGTCAACTTTCGAAAGATGCTGCACTATGGCTAAAGCAATTACGTCCTAATAATATACAAGAATTAGGAGAACGTGGCCCTGCTTATTATCAAAACAAAAAGGATATTTATCCTAGAGATAGTTCGGAGTCGGGGCGTAAGTTTTCCAATAGTTACTTCTTTAGAATTTTACCGAAGAAAGAAAAAATTGAGTGTTTTTGGTTGTTGTATTCCGAAACAAAAAATTCACTTTACTGCTTCTGTTGGAAAATTTTTAATGACAACAATTTAAAAACTGTTCGCCGTAGTGATGAATCTGGTTACAATGACTGGCAGCATTTAAGTGAACATTTAAACATTCATGAAAAGAGCAAGTTACATATCGAAAATGTTCTAAAATTGCTATTGCTAGATCTTTCTAACCTTTTTAATAGAAATGAAATAATTGATTCTGAAATTCAAAATGTAATAAACAGAGAAACTAAATACTGGCAAGCTGTTATAGAAAGAATTTTCTACGTGATTCAGTTTTTAGGTCAGCAAAATTTAGTTTTTCGTGGAAGTAGTAATAAGTTGTTTGAGAAAAACAATGGTAACTTTTTAAAATCCATAGAAATGATTTCCTAATTCGATCTGATTATGTCAGAACATACAAAACCCTCTCAAATAAAAGATCACAAAAGCTATCTCGGGAATAAAATACAAAATGAAGGAATCAACTTGATCGGTAAAAATGTCAAATCCAAAATTTTAAAATTAAAAAGGCAAAATATTATTCCATATTATTAGACTGCACTCCTGACTCTAGTCACCAAGAACAAATTTCAGATTGTATAAGATTTGTTAATTTAAAGAGCACGGGAATGAGTATATAACATTTTTTATTATTTTGTCCTTTAGATGATGTGCCGGGTGAAGACTTGACTCAATTTTGTTTTATCGACGTTAGAGAAAGAAAGTTTAAATATCAACGATTTGCGGGGTCAAGGTTACGACAATGAGACAAATATGCGTGGTAGGCATAATGGTCTACAAAAAAAAATTTGGATTTCCGCGAACTTTCTTTATTCCTTGTTGCAATCATACCCTAAATTTAGTTGTCAATGATGCCGCAAAATCAAATACTTTGAGCATCAATTTTTTTCTTTTGTTCAAGATCTGTTTGTATTATTTTTCAGCTTCTACTAAACGCTGGTCAATTCTGAAATCTAATTTATCTAATGTAACAAATTTAACTTTAAAACCTTTATCGGATACTCGATGGTCTAGTAGAATAGATGCAATAACTCCTTTAAGGTATTAACTTGGAGAGGTTTATGATGCTCTGTTTGAAATAAGCGAAGGAAACTTTGAAAATAACGTAAAAAATTTGGCTGCATCGTTGGCCAAAAATTGCAAAATTTTGAGTTCATTTGCATTCTTATATTGTGGTATAATATTTTAAGTAAAGTTAACATTGTTAGTAAAATTATTCAAAAACCGAACTTTGATGTTGCTCAGTGTTGTAATCATTTAAATAATTTGAATAATTTTTTTATAGCTAATCTCTGCGATCAAGGTTTTAATGATCTATTGATTGATGCTAAAGAAATAGCATCCAGCTTAGACATAGAACCTAAATTCAAAAAACAAAGAGGTCTAAGACCGCGAAAAATAAAAAAAAACATTTTGATTATGAATGTGACGATGAACCGATCCACGACGAAACTTTAAAGTTCAAAGTTGATTGTTTTTTTAATGCTCTAGATGTAATCATAACATCAGTGGATGAGAGATTCCAATTACTTTCTTCTTACTCTAATAATTTTGCGTTTTTATGGAATATTGATAAATTTAAAAATTATTCTGAAAACGAACAATTAGAATTATGTCAAAAAGTTGAAAATTTATTAAACGACAAAACTCGCAATGAACGAGACATAACTGCCGTGGAACTTGTTAAAGAATTGTAATATTTACAAAATTTTGATGAAAAAGTTATTACGTCTCCAGAAGAAACTTTAAATTATATAACAATTTACAACTTAGTGGATTCTTTTCGTAATACGAGCATAATACTTCGTATTTTATTAACAATGCCGGTTTCTGTTACTACCGCAGAACAATCTTTTTCAAAACTCAAAATAATAAAAAATTATTTACGATCGACCACGAGGCAAAACCGACTAAGTAATCTTGCTATCATTTCAATAGAAACAGGCCAGCTAAAAGAATTAGACACCAAAGATTTAATTAAACAATTTTCAAAATTTAAAGCACGGAAAGCTCAATTCACCTAGCTAAAATATTAATAACAACACCTAATACCTCGATATTAACCTTTAAAAGGTGACATGTTTCATGGGCAAACTTAATGGTTTCAAATTTTGAATTTAAGACCTCTATAAATTCAAAATTTGAAACCATAAAGTTTACCCATGAAAAAGAGCACGATGGGACGACGCAAAGATACTAACACCATGAGATTTATACCAAGTGATTAAAACCATAGCTTGCCACATAAAGTTGCTGCTTTTCAATTTTTGATTCAACGATTATTAAATATCCCATTGTCAAAAGATTATTTTAACAAAAAAATTTATTAAACATATTGCAACATACAATGGATTTTCGGAATCAATAGTCAACAGTATCATTAGAAAGCAGAAAAATAAATTACATATTAAAAATGTGACTACGTTACAAAATATTAACAGCAAAAAAGAAAATAAATATGTAAAACTTTCGTATTATCCCACATATACCAAAGGACTTCAAAAAATCTTCTCAAAATTTGATTACAAAATAGTAACAACCACTAACAATAACAAAAACATTTTTAGGTAACCCAAAAGATCCGATAGATATGTGCGATAAATCGGGAATATATAAAATTAGTTGCAAGGACTGTAACCGAATATATATCGGGCAAACCAGAAGACCTTTGAAAATCCGTTATAAGGAGCACTTAGCTCATGTCAAATATAAGAGAATAGATAAATCCAGTGTTGCCCTACGTGTGTTCGAAAACAATCATAAAATAGAAGACATAAAATTAATTAAGAAAATAAACAATAGGAAAGAACTAGACCCATACGAGAGTTAAGAAATTAGTAAAAACAAAGGTTTATTGATGAACAACGACGACTACGGACCGGTTTTTCGGAATTGTTCAACTTAGTGTGAAAATTAGTGAGACGTAACGAAACGTCACATAATTTTAGTATAAATTAGTTTTAATCTTAATTGTAGTTTTAGTATCAGTTCGCTGATGATAACATCATAGCTGTCGAAACACGTGTACAAGAAGTATTTAATTTATTGTAGTTGCTGGGTTATTGTAAAACAAATATGCTTTAAGACAGTGCTGCTCAAACTGTGGTACGTGACAGCTTGCTCGGTGGTACGCAAAAATATGAAACTTTTTTTTTCTTTTTACTCGATGTTTTCTATACTTTTAGATGCAGATTTGGATGGTGGTATGCCATGTTTTTAAGATTTTGTTTAGTGGTACCAAAATTAAAGTTTGGGAAACGCTGCTTTGAAGAATGCTCATGTCTTGATACTGTTGAAAAGCTTTATGGTCTATAAATGCCAGATGTAGTGGGATATATTGTAATCGGTTGTTTTTTTCTATAACTGTTCTTATGGTTCTATTCTATTGACTAGAATAAGTGAATTACATCTGTGTTCCTCCATGTTTTATGTATATTTGCTTCTAATACACACTTGTTTGTGAAGAATCTTAGTGCTTCTTCAAGACTATCACCTCCTTATTGAAGCAGTTCTGCTGTTACCAGGTTTTCGCCAAAGGTCTTTACATTCCTCATTTTCTAAGGTGCGTGCTAAATTTCCGACCATGACTTCCAATAGATCTTCAGAACCTACGTTTAAAACAGGTTTAAATTTCGGTATGCTCATGCTTTTATTATGCTCCTAGGTCTATTTTAGTTGTCTTGTTGTTAACTTATGTGTACTATTATACTTTAGGTTGTCTCTGTTAGTTTTTTTTTCTATATTAGTTCTGGTGTTAGTTAAGCTTTTTTGTTCATTCGAGCGGACTTTTCCATTTCCAATTTCTTTGAATCTGCTTTAGAAATTCCAATCAATTGAATTAAAAAATAAAGTTGAGCAACCAATATTATATAGACATTACAACGAAATAAGTAAAGAAAGCAGATGAATAATAGACAATCTCCAGAACCAGAGTATATCAGCAGAAATGACCAAATATCTATACATGTTTTGATATATCATCGTATACTGGAGCAATGCAAAACCTCATATCTCATAACAGTTATAACTGTTTATACATAGTAACTTATACTAAGATGGCTCTGCCATCAAACTCTGCTAATGCTGATATCTCATATACAAGAAGTAAATACGTAGTGAGTCCAACAACTATAGAAATCTGCGTGTTTTATCACTTTCAGTAGCTTATTAGTTAAGAACTAAAACTAGTTACAAGAGAAAATAGTGGTAAAACGAAGTGAAGAACAAACCAGAGTAACGGCTATGTGCAGACAATTAAAAAAAATGAAAAAACAGCTATGGAATACCGCAATTTAAAAAAAAAATACATTATTTCAGATACTTTATAAGATTCAGTACTTTCCTTTCACCACTTGAAAACCTTAATTTTTTGACATTTCATAAAATCTTTAATGCGTTTTGAAGAATTATTTTGCCACAAATATCACCTCAAAAATCATTCACTCTAACGTATGGAAACATTCATAAAGCAACAATAGACCCAATTCCACGGTATGAGAAATATCCTCAAACAATCATATTTCAGCCTTCATGTTTGACGGTACGTAGTCAAGATGAAACGGCGTACGTTTTGTTAATAATATGTCAAAACGTTTTTTATTATAAACTCCTGGAGAAAATTAACGCACCACTAACATTTTTTTTCAATATTCAGAGATAATGGTAGCTTTTAATCTACAAACTCTCTTACGAGTAGCCTTTGGGCTTCCTTTGGCATTTCAAGCTTTGCTGTATGTTTTAAAGTTCACATACAAGTGTTTCAAAGTAGAAACATGAATCACCAAAGAAATTTATCAATAGAGGAGGCATTAAAGGCAATAACTCTGCTGGATGAGCAATACTCGATGGGTTATGTTGCTAACGTGTTAAAAAGATGACATTCCAGCATGACTCGCATTGTTAGAAGATTTCACAAAACAAGATCTCACATGCGAAGACCACGTCAAGAGCAAAAACGTACCAATCAAAGGGAATGCGGTTTTCTAAGACAATCCGCTCTTAGAAACCGTAGAACCACCAATGTGTTATCAGTAATCAATAATGTTATAGTATCGTCTTAAACAAAGAAATGAAGCTAGGTTAAGCAGCAGAAAACCAGCAAAAACAACATTGCTTGGCAGAGAGCACAAAGTTCAAAGATTGCGCTTTGCCAGAAATCATCAACATTGGTCTGTTACTGATTGGCAGATGGTTTTACTCTCTGATGAAATTAGAGTTAGCTTAAAATCTCCCGATGGACGTGATCGTGTCTGACGAAAGCAAGGAGAGAGATTCGCATGTTGCAACATTTCTCTACGCGTCCCTTTTGGTGACAGCTTTGTAATGTTTTAGGGCAGAATCTGCTTCGGTGGCCGTACAAAGTTGGTCCCTATATGTACGAAGTCTATAATGCCATTTGCTCCCTTTGTGAGTCCTAATTTTCTGTTCATGCAAAATAATACGCGGCCTCACGTGGCTGGACTTAATTGTATGGCCACCTAATAGTCCCGACGTCAATCTGATTGAGCATTTATAGGATTATCTTAAAAAACGGGTTCGAAGCCGTGGTCTCGCACCTACCAACTACAATCAACTGGTAAATGCAGTAATTGAAGAATGGAAAAATATCCCGCAGAAGATCATAGAAAGTTTGAACGCTAACATGCCAAGGCGGGTAAATGCGCTAATTACGAGTAGGAAAAGACCCACAAAGTACTGTCACATTGGATTGTATAATTCAATTTTTCAAATGTTTTTCATTTTGTATATCTCATTCATATTTAAGAGAAGTTTAATATAGTCGTGCGTTAATTTTATGCAGGAGTTTATTTATTGCCATCACTCCAAAAAATGCTAAACCATTTAAAACATATCCATACATGGTACAAATGCTCTTGTAAAAATACCTCATCTGTTAACATCTTTACAATGTCAAGTATCTCGTACACTAACATTTATATTATCTAAAACAGTAAGATGTACTTTCTGATATTTTCTTCCTTCATTAGAGCGTTTAGACATCCGGAACGAGCATCATTAGTAGAGGTACGACCACGTTAAAATTCAGCTATCACTTCGTTGTTAAACTCACCCGAGCAAATGTGTCATAACAGTTTTTTAACATTTTGTTTGCTAATAGTGTCGACAATTGTTTAACGTATAATCTGTGATACAAATTCCAGTAATAGAGGTGTTTCATTATGTCGTGAAACCTTGTAATCTGTAATACAAATTTCGACAATAAAGGTGTTTCATTATGTTGTGAACCTATAAACTAAAAATTGAAAATCTGACAAATTGGTAATAACAAATATAATGACAAAAGCAAAGATAAGTAAAATAAGAAAAAATCCACATGCAAATGTTTGTAAGACTGATGATAACATTTTGACATAAACTGATTACAGCGCCGCAGTTCACGAGATCCTGAAAGACCTCTACAAACTGTAAATATTAGTTTGAAACTTACAATCGAAAATTAAGAATTTGACCTTTATTAGTAGTCCTTTGTGAGCAAGGATGTTTATCCCTACTATTAATATACTGGATCGTTAACTCAAATATCAGGTGTATATAAACAAACTGACGCCAAAACCGGCAGTTTCACATAACAATATTTTGCCTACCCAGCAAATTGCCGATTTTAGCTTCATTTTTAACTCATTAGTCAGCTATCCAGTACGTAGGAGATGTAGGGGTAAAACATCCTTGTTTGTAATTCGAGATTACAGCCCATAAGATTCTGAAATATCCTTGATTCTTTGCGAAATGTAATGAACTTTTGGCAGTGAGCAAGTAAAGAATGGTAGAATTAATTTTTGGATTCATAGAAATAATAATAATGGAATAAAAACCACAATCCTATAGACAATTAAATAAAGTCGATTAAATTGATTAAATTAATGACAAAACTCAAATGAAGTTCCAGAAAATAAGTGATAAAGAGTATTTCAAAATATGGAAAATAGAATCTGAAATGGAGATATGTACCTAATGCAAAATAGATGTCTGCAAGAAACAACAATTTCAGATGCATACTGAGTTTACCTACAGATCCTAGAAACGGTTTTACAAATTTTTTAATATGTAGACACACTGTATATCACTTGCTCATGAATCATAATTTGATAAACTTCAGTACCATAATTTTTCGCAACGGTTTTTGGAAGCGAAACTCGGATCCAAGAACCTGTATTTTATCCTTAACGTAAATTGTGCCATAAACATACAAATAGTTTTTTGATCAACAGATGCTCTTCGTGAATTGGCCAGTTTTTAATTTTAATTTCTAATGATTAGTACTATCACTAAAACATCTATTAAACTGTCTATAAATCATAACTGAACTCGATAACATCCTCTTCAGCAAATATTCTTTACTCTCAAAACACTAAAACTAAATACGCATTTAAATAATCCTGTAGTCAAAATAAAATTTGGAAAAATTCTTTAATCAACGGAAACGTTTGTAAAGTTGATTAAAAAAAGTAAACATTAAAAAAATAAATAAAAATACAAAAACAGAAAAAACCCTAATCCAAACAACATTCATTATTAATAGTCAAAAACAAAAAAAAAAGATTAAAAACGCTAAAAAAAGAAAAGCTATCATCAATATTTCCAAAAATATATTTAGGTTATCCGAATATTAATTACGCGTTGCATTATTTGGTCTACCAAATATTTTCTTGGAATTAGGTAATTTCCCAACAAACATATTAATAATAACATTCCCAACATAGTGATTATTTTAATTAAACTTACATAAAGTTTTGAATGCAAACGTAGCATGTAATTAAGGGGTAATTGATAAAAAACGGCATTTTTCGTAATTTTTTGATTGCATAACATTACGAGAAATACCCTTGAAAATGTTCTTGAAATAATGGTTATATAAAAACAACAATATCATGTGACCCTATTGAAAAAGCAATGATATGTAAAATTCGCATTAACGAGAATGGGTTCATCATGATCTTAACATTTTCAAGAAGAGTGTTATTATTGCTACAATGTCATTTTGCACAACCTCGGAATGACGCCGTTTTTTTTTTAATTGGAATATCTATTTAGTGATCTAATTTTTTCGAACTTATTGATGACCTCGATTTATGGGTAATTGACCGATAATTTATACGTGATTAATGTATCGGGGTTTTGCACATTCTTGTTTATAAATTTAAAATGTAATGATGAGTTTCACGTTATCAAAAAAAAAAATTATAAACATTTGCACGGTAAAATCTCAAAATTTAAGATAATTACTAGTAAACCTATGTCAGAAACTAATCGTCACATATATATTATTTGGTTACTGTATTTGGTAAGCCATCGATAGTTTAAAAATGACTAATTTATTTATGTATCATGGATCTAGCAACACATGAATTTTCCCGGTAGTTTAATTTATCACTTTGTGACTACTAAACATTTAGTGAAATGGGAAAAAATTAAATAAGATGAATATGTTGAAGCTTTAACTATCACCACCAATATATCTTCATTTATGATAGATGACACTGATCTAAAGAATGCGATTGATAAAAATTGGCACAACGATTTTTGCAAAGGAATTTGCCTAAGAATTTTAGAAGAAAAGAGTGAAGTATAAAATAGATACGTTTTTTTAGAAGATGACTCAAAGAAGTAAAAATGATTTGCAACGTCGAGGCATCACCTGAAAAAGAAGCGATTTAGAAAAAACTAACAATGATCAAAAAAGAACCCAATCATGACTATAAAGAGATACCAAGTAACAAATAAAATGTAAGTAAAAGATAAAACATTAAATCACGAGAAAAAAAACCACTTGAAAGCAAGTTTTAAAAAACCAAAGGCATAGAATAAAAATTAAGAAAAACCAAATCATATATTCAACAAAGTAAAAAAATCTGCGGTAAAAATTAGATGTATACGTAGGTTGTCTTTTGAGTTTTTAGAGTGTGGCAGTGTTAGCACAAATATACATAAATTACAAAACACAAAACAGCAAAAAAATCAAAAAACACGTTACAGTGTGACTATAAAAATGTTTTATTACAATACTAAGAGTACGTATGCAAAACACACTAAAAGAACTCGGTGTGAATTCAGACGAAAAGAAGCACAAAATCCGGAATGACGACTTTGCCCGTAATACCTTTAAACGTTTGAACGCAAAGCAAAAAAAAACAGAAATGCCATCGATTATAAATTTTCGTAAACAAACTGAAGCTATCGAGTACAATTTTTTTAAATAGATTAATTAAAATGTGTTTTAAAGAACCTAAAACGGAGTGAAAAAAAATTTTTTAAATGAAAAATAACAGAGGTGATTTTTTTTTACTAGAAAATTGAAAATAGAGGTATTCAATTATATTCTTTTCTTAAACTGATCAAAGTGTATTAGAGGATCCCAAAATAAAGAGTGAAGAAAAACAAAGAAATTCGGAGAAAATGCAATTTTATTTTTGAAAATTAACGTATTGAATAAAACTGAAGAATAAAAATAAAAGTAACAAATTGAATAGATGTAAATGTGTTTCTGAAACGTGGAAACTTCGATTATAACATTGATGCAGTTCGAAAGATTCTTTGTTTTCATATTCTTGTTTTGCTTTAGTTTTCACGTTAAATGTTTGTTTTCTTTAATAATCATTTTTTTTTCATGTTAACAAAATGTATAAAACAATGAAATTCATTTTTTTTTCTTTTTTTCTGTACTTTCTATTAGATTTTTTTTTACAAGTATACAGCTTTTCTTTTGATTCTTTCAAGTATTCTTTTTTTAACGTTTAATTTTAGTTCTTAGGTCATCTTTAGTTCAATTTTTAGTTGAAAATAAAAATTACATATTTTCATATTACAATTTTTTTACACTTTTTATTTTAAGCAATTGTTTTTTTAAATTAATGGTTTATCAGTTTTTTATTTTTCCTTTTTTTAATTTAATCGTTTCTATCTTCAGTTTGAACGATTAATTTTATTTTTAGTCGATCGTTTCTTAATACAGTGCACGCCTTTTAATAGAATCACATTAGAAATTGGGTTTTTGATAACAATATCCGATATTCAATATTAAATATAATTCAAAAAATAAATACAGGCAGTAAACACACGCAGTGTGTGTCTGGTTAACAGACTGTCAATTTAAGATAAAATTATAGTATCAATACAAGCCAAAAACACCTAAATTAAAAGTTCTAATAATACAATTTAAAAAATCAAATTCTTGATGCAAATAAATCGAAAATTACGGACCTGTGCATTACATAGTTTGACAACATTAGCAAAAAGAAATCAAAAACTTAAAAAAAACGATGTTTAGTTCACTGTTCTAAGAGCTACACATTTCTTCTTAGTAATTTGCTGATACTAAATAATGTTATCACATCAGAGGTAGTTAAATTAATTTGTTATTCTAAAAACTGCGTAACTCCAAGATAATCTATTTACAGATGTTTAGATGAGGTAATGTTACGTTAGTCAAGATATTTGAATAAATAAATAACACTGCAAAAATCAACCTAAATATGCAAAACAAGTATTTTTAGAGGGCAATGATTTTACTTTTACACGCATATTGTAAAACTTCAGCTAAAAAATTCATGTAAAATACGTATACGTTCATGTATAAAAACAAACTGAAAAAAAATTGATAACATAAACCGAAATTATGATTACTATAAACAATCTTTTTCCTATGTAGTAGCATACGGCCGGTCGAAGGGATCGGGATCAAGTGATAACATTATCCGACTAATAACATTATCCGTGATTTCAATAAGGGGCGTGCACTGTACTTATATTAACGTATACTAATGTATCAGAAATAGACCGGCAATAACCCCTATTACCGGTCTACTTTGAATCAATGAAATCAACGTATTTCTATCACTGTACAATTTTTCTAACCAATGAAATCGTCGAAGAAAATTAAAATTTTTATTAATTTATGTAGATTGTATTAGTTAAAGTTTTAAAATAAAGTCAATTAAAAAATTATTTAAAAAATGCAAATAATAATATAGAATTAATTAATTTATTCAATGCGTTAATTTCTTTCATTTTATTAAGAAAAAATGTTATCAATGACTTCTCAAGTTTTCTTCGCCTTTCTTTTTTTTTATTTTTTCACTCTAATTTGATAAATAATTAAACTAATTCTCTAAAATTATTTTAAAAACTTCTTTTGTTTTGTTTTTAGTTTTTATCAAAGTCTTTTCTTAATTACTTTTTAATCGAATAAACTATTTTCTTTACTTTTTTTTAAATTACTAAAATAAACTAATCTGTTTATGAAGAAAAATTATAATCAAAAACATTTCCGTTTTTTAAATTTTAGCTTCTTTGCTATCTTTTTCAAATTTGATTTATTTTTTATTTTAAATTAAAGGTGAAGAATCTTACTCAATACTGAGTGATTTTGCGTAATCATCAAATTAACCCTTAATAATTAACAGTGACGGCTTCTCTATTGGGTCATTTAGTCAATCACCCCCCAAAAAAATACTAAAAGCGTTATTTTATTTATTACGAAGATAAATTAAATTGACTTTAAATATAAATCTTTTATTAAGTTAGAATGCGTTTTTTAAGTCTTAATATTGACATGACCCCTTTTCAGACCATTCGATTAACCACCAGCCGCCACTGATAATTAAACTCCTGGATAAAATTAACGCAACAGAAAAACACCAGATTTTTCTGCAAATTGACATACGTTAAAAAGTTGGGCTATCGATACTGCTGGATCAACACTTTAACTTTAGCCAGCTGGTCTTGTCTGAGGTTTTGGTATTTGGAGGTAAGAATGTCCAATAAATGTTGTGGATCTTCTTTTTCAACGTTACTGAATCTGAGTTGACATTCAAGATCCTTACTGGCACCGTGTTTTTCACTCGTACTAATATTGTGCCAACCAGTAGTCCCTTTTCCATCAAGTCGCCCTCCATTGGTTCAATAGAGCGAATGTAGCCTTCCCGGAGTTTTGCATCCAGGTGTGCCATCACCGCACTTTCAGTCCTTCCATACAAAATCACTCTTCTTCTTCTTCTTCTTCACTCAACAAGACTCCCACGGCTGCTTTCTCTGACGAATCAAAAGGAATTCGCTGTTAATCGTTCTTTATATCCAAATGAAACGTCCATTCCCAAAAGAACCTCTTCCGTGATGTCTGCTACCACTACTTGACGGTCGAGTACTCCATTTCCCAAACCAATGGTTATGGTCCGTGAGTAGGTATTTCTTCGCCTGTCGCCGTTCGAAGTCGTACTGTTGAATGATGGTCTTCGACGCTCCCGTGTCAACCACTAACTGAACACTTCGTCCATTTATCTTGCCATCGAGATAAATGCTATGCAATTGCTCCGCGATGCCATCTGAATGGTAATTTCCGGTACATGACTAGATGAGATGAACTTTTGTCTCTTTTGGTCGTTCAAAACTTTCAAGCGCTCTTCTTGTCTTCTTCTTAGGTTTAGCACGATGTCGTCTTTTCACTGCAGTTCGAAGTCGTCACTTTTTTTTCCCGAAGTATTCGTAGCGCTATCTCCTCGATGGTTTCTAGTGTCTGCGCGGGTACTTGTGCAGCACTGCGGAGTTTATGACCGTACTGTTGCGATGCTTGTTTTGCTGCTTTAAACTCCAAGGAATGCACTAAAGCGTCATCCAGTGTCTTAGGTCTAATTAACCGTAAAGTTTTCTGCGTTTCGCTGTCTCGGAGGCCGTCTACAAATGTTTGAATAGTCAATTACTCCAGGAAAGTATCTGGTGTTGTAGAATACGCAAGCCTTGTGAGTCTGTCGACTCTTTATTTGAGCTTGGTACACCTGTTGAAGATGAGGATCTCCATATCTCATTTGTAAACGTAAAATTTTATGTATCACTATCACTAGTCCGCATTTTTAAATTTTATTTAAACCTGATACTTGTGTATCTTAACAACACGTACGCGACGTATTTATGTTTCACTACTAGCACTGGTACTTTATTTATTTATCTTAGCACACACGTTAATTATTTATTTATTTTAAATCGACAGTCTTCTTAACTTAAATGACCACATCCTAATTTTTTGATATGTTGTTATTAATTCTTATTCTATATGTATGTCGATTTGCAGAAAAATCTGAATAGCACTTCATTGCGAAAAAAAACGACTTCAATTAGTTGCCGTTGACATGCAGCATCGTGGCGCGGAAGTCCAACTTTGAATCAAATTATTTTTAATTATAGAAATAATCACATCCTAATTTTTTGATAAGTTGTTTATTAATGCTTATTCTATATGTATGTAAATTTGCAGAAAAATCATAATAGCACTTCGTTGCGAAAACAAAGACTTTAAATAGGGGCCGTTGACATATAGTATCGTGGTGCGCAAGCCCAACTTTGAATCAAATTATTTATAATTATAGAAATAACCACATCCTAATTTTTTAATGTTGTTTATTAATACTTATTCTATACGTATGTCAATTTGCAAAAAAATCAGAAATGCGTGTCATTGCGAAAAATAAGCGTTAGTGCAGAAAATAAATTTTTTTTTCAAATATTGACAAATATTGATTGTTTTTATTATTTAGTAACAATATTGAAAGATATATCACTTGGTAATTGTTCTAATTCGTTATTGAGCTGAGATACTGGAAATTAATTTTTATGGCTGAAATCTACGAGGTAGAAAATTTATAGGATGAGGCCAATTTACTGGAGAGATCTCTCCAAGATAAACTGAAAACAAAAAATTATTGAAATCTTTTATTAGTCGTTAGATCACTTTAGTAAGCTAAATACCTGTCTCGGAAAAGCGATAACGTGTTATTACGAATACGGAAAAATGAAGTGCGATAACAAGTATCTAAAACCAAATAAAGTGGCGGATTACCTCAATAACTTAATCTAGCAGTACAAGTACCTCATACTAGCAACAAACGCACAAATACTATTATCACGTTAATTACGAATAGATAAGAAAACCGACACAGCTCCAACATTCGAGTAACAATTTCTTATGTGCGGAAGCAAAAACGGTTTTTATCAATTATGTACAGCTCGAACCCAAACCTGAAATCAAAGACCAGAATTATCCAAAACCAGGAGTTGACATTCTTGAAATGAGTTGCGCCAACCACATAGCAAATAAAGTGCAGTATTACCCCGATATAAATTTATTAATTGACAAAACATACAAAAGAAATCTGTCCGAAGATGTACAAAAGTAAAATTAACATTTAGGATTCGTTACTGACCGAGTACTACCAACAAAATTCCTGAAACGGGATTCCAAAGCGAAATTACTATCAGTCTGTACAATAAAGAAATACATTAAATCTGCATATTCTACTCTTTGGAATGCAGCAGAAACATGTACAAACCAGTTTCAAATCTGTAAACAATTTTCAAGCCAACATAATTTAATAAATTGTAATTATCTAAATTCATTGTTCGGAAAGTACGTGTAGTTTAAATTTATTTAATTACGCATTTTTGCAATGGATTCTGATTAATATAATCACAGTTACATTCTATAAAACCAATAATCTGAGTAATTAAATTCTAAAAATAAAAATGTCTTGGAAACTAACTATCAACGATGTATTTATTATACACGTTACTAAAAATGACGATATCAATAAAAATAATTAGATTATTGCAAAAGCAGTTAAGCAATTACAAACTGAAAGTACAGAATTTATGTGAAAAGTATCAGGTGCCAAAAAGCAAATTTTCTCGACGCACTAGCATTTGACCACACGTTTTCAAAAATTAATACCACGCGTTTGCAAAAATTTCAAATATTTTTTTTAATTTGATCAATTCTTCCTAAATCCGTGTTGTCAATCAGGAGAAAAACGTAACTTGCTTAATATGTACATAATTATACAACAATTACGTTGTAAGTAATACAGCTTAATTGCATTAACTTAATCTTGTCGCGTGTCATAGGCGAGCTTCAGAAAAAAACGCAATTTCTTGTTCGAAGCCTTATATCGTCGTCCTTTTTTGTTTTCAAATCGGAAAATTGAAAGGAAAACGTCAATTATTGTTGTACTCTTATCCGCTGTAGCTGTACATTATTAACTAAAAATAGATTAAATGTAGTAACCTTGACGAAGTGCACTAAATGCGCATAATGCATTTGTTCATGTAATTACTTTTTTTAATCAAACACGTTTCCAACCTTTTCCCGATTAAAATAATAACAGTGAGAATTTGTTTGAACCTCTATGAGTTGCACAATATAAGTAATTCAAGTGCATACATAATAATAATTAGAGTTGGCTGTTCATCATAAATGCATACAATGTGCGTAATAGAAAATTATTGATAGATTTTAAATTACCACTGCACTCAAGATTAGATCATACGCGTAAATCAGATGTAATTGGAATGTAAATTACTTCCACTGATTTCAAAAAAAATTCCGCTTGCGCGTAGCAGCGATATCATTAACCCGTCCGCATTGACATTGATTTGAAAATCATAAAAGAGGCGATTAAAAGTCATCAATTCGTAAACAATTAATTATCTTTTATTTTTTTGTAACTGTAACCTCAACACTCGTGAAAATTCAGGCTCAGGCACGTGATTTGGTGTTTTTACACTACTATACGATATTTTGACCACTCAAAGATTACAAAAACAATTATGACCAGCACATGAATAATATGTTGTACTACATATGTATGTAGCATGCGTCATGTATCCAATAGCTCAGACAATTACATCAACGGCAGTATTAATCATCAAGATAAAAGTTTTTAAAACACTTAACTTTTGGAACCAATTCCATATGTACATATTTTGATCAAAGAAGTATGAAAAGTATTTTAGATCTTTGTACTATTCATGGTTACTTCTACGGAATTACTAAACCAAGTGAGGATGAATATATTTCTGCATATATGCAGAGGGGCACAATGAAATATAGAAAAGATAAACATAAAAAACCAATTTTTGTTTTGGACTAAGAACTGGAACTTACAAAGACAAACTATAATTTAATAGTTGATAAAATTTCCTAATTTTCACGGCAAAAAATGCTTCTTAACTCTTAAAAAAATTAGGCTGAGTGGGTCAAATCGAATAATTAAAATATGGCAATTGCATATGATTTTTGAACAAATATTGTTCGTCTTCTAAAAATAACTTATTTCATTGTTTAATTTGAAACTCATACTATTCTAAACATTTTTGCTTTTTGGCAAATGCTCTCAAATGTATACACCCAAAAACTTTCGAATGTATCCTCGAAAATTGCCAAACAATATGCCGCAAATACTCTTGATTTAATCATTGCTTCCAGATCGCGATAAATTTCATCCATAAACACCTTTCTGATTCCTTTAAATTCCTTAACCATCACAACCGGAGTGTACTGTCCGCAACTGTTTTTCTACTTTCAAATCGCTTGCTGGCCTTTTTACATATAGAACAAATCTATCGTCTAGTTACAGATTAACGATAATTAAATTTTCACTCGTATCAAGAATGGAACTCTGCCAGTGATATAACAGGTGCTTAAGTGCCCTTGTCGGTCCCAAGCACGGATGAAAGATGAGGCTTGACGGAACGAGTTAGCAGCCTAACCAAGTAAAAGAAATAAAGCTCCTAAAACCAAAGAGCAGCCTCGGAATAGAACGGTTGCTACGAAGACAACGTCGAGACAATAGAAAAAAACAAGAATGGAGAAAGAGAGTAATAAGAGTGGGATGTTAGAATTGTAAAGAAACAATATAGACATATTCTGTATCTCAGAAACAAGAAAGAAGAGCAAAGGCGTTATACCATACGAGGACTACACTCTTATCTACAGTGGAGTAGGAAAAGAAAAAAGAGGAAGTAGGTATACTAATTAAATATGAATCAGCAATTGACAATTTAGAGACACATTTAATAAGTCTGCATGGACCAGAAGAAAAGAAACCTAGACAAGATCGGACGACTTCTACATAAAACTGCAGAAATACTCAGACACAGTCCTAAAAGAATAACGACTTCTACTGCTGGGAGACTTTAACGCAAGGGTTGGAAGTGATTTTATACCAGAATTAAAGCAACGATTTAATGAAGATAGAAAAAATAAAAATGGCGATATGCTAATTAACCTGTGCGTTGACAATAAGAGAATAAATAACAGGTTTTATAAAATACAAAGATAATCTCAAACGAACATTTACATTCATATCAGATCCTAGACATAACAACGTTAAAAGTTTCAGAAATAGGCAGTGATCAGCAAAAATTGTAGAAAAAATCCGCCCGCAATTACAGAAACAAAAGGACCTCTCCAGAGAATCAAGCCAAAACAAATTATTTGTTATTACAAAACAGTAAAGTAGCCGAAGAAAAAAGAGTAGCATACAAAAAATCCATGTCAGTAAGATCTGCAGAAGAATATGAAAAATATAAGAAAGTGCGGAATAAAGTCAATATAAAAATACGAGAGATAAAGAGAAACTACTGGGAAAAATACACAAATAACCTGCAAAGAGAGTTCTACAAAAATATATCTGGAGAATGATACATTCACAAAGAAAAGAAGTAACCGAATACATAGAAAGTAACAAAATACAAGAAAAGACCTAAGTGAAATATTTCAAAAATTTATATGCCAAAGACACAAGAAAGAAAAGACAGGAGGATGAAAGAACTACAGTAGTATTAGAAATAGACGAAGAAGAAATAACGACATTAAGAAAATTGAAAAACAGGAAATCTCAGAGAGCTGATGGGATTACTAATGAAATGTAAAAGTACAAAGGCTCAACTTTCACAGAATTAGTTAAAATGTTGTAACCCGCAAATAAATTGTACCAGACTCCTCGAAAATGGCAATAATCATATCCATATTCAGAAAGCCCCAGAGGAAAGTACCAAGCAATTATAGAGGGATAACCTTACGTAGCTGATAATGTAGAAGAGACAGACAGCATGGTTTACTAGATGACAATAACATCCCAGACAATATAATCAGACTTATTAAGAATATATACAAGGACAACTGCGGCAGAATCAGAATAAACAGTAAACTGTCCGATACGATTCCTATCAGCAAAGGAATCAGACAAGAGGACTCTCTTAATCCAATTCTATTTAACTTGATAATGAACGAAGTAATTAAAGAGCTCGACAGTCGACGAGGACATAGATAAGGAAATAGTTTTCATGCGGACGATGCAGCAGTAGTTGCGGATACCAAAGATGATTTGCAAAAACTTTTATACCAGTTTTCAAACAGTTGCAAAACATTTAGAAACTTCTAAGGTCAAATCTAAAAGCCTAATAATTAGCAAAGACCCGCTGGGGTGTAAACTTGAATTAGATAGAAAAATAACCGAACAAGAACATAGTTTGAACCACCTCGGGATAGAAAATTCAGAAATGAAAACCCTGCGAAGAGTAATAAATAATAACATAAGAAACGAAGACATAAGGAGAGAATGCAAAGTACAAAAGATAGGAGATTGGATACAACAACGCAGAGAAGAGTGGAATCAACACATAACAAGAATGGGCGAACACAGACAAGCTAAGATAACAAGAGACGGGAGACCAAGAAGAAAGAGTAACCCGGGAAGAACAAACAACAAAGAGATCTAAAGACAAACTGGTATGAACAAGCTGTAAGCTTAATACGAAAAACAACATCAAAAATTTCTAACGTTTCATCAACGATAACAAATTAGTAACTAGGACTGTAAGATTATCATCTAGCGTCAAAAGCTTATTCCACTTAAAACAAATGAAACTATGATGTAACAAAATTTTATTTTTTGGAAAACCTGGCTGATGTTTTGATGACCTTACAGTAAACACATATTGCTCTAAAACAGTGTCAACATTAAGATATGCTATTTATTATACACGGAACAAACTGTTCTGGTACTGAAGCAGTTAGTAAGAAGAATCGAATCTACTCTTCAGCCACAATGCATGCTCATAGCACAAAAATAAGCATGGATGGAAAACAGTCTCCACTAAGTTCAAATTCAGAAGACAAACTTTGTGACCTCTCAAAAAACGTTAAGACTACAAAAAAACAATATCCAAAAATTTCGTGTAGACTTCGATAAAGCTTAGCTTTAAAATAATATTGAACGCATGCTTAAATGCAAGTTGCACACCGAAGTAACTTGAGCCTGTTTTTAATGTTCTACAAAGTTCGATCGAATTTTTTCAATCAGTATAATTTAGTCGAATACAGACGCGTTTGACATCTGAAATTGGTCAATCATTATACACCGTAATTATGAAAACAATTCTAACCTATGGCTCCGGTTTGGTCGCTCAGAACCAAAAATGTCACAACGGTGCAACGTGCAATATCTAACATGTCAAAAGACACGATTATCTATCAAAATGCAGAAAAGGGAAACACTACAATCCTAATTAAATCCATCGTCTAGACACCCTTTGCTAAGCTTGAGAGGATATAAGATTCTTCCAAAATTCGTCTTCGATATACCCTACCAAATCACACTAGATTCCAACCTAGCACTAAAACTGGAACCAATGTGCATATAGACAGCTCAAAACAGTGCAATATTATTTGAAGAAATGAACCTTGCATTAATATTGCTTCTGAAGAAACATACTATGGCGTTCCAAGCGGAATTTTGCATGGAGCCGTTATAATTGCTGACAAAAATATGCATAACAAAAACATCGATACATATTTAAATAGATTAAATAAAGATGTGAATACAGTTAGGCTTGTTAGCAACCCCGAAGTCAAAAATACAATAAACAGGAGCAGAAACTAAACATGTGATCTGCTTTCCGGAATCAGAAGATCTATGGTTGGAGAGCTTGCGACTTCACATGGTTATCATCGTAAGCAAACTACCTTCCAGTATTCTAACCAAGTGAGATAGGTACAAAGCGATAGAAATATGGTGTTGTGTAAAGAGGAGGTACAATGAGCCCGTAATTGTGCCTATTTTATCCCTACAATCTATTCCAGACTCTCATATGATTAGTCTGTGGGAAAACAATGTTTTTTTCCTCCACCCGCAGCTCATATTCACTAATTTCGTGATATACTGGTTGCCAGGTAACGCTTTTCAAAATCTGTTGTGATAGTTTTTACTTCTGTATATTTAATAACTACGATAAAGGTGATCATATAGGTTCTACGATCAAACTCGAAATCGATTTCAACTAGCTAGACTGTCCCTAAAAAGTGACTGTATAGTTAATAAAACGTAGATCCGATTCTTTAAGCCGCTTCCTTTCTTTTTTTATTTTGTGATTACTGTGTTTTGGGAGTCATTCAGAAGAAACCGCAATCAAACCAAAGTACTATTCTAACCTTTGTCTAGTCCAAAAACCGACCTCAGAATCTACGTATCGCATTCACAGTTTCTAGATAGTCTTATTTACAATAACAAAGTCAAGCGACCCTTCAAATTAAAAAAAAAAATGTTGATAGAATGGTAACCGTTGTCTACTGATCATCACCAAGACATTGGAATTGTTAAATTAGCAAATACGAATGTTGTATACATCATTAGTCTCATCAGCTAATATCCAGACCAAATCGTTGGAAATGTCGGCTTGAAGCTCAGCTCAAACGCCATCATATACAGCTGACAAGCGATACTTCTAGAACTAATTTTATTTGGACAATATTTCTTTAGTTTTTCTAAAAATATCGATCGTAATAGCTTACCTTGCCAAGTCTACAAATTATTTTATGAATCTATCGAAATTAGACCTTTACCAGACTATACAACAATCAGGTTTTAGAAAAAAGTTCAGCACGATGGATCATCGAAATATGGTTCACATCTCAATTGAAAAAGCAATCAAATAAAATGTACCTCCACGGTTAAACTTTGACCCAGTGGTCATTCGGCATCTAACAAGCCCTAAAAAATGCTAGAATCATTAACCAAATTTATATCAAAGTAATGATGCAAATACTACATGAAATCTCCGACAAAATTAAAATTTAACGTGCTCTTAGACAAGAAGACCGTCTCCTAAACTATTTACTATCAGCTTAGAGAAACATTTCGAAAAAATAAATAGAGGTATAAATGTAAATTGAGTATATTTCCACAGCCTCAGGTTTGCCGACACTGTGTTTGATTAAAAACCAAAAAAAATTGACGAAAACCATGGCGTATCAGGCGTAGGGTGAGTAGACCTCAATAAAGAAAAAGATCAAAATCGTCCCAAACCGCATATAAACAACCTCCTTGTGCATTAAAGCATTAAAAAGGTTAAAAGTCAACGTTCCATGTTTAACGAATAATTTAAACAGTAACATTGTCGTAAGAACTCTTGAAAGGAGCAACAGAATGATAATAAAAGTGTCCTCATTAAATGATTTAGTTACATTAGAATTAATTATATATAGTTATTTAACAAGAAACTCCAATATTTTCCAAATTTAAATTGAGAAAAGTTCTTCTTGACATTAATAATTCATTTTGCCGCCTAGACAATTGTATCGTAGAAAAATCAGATTAAGATGACGTTTCATGTAGTGCCTTCCATCAAATATCACGCACAAGGTACAAACATTAGGCAAGGCTGCATTTACATAATTTGAACATCTCTGGGACAGAAAGAAAGGCACATGTTTGCATGTCACGGAAATAAATCCGTCCCAATTATTCCTGAAACGGCACCTGCTTCATCAACTCTGACTTACAGATCGCAGAAAGTGGAAAGCGAAGCATTTTATTCTGATATTTGAAAAACCATATATACTTAGATGTTCTAAATAGAAGAGACGAGGTTCATACTGTGAATCAGCAAAATCTAAGGTCACACAGAAATAATTGCCAAAGACATAAATTCAAGTTGCTGCTATGAATTCAAATTATATCCCACTCCGGACTATCCCATCGACATCACCGTCAGTTTGTTGAACACTTTCTGAGGTATTCGAAACTTCTGATTTTGCAAGTTTAAAGCAGTCCACAAGTATCAATAAAAGACTTCGGTGGCACGTTAAAACAAAGTTTTTTCAACTGTTTAGTATGCAAAAAAAAACTGCAACAGCCACGTTGTGCAAAGTGAACGAAATGTGTGCTACATTATTTACTGTAAAGATCAGGATGACTTTGCTCAAATTGTTCTTACTGCAACATTTTAGTTTTTTTGGTTATAACTGTGAATAGTTTGATTGTGTTCTTCATGCAAAGTTTGATTCACCATACATTGATGTTTCAGGATCGGTTATACTATTTATTTGAAGCGAAACATATAACTAAATCAGGGGCGTGCCCAACGAGGGGCAGAAGAGGGCAGCTGTCCCCCCTAGAAGCCAAAAAAAATTAAATAGTTATAAAGTGATGAAACGAAACAAAATTATGTAGGGCGATGGCTTATAATCAGTTGTTTACTACACTGAAATGGTATAAAAACCAAGAAGAATCTAGAACCACGTAGCGACTGGTAGAAGAATCTATGTCAGCCAGTCAGAATTAAAGGAAGAAAGGTCTAATGATTGCGCGTCACTACTGAAATGAGCCGCTCGCCGTTAGTTGATAAGTATTTTAGTTGAATGCTAGGCTTTAGTTACAATTCACTGTTGATGTTTACTAAGTGTTTCTTTGAAACAACCAATTGTTCGAATTTATTCTAGTTATAGTTTATTAGTTTACCTTCTTATTTACATTTAGAAGATATCGAGGCTGCCTAAATGGATATAAGAAACTAGTTCTAAAGAGGTAAGTTAAGTACAGTGTTTAATAGTTTTTTAGGAATAATCTCGGGAATAATAAATTAGAATTTAATTTTTATAAATTAATTTCTGTTTTTAGACCGAAAACTTCTCAAACGGAAAAAGGTTCAAGATGATGACAGCAGTGGAGGTGGAAGCAATGTTGGTGATGAAGATGGAACCAAACCATCGGATTAGCTGCAAAAGTGTTCCTTGAAAATATTTCAGTGGATGTCCAGCTGCAAAGCAGTCACCAAAAGATGATTCAAGAAAACAAACAGACATTGGCATCAATTATTTCTTGTATTATATTTTGTGAAACTCATGATTTTCCGCTTAGAGAAAAGGAATGAGACGAGGGGGTTTTGTTTGACCTTTTAAATTTGAGAACTGACTGTGGTGATGAACATCTAAAGAATCACTTGAATAGATGTCGAAAAAATGCAGTCTACACTTCACCGAAAATTCTAAATGAGATTTAAAATTTTGTGGTGAAGTTGTCAAAGAAAGAATTATCGAAGATTGTAAACGAGCAAAAGCTTACACTGTAATGGCTAGAAAAGAACAGCTTTCTATCGGATTGCGGTAGAAGAAGAAATCAGAGAAGAATTTGTAGGCTATGTTGAGCTAAAATCTCAAGATGCCCGTATAATTTCTAGCACAATTCCGAGTTTTTTAGTTGACCAAAATCTTTCAGCAGAGAATTCTGTTGGCTTTAGATTTGTTGGATGTTCTACAATGGCTGGAAAAGAAGGTATTGTGCAGGCCATTCTGACGAAAAGGTACAGTAGATCCTTATTTTTCCATTGCTCGAGCCAAAAACTAAATCTTATGGTCAATGATGCTAGCAAGCTACCAGAAATAAGAAACACAATTGCAACGGTTAAGGTCACAATATCCTTCTTTAGAAAGTCACCAGTCCGCAAGAATTCGGTTCCCAATCTTTCAAGACTCTGTAAGACCAGATGGTCTGAAAAATACAAGAGCATAAACAAATTTTCAGAAAGCTTCTATGAAATCGTCAATGCATTAGAACATCTCTCGGCCAAAGGAAACTATGCTACCAGAAAATCTGCCTATCAATTGCAATGTGCAGTTACTAAACCAATTTTTATCGTAGGTTTAGTCATAGTTGCAATTGGAACCCGCTGTGAACGTTCTACAAGGTAAAAATATAGATTTGATTATGGTGAGAACATATTGATCAAATCCTTGATGTCATCAAGAAGGAACGACAAGAAATAGAAATAGAGCAGTTTCTCGTGAATTAAAAAGTCGAGGTTGAGTATCTTTGAACATTAGATTCTAACACAAAAATATACTTGCGTTTGCCTTATCCCATCTTCATCCTTCATACATGCTAAAAATGGCTTCAAATGATTTGGGAAAAAATGCAAAGTCTTTCATGGAGTTTTATGAGTTGGGTAATATTTCTACAGAACTAGGTTTGTAGTATATACTTGTAGGAAAAGAAGGATTTAGCAGAATACAATTTAAAGAACATTGAAGTGGCTGCACTTTTGGAGGAGGCTAATATTTTCTTCCCTGCAACAAGGCACCTACACTAAATTTTAAGTGCTCTCCCGTTCATTACGGCTACTGTTGAACCATCTTTCAGTACCCTTCGCAGAGTAAAGACCTGACTCAGAAGTACAATGGGAGAGGAGAGACTGAGTGAGTTGTTTCTTCAAAGAAAATCAGTACTGGATTTAAACAAAAGTTTTTAACAAGTTTGCTTCAAACCTAAGAAAAATGATATTAGTATAAGACATGTAACTGGAATTAAAAAAAATTTTTAAGCAAATAATGTCATAACTAATAAAGCACTACCACCCTGAAGTTGCATTTGAATTTGAAAAAACAAATGCATTTGAATTTGAAACATGAAATGCGTTTGCATTAGACAATTTTCAAACATGTAACAACTATAGAAAATACTTTATTTTCAATATAGTTTATACATTAATTTACCTAGTCGGACAAGCAATCGAAGTGCCGTCAGAAGGTGACAATTAAAAAAAATATTAATTTTTATTAAAAAATGTACATCAAGAAAACTTAAAATCGATTTTTTTCAAAAATACGGAACTGTAATAGCACAGATTTCTTATATGATAAAGGTGATACCCGGCTTTAATAAATAAAGAAGGGGATAAGTACGCGGATATCCTCAGGCGTGTCAAGCAAGATGTTCCTGACGATAAAGTCTGCACCGCTGTCGACAAAATCCATAAAACAGCTACCGGTGACCTGCTGATTGTCCTGACGAAGCAGAATACCGATAAAGGTAATGGGCTACGACAAGCCATCGCCGAAATCGTCAAAGAAGATGCCAAAGTCATCAGTAAAGGGCCACAGGAAGACCTGGAAATTCTAGACCTTGACGAAATGACAACGAAAGAGGACGTTCTCGCTGCTATAAACAAAGCGGTTGGAGATGAGTGCGTCACACTAGACTCTATCAGGTCACTTCGTAAGGCCTATGGGGGTACCCAGACAGCCTCAGTGACACTGCCGGCGTCGATAGTAAAGAACGTACTAGGCGAGCATAGCAAGATCAGGATTGGCTGGGTCAATTGCCGTATTAGAACTGTTCAGAGACTAACCAAGTGTTATAAGTGTTGGCACTATGGTCATCTCTCCGCTAAATGCAAGAGTGAAGTGGATCGGTCCAAACTCTGTACCAGGTGTGGAAAGGAGGGCCACAAGGCTTCCACTTGTCAAAAAGATGCTCGATGCGTGCTGTGCACTGAAAAAGACGACACGAAGAATTGTGCCCACATGGCTGGTAGTAGCAGATGCCTAGTCTTCAAAGAGACACTTCAGAAGAAGAAGTATAAGCGACAATGTTAATAGTACAACTTAACCTCAACCACTGTGAGGCTACGCACGATTTGTTAATGCAGACCGCGTGCGAACTGAAGGCAGATCTTGCATTGATTTCTAAGCCATCAGACACCTTGCTACTCAACCATGGGAAACTGATAGCACTGCTAAAGCTGTCATTTGGTCGTGTACTAAGTGTCCCTTCCAAAGTGTAGTGAAAAGCACAGAAGCTGGCTATGTGATGACAAAACTGAACGGGATTCATTTCTACAGTTGCTACGCGCTACCCAGCCTCACACTTGACGCTTTCACTTCCTGGATCGACTAACCGAAGATGCAAAGCAGCACCCTCACTTGGCAATCGCCGGAAACTTCAATTCCAGGGCAGTTGATTGGGGTAGTGTGCAAACTAATGCACGAGGACAAGCCCTACTAGAGGCCATGTCCACTTTAGACGTAGTCTTGCTCAATAGCGGAGATAAACCAACGTTTATTAAAGGAAAGGCAAGTTCCATCGTAGATCTCACCTTCGTCAGCAGCAGTCTCGCTAAAAGAAACTGCTCCTGGAATGTGATGGTTACGTATACAGTTAGTGACCACTGCGTGATACTATGGGAAGTAGCTATCAGCCAGACTACTAAAGGAGCAGATAGGAAAACTAACTTCTTTGGTTGGAAGGCAACCACTTTTGACCCCGACGAAAATTGGTCATCAAATCGGCGCCCGTACTCTTTTTCGAGGTCTATAATTCATGTCTTGAAGTAGGCACTTTCCCACGTCAATGGAAGCAACAGAGGCTGGTACTTGTACCTAAAGTAAGAAGACACCGGATGAAGCAACATCAAACCGCCCACTCTCCATGCTGGAAAAATACTTGAACGCATAGTCCGGAAGAGATCTGAAGAAGCAGTCAAACCGCTGCTGGCTAGTACGGATTCCGAAAAGGTCGGTCTATCTTGGATGCGATTGACCTTTTCGTCAACACAGCCAAGGAATCGATTGCGGGAACCAGATGGAATAGTGGTGCAAAAAAGTACTGCTTGATGGCAACGCTTGATATAAAAAACGCTTTCAACTCTGCTAAATGGGATTGCATTAGCAGAGCACTCGCCGAAATGAACGTACCAGGGTATCAACAACGGATGGTAGCTAGTTACTTTACTGATAGGATCCTGAAATACGATACGGAGAACGGTCCAAAAGAATACAAAAACACTGGAGGGGTTCCCCAAGGCTCAGTTTTGAGTTCTCTTCTATGGAACATCATGTACGATGGGCTTCTGCGAATGAAGATGCCTATGGCAGTCAAACTCGTAGCATATGCAGATGACGTCGCTGTAGTGATAGTTGAAAAGCTCCTCGAAGAAATAAATTTCGTCTTCGACGCTACCTTCAAGACGATACGTAAGTGAATAGATACTGTTGGAAACCATCACATTGCAGATCGGAAGACACGAAGTCACATCCCAGCCCTATCTTCGGTACTTGGGAGTGATGATTGACGCCCCACTGAAATTCAAACAGCAAGTAGATCACGTAAGTACCAAAGCTTTGGCAGTCAGAGTAATCCTATCACGACTGATGCCTAATATAGGAAGACCGAAGCAAAAGAAGAGAGCATTACTGTCGTCAGTAGTCACATCAGTACTCACGTATGGAATATAGGTTCCCTCACCTACATCATATAAAAAATCTGTGCTATTACAGTTCCGTATTTAAAAAAAAATCGATTTTAAGTTTTCATGTTGTACATTTTTTAATAAAAATTAATATTTTTTTAATTGTCACCTTCTGACGGCACTTCTATTATTTGTCCGACTAGGTAAATTATTAATGTATAAACTATATTGAAAATAAAGTATTTTCTATAGTTGTTACATGTTTAAAAATTGTCTAATGCAAACGCATTTCATGTCTCAAATTCAAATGCATTTGTTTTTTCAAATTCAAATGCAACTTCAGGGTGGTAAAGCACCGATATGATTAAATATGATTTTCTTAAAATATTGGTTTAATTCGCCTTTACCGTGCTGAAAGGTCACAACCTGAACGACCACGGCTTGCCCCACCCCCCTAGTTTTGATCCTGGGTACCCCGTTGAACTGAATGGCGTTAATGTGCGTTGGTGGGATACTGACCGATAGATTTTCAGTGTTTACGTTTTTTTACATAAAGGATTATCCGTAAGTGCGCAAGAATTCTACATTTACTCTACAGGTCTGATTTTTAATTGAAGATGTTTATCATCAATGTGTCATTGAACGGTTGATTTATGAGTAATGACTTCACTTAAACGCAAACTCATTTATGAAATGTAATTACTGTCGACGAATTTGAGTATATTCGGAAACACTTGAGACATAACCATAGATATCATGCGTTATCTATAGACAAAACGCGTTAGTCTCCAAAACTATTATCTTTTCAACTTATTATTTACACTTCAAGGAAGAGAAAAATGTCTAATAAAAGTAAAAGTCATTAACATCTAAAATGATGACACATTGAAAAGAAAAATATTTTTCCGACAACTCAATCGTCACCATTCCGTGTACTTAATCGCGTAAGTTGAAAAAAACATTTACCGCCAAAACATAAACAAATAAAAATCCAATTTTCGAATGCGTGTCACCATTTTTAGAGAGCAGTTTGCCGAAATACATGATGCAACGAATTTCCGTTTTTAAAAGTAGGTGCAAACCCACATTAGAATCATTAAATAATGACGTCAGAATGAAAGTACCTGAGTTCGAACATCTTTCGATTGAATTATTATAGTTCAACAAACGGCTTTTTATGATGTTATTTTAGATCTTTTAGGTCAATCGCGATTTCTTCCAGTGTGCATGAAGATAATTTTAGATAAGTTAACATTGCGAAACGGAGCCGGAATATTTTTGGATTAAAAACGTGGGTGTTGGTAATTTTTTCGGGTGTTCGAAGAGGGTAAGTAAAAGCACGTGTAGACTGGCACAGCGCGCACGCGCCGTCACATTGATATTTTAACAGCTGATCCAAGGTAAAAAATGCCAATATTGACAGTTTTGAATTTTAAACGATTTTTTTCAATTAAAATACACTCACCTCGTATTGGAAATGGTTTGGTCTGTACGGTTTCCGTGTTTGGGGGTAGTAGCCTTTTAGTTTCGGCTGACATAACACTAGGACATGAACGAACATCTTTCACTTTGCAACATTCGTAAGTTGTTGTACTTATCGAATTGCCGTTACGCACACGTAACGAACCGCCGTTTAATACGTTTATACAGCAAGCGGTAGTCATAACGTCGTATAAATAAAATAATAATTTTCTCGCCGACAAATGAAACCTGTTAGCAACGTGTATTTAAACAAACTGAACTGAATCAAGATCAACGTGTATTTGTCTACTCCGTTCACGATTTTGACTTTGTGGAAGGGAAGGAAAGCATCAAGCAAACGCAGTGCCGACGTTTTCTACTAACCAATCGTGAGTTAGAATAATCGAACCACTTTTAGTACAGCGCTTTGCATTTGTTTTTGTAAAAATTATGCAGATGCAATTAATTCGAAACAAATGAACCATACACGTAAGGTTGCACTGTTATAGACATACCTATTTTACCATTTTTCATTATCAAATCTATGCGCCATTAGTCTAATTGGCACATTTATCAATAATAAACCGTTTGTTGTTGTTTACAAATCATTCGATTTCAAATCAAAGCAAGCTGCATTTTATTTTGTTTTTTTTATAGATTTTTATGACAACGTCCCTTTGGGTATTATCATAAACTACTAGCTTTTTTCAATTGCTAAACATTATGAACAATGTAATCGTTTTTTTGTTATTAAATAATAAGAAAATTAATTGAATGTTTTCTAAAATTTTAACTTTAAAGCAATCTCTGATATTTATTTGTAACTTGTTACTGAAAAACAATTTGTTTCAATTTTAAATAAAGCACGTGGTGTGTAATACAAAATATTAGGAGTAGGCTTTGGCGAATCATCAATTCAGAAATCTGTCAAACGCAAAAAGTAATTTTTGGAAAGGTACATGCATATCCTGTTAATCGGGGTACCCATCCTAACTGAAAAAAACAATTAATAAAAATTTAATATTTTCAAGAAAACTTATCCCCACCGCTGCAGTATAAGTTGGCGTGTATCAAAATATTAACTCTACAGAATGTTCAAAGAAGGTGATGGTATTTTCCGCTTAACTGACAATAGTCGTGTACTAAAAAAATCCAAAACGTGTAGGATGTTCTAAGCATATTAAGTGTTTATTCGCATTTTATTAAATAAGAATTCAAAATCAAAACAAAAATATACAAATTAAATTCAAAATGGTGACGCGAATCATCAAAATGGCGTACAAGCGTGGTTCGTCGATCTTAACAATTTTTTTTGTTGGAATTTAGAGTATATGAACAAAAAATATATTCACAAAACCTCATTTTTGTAGAATATTGAATTACAACATGCTTTAAAGATGTGTTTTTTACAAGGGGTGGTTACCTTCTCCAAAATGTGTACACAGACTTGAAATCTTTCCAGATTTTTAGGATTTCAAAAGGTTTTTGAAGATTTTTGAAAATCTTCAAAGATTTTGAGGATTTCTGAAAATCTTTGTAGATTTTTGGGGATTCTTAAATGTGTTTGAAGATTTTTGGAGATCTACAAGGATTTTCAGGAATTTTTAAAAATCTTTAAAGATTTTTGAATATTTTTATGTTCTGAAAGGGATTTTTTTAAAAGTTACAGGAGATTTGGCGGAATTTAAGTGGCTTTAAGAGACTTTTTTATATTTAAAAGCTGGTTGCCCTATTTTTGACAACGCTTAATAAAAGGGGTTTTTTTGTTTTGGAGTGCAATTTGGTTAACAGATAACTGAACTGTAAATCTAATTTTAAATGGGGCTTTCTACATACATAATAATTGTCAATTGTTTGTTGAACGTTTATGTCCTGCGTTATTTAAAAAAAATTAATTATTGACCATTTTATATTTAATGTTTTATTTATTATTTAGTAAACACAATCTCGTAAAGTTGCCTATGTCCTTGGTCGGTGGATTGATCCACTTGATTTTATTCTTTGGCCTGATGAAGTGCTCGCTTTTAGCACGAAACGTTGCCACAAAAATAAATTAAAGTGGTTTTACATGTCCCTCCTAAACGAAGAATTCCATAATATTCCCTCTTTTCTTAGGACATAAGTACTTATATACTTAATTTGTCACCTTGGCAAATTGAAACATTTACTATTTGAAGAACGATTTCTGTAAAGTAATGTAGTTCATTGAAAATAGAAATTTCAATTAAATTAGGAGTCCATGTTAAATCAACACTTTCTACTATATCTACTATATCTTCTGATAGGCTTTTACCCGGTTTTTGATCAGAACTTGCCAGTATTCCCTTTTATTTTAAAAGTTTTTTTTCTTGCTTTGCCATATAGTTAGGTGCATTAAATTCTCGCATTATTTTACGTACACTCCGTGTCTTTGGTAAACAAGTTAATATCATTTTCAATGTGCACTTGAAAAATTTGCATTTAGATTACTGAGTACAGAAAATTCCAGTTTTTCTGGCTCATAATCAGAATACTCTTGAGAATGCCGAAATAATTTTCGCCTCATTGAAGATTCTATCTTTTTAATTTTTTTACCAGAGTAATGCTTTGATTTTTTTTGACATAGATGAGTGATTCACCAAGTTCTTTTAAGGATGTATTAAGAGTCTCTACAATATGTGAGGACGTAGACATCAAAAGTTGGGTCATTAACTGGGTCAGGTACTTCCTTCGCTTTTTGTTCTTTTAAAGCAGTTATTTCCTTTCGGCAGGCATCACATATTTTAGAAGTTTTAGGGAAACTAGTTAGAACTAATTAATGCATCCATTCAGCAGCATGTTTTAGTTTTCTATGATTCCGTTCATTGCAGTTGTAAAAAGAACCCTTCCACTTTCTATGCAATGGAGACATTTGCGGTAGCTGGCAGGAATTTTTGACCTCGACTCTCTGACTTGTAATTTTGTGCGACAACAAATTTGAACTGGTCCAGTCCAAACTTTCAGGCCTACATTCGCTGGTTTTTGCTTATTTGAAACTAAAACCGATTGACTATTTTCACCTCGATTTTCACTTTCAGTTTCATGAATTCTCCGAGCACTCTCCAATTACAACGATATCTGGACTTTTAGCAGTGGGTGCCGAACTATGATTTGTAGATTCGGTAGTTTGTTTGCTATTCTGAAAAAACGATTCGATTGAATAGCTCGATAGGTTTTTAGATTTCTCATTTTGTAAGCTTGGCAAGGATTTTAAGGGGTTTCTAAAGATTTTACGGATTTCCAAAGATTTTACGGGGTTTTTAAAGATTTTACGGGATTTTAAAAGATCTTATGAATTCCAAGAAATTTTAAGCGATTTTAAGAAGATTTTTGAAGATTTTATGGGATGTCGAGCAAAATGTACACGGATTTCTAGGAGTTAACCACCCCTCGGTTTTTTAATAGAATATAATGCTCAAAGATTTGCTCAAAAAATTCATTTTCTATGAGTCAATCATTTTTAAGAAGTGTTAGCAATCAAGTAATTGGGAAATGTTACGTGTTTTTAATATTATAACTGCTCCGAAATAATGCAGTACTATATGAAACACTCAAAACTAAAGATTCAAAAACTTATGAAAAAAAAATACAAAAATTTATAAGAAAAGATAGTTTGCTTGAATTTGATAATGATATTCTCGTTCAACATATTTCGAATTTAACAATTTGGAACTAAATAAGCCAAGGTCTTAATCTAGAAATCAAATTCAAGAACTGATTTGTCTCAAGCTTGCCTACCTAATATCGTTGATTGAAAACAACAGTAATATTGTAACAAAATGTAAACCATTCTAAAGTGAAGAAACTAACAACTGGACTTTCTTTTTCAAGTTCTTCAAGTTTTTAAATGGGAATGTAGCTAAGAAATACCAAATGACCCAGAAGATGTAGATATGGGAAGGAAGAATCTGTAGAAGAAATCAATTGAATCAAAAAATAATTAAAGATACTTCAGGTCAAGAACAGAAAAAGCAACACAAAAAAGTCGAGAACGAAAATAGGTAGTATCGCTAAATACTGAGAAAATTTAGAAGATGAAGCTTAATTCCTTAAATAAAGGACGACACAAGCTAGATATTTTTCTCTGGAATATATAAATTATTCTCAAGTTCGACGGCCTTCACGAAGTTAATATCCATTTCTAGAACGTTTACCGAAAGATATAGAAAATTCTCGAAGGATGGCCAAAACGTATAAATGCAGTACAAACATCATAGGTCAGTTATTTCAGTAATTCAATGTCGACGGTGTTAAGAGGATTATTCAAGTTTAAATAAATAAGTGATTAACGCGTGTCGAGATAAATACGACGAATTAAAATCGTGCGTGACTTTAATGTAAACAATCGTCAGTGGTTATCAACGTACATTATCTTTCGAGTGATAGTGCTATATAAATGAGTGTAAGTGTTTTGAATAAATATTCTTAGATATAATTAGTTCGGTTAGTTATAAACGTCTACATATTTTAGTATAGATACTTAAATTAATTTTAATAATTGTTACAATACGGTAATACTTACCGCTAATGTACCTAACTGATGCTGCTGATAGTAATACTCCTTGACTACTAATTGATTTTAACAATATCACTTAAAATTATATATTGAATTCGTCAAAAAAGGTTTACAATAACTTTCTAATAGGGATAAAATGATATCTGAGAAATAATAGTAATTTATCTCACTAGCATCGAAAGTGAACGAACGTTAATGCGACGCGAGGCTGTTGGCGGAGAGTGAGTTATACTATGAGACCTTCCACGAGAGTTACATTATAACTTTATAATCAAATTCATGTTAGTGACAGAAAAAAATTGATCTTTGTTCATGGAGTTATATTTATAATAATTTATCACGAAATACAGCATCGAACTTCTTTATTACAACTGCTAGAGGAAAAGATCTAAATGGTCAATGTGAACAAAAAAAATTGTTCCAAAAACAAAAACAACAATGCGTCTACCAAAATTTAATTAGTTTAGTTTGGGGACAACGATAAGCATTTTTTGATGTCTACGCAGCAGTTTGATAAACTTTTAAGAACTGTTTTACCATATATTACAAATCAACTCTGAAACTGCTTCCAACTAGAATTTAATTCTTTATACGTCACTTTTTTTTATAAAATTTTATTTAAAAAAGCTAACGGTATTAAGACTTCACTTTGACAAACGAGAAATAAATAAATGCTAAATTTTGAAGTTAGTAGACCTACCAAAGACTCATTTGTGCCATAGATTTACTAAACAGTTATTTAATAATTTACAAGATAGCGAAACAAAATTAACAAAATCTTAAAATTATATTACTATAATTTGCGGTACCATCATTTTCCTATGCAATTTTCTTAAAACTTTTGTATGGATAATTCTCTCCATTAAAATTCATACGCGGTAGCCAATAGGACAGCTTCTCTATTTTGGAATTTTGCAATTCCGGCCGTATAGAAACGTACCTTATTACTAAACAGCGGATAGTAAAGCAAGAAAAAATACCAAAAAAGGTGGCATAAACGGCATATTAAACCTGCCAAAAGGCAATAGGCAATAAAAAAGGCACATATATCTATTAAAATTTATAGTTTATTAAGTGCTATTATTTTCCCAAGCACAAATCAAATATTTTTCAATTTTTTTTACCAAGAAGATGTTGCCTTTTATCATTTAAAATATTTTTATAGAAGGAAAAAGTTCTTTCGACATCACAAGATGTTAGTAAAGCAAATTTTAATGCCGATGTTTCTGTTATTGCTAAAAAGATATTTTTTGTTGATACTTCATGACCTCCCCTTTTTGAATTTCAGTCAGTTGTTTAAAGAGGTCAAAAAAAGGGTTTTTTGATGTGACGGAATCCACTTTTTGATTATTTTTTTCCTATAGTCCCTGGACATGCTCTTATAATTGCTCTTATTCTTTCGAATGTAGCGAAAGATTTTGCCATTGCGGTTTCGCTTTTTTCTAATTTTTTTAATTCGTCAGGAATGTCGGAAAAGTGTGTTTTTATAAAAACTAGTTGTCTCTTAACAGCTTCGTCATTAAAAGCTTTTTGAGATTTAACAATTGCTGCAGAGGCCGTCTCGACAAATAATTCAACCACTTGAAGTAAGACATTTAAGGCTGGTTGCACAAAGCAAATCAAAAATGTAACAAGTGATTATTTCTGAAATCGATTGCTACATCACCAATATACCGAATTTCATTGGCTACGTAGCAATTGTTTTGAGAAATAATCACTTGTTACATTTTTGATTTGCTTTGTGCAACCCGCCTTTAATGTATAAGACAATGTCAGATCATAGTATGAACTGTACCTCTTTAATTTTTTCAAAATGTGTGGCATAAAAAATGCAAGCAGATAACCATGCTCCCCATCATGTTATGATAGGTTCCGGTGGAAGTTTAACATCTGGAAGTTTTTCTTTATAGGCCCTTACCCGTAATGGTGCTTTCACAAGAACCTGAAACAAGATCTAATAATCAAAAAGAGAATCTAATATGTTAGAGATTTTTACCTTTTTGGTGGCAGAAATTAACTTGTTTACTATTCCAAACTCGTCTTTAATGAATTCACACGCCCTATGTATTCCATGTGCTAGACAAGTTCAATCTTTTAAATTCGGATAAAATATTTCAAATGCTTGAGCGGGTTTGATCATATAAGGTGGTGCATCGGTTACGAATAAGAGAACCTTTTCTTTTTTTACGCTATTGGGATAGAAAAGTCTTACAAAGATAAAATTATATAATTGTAGTTAATAGATTGGATTATTTTAATCAATAATAAAAAAAAACTTACGTAAACAATCATCGATAAAATTTGCAACTGTTTTATCATTGGTCTGTGGAATTTCTTTGGATGCTAGCAAATGAGCTTTTCCTAGTTCTAGTTCAGACAATTTACCAACTACAAAATTTGCTATATATCGACCTCTGCAATCGGTTGATTCATCAACCGAAGTCCAAATGTAATGGTCCTCAATGTCATTCCTTATTGTCTATATTTTCTATAAAAGGTAAACTAGCATGTTGAGAACAATTAATACTTTAATTAACCGATTGGTAACATATGTCTAAATATTTTTTTCTCAAAGTTGATGCATCTGGAACAACTTCATCGGTGTATTTTTCTAGGAAATTGCGAAAATTGATATTATCAAATTTTTTTAAAGGAATTTCAGCCGACACAAATGCTTCGCACAAATTTAGACCAAAAGTTGTTTTTGATGTTAATCTTCTATAACATTATTTAACAATGGTTGTTTCATAGTTTTTTTTAATATTTTTTAAATGTAAACCACTATCCAAGTGTTGTTTTACATGGCATTTTTTAATAGCACCGATCTAAAATAATACATATACTAGTAATTAAAAGCGTTTAAATTAAGGTAATACAAACTTACTGATTTTGAACAAACTTGACAAAAAAGGTTTTCCCCGTCGGTTGTTAAATTATTGTCCGATTTGCTCCACTTGTAATAATTTTCAAATTTTGATTGGTTATTCGATGGCACTTTTTAAAACTTACTCACAGCACAACAGCAATAGACTATCACAGTATGACAATATCAAATAGTTGTGTTAATTTGTTAATTGCAAACAGTTGCATAGAATAATTAGGTCCGAAGAAACAGACACAAGTATAGTCTGCGAAACGTGGCCAACATTCTAAAGCAAATTAATTTGTAACCTTCCCACACGACCTCCTATTGGGATTCAATAACAATTTATTAATATCAAAGGTATTTATAACAAACAAAGAATATTTTAGTTATGTGTTTCAGTCATTAAAGAAATGCCACCGGACAGAAGTAAACTTATCTGTATTTGTTTGCTTTACTTAGGTACTGAATAGATCTATAAAATATGATTCATTCCGAAATCCTTCCGGTTTTGTAAATAATGTTCTGTTAAGCCTGGTATTGTATATAATCCTAGTATAAATTCTTACAATAGTTTTTCTCTATAAGCGGTTTTTGTATTTAATGTTTTCTGGAAACCAGTGTTTAACAAAACATGAAAATCCCTGTTGTTATTTATAGGTTCGTGGTAAGACCTTTTGAGCAAAACATGTTAATTATATTATTGTACGTAATTTAAGTAAAATTCTGTAATGTGTTATTGTCATCTACCTATTAAAACACTGTTTACACAAACTTTTCAAAATTTATATGTAAAAAGGCAATATAAAACAATTCTCTTTCAAAATGCAAAAAAGACAAAAATATACACAAAAAGGTAAAATAGGCAGGTTCCGGGCATTTGTCTGACTGTCCGCTCTTTACTTATTACTATAAAATCTGGCCAATAAAATCTTAAGTTAGTTTACATTGCTATACGTAGTATATGCAGTAATAAAACTTCAGTAAAGTTAGCCCGTTTTTTGTAATAATCTAACAAATGATTTTTGTTGTGCTCAGTACGAGCTACCTTGTGCCGCAAAATAGTATATTATATATCAAGGTTGAGAAGTGCATCATTATAACCTAAGCGATAGATTATATCGCGAGACGCGAAGCGTCGAGGGATATAAATCGCGCAGGTTATAATGAACTTCTCAACCGTGTTATATATACAATTTTTTCCACTACTAGGATTATTAAAACCTTTCTACCTGTTACTAAATCAAATTTAAAATTTAAGATATTAATTTTAAATTAAAAATCATGTCAGTAATTCTGACAGTTGTCATTAGTTTAATAGAATTAATTTTGACGTAATTCTTAATTGTGATTTAAAACACAAAAATAAACAGATAACGTAAGTTTTTATTGCTAAAGTTGTTTAAATTGTTTAAAAACATTATTATTTTAAGCATTGATTATATCTAAAACATATTTAACTCAATAATATTCACATTTAATTAAGCGCGAACTTCAAATAACTAACTTTTTAAAATCAAATTAATTTATTAATTGAGCGATTTGAAAACTTAAATTAGCATTAAATAAAATCTCTTGCTCTTGGTGCGCAGTTTGGTAAACTTTTTTTCTTTGAAACTGTTGTAGTATTATCAGAAAATGTAAATATGTTCATTATTAACTACTAGTTAATAATGAAATATTATTTACCTGCGGTTAAAAAAGTACAACTTCACGGCCTTCTATTATACGTAATAATGCAAGCGTATACAACTAGTAGTGGAAAAAAAATTTTTTTTTATTTACAGTTTTTACGAAGACAATCAATTTTTACGATAATAGATAGACTCGCTGTTTTCGATAAAATCAAAGTAACTAGAGCTGGCCTCAAATAAAATTGGGAACGTCAATCATTTTTCGAACAGTAAGCACCAACATTTTTGTTAGGGATGTAACCTACTCATTGAAATAACATGTATTGAAAGCCACACGTTTAATAATCATAGTGAATTGTATTGTAAAGGGAGTGTTAAACTATATAAAACTACAATTTTATTAGTTAACTTTTATCTCCAAAGGAAATTACTTAAAATCCAACGGCGTGTATCATTATTCCAGGACATTTAAAAACTAAGTACATATAAATAATTCGGTTATTTTTATTTTTAATTTGTTTAACATGAACATGTTTTTTGTCGGTATAAATTTGATATGCTTTAAAAAGATAAAGGTGGAGATTTAGGTGAAAAGATGTTTTAAACAAATCTATTTACAACTTATCTAAAAATGTAATTTTACCACAAATGTATGGGTTTTGAGTATTAATTTTTTTAAATAAACAATGGCACAATTAAAATCGTACGCTACTGTAGTCTAATCGTAGCGCAGGAGGCGGGATTTTACATAAATGCGTTCTTGCGTCGATCCTTTTTTTATTTGGATATTACTATAGCGTGCTGAGTTGCGCTCATTATGTGCTATACATAGTGTCGGGAAAATAATTGTTTTTTCATGTTATTTGCAGATTGTGATTATGAAAACAAAACTGTTTTTATAATACATAGCTCCGCCTTTTTTGATAAAATCAAAAATAACTATAGTGCTGAATTGTGCCTAATACGTGCCTCAAGAACGAATTCTTTTTTTTTATTTACAGTTTTTACGAAGACAATTAATTTTTTTGATAGCGGATATAGTTCCGTTTTTTTCGATAATATGAAAAATGACTTTTGTGCTGAGTGTGTCAGTATGTGCTAATTTTTACCGCAGAAACAAAAAACGTAAACGTAAAATAGCATCCTGCTCTTGAATTAATTTTAAAAAAGCAAATTTGGTTTCATGCTTTCGCGTACCACCAAGTAAGGTGTCGTGTACCACAGTTTGAAAAATGCCGTTCTAGAGGACTCGCTATATAAGATAAACAAGTTATCTTTCTTGGTAGTTCCGTTTGCAAAATATTTCGTCCCTTTGCAGCTTTCTTTATGTTGCTATCTATGTAACCGTGCTTTTTCAATGTTACTGATGATTTTCGCTCTAGAAGTTTATAAGAGTCATTTTCTGCATCACGTGATAGTAAGATGTGTCATGTAGATAATATCGGTGTACATCCTTTTTCTGTATACTGCAAGTTATAGCTTTCTCTCCTGGGTTCTCTTCATCATTATTTCTAGAAACAGTAGATTTATATTTTACTTTTTCTCATAGTAAACTTATTCGCTTTGTGCAGTGAATTGATGTGGTCCAGAAATTGTTGGTTTCTAATAGATACTATCAATAGATACAAAGTACCATGCAGCTTCGCTCACAATAACCATAAAGAATTGGGGCTACTGTAGTCTCTATACGTAGTATTATTAAAATCGTTGTTGAAAATTTTTAAACCCAAATGATAAACTAATTTCGCCAAAACAAGATTCATTTTATTTCAAGTTTTTGGCAAAAAATTTGAATACATTAAGGTGAGGTTTTTTAGTTTGTATATGGAATAAAGCGTGTTATTTTACTCGACGGCTGGTAGCAAATGTCATGTCAAACAGTTTGTCAAATTTAGTGGTTTTTGTTTATACAAGAATTAAATCTACAATTATAATTCATTAGCTCGTTTGTATCTATCGGTCTAGTAACATAAAATTGGATATCGTTACCCATATAGCACACTTCGTTCATTGTACGTACATTTGTGGTACATTTTACGTACATTCGTTCATGTGCGTAATGCGGCCATAGTGATTGGAAATGTCCCTAAAATGAGCAATACCGCACGTTCAGTCACATTCTAATAGTATTAATCGTATTTATACCTGTAAATATATCCGAAGGTTATGGTTTTTTCTTTGTCGTATAAATACAAAATGGTGATTGCCATTACTTAATTTTGTATGTATTTCCCAAATCATACGAAAAGGCTTTTAAATATTACTCTCAAATAAACGTTTTAAAAAACCAAAATTTTCTTTATATTTTTGTGCGAATTAAAAAACACTTTTTTCTAATTTTGAATAACAATTTATTAACATATTTTTAATAAACATAGGACATACTATATCGTCAAATTTTTAGGTAATAAATGTTTTGAATAAAAATGCCGAAATTATATTTGCAAAATTATTTAAAAAGTATTTGTTAGGTCTAGATTTTAACTATTAATGTAATTTATTGAAATGTGTGTTCTGATAGTCACATTATTTTTGTATATAGGATGTATAAACCTGGCTTATCAGACCCGGAGTAATGTTTGGTTATAAGAATATGCAGCGTTTGTTACTATAATTTATAAACAATTTTTCTTATATAATAATTAATAAGTAACAACGATACTTGTTTTTTGTTATAAAATAACTGTTTATTTTTTCAATTTCTTCATTTGAATGTTGGTCCGGTTTGTGTAAAAGTAGGTACTGTACCGGAAGTGCATCCTAGAGTTAAGCGGATTAACAAATACCTTACTTATTAATGATGTGTTGTCACTGAAAGTGGGGTAATGCTTATTTTAAAGACATTTAACAGTATTGATCATATTGACATCTATAAATATACCTTGAGGTTATGGTTTTTTGCTTGTCGTATAAATACAAAAAGGTGATTACCATTATTAAATTGTATATGCGTTTCTTAAAATCATACGAGGAGACTTAAATATTACTCTGAAACAAGCGTTTTATGAAACCACAACTGCTTTTATGTTTTTGTGCAAATTAATAAACAATTCTACCGGATATGCATCTTAGGATTAAGCGGATTAATAAATACCTCACTTATTAATGAGTTTCATAATTATCTTTTGTAAATATATCATCAGGTTATGGCTTTTTATCGTATAGATATAAATTTTTCATTTACAAAATTGTAATATAAATTGGGAGTTCCTAGTGGTAACATCATTGTTTATGTGATTATAATATTTTGTGAATATGCCTCGAAGATTAGGACAAATGGATTCCACCTTAGAATTAAGAGGAAGTATTGTTGGAATGGCACAAGCAGGAATGTCACCTCGAACAATATCACAACATGTTGACTTATCGGTAAGCATTTTTCTAAAGTATATTTTTACATTGCATTGCAACACAGTCAGCATGTATTAAATATGATCACTAACAATACTATTTTATAAGATATTGGAATCTATTAAATTGACGTCAAATTTTTAAATACATATATAATGTATAATGGCTTTTAATATAGTACTAATGATAAATGTAATCTAATACTAAGAACTTAACACTTTGTAGATTAAACAAATCCGGCGATGGATTAAGAAAGGTCAGGTAGTTGGTAATAGGCCACTTGTAAGCAACAAACCACCTAAGCCTAGAATTACTTCTCGGCAAGAAGATGCGGACATACTCGGCTATACATTACAAAATCTTTTTACAACTTGCCAAAAAATAACAGAAACGCTGAATATTAATTGCTCTGTTTCCACCATTCAGAGACGTTTACACGAATCAAATTTACATTGTAGAAAACCGGCAAGTAAACCTAACATTACAGAGCGTCATGCTGCAGCTCGGTTGCGCTTTTGTCGCCAATATTTAAATTTGGATTGGAGTACTGTTATCTTTACAGATGAAAAAGTATTTTCTAGCACTGATCAATGTCTAACTACAGTGTGGAGATTACAAAACACTCATTACAATATAGAACATGTTTTGCCCAATAGGCAAAGTTGTAGAGTGACAGCTGGAGTGTGGGGATGGATATCTCAAGCGGGTCCAGGAGAGTTAGTGCAAGTGACACCACCTCGATTTACTTCAGAGCAATACCTGAATATTTTAGATAATATCTTGATACCTTCTGTGAGAAGAATATTTCCACAAGATGAGTTGGAAATTATTCAAGTAGTCCAGGATAATTCTCCTAGTCATACAGCACGAATTGTTAGGGACTGGATTAAAGTTGAAATTGAATGACTAGCGAGATCACCAGATTTGAACCCAATTGAAAATATGTGGGGTGCAATGATCAGAAACTGGGATAGTGATATTCAATTTAGAACACCTGAAAATATTATCCAACATTCACAAATAGTTTGGGGACGTTTTCGGGGATCACAGTTGTGTGAAAATTTAGTAAACTTTATGCAGTCTGGATTAGAAGCATTCATACAAAATAATCGTTAGTACACAAAGTATTAATTATTTCTATACAACTTTTGTATTTTTATTGTTTTTTATATATGTTTTTTATTTAATTATATTATTAAAATAAACTACAGCATAAACTGTAATTATAAACGTATGCTTATTTATTAACATTTTATTAACGCAAAAGTGAGTAATACCTAAATAATTATTATTAAAATAAAAATAATAATAATGAATACGAAAACGTAATTATGATACTCATTAATAAGTGAAGTATTTAACCGCTTAAACTAAAAAAGGAATGTGACTATGTGAACAAAAATTTAAATAAACTACATTATATTGGCACAAATATTTATTCTTACACCGGAAAATTCTGTTTGATAGTATCATTTATATTTAAACGAAATTAAAGTATAAAAATTTCACTTTATTTATAAATAATTTTGCACATACAGCGAAATATTAATAGTACCTATGTAAAATTGTTTTTATAAAATCAGTAATTAGATTATTATTTACAATTTACCTTAATTTTATACGTTCAAAATTTTGCTATCAATAAGTATGTATCTAAAATTATAGAAAGAAATGTGTGTTTTTTTATTCGCATAAAAATATAAATACCGTCATAAAAGTAATACTATTTTGTTATGGTTTCTGAAATACATGTAAAATTTAGTAATGGTAATCCCTTTTTTATTTACAAGACAAAAGGACATAACCTCAAGGTATATTTACAAGTATAAATACTGGTAATACTATTAGAATCTGACTGAAAATGCGGTAAAGTTCATTTTAGGGACATTTCCAATGACACTGATTGTTTTGTGTCTTTTGGTTGTAGTGTATTTTGATTTTAAGTACCAAACTCGAAACATAACTATTTGCACGATTATTGATTGAGGCAAAACAGCAAAATAGCAGTTTAATAGAAACAACACTTAAATAAATATCGTTGTAACCGTATACCATCCGCGGATAAGATTCACTTTTCTTTATCTACATTATTTATTTACACTGACACACGCGTTAAACCTTTGCGTTTGCAACTTATTTATTTAGACCGTCAATTCTTCTGACTACTACAGCTTTCGTCGATTGCCTTTTATATTCTCAGCTTATCAGGAACTAGAACATTTCGTCCATTTTTGTAATCGCTTTGAATGACCTCGAAGCTTCGGGACGCTACAATATTTTATATACATATATAAAAAGATCGTAAACATCGTTCATTATTCGCAAGCATACTCGACACAGTAACAACACATTGAAACAACACTAATTACCAAAAAGATTTTATTAGACTCGACACCGTTTCTATAGGTATGCTACGATTAGCAACAAGAAAAAAAGTTTATGCGTCAATTGGTTTTGAAAGGTATTAAAAACGTAAGACGAATAATTACATTTTGCACTACCTACAATTAGTTCTATACTGTAAATTTACTTTCTGAAATGGCTCTGTAAACTATACATTAAAAAGGAAACGCCAGATAATGCATCCGTGCCTAACCCTTTTAAGCACTTCCAGTAAGCGATGAAACCGATTGAGTAAAATTGACTACTAAATTTTGTTTACTTTGTCATATCGACCTGATTTAAATCGGACAGTTACGATCAAACATGGATTATATTGAACAAATTAATTAATTAATCAAACATTTTGGAATAATCTTACATTTATTCAATAGCTTTGATTGATTTTGACAAGAAAAAAGAAATAAAAAACAAAATAGCTGATGTATCAAACTTTACGATTTTTAATTAGATACGTAGTGATTCCGTAAATCAATGTACTCTTTAAAGTACTCACACTTTAAAAGTGGTCTATTTTAAATATATTTAAAACGTTTTTAGCCCGGTCAGACTATTTAAATAAGGGAATATTAACAGTTGATGCAGATTTTAACACGTATGTTGTATTGTAGGGGCGGTTCTAAAAAGTCTTGCGCTTGTATCTAAGCCTAAACGTCAACTCATTAACTATACTAATTGCGCGGTGCAAGAGGAATTTTGCAAATTCTGTTTTCTTAGGACTCGGTTCAACAATTTACTTCATATCTGTAATTGATGCTAAGTTATCAGTAGGTGTGTGAACACTCGCGCGTAATTATTTTGACGTGTGTGCAAAGATTTAAAGATACTAAAAGTATTCTTATTTTTATTTACGAAGGCTGTGGGCGAAAAAGACTACTTCATGTAGTACACTCAAGCAAAGAAAAAACGGGACACTACTTGCTTCTAAGTACAGACATAGTTGTGTAAATGGGGTTTAACTGGATTTAAAACTTCTCTAAAGTTTGCAATGCAATTGTGTTAAAGCGTAATTTTGTTAGCTGCGATTTTAACAAAATTTTCAACTTAATTATAAATTTTGTAAGCAAATGGGCATAACTCAATAAAGCTGAAAGTATTATTGAACGGTTTCTTTAAATCATATTCTATTATACATTCACTTGCAAACTTCTTTAAAACTGTAACCGTTAAAATTGTTCTTTAAAAACGTTCGAGTATTAATCCTTTACCACATAAATTTTGTTGTTTCAACAAATTAAATATGTGTTATTGTCTATCAACTCTAGAATCTGGGAAAATAATTTAATAAGTCTGCAGTTATAATTTACAAAGGTATGTCAAAATAATGAGATAAATAATGATATGTGCCAAATGTCTCAAAACGCAATTAAGATAATTAGAACTATAATCAAGAGTTATAAACCAAACCTATTTATTCAAGAAATATCAACTGAAAAAACACAAAACAACCCTAAACTAAATAAATTCAAAGTCAGTTACACCTCATTGCGGGTGAAAATCAAAAAACAATTCCTGTCCTTAGTCAAACACAGAGAGACTTAACATTTTTCACAAAATATAAAAGATTTAGAGCTGCATTCTGGATATAGTAGTTTATCTTTATTTGCTCACTTGTGTGTTGCAAAAGTGATTCATGTTTCTCCTATTTACAATTTTACCTCTTTTTTTACATACGCTTACGTTTACTTTTACATTTACGTTTACACTTACATTCTTTATACAATTATTTACACTTCTTTCTCTTTTCATTTTTCCTCTTCTCCTCTTAGCTGTTGTCTCCTCCTCCATACTTCCATCCACTCCGCTGCTTTTCCGTTTTCTTCTAATATTTCTTCTACTTTCTAAAACTCTTTTCTTAACTCTCTGCTTTCATTACTCATGTGTTTACGGTCCCCCGTCTGCACTCCCTTTCCTCCTCTTTTCTGCAGCATTTATTTTCTAACTCTACGTTTCCACATCTGAACCTCGCTATCATTTTTTTCTTCTTGCTTTTGTTTCCTTCCCCCTTCAGATGTTCTGGAACTTCAGCTCTCTTTATGCTCTTATAATTTACATTATATCTGGCTTATTTTATCTTTGTCCATCCGTCTACTCCCTCTTCCCTTAATCTTTCTACTTCTTTTTTCGTGTTCCCGTTTCTTTTATAATACTTTTCTCTGCCATCCTGCATGTACTTCGCTCTTCCTCTCTTTATCTCTAGTATTTTGCATTCTGTTCTTTCCTTCAGTTCTTTCTAGTATTTTATTACTCTTTTTCCTGTCTCTACTCTTATTTTTTCTGCCTGCACTTTCTCTCTTATAAAATACTTTGGTGTTTCTCTATCTAGCCCTAATACCCATTCTCAGTATTCTTCTTGTATCCCTTCTACCTCTTATACTCTTTTCACTCCCATATTTCCGCCCCATATGTCACCACACTTTTTATTAACTTTTCAAACATCAGCCTTTTTTTGTCCACACCAAACAACATTTTCCCCACACTCCACACTTGTCCTATTAACCTAGTTCTTTTCCTCACTCTAACCTTTACGTGTTTCCCCTCCTTATTATTCTGCTTTATCGTGTAACCCAAATATGTGAATTCCTTCATTTACTACACTTTCTCTTTTCTCCATTTCCACTCCTTTTTTCTTTTTCCCCCTCTTTTTCTAAATGCCATTATTTTAGTTTTCTTCGTATTTACTTCCAACTCTTTCTTAACATGTATTTTTCAGCGTCTTCATCATTTCCTTCATTCCCATTTCTTCTTTAGCCACCAACACTATGTCATCCGCATACGACAACGACCTATCTGTTGTCTTCTCATTGTCTCCAAATCTCGCGTATATACTGCAAACAGGCTTGGGCTCAGTGGGCATTTCTGTCTCAACCCTCTCTTGTAACGAATTTCTCGATCTCCTTTCTATTCACTTTTACCCTGCTCCTCGTTTATTCTTAAGTTTTCTCCATTCTTTCTATGATTCTTTCATTTATTTTTTTCTCCTCATGTATTCTCACAGTTTTTTCTTGTTCAATTTGTTAAAAGCGGCTTTTAAATCTACGAACAGTGCCACCATTTTCTCCCTCTTTGCTAAATCTTTCAATCCCATCTTCTCCTGTCGCTTTCTCTTGTTTAGTTTCTTTATTGCTTCTATTAATTTGTCTTCGTTTATTTTATCTCTATCTCTTTCCTCCAGTGTTACTACTTTTCTTTGCCTTTTTTGTTCTTTTTTTATTTTGTTGTTTTCTCCCAGCCGGTTCCTAAAATATCTCTCATTCTTTTATTTTTATTTCCTTTATCTCTTATTTCTTTCTGTAGGTATTTCCATACCTCTTTTTCGGTTTTCATTCCTTTGATCTGATCCTCTTGTTTCTTATCGTTTTCTTTCTTCTTTCTCTCGCATGTTTTCTTGTAGATTTTTACTGCTTTTTTTATTCTTCTTTTTCTTTCTTCCTTTTTTCCACTGTCTGAATGCTCTTCTTGTCTTTTTCTTTGCCTCCTGGCATTCTCTATCTTACCATTTCTTCCATCATGTTTTCTCTTCATTCCACTTTCTAAATCTGACTTTCTCTGTTGCTTTCTCCATCATCTATCTTATTTCCTCCACACTCTTTTGTAATCCCTTCCCTACCCACACCGTTTTTCCTATTTTTTCTTTGTATTTCTTCATACCCTCTTCTGTCACATTTTTTTCGTTATGTATTCCTCATCTTTTTTCCTTTTCTCTTTCTCTTTTTTCTATTGTCAATTCCAGTGGTGACTAGTGTGATTCTACCTTTTCTCCCACCTTAAATGTCTTCACTTTTTTCCAGCTTCTTCATTTTTCATTACAAAATCTATTATTAATTCTCCCCTTCCTCCTATGTACGTATACTCCTCCATTCTTTTTTCTTTTTTGTTCCCATTTACTATTTCCTACCCCTTTTTGTTGCACAGTTCCAGCAGTTCTTCTCCCTCTTTATTTATTATTTTGTTCTTTGTTTGTCTCTTTTACGTTCATTTCTTTATTTTATTTTTGTATTACCCGCTTTTCCACTATTCTCGCGTCCTTCCTCCAACTATTATCAATCCCTCTACCATCTTTTTTATGGTCTATTCTATGTTCTTTCTTGTCTCGTTCATTATGCTGCTATAAACCGTCACTATTTTTAATTTTGTTTTTTCCCACTGTATGTTCTTTTCTACAATTCCTCTTTTCTGTTGCCTTTTCTCTTTCTGTCTTAACCATTTTCTTCTTATTTCCGTTATTATACCCCCCTTTGCTCTTTCTTTACTCTTCTTTCTTTTTGCATGTTTTACCACCCACTCAAATTCTTCCAGCAAATCTTTTTTCCACCACCCCCATTATTTTATTTCATTTACGTCTTCTGTAATTCCACTAGATTCTGTTCCCTGATGTACATCCAAAGAAAGATATAGTTTTTTTAACGTCTAATTTTGGTTGCTTTTGCTTATGGGATCAAACATAAGCATTAACCCGGCCTAAGGAGAACCAGAGACATCTTCTCTGAACTCACCTAGGCAACTCATGGCAGGCACGTCCACGTCGCGGGGGTGGGCCTAACTTCATAAGTTGGTGGCTAAGTTCTGCTATGGACCCAGTGTCGCGGGGTATAACGCTTCACCCTTGCCCATGGTTACGGGCGAAGACCACACCGGTAACGAAGGCGGAGAAGAGGAACTTCAGAACGGCGAAATTAGCGCAAATGGCAATCTTGCTTTTGGGATAGATACAGAAGCACAAAGGATAGATCGAATCCTTAAGTCTAGGAAGAAAATCGATCTAATGGAAGACAACCATGATTAAAAAAGACCTGGCCCTCCAGGTTGGGGGTTTGAGCGTCGGATTTGCACTCCGTCATCAGTAAATGTATTCGCAAAATTTCTCGAAATTGCCTCGGAATTGGACGGATCTCACGGTAAACGAAAACTGGCAAAGAAACGGATTATGAGTATAGGTACATAGAACGTACAAGGAATCTCCACTAAGACAGAAGAAGTTTTCAAAGAAATAAAAAAGTATAATATGGACATTGTCGGACTAACAGAAACGAAGAAGAAAGGAAAGGGAACAGAGGAAAAACATGGGTATATTCATATTTACTCTGGAGTGAATAAAGAGGAAAGAAGTCAAAGCGGTGTATCGATAGCCATTAAAAATAAGTACAGAAGAAATATTAAGTCCTGGGATCAATTAAGCGATCGGATACTCCAAGTACAAATGGAATTAAAAAGCCATCAAGTAGTTTTTATTGTAGTTTATGCTCCTAACGACGACGCTACTGTAGTGAAAAAAGATCTCTTTTACCAAGAATTGACGAAAGTGATAGATAATATTGCTGATCGTAAAGAACTGATTATCCTCGGAGATCTGAATGCACGCACGGACTCAACAAATAATGACCCTATTGTCGGACAGTATGGCGAAAATGTGGTGAATGATAACGGTGACAGACTAATTGAGCTATGTCAACAACAAGCTCTAAAAATAACAAATGGATGGTTTAAACATAAGAACATCCACCGATATACATGGACGCAACCTACTCGTCAACTAAAGTCAATTATTGATTACATTGTGGTTAGACAACAGTTTAGACCCACAATAAAAGATGTACGAGTTTGGAGAGGAGCCGAATGTGGATCAGATCAGCATCTGCTGGGCTCAAAAATTATGTTCAAGTTCAGACACATGACAGCAGCCCAACAAGATGATGAATCGAATGATGAGCGGAATGAGGAAAATGACTTGCCGTATAATCTAGATAGTTTAAAAGACGACTCAACTCTATTTCTTTATAAGCTGAGACTTGCACAGAAATTCTCAGAAATACCGGATGATTCAGCAAACAATATGTATGAAAAGGTGAAAAGAGCAATCCACGAAGCTGCAAACAAAGCCCTAGGGAAAAAACGGCAACCTGAAAGGAACAAAAAAAGCGAACCGTGGTGGGACGAGACAGTGGAACAGACGGTAAAAGACAAAAAGTTAGCCTATCAAAAATGGTTGAATACTAAATTAGATGAAGATCTCAGAGAATATCGAAGCAAGAGGAAGGAAGTACAGCAAGTAATTAGGACAAAAAAGAATGAAACATGGAAAAAACATGTGAAGAGGTGGAAAACTGTAGAGAAAACACAAAAGCAAACAGAGCTTGGAAAATCCTGAAAAGTATGAGAACCCAGAATAAAGACGCAGCAGGACTAACTCTAATAAGTACAGACCAATGGACAAAATACTACAGGGAGCTACTGACGGAAAACCGCGAGGAATTTTTGGATCCAACAATTGTAGACAGAGAAGAATTAGAATATATTCCACTAATAAATCACGAAGAGGTTTCGAATGCTGTAAGAAACATGAAGAACGGAAAAGCTCCAGGCCCTGGAAATCTCAATATTGAACTTATAAAGGATGGTCCTACAATGTTGTTCGAGACACTGACTAAGATCTTCAACAAGTGTATTAGTGGAGACAAAATTCCTGAAGAATGGAAAAAGGCCACAATAACATCCATTTATAAAAAAGGCGACCGAAGAGAATGCAAGAATTATAGGGGGATTAGCGTTATGCCGTCAGTAGCTAGAATATATGGTAGGATATTAAAACCACGGATTGAACAACAAATAAAGGAGTCTGATGAACAGAATGGTTTTAGGCCAGGTCGGTCTTGCATAGATGGAGTTTTCACATTAAAACAAGCAATAGAAAAAAGACTTGCACGATCTATGAATACACATTTAGTTTTCGTAGATCTTCACAAGGCTTACGACACAGTTCCACTGAACAAGCTGTGGACAAGCATGATGAATAATGGTGTATGTGGGACCTATGTGAATGCAGTAAAAAATTTATATACGGGATGCAGTAGTTCAGTTAAGATAGGAAAAAGGGTAACACCTGAATTTGAGGTGACCAAGGGACTACGTCAGGAATCTACTCTGGCTCCAACCCTCTTCAAAATTTATCTAGAAGAAGCATTGAAAGATTGGAAGCGTAAATGTTGTGGAATGGGAATCCCGATTAGGGACGAAATTTTGTATACACTCCTGTTGGCTGATGACCAGGTCATAGTCGCCTCTGATATGGATGATGCCAATTACATGCTACGAAAACTCATCGAGGAGTATGAGAGGTGGGGTCTGACTATAAATGTGTCTAAAACAGAGTACTTGGCAATAGGAGAAAATGATGTGGCCGACTTGGGTGTCGGAACTGAAACAGTTAAGGGGTGCAAGTCATTTAAATACTTAGGGGTAAATTCACATCCGATGGCAAAATGGTGGAAGAAATTAAAAACAAAATAGGACAAGGCAAACGTACAATTCGACAGCTAAATTCTGTACTGTGGAATGATAAAATAACTAAAAAGACAAAACATATGATATACCAATCTATTGTAGAAAGCATCACAACATACGGATCAGAAATTTGGGTATTGAATAAACGAGATAAAGATAGACTTCTTGCACTAGAAATGGACTACTGGAGGAGAAGCAACGGAACATCAAGACTTGAGCATGTAAGAAATGAGCAGATCCGACAGGACATGAAAGAGGATAAAACTATTATTGATACTATAGAAACAAAACGACTTCTGTGGTACGGACATCTAGAAAGAATGGAGGAAACAAGATGGCCACAGAAAATTTGGAAATGGACTCCACAAGGAAAAAGAAAAAGGGGAAGGCCAACAAGAACATGGTTTCAAGAAATTCAAGATGCTATGGCCACAAGAGACCTACGACAAGGAGATTGGTAGGACACAAAGAGGTGGAAATCGAGAAGCGGCGACAGCCGTAGTAACCTCGCAAATATATATATATAATTTTGGTTGCAAAGGATTGATTGGCCGTTCACGCTTCTTCAGTACTTTTTTAGATTTAGTCAAGACTTCTGCTATAGCCAGTTTAAAGTGGAAAAGTAGTAAGTAAACATCAGAGTTATTAGTTCTTCTCTAAAAAACCAAGCGTTGACACATATGTCAATGAAAGTGAAAAAAAATCTCATATACCACTTTTTAGATATAATCAAAATTCTGTAGTATCCGTGCAAATAGTCTAATAAATCGACACTTTTCATATAAATTCGTGTTATACACTGGGATGCATTTGGGGCGTTGGATGTTTATGAACATTTTATCTTTTTTTCAAAATGTTTGCATTTCAAAAACTAGTTGACTTCCTACATATGTTGGTACTGTAGTTACTACCTTGTTGTCGTACCAGCAAACTAAAGCAACATCTATTCCCTCTACGTTTACAACTTTCTCTACAAAGCTTCTTCTTCCTTTTATTTTTTAATTCAGATTCTTTATGTAAATCACAGTCACGTACTCGACGAGATGAATAGTTCTAAGTGGCTGAATTTCTTCTTTTGTGAGATAGACGAGAAGAGAGACTTGTAAACCAATTATCACAGAATAACTTGTAATTCTGATTCCTGGCTACTTAGCCAACTTCACCACAACATTGCTGACTTCAGATCCATTTGATCCGCCTGAAGTTCTGTAGGTCTAGTAAATATTTTGAAATCGTACGTAAATCCTGACACTCAAAATATATATTTTATAGCCCCACATGAGTTTTTTGGGCTATATTGTTTTGGGAACAACCAATAATCTATCTTTGTAATTGGAATGAAGAAACTGTTTGATTTGCCGAAATCTGTTGCATGCCATTGTTTGAGAGACAGCCGGAATATCTAACAAACTGTTCCAATAAACTCTGTTAGACGGCAGATGTACGATTGACATATAGAGACATATCCCAATGAATGAACAGATTTCTACCCGAGTTATATTGGCCGGCTTCTCTGATGGTACCTGAATGGAGTATGTATTTGTCTCTTCGACTATGTATTAAATAATTTCCGGAGTAAACAGGCATTTAAAGAATTGAAAGGCTTCTTCCAATTGGTCAATTGGGAAATTTTTAAAATTGGTAGGGTCATCCGGAATATCGATGCATTCTCAACGTAACTTTCTATTTCTCTTTTTTTGAAAGTTTCCGCGCCACGGTTCTTCATCGTTACTATTCCATTCGTCCAGGTCTGTCTTTAGTATGACTTTGTCAACTTCTACTCCAAGATCGCTGTTTTCAGAAATACTGTCAGATTCCTGGACCAATAAATTCTCGTCGTCACTGTTAATCCGTTTGGCAATGGTATTACCGTAGTATTTTTCTTGTCGTAAAACCGTTGCCAGATTTGTCACAGATACAAAATTAACCTACACGAAATAACATTGATGTATCATTGTTATGTCTTCATACAAATGTGAAGTGAAGAGACTGTAAATTCACCGAATGTGACAAAAAAATGTGTGAAAATTTACTTGTACGCGCAATACGAAGAGGGACGCGAGTGTGTCAGATATGGAACTGATTGAATTAATGAAAATAATTGGAGTAGAAAAAAAAAATAAAACAAAAAAAACTTACACGTGTCACATTTGTTTGACAAACCAAAAGCACAAACACACCAACGAGAAAATTTTTAGAATAAGAGATGTAAACTTGCAAAAGCAGAATAACGTAATGTGAGATATAGAAAATGAGAGTACGACAAAATAACGGATAACTAAAGTATAATAGATAACATTATAATCACTTATTCTATGCTAAAAAACTGCTCTTCAAAACCGAGGTTTAGCGCCTTATAATTAAGAAAATCAAAATATATAGCCAAATAAATCGAAAATCACGGACCTGTCGTATTAAATAGTCTGTTAAGTTTGTTGAAACTCAGTATAAAAATAAATCTAAGATAATAATATCGTATTAAATTCGATGTATAATCAACATCGGATATATCAACGAAAGTTGATTTTTTATAGATGGACTAGGATGTTTACTGTACTGATTTAGAATTAAGCCACAGCCCATAATTTCTTAAAAATACATAGCTGGTGTATAAATTTGTAAATATAAGAAATAATTTTAAGCTACAGATAAAACGTAAAAAACATCGAATAAATAGAAAAATATTACACAACTACGTTAAAGTATATCGTAATTTTATCACTGAAATTATAGTGACGGAAATTATGTTGTAACATCATGAAATAATTCCCTCATAAGTGCAATAACTTATTATAGAACAGAAAAAACGTAAATGAAATCTTAGTTTTCGTCATTCATGGTAAATAAAAAATCCCCTTCAAATAAACAATAATATTTACTTTAATGTTTAACTTTGTTATAATAAATAAATCATGTCAGTTATTTCTGTATATTACACCGCAACCAAATAATCAAAACATCAAAATATACAAGTTCTAATCTATCATCTTAATAATTACAACGCAATTTCGTAAAAATACGTTATTTGAAAATAATAATAGAAATATTTATTATTGTTATTAGTACAGAAATTTTTAGATGCGAAAGTAAGTTTTAATTTAAACCTCTACAATTAGAACATACAAAATGTTTTGTTTAATAATCGGTATGTGTTAAACGAAAATCAATTGTTCGTTGAGTTCTAAATGAATTAAGATATATTGTAATTAAAATAATTTTTAATTTAGCTTAGACAAGTATCTAATCTTTAGAAGCTTTAAATAAAATTGGTTTTTTGTATAACTCTGATGAAGTCCTTTGTAAACGTAAAAGAAACGCCGGGTGCTGTCATGGCAGAATCTAATTTCGAGCATAAACGCATTTTTTTAACTAAGAAAATTATTATTGATATTGGAAAATACCGGTTACGCTCACTTAATCCACATAATAAAAATACTAACAAATTCGAAATCGAAACAGATAGCTAATAAATTTTAACACGAACACAGATAGTAAATAGTTTAGTGGGAGTAAATGCGACCCACTTATAAGCTTCATAAGTGTTTTTATTATCGGTCACCAAGGAACCAATAGACTATCAGTCATATCAAGAATATTAGTATTTGTTTATTTACTTGTTTATTGTTTGATGTAACAACACTGCATGTATCGGAAAATATGCATTAAGGTCAGTGGCGGCTTCTCTATTAGGTCATTTGGTCAATGACCCTCCAAAAATGAATAAGAAAGGTATTTTATTTGCTTTAAAATTACAGAAAATTTACGTTTAAATCAAATTATCAGCGTTTAAATTTCATGCGTTTAAATAATTGTCAATTTAAACGCAACAGATACGAAAGCTTGCGAATTTACCCGAGGCTGACACGTACTTGTGCCCGCAATTAGATTATATTACGATGATAGTTATTGTAATCAACAGTGAGACGCACATTATACAATTTTATGGAAGTTAGAAAAGAAGATAAGTAAATGTTTAAATGCTTTCGCAGGGTCTTCAGCCGGGCCGCCTACGCCAAAGATAATACTTAGTGCAATTATCTTTGAGTGCAATGTGACTTACGTCATCTATCGTTATCTTCGCAGCACGTGTGTGTTAAATACAGATTTCTTATCACATATGACAGTCGATGATTTTCTTAGTTGATCGATAATATTCGTTCGTAAGGGACGACTTATCGTTTTTGTTTCATAATAACTGTGGCACAAGACGTTAAAAAATGATTAGCTAATGATTGTTTACACATCTAGAATTTAAATTTAATGCTCGTCCTCAGCTTTTACTTCAAATTCGACCAACCAGTAAACATAAAAATAAAGAAGTTTACAGTAATTTTAAAGAATCTGTGTATGATTTGTTAGATTCGATTTGTGGATTTGAAATAAATTGATTTTAGTGTCTTATGTTTACTGTTTAATCATTATGTTGTAAAAATAATGTTACGGATTTATAGCATTTAAAAGAAAAAGTAAAAACCAATTGTGAGGTCAATTAAAGACTATAATAAAAAAGTTTGTAAAAACTAAAAATAGATACATATATTAAATCAAACAATTGATTGACTTTACATATGGCTACAGTGGAAAGAGAGCGATATTTCTCTGTGTTAAAAAGAATTCAAACATTTCTACGCAATTGGCAATACTATGAGACAAGAAAGATGTGCATTTCTATGCTAAGCATTGAAAAATCATTGTAAATTTTAATGCGCGTGTTATTGATTATTTTGGTAATTGTAATTATAGACGAATATCTTAAATCTTAAGCATAATTGATTTTAAATATAAATCATGTTACTGTAAGAATGTTTTTAGCCTTATTGCGATCATTGCGTTTTTTTTTAAATGACCCTCTTGTATGATTGACCACCAGCCGCCACTGATTAAGGTATTTTAAATACGAATATATTTCGGGTTTAAATCGTGTCAGTGTTGTAACCGAAGGTGCCAACGTATTGTCCACTTACGCAAAGGCTTTCATCATTCCATGAAAAAAATTGAGAACAAACAATCGAAAAGCTATGATTTTTTTAAGTTAGGACTTGTTAACCAAGTCAGATACTAAACTAAACTAGAACAGGGGTTTCCAACTTGTGAATGACCGAGGGCCGCTTTTAGATTCATGGAGTAAATAGGGGGCCGCATCCGCATCGATTAAATATTAAAGAGTGGTAGTAGTTATTTTGTATAATATGGTTTTAATTATTATTTTTGAGCGGGCGGTGCTAATAAAAGGCGCGGGCCGCGTGTTCGAAATCCCTGAACTAGACGATCAGCAAAATACAATAGAACAAAAAATTTTTAAATCGTTGAGTAATCAAAATGAGTAAAATCGATGGCAAAATAGAGGTCATATCGAGCATTTGCCCAGTGTTTGACATCAAAAATCATATTATCTAAGCAACTACGTTCTAGTTACTTTTGTTAAAAACATATAATAACGTAACAACGTTTAAAACTACCTTATTTATAAACGAAATTTAAGAAAAACATTAATTTATATATTACTATCAATCTAAAAATAATGTCCGCGGATAACTTCTGTTTATCTCAATCGGTATTTGTTAATATTAAAAACACGTACGCACCGTATTTATTTTTCACTAGCACGTGCATTTTATTTATTCATTTATTTAGCACACACGTTACTTACTTATTTATTTAAACCGATAAAATCGTCTTAATGCTTCCGACTAAATTTGAAAACTGACCTTTAAATAGTTCTTATATATTTCTGTTCACTCCGTCGAGAATGTTCAACAACCTTCGGTTATTGTTTCGAAGTTGACAATTATTTAAAGAACGTTTTAATAAGTTGAAATATATCAGTGAAATACGATGGCAAAGTAGTATAGTACCGTAAACCGGGGTAACTTTGTGACTGCAGCATTACTTTGGGACACTCACATTATTTTGCACATTTTACTTAACAGACTTAACAGAATTTCTTTGGAAATCGTTGCTTTCATAATTTAATTTTCAAAAGTAGGTAATATACCACCCAAAAAAAAGTTTGGTAACACTTCTGTTATTCTGCCATTTTTAGTACGTATTAGTGTTCAGCACGCGTAAACAGGTGGTTTGGTTAAAGTCTGTAAACTTTGTATCTGAGCGGGAAAACGTGAATAACTGTTTCAATTCTGGTAAGTACATTTCGAAATATTATATTACAGCTCACTTTTGAAGTACATTTAATTTTTCCAACTTATGTAATAAGCAAAGTATTTTTATTTGTGTAGAAAACCGTAACATGTAGGGGTTACTTTGGTATATGTCCCAAGGTTACCCCTTTGTTTGTTAAATAAGTACAAACCTAAAACACACTGTGTCTCATAAACCTGCATTAGTTGAAACTGTATCTAAGTTAACGTTGTATTTTTATTTGTTCTAGATAAAAGATGCCTTGTAAACCCCGCCGCAAACCTGGATCGCGTAATTACAAGAACTATACTGACGAAAAGCTACAACAAGCACTTGATGATATTAGTCAAAAGCGCCTTTCCATTCGTAACGCAGCTAAAAAATACCAAATAGCGAAAAATACTTTATGGCATAAATTGAAGGGAAAGCATGATTGTAAGCATGGAAAACCAAGAGTTTTCACGGATCAGGAGGAAGAATTATTTGCTGATCACCTAATTACATTGTCGGTTTTTGGATTCCCAGTAACAACATATGATTTACGACTTTCTGTCAAATCATAGTTAGAGCGCCAAGGAAGAAAAGTACCTTGTTTTAAACATAATCTTCCTGGACCTGACTGGGTGAATTCTTTTCTTCATCGCCGACCAGAGCTTAGTCAGAGGTTGTCGCAAAATATTTCACACGCTAGAGCAGCCACAGATAATGACATCGTTAATCAGTTTTTTGATCACTTGAGCACTGAGTTGGAAGGAGTTCCTGCAGCTAATATTTGGAATTATGACGAGACGAATCTTGTTGACGATCCTGGCCGCTCCAAAATAATAACTAAGAAAGGAACTAAGTACCCTGAAAAAATTCCCAATTCCTCAAAGGCCTGCACATCTCTAATGATATGTGGAAATGCGGATGAATAGCTGGCCCCTGTATATGTTAATTATAAAGCTTAAAAGCTCTGGTCGACATGGACGGAAAATGGGCCAACAAATACTCGCTACAACCGCACGGCCTCGGGTTGTTTTGATTTTTAAATATTCGAAGATTGGTGCATATATTTGCTGCTGCCCATACTAAAGCGGCAAGAAGGACGCAAAGTCATTTTTGGCGACAATTTAAGCTCACGTCTGAATGTGGAAGTCGTTAGACAGTGCGAACTCAACAATATTAGATTTATTGCATTGCCACCAAATACAACTCACCTCCTTCAGCCCCTTGATGTGGCCTATTTTCGACCGATGAAACAAAACTGGAGGAAAATCTTGAATGATTGGAAAGAGACAATCCAAGGAAGTCGTTTTACTGGTGTGCCGAAAGATCAGTTTCCTCAACTTTTAAAAACGCTCATGACGAAACTAGATGAGCGAGGCGCAGAAAATCTTAAATCAGGTTTCCGAAAGTGTGGAATTTTTTCATTAAACAGGGAGGTTGTTTTAAACCGCTTATACACCCATGTTGTTGCTGACGATTCTGCAATAAAGGAAGTCGTTGCAGATAGTTTTATTCAACGTCTTAGTCAGAAACGACAAGAGGCAACGTCAACACGTCAGCGAAAAAGAAAGAAGCTTGTATTACCTCCTGGAAAAGGTATTACAGTTGCAGATTTAGAAGGTTCTACTGCTAAGGATGTGGTGATTCCCGATCATGAAACCAATTCCAACCATCAGCCGGATCAACCCTCCACTTCAGCAATACAAAAATTGAAATGGAAAAAGCAAAATGACAAAATATCGCAAATAGAGTCCTCTGACACGTCTGATAACGATCAGGCCAGTACCATAGAATATGCAGAGAGTGATGACAGTCCCTGGGATCCGACTATGTCTGATGACAATTTAAACACAGAAGCTGAATGTTCAACAGTAGAAAAGCTTCTAACCAAGAAAACTGTTGGGACTTACGTCGCTGTAATTTACAATAAAAAATATTATCCTGGTCAAATAACGAAAATTGATGACAAAGGAGCAATTGTGAATGTCATGACTCAATATGGTAAACAATGGAAATGGCCATCTCAAAAAGATGAAATTTTCTACAATGAAGAAGAAATTGTTGTTGTTTTGCCATTTTGACGCTCTTCATTAGTGAGAGTATTTTTATGAGATCCGCGAGCAAAATAAATAAATAAGTCAGGTGTACAAATCAATTGATTTTTAAAATGACTGTTAAATGCTAAACGTATATCTTCTTTATTCTCAGCAGAATCTACCAAAAATGCTTTGTTATTTCCAATCTTTGCATCTGGAATACAAACATAAGACGGCAGATTTTTTTACGCAAAAACGCGAGGTGCTTTTAAGTACAAAAACGGTTATGCTTCAAGCATCACAGACTCTTAAAAAAATGCCACTAAAGCTTCCTACATTGTTTCGTACAAAATTGCAATGACTGGAGAGGCTCACATAATACCAGAAAAGCTTATAAAAAATAAATGTATGTTTTGACGAAACAACTGTTACGGTATCAATACGAACATGCTGTAGCCTCCTCGTCTACTTATTTGTAAGCCGTTAGAAAGTAATACCACAGAGACTAAAATTTTGAATTTTTTTATCAACTATTTGCATTCATGGAGCAAAAGCGCTGTTGCAAAAATCAAAGAATTTGCTAAAAATTGTAGCAGTAGTCACTTTACAATTCATCGCCAAGCATTTGTTATCAAAAATTTACCATTTTTCTTTAAACTTGTTCTTGACGAGTCAGTGGAAATAGTAAACTTTCTAAAGTCACGACCTTTAAATATGCGGTTATTTAAGGTATTGTGTGATGATATGTGTAACCTGCATACATCTTTACTATTTAACCCAGAAATACGATGGTTATCTGGGGGACACAATTTTACTTCGGTTGTTTGAGTTGCGAGATAAAGTGATGAAATGCGGTTATTCAGAATTACTTAACGAAAATATTTTATAAACTAAAATAAGTTAATCTATCTCTACAAAGAAAAGATATCACATAATGTTGACTTAGAGACGTAAAAAGTGGAGACATTGATTGCTTTCCAATATTAAAGAAATTTAGTCAAAAGTTGGAAACAGTTGAGCCACCTAAAGAACGATCAAATGAAATTATTGAGCATCTTACACACTTGTACCCAATACTTCCCGAATGAAAGATTGGGTAAAAGATCCTTTTGCTGTCAGAGAAAAACCACATGGTTTTTCATGTCAAGAGTATGAAATATTTATAGATCTGATTTCACACTATACATTAAAAGCGAAATTTTAGAACCGACCACTGTCAAAATTTTAGTATATCCTTATACAAATATATCTATAGCTATCAAGAAAAGTTATTTATGGATTCGTATTTTGAAGGCGGTTGAGTGAGGACGTGGTTATCATAATTTGGGAGTTCAGAAGTGTGTGAATGCTAGCAAATATCGTGGACTAGTGTAAAGGTCAAAGCCGCGCTTTTGTTAACAGTAAAGTACATACTTTTATTTTATTTATAAACATGTTTGTTTTTTTTTATTTAAAATTTTTGTGGCGGGTTTTAATTAAACATATGTAGAAATACTTATGTCAGAATCTGAGTTGACAGGTTCGGAATAGACAGGACTGGAAATTGTACAAAAAGCTTTTGCAAGGAGTAAACAAACAAAAAAAGCCCGAGAAAACAGGAGAGCGATTAGGAAGAACAGGGAGTAATGGAGATGTGTAGGGAAATGATTAGCAAAATAAAGCAGATGAGGGAAGGGAACAAAAAATTAGTAGTTAATCTGGAAAAGATCACGGGAGAGTTAAAAAAAGGACAAGAGCGAAGGGAGATATGCGATATGTGTGAAAAAATAAGATCATGGAAGAGAAAGAGAAAATTTGGAAAGAAGGGTGGAAGTAATGGAAAGGGAAAAGAGAAGGAAGTGCTTGGTTACAAGAGGGATGGAAGATCAAGAGGAAAGAGAAGAGCGTAAAAAGCAAGTGAATAACTTGTTTAAAAATAAACTGGGAGTGGAAAAAGGTATAAGAGCGGGTTAGTACTAATAAAATTGGATTCCGTAGAAAATAAACTAGAAATATTAAAGAAAAATGGAAGGCTAAGAGGAACAAGGTTATTTGATAAAGATATGCCCCAGTGGAAAGAAATGTACAAATAAATATAAAGATAGAAGGAAGAAGACTAAAGGAAGAGGGAAAAAGAACAGAAATAGGGTTTATAAAATTATGGGTTGAGAGAGAGTAAAAGAAAATAAATTAGAGAAAAGGAGGTCAAAAAACTAGAAATAAGAGGGGTAGATGATAAAAAAAGGTGACGACCAGGAAAGGATCAAGGAAAACGATAAGAAAAAAACAACGGAAATAAGTCTTTTGGAACGTTGCAGGGGTTAAAAATAAAGGAGCTAAATTTCGGAAGCATATAGAAGGTTTTGACATTATGGGTTTAGTAGAAACGTGGCTGAAGAAAAAATATTGAGAAGGATGGAAAGTAAATTTACCAAAGGGATATAGATGGAATGTACAGTTCGCGACAAGAAAAAAAAAAGGAAGAGTGCAAGGTGGTATAATATCCGGAGTAAAAGAAGAATGGGTAATAGAAGAAGACGAAAATAAAATGCAAGAGCAAGGAATAGTAGTAAATCAAATATTAAGGGAAGATGAAGGTAGATATACTGTGATAACAGTATACGGTCAAGAAATGAAACAAACAATAAGAAACTTGAAACAGCTACTGATTGAAGAGGAGAGAGGAAAATTAATAATAGGTGGAGATTTTAACGCGAGAATTGGAGAAAGTGGGGGTATGATAGTGAATGGGGAGGAAATAAAAAGAGTAACGATGGATAAGACATTAAACAAACAAGGTAGAGAGCTATTAAAGTTATTTGAGAGGAAGGAGTAGGCTATACTCAACCGAAATATGGAGGAAGGAGTATATATATGGTTAGTGGGGAAGTTTTGGAAGAATTAGAAAGTTTTAAAATAGGGGAGGAGATTGATTCTGACCATTAGCCATTAGAAGTAAGACTAAAAGGTTGGAAGAGAGAAAGAAAAATTGCAGACACAGTTTGGGGGGAGAAAAAGGTATGGACAGATGAACATAAGAAGGTTTATAAGAAAAAATTAGAAGAGGAACAATGAGTGGAGGAAGGAGTGAAAGAATTGATCTATAAAAGAGATAAAACAGTAGAAAGAAAAAAATACAAGAAGAAAAACATAAAGAAAAGAGGTGGTAAAATAAGAAATGCAGGGAAGCCAGGAAGGAAGTAGGAAGAGATAAATAAAGGATTAAGACAGTGCTCACTTAGTCCTAGTTTATTTGTAGTGTATTTAGAGGATTTAGAGAAAGACTTGATGGGACAACAGAGTAGAGGAATAGTAATGGGGGGGTTAGAAATGTGGGTTTTGGCGTATGCAGATGACATAATGATTATAGCGAAAAAAGAAAGAGAAACGAAGAAGATGATAAAGACGGTAAAAAAAGTACTTGGAAAAGTGTAAATGTGGAAAAAACAAAGATGGTAGTGTTTCATAAACGGAGGGGGGATAAAAATCGAGTGGAGTAGAAGTGGGGAGACGAGGTAATAGAAAGTGTAAATGAAGTGACTTATTTGGGTTATCGAATCAGATACGACAATAAAGATGAGGCTCATATAAAGTGGTTGGCAAAGAAATGTAACAGAATAGTAGGTCAGGTGTGGGGTATAGGAAAGGGGGTATTTGGAAAGCAGATAGAAGCAAGAAAATGGTTGTTTAACAAATTAATAAAGAGTGTGATGATGTACGGGGCGGAAATATGGGGATGGAAGGAATGGGAGGAATTAGAGATTAGAAAGGAAGACGCCAAGGTACATAGTAGACGAGGAAATAAAGTTAGAAGAAGATAAGAGTACAGGCGGGGAAGAGAGCAATGTGTTACGAAAAACAAATTGCCTCAAATATGCTGCAGGAAGGTAAAGAATGGAAATGGTATTATAAAAGAGTTTGATATGCGAGAAAAGAGGTGGAGAAAATAAGGGTGAGATGAAGGGAAATAATAGATGAGATAATAAGAGATAAGGATATACAGAGACAAGAGCAAGAATAAGAGAGGGGAAATACAATGAGAAATATACAAATATAGTATTACACAATATTCCAATGCACATAAGGGCGTAAAAAGAATCAGATTAAAAAGAATGGTAGCAAGATTTACATGCGGGAATGAAGAGCAAGAGACTAAGTATTGGAAGGAAGATAAAGATAGGAGATGTAGACGATGTTGGAAAGGGTGGGACAAAATATAAAACACATGGTAAAGGAATGCATAGAACTAAGAGAAGAGGAGAGAGGAAGCTTGGAGATTTTGAGAGAAGGAGGAGAAGGAGTGAGATGGATAGAAGCAGTATTGAAAAGAAGAAAAAAAATACAAGTAGTGTATAGACCTATAGCTTTATATTAATAAATGATGTAAGTAAGATGTAGTTAGCTAGTTGCATTGACATTGTTACTTTACAATGTTATAAGTTGTGGTTTTAAACTGGGGCTTATTCGAAACTTATTTGAATTACGCGGGTATAAAATTAGCTTTCAACGTTTCCATTTCTATAGCTATTTACATACTAAGTAATCAATTTGTGAACTAAGTCGTCTCTGATAAATGAGTTATAACCGGAAACCAACCAGAGGATAGTCCGTGGTCACGGTTTTTTTATTGCAAAAGAATATAGATTTCGCGATCATCAAATCGGTACCAAAATCTATAATTTGACTGGTAGTAAAATGAGGTTTAGTAACAGCAGACTTCGAAGTATACAAACAATCTAAGATTTTGTCTTTAGAAGATGAAAGAATCTGAGAGGTTTTGTACGTGTTGACCTGAATATGAGTTTGCTGCCGTATTCTCACGAAGTTTTTCTATCTGATCCGTATTCTTATGAATGTAGAGTAAAAAATCCAATTTCATAAGTGGAGATGTTCTTAGGTATTAGTATGATTTACGGAGTTGGCAATTTAGATTCTTGAGTTCGCAGAACGCTTTTGTGCAGAATGTTGATGAAACAAAGCATGTATAGTATACACCTGTGGGCTAGGTTGGGTTTGCAATAAACAAAAGTCAGTCAGGTTTATGTGTCACAGAAAAATCAAAACCAATATCTTTTATTTCCATGAATTTGTTTATTTAAATGATCAAGAAGCTTAGATAATTTGAGTTGACCATGATATTAAACAAACGAAATTAAGCTAAACCAATGTTTGTAATGATTTACCCTAAACTAAGGTAACATTGGCCTAATTCATTTTTTTTACTTGTAATTTGATGAAATCTCAACAAAACAACAAGGTATGCATATATTTATTTATCTCTGCATTATCTGACGATAAGAAAAGTTACCTACGTTTATAGAATGTTTTAAAATTACTGAAGTATAAAAATAGATTTGTAAAAGTGGGTCGATGGTACCAGCAACAATTTCAGCTTTAATCAACTGCGAAAAATTCTATGAAATACCTTTAGAAACGCTTGTCGATCAAAGTTGTCTAAAACTCAAGCTTCAAGTCGAAAATCAATAATTAATTAAACATAAAATATTGAATCTAAACATACTTATTATTAAAACATGAACAAATACACGTAAAAAATAATATAGAAAAATAGAAAATGTAGATTATGTAGATATTGATGTATCGATTGTGGAAAAATGCTGCTTTTAAAAACTCCGCCTGGCAACAACTACAACAGTTGTCACCAGGTAGTGTTTAACTGTTTTAACATAAAAGATTTAACTAATTCCACTATCTATCAAGAACCCTGGACCGCATTGAAACCGTTATTTTTACAAGAACTGAAATGAAAATCGAAATTTGTTTAAAATACTGTTGCGTATTTACTAATTTATTTAAAACTACTAAAAATTATGTTTACTTATTCTAGAAATATGTACACTTTTAAATAAACCGAACTAATTAAATTTAAATATCTAAGGATAAAAACTTACAGAAATTTATATCACTTAAGATAAGATAACGTCCTCGGATTTCACACTTGTTTGTTTACACTATAGATCACGTTCACTCGATTCGGTGTACACTGTTATTTATTTAAAACTCCGCACGTGCTAATCACTTATTTATCTTCACTTGAATAATCTTCTTAATACTGCATGCATTCACATTCCAGCAATAACTGACCTACGATTTCTTTCTTACGTATTTATAGACATCGGCGAATCCTTCTCGAGCGTTCCTTACTTTTCGCTATATCTTCTAGAAACTAGATAACAGCCTTCTAGAAGGCTCTTGCGTTTTCAAGTAATTTCTTGAACGTTTCAATACATTTATTAAACCAGAACCGCAATTTATCTTTCAGTTTCATTTTTAAAGTTATCAACATAATTTAAGGTAACCACGTAAGACGTAACACACTTATCCTAGTTAGAAATTTAAGCTGAATAATAAATAATGTTTACATAAATACTGAATAATTAAGTCATTTCTACTCAGGTTAGAAAAATAGCTCGTCTTTTCGATACGACTTCAGCTAGAAAGAATATATTACGCTTTTAGATAGGTCAGGTTCTTCTTGACCGACAACACTGTCTTATTTGCAATTATCACATTTTCACATGTTCTGTAAGCGTAAATATAAAGTATTAGCAATTAATTTCAGATCGTTTATTTAGATGTGTTGTAATTTGACTTCATTTTTATCTCTCTTTTTGAGAAAAGATAATTACTTTGAATTCTTTTTCGCACTAGTCCAAGTAAATAGATTGCTGATTGCTCTATAGAAACATGTAGAAGATTATATATCATATTTTGTTTGAGTTGCAAATTTTGAAATGAATCGTTTGATATTGATAGCCAGAAGTCCGATTTCATAGCAAGTTTATAATCTCAATTAAGTATAATGCAGACTCGTGCAATTTCGTCAAGACTTTTTCATAAAAAATATTGTTGCGAATTTTATTATTAAAACTAATTTATTTAAACGACTAAAAATATTTTTTACTTATACTAGAAATATGTACACTTGTAAATTCACCGAACTAATTAAATCTAATAATATTTAATAAAAAAACACTTACACTAGTTAAGATAAGATAAAGTCCGCGGATAGCTTCACACACTTGTTTACACTAAAATCACGTACTCTGTATATTTATGTACACACACGCGCTAAGGACTTATTCATTTAGATTTGAATAACCTTTTTAACACTGCTGTATTCGCATTTGTTTCGTCAGTATATATACACATTTTGAAAATCATTCTCGAGTGTTCCATATCTTTCGATATACGTTCTAGAAGATGGATAACAACCTCGAGAAGGATCTCGAATTTGCGAATAACTTTTTCTTGTCCGTCTTGAAACTGCGAAAGGACTGCGCCTAGGGCCAGATTGCTTGCGTTGGTATCCAAAACAAATTTTCCATCTTTTTTTGGATAACTTAAAATCGGCGAAATGACTAGGGCATGTTTAAGTTGATTAAAAGAGTTTTCGCAGTCTTCATTCCATCTAAATTCTGCTTTTTCTTTCGTTAATTTTGTCAATGATTTGGCAATATTGGCAAATCCGGGTACAAATTTTCTATAATAAGTGCACAACCCAAGGAAACTGCGGACCTGATGTTTGTCGATTGGACTTGGCCATGCTTGCACTGCTCGGATTTTGTCTAGGTCAGTCCTTACTCCATCTTTAGATACGACGTAGCCAAGGTATTGCACTTCCTTCTTAAATACGTGGCACTTCTTTGGGGTCAGTTTGAGGTTAGCCCCACGTAGTCGCTGGAACACTTCCTTCAAGTTGTTTACGTGTTCTTCAAACGACCTTCCAACCACGATCACGTCGTCCAGGTAAACCAAGCACGTCTTCCAAGACAATCCGCGCAAGATGGTCTCCATCAAACGCTCGAACGTTGCAGGAGAGTTACACAGGCCGAAGGGCATTACAGTGAACTGCCACAAACCAGTTCCAATCGTAAAAGCTGTTTTTTCACGATCCTTGGGTTCTAATTCTACCTGCCAGTATCCACTCTTTAAATCTAACGTGGAAAACCATTGGGATCCTGACAGGGTGTCTAACGTATCGTCAATTCTGGGTAAAGGGTAACTATCCTTTTTGGTCACGTCGTTTAGCTGTCTGTAGTCTACGCAAAACCTCGTTGATCCATGCTTCTTCTTCATAAGTACTACTGGGGAAGCCCATGGGATACTTGAAGGGTCAATCACGCCTTCTCTTTCCATATCCGTAATTATTTGTTCGGCTTCTTCTCTTTTCGCCAAAGGAAGTCTGCGTGGATGTTGTCGTATCGGCCGAGCGTCTCCGGTATTAATTTTATTCACCACATTAGTTCTTCCTTTGGAACCACTCTCCAGCGCGAACACATCTTGATACTCTTCAATCAACACTTTCACTTTAGCCAGCTGGTCTTGGCTGAGGTTTTAGCATTTGGTGGTAAGAATGTCCAATAGATGTTGTGGACACTTCTTCGGCGACCTATCTTTGTCAGACTTCACGCATCTCACAATTTGAGATACAGGCGTGCATTCGCCTACCACGGTGTTCTTCTTCAACGTTACAGGATCTGAGTTGATGTTTAAGATCTTTACTGGCATCGTGTTTGTTACTCGTACTAAAGTTCTGCCAACGAGTAGTCCCTTTTCAACTAAACCGCCCTCCATTGGTTCAATCGCGCGGATGTAGTCTTCCCAGAGACTTCCATCCAGGCGTGCCATCACCACACTTTCAGTCTGTGCAGGCAGAGTCCCATCTTCACTCAATAAGACTCACACGGCTGCCTTCTCTGACAAATGAAAAGGAATTTCTTCATTGTCGATCTTCAGGACATCGTTCTTCATATCCAAATGGAACCCATACTTCTTTATCACGTCCATTCCCAGGATAACTTCTTCCGTGATGTCGGCTACCAGTACTTGATGGTCGAGTACTCCATTTCCCAAACCAATGGTTACTTTGACATGTCCGTGAGTAGGTATTTCTTCGCCCGTCGCCGTTCGAAGTCGTACTGTTACTGGTGATGTCTTCTCGTTTTCCAATAAGATGTCAGGACGAATTATGGTCTTCGTCGCTCCCGTGTCAACCAGTAACTGGACGCTTCTTCCATTAATCTTGCCATCGAGATAAATGCTATGCAATTGCTCCCTAGGCGATGCCATATGAATGGTAATCTCCGGGGTATGGCTCGTTGAGGTCGACTTTCGCCCCATTCGGTCGACCAGTTCTAGTTTTTCGGACGTTCTTCTGGTTTTCTTCTGGGCTTAGTACAGCGTCGTCGTACGTGGCCCACTTCCCCGCAGTTTCAGCACGTCCTCCTCTTCGAGCTACTCGTTCTCGAAATACCCGTCATACTATGTCTTCAATGCTTTCTTCTGTGTGCGAGGATACTTCTACAGCACAACGGAGCTTATGGCTGCCTCGGTGCGCAGGGCCGGCCCCAGGGCAGGGCGATCCGGGCGGCCGCCCGGAGCGCAAAGCTCTAGGGGCGCCAAAATCATCAAGGAAGGCGTTGCCTTCCTTGTCCTAACTTCGTTAGGGGTCGGGCGTCTGGCGGCGCCCCTAGGCTCGCTTCGCGAGCAATCGAAACAACTTTAAAATGGCTTTTATCCGTCACTAATTAAATAAAAAGTGAACGAAATATTTAACTATAGAGAACGCATTTAATCTTAACGTAAGCGTAAGGTAAACCGTGGATGTGGAAGAACGAGGTATGTTTTATTCTAAAAGTGCAGATGCATGTTTTTGTAATAAAACACGTACATAAATTAAATAGATTATAAAGGTATTACGTGTATTCACCTCCAAACTTTTAAATTTAAGAACCGTTCTTAATTACGCTAAACACCTTATTTTCATAATTTTGGATGAATTAATTTCAATTCGGTTTCGATGCAGATTTAATTTTACCTTTTATAAATAGGAATTTGTTATCGATTTCGAGTACTAAAAAAGGAACGTGCAGGTGTTAGTTTTTGTAACGTGACACGTACCGAGATAAACAAACGAAATAAATTGATAAAAGAAATAAGTTACAAGCTTTTTAAAATGCACTAAAACGTAAAAAATAAAAGTTATTACTTTTATCAATCATCATTTTTATTTCTAAGCACATTATAAATTTAATATATGTATTTAAGCATTAAGACAAAATCTAGTTGAGTTCAATTCATCATGACCAAACCACTCAACTATCGCTTTTCAAGAATTTACAAGTTTTCGGTCCCTGCTCTGGCATTGGCAACACTTACAATACAGGAATCTACAAGTCTGTACCAATTTTGAAACCAACCGAAACAAGATGTCACAGGAGTTTTTAACTGCATATATAAGAGAAGTTGACTTAAAACAGTCCGTTATTTGCTACTACACTTTGGCCGGTGCGAAATAAAATAGTTTTTTTATTATTGTACAAAAAGTTTTAAAAAAGGGCTTGTGAAATTGCAAATTGTCCAGGGTGAGTGCGGTTGTCTTTTGTGAAGGTAAGGTTGTTAATTTTCATTTTCAAAAATAGCCTACAAGTAGTACTAGAATTAGTAGTCCCAGGGTGATACATTTTTTGGGAAAATTTTCAATCTTCATTCAATTTAGAAACTTTTATGTCTATGGTTTTATTTACGACAAATGTACCGTTTTCGAGATAAATGCTGAAAACTGTTCAAAAACATGGTCATTTTACGCTGTTTTTCTACTATTATTTTAATTTTCTATAGGTATACTGTTAAATGTGTCTCAAAAACCGCACATTTGTCCTAAATAACACTGGAAACATAAAAGTTTCTAAATTGAATTAGGATTTTATTTTTCGAATTATTAGGGGTTAGAAGCGTTGCAGTAAGCAAGGGGGGGCATCACCCTGTGGGTATTGTCATCGGTTAAATTGCTCTTAATATTGAGTTTTAGTTGCCTTGCCTAAAATGTATACCAAATTCCAATTTATTATACAGGGTGTCCATCTATAAACTGACACATTTTAACTGCTTATAACTCGAAAACGATAAATGGTATCGATGTGCGGTTTTCACAGAACTTCATCATTTTTTTTTAATTTTTTTTTGACAGTGTTGCCAAGTTTTAAAATTTACCTGAAATAGGAGAAACAAAATTGACGATTTTCAAAGGCCGATTTCGCAAAAAACTTTAATGGGACACTCTGTATTTTTATAATTTACATCAAAGCCTATTTACTCTCTGTAATGTATGAACATTTGTATAACGCGCGCCTAATAAGGAAACGCTAGAAGGGGATGTCAGCGCACGAGCGGAAGCATGGTTAAGCAGTAATGACCACGAGATACAACTAACACGACGTATATCATAGATGTAACGGAATAAATGTAATTCATCTAGTTGGTCTCAATAAACATAATATTGTTGTTTAATTAACGTATTTAATATGCAACCACGCATATATAACACATGGCGACGAGGTAAACGATAAAGAAAGAACTTCAGAAAATTGAAGAAGTGCAAGATGGCTGGTTATACGGGTATAATCCCTCAATTCAGAGGTACCGATAATGATTTTACAACGTACGAAGAAAGGTTCGAACAAGTGTGTATAGCCAATCAAGTAAATGATAATGAAATCGTAAAAAAGGCGTTATTACTCAGCAATGTGGACGAAACAGTTTATACAACCCTACGAGATCTATGCTTCCCAGTTGCTCCAAAAGAAAAAACCTACAACGAGCTAATCAAAACATTGAAACAGCATTACAGTGCACCAATCAACGAGTATAGGGAACGGATACAATTTTATAAGGCTACTCAAGCATCAGAAGAATCAGCTACTGAATGGTTTGCCCGAGTAAAAAAGTTGGCGTTAAACTGTAAGTTTAAACAGTTAGAACACGTTTTAGCTGACAAATTCATAAGCGGCATGAGATCAGGACCAGTATTGGACAGGTTAGTTGAAGAAAAAGTAGACTCAAAAGTTGAAGCCTTATTGAAGATTGCTACAACAAAAGAATTAGCAATGACAAATTCGATTACAAATGTTAATCGCAACGAAGTGTATGTCGTATCTACCGCACGTAGATCAACACAGGTCAACCAGCAAAATAATGGGAATTCCACAAGTCAAAATCATAAGCATCAAACGCATTCACGTAATCAGTGGAACGTAAATCGAGATAAGTGTAAGTGTTGTGGCAAAGCGCACCGCGAAAAATGTAAGTACTTAAACTATAAATGTAATTTTTGTGGTAATTTAGGACATTTACAAAACGTGTGCCGTAAAAAGAAAAAGATTCATGTTAGTGTTAATACCATAAATGTACGCGATCAAAGGTCAGAGATAGACGATAACCGCAACTTAAACACTACCAATACAAACAGTAGTCATGGTAGTAGCGACACTTTTGGTGAAACTAATGTCATCTGCAATATTGTCAAAAACAGTAGTAACCCTATTAATTTGAAAGTGACTATAAATTGTAAACAATATCCAATGCAACTCGATAGTGGAAGTGCAATTAGCGCTATAAGTAAAGACTTTTATGAACGCAATTTGAACGAATTTCAATTAAAATCGACTGTTCTATCGTTTAAAGGTTATACAGGCGAAGAAATTTTACCTGTAGGGTGTATTGATGTAGATTTATGTTATCAAAGTAACACGAAAAATATTACCTTTTATGTTATAGACGGTGCTACCGCATGTTTACTAGGCAGAGATTTTATTAGCAAATTTAATCTAAACTTTGTTTCCGCAGATGTGTACAACATTGACCCTGGGACGATGGCGGAGACATTGACAAACGAATTTCCAGATGTGTGTACGGATCGTCTAGGTAAATTCAAGTATGCCCAAATTTCATTAAAGTTAAAGCCGGGTGCAGTACCTGTTTACAACAGACCTAAACCAGTTCCTCTAGCATTAAAAACTAAAGTCGAATATGAACTTACAAGGTTAGTACAGCAAGGTATTATTACACCGATAGTTAGCTCAACGTGGTCATCATATATAGTACCTGTTTTAAGGAAAAATGACACAATTCGTATTTGTGGTAGTTATATAGGATTAAACAAAAATTTAGTAGATATATATTATCCTCTTCCGCATATTAATCAAATTTACGCGAGTCTCTCAGGTAATTCAAAGTTTACTAAAATTGACTTGTCTGACGCATACATGCAATTTGAATTAGATGAAGAATCACGAAAAATAGTTACAATTTCGACTCACAAAGGGTTATATGAGGTAACACGCATGCCTTTTGGCATTAAATGTGCAAGTTTTTATTTTCAAAAATACATTGACCAACTGTTTCAAGGTGTTAAAGATGTTTTCACGTTTCAAGATGACATATTAATTGGTCATAAAGCAGGCGAGGATCATAAACAAAAGCTTCGTCAAGTTCTCACAATTTTAAGAGATGCAGGTCTTACTATTAACATCTCAAAATGTAAATTTTTGCAGGATAAAATTTCATTTTTAGGACATGACTTGACTGAGCACGGTCTAAGTAAAAGTAATGATAAACTTCAAGCTATTTCGAATGCTCCAAAGCCTAAAAATATTACGGAATTACGCTCATTCATCGGTATGGCAAATTATTACAGTAAGTTTGTTCCAAACATGTCCAATATTATGCAACCATTATACAATCTGTTGAGAAAGGGTGTAGTATTTAAATGGGATGAAGTTCATAACAGAACATTTAACGAAATAAAAAAATTAATTACATCGGAAAAGGTGTTAACTTACTTCAATCCGGAATTAGAAATAATCGTTACTAGTGATGCTTCGGAAAACGGGATCGGCGCAGTGTTATCGCATATCTTGCCGGATGGCACAGAGCGAATGGTCGCTTGCGTTTCGCGAACATATTCCAAATTTGAGCAAAATTATCCTATAATACATAAGGAAAGTCTAGCATGTTATTTTGCAGTAAATAAATTTCAGGAATATGTATACGGACACAAATTCACTCTGCGTACAGATCAAAAAGCACTCATTTCAATTTTTGGCGGTAAAAAGGAAATAAACCAAATATACGCTAATAGAATTAAACGTTACGCGTTGTATCTTTCTAATTTCAGTTTTGATGTTCAGTACATCAAAGGTAAATCAAATGTAGTTGCAGATTGTTTAAGTAGATTACCTTTAAAAAGTGATGAAACGGATTACGATGATGATAACAGAATATATTTTTCAAACGTAGAAATGCCTATTAATAATGATAAAATAAAACATGAAACCAAAAAGGACAAAATTTTAATGTCGGTTCGTGAATATATTGGCAACAAGTGGCCAAATGTCATTTCTAACGAATTAAAACCGTATTATATAAGAAAAGACGATTTGGAAATAATAAACGAATGTTTATTCTTTTCACATCGTATAGTTATACCAAGTTCTATGCAGGCTGATGTTTTATCAGAACTGCACAGCACACACGAAGGAATTTTACGTAGCAAAGCATTAGCACGATCATATATGTGGTTTCCAAATATTGACAAAAAAATAGAATCAATATGCAAGTCGTGCGATCATTGTTTAAAATATAGATCAAATCCACCAAAAACAAGTTATCCTTGGCCTAAGAGTAATGTACCTTTTCACACAGTGCACATGGATTTCTTTACGTTATGTAATTTACAATTTTTGGTTATTGTAGACACGCATACTAAATGGTTGGAGGTTTATTTAACTAAGAATATAACCGCAAATGAAGTTATCAGTAAATTTAGGGATTTTTCAGGTCGGTTTGGATTGCCAGTCACAGTAGTATCTGACAACGGTCCGTGCTTTGTGTCTGAAGAAATTGAAAAGTTTTTCTTTAAAAACGGAATCAGACATATCACAATTGCTCCTTACAACCCTCAAAGCAATGGTTTGGCGGAAAACTCCGTTAAAACTGTCAAATCTAAATTATTGAGATCATTATCAGATCCAAAAAATTCAAATGTTTCTATTGACGTTTTGCTTACTAGATTTTTATTGATTTATAGAAATACACCTCATTGCAGTACTAAAATATCTCCTGCAGAGGCAGTTTTTGGTCGTAAGTTAAGAATACGATTAGATTTGTTACAAAATAAAAGAACAACTCTAAATGTGAATCAAAATTGTACTAATTTTCGAAATTTTAACATTGGAGAAAATGTCAAAGTTCGTGATTATCGAAATGTTAATAAGAAATCGTGGACAAGTGCAGTTATAGTAAAACCGATTGGTAATGCAATGTATTTATGCAAACTTTTCTCTGGGCAATTGTGGAAACGTCACTGTAATCAAATTATTACTTCGGGAATTCAGGGGGGTGATACAGATAATGTAGTTACTAACATACCCAAATTCTCTATAAAGACTAATACTATTCCTCAACCCCAGGTACGTTTTAGTAGTAATAATGTAGATCCAGCAAATGGAAGTTCGCTGTCAATGTCGACGCTGCGTCCAAGGCGCAACATACGAAAACCCACTAGGTATGATGACTAATCTATTATAGGTTTAGTGTTATTGTAGTTTTGTATTGTGTTTTAAGATTGTATTGTATTTAATTATGATTATTTATTTTATAAAAGGGGGGGAATGTGTAATGTATGAACATTTGTATAACGCGCGCCTAATAAGGAAACGCTAGAAGGGGATGTCAGCGCACGAGCGGAAGCATGGTTAAGCAGTAATGACCACGAGATACAACTAACACGACGTATATCATAGATGTAACGGAATAAATGTAATTCATCTAGTTGGTCTCAATAAATATAATATTGTTGTTTAATTAACGTATTTAATATGCAACCACGCATATATAACACTCTCCTTTACGAAAATGTTGTTAGTTTGCTTAATTTTTTTTTAATATACATGTTATACGGATTGATAATTGGTTTCAGAAACCAAAATGTCTGATGCTAAGAAAAAACCCTCTGGAAGCCAATTTAAAAAGCGGAGATTGAACAAGCAAACACAGCTTCAAAAACAGTCAGGTGCCCTGCAGAACTTTTTGAAAGAGGGTAGTCTCAACGCTCCCACTACCGATCAACATTTAAACAACGCCCAGCACATGCACCTGGATACTGACTTTCCCGATATGAATCCCCCTTTGGACGCAAACGTCAGCATTGCTGAGCTAGTTAATTCACCTCAAACGAGTTTGTTGAGTAGTGATGCAGTTCCGTGCAGTTCCAAAATAAAAAACTGCAAGTTGTGCAGACCTCAGAAAAACATTTAGAAGAGACTACAGTCCCAATTATCTCTTCTGACCCAAGATTATGGCCCGAAATCATGCGCGAAGCAGATAGAGTTTTTGGTTCAGCGTGGCCCAGCTGCACCTTTGTATAATTTTGATTTTCCTTATGATGATCAACATAGAAGATTCTCACCAAAATATTACAAGAAAGCACTTAAAAATGGAGAACAAGTTTTAAGAGAATGGATGGTATATTCCTTATTTCAAAACGTCTTGTATTGTTTTCCATGTCGACTTTTTGCTGCCTCATCTAGCACTAGCGCTCTTGGCCATCGAGGATTTAAAGACTGGAAGCATTTAGGAGACTCTTTAGCACATCATGAAAATGGTAAAACGCATATTGATTGTTTAAAATCATGGCTTGAATTAAAGCAACGGTTGAAAATGGGTAAAACAATAGATGCAGTTTCTCAGAGGCTCATTGATTCTGAGATAAATCACTGGTCCGAAGTTCTTTTACGCATTATATCAGTCGTTAGAATGCTAGGTGAGAGATCTCTAGCTTTTCGAGGAACAACAGATAAACTCTATGAACACAATAATGGAAACTTTTTAAAGTTCGTTCAGTTATTGGCTGAGTTTGATCCAAAAATGGAGGAACACGTTCGCAGGGTTCTTAATAAAGAAGAAATCAAAGCTACATATCTAGGAAAAACTATACAAAATGAAATAATTGATTTGTTGCATGACAATATAAAGCGCCACATCATTGAACAAGTTCAAAAGGCCAAGTATTATTCTGTGATTCTCGACTGTACTCCCGATGCAAGTAAAGTCGAACAGATGACATTTATGGCAAGATATGTTTCCATAGAAGAATCAGAGTCTGAAGTTCAAGTGATAATCAATGAAAACTTTTTGGGTTTTCTACCCATTGAGAGATCAAAAGCTGCGGAATTATCGGAGGTTTTAGTAGAAGAGCTAGAGAAAAATAAGCTTAAAGTAGAGAACATGCGCGGTCAAGGGTACGACAATGGTTCCAATATGAGAGGAGAAAAATCGGGAGTACAAACAAGAATCAGAAATATAAACCCCAGAGCATTTTATGTTCCATGCAGCAGTCATTCGCTAAACTTGGTTGTAAACGATATGGCAAAATCCTCGTTTGAGGCTGCAAACTTCTTCAATATTGTTCAAAAGTTATATACATTTTTTGCTTCGTCAACTTTTCGTTGGGCAATATTACTTAAATATATTGATAGCTATACCCTAAAACCATTAAGTGATACGCGATGGGAAAGTCGAGTAGACTCATTAAAAGCTCTGCGATTTCAAACTGGACCAATTTACGATGCTTTGTACAGTATTTATGAAGATCCAGAAATCGATAATATGATTAGAGACGAGGCTAGCGGATTATTAAATAATTTGAAGCAGTTCAAATTTATATGCTCTATTGTGATTTGGTACAAAATTTTGAGTCGCATTAATCCCATCAGCAAACTTTTGCAAACCGTACATTTTGATATATCACAAGCTATTGATACGCTTAACAACTGTAAACTCTTCTTTGAAAATCTGAGATCAGATGAAGCTTTTGAAAGCATCATTTTAGAAGCAACCGAGCTTGCTTCAGAGGTGGGCGTGGAAGCTAATTTCAAGCCACCACACCACGTCATCGTATCAGAAACAAAACACGAAACGTTTTGTATGAGGGCCCGGATGAACCCGTTCAAGACCTCAAACAAAAATATAAAATAGAACTTTTCTTTCACACTGTAGATCAAGCAATAAATGCCTTGGAAACCAGATATAATTTGCTAAATACTCACAGTAATTATTTCAGCTTTTTGTATAATATTTTTGGTTTAAAAGACATGCGCAGAAATGAGCTACTGGCTTATTGCAAAGATTTGGAAGTAGTTTTAACTGATGGAAATTCAAGCGATCTTAACACCCTGGAACTGGCCGATGAAATAAGCATTGTTTCGTCATTATTAACAAAAAAGGAAACCCCCGTTGAAGTCCTCAAGTTTATCGCTACACTTAAACTTGCTTCAAACCTCAGTATAGCATTAAGAATCCTACTTACATTGCCAGTCACTGTGGCTTCAGGGGAAAGAAGCTTGCCAAAACTAAAAATAATAAAAAATTATCTCAGAACGATGCAGACGCAAAATTGTCTCAATGGATTGGCAATGATAGCTATAGAACACCAAATTAGTGACAAATTAGACTTGAAATCACTGGTTCGTGAGTTTGCCGAAAGAAAAGTTAGAAAAAAGGCATTCTAAATACTTTGGTTAGTTAGCATTCATTTATATTATAGGATATTAGTAAGCATTAGTTCATTTTGATTTTTGTTATTTTATTTTACCTTAGTGGTAAATTGCTTATCTGTTACATACCTGTTACCTAATGATCGAGTTTTCAATAAAACGTTTTTTTTAATTTAATTTTTTTCAACGTTTTCTTGACTTTATGTTATGGGAGCATGCGATTTACTTTAATAAACGGAGAGGGGGGCGCCAAATTCAAGTTTTGCCCGGAGCGCCAAAATGTCTAGGGCCGGCCCTGCGGTGCGACGCTTGTTTCGCCGCCTCGAACTCTAAAGCATGGGTTAATGCGTCATCCAACGTCTTCAGTCGAGCTAACCGGAGAGTCTGCTGTGTTTCGCTGTCTCGGAGGCCGTCTACAAAGGTTTGAATAGCCAACTGCTCCAAGAAGCCTGGTATACTTGTTGAAGATGAGCATCTCCATATCTCATTTCTAAGCGTGAAATTAAAAGTTCGTAGCTGTAGCTGTAGCTGCGGCTTTAAACTGCTTGTAGTAGGTTGACCATGGAACTTTACCATCAAAATTCGGAGGTACAACTTTAAGCTTGTGAGTGGTTTCTTCCCTATGGTTCATTATTAAATCTTCACTCGTGACGCTTCCTTCGCCGTGACAATTCATTAGATTTATTCTTTCTTCAAGCAGTTTCATTCTGTCTTCTAGTTTGTCCTCTATTGCTTCCATTTTCTTATTCATAGATTCGCAAATTTCTTCTTTTAAATTTAACATATCTGTTTGGGTTTCCTCTTGCACAATTTTGATTTGATTTCCTACACTAACTTGTATTTGTTCCTCAATAGTCTTTATTTGATTTTCCATGCTCGCTCGTATTTCTTCTTTTAAACGTCTAGAATTTTCTTCCATTTTTCTAGAGTTATCTTCCATTTTCTGCGAATTTTCGGACAGTTTTTCTTGGATATTTTTATTCATCGATTCGAGAATTTCAAATATTTTTGAATCCATTTTAACTGCTTGCAAACGCGTCACCGGCATAAATTTAATATAACACTAATATAAAGTTTAAATACACTACTTTTTAAAATGCAGTTTTTGTATAACACAAAATCTTAATAACGATCCACTTGTTAATATTAAACCACTAGTGTACGGAAACGAATTTAGTTAATATCGCGATCACGCACTTGCTAAAAGAAAAAGTTTAATAAACACTATTTTATACTTTATAAATAAACAACAAATAACAGTTATTTATGCAATCAATGTTCTTATTACGGGAGCGATATTAGATTACTTAATGGTATTTACACTAATAAAAATCGCAAACGATATCCCACACTGACGCCACTGTTACGAATTTTATTATTAAAACTAATTTCTTTAAACGATTAAAAATATCTTTTACTTATACTAGAAATATGTACACTTGTAAATTAACCGAACTAATGAAATCTAATAATATTTATTATAAACACTTACACTAATTAAGATAAGATAAAGTCCGCGGGTAGCCTCACACACATGTTTACACTAAAATCACGTACGAGATTATTCTCCGTATATTTATGTACACACACGTGCTAACGACTTATTTATCTCAACTTGAATAATCTTCTTAACACTGCTATATTCGCGTTACGGCAATAACTGACCTACGATTTCTCTCTTCGGTATTTATACACATTTGCAAATCCTTCTCGAGTGTTCCCTATCTTTCGGTATATCTTCTAGAACAACCTCTAGAAGGCTCTTGATTTTGCAAATAACTTCTCGAACGTTTCATGTTATCTATACCTGTTTCTTTATGGTTTTTTTAGCTTTATTATTTCATACATTTCTTCTTTTTGTGGTTGTCTCACTTGTGACTCCGTTTTCAATTTCCTCTCCGATCTCTATTTCGTCTACCTTATATACTTCGTTATTAATTACCAACTTATCGTATTTTAAATGAGCTTTATGTCCTTTACTTCTAGCTTCTTTTAAATGCGATACCAATCTCCTACTTTCTTCCATCCCTTCCTTAGAATAGTACTCATCAATCATTTTTAGCGCTTTAGTATTTTTTAAAATTTCCGTGGACTCTTTTATCAGTTTAACCATTATTGGCCTTGTTTTTCTTCATTATATTTCCCAATTCTGGTTACGTTGTCTACATTATTTTGTGTTTCTTTATAGTCTTCGTTCGTGCTGTCGATTATTCCCTTTATTACTATATTTTTATTTCTTAAATCTCTTTCTAAAATACTTATTCTCCTTTCTGGAGCCGCAATCTTTTCTACAAGTTTATTTTCCTTTTTAACATGCTTTAGTTTTCTCATGACGGCGTCCATTTTTGCATTTAATTTACTCATATTCCCTCCTATCTGTTTAAACATTTTTTCTATTTTCTCCATTTCTGCCATCTTTATTTTTATGCTCATAGTTTGTTTCGAAGTAGTAATACTATTCTCTAATTTATTATGGTGATTAGTTATTTCATATTATTGAAAATAATTTAGACCATTTATTTCCTAGTACCAATATAGCCATACGCATATTTTTTACTATGCCTGTTTCGGTAACGACCGCAGAAAGGTCATTTTCAAAATGAATGGGAATTAAAAATCATAGCAAAAAAACTAAAAAAAATCTTTTTATATTCTGTTAAATTTTGTGTTACTTAAACTTTCAATACAAGTTACTACAATAAATAGAAATTGTATAAAATTAAAGATGTATTTTTTACAGGTGGGGCGTATTGAAAGCTAGTGTCCGTTTTCTTAATAGTTTTCTGGATCAAACACGATATTTACCAAATAAAAGTAGAAATATTTAATCGCTATTAGTATTTCAACTTAAATCCTTCAAAATATAAAAACTTGTGAAATACGTCAGTAAAGAAATAATTAAAATATACAAATTGATTGTTTGCTTAACAATCAGCATGTGTTAAAACAGAATCAATTATTTAGTGTTCTAAATGAAAGGTTGTAAATTAATAACATCTGATTCTTTTAAGTTTTTTATTAACTTCAAAAATAAAGATAAAACCACTAAACCATATGAGCAATTATCTCCCATAATAATTAAAAACTCGTGTTAATTAAGTAGATGTTAGAATAAGTGTAATAAATAAAAATCCAATCTACTTTTGGTGTACATATAAAAAAAGAATTATTTATGAAGGCCGGTTGTATCCAGACCTGGTGCTTCCTTCTGTGCAAACCCGGCTAAAAGTTTCTTCACCTCGGCAATTGCTCTACCAGGATTTAATCCCTGAAACAACAATGTCAAGCTCTGTTTTATTAAAATTTAGTTCTTACTTTCGGGCATGTTCTAGTGCAATTCATGATGGTGTGACATCTAAAAGCTGAATAACTGTCTTTCAATCTGTCTAAGCGTTCTTCTGTGGCCGTATCTCTTGAGTCAATAATCCACCTATAAGCCTGTAAAACAGAGAATTTTTTTTAATTAATTTCGGTATATCAAAAAACTAAGCATAAGTTAGAAAATAACTACTATGAATGGAAGATTTCGTGGCAATAATCGGGAATAGAACATATTGGACGAAAAACTATCTAACAATTTCTGTTAGGGACACACTAAGTTAAATTTAAAAATCAAAAAACTAAACTATGAACTACACTCGATTCCCATGGTATGCAACCAACAAGACCTAGTGATTAAAGATCTCATGTATTTTATACACACCTGCATCAACACCGCTGGTCCTAAGTATTTATCACCATTCCACCAATAACTAGGACACGAAGTAGAACAACAAGCACATAAAATACATTCATATAAACCATCTAATTTATCACGATCGTCTGTACTTTGCAAATACTGTTGCACACCAGTTTCGATTTGATCACTAAAATTAAATCAATAATTACAACAGTCGATTAATTCAAACAGTAAATTACGTACTCACGCTGTAAATACGGCTTAATTGAAGTATACTGGTTATAAAAATGAGACATATCAGGAACCAAATCTTTAACAACGTACATATGAGGCAACGGATATATCTTCATAGTTTTGTTGACGTCGTCGTCAATTTTACTAAAATAAAATCAGTTATTTTAATGCCTAGGCATACGATTACACTTAATACGTAATACAAGCAAGGGAGTTGAGTCCGTTCATGTTCATAGCACACGAGCCACAAATACCTTCCCTACAAGACCGTCGAAAAGTTAAAGTAGGATCCACTTCATTTTTAATCTTAAATAGAGCATCTAATACCATAGGGCCACAGGTGTTTAGATCAACCGAATATTCTTTGACGTACGGTTTCTTTTCGGTTCCTTCGGGATCATAACGATAAATTGCAAACTTTTTTAGCTTTGGTGCCGAAAGAACAGCTGCTGTCTTGTGAAAGCTCCTTATCTAGAATTTGAAAAGGTGATCGATTATGTAAGGTGATTATTACGTTATTTACCTGCCCGAAGGTGTTCTTGCAGACTTTAAAAAGCTGTAACTCTTTTGCCATGGTTACTATTGCTTTATGACCACTTTTTTCTTAACTTCTGCTAATACATTTATATAAAATTTATTTAAAATTATTAGTTTACGATCGTCCTCCAGCTGACGATTAAATACGAGGGCGGTACATTAAGTAATTGACCAACTCTTTGCGGGAAATTTGAATGTTGAATTTGCATAAACTGACTGTGAAACATTCTTATTTCTATTGGTTCATCTAACATATTGAAATGCAATTAATTTGATTAGTATAATTGAATTCATGTTTATCGTACATAGTGGCAAACGTAATTATAACAGAAATATCAGAAACAAATCCTACTCAGTCAAACAAATCGCATTTTTTATTACATTACTTTTACGTTAGGAAAATTAATGTTACGTAAACAAATAAAATTACTGTGTGCGGTTTCAAAATACTTTTAATATAGAAACGTTGGCTAAAACAGCAAGCAAATCCACATTTCAACGACAATTTTTACAAATTATCTTTTAAAAAAAAACTGTCAAAAAACACCCTTCGAAAATGTTCTCTTGTCTTTATTAATCACACCTAGTCTTCCACAGCTACGTATTTTGACGTTTGTTAACATTTAACATTCTCCCACCTGAGACGTGAAAACATCAATTAAGGGTCTTACTAAAATTAAAGAGACTATATATCCAAAAACCAAACTATACACTGACAGTAAATACCAATAACAAGCATTATTAAACAATACAACAAATCAGTCTAAATATCTCTGATGAAGCTTAACTATCCGTCCACCACACGACGCTTTAACCCTTTAAAGGCCAAGAAGGCTTTTGTTAATTTTTTTTTAATATGTCCTAAGCTAGTTGCGCCGTACTAAGGCACATACTATTCTCAAAATTTCGAATTTGACTCCAATTTCTTTAAAATTGGAGGTACGTATTTGTACCTCAAAACGTTGTAGCACATAATAAAATAGATTTGCTATTTAGAACAATAAACAATGTTTGATAAATATCCTTTTATTGCAAGTAAAGGATGAAATACACAAAAATAAAATTTGAACACAAAAAAACATCAATACTATGAAAAAAATAACCTAATGAAACATTCGCGAAGTTTTTGTAAATTTTGAGAACGTTCCCGTACTTTTTATCCACGTCTAGAACGTTCACGACAGAATATAGAGGTTTCTAGAATGTTTGCATAAACGTATAAATACGGTACAGGTACAAACAAATCGTAGGTCAATTATTTCCCGTAATTCGAAGACGGCAGTGTTAAGAAGATTATTCAAGTCTAAATAAATAAGTCGTTAACGCGTGTGAGATAAATCTACGGTGTATAACCTTGTACGTGACTTTAGTGTAAACAAACAAGTGTTTGACTTTATCTTATCTTCGTGTAAGTGATAGTGTTATACATAAATTATAGTGTAAAGGCGGGTTGCACAAAGCAAATCAAAAATGTAGCAAGTGATTATTTCTGAAATCAATTGTTACATCACGAATAAACGTGGTTTCATTGGCTATGTAGCAATTGTTTTGAGAAATAATCAGTTGTTACATTTTTGATTTGCTTTGTGCAACCCGCCTTATGGTTTTTATTAAATTTCCTTAGATTTAATTAGTTCGGTTAGTTATAAATGTACGTGTACATATTTTTAGTAGTTTAAATAAATTAGTAATAATAATAAAATTTGTTACACTAAGTATTGTTTTTTATAACTACATATTTTTATGAAAAGGCACAAAGCACTCGAGGCGTAATACAATATTGCATTATTTACAAATAATGTTGAATCTTTGCTGTTGCTTAACCGCGCTGCAGTGGCAACATCGTCTTCGACTTCCTTTAACAGGAAAGTGTTTAACAACATCATTTAATCTAATGGAATTGTACACGGTACTTCTACCTTCAGGGTTTTTCCTTTTTTGCCACGACCAAATTGAGCCAGTGGAGCCATCTTTATTCTGCCTGAGTAAGACCCTATTAGCTCAGAAGCTAAAATAATTCTGAGTTTCAGTTGCGTCAATGGCTTGGTTTTTTTCGTGGATTGCTGGACTGTAGTTTTATAGAGAATGTAACTATTTACAGCGCAAGAATCAATGCAGTAGTATAAGACCCTTATCCACCAACGCCTGCTCTTCCAAGAAATGCTGTAGACCGAAAGTAATTGATCAAAATGATCTACCCCTCCCATGAATTTATTATAATCGGCAGTTGATTCTGGACAATCTACCAACTTCCTTGTTTCATCTGTTTGCGTTCTTAGTGCTTGTGTAATTTTTAGAGGGTTATGCATTGTACCGATTGTACATACAGGCTTCTTTTCACGATCCCTCCATTTTTAAATTTAAAACGTCTTCATCTATTACTCCATCCCAGTCTCCAGGTTTCAGCTGTTTATCCTCTTTCAAAATTTGGTTTGGAAAACACTTCCTTCTTTGTCGTGTAGTAGCGCAACAAAAAATCCTCTTTCGCAAAAGGTTTTTTGCTAAGGTAACAGACGAAAAGAAGTTGTCAAAAAATAAACAGTACCGTAGTCCTGCAAACGAGATAAATAATTGATTTACAACCCTCTCGCCGAGAGATTTACTTTTATCACCAGTTTCTTCTGCCCCTTCATAAATCGACATACCAAGGCAGTACCCTGTAACAGCACATGATACAACCCATACCTTGAAACCACGTTTTATTGGTTTCATAGACATGTACTGCTTCAGTGTACTACGTCTATTTGACCATTGATTCGTCTATTGAAAGATAGCTCGACGGATGGGAAAGTAACTTGAATCTTTTGGTTACATAGTTTAGAAAAGGTCGCACTTTATATAATTTATCGTAGTCAGTTTCTTCTTTCTTTGGCATGAGCGAATTATCGTTCAAATGTAGAAAAAGCGTGATCTTCAGAAACCGTTTCAAAGGCATAACGCTTTGAATTCGTGGGACATTGAAGTTGCAATCGCTACATCCAATATAACCTCATACTGGGCAATAAATGAAACTATTATTATTAGCATTGCAATGTATGCTTTCAACTTCTCTACATTAAAATTAAGTACCTGATTATTGTGAGAGGCATATAAGTTGCTAATATCAAATCGGGCGTATCTTGTAATTCCAAAAAACTGTTCGAATTGAACGCTTTGAAATTGTGGCGGCGACATTGATGATATTTTCTAGTCATATACCTCTTCATCAGAACTACTTGCTGAACTCTCGCTTTCAGTGTCACAAATTGTAGCATCGGGCACTAGGAACTGCATCATCACCGGTAACCAGAGGAACCGCGTTGAAGATATCCATATCGTCATCTTGACCGTCGAAGTCTGTCGAAGTTTCAGCAGATCTTTTACTTGCCACTCTAGAGAGAGGAATATTGTCATCAGCACCTTTGCTTCCTTCAGCATCAGAATTCATAGCCATATGATCGGTTATTGTACTCAATAAATACACGACATCTTTGAGATCGTCTAAATTGTAAAATTTGTTGCTGTCCATCTGAAAAATAGAGTAATCCACAACATAAACAACATAAACACAACTCAATAACAACAATTATGCCGTAGTACAAAAGATTTCATCAAAAACAGAAAAAGACGGAATGTTTGAAGTACACGCTCATTGGTAGGTACTTATATGTACCACTGTTATTTTTGATAAAAAATTAGCTAAGCTCGAAAATTTAGGAATAATATTATAAACTATATAGATCATTAGACATCTGTTGACAGTATAGATATAGTTTAGTGCAAGGATTCATTCCGGGTAACAAGTAAAAAATAAATTTCGCATACACTAAAATCAGATGAATTACCTATAACCTCAACTTCCATTTTTGTTGTTTTTTGTAGAAACGTTACGTTTATAAGGAAAATAGTGTGATGGGGTAAAAGAAAAACCCAAATACTATATTTTACATACTTTTTAGTCAATAGAAGACAGTAAAAGAAGACATAAATCACAAAACAGTTGCACAATCTTGGTATTAGCTCGTAAGATGTTATCTGGTACGTATATGTACCACACTTTACCGCGCGCTTTAAGTATTGCCAACATATAGCGCCAAGCATCCGTAGGATGCATATCTATCGTAAGAGCGATATTTAATGCTACCTTAATGGTTAGGTGAGCCGTAATCGCAAGTAGTAGAAATGTATACCACCGAACGTTAAAGGGTTAACGCGCACTTCACAAACACTATCGTCAACAACTCGCGCACTAACAGTATTCTCCTGCTGAGCAGAATCCTAAACTATTTCTTGCGCTTCATCGTCTGTCGATTCCCTATTAGGTGGTTTCACGCACTCCAAGGGATAAACTCGCTGTATAGGTCTGAGCGATTGATCTTTATCCGTTTGCACACGCACTAACCGAATTACATTGTTTCTACCAGGAAGCACTTCGATGATACGCCCTAATGGCAAATCTAAGTGTTTCGAGATATCATTACCAATTAACACAACGTCATCATAGTTTAAGGACGTTTGTACTTATAAAATTGTCTCAATTGCTCCAAATACTCGGCCCAAAACCGTCATCCGACAGAAACGTTGATGGTCTTGAATTAATAACCATCCTCCTCACCAGGGAGCCGAAGGAGGATTGAGCAATGGGAGTGAGTTTCTACACAATTCGGTGAGATGAGCAGTAACGCTTAATTGCTTGCCAATCAAGCTTTACAAAAGTGTTTTCTACTCTTACAAAATTAGTTCTATTGTCGGTATATTGGGTCTCTCCTACCATTTCAATCTGGAAAGATAATTCGGTGAACATCCGCGAGATGGTAGATCGGCGAGATTAATTACACCAGAGACGTACATCCAATCTTTTATCGATGTCAACTTTCGAATTTCATTAACTCTATTCCAAACAAAGGCAGCCCACTCTTCTTCATTTCTAATCCAGGTCAAATCGTAAAGTCACTCCAAAAATATCTTATCCAATTCTCGGTAAATCCACATCGAAGCGAATAATACACCCTTGCGGCGATTGCTGCTGCTAAAAGTTCTAGCCTAGGAATCGACAACTTCTTCAAAGGCGCTATACGAGACTTTGCTTGAATCAAATTAACATGGATGTTGTCCAGCATTTCTACTCGTAAATAAATAACACACGCTTAAGCGGCTTTGCTGGCATCGCAAAAACGTGTAAACTAACATCATTGGCTTCACCTTCAATTTTAAGTTGCAATTCTTTCGTCTGATGGATATGCAACTTTAACATCATCAAGGTATGAATACCTGACCTCAAGAAATTGTGCTCGAGTTTGATGCTGTCAGATGGCGCAAGTGTAGTTCATTTTCGGTCACTTTTGGTTTTGGTCACGTTCGGTGCGGTGTGTGTATTGGCGTTACAAGCAAAAGAATTGTAAAATCCAAAATCAATCTTTCGGGTGCGAGAGTCGGAGAAACCGCACAGATATATTTCTGTTCAGCACATATTGTAGCTTTTATAACGTACACGGTTAATTAACTCTTATGGCATACTGTGTTAATTAAGTCCTATGACGTCCTCTATTAATTAAGTCCTATGGCGTATTCGAAGAATTAAGTTGGCTACGACATGCTTTAGTAACTCAACTTTGCTGGTATATTCCCGCACGTAAGTGGAGTTGGTCTTATGGTGGCGGAGTTTCTAAATAGTTATTTACTTTCACATTATTTCAACGGTGAAAAAACCGGGGAACGAACGCTATATCGACCCTAACTCGATCGGTGCTGTTGAAGGTTTTTGGAATCACGTCTCGCTATAACAATTTAACTGTGTTCATCGATTATTGAAATGTTTAACTAAACAAATTAATTAATATACATATAAACGATTTTCATTAGCATGCGCGCTTATTAAAGTTTTATTTTTCGCTCCGTATATAAGATTAGTACTTAACTGTTATAAACTTCAATTTTATGTAAGATTGGAAGTACTCGTAGAAGTTGATGTGAGGTTACGTGGGATACATCCCAGATAATTATCCGGCTCGTAAACTTGACATCAAGGCCACAGGCGGATTATAATCAATCCATTACGCGAACATATCTAATTATTACTACCGTTAGTGAATTGAGGCAGTGTGATAAAAATACTTGCTTCCAGAGTCTACTTTAGACTTGTTTTGTTTTTTTTTGTTATTCGATTTGACTCCTGCCTTCTTTCTCTCTTCATAGGGTCGGTTTCGTAAGTAAACAAAGCTAGCCAAACCGTAAGCCACACATCTAAGATTGAAATTCTTGTTTTTCACCGCCCCAATTGGTACGTTACAATTTCAATACGGAAAATTGTCGGCAATTCAGTTTGCCATTTACCAAATGATTTTTCGGTTGGTTTTCGGAACAATCAACGAAATCGAACCAAGTTCACGCGCACAACACTCTAAATGATGGTTGATTGTAGCTCCAAGCAAAAAAGGACTACAATTAACTCCGAATACTGTTCTTTTGTGTCAAAATGTAAGTTCTTTACCATCTTCAGTTTGCCACAAAAATTGCAAACTATTGGCTTAACTTAATCCAATCTGCAAAAAACGCCATGCGAATGTACTAAATGACACCTAGCTTTTCCATTCTAAATTTTAACATAATTGACAGAATAAGTTCAATAAGGTTCAATTCCTTCTCCAGATACTGGTTTAAAGATGGATGAGCCCTTTCCCTCGGCGTAGCATCAAATACTAGTCGAACTTTTGTGGTACTATTTTCTTTAAAAACGGGCTTGTGCGGCAAATAATGCGCCATATTTTTTTTTCAACATCTGACACCAGCTCGATAATGTCTTCTTTTAACGAGTCAGCAAAAATCTTACAATACTCCAAAAGCATATCATTTTTTTAGTTTCTCTATGGTAGAATCAAGTCGTTTTTTGCTTAAAATATAATTAGACGGTAATGTTGGATGTCCTTCGATCCAAGGTAAGGAAACTTCGTAACGATCATCTTTTTTCACAGTTACCGTTTGATAAAAAAATTTACATACGGCTCTCTCTCTCTTTCTTCTTTGGATACTAAATCAGAAGGTGCTTCTATCCCCGATACATCCAATTTCTATAATTTTTCTACCGTCACAGTCATACTAGTACTAATGCCACTATTTATGCTTACTACTTTGCCCATAATGGTCCAACTTAACAATGTCTCTAAAACCACAAGACCATTTTTTAACTGATGACACCTGCTCGTGTACACCTGTTCAGCGCCGATCAATAATTCAATAGGACTTGAACAGTTCAAATCAGTCAGTTCAACACCTAACATGTTCAACTCATTTATCCAGGGACCCGTCTGAACTGGTGCAACGTCACTACAAATTCTGGTCCAATGCTTCAAAAGTACACGCATATTGACCATCAAAACTGAGTACCCTTATACCGTAACAACCATGCTGTTGATCAAAAGCGCTAGCGCCACCAAACAATGCATGAATGACCTTTACATTGTTTTTGGCAACATACTGAAGATGTTCAGCAACTTCGCGCAACAAGTAGGAATTTTGCGAAATCTGTTCTTCTTCTTAAATCTCTATCTTCAGAAAATTCATTCATCTGGAAAGTCTGCCCTTCATCGAAGAATCAGTTAAAGAATTAAAATCCGAGGACATCTGCCAAACACGTAATATTTTTTCTGATAGACAGGAAAAAAAAGTTATTCTTATTATGAGAGAAAGCTTATGTTACTGTAGACTTCATCTAAATATATTTCCTGAGCCACTGTAAGGCAGTCCTCGCGGTCTTAAAACTACAATAGAAACACTGTGAAAACACAGCAGAAGCACCGTGTAATCATGGTTAGTTCCAGGGTCATGGCAAGGGGCAATACTAGGATAAATGATGCCTGTCGTTGCTCTACTGAGCATTGTGTCAGTTAAACCTAACATATCTTTGCTGCTGTGGACATGTCTCACAAGCAATAACTGCTGAGAGGTCTTAGCTTAATTGACTGAACAAAGAAGAGACGACCTCGTTAAAAACCTAAGTTTAAAGTAGAGAAGACCAGGCCGACACTTGCCTGACTGGACCAGTCGTTACTGGTTCCATATTTAGAGCACCAGGCGAACCCCGTTGTATATATAAGGGCATTGCACATGGTTGTTTATATATCTTCCTTACTCGTGAGACTACTACTTGCAGGTGCTGAAGAAAGCTCCGCAAGAAAAAACTTCAGCAGCAAGAAAGGGCCAAGAAACCTGATACATCAGGAACGAAAACGCACCATAAAAAGTTGTCAAGGGACAAAACGCATCCGATCAGAAGGCAATACTCCAACCACAGCTACACGACCGCTACGGTCGTGTCTGATATTCGAATTTCTATTGGCGTCCTGCGCCGATTAGTCTACTAAAGATTGGCTGCTGCGGATCTTAGAAAAAGAAACCTGCTTAGGTGCAAAGCTTAACATTGTTGATGCTAAAGACGTTTCAATACCAGCTAGGGCCATAGTATATATTCCGGGACTCATCATGAAACCGAAAAAAGTACTAAAGCGCTTAAAGGTTTAAATTCTAAAGCTTCTAATAGAAACTTGTGGAGAATAAGAAGGAAGAACTGAAAAGACAACAACGTACTTTTCTTATGAGTGAAGGCTCATGAGAAAAAATACAGAGTTTTGACTACAGACTTTACCCTTCCCAAGTCTTATTCGGACGTCTGGGAGGAAAAAAGGAAGAGAGGGCAAAAGAGATGGAGATCGACGAAGTAGGGACGATTATCGAGCCAAGGATGTCGACATAAGCCAAGTGTCTTCACCGTCTTACAGAAAAGTTACACCAGTGCTAGGCAGCTTCGGCTGCCCTACAGAACTATGTAAAAATTTGTATTTGTTTACATTAAATAAAACAAACATTGGTAGCTTTAGTGTTGAGATCAGATTGTATTTCTCAATATTTACAAATTAATAGAATTTTCTGTAGGTAGGTACTCGTTATATATCGACTGCAACACTACAGCGTACTTTCATCACTTGACTATTCAAACTAAACAATACTTAGTCGCGAAAAACTTTATTTCAGACAAGTTTAAATAGTTTAACTTTTTTACAATTCATAGAGAACTTACACTGTCTATTGACAAAATTTTTAAAGAATTATCAAAAATGTACATGAGAAAAAAACCTGCCTCAAGTGCACATTCAGTGGTTTAACACGCGTGTTAAAATTTTATCGCCTAGGTACAGCATTTATTTAAATCTTACAATAACATATAAATTATAGTGATTATTTTATTATATTTTCTTTAGTGCATCGTGTTGTGTTTTAGTAAAATTAGTTATATTTATAATCGTGTAAAATAGTTCAAATAATATAAATTTTAAGTTCATAGTAATATTAATAGAAAACGATTAACTAACTTATGATGTGGTGACAACACTATCATAAAAGACCTAAAAACGTAATAGAAGACATGAACATAGAATCGAAAAAAAAATTAAAAATGAAGTTATTAAACAAAACCAAAATAATGTACATACACAAATACTTCAAAGAGGAATAGATAGCGCCATGTGGCTAGACTTGAGGTAAGTAGATAGAATCTCAAGATCGTAGATTGGAGAAGATTATGAACATAAAATTGAAGAGGAAGGTCATCTATGCGCTAGTACGATGATTTAAAAAAACGGCTGGATTGAAATGAATTCAACTAGTACAAGACCGTACACGCTGGAAAAAACCTGTATCCAAAAATAAATTTAAAGGGAACGCAAAATAAAGTAAAGAAGCCAAAATACAGTTACTATAAAAAAAGGGCATACGTTAATGTTTTTCAATATCACATCACATGAATAGGTTAATATTCTGATCGAAAAGATGTCTTAACCTTGACCAACTTTTATATCATCAAATTATAAATGTACAAAAAAACAAATAAAAAACATAATTTAGAATTGAAGCCAGATATTAGCATAAATAACTTGCACAAAAATGATTTAATATATTAACGCAAATTTAAATCACGTCAAAGGTATAAACAAATAAAAACAAATTGCAAATAAGCTTTCTTTATAAACAAAGAAACATCTGCACAAAGCCACTTTCAACTTTAATAATCTTCAAATTTAAATATATAATGGTTAATTATTATAGTTAAATTTACGATGTCTAAAATTACACATAAATGAAATTATAAAATAAAGAAAATACGACGAATCTAAATTAAATTTTAAGCAATTCTTTAAGACATGTTCATTTACTAATTTTAAATTTTAATTTAATTTGTGAAAAACATCGTTTATTAATTTCACATAAATTGATTTTGAAATGAAATGATTGAATCGACAACATTGAAATGACTGAATGTACCGCAAGTCGCACTCTTCTGGCTTTGCCGTTTTATTCCTAGCGTGCGCAACCACCTCTTAAAATATATCACGCGCATTTTCGTAGTTATTGTTCTTTCCGTCAAATGACTATGCGTACGTAATTTCGTGCATCTTTAATTGAATTTTATTTTAAATTGGATCATCTCACGTATTCTAAAATCATCACACACAATTAAACAGGAAAAGACTGTGGCCAATGGCGATGCAACGATGAGACGCATAAGAGTAGTTGGATTTATAAAAATTTACTTATTATTAACGATGTCAAAACAATGCGATTGAGATAGATTCAACTAAAGACCACAACGCAAACGTAACCATTTAAAAGCTGGATGATTACAATTAAAACTTTCTCGAAGAATAAATGGCATACGTGGTTATCAGGTGACGTTGCGTTCTAAGAAATTCGGCCTGGAAAAGCAGTTTACGTTGTTGATATACTACGTCAAGAATTCACGCGCAGGACGTTCCTTTCTTTGTGGAAAGCCAATCAACACGAAACTGAGTGTATAAGCAGCCACATCGGTTTTTTAAGGTTTACTCGTTTTGAAATTCTTCTGATTGCGAGGTTTTCCTGAAACCAGAACAACTCATAAATCTTATTAAGCGACATAGCTATTTCTATTGACTACCTTTACCGATTTTGCAATTTAACACGACCCGTTTGCTATTCCCAATAACTAATTAACATACCTGTAATAACATCATCACCCACCTTTCAGCAATTGATATCGATGAGATAATCAGCTAAGAAATAGAAGTGAATGATCACTGACACCTGTCCTAGAATCTGGTATCGTTTAGATACTGATTACCTGGGCAAGTGTCCTTCTATTAAGTACGATACGACTTCGTGCTTAATATTTGCTCCTTCGAGCCAGATCCACCCTGGATCCACCACCACCATCAACCATTAAGCACGTAAGGTGTTATCGTACTTAATAGTAGGACACCTGCCCAGGTAATCAGTATCTAAACGATACCAGATTCTAGGACAGGTGTTATTGATCAAACAACTTAACGTTGAATGATAGTGGTGGATCCGGCTTGAAGGACCATATATTAAGCACGAAGGTGATTGTACTTAATAGGTGGACACCTACCCAGGTAATCAGTATCTAAACGATACCAGATTCTAGAACAGGTGTCAGTGATTAAACAACTTAACGTTGAATGATAATGGTGGTGGATCCAGGGTGGATCCGGTTTGAAGGACCAAATATTAAGCACGTAAGGTGTTATCGTACTTCATAGTAAGACACCTGCCCAGGTAATCAGCATCTAAACGATACCAGATTCTAGGACAGGTGTAATTGATCAAACAAGTTAACGTTGAATGATAGTGGTGGATCCGGCTCGAAGGACCAAATATTAAGCACGAAAGGTGTTAGCGTACTTAACAGGTGGACACCTGTCCTAGAATCTGGTATCGTTAAGATACTGATTACCTGGGCAGGTGTCCACCTGTTAAGTACGCTAACATCTTTCGTGCTTAATATTTGTTAAATTGTGGAATCGGCTTGATTTTTGTTTCTGGTGCTGGATGGATCTGCTCGTTGATATGGTTTTTCTTGCCTTCATGAATATTTAAACCTCGGCCACATGAAAGAAGTTCCGCGCCATCTACTAGACGAAGGAAAATACTACATTCCACATCAACCAATTTTAAAAGAGTCAAGTACCACTACAAAACTAAGAGTAGTATTTGACGCATCATCCAAAGCATCCAACGGAGTGAGTCTCAACGAACTAATGTACACCGGACCAAGATTGCAACAAGAACTCTCCGACATACTACTACGGCGGAGAAAACATCAAATTGCATTCAGCGCCGATATTGAGAAAATGTACCGTCAAATTAAGATATCTGAAGAAGACCGAAGATTTCACTGGATCCTATGGAGGTTTGACCAATTCACACCAATACAAAAATTTTGCCTCACGACTGTCACGTATGGGACAACTTCTGCACAATTTTTTGCAATAAGAACTCTTCAGCAATTGGCTGAAGACGAAAAAGTATTATACCCAAAAGCATCTAAAGTCATCATGAAAGACTTTTATGTCGACGATGATTTGTCTGGAGCGGATAACATTGAAGAGGCCATTCAGCTACAATCTGAAATTACTAAACTGCTAAAATCAAGAGGATTCACATTACGCAAATGGTTCAGTAATAAGCCTCAATTACTAGAAGCGTTAACTGAAGACATGAAGGATCAAGCCTCATGGGAAATAAACGAAGACAAAACGCGGAAATCCTTAGGAATCCATTAGGCACTGATTGAAGACAATTTTTGTTTCAAAATAAGCACAACTGATCATCAGAGTGTTACAAAACGAATCATACTATCACAAATCGCTAAATTATTCGACCCATTGAGATGTATGGCTCCAGTGATAATAAAGGCCAAATTATTAATCCAAGAACTCTGGCTAGCAGATCTAGATTGGGACCAACCTGTTCCTGACTATATTAAAGCGAAGAGGATCAACTTCAACGACCAACTCAAATGTATAGAAGACATTAGGGTACCACGATGGATAAAGTACATCAATGGCATGGATATACAATTACATGGGTTCAGTGATGCCTCAGGAAGGGCATATGGCGCAGTAATATATGTTAGAACCATCAACGAAACAGGAGAAGTTACCACCACACTCCTAACAGCAAAATCTAAGGTTGCCCCAGCTAAATCAAAAACAACAATTCCAAAACTAGAGTTGTGTGCCGTTGTCTTACTTGCCAAATTAATGAAGAGGATCACCCACTGCCTTAGATATTCAGAAAACATCAGTCTGTGCATGGACCTACTCAATGACAACCTTAGCTTGGATCAAAGGAGAAGCATCCAGATGGAAAACATTTGTAGCCAATCGAGTCGCAGAAATAAACAATCTATTACCATATCAATGTTGGCAACACGTACCGTCAGAAGAAAACCCGGCGGATATGATATCCCGAGGAATGGACAATAGCAAGATAAAAAACTGTACGCTCTGGTGGAATGGTCCAAAATGGCTGCTAAACGAAGTCCAATGGCCCAAACAAGCGCAATCGTTCCAAACAAAAAAGGAATCAATCTCTGTCACAATATTGCTGTACATTCACTAGAAAATCCAATTATCACAAAATTTTCATTAATAACAAGACTGGTTCGAGTTATATCTTATTGCAGAAGATTTATCAACCACGCAAAATGTCCAAAACAAACTGGACGTCTGTTAGTTCAAGAATTGGATGCCACACTACTACAACTGGTCAAACAAACTCAACAAGAAACAATGCACAGAGAACTCAGGACACTGCAATTGAAAAATCCGCTTGAGAAAAATAGCAACATCATTAACTTGGATCCATTCATCGACAACAATGACATTATTCGAGTAGGGGGGAGATTAAGGAATTCTCCACTTTCATATGAACAAAAGCACCCAATTGTACTGCCATCCCACTGCCACCTGTCACAATTAATAGTCCAGGACGCTCATCTACAAACGCTACATGGACGAAATAAACGACCTAGCCCGCCAACAATAAGATTTGGGAAAAAGAATTATCCAACTTCTCAATAATGCCAAAAAAGACTCCCAGTCTAGGAAAACTGACGTCTACATATCCAGTCGCCAAGACCAAATATTAAGCACGTAAGGTGTTACCGTACTTAATAGTAGGACACCTGCCCAGGTAATCAGCATCTAAACGATACCAGATTCTAGGACAGGTGTTATTGATCAAACAAGTTAACGTTGAATGATAGTGGTGGATCCGGTTTGAAGGACCATATATTAAGCACGAAGGTGATTGTACTTAATAGGTGGACACCTACCCAGGTAATCAGTATCTAAACGATACCAGATTCTAAGACAGGTGTCAGTGATCATTCAACGTTAACTTGTTTGATCACTGACACCTGTCCTAGAATCTGGTATCGTTTAGATACTGATTACCTGGGCAAGTGTCCCTCTATTAAGTACGATACGACTTCGTGCTTAATAAAAAGTAAGAGCATTTGCTTATCTTGACGACATCATAGACAATGGTACTAGCATTGGTACCAGGTATGCCGTTCGAAGAACACTTAAATTATTTACATGAAGTGTTTTGACGATTATGAACCCGCGAGCTAAAACTTTAAGACGAACAAGTTAATTTCGACGTGGTATCCACCGAAGACTCACGTCGTCGACACGTTATGTCCCCACTACATGAACTTGAAAAAGTCTCTATTGGTAATGCACTGAGCGAAGAACCTGGCCTCGATCAATGGTACCATGTACGTTACCATGAGAGAAAAAGTAACAGAATACTCTTAGGAATTGTCAGAATACTACATCCGACAAGGGCTCTGTATAATTTCTCTATCAACCATTTAGACATTAACTCTGCGTTTCAAATCCAGAACGGACTTCAGCGATGGAGAAATGTCACAACACCCCAACCGCTAGTCATCTAAGCGTGGTCAAAACTAAACGGCAGGTTTTCCAAAATTGTTACTGGCATATTAAAGTGTTAAACCTACAACGCATATAAAGAAAGGGTTGGGATGCTTGCTGGAAGAATGCACTTTTTTTCGAACCATCAATCTTGGGACACTGTAAGTACTGACTTAATTAAACTATTACCGAGGCACTGCAACCACAACGAATAATGTAAAAAGCCTGAAACACGTAGTATAGACAATGAATCATAGTTTACCAGTCGTAGTTTTTAAAACAAATTGGGCGCTTTGGAAATACAATCCCCCTGACTCCTAAATCTTGGTAAACTCCGTAGAGCGGATAAACAAGGTTTTATATAGGCATTGACCAACAGGATTGAAACTAACATTTTTGCGGTAAATAGTCTGTAGGTCTACAGGATTTACGCCCGCAGTAGTCAATTTTGATAGAGAATTTACCGCGCTCTTGCACGCACTGGTTCTCGAACCGCTGATTCCGACGCCGCTCCCGTCAAACGTAAGCACGATCTTCTCTAGCACCCAAGGACGTGTAATACCATGTAGTTATAAATTTCCAGTAATCTATAGAAGCTAGAAGTGCATTCTAGTGAAGGATTTAGATCAAACTTTGATGTACGTATTTTTTCAGGATGGGTAATGACAATATATTAGAAAATCATTAAGCAGCAACTTTATAATACATGGCCAGCTAATAATTGATTAATAAATAAATTTTATAGTACAGATTACAGTTGTATAAAGAATCTAGTTCTTGGAATTATTAGAATCCACATGAAAACGGCATAATAATAAACGTCGTAATAAGTTTAAAACTATGTATACTTTAAAGTTGAAATTAAATTTAATTAGAAAACAATTGTCGTTAAGCAAAAACTAAATTTAACAAGAATCTGAGATTTGTAATCCGGTAATCAGTGTTGTGCATAGATAATTAAACTTTTATCTAGATGAGATAATAGATAATTTCCAATTTGTTTATCTAGATAATCTATAATTTACGTAGATAATACGATAGATGATTCTTTCAAATAAGTACAAACAGGTAATAATTAATTGTTACCATTTAATTATCATCATCAATACCAATCCATTGTTCATTAAATTAACTAATTAAAAAACTGAAAGACAAATTGAAAAAAAAAAATAAAAATCGAAAAAAAACATGATTGATTTAATGACCTACTATTGTAAAATATAAAACAAATTTCTTGATACAATCTAGTCCTTTCAAAATTTTCATTGCTAAGCAAAACTTGCACTATCAGAAATCAGAACTATAAAGTCTTTCAATTAGCGCCGAAATTGATATGTTTAATCAATAACTTTTTCACAAATGGTTCAGTTTCAAAAAGTAATTTGAGTTGTGTTTTTGTTTATATCTCATAGTGCATGTATTTACGCTCAAGGTCATGTGAGTCTAGTTTTTGTCAGCAGAAAAGCTGCAAAAATGCGAAACATCTACGGCGATTATTTATCAGGTTTTAGCGATCTGGACCGTATTACATTACCACAGACATTACAAACAATATTATGTTTGTAAATATAAAAATTGCAAAACAACAAATCTAAACAAAAAAATGTATGTTACTTTTAAAAAATCATCTAGATAATTTCATGATAGATAACCGAAAGATTATCTAAGATAATCATCTAGATAATGTTCAATACTTTTATCTAGATAAGGAAAAAGATGATCAAAAATTATCTAGATGAAGTATCTATATAATTTCATCTAGATAATGCACAACACTGCCGGTAATCATATCTATTGTTATTCGAGTTTTAAAAAATATTTCTTATATTGAAGTACCGTGTGTATTAATTTGCGCCATCTCGCATGCATGAAAAAAAGTTTATCCGCGATTCGAACCATTTTGAGTAAGAAATTGTAAAAGTATTTCCGTGAACAACGCAGGCAAATTTTTCACATTTTCTAGTTGGAAGTCGGTGGGTTGAGATGTTGGTGTGCGTTCAAAATAGAATTTCTGAAAATTATTTTGTTTTAGTGAGACATCCAAAAAAGAAACTGGAGAAATTAAGGATAACTACGTTTTTCTAGGACGGATTATCTGTTTTTACAGTACAGTGAGTATTTTTTCAAAGTTAAATCAAATTGCATGTGCTGTGACTAGAAGTATGTGACACGTCGACTGCCTTGTAGGCAACTTTATCGGCCCGGTTTATTTTGTAAATTTATTCATCGTTGACTCAAATAACAAAGAATGGTTTTTATTTGCCTAAATATAAGTGCATTGACTTATGTGATTGGAAGTGAAATTGGGATCAGTCCATATGCTCAAAGTTCATATTTGCCCTTTGCCACTGTTATCTTTGGTCATTTTGCAACGTTTACAATTTAAGCCAAATGTGCAATTTACTGGCTCGCTAATTAGATTTAAATTATAGTGTTGCTGTAACGACTTGGCGCGACAAAGGACAACTCAAAAATGCAGCAACCAGTGATTGAAGAGGGTGCGGTATATGAGCCTTCCATATGCAGCTACGATGATCTTTTTCCTGCACTACCAGAATCAACCCCGGCAGTTCAAAATGTTAACAACGCCATGGGACAGTGGAACAACCTTAAAATGCGAGTCAGCACAACTACGGTTACTCAAGTGTTTCGGTATGTTTACATGTTCTTAACCTACAATTCGTTCCATCAACAAACAAAATTTTTAGAGTACCGTTCGAAGAACGAAAACTCGATCATAGCGAAAGATTCGGGGAAGGCGAATCTATGTCTACGTGTCTTAATATCATGAAAGACACTGGTGCTCACATTGAAATATCATCTAGTAAAGATCAATCTTTAACGTTTCTTGTTACTGGAAAGCAAAACGAGGTTTTAGAAGCTCGTAGGAAAATTTTAATACATTTCCAAACTCAGGTATGTATCGATAATTATAAACAAATTATGCATTCCTTTGAAAAATCAAAAAGTCATTTGCACTTCAGCTTTCACTTTTACTGTGAACATTTGTGGAATTCAGTGGTTTAGTTTTTATTAAATATCAACATGTTCATTACATTGTTCTCTTTAAATTCCTTTCATTAATTTGTATTGTCAAAACTTTCACTTTTTTTAAATTTATGGATTGATTTATGTTATTTTATAGAAGGGTACAAATATGTGAACATGTTCTGTAAACCTTTATGGTTGAGATTTAAAGATTTATTTATTAATTTGAGAGTTTCACTGAATTAATCGATAAAGGTTTATAGTATCACAAACAAGTGCCTTTTTGTCGGTCTAGGATTCATCAGAACTGGGTTTCTAAGAGCAGATCTTTGACTTAAACAATTACACCTCTAACATCATAGTTTTTTTGAAACAAATCGATTACATTTTTTTTTACGATTTTCTGGAATTACTGACACTTTAGGTCGCTACTTAGAGCAACTAAAAAATCAATAACAATGCGTAATTTGGAGTTCTTAAAAATGAACTTGGTTGAAAAACCCACATAGGCAGATAGTATGTCGTAAAACTCCAATATTCTTGAGATTGTCCTTTCCAATTCGTTCAGTTTATAGGATGTTTGCGTTTTCAGGATGCATTTCTTCACAACTTTTCCCGCAGGATAAGGTCTTAAACTCGGCTTTTTGACTGTTTTTATTTTAGACACCGGGTCAGATCAGTTTAAAATTTTATTTAAAACTTTTAGTGAGTCAACGTGTGGTGACTTTTCAAGTAGTATTGTTTACTCAATCGGATTCTAGCGTGTTTTTGATGCCTCCTATGTCGATCCCTTCGCCCAATTAGCGGTCATCTTGAACTCACATCGAAGATTATATACATCATACAGCGGTCTTATCTTCTTTCCAGTGATAGTTTCTTTTGCGTTTTAAATATACAGTGTGTCCGAAAAGTATGAAATATATATTACAGGTCGATAAATATGCACTTTACACGAAAAAGTTGTAAATAAAAGTTGTTTATCACTTAGTTATCTACCACCTGGGAGATATCAATTTAAATTTTTGCTGTAAACAAAATCGCAACGAATAACATTTACATTTTTTTAAATGGCAAGGCACGTCTTTATTATACTCATTTGATAGAGTCTTTTTTTCTCTTTTCAACCATATGAAACTTGAATACCTTTACATCAAAAAATTTTCAAGAAAAACAAGAACATGTCTAACAAATTTATTTTACTGAGCAGTATTAATCAGGTACTTAATATGTAGCATTGAAACAATTGAATGCACTTTAGAACACTGTCACACTTTGCTATTTGTTAGTGCTTGAAATATGGCTCAATTATCTAAGAAACATAGAATTGAATTGAAATCTGGGATATGGAGATAGAAGAAGAACCCAAGACGAAGTATGTAATTTATTTAATAACTTGCATCCAGAATTAAACATTTCCCAGTCCACGGTAAGCAAAATTTGGCGGAAATTTCAAGAGACAGGTTCGGTGAAAGATGCGAGTAGAACTGGTAGACCTTTGTGATTAAGTAATGTGGAACGAGAAAATGTGTTCTTGTCTGTTGAGGAAAATCCACAAATTTCTGTTCGGCAAATTGCTAGAGACCATAATTTGAATAAATCGGCTGTACATGACGTTTTAAAAAAAGAAAAATTTCATCCTTATAAAGCTTGTGTAGTTCAAGAATTATTTGAAGACGATTTGGACAGAAGGCTGGAGTTTTGTGAAACAATAACAAACAAACTTGAACGAGATGCACATTTTCATAAAAATATCCTTTTACTGATGAGGCCACGTTTTGTTTAAACGGCACAATTAACAAACAAAACACACGTTACTGGTCTTCACAAAATCCTCACTGGTATCTAGAAGGACACACCCAATACCAGCAGAAAGTCAACGTCTGGGTAGGAATGATTGGAAGTCAAATTTTGGGGCCATATTTTTTGGAAGGTAGTTTAACGGCGAATATTTATCTCGATTTCTTAAGATTTGAGTTAGTTCCTGCTTTGGCCGAGTTATTTCCACATGAAGTAGATCCAGATATACCTCATAACAGAATATGGCTTCAACAAGACGGGACACCTCCACATTTTGGAATTAATGTTCGCCACTTTCTTAATAATACTTTTCAAAATACATGGATAGGCAGAAGAGGTACGATAGAATGGCCTGCTCGCTCGCCGGATTTAAGTCCACTAGATTTTTTTCTTTGGGGCTATATTAAAAGCAAAATTTATGTAAATTGACCTGATAATGTTGAAGATTTGAAAAATCGCATTAGAGTTGAGATAAGAGCTATAACTCGAGATATGATTTCAAAAGCAATTGATGGTTTTAAAAATCGAATTTACCACTGTCAAATTATGAATGGTTTACATTTTGAACATTTATTGTAAGTTTAGTTTAAATACATTTTTTTGTTATAACAATTTTATGTAAAGATATTTAAAGTTTAATATTTGCTATTGTGACAGTGCATTCAATTGTTTCAATACTACATATTACGTACCTGATTAATACTGCTCAGTAAAATAAATTTGTTAGACATGTCCTTGTTATTCTTGAAAATTTTTTGATGTAAAGGTATTCAAGTTTCATATGGTTGAAAAGAGAAAAAAAGACTCTATCAAATGAGTATAATAAAGACGTGCCTTGCCATGTAAAAAAATGTAAGTGTTATTCGTTGCGATTTTGTTTACAGCAAAAATTTAAATTGATATCTCCCAGGTGGTAGATAACTAAGTGATAAACAACTTTTATTTCCAACTTTTTCGTGTAAAGTGCATATTTATCGACCTGTATAATATATTCCATACTTTTCGGACACACTGTATAAGATGTTTCAAAATGTTTTCTTTACTTTGACTCTGTTTTGAAACGTATAGAATGATCTGCAACAGCATTTACATCTAAGGGAAAGAAACCTTTTGCCTTGATGCCGTTAATAATGGTAGGTTTTATCTTGGCTCGCTTCATAAGCTGTGATATTAACTTTTCTCTACACAATTGACATTTTAGATACAATCAATGCGTTTCGATTGCTTTAGAAACTGCCACATCTAATGGGGCGTAGCGTATGGGGCGTCGGTAAATGTCACAACGTCCACTCTTACTTTTGGTCATAACCATTGTCATAACGCACACGTTGGCCATAACGCCTATTTCTGCTTCTAGTTACAACGTCCACTTTGATTACAAGCCAGCTTTACTTGTTACAGTTATATTTTTGAATTTATAATGAAGTTACGAATCAGAACTGATTAACAAAATTTGATGACTAGAGATGTATCCAGATATCAAGAGTTAACTTTTGTTTTATTTTGCATTGGTGGTCACTAAAGTCAACCAACATCGGTGGGCGTTATCACCACCCAGAAGTTATAAGGGATTTTGTGACTAAGATGACCGATATGCCAATAGTCGAATTCACAAACACAGATTTTGAAGATTCCTTCGGATGCAGGATCAGATCATTTCTGAGTAAAAGACTAATACAGTCTCACTCATGTTAAAAATTCTTTTTGATGAGTTTAATAAAATCGAATGTTCTCCTTCTAAGACCTTAAAACCAATGGTTTTTTAGTGTTAGGGCTACAGTTTTTGTTTACATTTCATTGTATTCCAGAATACATAGGGACTAATAGAACCATTTTTTTGGAAGGTCAGGTTATTAAATACATTTATTTCGTCTACTACGCGACAGTTGTTTTTTTACTTCCACTTTTTTAGTTTTTTTTCTATACAATTTATTCTATCCTTATCAACTGGTCATTTTACTTCTCGTTTTTGATTAAATTGTTTACTTAGAACCAATGATTCTCGGTTCCTTCAACTCTCGAATGAATTCTCTCGTTCACCGTTGATTTCGTTTTTAGTTGTTCATGATGTTAATCATTTGGCAAAACTGGTTTTCCTTCTTTCGTATTTATGTAGGAACGGAAAATATATGAGCATGATAACTTTGAACGTTTGTTAAATATTCGATTAGTATCGAATTAATCTCATTGGAAACGTGTTTAAGTTTTATTGTTAAAAAAATTGAATACGACACAATAACGAGAACTTTGTATACAACTTGTATATTTACAAAAGATAAATGATTTATACTCTTGTCGGAATGCTAGATTACTATAATAGTAACCTTGGTCGGAATGCAGAGGGATGTAATGTAATCAAATTTGTAAAAAATAATATACAAACCATAATAGCACGTGTCTGTATATTTGCGAGAGATTACTTCCTAATCCATTACATTGCTACATTACAACGAAGATAATGTAGTAAATCTCGTTTATCTTTCGTAAATATACAACGTATTTGTTGATTTGATCTTGCAAATGTAAATATTTTGACTCGTCCGAATGGAATTAATTTAATTGGTAGTTCAAATTTGGTAGCGTATTGTATTATCACTAGACATGTAAGGAAAAATTTAACAGGGGAAAAAATAACTGACAATTATCATTTAAATGAATAATTACGCGGAATTCAGCACGTATTTTGGGTTTATTTTATCGGGACTTGTATTACCACAGTAACCTTGTCATCAAAAGCGGGGTAGTAGGTTTCTTTGTTTATATTGTAAGTGATAGTACTGAGATACTAAATCCAATTTTTCGACCTCGGCGAAATTTTGGCTCACCACCAAAAAGTGTAAAAATTGCCGGAAATTTGCACTTTTTTACGTTTGGCTAATTTTGACTCTGAAGCAACACTTTTTGATAAAAAAGTTTGGTCAAATTTGACTCCTGAAGGAGCACTTTTTTATAAAGAACAACTATAATCATTACATACATGAAATTTTCTACAATTTAAAATAAAATTGGTTACAATAGGCCTAAGAATATTTGAGATATGGCTCTTCAAAGTTCGTCAAATTTTCCATCAATGCTGGTTTTTAAGTTTTAAGCTATATTGGCTTCAAACCATCAATAATATTTCTCAAAAAGTTCAATAATATTTAAGTTTATGCAATGAAACGTTTGTTATTGTCCAAACACTAAAAAATGCGGATCACTTCTTTTATGCCAAGTGTGCGCATCTGTATTTGTAGGATATGTTGAAATTAAGAAACAAGATGGATTCCTGTAAGTATCGGCTGTTTACCACCAACGGGTTCCTCACCGTTAGGCGTTTTGAAAAGTTTTTGTCGGTTGTTTGGATAGATATAACTGTAGAGGAGGTACTCATGTGTTCAATGAAAAGCTACGGGGGTTTGACTCGGGGTCGTTGTATAACTAACACCGTGCTCACCCAATGCACAGGAGGAATGATATATCTGCCGAAGTTGAGAATTTCTGCAATGTTAATACACATACAACTGAGCAGCATGTAAAAATTGTTTACTTAGAACCGACTGTTTCTCGGTTCCTTCAACTATAGAGTCAATTTTCTCGTTCACCGTTGATTTAGTTTTCAGTTGTTCATGATGTTAATAATTTGGCAAAACTCGCTTTCCTTGTTTCATCTTTGTGTAGGAACGGAAAATATATGAGCATGAGAACTGGGAACGTTTGTTAAATAAATCGATTAGTATCGAATTAACCTCATTTCATTTTGTTGGAAACGTGTTTAAGTTTTTATTCTTAAAAAAATTCAATACGGCACGATAACGAGAACTTTGTATACTTACAAAAGATAAATGATTTATACTCTTGTCGGAATGCTACATTACTATAATAGTAACCTTGGTCGGAATACAGAGGGATGTAATGTAATCAAATTTGTAAAAAATGATATACAAACCATAATAGCACGAGTCTGTATATTTGCGAGAGATTACTTCCTAATCATTACATTGCTACATTACAACGAATATAATGTAGTAAATCTCGTTTATCTTTCGTAAATATACAACGTATTTGTTGATTTGATCTTGCAAATGTAAATATTTTGACTCGTCCGAATGGAATTAATTTAATTGGTAGTTCAAATTTGGTAGCGTATTGTATTATCACTAGACATGTAAGGAAAAATTTAACAGGGAAAAAAATAACTGACAATTATGATTTAAATGAATAATTACGCGGAATTCAGGACGTATTTTGGGTTGATTTTTTCGGGACTTGTATTACCACAGTAGTAACCTTGTCATCAAAAACGGAGTAGTAGGTTTCTTTTTTATACTGTAAGTGATAGTACTGAGATACCAAATCCAATTTTTCGACGGCGATCTTTTGGCTCACCACCAAAAAGTATAAGAATTGCCGGAACTTTTTTAAGTTTGGCTAATTTTGACTTTGAAGCAGCACTTTTTGATAAAGAAGTTTGCTCAAATTTGACTCCTGAAGGAGTGTAAAGAACAACTATAATCATTTTAAAAGTACATTAAATTTTCTACAATTAAAAATCCAATTGGTTACAATAGGTTTAAGTATATCTGAGATATGGGTCTTCAAAGTTCGTCAAAATTTCCAGCAATGCTGGTTTTTAAGTTTTTTGTTATATTAGCTTCAAACCATCAATAATATTTCTCAAAAAGTTCAATATGTTTAAATTTATGCAATGAAACGTTTGTTATTGTAGGATATGTTAGAATTAAGAAACAAGATAGATTTCCGTGAGTACCGGCTATTTACCACCAACGGGTTCTTTGTCGTTAGGCGTTTTGAAAAGTTTTTGTCGGGTGTTTGGACAGACATGACTATAAAGCAGGTACTCAAAGCTACGGAGGTTTGAGTCGGGGTCGTGGTATAAGTAACACCTTGCTCACCCAATGCACAGCAGAAATGATATATCTGCAAAATATATGTACAAAGGTTGAGGATTTCTGCAATGTTAATACACATACAACTGAGGAGCATGTAGAAATGAGACCTTCATGAATCACTCCAGATGAAACGGATACAGAGCAGCTGTGTGACTGGTTACTGCATCACTTTCCATTACCTAATACGGATGTTATCATGTTCTTAAGCAGTTAAATTGTTGGAGCCGAAGGGGTCAACTGTCACATAGCTAGAAATATTGGCAATAAAACGATGTTACGAGGTGTAGGAGGAAACTACGAAAATGTCAAATTCAAAAGGAAGTATCTGTTGATGTTAATACTGTGACTGTTGGTAAGAGACAGGTGACCATTGATCCTCTCACACTGTTTCACAGGCTATGCGTTCTGATGAACTGAAGAACTTCACACATAATGTTTAGCATTTCCCTTGTCTTTATTAATTCAAAATGGAATGAGGAAGGGTACAGAATCCACTTTCTATGCTACATTTACGCCTGTCGACATTGTTGAGATATAATTATTATTAAATATTATGGTGCGATTCATCTACCTGCAGCGTTGGAAACCAAAAACACTCAGATTGTTCAGTCTGAAGATGCTGATAGGCTGATTGTCACTACAGTTATTGCAAAGGCTTTTAATTTTGAAGCAGTAGTCATTGTAGGTGAGAACATAGATTCACTGGTAATCCTCAATGGCCTCACGTGTACCATACACAGTATCATCTACTTTCAGAAGAATGAAAGAGGTAAAACACCAGATGGATACTCCCAAACTCGATGACCTACAAGATGGCGATGAGGTAGATGGAATGCTGGTACATATTAACAATCCTCCAGATAACGAAATTGATTGGGCTGAAAAAATACAGGAGAACATGGACACGAAATCTGAAGAGTATCTTGAACATAGACTTTCTAGGAGGTTTAATCAAGTTTAAAATTGTTTTATCTGTTACCTTTTCATATTTTCTAGAAATTCCTCTTGACAATATGAACCTTTACCTAGAGATTTTTTTTCATTATAAAAAAATTGTTTTTGAATAAAACTATAAATTTTTTTATTGTAATGAATCAATTCTATTCTATTCTTATTTTTAAAATTTGACCTAATTGTATAGCTTAAAACTTGAAAACTATTAATAGAGGATTTGACAAACTTTGAAGAGTTATACCTCGGACATTCTTAGGACTTTTATAACCGTTTTGGTCAAAAAGTTTAATTTTTAAAATGATTATATTTTTTGTTTAAAAAGCTCCATTAGGGTTCAAAGTTAAAAAAAGTTAAAAATACAGTCGGACCTCCATTCAATGAACTCCTATATAGTGATGTTCAAAATTCCCTTCAAAAACATTATTATATAGAAACTTCATTGTATAGAATTTATACTTAAAATATAAAACACAAATTTAAACGTACATAAGAAATACATATTAATTATAAACACTTTCGTTTTGCCATTTTTAACCAACTTTACACTTAAACAACTTGAAACGAAAAAATTGCAAATGAAACGTGTTCAATAACATGACAATGCATTTTAAAACTCGAAGAAAATCCTATAATCCTCTAAACAATTCATGCATTTATGTCGTTTACAAATATACAGAATTTTTAGTTCCATTATTAATAGCCTTTCTGTATTGTAAATTAAAAAGTCTTATAATCCGCTTATCCGTTTAACAATGCGGTATTGTAAAGGTAAAGTAAATTGTACGTGATTCCAAGAAAACTTTAAGTAGTTGGGTAACATTTTCTTTAAAAAAGATCATAATATAGAATTTGAACATCATATTTTAGAGGTGTTTTTACACGCATTTTAACCCGAAGGTCAATATCCTAAAGAAAACGTCACTAAATAGAAAAAATCATTAAATAGGAGTTCATTGAATGGAGGTCCGACTGTAGTTATGTTTTCTTTAGGATATTGACCTTCGGGTTAAAATGCGTGTAAAAACACCTATAAAATATGATGTGATCTTTTTCAAATGAAATGTTACCCAACTACTTAAAGTTTTCTTGGAATCACGTACAATTTACTTTACCTTTACAATACCGCATTGTTAAACGGATAAGCGGATTATAAGACTTCTTAATTTACAATACAGAAAGGCTTTTAATAATGGTACTAAAAATTCTGTACATTTGTAAATGACATAAATGCATGAATTGTTTAGAGGATTATAGGATTTTCTTCGAGTTTCGAAATGCATGGTCATGTTATTGAACACGTTTCATTTGCAGTTATTTCGTTTCAAGTTGTTTAAGTGTAAAGTTGGTTAAAAATGACAAAACGAAAGTGTTTGAGTTTTGAGGAGAAATTGAAAGTGCTGGAAGATGTAAAAAATGGTGTTAAACAAAAAGACGTTGCTGTAAAATTTGGAATCGCTGCCAACACTGTGTCGACTATTGTGAAAAATCGTGAAAAAGTGCTAAAGCAGGGAAAGGAAATTGACTCTAGAAGGAAAAGAATTAAGTTGTGTACATATGAAGACTTGGACGAGGCAATGTTAAAATGGATACAGGTGGTTCGTGACAAAAATGTTCCTATTTCTGGATCCTTAATAAAAGAGAAAGCGTTGTTTTACGCACAAGCTCTGGGCCACGTAGATTTTCAAGCGAGTAATGGATGGTTGGACAAGTTTAAGCAACGACATAAAATTGTCGAAAAAGTTATTAGCGGTGAAAGTGCTACTGTAAGTTAGAAAAAGTTTTGAATAAATTTGATCCCAAAGACATTTCTAACGCCGATGAAACTGGTTTATTTTTTAAGTATAAATTCTATACAATGAAGTTTCTATATAATGATGTTTTTGAAGGGAATTTTTAACATCACATTTTTTGGCAGTAACTATTAGGCCTATAATAACCATCATGGTCTTAAATTGCAGTGAATTTAATGTAATTTCAAAATGATTAGAGTTGTTCTTTATGGAAAAGTGCTGATTTAGGGTCAAAATTGGCTAAACGTAAAAAAGTGCAAAATTCCGGCGATTTTTACGCGTTTTGGCGGTGATCGTCGACGTCGAAAAATTGGATTTGGCTTTTCGGTACTGTTACATACAATATTTTAAAAAAACCTACCCTATTATATTTCATGTGAGGTAAAATGTATCAGGTTACTGGGCTAAATAGGTTTTAACTGTTTTTTTTTTGTGAAAAAGCTTTACTTGAAAACATTTGTAAATAAACGTGTCATTGAAAGTAGCGACAAGTTTTCCTCACCTTTTCGGCAGTTCATTTCTTGAGATTATTCACCAATTCTTGCATTTGAATCGTTCCTAACGCTTTTAAAGGATTGGCAACTGTGTGAACAACTAATGATTTTTAAAATTTGACAAGAGGCTTTAAAGTGTCTTGGTGAGCCCGAGCGTTCTTTGTCTTCAACATCAAAATTATTATTTCTAAAGCGTTAAAACTAATCTCTGCAAGTTGTTTTCAACCGCTATGGCTATGGTTTGTCATAAGTCTCCATACGAATTCTATATGCTTTATCTGTACATTAAAAAAATTAATGCAGAAACATTTCTGACAAAACTCTTTGGCACGAAATTCGACATGTTTAACGTTATGAAAAACTTGGCGGAATAAGGTATACTGTCATTGCCCGGTGTAAAAAGGCTAAAATAACTATCTGAAAACAGCAACAACTTATTCAAGTCACCGACAATTCTAACAGTATAATAGCGCGTTGTAAGACTTTAAACCAAATGTTTACTTTAAAACGTTTCGGGACTCGTTCCTCAAAAAGAACGGAAGAATTGATTCACTTTAGTGCACGAATCGATTTAGACTCGTTCACTAAAAAAACGACTTTATTTATCGATACTTTGTAATTTAAACCAATTCGAAATGGAAATTGTGTTAAAGACGACTCTATTTTATTTACAGGCTAGTAAACAAGTATCTATACCTAAAGAACACCACCGATGGATCTTAGGAAAAAAGGGCGAAAGACTTAAGGAACTGGAAAAAATCACCGCAACAAAAATTAGTGTACCTTCCATGAACGATAACTCAGACATAATTACAATAACTGGAACAAAAGAAGGAATCGAAAAAGCCGAACATCAAATTCGAATTACGTCCGATGAACAATCGAAGAAAGCTTTCGAAAGAATATCGGTTCCTAAAATGTATCATCCGTTCATTGTTGGAGCTTACAACGAAAATTTAACTGCGATGATTGCTGAAACTGGTGCTAGAATAAACGTTCCACCGCCTTCAGTTATGCAAGATGAAATTATAATCGCTGGCGAAAAAGATGGTGTCTTAGCAGCTAAAGCGAAGATCGAAGCCATTTATAAAGAAATGGAGAAACGATGCACTACTGTGTCTGTTGAAGTTCCTAAATCTCAACACAAATACGTTATTGGTCCGAGGGGGTCTACCATTGCCGAAATCTTGCAACAAACTGGGATTAGCGTCGAAATGCCACCATCCGATTCTTCCACGGGAACTATTACGCTTAGAGGTCCGCACGATAAATTAGGCATTGGTTAGTTACAATTTCTATTAATTCTACTCGTATTAACAAAACCTTTGTAGCTTTAAGTAAAGTATGCGAAAAAGCAAATTCAGTCTGCACAACGGATGTTGAAGCGCCATCCTGGATTCACAAATATATTATAGGTAGAAAAGGTGCCAATATTAAAGAAATCACTCAAAATATGCCCAAAGTACACATCGAGTTTACCGAAAAAGAAAATAAAATCAAGATCGAGGGTCCGCCCGAAGAAGTCGAAAAGGCTAAAGAACAAATTGAAATAAAAGTTAAAGAATTAATTTCTAGATTAATATTTGAAGAAATTACTGTAGACCCAAGGTTCTACAAACATATTATTGGTAAAAGTGGTGCCAACGGTAAGGATTTTTTTTTAATTATAATTTTTTTAATAATTCTTTTTAGTTAATCGCTTAAAAGAAGAAACTGGGGTACAGATTAACATCGACGAAAGCGGTTTAATTCGTTTGGAGGGTGAAAGGCAAGAAGTACATAAAGTACGACAAGAATTGGAAGAAATGGTGTTTAAACTCGAAAATGAAAAAGAAAAAGATATTATTATCGATCAACGTCATTACAAAAACATTATTGGTAACAAAGGTGAAAAAATTAGAGAAATTCGCGAGCAATACAATCAAGTGCAAATTAACTTCCCCGGCCCGTCGGATAAGCGCGATGTTGTTAAGATTCGTGGTCCAAAAGAAGATGTCGATAGATGCCACAAGCACCTCGTGAAACTGGTTAAGGATTTATGTGAGTCTTCGTATCAAGTTGATGTGCCAATATTCAAGAAATTCCACAAGTTTATAATCGGCAAAGACGGTTCCAATATTCGGAAAATTCGCGAGGAAACCCAAACTAGAATCGATTTACCTGCTGAAGGCGATAAAAACGATGTTATTACAATCATCGGAAAGAAAGAGAACGTAGAAGAAGCACGAGAGAAGATTCGTAAGATTCAGGATGAATTAGAAAATATTGTTACGGATGAAATTACTATACCTCCACAATTTTATAATTCCATTATTGGAGCTGGAGGCAAATTAATTCGATCTATTATGGAAGATTGCGGCGGAGTTGCGATTAAGTTTCCAAATCCCGAAAGCAAAAGCGACAAAGTTAGTATTCGTGGTCCTAAAGAGGATGTTGAACGTGCCAAACAGCAGTTATCAGAATTGACGAACGAAAGGCAGTTATCTAGTTTTACAGCAGAGGTACGTGCCAAAGCTCAACACCATAAATTTTTAATTGGTAAAAATGGAGCTAAAATTAAGAAGATAAGAGATTCTACTGGAGCTAGGATTGTCTTTCCGAATAATTCTGACGAAGATAGGGAACTGATCACTATCATTGGTAAAAAAGATGCCGTGCAACAAGCCAAAGCGTATTTGGAAGATGAAATTAAAGAAATTGTAAGTTTTTAGTTATTAACGATAATTTTACTATTGGAATCATTTTTTGTAGGATAACATCATCGAAAGCGAAATGACTGTTGATCCCCGCCATCACAAGCACTTTGTTGCGAGACGTGGCGAAGTTCTTCATCGTATTAGTGACGAATGTGGGGGCGTTATGATTTCATTTCCACGATCGGGTGTGCAAAGTGATAAAGTGGTGCTTAAAGGATCGAAAGACTGCATCGAAGCGACTAAAACTCGTATTCAAGAGATTATAAATGACTTAGAATCGATGGTTACGATTGAATGTATAATTCCGCAAAAGCATCATCGTACAGTCATGGGCGCTAAAGGTCATAAAGTCCAAGGAATCACGGCAGAATTTGATGTCCAAATCAAATTTCCAGATAGAGACAATTTTGGTTGGTGTTATATTAACAATTAATAAATTACTTTTAATACATTTATTTGCAGATGTGTATTACAATCACGATGGGCAAGTAAATGGTGATATAGTTTCAGAACCGATTCGTTTATGCGATGTAATTCGCATAACTGGAAAAGATCAAAATTGCCAGAAGGCTAAGCAAGCCCTTTTAGATTTGGTTCCGATAACCATTGACGTGAATGTTCCGTTTGATTTGCATCGTTCTATTATTGGTCAAAAAGGACAAGACGTTAAAAGACTTATGGAAATGTTCGACGTACACATCGTCCTATCTCCTCCCGAAGAAAAACAAGACGTAATCAAAATTACAGGAACACCCGCAAATGTACAAAATGCTAAAACGGCTGTGGAAGAACGAGTTGTTGAATTGGAAAAAGAACGCAAGGACCGCGAATTGCGATCGTTCGCCATCGACATTGAAGTAAATCCAGAATATCATCCCAAGATAATTGGTAAAAAGGGGGCCGTTATTTCCAAGATCAGAGCTAATAACGATGTGCAAATTACGTTCCCTAAGAGAGGTAATTAGAAATCTATTTAAAAGAGTGAAACTATTTGTATGAAATTTTAGGTGATTCCGACGAACACAGAATCATCATTACGGGATACGAGCAGAATGTATATAAGGCTAAAGAAGAGATCATGAAGATTGTTAACGAATTAAACGATATGGTTAGGGAAGAACTTTTCATTGATGCTAAAGTTCATTCTCGCTTAATTGGTGCAAGGGGTCGAAACATTCGCAAAATTATGGACGATTTTAAAGTAGACATCAAGTTTCCTAGGAGTGAAGATCCAGATCCAAATCTCGTTATCATTACTGGTGCCGACGATAATGTTTTCGAAGCTAAAGATCATCTCCTAATGCTCGAAGAAGAATACGTAAGTTGCATTTTATTTTCCGTTTTGATAAATAATTGTAGTGATGGAGAATAAGTAACTATTCGTTACTTGAGTACTCGTTACTCGCTAGGATCCGAAGTAACGATTACTCGAAAAGCAAAGTATTCGTTACATAGTTACATTCGTACCATTCGATTACAGTATTCACATCTGCAAAATCGGTTCCAGTACCCGTTTGTACTCAGTACACATAGTACATCATTACTCGTTTTATGAATTGTAGTTGTAGGGACAATATTGAATACAGAGGGCATAAACGACGCAGAACCTTAACTTTTTAAACACATTATTATACGTATAATAGTGATCTCTGTTCTTACCTTAGATTTCTTAAATTAAATAACCAAAATTATCAACGTTTTCAGGTATAAGTGTACTTATTCGTATTCATACATATACAAATGTTAATTTTGTTATTTTCTGGATAACATCTTTTTCAAAATTTAGCAAAAAACAAAATTGATTATTATCAAAAATTTATAATTTTATACTTTGGAATATTTTTTGAAGCTTTTACATTATATATTGTGCGTATTTCCATTTCAAAAATTAATATTAAAAACGTTAATAAATACTAACAATCCAAAGTACATATGTTCTGTTTTGTATTTAAGTTGATGTGTTAAGTGATAAGTTTCTCCGATATCAGCTACTGTCAAAAATGTTTACATAAATTAGAATTTTACAACACGTTCTAGTCATTTATGCACATACGTCTAAGGTAATCAAATCCCTCTCGCGGAACGATTCAAGGAATTATATTCCGGTACCCGTATTTATTACCACAAAAACATACAGTTGTCAAAGTAATCATAGTATTCAAAGTAATCAAAGTAACAAATTAAAGTAACGAATACAAAAAGTATAAGTAACGAATAGTAACGATTACTCAAAAGTAACGAAATTCACCATCACTAAATAATTGTATCCATATTACAAAAAAATCAAATTTATGAATTTAAAACGAAAAGTCGTCTCGCGGCGAAAATTGTGCTTGATAAGGCGAATATTCCATTATAAGTGACTTTAGACTTAGACCGCGTCATAGTTGAACACCCAGACTTTTTAGGCCTAGTCTCTCGTCTGGAGCCAAAACAAGAAGTAGTAGAATTCTGCCGTATTGTCGTTCGTGAACCCAAACAGGCGTTTCTCAAGACATTGCAGCAGGCATCTTCAGAGTCATGAATGTATCTGAAGGAAAAAGTGTAAGTGACGGTATTTACATCATTAACCATCGGACGGACTTTCACTTTCCGTTACCGCGTGACGGACTTAGTAATTACTCGGAGTAAGAGTTTGTGTGACATTTTTGAACACGTGTAGCAATCCAACCGTTTTGGAAGAGTTTCCTTAAAAGGTTAGCAACATTCTGAAAATTATGTGGGGGAACCTCATCTTGCTGAAACAGAATGTGCTGCTAATAAGCCAAGTTTACGTTATCTAAGAACTTCTCAATAATTCTATGTAACGCTGAGATGTAAGGGTTACCTTGTAAAATATAGGCCCAACAACTTTTGATTTAGTTAAGCCACACCAAATATTAATACTGAACCGCATTTGAGGATTATGGGAATGATGAAGCAAATGAATCTCGCCGATTTCTTCGATTAAACATTCCGTTGGCACAGTTCCAATAAATATTTACACGTCACGGATATAGGAAAAACTTCAGAATATCCGATAACATTTGTTTCAGTTTTCTTGTGAATCGTAAATTGTTTTTCAACGGCACCTTTGACAAAAACTGATTATCGAAACTTTCGGTTCAAAAAATACTTCCTATTAGACAAATTTCTTTCAGGGAACAACCCTCCTAATGTTCAACTGCGCGCTGACAATTTTTTCTATGTAGTTTCACAGCATATCGCATTTTTCGAATGGGAAAATACCACAAATTTTAGATAGAGTTATACAAATTCTAACAGATACGCCTGCTTCTGGTTCGGTTCGCACCCATAGTGGTTCCCGGTTTTTCTTGATGAAATTTATTCCAATAGTTCAGTATCAGTATCAGGGTGACTAAAAATTGAAATTGAAAAAACAGAACTCTTTTTTCTTACCTATTTAAAGACTTTGTTCAGATTAATTAAATGTCAAAGTAAAGAAATGTTAGAAAAGAAAGTAAACTAAAAAATCAAAATATCGATTATGATTTTGTTAAATAAATGAAAAAGTGTATTTTAGAAAACCTAAAAATAAGGAAAGAAGAAAATTAGTTTTGCTGACTTGACTTGTTTTTACTTTTAATTTGAATTCAATTCTTCAAAAATTTTTATTTCTCTCTTGAAAATTTTCTAAAATAAACTTTGATCAATTTGTTAAGAAAAATATGTAATTTATGATCCCTTAAGTCTCTACAATTTTCTTCTATTGATTTCTTAATTCTTAATTATTTTTTTAAATTTTAGGTTTTATAAAAAAAAATCTAATAATTTATTAAAAACTGGCTACTCCTCTTTTTTCACTTTCTTCTTTATTATTTTTGTTTTAATATTTTCTAAAATATCAATTCGATCAATTTATTAAAAAATTATAATTCATAGATTTTGGCCGTTAATTGCAAGACTATTTTTTCTTGATATCTGTCCTAGTCATTTTGCTCTGGTTGATCAAACATATGCTTTGTTTTCTGCGTTTTTTCAATGACCAAAAAACAATGAGAAAATAAGCTAAATATGTTATAGATTGCTTTCTTCATGTCTTACCCTAATAATGTATAATTTTGTTTTCAGTTACAAGACGTTATTGAGCGACACGAACTTGGGACACCGTTTAATTCTTCGGATAGTCCTAATAATCGCAAGACCGACGGTAACGGTTTTGTAGTACAAGGCGGTCCCTGGGAACAACGAGCGCCAAATACTGCTAGCGTTACCGAGTTTCCTTCGTTCGGTGGACACCGGGTTGAAGAACATCAACCATCTCCAGTTGCCGGCGTCTGGGGTTCCAGGCGCTAATTACTCGTGCGTTTTCGTTTCTCTAATTACGTTCAGTCCATACTGTTTTAATCATTTTCTGTAACTATAAAACGTTTTGCTGAACATACAAAATCACTGCCAATAATAGAATAAACATTAAAAATTCGTTTGTTGTTATGGACTGGCACGTAATAGAAGACATTTTTTTGGAGGGCATAGCGCGACTACTACTAACATTAGATTAAGATCATTTAGCGAATTTATGCAACCTCTTCCCTCACTGTTTGCTGCATTACGATAGGCCTGGCTACGACACTGGACTCCGACATGGAAATGAATCAACATTGACGCGTAAGATATAATTTTAGGTCTTCCTGCCAAGTAAGTCTACAACGAAAACTTGGCTGCCTAAGGCCTAACAATGGCTCTAATCATCCAGATGGAGATGTTATGATTGTATAATTTTTACTTAGTTCATGTATATCCTTAGAGTATACTTATATTTAATAATTATGTTTGTTACTAATATGTGCACGAATTTTAGTAATAAGCGGATTAATTGTTGTTTTTTTCTTTTACATTATGTATAATGGAATCTATACTAGAATTTTCTACTGTTTGATTTTGTTTTTTTCCCGAATTGTTAACAAAAATAATTGTCATAACCTCTCTGTTTTTGTGAGGCGGTGCACGGTGCCTTCCTCTTTTTATACGACCGTACTCTACTTTAATAAGCTTGTACAATATACCGTTAGTGGGGTGTAGGATTTTTTTTGTAATTTTTTGTTTGCAGTTTATCTTATCAAGATATAGATAATATATTATAAATGATAATTATTAATCATATTATGACTGAATTGACTGTTAAATCAGTATAATTATCTTTCTTTCGTTTATATATATTATATGAACAATTTTTGTATATATTTAATATATACTTACGAGTCCTCGTGGTCGATTTTGTTAGCCCAGGACTACCTGAGGGAGAGAATTATAAAAATTTTAAAATAATCTTTTGTAGTTTTATTTATTACGCTAATATATTTGTCGTCCATGACAACGTATTTTAAAAGTTCTTAGGCTAACATTTATAGCGCGTTTTCTTTTGCAAGCTTTTATGAGGTCTGTACGTATTCCAATACTGCTGTTCTCTCAGTTGCCGGTGAATGCTGCTGTTCTACTAGCGTTGCTCAGTAGACACGGCAATTAAACTCTACGTTCTTTGTTGCTGTGTACGTCATGTTTCACTAGCAATAAATCGTGGGGGTCTCGGCTTAATTGCTTGGACCAAAAAGAGACAACCTCATTAAAAACTTAAATCCAAGGTGAGGTAGAAGCAGACCGACAGATGAGTGCATAGAAGACTTGCTCCCCTTTGTCACGTTTTGTAACAGTGACTTAAACCGCCCTTTAAAAAATACGTGATGATTCATTTTACTCTCCCCGTTACAAAAAATATATAACTACATATTTATTCTTTATAAAACAGAATCAATAAAAACTTAACAAAAAATAAACAAATTTGTGTCAAGTTACAGTATAGTGACATTCACCATGATAAAACAAAAACTATAATGCGTAAACACGGACAACTTTTATTCAAATTTGGTTTTAACCAACGTTTTAACCAAGTTTTAACTTGTTGAACCCGTAGACACAGCACAAGGACATCCGTTGTAAATTAATAATTTCTCGGTCAAGTAAAAAATGTACCACAAATTAGTCATAATTGATAAAAAAATGCAATGCGAACTGGTAAGCGGAATGACTTTTACTTGATAACCGCAAGGAATCATTTGGGTGAAATATATTATCAAGGTATATTTTCATAAGACTATCTGGGATATTTAAATTAAATCTCTGTACGTATAACTGCTAGCAGCAACGTAAAAAGCAAATGTTCTATAATTACAAACGACAACAATCATCAAATTGCGTATACCAGCCAATGTCTGTTATCGCAGTGTAGTATGTGACAAAATGAAAACTTGGAATCACAGATGTTATCAATCGGGTAATGTTATCACTTTATTGAGGGGGAGGGGGTACTGGACGTCAAAGACAAAGAAAAAATATCGTTTATAGTAATTACAATTTCTTTTCAGGTTTGCTTCTATACACGAACAATAACCTATTTTGCATGAATTTTTTAATCAAAGTTTATTCGGTGTATATACGAGTTCAATTAAAAAAAAATGTTTATTTGCAAGCTCAAGTGATTTTCTCTGTAAATTAATAAGCTCTAAAGTCTGATTATCAGTGATTATCAGTTATCGTCGATACGGTGACTATGTGCCGTCTAAAATTAGCATGACCGAGCGTCAACTTACAATACAACCCACTCACTAACTTATCTTAGTTGATTGAATAAGTTTTGTTTTAAGACTATCAATAATTAGAATAATTAAAAACAATTTTCCATATTTTGCTTTATTTTTGCAATGTATTTATTTATTCGTGCATATATTTTGACTAGACCACGTGACATTACCTCATTTAAACATGTGTAAACACGTTATCTTCCTGTTACCCTATAGTTTTAATAGAACGGTTCGCCTCCTGGTAGGTGATAATTTTAAAATTTGATCAAATTAAAGACCCCTTCTTTTAGGAGGTTGGATGAATTAAAGCAACTACTACAGTAATTTGCGACGTTTCGTGTTCTGGGTGAACACTTCATCAGGCTCGCTCACTTTATTGTAAGAAACAAACATTTTTAATATACTTTATAACATAAAATCAAAAATTAAAAATGTGTAGAAAACATTGTTTGTGCGTATTTTTGACACTTCGGTGATATAGTTACATAAGGGACCTTAATGTGTTTTTAGTCAGTAGTATGGTCAGTAGTATCGCCTAACATGTGGTAGCGAACAGACGAAATTATTGTATTTAAGTTAAGTTAGTGTTGCTTGTTTGTTTATATTCTTGTAGTTAAAATAAATTCAAATACAATCCACTTTTATCGAACATTTCTTTTGGTCCATTCGGAGCCGGATCAGTGATCTAAATTAAATAGTGAAAGTTAATTACAAGTATAGACTGCAAACAGAGTTGAACAAAGATCGATTTACGGACGGCTGAAGAAACGAGTGAGAAAAAAAAGTGTATACAAGGATACGAACTGTATATGTCATAAGGTTAAGAAGTTTGACACATGTGTTTTTGGCGGATACCAGCGATACGGTTGAAGGAAGGTAGTAAGCAGAGCGGTATATCGAATAGAACGTGAGGTCCGACACAAGGTTGGAAAAACGAGTGAGAAGACGAGGAAAGGGCGTAGACGTAGATGACAAGTGATTAATTGAGATTGACGAAAACGGTTCAGAACGAGCGAGACGGGCAGCGTTTTAACGAAGGACACAGAATAACACTAACCAAATCAGGTACCAACATTCCTTATTTTCTTGTTTCAGTTTCAATTATTTGTATTAATTTTCAAAATGAGTATAAAACAGTTAAGAACGGAACGGGAATCGTATAAACAAAATTTACAAATTTTTGGTGAATTTTTAAATTCTTTGGAGGCAAATCAAGTTATACAATTAAGATTAAGATTAGAAAAATTTGAGGGTATATTAAATGATTTTGAAAAGAGTTCAATTAGAAATTGAACAAGATGAGGCTTGTGTAAAAAAGGATCGGGACGAAAGAGTAGCATTTACAAATTCTTATTTTAAAGCATTATCTAAAGGTAAAGAATTTTTAAAAGATAACGGCAACGGCTTCCCTGTTTCCGGAAATGAAAGTAATGCGTCCATAGAAGCAAAAATAAAACTACCACAATTAGTGTTGCCATCGTTTAATGGCGAACAGCGTAATTGGATTAGTTTTCGTGATAATTTCTTGGCGATTATTCATAATAATAATACATTACCCGAAATAGAAAAGTTTAGGTATTTAAGCGAGCAGTTGACAGGTGCAGCGGCTGTAGCTATACAAAGCTTACAAATAACCGAAGCAAATTACCAAATTGCTTGGGATATTTTAAAAGAACGCTTTGAAAATAAACGACAGTCAGTTGAATTGCATATCGGGGATATACTGAATTTTAAAATTATAACAAAGCAGACATATAATGATATTCGCAATCTTTTAGATACTTTAACGGTAAATTTGAGAAGTTTTGTTGAATTAACAATGTAAAAGTAGCTCACTTAAATAGTAATTATGTTAAACTGTAGTATCCTTGGTTACCGAAAAAAAAATAACATAATATAAATATAAATAAGAAAGCGTCATGTAGAAATGGTGAAGTTGAAAACCAAATAAAATACTATTCTTTATTAAGTAAACAGTTTATTATTTCACTACTAACACGATTTACAACAAGTTTCGATAGTCTAGGTGTAGATACCAGTTCGTGGGATGCGACTTTAATTCAAATTTTAGCAGGAAAACTTGATGCGGTTAGTTATAAAGAATGGAGAGCGGTTAAAATAAAATACGAGTTGCCAACGTTAGAGGAATTTAAAGAGTTTTTAAAAGAGCGATGTCATTTGCTAGAAGGTATCTCTGCACGCGCGGACGGTATGAAAAACGTAAAAGAAAGGGTTGTATCGCTTGCAGTACGTACAGAAGAAAAATGTTATTTTTGTAACGATACACATAGGTTATATACGTGCCGCAAATTTGTGGCGCAATCGGTTAACTCGAGGAAAGACGCGGTAAAAAGATTAGGTTTATGTCTAAACTGTATGAATAAGGAACATTTGGCTTGGCAATGTAAATCACGGGGTTGTTTTAAGTGTGGTCGTAAACATCATACTTTATTACACGAGGGATTATCGAGTATTAACATATCGACGAGAGCGACAGGTAACGGTGAAGTTGAAACAGCAGCGGGGGGAGCGACGCGTTGCGGTGATTTTATTACCACACATGTTCGCAAATCGGAAACGGTGGCGATTGCAGCGACTAGAAATAGTTCAGCGAAGGAGATATTAACAACACAACAGGTAATCTTATCGACGGCGATAGTAATTGTTGAGGGCGATCAAGGAAATGGGAAGGATTTGCGAGCACTACTGGATTGCGCTTCGCAATCATCCTTTATTACAGAAGAATCATGCGAACGTTTGGGGTTAAGAAAGTATAAAAAATCGGTATCGGTGAATGGAATTGGAGATATAGCGAAAGGTGTCGTATATGCAGTGAATGTAAAATTAAAATCGAAATGTTCAGATTTTATTAAAACTTTTGAATGCTTAGTTTTAGAAAGAATTACGGGAAATATTCCAACAGTGTCCTATGCAGCTGCATTAGTAGAAATACCGTCGAATATACGGTTAGCGGACGAGAAATTTTATATAGAACGCGGTATAGATTTATTATTAGGAGCGAATATTTTTTGGGACATTTTGAACAGGGAACGTATACAAATTAGTAGAGACGGACCGTTATTACAAAATACGCGGTTAGGTTGGATAGTAGCAGGTAGTATGAACAATTACGAAGTTCAGTCTTTTAAATCGCAATCGTTTTGCGCCTTATCTGAATCACTACAAAAATTTTGGAAAATAGAGGAATTATCAGAAGCTAAAATGAATGAAACAGAAATGGCGAATCATTGTGAACAGAGTTTTGTTGAAAACACAAGGCGCAACAAAGACGGAAAATTTATAGTAACATTGCCTTTAAAGGATAACGTACAAGGCGTTGGTAATTCACGAAAACTAGCATTGAATCGATTGTTAATAACGGAAAAACGATTAAATAAAGATACAAATTTAAAAAACGAGTATAGAAATTTTATGAAGGAATACGTAGAAGCAGGACATATGACCGAAATAATAGAATCTCCTGAACGCGAAAACAAAGCATACTACCTACCACATCACGCTATAATTAAGGAATCGAGTCTCACAACTAAATTAAGGATTGTTTTTGACGCGTCGATGAAAACGGAAAACGGTGTATCTTTAAATGATATGCAATTAGTAGGTCCGAAGGTTCAAGATGATTTATAAGAAATTTTAATTCGTTTTAGAAGCTTTAAATATGTTATCAGCGCCGATATAGTTAAGATGTATTTACAGATACTTATTGATAAAAATCAACGTAATCTACAACGAGTTTTATGGCGTTTTGACGAGAAGGATGAAATCAAATGTTATACTATGAACACCGTCACTTTCGGGGTGTCATCGTCACCATTCTTAGCCACACGATGTTTAAAACAATTGGCTTTAGAAAATCAAGTTGCGCATCGCAAGTTTGGCAATCTTAAACGGTTTCTATATGGATGATTTGTTAACCGGTGCAAATACTATTGCGGAAACTATATTTTTACAAAGAGAAATAACCGATATATTAAATACAGCAAAATTTAGTTTAAGAAAATGGCTTTCAAACGATCGGCGAATAATAAACGGTTTAAACACGGCGCGTGTTGATCAAATAAGAGTGTTAGATGAGGAACAAACTAACAAAACTTTAGGTATTTATTGGCATGCACAAGAAGATTTGTTGCGTTATTCAATTAAAACCTTTAAAAATGACGCAAACGTAACAAAGCGAATAGTTTTTTCGATAATTAGTCAGATATTTGACCCGTTGGGTTTGATTGGGCCGGTGATTGTAGTTGGAAAGGTAATGATGCAACGCTTGTGGCAATTAAAAATTGGTTGGGACGAAACGTTACCGGCACAAGTGTTACAACAATGGTTTCAATTTAAAAATAATTTACATTTCCTTAATTAAGTTCAGGTACCGAGGTTTGTGTTAGGTGGACGAGAACGTAAGTTTGAGTTACACGGATTCTGCGATGCTTCGAGTATAGCATACGGTGCGTGTATTTATGCTAGGGCGTATGATGAAACGGGCCAAGTTAACGTTCGTTTAATATGTTCGAAATCGCGGGTCTCGCCTTTACAATTTTTAACTATACCGCGGTTAGAGTTATGTGGGGCGTTGTTGTTGGCTCGATTAATGATACAGGTAGAACAGGCGTTTAACATCGGCCCAATAAGGAAACATTTTTGGTGCGATTCTACGATTGTGCTATGCTGGTTACAAGCTCCATCTAAAAGATGGAATACATTTGTATCAAATCGAGTAGCTGAAATACAGAATTTAACAAAAATTAAAAATTGGCGACATGTAAGCAGTCAAAATAACGCCGCAGACTTTTTATCGAGGGGTTGTTTACCTGAACAATTAAACGAAAACAATTTGTGGTTTAGGGGACCGGAATGGTTAATAAAAGAATCTAAGGATTGGCCTAATTCGGAAGTACTGGATATCGCAGTGTTACCAGAAGAAAGAAGAGAAAGGATTACACTAACAACTATTACAAAGAACTGGAACTTATTTGAACGATTTTCTCGTTTGAAAACGTTGAAAAGGGTCACTGCTTATATTCTACGGTTTATCGGAATATGTCGTAAAAATCGAAATTTTATAGACGAAGCTTTAACGGGAGAATAATTAAGAGAAGCATTACGAACCTTAATACCCATAGCACAGCAAGATATTTTTAAGGAAGAATTTGAGAGTTTAAGTAAGGGGAAAGCTATTCGGAAATCTAGTACATTAGCATCGTTAACGCCTTTCTAAGATGAACACGGTTTATTAAGAGTAGGAGGACGGTTGCAAAGAGCACGTTTGAAGTATAAAACTACACATCCATACATCTTACCTAAAAGCCATCCATTGAGTTATTTAATTGCGACTCAATTACATTTAGATAACTTGCACTGTGGTCCACAGTTTTTGTTAGCATGTTTAAGACAAGAGTATTGGCCGATCGGGGGGCGTAATTTAGTAAAAAAGGTTTACCATAATTGCATAAGATGTTTTCGTGTAAAACCTAAATCCTTAACTCACATTATGGGTTCGCTCCCGGAAGAACGAGTCGTATCGTCACCACCGTTTTATAACTGCGGCGTTGATTTTGCGGGCCCGCATTTAATTAAAGATAAAAAATCGAGAGGATGTCGGTCAATTAAGTGTTATGTATCGTTATTTATATGCTTTGTAACAAAGGCGATTCATATTGAGCTAGTGGGAGATTTGAGTACTGAAGGTTTTATACAAGCGCTGCGCAGGTTTATTGCACGTAGAGGTAAACCTAAAACGGTGTTTTCCGATAATGCCACTAACTTTGCAGGCGCTCGAAATGAAATTAATCGCATCGTAAAAGAAATTAAAACGGAAAGAAAATTAAAAAACTTTTTTGCGGACGAAGGTGTTGAGTGGAAATTTATTCCACCGCATACTCCTCATTTCGGGGGACTCTGGGAAGCGGGGGTCAAATCAGTAAAATTCCATCTAAAAAGGGCTTTGGGAGCTTCGAGTTTAATTTACGAAGAGTTCTTAACGGTTTTAACTCAAATAGAAGCAATTCTTAACTCCCGTCCCTTGTATCCTTTGTCGTCCAACATTGCCGATTTAGATCCTTTAACACCTGGCCACTTTTTGATTGGAAGAGCGCTCACATCGTTGCCCGATTCTGACTTGCAAGAAAATATGGAAAATCGTTTGTCTCGTTATCAACGAGTGCAGAAAGTGGTCCAAACGTTTTGGAATAGATGGCGTAAAGAATATTTAACTGGGCTGCACGAGAAAACTAAATGGAAAGGAGGAAGTACTAACCAGTTACGTGTTGGAGACCTAGTGATTCTGCATAACGATCACATGCCTCCGTGTCAATGGCGAATGGGGCGTATTCAGAAGCTGCATGCAGGGCAAGACAACATAGTGCGGGTCGTTTCAATTAAAACGTCGCAAGGTGTAATTAAACGTTCACTGCGAAAGGTTTGTGTTTTGCCTACCGTGAATCAAAACTAGTGCGCTTAAAAATGAAACGCACGCATTTCACGGGGGGAGAATGTTTGTGCGTATTTTTGACACTTCGGTGATATAGTTACATAAGGGACCTTAATGTGTTTTTAGTAGGTAGTATCGCCTAACATGTGGTAGCAAACAGACGAAATTATTGTATTTAAGTTAAGTTAGTGTTGCTTGTTTGTTTATATTCTTGTAATTAAAATAAATTCAAATACAGTCCACTTTTATCGAACAACACTAAAAATTGCAGAAATTGCAAAAAATTGCAAATGCCACAACTTCCGCTCTTTAATTATTAGTTATCAATAAAATTTGGTTTTTTGATTTGAAGTTTGAAGAAATTAGAGAGTAAATGTAGTACAGTAGCCTCCTGATTATCCGGATCCCGACTAGCCGAAACGTCGGATTATCCGAAACAAACTGAACTTTTGAACCCGCCGAAACCGAAGCGAAACAAATTTAGACGAAACATTTGGTCGGTCATTTCGTTGAAAACGTCGGGAAACCCAAAAATATTTAATAAAAATTTGACTGCTTATGAGGGTCAATTATACTTCCAGTCTACAAACATGAGTCATCTCTTTTCATAAAATGTTCTTTTTAGACTTTATACAAAAGATCTTTGTAAATGGTTTATTATTATTACTTTTCTCAACATTTAGAACATAACATTCAGTTCTAAATACGCCACTGTCAACATGAGTAACATAATAAAAAAGCGGAAACGTGTTGTTGTTACTATGCAAGAAAAATTAATTGCAATTAAACGGTTTTATAAAGGAAAATGCTTGAAAAATGTTGCCAAAGATTATGGTGTAGGTATAAGCACGGTTTCCAAATAGAAAAAAATCGACAGAAAATTGAACAATGGTGTAGTGTACTAGCATCGTCAACATAAAGCCAGAATTCTATGAAACAGGGCGAATACAATAAAATTGACGAGACATTGTATTTGTGGTTTACTCAACAACGCGACCGTGGTATTTCAATCTCAGGCCTTATATTACAGCAAAAAGCAATTGAAATCGGTGAAAATCTTTTAACCGAAGCTTCTGATGATACATTTATAGCAAGCAACGGCTGGTTATCGAGATAGAAAAACCGTCACGACGTACGTTAACTAAATATTTGCGGTAAAAAATTGTGTGCTAATCAAACCGAAGTTGAAAATTGTAAACAAAAGTTTAAGCAACTCATAGAAGTACAGGAATATACGCCAGATCAAATTTATAATAGTGACGAAACTAGTCTCTATTACAAAATGTTACCAAAGAAAACTTTAGCGGGAAGAAATGAACGCATTGCGGCCGGCTACAAAAAAAATAAGGACCGGGTAACAATTCTTGCCTGTTTAATGTGCATTAGCAAATCCGCAAAGCCAAGAGCAAAAGAGTAGACATTGGTAAAAGACTCATGGATTGTTTAAAAATAATAAATATAAAGAGGTAATTTATTTGCATGGAATAAAGTGAAAAGTACAACGTTACAAAAACTTTAGGCAAAGATAATACACCAAGAAGAACTTCCTGTAGACAATGATGATGAAGAAGAAGCTCCGCTTCATGAAACGATGAGAAATTTAGATGGTTGGGAAGATATTGGCCCAGAAAAAATTAAGGAGTGGATAACATTTGACAACAAAGAACAAGAAGAACTAACTGACGTTGACTTTATTGAACTTGTTAATGAAAGGGATCGTGAAAATACTAGTGATAATGAATCAGAAGGTAATGAAGAAAGAGAGTAGAAAATTTTGTACTTTTAAGCTTTTGATGCATTAAACTGGTTAAACACAGCATTTTTATATGTAGAGCAACAGCTTAATACAACACCAAGTGACATCTTTACTTTTAGCAAGGTGAAAACACATTGCTTAAAAAAAAATTTAAACAAAGATTGATTCTTTTTTTTCACACCACCAAAATAATATACCAGTGTACCTATATTGTAGTACATTTTTTTAAATAGAAACTACTATGTATTTTATTTCAAATATATTTTTTTTGTTCTTTGAATAGATACATATTTATGTGCCTACATAAATATTTTACGTTTTTACCTCTTTTAGTAAAAACTCCATATTAACCAAAATTTCAGTTATCCGAAAAGGCTTCGGTCCCGACTTTCGGATAATCGGGAAACTACTGTAGTTCTGTTTATTAGTTGAAATTCGTAATAAAGAATTTTTAAATGACACAATGAGAAATAATTTGGAATTAACCTCCATTATATGCTTCTAATTTTATTTATTTTATTTTCATACATAATTATTTCATTCGTGTTCATTCAAATTACAACTATTGCTGTTAAAATTCGAATCAGCAATTTGACTGCTATTTTTAAATTTGCTTACATTTGCACATTCAAAGATAAAAATAAAACCTTGAATGAAATTTGATGAAATTGAACCAACAACTTTTAGTGTCGAGTTGGGTGTAGTCACTATACGTCTTATTACTCGTATTAACTCATTTTGTAATATATTTAAAACAGTTGGTTCTTAAAACGAAATTTAATGTATGCATTAATTTTCTAATTCCTTTATTATTTCTTGGAAGCAACTACTGAAAAGATTCTAATAACAACTTCTACCCATCTCTAATTTTCTTTATGCATCATACGAACAGTTTTCTACTTTATAACTAAGCTGACATCTGTTTTAAATATTTTATATTATTACTTCTATTAACGCTCACTACGTATTTGGAATGTCGCATTCGAACGCGCCCTTGATAAAAATTAATTAACTATACTTTTGTTTAAATACCTAGTTTTTAGGTATTTACCCAGACCTCGGGTAAATACCAGGGTAAATACCTAAAAAATATTTACCTACCCATTGGATATTTACCCACTCCACATCACTAAATTGGGCTGAAAAAATACAGGAGAACATGGACACGAAATCTGAAGAGTATCTTGAACATATATAGACTTTCTAGGAGGTTTAAACAAAGTTGAAAATTGTTTTATCTGTTACCTTTTCATATTTTCTAGAAATTCCTCTTGACAATATGCACCTTTTCCGAGAGATTTTTTTCATTATAAAAAAAAATGTTTTTCGATAAAACTATACATTTTTTTATTGTAATGAATAAATTCTATTCTATTCTTATTTTTAAAATTTAACCCAATTGTATAGCTTAAAACTTGAAAACTATTGATGGAGGATTTGACAAACTTTGAAGAGTTATACCTCGGACATTCTTAGGCCTTTTTTAACCGTTTTGGTCGGAAAGTTTAATTTTTAATGATTATATTTTTTGTTTAAAAAGCTCCATTCGGGTTCAAAGTTAAAAAAAGTAAAAAATACAGTCGGGCCTCCATTCAATGAACTCCTATTTAATGATTTTTTCTATTTACGGTCAAACTCCTATATAGTGATGTTCAAAATTCCCTTCAAAAACATCATTATATAGAAACTTCATTGTATAGAATTTATACTTAAAAAATAAAACACAAATTTAAACGTACATAAGAAATACATATTAATTATAAACACTTTCGTTTCGTCATTTTTAACCAACTTTACACTTAAACAACTTGAAACGAAAAAATTGCAAATGAAACCTGTTCAATAACATGACAATGCATTTCGAACTCGAAGAAAATCCTATAATCCTCTAAACAATTCATGCATTTATGTCATTTACAAATGTACAGAACTGTATTGTAAATTAAGAAGTCTTATAATCCGCTTATCCGTTTAACAATGCGGCATTGTAAAGGTAAAGTAAATTGTACGTGGTTCCAAGAAAACTTTAAGTAGTTTAGTAACATTTCCTTTGAAAAAGATCATAATATAGAATTTAAACATCCTATTTTAGAAGTGTTTTTACACGCATTTTAACCCGAAGGTCAATATCCTAAAGAAAACATCACTATAAATAGAAAAAATCATTAAATAGGAGTTGATTGAATGGAGATCTGACGTAGTTATGCTTTTTTTAGGATATTGACCTTCGGGTTAAAATGCGTGTAAAAACACCTCTAAAATATGATGTTTGAATTCTATATTATGATCTTTTTCAAAGGAAATGTTACCCAACTACTTAAAGTTTTCTTGGAATCACGTACAATTTACTTTACCTTTACAATACCGCATTGTTAAACGGATAAGCGGATTATACGACTTCTTAATTTACAATACAGAAAGGCTTTTAATAATGGTACTAAAAATTCTGTACATTTGTAAATGACATAAATGCATGAATTGTTTAGAGGATTATAGGATTTTCTTCGAGTTTCGAAATGCATTGTTATGTTATTGAACACGTTTCATTTGCAGTTATTTCGTTTCAAGTTGTTTCAGTGTAAAGTTGGTTAAAAATGACAAAACGAAAGTGTTTGAGTTTTGAGGAGAAATTGAAAGTGCTGGAAGATGTAAAAAATGGTGTTAAACAAAAAGACGTTGCTGTAAAATTTGGAATCGCTGCCAACACTGTGTCGACTATTGTGAAAAATCGTGAAAAAGTGCTAAAGCAGGGCCAGGAAATTGACTCCGGAAGGAAAAGAATTAAGTTGTGTACATATGAAGACTTGGACGAGGCAATTTTAAAATGGATACAGGCGGTTCGTGACAAAAATGTTCCTATTTCTGGACCCTTAATAAAAGAGAAAGCGTTGTTTTACGCACAAGCTCTGGGCCACGTAGATTTTCAAGCGAGTAATGGATGGTTGGACAAGTTTAAGCAACGACATAAAATTGTCAAAAAAGTTATTAGCGGTGAAAGTGCTACTGTAAGTAACGAAAAATGCGCAGAATGGTTGCAATCGACGTTAAAAAAAGTTTTGAATAAATTTGATACCAAAGACAGTTTCAACGCCGATAAAACTGGTTTATTTTTTAAGTATAAATTGTATGCATTGAAGTTACTATATAATGATGTTTTTGAACGAAATTTTGAACATCACTATATAGGAGTTCGACTGTATATCAATTTTAACATTTTTTGGAAGTCAGTAACTATTAGGGCTATAATAACCATCATGGTCTTAAATTGCAGTGAATTTAATGTAATTTCAAAATGATTAGAGTTGTTCTTTATGGAAAAGTGCTGATTCAGGGTCAAAATTGGCTAAACGTAAAAAAGTACAAAATTCCGGCAATTTTTACGCGTTTTGGCGGTGATCGTCGAGGTCGAACAATTGGATTTGGTTTTTCGGTACTGTTACATACGATATTTAAAAAAAAAACCTACCCTATTATATTTCATGTGAGGTAAAATGTATCAGGTTACTGGGCTAAATAGGTTTTAACTGGTTTTTTTTTGGCGGAATAAGGTATACTGTCATTGCCCGGTGTAAAAAGGCTAAAATAACTATCTGAAAACAGCAATAACTTATTCGAGTCACTGACAATTCTAACAGTATAATAGCGCGTTGTAAGACTTTAAACCAAATGTTTACTTTAAAACGTTTCGGGACTCGTTCCTCAAAAAGAACGGATGAATTGATTCACTTTAGTGCACGAATCGATTTAGACTCGTTCACTTAAAAAAACGACTTTATTTGTCGATACTTTGTAATTTAAACCAATTCGAAAATTATGGAAATTGTGTTGAAGACGACTCTATTTTATTTTTTTTTATTTACAGGCTAGTAAACAAGTATCTATACCTAAAGAACACCACCGATGGATCTTAGGAAAAAAGGGCGAAAGACTTAAGGAACTGGAAAAAATCACCACAACAAAAATTAGTGTACTTTCCATGAACGATAACTCAGACATAATTACAATAACTAGAACAAAAGAAGGAATCGAAAAAGCCGAACATCAAATTCGAATTACGTCCAACGAACAATCGAAGAAAGCTTTCGAAAGAATATCGGTTCCTAAAGTGTATCATCCGTTTATTGTTGGAGCTTACAACGAAAATTTAACTGCGATGATTGCTGAAACTGGTGCTAGAATAAACGTTCCACCGGCTTCAGTTATGCAAGATGAAATTATAATCGCTGGCGAAAAAGATGGTGTCTTAGCAGCTAAAGCGAAGATCGAAGCTATTTATAAAGAAATAGAGAAACGATGCATGACGGTGTCTGTTGAAGTTCCTAAATCTCAACACAAATACGTTATTGGTCCGAGGGGGTCTACCATTGCCGAAATCTTGCAACAAACTGGGATTAGCGTCGAAATGCCACCATCCGATTCTTCCACGGGAACTATTACGCTTAGAGGTCCGCACGATAAATTAGGCATTGGTTAGTTACAATTTCTATTAATTCTACTCGTATTAACAAAACCTTTGTAGCTTTAAGTAAAGTATGCGAAAAAGCAAATTCAGTCTGCACAACGGATGTTGAAGCGCCATCCTGGATTCACAAATATATTATAGGTCGAAAAGGTGCCAATATTAAAGAAATCACTCAAAATATGCCCAAAGTACACATCGAGTTTACCGAAAAAAAAAATAAAATCAAGATCGAGGGTCCGCCCGAAGAAGTCGAAAAGGCTAAAGAACAAATTGAAATAAAAGTTAAAGAATTAATTTCCAGATTAATATTTGAAGAAATTACCGTAGACCCAAGGTTCTACAAACATATTATTGGTAAAAGTGGTGCCAACGGTAAGGATTTTTTTTTATTATTATATTTTTTTAATAATTCTTTTTAGTTAATCGCTTAAAAGAAGAAACTGGGGTACAGATTAACATCGACGAAAGCGGTTTAATTCGTTTGGAGGGCGAAAAGCAAGAAGTACATAAAGTACGACAAGAATTGGAAGAAATGGTGTTTAAACTCGAAAATGAAAAAGAAAAAGATATTATTATCGATCAACGTCATTACAAAAACATTATTGGTAACAAAGGTGAAAAAATTAGAGAAATTCGCGAGCAATACAATCAAGTGCAAATTAACTTCCCCGGCCCGTCGGATAAGCGCGATGTTGTTAAGATTCGTGGTCCAAAAGAAGATGTCGATAGATGCCACAAGCACCTCGTGAAACTGGTTAAGGATTTATGTGAGTCTTCGTATCAAGTTGATGTGCCAATATTCAAGAAATTCCACAAGTTTATAATCGGCAAAGACGGTTCCAATATTCGGAAAATTCGCGAGGAAACCCAAACTAGAATCGATTTACCTGCTGAAGGCGATAAAAACGATGTTATTACAATCACCGGAAAGAAAGAGAACGTAGAAGAAGCACGAGAGAAGATTCGTAAGATTCAGGATGAATTAGAAAATATTGTTACGGATGAAATCACTATACCTCCTCAATTTTATAATTCCATTATTGGAGCTGGAGGCAAATTAATTCTATCTATTATGGAAGATTGCGGCGGAGTTGCGATTAAGTTTCCAAATCCCGAAAGCAAAAGCGACAAAGTTAGTATTCGTGGTCCTAAAGAGGATGTTGAACGTGCCAAACAGCAGTTATCAGAATTGACGAACGAAAGGCAGTTATCTAGTTTTACAGCAGAGGTACGTGCCAAAGCTCAACACCATAAATTTTTAATTGGTAAACATGGAGCTAAAATTAAGAAGATAAGAGATTCTACTGGAGCTAGGATTGTCTTTCCGAATAATTCTGACGAAGATAGGGAACTGATCACTATCATTGGTAAAAAAGATGCCGTGCAACAAGCCAAAGCGTATTTGGAAGATGAAATTAAAGAAATTGTAAGTTTTTAGTTATTAACGATAATTTTACTATTGGAATCATTTTTTGTAGGATAACATCATCGAAAGTGAAATGACTGTTGATCCTCGCCATCACAAGCACTTTGTTGCGAGACGTTGCGAAGTTCTTCATCGTATTAGTGACGAATGTGGGGACGTTATGATTTCATTTCCACGATCGGGTGTGCTTAAAGGATGGAAAGACTGCATCGAAGCGATTCAAACTCGTATTCAAGAGATTATAAATGACTTAGAATTGATGGTTACGGTTGAATGTATAATTCCGCAAAAGCATCATCGTACAGTCATGGGCGCTAAAGGTCATAAAGTCCAAGGAATCACGGCAGAATTTGATGTCCAAATCGAATTTCCAGATAGAGATAATTTTGGTTGGTGTTGTTATATTAACAATCAATAAATTACTTTTAATACATTTGTTTGCAGATGTGTATTACAATCACGATGGGCAAGTAAATGGTTATATAGTTTCAGAACCGATTCGTTTATGCGATGTAATTCGCATAACTGGAAAAGATCAAAATTGCCAGAAGGCTAAGCAAGCTCTTTTAGATTTGGTTCCGATAACCATTGACGTGAATGTTCCGTTTGATTTCCATCGTTCTATTATTGGTCAAAAAGGACAAGACGTTAAAAGACTTATGGAAATGTTCGACGTACACATCGTTTTATCTCCTCCCGAAGAAAAACAAGACGTAATCAAAATTACAGGAACACCCGCAAATGTACAAAATGCTAAAACGGCTGTGGAAGAACGAGTTGTTGAATTGGAAAAAGAACGCAAGGACCGCGAATTGCGATCGTTCGCCATCGACATTGAAGTAAATCCAGAATATCATCCCAAGATAATTGGTAAAAAGGGGGCCGTTATTTCCATGATGAGAGCTAATAACGATGTGCAAATTACGTTCCCTAAGAGAGGTAATTAGAAATCTATTTAAAAGAGTGAAACTATTTGTATGAAATTTTAGGTGATTCCGACGAAAATAGAATCATCATTACGGGATACGAGCAGAATGTATATAAGGCTAAAGAAGAGATCATGAAGATTGTTAACGAATTAAACGATATGGTTAGGGAAGAACTTTTCATTGATGCTAAAGTTCATTCTCGCTTAATTGGTGCAAGGGGTCGAAACATTCGCAAAATTATGGACGATTTTAAAGTAGACATCAAGTTTCCTAGGAGTGAAGATCCAGATCCAAATCTCGTTATCATTACTGGTGCTGACGATAATTTTTTCGAAGCTAAAGATCATCTCGTAATACTCGAAGAAGAATACGTAAGTTGCATTTTATTTTCCGTTTTGATAAATAATTGTATCGATATTACAAAAAAATCAAATTTATGAATTTAAAACCAAAAGTCGTCCCGCGGCGAAAATTGTGCTTGATAAGGCGAATATTCCATTATAAGCGACTTTCGACTTAGACCGCGTCATAGTTGAACATCCAGACTTTTTAGACCCAGTCTCTCTTTTAGAGCCAAAACAAGCAGTAGTAGACTTTCACCGTATTGTTGTTTGTGAACTCAAACAGACGTTTTGCAAGACATTGCAGCTGGCTTCTTCAGAATGGTGAATGTATCTGAAGGAAAAAGTGTAAGTGACGGTATTTACATCATTAACGATCGGACGGACTTTCACTTTCCGTTACCGCGTGTCGGGCTTAGTTATTACTCGGAGTAAGAGTTTGTGTGACATTTTTGAACACGTCTAGCAATCCAACCGTTTTGGAAGAGTTTCCTTAGAAGGTTAGCAACATTCTGAAAATTAGTTTTGCTGACTTGACTTGTTTTTACTTTTAATTTGAATTCAAATCTTCAAAAATTTTTATTTCTCTCTCGAAAATTTTCTAAAATAAACTTTGATCAATTTGTTAAGAAAAATATGTAATTTATGATCCCTTAAGTCTCTACAATTTTCTTCTATTAATTTCTTAATTCTTAATTATTTTTTTAAATTTTAGGTTTTATAAAAAAAGAATCTAATAATTTATTAAAGACTGGCTACTCCTCTTTTTTCACTTTCTTCTTTATTATTTTTGTTTTAATATTTTCTAAAATATCAATTCGATCAATTTATTAAAAAAATTATAATTCATAGAATTTTCATTTTTTTTTCTTTTGTAAAAGTTTTTCTTCACTTAAAAATATAAACGTACAATCGAGAAAAAAAGTTAAGGTTTTGTAAAATCTCCCTCAACGGTTTATGAATTAAATAGGGTAGGGCTAAACTCAGTTTACACAGCTATGTTTCTGCTTAGAAGCAGTTTAAGTATTCCGTTTTCTCTTGTCTTGGGTGTACATCTGCTTAAACACTGCATTAACCAATAGTTTCCGAAAGTATCCTATCTTGATTAGATTCGCCCAGAATTGGGGATATGGAACCGTTACCGTTTATAGATTTTGGCCGTTAATTGCAAGACTATTTTTTCTCGATATCTGTCCTAGTCATTTTGCTGTGATTGATCAAACATATGCTTTGTTTTCTGCGTTTTTTCAATGACCAAAAAACAATGAAAAAATAAGCTAAATATGTATGTTATACATTGCTTTCTTCATGTCTTACCGTAATAATGTATAATTTTGTTTTCAGTTACAAGACGTTATTGAGCGACACGAACTTGGGACACCGTTTAATTCTTCGGATAGTCCTAATAATCGCAAGACCGACGGTAACGGTTTTGTAGTACAAGGCGGTCCCTGGGAACAACGAGCGCCAAATACTGCTAGCGTTACCGAGTTTCCTTCGTTTGGTGGACACCGGGTTGAAGAACATCAACCATCTCCAGTTGCCGGCGTCTGGGGTTCCAGGCGCTAATTACTCGTGCGTTTTCGTTTCTCTAATTACGTTCAGTCCATACTGTTTTAATCATTTTCTGTAACTATAAAACGTTTTGCTGAACATACAAAATCACTGCCAATAATAGAATAAACATTAAAAATTCGTTTGTTGTTATGGACTGGCACGTAATAGAAGACATTTTTTTGGAGGGCATAGCGCGACTACTACTAACATTAGATTAAGATCATTTAGCGAATTTATGCAACCTCTTCCCTCACTGTTTGCTGCATTACGATAGGCCTGGCTACGACACTGGACTCCGACATGGAAATGAATCAACATTGACGCGTAAGATATAATTTTAGGTCTTCCTGCCAAGTAAGTCTACAACGAAAACTTGGCTGCCTAAGGCCTAACAATGGCTCTAATCATCCAGATGGAGATGATATGATTGTATAATTTTTACTTAGTTCATGTATATCCTTAGAGTATACTTATATTTAATAATTATGTTTGTTACTAATATGTGCACGAATTTTAGTAATAAGCGGATTAATTGTTGTTTTTTTCTTTTACATTATGTATAATGGAATCTATACTAGAATTTTCTACTGTTTGATTTTGTTTTTTTCCCGAATTGTTAACAAAAATAATTGTCATAACCTCTCTGTTTTTGTGAGGCGGTGCACGGTGCCTTCCTCTTTTTATACGACCGTACTCTACTTTAATAAGCTTGTACAATATACCGTTAGTGGGGTGTAGGATTTTGTTTGGAATTTTTTGTTTGCACTTTATCTTATCAAGATATAGATAATATATTATAAATGATAATTATTAATCATATTATGACTGAATTGACTGTTAAATCAGTATAATTATCTTTCTTTCGTTTATATATATTATATGAACAATTTTTGTATATATTTAATATATACTTACGAGTCCTCGTGGTCGATTTTGTTAGCCCAGGACTACCTGAGGGAGAGAATTATAAAAATTTTAAAATAAATGTTTTGTAGTTTTATTTATTACGCTAACGTATTTACATTCGCCTATGAGGAACTCGTATTTAAATAAATTAATTAGGCTAACATTTATAGCCCGTTTTCTTTTGCAAGGTTTTATAAGGTCTGTACGTATTCCAATACTGCTCAGTAGACACGGCAATTAAACTCTACGTTCTTTGTTGCTGTGTACATGTTTCACTAGCAATAAATCGTGGGGGTCTCGGATTAATTGCTTGGACCAAAAAGAGAAAACCTCATTAAAAACTTAAATCTAAGGTGAGGTAGGAGCAGACCGACAGATGAGTGCATAGAAGACTGTTGTTACTGGGCACTAGACGAACCTCCTTGTATATAGCTTGCCATGTGTATAGGGAGCGTTCAAATACTACGCACGTTTTCAACAGTTTTGCCCACCGCCCTCCCCTTTGTCACTGTAGTGACTGGAGACACTACTCATAAGTAGTAAAGATGTAGCGGAGCCACAATCATGATATATAATAGAACTTCATGTAGATCAGTAGATCATGTATGTAAAACTAATGTTAATAAATATATAAAATATACATATTGCCATTTTGAATAAAAATAAAATATAAAAGCACAACATGGCGCAGTCTAGGATATAGAAATAAATAAATTTTAAAAATTTCTGTTGAGGATTCCGTGAAAATTTTGGATATCTTAAAAGTGCACGTGTCAAGTTTAACAAAGGAAATTAAATATTAATTATCAAATTAACATGGAAGGGTTTAAACCACCTAAAAATTTAAATGTCACAAGTGCAAATATTAGTGACAATTGGAAAAGGTTCAAACAAAGTTATAAAATATACATGAAGGCCACTGGCAAGGAAACAAAGGACTCTGAAACGCAAGTAGCCATATTTCTAAATTTAGCTGGTGAAGAAGCATTGGAACTGCTTAATACATTTAATTTAACGGAAAATGAGGCTAAAAGTATTGATGATGTTATGACTGCCTTCGAGAATTATTGTAACCCAAAGAAAAATGTGGTCTACGAAAGGTTTATGTTTAATAGAAGGTGTCAGCAAGAAAGCGAACCATTCGAAAATTTTTTAACAGATCTTAAGAAACTTTCGCAAACCTGTGAATTTGGAACTTTAAATGATGAAATGGTGCGTGATCGAATTGTTTTAGGTGTAGCAGATTTATCGTTACAAGAAAGACTGTTAAGGATTGAAGACTTGAAATTACAAAAAGCAGTCGATACATGCAAAGCAGCAGAAATATCTAAAGCACAAGTAAAAAATTTACAAGACAATATTGTTGCTGGTGTCTCTAAAAAATCGGCAGGTGAGTCGTCGAGTGAGAGAAAATTTAAGTGTTACAGATGTCAGAAAATACATGGTATTCGTGAATGTCCAGCATTTGGTCAAAAGTGTGCTAAATGTGCAAAAGAAAATCATTGGGTTGTCAGGCTAAAATTCCAATTAAAACTAAGCATACAAAAGGTACAAGAAGAAACGTTAAAGAAATTGAAGTTGCGGAAAATAATAAAGACAGTGACGAACAGATGAGTATTAGTTTAGTAAGTGTTAGTAATGTAAATATTTGGACTGCAAATGTAACAATAGAAAATATGGAAATAGGCACCTGCCCAAGTAAATGTGTTGTCTGAAAATATTTATAAAAATATTCAAAGTAAAGTAGAAATTCATAAAACACCTATATTTTTAGAGGCGTTTGGTGGATCAAAAATAAAACCGTTAGGGGTAGTAAATTTTAACTGTAAATTTAAGGACACTGTACTGAAAAACCAATTCGTAATTGTGAAAGAAAATATTGTGCCAATTTTAGGATTCTCAACCTGTTTTAAACTAAATTTAATAAATAAGATAAATGAGTTAAATGCATTTGAAAGTAAAGAGACATTTGTACAAATTAATTTGAATATATTTTAAGGTTTAGGAAGTTTTAAAGACAAATGTACAATACATTTAAAACAAAATGTTGAACCCATTGCTTGTCCTCCACGTAGGGTTCCAACTGTTATAAAAGATAAACTTCTAAAAACTTTGCTTAGTATGGAGAAAAGACCACTAATATCAAAGGTTGAACAACCAACTAGAGGATGGGTCAGTAACCTTGTAATTATTGCAAAATCTGATGGTTCATTGCGAGTATGTCTTGATCCGAAAAATTTAAATACTGCTTTAAATTGTCCAAAAAATGTTTTAATACCTAAGACGAGATTTGTAAAAAATTAAATAGTAAACAGTATTTCACTGTATTAGATTTTAAGGAAGGGTTTTGGCAAATAGTGTTAGATACAGAGTCGAGTGAATTGTGCACATTTGCAACTCCATTTGGATGTTGGAAATTTAATCGGTTACCTTTTGGTTTAAATATGGCTCCTGAATATTTTCAATTAATTAACAACAAAAATTTTGGAGATATACCTGGAGTTCAAATTTATTTTGACGATCTATTGATCGCAGCAGATTCACTTGATGAACATGATAAAATTTTAAAAACGGTAATTACAAGAGCCAGAAACCTTGGGGTTAAGTTTAATAAAAATAAAATACAATTTCGTACTGAGTCTGTTAAATACTTAGGGCATGTGTTTTCTAAGAGAGGTATTGAAATTGATAAAAGTCGTATAACAGCGATAACCTCATTAGAAGATCCAAAATGTAAAAAGGATTTACAAAAAATATTAGGCATGATAAATTTCTTTCGTCAATTTATACCGAATTTAGCAGAACTTACAAAATCATTGCGGGAATTATTGAAAAATGATGTGGAATTTTTATGGATGCAACAGCATTCACAAGCTCTAAATGTCATAAAAACTAAATTAGTAAATTCGCCAGTTTTAGTAAATTTTAATACTAGTTGTGAAATAACTGTACAAACAGATGCCTCACAAGGGTCTAGGTTGTTGTTTGCTACAAAACAATAAACCTGTAGCTTTTGCGTCAAGAAGTTTAAATCAAGCAGAGATGAATTATTCGCAAATTGAAAAAGAGCTTTTAGGGATTGTATATGCGATGAGAAAATTTCATAATTACGTATATGGACATAACATTAAAATAATTACTGATCACAAACCTTTAGTAAGCTTAATAGAAAAACCTATTGGTAAAATTGCATCAAATAGACTTCAAAGAATGAGAATAAAATTACTTAAGTATAAATTACAATTAGTCTATTTGCCTGGTAAATATTTATATGTAGCAGACTTGCTATCAAGGTCATATGAAAAAGATCAAATTGAAAATGAAGATGAGTGGATATCTGAAAATGTACATTCAATAAGTAAATCTCTAAACATAACTGATGAAATGAGAAAAAAGTTTCAGATCTTCACTAATCAAGATAAAATACTGATAAAAGTAAAAAATTATGTTCAGAATGGTTGGCCAAAAAGCATTAAAGACACAGATGAAGAAGTACGGGTGTATTTCAAATTTCAAAGCGAAATTGTTGTTGAGGACAACTTACTTTTTCTAAATTATCGGGTTATAGTACCATCAGTACTAAGAGAATATATTCTGAGTCTATTACATGAAGCTCATTTTGGCATACAAAAAACCAAACAACGAGCTCGCCAAATTGTCTATTGGCCGGGGTTAATGCATGAAATTGAAAATATGATTGCCAAATGTTTAATTTGTGAGAGATTTCGAAATTTAAATTGTAAAGAACCATTAATTCCTCATGATATACCGAACCTACCATTTAACAAAGTTGGTTGTGATATTTGTACATTTGCTGGATCTGATTATTTAGTAGTACAAGATTATTTTTCAAAATGGCTTGAAATTGTACCTTTGAAATATAAGAATTCGGATGAAATAATTAAAAAACTAAAAAATATATTCTCCATTCATGGTATACCGAATATCTTAATTGCAGATAATATGCCTTTGAATTCATTTAAATGCACACAATTTGCGAGTCAATGGAACTTTAAAATTATTAATAGTTCACCATATTACCCGCGTAGTAACGGTCTTGCGGAAAGAGCAGTTCAAACTGCTAAATCAATTTTACGAAATTGTGCACAAAGTGGAAAAGATTTGTCATTAGGGTTATTGGAGTACAGAAATTTACCAATATCAGGATTACAAGTCTCTCCGGCACAAATATTATTTAGTCGCAGATGCAGAACAAAAGTGCCAACACATTCAAATTTACTTAAGCCTAAAATTTTAGAAAACGCTCATGCTCAAATTGAAGATAAACAAAAAATATATAAACAAAATTATGATAAAAACACTAAACTGTCTAAGGAATTTCAAGGAGGAGATAATGTAGTAACGTATAAAAATAAGGTGTGGGAACCTGCTAAAATTGTACAAAAATGTGAAACGCCAAGATCTTATTTGATTAGGGACAATAAAGGTCAATTGCTCAGAAGAAATTCAATTCAGATAAGAAAATCATTAAATGAGCCTGTAGTCAAATCAGATCTTGATGATGATGAGTTAAATGTAACTAGCAATAGGAATATTAGTAATAGTGATACGGAAACTGTAACAGATACACCTTATTGTAACAGGGACATAGCTAGTAATACCAAGACTGATGATTATGTAACTCGTAGTGGCAGAATTAGTAAAAAACCAAAATGTTTTACAGAGTTTGTAACATAAATAGTAAACAGGGAGGTGTAGTGACTGGAGACACTACTCATAAGTAGTAAAGATGTAGCGGAGCCACAATCATGATATATAATAGAACTTCATGTAGATCAGTAGATCATGTATGTAAAACTAATGTTAATAAATATATAAAATATACATATTGCCATTTTGAATAAAAATAAAATATAAAAGCACAACAGTCACGTTTTGTAACAATGACTTAAACCGCCCTTTAAAAAATACGTGATGATTCATTTAACTCTCCCCGTTACAAAAAATGTATAACTACATATTTATTAATTATAAAACAGAATCAATAAAAACTTAACAAAAAATAAACAAATTTGTGTCAAGTTACAGTATAGTGACTTTCACCATGATACAACAAAAACGATATTGCGTAAACACGGACAACTTTTATTCAAATTTGGTTTTAACCAAGTTTTAACTTGTTGAACCCGTAGACACAGCACAAAGACATCCGTTGTAAAATAATAATTTCTCGATCAAGTAAAAAATGTACCACAAATTAATCATAATTGATAAAAAATGCAATGCGCACTGGTAAGCGGAATGACTTTTACTTGATAACCGCAAGGAATCATTTTGGTGAAATATATTATCAAGGTATATTCTTTTCTAACTCGTATAAGACTATCTGGGATATTTAAATTAAATCTCTGTACGTATAACTGCTAGCACCAACGTAAAAAGTAAATGTTCTATAATTACAAGCGACAACAAAACCGCTATCATCAAATTGCGTATACCAGCCAATGTTATTATCACCGATAATGTTATCAATCGGGTAATGTTATCACTTTATTAGGGGGGGGAGGGGGTACTGGACGTCAAAGACAAAGAAAAAATATCGTTTATAGTAATTACAACTTCTTCTCAGGCTTGCTTCTATACACGAACAATAACCTATTTTGCATAAATTTTTTAATCAAAGTTTATTCGGTGTATACGAGTTCAAATTAAAAAAAAAATTTTTATTTGCAAGCTCAAGTGAGTTTCTCTGTAAATTAATATGCTCTAAAGTCTGATTATCAGTGATTATCAGTTATCGTCGATACGGTGACTATGTGCCGTCTAAAATTAGCATGGCCGAGCGTCAACTTACAATACAACCCACTTACTAACTTATCTTAGTTGATTGAATAACTTTTGTTTTAAGACTATCAATAATTAGAATAATTAAAAAAAGTTTTCCACATTTTGCTTTATTTTTGCAATGTATTTATTTATTTATTCGTGCATATATTTTGACTAGACCACGTGACATTACCTCATTTGAATATGTGTAAAGACGTTATCTTCTAGTTACCCTATATTTTTAGTGTATTTGGAAAGAATGTATAGTTCTTAGAAAATAACTTAATTTAAATACGTCTTATGTGATAATATATTAAGATTAACAATATGAATTAATAATAACATTATTTAATTATAAAACCTTTTTTAAGTTAGCGCGTTAGTTACGTAATATTTTGCAAACAGCCCATTACCCAAATGTCATTAAAGATAACGATCGATGTGATACCGTCCCCCTCTAAGATGCGTTACGTAATATTTAAACGCTTCCATTAAGGGCACTGCATATGGTTGTTTTGTTGTTTATATTTACTCTAGGGACTAATATTGACCAAGTGAATGAAGGTGATGCAAGAAGGAACCTTCGTAAGGAAAAACTTTAGCAGCAACGGGGAACCAAAAGCCTAGAGACATCAGGGACACAAATTGCAAACGATTAGAAACGAGCACAAAAAAACGAAAATTGCGATCGTTATAATTTCCTTATAAGAAAGTAAAGAAATTAGAAAAAAGATTTATAAACTATAAAAAAGTGCTTTTAATGCAAATTTTTTAAAGAAAATTTTTCGTAAATTTTATCAAATGTTTAAACCGCAATTGCGAACTAATTAGGACAGCTAGAAGAGTGCAGTTTTTTGAAATAGCAAGATAATGAACTTTCTTAAACGTTTTGTATAAAAAATTTGATAAAAAAGCTTAATAAACTATAAAAAAGTGCTTTTAATGCAAATGTTGAAGAAAACTTTTCGAAAACTTTATTAAATGTTTAAACGACAATTGCGGACTAACTAGGACAACTAGAAGGGTGCAGTTTTTTTAATAGCAAGAAAATTATCTTTTCTAAGCGTTTTTTTTAAATTTGACAAAAAAGTTTTCTAAACCATAAAAAAGTGCTTTTAATGCAAATTTTTGGAAAAACATTTTTCGAAATTTTGTCGAATGTTTAAATGGTAATTGTGGATCAATTAACACTGCTAGAAAAGTGCAGTTTTTTTTAAATAGCAAGATAATGAGCTTTTCTTAACGTTTTGTAAAAAAAAAATTAATAAAAAAGCTTTATAAACCATAAAAAAGTGATTTTATTTCAAATTGAAAAAAAAATTTCAAAAATTTTGCGAAATGTTTAAACTGCAATTGCGAACTAATTAGAACAACTAGAACAATGCAGTTTTTTAATAGCAAGATAATGAGCTTTTCTAAACGTTTTGTAAAAAAACGTTACTAAAAAAGCTTTATAAACCATAAAAAAGTGTTTGGAGGAAAATTTTTCGAAATTTTGTCGAATGTTTAAACGGCAATTGCGAACTAATTAACAATTGCTAGAAAAGTGCACTTTTTTTAAATAGCAAGATAATGAGCATTTCTAAACGTTTTGTAAAAAAGTAAATAAAAAAGCTTTATAAACCATCCAAAATTTTGTTAAATGTTTAAACGACAATTGCGGACTAACTAGGACAGCTAGAAGGGTGCAGTTTTTTTTAATAGGAAGCTAATGATCTTTTTTAAACGTTTTGTATAAAAAAAAACTTTATAAACCATAAAAAAGTGCTTACAATGCAAAATTTTTGAAGAAAACTTTTTTGAAAATTTTGTCAAATGTTTAAACGGCAATTGCGGACTAACTAGGACATCTAGAAGGGTGCAGTTTTTTTAATAGCATGATAATGATCTTTTCCAAACGTTTTGTATAAAAAAATTGATAAAAAAGCTTCATAAAACCTTAACTAAAGCACTTCTTTTATAGTTAATAAAACTTTTTTATCAAAATTCTTTTAGAAAACGCTTAGAAAAAAAATACTTAATGCAAATTTTTTGAAAATTTTGTCAAATGTTTAAACGGCAATTGCGGACTAACTAGGACAGCTAAAAGGGTGCAGTTTTTTTAGTAGCAAGATAATTATCTATTTAAAGGTTTTGTATAAAAAAGCTTTATGAACCATAAAAAAATTATTTTAATGCAAATTTTTTGAAGAAAACTGAAAATTTTGTAAAATATTTAAACGGCAATTGCGGACTAATTAGGACAGCTAAAAGAGTGCGGTTTTTTAAAATAACAAGACAATGAGCTTTTGTAAACGTTCTGTAAAAAAAAATTAACAAAAACGGTTCATAAACCATAAAAAAGTGCTTTTAATGCAAATTTTTTGAAAATTCTGTCAAATGTTTAAACGGCAATTGCGGACTAATTAAGACAGCTAAAATAGTGCAGTTATTTTCAATAGCATTATAATGATCTTTTTTAAACGCTTTGTAAAAAAAATTTGATAAAAATGCTTTATAAAGCATAAAAAAGTGCTTTGAATGCAAATTTTTTGAAGAAAACTTTTCGAAAATTTTGTTAAATGTTTAAACGACAATTGTGGACAAACTAGTTTTTTTAAATAGCAAGATAATGCTCTTTTTTAAATGTTTTTAAAGAAAAATTTACAAAAAAGTGTTAAAAAACCATAAAAAAGTACTTTTAATACAAATTTTAGAAGAAAACTTTTCGAATATTTTCTTAAATGTTTAAACGGCAATTGTGAATTAACTAGGACAATTAGAAGGGTGGAGTTTTTTTTTAAATAGTAAGATAATGATCTTTTCTAACGTTTTGTAGAAAAAATTTATGAAAAAGTTTTATAAACCATAAAAAGTGTTTTTAATGCAAATGTTTTGAAGAAAACTTTCGAAAATTTTATCAAATGTTTAAACGGCAACTGCGGACTAATTAGGATATTTTAGAAGAGTACAGTTTTTTTAATAGAAGAATAATGAAGTTTTCTAAACATTTTCTAAAAGAAGTTTGGTAAAAAAGTTTTATTAATCATAAAAAAGTGCTTTAGTTAAGGTTTATAAAGCCCTTTATCAATTTTTTTTACAAAACGTTTAGACAAAACATTTGACAAAATCGTCGAACCTATATTATATTTGTCAATTTCTTTTAAATTTTTTTATTTGCATAAATTGTTAGGAAGAATTTTCTTTATAAGAAACTGTAAAAATAATTTGAATAATTTACATACGTACAAAATTATATAAGAAAAACAGTTAAAAATAACGTATACATCTACTTCTGGTTTCTTTATCAAGCCCATCTTTTGATAGAACCGAGAGAATATGAACAGCCAGATCCATACTAAATTTCACGTTACTAGGTGGTTCGAGAGTAATTGTGGGTATATCGTTATACACACTCTGTTTTGGATTTATATTTAAATTTACAGATATCCCGACCATACCCCTTCCTTTTGCTGTTCCCGATACTCGCCCGAACCCGAATAACGAACTTACTTGTTAATTGTCGGTTGAAAATACGAGCCGTTTTTTGCGACGTGAAGAGTCGCCTTGTGTTAACTTTAACCGGTGGCACCGTTGTCAAGTTGGAGAGAAGAAGGGTTATTAAATATAATTGCCGGTAGCTTGTGGTGGTCTTGGTGGTCATTTTCCATTTTTGTATGGTGCTGTGGATGAAGCTCTTTGCCCAAACATTTTATTGGAGACCCCCGTCGAACAAGTGGAAACAGGATCCAATACCCACGTCGTCGGCCGCTGACATTATTATTATTACAAGATCCAATACCTACGTCGCCGGCCGCTGATATTTTTATTATTTTATAATACATTTACTATTTACTTTGTCAATATCATGTTAGTTTATTTTTTTGTTGTGTCATTAAATCGTTTTATAAAATTTGCAGCTTGCTTTATTTTCAATAAAACACTTGGTTTGTGTTTGTGTAAATACACTCAGACACCCAAACTTTTGTCAAAAATAAATTTTTCTGATTCAGGAGATCCTCAAACATGTAATTTTTGAAAAAAAAATGCGATTGCTATACTTTTCCTATAGGAAAGTAAAAATGGCTTAGGTGCCCAACGTTGCCCTTCTACCCTAAGATGTGATGGAATTTTTACAAGACACTGTCCACTTATAAAAAATACGTCGCATTAAAACATAGTTATTATTAAACAATTTTTATTAAAAAAAAGCAATTATCACAAATGTAACAGTTAAAAAGGAATCATGTTAAAACAATGACATTAAATTAAAATTTTCACATATAAATAAAGAAATTAATTACTATACATATAGGAAGACTTTTTTTTAAATAGAGTTAATACATAAACATTATAATTCAATCAATAATAATTTTTTTCCTAGAGTTTGCCTAACTTTATCCCAAAGTTACTCTTCGTTATAATTTTGTAGGTAATAATATAATGCTAAAGCTGCTACTAAAATATACTAAAAGAATGACTAAAATTTGACTGTTTGAAAAATATAAAAAAATCAGTCAGCACCAATAAAAGTTGAGCATTACATTCAATCTTCATTCATACTCTTTATACAATTCATATATTTATAGTCTTATTTAGTCGCTTACATCTTCCAATGGCTTATGACGAAAATTAAAAGAATAAAGTGCTACACTACCTCTGTTACAAAAATCAGACAAGGGCATTAGATCAAAAGTAATTGAATTTAAATCTGTTATGTGTTACTAAAAGACCACCACCAATCTAATGAATTCCCCTTGACTTAAAAAACTTAGACAAATCAGCCAATGGAAAAGAAAGCTAAAAAAAATGTTATAAATACCATCTCATAAAATCGACGTTGATGGTTTTCAAACATTAAGGCTTAGTTATATATTTGCAATAACAGTTTTCATTTTTAAGTCGATTTAAAAACTGCCATTGCAAACATTCGTTTCGATATAAAATATCTTTCTTTCGGCAGTTTTCCTTCGTAATAATTATTTATAAAACTTACAGTAAATATCTACATTTAATTACTATTACGTGAGGTAATCCGGACTGGGTTCTGCCATTGGTTCTGGTGTTGTAAATAACGGATTTGGAAATTCGGGTGGATGCGGTAAAGGTCCCGTTGTTTTCGGTCTACGACGATAAGCCATTAACCAACACGAAACGGCAACGGCAACCGCCACCAGAGCTAATAACGCTGTTATAACCAATGCTATGATAAAACCAATCATAGACACGCATATGTCTTCAACTCTCTGAGCGTTTGGAGCTAAAAATAACAAAATTAGAAATTTTTTCTAATTACTTAAGGTGCTTACCTTCAGTCGGATCTACAAAACGTTCCTCACGTCGTTCGAACGTCAATATTGCGTTAGATTGAATCGTTATTTCTTCTCGTAATTGTCCGCTCATTAAATCTCCAGGTATTAGTACGTCTGTGGAATTTTCCGAGTCTATTGCACGTTTTCTACGGCCAAAGGCGTTGTATCCGCGACAGTTTACCTAAAAATTGTTATGTGATAACATACGTATACTACAAGAAAAAATAAAGAGAATAACTTAGATAAGATAGAAGGAAAGAAGTCAAACAAAATTGTTGAGATTTTTATACTCTTTCGAAATATATTCTGTGGTCAAACACATTCTAAATTTATGAAACAAAAATTTTCGGAAGCGTCAGCGTAAACTTAACCGTGAATCAAGTACAACAGTAAAATAAGAACGATTACGATTATTACAGTTTATTCGATTCGAACTAATCGCGCTTTTATTACATCACTTTTACATTTTTACTTTGGTAATTAATTTGGGTATGTGATCCGCAACGTCAGCAATAAAATAATATTTATACGTAAGTATTTAGTTTGATTTCATAATCAGATTTACGTTTTTCGCCATGTTTTGAGTGTGTGAGATTATACAAATTAAATGCAAAAAAACGGAAACTACAAAACAATAGTAACACAAAATGGCGTATAGTTTTTGAGACTGTGAAAAAAAACTGTAATTTGACCAATAAGATGGCAGAAATTTAGTGACGTTACTCTCAGGCAATAACAGTTACGTATATTTAACGTCATTGGCCATTGTATGAGATACAAACAGCAAGATCTTATTTTTTTTAACTAATCAATCTTATTTGTAATTGTCTACCATTTATCAATTAGTATATACAAATAATAACTGTAAATTAGTTGTGTTTATATGGATTCGTACGCCACTGTTTAATGTTAATGTAAGACATGCGTACAGTGTAATGTCAGTTGTAGTTTTGTGTTGTTGAGAATGAGTTATTAGCAATTTTTAGTTTAAATATCTATGGTTTTACGCGAAAACAGTGTTGTTCGCTTGCAAATATTGAATTAGTTTTTCGTAGTAAGAAGTTTTTGTATGATATTCAATGTGTTGAACAGAGTGCAAATATAACTAATGTATGTATCTTTTTTTAAATTTAAAGTTGTTGTCCGTGTTTGTGTTTATCAGTTAGCCGATTTAAGTTTAAATCAATTTGTAACCAGTAACATCTATAGTTTTTACTGTTAACTGCGATATACAATATGATTCTTGTATGGTTTGAATTTACCGCGTTAATTTCAAATGCTAATGTCAGATATCAGTGGCGTAGATTAAAAACTTACTTCGGCAAATCTAAATTATCTTCAATTCTGAAATCACACTGTATACTTGTGCATACCACGTTTTTATTATATATATAATATAATATAAACAGTAAAATATTTATTCTTTGGTTATTTCTAAATGATCTTAGCCAACCAGATGGGGTTTTTATTATATCATTTTTAGGTTATTAGAGTGACCGAGAATTAAATACAACAATCAAATCATAACGATTACTACAGTATATTAATTTTTTTTATGAAACATCGTGTTTTTATTACATAACTTATTAGATTACCTTTGTAATGTACGTCCACATAATCACTTTTTTTAAAATTAACGCCCCCCACGCAGCAGTAAAATAATTTTTATATTTAATTTCGTAATTTCTTAAAACTTAATTGAGAGATTTACGTTACTATCATGGATTAACAGTTACGTTTGTTTTACGTCATTGGTCATTTATGGTTGCTTGGGATTCTGTACTTTTTTGATTCTTATGTATAAAATTTCCGTTATGGTTACATCTCTTACTGAGCGAGAATGAATAATATTGGGTATAAACCATTTGAGAACATTGACTATAAAAGGCCAATTTTCACTTATTCAGCATTTGCAAAGAAACCGATTGAGAAACGATCTACAATGCAGGATGCTGAGAGAAAAAGCGACGAAGTAAGAATCTGACACTATGTAATACAAAGCCAAATTGAAAAACAGAGATAAAAGTATTGAAATAATAACTTACGGGTTGGCATCTTCCAAAGCATACTCGTATGTTACATTGGAACCTGATGTTGTCACTGCTCGGGAATTTGAACGCATTGAAAGTGGCCAGCAAGCTTTGTGTATCGGCGTTATACTCCCATTCTCCAAAGATGGTTGGATCTGTTGCACAACCGTTTTCGTCCGTCACTACGTATTCGTTTTCAACGTTGTCTCCCATAGTTTTCGCAATACAGCTTCGGGCGAAACCTCCATAGATGGAACCAGGCTGTACTTCTACTTGCAGCATAAGGTTGTCGCCGATTTCGGCCGAATTGACTTCTTGTCCGGTGTGCGTCACGATTTTCATTACGCACGTTGGAGGTGGACCTGTGTTTGCTATAGTTCCGGCAGTAGTCAGCATAGAAACGTTAAAGCCTAAAGTGACGTTTTGTTCGCCTGTTTGGTAAATACACTTAATGTGATACGCTTGAGCTTTGTACGTTACTAATTTCGGATGTTTTTGAATGACAAGTACGAAACTGGCTTGACCCTGCAAAACAAACGTTAGAGCGAATATTATTCAATTTCATATACATACATTGACGTGTATTAATCCACAGTTACCAAAATGTACTTTGAATATTTCAGTGCGAGATCTTTCGTTGGAAGGAACAGTAATGACGCGACGACATTGTTCGTCCTTACTGTGTCCTTTTACGTACAAAACGCCGTTAAATCCTTCGTCAGTTATATGAATCTGGACTTGAACTCCATCCGACAAGCAACTTACTTCCATATCAGGTTTGGGGAAATCAGTTCGGTGGTGTAATATGCTTGGTACTAATAACAAAAATAATTATCTTTAATTAAACAACTTACTAAAACTACGTACTGCACTCTATTTCTGCGTTTCCGGAGTAACCTGCCTGGCACTGACAAACAGCTTTGTGGTCAACTGCGTTACAAAACGCGAATTTTCCGCAATGTTTTGTCAAGCACGGGTTATCGCAAGTTCTAGTTTCAGGATTGCAATATAAATGGTCGGCGCAATCATAGTCGTTTTCGCATTCGTCTCTTGGTATCGCTTTGCAATTACCATTGACATCCAAACGGTAACCATATTCGACGGGACAAACGCAATTGCCTCGTTCATCAACTATCATACCACGTTCCAGAGCACATACGCATCGTCCACGTTCGTTAATTTTAAATCCTTTTTCGGCTAGACAAAATACGCATTCATCATTTTCGTTAAGTGCTGTATTTGGTGGGCATTCGCATTTTCCGTCGGGTGTTATTCGGTACCCTTTTTCCACATCACAAATAGGCACTGTAAAAATAATTTAAAATAAAAAAAAAACTGGTACATAATTATCAAGATTAATCTACCTAGATCACATCTTACTGCTGCGTTTCCTAGATAACCTGGTAAGCACTCGCAAATCATAGTTCTTACGGGTAACGTATCCAATACTTTACAGTCGGCGTTGACGCCGCAAGGTTTAATTAACGAGCACGGGTTTTGACATTTTCCGTTTATACAAGCCGTTTGTAAAGGACAATCGGAATCAAATCGGCACGATTCTTCTTGTTTTCGGCAACCGTCTTTAGTGGCTACGTATCCTGGTGCACAAGCACATTCTACTTGGTGGTTATAAACCTTACACTCCGATGTTGCGTTGCAAGGATTTTTGGCACACGGATTTTGACATTTTTTATTGATGCAGGCTCTATTTGATGGACATTCGGAATTGGATGTGCACCCAATTACCACGCAAGCGACTTTCGGATCTCCTATCGAACCAGGCAAACATTCGCAAACAGCTCGGTGATTACTTCCATAACATATTGCGTCAGTTCCACAGTTAGTTCCATTAGCGGCACAAACCGGTATACATTGCCTATTAATGCATGAATGTTGATTTGAGCAGTCGTAGTTCGATCGGCATCCAATTGGTGTACATTCAATTTCGGGGTTTCCTCCATAGCCTTGTTTACAAATACATACAGGTTTATGATTCTTAATTTGACAATCGGCGTTAGGTCCGCAGTTGCAAGGATTTCTACATATACCGTTATAACAAGCTTTATCGATCGAACACTCATTGTCGGAGGTGCAAACACCAATCTCTTTTACTGGCTTCGTTGGTTCGCAAGTTCCGCTTCCACTGCTGATGAAACCGGGTGGACAAATACATATCATTGTACGTACAGGCACGGATCCTACAACTTCGCATTGCGCTGGTTTTTTACACGGTTCAAAAACGCTACAAGGTTCTTGGCATCTGTTGTTGATACAAGCTAAGCGTGTCGGACATTCTGGGTCTTTGCGACATTCGGGTTGTGGTTCTGGACGACATTGTATAAACGGATTTCCAATGTATCCTGGTTTACATCTGCACAGAGCCATATGGTTTTGTACTTTACATTCGGCTAAAGGCGAGCAAGGATTTTCGTAGACGCAAGGGTTGATACATTGCGAGTTCACACATTGACGTTCACCGGGACAATCGGAGTTGGTTCTACAACCGACAATTAAACATCTTTCTAGAGGGTTTCCGCGGTATCCGTTAAGACAGCGACATTCAGCTTGACCGGCACGCACGTAACATTCTGCGTTTATTCCGCAAGAATCGCGAACTAAACATGGGTTGATACAGTTTCCGTTCATACAAGATTTTCCCGATTCGCATTCTGAATTTGATCGACATCCTACTTTGCGGCAAGCGATGTTAGGGTTTCCTTCGTAACCGTCTTCACAAGAACAAATTGGTCGGTGATTTTGTACAAGACAAGCGCTGTGTGTTCCGCAGTTACAAGGGTTTCGGCAAAGTCGGTTTATACAAGCTTCGTTATTAGGACAGTCGTCGTTTGAAGTACAACCTGGTGGTACTGGCACGATGATTGGTTGGCATTCTCCGTTTTCGTTTGGTACCCATCCGTCAGGACAAGTACATACCATAGTGCGTACTGGTACTGTGTCTATTACACTACAGTGTGCGGTTCGGTGGCATGGTGATAGCGTCGAGCAGGGATTTACGCACGTGTTTTTTATGCACGCGAGTTTACTAGGGCAATCGATGTCGTGTTCGCATTCAAAGCGCCCATCGTCTTTTATACGTGGGTTGCAATAGGCTAGCGGGTTGCCTTCTGGTAAATGCGGAGGACATACGCATCCTGCTACGTGGTTTTGTACATAACACAATGCATTTTGAGCACAAGGTGGATTAGCGATGTTTGAGCAAGGATCAACGCAGCGTTGGTGTATACAAGCGCGATTGTACGGACAATCGGAATCTGTGTGACATTCTATTCTTTCACAACGATCCGAAGGATTTCCAGCGTAACCCGGTGGACATTTACACGTTGCTCTGTGGTTGTTACCATAGCACTGAGCAGTAGTTGAGCATGGATCTCCCAAAACACATGGATTTACACATTGTCCATTGTAACACTGTAGGTCGTTACTGCATTGTTCATCAGATTGGCATCCAACTGTAAATCGAAATTAGTATCTGATATTGTATTACCACATTTTGAAACTTACGTTTGATGCAACCCAGTTGAGGATTGCCAGAATAGCCGGGATTACAATAACATATAGGATAATGATTTGTTACTTTACATTCTGCGTTAGGTCCACAGTTACATGGGTTAACGCAACGACTGTTTATGCATGTTTCGGAACCTGCGCATTCTGAGTTTGACTTACACCCAATACCCGGTCCAATTGCTGCAAGGTTTGTTGTTACAACACTGATAATTGATATGGATTGAAAATACTCACGTGGAATGCATTCTATTTTAGGATTTCCATCGTATCCTAATGGACAACTGCAGATAGGTTGGTGTTTATTCACAGAACAGAAAGCGTCGCTACCACACGGTTTATCTTCAATGCATGGATTAACACATACATCATTTTTACATTTTCTGTCATAAGGACAATCATCGTTACTGTAGCATTCCGGTGTTGGAGTTGGAATTGGATAAATCGGAACTAAAACTTTAGTGTTAAACTCGTTTATAAAAAGACACTTGATAACTATACCTTTAGTACACTCTACATGAGCGTTGCCTACATAACCAGGCGAGCAAGTGCACACTGCTTGATGGTGAATGGAATTACATTGTGCGTTGTAACCGCACGAGTCAATTTTACAAGCTTCTATACAATTTCCACGAATGCATTTGTCTCTATCGTTACAATCTGAGTCAACATGGCATTGCGGCTGGTATGGATCTAACGTTCTGCAATGTCCAGTACTGTCCGCAATTGTATCAGGTGGACATTGACACATAACTGTTCTTAAAGGCAAAGTATCTAATACTCTACATTCTTGGTCTAAGTTACAAATGTTGGTTATGGCACAAGGATTTTGGCAGTTTGAGTTGATGCAGCCAAACTGAGGCGGGCAATCAGAATCGCTTCGGCAAGTTGGTTTTATATGGTCCACTGAAAAAAGTAAATTATTTAAATTATTTATTAAATGCCACAAAGATTTACGTGAACAGTCGATGTACGGGTTTCCTGTTGTACCTGGAGGACAAGTACAAATTGGTTGGTGATTTCTGCCAACGCAAGTTGCGGCATCTGCGCAAGTATCTTCGTTGCACGCTGGTCTGCACACTCTATTTAATCTATCGCAAGCCTCGCTATCGGCACAATCTTCATTATATTGGCACACTCCGGCAATACATGAAATAAGCGGATTGCCTTGAGTACCACCAGGACATTGGCATTTGGCTTGATGATTTGCGGCTACACATTCTGCAGCTCGGCCACAGGAATATGAAGCACACGGATTGAGGCAGTTCTCATTGACACATTGCTTATCATATGGACAATCTTGATTTACCTTACATTGTGCTGAAATTTATAAATTAGTACTAATAGTTTAAAATTATAACAAACAGCTTACGTTTATAACATTGTTGTTGTGGATTTCCACCCCAACCATCGGGACAAAGACATATTGGGATGTGCTGAGTAGTGCGACATTCCGCTTGATATCCGCAAGGGTTCGAAATGGCGCATGGGTTTTCACAGCGTTGATTTGTGCACGTTTTATCATTTGGACAATCAACATTACTTGTGCACTCGGGCGTTGGTTCTGGTTTACCTGATAAAAAAATTATATAATTGTTTGTGTTTAATAACAAGTAAAGCCTACGTTCGTAGCATTTGATAAATGGATCTCCAAGCATTCCTGATCGACAGCGACAAACGGCCTTATGATTAGCTGCATGACATTCAGCCGTACTAGAGCATAGATTTCCAAGCGTGCAAGGATTTACGCATTGCCGATGTATGCAAGCTTCACTTGATGAACAATCTTCATTACTCTTGCACTCTGCTTCGTCGGGTTTAACTAAACAAATAAAATAATTAGTATTATTCTTTAAAAAAATTTGGATTGCTGTTGACATTAGGGAAGGGGAAAAGGAACATGAGTAAACAATACCTAAAATATAAAGATTTTATTTGGAAGTAGGGTAAAAGGGGTGTGTACGTACCTAATTTACATTCTACATCAGCGTCACCTACATAACCTGGCAAACATAAGCACGACATTGTTCTAAGTGGTAACGTATCTACAACGCTACATTCTGCGTTAATTCCACATGGTTTTGTTACAATGCATGGATTTTGGCACGTGCCACTGAAGCATGCTAATTTACTGGCACAATCTGCATCGACGCGACATTGTACCGGAACTTTAACGTCATCTGAAGAAATATGTTACATATATAGGAAAACTTGAAAGTTTTAAGTTCATACCTATTTTGCATAAAGCCGATGGATTACCGATATATCCAGGAGGACATGAACATCTTGCTTGGTGGTATTCAACAGTACACAATGCTCCAACACCGCAGCTGCACGGGTCTTCGCACCTTTCGTTACGACAAGCTAAATTAAACGGACATTCGACATCGGTAACGCATTCTGGTCGTTCACAGCGTTCATACGGGTCTCCTTTGAAACGATCCGGACAATAACATCTTGCTCTATGATTAGCGTCAGCTTTGCAAATTGCGTTCAAGCCGCATTGTGTGTAAGAGCACGGATCTATACACTCGTGATTTACGCAAGCTTGGTTCCAAGGGCATTCATTATCGGAACGACAGCCAACTTAAAAATTAAATTTACCACAAGTTTTCAAATATTACAATGATTCTTACTTTCGAAGCAGGCACTTTGGGCGTTTCCTGAGAATCCTTCTTTACAAATGCAAATGGCTCGGTGCAATTGCACTCTGCATTCAGCATTTTGTCCGCATATGTTATAATTTTCGGTGCATGGGTTGCGACAGTGTTGGTTAATGCAAGCTTTATCGTTTGTACATTCGGAATCTTGTGTACATTCAGGTTTAGGTTCTATAAAAATGAGCGTTTAGATACAAATTAAAAAAAGTTAAACTTTTTACCTTCTATAGCTTTAAGCGTACACGATACTTCTGGATAACCTATGTAACCAGAAGGACACGAGCAAATTGCTTTGTGATTTACAACTTGGCATAAGGCGTTGATGCCGCAAGCGTCGGTGCATGGATCTTGACATTTCTGGGAGTAGCAAGTTTTATCGCGAGGACAATCTTGGTTAATGATACATTCGGGATAAATACAAACGGCGGCGTTGTTGATTACTTTGCAGTGGCCATTTGCGTTGCACGGCGAAGGGTAGCACAGATCTTTAGGTTCAGGTGTAGCTTCTTTGCAAAGAGTAAATGGATCGCCTATTAATGGTGGTGGGCAAGTACAGACGGGACTGTGATTGATGGTGTGGCATTGAGAACCGTATCCACAAACTCCTCCTATGCACGGATCTAAGCATTTCGAATTTAGACAAGCTTTGTTTCTGGGACAGTCTGCACTAATAGTGCATTCAGGTCTACATCCTCCTGCTGTTGGGGTACCTTCAAATCCTGCTAAACATTCGCATAACGCGTCATCGTTTATCACACGACATATTGTGTTTAACCCGCATGGAGATGGGTTGCATGGGTTTTTAGGTTTTTTATCTAAAAAAAAACAGGGTTATGGATATCGAAATCGAAAATTTTCGTAACGTACCTTCTGGAGTTACGTATGCGCAATATCTGAACGCGTCACCACTGAATCCATCAGGACACGAACAAATTGGAATGTGGTTTCCAACTGAACATAAAGCTCCAACACCGCAGGTTCCCGGACATGGATCTTGACATTTATTTCGTATACATGCTAAGTTCATAGCACAGTCAGAGTTGGCTAAACATTCTGGTCTGCAACCGTCGTGTGGATTTCCGTGGTAATCTGGTAGGCATTCGCACAAAGCATAATTGTTTTCAACACGACAGTTAGTGTTCGCGCCGCATGGTGATGGTTGGCATGGATTTATTGGTCTCGGAGGTTTTATTGGAGGTGCTAGAGATATTTTTGAAAAACGTTAGTTTTATATACACAAGTACGAATTTATATACAATTATTTACAATTTTTTAAGATGTGTTTTATTTCTGTTTAAGTTACCCCCACAAGCATTTTTTTTCTTTTTGTTTATGTATGTATATATAATAAAAATATGTATAAAGTCTTACTTAATTTTGGTGTACATAAGCTAAACGGATCGCCAGAATAGTTGTCGATACATATGCAGTTAGGAACGTGCGCAACAACGCGACATTCTGCGTTGATACCGCATGAACCGGGACAAGGATCTTTACATTTTTGATTAATGCAGGCCAAGTGCGTGGGACACTCGTTATTACTAATACATTCTGGTCTACAATAAGGTGCTGACCCTGTATAACCTTCTAAGCAAGTGCAAGTAAAACTAATTTGGTCAATTGATGGTATACATTGTGAGTAAGGTCCGCACGGCGATGGTTCGCAGGGGCGTTTCGGTTTGTCGGGTTTGTCAACTGTAAAATGCGCAATAAGTAAAAAAGAATCGAGTTTATAATTGCCTCTTACTTATAACTTGGCATCTTACAAATGGATCTCCAGAATAGTTTGGAGGGCACGTGCAAATTGGATTATGGTTAACTACGTTGCAAATCGAATTCATTCCGCAAGTACCTGGGCACGGGTCAATGCATTTTTTATTAACGCAAGCTTGGTGCAAAGAACACTCCGCACTAACTATGCATTCGGGTTTACATGCGGGTGGAATACCTAAGTATCCACTTAAGCAGGAACAAACTGCTTGGTTGTTAATTTCGCGACATTGACTATTCGGGCCGCAGGGTGATGCAGAACATGGGTGTTGTTCAGTCGTTACTAAATAATTTAAATTAGAGTTTTTCTTTAGATTAAATCATCTACACTTACTCTCAAACTTCCTACAAAAACTAAACGGATCGCCTCTAAAACCTTCTAAGCAATTACAAGATGGTATGTGGTTTATTACGGAACATTCAGAATTTTGACCACAAATTCCCGGGCAAGGGTCAACACATTTGTTTCTGATACAAGCGGTATTATGCGAACAATCTGAGTTAAGTACGCACTCAGGTCGGCATTGTTGGTAGGGATCGCCTTGGTAATCAGGAATGCAAGTGCAAATACCGTTGTTACATCTTGCGTTAGGGCCGCATGGTGATGGGTTGCACGGGTCGGCAGGTATAATCGCTAAAAGTGTTTTTATAGTAAGCCGATTTATTCGACGCGTCTACACTTACGTTTTTTTGGTTCTGGATAACATATATCGAATGAATTTCCTGTGTAATCTTCCGGACAAGTACATATTGGCGTATGATTGATAACATTACATTTGGCGTTAACACCGCACGATCCAACACAAGGGTTTGTACATTTTTCTCTAATACACGCCAAATCGCTTCTACATTCGAAATGGTCTAAACATTCGGGTCTACAATTTGGGGGGCTTCCTGTATATCCTACAACACACGAGCAAGATGGAACGTCGCCTATTACACGGCATTGTGAGTAAGGGCCACATGGTGAAGGTTCGCATGGATTACGTGGTCCTGGCGGAGGCGTAACTGGTACTAAAAGAGTACAATTTGCATTTGCGCAAACTTTATTTGAGGATTCTTACTTATTAAGGTGCATCGAGTAAACGGATCACCGGAATAATCAATGTTACAACTACACACTGGACTATGATTGATAACTTCGCATCTTGCATTTAATCCGCAAGTACCGGGACAAGGATCGATACATTTTTGATTGACACACGCTCTATTCAGAGGACATTCTGAGCTAACGGTACATTCAGGTCTACAATTTGGAGGAACTCCTAGATAATTTGGTAGACAAGAACATACGGCTTGTTCGTTTAATTCGCGACATTGGCTGTTTGCTCCGCAAGGTGATGGACTACAGAGATTTATTGTGGGTTTCTTGTCAACGGCTACAACAAAATAATGAAGTTGATTTCTTAAACTATAATGCAAAAGCATACGTGTCGTGATTACGCTGCAGAAACTGAAAGGATCGCCCGAAAATCCATATCGACACGTGCATGATGGTAGGTGATTAATTACTTGGCAATCGGCGTTTTGGCCGCATGTTCCTGGGCACGGATCTTGACATTTATTCCTGATACAAGCTTTGTTAGATGAACAATCGGAGCTAAGTACGCATTCAGGGCGGCAACCTTCATACGGGTTACCTATGTACTCGTCAAAGCAAGTGCACGAACCCGCACCGTTTCTTTCTTTGCAAATTGCGTTTGAACCGCAAGGTGATGGGAAGCAAGGATTTCTGTGTTCATCAACAGGCGGACGAGTATCTGGAATTTAATTGTAATAAGAGTGCGCGTTGAATTTAGTTTGTTTACCATCAATAAAGCAATGGCGGAAGGGATCTCCTGTATAATCTGTTCTACACATACAATTAGGCGTATGGCTGATAACTCTACATTCGGCGTTAATGCCGCAAGTGCCAACACACGGATCTTTACATTTCTGATTTATACACGCCAAGTTACTTGGACATTCCGTATTACTAATGCACTCGGGTCTGCACGATGGTGGTGTTCCAATAAATTCAGGCAAGCAAGAACACGAGGGCGAATTGTTCAATGTTTGACAGATCGAGTTAGGTCCGCATGGTGATGGTTGGCACGGATTAGTTGTCGGTACAACAAGAACGTCGGCTAAAATAACTACACTTATACTATCTGCTTGCGTTTATATAAACATCTTACGTATGCGCGTGCATCTTGTGAATGGATCTCCTTCGTAGCGGTCAAGGCAACTGCATATAGGATTATGATTGACAACGTGACAAACCGCTGAAATACCGCAAGTACCAGGGCATGGGTCAATACATTTCTGATTAACACACGCTTCATTCAAAGGACATTCTGCGCTAACCACACATTCAGGTCTGCAAGTAGGTGGAGAACCTATGAAACCGGGTACGCATGAGCATACTGCTTGGCTGTTAATTTCGCGGCATTGACTGTTGGGGCCGCAAGGTGAAGGATGGCAAGTACGTTTTTCGTCGGGTTCTAAAATACTTAATCGTGTACGGATTGTTGACGAAAAACAAACGAAACTTACCCTTGAATAAATTACAATATAAGAAAGCGTTTCCTATAAAACCTTTCAAACAAGTACAAGTGGGTATATGATTTATAATTTCGCATTCGGCATTTTGACCACACGTTCCTGGACAAGGATCTGTGCACTTGTTTCGTACGCAGGCTTTGTTTTTGGGACAATCGGTATTGAGTACGCATTCAGGTCTACATCCTCTATACGGGTCTCCTTGATACTCAGACAAACACGTACAAATACCAGCGTGACAGTCAGCATTAGCGCCGCATGGTCTTAACTGGCACGGGTCGGTTATATTGGGTTGTTTTGCTATAAATAACACGTAACCAAGGCAAATCAATGACATAAGTAACTTACGAGCAGATGGTTGGCAACTTAAGAATGGATCTCCTGCGAATCCATCTGGACATACGCATGTTGGAGTATGATTGATTACGCTACATTGAGCGTATAAACCGCAAGAACCCGGGCAAGGATCACGGCATTTCTCTCTCATGCAAGCTTTGTTACTAGGACATTCAGAATTGATTGTACATTCCGGTTTACAATTAGGAGGTGTTCCGGTATAACCAGATACACACGAACAAGATGGAATTCCGCTAATATCTTGACAAATTGAATATGGCCCGCAAGGTGAGGGTACGCACGGATTTATTACCTTAGGCGGAGTAATTGGTGGTTCTATTAAAAAAATATGTGATTTAACTATGATTTGTTTATAAACGTAGCTTACGTGGAGTCGGATAACATCTAGAGAAAGGATCTCCCGTATAACCGATGTTGCAACTACAAATTGGACTGTGATTTAGTACTTCACACCTGGTATTTAAACCGCAAGTTCCTGGACAAGGGTCAATACATTTTTGATTTACGCAAGCTTTGTTCATAGCACATTCAGCACTAATAGTACATTCGGGTCTACATCCGGGTGGTGATCCAATATAATTGGGCAAGCAAGAACAAACGGCTTGATCGTTAACAACTCGGCATTGACTATTTGGTCCGCATGGTGACGAGCCACATGGGTCTTGTGGTTTCTTTTCCGCTACAAATTATGGGTAAAACAAAATATATTTGGAGTAAATCGGTCTTACTTTCTATCGGTCTTAAGCTACAATATCTGAACGGATCGCCCGTATATCCGGCTTGGCATAAGCAAGAAGGCAAGTGATTGATTACTTGGCAATCGGCATTTTGACCGCAAGTGCCCGGACAAGGATCTTGGCATTTGTTTTTAATACAAGCACGATTTGATGGACAATCGGAATTCAGAACACATTCTGGCCGACAACCTTCGTATGGATTTCCAACATAATCTTCACTACATGTGCATGAACCGGCATTATTTCGTTCTCTACAGATTGCATTTGGTCCGCACGGAGATGGGACGCATGGGTTTATCCTCTCAGGTGTAATATCTAAAAAGCGCGAGTGGTTACAAATGATAAGTAACATTTAAATTGAATATACCTGGTGGAACTTGACAATGAGTAAATGGATCACCTTTGAAACCTGCCGAACAAATGCAATTAGGCGTATGACTAACTACGCGACATTCTGCGTTAACGCCACATGAACCGGGACAGGGATCTCGGCATTTATTATTTATACAGGCTAGATGACTAGAACATTCGCTATTACTGATACATTCAGGTCGACAATTTGGAGGAGTTCCTATATATTCGGATCGGCAAGAACAAGATGGCGATTCTCCTATCACTTTGCATTCCGAATTCGGGCCACAAGGTGAAGGTTGACAGGGATTGATAGGTTTGCGCTCGGGTTCGTCCGCTGCAAAAATTTCATGTAACCAAAGTTAAGGTTGAGATAACGGCTTACTTATTAGGTAACATCTAGTAAACGGATCTCCTGAGAATTGTGATGGACAAGTACATATCGGGTTGTGATTAACCACTTGGCAGTTTGCGGCAATTCCGCAAGTACCAGGACAAGGATCTATACATTTCTGATTCACACACGCCTTATCTAAAGAACATTCCGAGCTCACGACACACTCAGGTCTACAGGCTGGTGGAATGCCCATGAATCCAGGTACGCAAGAGCATACGGCTTGATTATTGATTTCTCTGCATTGACTGTTAGGGCCACATGGCGATGGATTACATGGATGCTTCTCGGTTGGTTCTTTAAATGCACTGCAATATACAAACGCATTGCCCACGTATCCTTTTGAGCAAGTACATGTTGGAATATGATTGATCACCGCACACTCTGCATTTTGTCCACAAGTTCCGGGACACGGATCTAGACATTTGTTTCTGATACAAGCTTTATTTTTCGGACAATCAGTGTTTAAAACACATTCCGGTCTACATCCTCGATAAGGATCTCCTTGATATTCCGGTAAGCAAGTGCAAATTCCGTTATTACATTGTGCGTTAGAGCCGCATGGTGAGGGATTGCAAGGATCAACTTTTTCAGGCGTTTTGGCTAAAAACGAGTTCAATGAGCAATAGAAAAAAAAACAACAGTAATTGGTCATTACGTGGTGGCATGGAGTAACAACTTCTAAACGGATCTCCAGTATAACCTTCCATGCATGTACAAATTGGAGTATGGTTAATTACAGAACAATGAGCGCCAATTCCACACGATCCTGGACATGGATCTGTACATTTTTCTCGAATACACGCTAAATTACTTGGACATTCTGCGTTAATAGTACATTCTGGTTTACAATTTGGTGCGCTTCCAACGTACGAGGGTAAGCAAGAACAGGCTGCTGAACCGCCGATATCTCGACATTGTGAATTTGGACCACAAGGTGATGGTACACAAGGGTTTTGTATTTCTGGTTTTTTCGAAGGGTCTGGTGCTATAATTTTAAAAGATAAATTTGGTTTGAATCTTGGTTGAGACATCTTACTCGGCATGCGATAACATCTCGCGAATGGATCTCCAGTAAATCCGTGATCACAACTGCAGATAGGACTGTGATTAATGACTTCACATTTAGTGTTCAATCCGCAACTTCCAGGACAAGGATCGTTACATTTTTGGTTTATGCAAGCTTTGTTTAAAGGACATTCCGAACTAACGGTACACTCGGGTCTGCAGCTTGGTGGAGTACCTATGTAATTAGGTAAGCAAGAGCAAACTGCTTGCTCATTAATTTCTTTGCATTGACTATTTGGTCCACAAGGTGATGGGCTGCAAGGATTTGACGGCGAAGGAGTTCCTAAACAGCGTAGTGTAGATGTGACGTTAAATCAAAATTGAATAACTTACGGTCAGGAGGAGTTACGCTACAATATTTGAACGGATCACCCGTAAAACTAGGTCTGCATGTGCACGAAGGCAAGTGGTTGATTACGTGACAATCGGCGTTTTGACCACACATTCCTGGACAAGGATCTCGGCATTTAGTTTGCATACAAGCTTTGTTTGATGGACAATCAGAATTTAATATACATTCAGGTCTACAGGCTTCGTATGGGTTTCCAAAATAATCTGGTAGACAAGTGCATGATCCAGCACCATTTTGTTCTCTACATTCTGCGTTTGCTCCACACGGCGATGGTACACATGGAGTCGGACGCGTCAAAGGTGTAAGTTCTTCTATTTTAAGTTCACAATGTACAAATGGATCTCCTCGGTAGCCAGAAAGGCATGCGCAGTTAGGTGTGTGACTAACAACTCGGCATTCTGAATTTGTTCCGCAAGAACCGGGACACGGATCTTTGCATTTGTTATTTATACAAGCTAAATGACTCGAGCATTCGCTGTTACTAACACATTCATGCCTGCAATTCGGCGGTGAACCCATAAATTCGGGTAAACATGAACATGAATGACCTTGAGACGAGGATATTGTACATAAAGAATTTGGTCCACATGGTGACGGTGCGCAAGGATTCTTGGGTGTTATTTCAACATCAGCTAAAAAGTAAAACGTCAGCAAAGTTTTTAATCCAACATGCAGGTTCTTACGAATTAGATGACAACGCGTGAATGCGTCTCCAGTAAATCTTTGTGGACAACTACATATTGGATTATGGTTGACTACTTGGCAATGGGCACCTATACCACAAGTACCGGGACAAGGATCTATACACTTTTGGTTGGCGCAAGCTTCATTCAGTTGGCATTCAGAGCTAACCACACATTCTGGTCTACAAGTAGGTGGACTTCCAATAAACCCAGGTACACATGAGCAAACAGCTTGTGCATTAAATTCTCGACATTGACTGTTGGGACCGCAAGGCGAAGGATGGCATGGATTTTGGGGTATAATTTCTAAAGCGAAAAGACACAGTAACATTTGTCAACGACCAAATAAATAAGTTACCCTTGATTTCAGTACATAGTACAAAAGCATTTCCAGTAAATCCTCGTGAACAACTACACATCGGTATGTGGTTTACAACAACACATTCGGCATTTCCTCCACAAGTGCCAGGACATGGATCAGTACATCTGTTTCGTATACATGTTTTGTCTTTGGAACAATCGTTATTTAAAACACATTCGGGTCTACATCCACTATAGGGATCTCCTTGGTAATCTGGCAAGCAAGTGCAAGTACCTTGGTTGCATTCAGCATTAGGTCCGCAAGGTGATGGATTGCAAGGATCTCGTTTTTCAGGTAATGTTGCTAAAATTTCTGTTTAAGTAATTTTCATATTTGGAAATCGAATATTATCTTACGTGGTGGTTTTGGATAACAGTTGCTGAATGGGTCTCCTGTATATTCATCGGGGCAAATACAAATTGGAGTATGGTTGATAACGTTACAACGAGCACCAATTCCGCAGGATCCTAGACAGGGATCTCTGCATTTGTCTTTCATACATGCCATATTACTGGGGCAATCCGAGCTTACTGTGCATTCTGGTCTACAATTTGGTGGGGTACCAATAAATCCAATTACGCATGAGCAAGACGGTATACCGCCTATATCTCTGCACTGAGAATATGGCCCACATGGCGATGGTAAGCATGGGTTAAGGTCTTTTGGAGGATTTACAATATCTAAGACACGAATTTGAATTAGATAGTGACTGAAACGTTAAGTACAAAGTCTTACGTGGTTGTGGATAACATCTTGTAAATGGATCACCGTTATATCCAGACAAACAGCTACAAATTGGACTGTGATTAATAACTTCGCATCTTGTATTCAGTCCGCAAGTTCCTGGACAAGGATCGACGCATTTTTGATTTACGCAAGCTTTGGTTGGTACGCATTCTGAGCTAACAACGCATTCGGGTCGACAACCAGGTGGACTTCCCATATAATTAGGAAGACAGGAACAAACGGCTTGATTGTTAACTTCGCGACATTGACTGTTGGGACCACATGGAGTTGGATCACATGGGTGTTTGGCTTCGGGTTTTTTAACTACAAATGATGATTGAAAATATAAATTTTATGTAAGAAAAAATGATCTTACTTTCAGGTTCTACTGGATGACAATATCTGAAAGGATCGCCAGTGAAACCGGATCTACAAACGCAAGATGGAAGATGGTTTATAACTTGGCATTCTGAATTTAGTCCACAAGTTCCTGGACAAGGATCTTGGCATTTATTATTGATGCACGCACGATTAGAAGTACAGTCAGAGTTAATTACGCATTCTGGCCGACAACCTTCGTAGGGGTTACCAATATATTCATTTTGACAACTGCAAGCACCGGCTCCATTATGCTCACGGCATACTGCGTTAGCGCCGCAAGGGGATGGTATACAAGGAGTTATTTGATCTCGTGTTGGTGGTTGCACTAAATGGACACGTGGTAAAGATTTTTTATATAATGATTGTGTATACATACTCTCATAAGTACATTGAATAAATGGATCTCCATTATAGCCATTGATGCAGATACAATTAGGAGTGTGACTTACTACACGACATTCCGCATTTATACCACAAGAACCCGGACAAGGGTCTTTACATTTTTGATTGATGCAAGCTAATTGACTTGGACATTCAGAATTACTAACGCATTCTGGTTTACAATTAGGCGGAGTTCCTCTGTATTCTGGTAAGCATGTACAAGACGGCGTATCACCTATACTTTGGCATTGAGAATAAGGTCCACAAGGCGACGGTTGACATGGATTCGCCGGTTTTGGTTTAATAAGTTGATCATCTGCAATTGGTAATGATGAGACAAAAACAGTGGATGAGGTTAGATTCTTACTTATGAAAACGCATCTAGTAAACGGATCTCCGTTATAATGAGAAGGACAGCTGCAGATGGGGTTATGATTGACAACCTGACAAATTGCTGCTATACCACAAGTACCCGGGCATGGATCGACGCATTTTTGATTGACACAAGCTTGATTTAATGAACATTCTGAACTCACTACGCATTCTGGTCTACAATTAGGCGGAGTTCCAATAAATCCTGGTACACATGAGCATACGGCTTGTTCATTAATCTCGCGGCATTGACTGTTTTGACCGCATGGTGATGGGGCACAAGGATTTTTAAATTGTGGCACTAAAATATATATTTAAGTTTGAAGCTCGTGTATTTTGTTTCAAGTTACCTTTAGCTTCGGAACAAATTAAAAATGCGTTTCCATCGTAACCTTGCCTACACGCGCACGTTGGAATGTGGTTGATAACTGTACATTCTGCATTTTGACCGCAAGTGCCGGAACAAGGATCGATACATTTGTTTCTAACACACGCTTTGTCTTTAGCGCAATCTGAGTTTAATACGCATTCTGGTCTACATCCTCTGTATGGATCGCCGAAATATTCAGGCAAGCAGGTACAAATTCCATCATTGCAGTTACTGTTGGGACCGCACGGTGAAGGATGGCAACGATCTTGAATTGGTTTGGTGACTACAAAGGAATTGTGTAGAAAAGTTCGCGTCAGAAAAAAACAATCTTACTTGGTGGTAGGCGGAAACAATTATTGAAAGGATCTCCTGTAAATCCATCTGGGCATGTACATATTGGAGTGTGATTAATTACACTACATTGTGCTTCTATGCCACATGAACCGGGACATGGATCGATACATTTTTCCCTAATGCAAGCTTTGTTACTGGGACATTCAGAGTTTATAACACATTCAGGTCTACAATTTGGTGGACTTCCGATATATCCAGATAAACACGAGCACGAAGGAATATCCCCTATGTTACGGCATTGAGAGTTAGCACCGCACGGTGATGGTACACATGGATCTTTGAATGCCGGTTTTGGTTCAGGTTCAGGAGCTGAAGTACAATTTTATAAATAGTGGTTATCGTATTTTTAAAAAAAATCTTACTGGGCATATGATAGCATCTAGTAAATGGGTCGCCGGTGTAACCTGAGAGGCAAGTACATATTGGGCTGTGGTTAATTACTTCGCATTTGGTACTAAGGCCGCAAGTTCCGGGGCATGGGTCTACGCATTTTTGATTTACGCACGCTTTGTTGGGTGCGCATTCGGTACTGACAACGCATTCGGGTCTACACCCTGGTGGGCTACCTACGTATGTTGGCAGACAAGAACATACAGCTTGGCCGTTAGTTTCTTTGCATTGACTATTTGGTCCGCACGGTGAAGGGTTGCAAAGATTGATTGGTTCGGGCGCTATAAGTAATAGTTTGTTATAGCTTAAGCTAACTATCATCAATCATATTTCTTACTTTTAATATGTATGAGATTGCAATAACCGAATGGGTCGCCTGTAAAACCTAATCTACAGGTACAAGACGGTAAATGATTAACAACTTGGCAATCCGCATTTTGGCCGCACGTTCCAGGGCAAGGGTCTTGGCACTTATTTCTAATACAGGCTTTATTTGAGGGACAATCTGAATTTAAAACGCATTCCGGTCGGCATCCTTCGTACGGGTTTCCAATATAATCTGGGAGGCAGGAGCAAGATCCCGCTGCGTTACGTTCTTTGCATATAGCGTTCGCTCCGCATGGCGATGGCAGACAGGGAGTATTTACTTCGTGTATTGGTTTTGCTAAAATATAGATTTTTGATTTGAAACCCGGTAGCGTTTTTAGTTTGAAAAATTACTCGATTTTCACTGTGCCATGTTGATTCATAATCTCAAGGTCATCAAAAAATAAGACTCATACCCAAGTTATTTGAAATTATGAATCAAATTTGGCATGGTTAGATTAAAAAATTAGGATTTATATTAATTATTCCTCGTTCATTCTTTTACAACTGACGTTTTACCCGTTATTTAAATATCGCCAGTTATAAAAAAACGGAACAAATACGGATACTACAATTAGATAAGGTTCTCATTTTTTGACCTTAATGTAATTTATAGCGACAATAATTCAGTGAAAATCTTTTAATTTTTTTTAAATTTCCCAACAGAATAACCAATACCATAATTTAAATTGATGGAAAAAAACCAAATCAATATAATACCTCAAATCCTTTAACTTTAAAGCATTTTTTTTTATAAGCGAGCAGTAATATTTGTGGTAAAATGTAACTTTCTTACTATCAATTAATCTGCATTGTGTGAATGGATCTCCTTGGAACCCATTGACGCAAATACAGTTGGGCGTGTGGCTAACAACATGACATTCTGCATTTACTCCACATAACCCAACGCACGGTTGCTGACATTTTTGATTGACACAAGCTAAATTATGAGGGCATTCGCTGTTGCTAATGCACTCTGGTTTACAGTTTGGTGGGACACCAACGTATTCTTGTAAGCACGAACAAGATGGCGATTCATTTATGACTTTGCATAGTGAATATGGACCACAAGGCGATGGTATACATGGATCATCTGGTGTTTTTATTGAAGTGATAGCTAAAGATGGTACATTAGCGTACACGTATGACTTAGTTACTCTACAACTTACTAATTGGAATACAACGTACAAACGGGTCTCCTGAATGTTTAGATGGGCAAGTACAAATTGGATTATGGTTTACCACCTGGCAAAGAGCGCCAACTCCACAAGTACCAGGACATGGGTCTATACATTTTTGATTTACGCAAGCCTCATTTAGAGAACATTCCGAACTGACTACGCATTCTGGCCTACATGTAGGGGGACTTCCAATATATCCAGGAACACAAGAACAAACCGCTTGATTATTTATTTCTCTACATCGACTGTTGGGACCACATGGGTTTGGGTTACACGGATGAATTTGCGAAGATTCTGAATCAATGACTTGTAACAAAAAATATTTCACGTTTTAAAGTATGTTACCTTCAAATTTTTGACAAAACGCGAATGCGTTACCTCTGTAACCTTTAGCACAAGTACACATTGGTATGTGATTTACCACTGTGCATTCGGCATTTAGGCCACAAGTATCTGGACATGGGTCTATACATTTGTTTCTTACACAAGCTTTATTTTTAGGACAGTCGTTATTTAACACGCATTCAGGTCTACATCCTCTGTAGGGGTCGCCTTGATATTCTTGTAGACAAGTACAGATTCCATTGTGACACTCTGCATTGGAACCACACGGTGATGGGTAACAAGGATCAGATTTATCAGGTAGTTTTGCTGAAATGAACGTGGTACTATAGGATTTATAAATAAAATGATTAATAATCTTACGTGGTGCTGGTTTTGGGTAACAATTATGGAAAGGATCTCCAGTATAACCTTCTTCACAAATACAAATGGGTGTATGATTGATAATATTACATTTAGCACCTATACCGCACGATCCAGGACAAGGGTCTCTACACTTTTCTCTTATACACGCGAAATTACTAGGGCATTCTGAATTGATGGTACATTCAGGTCTACAATGCGGGGGACTTCCAGTATATCCAATTGAGCATGAACACGAAGGGGTATTGCCGATATCGCGACACTCGGAATAAGGACCACATGGTGATGGAACACATGGGTTTTGAATAAACACAGATGGTGTTGTTATTACTAAAATAAATCTGTTAAAAAGTGAACATCGATGCACGTTATTCTTACTAGGTAATCGGTAACAATTAATGAAAGGATCGCCAGTATTTCCCAAGATACAACTACAGATAGGACTATGATTTATAACTTCGCATTTTGCATTCACACCGCACATTCCAGGACACGGATCTGAACATTTTTTATTTACGCAGGCCTTATCTCTTGGACACTCTGAACTAACTACACATTCGGGTCGACAATTCGGTGGACTACCGATATACTCAGGTAGACAAGAACAAACGGCTTGTTCGTTTACTACTTGGCATTTGCTATTTGGTCCACATGGAGATGGATTGCATAGATTTGTGGGCTGTTTAATTTCGTCGACAAAATATTTACAATAAGTAAAGGGATCTCCCGTATAACCTGGTCTACAAGTACAAGATGGTAAGTGATTGACGACTTGACATTCTGCGTTATGATCGCAAGTTCCAGGACAAGGATCTTGACATTTATTTCTAATACAAGCTCGGTTTGAAGGACAATCTGAATTTAAAGTACATTCTGGTCGACACCCTTCATATGGATTACCCACGTATTCTGGTAGACACGTGCAAGCACCTGCACCATTCTGTTCTCGACATTGTGCGTTAGCTCCACAAGGAGATGGAGTACAGGGCGTTCTAACTTCAGTGATGTGTGCTTGAAATATAAATGAAAATATTTCGTTACAAGAGTTTTAAAAAAAAACTTACTGATTTTTAAGCTACATTCTGTGAATGGATCACCAATGTAATTTTGAATACAGACGCAATTTGGAGTGTGGCTAACTACTCGACATTCGGCGTTAACTCCACAACTACCAGGACAAGGATCTTTACATTTGTTGTTTATACAAGCTAAATTATAAGAACACTCGATGTTACTGATACATTCTGGCTTGCAGTTGGGAGGGGAGCCAATAAAGTTGGGAAGACACGAACAAGACGGAGAGTCGCCTACAACTTTACATTGAGAATTAGCTCCACATGGTGATGGTTGGCAAGGATCTACTGGTGTTTTTATAACATCTTCTAAAATGCAAACAGTTGTAGATAGTATAGGACGCATAACCGAAAATTATTACTTATAGTCTGACATCTTGTAAACGGGTCTCCTGAATGATGTGAAGAACAACTACATATTGGGTTGTGATTAACGACTTGACATATAGCGTTTACACCGCACGCTCCCAAACATGGGTTTAGACATTTTTGGTTAACGCACGCTTCGTTCAGTGGACATTCGGAACTGACGACGCATTCGGGTCTACACGTAGGTGGACTACCTATAAAACTAGGAGCACATGAACAAACAGCTTGGCCATTAATTTCGCGACATTGACTATTAGGTCCACACGGAGAAGGATTACATGGGTGCACATCAGCAACGATTTCTAAAATGATTTTAAGTAGGATTATACCAAAAAGCAGTGTGGCATACCTTTAACGCGAGTACATAAAACGAAAGCATTTCCAGAAAAACCAGAAGTACACGAACACATAGGTATATGATTAATAACTGCGCATTCTGCATTTTGTCCACAGGTTCCAGGGCATGGATTTACGCATTTATTTCTTAGACATGCTTTATCACGAGAACAATCACTGCTTAGTACGCATTCGGGCCTGCAACCGTTATATGGATCTCCTTGATATTCGGGCAAACAAGTACAAACGCCATCGAAACATTGCGTATTTGCACCACAAGGAGATGGGTTACATAGGTCTTGAATTGGAATTTTTGCAGCTGAAATGGTATTATGAATAAAGTTAGGCGTTCAGAAATGCGTTCACTTACGCGGAGGTATCGGGTAACAACTACTAAATGGATCTCCAGTATATCCTTCAGAACATATGCACATAGGCGTATGATTTATTACGTTACAATGTGCAGAAACGCCACATGAACCTGGACAAGGATCGATACATTTCTCTCTGATGCACGCTAAATTACTTGAACATTCCGAATTGATGACACATTCAGGTCTGCAGTTGGGTGGACTACCCAAATAACCAGGCATGCACGAGCAAGATGGAGATCCACCAATATCGCGACATTGAGAATTTAGACCGCAAGGTGATGGAGCACAAGGGTTAATATTTACCGGCGTTGGCGGTGTTAAAGGCATCGCTACAATAAACGCATTTTACGTATGAAGATTCAATAAACGCATCTTACGTGGAGTAGAATAGCATCTAGTAAATGGATCTCCGGTGTAACCTGGAGAGCAACTACAAATCGGATTATGATTAATAACCTCACAGTTTGAGTTTAAGCCGCATGTGCCTGGGCAAGGATCGTTGCATTTCTGGTTTATACATGCTCTATTAAGAGGACACTCTGAACTAACGGTACATTCGGGTCTACAGTTTGGTGGAATACCAATATATGTCGTCAAACAAGAGCAAACGGCTTGTTGGTTAACTTCTTTACATTGACTATTAGGACCACAAGGCGAAGGCGAGCATGGGTTTTTATATTCAGCTAAAAATACTCATTCTAATTTTAAGTCATAACAACCTAAACTGCTTACGTTGAATAGACGCACGGTTGCAATAATTAAATGGATCTCCCGAGTAACCAGTTTGACAAGTACACGATGGTAAATGGTTAATAACTTGACAATCGGCGTTTTGACCACAAGTACCTGGGCAAGGGTCTTTGCATTTTTGATTAATGCAAGCTAGATTCGAAGGACAATCGGAATTCAAAATACATTCTGGTCGGCAACCTTCATAAGGGTTTCCTATAAAGTCCAACAAACATGCGCAAGAACCAGCACCGTTTCGTTCTTTACACACTGCGTTTGGTCCACAGGGAGAAGGAACACAAGGCGTTCGTTGTTCTAAAGCGATTAAAGGTTTTTGTTCATCGCATCGTATAAATGGATCTCCAATAAAACCTAATTTACAAGCGCAATTTGGTGTGTGACTGACAACTCGGCATTCAGCGTTAAATCCGCACGCTCCAGAACAAGGATCTTTGCATTTTTGATTCATGCAAGCTAAATGATTTTGACATTCGCTATTGCTAACACATTCGGGCCTGCAACTCGGCGGAGAACCAATGTGTGAATCTAAACAGGAGCAAGAAGGAGAATCTCCCGATACCCGACATTGAGAATATGGACCACATGGTGATGGTTGACATGGGTTAAGTACAGGTGTTAGTACTTCTTCTAAAAGAATAGTGTTACTTCGTTGCTTAAACGAATGCAAACTCTTACTAATTATAGAGCATCTAGTAAAAGGATCTCCTGAATATTGTGATGGGCAGCTACAAATTGGATTGTGATTAACTACTTGGCATGTCGCACCCACTCCACAAGTGCCGGGACATGGATCGATACATTTTTGATTTACACACGCTTGGTTCAATGCACATTCTGAACTAACTACACATTCTGGTCGGCAATCAGGTGGACTTCCCATAAATCCTGGTACGCAGGAACAAACAGGTTGTTCGTTAATTTCACGACATTGACTGTTTGGTCCGCACGGCGATGGGTTGCACGGATTAAGTTTTATAGTATCTAAAATACAATTTGCAGTTTTGGATTTAAATTCTTTAACAAAAATTTACCTCGAATTTGCTGACAGAGTAAGAACGAGTTACCGGTGAAACCAAATGGACAACTACACATGGGTATATGATTAACTACTACACATTCGGCGTTAACTGCACATGTACCCGGACATGGATCGGTACATTTATTTCTAATGCAAGCTTTGGTTCTTTCACAATCGGTGTTTAAAACACATTCCGGACGACATCCTTGATAAGGATCTCCTTGATAATCTGACAAGCAAATGCAAACACCGTTTTGACATTCAGCGTTTGATCCACACGGAGAAGGATTGCACGGGTCTTTTTTAGTAGGTGCAATTTCTAAAATAAATAAATCATCAAAGAATGTTTCTAAACGAATGAAAAAACCTACGAGTTGGTTTAAGATGACAACTATTAAACGAATCTCCTGTAAAACCTTCAGGACAAACACATATTGGAATATGATTAATGACGTTACATTGGGCATTTGTTCCACAAGACCCGGGACAAGGGTCTCGACATTTTTCTCTAATACATGCTTGTATACTTGTGCATTCGGAATTAATTGTGCATTCTGGACGGCAGTTTGGAGGACTTCCAATATATCCATTTGAGCAGGTACAAGAAGGTAAATCACCAACATTGCGGCATTCTGAATTTGGACCACAAGGAGATGGCGCGCATGGATTTAATGGTTTTGGTTGTACGATAACCGGTGGTGCTAGAGAGAAACTATGAAGTGAGAAAATACAAATCGTTATCGTGTGCTTACTAGGTTCCCGATAACAACGAGTGAAAGGATCGCCAGTGTAACTTTCGTGGCAACCACAAATTGGACTGTGATTAATCACGTTGCATTTAGCATTTAAACCACACACTCCTGGACAAGGATCAACGCATTTTTGATTTACACAGGCTTTATTCGAAGGACATTCCGATCCAACAACACATTCAGGTCTGCACGACGGAGGACTGCCACTGTAATTTGGCAGGCAAGAACAAACTGCTTGATCATTAATTTCTCGGCATTGACTGTTAGGTCCACAAGGAGATGGATTGCACGGTTGTTTTGAAATTTCGGCTAAAATTAATTTACGTAACAAATCGAAGTTTACATGTAGTCTAACTTACATTTTGAAGGTTCAAAATAGTTACAAAATCTAAATGGATCACCAGTAAAACCAGTTCGACACGAGCATGAAGGTAAATGATTAATTACTTGGCATTCTGCGTTTTGCCCGCATGTGCCGGGACAAGGATCTTGGCATTTATTTCTAATGCAAGCCAAACTCGATGGGCAATCGGAACTTAATGAGCATTCGGGACGACAACCTTCATAAGGATTTCCAATATATTCGGGAAGGCAAGTACATGCTCCTGCGCCGTTTTGTTCTCTGCATTGTGCGTTAGCTCCACAAGGACTTGGAACGCATGGGGTTAGATGTTCGATTCTGGGTGGAGAAATGGATAAAGTACATTGAGTGAACGGATCTCCGCTGTATTCTTTTGCACAGACACAATTTGGTGTATGACTAACTACTCGGCATTCGGCATTAATTCCGCATGTTCCGGGACAAGGATCCACACATTTTTGGTTAATACAAGCTAAATGTGTTGAGCATTCGCTGCTACTAACACATTCGGGTCTACAGTTTGGTGGGTAACCGCTGTATTCTGGTAGGCAACTGCACGAAGGGGAATCTCCAGAAATTTTGCATTGCGAGTGAGGTCCGCAAGGTGATGGTTGACACGGATCTTTTGGTGGGAGTCGAGTTGGTTCATCTACAGTAACGGTGTAAGCGTTGAAAGTTTGAATGGTTAGGGTTAAGGTGTCTTACCAAAAGTACATATAGAGAAGGGGTCTCCGGTAAACTGTGGTGGACAACTACATATAGGGTTGTGATTTACTACTTGGCAAACAGCAGATCTACCACAAGTGCCAGAACATGGGTCCATACATTTCTGATTTACACAAGCTTGATTCAATGGGCATTCAGAACTGACAACACATTCTGGTCTGCAATTTGGTGGACTTCCAATATATCCAGGCACGCAAGAGCAAACTGCTTGTTCTTGAATTTCTCTACATTGACTATTTGGACCACAAGGTGATGGACTACATGGGTGTAATTTAACAGGTTCTAAAAAATTACTGGTAGTTGTTGAAATAAACAAATTGCTATGGAGTTTACCTATTGAGGGCGAACAAAGAATAAAAGCGTTACCATTAAAACCCTTTAAGCAAGTACACATTGGTATGTGGTTTATAACATTACACTCGGCGTTTTGGCCGCAAGTACCAGGGCAAGGATCTACGCATTTATTACGCAAACAGGCCTTATTTTTGTCGCATTCTGAATTTAACACACATTCTGGTCTGCAACCTCTATACGGGTCTCCTTGATAATTAGGTAAACAAGTGCATTCTCCACTGTTGCATTGGGCGTTAGAACCACAAGGTGATGGATTACAAGGATCTACTATTTCTGGAGTTTTAGCTACAAGTTTTAAGTTAAAATGTATTACTTTTTTTTCTAACTATTCTTACATGGTGGAGTTGGATAGCAACTACTAAATGGATCTCCTGTGTATCCGGTATTACAAGTGCAAATGGGCATATGATTGACGACTGCGCATTCGGCTCCAATTCCACACGATCCAGGACAAGGGTCTCTACACTTCTCATGCATACAAGCTTTGTTACTGGGACATTCTGAATTAATAGTACACTCGGGTCTACAATTTGGTGGATTGCCGACATATTTTGGTAAGCAAGAGCAGGCTGGCGAGTTTCCAATATCTCGACATTGCGAATTAGGCCCACATGGAGATGGGACGCATGGGTTAACATCGGCAGGTTTTGGTGAAGGCATTATGCCTATAATAAATGATTATAGAAAAAAAATAAATATGACGAGTAAATCTTACTAGGAGCAACGTAACATCTTGTAAAAGGATCGCCCGTATAACCATTATCGCAACTGCATATAGGACTGTGATTGATGGTTTCACATTTAGCATTTAGACCGCAAGTACCAGGACAAGGATCGCCGCATTTATTGTTGATGCAAGCTTTATTTAGAGGACATTCTGAACTGACAATGCATTCGGGTCTACAACTAGGAGGTGTTCCTATATAATTTGGTAAACAAGAACAAACAGCTTGTTCGTTTACTTCTCGACATTGACTGTTAGGGCCACAAGGAGAAGGAGTACATGGTTGAGTCGGAGTAATAACTAAAAATTGAAAAATTACGAGAGATAACAAAAAGACGGTGCCTTACGTTGATCATCGGGCATTCTTGAACAGTATCTGAAGGGATCCCCTGTATATCCAATAATGCAGGTGCATGATGGTAAGTGATTGATTATGTGACAATTAGCATCTTGACCGCAAGTGCCAGGACAAGGATCTTGACATTTATTATTAATACATGCTCGATCAGACGGACAGTCTGAATTCAAAACACACTCTGGGCGGCATCCTTCATAGGGATTACCAATGTGCTCTGGAAGACAAATGCAAGCACCTGCACCATTTCGTTCTTTACATTCAGCATTTATACCACATGGAGATGGCTGACATGGCGTCAAAGTTTCTTGGGGTAATTCTAAAATAACTCAGTTACAAAGTTTTTAATTTCTAGGACCATTGCCTTACTAGGTAATGTACAATGAGTAAATGGATCTCCTGAATAGCCGTTAATGCAAACACAATTGGGCGTGTGGCTGACTACACGACAATCTGCATTTTGACCACATATTCCTACGCAAGGATCCTTGCATTTTAAATTAACACACGCCAAATTACTGGGGCATTCACTATTACTGACGCATTCCGGACGACAGTTAGGTGGTACGCCTTGGTATTCTGGCAGACAAGAGCATGAAGGAGAATCTCCAGATATTTTGCATTCAGAGTATGGTCCACACGGAGACGGTTGACAAGGATCAATGGGAACAATCGGTTTCTTTTCAGCTAAAAAGGCGACATTGCAAAAGGGCGATTTAAAAACATGCTGTATCTTACTAATTTTAAAGCATCTTGAAAACGGATCGCCTGAAAAAGTTTCCGGACAACTACATATAGGGTTGTGATTTACTACTTGACAGATAGCATTTATTCCACAAGTGCCGGGACACGGATCGATACATTTTTGGTTTACACATGCTTGGTTTAATGAACATTCAGAACTAACAACGCATTCTGGTCTGCAGTTTGGTGGAGTTCCAATATATCCAGGTACACAAGAACACACTGGCTGTTCGTTAATTTCTCTGCATTGACTATTAGGGCCGCAAGGTGATGGAGAACAAGGGTGTGTGACGGCAACTAAAACGCCAAGGTTTTTATGACTATAAAGTAAAATGATAAACTACCTTTAAAAGGGCTACATATAACAAAAGCATTTCCAGTGAAGCCTTCCGAACATGAACACATAGGTATATGATTAACTACAGTGCATACTGCTTTTTCACCGCAAGTGCCCGGACATGGGTCCACGCACTTGTTTTGTATACAGGTTTTATCTTTCGAACAATCATTGTTTAAAACACATTCTGGTCTACACCCGCGGTACGGATCGCCTTGATACTCTGGGAAACAAGTACATACTCCTTCATTACACTCGGCATTGGGTCCACATGGGAAAGAAGCGCAAGGATCTTTCGACACTGGTCCAATAGCTACAAAAGTATTTAATGAAGGAACAAAAACGTTTTAACCGAATCTCTTTTTAACCAGTTTTTTAAACTTACGTGGTGGTGGTTTTGGATAGCAATTTGAAAAGGGGTCTCCTGTGTAATCCTCAGAACATACACAAATCGGGATGTGGTTAATAACATTGCATCGAGCATTTAATCCACAAGAACCTAAACAAGGATCTCTACATTTTTCGCGTATACATGCCAAATTACTTGAACATTCTGAATTTATTGTACACTCTGGTCTACAGTTGGGTGGACTTCCTATATAACTAGATGAGCATGAACATGATGGAGTTCCTCCTATATCGCGACATTCAGAGTTTGGACCACAGGGAGATGGTGCACAAGGGTTTTGGTTCACAGGTCTTTCAGGTACACGAATGGCTACAAAACACTTGTTATCTTTTTTTAATTAAATTTGCTTGGTGGCTTACGAGGCATAGGGTAACATCGAGTAAAAGGATCTCCAGTGTAATCAAAATTACAGCTACAGATAGGACTGTGATTAACAACGTGACATTTTGTGTTTAAGCCACAAACGCCTGGACATGGATCGATGCATTTTTGATTCACGCATGCTTTATCCATTGAACACTCCGAGCTTACAACACATTCCGGTCTACAACCAGGTGGGCTTCCAATATAATTAGGCAAACAAGAACAAACTGCTTGATCATTAACGTTTTTGCATTGACTGTTAGGACCGCATGGTGAAGGCTGGCACATATTGGTTGGTTCTTTTTTAACCGCTAAAATATCTTATTGAAATGTTTTTTTTAGTGACAAATAAAAAATCTTACGTTCGAATTGAACGTGGCAATAACGGAACGGATCTCCAGTAAAACCAAATCTGCAAATGCAAGAAGGCAGATGATTGATCACTTGACATTCAGAATTTTCTCCACAAGTGCCTGGACAAGGATCTTTACATTTGCTGTTAATACATGCTAAATGAGAAGCGCAATCTGAATTTAATACGCATTCGGGCCGACATCCTTCGTAAGGATTTCCAATATAATCGGGTAAACATGAACACGAACCAGCCCCATTGCGTTCTTTGCATTGTGCGTTAGCACCACATGGAGAAGGTACGCAAGGTCTAACCGTCTCTTGTTGTATAACTTCGGGTTGTTTTAGACATTGAACAAATGGATCTCCTCTAAAACCAGTAAAGCAAGCACAATTTGGTGCGTGACTGACTACTCGACATTCAGCGTTGTTTCCGCAACTACCAGGACATGGATCTTTACATTTGTTATTTATGCACGCTAAGTGACTTGGACATTCGCCGTTACTAATACATTCCGGTCTGCAATTTGGTGGAGAACCAATAAATTCAGGTAGGCACGAACACGAAGGAGATTCGCCTGACATTTTACATTGCGAATTTGGACCACATGGAGAAGGTTGACAAGAGTTAATTTGAACGGGAATAATTTCTTCTAAAATAAGAATTGGTTAAACTAAGATAAGCACGTACAGAAAACTCCTTACTAATTTCTTGGCATCTTGCAAATGGATCTCCGGTAAATTTTAACGGACAGGTACATATAGGATTGTGATTTACTACTTGACACGTTGCTGCTATTCCGCAACTTCCAAGACAAGGATCAACGCATTTCTGATTAACACACGCTTGGTTCAAAGAACATTCGGAACTAACCACGCATTCAGGTCTACAAGTAGGGGGGGTACCTATAAAACCGGGAACACAAGAACAAACTGCTTGTTCGTTTATCTCACGGCATTGGCTGTTTGGTCCACAAGGCGATGGATTACATGGATTTTTAAATTCGATTTCTAAAAAAAATCATGGAGTTGGAAGAAAAGACACAACTTGAATTACCTTTTACGGGAGAACATAAAACGAAAGCGTTGCCTGAAAATCCTCTGGTACAAGTGCACATTGGTATATGATTTACTACTGTGCATTCAGCGTTTTGTCCACAAGTGTCAGGGCATGGATCGATACATTTTTTCCTTATGCAAGCCTTATCTTTGGAACAGTCATTACTAATGAGGCATTCCGGTCTACATCCGGTATACGGATCTCCATGATAAAGCGGTATACATGTACATGCACCGTTAAAGCACTCTGCGTTTGCTCCACATGGCGATGGGTGACATGGGTCTTTTATTTCCGTTTTAGGTGCTAAAAATTGCACTTGAAATAAACTGACTAAGATTGTGTTTTAATCTTACGCGAGGGCATGGGATGACAACTAGTAAACGGATCTCCAGTGAAACCCTCTATGCACGAGCATATTGGAGTGTGATTAATAATACTGCATTGAGCACCTACTCCGCAAGAACCTGGACATGGATCGATGCATTTTTCCCTAACGCAAGCTTTATTACTTGGACATTCTGAATTAATAACACATTCCGGTCTACAATTTGGTGGACTTCCTATGTAACCGCTCAAGCAAGAACAGGATGGTACACCTGCATTATTACGGCATTGTGAGTATAACCCGCACGGCGATGGTACGCACGGATCGGTAAATGTTGGTACGCGTATTGGAGGCGGTGCTAAAATCATTGAATAAGTAACGGTTGGCCTCGTAACGATAGACCTTACTTGGTATTGAATAGCATCTAGTGAATGGATCGCCTGTGTTACTTGGTTTACAAGTACATAGTGGACTGTGATTGATGACTTTACAATCGGTGTTTATACCACACGTTCCAATGCACGGATCAACGCATTTTTGATTTACGCAGGCTTTGTTGGGAGCGCATTCCGTACTGACTACACATTCTGGTCGACACCCTGGAGGACTTCCTAAATAATTGGGCAAACAAGAACAAACTGATTGTTCATTTACAACGCGACATTGGCTGTTAGGCCCACAAGGTGATGGATTACACGGATTCACGCGATCTTTCTTTTGGGCTAAAATATAATACTCGTATAAACTCGTACAATTTAACCAGATTTACTTACAATCTATTATTATATGTGTACAAGATTTGAAGGGGTCCCCTGTAAATCCAGAAGTACAAGTGCAAGACGGAAGATGATTAACGACTTGACAATAAGCATTTTGGCCACATGTTCCTGGACACGGATCTTGACATTTATTTCTTATACATGCTCGGTTTGAAGGACAATCTGTGTTAAGCACACATTCAGGACGACAACCCTCATACGGGTTTCCGACATAATCCGCAATACAAGTACAAGATCCTGCTCCATTTTGTTCTCTACATTGTGCATTGGCACCACATGGGGATGGCGTGCATGGAGTACGATGTTCGTCTGCTTTCGGCAATTGCAAAATACATTGCGAAAACGGATCTCCGCTATAACCAGCAATACAAGCACAATTAGGAGTATGACTAACGACTCTGCATTCTGCGTTGTGTCCACATACGCCGGGGCATGGATCTTTACATTTTTGATTAATACAAGCTAAGTGAGAACTACATTCGCTGTTACTGATACATTCAGGTTTACAATTCGGTGGAACTCCCATAAACCCGACAAGACAAGAGCACGATGGAGAATCTCCAGAAACTTTACACTGAGAGTTAGGGCCACATGGTGATGCACTGCACGGATTGATAGGCTTATATTCTTGGGCTAAAATGTAATTTGTACGAAATCGTAAAAAAAGCAAAATAAACGTACGTTTACGATAGCATCGTGTAAATGGATCTCCTAAGAAATCATTGGGACAGCTGCAAATTGGATTGTGATTGACAACTTGGCATAATGCGTTCACGCCACAAGTTCCAAGGCACGGATTGATACATTTTTGATTAATACAGGCTTCGTTTAACGGACATTCTGAACTGACTACGCATTCGGGTCTACAAGCGGGAGGTGTTCCGAGGTATCCACGAACACAAGAGCATACTGGATTATCGCGTACATTTCTACATTCACTGTTGGGACCACAAGGTGAAGGATAACATGGGTTCTTTTGAATAGGTGCTAAAATAAGTTGATTACAGTTATATTATTTTCATGATTTGTATAACGTACTTTCAATCACGTTACACGCTACAAAGGCATTGCCTGATCGCCCAAGAGGACAACTGCACATGGGAATGTGATTAACAACTTGACATTCTGCATTTACTCCACAAGTTGTGGAACAAGGGTCTTGACATTTACTTCTTATGCAAGCCTTGTTTTTATCACAATCACTACTTTGTAAACATTCCGGTCTGCAACCTCGATAAGGGTCGCCGTGGTGATCGGGCAAACAGATACAAACACCTGAATTACATTGCGTGTTTGATCCACAAGAATCGCACGGGTTAGGTTGTCTTGTTGGAGCGGCTATAAGATTGTGGTTATTGTGGAAGTTAGTGTGACAATAGAATATCTTACTTGGAGTTGGAGGGACGAGATGACAACTATTAAACGGATCTCCAATATATCCTGCTAGACAACTACAAATTGCAGTGTGTTTTATGACATTACATTGTGCATTTATTCCACACGATCCGGGACACGGGTCTCTACACTTTTCTCGGATACACGCTTGAGTACTTGCGCATTCTGGACTCATTGTACATTCGGGTCTGCAATTTGGCGGATTTCCTATGTAACCCGGAGAACAGGAACAAGATGGGGTTTCGCCAGTTTCACGACATTGTGAATATGGGCCGCAAGGTGACGGTAAGCAAGGATTTACGTGTATTTTTGGAGGGCTTGGCGTTGGTGCTATAAATGGTATTATGTGAAGAAATTCTATTGGCAATACTTGAATCTTACGTGATTGTGGGTAACACCTTGAAAATGGATCTCCTGTATAACCAGCATTGCAACTACAAATAGGGCTGTGATTTATAACTTCACACTGTGCGCTTAGGCCGCATGTGCCTGGGCATGGATCTGCGCATTTTTGATTGATGCATGCTTTGTTTGGAGGACATTCTGAGCTAACTACACATTCAGGGCGGCAAGTGGGTGGTTGGCCAACGTAATTAGGTAAGCATGAGCATACTGCTTGCTCGTTCATTTCGCGACATTGGCTATGTGGCCCGCATGGTGAATTACTGCACGGGTGTTTTGGTTCAGATTTGGTTGCTAAAATTAAGGTTCCTAATATTTCCAACACTTGTAATAATTAGTGTCTTACGTTCAACGTCTACGGTGCAATATGTAAAGGGATCTCCAGTAAAACCTTGTCTACATGTACATAAAGGTAAATGATTGGCAACTTGGCAATCGGAATTTTCGCCACAAGTTCCAGGACATGGATCTTGACATTTATTCTTAAGACAAGCACGGTGGGAAGGACAATCTGTATTGTAGAGGCATTCGGGGCGACAACTTTCATATGGGTTTCCTATATATTCAGGTAGGCAAGTGCACGAGCCAGCACCATTTTGTTGCTTACATATTGCATTGGTGCCACACGGTGATGGGTTACAAGGGTCAGCACTATCTCGCGGAGGAGACACTGAAATTTGTTTTTGTTCTTTAGTATTTGTACTATTTTACCACAAATTTAATTACTGCTATTTTTGTAGTTAGGGTTTGCTTGTGGGGGTATAAGCGTTTAAAGCACTGTTATGTTTTCGTATGATTTATGGGCAACCTTTTGCTAAAGCGCATATTTGATATTTTAACCTTATCATTTTTGGGCAAAGCCTAGCAAATTATTGTCTAATTTTCTAAATGGTTAATTTGTTTTGCGTGGGGAGGGGTATTTGTTGTAGCTGTAGCGTTGTTGTTATCGTTGGGGGACGTTCCTTACCTTTGGTGTCCCCTTAAGCGTTAAAGCATTATTACAGCAAAAGCACACATGCATTATTACATCTAACTTATACCAGCTTGTTTATTATTCATTTGTAGCATACTTTCGCATTACTTTCATAAATTTTTAATAAATTTTCGATTAACGTTTAAAAAATAATGTTTTTTCTATGTTTACGCAAATATGCTCAAAAATGCGTACACATTGACAATAAAAAAACGAGAGCGTAATTACCATCGACAGTAATTTTTGTGGAACTCATTAATTTCATGGTCTTTCTATTCGAAAATGAATACGTTTCAGTTTGATCATCTACTTCATATTTACTATCACTCAATTTCAAAATGTCTACGCAATAAAACTGAAAATATCGAAAAAGAGGAGTGTTGTTTTGAGTAAAAACGAAAAAAAAGCAGTGGGCGTATTAAATACCAATACCTGCACTCGGTAACAAAAGTTTTGTTATTGTAATCGCGAAGGCTTCCACGATCGGAGTCTATACTAAGATTTGAACGTCTTCCGGGTTTGGTTGATGTTGTAACCGAAGGGGATTCATTAGGGCGTGAAAGAAATCGAAAACTTATTCTAACAAAGAATCACTACCAAGCCAGATTCTAAACCCTATAGAAGTGACTTAAGGAGAAGTTGTCTCCGTATTTATAGAAGAAGTATAGGTACGGTGGGGTGAGCTTGACTCTGATTGGGTTACGTTCGAAACGGGGCGTGTCTTCGATAAAGCAGTAACAACCGGGAACCAAAGAGGGGATAGTTCATAACCGTTGTCACGATTGAAGTTATTGGGGTTTTGATGATTTCTATGCTTTCTCGTACTTTTCTATTGAAGACGAATGCAGATTTAGCAATAACCGAGACGTTATCAAAATCTATATTGTGGGTTGTAGTAAAATAATGTTCAACGATGGCAGATTTAGAAATATGTCTTGTTTATACAACGATTATGTTCTGAAATACGTGTGATTGCGGATCCACCAGTTTCACCGATATAGACCAAACCACACGTAAAAGGAATTTGGTATACACCTTCAGATGAAAGTGTAGGAAATTTGTCTTTGTGAGAAGGAAGAATTTGGGAGATTTCTTTCGAGTTGAATATGGGTTTAAAACAATTCTTACGAAGAAGTTTCCCTATTTGATCTGTAAATTTATAAATCTGAGGTTTAAATGCCAATTTCGGATAGGAATCGGAAGTAGAAATGTCCTTACGAGTACGGGGATGTAGACGATAATTTATAATTGCTTCACTATCTGATTTATATAACCATTGTTTGCCAAGGTTCTAGTAAGATAACATAGTTTTAAATCTCGGGTTGGCAAATAGAAAAAGCGCGATGAACGTTTCAGACAAAGCATGAAGTTATATATAGGTCTAAAAGGTATACTTTGTTTGTGGACTTTAGAAAGTCGGTGAAGGTGGTTTAGAAACTGAAGGGGTAAGTTGATGTTTGGTTTCAAAAAGTAGATTAAAAGATCTGATGATTTCGCTGACCTCGCGTTCAATCTTCGAAGTGTGATTACGAGTTAAAGGAGCGTATGTTTCCTCTTACAGAATAGAATGTATTTTCTCAATGTAATCCGTTTGATTCAAAATGACAGTAGCGTTTCTTTTGTCTGCTGTAACAACGATGATATCGCGGTTCAAAGCTAACTGTTCCGACTTAGAAATATTCGGTTTATGAACTTTAGATGATTGATGATTTGAGATGTGGCGGGGAAGATATTTTATAGAAGACTCAGGATCACATAAAGTATCTTCTTTAGGAATGTGTTTGGGAGCTACAGCAAAATTTTGTAGTAAGAGTCAAACTAGATAGGTTGGCTACCGTTTTCACGGAATAGAAACCTTCTGATTTTTGGATTCCAACAATCGAAACTTTTTGAGATGAACTTCCGTGGTTAACTGTAGAGTGGTATACTACCGGTAAGTAATGTTATCAAAGAAATTCCATTGATCTGGAAATAGAGTGTTCGCCAACTCAAGATGAAGATTTGAATCGTTTAGAAATCGTGTCTAACTTGGTTTGCTTAATCCCTTCGCGTATCAACGCTAGACTCAAAAGTTTGATGAGTTTGTGACGGAGTTTAGAAAATACAGATGTTTTAGAAGAAATATTCTCCCCGTGGAAATTTTTAGTGTAATCGTGAAGACTGCCACGACCGGAGTCTATGCTAAGATTACAACAACAATACCAAGATTACCTAACTCTGCAGGGTACTGATTTTTTGTTGGTTACTTTTTTAAGTTTTCGATTTCTTTCACCCCCTGATGAAGCCCCTTACGAAAGTGGGCGAAACGGCAACTCCGGTTACAAACATTATTTGATGTTACTTATAGAGGTATCGATACTTCAAAGACAAAACTAAAAAAGCATCGAATAAAGTAATTTCACTAAATAGACTGCGATCCAAAAATCGCTCCAAAATCAAGGACATTTATAAATATCGAAAATCCGACAATACAATTGTGACTAAAAAATAATATATTAATATAATATATACGAAGAAATATCAAAAATAGGAAACACTTAAAAAATTGGTACAAAACCAACAAACCAAAGAAAAAACTAGTGGTAAACTACGTGGTTTAATGACCTCGAGAAAACTTACTAGCGCCTTGAATTATTACGTTCAAAACAATGAAATGGCTACTAGGTGTATTAATTTATTTAAAACCAATAAAAAGCTTAGGAAATGACGCGTGCATCAATTGGCATACCGAAACAAATCTCACAGGAACTGCGAAATCCGCACTGATAAGCCGAATATATATTAAATGCAAAATACAAACAATAATATGTGATAGTAACGACTTTTAAAATTTTTTTTTGTTTTTAATTTTGATTTGAAGCAAATGCAAAGTATGCTACAATACACAATCTAAGAAGCATATATTAATCATGTTCCCATTAGTATACTTCTTAGGTATAGCACGAAAACACACTAAAATATTGCAATGTATTTACAATGAACCTACGTTTACGAGAATAAAAATATTAAGAGAAAAAAATATTTGGAACAATTTTGATTATTATACAAAATATGATAATAAATATGTGACCAAAGATTCTGATTTTGACGTTAATAATGATTTTCTGATCCTGAAATACGTATATACAAAAATAGGGATTTTGAATTATTAACCAATAAACGTTAAGAATTTTAAAATTTGGACCAATCACTAATATTAAACTAATATGACTCATTATTTCCCTGTCGCTATTTCCTCCAGAAAACGGTTATTTGATGATAGATACGTCTAAAATTAAGGTCCAAAAAGGTTCCTTTTTTCTCTAAAGTTTAAATGATCTTTGGAATTAATTAAGGATATAATCTTCCTAAATGTAACTCAACCTTGACAAGGTCATGGCTGTTTTTTGTTTGCTGAAATCGGTTCTTTTCATGTCAATTAGTGTATAATTTTGGCATCAATAATCACAGATTAAAATCCCAGAATTTTGCAATTTAGCAGATTATTGTCAATCAACTGCAGCTGATGTAATATAAATCGGGCATCCGTGCGAATTAGGTTTTGATTGTCTGTCATTTTATTATCTTTGTCTGCGGTTACACTTTATATTTGAAGACGCAAATCTTTCTTCGAATGTTTTTGCAATGAGGCTCACCCGTTTCAGTTTCTATGTAGTTTTTGCAAATGTAGTTTTTGTGCAAAACAATCTAAACTTGCTGTGGTTGTTTAACCGCTTTGTTATCATAGACAAAAACAGTAAAACTGCAGACATCAAAACCCGATTCTCAGATGCGACCGATTTATGTTACATCAGCTGCAGTTGGTAGGTGCCTTTCCAGTGATTATAAAACGTTTTTGTTAAATTTCAAACGTTTCTTTTATTTTGAAAGTGTTGGAATTACAACACGTCTTATGAAAATTATATATCCATTATTTCTAAAATTTTTTGTTTTTTATCATTGGATTTAGGTTTTTCAGTTTAGATTCAGTTTGCAGGTACTATTCAGTATTCTGTAAATATACCTTTCTTGGTTACGTCATTTATTTTTGCAAATTTCGTTTGGCATTTGATGTGCTATTTTTTTAAGAACTCTGAATACCGATTCACTAAAAACCTCTTGAATCGTGCTATCTTTTTTTATTAGTTTTTCTATGAGATCTTGGATTCTTCCTTTAGTACCTTTTTTCTTTTTGAGTTTTCTCCTAGTAACTAGGTTCTAAACGTCGATACAACTTTCAGAATTGTCGGATTCATTCACATAGTCTAGGTCAGTTAGGTTAGTTTTACAATTTTTGTGCAAGCTATAATTTAGCTTAGTTTCTATAGATAACGTGTGTTTAACAATTCCAAAACTTATAACTATCATCATTTAATAGTGCTTGAATAAATCAATCAAAAAACAAATGCGAATTGATTTTTTGTATTCAGGTTATGTTCCAAATTCATGTTAGTGCACTAATACTTGGCATTGGTGAGCTTGTACTCGTTTACCCGTCTGCTTCTTTTGTTTCGATCGTTATTCAATGATACGAGTCATTTACACCACTTCTTAGTGATTTGTAATTCGTTTCCAAGTTCAAGTAACTGTTTCCTCAAAAAAATAGAGGAATACTCAATGATATTTGATAGTAATTTAGTTGCAATTAACAATAAAAATATCCGGCTATTTACAAAGGTTTAACCAAATTACGTATGAAAAAAACTATAGTGACGAAAAATCAGTAATAATACAATTTTAGTGTGTTTTCAAAATCGTCAAAAAGAGAAAAAGCAAAAAAAATCCTACCTGGTGTAATGATGCATGATGTAAATGGATCGCCGTTATAACCAGAAAGGCAGGTACAAACTGGACTGTGGTTGATGACAGTGCAGACTGCATTTGATCCACACGAACCCGGACAAGGATCTCGGCATTGCTGATTGATGCAAGCAAACTGGCTTGGACATTCTGGATTGATGGTACATTCTGGCCTGCAGTTCGGTGGCGTGCCCATGTAATTTGGTAGACAGGTACAAGCAGGACTTTCACCTCGCACTTGACAATGCGAATTTGGTCCACAAGGCGATGGTACGCAAGGGTTTATGGAAGGCGGTTTTTCTATTAAAATTATCGTTAGTTTAATTTAAACAAAAAGGTAAATTACGTACTGTCAGGTTCCGGTAAGCATCTAATAAACGGATCTCCGCTGTATTTAAAGTCACAACTGCAGATTGGGTTGTGGTTGATCACCTGACACTTGGCGTTGATTCCACACGTTCCTAAGCAAGGGTCTTGACATTTGTTGTTCAAACATGCTTGAGTCAGAGGACATTCTGCACTGACGACGCACTCGGGACGACACGTAGGCGGGCTGCTAATATAACCCGGTTGACACGAACATACAGCTACTTCGTTAACAACTTTGCAAATACTATTTGGTCCGCACGGCGATGGATTGCACGGATTTGCGTTCTTGTCAGGTTTTCTTGGAGTAGGTCGACAGATCGTAAACGGATCGCCTTGATATCCTGTTACGCAACTACAAGTTGGTATGTGATTTACAACGTCACATTGAGCATTTTGTCCACATGTACCAGGACATGGATCTATACATTTATGGTTACTACACGATTTATTTGGCGAACAATCTGTATTCATGGTACATTCTGGCCTACAACCTCTATACGGATCTCCGTGATATTCAGCGAAGCAAGTGCAAATACCGTTTCCTCTGCATTCAGCGTTTGGTCCACATGGCGAAGGATTGCAAGGTTCTGGTTCAGGAAGTTTTGGTTGGTCTGGTTTGATTGAACATTGTGTAAACGGATCACCCACATATCCTGTGATACAAGTACAGATAGGTATATGATTTTGTACTCTACATTCAGCATTAAATCCGCAAGAACCTGAACACGGATCTCGACATTTTTCAGTAATACAAGCCAAGGTGGATGGACAATCAGTGTTAACTATACATTCTGGGCGACAGTTTGGTGGTATGCCCATGTAGTTTTCTAAACAAGAACAAGAAGCTTGTTCATTTATGACCTTGCATATAGAGTTTAAGCCACAAGGTGATGGTGCGCACGGATTGACATGTTTAGATGGCGGAATTGGCACTAAACAAAAGATTAATTAATACAACGCAATTGTAAAAGAGAAATTTACTTACCTAATACTTCATAACATCTACTAAACGGATCTCCGGAAAATCCTTCAGGACAACTGCATATTGGATTATGATTTATAACTTCGCATCTTGCTTCAATTCCGCAAGAACCAACGCATGGATTTGCGCATTTAAATTTGTGACATGCTCTATTTTGTGGACATTCAGAGCTAACGGTACATTCGGGTTTGCAATTTGGAGGTAATCCAGTGTATTCTGGCAAACAAGAACAAACAGCTTGTTCATTAACATTTCGACATTGACTATAAGGTCCACAGGGCGATGGTTGGCAAGGATTATCCAGTGGCTTGACAGTTGGATCTAAATCATAGTATCCATGATAAAAAGCAATTTAAAGCAAAAAAAAACTTACATATAGGAATAGGTTGTAATTTGCATCCAACAAACGGATCTCCAACGTAACCACTACCACAGCTGCAAGTTGGTACATGATTGATAACGACGCACTCGGCATATTCCCCACAAACACCAGGACACGGGTCTTGGCATTTATTTCTTATGCAAGCTTTATTAGTGGGACAGTCAGAACTCAAAACGCATTCTGGTCGACATCCTTCGTAAGGATTACCTTGATAATCGTCGATGCAACTGCAAGAGCCTGCTCCATTTCTTTGTTTACATTCGGCGTTAGGACCACACGGTGAAGGTTCGCAAGGGTTTTGTATTTCTATTTTTTGGAAGATGCACTGCACAAATGGATTTCCACTATAATCGTCTGGACATGAGCATGACACCATGTGCGAAACAACACGACATTCTGCTTTATCTCCACAACTATCGGGGCATGGATCTTTACATTTGTTGTTAATACACGCTTGTGTGCTAGGACAATCTGGATTTATTACACATTCTGGTCGACAATTTGGTGGATGGCCTATATATCCTTCGATGCATTGACAGGATGGAGTTTCACCTACAGCTTTACATAGAGAATTGGGTCCGCACGGTGATGGTAGACAAGGATTTTCTTTTTCGGGAGGATAAGGAATTTTTGGAATATCGCGACAACTTTGGAATGGATCGCCAGTTTGGCCTTCGCGACAACTACATATTGGGCTGTGATTGATGACTTCACATCTTGCTTCCAATCCACAAGAACCGAGACAAGGATCTGTACATTTCTGGTTAACACAAGCTCTAGTGGGCGAACATTCGGCACTGACTATACACTCAGGTTTACATGATGGAGGCAAACCTATAAATCCTTGAATGCACGAACAAACGGCGTGATCATCAATATTTCGGCATTGACTGTTTGGTCCACATGGTGATGGATTACATGGATCGCGTTTAGAATCTGGTATAAGTAACGCTTTACGGCAGTATGTGAAAGGATCTCCCGTAAAACCTTCTGGACACGAACAAACAGGAATATGGTTTACTACATCACACGTCGCACTGATACCACAAGTTCCAGGACATGGATCAACACATTTATTACGAATACAAGCTTTGTCGCGACTGCATTCATTTCCAACAACACATTCTGGTCTACAAGATTCATACGGATTTCCTTGATATTCTGGAAGACATCTGCATGTACCACCCGGTAAACATTCTGCGTTAGATCCACACGGAGATGGATTACATGGGTTTTGAGGAGTTTTTTGTTCTGTTATTACTATTAAAGTGCATTGAGTGAATGGATCGCCGGTGTGCGCTTCTTCGCATGTACAAATAGGCAAGTGATTGAGTACGTGACATTTTGCATTTGATCCACAAGATCCGATACAAGGATTTTGACATTTTTTGTTGATGCACGTTAATTCGCTGCTACATTCTGTATTTAATACGCATTCTGGTCTGCAATTTGGCGGGCTTCCAATATAATTCGGTAAGCAAGAACAAGATGGGACAGTTCCGTGCATTTGACATTGCGAATTTGGTCCACAAGGAGATGGATAACAAGACGGTGGTCTTTCAGTAGTGACAATAACTGGATCTATCGCTGTAAATCATGTTATATTATCGTAATTTTAAAATAAAATAACTTACGTAATGGATAGCAGTGTGTAAATGGATCTCCGGTGAACTTAAGAGGACACGCGCAAATAGGGTTGTGATTTTTAGTTGTGCATTGAGCTCCTGTACCGCACGTATTTGGACACGGATCTGAGCATTTCTGGTTGATACAAGCTTTATCTAATGGACATTCTGAGTTGGCTACACATTCAGGGCGGCATTGAGGTGGACTGCCTATGTAATTTGGTAAACAAGAACATACTGCTTGATTGTTAATACTTCTACATTGACTATTCGGGCCGCAAGGTGATGGTTGGCACAGATTTATTTGTGGTGGAGCTAAACGTACATAATTAAAAAAAAATATTTTAATTGAAAATATTGCTTACGTGTTACTGGAATTTGGCGACATTGGAAGAACGGATCTCCTGAATATCCTGGCAGACAAGTGCACGTCGGAATATGATTTTCTACGTGACATTGTGCTTGTATGCCGCAAGTGCCTGGACACGGATCTATGCATTTATACGACACACATGATAGAGACGGTCCACATTCGTTGTTCGTTTCGCATTCTCTGCGGCAACCTTTTTCGTGATCATAAGGATTGCCGTCGTATCCAGGAGCACAGGCGCACGACCCAGCGTTATTTCGCTCTCTACATTCAGCATTTGGTCCACACGGTGATGGGAAGCATGGAGTTGATGGTGGTGTACGTTCGGTAGCTACACAATATTATTACATTTATAAATTACCTTTAATATTAACTCAAACATTAAATATCTTACATGACTGCGGAGCCAAGTAACAAGACGAAAAGGCGTCTCCAATATACCCAGGTAAACAAGAACATACAGGATTGTGATTGACAACAGTACATTGAGCATTGAAACCACAAGAATCTGTACAAGGATCTACGCATTTTTCATTTACGCATGCTAAATTATTAGAACATTCCGAATTGAAAGTACATTCTGGTCTACAGTTAGGAGAACGTCCTATATAATTCGGAAGACAAGAACATGCTGCTGAACTACCAACCACCTTACACTGAGAATTCGGTCCGCAAGGTGAAGGATCACAAGGATTTTCAGCTTTTGGAGAAGGAGTAGTTACTATAATACAAAAGTAAAGAATAGAACAAGAATAAGAATGAGACAGCTGAAAGAGTGATTGCACCTACCGTCGATCTTATAACAGCTCTCGAATGGATCTCCCGTATGTCCTGGCATGCAAGTGCAAATTGGGTTATGACCAACAACTTGACATTTAGCATTGTATCCACAAGTGCCTGGACACGGGTCTGAACATTTCTGGTCAACGCATGCTTTGTTTTGTGGACATTCAGAACTAACGACGCATTCTGGTTTGCATGTAGGTGGGGTGCCTACGTAACCTACGTTGCAAGAACATACAGCGTGGTCGTGAATTACGCGACATTGACTGTAAGGGCCGCAAGGTGATGGGTCGCACGGATTCTTAGAAGTTATAGCTGTGAAAAAATATATGAGTATACGTTAAAATAAACAAAATTTTTTGAATTACTCCTATCTATGGGATCGCAAGATCTTGTTGGATCGCCGGTGTAATCTTGTAAACAAATGCAAGATGGTGCGTGATTGAATACTTGGCATTGGGCGTTTATTCCGCAGGTACCTGGACAAGGATCCACGCATTTATTATTGACGCACGCTTTTGTTTTGTCGCAGTCGGTGTTCATGACGCATTCGGGTCGACAACCAGTGTATGGATCGCCGAAGTATCCGGACAAACAAGTGCAAGATCCAGCACCGCGTTGTTCTTTGCAAACTGCGTTTGCACCGCATGGAGATGGATTACATGGCATACGTGGTTCTTCCGTTGTTGGTGCTAAATAAAATAAATAGGTTAGATTTTTACAATTTACATCACGGGCACTTATTGGCTCTTACTAGGTGGGATTGGAGAACAAAGAGTAAACGGATCACCAGTGTAACCAGAGATACACTGACATATAGGTGCATGTTTTACTACTACACATGTAGTAAATGAACCACACGAACCAGGACAAGGATCTCTACATTTCTCATTTTGACACGCTAAATTTCCGGGACATTCTGCATTTATTGTGCATTCGGGCCGGCAATTAGGAGACCGGCCAATGTAGTTTGGCAAGCAAGAACATGCTGCTTGGCTACCAACAACTTTACACTGTGAATTAGGCCCACAAGGCGATGGTACACAGGGATTTCCAGTATCAACAGGTTTTTCTAAAATATATATACATAGTACATGCAAAGAAACTAACATGCAAGAAATATGAAATGTTTCAGCGATGGTCAAGATTCTCATCGTATATAGTTTTGGAAACTCGACCATTACTGAAAATATAATATATACAGTGAAAGAGAAAGCTTTCTTACTGTCATCAGGTGTACATCTAGCAAATGGATCACCCGAAAAACCAGGAGAGCAAGTACATATAGGATTGTGATTAACCACTTGACAACGTGTATTTAGACCGCAAGTACCAGGACAAGGGTCTTGGCACTTTGTCTTTATACACGCTTTATCCTGAGGGCAATCTGCACTGATCATGCATTGTGGCCGACAAGCTGGTGGTGTTCCTATATAATCTGTTTGACAAGAGCACACAGCGTGTCCATTTACAGCACGACATTGACTATAAGGACCACAAGGTGAAGGTCTACAAGGTTCTTCATGCACAGCTATCGAAAAGACAGAGTAAGAATAAGATAGAAAGGAACAGATATTTCATTCGTCTTACTGGGTTTTTGTAATTGGCATGCCGTTAAAGGATTTCCAGAATATCCTGATATACATGAACAAGAAGGAGCGTGATTATTTACATAACATTCAGCATTGATGCCACAAGTTCCTGGACAAGGATCTTTACATTTATTATTTACACACGCTTTGTCTCTAGGGCAGTCTGTATTTGTAACGCATTCTGGTCTACAACCGGTGTATGGATCGCCAAAGTATTCCGTCAAACAAATACAAGACCCAACACCGTTTCGTTCTTTACAAACAGTGTTAGCCCCACACGGAGATGGATTGCAAGGGTTTTGTGGTTGTTTAGGTTGTGTAACTAAAATGATGTATTTGTGAAATAGGCTGGGCGGTATTTAACAATGCTTACTAATTATTAACGAACACCCGGCAAATGGATCTCCCGTGTAACCACTCGTACACGTGCATACAGATCTGTGATTGATTACGACGCAACCTGCGTTTGCACCGCACGAACCTGGACATGGGTCTATACATCTTTCATTTTGACACGCAAGGTTAGGAGAGCATTCGGCGTTTATTGTACATTCTGGTCTACAGTTCGGTGAACGACCGACGTAATTAGGTAAACATGAACAAGCTGGGGTACTTCCAACGAGTCGACATTGAGAGTTTGGCCCGCACGGAGATGGTATGCAAGGGTTGGTGCTTGGTATATAGTCGGGTTTTTCTACAAATGCGAAATTTGTTTATGATATTTTTGACTATTAAAATAATTTACTTATTTCCGGTATGCATCTGACAAATGCGTCGCCCGTAAATTCCGGTGGGCATGTGCATATAGGATTGTGATTGACGACTTGACAGCGTGCATTAAGACCACACGAACCAGGACAAGGATCTTGGCATTTGGTGTTAATGCAAGCTTTTGTTTGTGGACAATCTGCGCTAATCATGCATTCTGGTTTGCACGCTGGTGGCGTTCCAACGTAATTACTTTGACAGGAGCATACGGCATGCCCATTTATAACTCTACATTGACTATACGGACCGCACGGTGACGGTTCGCAAGGTTTTTCAATTTCAGCTATAATAAATAATGATAAAACGTGAAGTGTGTTGAACGATATACATACGAAGTGGAATTTCTTTATGGCAAGCGACTGAAGGATTTCCCGTGTGTCTTTCGAGACAGTAACACGATGGTGCGTGATTATTAACAGCGCATTCTGCGTTTATGCCGCAAGCACCTTCGCAAGGATTTTTACATTTGTTATTAATACAGGCTTTATCCCGTGGGCAATCTGTGTTTATTATACATTCAGGTTTACATCCCGTGTAAGGATCTCCGAAGTATTCTGGTAAACACGTACAAGCACCAGCGCCGTTTCTTTCTTTACATATTGCGTTTGCACCACACGGTGATGGATTACAAGGGCTTGTGTTATCTTTGGATTGGTCAACTAAAAAGGAAATTAAGATCGTTCCGCGATTTTTCAAATTGTTTCTTACTTTTTATAAACGAACACCCGCTAAACGGATCTCCGGTATAACCACTTTCACACTGGCAAACTGGTGAATGTTTGACAACAATGCAAGTTGTGTATACACCGCAAGAACCAGGACAAGGATCGATACATCTTTCGTTATTACACGCTAAATTTCCGGGGCATTCTGCGCTTATTGTACATTCTGGTCGACAATTAGGTGCCCGTCCTATATAGTTAGGTAAGCACGTACAAGCAGGTACATTACCAATTACTCTACATTGTGAATTTAATCCGCACGGTGATGGTTTACAAGGGTTTTCCCTGTGTATATCCGGTTTTTCTAAAATTCTATGTGTAACAACATACATTACGTTGTAACTAAAATTCTTACTCGACTCAACAATACATCTAACAAACGGATCTCCTGTGTATTGTGGAGGACAAGTACAAATTGGATTATGATTAAGGACTTGGCAACGCGCATTGAGACCACATGTGCCAGGACACGGATCCTGACATTTTGTATTTATACAAGCTCTATCTTGTGAACAATCAGCGCTAACCATACACTCTGGTCTGCACGATGGCGGAGTTCCAACATAATTTAATTGACATGAACATACTGCGTGCCCATTTGCAACACGACAATTACTGTATAAACCACAAGGCGAAGGTGAACACAGATCATGCTTAGGTTCACTAGGAGTAACTGTATAGAAATAGACACATTAACAGTCTGAAAGTAAAAGAAGTCGCACAGCACAAAACTGGCTTTAATATCAAAGATTTTGACCAAAAAACAATAGCACTTAAGCTTGGTGCTGTGCTTACAAAAGTATAGCTAGAAAATAGAAAGATTAAAGTCTTACTAGGTGGTGGAGTGTGGCACGATCTTAGTGGATTTCCAGTAAAACCAGGCAAACAATAACAAGAAGGTGCGTGATTATTAACTCTACATCCTGCGTTTATTCCACAAGTACCAGGACATGGATCGCGACATTTCTGATTAATACAGGTTTTATCTTTTGAACAATCTGTATTTACAACACATTCCGGTCTACACCCAACATAAGGATCGCCAAAGTAATCGGGTAAGCATGTACATGATCCAGCACCCGAGCGTTCTTTACAAATCGCATTTGAGCCGCAAGGCGATGGATTACACGGATGCGGTAATTCTTTTGGGGGAACAACTGTAAAAATGTATAATGTGTGAGCGGTGTTATTGTTTTATGTGTTAGTGGTTAATAGATCGTCTCTTACACTTAGAGCAGCCAGAAAATGGATCTCCGGTGTGTTCCGGTAAACAATGACACGTAGGTGTATGGTTAATAACTCTACAGTCAGTATTTGCTCCACAAGAGCCGTGACAGGGGTCAATGCACCTCTGATTTTGACAAATTTTATCGAGCGAACATTCAGAGTTTACGGTGCATTCGGGTCTGCAATTTGGTGCACGGCCGTAATAATTTGGCAAACATGAACATACAGCAGTGCTTTGTAACACACGACAATCTGAGAATGGACCACACGGTGATGGAGTGCAAGGATGTTTAGGTTCCACGATATCTGGTGGTTCTACAAAAGCAAAAGCGTGCAAGCAACTATATACTACAATGTAAAGCGTTCTTACTTCGAGCACAAGTTTGGAATGGGTCTCCCATATATCCATTCGGGCAGCTACATATAGGACTATGGTTTATAACTTTACAGAGCGCATCATAACCGCATGTCCCAATACAAGGATCGCCACATTTTTGGTTAATGCAAGCTAAATTTAACGGACATTCTGAATTTACGATGCACTCTGGTCTACAATTTGGTGGTGTTCCCACATATCCCAAAGTGCAAGAACATACAGGTCTATCACAAACTACTTGACATACAGAATAAGCCCCACATGGAGATGGAACACAAGGGTTTGTTCTAGTCACCTCAGCTAAAGGAAAATAATATTTGCTTTAACATTCAAAAAGGATCGTGCATAAGCCTTACTAAGTTCGATTGGCCGACATAAGCTTAAGGCGTTTCCAGTATGTCCCACTATACAAGAACACGAAGGCCTGTGATTAATCACCTGGCACTCCGCGTTTATTCCGCAGGCACCGAGACAAGGATCTTTACATTTATTTAAGAAACAAGCTTTATGTGATGGACAATCGCTGTTCATCAAGCATTCTGGTCTACACCCAAAATATGGATCACCATAATAATCTTGCATGCATATACACGAACCAGCACCATTATGCTCTTTACAAATTGTGTTTGATCCACAAGGTGAAGGGTTGCAAGGATTTCTAGGTGTTTCTATAACTACGCAATTTTCTCGTTGCATAAGATTGCAAATAATTTTAATTAAAACTTAGACGCTTACCTTTTTTAGGATGACAACCGCTAAATGGATCTCCTTCAAAATCTGCAAGGCACGTACACGCAGGTCGATGATTTAGCACAGAACACAATGAATTAAATCCACAAGAACCCACGCACGGATCTTTACACTTGTTACTAATGCAAGATAAATGCAACGGACAATCGGAATCGATTACGCACTCGGGACGACAATTGGGAGGCGCGCCCAACATTCCCGCAAGGCACAAACATAAAGCGCGTGACTCAATAAGACGACATTCTGAATTTGGTCCACATGGCGATGGAATGCACGGACTTTGTGGAGTTTTGATTTCAGGTTCTGCAGAATATATGTGTTAGAAAGACTAACCTATACCTAACTGATACCATACCTTTATTGCATTGTACGAAAGGATCCCCAATATATCCTGGAGGACAACTACAAATAGGGTTGTGGTAGACTGCTTGACAACGTGCATCAAATCCGCAGGATCCTGGACAAGGATCTTGACATTTCTTGTTTATACAAGCTTTGTTTTGGCTACAATCGGAACTAACTAAACATTCGGGTCTGCAACTAGGCGGGACACCAAAATATCCGGTTTGGCACGAGCAAACAGCATGTCCGTTTGAAATTCGGCAAATGCTATTAGATCCGCAAGGCGATGGTTCACATGGATTTTCAGGTAGAATCGCTACATAAGATTTTAAAGTTAAATTATATTTAAAACCTATTTAATTTAAACTTACGTTTGATAGGTTTTTGTCGGCAGGCGGTGAATGGATCTCCAGTGTACTCCTGGAAGCAGGTGCATGTAGGTACGTGGTTAATGACGTGACATTCCGCGTTAATTCCGCATAAACCTTGACAGGGATCGCGACAATGTTGGTTTAAACAAGCCAGGTGACTAGGACATTCGGCGTTTATTGTGCATTCGGGACGACATCCTCCTACGTACGGGTTTCCTATATACGGTGGTATGCAAGTACATCTAGCAATGCCGTTATTCACGGAGCATTGTGCGTTTTCTCCACAAGGAGATGGATTACAAGGATCTTCGGGTTGTTTAATAATTTGCGAACAGCCTACAAAAGCGTCTCCTTCGTATCCTTCAAGGCAGTAACAGAACGGAGTATGATTGATAACATTGCATTTTGCATTATAGCCGCAGCTCTTTGGACAAGGGTTGACACATTTTTCTCTTACGCAAGCTTTGTTTCCAGGACATTCTGAGTTCATAACACATTCAGGCCTACAAAACGGAGGAGATCCAATATAATTTACGTCGCACGAACAAACTGGACGCTCTTGCTTTACGTGACAAATCGAATTTGGACCGCAAGGTGATGGATCGCAAGGATTTTCTGGTGTTTTTGGTTCTGTTATAATTTCGGTATAGCAATTAACGAACGGATCTCCGCGTAACTCTGGTGGACAACTGCATATTGGATTATGATTTATGACATTACAAAGAGCATTGACTCCACAAGTGCCTGGACAAGGATCGACGCATTTTTGATTTACGCACGCTTGCATTTGAGAACATTCTGAACTAACTATGCATTCGGGTTTACATGCTGGTGGTGTTCCTTTATACGATGGTAAACAGGAGCAAGTGGCGTAACCTTGAGGCGACACTAAGCACCGACTGAAAGGTCCGCATGGTGATGGATCGCAAGGATTTGTGGGATGCGTGATAGGTCGGTCCGGTATACAGGAAACAAACGGATCACCCATGTATTCCGGAGGACAGTAACAAACAGGTTGATGGTTGATAACATTGCAATGAGCGTTGACTCCACAAGCACCGGCACATGGATTTATACATTTTTGATTAACGCAAGCTTTTTTAATTGCGCAATGCGTGTTTAATACACATTCAGGTCGGCAAGAGATGTAAGGGTTGCCGAAGAAACCGTCTTTGCAAATGCAAGCTAACGCATTATTTCTTTGTTGGCAGTACGCATTGGCACCACAAGTAGCTGCGTCACAATTATCGGATTTGTCTTCGGGTGCTAGAAAAAAATAATTATTAATAGCGTTCTTAACGATTAGTGACGACCAACTTACTTATTATACCTGTTGTACAGTGTTCAAATGGATTTCCAACCAACCCTTGACGACAAGTACATACCGGAGAGTGCATTACCACAGTACAGTCAGCGTTTACTCCACACGAACCTGGACATGGGTCTGTACAGACTTGACCGAGACACGCTTTGTTGAAAGGACAGTCGACGTCTGTTAAACACTCGGGTCGGCAACTTGGATTGAATGCGGCGTTAGGTCCCAAGCATGGATTGCATATCGCTATTTGAGTTCCATAAACGTCGCAGTGACTGTATGGTCCACAGGGTGAAGGTATACATGGAATTGATACATTGGCTCCTGGTGTTGCTGCAACATTTAAAGCATATTAAAATGCACCATGTTAGGTTAAAAGTATTTACGTTTTGGAAGACATTGGAAGAAAGCATCTCCCGTGTAGCCATCCGGACAAATACACGTTGCGGTGTGGTCGCGAACTTGACATTTCGCGTGCAGTCCACATACTGCTCCAATCAAACAAGGATTTTTACAACGACGCTCTAAGCAGGCTTTATCAGCAGGACAATCTGTGTTTAAAGTACATTCCGGATGACAACCAAATTGGGGATCTCCTTGAAAATCGGGTAAACAAGTACAAACTGGGCGACCTCCCATCACTTGACATAACGTATTTAGTCCACACGGACTTGGTGTACAAGGATCCGGTGGAAGGTAAGTCGGAGCGGGGTAACATTTAATTAAAGGATTTCCTATTAGCGTGTGATGACAGCTACAAACGGGATGGTGTTTTTCAACTTTGCAGTTTGCACTTATTCCGCACGACCCGGGACAAGGGTCTCTGCATCTATGTCCCATACACGCTTGGTTATAAGAACAATCGTCATCTACTACACATTCGTATCCGTGGCAACCCACATTTCCTGTTGGATCACCTGCTACTCCATCTGGGCATCTGCACATCGAGCGTCCTTCGGATGTTATTATACATTCAGCTCCTGGTCCACAAGGGCTCGGCAAACATGGATTATGAGGTTCTAGTCTACATCCGGTGTAAGGATCACCAATAAAACCTGGTTTACAGTAACAGCGTTCTTGATTGCTCGATACGTAACAATCTGCATTTATTCCGCAAGGCCCGGGGTAACATAATACTGTTGGTGGCGTTAGTTCTAAGCAATTTTTATATGGATTTCCTCTTGTTCCTGATGGACATATACACACTGGACTGCGAAGCGGGTCGCATATGGCGCCGTGGCCACAAGGATTTGGTTCACAAACGTTTCGTTGTTCAATACATCCTCTTACAGTATTTGGACTTTCTAAATAACCAGGAAGGCAGGTACATTTTGCAAAACCATTTGATAGCACTGTGCATTGCGTATTAGGTCCACAAGGCGAGGGATTGCATGGGTGAATTGGTAAAGTGCAAGGTATATGTGGAGGTGAGCCATCGTATTCGGGTAAGCAAAAGCAAACTGCTTTGTTTCCTACTAATCGGCAACCAGAGTTAGGACCACAAGGGTTAGGATCACATTTTCCGCCATCTGGAACTGTAAATTATCTTCCAATTAGTAATAATCCGAAAGAAGTGATAAGGATACATACCGCACATTTTGAAAGGATTTCCCGTAAGCCCTTTCGGACAGAAACAAATCGGACTACCGTTATCGATTTCGCATAACGCGTGTTGTCCACAAGGATTTGGTTCGCAAAGGTTTGAAGGTGGACGACATCCTAAGTTGGCATTTCCAGTATAACCCGGAGGACATTTGCAAGTTGCTTTATGGTAGATTACTTCACAAACGGCGTTTAGGCCACAATGACACGGGGAACTGCATTTTCCGTTGATGCAAGCTTCGGTAGCTGCACACTCGCTATCGCTGCGACATCCTTGAACTATATAAACATTGCGTTTAGTTAGATTAGACTTGGTTTACAGAAAAACGTGGTACCTTTTCCGCAATATGTGTAGGGATTTCCTATAGTACCTGGCAAACATTGACAGGTAATTGCATGATCTTTAGGCACACATTGGGCGTTTTCTCCACAAGAATCTTCCAAGCACGGACTCATACACATTCGATTTAATCGATCGCACAACTTATCTGGTGGACAATCTTCGTTATATTGACAAACGGATTTATGATCGTATACTGAAAGCAAAGTTTTAGCAATTCCGCTTTAAGTGAAAGAAAGTATTTATACCTGATGTACATCCAACATATCCGTTTCCTTGATATCCTTCCATACAACTACAATCAGTACCGTGGTTTGTATTTATACAGACTGCGTGCTTTGTACAAGGGTTGTGTATATCACAAGGTCGTTGACAAGCTCGGTTAATACAGGCCTCCGTCAGTGGACAATCATTGTTCGTAATGCAACTCACTACAGAAAAAGGTGCAAAGAGAACACAAGTGAGAAATAGTACATTATGGTACAGAAAATATATATACAAAACTTTACAAAATAAAAAAAGTTACAGTTTTGTGCCAATTAGTAATTTAGAATAATTATTTAAATTAAATTGATTAATTTTTGATAATTTTTTTTCTGAGACTGTTAATACGGTTATCTTACTGGGTTGTGATTTGAAGCATTTAATTGCAGGGTTTCCTTCATATCCCATCGGACATGTACATATTGGCCTGTGCATTTTCGCCTGGCATTTAGCTGTACTTGCACAGGCATTTGTAAATTCGCACGGATCCTGACAGATTGACATAAAACACGCTTCCGATTCTAAACAATCCATATCAGATTCACACGGTTGAGGTGCTTTGGGATGACCAGGTTCTAACAAATGTATTAGGTTTGTTAGATTTAGTATTATATATATATATATTAACAATGTGCGTTTATTTAATAAACAAATGCTCTTAATCATTAAGTGTTAACTTTAACCAAAATCTACTATTTACAATAATTTACTGTGTTTTAATTAGAGTGCTGTAGTGTAATACCTTTGTAGCAATCCTTGTGAGGATCCCCAGTGTATCCATGTGGACATGTACAATGTGTTTTGTGGTTAAGTACTGTACATAGGGCGTTATCTGCACAACGACCACCAATTGAACAAGCGTTAATACATTGGCTATTCACGCAGATTTCCAATGCGGTGCAATCGTCTTCCAAATTACAAGTTTGTGGAGGTTTAGTCGTTTTAGTGTAATTACTAATCGGAACTATGGATGTCTGGGAATCGATAATAGGAAGAACAGTGGAATAAGGATAGGCATCGGTGAGGAGAGGTTCAGTGTCTGCAGTGATACCAACATCAATAAGTGTTCTGTATTCTAAGGGTGTTGTAGAACTTTCTGTAGTCATCGATTCTAAATCGGTTCCATCTTTAATAGTATACGCAACTGTTTTATCGGTTTGTTTTGGCGAAACTGTTGTTAACTCTGAGTACGTTTGTGTACTTTCTTTGGTGTATGTCTCAAGAGGCCATGACGAAGTTGTAGTGTCTTCTAGGTAAAGAATTGTGTGCTTAGTACTTTCTTTGTCAAAGTACCGTGGTGATTTTTTATCCATTGGTTCAAGGGAAACTGTCGTTTTCATTGAGTAAGGCAATGTTAAGTCTTCGTCAGTAAACGGAACAGTATTTTTGATAGTATGGCTCTCTTGATTTATATAAGTTTCCGTGGGATATGGCGCTGTTGCTTCGTTATCTGTTACAGTTGACGGTGCCGTGGCTGTAGGATATGGGGTTGTTTCTTCGGGTTCTGCCCAGATGTCTATACCCGATGGAGTTCTATATTCTAAGAAAGTAGAACTCGTACGTTTTGTAGTTATACTTTCACTATAATCTTTAATCGTTGCGTCTTCACCTTCCGTATTATAATTTGTAGTGGTTTCACTTTTAAGTGCATGTTTTGTGGTTGGTATTTCAGACAAAGTGGATAAGGTTTCTAGAGTGTCAGTGGAAAGTGGAGTTGTTCCTTTTATATCGTTAGTGATTACCTGGGTGTGCGTCATTATGTGTAATTGTGACTCAGTTAGTGCAGTTGTGGTACCCACATCTATTATTCCAAAATAAATCATAAACTAAATGTTAATTAATTCATAATTACTATTAAGCGTAATAAGCGATGTATTCCAATGACTAGCTAAAACGCAAGAATATACAGTCTCATAGCTTGGAAGAAAAGTGCTTTACAAAGTTTTTGTGATTCTATCATATATAGACCGAGTGAGAAGAATAAAAAAAGAATAACGAAAACATGCCTATTTATAATTTCAAATCTGTTAAAAAGCTGAAATAGTAAACGTTATCCATTAAATTTGTTACTCTGCACTTTAGGTAAGCCAAGGCTAAGTAATTCGCGTTTGGCATTTTTTTCCTTGAAATTAATAAGAGGATTAATGGGATGCTTTGGATTAGTAGTAGTACAATGTCAACAGCACGATGCAAACATAACGTAAACAACTTACCTTTAATGCAAGCTCCGGTTCTATGATCGCATAACACACCAGGTGGACAATGTTCACAACCTGGCAAAACAGGAGGTTTCTCGCCTGAAATCGTTTTGTATTTATTGTTGTTAATACAACTTCTTAAAACTTACGTCCAATAATGCAATTGCACCCATCGCATTCTAAATTACTTCCACCACAATCGGCATGTGTTTGGCATTGGCACACTAAAGAATCAACAAAAAATTGAGCAAAATAAAACAACGATCAAAAATAGATACCTTTTACGCAAACTGGTTGATGTTCTTGAACTTGACAATCTTGGTTGGTGGAACAAGGGTTTGAAACTGAGCACGGGTTTTGGCACTTAGCACTAATACAAGCTTGTTGCAAAGGACAATCCGTGTGTGCCCGACAACTGATGTCTGAGAATTTCAAATAAAGTTATTTTAAAATTAAAGGAAGAAAGAGATACAGAAGAAAATAAGATTACACTTTACTGTAATAAAAACATAAGCGATGAAGCTAATGTACAATTCTAAAAGCCAATCTAACACACTAACACAAACTATTTCTTATAAGAAAAACGTACAGTTACCAACCACCCCAGCCACCAAGTTTGCACAGCTACCACCACCATACCATATGTACAATTTGTACAATGAAAATACAACAAATACTTTATAAAGTAGATAAAAAAGAAACACATATCAGTTCTCGATGAGAACTGTGTTGTAGAGAGAATCCATAATCAGTCATGCATAATGGATCTGGAGGTTCCTGTAGTTGGACCTTGACAGCCTCATGCAGCTGTAACAGTAGAGGCTGTAAAAAGATCATGCTTGCATTTTTTCTTGAAATCGAAGAATATGCGAGAGCACAAATCCCAAAGATAATTACTCATTTTTACCTGGTTTAATTTTACAATCAACTACATCTGGAGTTTGTTCAAAAGGACACAGGCACATAGCTACATGGGAAACTACTTGACATTTTACATTTGCTACACATGGAGAATAAACGACGCAAGGACTTTGGCAATAATTTTTTATACAGGTAGTATTAGGAGTACAGTCCAAATCATTAAGACAAGTGAAAGAAATATTTAAATGTACATCGTGGTCGATCGATATAGTAGTAGTGTCAACGCTAATGGAAGACGTCAATGCAGTGTCAATTGTCTGGTTTGCAGGCTTTGATGTCACGGCATTTAGAGGAATACTAAATCCTGTACGCGATTCTGTCGATTTAGAATATTTCGCTGTCGTTACAGTTTCTATATCTGTAGTAATAGGAACAACAGTAATTTCAGATACAACGTCAAGACTAGTTGATTTTGAAACGGTTGGTACTGTATAACCTGTCAAAGATGGGGTAGTTTTTTCAGTAACTGTTAAGTCTGTGTAATTAATGGTAGTGTTTTCACCAACTCCAATTAAAACGTCAGTTGTCGTAATATCAGTTATAGTAAAATGATCACTTGTTGTTTCTGTGAAATGTGTATACACTGTGGTTGTTTCTTTTTTCGAGTCGGTTTCGTGCTCATAAGTAATAGAGTGATCCGTACCCGTGGTAACCACATATTCGGGAGTTGTCGTAACGGTCTCATGACCGTTATCAGGTCTAGTAGTTTCCGCGTATGTTGGAGTTGTGTGTGCTGTTGACGAAATCGTTGTATTTTTGGATTGAGTTACGTGTGAATAAGCCGTAGAATTTTCTTTGGCAGTCGTAGTCAAATGTTCAGGTGTTACCGTATCTACCGGAACTGTATGACCGTCATGAGGTCTAGTGGTTTCTGTGTGTGTTGGCGTTGTGTGTGCTGTTGACGAAACCGTTGTATTTTTGGATTGAGTTACGTGTGGATAAGCCGTAGAACTTTCTTTGACAATAGTAGTCAAATGTTCAGGTGTTACTGTAACTACTGGTATTGTATAACCGTCATGAGGTCTAGTAGTTTCAGCATATTCTGGAGTTGTGTATGCTGTTGACGAAGCCGATGTTTTCTCAGATTGAGAAACGTGTTGATAACTGGAAGTTGTTTCTTTACCAACCGTTGTCACATGTATAGGTGTTACCGTATCTACCGGAACCGTATGACCGTCATGAGGTCTAGTAGTTTCCGCGTATGTTGGAGTTGTGTGTGCTGTTGACGAAATCGTTGTATTTTTGGATTGAGTTACGTGTGAATAAGCCGTAGAACTTTCTTTGGCAGTCGTAGTCAAATGTTCAGGTGTTACCGTATCTACCAGAACCGTATGACCGTCATGAGGTCTAGTGGTTTCCACGTATGTTGGAGTTGTGTGTGCTGTTGACGAAGCCGTTTTCTTTTCAGATTGAGTTACGTGTGGATAAGCCGTAGAACTTTCTTTGACAATAGTAGTCAAATGTTCAGGTGTTACTGTAACTACTGGTATTGCATAACCGTCATGAGGTCTAGTAGTTTCAGCATATTCTGGAGTTGTGTATGCTGTTGACGAAGCCGATGTTTTCTCAGATTGAGAAACGTGTTGATAACTGGAAGTTGTTTCTTTACCAACCGTTGTCACATGTATAGGTGTTACCGTATCTACCGGAACCGTATGACCGTCATGAGGTCTAGTAGTTTCCGCGTATGTTGGAGTTGCGTGTGCTGTTGACGAAACCGTTGTATTTTTGGATTGAGTTACGTGTGGATAAGCCGTAGAACTTTCTTTGGCAATCGTAAAGAAATGTTCAGGTGTTACCGTATCTACCGAAACTGTTTGACCGTCATGAGGTCTAGTGGTTTCTGTGTATGTTGGCGTTGTGTGTGCTGTTGACGAAACCGTTGTATTTTTGGATTGAGTTACGTGTGGATAAGATGTAGAACTTTCTTTGGCAATCGTAGTCAAATGTTCAGGTGTTACCGTATCTACCGGAACCGTATGACCGTCATGAGGTCTAGTAGTTTCCGCGTATGTTGGAGTTGTGTGTGCTGTTGACGAAACCGTTTTCTTTTCAGATTGAGTTACGTGTGGATAAGCCGTAGAACTTTCTTTGGCAATCGTAAAGAAATGTTCAGGTGTTACCGTATCTACCGAAACTGTTTGACCGTCATGAGGTCTAGTGGTTTCTGTGTATGTTGGCGTTGTGTGTGCTGTTGACGAAACCGTTGTATTTTTGGATTGAGTTACGTGTGGATAAGCCGTAGAACTTTCTTTGGAGATCGTAGTCAAATGTTCAGGTGTTACTGTAACTACTGGTATCGTATAACCGTCATAAGGTCTAGTAGTTTCAGCATATGCTGGAGTTGTGTATGCTGTTGACGAAGCCGATGTTTTCTCAGATTGAGAAACGTGTTGATAACTGGAAGTTGTTTCTTTACCAACCGTTGTCACATGTATAGGTGTTACCGTATCTACCGGAACCGTATGACCGTCATGAGGTCTAGTAGTTTCCGCGTATGTTGGAGTTGTGTGTGCTGTTGACGAAATCGTTGTATTTTTGGATTGAGTTACGTGTGAATAAGCCGTAGAACTTTCTTTGGCAGTCGTAGTCAAATGTTCAGGTGTTACCGTATCTACCGGAACTGTATGACCGTCATAAGGTCTAGTGGTTTCCACGTATGTTGGAGTTGTGTGTGCTGTTGACGAAGCCGTTTTCTTTTCAGATTGAGTTACGTGTGGATAAGCCGTAGAACTTTCTTTGACAATAGTAGTCAAATGTTCAGGTGTTACTGTAACTACTGGTATTGCATAACCGTCATGAGGTCTAGTAGTTTCAGCATATTCTGGAGTTGTGTATGCTGTTGACGAAGCCGATGTTTTCTCAGATTGAGAAACGTGTTGATAACTGGAAGTTGTTTCTTTACCAACCGTTGTCACATGTATAGGTGTTACCGTATCTACCGGAACCGTATGACCGTCATGAGGTCTAGTAGTTTCCGCGTATGTTGGAGTTGCGTGTGCTGTTGACGAAACCGTTGTATTTTTGGATTGAGTTACGTGTGGATAAGCCGTAGAACTTTCTTTGGCAATCGTAAAGAAATGTTCAGGTGTTACCGTATCTACCGAAACTGTTTGACCGTCATGAGGTCTAGTGGTTTCTGTGTATGTTGGCGTTGTGTGTGCTGTTGACGAAACCGTTGTATTTTTGGATTGAGTTACGTGTGGATAAGATGTAGAACTTTCTTTGGCAATCGTAGTCAAATGTTCAGGTGTTACCGTATCTACCGGAACCGTATGACCGTCATGAGGTCTAGTAGTTTCCGCGTATGTTGGAGTTGTGTGTGCTGTTGACGAAACCGTTTTCTTTTCAGATTGAGTTACGTGTGGATAAGCCGTAGAACTTTCTTTGGCAATCGTAAAGAAATGTTCAGGTGTTACCGTATCTACCGAAACTGTTTGACCGTCATGAGGTCTAGTGGTTTCTGTGTATGTTGGCGTTGTGTGTGCTGTTGACGAAACCGTTGTATTTTTGGATTGAGTTACGTGTGGATAAGCCGTAGAACTTTCTTTGGAGATCGTAGTCAAATGTTCAGGTGTTACTGTAACTACTGGTATCGTATAACCGTCATAAGGTCTAGTAGTTTCAGCATATGCTGGAGTTGTGTATGCTGTTGACGAAGCCGATGTTTTCTCAGATTGAGAAACGTGTTGATAACTGGAAGTTGTTTCTTTACCAACCGTTGTCACATGTATAGGTGTTACCGTATCTACCGGAACCGTATGACCGTCATGAGGTCTAGTAGTTTCCGCGTATGTTGGAGTTGTGTGTGCTGTTGACGAAATCGTTGTATTTTTGGATTGAGTTACGTGTGAATAAGCCGTAGAACTTTCTTTGGCAGTCGTAGTCAAATGTTCAGGTGTTACCGTATCTACCGGAACTGTATGACCGTCATAAGGTCTAGTGGTTTCCACGTATGTTGGAGTTGTGTGTGCTGTTGACGAAGCCGTTTTCTTTTCAGATTGAGTTACGTGTGGATAAGCCGTAGAACTTTCTTTGACAATAGTAGTCAAATGTTCAGGTGTTACTGTAACTACTGGTATTGTATAACCGTCATGAGGTCTAGTAGTTTCAGCATATTCTGGAGTTGTGTATGCTGTTGACGAAGCCGATGTTTTCTCAGATTGAGAAACGTGTTGATAACTGGAAGTTGTTTCTTTACCAACCGTTGTCACATGTATAGGTGTTACCGTATCTACCGGAACCGTATGACCGTCATGAGGTCTAGTAGTTTCCGCGTATGTTGGAGTTGCGTGTGCTGTTGACGAAACCGTTGTATTTTTGGATTGAGTTACGTGTGGATAAGCCGTAGAACTTTCTTTGGCAATCGTAAAGAAATGTTCAGGTGTTACCGTATCTACCGAAACTGTTTGACCGTCATGAGGTCTAGTGGTTTCTGTGTATGTTGGCGTTGTGTGTGCTGTTGACGAAACCGTTGTATTTTTGGATTGAGTTACGTGTGGATAAGATGTAGAACTTTCTTTGGCAATCGTAGTCAAATGTTCAGGTGTTACCGTATCTACCGGAACCGTATGACCGTCATGAGGTCTAGTAGTTTCCGCGTATGTTGGAGTTGTGTGTGCTGTTGACGAAACCGTTTTCTTTTCAGATTGAGTTACGTGTGGATAAGCCGTAGAACTTTCTTTGGCAATCGTAAAGAAATGTTCAGGTGTTACTGTAACTACTGGTATTGTATAACCGTCATGAGGTCTAGTAGTTTCAGCATATTCTGGAGTTGTGTATGCTGTTGACGAAGCCGATGTTTTCTCAGATTGAGAAACGTGTTGATAAGTGGAAGTTGTTTCTTTACCAATCGTTGTCACATGTATAGGTGTTACCGTATCTACCGGAACTGTATGAACGTCATGAGGTCTAGTTGATTCCGCGTATGTTGGAGTTGCGTGTGCTGTTGACGAAACCGTTTTCTTTTCAGATTGAGTTACGTGTGGATAAGCCGTAGAACTTTCTTTGGCAATCGTAAAGAAATGTTCAGGTGTTACCGTATCTACCGGAACCGTATGACCGTCATGAGGTCTAGTAGTTTCCGCGTATGTTGGAGTTGTGTGTGCTGTTGACGAAACCGTTTTCTTTTCAGATTGAGTTACGTGTGGATAAGCCGTAGAACTTTCTTTGGCAATCGTAAAGAAATGTTCAGGTGTTACCGTATCTACCGAAACTGTTTGACCGTCATGAGGTCTAGTGGTTTCTGTGTATGTTGGCGTTGTGTGTGCTGTTGACGAAACCGTTGTATTTTTGGATTGAGTTACGTGTGGATAAGCCGTAGAACTTTCTTTGGCAATCGTAAAGAAATGTTCAGGTGTTACTGTAACTACTGGTATTGTATAACCGTCATGAGGTCTAGTAGTTTCAGCATATTCTGGAGTTGTGTATGCTGTTGACGAAGCCGATGTTTTCTCAGATTGAGAAACGTGTTGATAAGTGGAAGTTGTTTCTTTACCAATCGTTGTCACATGTATAGGTGTTACCGTATCTACCGGAACTGTATGAACGTCATGAGGTCTAGTTGATTCCGCGTATGTTGGAGTTGCGTGTGCTGTTGACGAAACCGTTGTATTTTTGGATTGAGTTACGTGTGGATAAGCCGTAGAACTTTCTTTGGCAATCGTAGTCAAATGTTCAGGTGTTACCGTATCTACCGGAACCGTATGACCGTCATGAGGTCTAGTAGTTTCCGCGTATGTTGGAGTTGTGTGTGCTGTTGACGAAACCGTTGTATTTTTAGATTGAGTTATGTGTGGATAAGCCGTAGAACTCTCTTTGGCAATCGTAAAGAAATGTTCAGGTGTTACCGTATCTACCGAAACTGTATGACCGTCATGAGGTCTAGTGGTTTCTGTGTATGTTGGAGTTGTGTGTGCTGTTGACGAAACCTTTGTATTTTTGGATTGAGATACGTGTGGATAAGCCGTAGAACTTTCTTTGGCAATCGTAGTCAAATGTTTAGGTGTTACCGTATCTACCGGAACTGTATGACCGTCATGAGGTTTAGTGGTTTCCGCGTATGTTAGAGTTGTGTGTGCTTTTGACGAAACCGTTGTATTTTTGGATTTAGTTACGTGTGGATAAGCCGTAGAACTTTCTTTGACAATAGTAGTCAAATGTTCAGGTGTTACTGTAACTACTGGTATCGTATAACCGTCATGAGGTCTAGTAGTTTCAGCATATGCTGGAGTTGTGTATGCTGTTGACGAAGCCGATGTTTTCTCAGATTGAGAAACGTGTTGATAACTGGAAGTTGTTTCTTTACCAACCGTTATCACATGTATAGGTGTTACCGTATCTACCGGAACCGTATGACCGTCATGAGGTCTAGTGGTTTCCGCGTATGTTGAAGTTGTGTGTGTTGTTGACGAAGCCGTTGTATTTTTGGATTGAGTTACGCGTGGATAAGCCGTAGAACTTTCTTTGGCAATCGTAGTCAAATGTTCAGGTGTTACTGTAACTACTGGTATCGTATAACCGTCATGAGGTTTAGTAGTTTCCGCGTATGTTGAAGTTGTGTGTGCTATTGACGAAACCGTTGTATTTTTGGATTGAGTTACGTGTGGATAAGATGTAGAACTTTCTTTGGCAATCGTAGTCAAATGTTCAGGTGTTACCGTATCTACCGAAACCGTATAACCGTCATGAGGTTTAGTAGTTTCCGCGTATGTTGAAGTTGTGTGTGCTGTTGACGAAACCGTTTTCTTTTCAGATTGAGTTACGTGTGGATAAGCCGTAGAACTTTCTTTGGCAATCGTAGTCAAATGTTCAGGTGTTACTGTAACTACTGGTATCGTATAACCGTCATGAGGTTTAGTAGTTTCCGCGTATGTTGAAGTTGTGTGTGCTGTTGACGAAACCGTTTTCTTTTCAGATTGAGTTACGTGTGGATAAGCCGTAGAACTTTCTTTGGCAATCGTAAAGAAATGTTCAGGTGTTACCGTATCTACCGAAACTGTTTGACCGTCATGAGGTCTAGTGGTTTCTGTGTGTGTTGGCGTTGTGTGTGCTGTTGACGAAACCGTTGTATTTTTGGATTGAGTTACGTGTGGATAAGCCGTAGAACTTTCTTTGGAGATCGTAGTCAAATGTTCAGGTGTTACTGTAACTTCTGGTATCGTATAACCGTCATAAGGTCTAGTAGTTTCAGCATATGCTGGAGTTGTGTATGCTGTTGACGAAGCCGACGTTTTCTCAGATTGAGAAACGTGTTGATAAGTGGAAGTTGTTTCTTTACCAATCGTTGTCACATGTATAGGTGTTACCGTATCTACCGGAACTGTATGAACGTCATGAGGTCTAGTTGATTCCGTGTATGTTGGAGTTGTGTGTGCTGTTGACGAAACCGTTGTATTTTTGGATTGAGTTACGTGTGGATAAGCCGTAGAACTTTCTTTGACAATAGTAGTCAAATGTTCAGGTGTTACCGTATCTACCGGAACTGTATGACCGTCATGAGGTCTAGTGGTTTCCGTGTATGTTGGCGTTGTGTGTGCTGTTGACGAAACCGTTGTATTTTTGGATTGAGTTACGTGTGGATAAGCCGTAGAACTTTCTTTGGAGATCGTAGTCAAATGTTCAGGTGTTACCGTATCAACCGGAACTGTATGACCGTCATGAGGTCTAGTAGTTTCCGCGTATGTTGGAGTTGTGTGTGCTGTTGACGAAACCGTTGTATTTTTGGATTGAGTTACGTGTGGATAAGCCGTAGAACTTTCTTTGGAGATCGTAGTCAAATGTTCAGGTGTTACCGGAGCAACCGGAACTGTATGACCGTCATGAGGTCTAGTAGTTTCCGCGTATGTTGGAGTTGTGTGTGCTGTTGACGAAGCCGTAATCTTTTGAGATTGAGTGACGTGTGGATAAGCCGTGGAACTTTCTTTGACAATCGTAGTAATATGTTCAGGGGTTACAGTAACTACTGGAAACGTATAACCGTCATGAGGTTTGGTAGTTTCCGCGTATGTCGGAGTTGTGTGTGCTATTGACGAAGCCGTAGTCTTTTGAGATTGAGTGACTTGTGGATAAGCCGTGGAACTTTCTTTGACAATCGTAGTAATATGTTCAGGGGTTACAGTAACTACTGGAACCGTATAACCGTCATGAGGTTTGCTGGTTTCCGGGTATGTCGGAGTTGTGTGTGCTGTTGAAGAAGCCGTAGTCTTTTGAGATTGAGTGACGTGTGGATAAGCCGTGGAACTTTCTTTGACAATCGTAGTAATATTTTCAGGGGTTACAGTAACTACTGGATCCGTATAACCGTCATGAGGTCTAGTGGTTTCCATATATGTCATAGTTGTGTGTGCTGTTGACGAAGCCGTAGTCTTTAGAGATTGAATGACGTGTGGATAACCCGTTGAACTTTCTTTGACAATCGTAGTCAAATGTTCAGGTGTTACCGTATCTACCGAAACTGTTTGACCGTCATGAGGTCTAGTGGTTTCTGTGTATGTTGGCGTTGTGTGTGCTGTTGACGAAACCGTTGTATTTTTGGATTGAGTTACGTGTGGATAAGCCGTAGAACTTTCTTTGGAGATCGTAGTCAAATGTTCAGGTGTTACTGTAACTACTGGTATCGTATAACCGTCATGAGGTCTAGTGGTTTCTGCATATGTTGGAGTTGTGTGTGCTGTTGACGAAGCCGTAGTCTTTTGAGATTGAGTGACCTGTGGATAAGCCGTGGAACTTTCTTTGACAATCGTAGTCAAATGTTCAGGTGTTACCGTAACTACTGGAACCGTATAACCGTCATGAGGTCTAGTGGTTTCCGTATATGTTGGAGTTGTGTGTGCTGTTGACGAAGCCGTAGTCTTTTCAGATTGTGTTACGTGTGGATAAGCCGTGGAACTTTCTTTGATAATCGTAGTCAAATGTTCAGGTGTCACTGTAACTACTGGTATCGTATAACCGTCATGAGGTCTAGTGGTTTCCGCATATGTTGGAGTTGTGTGTGCTGTTGACGAAGCCGTAGTCTTTAGAGATTGAGTGACGTGTGGATAAGCCGTTGAACTTTCTTTGACAATCGTAGTCAAATGTTCAGGTGTTACCGTAACTACTGGAACCGTATAACCGTCGTGAGGTCTAGTGGTTTCCGTATCTGTCGGAGTTGTGTGTGCTGTTGACGAAGCCGTAGTCTTTAGAGATTGAGTGACCTGTGGATAAGCTGTGGAACTTTCTTTGATAATCGTAGTCAAATGTTCAGGTGTTACTGTAACTACTGGTATCGTATAACCGTCATGAGGTTTAGTGGTTTCCGTATATGTCGGAGTTGTGTGTGCTGTTGACGAAGTCGTAGTTTTTTGAGATTGAGTGACGTGTGGATAAGCCGTGGAACTTTCTTTGACAGTCGTAGTAATATGTTCAGGGGTTACAGTAACTACTGGAACCGTATAACCGTCATGAGGTTTGGTGGTTTCCGCGTATGTCGGAGTTATGTGTGCTGTTGACGAATCCGTAGTCTTTTGAGATTGAGTGACCTGTGGATATGCCGTGGAACTTTCTTTGACAATTGTAGTAATATGTTCAGGGGTTACAGTAACTACTGGAACCGTATAACCGTCATGAGGTTTGGTGGTTTCCGCGTATGTCGGAGTTGTGTGTGCTGTTGACGAAGCCGTAGTGTTTTTAGATTGTGTTACGTGTGGATAAGCCGTGGAACTTTCTTTGACAGTCGTAGTCAATTGTTCTGGTGTTACCGTAACTACTGGAACCGTATAACCGTCATGAGGTTTGGTGGTTTCCGCGTATGTCGGAGTTGTGTGTGCTGTTGACGAATCCGTAGTCTTTTGAGATTGAGTGACCTGTGGATAAGCCGTGGAACTTTCTTTGACAAACGTAGTCAAATCTTCAGGTGTTACTGTAACTATTGGAACCGTATAACCGTCATGAGGTCTAGTGGTTTCCGCATATGTCGGAGTTGTGTGTGCTGTTGAAGAAGGCGTAGTCTTTTGAGATTGAGTGACGTGTGGATAAGCCGTGGAACTTTCTTTGACAATTGTAGTCAAATGTTCAGGTGTTACCGTAACTACTGGAACCGTATAACCGTCATGAGGTCTAGTGGTTTCCGTATATGTTGGAGTTGTGTGTGCTGTTGACGAAGCCGTAGTCTTTTCAGATTGTGTTACGTGTGGATAAGCCGTGGAACTTTCTTTGACAATCGTAGTTACATGTTTAGGTGTTACCGTAACTACTGGAACCGTATAACCGTCATGAGGTTTAGTGGTTTCCGTATATGTCGGAGTTGTGTGTGCTGTTGAAGAAGCCGTAGTCTTTAGAGATTGAGTGACGTGTGGATAAGCCGTGGAACTTTCTTTGACAATCGTAGTCAAATGTTCAGGTGTTACCGTAACTACTGGAACCGTATAACCATCATGAGGTCTAGTGGTTTCCGTATATGTCGGAGTTGTGTGTGCTGTTGAAGATGCCGTAGTCTTTTGAGATTGAGTGACGTGTGGATAAGCCGTGGAACTTTCTTTGACAATAGTAGTCAAATGTTCAGGTGTTACCGTAACTACTGGAACCGTATAACCATCATGAGGTCTAGTGGTTTCCGTATATGTTGGAGTTGTGTGTGCTGTTGACGAAGCCGTAGTCTTTTCAGATTGTGTTACGTGTGGATAAGCCGTGGAACTTTCTTTGATAATCGTAGTCAAATGTTCAGGTGTTACTGTAACTACTGGTATCGTATAACCGTCATGAGGTCTAGTGGTTTCCGCATATGTTGGAGTTGTGTGTGCTGTTGACGAAGCCGTAGTCTTTTGAGATTGAGTGACGTGTGGATAAGCCGTTGAACTTTCTTTGACAATCGTAGTCAAATGTTCAGGTGTTACCGTAACTACTGGAACCGTATAACCGTCGTGAGGTCTAGTGGTTTCCGTATCTGTCGGAGTTGTGTGTGCTGTTGACGAAGCCGTAGTCTTTAGAGATTGAGTGACCTGTGGATAAGCTGTGGAACTTTCTTTGATAATCGTAGTCAAATGTTCAGGTGTTACTGTAACTACTGGTATCGTATAACCGTCATGAGGTCTAGTGGTTTCCGCATATGTTGGAGTTGTGTGTGCTGTTGACGAAGCCGTAGTCTTTTGAGATTGAGTGACGTGTGGATAAGCCGTTGAACTTTCTTTGACAATCGTAGTCAAATGTTCAGGTGTTACCGTAACTACTGGAACCGTATAACCGTCGTGAGGTCTAGTGGTTTCCGTATCTGTCGGAGTTGTGTGTGCTGTTGACGAAGCCGTAGTCTTTAGAGATTGAGTGACCTGTGGATAAGCTGTGGAACTTTCTTTGATAATCGTAGTCAAATGTTCAGGTGTTACTGTAACTACTGGTATCGTATAACCGTCATGAGGTCTAGTGGTTTCCGTATATGTCGGAGTTGTGTGTGCTGTTGACGAAGTCGTAGTTTTTTGAGATTGAGTGACGTGTGGATAAGCCGTGGAACTTTCTTTGACAATCGTTGTCAAATGTTCAGGTGTTACCGTAACTACTGGAACCGTATAACCGTCATGAGGTCTAGTGGTTTCCATATATGTTGGAGTTGTGTGTGCTGTTGACGAAGCCGTAGTCTTTTCAGATTGTGTTACGTGTGGATAAGCCGTGGAACTTTCTTTGATAATCGTAGTCAAATGTTCAGGTGTTACTGTAACTACTGGTATCGTATAACCGTCATGAGGTCTAGTGGTTTTCGTATATGTCGGAGTTGTGTGTGCTGTTGACGAAGCCGTAGTCTTTAGAGATTGAGTGACGTGTGGATAAGCCGTTGAACTTTCTTTGACAATCGTAGTCAAATGTTCAGGTGTTACCGTAACTACTGGAACCGTATAACCGTCGTGAGGTCTAGTGGTTTCCGTATCTGTCGGAGTTGTGTGTGCTGTTGACGAAGCCGTAGTCTTTAGAGATTGAGTGACCTGTGGATAAGCTGTGGAACTTTCTTTGATAATCGTAGTCAAATGTTCAGGTGTTACTGTAACTACTGGTATCGTATAACCGTCATGAGGTCTAGTGGTTTCCGTATATGTCGGAGTTGTGTGTGCTGTTGACGAAGTCGTAGTTTTTTGAGATTGAGTGACGTGTGGATAAGCCGTGGAACTTTCTTTGACAATCGTTGTCAAATGTTCAGGTGTTACCGTAACTACTGGAACCGTATAACCGTCATGAGGTCTAGTGGTTTCCATATATGTTGGAGTTGTGTGTGCTGTTGACGAAGCCGTAGTCTTTTCAGATTGTGTTACGTGTGGATAAGCCGTGGAACTTTCTTTGACAGTCGTAGTAATATGTTCAGGGGTTACAGTAACTACTGGAACCGTATAACCGTCATGAGGTTTGGTGGTTTCCGCGTATGTCGGAGTTGTGTGTGCTGTTGACGAATCCGTAGTCTTTTGAGATTGAGTGACCTGTGGATATGCCGTGGAACTTTCTTTGACAATTGTAGTAATATGTTCAGGGGTTACAGTAACTACTGGAACCGTATAACCGTCATGAGGTTTGGTGGTTTCCGCGTATGTCGGAGTTGTGTGTGCTGTTGACGAATCCGTAGTCTTTTGAGATTGAGTGACCTGTGGATAAGCCGTGGAACTTTCTTTGACAATTGTAGTAATATGTTCAGGGGTTACAGTAACTACTGGAACCGTATAACCGTCATGAGGTTTGGTGGTTTCCGCGTATGTCGGAGTTGTGTGTGCTGTTGACGAAGCCGTAGTGTTTTTAGATTGTGTTACGTGTGGATAAGCCGTGGAACTTTCTTTGACAGTCGTAGTCAATTGTTCTGGTGTTACCGTAACTACTGGAACCGTATAACCGTCATGAGGTTTGGTGGTTTCCGCATATGTCGGAGTTGTGTGTGCTGTTGAAGAAGGCGTAGTCTTTTGAGATTGAGTGACGTGTGGATAAGCCGTGGAACTTTCTTTGACAATTGTAGTCAAATGTTCAGGTGTTACCGTAACTACTGGAACCGTATAACCGTCATGAGGTCTAGTGGTTTCCGTATATGTTGGAGTTGTGTGTGCTGTTGACGAAGCCGTAGTCTTTTCAGATTGTGTTACGTGTGGATAAGCCGTGGAACTTTCTTTGACAAACTTAGTCAAATCTTCAGGTGTTACTGTAACTATTGGAACCGTATAACCGTCATGAGGTCTAGTGGTTTCCGCATATGTCGGAGTTGTGTGTGCTGTTGAAGAAGGCGTAGTCTTTTGAGATTGAGTGACGTGTGGATAAGCCGTGGAACTTTCTTTGACAATTGTAGTCAAATGTTCAGGTGTTACCGTAACTACTGGAACCGTATAACCTTCATGAGGTCTAGTGGTTTCCGTATATGTTGGAGTTGTGTGTGCTGTTGACGAAGCCGTAGTCTTTTCAGATTGTGTTACGTGTGGATAAGCCGTGGAACTTTCTTTGACAATCGTAGTTACATGTTTAGGTGTTACCGTAACTACTGGAACCGTATAACCGTCATGAGGTTTAGTGGTTTCCGTATATGTCGGAGTTGTGTGTGCTGTTGAAGAAGCCGTAGTCTTTAGAGATTGAGTGACGTGTGGATAAGCCGTGGAACTTTCTTTGACAATCGTAGTCAAATGTTCAGGTGTTACCGTAACTACTGGAACCGTATAACCATCATGAGGTCTAGTGGTTTCCGTATATGTCGGAGTTGTGTGTGCTGTTGAAGATGCCGTAGTCTTTTGAGATTGAGTGACGTGTGGATAAGCCGTGGAACTTTCTTTGACAATCGTAGTCAAATGTTCAGGTGTTACCGTAACTACTGGAACCGTATAACCATCATGAGGTCTAGTGGTTTCCGTATATGTCGGAGTTGTGTGTGCTGTTGACGAAGCCGTAGTCTTTTCAGATTGTGTTACGTGTGGATAAGCCGTGGAACTTTCTTTGACAATCGTAGTCAAATGTTCAGGTGTTACCGTAATTACTGGAACCGTATAACCATCATAAGGTCTTGTGGTTTCCGTATATGTCGGAGTTGTGTGTGCTGTTGACGAAGCCGTAGTCTTTAGAGATTGAGTGACGTGTGGATAAGCCGTGGAACTTTCTTTGACAATCGTAGTCAAATGTTCAGGTGTTACCGTAACTACTGGAACCGTATAACCATCATGAGGTCTAGTGGTTTCCGTATATGTCGGAGTTGTGTGTGCTGTTGAAGATGCCGTAGTCTTTTGAGATTGAGTGACGTGTGGATAAGCCGTGGAACTTTCTTTGACAATCGTAGTCAAATGTTCAGGTGTTACCGTAACTACTGGAACCGTATAACCATCATGAGGTCTAGTGGTTTCCGTATATGTCGGAGTTGTGTGTGCTGTTGACGAAGCCGTAGTCTTTTCAGATTGTGTTACGTGTGGATAAGCCGTGGAACTTTCTTTGACAATTGTAGTCAAATGTTCAGGTGTTACCGTATCTACCGGAACTGTATGACCGTCATGAGGTCTAGTGGTTTCCGTGTATGTTGGCGTTGTGTGTGCTGTTGACGAAACCGTTGTATTTTTGAATTGAGTTATGTGTGGATAAGCCGTAGAACTTTCGTTTGCAATTGTAGTCAAATGTTCAGGTGTTACTGTAACTACTGGTATCGTATAACCGTCATAAGGTCTAGTAGTTTCAGCATATGCTGGAGTTGTGTATGCTGTTGACGAAGCCGATGTTTTCTCAGATTGAGAAACGTTTTGATTAGTGGAAGTTGTTTCTTTACCAATCGTTGTCACATGTATAGGTGTTACCGTATCTACCGGAACTGTATGAACGTCATGAGGTCTAGTTGATTCCGTGTATGTTGGAGTTGTGTGTGCTGTTGACGAAACCGTTGTATTTTTGGATTGAGTTACGTGTGGATAAGCCGTAGAACTTTCTTTGGAGATCGTAGTCAAATGTTCAGGTGTTACCGTATCTACCGGAACTGTATGACCGTCATGAGGTCTAGTAGTTTCCGCGTATGTTGGAGTTGTGTGTGCTGTTGACGAAACCGTTGTATTTTTGGATTGAGTTACGTGTGGATAAGCCGTAGAACTTTCTTTGGAGATCGTAGTCAAATGTTCAGGTGTTACCGTATCTACCGGAACTGTATGACCGTCATGAGGTCTAGTAGTTTCCGCGTATGTTGGAGTTGTGTGTGCTGTTGACGAAACCGTTGTATTTTTGGATTGAGTTACGTGTGAATAAACCGTAGAACTTTCTTTGGAGATCGTAGTCAAATGTTCAGGTGTTACCGTATCTACCGGAACTGTATGACCGTCATGAGGTCTAGTAGTTTCCGCGTATGTTGGAGTTGTGTGTGCTGTTGACGAAGCCGTAGTCTTTAGAGATTGAGTGACGTGTGGATAAGCCGTGGATCTTTCTTTGACAATCGTAGTCAAATGTTCAGATGTTACCGTAACTACTGGAACCGTATAACCGTCATGAGGTCTAGTGGTTTCCGTATATGTCGGAGTTGTGTGTGCTGTTGACGAAGCTGTAGTCTTTAGAGATTGAGTGACGTGTGGATAAGCCGTAGAACTTTCTTTGGCAATCGTAGTCAAATGTTCAGGTGTTACCGTATCTACCGGAACTGTATGACCGTTATGAGGTCTAGTAGTTTCCGCGTATGTTGGAGTTGTGTGTGCTGTTGACGAAGCCGTAGTCTTTAGAGATTGAGTGACGTGTGGATAAGCCGTGGAACTTTCTTTGACAATCGTAGTCAAATGTTCAGGTGTTACCGTAACTACTGGAACCGTATAACCGTCATGAGGTCTAGTGGTTTCCGTATATGTCGGAGTTGTGTGTGCTGTTGACGAAGCCGTAGTCTTTAGAGATTGAGTGACGTGTGGATAAGCCGTGGAACTTTCTTTGACAATCGTAGTCAAATGTTCAGCTGTTACCGTAACTACTGGAACCGTATAACCGTCATGAGGTCTAGTGGTTTCCGTATATGTTGGAGTTGTGTGTGCTGTTGACGAAGCCGTAGTCTTTTCAGATTTTGTTACGTGTGGATAAGCCGTGGAACTTTCTTTGACAATCGTAGTCAAATGTTCAGGTGTTACCGTAACTACTGGAACCGTATAACCGTCATGAGGTCTAGTGGTTTCCGTATATGTTGGAGTTGTGTGTGCTGTTGACGAAGCCGTAGTCTTTTCAGATTTTGTTACGTGTGGATAAGCCGTGGAACTTTCTTTGACAATCGTAGTCAAATGTTCAGGTGTTACCGTAACTACTGGAACTGTATATCCGTCATGAGGTCTAGAGGTTTCTGTATATGTCGGAGTTGTGTGTGCTGTTGACGAAGCCGTAGTGTTTTTAGATTGTGTTACGTGTGGATAAGCCGTGGAACTTTGTTTGACAATCGTAGTCAAATGTTCAGGTGTTACCGTAACTACTGGAACTGTATAACCGTCATGAGGTCTAGTGGTTTCCGTATATGTCGGAGTTGTGTGTGCTGTTGACGAAGCCGTAGCCTTTGCAGATTGTGTTACGTGTGCATAAGCCGTGGAACTTTCTTTGACAAACGTAGTCAAATGTTCAGGTGTTATTGTGACCACTGGAATCGTATAACCTTCATGAGGTCTAGTGGTTTCCGCGTATGTCGGAGTTGTATGTGTTGTTGACGAAGCCCTAGTCTTTTCGGATTGATTCACGTCTGAATAAGCGGTAGAACTGACAAATGTAGTCAGATGTTCAGGTGTAACCGTAACTACTGGAACCGTGTAGTCGTCATAAGATTGAGTGGTTTTCGTATGTGTAGGAGTCGTGTGTGCGGTTGACGTACCCGAAGATTTTTCAGATTGAGTTACTTTTGGATAAGTTGTAGTAGTATCTTTTTCGTGGGTACTGAAGTGTTGATGAGTTTCCGTACCGACTGGGATTGTATAAGCGTCATAAGTTTTGGTTTCTGAAGTATTTTCAGTGTCATTAAAAGTTGTATATTGAACTGTAGAAGCGGTCGAAATGTCAGGAGCAATTGATGTATAATTCAGTTGTGATTTTGTGTGGTCAGTTGTAATAGTTCCATCTGTCGTAGTATGTGGTTTGTTAGTTAATGTTTTGTTATTGTATTGAACATTGGTTGTTGTTGTTGTTGTCGTATCGATAATTATATTAGGTTTAGGTGTAGTTGTACTTATAATTGAAGATGGAAAACATTCAATAGATGCATTTCCTTCGTATCCGTTTGGACACGAACAAATTACACTATGTGCCTGTGCCTGACAGACTGCTGCTTTGCCACACTTGTTTGCACAAAGATCTATGCATTTGCCCTTAATGCAGGCTTGTGCTTGTTTACAATCAGGATCGCTTCTGCAGGCAACGTGCGTTGTATTGTCAGCTGTGAATTATATACATACACATACAACATATAGATATAAATTGTATACAATTAGTAAATTTTACTATATTGTTAATCTAATTATAAATTACCTATTGTTATTAATAAATTTCTAATATTAGGGAACAGATAATTTACATATTTAAATGAGGAGAAAAAGAGGAATGCATAAAAAATGATTCGTGATTTAATTTTGTAAGTATTTCGGAGTGGGAAATATAATGCATACTTCAACCAAAAGCAAATTTCGTATAATTTATATTTTTTTTGCTTCGTTGTAGTCAATAAAATTTTGGGCAATCCAAATAAATTTTTACCTTTCAGACATCCGTATTTGGAATCAGATATAAATCCAGGGGGACAGAACTTGCAGATCGGACGATGGTCCTCCACAAAACAAGGCGTGTCAGCGGGACAGTTAGCGGACGCACATGGATCTTCACATCTAAAAGCTCTGCATGCTTGCGTAGAAGGACAGCCGCTGTCTCTTAAGCATATCGATAACGAAGGACTACAGTCTTTCATGCAAATACAAATTGCTCGGTGATTAAGCACGTCGCACGATTTTTCTGGTGGACACGGAGCTTTTTTGAATGAGGTACAAGGATTTTGGCATCGTCCTTCAATACAAGCTAAATTAGAGGCGCATTGCGTATCGTGTAAGCATTCTGTGCTATCTGGCGCACACGCTATTTCTCCGTATTCGTTTACGACAAAACCATTTTTGCAAACACAAGTGGCTCTGTGTTGATGTACTTCACATTTTTTGTTGCCCTTGCACTTGAACGATGGAGTTTTGCAGGGACTATAGCATTCGCCGGATCTAGAATTGCATGCTAATGTTGTGGGACAATCGGCGTTAGACAGACACGAAACTGTTATGGGTGGCGATGGTGTATTGTCGCATTTTGGATCTGGATGGCAAGCTGTATTTGCCATACCGATATGACAATGAGGACACGAACATCTAGGTCTGTGAAGTACAGTTTGACACAGAGCGTTTAATCCACATGCGCCTCGTAAACTGCACGGATCAATGCATTGGAAGTTGATACAGGCCTTTTCATTGGGGCAGTCGGTGTCGCTATTACATTCTGCATCTATGGAGACATCAAGGGTGGGCAGAAAAAGAAAAGCCATTGTAAGAACCGTGAAAGGAAATATCTCACAATACAAATAATACATGCTAATGTAATGAAGATAGTCAGAGAATGAGAGAGATGAAAGAGGCTATCTCAACAAGTTTTATCAAGCTGCAATATTTACAAGCCACAACGTTCAGCCGTTCCAAGAGACATACGCTAATATACAGGTAAATGTGAGAATGCTCCTTTCATAGTTCCCAATCTGACTTATATTCTTTAGATGCAATACAATAATCTTAATTATTGAACTGCAGCTGTACACATTAGCTATACTACGAATGTGTGAATGGATTGTGTTTGTGATATCTTATGGAAAGTGTCTGTAAAGACAGATTGGAACCCTGAAGTGTACATTCCACATAAGTAATTATGTAATGTGTGGTGTGTTGTAAATGAAATGAACAGCGTTATGTACAAATCATAACTGATTGATTCTGCAAAACAAACTATCCTACGTGGGAACATTTAAGTGCAATATTTGTACATTGTGTAGTACTAAAAATATCTGTTCATTGAAAATACTTAAATTTTGCATTGTATGTGAGTGTTAAAAACATGTACAGAACAAAGTTTGGGGTTAACTCACCCCTGTAGCATTCGATTTCTGGACGACCGGTAGTGCCGGGAGGGCATCGACAGACAAAATCTGCCTGTTCTCTAATACATTCGGCGTTCTTACCACAGCCCTCTGTTCTACAATCCACTTGTCCCGGTTGTAACGAACCTGAGTTAAAAAAAATTAATAAAATCATATTGTAGACGCAGACGACTTACATTCAATGGTCGGATCTCCTAATGGGTATTCACTTGGACAATAACATTGAGGTTTTCCTCTAAACACTTTACATTTAGCATTCACGCCGCACAACTGATCTTTGCATAGATTCACTTTTGGTTCTTCGCAAACACATTTTTTATAAGGATCTCCGTCGCATTCGATGGGACAACTGCATTCGTATGCACCGCCGATATCTTTACACTTTGCGTTTTCCCCGCAAGGATTTTTAGAGCAACCTTCTAATACATTTTGTTTGCATTCAACTTTTGCGTTTCCAACATAGCCGGGAGGACACGAACACTGAGCTTTTCTACGTTCAACTTTGCACTGTGCGTTAACACCGCACGCTCCTCTTTCCAAACACGGATTTTTACAAGCGCCATCTTTTCCACATTTTTTATTTACCTCGCAATCGCCGTCGGTTCTACATTCGTAAGGGGTACAAGCTGTGGTAGGTTCACCTTGGTAACCATCCGGGCACAAACACACCGTACGATGTTCTGATACTCTACACAGTGCGTTTCGACCGCATGCGTTGCTTTTTTTACAAGGATTTTCGCATCTTCCGTTGTTACAAGCGTTATCGTCTGAGCAGTCGTTGTTAGTTCTGCACCCAGCGAAACAAATGCCGTTTGTGCAAAGTTGGCCAGAAGCACATGGATTCGTGCTTGAACATTTCGATTTACATCTACTATTTTTACAAATTTCTCCACAGGAACAATCTTCTGTGCGTCGACAAGACTTCGTGCAATATCCCGCTTCGTCACATTCACAAATGCCGTCACATCGCACAACTGGAAGACTACACGATATTAAAGGATTTCCTAAATAATTCTGTGGACAACTGCATTGAGGCACATGGTTAACGACACGACAATCGGCGCAAGTTCCGCAAGAAGCGAAACCTTTGCAAGGATCTAAAAAAACAAAACTCAAAACGACTATAGCCATAGAGACCACGCCACTTACCTTGGCATTTATTATTGATGCACGCTTCGTGTTTTTGGCAAGAGTGATCGCTGCGGCAGCCTAAATCGCATAGACGATTTTCGCAAATTTGATTGATGCCACATGCAGAATCGGAGTTGCAAACGGCTTTACAAGAGCCCCTTACGCATTTCTCGTCGGAAAGACAGTTTTGGTCACTGCGGAGCAACGTTTAAACAAATTGATGTCGACTAGAAAAAGTACTTACGTTCGACACGCTTCTTGGCATAAACCTCCGTAGCACGCGTGTCCAAAGGTACATTCAGAATCAGAGGAACAAGTTATCAAAGGTCTCTTACACGATTCCAAAGGATTTCCTACTAGTGGCTGTGGGCAGGTACATATTTTTTTATGATCGATGGATTTACATTCGGCGTTGGTACCGCATGCTGTTGGTGATAGGCACACGTCGATACATTTGTTTTTAATACAATTCCTATTCGGAGCACAACTGTGGTCGCTTCTGCATCCAAGCACACACACTAAACTATCACAGATTTCTCCAGTTCTGCAGTCATCGTCGCGTCTACAAAGTGTTTTACAGCTACCGGTTTGAATGTCGCAGCGTTCATTATTAAGACATCCTTGATCGGAAGAGCATACTGTTTTGCAGAAATTTTCCGTGCACGTGGTTCCATATGGACATTCTCGATTTTCTATACACGGTTGAGCTGGTTGTCGCACGCATGCTATTTTGGCAGTGGGATTCGGTACAAAACCGGAACCACAAGAACATGTAGCTCTATGATTTGAAACTGTGCAAATGGCGTTTGGTCCGCACGGCGATTCTGAACAAGGATTAATGCAATGATTATTTCGACACGATTCACTTGCGCTACAATCATCATCAGAATGGCATCCCAAAACACATTTATTACGTAAGCAAATGTGTCCCAGGAAGCAGTCGTTATCCACGCGACAAGTTAAAATGCAAACTCCTTTCAGACATTTTTCGTTGTAAGCACATTGATTGTCACTTAAACAGCTTGGTAAACACATTTTATTTTGACAGGTCATTCCATTGTAACAATCTTGGTTGGAGGTACAAGCCAATGGCGCTAAAAAATGCGTTAATAAATTTATAGTTTAGATAAGGATGCCAACTTACTTCTAACACACTCAACGTCTTCTTTACCCATAAACCCGTCGGGACAGCGACATTGCTTAACGTGATTTTCGACTTTACACAACGCGTTCATTCCACATGACGATTTTAATTCGCAAGGATCTAAGCATTGGCCTTGTATGCATTTTTCGTTGGTGTTACATTCAGTGTCCAATTGACAGGGTACTAAAAACCAAATTAGAAATGTGCGATCGTGCTAATTCAAACAAAACTTACATCTGCATATTTCCTCTCGACAATAAGTATTAGGAGGACAATCTCTCGTTGAATGACAAGAAAGTGGTTTCGGAGTACATCCTTGTTTAGCGTTTCCTTCGTAGCCGTCTCTACAAGTACAAATTCCTTCGTGATGTTTACCAGCACATTCGGCGTTAGAACCACATATTATGTTTTGACAAACGTCTTTGCATTTATGAATACCGTTAGCTTTATCGCATTTAGCCGAGATGGGACAATCATCGTCAACATTACATTCCACTGAAACGTGACATCCTTCGTTGTAAGGATCTCCAACTAAACCTGCAGAACATTGGCATTTAAAGGAACCGCGAGAATTATGGCAGATAGCTCCTGGTCCACAAGGTGCATTGGCGCAAAAATCGATTAAATGACAGCTCTGGTAAGCGTCGCCTGTATATCCTGGCTGACAGTAACACACTTGTTTATGTCGTTCTGCTGAGCAAAGAGCGTTTTTTCCACACGGGTTTTTAACCAAACAAGCAATTTTACACATATATTGATCACACATTTTATCATTGCTGCATTCAAAGTCTGATTCGCATTCGACTTGCTGGCACCCAACTTTGTCGTCATTTGGATTTCCACGATGGCCGACTTTACAGTTACATACAGATTCGTGATTACGAGCCGTACATTCGGCGTTTCTTCCACATACGTAACCACTACAAACTTCGACGCACTCAGTTTGTCCAATAGAATTTTTAGCGCATTTTTCATTAACCATACAATCGTTATCCGAAAGGCATTTAAATTCTTGTATACAAATGCTGTTTGAACAATACTGATATTCCGGACAAGATGAGTTAGATTTACAAGTTGGTTGGCAAAGTCCTTGAATACAAAGTTGATCTTGTATACATTCTCTTGAACTTGTACATATTGCTAAAAGGTAACACTTAGTAAAGCACTTTAAGAAAACGTATACATACCGGTGCAAACTCCAGCTGCACATTTGCTACCACCAGTGCATTGTTTATCGTTAGCACAGTACTGCACCGACACGCATCCTAAATGTGGGTCTCCGGTAAAACCGGCGCGACAAGTACAAATACCCACGTGATTAATTGCTGCACAATCGGCGTGTTGGCCGCAAACGTTTGTTAAAGAACACGGATCCACACAGTTTGAATTGATACAAGCTTTTCCATTAGCACAATCATTACTATCGCTGCATTCGATTATTGAACATTCGTGATGTGGATCACCACGCGTCTGTGCTGGACATCTACAAGTAGCAGCGTGAAGTTCTGGAATACAATCTGCATTTTTTCCACACGCTTTAGAATTTTCACAAGGATTTCGACAACGATTATCTATACATGACGCAGTTGGTGGACAGTCAATATCCGTAAAGCAATCGCCGGGTTTGCGACATCCAGTGTTAAACGGATCTCCTACTAATCCTTCGGAACAGACACAGGTGAAACTACCGTGAGTATTTTGACAACTAAAATTCGAAGATATAATTACACCACGCAAAGAATCGTAATACGTACTGTGCCGATTTGTGACAGGGATTTGAAATTTTGCATTCGTCAATATCGCTGCATATTCCTTTTACCAAAGAATAACCTGGTAGACAAGAGCATAAACCAACGTGATTCTCAACGTAGCAACTACCTTTGCCACAATCGGTTAAGTCACATGGGTCTACAATGAAGATAACGTTAATCATTATAAAACAGAGTTAAGAGTAATCTTACTTGTGCATTTGTTGGTATTGAGGTCGCAGTATTTGTCGATAGAACAATCTGAGCTTGTAGTGCATTCGACTTTAAAGCAACCTACGTTCAGGTCAAATGGATCTCCGAGGTAACCGGTTAGACACGAACAAGCAGGATTGTGATCAAACACGTTACAAACTGCATTGTGTCCACATAGCGATTCTGCACACGGATCAATGCATCTACCGTCATGACAAGCTAACGAATTTCCACATTCGGTATTGCGACTACATTGATTTGGCAACATACATCCAGGCTCTATAAACGGATCGCCGATGTAACCTTCAGGACAAACACATCGATATGATCCCGGTACATTTAAACATTTTGCACTTCTATGGCACGGATGGTCGTCGCACTCATTCACATCTATACAGTTATTATTTCTGTCGATAAATCCGTTCGCGCACCGACAGTTACTATTAACGCAGATTTGATTAGGCGTACAATCGGAATCGGCATCACAACCCAGTCGACACATTCCTTTCTTACATATTTCTCCTGGTAAGCAATTACTATCACCGTAACATACTTTAACACACTGATTATCCGCGCAACGTTCTCCAACAGCGCAAGCAGAATTATCAACACAAGGTAACGAACATTGATTTCCAATACACATATGCGCTGCTGGACATTCATTTGTAGCCAAACAATACATCGGTACTCTAACACAGCCTTGTTCCGGAATAGGGTTTCCTTGGAATCCGGGAGGACATTTACAAACAGTTGCATGCTGACTACAAGTACAAATAGCATTCGGCCCACAAACTCCTTCCTGTTCACAGGGATTTTGGCATTTGTTGTTAATACAAGCTTGATTCAACGGACAGTTTTTGTTACTGCGACATCCAATCAGACACATTCCGTTGACACAAGCTTGGTTATCTCTACATTGGCTGTGCCCAACACAAGGTACCGTACACATTTTTTCTAGGCAACGTTCACCATATAAACAATCTTCGTTATTTCGACAAACTGCTTTGCACTGTCCATTAAAGCACACTTCATTTCCACAATCTGAATCTACTGCACAACTTATCGAAACTCTGATGCAACCACTTTTTGGACCCTGAGCGTTTGGCAAAAACGGTGCCGGGCAAATGCACACTGGACTTCTGTTAACAACGTTGCATATAGCATTAGGGCCGCATTGCAAATAATCGCACGGATTAACGCATCTACCTTCTTGGCACACTGATTGAAGCGGGCAGTCTTTATCACCGTTTGGACAGTTACCTTCTGGTCTACATCCCGAAGTAACCGGATCTCCTACCATGTTTGCTGGACATTTGCATACGTAACCTGAGGAAGTTGCCTCACAAATAGCGGAAGAATGACAAGGATTAGGGTTGCACACCTCGAGTAGTTTGCATTCAACTTCTGGTATTGGATTCGGATGGTAACCGGGTGGACACTGACATACCGATTTATGTCCTTCCGGAATACACACTGCATTTAAGCCACAAGATTCTTCTTCACATACATCTGTGCAAGTATAAGTTAATCTGTTACATAGTTGATGAGGTGGACAATCGATGTTATAAACACATGGAACTGTTTTACAGCCGTTTCTTGGATCATTTGGATCGCCAACGTATGGACCAGGCGGACATTGACACTGTGCCACGTGATTGTTAACAATGCAAACCGCGTTTGGTCCGCATTTAACACCTTCGCACGCCGACTGACAGGATAAAACACCGTATTCTCCATGTTTACGACAGGTCTGATGTTCTGCGCATTGGGCATCGGTAACACACTGATTTTGCACAACAGGTTGGCAACCTTCCCGATTTTTGGGATTTCCCGTAAAGCTTGGTAAACACTGACATTCGCCTTGATGATCTTGAGCAACACATACAGCATTGGCGGGACAAGTAAATTGCGAGCACGCTGGGGTGCATTTTAAAACTCCAAGAGCGTCGGGCATACATTTAGAAATTGGTTGACAATCATTATTACTTCGACAGTTAGGTACCGATGGTTTTTCACAAGTTGAAGCTACCGGATTCCACACATAATCAGATTGACAGTAACACACTGGTTGTTTATAATTGTCAAGTTTACACTCTTCGTGTAATCCACAAGCTACTGTGCCACAAGGGTTTATGCATCTATTAATACCGCTTAAGTCTACATCACAAATAGCCCCAGGGGGACAATCAACGTCATGATCGCATTCTTTAGGAGGTTTTCTTTCTTCTAACTGACAACCGGTTGTTAAATCGCTAGGATTTCCTTTGTATTCTGGAGCGCAAATACAAGAAGATCTGTGATGTGCGCTAACGCATAGAGCATTTGGACCGCATTGTACTTTAGTGCAAGCATCTACGCATTTTCTAACTCCTTTTCCTAACTGGAAGCATATTTCTGAATCCGAGCAATCTCCATCATTACGACATTGTTTGCGTTGTTTACAACCAGATATTAAATCGTTAGGATTTCCACTAAATCCGGGTGGGCACATGCACCGACCCGCATCGCAAATAGCTTTTGGTCCGCATCTTATATCTTCGCATACGTTTTTACACCGTCCTTTATCGCATAAGTAACCAGAAGGGCATAAAGTTTCGTGGGTGCACCTGCACGATTCCGCGTCTAAACATATACCTCCGTCCATTTTCGAGCACATCACAAATGGATTACCAGCATAACCTTCTTTACATCTGCAGTCGTAACTACCAGGTGTGTTTATACATACTGCACTGTCTCCGCACGCGTTATTACTACACTCATCTACATCTAGACACTCCACGTACGGATTACCGTTGTATCCCTGAGGGCAATAACACTCAACGTTGTTAACCGTTTCTTTACATTTTGCTTTAACACCACAAGTAGCTTGTTTACAGGTAACTTTTTCTAATGCATTACATCCACTGTAGGGATTTCCCATTGTGCCGGAATTGCACACGCATTGATTAATAATTCCGTATTCACAATGTGCGTTATGACCACAAGACGGTTGGCAAGTTGGCTTTTCAATAGCTGTTAGAAAACAAAAATTATATTTATTATTTTAAACATTAAAATAGTCCTTACGTGGAACGCAAATTAAATCTGGATTTCCAATGAAAGATGGACGACACACGCATTTGTTAGTGTTTACATCGCAGTGCGCGTCAATGCCGCAAACTACTCCTTCGCATCGTTCTTTACAACGACCACTGATACAAATACTAGGATGCGCACATGGATTTGTTGATGAACATACATCAGTAGTACATTCGCCGCCTGGAAACGGATTTCCACTTAAACCTTCGATACATTTACATGTAGGGCCGGAATTGGTAACGATGCATTGAGCTCCGGAACCACATAGGTATCCTTCGCACACTGTAATAAAATCTGTTAGTGTTACTTATCTCGCAGTTTTGTATTGTACTTACATGAAACGCATTCTCCATTACTATTTTTGGTATAACCAACTGAGCATCTACACCAAGCGGCGTGGTTTTCGGGTTCACAATAAGCGTGTGGTCCGCACAGTAAAGTGCCGCACGGACTGATGCAAGTTCCTTCTATGCAAGCCAAAGTACTTGCGCAATCGTTATTTGTACTGCATTCGGTTTTGCTTGTACCGTCCAAATCAAGAATGCAACCAGATTTGTATGGGTCGCCTGTCATTCCTTTAGGACAAACGCACTTATAACCGCCTTTCTGATTTAAACAATGAGCTGCATACGCGCAAGGATTGTTAACGCATTCGTCTACATCAACGCATCCTTGGAATGGATCGCCTTTAAAGCCATTTAGGCACATACATCGTGGTGGATCGCTAGGAGTACATTTAGCATTGATTCCACACGGGAAACGTTCGCAGGGATTTCTACAGGAACCATCTTGTAAGTCCGTGAAGAAAGGTGGTGGGCAAATACATTCCCCAGGTTGAACACATTTTTCATTGGAATTGCAATCGTTATCGTTAATGCAGCGTCTTTGGGCGGGAGAACAGTGGTTATTGTATGCATCACCGTCGTACCCTTGTGGGCAATGACATTCGTATGAACCGGGATTATTTATACATTCCGCTCCATAACCGCAAACCTGGTTTTCGGCGCATTCGTTAATATCTTGACAAGATCCGTCTATTAAAGTTCTGAAGCCTTTAGGACAAGCGCAATAACTAACACCACCGGTTATTGTTATGCATTCAGCACCGGGTGGGCACGGTTCATTTTTCGAGCATCCAGATAAAACACAATTGCCATCCATTAGTTTATAAGGCGGTTGACATCTACATTCGGGAGTATTACACTCTAAAAGAAGTTAATCAGTAAATGAAATTAAAATGCGATGCCTTACTTACCAATACACTCGGAGAATGGGTTTCCGTTATATCCCGGTGGACACTGGCAATCGTAACTTCCAGGGAGATTTTTACATATCGCGTTTAACCCACAAGAAGGCTTATCTCTAAGTTCGGTACATTCATTAATATCTCTGCATCCCCCAGTACTCTTATCTCTGATATAACCTTGAACGCATATACACGCGCTCTGACCTGAATAATCGTCTGTGATACATTGTTCGCCGTTAGGACAAGGATTTAAAGTAGAACAGGTCATAGGTTGTCCAATTTTAGAACAACCTAATCTATAAGGATCTCCAGACGTGCCTCCTGGACATTCGCAGATAAAAGTTCCGGGCTGGTTTTTACATATAGCGCCTGAAGAACAAGGATTTCCTAAGCACTCGTCAATATCAACACAACCCGTGTGCGTGCCAGTGAAGCCGGCGCTACAAATACATTTTGCTTCGTGATTTAGAAGCATACAATGTTGGTTTGGTCCACAAAATACTGATTCGCAAGGATCTATAACAAAAGAACGGTTTAAAGATTGCTGTCAAACTGATTAAAATCTTTACGTCTGCAGTCGTCGCCAACGTTGGGTTCAGGACAAACGCATCGTTTTTCTGCGTCGCAAACAGCGTTTCCGGGACAATCACTTTTTACTTTACACGTTACGATCTCGTTGCATCGTGTATGAGGATCTGGATCTGGTACTGTTCCGTCCGGGCAAGAACAGGTGTACGAACCTAAAACGTTTTTGCAAACAGCTCCTAAGCCGCAAACATTAGGTTTTAAGCATTCGTCGATGTCGAGACATTGCACAGATGGGTTTCCAGTGTATCCCTCGGGACAGTGACAAGAAAAACTTCCAGGCGCGTTGCTGCAAACTGCGTTTAAACCACATCGTCCGTTTGGACCATGAACTTTGTCGCATTCGTTTATATCTGCAAATATTGTTATTTAAATTGATCTAAGTGGTTTAAAAGCTACGTACCGATGCAGCCAGCTGCTATATCGTTTGGATTGAAAGTCCAGCCATCTTCGCAAATGCAATAAGCTTCTTGTCCGTCTGGTTTGCAATAAGCGTGTTGTCCGCATTTAACATCTTCGCATGGTGCCTTACACTGAATTCTCGGTGGCGACCCTACGTAGCCGTTTTCGCATTCGCAAATGAAACTTCCAGGAGTATTTGTGCACACTGAATAAACGCCACAAGGTTGAGCTTCGCATTCGTTTACATCAACGCAAGTTGCACCTTGCGGTATAAAACCTTTCTGGCAAAAACATTGATTATCTGTGCATTCAGCATTATTGGTGCAGTCAAAATTCGATTTGCACAAAATATTTACGTCGATCTAAAAAAGACGCATTAGATTTGTATTTGTAAATCGATTAAAAACACTAACTTGTTCACAGGCGATTTGTGGCGAAGGATTAGCCCTGTAGCCTTGAGGGCATATACAATTATATCCAGGAACAGCGTTTTCACAAATTGCGTAATTCGGGCATGGTTTTTCCAAAGCAACACATTCGTTAATATCGACGCATCCTCTAAACGGATCCCCAGTAAAATCTTCTTTACACGAACAAACAAAACTTCCAATTGTATCTTTACACACTGCGTTTTCTCCACAAGGATTTGTTTCACATTCATTTACATCTGTAGAAATGCGGTTACAATCGGGTGCATTCAAAGAAAAATATACAAGAAAAACCTACAGAAAAGACTGCAAGAAACAGAACAGTAAAGACAAGATAAGACAATACAATTTTGCAGAATATGAGCTCTGAAAGTGAAATTAAATTATTATCACAAGAAACAATAATAAAAGAACAAGTCGAAATCTGTACAAAAACATTATTTGTTGCACAAAGTTATAAGCTGTAAATTAAAAATAAAATGAAAAATGGAATTGTGTTAGAGGCAAAAGCAAAGAGTTTAATAAAAGCACTAACTTTCGCAATATAACTGTCCTTGGCCGACAAAACCGGGAGGACAGATACATTTATATGATCCCAGTAGATTAATGCATTTAGCGTTTATCCCACAAGTGTTAGAGCGACCACATTCGTTGATATCAATGCATTCTTCATGAGCGGAACCCGTATATCCTTCCGGGCATAAGCAACTGAAGCTTCCGTTAGTGTTGAGACACTCAGCGTTTTTGGCACACGGATTCGAATCACACTCATTAACATCTAACGACAGCATTAGTGCGGTGTATTCATTTTTGAGCAATAAGCGAAATAATCAAGAATGAAGAGTGATTTTCACTAAACTGTGTGTTGGTTAAAATGTTAATCACATACATTAGTCACACAAAAATATTTTTGTACAATAGAAAATCAGTCTTCACGTTTGTCTCGTAGACACATATACAGTTTAATCCCATAAAGTTTATTGTTTTACGTACCCGTGCAGCTGATTAGAGGATTTCCTACGTAGCCCGAGGGACAAGTGCAACTAAAAGTGCCTTCTAAGTTGGTACACAAGGCGCCTTTTCCGCATGGATTTTGAGCACATTCGTCGACATCATCGCAGCCTGTTCTATAAGCATCTCCTCCGTAACCGGGCGGACACGTGCATTGTTTGCTACCATCAAGATTTGTGCATATTGCTCCTGGTCCACAAGCATCTTCGTATTCACATTCGTCCACATCGACGCACTACATTTATTAAACAATTATTAATGCGTAGACAAGTTTATTACAAATTAGTGTAGCATACGTCATCTTGTGGTTTCAAGTTACTTACCCCGTCGTAGGGATTGCCGAAATAACCTTCTGGACATATGCAACTATAATTTCCTGGCGTGTTTTGGCAAAGGGCATTTCTACCACAAACTCCTGGTTTTGAACATTCATCAATATCTAAACAAATCCCAATCGTTTAGTACTTTGAAATGAATTTTTAAACGATACTCTTACCTATGCACGCAATTTCTCCATCTCCGTGATAACCTGGTAGACATTTGCACACAAAATGCGCTGGGACGTTGCAACATTCCGCATTTGCCACACATCTCGCCGCAATAGCTGGATCTTCGCATTCGTTAATATCTATAAAGACAGGTTTTATTTGTTTTTATAAAAAAAAATTTTAAGGCTGTGATTCATATTCGAATAGATACACTCAAAGTGAATATACCGTAATAGCCCATAATAATTTCAACGTGGAAAACTAGATTCTATTGGGGGGTCGCAAAATACACAACGTTTGAAACATATTGAGCACAATTAATATATAATAAAGGTTGTCTTGCTGCATTTTTAGAACCTTGATAGTGCTTATTAGAGCAAATCTTCAAAATGCTGAGCATTATATCCCATATTGCACAATTATGTACTATGTATGTACAGTGTACGTACTTATAGGACTGATGTACGCCCACTGTATGTACATCAAAGTCTTTGTACATTAACGTATGTACACTGTACGTACACATGATGTACATGAACGAATGTACATAAGATGTACCACAAATGTACGTACAATGGACAAAGTGTGCTATACGAGATTAGCGCTGTATAATGAGTTTAAACTCATATCATTGCAGATTATATTAGAAAAACTATTCAATCAGCTAAGCAATTTGATTTAACGGTTCATTATAGTATAGGTGTCCTGTGCTTTTCTGTTACCGTAGTTTTACATTCACATAGAATAAGGCGTGAGAAAGACGTAAAAAAACACGCTATAACCCTGAGAAATTTTGAAAAAAATCGTGGGTTTGAGAAGCTGCAAACATTCAGATATCGTACAGAAATCTTAAAATAAATTTTCTTTGAAAAAAAGAATCATTTGTGTCAGGTTTTTATTAATAACATCTTATAATAATTAAAATATCTATGAATATTATATCGTAAAAATAACATTAATCCAAAAATTTTGTCGATAACAAAATCACGCACTAGACTGATCGCGCATCATAATATTATGCCGCTGAAGCATATGCAAAACGGTGTCTTTCAGAGTTTGAGGCTTACAATATTCTTCGAGCCAACTGAACACACCTGCCGATAATTCAGAAAAATTATTAACGGAAACTGTACGAAAAGTCAAAAATAATTGCTCCATAATTAACTGAAACACGGAAAATTTTACTTCGTCCGATATCCTCGTTTCGGTATGACTAGGCTGCGATTGTTGAGCTTTTACTATCTGCTCGTAATTCGTTTGCATGATCCTTAGTGCAACCACCTCCTTCCTTAAAGCGTTCCTTTCCTCTTCTTGCTTTTTTTTTTGTTGCTGCAGGTATTGTATGTAATCGATCGACTTTTGTAAGACGGTCGCTTTACTAAGCTTATACCCTGAAACGTCCGTTTGTTGACAAGTCGGTACTAATTCTTGTAAGGTGTCATAACCTTTTTTAATGGCGTCTCTGCGTTTTTGTTCGGCTTGCGTGTGTGCTTCACGACGACGTTCTTTATAGCTTAAGGATGAAGCCTTGCACTCGGGCTCTTCTTCATCGTCTGTATTATGCGATGCCATTCTCTAAAAGCAACTTCATCAGATAACATACTAAAGGTAACTATTGAATACCTTTCACTGTTTCACAAATTCGAGGTCACATAATAAAACCTGTTTGACTACAACCCACTCTAAACAGTTTTATAATAAATAATTAGAAATTATGGCTATTATGGACATAATTCGATTAAATATTGTGTTTACGTGTTTACATAAACATGACAGTAGCAGCTGATCGCCTGATCAAAATTACCAACTCAAACGCAACACGCACTAAAAGTCCCTAACGATCAAATATGTCGTCGACGAAGCGCGATTTTCAATTTACCGTTTAATTTAATTATTATTTAAATAACTAATTTTTATACAAAATTTTATAGGCGTGGGTTTTATTTAAGATAAAAATTATGTAAAAATTTGAATAAAGATAAGTAGAAATTTTAGTTCATAGAAAATGTACCGGATGTGTCGTTATTTATTAGCGTAGATGCGAGTTTTGAATTCTAAATGGATTTTCAAGTTAAGTGTTCTTTTATAGACACATTGCAATGGATAAAGAAATAAGAGGAAAGTAACAATGAATTATTAGGTTGGCACACAAAGTAAATTTATATCTTCTGTGGCTCCATCAATTGTAGATTTCCAATTATTATTAACAAGACGCGATTGTAGTATAATTGAATCGGGCTGGGATAATAGATTCGATACGATTTTGAGAAAAACGTTTCCATTTTTCCTTAAATAATAAGAAGCAATTTTTTATGTATCGATTCTGGATCAGCACAAATAGATTTTTCTTACATTGTCTATTTTTAGTTGGAGTTACCTACATATTTCATTGATATTTCTTTGTTTACAAGCATAAGAATAAACTATTCATTAAATATATAAATACACGCAAAAAAGTGAAAATTTTTTAAGTCTGACGCCAACACCTCAGTAAAAATGATATCTAAATGACTTTTTACCAAAAAAATCTTAATGAATAATGGCTGATGAGTATGTATAAAAATTAATAAATTATTTAAAAACCCAATTTTTTGAGAAATTTGAAAAACGTGTTTGTTTGATTTAAAATATTTAAAACTTTCTAGTAATTTTCATTTGAATAATCACGATTCGTAGGTTTTGTTTACTTAATCAACAGTGTCCATAGCTAATTAATGACGAAACAAATTTCTTACACAATATTAAATTGAACTAAGTGTGTGCACTTATTTAAACTCGGTCGCTAGAGAACTAATTTCAGTAAAATTACGAACTTTATTAAGACTAATGTTTATTAAAAAAATGATGTTATTCTGTCGTTATTCTCGTTATCACACTCAACGTGTCAAAAGTTTTGGTACTTTCGAAATAATCTCTTCTAGGATTGATACGATTTATCAACTAAAATCCATTCAGCAACAGAGTTCTTTTCATTTAATCAAACTATTTTTAACAATTTGTGTTCTTCTAGTTGTGACAATGCATCATGCTTTTATTTTACTTTTATCATCTTTAAGATATTTTTATATTGTCTGAAACGTGTGTTTGTCACTTCTTTTATAGTGAATGTTTCAATTATCGTTGTAATAGAGTTCTTCGTTTTGTAAAATTTTTCTGATAATGTATTAAAGTTAAGTTATTAATTAGAAATGTATAATTAACCCTTAACTAGAGAGGTGAAATATTTTTACTCTAAACGGGACGTGGGTCCATGAAGACCCCCACCTTAATGTTTCTTTTTTGTAAAATGTAAAGCAACTACATTCAGATGGTGTCTTTACATGGGGCAGATGTATGTTGTAAACATTCTACTTGGCAAGTGAAATAATAAGATATATTAGCAAAATGACAGAATAACATTGTTTTAACAGTAGTAATTAATATAATAACATAAATATGGCACAACACAAAACATGGAAAAATATTTAAACAAATGGCATATTTCTAATTCGGGCTAATTATCAACACGTTCATGAGACATGGTTTTCGAACAACTATCACACACTGAATTTTTGCACAAACTTGTATTTTTCTTTGTTTTAGGGTCCGGCATCTTTAGGGGTTGGGGTGGGATTTCATCTTCTTCTATTATGCGTTTTATAGTGGTTCTCAAGTCTTGGTTAATTCTTTGCCTTGTAAATTCTAAACCTGTAATTTCTTTTGCCGTTTCAGACGATCTGTAGACGATGTGACTATTCAACGCACTAATATCAATCATAGTGTTGGCCAATCTTCTATTGGAAGAATAGTTTGAACACTATTGGTCTAGTGTCCACACCACTCTTTGTAGAAATATAAAACATAATAATATTCGGTTTACCAGTAACATCATCGCATTTAGTATAGTGATGTTGTGAGGATACGAGAATAACAGATTCTCTCTTTGTGGGTACGTAAGATACTACAAAGTCATGTCTTTTGTGAAACCAAAAGTAGAGGAACCGACGTGTCTGTTTCGTTTGGGGAGTAATTCTAGAGACAAGCCAATTATCGGCTGTTATATTCTTGTTGGTTTTCTCTATTGGTTCGTAAAGATGCAGCATTGATTGGGTAGGTATTTGTAGCTCGGTTTCATTTAACGTAAATCTATAACTGTTTTTGCCCCAGTGTTTACAAAGTCGCTGGTAAGTCTGGAAACGGTAAATTATCGGGGAAATATAGAACGTATCGAAACAAGTTTTATACCAAAGCTTTAGGGTTCTTCCATGTCTATTAGACAGTAATAATTTTAATTATACAGGGTTGGTCATAAAGGCCTGGCATACCAAAACTTTTTTTTTTTTAAATGGAACACCTTGTCGATATTTTAATTCTTCTCTGAATTTTAAGCAAAATTTGAGCGTATTATTAATTTCATTAACTATCCTTGCTTGCAATTCTTCAATATTTTGTAGTATATTTTTGTAAATAAAATTTTTGACGTGTCCCCACCAAAAAAGCCAAGCGCCGTTATATCGGGAGACCTAGCTGGCCGTTCAATAGTTTCTCTGCGCCCAATCTATCTGCCAAGAAAGGTTTGATTCAGATATTCCCGCACCTCAATTCTAAAATGAGGGGGTGCCTTATCCTGCTGAAACCATATTTTTTCCGCTGGTAGATTTGAATCGTTATTGTTCGGAAATAATCGACTAACGTTTGGAACAATTGATTCTTGCAAAAGTGCCAAATATCGAGCAGAATTTAAATTTTTGTTTATGAAATATAGTCCTACGATATGTCCACCAATAATACCACATCAAACATTTTCTTTTTTCGGTCTTTGCGTATGAACTTGTTCCATCCAATGTGGGTTTTTGTTTGACCAGTATCTACAGTTTTGTCGGTTCACTTGTCCATTTAAACAAAATGTAGATTCGTCGGAAAACAAAATGTGGTTGACAAACTTTTCCATAATAACTTCGCATAGCTCGACTCCACGATCAAAGTCGTCTTCATTCAGTTCTTGCAATAGATGAATTTCATATGGATGGAATTTTTTCCGCTTCGCAATCTTTTGAATTGAATATCCATTCATATTGTGATTTTAAGCCAATTGTGTCAATTTTTTTTGGATTTTCCACCACGTTCAATAATACATTCAAAGAATTTTCTGCATTTATAACGGTTACTGGCCTTTCCGTTCTAGGTCTATCCTTGACACCGCCAGTTTTGTGAAAACGATGCAAACTTTTCGAAACTGTGGATTTGGAGATCGATTCCCGGTCAGGATGCAACTCATTGAACATAATCACCACTTGATCAAAGCTTCGTGTTCTATCACAATACCTTATCATTAAGATTTCTATACGTTCAGTTTTACTCAAACTTGCCATTTTGCACAAAAACTGTTGACACTAAATAAGTATTTGATATGTTTGGTATGGTAACATTTTAAAACAAAAGAACAATGCTGCGTTTCTAAAGGTACCTTGATGAACTACCTACATAATTTCGTTTTGAGCATAAGATTCCGAACAATCATAACAAAGATCGCAATCGGTTTTTTTCAGAACCACAGAATGTTTTCATAAGAATATTTCATTTTCTTATTTATTGTTCTTCAACCAATAGATTTGGAAACAATAGTGTTTATTTTTAAAACTCGATAATCCGGAACAAATTTTGCTTATAATAAAGAGAAGAATTGAAACATTGAATAAAATACAGGGCGTTCCATTTAAAGAAACACAATTTTGGTATGACAACCCTTTATGCCTAACCCTGTATAATTAAGATTATTATTGTCTAGTAGACATTGAAGAACCCTAAAACTTTTGTATAAAACTTTTTTTGATACCTTGTATATTTTTCTCGATAATCGACTTATTAGTGACTTTGTATAAGGATATTATATATAAGTAACTCGTACGTGCATTAGTGAGACACATGATTTTCGGCATATATATTTTAAATTTATACCTTTATCTAAAAGCTATCAACATTTTATCGGTTGTAGTAAACTCTCCAATGCAATAAACTCACTGACAGTTCTGAATTAATATGTAAATAATTCACTATTATCCGCAACAGGATCGCTTATTTTCGCTCTTGTTTGGAATTTTTGCCATTGAATATCATACATAAGAGAAGGATGAAAATTTTTTTTGCTCATATTGCTGCGAAAAATTTCTCTACCGTAGTCGTTAAAGAGATTCATGGCCTGAGTTGCTGATACTGCACAGTAGTAGAAGACACATTAATATATTTCAGTTCTAATCTGTTTTGATCTGATATAGGTCATAATTGTTCGTATCATTGTATCGGAAAAGAACAGCCGCCATACCTCCAGAAGGTTTCGTGAAGCTTTTAGCTTTCTAGTTTTATCACGGCAATCTAGGTAGATGCACGTGTTCTTACATTAATCGATGGGGACTTTTGGACTATCTGTAACGATTTTTACCTCTAAAATAGGGACTCACCAAGCTAAGTAGCTTGGCTTGAAACGTAAAAGCTAGTTTGGACTTGAAAGTAAAGCTTTTTATAATAAAAGCTTGAATTGGCTTGATGTTTGTGAATACAGGCTTGGCTTGGTTTTCAAGCTCACTCAAACTTTTTCTTGCTTCTTTCGTAAAAGTAGTTTATGACCTTGGAACATGTACCCTACACGTTTTACAGCTCACTGCCACAATATCAACGATATAAACAACATAGGATAAACAATTACCCAACTGCTATCTAGGTCACCTCATAACTTCGAAATGAATTTACTTAATTATCTAATTATTAGTTTGATAATACGAAATACACAATAAACATTTTATGGATATAGCAATATTAGATTTATTATTAGATATTAGATAGGGAGGGTAATAAGGCACAAAATATTGCCCTTATAGAGTATTCACGAAGCGAGGTTTGAATGTGTATACTGGATGACGCGTTCGCACTTGACTTTTGACTAATCTCGAGTTACGAAGTAACCTAGTATACAGCGTGTTTCTGATAAACGACTACAAACTTAAGGAAACGTTTTCTTGTGGTGTTAAATAAAAATTTTTTCTGGTTTGGTCTAAAGTGATATTTGCAATTAAAGTTTACATGCCGGTTTTGTCTGTTTAAATAAGTGAAGATTAACTTTTGATTTTAACCATGTGGTAATTGCAGGGAGATTCGTATTTTAGAACGTTTTCATTGCGTTATGATCCTCTTTAATTATCCGTCGACAACAAAATAAATAACTTAACAAAATGTACTTTTTGTACTCGATTATGCTTATCTGCGGTTGTAACCAAAACAAGATTTCAGCTAATTGAATAAAAAAACGTTGCAATGTAAGAGTATAAATTTAGCTTTCTTAGAAATCAGTTCAGCAATTTCTGTTTTGATTTCTTCAGTTGACGCTGATTCATGTAAATTGCCTTCGATAAACTTTATTTTGGGCTATAAATTTTACATCAAGATAATATTATTTTTAAGAGCTTGAAAGCATGGTAAAAGCTTGACAGCTTGACTTGTAAAAGCTTGGCTGGGTTAATATTGAACTTGGTTTGATTAATTAAAAGCTTGGCCTGGTTTTTATCATTTGTATCAGATTCGCTACTTAAATCTTCCATGTTGAAATGTATACGACTAGTAGAAGGCAACTGATTCAACGCATCTTCTAATTCATCTTCAGAAACTTCGGATTGTTCAGAATCAGTTATATGATAGTAGAATGCAAGCTTTCACGTCCGTTGTTTAATGTAGCACTGTTTTTTGGGTGTTGCCGCGTCACAAAATTTCCACTTAACGATTCGCTGATCATGCTGTCAGCTTCTTCAGAAGGTTTCTAAAGACTGATATCGTCTTGCGTTCCTCGTTATATACCGTATACGTATATGAGTTTACGTTCACTAGCACCACGCATCGGAGTACCACGACGTTGTAACAATCTAGCCCTAGTCGATGTATTAACCTCCCCAGATGGAATAAAATGCAGGCGATCTTCTCCAGATTCTAACAACTTACGGTAAGTCGCAATCTCCAAATCTAACGATACCTTAATATCCATCAAATCTTGGTGCTCTTGTAACTGTAATGCCATTTCATCACGTAACCGAGCTAACTCGTTCTCCAACACATCTAAATCTTCAGCATGGTGTAGTCTTTCATTTTCCAACTGCTAGATTCCTAGCACGTGTTGCTAGTATAGCGTTTTGATTTTCCAAGTCAACAATGCTACCCGAAAGAGTATAAATACGGGTACGAATTTGACAAAACTCTTCAATAGCTGCAGCTGAAGCACCCGTATTACGATTAGCTGCGCTTTGAAGATTTTTGATTTTATTTTCGTATAACAACTTAATCTTCTGTCGATTATTCACCATTTGTGCCTCATATTGTTCTCGCAAATCATGCAATGCTTGTTGAAGTTTTGCTTCATATTGCTCAGCCAAACGTCCATCAATTTCGGTAATCTCAATTTGACGTGTAGTCCTAGTCTCAGTTAGTTGTTGCTGATAAATCTGATCCTTAAATGCTAACTCCTCGCAAAAAGTCTGGTTAGCATTTTCAACAACACCACGACCTAATGATTCATCTTCCAACTGTTTGCGTAACTCATCTAATTGCTTCTTAATCTTGTCACGTTCTTTCTCAACTTCTCTTAACTCGGCCTGGGCCTTTTAAGCATCACCTTGAGCTTGGTTATACTTCAACTGCAAGTCGTTGCTTCTAGTCTTTAAAATGCGAGCTGAATTCTCAGCCAAAACTAAATCCTTCGACTTCTTTGCAAGAGCCGCTTTGAGATCTTCGTTCTCGTCCCAAAGTCGTTTCATATTAATTTCTATCTTGGCCTTTTCCTTGTGCGTTTCGTCGATCAGTTTTCGCGCGTTTGTTAATTCATGATCGTACATAGCCTTGATGTTCTGGACCTTCCGGGTGACCGTCTCCTGGGTAGTTTGTACTTCGCGACCTAGACGATTATTTTCCGCTTCCAGGTAGCGGACTCGGTCGATGTAAGCCGAAAGGCGATCGTACAAATTTTGTAAATCGGCCTTTTCCTTTAGACGCGAATGTCTAGTTGCACTTAAAGGGCTCGATGGCCGGCCCATTTGGGACGCCGGCGTTGCGCTTTTTCTTGTTTTCGATGGCATGTCACTTTATGATAGTTAAAAATTCCTTCGTCAGACTGCACATTTTCACATTCACTGTCCTCGGCTTCACTATCCATTAATTTTCTTGAAATCGCGATCGTTTGGTCTCAACAATCTGAGCGCCACGCACCTGACATTTTCACCACGTGATCCACTACGCGCTATCGACGATAAAAGCGATTATACTAATTACTAGTAGAATATAATCGCGCACTAATCAGCATTGTGTGAACCAAATGATTTTAAGAAGGTACTGGAAGGGGCGAGACGTTAGGTTTCTTTATTTTCTGGGGTCAATTTGACCCTATCTTCCTAGTTAAGGGTTAAATAACAATAGTAAACCATGACGTAATTAACAAATTAACAAAATAAAAAAAACACGTACAAGTATGTATTCTACCCAATTCAAAAAGCTTTGATTTTTTTGTCACGTAAATCTGCATTAATGCATTGCATTGGAAACTTTAAAAATATGCTTAACGTGTAATTTAACGTTGTTTCTGTAATTAATTCGTTACAAGAATAGACTTTTTTCCCACTAATCAATATACCAATTCAAATGCAAATAGTAACGTACATTACAACACAAAAAGGTCACGCGTGGTAAAAAAACTAAAAATGTTATTCGGTAGAATGAAGCAGCAAAAATTGAAAAACTAAAATAAAAAGGAATTACAAACGAACCGTTAATAAAAACTGTTAGAAATATTTTTTTCAGCTAAAAAATCATTTATGGCATGTGTTTACTAAGGATTTCGAATTTTAGACATCGGTTACCATGACCGTAGTGCCTGCGGCACGCAACATAATTTACTAACGGAAGTTTTAAATTTTTGATTCTATGTAGATTACTGTTAATCTTCATAGCGGATTTGTGGGCGTATATCAATCTAGTTTAGTGTGTACGAATCATTGAACAGCGTGAACTTACATTCATCATTAGAAAATGCTGAGATTAATCGGTTCGTCTTCTTGTACGTAGCATTCGTTATTAATTACTGTTCCTTTTTTCGATATTACAAGATTACATTTTATTTGTACAATTTTAGTTTGATAAATTGAATTGCGGGGTTCCATTATATTAATCTTATAGGCAAATGCTTCATGCATGAGCTCATGTAACGTTGATCACGATTTTTATTAAATCTATTGAACGAATCAGCAATTCTGACAGATATTAATGTAAAAATACAATCAACGGCGTTTTGACAATATTTTGCAAAAGTTACACGCCATAAAAAAAGCTCGCAGTAAATTAGGCGCAACGTTCAAATTTATAGTCAAAAGTTCATTGTCCTCGTTGATTGAAAATACCTTAGTAGAAGTGTTCGTCTTCGCGATGAGCAATAATTTAAATTAATGTATGCTGAGAAGATATCAATAACGCACTATGGCAGTACTTCCTGTTGCATGCTATTAATTTAATGACAATTTAATATGTAGCAGTTTTTTTTGGATTGAGCAGTTTTTCTAATACGTCTTTAAAAATACCAAGCTGGATGATGGCTGAGGTATTAAAAGCTTAAGAATGCTATCAAGCAAGTCGTGACTTGAGTATCACTCATTATCGTTTATATAAAGATATTGAAAGTAATAAACAATTATCTTGTTGACGTTTAAAATAGTGTAGACTTACCTTCGCAGTGAAAACCATCTCCTCGATATCCGGGAAAACATGTACATTGAAAACTGCCTAGCGTGTTGGTACAGTGCGCGAAGACATCGCATGGACGGTATTTGCACTCATTTTCATCTGTAATTTTAAAAGTATATTTAATGATGAGATTATATCTTGCACGAGTAGTTTGAAGCTAACAGTATTTGTAGCATTATATCGTCAGGAATGTAGAAGATTTTATCTGATCTCGTAACAGACATGTAAAATCGCATAATATTTGCATAACTCTTGTAATAAATTAAGGATACAAATGGAAACGTTAACATCACAATCAATATCAATTTGAAATTATTTGCTCGTTAAAAATTTGTCGGTCTTTTATAAAAATTTAATTGCTCAAAATTTTCATTCTGAAATACTAGTCTATAAATTACGTTACTACAAACCAAACATTATTCAGAGTTGCGTGAGAAAGGTCGTTTCGGTGTTTAATAATTTAATTTTGCAAAAACAAACAATGAGAACTGATTAAAGAAGATAAAGTTTAAACAAGGAAAGGAAAACGCAAACGTATAAAGACGTTATAACTACATATACGTTATTGAAAAAACTTTAATTGCAAATAAAAAAAAGTCTAGAATTGTGTATTATTTTAGAACCAAAATAATTTTTAATTTTGTACTACAGAAATAAAAAACGACTTTGCTTGTGTTGATTTAATCATACACGATAACAAAAAAACGAGGAAATAAAACACAATGAAAATTACTTTTAATTAATTATGACATTACCATAAACACAATAAAAAGTAGTAGAATATGATCGAAACGGTTTCGGTGTTAAGCACTTACAAAAAAATTTACACGTTTCGAAATTTTAATCCTAGCAAGGCGTCTACGATTTATTAGTTTTAGGTTGAACGATTTTAAACCTAAGTTTCTTTACTTTTTGTGTCCAACGAAGTACTTAAGTGTTATAAAAAAATGTAGTCCCACAAGCCCTTGTATATCCAGGGAATATTCTAAGAAAACCTTTATTGTTTAACAAATAATTTGAACTATTAATGTTTTGGATTTATATTTAAATTTTAAAACTTCCCACAAGAAATATCCCTTCATTTTTGTTGTTTCCCCGATACCAGCCCGAACCCCGAAAAACGAACGAATTATTATTTTTTGTTTGGTTGAACTCATATATACGAGTTGACTCTCGACGTGATTCAGTCGCTTATTTCAACATTGGTCGATAGTACCGTTGCTAATTAAACAAAACATGCATTTGGGTAGCTTGTGGTGGATGGTTTGGCCATTTTATTGGCATGGATGAAGCCCCCAAATCCTAGAAATGTTATAAATTTGTGAAGACCAAGTCGCGAGAAGTATTTTGGATAAGCAAGGTTAGTTCGTTCTATTAGCCATTTACTAGTTTATCTGGTATTATTTTATATGTAGATCTAGTACTTATTCCGCCAGCCGCTGATTGTATTAAATTTTTATTGTAAATTTCATTTATAAATTTTTGTCATTAAACATTTGGTCCTTCGAGCCGGATTTGAGCCAGCTACCTATGGATGTTACCCTTGCCTTATTTGGCCATTCGTTGTCTGCTACAGTTGACAGAGGAGAATCAAACACAATTTGTGCTTGCTGCGCAAGCCATTCGTTCGGATCTGTATGTGGACGATGTTGCGTCCGGGGCAGACACTTTAGAGGCTGCTTGTAAACTGAAGTCAGCTTGCGGAATTGTTGAAGTTGGGTTGTTCTTAGCTGCGCAAATAGGCCAGCAAAGATATTTCGTTGTTATAGATCTTCTAGTCGAACATTGTCAAAGACAGCCCTTAACTTCCAAGAAGACGCGGAGTCGGTTGTAAAAATTCTACAATGGCAATCCAACTATAACGCATTTTCGTTCACGGTTAAAGTACAAGATCTTCCATGTACCAAGCGATTGATTCTCTTTGAAATCGCAAGAATGTACGATCCATTAGGATTTTTATCTCCAGTAATTTTGTTTGCCAAGAGACTGATTCAGCGTCTCTGGGCTTTAGGTCTCGGGTGGGATGACCCCGCTCCTTCGGTTGTCTGTGAGTCATGGACTCGATTTAAAAGGGAACTTCCTTCTTTGATGGAACTGAAAATCCCTCGATTATTACCGCATATGTCGTACGAGTCATGCTTTCTGTGACGCTTCGCAAGTAGGTTATGCTTGTGTGATTTATTTTCGTTTTATCGATAACGCCAAGAATATCCGTATCAATCTTGTGGTTGCTAACTCCAAAGTTGCGCCTTTAAAGGTGTTATCAATTTCTCGTCTCGAGTTGTGCGCCGCAGTATTGTCGTCAATACTAGTGGTCTTTGTTGTAGACATTTACAAAACTATGGTAACTATTGAAAGGATATTAGCTTGGAGCGACTCCACTGTTGCTTTAACTTGGATCAAGTCGTCACCGCATTGTTGGCGCCCCTTTATTTCGGATTGCGTAAGCTTCGTTCAGGAGCGGGTTTGGCCAAAATACAGGCAACATGTCCGTTCCGGACAAAACCCGGCCGATCCAGCCTCTCGTGGTCTTCTACCAGGAGACATTTTGTCATGTTCGCTTTAGTGGGCGGGCCCACCATTTTTACAAGATCCTGCTTTTGATGATTGGTTGCTTTTTCCGCTGGATTCCAACCATAGGAAGAAGCTCGTTTGCACAAGGCACTTTTATTCATATGTAAAGTTGTGCAGCAATTAGCATTTTCCGAAACAATTTTATTGCTTCGCCAAGGCAAGCTTGGTTCTAAACCCATTAGGAAATTATCTTCATTTATGGACAATGAAGGATTGCTACGTGTAAATGGACGCCTTCGTCACTCCGAATTATCCTCGGATGCTAAGCACCCCCTTTTGCTGCCTCGTTTCCATTGACTTACAGAGTTGATAATTGAGCATTTTCATCGGGTGCATTTACATTCCGGTTTGCAGACATTGCAATTTTTATTGCCACAACAATTTTGGATTTTATCAGCACGTCGTGCAATTCAGCACTCTCTGTCAAATTGTTTTCGTGTACGGCCATGTGTCAACCCTCCTTTTATGGGTGATCTTTCTGCGTCGTCTCGTGTGTCGCAAGTGAAGCCGTTTCTTCCAGTTGGCGTTGATTACGCCGGTCCTTTTTTTGACACTAGGTGGAGTGAGAGGAGCTAAAATTTACAAAGGCTACATCTGCATATTTGTTTGCTTTGCCGTCAAAGTCGTCCATTTACAAGTGGTCTCAGACCATTGGTTTTTTTATAAGTGTCGCATAGACCAAGGTATTCAAGTAATCATAAAAAAAAATCTAAGGAGGTTGACTCGGGTGTTCTTGTAAGTCAAATTTCGGTAGCGGAAGATGTTTGAACCCATGTTGATAAGACATTTAACTTTGTTGAGCCCCTTCCAAAGAAACGTGTGCGACAAACTGTTTTTCAATTTGGTTACAATCGTGAGTCAATAGCAGATCAACGTGAGACTTGTTCAAGCACGTCTACTAGTGAAACGATGGCGGTGGACCTTTACTCATTCTTTGATCTTCCGAAAGAGGAAATGATACACGTTTTTCATGTGTTTTATTTAGTAAACTATTTTTTTAGACGGATTTTCTGATTTGAAAAGTACCACACAGCGAATGAAAATACTCGATAACAGTCCAAAGCATCAGGCATGTGTAAAGATTAGTGTCGGTGGTAAAATTCTTTTCATCACGTGGATTAGCTTTTCGCGGGGATGTATAATTACTTGATTCAAAAGATAATGCAAATTACTTGGGAAGAATGCGACTCTTTTTGAGTGGGCATTTGGTCAAATATGGAAATGAATGTAAGGAAAAATATATTCTATAATATCACACATACTGGCGAGACGGGTTTTCTTTATGATATATTTTTTTCTGAAGCAGTTTGCGAATTATTGCTTAAACAGGGACAAAATCAAATTTTAATTTGCTTGGTAGCTATAAATTTTAAGCGTTACGAAAAAGATTTAGAATAGAATAGAAAAATTACGCATCGATGTTTACGATTACGATTCGGTTTCACCTATTTGATCTGGAAATTTTTTATCTAAATCCTATTATTATATCCTATTTATTTATATTCAAAATTTTACAATTAACTTTGATATTGTTGATTTCTAGCGCCTCTAGAGGCGACAAAACTTTTCGAGCGTCTGGCAGTCTTGTCCGTGGACACTGCATACAGCGTCTTTTAGTTAAGTTCCAAAATGTTCACCGATGGTTATTCTGCTATCAAGGAATTTACATTTTTTGGGTTAATACAGGAAATTCAAAGATGCCAAGGAAGAATTGATGAAAAGATTAAATTCTAAGATATTGAACATATATAAAGATGTGGTACTAAAATGTTTGAGAAAACCAGGTTAAAAAACAAAAAATAGATAAGAAATTTGAAGTCTGGCCTCTACAATAGTACTGTTGGCGTTTTGGCATAGCCTCAACTGGCATCACAATGGTTTATCTTTGTCTATTTACTAATTCGGTACTGATAATAAAGTAGATTTAGAAGCCAGTATCGCTCGAGAAGAAATAAACCAGAAACCAACAATGTAGAAGATGAAATCCAAAAAATAAAACTTGTCAAAGCATGTGGAGAAGATTGCATAGCATCGAAGATGCTAAAGAGCTTGGGTCAACAAGGAATAGGCTGGTTCTGGGATATTTGTAAACATGCATGGGAATAGAAGAAAATTCTAGGAGTCGGGAAAACCGACCTTATAGTGATAATAGTACAATACTGTCGCAGTGCAAAAACTACAAGCCAATATGTCGAAGAACACGCAGCATTCAGACCAAATAGACAAAGAAATGAAAATATATGTACAATCAGAAGCATAATAGAAAAAAAATGAAAGAAGGAGAAAAACTGTATGTTACATTAATTGGTCTACAGACGGCTTTTAATACAGTAGACAAAAGATTTTGAAGACGCTGAGAGTATTGAAAGTAGGTAGGAAACTGATAAATGTCATAAGCAATACATACGAAACAGTCAGATTAAAAGTACAATTGCCAGGGGAACGGACGAATTTGATATGAACAAAGGAATTAAGCAAAGCGACAGTTTAAGCTCCTTGCTTTTTATAACTATAGGAATTCACAAATTAACGAAACAAATAAAAGAAACATATAATCAGTTGGAAACAGTAATAGGATACAATAACCTAGAATTGTTATGTTAAAAATATTTTGATATAGGTTGCGTACTGTATGAATTTTGTCCAGGCACGTACCTTTTACATTAACTGTCAATTTGACATAAAGAAACATCTTAAAAAAGCGCATTTCGGTTTTTGGCGTAACAAAGACAGTACGTGAAATCTAACGTTGCGCTCATTGAGACCTCTATTTTTAAATATTCGCATATCATCCACGTTATAAATGGGTGCATTTATTTCGTTTCGTATGTATTGCTTGTGAGACTTTTGCTGGGGTAAGAATTAACTTTTTGCGACACGATTGGATTTTCTCGTAATTATCGTAGCGACTTGGGGCTCCGCCACGTGTCTGTTCCTTTGGAATTGTTCATGTCTATTTAGTACATCTCTTTCGATACGATAACTTGAAACACGTACAAATCTGAACATTGGTTACTAACACTAATTTCAAGAATTAATTTAGGGTAAAGTTGATGAAGTATTTGTGAAATGGATGATTAAAGTTGAAGACACACCTGCGATATTAATAGTGGAAGTAATTTCGAAGTTTGACTTACGAACGAGCATTAGACATATAATTTTGTTTTTTTTTACATTTTTAGTAATTTTTGAAGACGATTCGAGTATGCCATTAGCTAATACCATGTCACGACAATCGTTAGTAAAATCTTTTTTTTATTATCTACTAATTGGTTGGTGTCGAACGTAAATACGAACGATGTATATGTTGTCACGATTAATGCATGCAGATTTGTTTGTGCAAATATTTGTTAAATTTATCACAAGTGCGTTGTGTTTGTGTTTGCGTAATCACTGCATTTGCATCGATTCAAGTTTTATTCTTTGCGTACCTATTAATTTATACTTTGATATTGTAATACGTTTAAGCATCATTATTAACTGTGATATTCGTTGACGAACTCTTAATTGATAGTATCTGCGTAGTTCTTCACTGTTTTTTTAACCTCTTTTTCTCTTTGTTGAAATAAATATATTCGTTGTTATGATTATGTTTTGCGATTTGTTTACCTTCAGTGTTCGACAGATGTAAACGGAATTTAGTTAATATTTCTACCGTTTTGGCGCTCTCTTATTTATCTTATAATTAGAATACTGAGTACCATTCAGAAATCTTTCTCCGAAGTGTCTTGAGCTGCCGTCTGCACTAAGTTACCGTTAAATTTACGTAACATAATATCAAACATCAACAATGAAATGCAAAAGCAAGTAAACTCGTGGACTGAAGCAAAAAAAAGCATGAAATGGAAGTTAAAATTAGTAAAACAAAAACTATGATTGTAAATGAAAAACAGAAAGGAGATCAAAACAAAGACAAAAAATGTAAAACTAAGATATTGGTAAGAGTATCGACGTATGAATTTCTAGGAATTATGGAAAGGCAAGACAGAAAAATGGAGACAGAATTAGTAAATGGAGCAAATAAATTGACAAGAATCTACTACTACTACTATTTTGAGGTGAAAAAGAATATACACAATATGATAACAATACCAACGACTTGCGCCTTGACAATAAGGAAGAAAAAGCTAAAATAAATGCTATGGAAATAAAACACTTCAGTAAAAGGACAGGAAAAACTAAGTGGGACAGAATAAAAAATGAACACCTAAGAGAAATAACAAAAAACAACTAATAATGGAAAAATAAAAAAGAAGCATCTAAAGTGGTATACACATATAATAAGAATGGAACCTAACAGAATAACAAGAAGAATAATTAAAGCGGGAAAATCAATCAAAAAACAAAGAGGCCGATCTAGAAGGAAATGGATGGAACAAAACAGATAAATAGGTGCAGAAAGGGAAGTGACAATGGATGAAATAAAAATAATAGCGAGAAACAGAAAATGATGGCGAAAAAGGATACAAGACTAGAGATCCTAATCTGACGCCCGAAACGGCATTAAGGATTACAGAAGAAGAATAAGAAGAAAATTGAATCACTTTAAGGAAAGTACAATGTTTGATTCTATTTATGATGTGGAGGTTTGAAGTAATAACTAAATCATGTTTAAATTTTATACGTCAACGTCTAGGGAAAATTAATTTGGCAAAGTAAAACCTCGTTCACAGTCACTTAACGTACGTACCGTAACAGAAAGTTTTCAAATACGTAAAGTTGACGATTTCTGTTCACATCGAACGCAAAACGCAATCTGTCGGTACGTGTACAAAACGTCAAACTCTAACCCAGCCTATAATTTTTTAGTTCCCGCAGAAAACATACAAAACATAAGTGAAGAAAGTTGAAGTTGGCTCAAAACGTTACGTACGTTCTGAAACGTTTAGGTGGAGGGGGTCAATTTTTGTGTGACTACTTATATTGTTTAGAAGGGGAAAATTTTTGTGTGATTTTACTTTTATTTCAGAAACACACTTGAAATTTTTTTTAATTGGTCAAGATAAAGTGCTACGGTCGTGAGTCAGGGGAGGGGGCAATTGCCTCCATTGCTCCTTCTCTGGATATGCGCCTGGTTCTATGTTTTTTTACGTATGTGAACTAACGCATTTGAATAAAGTATTTGAACGTTTCGGCATGCTTTCTTGTTAAGGTAGGTACGTTAAGTGGATGTGAACGAGGTTTTAGAATCATGTCTTTTTGAAACAGGTTATTAGCATCAAAATTTTTATCATAATTAGACTCATAAAAATTTTCATCGGGAAGAATTGATGATTTTGAACGTCAGAATTAAAAATCTATTACGTAACCTTTAATGAGTTGTACGAGCACAAAAAGTATGACAATACATTTCTTTGGAGATTTTGTGAAGCCTGTAGAAAAAATATTAATGAAAAAATATATCAGACAAAACAGAATGTTTAAAAAATGTAAGACGTAGTAGTCTAATAAAATTATTTATTCTTGCAAATATTTTGTTTTTTTTATGTTATATATGTTAAGGTGACACAAGGACAAACATAAGTTTTTATAATCAAAAACGTAATTACCGATCGTACTCATTACTCATCTTAAAGTAAACTTATACTCTGAATGCGACTGATATTGTTTTGTTTAATGCTGACCTGAATAGTAGAAGGACTTTCTACAAACCTGTTGCACTTCTTCAACTACGTAGAACTTTTGCGCGACCAAAACTGTTTTGACATAGCCTGTAAGGTCTGTTTCAAAATGAAAATCATCAATATTTAAAAAAAATAATCTACGACTTTACATCAAATTAATTTTTTTAATGTGATACAAATATTTTTGAAAAAAATTGCCTTGGTAAAATGTGACATCTGCCATAACTCTAACAAAAAGTCCAAGGTGTTTTAAATTTAATTGCTTAATAAAGGAAGCTATTAAAACAAAATTTTCTTGTGCGCAATTAAAAAAAAATTACTGTCATCTCAGAATGGATATGATTTGTGTTTACTATTAAATATGAATATTATTTTGCATATTTAGTATTGAATTTTATGTTAAATTATTCGAGTCATCGATGCTCGAAAATAACGTTAGAATCCTACATTCTGAAACAAATACGTACGATAGTTATTATCTCTAAAGTCACAAACTAAAAAAGCGCCATAGTGGTGACTACTAAAATTTTTTCAGATTATTATCAAAGAGTGTATCCATTAAGATACTCACGCAAAAGTCGTGCTATTGAGCGTGAAGGAGCAAACAAGTTGATGTCGTTAACACGTTTTGAATTAACCATCTTGATGAAAAAGATTTAAAAACTCACCTGGTACTTGACAACTGCAACCTCCAAAGCCATCGTTGCAATGACAGTTGTTGTCCAAACAGGCGCCATTTTGGCACACAGTTCCATCTTCTTTGCGACAATCGTCTGAAACAAGAATTCACTTTTAGAATGCTTGGATTCTTAAAGTAATCACTAAGATTATAAAAACAAGCACAATCACGACAAGAAATAATTTGTGTTGGGAAAAGTCGCTAATTAAAACATATTTTCTTTCATACCAAACTATAATAATTTGTTGATTGTATCTTTAGTGCAACTGCATAGAATATCCCACAAGGAACTGGTAATTTCAAATAAATGCATGGAATACCAGAGGGCAACACGAAAACCTGAACCTGTACACAACTAATTTAATTTATATCGATGCATTTTGGAATGCAAAGAAAATTATGGTGATTACGTTTTTCTGGAAAAAATAGATTTTATGCGATTTGTGTGGGTGGCCTTTAAATTACTATGCATCATTAGAGTGCAACAAGCTTTGTTTACAATCAAGAATATCATTAAGATAACGTTTCCATAGCCTCTAATACTTAATTAAAACTCAAAAAGAAAAATATGTAATCAGCAGTTTTAAAAATCCGTTACCGAACGCGTAAAGCATTTCAAATCAATACGACGTTTTTGGGTAAAAATACTTGAAGTTCCAGTCACACACGAAGACTTTTCTTGTAGGCGATTTGAATACAAATAGAATGGAAATTAAAAGGAAGAAGCGTTTCTTTCTACAAATTGAAAATGAAGCAAAACGTTATCGTAAGTGAATCGGCGCAATTTTTAAATATCCTGTGCTTGTAATTAATTGTTGTAATTAACGGTGCAATGGTGTTTACTTTTTCCTTCATTAAAAACGTTAACAAACGAAACGTTTCGTAAGGTCTAACAAAAAATCCGCTCGATACAATAAACATGAATCAAACCTGTAACTGGTCTTTTCTAATAAAGCAGTTTCATCTTTGTTAGTTGTTTGGAGAAGAACAAGAACAGTAACACCAAGAGAAAAACGAAAAGCTTTTGGTATTTCAATAACACAACGAATAATAAAAATGAATAAGTAAAAAAGTAGAGTACTTTATCATTCTAATTAAATTTAAATGGATAAACTAAGTAGATTTATCCTTCTTGCATCGGAGATATAAATCTTGGTTAGCATTGCAATCATATGCCGATTTCAACCATTACTAAAGCATTTGTTGTTGAACTGGTTTTTCGAACATTTCAAGTTTTATTACGAAATTTGATTGTTTGACCTACAAATTCATTTAACAAATTTCATACTTTAGAAAGTTTATCGATATGCAAACGTTATTTTTTTTTATCGCATCTTCGCCAATAGAAGTTATTAATGCTTTACCATGAACGCGAATTTACATCGCACTAAAATCAATTGTAATTTTGCAAGGTTTATGCGAAACGGTGTTTTGCATTTTAAAGTTTGTCTTTAAATGTCAATACCTGATTATTAACAGTTTCAAATTATTTTGACATTTACTATAGCGGTGAAAAAAAGAGCAAAGACCTGTTATCGGCGTGTTCTGTATAAATCGAAGGTTCCTACGTTCGGTTTGAGTTGACTTAATTGCATCACGCTTGCTCGTACTTTTAATTATTATTTAGGCTGCTACTTCCTTGTTATTAGTTACGAAAGGCTGATTGCTCTGCCATTTCTAAAATTACTTTAGTATAACTTGTATTTTTCTTAATTTAATTATGGTTGATACATTTAAATAGCGAGACCATTCTATCACTTTTTCCATAAGGAAACGTGCGGAAAATCGAATACAAATTTAAAAGTAAAAGTTTAAGAACTACAACTGGTAGATAATTTATAACTGGATTACTGAATAAACAGCTCTGAACGAATCTCTATAATGTATAATAGACAATTTCTACGAAAAATTGCGTATCATTATTAAAGATTTTTTCCTTGTTTATAAAAAAGTATTACGCTGCAGATAACAAATAAAACTCTGAGCTTTACGAAGAAAAAAATAAATTTAACCAAGTGTAGAAGTTATGCACTAGTTTTCGGAATCAAAACTATAAGACAAGCAAATAATTACGAGCTTTAGATTTCATACAAACGAAATTTTATTTATCTTTACGGTTTTAAAGTTTTGTTTTCTAAAATTAGTAGTAAGTCTGATGGTAATAACAGAAGAGCATATTCCATTGTCCAACAATTTGTCTTTCATTTGAAAAAATGTTGCTGAAGTCACCGAAATGATTTATAGGTCAGGTTACGGGCCTGTGGTTAGACTGATTAGCTCTTCAGTGCCGTTGTCGGTCCCAAGCCCACATAAAGGAGGAAGGTTAGAGCAGGCTTACCCTCCGAAAAATTAATTATCGCTCGCAGAACCGGAAATATGCCTTGGAACCACAAGACTGATCTAAATTTGATAACCCCCGCGAGAAAAACGCCAATGAGATGGAAAAAGAACAAACTCAAAATTTCCACTTGGAGCGTCACGTCTTGGACAACAAAAGACCAAGAAATAATCAGTGAAACAAAAAAGAAAGGAAAAGGGAAGACAGAAATTGACAAATAAATATTTGTATATAGCGGAGTTACACGAGAAAAAAGAGGAGTAGGATTACTCATAGATAAAAATACAAACAATATATAGGAAATGAAAAATATATTAACGACAGAATATTACAAGTGTCTATGCATTAGGTATGAGCAAAGAACGAGAGGCTAGAAAAAACTTCTATAGTCAACAAAATCAAAACTCAAGACAAAATTGTGATAATGGGAAACCAAATCCCAGAATTGGGAACGCATCATTATAACGCATAACTTAAAGATTTAATGAAGAAGCTGTTAATGTAAATGGGGAACTTCTAAAAATGTTCTGCGCAACTAACAAACTGAAAGTTAATAAATACCTTTTTGACTACGATATGGTATATAAATACATATGGGAAAACACAACAGGACATCAGTCGGTAATGGATTATATCATCACTAATAGAACGATCATTCCATGGATGACATTGGATGTAAGAACACTTAACGCAGCTAATGTTGGAAGTTACCACAACTTGGTACTTTGCAAAACATCCCCATTACGCCAAAACCACAATATATACAAAAACTCAATATTGAATTATTAGAAGATGAGAGTGTGAAACAACTGTATAAAAATTGATTAACAAAGAAAATACAACAGCAACCAATCAATCGAGAAGACAATATAAATAAACAATGGAGAACTATCAAAAATAATATTATTGATATAGCTAAAGAAGGCTTAAGAAAAAGACAGGTAAATATTAAAAAAACAAATAAAACTCCATGGTTTCCCAGCAATAAAGGAATTAGGATAACAAAAGAAAAAAGTATGGATTAGGTTTATACGAAATAAAAACTAAGAAAACTGGATACTATATAAAACAGGACCAAACAGAGTATGTGGAAAAATAAAGGAGATAAAAGAAAGATACTGGGAAAGACTCACATTTGAGAAACATGTAGGAAAGCCAGAGGACAAGAGTGTTAAGAAGAAACAAACAAGAAATTATGGATACTAAACAGGTCAACAAAATCAATGCAGAAGAATGGGAAACATTTCAGAGACATATATAAAGAAAACGAGGAAAGCGAAGGAGTACTGACTGAAGAAGATAAAGAAGAAGACAACTATGCGGAAATAACAGAGGAGAAGATAGAAAACACTTTAAAACATCTGAAAAATAGAAAAAGCCTTGGACCCGCGAAGTAACAAATGAAATCTTGACATACGGAGAAGAAAGCTTACAAAAAGAAACACTAACTTTATTCAAAAACATCATGACAAAACAGAAAATACCAAATGAATGATGAAGCAGTATAACCAATGTCAATATTTAAAAGGGTCGAAAAATAATATCGTGGAAACCAACTTTTTAAAGCACTCTCCAAAATAATTCTAAAATAAATATGTAAAACGATACAAATCCGCTAATAACAGCAAAGCTATCGAAAAAATAGATTAACTATCGACGCAATCTATATAATCAAACAAATAGTAGAAAAATGTAGAATTTGGAATTGAAGAAGCCTGTATTTATGCGTTTTGTAGACATAACTAAGGTTTTCGACCGAATCCGCTTAACAGACATCAAAATAATGCGAGAAAAAGAAGTAAACCAGAAGTTTGCCAAGTTCTACTTCTTGTTTTGGCTCTCGAAAAGAGCTTAGGACCAAACCTAAGTCTAGGTGTTTTACTACGACGCGGTCTAAGCCGAAAGTCGCTTATAATCATAAACATAACAACGGCGCAAGCTTAAGATTTTAAACCAGAAGTTAAAAAAGTTAATATACGAGATCAATAGCCATTGTGAAATGAGCATAAAAGTAACACATCGACTATAATTGAAGAAATACAAGTACTCACAGGCATAAGGCAAGGCGACTTACTAAGGCTGTTCATATTCAATATGGTTATGGACAAAATAATTGAAAATCTACCTAAAAGAGCAGGATACAAAATGGGAAAATGTTATTTGCTACGCTGACGATGCGGTACGGATTCAGAAGACAACCTACAGAAGTTACTTCGCTTCTTCAACCAAATAGCAAAACAATTACATATGGTCAACAACACAGACAAAACCAATTGCCTGGTAACATCAAAAGAACCGACAAGGTAGAAGTTAGAGATTAACCAGAAGATGGAAGAACAAGTAAACGATTTTAAATACTTGGGAGCCTAGATAACGAGTTTTGAAAATCTATGTAATGAAGTCAGACAAACGATGAAAGCCTCCCGAATCTCTGGTTGCTTAAGAGATATCGTCTGGAGAAACAAACACTTCAACATAAACAGTAAAATAACAACATTTGATTCGTCCCATCATAACATATGCAGCCGAAACAGGGTCAGACACTTCCAAGGCGCGGTTGAAATGAAAACAACAAGAAGCGTACACGACAGAATAAGAAGCGAAGACCTTAGACAACAGAATGGGATCTAAGATATAGCGCAATGGGCGAGACAACGAAGGGAATACTGGAATAAACATATAAGTAAAATGGATGATAAAAGAAGGGAACCAACCCTGTCGGAAAAAGGTTGCAGGACAGACCACAGAAGCGCTAGAGAGAATGTTGGACATCTACATCTGAAGAGGCATAAGAATAAGAAGGTATAAAACAGACAGAAGCCTACCTTAATATGGTTGTTCGTATTAGAAAGAAAGAAAAAGCTGCGGGTAATAAATGAAGTCAAGAATTTTGACAAAAAAAGTACAGAACAGTTTGGCGTTACGCGGGAACCCAATTCACGTTGCTTTCAAAGTTCGGGAAAAAACTATTTGATAAAAAGTAGATTATGATAATCCTGAACGTAAAAAAACATGTGTTGGGCCTAGCCACTTTTTGACATTGACGCCAAAGTTCAATATACACTTCAAGATATACAAAAACTTTCGAAGCCGGTGAACTTTTATTGTTAAGGAGTTCGTAAGCTTTCAGAAAGTTGGCAAAAAGTCATTGATGCAATCATTGAATATTTTGCTGATTAATATTTTTTTACAATCGTCCATTTTGGATAAATCCTGTGTGTAAGTTTTTTTGGTATGTCCACTGCGAAGCGTGACGAAAGCTCGGCATGTGAATGATTTTATACATGGGATTTATCTAGAGTAGAAAATTGTAAACCTAAATTGTATTATACATTTTTTTGTTTTTGAATGAATGAATTTTGCGATAAAAGCTTAGAGCTTTTTCTCATCAAACATTAAAGTCTAAAAGAAAACGTTGCTACAAAACAATTTACTTTTACGTTTATCGAAGAACAAAAAAGAAGAAATAAGCAAATCTATTGATCAAAATACTATTTGAAATTATACACGAACAGAATGGGTAACAAAATATTAACAAAAAAAGCAAGGACAATTTGGTAGGCAAAATTAAATAACCACTTTGATTAAAGCTTTAAAGAAATCTTTGAAAATACACAGCCTATTAAGTCTATAAAATACGAAAGTAGACTTATTTTCAGCAGTGGATGACAAAAAAGCAAAACTAATATTTTAAAATAAGAAATGAAATGATCTAAATCTATTAGTTCAGGGTACTAACCCATGGTATTAATCAGTGATCAGCACAAAACGTCATGGTGACTGAGATGACAAGAGATTCACCATGACATGCAGGTTCAGCATTTGTCCTTTTTTGACTTAAACTTCGCCTAACATAGAGATGTTTTCCGATGACAACAATTTGCTAACACAAAGTGAACGTCGGTGTAGGACGTTTTAACGCGACCGTTTGAACGTAATACTTTTGAACGCAAGGACGTGTGAACATAGAGACTTTTAAACGCAAAACGTTTGGACGTTCATTCTTTTAAAAATGTGCAAAAGTAATTATAATTTTTTTTACTATTTTTATTTTACTATTTAATAAACAATATGCATATAATATTTACTGATAATATTATGTAAACTAATGAATCGCTATTTATGTTTAAGTAGTTGATAATTACGTGAAACCTCTCTCAAACATTGAATAACAATCTTTTTCATTACTTGTGGCGACTAAAAATAGAAAAAAAGAAGAAATAAATATAACAGTTTTTTAATTTGAAGATTTTGATACAAAAAATAGAAAAGAAGTAGACGTAGGTAAAACATGAAAAATATAGTAAAGAAACCAGAATTTAAAAAACGGAACAATAAATAGATATAAGTTTATTTTAGAAAAACTTAAGAAAATGAAAGAAGAAAGATTATAACTAGTTTTGTCGACTAAAAAAGTTAAGCAAGAAGATGAAAAAATAAACAAAAAGTAAGTTAAAAAAAATAACTACAAATTTTTTAAATAATTTTAGAAAAATTTATTTTATAGAAGAACCTAAAGAAAGTGAAATAATAGAATTAGTTTTATTGACTAAAAACTTGAAGTGAAAGAAATAAGTGAAGAAACGTTGAGAAGTCGTGGATAACGTTTTTCTCTTAATCAATTGATCAAAGTTTGTTTTAGAAAATAAAAGTTCACAAAAACAAAATTAAAAAAGGATATTTTAAAGATTTTAGAAAAAAAATTAAAGAAAACTGTGTCGAAATTGTAATCGAATTTTCCAAGTTTCGGTGGACATCCTTTTTTTTTTAATTTGTTGCTTTTATTTTGATTGCTTAGTTCATTCAATATGTTAATTTTCGTTTAATATTTTTAATCAAAATTTTTTTGAAACTAAATTTATTTTAATTTTTTTTAAATCAAAAGTTGATAAAATAAAATTGCATTTTCTCTTTATTTGTTTTTTCTATGTGAAAATTACTTATGTTATTTATTTTCATTTTTTTCACTCTATTTTAGGTTCTATAAAACAAATTTCAGTTAATCTATTTTAAACAAAAAACTGTAGTCGATAGCTTTTTTTTTCGTTTTTTGTTCCCAAATTTGTTTAGGCGATAAAACTAATTCCATATTTTCTTTTCTTCAATAAATACTTTAGATTTTTCTGAAATCTGTTTATTAAGAAAACTTATAATCGATGGTATTTCCGTTTTTTCACTCTAATTTCTTTATTTTCTTTTTCAAAATATGTTCACTTTTTATTTTAAATTTACCGTTTGCATTTATTTAATACGTCAAATTTTAAAAACAACGAATATACAAAATAAAGCTGCTTCTGGTAAACTTAAGTCTTGTTGTTTTTACTTTGTACTATAAGAAAATAAAAATGCGCTTTGCGTTTAAACGTTTCTGCATTTAAACGTCTCTACGTCCAAACGTCTTGCTTTCAAAAGTCTTTGCGTTCAAACGTCGTTGCGTTGAAAGGTATCGCGTTCAAACGGCTGCGTTCAAACGGACCTTTCCGAAGTGATCGTAGTTTTCATTTGTATTTACTTTTCTTTACATTCTTGTAAATCTGATTAAAAGTTATTGTGTGATTTTTTACATTTCTGCTGATATCTACTGTGGTATTTAATTTTAAAGAAGCAACGATAAATATATTTTATACTGATAAGATCCAAACGAACTTATGTAGTCAATGTTTAAAAAAACACGATTCTATATTTTAGTTTCTTATTAAGAGATTTACGACAGCACGGACAAACTTTGTAATTATTGTTAACTGTAAATTTTAAAATGATTTTATCTAAGTCATTATCAAAAGCAACCTTGACGCTTAATTTAAACGTGGGTTTAATCCGTTGTACAATGGCACTTAAAACGCGCCTTTTTCTTGAATAAGAAGCAAAATTAGTCACGTTGTCTTCTACACACAATTTCCATTTGAAGGCTAAGACACCTCCATATTAAAATAAAATAATATTAATCTCTAACTGACAATATTTGTCCACGAGCTATTTTAGAATTATTAAGTAATATTTTACAAGAAGGAAAAATGTACTAGTTTTACAATAGAAACGAATTCAATGTCTAAAGAACAATTAAAAATATTAATGATAGTTTATTATATTAAATATTCCGTTATGTTCTGACAATTCACACCCACTTATCAGCCTACTAATTTATTTACAGATATATGATTGTAAATTTATAACCAGAAAAAAATCTACCGCCATTGCCATATTGAAGGCGATCTCCTTTTTGTTCAAACTGCATTTCTAAATCGGCTACAAACCTGGTCGTGATTTGTTACAAACTTGTTTTCATGCATTATTTATATTTGCAACAAATACTAAAATTTTAACTACTATTATTATTAATATTTTTAGTATTTATAGACAGTTGCTAACCGGTTTTTAACGTTAAGTAACTTTTGCATCTGAGAGACTTTAACGATCGAATAGACGATAAACCCTTACCTGTGCATTTTAATTCATTTCGGAGTTCGTCGGATCCTAAAAAACAATTCGGGGTACCGTCGCATAATTTAGATAATTCGAATAATTGCAATACGTCGGTCGATTCGTTAACTTGACATCCAAAGTATCCGTCTTCTAAATTCAGAAAAAATATCTCTCTTTTTATACCAAAACCGATTCCGCTATACGAGTCAGCAGTCTGAAACAAAAATAAAAAAATTAGTTCTATTGTTTGTAAATTGCTTAAATTTTTTATAAGACTAGCTTTGTGTCTCCATGTATAATAACCACGGTGAAGATATTAAGGAATGATAAAAAGCACAATAGTAATTTGAGCTGCATGACAACAGTATTCTCATGTCTGCATCGGCAAGTGTAATCTTCATTAAGTGTAAAAACTAAGAAGAAATTAATTGGTTAACAACCTACATATCTAATGAATGTAATTAATATGCATAATATTTTACAATGATGGAAATGAGAACGAGCCTTGGCTTAGCCTTGAATGCATTTGACGTTATTTTTTTTCAAAATAAAAATAATTGCGTAACGTAAAAGACGTAAAAGTAATCATATGTGTTTGTTTTTTCTTTTAGCGTGAAATGTAACTGTATCTTAGTATTAATGACAAAGTAAGTATTTACGGAAATTGAAAGGAATACTTCTTGACCTTGTGATAACGGTTGGTTAACTTCGAGTTTTGCTTAGTGATTTTATATCCTGTAATTTTCTTTCTGTTCTCTTCAACAGAAATTCCCTTGAAGAAAATTTAATTAAAAGGTTTTTCGCTTACAATGTAATTGCCGACAGTCTTTGTTTTCCAAATTTGACAATTTCCTTAAACGCTTCACGTTGTAAGAAACGATAAATCTCCTTTAAAGTAAAATTTACTACATAGGAAAGATAATAGAAGAGGAAGCCGTCGACAGCTACATACGTTTAACACTAATTGTCATTGAACGTCAGTAATGCAACAAAGATGAAAACGATATTTTCAAAGAAGTGTTTTCTTGAAAAACATTAGAAAACATCTGGTCGTAATTCTAAATGCAGTTACTAAACATACGCTTAACAACGTTTCTTCCTTGTTGTAATTAAAGATTAAATGTTGCAAAGATGTATCAAACCGAACTTAATTAATTATAAAACGTATTAAATTACGTGTAAATAGTTAAATAGCGGATATTTCTTTGTTTCGAGAATCGCTCAATTACCTTGTAATTTCCTCTAGTTACTTATTCATAAAATTATCTAAAGCGAAAATCGTGCAATAATCCGTTTATAAATTTAATCTTCAATTTATATCGCAAAATAAGAATTTACTTAATAATAGTAATTGAACTGACAAGAGCTTTAAGCTCTTAATCCTTTTTAAATTTGTATCAGTGAACAATAAAAAGAAAAGATGGAATACAAACATGTAATTATAGTCTTAAACGCGTATAATGTAAACAAATCCCTTAACATATTTTCTTCTCGAAAGTAACGAATTGAATGTGGTTACGTGGTTGCTACCAGTATTTATCGTATCGTATTTAAATAACATTAGTGTAGGTCGTTATAAAGTATCATGACATTGAAGTTTTAATAGCAAAATGCTTGTTTCAGAAACTTGACTGAGTGGTCTATCTTGTATCTTGTACTTTATTTCTAGTTGGAGTAACCAAGGCGTTTATTTAAAAAAAAATGAAATCTTTTGTACAAGTCTATCGACTTTTAACTTTATTTTTATATTTCTTTCTAGTCAAGTATTTTTAACACAGAAAAAAATAATTACACAAGAAGGATATAGGCATAGTATTTGTGTGAATTATGGAAATGGAAAATGTACAAATATTACAAAAATAAATTTTATAATCAAGAACTGTATTTTTATTCATTTTTTTTAATATAATTAGTTGTTGTTTTTACTCACCCTCTTTTAAACATAAAGTGAATAACAAATTTAGTCGTCGTTCATATTGAGTATTTGTATTTAGTTATAATTCACAATTCGGTATTAGCGTTCATTAAATATATTTTGATAACACGTTAATCATAATTGTTAGTCATTAGTCGTATTTTAGTTTTGCTCTATGAATGGGAAAATTTTAGAATAACGTAAAATAGACTAAACTCGACTCTGTCAAAAGATCATGTTATAGAAATACTATAATGGAATTAGAATCTGATTATGATGGAGGTAAAAAAAACAATTTCCTGGCAGTAGAAAAGTTATCGTATGAAAACTAAAGTATCTCAAGAGATGCAATTAATAACTACTGACAAGAAGCATCTGTTAGTCGTCACAATGATTGAAAGCTGGTATTGCAAAAAAAATGATAATGCTTACTTAAGAGCGTTGTGTGATACATTACGTTAACATTTGAAAATAAAATCGTAGCCTAGTCTATTTAACGTAACAATTCCAACAGTATTAAAAAAATTAAACATAACGGAGTTTTGCACCGATTCATTACTTCAAAAAATTTTTTTAATTGAAACCGTTTCAACTGTATATTTTAAAGGAAATTAAATCTAAATGATAACAATACTACGTTCTTATTTAATACATCAAATAACGAGACAAGACTACTTTAATTTTATTACACAAACCTCGTCGCTCTTTATTAAATAAGTTGTAATAATTTAGTTATAAAAAACTTGAAATACCACCAACTGTTTAAAGCAGTTTATAAAATTACAGTAAACGCAAGTTACGGAAATTATAAAAAATGGCATTAAATTGATACTTTCGTTGCGATGTAGATAATTGAAACTTGTTCAAGTAATGTCGATGTACTCGTGATTCTTTTTTTAAAGTTTCTTAGATCAATATTAAAAAGAAGAAAATTGCAAACGTGTTAAATTTCTATTTGCTTATGTAAATATCACTGCAAAGTGTTAAATATTTGACTATCTATCGGTCATGAACCTCGTAAATTAGGAAAGTCAAAGAATCCTTGTTATTGTGAAGTTCTTAAAAGTATTGAACGTGATGACGTAGTATCTAAGAAGTTCTTCATGTACCAACCCGTATATGGATATTGCTGTTCAGTTTTACGAAGGACGTGCTGCATCCTACGCTTAAGTACTTAGTCTTGTTAATAACAACAAATTGTAAATTTAAATAATGAGGAAGGTAATAATTAACTGGCGCTGATTATTCATAGCACCATTGTTAAATTATAGGCAAAGAATCTGGTGCAATTAAATACACACGGCAAGTAGGACGCACGCAACGCGGATATTTAATTGTTGTTTTTCTTCGTCGAATAAACATTTATTCCGATTAGAAAATTCGGTTTATTGTGGTTTTGCTCTGTGGTTCAAAGTTTAGAAACAAAGAATTAATTAAATGTAAACGTACACTCACGATCTATAATTTAACAATTAGCATCAATTACAAAATTAACTTAATTATAATTATTTCAATAATTAATGGATCTGTACGATTATGAGTCCTGGTGCAAAAAAAACCGTTGAAGATATTGTTAATTAATTTTATATAATAGCCATCAAAGGTTGTTGAGTTAGGTGTGTAATTAATCATGCTTTTCATTCGACGATTTAATTTTTTTTAAAGTACGTTTCGTAATTATTACAATCGTTTTATACTGTGCATATGTCGGTATGTGTCCGCTAAGTTTTGACACGCATGCCGGTGTGATCTGTAACTTTCTATTTTAGCACAGTTATGCCTATAAATGTGTATAAACGTAAATTTAAAAAAAATTGTAATAAATCTGTTTCGTAACAGTTGTGGTTTAAATATTGATTACGTATTACCAATAATCTGACTTCTTTTTAGATCCGTTTTTAAGTTCCTTTATGTACTAACAGATGTCGCCCAGTATACTTTTAAAGTAAATTTAACAACTTCTATAGCATAGAAATTGAAACTATGAGAAGTTTGACAGCGAAATGTTTGTTGTCTTTTTTTTTGAGCAAAATGGAATCGGGTAGGAAACAAACAGTTGGGGTAATGCAGAAAGATCACAAGGTTAAAACACATCAGCGTACGCATAAAATGTTAATAAAAAAATCTGAAGAGAAAATTAACACCTAAGTAAAATTTCTACCTTAACCACCAAGCAAGATTTTTTGTATAGAATTTAATAACTTATTGGTTTTGAGGCACAGGTTACTAAAAATCTGTTTACTTAGTAGAGCAAGATGTAAAGACTCAGAACTCGATGATTTTACCCTTTCAATCTAAAACCGTCGACACACCACGTTTTTCTTTTTAAAGACTTAAAAGACATATTACCATTTCTACACAGACTTCATTTGACATAAAAGAACAATTTACTCCGCATTGTGTTAAATTAACAAGTGTTTAAAAGTGACAGGATTTAGACATAGGCAGCTAGAGAATAAGCGAGAGTTGCTTCAAAATACTATTTCGAGGTACATTAATTGTTAACATAATTTTGATTTTGTCATTGCTGCAGATAATAAAAAATATGGTTTTTTTAAATATTGTTTAAAAAACATTTTATTGTATCACAAGGATAAGTTGAATTACTGTAAAGTTCTTAAACAATAATGTAGATTTTGTTTTTGAGCGGGTTTTACTGTAATCATTAATGTTGTCATAATTTATTTTTTTGAAGATTGAATTGATAAAATTCCTTTAAAAATAATCGTTTCTTACTAATACTACATCTTAGAAGGTTTTTTTTTAATCTAGAAAGAGATCTTTCGACTGGTGTAACTGTTGTTGGCATTTAAAGTACAATTTTTGAAAAAGTTAGAAATAGAATCCTTTTCGTATTAATTGACCTAATAATTTACAAGAATCAAAAGGAACTGTAACTATTTTTTTTACATTTTTTTCTAATTACAATATTTTAGACAACTTTGAGACAGCAAAGGGATTGTTACGGACTTTATATTTAGCAATATTCGCTCAATAATATGAGGACAGACAAGTCACAAAAAAATGTATAATCTATAAATCAAATGTACAGAGCATAATGACTTATGGTGCAGCTTGGGTTATAAACAAAGAAAATGAAAGAAAAATTACGACAACTGAAATGGAATATTGCAGACGATGTTGCAGAGTAACCAGGATGGAAAGAATAATAAATAAAATAAATGAAGAAATAAGTAGAAAAATAGGAATTGAAACAGACATCCAGTACAGAAAAAAAAGACTAGTATGGTACGGACATCCAAGAAGATCAAACCAAAACGATCTCGCAGAAAAGAAAAAAAGAGGGCGACTATCTAGATCATGGAAGGATAAAGTGGGCGAAGCGATGGAAAGGAGAAATTTGAGAGATAATGACTAGGAACAACGAGAGAAGCGGAGAAACTGGATAAAGTAAGGAAGACTGCCGTAGAATCCTTATGTTTCTACATGTAGATTAAAAGTAAAAACTTTTTATAACAACTGAATTCAATAAAAAAATCAGAAAAAATAATTTATCATAATATAATAGTAATCGTGAAATAACTTGATAATAAAACAGTTATTTTGGCTTCTAATCGAATAAAAATTTTCGCAAAAGAAATGGACCCTAATGTGATTTTTCCAGGTCAACCATCTCAAGGTATCCATTTCGCGGAACTAATAAAATAAATCAGTCACTTTAACTATAAGTTTTCTGAATTTTTACCAATTTTGTCAATGTCCCATCTTTTTAATAAATAAACAAAATGTTTTAAACACTTTTTCCCAAAGCCTACTACGTTCAAACTATCGTTCAATACAAAAAAATGAAATCGTGACTGAAGATTCTAAGGATAAAAGCATGACGTGGAATAAGACATCTATTAAACAGGGTTGTTTTTTTTTGTATAAGTTTGAGTTGAATTTACATTCAAAGATTTACATACAATGGAAACAAAGCAATCCTATCTAATAATTTTGTGGCTGATGTAAAGTAATTAAACAAAACTGCATACAATATTAGAAAAAAAAACTTTAATGTGTATGATTACAAAACAATTACATAAATAATAGAAAACAGTTTAAATTGTATTGGATTACCAGTTTAGCATGACCATATTATTTCTATTTGTTTGTATGCAGAAAAAATAGTTTTCTTATTTTCCTGTTTAAATTAAACGATGAAAGGAAATAATTAATAAATTGGTTTTGGTTGTTGGAATTTTTTTAAACCATTGGTATAAGTCTAAATTGATCTATAAATAAAAAAATTCTATTATTATAAGACTGTTTCTTCTTCTTTGTGAAAATTCTTAAAACAGAGCAAGATACTTATCAAAAAAGATTTTGAAACGTTTGCTAGTATCTTAGTATTTACAGTTTATTATTATTCATTAGTAACGTATTATTGAATGAACAATTTTTACGCCAGTTTACTCATTTGAGACGACAGTTTCCGATTTTTTACTTTCAAAGTTCGAATAATTCATAAATAAACATATGTTTATTTATAACTAATTTATTGTGTTTTGGACTGAATGGAAAAAAGGCAAACCAACGTTCAGAATATACAGGGTGTATCTGATTAACGGGTTGTTATTTTTGCAGGTGAAATTAGAGCATAAATACAAGCAAAAAATGTCAAAATTAAAGCTTCATTAAAACACTTCAAAAAATAAAAAAATTTAGCAAAATAAATCGTAAATTACGGACCTGAAGTCTTATACGTTGTTGACGCAACGAATAAAACTAAACTGTTCTAAGAAGTGCGAATTTGATCTCGGCGATTTGCTGACACCAAAAATAAAAATAAATACATAATGATGTTATCCTCCTCCATTAGATAAAACACAAACGTCTAAACTTCGTCGAAAATTGTTCGTTACTCGCGTAAATAATTACATATTCTTTCTAACTGCTTTTGCTGCTGCAAAAATCGATTTTGCAGCTCTTGTCTATTATATAAGGGGTTTTTGTATAATTCGCCTTTTACATAGCTCCAAAAAAAAGTATAAGGAGTTAACAAGTCGCCTGTAAGTTTTTCAGGTAAAATAAACGGTTTAATTAAACTATTTCTTAAAATGTTTTGTTGAATTTTATTAAAGTTTTCTTCATTCCAAACATGTGTAAAACAACACTCATCTGAAAATAATATTTTGACACTAAAGTCAGGGTCAAAAGCTTCTTGTTGCTGCAACCACTCACAAAACTCAAGTCGCGGTTCAAAATCAACGTCGGTTAACTGTTGGACTTGTTGAACATGGTAAGGATACAAAGAATAATTCCTTAAAACACGATGTAGCGTACTATGGGACACGTTAGCTGCGCGACCTATTTCTCTAGTGCTACTTCGTGTCCGATCTTTTACAATTTTAATATCTGCACATATGTACATTGAAGAAAAACAAATATTAAAATTTTGATTTTATTAAAAAAATGTATTCTTCTTCCGTTGTTAATACATGCGGTAGTCTTCCTCAACCACGGCCTTCGTAGGTAAGAAGAACACTTCCAGTTTCTCTAAGTCCTTGTACACACGCCAAAATAAAGTGTATTATTAGGATATTGCTCAAGCCACAATCTACGTGTGGTGTGGAGGTTATAATTACACTCACCGTACATTAAAACAGTATCACGGTTGTACATAATAAAGAAGATTTCAATTAAATATTATGAAATACGAGTACGTTACACGAATCACTTGGTATCAACTAAAGAATTCCGTTAAAAAATTGAGCCAGAAATAAATCAGATTGTCGAACTCAGTTCTAAGAACGCCGAATTTTGCATTTAATTATCTGATGTCTTGTTTTGGTTACAACCAAAGATAAACGCGATCGTGTACGCAAAGTACATTTTATTAAGCTAGGTCAATAATAATGCTACGCAATAAACATTATTATCTGCTTTAATTATTTTATTAACAATTGATGGAAATTTAAAGAACACAATAATTAACACGATACATCAATACGTTTTACGGATTTTACAGCATTTAATTTACTGCATAGTCAAAAATCAACAAACAATTTTCATTTGTTTAGATAGTCAGGACCGGCCTGAAAACTTTAATTGCAAATATATCAAAACTGGGTCACTTTATACCAAATCTTTAAAGGAAAAATTTTTATTTAACGCTACAAGGAAGTACTTCTTTAGTTTGTAGTCGTATTTCAGATACACTCTGTATAAACGTTAGGTAACAACATCTCGTTAAAAGAAGTATGTGCAGAAGTTACAAAATTTTTTTTTGCGGCTGCAGCTGATTATGAAAAATAACCAATATAAGTCAAGTTTCCAACTTAATATTTTATATTAATGTTCAGATTGTTCTAAGACGCTTTTTGGTGATGTATTTAAGTGATTTATTACTGTAATGAAAATAGTATATTAATCTACATAGTTAGGACAGAGTTAGTTTTTTAGCGACTGTAGATGTTTGATTTCACGAGTGAGCAATCAAATTTACACAAACATGTCATTTTTCTAACGTGTAGACCATTCTATATTTTTGTACACTTAACCAAAATAACGCTATACATAGTAACAAAACATATGAGCCAGTAAATAATTGGCAAAAAAAGTTAGTGGCAAATGCGTCAATCAAACGAGAATAATAATAATAATAATAAAGTTTTACAATTGGTATCAGAAGCAGAGTCAAGTTTATAGCCCAAAATGTCCAAAGCAAAGTACACGAGAAAGTTGGATTTGCTAACAGCGAAAATTCGAAAATCGTATCGAATATTAACACGGTTGCAATCCACCAACGAATATAGTGAAAAGTAACTATATCAGTACAATTGCAAAAATTACCACCAGAGAGAACCAGTGTACGGCCGTTTCACCCTTTTGGGGATCATCAGCACTGGGAAATACTCTCTGATGTATTTCCACAATTATACTGATATATTTCTATAGCTTATATTTATGTTTCGTTCTAATAACATATAAAAGTGTTGTGGCTGTCGCCATCTCGTGGTTAACGAGCCCACGTATAAAATATAAACAAATTGGTGTTTATATTTTATACGTGGGCTCGTTAACCACGAGATGGCGACACCCACAACACTTTTATACACGAGAAAGCTTACCATCTATGGCTGGAAAAATGAAAAAAAAATGTGCAAGGGAACATTGGAAGATAGAGTAATCGGGATTGAGCTTTAAAAAATATTTGAATTCGAGACCAAAACATGTGGACTATCGCAGTCTATTCATATTTTATAGACAAGGCAAATAATTGGTATAAACACTACAATTTACTAAAGAAGATTGCTGTGTGCTTAGGGCTACCGGGGCCAAACAGCTTCATAGGCTATTGTTTTTGAAAGGCATCAGCGACCTTTTTGACTGATAGTGGAGCTGACATCAAAGATTTGAAGAAACACGACGGCTGGTGTAGTAGCCTTATTGTAGACTATGTTGAAGATGGCATCGAAAATAAAGTCAAAATTTAAAAAAAAAAATCAGTTCGACTCTGAAAGGTAGGAGCAAGCGAAGTATTAAATTCTAATTTATATAAAAAGTGTCTGCGTTGCGACTAGGTCCTCAGCTTCTATTGTAACAGTTAATAATTTAAATATTTTTTTTTCATTTAAGCCCACAAATTAACTACTTAACGCCGGTTGTGGATAATTTGCGACGTACTGATTCCATAGAATTCTATGGCAATATAGGATGGAATTTCCTATATCTGCCGTTTGTCTCACATTCATTACATACCTATCTAAATAAATAAATTGGATTGCGTCATCTGTAACTTTTACTCCAACTAAAACTGTCCTTTGTTTATAATGTGTTGTACAAAATTTTATGTTGTCATATAAATAATTTAGAATTTTTCTATTTGTTTTTGTTATGTAAAACTGGTATTTCTATACTAGGCTATGGATCCATCGGTTTTTTACGGGGAAAAAAAATCTGCGCAAAATAAAAGTATACCAGACGACAGTGAAGACAGTTGCTTTAGTGACACTGATGATGACGTTGATTATGAGCCCGCATCTTTTTCTCTGAATGTTTCTGAGGACGTTTCAAGCAAAGATGAAGAACCACTGATACAGATCTGCAAAGAGACTTTTCCGGGAATCAACTGAAAGCGAAGACATACGTTCTGAACCAAGTAGCTTTAAGGCTACAAGTAAAGTAAAAGTTTCAAAATATGTTTAGAAATCTGTACACGGTAATAGCGTCAGAGAATTGCTAGAAATTGACTACGATCCATTTCCGTTTCACAAGAAGTGAAATGACCAATTACATATTTTCGAGAGTTTTTTGACGAGGAGCTCTTCGGTAATATTGTGGAACAAAGCAATGTATTTTTAATTTAACAGAATTCTAGCATGCTACTATATTTGGAACAAAATGAGTTGGAATAGTTTATTGGATGTGTGCTGTATATATCTTTGGTTTACCTAGATTACATAAGTTTTGCGTAACTGAAAGTCGTGTAGCACATGTGGCAGATATAATGAGCAGAGATGGGTGGGAGCAAATAAAGAAAAACTTGCATTTGAATGATAATTTAAAGCTACCAGAGCGTACTGATCCAAATCGAGATAAATTATATAAAATAAGACCGGACATCGATAAATCGCACTTAAAATGTCTAGAAATTCTACAAGAACAAATGCTCAGTGTTGATGAGCAGGTGGTACCTAATCAGGGCTAAAACAGTAGCTTCCCAATAAACCTTACAAATGGGGTTATCTTTACCATATGTGATACCAACGGGCTAGTTCACGATTTCCACATATTTACTGGTAAAATTGGATAAATCATTCTGGTTTGAATGCAAGTTCAAGTATTGTCTTGAAGCTGGTACAAAATTTGCAGACCGATGTCAACCATTTGATATATTTTGAGAACTGGTTTTCTTCACTAAAGCTATCCTTAGAACTAGCAAAAATGGATTTTCTTGCACTGGGTACAATTCGTTTCAATAGATTTGCTGGATTAGAATTCTCAACAGATAAAGCTTTGAAAAAAAAGGGTAGAGGATGCTTTCAAGAAAAAAAAAGCCCTTGAAAACACTGAGGTAAGATGTCTGAAATGGTTTGATAATCGAGGTGTTGTGTTGGCAAGCACTTTCTCTAGTGCCCAACCAACATCTACTATTCAAAGATGGGATAGAAAATCGAAACGACATTTAGAAATTCAGTGTCCACATATGGTAAAAATATATTATTCGTTTATGGGTGGTGTGGGCACTTTAAACGCCTTGATCGCATATTATCGTATATACATCCGATCAAGAAAATGGTACCATTAATTGGTTTTTCATTTTGGAGATTTGCTGATTGTAAATTGCTGGTTGCTGTATCGCCGAGACTGTAAATTTTTAGGAGGACCAAAAAAGTTACAAATGGATCTCCTATTATTTAAAACAAATATTGGGGATTCCTTGTGTAAAGAAGGGAAATGCCTAAATGTCCGTAAACGAGGTAAGCCTTCAACATGGTCAATACAGCGAGAGTCCGAAGTTAGTGTTAATCGTGTATTCAGACGTAACTCTGTATATGCAGAAAACAGCGCGATGTTAATCCACCCATGTTACAATTTACATGTTTGGCCAATGGTTTGGACATAACTGTCTTGAAGTGTCTAGAATTTTATAAGAAGGCTTGTGATTTGCCGCACACATTATCCTAATTTTATGCAGGCAACTTTTGCGTAACGGAATTTAACTACGTTAAAGCACATTTTTCCAAAGTACCGGAGGTGATCAAACAGTTGGAAACTAGTGGTACGCAAATTTTCGTGTTATGGAAGATTTTTCCAAGAAATTTTATTTGGAACTTGGAGCAGCAATATATGAGTCTTTTAATCAAATCCGTATAGTTTTGTATGGAAGTTGCGAAAACAGAAGTCAAACCAGAACCAATTTGGAATTTTAAGTTTGCGCTGGTTTGCGGTAGTTTTTCTTTATATAAAAACATTTGGAGATATAAACGGCAGACTATTACCCGAAACTAACTAAACTAAACTAAAATGTTAATGATTTATTGTAACAATAAATTGTAAAATTTAATGTACATATAACTGTTAATTTATGCGTTTGAACAGGTGAATGGATATCAAAGTCTAATTAAAGCCTTAATTACGTAATAGTTGAGAATGTATTGGAAAATACGTGTTCTATATTTACCAAGTTTTATTTCATTTCGATGAAAAAATTTGCATATTTAATTTTATGCTTTAGCATAAACAGTTGCATATTTGATGTCATATTTTGATTATAGGTTTTTCATGCAATTTTGTACTTTAATTATAAGTTGCTGTTGCATAATGATGTCAAAAATGTTTTTTAAGCGAAAAAATTATGTGAAAAATGTTTCGATCGTTCAAAATTAATTTAGACATTTTAGTTATTATTGAAACGTATTTAAAATTGGCAAAATTACGTCTACGAAATTTCTTTACTTAAAAACTGATACAGCTGAAATTGGTTATATAACGAAGTTAACATTACTCGTTATACTATTATAAACCAATAAATCAATCTGGTTGTTTTGTAATCGTAAAAAAGAGTATTCAAATTGTTAATTTTGCAATCTAAGATGCAGTGCAGTTTTACCACTGGTGTATTGATAAATCCATTTTAAGTTTGTTCTTATGTTTAAGTGCACAAGGTTTTATTTTTCACTTTATCTAAAAGGAAAACCAAAAATGAAAAATTATTTTAGTTTGTATTACAAGTATATCTAATAGTTTAGAACAATAAATAATTTGATGTTTAATTATTTATTTGTCAAATTGATTTTACAATCACGAATGTGCAAGAATTGCTCAAAGTTGCACAAAAAGAAATAGAAAAGTTGTTACCATCGGAATCTAAACCAAAATATAAAAAGAAATATTATTTTTGAGTACGTAATAAGAAGGCTTTATGAATCCTTGACGTCTTCTCATAACACCTCGGTTTTTATGTATATGTTTACGTCTCTCGTATCCTAGACATTATGAGTAAATTTTAACGAAAATAAATTACTTGAAAAAACAAACATTGTAATGACAATTTGGAAAATATTATGTTTGTGGTTAAGCGGGAAATACAAAAACGAGAAATTTTGTAAATGTAGTACTTCCATACAACATTTATTTCTATTGCCATATCGCATTTCGACGTTTAGGTGATGGCATACAAAAAGTGGTAAAAACGGAAGTTTATTGTCACAGTCTTAAATAAACGACTAATTTATTATTAACAACTCTTACAAGTTCATCCCAATTTTTTAAACACATGTTCATACACGCATTTTTGATCAGGATCTTATTGTATTTTTATGATTTTTTTTAAACCACCGTGACCTAGTATAGATCGTGGTCTTACGCTTCGTTCGTTTTATAATCGAAACTTACCAGTGCAGTTCAAAATTTGATAATAGGTTTCCCATTTTAATGCAAAATTATATACGTGGCTTCAGTATAATAACAATAAACGTAACAACAAGATATGTTAAAATTAAAGTCCTATTCAAGAAACCAAAAGCACGAAACAAAAATTGTAAACAATAGAAACTTGTATCAATTGTTAAACATTGTTTCCAAGTTTAATTTGAATATTTGATTCTTTCTACTTTTACTTCTGTTGTGTTAAGAAATTTAATCGACAGTGATTTATAGTAGTTTTAATTGAAAATCTTTTTAGAGCAAAAATTAACGATATTGTTATTGTTTACACGTCCGTGATTTCTTGTATATATGTAATTTTAGTTATGCACTGTTTGTTAAAAATGCTCAAACTACTAGAAGTTTATTTTAACACATACATATGTACGAGTAGTAACTGGAGAAAATTTAATTAAACATTTTTGTTGTTGATTTTACTAAAAGTTTTAATACTATTGGATGTAAAATGCTAAACTGTCTTAGGTATAGGATTTTTGATCGAGTTGGATTTCTGACATTTTTCCATTAGAGTTTCGAAATAGTTATACCAGATATTTAAAACAAAGAGACACAACAATTAGCACAACGACAAATACGATTTTTTTTCGTAAAGTATTTGGTTAGATTTAATGAATTTTTTTCTCTATTTCCAAATTTTTGAAATGACGCATTTGCAAGATTGTTTGGATTATTAAGTGTAATAGTAAAGTACAATAACTTTGTTATCATAACAAATATTTTTAAAGTAGGGGAGGGTCGGATAAATTGAACGGCTTGATAAATTGGACCACATCGATTGTAACCACGTTTTGAATGACTGGGACTCCATCATGTCTTGGTATAGTGAACTAAAAATTTTACCGACTTAATGTTTGATAGCCGCGGCATCGTTAAGTTAAAATTGTAATTGCGTCAATGCTCAGCGTGACGGTTATTGTTAAGGTTAGTTCAAATTTTTTTGTTGGGTATGTTTGTGATTTAATGGACGTTAGTTTGACTTGGAATATAACCTGATAAAGCTTATACGAAGTGATAAATAACGTAACCTAAATTATTGCACAATTGGTTAAATTTGACCGAAACTGGTTTGGTATATTGAACCGGTCCAATTAATCTGCCTATGTAATTTTTATTATCTAAGTTTTATATATTCCTTGTAGAAAATATCTAAAAGGGGAAATTACGGAAAGTGGACACAGGAGCAATTGGAGCTGGTAATACAGGCTGTATCAGATGAAAGACTTGGTCCCGTCAATATGAAGTGCCAAAAGCTACCATTAAAAGACACGTTGATAAAAAAAATCAAAGGATCAAATGCAAAGCTCCTGGAAGAATACTTGTGTTCTCTGATTATATGGAAAAGGAGCTAGTTGATCATATTCTTCAGTTCGAAGAGAGGATGTTTGGCTTCAGCGTTAAAGATGTTAGAAAAATAGCTTTTTGATGTAGCAGAAAACAGTGTGACATTATAACATAGATAAGAAAGTGACAGGGAAAGCTTGGTATTATGGATTTATGGCGCGACAAAAAAGCTGACACTACGCCAACCCGAAGCTACCTCTATGCAAAGAATAAAAGGGTTCACCGAGGAACGAGTAGCCAAGTTTTTTACTCTTTTGGAAGGCTTGGTGGATAAGAAAAGAATAACCGGGAGTAAAATCTATAACGTTTGTTAAAAAAAGAGTCCTAAAATTATTGGGCTAAAAGGAAAACGCCATGTTGGAGCTATTACCAGCGGCGAAAGGGGCGTGAACACCACAATTGTTTGCTGCACCAGCGCTTCCGTGAATTATATTTGGCCGATTAAAATTTTTTAAAGAAAAAGAAAGTCGCAAGAACTCGAACTCAGTGCACCTACAGGCAGTATTATTATAATTTCCGACATTGGATACATAAACACGGAACTTTTTGTCGATTTGTTAAAGCATTTCCATAGTTACGTTTCGTCACGATCCTGTCTTTCTACTTTTGAATGGACACAGCACGCACAGCCATACAACTCACAGGCTACAACCCTTAGATGAGGCGTTCTTTCGAACACTGTGCCAGTAATATGTTGAGGCTTAGCAAACATGGTTGAGACATAATCCAGGAAAATACTATCATAATTTCAAGTTTCTGCGTTGCTGACTGAAGCATACGGAAAGACAGCTTCTGTGAGTACGGCTGCAAATACTTGCAAAGTCAGCGGTATTTGGCCAGTTGATTGTCTTATCTTCAATGAAGCAATATTTTCTACTGCTAATGTGTTGAAATCAAGCTTTCCTTTAGAATCTACAGAAACTCTTACAACATTGAGAGTTTTAGATGACTTAATAGAAATGTAGCCTCTGCTCAAGCTGGTTCTTGTAAAAACACAATACCTTTTCGCAATTAAAATGCCACAGTAATTATTACTATTCATACAAAGCTGACTTAGAATCCAGAAGGAGACAAGCTCCGAAATAAAGCAAAAAAAAAATTAATTTTGCATTTGACACTCAGATCAATCAAGAGGGAGAAGAAGGGACAAATAAAAAAAGAAGAAAAAGGTAGACTATAAGATAACCAGCAACAGCGACGAAGAACCAAGCAATATGAGCCCGCTGGCTGACTCGTCTAGAGGAGAAGACCTTTAGAGAAAGATGTGAACGTCGCGGAACTACAGAAGTTAGATTGTTTATTGGTAGCATTGAAAAACGGAAAAAATAAAAAAGTTTATTATGTCACCCAAGTGGAAACTCCCAAAGAAGGTTCATCCGATTGTTCGGTCATTTACTTAAAGAAGTCTTTAAAACATAGGCGTGGATTTGTCTTTTCTGCGACAATGCAACCTTACTTTGTCGCTGATGAAGACATTGAAAAGTGCTGAAGCCACTCACATCTTATGGTACCACGCGACAGAACTCAATAGTCACATTTGAACTTAAATTTGACAATTTGGACATACGTTAACTTGATTCGTTTTCTTGCATTTTATTTTTGTAGTTTTTTTAAGAATAAAAATTTGTTTCCACACTTAGTACATTACTACACAATCAAGAACTATATTTTCCAGGCATATCGAAGCAGTACTAGCTGCTATTGTTTACTATCAGTTGTGGTCCAATTTAGGAGACCAAATGGTCTAATTTATCGGACTAGTCTTGGAAATTAGACCGTTTGCAGAGTTTAGAGGAAACGCGTGTGGTAAATTCCAACATACCATGGAAGACATGAATTTTTTATGGAACTTGCTCAAGATGATAAGGTATAAAACTGATACAATAAGCAACTTGAAATACCATTACATACTCCAGGCAAAAATTAAAAGTGCAAAATGGTTCGCTTTACTCCTCCCTCCTCTAATTGAATATATTAATCGAAAACTACGGTAGATTGTTATTGTTCAATTAAATTAAAAAAAATTATTATTTCCCAATTTCTAAGCGTTTTAAAATACTGAAGTGCAACAGGCTTGATATTTAGCCGGCTGTAGAGAGGAGAGGCAATGTAATGTTTAATGTTTAAGGTGAAAAAATATTTTTCAGTTTATTAATTTGAAATTAATACTGTTTCAATATTTTAATAGTAATATTTATTGTTTTTATCTGTTTAAATAATCCAATAGTGAAAAAGAAAAACCGCAACTTCAAAACGAATAAGTACAATATGCAAGAATTTTTTTGAAAATGAAAAGCAGAATGGTTTAAAAGCAATAACATTAAATAAAGTGACTAAACGTACTGCCGAATGCTTGGGAATAAGCAAAAGCAGTGTCGGGATTAAAACCCAGATGTGGTAGAAAAAAATTTAAATTGACGATAATCAGAAGACATATCTTACAGTTCTGTGTTTCTTATCTATTGTAGAATTACATCAAAAATTAAAGGACGACCTTCTTGATTTTGCTCAGGTTTGTACTTCTACTTTAAAACACTGGGTGAAGGCAATAAATTTTGCCTATCAAAAATTAGAAAATCAACCTATTTTCATGGACGAAAATAGAAAAAATATCGAGAAGAGGGACGAAAAGTACTTTATACCGATCAGACATTGTGCCAACCATTCCAAAAAAATTTGTTAGGCGGAAACAGTTATATAGAAGAACTGTTCAAGAAGTTAATGAGACTTTCAGGTTTACGCCAACGAGTCATCATATTATACATTGGTAACGAAGATTGACTTTTGGAAGGGTGTATCACTAAGCATCTTATCATACTATGTTAGATCCTGAATTCATCAATCCTACGACTTCATGGAGAAAAGCTGACATTATTCGGTGGGTTCAAAATAGACAAATATTATTACCTGAAGGCGTTATTTAATTCATTAACGAGACTTGTACTGTGGGAGCTATTCCGACAACATAATTTCAAAAAAAGATACTTGTTTCAAAAGATTGGGAAAAATTTGACAGGAGATAATGTGAAATATCTATATAGTTTGCAGTGGCACACTGAGAATTTAATTGTATAGAACTGATATGGACTTATGTGAAAAATATGATAGCAAAATTAAATTCTACTTTCAAAATAAAAGACCTTTTGGATCTTTGCAAATCAATAATGGAAAATGTTTTTCAAAGAAAGAAAATTTATTAGATATTGCGGTAGCATCTTTATTTATCAATTTACAAGCTGATGATAGCGATGGCGTGCCTTGGCATGTGTGTATGCCGCTCTATAGTGATGCTAAAACTTATTTTACGACTGCACAATGTCGCCAAATTGTTCGCCGCCTACGTTAATTTCTACGTGCACGTAAGCTATGCATCTCTGTTTAAAAGATATATTATTTAAAGGTTATTGTTTAAAAATGACTTACATAAAATGTTTTTGTGGAAACGTGTTTTATTTGAACTATTAAAGTTTTTAACGAAGAAATTCTTCAAATTGAGCAAGTATATACAAAGGTAATATCAATTTATAGAAATCCATTTCTAACAGAAATTGAACAAAGTTCAATTTTGCTAAAAAGAATAAACTCTTGTTTATGTACTACATAAATTTTATGTAATTTCAAAAGAAAATACAATCTTAAGTTGCAACCGTTTATAATGAATGCTGAAACCTATACCTTCTTGAACATTTTTGTAAATATAATTAAAACGGCGTTAATTCGAAGTATAAAAGTTTATTTTTTCCATTAATTCTTTTCAATAACTCTAAATGGGTTTCATTACATTATTTTATTTTTAAAAAAATCTCAAAACCTCATTATTTTTAGTTTTTTTTTAAATTTTAATAAACGCTACATGTTTCGACTTAAGGTCATCTTCAGGCGTATACTATAACATTAAAAATATAAAATCTAATTTTATTTTAAAACATAAACTTATTTTGTATTTTTCAAATTTGAAATGGTCAAACTTCAAATATTTAATATGATTAATAAATGTTGAAAATTTTATTTATTTTTATAACTTTTTGATTTTGTTGTAATTTATCTTATTTTTCAGATTATTATAATTATTATTTTTTAAAGTTTAATATTCAATATTTGAAGTTTGATTTTTCAATTCTAATGTAGTAAGTCGAAACATGTAGCATCTATTAAAATAAATAAAAATTAAAAAGAATGGGAAGGTTTTGAGATTTAAAAAAAAATAAAACAAAGGGAGGCCTTGAAATTATCAAAATTTCTCAAAAATAGAAAAACTAAAATTTATGACGGTTCAGAACAATAAATGTATTAAATTTTGATTTTTCACAATTATTTCTAAATTAAAAAACGAGGTCGCTATCGAGAAATAATTTTGTTTGTACAAAAACTAAGTTTGCGAAAGTTTTGAGAAAATTGACGCAAATTCTATTTAAATGTCTGGTATAAGTAAATTATCTAATTCAAAGCAGGTTTTCTTGGGTTTGTTAGTTTTATTATTGCAAATGACGTCATTGTAACTAAAGAAAAATCGATAAAAGTACTATCTTTAAAAAACAACAATTATTTTTATCAGAATTTTCAAATTGAAAACAAAAAAAGATATTCCTCATGTGTTTTAAATTGAAAAAGCTGAAAAGCTTGCTTATACGAGATGAATAGTAGAAAGTATCTCTAACAATAGCGTACTATCGTAACGTTATTATGATTTATATGCGACAAGTACTCTTTATTCAATTCAATATGATTACTTTTGCGTATATGGAGAACCGTTTACCGCAACAATAACAAGACTACAAAAACCGATTTGAAAGTAACATTTAAATAATCAATAACGTTGAGTTATAACACAAACTAATAATTTCGATTCTTGAACGTAACTACGTTGTAAAAATTCTAAACTAAAAAAATATACGGTTTTTATTGATCTGTTATCGCACTAATTTATATTGTAGAAGTACCGCCAGCGTCGCTTGGATTTTTCTAATCGGTTGTAACTGTGCCAGTTGAAGAATGATGAACGGTACTCCAATATTTTAACTGTAACGCATTTTTTGAAATAATAGGTCTAATCACACCATAATTTATTGTATTTTTAATTGTAATCACCGATAACAACAATCAAAAGGATTGTACTATAAACATTTAAAGGAAGAATAACGGTTACTTATGTTAGTGCCAAGTCACTTATTTTTGCCAGTGCCGAATCTACCATAGCAATTAAATTGAATCTTTTTTTGTAGCTTTTGTGTGGTCTAAACGATACTGACGTTAACCGTATGCCCATTTTCGCTATTATTCTATATATACCTTTTTGTTACTGTATTTAACCACAAAAGAATCACACGAGAATATTGTTTAATTGTATAGCAGTTTTAACCTCTTTATGTTGTTTTTTTAATAAGTTTGAAGTTTTAAACAATGCAATAATTAAACCATCGTTTTAATTGGTGTAATCTTAAACATTGATAGCAACAGTCCAAATTCGTTTTTTAAAAATGATTTTAAGTTTAAGCCTAATTTGTGAAGTTAGGAAAACGGTCATATTTCTGATGAGAGAATAGTACCCAGATATGTTTTGCAAATTTTAAGCATTAACAGTGTTTGTTATAGTTGCATGAGTTATTGTTCCGCACTTTTATATACAATAAGTTTTTATGTTAGAAACGTTGGGAATACAATTTTTAGAGGAATTCGGCGTGAGAATTATTAGAAGCTTTAATGTAAAAGATATTAATCTTGTTTGGGCTTAGTCTGTTATCGTTGTTCATTAGTTTCTTTTATTAAAAAATGCAGTTGAACTAAAGGTTATCGGAGAAAATTATATAAAAGTGTGCACAATTAACGATGTCCAGACGAGCCTTAAGGGGGATACTTTCACTGGTATAGTCGATTAAGCACTTGTACATGCCAACAACAAATAATATTAAATTCCACCGCCAAACATACGTAACTAACTGTTGAGGAAATTAGTTCCACGTAATGCTCCTAATCAGATAAATTGTATTTATGCATAGAAAAATAAAGAAAAGGACATAACTGCTGATATGTGCTTTGTGGTGTTTCATGCTTATTTGTTTTGTTGTAACCGTTACAAATACGTGCTTATAATTACAACGGTTTTTTAAATGTCTTTTTTTCAGAAGCCAACAGGAAATTACTTCTCATCTCAGTGTTGGACAAAATTAGAGAGCACGCTCCGCTTGTGGTTACCAAGGTGTGATCGAGGGTTCCCATCTTGAAAAAGGCAAACATAAGACGAGTCACTTTCTATTAATAAGAAATTAATAATTTATAAATCGAAATTAGAGACGATCTAGGTTAATTGCATCCACTCACTCTTAATCTGTAATAAAACTCGCTTCCATATTTTTAGTTATGCAACAGTTATTTAAAAGGAAAAAACGCTTACGCTTATCATAACTGTACTAGTAGTTTAAAGACGTGGAAAGCGCTTTTTCTAAATTCAAGTAGTGTAACGTCCCTTTGTAATTTCCTTGTCAGAGTAATAGCCTTGCACCCACATAAGGTTAGAAGAATCTTCAGAAGTTGTAGGCGAAGAGATGAGGGCAAAGACAGAGCGTACAACGCCCTCGTATTGCAATTTCTGTACTCATATGGTGATGTTTACGTGATGTATGTATGCAATTATATGCTTTTCTTGATATACACAAAGTAAGGAAATGTCATTTTCTAGTTAATTTAATAATTTGTAAAATTATTCTACGCTTGAGTAATGAGATGGAATGTGACCTTTTGGTTCAAACTGAACTGCAACTGTAACGCTATCGGGTTATGTTGTCTAATCTATCATTCAAATCACGACGCTTTGTGTGTACTTAACAAACGCATTGTTTACGTTGTTTTCTCTAAAAAAAAAACTTATCGGTTCTGATGCAGATGGTTAAAAAAGTGAATGCACCCGGAAGTCTATATAAGATAATTACAGGTAGTGCCAAGACATAGTTTAAGATCATGATAGCCAACTGTTAATAAAACTGGTTGCGTAGAAAAAAAATAATTCATTGATGATATCTCCTTTTAAGTAAACGACGTAAAAATATTACTTTTATCGAGTTTCTCATAAGTTAATTTGCGAAATGTTAGTATGTATATGTAAATTTTTCGTTGGTACATAAACACCGACGGCACTGAATGCTAATAGGATGAATGTTAATAGTCCTTCAAAACATAACTGTTTAGAAATATTGCTAAAAATAATCACGAGTAGTTAAAAAATGATTCTTTTTACTTTGTTTTTGCCGGCAAATTTGGGTGAAGGTAAAAAAATACTATTTAGTTGAACTAAAACGAAATGATAGGTCAGCTACCTTTACGCTCCAAGAATTATTCTAAACGAGAAAAAACTGTCTTTAAACGTTTTTTCCGAATATATTTACATAATCTTTGCAAACTCCAAGCAGATGTATGTATATAAGAACACAATTTCTCATTTGTTTTGTACTAATACAGAGTTCGTGCAAATAGAAGAAAGAAGTGTGTAGGACCCAGCAACAATTTTTACGAATATTTTTTGATGTTGATAATAGAAAGAATGCGGTTATGCTCGAACGATTTAAGAAGTAAAAACTGAAGGCATTTTAATCCCTAGTTGTAAATTGCTTTATAATTTATTGTAGTTTAAGCCACGACGTTGCCACGTTTAGAACAGCGTCTAATTCAAAACGGTACTTTGTGTTAATTAAAATACAATTCTTATCTGATTGGCACATATATTACGATTTCGGTTCTGCGAACTATTATCTAACTGTCTAAATTATAATTGAATGAAAGTTCAAATTCGAAATGGGAAAACGAAAAGCCGTTCTACTCCAACTATTGTTTCAAAAAAAAATTTTAACGGTTTGTCAGTTGGCGTTAAATATGTAACGCGGAGTGTATTTAAATGTAAGCACACCCGCTGTTTCCTTATAAAGAGAAAAGTAAACAATAGAATGATAGAAATTTATGTTCTAAAACAGTAATATTTTCCACATTTTAACGTCCGATATCGAAATCATTCATGATAAAATCAATTCAATTACGTATTCGATTCTTAAGCCGTTTATACCATTCAATTGTCAACCGGTACTCTCCGATACATAATTTTATCAAATTATTTCTTTAGATTAATTAACTATCCTTGCTACGTTGCTTGTTTTAAACAAGTTGAAGACATTGACAGGAGTAATTAGAAAAGGCGGGTGCAATTAGTGACTACAACATTACGATCTTTTAATGAGCGTTATAGTGTTACCAAATAGTTAACGAAGAATGGAATATTAATTATCGTACTGATTTTTAGATGATAACCAAAATCTATAATAAATGCTAACTACAGAGAGTTCAATTAGATTTTACATTATTATAAGAATTATTAACAATTAAACACTTTCATGTAGTTAATGGAAAAGTTACCACCAAAGGCAGTGGTCTGCACGTAAACAATTTTATTTTTCACTTCGTTATAATTTACTCATAATTCCTAGAATACGAGATACATAAACATATACATAACGCCCTCTCACTATTACGTATTGAAAAATGATATTTCTTTTCATATTTTTGTTTAGATTTAGATGGTAACATGTTTTTTATTCGTTTTTGTGCATGTTTTTTGCAAAATATTTGAGCAATTCTTGCACATTCAGTGTAATTGTAAAATCAATTTGACAAGTAAAACTGTTTATTGTTTTAAACTACTAATTATACTTGTAATACTAACTAAAATAATTGTGCATTTTGAGCAATATACATACATCAATCAGGCTGTATCAGGTTTCTCTCCGGGTGTAATCATCGTAATACCGCCCTTGATGCATGAATAGTGTTATATATTGAAAATGTGATTTGTAATAGCTTTTGTTTTCTTTCATCTTTTTAAGTGACGTCTCATTAAATTTGGCAAATTTTCAAGTAATATACCATTTGCTTGTTTAACGATAATTAATTTTGTAACAGCATAAAGTAGACATTCCGCCAATAATTCTGAAAGTGCAAGTCAAACAAGAAAGAAAAAAGAAAGCTACATATTAAATCTGTTTTTAGAAGAAGACATAACCTCATTAATTATGAAGCATTTAACCAGACGATGAAAATGTTACCGGTGACGCTATTGGAAACCCGTTATATTATTGTCACGGGTGAAACATATATTACAATGCCACAACGATGACTGGTAAATCAATTTAACGCTCCATTTGACAATCGAATTTTGGTTTATCGAATTTACAAAGAAAAACTAAATTTGTAACGTCTATGAAATTTGAGGCAATCACGTAATAAAAGAAGTTTTAGTGAGGTTCTGCCACGAAAACGAAAAATTAAGTATGTTTTCAGCAAGATGATGCACCACCTCATGTTATTAGAATTGTTTTAAAATTCTTAGGTTTTCGTTTAAATCAATAAGTATTTTATTAAAAAAACAAACTGATATAACATAAAGTAGCAAAAAGCGAGTGCTCTTTTAGTTTATTTAAACAGTTTTTAAAATTTTAAAAAAAAACGCAAACAAGTAGTGATTTTTGTATGTGTAAAATATAAAGTTGGTAATAATACTGTCAGATTGACTTTAAACTGTAACTGCAGCCCACTGGGTGGAAGTAGTAGTCTTTAGGTGCTGTTGCCGATCTCAAGCACGGATCAGAGAGGAGGGCCATCTTTAAATCAGGCTAGCAACCGAACAAGCCGCGGAACACGGACAGCTAAAAACGATGATGACCCACGCAAGAAAAATGAATGTGAAATAGAAAAAGAAGAATTTTGTAAGAACTTGGACAACAAAGGACCGAAAAGTAATAAACGATCTAAAAACAAACAAAATCGACATATGTGAAATTAGCGAAACGAAGAAGAAAGGGAGGGGAAAAGTAGAAATTGATAACCACATTCTTATATATAGCAGAGTTCCTAGGGAAAAATGGGGACATTCTGGAGTGGGCATAGTAATACATAAAAAATTCAAAAAACTTATAGAAGAAGAGAGTGCAACATTGGGTTATAGACTATATAATAACAAACAGAGCAGTTCACCCTAAGACAATACTGGAAGTGAGAACTTTAAATGGGACCAATGTATGAAACGATCATAAACTGGTGCTCAGTAAACTCCGATTACAAATACCCAATCATACAAAAGAATGAAGAATCTTAAATAACAATATCTTCAACGCAGCTGATGAAGCCATAGAAAAAAGTTACTGTTAACAAGACAAATAAAACGCCATGGTTTTCCCCAGAAATAAGAGAAATATGCGAAAGAAAAGAAAAGGCGTACGTACAATACCTACGCAACAAAACTAGAACAAATACACAAGAGAACGTAATACAGCGAATACAAAAGGAAGAATATTAGAAAATATTTATTAAGGGAATGGAGAGGGATATGTATGGAAGCCAAAAGAAAATATAAGGAAATGTTAAGAAAACAAAAACAGGAGGTAAAGGTACAATCTATCAAAATTATAATAGAACAATGGAAACCGTACTTTAAAAGTCTATATAAAGGAATGGAAAGTAATGAGTTACAAAGGAAGAAGAGGACGAAGCAACAATAGAAATAAAAGACGACGAGGTTACAAAACATTTTGGAAATCGAAAGAGTTCCGCACCGGACGGCATAACCAATGAAATGCTGAAATATAGACACCGGAAAACTACCGCGGAATAATACTCCTAAATAGCATCTTGAAATAATTCGCTAAACTCATTTTAGAACTAATGGCAAATATATCGAGAAGAAGAAAAAAAAAATAGAACCACAATATCTATATTAAACAAATCACTGAAACATTGTTGGAATTTAACAAACTAACTTAAATGTGTTTTGTGTACACGAAGAAAGCATTTGATAGAATACACATCACAGACATTATGCCGATAATAAAAGAAAATCATGTAAATCAAAGAATAATATAAACAGTATATAAAATGAACAAAAATTGGATACGGAGACTCACGGAGCCCATTTCTCTTCAATGTGATCATGGGTAAGAGTATATATAGAACACCTCTACCAAAAGAAGCAGGATATTAAATGGGAACCAAAAAATCAAACGACTAAACATGATAATCAATACGTAAAAGACACAATGCATCGTAACAGTCAAAGAACCACAAAGGTGTAAGCTAGTAATTGATCGGAAAAGTATAGAGCAGATTACGAAGAAATAACAAGTAACGGCAACACACAGTAAAAAAGTTAACGATGAAAGGCTTCCATATATTAGGATGAATGAAAGAACAAGCATCTTAAAAACGAAAACAAAGTAAGAATATATAAGAGCACAAATATAAGACCAATCTTGACATACGCGGTCGAAACCAGAGCGGACACCTCAAAGACAATGCAAATGATAAGAACTAAACCTTTTAATGCAAGAAAGCTGGCAGTTCTTATAACAGTATAAGCACGGAACGCTTGCTAGGAGAACTCCAACCGATGTCAATTGGAGTCCCGCAAGGATTGGTCCTGGGCCCAACACTTTGGGATGTCATGAACGATGGTGTTCTGAGAATAAAGATTTGCTTTCACTGATTACCTCGCATTTCTAGCCTGTGCGAGCAACGAAAGCAAAGAAGAAAAAATGTCAATTCTAGAAAGAATAAGCGAATGGATGGAACGGGCACACATTAGCTTAGCGCCAAAAAAGACTGAAGCTACTCTTCTCACCGGCAAGAAAAGGATAAACTCCGACATAATAAAAATTAAAATAAATAATACGGTAGTGTTACCCTCAGCGATTTAATTTAAAGTACAAAATTCTGAAATTTGGAATGCACATAGAATTTGTTAGCAATAGACCTCTGACATGCATAAATAATTTGTCAAGAATTATGCTCAATACATACGAAGCAGGAGAGGCAAAAAGACAACTCTATGTCAATGTAATCGACTCAATATTGTTTTATGGAGCATTTATCTAGAGTGACTCTTTTTAAACAAACAACAGCTTTCAGCCATTAGAATCTGCTCAGCATATCGAATGATAAGTACAGAGACAGTTGGAATGCTTGCAAGAAGAACCCTCATTGACATATTGGCAGAGGAAAGAGCCTTCCTCAAAACAGAACCAAACGCAAACAGAAGATATGCCACGGAAATGAGCCTAAAGAAATGGCAAGAAATATGGGCACAATATAAAAGTCCGGATGATTGGATAAAACGCCTATTCTCTGATATCAAAGACTGGTATCTCAGAGAACATTGTGACATGAATTTCTACCTGACCCAAATACTTAGCGGACATGGGTGTTTTAATAGCTACTTGCATCGGTTTGGTTTATCTCCTACAGAGAGGTGCGTATTCTGCCGTGAGAAGGAAGATACTCCGGAACATTTATTATTTGTATGTAAATACTTAGTTGTTACGTGCATAAATTTCGTAATGTAATACCCTGTATATTCATTACTATAAAGTTAGATTTCTACTTTCGACACCCTCTTAACGAGTTTCGTTTTACTTTATTTCCTGTCAAGACGTCAAACCGTCAACTACTTAAATTCGTGCTTGTGATGGTTAAATTTTAATTTTCTAACATTATCTGCATGTGTAGAAACTAGAATATAAATCGAAAACGCATTTCTATTAGTTTATTCATCACAGGGTAAGCATTTTCTATTAGTTTTTAAAATTCTTTAGTAATTTTCTTGTTAATTTGTTAGCACGATTCGCCACATGTTGCGGTGTATTGTCCATCGATGAGGAGTTAATATCTACCAAATACGTTCATAGAAAGATTATAATATATATAACCGGTTTTTATGCAATTTCTTTTAGTATTAATTAAGAATTTTGTAGATTTTTGCTTTCGTGATTCATTGTGTTGACACGATTTGCTATTCATAAAAATTTCAAATCGACTCAACGAGGAAAACGTTTTCTTAAGGCAAGTATTGCATAGTGGGTAAGTCTTATTCAATTACTTTTGCGTTGTCAGAAACGTATCTCACTAAATTTTGCTTGTTCTAACTTACGCAATTACAATATCTGTTTATTTGTGTAAACTTATGTATTGTGTGTTGCCGATACTTCCGGCATTTATTGATCGAATAATTTACGACAAAATTTCTTGTGCTCGTTGTTAATAATCTACGATATTGAATTAAAGTTGTTATAATATTGTATCTTTCATTTTTGTTTGGTCCGTTTAGGATTACGAACCTGATTTTGTTACAAGCTTGGACCTTCTGTCTTGATCGAAACAGAAGTTTTACTTAGTAAGATCTGGTGCCCTTTAAATTCTGTTGTTTTGAACCTCCCCTATCTCCGACTAGTGTGAGTTGGCCATGCAAGGTTCGTAAGACCTATAAGCTTGTAGCATAGTCAATTCGCAAAGAGCAATAGTAGAGTATTCTTCAGAAACATTCGTTAAAGACATGCTGAGAGACATGGCAGGAAACAGCAGGAAACATGCTAGAAATTCTAAAGGTGAAAATAAGTGGAAGACGTACAAAAAACAGCAGCGAGGATAAAAAAAATAAAGACCATACCTGAACGGCGAATCACGGTTCTGTCGTTCAGGGGCCGAAGCCGGGGTTTTTAGCTCGGTAGGTGTACTTAAGAGAGTGCATATCTGGCACATTTGATTAACAACACCACAATCAGATTTTTTTTTGAAGATTTTGCCTTCAGTTAAAAAATATGATAAAAACAGTAAATTCATTCAATTCATGGTAAAACATTACACGATAATATAGGAAGTGAAGACAGGAGAGCAATGAGTAATGGACAGGATGTAGTAAAAATAGTACGACAAAGAAGAAAACAATGAAAGAAACACGTAGACTGGTTGGAAAATAACAGACCAAAAGTGTAAAATAAACAAACCAGTGGGGAAAAGAACACAGGAAAGACCATCAAAATGATGGCATGAATGTTGGACGTCAACATCAGAAGAGGCTTAAGATGGAGGAAAAAAAGGCAACTGTCCTCCTATATGGGAACCCATATGTGAAAGAAGAAGAAGATTGACTTTACTTAATGTTAAAATCACCAGAATAATGATACAAATGTCAAGTAGGCAGATGTTAAGTTGATTTTAAAGTATTTTTGAAAAAAAATTGAAGAAAATTATAACATTTCGGATAAGGTTCTTGGTATATCTAAAAAATCTATAATAAAGAGTATAGACTATTTTGTGAATGGAAAGATAATGCAGGTAATGAAGTCAATGAAGAAGTAATGTATTTCTTTGGTCAAAATTCTCAAAGGTTAAAGCAATGTTAATGATCCATGAAAACGTAGATATTTTAAGACACCTAAAATTCCGTGCGTTTCTGAATAAACAGACGAAATGAGTAAGTTTATTAGAGAAGCGCCGGATCAGTCGTATCTTTTGGCAAAGGTAATAACACAATTCTGCAAAAATTAAAAAAATAATTGGGATACTTGGTGGATGTTGCCGTCAAGAGTTGCATGCCATGTCTCTTGATGATATTGAGGATACTAACTCGCAGTTGGAAGTTACGATTCCTAAATTAAAAGCAAATCAAAGAAAATGTTCTGGAACTGTTTCAGATATGTTGACATGCGATCAAAAAGCTTAGATTATAATAAGTTTTTCATAAGATTCATACCATCGGAGGAATTCCGAAATAAATATATTTAAAGGTTTAGCAAATCCTGAGATGTATACCGGGCATGGTTTTGTCGGACATAGGCTACGTTACTAGCAAATGCATTTCGGTATTGAAAAGACACTGGGTTGGAAGACTTTTTTAGTAGATGTGGAGGATTCCATTGAAGGAAGAAATAAGATAGCTCGTACAATACGAGGCGACGAAACATATATGGAAGTATTATCAGAAAAATCAAAAAAGGTTGTTTCCACGACTTCTTTAGTTTATGACGATCTTCCTTCGAATTTTATTAGCGTGAACACATGTTGCAGTATTAATGTTACTATAAATGCATAGATTTATCAAATTAAAACTTTTACCAGACTGAAATAATTAACGTAAACATGCCAATTATGATACAGCAGACAAACAAATTAGTAAAAAAATTTGAAACATTTTTTTATTTAAATTCTATTAACATTTAAAAGAAATTTTGAAACTAATAAAGGTTAAATTTGTAGATATTACACAAACAAATTAAAAAATAAAATTATTCGAACTTGAAGAACTTGATACGAACCAAAAGCAAAACGATTTCTTTCTTTTTTGTTAGATTAATTAATATTTTGTGAAGTTCTATTTTTGGGAACTATTTCAGAACGAAGTTTAAAAAAAAACTATATTAATGAAAGGTTCTTCTTCGCGGTCATTATTCTTGTCGTTTTTAAATAGAAATTTTTTCTTGGCCTTGCCTAACACTACCTTGATATTGCCTTAATTATATATTCGGTAATATTTTTGACACACCCACATCAAGTTTGTTATTACAAGATTTTTTTACTTGCGTGTTAAGTTGCAGCACGCAGAGCGAAAAAATAGTTTTGCTTTTACGGGTCTTATTAATAGTTTAGTAATTGGATTCTTACACTTTCTCGCGAACTCAACAATGCTATTTGTTGATGTTAATTTTTTAATCGGTGATATTTATCAAAAAAATGGGTAGGCGATTAATATTAGAAACGACCTTTGCATTTGGAAATTATTTATAGTGAAGACAAATTAGAACAAACAGTTGAAGGTTTATTTCAGTGAGTAAAAATAGATTACCTATTGAATTGCACACTTAAATCAAATTTGTAAATTTTAAAATATATAGTAAAACGACTTGACGTCTAAATTAGAAATAAGTAAATGAAAAATGTGTAGAAAATTATAGTAGTAAAATTTATTGTATATTTTTTAATTGTAAAAAGTTTCATAATATAACAACACGTTTACGATGAGTCGTTTAAAGCTTCAAGACAATTTTTTACCTAAATTAGTTCCTGAATTCCTGCTTTATATATATCTTAGTTTTTTCACGTTTAGTACTTTTTATCTCGTTTTCTTATATTGCAAATTAATTTCGTTTAGTATTAATGTAAAGTTATTATGATAATTTTATGGCAGTACATAAACGTTTATTGTTTACTGGGTTCTTAGATGCATCTACTGTAAATAAATTGGATATACGTCTATGTAAAAGTTTATATACATCCTCAAGCAAATTATTATATTGTAAAGTTGCTTTAATTGCTGTAAGTTACGTTTATTTTACACAGGAAGCGTTTTATAAAAATGTTCAAGTTAATTGGTGTTGATATGGTAATTGCAAAATCGCACAGAAGAATCATAAAATCTTAAGGTAAAAATTTAGGAGCGACTAAATTAAGTAATATAAATTCACGATAGAGACTCAAATCAAAAATTCTGCTGAGATTTTAGTGGGAATTAGTAGAAGCAGTTATACAAGGAATTATTACCATAATCGAGTTTTATTGCCTTAAATAAAATATATTGTACTGATTTATCGTTATCTTAAAAATATTAAAAATAATGACGACAGTGGAAAGCAGTAAAAACAGCAAGAAAACTTGTATTTTATCTCAAAACCTAATTTTGAAGAAGTATTTACAACTGTTAGAAATTTTCAGTAGCGTCTATTATTTTCTTCAAAAAAACATAAATGCAAGAATTTTGTTTGTAGGTGGAACCGATTTACACAACTAAATAAATCTGAAGACAGCTGTTTTTTAATTATATTTAAAACAAAACAAAAACTCGTTTTTAGGTAGATCCTTCATAAAAAAATATTTTATAGACACAAGGTCATCTAACAGCTTAACTTAACTTTACCGTAACTATGTTCTAAAGGCAAACATAAAATTTTATTAGAAATACCAAAGTAATTAAACGACAATGTCGTCTACGCGTTACTTTACAACATATTGTTGCAACAACGTAAACAAATTACTCAATGTAAATGTTTCAACGATTTAGAAGAGCCTAAGAATGAGACATCTATGTAAATTTAAAACAATCAGCTTAAGGATAAGAATGTTAATAGACTGAAAGCGAATGTCAAAGAGGTAAATAAAAAAACATAAATATTTATTTAAAAAAGGTAAATACCAGTCATATCTATAATTAGAGACACTTGCAAACAAAAGTGTGACGTAATTAAATAATTCAAGCGTGAATGCAGTAAAATTTGTTCACAATTTAAAATAAATAAAATTGTCGTTCGAGTTTATTGCAAGCCTTCATAAAATCATAAATTAGAGTTATAACCGTTCAAAAGTTGCACAATTAAGCACATTGTAGTATACTACCCGCCCAGGTACGAATAAAAACTAAAAAAATATGGCAATGCAATTGTGATTGTTCGAAAAACAAGTCAAGGATAATATTTTTTTAGCACAATTTAAATATGGTAACTGTAACTGGTAGATACAACGTGGAGATTTCAACGATACGTGTAGCAACAAACGTACTTGATTGTCACTATTAATAGGTCGATTATTTATTATATTAACAGCCATAAATTCTTTCTTAAAGTTTAATTGTGACTCATAACATTTTTCAGGTATTTAACTTAGTGAAAACTTTAAATGGAACAACCAGTTATGATGATGTACTATTTATACACATCCTTGAACCTAGTGAAGTTTACCTTATAAATCCGGTACTTTTACCATACAACAATCGTATGTTTTCTCCAATCACGCATTGTTTTATAAAAGCCCGAAGCGCATAACGATCTGCAAGACGAATGCATTTAACATAATCTTGCTCAAATAGCTTTTCGCTTACGTTCGCTTTTACTGTGTATTCTTCCAAGACTGGTAGGTATATACAACTGCTACTGAAGTAATTATTTTAATTATAGTTTACGGATGTCGCTTTGATCCATACGGTACGTACATGTATGGAGGTAAAAGTGCTACTACGAAACGTCAACGACTCGAAGATACAATGAAACATCAAAGCGGAAGTACGTGAGACGACGTCAACACCGGATGCACAAAAAAATCTAAAACAATATAAAGAAGAAAAAAAAGAAAAGCAGAATTTTAGGGTTTAATAACTAATCCGTTAGATACTTATGTAACTCTCACGGAACAACAGTTACAAAAAGAAACGAGAAAAATAGAAAAATAAGAGTGCGGGAATTTATATAAAGTAATTCAAACCGTGCATAACGGATGAATATTTTTATTAAATGTTATACACTAAAACCAAACAGTACTTGTAAACTGGATCTTAAGAATTTTGACGTTAGCGGCTTTTTTGTGACGAAATCAAAATCCGATTTCTTCAATCTTGAAATTTGGCAAAATAACTTTAATATGACCGGTTAATGACGCTACGAAGAGATAACTTCTTTAAAATATAGTTGTTGAGTACTATGTCAACAACCTCGATAGTTGAATCACCGAGAGGTATCGTCAAACTAATTTAAGAAGAAAAAACTTTTACATTAGGCGGTTAATTCAATAAAGCCGTAATTAATTCTATATAAAGATGACATATTTTCCTTTCTTTACGTTTGCTTTGTTGTGGTTCTTAAAGAAGTAACGGTGTGTAATCGATCGATTTTATTGATTCTATTGCTCTATATAACCGTAAATGCGTTTTTCCGAAGGTTACGTTAATAAAAAAAAAACAGATTTGGGCCAAATTTTAATTGACATTAACGGTATACTTATATGTAACGTAGACACGGCTTTATACTGCCATAACAATGGTATTGTGCAATAAACACCATTTAACTAGTCTTTGTAATGCACGGTTTTATTCATACAACATCTGCGATGCGCGATGTGGGTCGACGAAGTTTTGTAGAACCGAAAAAAACAGAATGCGCCGATGAATATAAAAGTGTTACTCATGAGGAAACGAGAGAAAACGCATGACGTAATAATGAACGTAAAAGAAATTGTCTAACATACTTTGTGTTAAAGCAAGTTACAGATACTGAATATGCGGAACAACGTCTAAAAACAAACTTTTCTTGGAGGAAAATTTAAAAAATTTTCAACTGAAACAATGGTCACAGAGTTAATTGCGCATCATTCAACAAAAACGAACAAATGTAATGATGAATTTTTAATTTAAAATGCTCGTCACTTAGTAAATAAAATTCAATAAGACAGAAACAAAAAATAACTACATTAGAAACGTGCTCAATTAATGAAATTCTTTCAGTTTTCAAGGTTTCTTTACAATGACATAATTTCTACATTAAAAAATTTACTTGAATGAAAGTTTAAAAGCCTTAGAACTATTTCCTTTATTACTATGTGCTCCAATGATAGTCTTCAATGTTTTAAAGCAAGTTTAAGGTCAAACGATAAAATTTGGTTCTTATTTTTGATGATCAAACATAACCTTTCGAGTAAAACGAACTAACACCGGTTCTCATTAAAAAAAAATGAGGTTAATACGTAAAACGTAAATATAAGTGTAAAACACATTATTTATGTAGTATGTAAGACGAGTAAAAATTAAATTAAGAAAACTGGCCGTTCGGTTTAAACTAAGTTCAAGGCATAAAATGGTAATGAGCTGAAAAATCTTAAATAAGCTTTTAATAGTCTTATCAGAATTTTAAAAAGGAAACTACTACTATTAAACGAACTGGATTCTTTATTCTTCCTGGTTAAAAATTTGGACAAAGAAGCAACTTCAACTTAGTCTCTTTCTGAAAATCTATGGATACTAAAGTCCGGTTTTGCAAGATGAGTTAAAGCGTTGGTTTAATTTTAAAATTTTGTCATACTATTGGTTAGCACAAAACCAATAAATATAACCGTATTTTCAAATTAAACCAAGTTTGGTTAAACCCTAAATATAAAAGCGGCTCTGAGTAGATCAAATAACCACAGATACTAATCGCAATGGCTATTTATGCACTAAGGGCGTTATTACGCGTATTACGCCCGGAAGGCAACGTATGTAGTTCGAGGGATGTATGTTGCTCGATGATCGTAATCATCCAGTAACGCCGGTAGTTCATAAAAGTTTTTATTTTTCACTATGTACAATATAAAAACTAAAAATGAGCAATTATTTCAGTTTCTATTTTACTAAGTCTACAAGTATATCTAGTATTTTGCAACAATAAATAATTTGACGTTTCATTTATTTGTCAGAATTAATTTTACAATAATAATAAATGTGTAAGAATTATACCTAAATTCCCAAGTATATTGAAAAAAATTCACAAAAAGAAATAGAAAATCTATTATAATCTAAATCTAAACAAAACATGAAATAAAATACATATCACTATTCTTGAGGGCGTAATCAGAGGGCGTTATGAATTCATAACGCATTTTCATAACGCCTTGGTTATGTTTACGTATCTCGTATCTTAGGCATTATGAGTAAATTATTACTCCCTTTGGCCCGAGGGATGTATGTTACTCGATGGCAGTAATCATCTATTAACGCCATTTGGATACAAGATTTTATTTTTCACTTTATATAAAATAAAAACTAAAAATAAACAATTACTTTAGTTTCTATTACGAGTATATCTAGTAATTTAGAATAATAAATAGTTTGTCGTTAATTCATTTTACAATCGCATTAAATGTGCAAGAATTGCTCAAATATGTTGAAAAAAATGAACAAAAAGAAAAAGAAATTTTGTTCTATATAAATCTAAACAAAATTATGAAAAAAAATATCATTTTTGAGTTCGTAATGAGAGGGCGTTATAAGTCTATAACGCAATCTGATAACGCCTCTGTTCGTACGTATATGTTTACGTATCTCGTATCCTAGAGATTATGAGTAAACTCTAACAAAGTGAATAATAAATTAATTAAAAACAACAAATATTAATTACCCAGGTACTACTAAAAAATGAAATAAATCAAAATATATAATAATTGATTCAAGTATAAGAATTCTCAAAGTTTCACACGTCACATAAATTCACTGTAGCTGGTTAATAATGTTCGAAAACTTGATTATTTAAAAATTAAATATTTTACAATATTCATTGTTATAGTATAAGAAATTTAAACAACTTATTTATTTAGTTGCGGACTAACAATGAATGAGTAAATGACAATGATCAGATAAAGAAATTCTGTTTGCAGAAAAAATATCATTTATTTAGCAATTGTTAGGGTTTTAAAGGTCAACACGTAAACGAGCTAATCAATAAGCAAGTAAAGATTACAATAAATTGAATGATTATTAACAAAATTGTACTTGTAATTCTTCAATTAGTTAGCAGTTCCTGTCATTCGTGTTAAGATGCTAAACGAGAAGAGATTTATATCTGTAACTTTGAACCAGTTTACCAAAAACTACAATGATCTTGCCAATTTTGTGTGGTGCCTGTAAACGCGACTAAAAAGTTAAATTAGGCATCTGAAGATTAAAAAACACGTGAATAATAAAATTCGAAAAAAATAAAGTAAAACACAAGCTCTAATTACGACATTGCTGAGAACCAGTCTGATATCTTCAAAATTTACTGAAGGATTATATATAGCTTTTTTAGTGCTAACATACAGTTAGCAAAATGAAGTATTCTGTAAGTTTTTGGAAAAATACCTATATCAAACCGAATATTTTTGACAGTTTTGCAGAATCTTAGAGGAACTACAACATAAAGTGGCAAGGCATAAAATTTGGGAGTCTCTGGATGAGACTACCGACGTAGAACAAAAGTCGTAGGAAATAACGTTTTTTTGAATTCTAGGGGTTTTTTGAACAAAAAGGAAAATCGCATTTATTTAATTTGAAAGTGTTAAATAAAGTGGACCTGACGCCATTGCTGCTTTTTTGAATAACAGTTTGTGTATTTTGTGGCCAGAAGGTATTATATACGAAAATGTTTTACTAGCGTGTACTGATGCTGCGCCTTATATAACGTATTATCAAATCTTCAAGGAATTAGCGGCCAGCGTTTATGTAAAGTTTGAGTTATAACCATTAAAACCGCGCGATTTCTAAATAGATCGCTGTGCATAATCATTTTCAATCTTTTCTATGTAGTTTGAAAATGAGCCGAAAATCATTTAAAACTATGGACTAAGCTCTCGAATATTTGTTTGCGGGGGAAATCGAAAGCAACATAGCTTTACTTCCACCAAAAGTAGATGATCTCACTGATGAAGACAAAGATCCAGATGATGAAATCGGTTTTCCGGAGGTCCTGTAACTATAGAAATTTTGGATCAAGACGATCTTGACTCACAGGATAAAGATGATTTTGAAGAAGAACTGGAACAAACTAGGCCATCGACTTCCGTTCCACAATAAAGAAAAAAAAACGCAGAAACTAAAAACGAATTGACAGAAAAATGTACCAACTTAATATGCCTTTTTACAATGCAATGATGCATATTCAGCTGATGTAAAAAAAATTAAACAAGACATAAAAGGAAAAACACCTATGGAGTATTTTGAACAATTTTTCAATGGCCAGGTGTATGATCTGATAGTAACAAAAAGAATTAGAAGTGAAAAATAAACATACGTTTGCCAACTTCTAGTAATGAAATTGAAACTTTTATTGGATTTTGAATTTTTGTGGGATATCACATTTTGCCTAGTGAACGCGACTTTTGGTCGACAAGACTTAGGAATACTTCAATGTCCCGCATCACTGAACTAAATACTTCACGTTCAAGATAACTCACAAGCTCAGACTGATCGTCAAGACAAATCCTTTACTCCTTTACTCGATAGACGAAATGTTTGTTACAATGGACACCATAGCATAAAACAATTTGTACCTTCTAACCCAATTCGATTTGGGTATAAATTGTGGGCTATGTGTGGGAACGATGGTTCCTGCAACAAGTTTAATTTATATTGTCGCAAAGAAACAAACGAAAAGGAATCGTTAGGTCCTCTTGGATCACGTATGGTGAACAACATGTTGTCAGTTTTAGGAAATCTTACCTCACATCAAATATACTTCAACAATTTGTTCACAATCTTTCAATTATTGACGGATTTGATAAAAAGGGGATATCGGGCAACGAGAACTTTGCGAAACAACAGAACTGTAAACGTTCCACTGGTATCTGCAAAAGAAATTGGAAAACGTGATCGGGGCGTTTATGATTCTGTCTTTGGTAAAGAAAACAAAACACTTTTGGTGAGATAGAATGACAATAAATCCGCCATCACAGCTACAAACTTTGCTTTTATTGAACCAATGGCGTCTGTACGGAATAGAAGTGAAAAAAGCAAAGACACCAATTTTATAGTCAGCAGTAATCCACGACTACAACAAATCTAGGGGTGATCTTGATCACCACGACTGGATGTTGCAAAGACATCACATCCTTATACGAGGAAAAAAATGGTATTTGTGTCTTCTGACTAGAATGATTGACATGTCAATTGTGAATATTTGTCTATTGTATAACAAAATTGAGCAAATAAAATAATTTTACAGGGTTATTGCCGTTCTTTATCTAAAATTAGGACACGGAGCGAGAGTAGCAACAGGTAGACTTACTATCACCCCATCAACCTCAAGGATGCATGTGTCAACAACTGTAATATAGGTAGAATGGAAGAAGTCATATCACAACAAGAGAGCAGCAGAGGCGCTTCCAAGATTCATATTACAAAGGAAGACCACTGACCAAAATGTATGGTCACATTGTGTACTGCTTGTTCCCCCAGATTGTTGCTTACTCTTGTAAGCATTTTATACATTTAACACAATACTTATATTTCGTAATTAAAAGTGTATTTTTACAGATCAGTGTTTTATGAAAACAAATTATTGACCCAATGAAAAAAAAAGTAATCAAGTCAAGTAATATTAAGGAGTATCACTCTAAAATTGTTATTAAAAAATTTAAAAAAATTAATTTGGGCGTTAATGGGTTAAAGAAGAATTTCTGAATGCGTCAAATAGTCTCCAACTGTTAAAAAAGATTTCCGAAAGTATACAGCTCCCGCCTACACCGCTTAATACTCGATGAAGAAGTTTCATGGAAGCTGCAATTTGATCAAGGAAAATGTCTATAAATTGGACGGCGAAGAAGTACAGAGCATTAAAGAAACATAAATTATATTACAAAAGGAATTAGATAGCATTTGATATCATACTGCTTGATGTAATTATCCAAAGTAATCAAAATGTTCTAACTTTTTTAAAAGTATTTGTTAGTATTTAGTACTGCAGTACACGCCGATTATTGAAATCACCGATAATGGTATCAGTCGGATAAAGTTATCACTAAAAAACAGACCGCACACATGCTACTACATTTAAAAAAATCGTTTATAGTAATCATAATTACAATTTTGAGTTATATTATTAATTTTCTTCGCAGGTTAGTTTCTATACATGAACAATAACCTATTTTTAAAGAGTTTTTTTTCACAATACACTTGTAAAGTGAATAACAAATTTAATCATTTACCCTAAAAATACTTGTTTTGCTTTATTTTTGTAGTGGTATTTATTTATTCGAGTATTTTGACTGACCTACATAACATTACCTTATTTAAACATTGGTAAATACGTTATCTTTCAGTAACTTTGTATTCTCAGTGTACTTGGAATGAATCTCTTATGTAATTTTTGCAATGTTATTTATTTATGCCAGTATTTACCTCAAACATATGTAAATACGTTATCTTCGAGTTGCTTTCTATTTTCAGTATACTTGAAAGAAAGTGCAGTTCTTAGAATAACAACTTAATTTATCTATGTTTTATGTGATAACAGTATTTTGTATTTATTTTTATTTTTAGTGTCTTTGTCCTCAGAACAGTGAATTAAACCTAATAACATTTGTTTTTTATTTTTTTGTTAGCGGTATCTACAAACTAATTAATGCATCTGCCCGTATTCGGGTCAAAATTTTGATTTTTTAAATGTTTTATTAGAACTTTTATTTAGATATTTTTTGTTTGTATTGATTTCATCTCCTAAATTAACAATTTGTTAATCAGATATACACTGTACTGTAGTCCCAATGTGATTCTAATAAGCGGCGTGCACTGTATATCATTTATTCAGTAATGTATTATACAGGAATTAAATTTAAAATAAAATTAGAAAAGACATGCGTATAAAAAATGCATATTTAAGTGCATATTTTAATTGTTTTTAGTGCATAACTATTCAAAGCCTACTTGTAATGATGTTTAGTATTTTAATATGAAACTAATTTATAAATTCACTCAAATTTGCTTTAGAAACATGTGTTTTTTATATGACGCCAGTAAAGTAAATAAAAACTTTACGTAGTTAAAATTTATTCAAGAAAAAAACTGTTACACCAATTGTTCTAAAACCTGTTATACTTTGACATGCTCCACATTTCTAGATGTTTCTGTATTATCAAATTTTATAAGTATGGTACGCACGTGTAAGTCAAGTTAATGTAAAAAATACCAATTTATAAAAAATGAATTTAAAAATTGATAATTAATCGAAAAAAGCTACACGATTGTTGTCCTGACTTTATACATAAATTGCACATTTAAATTTTTTTTGTCATCTAATTTTGTCGAGTTCAATAGAACATTACACTAAATTGGGTGCTCTAAATTAGGAAGCAAAAATTTATGTTGTTCGCCCACATTTACCTGGTTAATCACAAATTATGTAAATCCGATTTGTTATGGTCAAAGAAAAAAGGCTAAAGCGAATTAAATGACCAATGGATTTTGTTGAAACAATTAATAGACAGTCGAAGATTGAAAATGTCAATCATTGTGGAAAAACCCATAAAACCCTTTACGTAATGACATAAAAATAATTATTTTACTTAAACCTTGATGTGCAAATGATGAATAAAATACCACCAAAGGTTACTGCAATACCAATTTAATATAAAAGGAGAAACCGAAAACTAACGAAGTGATAAAAAAGAAAGGTGCTCATTAACATTAACAGAAGAAATTAATAAGTTTTGGAAAAAAAAATTAATTTTGTTAAGTTAGAAACTTACTAAATATGTAAAAATTGTGTTTAATTACGTAATGACAATCCATTAAGATTCAAAAACAAACGTCGTCGCATTACATCACCAATCCTATTTTGTTACAAAGTCCACATAACGTATCTACTCAATTACTCAATGACATTGTAAAATATAAAATAATTTAATTTATTTTAGAATAATGTACGATGATCTAACGCAACCTCTCGTTTTTTTCTCGATTTTCAAAAATAACAAACACGTTATGTTATGTAATCAAGCGACAAAGTTGTTTAAAATTTAATTACGTCGTCATTGTTTAATGAAATTGTAAATTACAGTAATTTGTGATTGAAAAACAAAGTTATTTTACACTTTGAACAATTGCATTAAAGTAATTGGCATTCAGAAGTGCATTGTCTTAAAACTAAAAAAAAATGTCGATGAGAAAGCTCATACCGAACCTTTTGTATTATTACAGAGGTGATAATTTCATTAATGTTTTAAAAAACAATTTTTCTTTGTTTAACCTACTTTTTCTTCAACATTTGATTAATTTTCTAGCTTTGAGGATTAGTGAAGAACTTGCTCACAGTTAAAACAATTTTAGAAAAGCTTTTGTAGGCTGATGATAAAGCACTGGTATTACTCGTAAACATATGTTTAAATAGGTTGTGTGGGCGTTAATTTCTTACGTAATTAATATACAATTCTTCAAGTACACCTTGAATATGAAGCAATATTTAAATTGTAAGCTAAAAAATCGATTACCATATTTTTTATATTGTAACACGGTACTCCCATACATGGATACAGGGAAGGTATAATTTATAGAAGCTTGTAAATTGTATATTTACAAATAATACCAGATCTTTTTTAATGCAACTGCATCTTCATGAAATTATAAAAATTACAAATTGTATAATTATGAAACTACACCCGTAATAAATCGTTTAAAAACTCACAACTTAATGGCAAGGTTAGAAAATAAGAACCGTTCTCATGATTTCAGAACAGATATTAAAGCGGTATTTAAAAAAAAATATTAATTACATCTTAGAAGTAAAGCAATTGTAAATCTTGTTTTATAACGTAATCTTGACGTATTTAAAAAAAAATAGCAACTGGTTTTCAAGTTCAGGAAATTGTTGGCGTTCAGTTTTCTGTTCAAATTTGAATTTTTTTCTTGTGCAACGTAACGATTGGAAATACTTTCTCTTTAAAAAGTGCAAATTTGCATTCTAAAAAAAACGTATTGTTCGTTTTTTCCGCGGTGTTTTAAATAACACATATGGACAACGATTACGTTTGGACAAAGATCCAGACGTAGGTGGGACAACTTTCAATTAAATGCTTGTGTAGGTGACATGTGAAACGTTAAGGTCAAAGATCAAAAAATTTCCAAATTGGCGACTAGTTTCTTGTTTGGTATGTTTTTTGAATCAAAAAAGTCAATTTTTAATTCCACAATTTTTGTGCACAGGAAATTCGTTCTTGGAAAACTTTCTGATGAAAAACTACAGTATATTAAATTTGGTCTTAAGTTTTTGTGTTGTTTTGACTTTTGTTAATAAATAATTTATTGGTAAAAAAATTAAACTATAAATTTTGAGCAGTAATGTCAAGGACTTTTATTTTTATGTCCTTTCGCTACTAAAAATGCACGTTCTACAATAGTTTTCAGTTAACAAAATTCTAAGTAGTTGTAATTAGCAATAAGTGTAATTATTTTAACGTTAATTATCAGAATCTTTAAAAAGCTTGAATTTTCTTACTGCAAACTAAGAATCTGATTTTATTAGTTTTATTGGTTTCAATTCTTGCAGATTGTTTGTAAATGAGTTGCTAGAAGCAGAAACTGTCTGATAATTGATTACGTAGTTGTATATGGTGCTAATTAATCATAATTTATTTCAGTTTACAATAATATATTGAACACTCCTAACAACCATATTTCGAATAAGAAGCGTTGTGAACATTTCATGAAAGCAAAAACTTATGATTGATCGTTTTTATTTCCTGAAGTACATGTTGACCTTTCAGATTAGTTACGTTAGAAGAACAGTGTTGTTAAGTGCTTGGTCATGGATGTTTGAATGTCATTAAAACAATACATAAAATCAGATTTGAAAAATATACAAAACTTACAACAAATAACGTTAACAACTTTAGAAAACAAACAGTCAAAACGTTTTAAAAATAAAGTTGTTATAAATGTGATTTGAATACTTTAATAACGCACCAAAAAAATACGATCAAATTAATCACAGCAGTTCTTCTATTTTATTTTATTCGCTTTTAAACCTGCAGATTATTATGTTAATATTATACGCAATTAAAACATACTGATTAAAACATATTCTTCGTTACCGTTGATTTATTAGACACCTTTTGATTTAAAGAAATATCATATCATTGAAAAACGGAACCTTTTTTTTCAAATTTACCGTAAATAGCCGTGTATGGAATGTCGTTTGATATAGTTAGCTGACTTCTTTACGTTTATACGCGCTGAGGAACTGTTCCTGGTTTGTTTTTTAACGATTGATTTTAAAATGCAATTCAGATTATAACAAAACAAATGAAACGTTAACAGCTTGATTTTAATTAAGTGTAAAAAACGACATTACTAAGAAAGTTTTTAAAGACTTAATTTTATGAATGCTGCCGGTTGAAAGTTAAAAAATATAATTCATCTCAAGTTACGTTTTTTAATCTATCATTAAAGTCTCCGAATTGTTTTCATAAAGTGCACTTGCTTTTCCAACTTTCACTATTTTCTTTTGCTAATTATATTTAAGCAATCTTGTCTTTGATCCAAATGTAATTGTATTTTTTCTAATACTGAAAGCAAAATCGCTATGTTTGTAGGTATAGTAAATCGAAAAAAATGAATTTAAATTACAATATTTAAAATCATAAGCGTAGCGCCGCAAGTGACCAACTACGAATTGTCATAATTTCAAGGACGATTTATGTAAATAACAAAAATACGGTTAAACGTACCACCGTAACACGTTTATAGGTACGTGGGGTCAAACCTAATTAAATAAACAAGTTTTGTTTAAGTAATACGTTCTACGTCTACCCGTACAATTACAGCAAACTTTCATTTTCACTTTGGAATATATTTTTTCTTCATACAATTGACCCAAATTAAACGCGTTCGACAATAGCTTATTGTAATTAGATTAGATCACGGAAAAACATTAAACAAACTTACCGTTGTGTAAAGCCATAACCAAACGACCAGCGGTAGTATTATTTTCATTTTTGCTGAAACAAAAAAAAGAACAGTTAAAAAAAGATACAAACGTGCATGGATTTTAGAAAAACAAAAACACAACATGATGAATTTTAAATTTCTTGGTGTTTATTGCCATCTTCAAGCTTGTGGTTAAAGAAGTTTTGCACGTTTCTTCACGTTCGTGTGTTATTCACCGAGGGATGTTGTTGTTGTTGTTGTTGTATTTCATACATCCGTTCAATAAATTCTTAGGTTTCGAACAAAAGCGCATAGAAAATTATAGTGAAAAATGCGTTATGAAATCTCGACGGGTGTTTGTTTGTATTCTTCGTAAACGTCATCGTGTGAAATTAGATCTGGTGTTGTTTATTTCTTGAAGTTAATTATGCTGTACGCGTTAGGTGTATCATTTATAAAATAAGGGCTTAATTAACTTGTCTTATGGTAAATATATTTGCTTTAATTGTGGTTGAAGTCATCTACTTGAAGCATGTAGTTTTATCACGCCAAAAGTACTTGGAATTTGCACCTGTGGTTTATTACTATATAGTAACTCTTCATAGTAATAAACAAAGCAAATACAACATTTCGAGAACCAGACTGCTCATTATCTTTCAAAAGATTGTTTATTTCAAAGTTGACAAGATGATCTTTAACCACAACGCAAATATTATAATTAGAGCTTTATAAAAATAAATAAAATGCGACAAAACAAGCACATATTGAATAATAAGTTAATTTTTAATGGATGTTATCACTAGCACGATGATGTAGACAATGAAACCTAACTCAAAATCGGTTAAAAATCCAAAGGATGATAAAATTAGCTTAGAACTATTTTAGATAGAGAAAAAACTGGAAAAAGTGTTATGAACGTAACGAAATAAGACGATGTTAAAATTAGAAAACTCTGCTCTGAGAGCAGACAACTACGCAAACTTGAATAGTGAATATATTGCCAACGGATTATATGAAAATACATAATTTTATGTTGGTTGTTCTGAATACACTCAAATGTCAGTTATTTTAAGAGTTGCCAGCTAATAATTTTTTTTCTAACGAAATATCCGTATCTGCTACTTTAACAATTATAAATTTTGACTGAAATCATACGGGAAGACAGTCTGCCACGTAACCGAAGGGATGAGTACGTACGATGCTTGCCTATCTAATGACGACGATCTTTCGAATACTTCCGCTCATTCATTGAGTGTAGTTACCAGTAAATTTGCTTTATAATAATAATAGAGCATCTAGAACGCATAACCTAAGAAATATTAAGATTATTTGAATAAAATTGTCATTTATAACATTGAATAAATCATTTCAATAGTTATTTTACTAAATTTGAATAATGCATAAAAATACAAATATGATTCCGAATAATAAATAAAAATTTATTTATTATTCAACTGACTAAATAATAAATAAAAATTTGTTCGTTTATTTACTGATTTGAGCGACTAATTTTTTGTTTTTTATTAAATGATGTTCAATGATAATCTTTTGCAATTAATTTGCCAAAAATTTCTAAATATTTGTATAAGTAAAAATTTAAAACCAATAGCAGGAATAACACAAATTTAGTGTTACAGAATCTATTAAATTTAAATAAAGTTTTGAATTATGATTTGTGTCAATTAAATGATAAATAAATTTGCGTTTATTACTTGATTGAATTTTTACGTGTCATTTAATATAATTGAAATAATAAATAAATTTTCATTCGTCGTTCAAGATTATTCAATCGACGACTACATTTTTATTTTTCATTCATAATATTCAGCACAAATTGATACGGTTTCCCGAAATCTAATAAGCGGACTAAAAAAATATGTACAGGAACAAGTACCTGCAGAACAAATTAAATTTGGAATGTAACTAATTTTAAAAAGCATAACAAAAATTTACAATTTCATTGCGACTGTTTGTCATTTTACAAAAAAAAACTATGTATTTAATATTGCAAGAAAAGTGAACGATCAGAATTATAACTCGGTAAAAATTCTAGAAATTAAATTTCATATCACAGAGTAAATCAAATAAAAATAAAATTTTGAACTAGCATTAGTGTCATTTAAATGATGAATGAACCTAATTTTAAATAATACAAATTTACAATTTCATTGTGACTTTAATTATCATTAGCGTCAATTAAATGACGAATGAACTTGTGTTTGTTACTTGATCGAATGTTTATTCGTCATTTAACATCATTCAAATAATAAATAAATTTTCATTCGTCATTCAAGATCATTCAAACGATGAATACATTTTTATTTTTTACTCGGGAACATTTGAATACTGTTTAGAAGAAGAAGAACAAGCTTAGTCGTAATTTCATAATATTCAGAAAATTCTAGAAATTAAATTTCATATCACAGAACAAATCAAATAAAAATAAAATTTTGAACTAGCATTAGTGTCATTTAAATGATGCATGAACCTACTTTTAAAAGGCATAATACAAATGTACAATTTCATTGCGACTTTAATTATCATTAGCGTCAATTAAATGATGAATAAACTTGTGTTTGTTACTGAATTGAATGTTTATTCGTCATTTAACATCATTCAAATAATAAATAAATTTTCATTCGTCATTCAAGATCATTCCAATGATGAATACATTTTCATTTTTCATTCGGGAATATTTGAATACTGTTTAAGAGAAGAAGCTTAGTCGTAATCTCATGATATTCAGACAATTCTAGAAATTAAATTTTATATCAGAGAATAAATCAAATAAAAATAGAATTTTGAACTAGCATTAGTGTCATTTAAATGATGAATGAATCTAATTTTAAAATGCATAATAAAAATTTACAATTTCATTGGGACTGTTAACAAAGAGTTTACACAAAAACTATTCATTATTGCAAGAAAAGTACACGATCAGAGCTTTCTGTGTTGCTCAGTAAAAATTCTAGACAATATATTCCATATCACAGAATCAATCAATTAAAAATAAAATTTTGAACTAGCATTAGTGTTAGTTAGATGATGAATAAACTTGCGTTTGTTACTTGAGTTTTTCGGTTATTTAACATCATTCAAATAATAAATAAATTTTCATTCGTCATTCAAGATCATCCAAATGATGAATACTTTTTCATTTTTTTTCAGAAATATTTTAATACTGTTTAAGAGAAGAAGAACACACTTAGTCATAATTTAATAATATTTAGTACAAATTGATACGGAAACGTTTCTTGAAATCCAATAAGCATACCAAAAAAATATGTACAGGAACAAGTATCTGCAGAACAACTAACCTTCGTAACACAAGTAATTTTGGAAGGCATAATACAAATTTTCAATTATATTGCGACTGTTTGTCAACAAAGATTTTACAAGAAACTATTCAATATTGTAACAAAACCAAACGATTAGCAGTTTCCTTGTTTTTTCGTATAAATTCTAGAAAATACATTTTAGATCACAGAGTCAATCAAATAAAAATAAAATTTTGTACTAGCATTAGTGTCAATTAAATGATGAATAAACTTGTGTTGTATTTGTCATTTCACATCATTCAAATAATAAATAATTTTTTATTCGTCACTCAAGATCTTTCAAATGATGAATACATTTTCATTCAGTATTATTTAATACTGTTTAAGTAAAGAAGAATGCAAAAAACAGGAACAAGTACCTACAGAGCAACTAACATAATAAAAATTTTTAATTTTATTGTGACTGTTTGTTAACAAAGATTTTTCAAGAAAACTATTCAATATTTCAAGAAAAGTAAACGATTAGCACTTTCTGTGTTACTCAGTCAAGAACACGCTTAACACTGCTCAAACGTTTCTCGACATCTCGAAAACAAGAACAAATACTTACAGAGCATTTGCAACACAAATAATTTTAAAAGGCATAATACAAATTTTCTATTTCATTGCGACTGTTTGTCTACAAAGATTTTACAAGAAAACTATTGCAAGAAAAGTAATCCGTAATTATTAGGAAGTGTGCGTTTTCTTGTTGTTTTGCTGTGGTGAAGTCCTCATAAAAGTGTTCAGTACGGCTGACAACGACCAGTCGTCAGCCGAACTAATAATAATTTGTAAGTTAAATTGCTTGAAATTTTATAACAATGTATTTAAAATGTTTGTTTATAATAATCGCTACACATGTCCTAATTTAAGAGTGGTGCATTTCTCTCCTGGCAGACAAGTTTTGCAGATCCGAATGATGTCCCATTTTATATTGTTTAGCTGTTCTTCTCAGAGTTCTTGTATTATATGTAACAATATAGATGTGTTTTGTATGTTTTTTTCTTTGTTGCTTAACAGTCGTATTTTTGACCCCTCTTACAAAATCCTTAGAACTGACTAGTTGCGTTAAAAAACTCGACATTTTTATCGTTTGTTCAGAGGTTTTGGCACTACAACGCCACGCTTGCCGAGCGTGCTGGCGAGGAGATTTAGATGTATAAAAAAATAGTAACGTAGATTTATGGAAGTCGTTTTCTGCAATGGGTCATGAGGAGAGACCAGAAGAAGAAAAATAAAGCAATAATTAGATATAAGATCATAACACAAGTAAGCTGCTTGTCGACAATGAATCGTCGTAATCAAATGCATCACATAAGATATAACAACAATTTGTGTCCAAACCATAAAAAAAGTTTTTTTTTGAACATTCTATCTGTCAAGAAGCAAACCACTTCACAGCGCATAGCTTTGAATGTAGCGAAAAAGGAGAGGAAACTTATACGGTACGAAAATTACACCTAAAAGCTTTTAACATAACTAGCATTTGCAAATATTAGCTGTTTAAAGTGATGCTTAGCGGGCATAATAATTAGATATTTTTGATCGTAAGTCACATTTGCCTGATTGATACGTCTTCCTACTCATAAAATGACATCTTGATAAAAAAAAATGGATAAACAGTATATAAAGCACTACGTTTTTCCACGTAACCTTTTTTTTTAAGATGGTAATTTCTTTTTTTTCTTAAACTTGTTTAATACAAAACTGTATAGTTTGATCTCTCAACGTTGATTACTGTCTCCGACAGTCAGTTCGGTCCGTTCCACCAAAGTTTCTTTTTTTTCAAGTCAATTAGTTGTAGACCTCTTGATGCACAATCAGTCGGATTCATAGGCGTACATACATGTTCCCACTGTTTCACATCCATTGTAGTGTGAATGTGTGATACACGATTGCTCACGTAAATAACTCATTTATTTATACTACCACGTACCCAAGCTAACAACGCCACATTGAAATTTAAAAGTAACAGCAATGTACCAGTTGTAATGCGACGGTGATGAGACTGTTGTAATGTAACAGCATTGTAACAGTTGTGATGTAGCGGTGATTATGTAACGGTTGTAAAATCATAGCAATGTAACAGATGTGTTGTAGCAGCAATGTAACAATATTAATGTAACGGTTGTAATGTAAAAGCAATGTAACGGTTGTAGTGCAACGACAGTGTAACGGTAGTAATTTAACGGTGATAAAGTAACGCCAATATAACAGTTGGCATGTAACAGTAATATAACGGTTGTGATGTAAAGGCATAGTAACGGTGGTAATGTAATAGAAATATAACAGTTGTATTGTAACGATTATTATGCAATAGCAACGTAACGTTGTAGTGTAACGGCAATGTCACAATGACAATGTAACGGTGATAATGTTACGGTTATAATGTAAACGCAATGTAACGGTTGTAATGTATCGGTGATATAACAACTGTAATGTAACGGTTGCAACCAATAAAAATTAAGTTGGTCATTAAACAGTAATTTTGATAACTTTGTTAAAAAAATGTTTTATTATCGTTATAGTATTATATTGACTTTGGTGGTCTAATATTATATGTTTTATTATTATTATTTTAATATATTAAAATTGTAACGTCCCGTTTGAATTCATTACATTAAAATTCAATTTTACATTCATTTATTTTTGCAACTAATATTGCACTTAAATTTATTAAGTTTGACAACGTCGCGTTGTGACATCTCGAAAACAAGAACAAATACTTACAGAGCAACTAACATTTGCAACACAAATAATTTTAAAACGCACAATAAAAATTTTCAATTTTATTGGGACTGTTTGTCAACAAAGATTTTACAAGAAAACTATTTAATATTGCAAGAAAAGTAAATTTCTGTATTACTCGGTAAAAATTCTGGAAAATAAATTTTATATCAGAATCAATCAAATAAAAATAAAATTTTGAATTATCATTAGTGTCAGTTAAATGATGAATAAACTTGTGTTTGCTACTTAATTGTATTTGAGTATTGTATCATTTCACATCATTCAAATAATAAATCAATTTTTATTCGTCAGTCAAGATCATTCAAATGATGAATACATTTTCATTATTCTTTCAGAACATTTTAATACTGTTGAAGAAAAGAAGAACATAATCGTACTCTCATAATATTCAGCACAAATTGATACGGTTGGCTGCACAAACGTTTTTTGAAATCTAGTAAACGCACCAAAAAACAGGAAGTAAACAAAATAAATTGTAGCTAAATCAACCACCGTTATTATATAGGATACTTGTCATAATAAGAAGTCTACGATGCGGTGTTATTTGAATGGAAAGATATTAGTAACCCAATAAAGAAAACCACATTACTCCAAAACAGAATTTTTACACTACATAAAGAAATATGATTGTTTTTCTACTGATGAATAAAATCTGAAGAAGATAAAAGTTTCAGCAAAAAAGAAATCAAGAAATTTTGATAGGAGAGTAGTTGATATTTCAAAACGTTTTAGTAATAATAATGATTATTTCAAAACTAAAATTTGATATAATCGACGAAGCTTATATAGAGTCAAGAAACGCAATTTTAAGTAGACATACGATGAACGTACGTTAAGTACTTGGTCCCAAAGGACTTTAGTGCATAGTGTCGAGATCATTTTGCGGTTGAGCAACTCTCAGAGGAGGCTACTGAAACCTGAAATAACTGTTTTTCTACATATCGACAAAAATTTTTTTTTGGGAAACGTGTAACTAAGATATTGAAGTGTTCTCGTAGTAATTAGAAACTTCCAAACAATGATAAAAAAACGTGGAACATTGTGGATGCAGATAACTGAAGAATATTAAAAACTATTCGAAGAAAGCTGGAGGAGTTTTCGAATCGACTTTAGTGAGAAGAAGAAGTCGGTGTCGGCATAAATAAATACAGTGCACGTGCTAGTGAAAAATAAATACAGCGTCAAAGTGTACGTGTTGTTAACATAAACAAATATCGGTTTAGATAAACAGAAGTTATCCGCAGACATTATTTTTTGGGTGATAGTAATATATAAATTAGTGTAAGCTGTTTTTCTTAAATATCGTTAGGTTTAATTAGTTACGTTTATAAAATTTAGTGTTAATCGTGTAAATATTTTTGTTACGATGTTATAGATAGAATAGTGTTAAGCTCCAATCATCTATTGAATTATTGCTTGCATCGAGATTTAACACAATTTAATGAAATTGACTATTGTTCAAGTTTTTTACTTAGAATTAAGTCTATAGTGAATGGTTATGTCAGATTGAGTTAAATTAAGATAGTAATTTACGGCTTAATTAAAAAGTTATAAGTTTGTATACATTTGAAAAATTTCGTCGATTAAAAAAAACATGCATTCTATCTATATCTATAGTGACTTAGTTATTTTGTGAATTACTAAATTATTCACATTATTGCGTTTGTAATGAACGTGTTTTTGAAATGATGCAGAATCTTGTTTGACCAATGTGAACAAATAAAAAACTATGTAAACTAATGCCAATTTGATTTTTACAATTAACCTTGTCTTGAAATTAAGTTGATATAAATTTTACGTCATTGATGATATGCAACTAGTTCAAGTACAGTATCCGCCAGAATAAACAGTACCGAAAATAAGGTTTATATTTATTTTTTAATATCTAATTTAAATGTTTAAAATCACGACGCAAATAAGCTTCATATCGATTTTTAAGTCACTAAACCTATTTATAAAAAGTAGTTGATGTAACTGCCTGAGAAATGTTTATATTCTTTATTCTGCAATATTTGCCGGCTGATTTTCCGAAATAAACATTGTATCTTTCATTATGCCTCAAATGTAGGCATCAGGTGGCGTCAGAAGAAGAATACTTTTTCTGCCGTCATTAGAACAATTTTCGATTCAAATTCAACTTAACATTGATATGTCAACTAATGACAAATGCATATTACGTAAGCAACTCCACAGCACCATAAGCCTCGGTACTTTTTATTTTGGCGGATACCGTATTTCAATGCTTTATACATTCTTTTGATGTAGCGACAGTTTACCAAGGTGAAATTTTAAATAATATCAAAGACAAAATTTTCAGTTACGTTAATGTATTTTTAACATAAGAAATAATTTGTAGAAATGAATAAATAAACGATATCAACAACAAAAAAAATTCGATCCGAATCTGACCTCTACCAAGTCACGATTAAGGTTAAGTCAAATAATAAACTCTATAGCAAAAGATCCAGTGTTCAAATGTTACTTTCTTTATAAATCATAATTTTTTGATTTTGGTTCAATTTTGATATTCTTGTCGTTGAGTACCAGAGTTTGACAGTTCCTACTTGTGGTTATTAAACGGACAAAATTGATTTTTTGAATTTTGTCAGTAATAATGTAGATGACTAATCAATGCAAAAAACAGAGACCTTCAACAGGCTAGAGATCTGAGAAATCAGCAAATACGAGGTGGTGAAAAAGTTTGCCTACCAAAGAGCTACCGTAAACAACGAGGGTAGTGCTGAACCGAAAATACACTGACATCTTCAGTTGAGACAGAATGCCATTCCAAAATTGACCAAAATATGGCACGATAGGTCAATAACGCTTTGGCGTTTTCGATAGTGACCGAAACCTGGTAAATGAAGACATGACAGATCACCCACGAGTTGTAAAGATGTGGTGGAAACTCTATGTACAAAAAATAAAGAAAACATATTGTATGAGTTATGAATAATAGAAACCCCATAGTAAAGAATACATTACAAACTGAATAAGTTTTAAGAGTTGAATCAATACGTAGTTGGATTTGTTTAAAGTTGGGTTTTAGGTAAATATGAAAAAAGTACAGAAGCTCAAATAACTTTTTTTGTAGGTCGTTTAATAATGGTACAAAAATAGATAGTATGCACATGTTGGTTACTTTTAGATTTTCAATCTAATCCAAAAAACAATGAATATCTAATAATAAAAATTAATTAATGACCATACTCATTAAAAAGATTTAGCTTTTTTTATTTCATAAAATGCTTATACGAATTTGTTTTTTCTCTGGCAAAAAACAGATCAAACGCTAAGCTCTAGACTTTAATGCTGGTAACGCTTTGTAAAATAACACATATCGTTTTTTGTTTCTTCTTATTATTATTTATTTTACATATTAAGTAACTTTCTCTTGGTACGAATAGTTTTCCTCATAATTTACACATCCGGTTTGAGAAAAGCTATAATTCATACAAATGATTTATGGTGCAGTTAAATATGCCAAAAAAATCGTTATTATTAATAATTTATGCAAAAATTAAGAAGAAAATAAGCACTGTTTATTAGACCAATGCACTTTTTATAATTTAGAAACTTTATTAATAATGCATAGTCTTCGCGTCACAAAAAAGGTTTTCCACAAAGAAATTTTTTATCGGTTTTCAACTGAATGCTGTCATTTGAAAAATGCGAAATAAAAGGAAATCCATGTTTTTGTATTCGATATAAAAAAGTCGTAATTTGTGAGTGTAATTCAAGTAATACTGTAATATTCTAAGAACATGTACGTACTTGAACCAAATGTAGAAAACGTACCAAATCGGGTAGAAAGAAAAAAAATGTTGGAGAAGTATTTCCTTGAATGTAGGTACTAATCGATACAGTAATTTACATTTCAAATTGGGATGACACAAATTTTATTATTCTTTGGTACTTTCTAAAAAATGCAGAATCAACTGATAGGAATTTATTTCAAAAATAAAAACCATTTATAGTCGTACTAAAAATGTGATTTGTAAACAATGATTAAAATGTTGGTTTTGGCGGTGCACCTGCTGGAACGCGGCGAGCCAATTGCGATTTCAAAGATTGAAATAGATAAAGTAAGGCGTCGGGTGCGTACAGAGTCCAATTATTAAGTTTTTGTACATACCTTACGGTAAATCACGTATTTCATAGAAGAATAAATGAGTTGACCGCGCCTCATCTTACGTCACGGCGCCGTAAAATACCTACGCAATTCTTCGAGGGCATTGAACACATATTTGCATAACGACCGTTCAAACTTTTGACTGTTAAGGAATTGTCACACTTTTTACGAAGACAAACAATTATCGCAGAACCTATAATCGCCGTCAAGGTGATTCTCACTGCTGTAATAGCACCGTCAGACTGATATCTATTTATACATCAAGTTTCACGATTTAGTATTTTTTCACATTAAAAGTGACTTTAAACACATTTACAAGGACGTACAAGTTTTATTATAATAGTTTTCCTTTAATAAAAGCGTAGACTTCAACGCCGAGACAAGAAACAAACCCGACTAGATTTACATTTTTTTCCCAGACGTGGTATAATTTTCGTTAAATTATTTGTATTAAAAAAAAATTAATTTTGTGGAGATGTCTACGTGTGTACAGGTGCGAAACCTCTAACTGAGAAAATTCATTCAACAATAACGAAATCGAATAGTTTCTAGATTAAGAAACCGATTTTCTTAGAAAATATAACTGTGAAAAGTAATAAAAATTATCAAATCACGAGTGGGACGAAATCTATGATATCCGTAACTGTACACTACGATATTGATTTACTCAAAAAATCCATGAATAACGTCAAAGGAACGCAGATACGGCAGCTGGATTCTACACAAAATTCAATTGCGTTTTTGAATGCGACTTATTGTGCTAGAATCAAAAATTAATGAAGATTCAATTAAATTCAATTTAAGTATACAAATCATGACTGGCGTTTTGTATTTTACCGATTGTTAAGACTCCATTGAATTAAATAAACAACTTTTTTAACGTTTACAAAAAAATGTTTTCTTAAGAATGCACACGGGTAATTATAATTTGTGGTAGTAAAAAAGCCTTTTATACCTGAGTCATATAAAAAAAAAACTTGTTTTATTGGATAAGGGTGGCACAAGTCAACAGGTGTTTGATATTTCCGGTATGAAGAAATTTTTTATTGTGCCGTTGCGTATACTTTTGATTTGATGTTAGAATCAATATTTTATTTCGTACGGTATGTAAGTAGACAACTGTGTAAAGCCGCAGTCCTTGAATGACGTGGTGGAAGTTGACTAACATTCTTTGCACTACGACCAGGTCAAAGATCAGTACTTATCCTACCTTGTATTGATAAGTCCTTAGTTTTTGCACCTTTAATTTTTGGTACAAGTACCTTGCCAGCGTAATTAAAATAATTATCGAAATTATGCAACACCTATTATTTTTTTACCATATGTCGGCGCTAAAATAATATCCTTTTTTATCTCACAATTTCTCTTGTAAGTCGTGACCAGTTTTTACCTAGTTTATTAACACAAAATCACTTTCTCTTTATATTTTTTTAAGTATATGGTTCATGGTTGCGCTGAGTAATATATCAAAACTGCAACGAATCCTTAAAAAAAATAATTTTCCAGAACTGCACCATGACTTGCATTTAAATTACTATTTACCATAAACATCTAACTAATCGTAACAATCGCTAATTACTTCTTTTGTACGTTTAACAACCCGCTTAACTCACTGACGTTTATATGCGGTTTTGATTTACACTGTAACCCATACAATAGATGCAGATTCAAATTTTTTTTTTGACTTAAAAAAAACTGTAGTGCAAACGCTTAAAACTCAGGTAGAATAATTGAAACTCGAGACGGTCGCATGAAATTTTTAATCTAATCAATTCCGCAGCGTGCAATGGGTTTCAGTGTAGGTTGTGCATCGGGCATTACAAATATGTCTTTGGCAAGTTCTTGGACCTGCTGACCTCGCAAAACGAGAGTCACTTAAGAAATCGATTGCTTTTATAAAGCTATTGTAAAACTTAACCTTAAATTATAGTTTTTATCAAATGACCGGTAACAATTTAATTTTGAACCTATTATTTTACCGCTTTAAAGTATTGTACCATGTCGATAGTTTAAGTTTGCTCACCGCCTACATTTGATTAAGCTCATTTTCAAACTGGATTTAAACGAAGGATTTGTGACGTTAATTAAAAGTAGCTAACATTTAGACGACCTTGCGATTAAATGTTAAAAGGCGTTGCAAAAGAGATGTGCCCACATTAAAATTACCAGTTCTAAATGTCTCTTTAACCAAATACAAAGGAACAACATCCGATTTTTGCAATAAATTCGATTCTAGGTCAAAGTTTCCCGTTGCGAAACATCACGGAGGAATACATGCTTTTCGGTGTTAATTTCAGTAGATTAAATAAGGCATCAGAGAAAGTTGTGACGTCATCGAACTGGTAGAAGTATGTTTAACAAGGCCGTAATTGCGCTGATTTTTTGATAAGTTTATAGAAGAAACGTTTATAGAAAGTGTACTACGGAGAGCAACGTCCTTTTTGTAAAAAAAAATTTATAAAATCCGTTACTTAACAGGTTCTGCAATTCTAATTAAATTATTAATATCGCGATGGCAAGATTCTTGTTCCTTATGATATAGATATATTCCTCATATATGTGCACTAATAAATTCTAATGTTCTACTTAAACAACATGGCGTAATTTGATTTACAATGCTATTTTCAAAAATTTTGATTCTTGAGTCATTGCAATAATATATCATTTTAATTAAAGAAATTTAATTTAAATTCTTTAGTAATTATATTAGGACACTGATTAATATGTTACTAATTAGTCGTTATGGTACGTAAAACTACTTCTAAGAATGAATTGGTTAAGACTTTATTTTACACAAATTGCTGCGGATTTGCATTATATTTTTAAACCACATTCTTTTGAGCACTTAAGTAAATTTGTATTTTAAAAATTTATTATCTTTATAAAATGCTTTTATGTGCCACAAATCATATAAGAAAATATGTCTGAATTTAAAGGAATTTGAAAAAAGTTGGGAAGTTATTAGAGTAGAACAAAATTTTTAAGCATTTTAGAATTTAATAAAATAGGATTCCAATTCCAAATAATATATTTTGGACATATACACTTGAATATTTAGTTAAAAAAAAACTCGAAATCAAATGCTGGCTTTGTATATAAACAAAAAATAAAAAAAAACACATGAAAAATGGGATAAATAAGAGAAAACTTATACAATAATTTAAACATAATATGTTGAAACATTTTGGAATCGAAGTTAGAACCAATTCCATAATTAATTACAAATTATGTTGTGTTAACAAAGTGTATCAAGGCATTTGAAAGCTTAATGGTAGATGTAAAGAATGTAAATTTCAAAAAATGTATTTATTTGCACAGCGATGGTGATTTTATGGAAATTGTAGATTATTGTTCTTGTAAAAACAAGTTTACAAAGGTAAAGAAAAACAACAAATAATTTAGAGAAGAATGCAATAAACAACTACGTACACGGTTTTTAAAATTTTTGCATTATACTTAAATTGTAAATGTGTATCATAACAATTTTAAGAAAACAACAAGGTGATTGAGCCTATATTTATAAACGTTATTGAGAAATATAAAATACAAACAATTCATTTTAACTTTAAAATTTATTATGAACCATTTTCAAAAAATTAGATTTTAATGTTTAGCATTTGTAATTTATTTATCTTAATTATTGTCACTGATAAAAATTAATAGAATTAGTCAGACTGTTTTCAAAGATGTCAAACTAAAATATAACAACAGTAATTACTGAGTAATTACAATTTTTTTTGTACTAAACAAGTTTCGTAACGAAGAGTGTGTACAAATTTTGCCCAAATTTAAAATGCAATTAAAAACCTATTTATTCAAACTCCAATAAAAAGCACCGAGGAAAATTCCACTGAAAAATTCAGTTTGTTTTAGATTAGATTTTTAAAATCTAGTTTTAGTATTAAAGAAATTGGCACACCTGAGAACGCATGTTTATATAATTACCATAAGTAAAATGAGGACGCTTACAAAACCGTATGCACTTATATTTGTTGCTTATACCATCATCTTGTTATTTCTGCTATTAAAACTTAGACGATAAATCTCTATTTAAAGAAATATTTTTCTGCATAAATTCAACCGCAAAATGACATACGCTAATTGCGGCGACATTAAACAATTTAGTCATAAGCATTTTTCCAACGAAAGTAAAATCGTAACGTTCAAATTTGGGATTTCCTTCAAGGTTTGCTTTTAATTTCTTATAATTATTATTTAATTCAAATTCCAATACGTTCGAAAGCATAACGTTAATGCGGTTACATTTACTTTTTCTTTAAACTCAAACATATGTTGTTTAAAAATTACAAAAAGCTATTGGAATTTGATTAAAAAAATTACGAACACAAGTTAGTCAAAAGGATTGGTAACGAAAAGGATGTTTGTTGAGGTAATTTAATCACTTAGCACAATAACCGATTAAATTGCGTTAATTCAGTACTTAGCACCAGGGGTGACAGGTTTTGGTTTAATTTCACCATATAATCCTTACTTTTTCGAAAAAAACATCTGTCTTGTTTAATCTGTAGCACTACACAAGCTCCTAGTATCACTTGTACGTTTTTTTTGGGTTTAGTAGACTCACGTAATTTAACAGTCAAAAGTTAGATGCACTAACACTTGTTTTCAAACGTGGTAGGTATTAAAAAAATCTTAGTTGTAGCACTATATGTCGTTAAATGGGTACGGCTGGTGAAAGGATTTTAAAATAAAATATTAAAGGAATTATTATTAGTATTAACATTAACAGAACCTTAAAAATAAATTGCGAAAAACTCACCTGTAGCCATGGCTTATTCCGCCAAGGCTTTTTTAACACCCCTTTATCGCCACGTTGTACAAAGGGTTTATTCACTTGCTATTCACTGTAAGTCTTGTAATAGACTGGAAGCTCTTAAGAAGTTGAGAGTCTTGGAAGGCGACCGGCCGTGAAGACCGCGCTAGGATTGGTTCTTGTAATGCGTGTGCTCGAACTTGCGAAGTCACTCACTTTGGTACGGTCGTCGAGCTCGAAGAAGGCGATTTTCTCTTGCAAATTTTACATCCCACATTAAATTCAGTTATTGCATCCTACTTACATTAATAAAACATTAGAAAAATATGTATTTGCCTAAACACTAATACGGAGATTTCAATTATGAGTCAAGCGCGAAACTTTTTTCCTTTTAATTCAAATTAATTATATTCTTTAAAATAATACGCGAAATTATAATTTAATAACAGTTGTCAGTTAACAAAGATTAATTTGCATTTAGACTTTTTTGCTTAGAATGTAATCAACTCAAAAACACGAAAAAAAGGCGAAACTTGTATTACCGTAAACAGAAATACAAAATAGCCAAAAGTTTAAAACTAAAAAACGACCTCAGATAATTTCAATTATAGATTAAATTACAAACTACGCCTTTTTTAAATGGTTGTAACTAACACGAACTCATATTTAATGACACGTTAAATGACGCTAATTATAAAAGATATAAAAAAATTATATTAAGATGAAGGAATATAAATTTAACATTAAGAAGATTTATTACAGTTACGGGTTGATACGGAAATCATAAAACAGATTTTCTCAATTTCCTTTGTTTAAGTGAATATTAGCAATTCATAGGTGTGCGTTGTTTAGTTGCAAAGAAGAATGAAACGGAGTAATAAATTATAGCTACAAGACCAAAGTTAAAAATTAAAAAATATAGTTTTATTAGTAGAAGGTACTAAACAAGATTCTTAAATTTGACAAATTTATACTACTATAGTTCCAAAACGATTCAAAAATACTAGTTGTTATAAAATTGCAACGAATATGGTTCGATTATAAATACAAGGTAATAGAATAAAATGAAACGTGGGTTATTGGTTCGTAAAATTAAAAAAAAACTACATGTTGGTACCGTAAAACTGATATTAATATTATTCCTTTTCAGTGCTCGATTAGTAAATTATTGATTTATTAAAACATAAGAAACTATTATAAATAAAAAGAACGACTAACTCATAATGGACTAGGATTTAAGCGCTTTAGTTTTTTTCTATGCAAAGAAATTTTTTTATAAAAAATAATTTATTTAAAACCTTCAAAATTAAACAAATACTGAAATATAAATGGATGTCACAGAACCTGATCAAATACGCAGTAGTGACATAAAAGAAATGGAAGAACCGCTTAGAAAGAAGATGCAATACAGGATTCCAAAAGATCGCTGGGACAATCGTTACAAAAATAGTAACAAGTTTGATACACAAATAAATCCAAAATAAATAAGCTTCATAAATCACCAATAAACTTACACTGGTGTCAACGTTTTAACTTGAAAAAAAAAATTAATTAATTAGGTATTAATCAGACTATTTGTGGCTCTTTAAAACTTATGAAATTGTCTATTAGTTAAAACCGGTTGGTAAGTTTTTCCTATCGTTTTATTTGAATTTTCTAGATTTAATATTACCGAAAATATTTTAACAAAACCATTCAAAATACGTTTGTATAATCTATAATTATTTCGTTTGAATATTTTCGATTACTCTAATCTTCTAATTAGATATAATACAAAATTAATTTATAAATAACAATTTTCATAAATAAAATGCGTACACGCAGAAAGAAAGGCAGGTTCATTTTAGAAACATAAGAAATAAGACTGTTACGGAAGTATTTTAATTAATTGCTTTGATAAAATATGCAATAACAAACAACTTTCATTTGACTGATCTATAATCTTTTTACTTACAATCGGCGTTGAGAAAAATAATTTAAAGTTACATCACAATAAGTATTTTTTTGGAAATAGGTTTAAAAAATGTCTGGATAAAGAAAATTACATTTTGTACAGTACACGATTAACTAGAAAAAAAAACGTTTGGATGATTTCTGTACATTATGTAAGGAAATTAGTACAGTTAAGATAAACTTTCACTGAAAAAGCTCAGAAAGATCACTTGAAAGAAGGGTTAAGATCCAATTTCTAAGAAAAAATACTTTTATTAAAAAATAAACAAAAAACATATATTATTCTGATGATGACATCCACGGTTCTTTCGAGGACTCTACTGCCTTCTCTCCGAGGTGTTCATCATCAGATAAATCTGATTGATTCGTTGTTTCAGCGGGAAAGAGCATTTAACAGTTTGTTTGAGGAACGGTTTTTCCGTTTTCTTCAGAGTAGGTTTCATACCGTGATCAAGGAATCTGAGCTTAGTAGCTGTCTATTTATGATATCAAGATTACTGGACCGGTTGAACTTTTGAGCGTAATTTCGACGGTACAGGCGGAATTCCTTATTTATAGCTTCAGCGGCCTCCTCCGACACCAAGAAAAACTTTTTAATTATAATGGATCCATGAAATAGCATTTTACGGAAAGTGGGCCTCATTTGATGCCATGGGTATAGCACTACATACAGTTTCGCAGTATCTGAACAGAAAAGCTTGATAGAGCTTCCAAAATTACTTTAAGGGGATAAATGAGACCAGAATCTATTCCTGTAATTGTTCCTGAGAACTTATGGTCCGCAAAAAATCTTCCGCTTGTATTGCAATCATTGCTTATTTCAAAACCAACTTTAGGAACATCCACAATTACTCCTAATTTGGTTCGAAATTCTTCTTGTATCTCCTTTTTTTGCAATACTATTTGCTTCTCCTTAATTGCCATTTCTTTACTGGCAATGTATAGGCAAGATGAAAGACTGCTCCAAATTCTCGCGTGCAAAGTCGATAACCCAAATTTAAGAGTGTTTTTTTTTGCTTGCTTTCTCATAGATAAATCCTTGGATGTAGCTCCACAAATATAACATTTCATTGTGGGTTTAGTGTCGGTTGCAATATTGCTCACTTTGACATCAACTATTGTGAACATCATCACTGTTTCACCAAAAAAGTTTTGTTTATTTGTTGTGTGATTTGGGTAGGTTCTAATAAATTAATTTTATTTTTATAACTTCATATCATGTAACTGATTTCCTCCTTTGTGATATTTGCTGTTTCTTTGATAAATCTTATGCAAATTTGGCGGTAATATCGTGGAAAAGAAGGCAATGGATTTTGCTATATTAAGTTTTTTCTTGACCACAAGATAATTGTAAAGGGACAAACGAACTTTGGAAAATGCTTAAATTTTGTTTGTTGGAATCCATCACACCCGCACTGGTACATCATTATTAATGTGTCTCATTCCTTATCATACAAACGCTGTACAGCTTCTGTCAAAGACAACTAAAGTCGCGAAGCAGTACGACACAAGTAGTCGTGATTCTAGAAGATTCCTGCAGTGGGTAACAGTGTTTTTTAGCCTTTTGTGATATTGTATAGTAGAGCATAACTTTTTTTTATTGAAGTTTCTAATCTATCTAATCTAATCGTACTGTTTCCTAGCAAAACCAGTTTCAACGAACATATGCATTGGGATTAATTGCTGAATCGTTTCAATTAGTGCTTTTCAAATTTTTTTTGTACGATTTGGAGATTCTGTTATATTTTTTATCACAGTCGAAGCATCTGTCTTGCTTTTATACTGCAAGTTTACATGTGGCAAAGACAACTTTTCAGATGTCATTTCTCTTCGAACAGTTTCGGTTTTTCTTCTTTCACTTCATTCGCTGACATTATCAAAAGACTTTTGTGAGCCTCCCTTTCGAGATATTGCCTATTCTAATTCAAAAAGTTTCTTGTCACCAACTATGATTAATGCAAAGCGACCCATCTACGCTTCAGGATTTAGGATTTGATGTTTGTACTTGTTTTCTTCTTATTTATGACAGTGGTTATAATCTCAGGGTCGCGCCAAGTCTTTCTGGTGCCCTTGGACAAGTCACTCTTATGAGTTTCGCCTCTTACGGGGCATTTAACAGCATTGCACTGTTGGGCGCCGACCGACCTCGTTCTTATGAACGGCCCAGAATAATAAACAGAAGAAGCGCCCGTGGGCACTGCTCGTGTTGCCCTGCATCATCTTTGCTTTAAACAGCGCACGAAAAAGAGATGAGTTCAATACATTGGAACAGTAAAGGCACAGTACAATCCATAGGATTAATGGTATTGCACGGAAAACTCCAAATATTTAAAACTTCTAGAAGCTGCCAAATGCATTTCCATTTTAAAAGATTTGGAGGATGAAGGTCGGCATCGTTTGAGAAATGTGTAGAAGAGAGCATCAAAAACAAAATTTAAACGCCAAAACAATTATAGTAATCTGAATCAGCATACGTTTCTGAGCATCATCGACATTTTTCGTCAACTTCAAGTAGCAAGACATTAGTAAACGGTTTTCTCTCCGAGTCTAATGTAGGTGGAATATTTTTTCATAATTTGGCAAACTATAATTTTTATATAAATGATTGAATAATTATTGATTACGTTTGTTACGGTGTTGATAACGAGTAAAGTGTCACTAACGAGATTTATTACTTTCTACATAATTTTTTATTAAATATACAAAAGTTTTTTCTAATTTAATTACGTCTACTTTGTCAGAGCACACGTACTCTATTGTATTGTATTGATACCAGGTATTGCGGCTCATTATAAGTTGACATTAACATTCTTTATGTTATAGTTATTTACCCACGTTCTTGTACTCATGTGTGTTTACAATAACATTTATGCATTTGCTTAGAACTAAGTAGAATGAATTACTATAATTTTGTCAATAATTTTAAGTTGGGTACATTTATTATTGTATAATATTATTAGTAACTGGATGGAGCAGTTTAAATTTAAATAATAATATTTTAAATAAAAATATATATCTTCTGGGCGCGATGGTTATAAAATAAAACATGAAAATTCGATTAGTGTGTGTTAGTTTTTAATGAATGTCACCGCAATATTAAGAAAAAGAGAGAAAATTAATATTTTTGATTGATAACTAAGGGACCAAGTGAATTTTCAAATAGAAATTTCGATGAAATTAAAATAAATAATTAGAAAGTACAACAGATAAAAAGAAACTGATGGCAGCATCAAAAACTTAAATCAAAATATATTTTCAAGTTTGAATTAAGCGAAATCTTAATTCAATATGGTGAATTTTATCTTGTCAACGTGAAAATAATAATAGAGACGCTCGCTAACTTGTAGGCAACAGATTTTGAACATAAGAACTTTAGATTAGATAAGAAACATTTTTTGAATCAAATATCGATTAGTTTTTGTTTGTCCCAACATACGCTTAGTTACAATCTTTACAATTAATTTAGTAGATTTTTGCAATTTTCCGCATTTTTGATCAAACTTTGTATTTTATTCTTAGTAAAATCTTAATTTTACATTTTGATTTTGGTACAGCATCAACTGTATAATTAACTAAATAAGTATATAATAAAATAAACATTAATTTAGATACAAGGTCGCTGATAAGTCTGGAATTATCGATCATCGGGGAAAATATACAAAGTATCGAAATCGAAAACTCTATATATTATTCGATATTGCAATTATTTTCTCAATTTTAAGCAAAATTTATAAGAAACATAATGTACCTAAAATCAATCGCTTCCGGGTTATAGAGTTTTGAAAATACACGCTCTTTTTTTGAAATCTATTGAATAAAGAAGAATAATTTATGAAATGACGAATTTCTTTTGAAAACATTCTGTGATTCTGAAAACAACTGATTGCGATGTTTGTTATGATTGTTTGGAATCCTATTTTACAAGATGCTCAAAGTTCTTACCATTGACCTCCCGACAATAATGAATTTGCTGAACAAAATTTTGTACTGCATTTAGAAGAGCGTTTTGAGGAATATTATTAATTTCATGCACTTGCTTGCAATTCTTCGATATTTTGTGGTCTATTTATGTAAATAATTTTTTCACATGACCTCACAAAAAAATCAAGACCTAACTGGCCATTCAATAGTTTCCCTGTGCCCTATCCATCTGCCAGGAAAGGTTTGATTTAGATATTCTTCTATGTTAATTCTAAAATGTGTCTTATCCTGCTGAAACTATATTTCTTCTTCTGTTGGTAGATTTGAAGTGTTATTGTTTATAAATGATCAACTAACGTTTGGAAGAATTGATTCCAACAAAAGTGCCAAATTTCGATCAGAGTTTAAATTTCCGTTTATGAAATATGGTCCTACGATATGTCCACCAATAATCCCACACCAAACATTTACTTTTTAAATAATAGCGCTTCTACCTTCACCGATTATTACTTGATGCGAAACTTCAAAGTGTACAATCTCCACTTTCGCAAAATTCCCGGCAGATAGCGATTTGGATGTAAAATTTACGCCTGTGTTAGATTCTGCTCTCAGATTGTAACAAAACGTACAATATCATGCAGTTTCAAGATCGAAAATCGACCTTAGTTGTGCAATCTCCGCGAAATAGAAAATTTGAAAACCTGCAATATCCATCAACTATTGAAGTAAAAATGATTCATAGGATTTGTGTTAATAGGTTGGTACGTCGTTATGACAAAAGCAAATCAAATCACGAAAAACTATCCTACTTGCAACGCACAATATCCGCACGATGAGACTGGAAGGTCTTGAGAAAGAGCTAAGAAATCTAAAGTGGAATATAGTCGGTTTATGCAAAACAAGACTAAAAGGGGAATCTAGCGCAATCCTAAAATCGGGCCACATGCTATGTTAACAAAATAAAAAAGAAGAGTACCACATATGAGGAATAGCTATCATGATGCACAGGGAAATTAAAACATCTAGTAAGCAAAGTGGTAACTGTTTCCGACCGTGTAATGTATATAATGCTAAAACTAAATAAAAAATTAAGCATACAAATAGTGCAAGGATATGCCCTTACGAGCACACCAACAGACAAAGATGCTCAACAATTCTACGAAGACCTTGCAACAGCTATAAACCTAGAAAAGATTAAGCGAAAAATTATTATGGGGGACTTCCAGTGGCGGCTTCTTTATTAGGTCATTTGGTCAATGACCCTCCGGAACAATTAATAGAGGCAATTTTATTTACTTTACAGTTATAGAAAATTCGTGTTTAAATCAAATTATCAAAGTTTGAATTTCATGCGTTTAAATCAAATTATCAAAGTCTAAATTTCATGCGTTTAAATTGAGAATTGAGATACGAAAACTTACGAATCTACCGCAGGCTCACATTTACGTGTGCTCGCGTGCATAATATTGAAGTCGAATCCTAAATGATTGATGCAAACGATTAAATGCTTGCTTGCGGTCTTGAGCTCGAAGGTCATTCCGCCTATTCAGTGGCAGTGCAATGCTTACGTGATTTACATCATTTATCATCTTTGTAGCACGTATGTATAAAACGTAGATGCTAGAATGCACATTTCTTATCACATATGACAAACTTTATATATTAGCTTACAAATAAAGTTTGACAGCGTTTGCCGAAAGTCAATTAAAGAAAATGTCTGTAAAAATAGATACATATATTAAATAAATAACTTTTTTGCTTTACTTGCGACTACCGTGGAAAGTGAACGATGTTCTTTTACGTAAAAAAAATTAAGTCATTTCTACGCAATCGGCAATACTATGAAAAGAAAGTCGTACGTATTTCTATTTTTATCCATCATTTTGGTAATTGTAAAGATACACGAATATCTTAAATCTTAATTTTAAATATAAATCGTGTTAATGTAAGAATGTTTTTTTAGACTTTGCGATAACTGTGTTTTATTAAATGACTCTCTTGTATGATTGACCACCAGCCGCCACTGGAGGCTTCAATGCCAAAATCGGACTTAAAACCATAACAGACACAGAAAACATTGGTAAATATTGACTAGGAGATCGAAACCCAAGAGGGCAAATGATCCTTGAATTCCTATGTAGAGAAAACCTATATTGTATGAATAATTTCTTTAAAAAAACCGACACAAAGAAAGTGGACTTGGAAGAGCCCTGACAGCAAAACAAAGAACGAGATCGCTTACATCCTATCTTCCGTAAGAAACATGTGTAGAGATGTCACGATTATAAATCGATTTGATAGGGGTAGTGACCATAGACTTACTAGGGGTAAAATTGTCATAAACACCTAGCTGGAAATGATAAAACAAACCGAAAAAAAAACACGCTATCAATAACAGATTTACAGAAAAAAGAAAGACAATACAACACTGTAATAGAACGAAAATTGGAACCCATAGAAAATCTAGACAAACTGGAACTAAACGAACTTACAGACAAAATAACAACCTGCACAAAGACTACCGCCAAGCAAGTCTGCTTCCAACTACCCAAGAAAAACGGAAAGATTAGCTGTCAAGCATCCAAAGTTATAACAAAAAGAAAGGCGGAGAGAGATTCGCATTTTACCGGTGGCTACATATGGCATCGAAACAACGACGCTAACAAAATACAGCGTAAACAGCGAGCAATGGAAACTGCCACCCTCAGTATAAGAGACAAGATCCGAAACAAAGACATAAGAGCAAGAACCAGGGTTGAAAATATTGTAGAAAAGATTGCGACACTGAAATGACGTTGGGCGGGTCATATCGCTAGAGACAACGAAAAGTTTAAATAACGAATGGGAAGTTCTTGTTACGATATATTAATATAAACAAAAATTCTGTTTTGTTTATTTTTTTTGGTTCATTCAAAAGAGTTCAGATTTTCGGTTCATCGGCAGGAAATGCATTTCTTTTTATTTTATAGTACTTTTTTTTTCTTTTTTTAGCTTTATAGGGTCTATTGCAGGACATAAGCCTCCTCCATTTTTTCCATGTGTTTGTCTTGGGCTTTTAGTATATAATTTTTTCTCGTTGTTTTTGTCAGATCATCGCGACATCGTGCTTGTCGTCGTCCAACATTTCTTTTTGTTTCTCATGGTCGCCATTGTAATAATTTCCTTGACTGTATGGTCTGCATGCTCTTTCTGTGTATCCAAACTGTAAACATAAAAGCAACTTTTTCCAGTGTACGACTTTAACTAATTAACTAAATGAAGCAGGACCAAACAATTTACGCCATGAGAAAAAAACATTCCTAACAATTTTTTTTATTTTGAATTCTGCGAAAGTTTGTGTGCCTGTTTGCAAAAATGCTTTAACTGGTGTATTGGGACTGATCTGAAAACGACTTGATGATGCGGTCACTAAAAGTTTTTTTAGATCATCCGTACCAACAAAAGAAAATAGAGAAAACAAAAAACTGAGAAATACATGAAAAAAAGAAGAGTTGAGTAACGCGACGTTACCTAGATTCATCGTTGAGTATTACAAAGATGTGGAAAATGTGTATAACAGAAAATAATACAGTGTCAATCAAAGAAAGTTATTTTCGAACGATTTTTAATTTGGATTCAACACAAACCGATGTGAGAAAATGAAAAGTTGGAATAACACTTAAAAGTACTTTAGTGACAGAAAAAAATTTACGTATTAAGAGACATAGCCTAATTTAAGTTGCTTAGGGACCAAGAGAAAGGAACTGCAATTTTTCTTTAGACGGTTGGAAAAAATGAGTACTCTCAATATTAAAATTTACATTTACAACTACATTGTTGTATGTGGCACATCTAAATCTAAGCTAAACTGTTTCTTAGTTACCTGTTTCTGCTGAACATAGAATGAATTTGAACTGAAATTGCATCTGGTATTTGCCACATTTCGCAGACTACAGATTTATCCTAGTATTTAAATTCATGTATGATGGGTGCGGTGAACAAAATACGAGCATGACACCTAATAGGTATGTTAGGTAGCTGGCTGACCAAGCAAAGTGTTATCTCTAAAGTGGAAGTTATTTTTTCGGTACGAGAGCAATCCTGCATACCCCCGAGTCAAATGTTTGGAAAGAGAATGCCGTAAAAAGATATATTAAAGCTTGAAGAATATCTCGACAAACTTTCATTTTGGGACTGGCAAGAAGCTTGGCTTCAAGTTTACGACTAGAAGACAGAACTATGAAAAGTCATGAAATCTTCTGGATCACGGCATTTTGCATTTTCTACAGCAAAGAGAATGGTTAAAATGGCAAAGCGTTGCGAAAAAACTCTGCTCGATGCATCAAAGTTTCTTTCGCTTATTTCAAACAGAGCATCATAAACCTCCCCAAGTTGATACCTTAAAGGAGTTATTTCATCTATTCTACTAGACCATCGAGTATCTGATAAAGGCTTTAAAGTTAAATTTGTTACATTAGATAAATTAGATTTCAGAATTGACCAGCGTTTAGTAGAAGCTGAAAAAAATACAGTTGAACTAAAGAAAAAAAATTGATGCTCAAAGTATTCGATTTTGCGGCATCATTGACTAAATTTAAGGTATGATTGCAACAAGTAACAAAGAAAGCTCGCGGATTTAAATTCTAAATTTTCTGTGTAGGTCATTATGCCTACCACGTATATTTGCCCCATTGTTGTAACCCTGGTCTCGCAAATTGTGGATATTTAAGACTTCTTTTTCTAACGTCGACAAAAGAAATTTTCTCAAGCCTTCGTCCGACTGATCATCTATAGGACAAAATAATAAAAAATGTTCTTCTATACTAATTCCCTTGCTCTTTAAATTAACAAATCTTATACAAACTGAAATTTGTTCTTGGTGACTAGAGTCAGGAGTGTAGTCTAATATTATGAAATAATATTTTGCCTTTTTAGTTAGTTTTAAAATTTTGGATTTGATATTTTTACTGATCAAGTTGATTACATCATTTTGTATTTTATCCCCGAGATAGTTTTTGTGATCTTTTATTTGAGAGCGTTTTGTATGTTCTGACATAATCGGGTCGAATTTGGAAATCATTTCTATGCATTTTAAAAAGTTACCATTGTTTTTCTCATACAACTTATTACTACTTCCACGAAAAGCTAAATTTTGCTGACCTAAAAACTGAATCACGAAGAAAATTCTTTTTATAACAGCTTGCAAGTATTTAGTTTACCTGTTTATTACATTTTGAATTTCAGAATCAATTATTTCATTTTTATTAAAACGGTTAGAAAGATCTAGCAATTTTAGAACATTTTCGATATGTAATTTGCTCTGTTCATGAATGTTTAAATGTTCACTTAGATGCTGCCAGTCATTGTAACCAGATTCATCATTAGGCGAATTTGCAACAGAAGCAGTAAAGTGAATTTTTTGTTTCGGAATACAACAACCAAAAACGCTCAATTTTTTCTTTGTTCGGTAAAATTCTAAAAAAGTAACTATTGGAAAACTTATGCCCCGACTCCGAACTATCTCTCGGATAAATATTCTTTTTGTTTTGAAATGAGCAGGGCCACGTTTTACTAACTCTTGAATATTATTAGGAGGTAATTTCTTTTGCCATAACGCAGCATCTTTTGAAAGTTGACTCATATTTTCCGTTCTTGTAATTTTTGAAGGTGTTGATTTCTCATTTTCAGCGGAACTTGAAGATGTTGATAGATTGCTTTCTAAAAGATTAATTTCTTGTCTGCTGCTGATACTTGTTTCAAGTACAGGTTCAGAATATTGGGATTAAGCTGTATTATTGTTGTTATTAATATTTGGCAAAGTAGACTCGGGTTTTGAAAAAAATGCGTAATTTTGACATGGTTTTCCAGTTCTTCCTCTCTTTTTCTGTTAATCAGCATATTTTGGTATCCAGACAATTTCTTCTTTTTTTCTGACATCCTGTATACTGTAAAAAAACTAATACGTAAGTAACCAAATTGACAAATTATTTATGAAAAATCGAAATGCTTCGAAGCGACGTCTCAAACTCTAACTCGAAAGTATTTTCTGAACATTACTTATTTCAAGTTATTTCAAAATTTATAAATTTTTATAAATAGTAATATTAATGCTTATCAATTATTCTGTTTGAATTTACTTTAAATAATAATGATGTTTATATAATCAAATATAAAAGGATTTTTGAGATGCAAGTTTTTGGCTTTTAATGTTTTAATAAGTCTAAAATAAAAAATAAATTTTCGATGAACTCACCTTAATTTACAAACACAAAACACGTCACTATAAAGTCTGTAAAACTACAAAGCATATATCTTTTACCCCATGCACCTTTTCACTTCGCTAAGTTAATTACCGATCGGGCATCAGGCAACAAATGAAATTGCGACCGATACAGCGCTTAATTATATAAAGCTTTGTACATTGCAAGCTCAGACAGAAAAGCTTGTTCGCTCGTTGGCTCGTTGCAAGCCAAATTTCAAGCTCAAACATGAATAAAATCAGATGTATTTGAGTTCACACAATTCATGTTATCATTTTACGTATTACGTATTTGATGGAATAATTGCTATTATTGCGTAGTCTTATTTGGAAAATATATTATTTTCGAGAAGTAATTCGGTTTTCTCGTCTCAAAGAGTAAAAATAAAAAAATAAACAAATAAAAAATAATGTAATAGCTCAATGCCTTACTGGTTTTTTTATCATTATAAATTTTGTTTTGACAATGTTGTTTGTTGCTTTTTTTTTTTTTACTTTTGAGTTTTGAGGCTTTTCGACGCCTTCGGCGCCTTGGCGCCCTCCTGCACTACACGACTTTGTCTTTATGTACGGCGCGGGACTGGATGCGTGCGATGCAGAACAGACGTAAATTTGCATTTGAAAATTTATTGCGCCATGTAATTATCAAGTGTAATCAAGATTTGTATTTTTTTTAGTATTCAGTACTATATAGTTTATTTAGGAATGTTGTATATAGGAAATAAATAATAAAGACATATATTTTAAATGCATATTTTTAGGGTTTTTTTCGTGCATATTTGCATGCAAGTGTTTTTAGTGCATAGATATCCGAAGCCTACTTATAACTTATGCATTTACATATTTTACACTGTTGTTAATCAAAATTTAATAATCTATATAATTACCAAGTTCTCATTGTTCTCGATTACATACCAGTTTAACTTATATGACGTTGCATAAGGCAGTATTTTGAAAACAAGCAAGCTATAATTTTCACAGAATCTTTAAAATAACAATAAAGTTAAACCGTAATACGCATGACCTGCATTATTTTTAAGCATGCCGCTCCAATGGTACCGATTTTGAACGAGACAATGGTTATCTTTGTTCTAAGGAATTCTCACACAAGTGTATGAAAAATGCTATTGTTTTGACTAGGTGAAGTATTACTGTTAGTCTAAAAGTTTTTACAATGTGCAATGTGTTCATATTTCTTTAAAAAATAAATTGAACATAGATAGTTTAACTGCAATTGAAAAAACGTGTATATTTACGGTTCATTAAAATGTTACACTTTATCAATAATACATTATAATATTAATTCAAAATAAATATAGTTTCAAATTAATCTAATTAATACTAACATTTAACATTAGAGTAAGGAATAATTGCATCAAAAGAATAAAAACAAAAAACTATGTTCAAAAAGTATGTTTTACCCTATATAAATGTTTTAATTAACTGATGTGTTTACTTATTTTATTAATAATTTGATAAAGGCTTGTGTCAATAAATCAACTGTAAATTAACAAATTTTAAATTAGGATTCAGTTCTAAAAAAATTATATTAATTTGGCTCATCATCAGTATTTTCAAAAATCAAATTGAAAATGCCGCTAATTTTTGTTTACACAAACTACTCTAGTACAACTAAAGAAAATTAATAAACATTTGCGAAAAAACGCAGAATTTGTGTTTATAATTAATATAACTTTTTTTGAAGCAAATAAATGTTGTTTGACAGATACCTTCATGCTTCGTCTCATCATCATCCTGCACAGAAACGTTCTGTTATTGAATCTTTGGTCCATCGTGCCTTTTCTATTTGTCAACCTGAGAATCTAGACTCAGAACTCCGTCATCTTACTAGAACCTTAGTGAACAATGGTTATGTAAAGCGAGATATTCATAGAGTTATTAATCGTCGTTTACATCCACGTACTCGATTACCTAAGGACATTTCTACTCCCGAATCCAACCCGAAATTGACCTTTTTACCCTACATTCACAAGGTTACAAATCAAATAGGGAAACTCCTTCGTAAGAATGGTATTAAACCCATATTCAACTCGACAGGCAAAATCTCTCAGATTCTTCCTTCCCCAAAGACAAATTTCCTACACGTTCATTTCAAGGTGTATACCAAATTCCCTGTTCTTGTGGTTTAGTCTACATTGATGAAACCGGCCGTTCCGTCATTACTCGCATTTCAGAACATGATCGTTGTATAAGGAAAAGGTATACTTCCAAGTCTGCGGTCGCTGAACATCATTTTACTACAGGTCACAAGATAGATTTTGATAATGTTTCGTTGATTGCCAAATCTCCATTCTTTTTCAACAGGAAATTCCGAGAAAGCATAGAAATCATCAAACACCCCAATAACTTCAATCGCGATCATGGTTTTGAACTATCCCCTCTTTGGTTCCCGGTTATTAGTCATTTATCAAAAACACGCCCCCTAGCAACCATAACCCAATCAGGGTCGAGCTTAATCATCCGTGACGATCCTTTTCCTTTAAATACGGAGACTATTTCTTCTTAAGTCACTTCTACGGAGTTTAGAATCTGGCTTGGTTCACAAGTTGATTACCTAACTCGGTAATGGTTCTTTGTTAGATTTTCGTTTGCTTTTTCAGGTTATCGTTTTCTTTCTTATCTTTTCATAGTTTAGGTTATGGCTTGTTTTACAAGTGGATAACCTAACTTTTGAGAAGTTCTTAGTTAGATTTCGATTGCTTGTTTGAGTTTTGCGATTCATCTCACGCCCTGATGAAGCCCCTTACGAAAGTGGGCGAAACGTTGGCAGCTTCGGTTGCAACTATGACACGGTCCAAACCCGGAAGACATTCTAATGTTAGTACAAATAACTAGTGTTCTAGGTACATATTAAACGAGAATAGAGTCGTATAATTCACAAATTGTTTCTATTTAACATTTGTCCATGAAATGCTTGAGAATTGTTTCGCATACCCTCTTCATCGCTGATGAATCAGCAACACCAATGATTTATAAAGAATTTTTTGTCACAACAAATTATGAGCGAGACCGTTCATTCTCAAGAATTGCTGCGCGCTGATAGCTTCCAGTGACATAACTAAAGAGAAAACCAATCTCGTTATCTTAAATCCATGCACTTGAACAAACATCATGGCATGTAAATAGGCCGGCGACACTAATTTTTTCTATTTTTGTAGTTCAATTTGTCTGCCCTTAGCTCTCCAAGAGTGACGGAAATTGTGCTCGGCATTGAATTAGTATTAAAAACTTTAAATCCAAACACTCCCGGCTGTTGTTTTCCATTTATAGCTTTACAAGTATATAATAGTTTAGCGCGAAATGATTGCAAACTGGAGGGTACATCTTGTATAAAAATGGGTATTTGGGCTGTGTTGGTAACGCTTAGCTTTTCTTTTCCAAGTGATGTACTGTAAGAAACACAAAGCAAGCAACAAAATCTCAAAACATCGAACTTTATTTGACACAAAATATTTTCAAGGGAAAAAGTCACCTTCGCAAAGCTCAAATAATAATGTTGCGCTCACAAGCGTGTTATACGAGGAAAGGTCGAAAAATTGAGATTCACGTCCACTGACTGTCATTTTCTTCTGGCTTAGATACGTTTGAGAGCATTTGGATAAACGTAAAATTTTCTCTAGACACAATCAATTTTAGAGGTAAAGTGGAACTTTCAGAAATTTAGCCAGACTTTGATTGAATACGCTTGGATTAAATTAATAATTCAATGATTAAATAAACAATTTATTTAGCGTGATTCCTGACAATTGCTTCACCACACTCTAACTAGTTGATGCGCACTTTAAAAAAAACAACAAAACTAAATGATTACTGGATTTTACCCAAGTTTTATGGCGGTTCACAGTTCTACAGCTTCTAAGATTATGACACGATTCGAGATACGTTGCCACATTCTTTCAGATGTTAAAGTTGCAAAGTGGAGATTTGATCTTTGGAAATGTGCATCCACAGCTTAAAAATTGAATTGTTTTTAACAATTTGTCGCGTTCGCGATTCCTTGTCATATCTAAAGAAAACTTACAGCAGATTGGACACGCAATAAAAACATTTCGCGACAGTCAAGACAAGAAAAAAAAAGCTTAAATGTAAATAAACTATATAAGCAAGTATGGGAAACAAACAACTATAGAAGAAGAAATAGAAGCAATATCTACAAAAGAAGAAGTTTAAAAATATCTAAACAACAAGAAAAACAACTGTTTAAACAATATATTAATCAAAAAATGAAATAAATACTTTATAAAACTAGAGGAAAGAGAAGCAAATAGGTTTAAAGAGGAAACAAGACACAGAATAATCATTGAAAAAATTTTGGAGAAAGTCAAACAAATATTTAAAAAAAAAGAGAGAAAAGATGGAAAACAGAACGGATATACAAAGGAAAAAAAGTTAAAAACAAAACCTGAAAAAGAGAAGGATTTTTGCATCCGTGCATTCTAACTAATATGCCCAATATATAAAAGAATAAAATAAAAGTAAAAATGAAACAAGACATTAGAGGAAAAAAATTCTATGTATAATCCTAAGTTCGAATCCTGTCTACGACGATTTTTTTTAGAAAAAAAATTCCATATCTTGTGGGGAAAGCAAGATACGTTAAAAAATAACAATTTTTCTCTATTTTTTAAGTTTTTCTTATATAATTTTGTACGTATGTAAATTGTTCCGATTATTTTTACAGTTTCCTATCGAGTTAATTCTTCCTAACAATTTATTCAAATAATTCAATGATTAAATAAACAATTTATTTAGCGTGATTCCTGACGATTGCTTCACCACCACACTCTAACTAGTTGATGCGCACTTTAAAAAAAAAACAACAAAACTAAATGATTACTTGCTTTTACCCAAGTTTTATGGCGGTTCACAGTTCTACAGCTTCTAAGATTATGACACGATTCGAGATACGTTGCCACATCCTTTCAGATGTAAAAGTTGCAAAGTGGAGATTTGATCTTTGGAAATGTGCATCCACAACTTAAAAATTGAATTGTTTTTAACAGTTTGTCGATTCCTTGTCATATCTAAAGAAAACTTACAGCAGATTGGACTCCCAATAAAAACATTTCGCGACGCGAAATAATCGACATGACTTTTTATTAAATTTTTTTATTTTACCGATTCTATAATTTGTTCAGCTATTAATATTAAACTAATGCGATAGTCACTACAAAAAGCATTAAAGAGATGAATTTATTAAATTATATCGTTTACGCACTTTAAAATTTGAACATAAATTATCGGTTTAATAGAACATGTGTTTCGGTCGAGTTGCTTTTGGTGACCACCACGGCTTTTTTTACGGCTAAGGGTATCTTTGTCGGTGTCGTAATATTACACCAGCATCGAAACAGTCACAATTTTTGTATTGAAATGATTTGCTTAATAACTTAAAATAACCAATAAACTATTACTCTAAAACGGTGCAAAATAGAGGAAATTTACTATAAAAAAGTCGACGGAAGGGTACAATTACCATTAATAGTTTAGAATATACAAGTATGCAAAGTTGCACGAAAATGTCTCACATTACATTAAAATTCTGTAACTCTTAAACTATTAGACATAATTATACACTCCCGCGGATTTTTTTGTAGTAAATTTTGTTCTCAATAAATTGTTTATGTGCAATTTTCATCTATATTGTACCGTTTTTGCAGCGTGCAAGGCAGAAGCTCACGCGGATCTAATTCTACAATTACTATAATTCTTTTTTAGCACCGGTGAGTGAAATTAAGACTTATTATATTGTTAAAACACAAAACTAATCAAAAGGAATATCTTGTTTAATAATAATAAACACTACATCCGGAAAAGACATAAAATGAAGTGAAATTGGGCACCACCGCAAGTTTCAGCTTTGTTTCATGGTATCGTTACATGAACCTTCGAATCAACATCCTATAAGTGTTTTCAACACTAAAAAACAAAAATATTATGTTACACTTGTAAAAGATTAAAAGATATGTGTAACATGTTATTTATTCATGTCTTTATTCTTCGCTGAGATACGGTAATTATATTTGTGTTTTTTTATATTTTTGGCAAAGTTTACTTCTGGGTGGTTAACTGTCTTTGAAACAAAGTTTTTTTTTCGTTAAAAACATTAAGAAATTTAATATAAACTTATTAATTCTTCAGTCGTTTTTTATTAAAACGTAAATGTTTTTTTCTAATTTATTAAAAAGTGTAATCAACTGATTGTTAACGGTTGTTTTTTTTTAAATTAAAATTCACAATAATACCGCATTATATCACACGTTTTTTTTATATAAAAACATGAATTTATTTTATAAAATTTAAAGTTACAACAGATGCTTTAAATTCATAGTTTCGACAAAATCCCGTAACTTTTATACCAAATACGTACAAGTAACTCTTTAAAATAAAACATATTTGCTCAGATGTATTTTCAAGATGTTTTATTACTACTATTACTGTACATAAAACATACATCACTTTAACATATTCATTTGCTCATTTCAATTTAAATTAACATCTTAGTTTGTTTCTTCTTCATCGAATTAACTTACTTTAGTCGATTCCGTTATATGATTTACGCAGTAATTTTATACACTAATAAGATTCAAAAAATTATAAAATCGCCCACCAATAAATGCACACATAAACAATTAAAAGTTTTTGATTGCCTATTACAAAATCAATTAGAAAAAAGAAACGTATAATTACTAATACGTAGAAATTTAAATAATGTTAGATGACTCGTTTTGATAATGCACAATAAATTAATAACCAATTTACAAGCAACTTGCAAGTTTTTGTAAGAGGCGAGCTTTTTTGTTGTTATTCCAAGCACCTACTAAAAGTATCTCAATTTAGGAACAACGTAATAATGCAATTAAGCTTTATAAATTTACACCGTGATCATTATATAGACGTTTTATTGAAATTAACCTTGAACAAACCAAAATAATTTTCATCTTCCGCAACACCTGAATGACTGTCACATTAATTTACCAAATGTTGAGGCGTGCATTACTTGCAATCATGAATTACCTAATTACCCGTGATTAAAAGGTGCAATTATGATATCACGCTATTAAGGTTTCACCCTCAGAAAGAAATCAACACTAATGGTAATTTATAATATTGACATATTAAATGATGGCTTTTTTCTAATTAACGTGAATTATTATTATTTGAACGGAAACAGCAAGGCCTTTCGTTTATTAAATTGCAGTTGTATTCAAAATTTAAGAAGGTGTAGAAACTCCTTGAACTATTTACTTACTTATCAAGTTAATTGAAAATATAAAAATTGTAAGATGTTTGATTTATTGCATGTGTGCGTTTTTTCTAAATTAATTAAATGCAAATTCTCAATATTTGATCATTGTTTAATTAACAAATATTGTTATAAAATAGGGATGAGGTCACTGTGTTAATTGCACAACATCCTTGTAATTTTACAATATTTACTTAATTTTCTAAATGCATAAATATATCAATAGGATGGACTGTATCAAGGCTTTTACGTCATTCATAAAAATTTATGTTTCCAGTATAGTCGTAGTAAAAATTTTCCATTTTTTGGTAATATAAACATTAAATTAGATTAGGCAGCATGTTACTAGTACAATAAATGTTTGGACTAATTTCATGTTTGTTATTAGTTGTTATATATTTAAAGCAAAATAATTAATATTAGTGTTGCCTGTACTATTTATTTTATGTTAATTTGCATTTGAAAGGATTAACATTTTGTTAGGACTTTTTTGTATCGAAACACATGAATAAAGTTGAAAAAACCAAACAAAATATGTGAAAGTTAAGTTATAAATAATAAATGCAATCTTAAATTAGTTTCACTTTGTTCATAATGCACAAGCTAAGTTATTAAATTATATTGTAGGTGAAGATAATGTCAAAATTATTTATATTCATATTTCTACTATGAAAAGATTTAAGAACTTGGTTGTTTGGCAGCTGGGAACAAATAAAGATCCGGCCACTATGTAAATCATTGCCAATATTATATGCAATTAGTTTTAATTCATGATTCAAACTAGTTGACAATTTTAAACTTTTTCACTTTTCTATAAGTATAGCGATCGCAATTTTTTTTCAAAAAATTTTTATTGCATAATTTTACGTTTCAAGGTCTCCTGAATCAGAAAAATGTATTTTTGACAAAAAAATTTGGGTGTCTGTGTGTAACGATGTACCCACGATAACTCTCGAACCAAAAGTCCTAGTAACTTGAAATTTAGTATGGAGCTGGCTTTTCATATTCTCTTGGTTCTATCAAAAGATGGGTCTAATAAAGAAACCGAAAGTGGGGGTATATAATTTTGTACGTATGTAAATTATTTGAATTATTTTTACAGTTTCTTATAGAATTAATTCTTCCTAACAATTAATTCAAACAAAATGTTTTTTCTAACATTAACAGTTTATTAGATATTTGATTTATACTTTAAAGTTTAAATAAAAAAACCATTTTAAAACTAACTAAAAGTATCAAATGTAGCCGAGTTAAAAAAATATATATATAAAAAAAAGAGTGTAAAAAAAATCTAGTAAATACGTGTAAAAAGTGTAACGTACAGCAAGAAATAGTAAAAAAAGAAGAGTAAATAGAGAAATGTATAAAAATTAACAAATATGAAGAATAACACAAAACAACATATATGTATGTACATTGAAAACAAGAACATAAAGATAGTAGTAGTATTAGCATATATAAAAATCAAGAAAAACCCGGAAGAGCGAATTAAAAAAACAAGAAAATGGAGAAAGCTTGAAAAGAAGAGTAATAAAATAACAAAACAGAGCAGAAAACGTTGGAGTTGAGCAGTAAAGAGGATAGAGAATAGCGAACAGTTACACAGAAGATAAAGGCAGAAGAGACTTTACATAAATCAGGACTGATTCTGTAATAACAAATTTAGAAACATGGGAAGAAATTAAAATTTTTAATATAGAAAAAAATGTAAAATCTGCCCATCAACCACTAAAAATTGAGTTGATTTAAGAAAATACATAAAAACCACAGGTATCAAATCTCTAAAAAAATAGAAACGTAAAAATAGAGAGAAAAAAAAAAGAAATAGAACAAAACGTAAACAAAGTGTAATCTAAAATGGTACAGTCGACATAAAAAAAGCATAATAAATTTTGAACTTGAGGGTTTTATAGCCTATGTACAGACTGATTTATCCTCAACAACTATGATTATTTTTACCTACTGATAAAAGAATAAAACTGTTGTACGATGCAATACGAAAGACATTGCAACAATCGTGTAACTAGGCCAATTTTATTTGTTTGGTGACCAAATTAACATACTTATATAAGCCAATGGCAAGAATAACCCCAAATTACAAAAAAATCAAAATACTGATTTGAACCCAATTTTGAACAACGTTTTGCTGGTTATTTGATGACAACTTTTTTGAAATATGATTTCTTAGCATAATCTCTTTGTTTTGATAATAACTTTTTTTCGTTTCGTATTTAGAATTCTTTCAATTTTTATAAACTAACCAACATTTTATCCACTGAGTAATCTAAAAGAGAAGGTAAGAATAAAATAGTAATCCAAAAATTTATATGTAAAGCTTTTAATGCCGTCAAATACCAATAATCAAAATAATCAATCAATGCTCATAATGCTTTTTTAAAAAGCGTAAATGTAAACAATAAACAAAAAAAGTTAAACTTTATTAACTTATAGAATTATGGTAAAAAAGTCAAAAGAATAAATGAACGAGCGAAAGTGGAAAACAGAAAAAATATTAAAAGAAATAAAGGAAAGAGAAGAAATGACAAAATAGTTTAAAGTTGGCCAAGCACGGAGGCAAAAAAAATTGGAAAACATGTTAAAAGACTATTAACGTCAAAAACAAAAAATACACTAATTTATGTATAGGAGGACCGGAAAGTAATGTCGTTTTTGCACATGTCGACATTCGATAATCGTTCGCCAGTTTATTGTGTATCTCGAACACGTGCACAGGTTATTTTTATATTAGTGTGACTTGTTCACTTCTAAATTATTTAAAATCAAATAGTTTTTTTTTGCAAATTTGGGTGAAATGGCGTGCGAAATACAGGAAGTGCATATTCGTCATTGTATGCTTTTTGAATTTTGCAAGGGTAGTAACGCAACAGTTGCGACTAAAAACATTAGCGATGTTTACCCAGATTCATTAGATGTTCGCAAATGCCAAAGATGGTTTTCCAAGTTTAGATCTGGGAATTTTGATCTTTCTGACGCCCATCGACCAGGAAGACCCATGTCATTAGACAACGATGTTCTAAGGGCAGAAGTTGAAGCAAATCCATGCCAAACCATCGAAGAATTGTCAAACACCCTTAACCAACCTTGGCCGACCATCCAGGAACATTTGTACCAGATAGGAAAAATCAGCAGAGCAGGTGTTTGGGACCCCCATAATTTGTCAGAGCAAAACAAAGCCAACAGGTGCGTTTGGTGTAGCATCCGCGGAATCGTCCACTTTGAAGTGTTTAATCCTGGACAAACTGTTAATGCCGACGTTTATTGTCAACAATTGGATCGAGTGAACCAAGCTCTAGTTGGGAATTACCCGGCTATCGTCAACAGAAAAGGTGTCATTCTTCAACATGACAATGCAAGGCCGCACTGTGGAAGACGGACGCTAGAAAAAATTAATGAATTGGGATGGGAGGTGCTGCCTCACCCTCCATATTCACCTGATATCGCACCTTCAGATTTTCATTTGTTCCGATCCCTACAGCACTTTCTAAGTGACAAAAAATTTTAAACTTTCGATGACTTAAAAAATGGCATCTCCAGATATTTTGATGACAAACCAATAGATTTTTTTTGGTCTGGTATAGAAAATTTGCCCACTAGATGGCAAAAGGTTGTAGAAAATGTGGGTGATTATATCATTGATTAAAAATAAATATTATAAAAAAAATTATTCGTTTTAATTTAACGTAAAAATACGACATTACTTTCCGGTTCCTCTATAGAAAAGATAAAACCAGAAAAGTCAATTAAAAAAAGTAAAAATAAGTACTAAACAAAAACAGAAAAAAAAATTAAACATTTACAGTGAAATACGGTGGGAAATTTTTCGGTAACTTATATAAAAACAAATAAAATTTCAAAATAGAGTGTAAAATTGGATTATCAACCACAAAAAATTGAGTTGATTAGAAAAGGAAGATCAATACAAAGTAACCTAAAACAGAAAAATAAAGACAAAAAAACAGAAAAAAAAACAAAAACGGATATATAAAAATTAAGATAGACGAAAAGATATTTTAAAACAGAAAAGAAAAAATATAGTATTGACAAAAAAGAAAAAAACAGAAAGTAAAAAAAAAGCGACAAACAAATATTGGTTTAACAAGCATAATTTAAAAAAAATACATAGTTAATAAAACAAAACAAAATTACAAATTATTCTTTAGAATGTATCACAAATACAAAATAAAAGAAATCAAGAAAAGCGGAAAAAAATTAATCAGAGTATTTCTTGAAAGCAATATGAAAAAAATGTAAAATAAGAGCAAAAGAAAATACAATTACAAAAATAGGAAAAAAAAATTAATCGGAAAAGTAGAAAAATTATTAAGATACAAAAAAAATAATAGAAAGGAAAATATACATTAGAAACAAAAACACAAACATGATGGTAACAGTGTACAGTCAAGCCAAGAAAAAATTCCGGTGAAGTTACTTGAGGAAACGGAAAAAGAAATAACTACATATTAGAAAAAATGTTATTGCTGAAATAGAAAAAAATTAAGAAAAAATGAAAACAAAACTAAAAAAATAAAATAGAAAACAAACAACGGCAATAAATAAAAATATCAAATATACCAGAAATTATTAGAAACCGTAGAAATGAAAAAAAAAGAAGTAAAACAAAGATCTAAGATGGAAAAAGCGACAGAAAAAAGCGCACAAACAATACAAAATTAAAAAAAGAAATATTGAGATGTAGAATGTAACAAAGCAAAAAAAGTAAAAAGGTGAAAAAGCAGAAAAAAATGAAAAGTTAAATGTAAATAAACTATATAAGCAAGTATGGGAAAGAAACAACTATAGAAGAAGAAATAGAAGCAATATCTACAAAAAGAAGTCTAAAATATCTAAAAACAAAGGAAACAAGAAGCACCAATATACTAATCAGAAAATGAAATAAATACTTTATAAAACTAGAGGAAAGAGAAGGAAATAGGTTTAAAGAAGAAACAAGACACAGAATAGTCATTGAAAAAATTGAAAAAATGTGAACAAAGTCAAATAAATATGTAAAAAAAACAAGAGAGAAAATATGGAAAACAGAACGGATATACAAAGAAAAAAAAGTTAATAACATAACCTGAAAAAGAGAAGGATTTTTGCATCCGTGCAGTCGAACTAATATGCCCAATATATATAAGAATAAAATAAAAAATAAAAATGAAACAAGACATTAGAGGAAAAAAAATCCATGTATAATCCTAAGTTCGAATCCTGCCTACGGCGATTTCTTTTAGAAAAAAATTCCATATCTTGAAGGGAAAGCAAGATACGTTAAAAAATTACCATTTTTCTCTATATTCTTTTGACTTGTTTATATACGGAGTGCTGCATCTTATTTAAATTATTTTTGGATGTACCCACGATAACTCTCGAACTAAATGTCTTAGTAATTTGAAATTTGGTGTTGAGCTGGCTTTTCATATTCTCTCGGTTTTTGTTAAAAAATGGGCCTGATAAAGAAACCGGAAGTGGGTGTATCCGCCATTTTTAACAGTGTTCCTTATATAATTTTGTACGTATGTAAATTGTTCGAATTATTTTTACAGTTTCTTATAGAGTTAATTCTTCCTAACAATTTATTTAAATAAATTAACAGTTTATTAGATATTTGATTTATAATTTAAAGTGAATTCCATATATAATCCTAGGGTCGAATCCAGCCTGCGACGATTTAAAAAAAAAATTCCATATCTTGAAGGGAAAGCAAGATACGTTAAAAAAATTATAGCATGCTAGGAAATCAATATAAAGGTGTACATATCACTTCAAAATGGTTTTATGACAACATAATCTTAAAAAAATATGTAGACATTCCTTCATCATTCCTTATAGAAAAGTAGTGTAGTAGTAGTGTACTAGGTGGCCAGATACGAATGCAAAGTGCTGTATCTCAGAAACTATTCATCGTAGAGACTTGCGGTAAAAAATGATATAGCTAAAGTGACCACAAGAGAATCCGGAAAATTATTTTTAATTTTCTAAGATGTGTAACAAGCACCGGGGAAAAATCAAAATAAATTTCGATTTTAATTTAAAAATTCAAATTCATGGTAAGAACTAATTTTAAATAAGAAATGTAATTCAATATTAAATTTCCTGTTGTTTAAGTAATTCGCAGTCATCAATAGAAACTGCATTTTACAATTTTCATAGGAAACACATCCGTTGGAAAATTGATTATATTAACATAATAAAGGCCGTCAATACCGACGGTCAATACCCTAACAATGCAATAACGCAAAATTACAATTATCGTGGAGGCATCTTTTGATTTGAAAAAGTCAGTCGATAACTCGCGATCGGTTGAGGCGGTAAACCTCAGAGAAAAATTTGTGATACTAAAAGTGTTTAAAAAATTTAAATAATTCAGAAACTCCGAAACCGAGTAATGTAAAAGTGCGTTGTTGCAAGAGGGTCCCACAAACAAACTAAGGTCAGAAACTGTAATTTCTAACTTTGTCTAACATTTTATTGTAAAAACCTTTTTTAATTTTAATTAAATGTCTTTTGTGCGGCAAGCGACCATGTAATTGTTCTAATTGAAGACAATGTTATAATCATTTAAGACGGATAACTTCGGTGATTTGTTATGTTCGTAATATATAATTATATATCTCATTCCATTTATATTTCGTTTAATTTCATACTTTAAACCCCAAAAACAATTACACATCTCCAGAGCTACCCTGGAGGAGTGTTACACTGGTGGCAGCGGTTATAGTTAACGACTAAAGTAAATTTTTTTAATTGTCATTAAAAAGCTTATTCATTTACCCAGAAAAAAAAATCTTTGCATATATTTTTAAAATTTTCTAAATATTGATGTTAATACACGCGTATTTTACTTTATTTAAATTCTATAATTATAACTTAGTACAATAAGAAACTTCAGTCGTTAAAGTAGGTCAGTATTCCCGAGATACAATTACAACTTACTGCAAAATTTGATCCGGTGTCGCTTGCATATTTATTATTTCCTTGTTTATTACGTTTAATTGTAAATACCAAATTTTATAATCTCAAATGCAACAAGCAAACAGCACAGGGACGGCTCCAGACATGGCCAGATCGAGAGAAGGAAATAGCAACCCTACTAATGTACAACCCTTCATAACGCTAGGGATGATTGCAAATACCCTAGAAAGTTTTTCAGGACGGCAAGACGTGCGTGACTACTTTGAAAAATTGGAACATAGGGCATCACTTGACGGTTGGTCGGACGAAATTACACTGAAACTGGTAAAATTCAGATTAACAGGAGAAGCATACCAATTTTATAAATCTGATGCAGCAGTTTATAATGAAACTAATTATTCTATATTCAAGAAAAAAATGTACGGAAAATTTTTACCGGCAAGAATACCAGGACAAGCGTTACTTCGGTTAAGCAAATGTTATCAACGTCATGACGAATCAATAGCAAATTACGTAATCAGACTTAAATCTTTAGGAAACGAAATACTAGCAGAAGATTTACAAAATGCAGTGCAGGAAAATATACCAGGATTAAAACAAAAATGTGAGGAATTAGTCTTAAACCAATTTAGAATTGGCATAAAGAAAGAATTAATGAAACAGTTAACACCACTACTAATGAGGACCGAAAAATTTTAACTTGGAAACAGCTGAAAAATTCGCTAAGCAATTCGAGTTATCCGAGCTGATGATTAATAGTCGAAACCAATCTTCAGTTGTCATGGCCGTACAAGAACGGAAATGTTTTTATTGCGGAAAAAACAACCATTTTTCACAAAATTGTAGATTTCGAACAGACGAGCGTAATAAGAGAAATTATTCCAATCAACACCATAACTTTCAAAATGTTAGACAAGAAACACCAAAACAACAACACTATCGATACGAAAATTATAAGAGAAATTACAACCACCATCAACAACACCCTAGTCGTTTTCATGTAAATAATTTTCAAAAACACAATTTTAGGTATAATAACAAGTCGTTCCACAACGATAATGTTCCTAGAGATTATAGTTTTCTAAGGCGTAACAACACTTACAAAGAGGAGGTACGAGATCAACAAAGACAGACGAATCCAAGGAATACAGGTCATCAATATAGGATCTATCCGGAAAATGGAAGAAACTACACTAATAATCCAGACCAAATACAACCAATAAGAAAATTAAATGTAAACCCAGTCGAAGCGTTAAACATAAAAGGACTCTCTGAAACCCCGGGAGACGAGCCCTGTCGAATTATAAATAACGTCGCAAACACGCCCACCTCTTTCATAATTCCACAGCTTAAATTATACACAAACTACGAAGCCCCCAGTATGATTTATTTATATGTAAATGGAGTAAAAAGAAAATTTTTATTGGATAGTGGAAGTGCCATTACCATAATAAAAGAAAATACATTAGATAATTTAGAAATTCATAATGTAGGGGACATATTATTAGCAGGTATTACAGGTGAAGGGCTACAGGCCATTGGTATGGTTAAATTAAACTTTGGAACCCAACCGAATGTAGTAAACTGCGTTTTTAATGTGATAGTTTGTGGAAATAATTTAGTGGTAGGAGCATCAGGTATTATAGGCCGAGATTTTTTGGGATTAACAAATTCTATCATAAATTATAAAAACAACACATTACAAATTTGGAACGAATTGATTCCAATTAGCTATGAAAGGGAAGATATTTTTGCAAATATTTATAATTACAATCAGGGGTTAAGTACTAACAAAGAAAAAATAGGAGTCAACTATGAGCTAGTTGAAAAAGAATGTGTTACAAGCAAAAAAGGGAAAGGCATTAGCTATGAGTTAGCAAATAAATTTCCTCTTTACCCAAGTACGCAAGAGAGGAGCACAAATACACAGGATATAAATACGGAGGAAGACTATGACAATGAAATATTTTATGATGCATTACAAGACATGCCACAAAAACAAAGTGAAAACGTTTACGATTCAACATTATTTGAAGATCGATACTTAAAATTAGGTACAAAAGAAAATCAAACCAATGGTACAAAAATCAAGGAATTTTTTAATAAATCGAGCCAAGAAACCACATCAAGAATATGTCACAGAAAAAACATACACGGTATAGGCGAAATTAAAGAAACCGAAAATCTAAACTCAGCGCACCATGCTAAATTACAGTATGGCTCAGGAAACATTCCAACAATAAAAGAAAAAACAAGAAAAGCAGCGCCCGATTGGACAGCAAAAGTAGAAATTATACAATACGGAGAATTATCCGAAGAAGAAGAAGAAGAGGATTTCCATAGCGCATTCAAACAACGTCAACAAAATTTTATAATTAATAAAGCCAACAACGAAAGGGAAAAGCTTCATAATAATCTACAATCGAGTCAACTACAAGTACGTAACGAAATTAGAAAAGAGACAAACTTTTGCGTAGATACCTCACTCGCAAAACCAGCCAAACTTCTGCAGGATGAAAATGACTCAAAAATGGAACACACATCTACAGAACAAAACAGCAAAAAGCATTTCAGTAACGACCGAATTACTGAAAACAACGTAATCAAGTAGGCAGACGAGATAATCATCCCTGCATGGTGTGAAATAGACTGTGCAGCAATAAATAAAAACTTCGATAAATTACTAGGAGAATTCATTGAAGTACAGCCAGATAAAACAGGAAATAATGGAGTGTTTGCCGCACACTTAATACATAAAAATACCGAACTAATAACAGTCCGTTTAATCAACGTAAATAATTACGAAGTACTGTTGAGAAAAAATTGTCACATTGCAAATGCTCAACCAGTATATAAAATAATTGAAAATAAAGACAGGGAAGCAGTAAGGAAAGTATGTACAATAGAACCAACCAACACAGATTGGATCGATAAATATTTTGATTTTAGACATTTAGACATGCACACAATAGGGTTACTACATGAACTAATAGGTCGATATTCGGACATATTCAGTGAAGGAGAAAGTACATTAACTACCACATCCGATGTACAACATAAAATTATTGTGGAAAATGAACAACCAATCAACAAACGACCCTATAAAATTCCTCATTCACAACGGGAAATATTAAGAAAGGAAATAGATCGATTATTAAAAGCTAACATCATACGCCCATCATCTTCTCCATGGAATGCACCAGTCGTATTAATTGTAAAGAAAAAAGAATCAGGCGAAGAAAAAGTTAGATTGTGCATCGATTATCGTGCATTAAACGAAATAACAAGGAAGGATGTATTCCCTCTTCCTCTACTTCAAGATGTAACCGATCAATTAGGAGAATCAACTCTATTTAGCGTATTCGATGTTACTTCTGCGTACCACCAAATCTCCATGCACAAAGACAGTATTAAATATACCGGATTTTCAACGGCAGATGGACATTGGGAATTTACGAAAATGCCATTTGGCCTGTGCAACAGTCCGATGACTTTTCAAAGATTTATTTCATTTACATTAAGTGGTTTAATAGGAGACATTTGCTGGGTATATTTAGACGACATATTAGTACATAACTCAAAAGGAATTGAAGATCACATTCAAAAGATTAGCCAAGTTTTTGACCGATTAAGAGCAGCCAACATTAAACTTAAACCAAGCAAATGCAAATTAATAACATCAGAAGTCAAGTATTTAGGGCATATTATTTCACAGCAAGGATTTAAACCCGACCCGGAAAAACTCGCAGCTGTTAGAAATTTTCCTACACCAAAAAATGTTAAAAACGTTCGTCAATTTTTAGGACTAATTGGCTGGTATAGACGATTTATTCCAAATTTTTCAATTTTAGCAGCACCATTAACGAACTTAACGAAAAAGGACGTCAAATTTAACATGAATATTGAAACTTTAGAAGCAATGGACAAACTTAAACGAATACTAACTTCAGACAACGTGTTATGCTATTCGGATTTCTTCAAACCGTTCATACTAGCCACAGATGCTAGCAGTACAGGTATGGGAGCGATTCTAAGTCAGATTCATAGAGGTTTTGAAAAACCGATCGCATTTGCAAGCAAATCCTTTAATAACGCGGAAAGAAATTACAGCGTCACTGAAAAGGAATGCTTAGCAGTGGTATTTGGCATAAAACAATTTAGATGTTATTTGTACGGAAGAAAGTTTAGTATTTATACGGATCACCGACCGCTTCGATGGCTTATGTCGCTTAGAGACACAACATCACGGTTAGCAAGATGGGCTTTATTACTAGGGGAATATGATTTCGAAGTATTGTACAGACCTGGAAAGAAACACGGAAATGTAGACGCCTTAAGTAGAGTATACAAAAAAGATCAAGGAGACAATTATCACAAACAAGATTACAACGTACTTACATTGCCAGAATTTTTGGAATTAATACAAAAAAATGAAATAATTAGTAAAAATGTATTCGAAAAAGAAGGAAATCTTTTCCATTGTCCAGATCATTACTCCTTAGCGCACTGCGTGTCGGAGGACTTTAAGATGTCAAAAGGAATTGCAGCGGAATTCAAACGCACTTTTGGATTTGAAAACTTATTGTTAAAGCAAAACAAGAAACTAACAGAAGTAGCGGAATTGAATTTTCCAGACCGCAACATTTATTACCTAGTTACAAAATCTAAATATTTAGACAAACCAACATATGAAACTTTATGGCATACACTACATAATCTGAAAAAATGCATGGAAAAAAATGCAGATAAATTTTTAGCAATCCCACGTATTGCATGTGGCCTAGATAAATTACAATGGAAAGTAATTTTTGAAATGATAAAGTTAATTTTTTATAATACATCGATCACAATAATAATCTATAATTTGACTAAGTTAAAGTTGGATGTTAATACAGTAAAATCGGAAGAGCATCCAATAGCCACACCGTTATGGGATCGAGACACAATAAAAGAGCAACAACAAATAGATAATTTTTGTAAAACTATACTAAACCAATTACAAGATCAAAACGAAGATAATTTCGGATTTTACCAAGACTGTGAAGGACTGTTATACAAATCAGAAGACAAGAAGGACATGTTAGTGATACCTAGGACATTTGTTAAGAAAGTATTGCACGATTTTCACGATCTGCCCTTTTCAGGACATCAAGGTCAAGGGAAAACATTTAACATAATTAGAGAAAGGTGCTTTTGGCCAAACATGAAAAGCGATATTATAAATTACGTAGCCAGATGTCATTCATGCAATCAGCGAAAAACATCACCACATTTTAAAAAGGTCCCTCTTCAAGACTTTCCAGAAATTTCGTATCCATTCGAACGATGTTCCATGGACATAACAGGACCCTTTGTAACATCACAAAAAGGAAATAAATACTTATTAACATTTATTGATCACTTTACAAAATATATCGAACTCGTTCCAATCGTAAATCAACAAGCAGATACTATAGCACAAGCATTTTTTACGAACATTATATCTCGTCATGGTACACCACAAAAGTTAATAACTGATCAAGGAGCGAATTTTATTGGAAGAGTATTCAAGGAACTGTGTAAACAACTTAAAATTGAGAAGATACAAACCACCCCTTATCATGCAATGTCAAACGGAGCAATAGAAAGGGTTCACCGAGATTTAAAAAATTTTTTAAGTCACTATGTGCATGAAACTCAAATAGATTGGGATCACTGGGTACCGTATATGCAAATGTCACATAACATGACAACGCACAGTTCAACCGGATATAGTCCTCATTTTTTACTACACGGCAGAGATCCAATACTACCATTGGACAACATATTAACGGCGACAAGAGTAAGGTACGATCTCGACGATAACTATGTTTCGGAATTGTTAAAAAGATTGAATATATCCTTTACAAAAGCGACAGAAAACATGAAAAAAGCAGCAGAGAGAAGAGCCGTACAGTATAATAAAACTACCAAACAAAGAACATTTAATTTAGGGGATCTAGTATATCTTTACGATCCTAGCACGAAAGTGGGTATTTCCAAAAAATTAAAAAAATCTTGGTTAGGACCATATAGAATTATAGAAATTAAAGGACCTGTCACATATAAAATTAAAGAAATGCATAAAAGCAAAGAGCAAATAGTCCACGCAAATAGATTAAAGTTATTTACTCCCGATACCACGGAGCAAGAAGAAAGCACGGATGAAGCAAATAATCTTTTAAATAATTGGGATGTCGATAAAGTTGACGATATAGAAGAAAGTAATGATACTGTTACACCGCAAGATGTTACACTAACAATTTTACAGGGGCTCGAACAGCAACGAGCAATAAATCAACAGGAAAGGCAACCATTAAAAGAACCCAGGAACTGGAAATTAAACATCAGCAGAAATACCAAAGGTTAATAAAAGAGAACACTGAAAATTTAGGTGATCTACAAAATTTAGGTTCAGTAGAGCAGGATTTATAAGAGCCTCTTCAAGGCTACGGTTGCGTTCAAATAAGTAGACTACTTAATTCCTTTTTCGTTGGAACATGCTAATAAAAGATGGTCCAACAACAAAGGAAAATTGTATATAGGAATAATAGATGACATTTCCCAAAATTAGGTTAGAAAATAAATAACTAGTTTTTTAAGAAAAATAAATATTTTATTCAAAGTAGGGCAATTTGTTATTGTAAATTTTTAATTATAGAATGAAGAACTTCAGGCTGCTCGTGCCGGTAGTGTTAATAATAAGTTGTACAGTGTTAATAAAAGAAGTGTCAGTGCTACTTGCATATGATTGTGAGAACATTAACAATAACTACACAGTAGTGTCAATCCAAGATGTCGCCCCCTGCCCAGATGAACAACAATCTTACAGTGAAATTCCCACAACAGTAATGGTACTCCAACGTAACGACTTTAAACAACAACGAGTCCTAGCTTGCTTAATAGAAGTCACCAGAATTATACAACATTGTGGAATGCACAGCCATACTTCAGCAGTAGCAGACGGTGTTTCAAATTTTATTCATTTTATCGGAAGAGAAGAATGTCACAACATACATCGATTTAAAACAATTAGACTTTTTAATCAATTGGTAGGAAATATTAAACCAAATGGAACAACAACAGCATCATTAACAATTATGGGAACACTAAAAGACGATAGCACTTGTGAAGGTACTTCATATCACGAAAATGGCCATACTTGGACAAAAGTAATTGTGGTAGCGGCAGTAAAAATACATACTCGAGATTATTTAGCAACAGTAAAACTCAATGAAAACGCTCAGTTTAATTAACGGAGTTACATGCAGCTATGTAGAAGGATACTGCATGGATTCCACGTACGGAGAAACGGTATGGGATTACTCTCAACTGTATCCTGCGATGGGGATTGACGAATTTATTCAAGGGTCCTGCAGCAATCATTGTTAACAGAAACCACCCAAAGACCAAATCTTAGTGGTAGAACAAGGCGACAAAATCTTTGCGCTTTCCCTTATTAAAACCCTTTCCTTATGCGGATTTGAGGTCTGGCAATCCAGACATCCCAAATTGTTGATAATCCTAAATCACAACCACACAAATATCCAACCAAAGATGCAATTAATTCCTCAAAACACGGACATGCTTAGTTATATAAACAGCAAATTACTGTACATTGAACAAGCATATAAGCGTACAACCAGTCAGCTGTACACAAACACAGTTCACCGAAAATGTCTTCTTCATCGCGAGGTAATCAAATACCGCTTACTTCTCGCACCCATTTCACCAAACGCTTTAACAACGCTTATAAAAAATAATATTGGACATGTCGGAAGAGTAGTAGGAGAAGTATTATATATTATGCAGTGCACCCCAAAAGTAGTAGAAATCCGAAGAACCAAAAATTGCTATCAACAACTGCCTATAACGATAAACAACCAATCGAAATTTATGGCACCCATCACGCATTTGATCCAAGATCATGCTGAACAAGTAGAGTGTAGTCTTTTAACACCACCAATGTTTAATATTAATGGGAAATGGGTAGGACTTACCCCACAGCCAGTAGAAAAAAATCCGCCACAGGTGTTAGGCGTGAAAGAAGAGGAAGAATTAAAATTCAAAACAATACAACCTATAGGAGTCAGTGGTCTATACACACAAGAAGACCTAGCAAAAGTTCAAAGAATGTTAAACTTCGGAAATGAGAGGGCAGCGGTAGAAACAATGCTAACGCTCAAACTAAGTGGTAATACTAACACAGACTACCAAGGATATTCAACTCTACATCTGTTTGATACGGCAGAAATTAAAAAGATTGCTCGAAACACATTACAATATATTTGGGGATGGTTCACCGACATTGGGATGTTTATGAGCGGATTAATCGGAGTCTACGCAGCGTTCAAAACCTTAAAATACTTACTGGGAGTAATAATAAATGGACTTGCAATCTATAAAACTGTAGGCTGTGGCCTGCAATTATTAGCTAGCATCTGGAACACCTTAGCTGTATGGATCGTCCACAAATATCAAGCAGAGCACAGACATACCGATGTAGAGGCACAGCTCAATGAACCTCAGGATCAACCAACATGTGCATCAACCAGTACCTTAGCCCACCATACACAACGACAGAACACGGTAGAGGTGTCGACAACCTCATTGGCCCCAACATACCCCAACATCGATCACTGGACATCAACAATGACGTCGTCTTAAAACAGTGTTTAGTGCGGAAAACAAAGTAAATAAATAAACAAAGTGACCGGCAAGCGAGCAGAATTTTTTATTTGAAACTTTAGACGATAAGAACAAACTCATAAGAGTCTGAAATTAGTTATAAGATGGGTAATTTTACAATAGCTTTCATGTCAATACTAGGGCAAATAAATAAGTAGGATGATTAGAAACACTTAAATTAGATTGTAGAAATAGAGGGAAATTGTCACTTCTAAAAGGAAGACAAGTTCATAAGAACTTGCCTTCTTTTTAAAATAGGAGAGTTATGTAACAAGCACCGGGGAAAAATCAAAATAAATTTCGATTTTAATTTAAAAATTCAAATTCATGGTAAGAACTAATTTTAAATAAGAAATGTAATTCAATATTAAATTTCCTGTTGTTTAAGTAATTCGCAGTCATCAATAGAAACTGCATTTTACAATTTTCATAGGAAACACATCCGTTGGAAAATTGATTATATTAACATAATAAAGGCCGTCAATACCGACGGTCAATACCCTAACAATGCAATAACGCAAAATTACAATTATCGTGGAGGCATCTTTTGATTTGAAAAAGTCAGTCGATAACTCGCGATCGGTTGAGGCGGTAAACCTCAGAGAAAAATTTGTGATACTAAAAGTGTTTAAAAAATTTAAATAATTCAGAAACTCCGAAACCGAGTAATGTAAAAGTGCGTTGGTGCAAGAGGGTCCCACAAACAAACTAAGGTCAGAAACTGTAATTTCTAACTGTCTAACATTTTATTGTAAAAACCTTTTTTTAATTTTAATTAAATGTCTTTTGTGCGGCAAGCGACCATGTAATTGTTCTAATTGAAGACAATGTTATAATCATTTAAGACGGATAACTTCGGTGATTTGTTATGTTCGTAATATATAATTATATATCTCATTCCATTTATATTTCGTTTAATTTCATACTTTAAACCCCAAAAACAATTACACATCTCCAGAGCTACCCTGGAGGAGTGTTACAGATGGTTAGCAGGGGACGTAACCGCTATCTAAAAGTTTTAAAGTAATTGTTCACTAAGATACACTTACCAAATGTACCAAAAAATATATGATTTTTAAAGCTTTAGCTTTAGTCGAGTAATTTTTGTTGAAATGATACTTTAATAAGCTAGTTAAAACCATATCTTGATATCTCATTCCTACCGAAAACAACAAAGAAAGAAAATTTAGTAATCATAAACTTTTAAAAAGACGCTATTACATCGGTATTTATTCTTATTTATTTGTCTTTTTTCAAAAAACAATGATTACATTTTATAATTTTATAATTTTTATTTAGTATTATTCTTAGTTCAAAATATTTTAAAAAAAGGTAGAGGCATAATAAACAAAAAAAGACCGATTTGAAATAAAATTAATGCCTGCTTAAATGCTCTAACTGTCTCCCATCACACTGAATGCATTGTTGGAGCCGCTCATGTGTGGACATTACATCAGCTTGAATTTTTGCTTTTGACAGGCTAAGAATGGCATCTTGTGTTTGTATTTTCATGTCGTCTCTTGTTGTTGGTGGAATTTGGTAAACAATATCTTTTAACCGACCCTATAGATAGAAGTCTAAACAGTTTAAGTCTATGGATCGAGGTGGCCAAGGAAATACATTTCCTCGTCCAATTCATTTCTGGTGATATAGTAGATCTAAATGTTATCTCATATTTATTGAGTTCTAAACAAAACCCATGACCTCGAAGTCTTCCTAAATACGCAACATATTGATGTCTGCCTCATATCAGAGACACATATGACAAAACAATCATACCTCAAAATAAGAAGATACAGAACATACCATACCATTCACTCAGAAAACCTATCCAGGGGTGGTAGTGCAATTCTAATAAGAGAATCACTTTGAAGAATGTCAACTGCAAAGAGAAGATGTTCAACTCACCGTGGTTGGAATCAAGCCAACAAAACAAACAATTAAAATTGGTGCCATATACTGCCCACCAAGGTATAACCTCAAAAAAGACGAGTACCTAAAGCTACTCTTACAAACAAAACTACTGATTGGGAAAGCGTTCAGATTGACCTTCAGAATAACATTATTCTGAAGATCACTCTAAGAACCACTGGTCAAATTGAATAAGAGGCTGAAAAATTTACCAGTCTTATCCAAACAACAGCATACAACAATACCAAAAAGATCACACATATAACCAAAGGTGTAAATTATCCAGCTGCGATCAGAGAACTGGTCAAGAAAAAACGAAGAGCTAAAAAAAGATGGCAACAGTCGAGGGATCCCGCAGATAAAACCATACTTAATAATAAGTCCCAGCAACTTAAAAGAGAAATACAAAAACTTAAAGAAGAATCAATATGCACCTATTTACAAGAGTTATTAGCATACGAGGAGACTGATTACTCGCTGTGAAAGGCAACCAAGAAGATTAAAAGACCGATGATGGCTATTCCTCCGATCAGAAACAGCAATGGTTTATGGGCCAGAGACAATAAGCAAAAAGCAGAGCTGTTTGCAGAACACTTGGCTGAGATATTTGACTCCCAATCCAGGTCAAGTAAACTAAGATATCACTTACATTAAAAATCAAAGAACTCAAAATATCACACCGGTTACTCCCAAAGAAGTAGCAGATGAGATAAAAACCAACCAACCTTACCCCAAAAAAAGCTCCAGGATTTGATCTCATAACTAGAGAAATTTGAAAGCACCTGCCTAGAAAGGGTATAGCCATGTTGACTTGCCTATTCTACGCAACGTTTAGATTAAAACATGTGCCTGCATGCTGGAAAGTTGCAGAAGTGTTGATGTTATTAAAGCCAGGAAAGCAACCTAATGATGTTAAATCATATAGACCAATCTCGCTCCTGCCAATAATCTGAAAACTCTTTGCTGCTGCTCAAGAGAATGAGGATAATAATAGAAAATAACAACTTAATTCCAGATTCTCAATTTGGATTCAGGCAAAAGCACTCTGCAATAGACTAAGTGCATAGAATAACTGACGTCATTGAATTGATAGATTGTTTTTCTCCACCATATCAGCCGTACCTCAATTAGAATCATCTACTTTAATGTCTTCTTGTAAGAGTTTTGATTTAACTAATTCAGTAGTAAGACTGGCACCTGAATTTTCTAAATCCATCACTATTCGGTCGTAGTTGTTGGTTATAAGACAAGATGAAAATCAAGCAATAGTAGTTGAAGATTAGTTTACTGATTATAAGAATGATGTGAAAATGTAACATTAGTGTGGAGGTCACTTAAAAAACTAAACCATATCTCCAAATCTAATACACCAAATACATTAAAAGCTCTTAGCATTGACGCACAGAGCGGACAAATAGGAGATACTTGGCACTACCCGAAGTAACCAAAAACAAATATATAGATACGGCAACAAACACAGTTACAAGGCGTTATATAATAAACTACACAATTGAAATAGACATGAGTAGAACATGTAGTCCAAACAAGCGACAAAAGACTGGCAAAAAAATTAGAATAGAAACTTCGTACTACAAAAAGAACTGTGAGAAGACGATGTCGAGATGAAAGTAAAGTCTACAACTACCAGTTGTATATGATTGTGATTTTTTTTCGAAAACAGCGTTTAATCGAACACCAACGGAAGAAATGTAGCAATTCTTGCAAACCAGAGAAATAGCAGATGAACTCATAAATGTCACAAAAAATCTTTGTTGTTATAATACAAATTATGTGAGAACAAATAATTATTCTGGCTCAATATATACGAATTCTATTACTTAATTTTAGCAAACATTAAAAAAATGCAACAGTTTGGTTAAAAACGTTTATGTAGGTCATAATCATTTGAAACGAGTGCTAATACCAAGTGAGTTTACTGATTTGCTCTTGGCATAAAAATCCTTGAAAACAATCAATTCTATCGCTAAGCAATTGTTTTCTAATACATTTTTAATAATTTTTTAAATAAAAACGAATACTAACAGTATATTTTAGAAAGATGACCAAAATAAACGAAATGACTAAGTAGCAAAAACTGGTTTTATTATTGCACTTGACAATATTGAAATGTCATCAGCCACAACACATAAAAAACTTAACGGTTTTGACACATACTTAACTTAACAACGGATTATTTTTTAATTAATGTGCGTTATACTGTTGAAAACAATAATTGTTGCCGCACCTTATACTATTTTAAATGTTCGTCAAGTAATAAGCTATATAGTTGCACGTAAAGAAACAACTGTACACACTACATCATAAAAGCATAAAACCATTTAATCATTGACGACAAAGTTTGATTGTGAAAAAGAATTAGACAAGCTTGTTGACTATAAATATAAATTTACATTCTTTTATTAACAACTTTATTAAAGATCGTTTAATAAAAATAAATTTTAAAGATTTTACAGTAACGCCAATAAAGAAAAAAAATTGGTTAAACTTACCCAGATGGGATGTACAACACTAACTTAGTATAAATTCTAAAACCATTGATAGTCTATAATAACACAACTCACTGGTGATTGCGATTTGTATTAAATGACTTTATAATCTAAAGATAACAAACAGGTCTGTTAGTGTGAGAAATAATTATAGACATACCTTGCGTTAAAAACGTCACGTAAATGTGTAAAACTTGATAAAGCAATAAAAAAATTTAAACAATTTAACAATACTACAATTTTGCAGTGTTTGATTTTGGGGTTGATTTACTTACTTTTTTTGGGAAAAAAGGTCAAATACATAAATTACGAAAATGTATGTTGCTTATGTATACTAAACTAATTAAAACCTTCCTTTTAGAAATGTAGCACGCAAAAGGATAAATACGTAATGTAATAGTCATATTTATAAATTATGCAAGACATAATTATTAACTATATCTAAATAAAAAATCGCTAAAATTAATTTATAAAAACTTGTCAGTAATTTTACAAACCTATCTTTATTATTTACAACATTACTGCAATTAATACATACTTCTTTATTTGTAAGAAGAAGTTTATGATAGAGTTTGTAATTATGACCCAATTATACTCAATAATACGGTTCTTTGGATTAATCAGTTAAATTGACCTACAACAGTGATTTGTGCTTGAACCACAACGTAAAAGACATTTACCCCCAATGTCTTTTACGTTGTGGTTTTATCCCGCAGATTTATATAAAGTTGTTTTGAATTTCGCGGGTGTTAAATTAATTTCAATGTGTTACCGTCGTTATAGCTATTCACGGTTATCTTTGTTGCATAGTAAATCACATTATGAGATCGCTCTGCCATCAAACGTTTACTAATGGTTTCCTTTGTCATACATGAATATAAAGCTATAGGGTTGTCAATGCAATTGTGGGAATTACATTAGAGTATATCTCCTACTGCTGATGAACCCCAAAATGGCGAAACGGCTATCCAGTAGTTCACTCTGGTGGTATTTGCACAATTGCATTGACATTGCTTTGTATAGTAAATCACACTATGTGATGGCATTAGAATTACATTACAATAAATAACGTGCAATAAATTCAAACGTTATAGTGGCGCCCAACGTGAGGTCCAAATAATGGTAAATGTTGTGAAAATTTTATTGCGTATATTCACCGTTGACTTTAATGTATCACGCTCTTGATCTTGCAAAAAAAACGTACGTGCTTGAATAACGTTCCAATTGATACTTTTTTTGATTAATATATAATAGTAAATGTACGTGTATTAAAAATAACGCTCATTTGCATTATTCAATGTACATTGCCTCAAAAAAGTAATTGGACACTTTTAAACTTACGTTATAACAAAACGCCTAGTTGAATTTGACAACACTGGCATTGTAGACATTACTTGTAGCGATATTACGAGGTTACTAGCCATTCTTCAGAAGCACTGCCTCAAGCGTTCAAACAACATGTTTCTTACCTGCAAATATTTATCTAAATTGTACCCCAAAGTTTTAAATTCTTCTTCGCCGAGTTTTCTATATATTTATGTTCTCTGCTTAAGTAATTAAAAAATTTTAATTGTTATTTATGATTAAATAAATTATATCTGTAGATCTAATAATGATAAACTGTATGCTCAAATATGAAACTACTAATAGAACGGTTTGCCTCCTGGTAACGGTTATTTTTAAATTTTGGCTAAATTAATGACCCCTAAACTGTATGCTCAAATATGAAACTACTAATAGAACGGTTCGCCCCCTTCTAACGGTTATTTTTAAATTTTGACCAAATTAATGACCCCTTCTTTTAAGAAGTTGGACGAAAGCAACTACTTCAGTTATTTTTCGACGTTTCGTGCTCAGGATGAACACTTTAGTGAAAAACTCGATACCCAATTGCTATGTGACAAAGTTTTATAATTTCATTATAAATAATTTCCTGTGATGTAGGTGAATAATTGTGCAATCTGAATTATATATCATATAATATCAATGTATAATACCTATAAGATAGGTATATATACCCATGTTGAAAATTGGAAAGACTGCTAATATTAAAGAATATTATCAAAAGAAAATAAAAAATTATCTTACCGATAAACCCATACGTGCAGCAATTACTTGAATAGATATCCTCATTCTCGTAAATCAATAATCTTCCCTCTAGTTTCTAGTGATAACTTTGCTTGTCCAAGAAGACATGACATTTTGCACAAAATTGACACACAAAACAACACTAAATATTATACATTACATAATGAATTTTAAGTAACCCTTTTATACACCCTACTTAGTATTGGCAGAGCCTTGGGCAGAAGGGAGCATTACTGGGGGTATGCAATACCACCCAGAAAAACGGTGCTTCGGGTCTTTGGAAACACTGCTTTAAGCGCAATTTTTATATTCTTTTTTCTCAAATTTTAATTCAATTTTTAATTTCGTTTTCAATACGCTAACTACTAGTAATAAAATAGGCTAATTAAAACAGTAATTTCATATTTGGGCATGCAGTTTAAATTTATTCGAACTATTAATGGAACTTTTTTTGATTTATTTTAATTATAAATCAAATTATAAATGACTAAGAACTTTTTTAATTATGGGCTATAGCACTCATTTAAAACTTGAGCAGAGAACATAAATAGAAAATTTAGCAAAAAAAATTAAATCTTTATGGTACCATTAAGATACATATTTGCAGCAATTCTTTAAACGCTTGAAGCGGTGCTTATAAAGAATGGTTAGTAACCTCGTAATATCGCTGCAAGTAATGTCTACAATGCCAACGTTGTCAAATTTAACTAGCCGTTCTGTTATAACGTAAGTTTGGTTGTCTACGTTGCAGGTCGCGCGTAAAATTGTCTAATTACTTTTTTGAGGCAGTGTACATGTAATGAATCTGGTGGTGTGAATTCTTTTTTTGTATCGGAGAATATGCTTTCAAAAAAAGGACGATGTTTCGTCTTCCGCGACCTTAACAACTGAACCATTTTGCAAACTTTTGTTATCTATACAACCTTTGCGTAGTTTCGGCAGTTTTTTTAGATACCGTCTTAATTTTTAAAGATTGTGCGAACGTGTCTGATGAAAATGCTCCTAGAGGTTTTCCCGTTCTTCGTACTGGTATTGCTTATGTTCGGTATCAAGGAGTATAATAATATCCAATTATTACATGGCAAGAAGCTATCGAGTTGATAAAACAAACTTATGGTCAGAAGAGACTTCCTTTCAAGATTTTTGAGAACTTTTTCTCTGCATAAAAAAACGAAATGAAGACAGAAATATTTGTGTGCTATGCTTGCGTTTGTATAGCTTAGTTTCCGTATCAATTGGAAGAAAACGTTTGTTTAGATATGGTATACGGTCGGTCTTTTAAATAGCCACGTTTGTGAACGGATTCCGCCTGACGATGTTAAAACTTTCAACTAATAAATCACATGCAATCAAAGCATCTTTCGATGAAGCTTTGTCAAGAAACTCCGTGAAAAAAATGTTTTCATCTCCCACGCGTCTGAAAAGTTCGATAAGAAAAACGGATTAGGAACTTTCAGAGGAAAATGCGCATATTGTCGTGTAAAAGGACACTATATCATCAAGTGCAACAAGAAACAGTAACAGTTATATAGAATAAAAACTTCAACCGAAACAAGTGTTGTGATGTGAAACTCCTGGAGTTATTCGTTCTAATTGTCCGAACTGCCGTTCAAAAACATATGCTGAATCTCTTTAAACCTCATCAGAGCCAACTTTTTGTGAACTTGATGCAAATAAATTTTCATGCTTACAAAAGCCTATTCTACCGATTCAAATCTGTGACTGCAATGGAAGTGCTATCGCTGACACTGGAGCCACAAGATCAGTTGCTGGTAAAACATTATTAAATCTTATTAAAAATCATTGCAGTTTGATTAGACAAAACTTTTCCGTAACCTTAGCTGATGGTACTGATACACCACAAAAGTCTTAACAACGATAGTACTCATACAAATTGCTTAGAAGACGATCTATGTGGAGATGATTGGGAATCGATTTCTTTTCGAACGCTTGAGTTTTTTTGAACACTGCCGACCAAATGGTGCTTCGTCGAGAATCATAAAATTCCGTTCCCATATGCCACTGAAACTAGTATAGATAGTATTCTCGTCGAGTCTTCCATAAGTGATGATAACGTTTCGTCCACTTCATTGAGAGAAGATGAGGGAACCATCCTTTATCCAGGTCAATGACAAGCCTTTAATAGTTTCTTTACCAACCATGAAACTACATTTTCTCCGAGGGGAGTGCGTATGGATTATGATAAACACAGAACTTTGCAACTCCAATCTTTTAATCTCGAGATTCAGTACATTCTCGGAAAAGTTAATGTCATAGTTGATACGTTGCCTCGATCCCCTATCTCTGAATGTGAGATCAAAAAAAGAAACGAAATATGCCAGATTACTTTCAATTTACTAAAAGTTCCTACAAGTGATTTCGCATACGCCAGCTTGCGTATACGGATATGTCAACAATTATAAATGACCTCGTCTTGAAGAGGCTCAGAAATGGTCCGAAAGAAGATATGTTATGGAGAAAGACAATCTCTATCGATACTTATCCAACAACGACCAAGAGGATGCGCAACTTGGCATTCCAAAAGAAGATCGTGAAGAGATACTACGACAATACCATGAACAAATTTCGTGTCATGATGGTATGGAACGTACGTTGCAAAGAATATGAAAACCTAATTATTCGCTAGAAATGATAAAATCAGTGATGACTCATCTAAAGATTTGTATCGAATGCCAGCGCTATAAGGCACTTTGCCTGAAATTCAAAACGGAAACAAATGGACCTGGATTGTAAAAAATACTACTTCAACGTAGATAGAAATATTCCTTATGAAACAAGCAACATTAATTGCCACAGCCACAGTTCTTATTGAAAAAGTATTCCTGCGTTATATAATTCCGCGAAGACTTGTTAGTTACAACGGTGTGCAATTTGTCAGTAAAATCATGCAACATGTTGCACTTGCCTGAAGATTACTCAAGAATTGACTCCATTGTATCATGCCGAATCCAATCCGGTAAAACGGAAAAAAAAATTAAAAACTCAGACTTGCAATTCTTACGCAAGGTGATCACACTTCATGGGATGAGAATCTAGCATCGTTACGTTTTAGTAAGTTAGAGTTAAAGGGCGCCAGATCTTTTATTAGTAAAACGTCTGTCTCGATCAGGACAGAAGGTCCAAGCTTGTAACGAATTTTAGGTTCGTAATCCTTGTTACACTGCTGATCGTGTAACCAACAAAAACAAAGATAAAGGAAAAATAAAATATGTATAACAACTTTAATTTAATAACGTAGATTATTAACAACGAGTCTCAGAAATTCTCAATCCATAAATTCCGAAAGTATCGGCAACACACAATAGATAAGTTTACACGATGTCGATAGCGAAGAAGATTACACGATAAATATCGTTTGTACACAGCATGCGATACACCCAAAATAATTAGTGAATCTACCTCAATGGTATTGAATCAATTATGGTAATTACGTAAGTTAAAACCAGCAAAATTTCGTGAGAGACCTTTCTGACACAACTGTAATTCAATATGACTTACTCGCAATCCAGTACCTACTTGCTTGAAGAAAACGTTTTCCTCGTTGAGTCAGCTGGAATAAATTTGAATAGCAAATCGTGTCAACAAAATGACTCTCGAAAGCACAAATTTACAAAATTGTTAATTAATACTAAAAGAAAGTACACATAAGTGAAAGTTGGTTGCTTGAAGCATGGGTAGAACCTTTTTACTAAGGTCGATTTTAAATTCCTACCGCTGAACATCCGAAGGGACGTCAAGGACGTCCGAAGGAGAAAATTACGCAGTGACTATTAGCTACAGTTTCTTTAACAGATTGTCGTGCGAGGTCGTTTAATGACAACCTGAGGGGGAGTATAAACTTCCTGCACATAAAATCCCGATCGGAGCAGAAAACACCGAAGGTAGACGAGAATAAGAGTGATGGCGCGGACGAAAAGAAGTAACGCATGTTTATTTTTGTTACTTTAGTTTTAATTCGTTACATGTATTGTGTTTTATTTCAAACAACATTTATGCTATTAATTACAATAAATAACGTGTAATAAAATCAAACGTTATAAAAGGCATTTACAAATTGGCTAATATCTCTTCCCTTCAAAAGTTTTTTTACTCTTTGAACAGAAGAGATTAGCACTCCCTGAATAAGACAAGAAGTAGTTAATACCTAGAGCTAGTCGAAAATCTAGAGTGTATGGTCTACCGAAGATCTACAAGTAAGGAATACCACTTCGCCCTGTTATGAGCAGTATTGGATCGCCGATTTAGCCAAATATTCTAGCAAAGATCTTAAATCCATACGCAAGGAAGAACTTGTATCGTAACATTTTGTAGAACTGCTGAAGAATTTAAGAACTGATCGAGACGACGTATTGGTAAACTTTAATGTGACTTCGTTATTTACCAACATACGTACGAACGAGGCAATAGTTGTAATCTTGGATTATCTATTGACCCAACGGATCTGGTGAAGTTATGCCTATCAACTACGTATTTTCTATAAAATAGCAGATACTACAAACAGAAGAACGGAACAGCAATGGGGAGCCCACTACCCCCTGTAATAGTCAATTGGATAATGGAAAAGTTCAAAGAAGAAGCATTAGAGACGAGCGAATGGAAGCCTAAGCGCTGCTTTAAATATGTTGACAATACTTTAATCATTTGGCCACATGGAAGAAAAAAACTTTAACTCTTCTTTAAGCACATCAACAAGCAGCACTCATCTATAAAATTTGCTATGGAAATAGAAGAAGTATGTAGCGGTAAACCACACCGAGTCAAGTAGATTACAACATGCAGTGTACAGGAAGAAAACCCATACGGATTGGTACCTACATGCTACGTCAAACCACTATTCTAAACAAATACCAAACATCTGGAAGGGGAAAAAGCAAAACGTTAAGGAAGCTATAAAGAGGAATAGCTATAACGACGCGACGATAAGAAGAGCCCTTAAAAAGCCTGGAACCAAAGCGACACCTACGGAAAAGGAACCACTTAGAGGATTTGGCCGCTTGGTTTTTGTTTTCGAAACAATAGAGAAAATTGGTAGGATTAATAGGTAATAAATAAAATAAAGGTGAGCTTCAGCAGTACTGCATCTATACAAAACAACTTTATCACACTAAGGATAAATTGAGACGGACTACAGGAGAAAGAATCTACAAATTAATGTGTGAATGCGCAAATTGTTACGTCGGACAACGCGTGCACGAGCACAAACATAAGGTCGAAAAGTAGATCATCAGAGAGGCCATCGAAAAGAACTCTGAAAAGGTAAGAAAGAAAACGATAACTTGAAAAAGCAAACGAAAATCTAACAAAGAACCGCTACCGAGTTAGGTAATCAACTTGTGAACCAATCCAGATTCTAAACTCCGTAGAAGAGTTTAGATTATGGCTTGTTTCGCAAGTGGATAACCTAACTTTTGAGAAGTCTTTAGTTAAATTTCGGTTGCTTGTTTGAGTTTTGCGATTTATCTCACGCCCTGATGAAGCCCCTTATGAAAATGGGCGAAACGTTGGCAACTTCGGTTACAACAACAATGACACGGTCCAAACCCAGAAGAAATTCTTATCTTAGTATAGATTCCGGCCGTGGAAGCCTTCGCTATTACAGTAGGCATGGTTGATAATGTTATTATAAAAAAAGAAAAAACGGGCGCCACTCCTAGCGTACCTGTAGAATCCGTGGTAAACAAAAGTAAACTACTTGAGAACGCGAGAACGTAACAAATTGATGGTTTATTTTCTAATAGATAAAACTTAGTAAATTAGAGATCAAACCGACCAAATAATTACAAATACACACATTCGAAAAAATTACATGCAATTAAGTTCTTGATAGCAAGACGTGAATCGTCCCAATTTAAATAACGTAAGACCTCTGTACTTGGACTTCTGTAATACTAATTGCTAATCCTGACACTTTTGAGGAGTATAAGTTTGCATTCACCGATTTAAAATAACCATCACCGGTTTTGAAAACGAACCATTGCTAAGGTTACTCGATCGGTTCCAGTCATGAACGTAAACATTAATACTCTATTTCGATATAAACCGAAAGCTGAAAATAAAATGATTGTAGATGACTGTAAAATTAGCTGAAAGCTTAATACAGGTAAAAAAATTGAATGCTTAATATAATTAACGAAGCAGAAAGCTTCATATAAAGAAATGTAGATAAGTAAGTAACACAGCTGCAAAATTAATACAATTAACAACGTTGAAGGCGCAAGGTAACATAGAATAAAACATTATACAGTTATCCACAGTTAATCGAAGCCAAAATTTCCTTTTGAACGTAGCCTTTGAAGTCATACACAAATATTTTTATTCTATGATAATAAATGTTTGAATTTAAAATGTTTTGGAACTTTAATTCGCGCGAATTTTTAATTATGATTACGGGTTTAATGTCAATACACTTTGTAAGGTGAGGTTTTTCATGGGTGTCGTTTGTTTGCTGACTTTTGATAAACTTGTTTTTCTTTTTACGTTCTACAAACGTCTTCTGAGCTGGCCGAGTAGCCATATTTATGTTACGTTTAATGATAAAAAAATAAATCTGTTTCAATATATACTAGATACTATCTCATCACAAGAAAAAAAATTTGAACAAATTGAAAATCAAAATCTGCAGTTTAAGTTTTTGTCAAATATTAGTAATCTTTGTGAAACAAACTCAGAGGTGTCCAAAAAAGATTGTTTTGATCTTTATAGATAGACACGAGTTGTATAAAGAATTAATGGTAATTAAAAATTTATTTTTAGTCAAACTAAAACATCTCAGCAATCCACTGGATGGTTTATCGTTTATAAATTTCACATAGAAAACAATGTTAGCGAAACATTAAATGTTTCTGAAATTATAACTAAATTGAACAGATTCTAGTAATTTATATAATTTGTTGTTGTTTTGTATTTTTTAACTGTGTGCAAAATATTGTTATTAATTAGTAAAATAAAAATTGATACAGTAAAGTAGTTGCGATAAAATTAGAAAAATTTCTTAGTTAAAGCTCATTTAGTTAGTACAGCAATGTACATTATAAAAGTCACTCAGTTATGATCAATTAAATTCATAAACAAAAGTACGACTTAAAACTGTAATGATAATTGAATTACACGTAGAAGTTATTCTTGATACTGATACCATAAACTACTGATGAAGTGTACATGTTATATGATTGAGCTTTAAAAATTCGTAAGAATGCTAAGAATGCCCTACAGAGTACAATAATTTTTAATGAAATAAATTATTTTTTAAGAATATTGTTTTTAACCGTACCTGACCGAGTTTCCAGTTGACAACACGAAGTTTCATAATCAGTTTGATATTATGAACATAAGCGTAAAAATCGTTTCATCCGAATGGTCTTCGCTGCTCATAAGTCAAATCGTACTCGACAATAAACACAGAAAATACTTTCATAGACCATAATTAACATTTTTGTAATATATAAACATAAACGACAGCTTTATATAAAGAAGTGTACAATAATGTCGTAATTTCAGCAAAAACATAAGACATAAACATAAAAGAGCATAAACATCGCTTTACTCTACTAATTTTATGTTGTATACTGCAATAAAGTTATAGGTACACGACGGATAGATTTTATTGTCTAAAACTCATTAATTTTTGAGGTTTTTATCTTTTTTTAAATAAAAGTTGTTTGTTATTCAAGATTTTTTTGGGTGTATTTATTTAATACAATTTAAATGCAAGCTTTCAAACTTTAGCAAAGTTCTTCGTCAGGCAGTATAAATTAAATTAATTTGACAATTGTAAAACTAAAGTAACTAAAAACAATAACTCGTAAGATAATTGACGCAAGTTTATTTAGCTACAGATTTGCACGAAGGTCTATAGAAAGACTACCATAAAAACTCTAGACGTAGCTTAAGTGTAATTCTTGGACAAATTAAGATTAGGTTACCTGGTTACCTGTTATTTCCTAACTTGTACCCTTACCAAATACAAAAATTACTTGAAAATCTATTGTTAGTAGGTAAAACCATAAATATCTATGGTTATTTTTTCTGGAATTTGTAAATAGTGAATAGCATGGAAAACAAGTTTTATTGGGGTGCCTATAACATTTGGCCGCATAAGGGGTTATTTGATGTGACAACATCAGCTCAATTTGTCATATTTCGGTTATATTTTAATGAAATCGAGGAAAAAAAATTCAAAAAAATTATAGCATGCTAGCAAGTCAATACAAACGTGTACATATCACTTCAAAGGATGGAATTGACCAGCTTGCTTAGTTCCGCTTTTGAAATAACACGAAACCACTTGTTTGATTCGATTAGTTCTGTTTTTTGTGTTTTCGATGTGTGGATGATATCTTTTGCTACAAATTCTTTATTGGGTTTAGGTCAAGTAATGGTGGTAGTGGGGTAGTCCATATCAATTGTATTGATTATCATCTACGGTTACTTAACTTTGCCCAATGCAGGTTGCATCTTGCCGTTGCATTTAATGGCGTTTATAATTCCAGAGACGAAGTGTAGACGACCAAGTCCTTTCACATACATGCAACCCAGTACTATGACAAACGTTGGATGTTTAATTGTTCGAATTACACACTTTGGGAAAATTCTTCTCCAGGAAACCTTTTAACATTTTTTCTACGGTTCTGTGGTACAATGCTTGTGTTCTTTAGTTCAAAGCGATGCTTCAGAATCACCTTGCTGTACATTTTCTTATTTAAAACTAAGCAGTATTTCTTCAGACATGTTTACATCTGTAGCTTTAGACCACATCTTTGTTAATTGAGTAGAATTGATCTGTCTATCTGAGACACTTGTTGTTCTTAGCAGTGCTTCATCCCAAATGCAAGTTTTCTTTGGTCATCGTCTACGCAGTTTGTCTTCGATATTCCAGTTTCGGCGTTCTTTTTTAACCTTAAGAACTGAATATTGATTACACTTTATTTTCACCGCTATGCAGAAAAACAATTTAAAACCGAGTTTTTGCTGTTATGACAAAATTCAAAGAGAGACTCAATGTCGTAAAATCATTGTTAGATTAATATACTCGGGATATTTTGGTTATTTGGAGTAGTATAATTTCAGGTATCCATGAGTAGCATTTTTTGAGGTACCTTATATTCCTTGATATTTTGATTCACATTGGATATATAAGAAAGTTACACAATTTTTCTGGATAATTCCCGTGTTGTCGTTATCACACAAGCTGAGCTTTCTTCACATGTCGCAGTGAACATCTTTAGAACCCTCAAATCTCCGGCAAAGGAAAACTAGAATCTTGGTTAATATTAAAGGGATTTTTAATTATTTCAATCGATTCTCTAATTTTTTGCTGATAGTAATTAGAAACGTTCGTCATATTTTAGTGTTTTTTAACATAATTTGATAAACCCTTTCTATTTAAAATTATAAGCGACTTTCGGCTTAGACCGCGTCGTAGTAAAACACCCAGACTTAGGCAATACGGCAAAGGCCAAGTTCTACTTCTTGTTTTGGCTCTCAAGAAGAGACTATGACCAAGCCTAAGTCTGGGTGTTTTACTACGACGCGGTCTAAGCCGAAAGTCGCTTATAATTTTAAACATAACAACCGCGAAAGCTTAAGATTTTAAACCCTTTCTAGTACGTGATCCGCCATCGCTGACTTCGGAGATTGTTTAATACGACTACACCTTTGATGCTTCTTAATACGAATTTTTACAGTTCTATCTGTTTCTACTATGTATGCACTACCACAAGAGCAAGGAATGCTATAAACGCCGTCAGATTAAAAAGGAATAACGTCTTTCACTGGATTAAAGAGTTGACTCAATTTAGGAAGAGCAGAAAACCGAGTAACAATGTTGTGTTTAGACAACATTTTTTCTATACGGTCTATGGTACCTTTGTTAAATGGTACATAAGCGACAGACACTTGTTGCGACATAGTTTGTTACGGGCTCTGAAGATGTCCACTGCGATGTGTGACGAAAGGTCGGCTTGTGTGATAATGTTAACACAGCAATTATCCAGAATGGAAAATTCTGTTACAAATGCAACTGGTTGTTGCTAATATATTTATGGAAGAAAAAAGTTCTTTCCACATTTTATCTAAAATCCAAGTGCTGGTACAAGTACGTTGATGAGGCTTTTGTCATTTGGCAACATAACGCTTTTACGCTCAACGAGTTTCTATGTTATTTAAACATCAAAATATTCGTTTTACCATGGAATTAAAAAGAAACTCCTCTTTACTATCTTTGGACGTTTTAGTTAATCGAAATGAGTATGTTTTTTTTATCACATTCACTTTAACGAAAACCGATCTACACAGATAGATATTTAAAGGGATTGTCTCATTATTACTTATTTTAGAAAATATCAGTAGTGAATTCTTTAGTGTATAGAGCTGTTCCCTTAAGTCAAGCCCAAGGTGTTAGTCGCAAACAATTACAATAGATAAAGTATTAATCGGTCTATTACAAAGTTTATATCTGCAAACCAAAAGTAACAACGAAATCTATGTCTCAACTAGTGTCTATCGTTTATCTACCATATGTCAAAGACCGTATAAAAAAACGTTGTTTAAACACAACATTGTTAATAGGTTTTCCACTCTTCCTAAATTAGGTCAACTCTTAAATACGGCGAAGGACGTTATTCCTTTTTAAATCTGACGGCGTTTATAGCATTCCTTGCTCTTGTGGTTGTGCATACATAGAAGAAACGGGTAGAAGCATGGGAATTCGTATTACGGAGCATTAAAGCTGTAGCTGTCTTAAACAATCTTTGAAGTCAGCGGTAGCGCAACACGTACGGTTCATCAAATTATGTTTGAAAGCATTAAAATTTTGGCGAATGTTTCTAATCACTACCAGCGTAAAATTAGAGAATCAATTGAAATAATTAAAAATCCTTTTAATATTAACCGAGATTCTAGGTTTCATTTGACGGAAATTTGGAAATCAGTTTTATCGATCGGAGGTAAGTCTATAAACGCGAAACTTTACGGCTCAATCAATTAGTTTGTTATGGGTTTTGAAGATGTTCACTGCGACATGTAACGAAAGCTCAGCTTGCGTGATATCGACAACACGGGAATTATCCAGAATGGAAAATTGTGTTACAAAAGCAACCCGTGGAAACCTGAATTCTACTAGATAAGAAAGTTGTTTGAGAAAATTATTTAAAATTCAGTTTTATTCCTGAATAATAATTTTTGTGACATAATTATTTTTTAATTTCGTGGAATATTTAATCTAATAGTCAGCGCCTAATTAAGACTTTTAAGACCAAATTATACATCGGCCCCCCATCCATCACTCTATGTTTAAAAGATATAGGCTTTAAATTTATCTTATATACTTTTGTAATAAACTTGAGATGATCCAGTTTAAATTTAAATCCAATTGAAGACGTACGAAATTACGCAAACATAGTCATCAGGCCGTAAGACCGATAACTACGAATCCGTATGCGTGATCTGTTTTAAGAAAGAGTTGCGCACGCTTAAGGGTTGAACGTAGAAGCAGAGGGGTTCTGACTGGTAGTACAAACAACATGGATAATATGAAATTTGTATTTGTTTTATTTATTTAATTGTTTTATAATGATGTAATTCAAAATTTTTTTAAATTTCATAATTGTTAATTTATTTGTTAATGTATTTAGTAATTTTTTTAACCCTGTTTGCATATATAATGATTGAATTGCATGTTGTTTTTTCAGCGATATCGTTACAACTGCAACTATCCTTAACTTCCCTCTTAACAAATCTTTTTCTTCAAGTAAGGGAAGAAGACGCTACATTTTAATTTTAAAATGAAAGGCGCTAACACTATTAAATCATTTTTTCTGCAAATTATTTATGCTAATCTATGACTTCAATTCTAAATTATGCATAATAATTTATTGTTTTTTCGTACGTTTATAATTTGATGATATAAAATCGATCGTAATATTTACCTATTGATGGTAATTCTAATAGGTTTGATAACAAAGAAAAACACCAGTGTATGCATCGTCTTGTAAAGTGTAATATAATGTTTTGTTTACCGTAAAGGGCAAACATCTTGAGGTTGCCGGTTGGGTTTTGATTGGACCCTGCTTGTATTTTATTTGAATTAGCGTATCGTGGGTTTATGGTTTAGACAAGTGTCTGTTTTTATGTATTAAAGTCGCGATTGCGTGTTTATTATATATGTGGAATTTTGGCCCTTGTTTGTTTGTACCAACCATTCAACTAATGGTTGGGTTGCTTCCGTAACTAGGACCCCTGTACCCACTGTTCTTCAGCTTAATATAGTGGTGTTTGTGCACGTGTTTATGTGTGCTGGGATTTAAACCTGTTATCATATCTGTGCATTTGTTTAAATGACTTAAATTTGGGATGTTCTAACTTTCCGATGTTTATTGATATCTTTAATTATAAACTGGTTGCTTGATAAATCTAAATTATGTAATGATTTTGCATTTACATTCAGTTAGAGGACCGGAGGAGTTTCTTTGTCTGTTCTTTCCCTCCTACTGCGGGTTCTACCGAACGGGAGATTTTGGTTCAAATTTAACGAGTTCTACTTGAATAAAAAATCACGATTAATTTTTTTACTGTGTGTTTTATGTAACGTCCTATAGCCTTTTCACATAACGAGAATCAGCAGCGCATAACGAACTTAATACAACGTAACATGGGCCACACCGAGATGTCGCTATTTTTTTGTTCGCGGGTTTTCATTTTCAGACGTGAGTGGGTTACATCACAAACTTATCAATATGTTAATATGTTTTTTGTGTTACATGGATAAATTGTTGAAAAAACCAATTTTTTTAAAAAGTTAATTTGGAATATAAAGAACCACGCCAGAATTAAACTGTTGGAGATTGTGCTTTAATGACGGTATAGTAACTGCTTTTGTATGTTATACTAATATAAAAGTTGATATACAAAGATGAAGTTTGAGTGAAAGCTGTAGCTATGTTGGAGCTTCTGCTGACTGCCTGAAAGATGGCTCAATACTGTTGAAATGGGACTAGCTTTTAACCGGAAATATACAAATACAAAATGACAAAAGTTTGACTAAAGAAATTTTGACATTAGTCATGCAGCGAGCTAAAAACGCTTCAGAAAAAATTCTTTAAGGGGGCGTGAGTAATTGAAGCGCATTTTAATAGCATCTGGAACTAGAATGGGCAAAATAAATAAAATCCTAAATAATCCTTTTCTTTTCTCCACTGAAGTACCCTAAATTAAAATAATAGAAAATGTGAACAGAACATTCTAAGTCGGTACATCAATTTTTTGCAAGTGCAGGTGTCGATTTTTGCATGATGCAGTCATTGGAGATCTGATATGTTAGATCTCTATGGATTGACATGAGTGCCAGACTAGTTAATATATCCTTGCTCAATGCAGTTACTCAATCTTTAATTTTCTGAAGAGAACGATCTTTCTACAGTTGCTGTGCGTACAGGAGCACTGCCAATACTTCTAGAAGTACTGTAATAGAAAATCTTGTACTGTCGTCTAACGTGATCAGGGCAGTGGCAGGGCGACTCTGGGCCAGTATTGTGTGCAACTGTTTTTGTCAAAGCAACTACTCCGTCTTTAAGAGGTCAGTATTATTATTAACTAGATCTGTAGAGCAGAAATCCAGAACTGTAATATTTCAAAACTGGTTAGTTGGCAGCAAGCATACTAGAACTTGAATATTTTTTTACTAGCTAGAAACCGTTCTGTGATTGAAGCTATTGGATCATCCAAAAACGAAATAAACACAGTTAATATTTAATACAATTCACAATTCGTCTTGATGTTTAGACGATGTTTTTCTCTGTCTCTGCTATATTCACTGCTCTGATTATAATACAGAGAACTCTTTTACAGAGCACTGAATAGGCCTTGATCAACTTTGTGTAATTTTAAACTCGATAGGTACGTCACCCCTAATACTTTTTATTATATTACTAAAATGGTAATAATTAATTGAAATTGTTTTAAATAGCAAAGCAGGATAGCCAATTTGGGATCTTCAATATGTTGCAGGTAGTTCTGCTAATGCTTCTTTAAATATACCAACGTGTCGCTCACACTGGTCTCGCTTAGAGAATGGAGCCTTGACTGCTTCATATATGGTTGGACCCATTTAATACAATTTTTTAGTGCAGATGTTCGTTTTGTGTACATATCTTTTTCAGCACTTCCATGGCGTTCAAAATTGCCACCGTTTTTGATGTATTAGTGACACATAAGTTCAAACAGTGGCCAGTGGGACACGTGTGTAAAGGGCAAAAAGATATCTCTCTAGAAGGCGAGCTTGGACGCCGCGGAACTGCTCTCTTATAGCATCTGCTCCGTCATATCTCTGCTCTTTAAGTATTTTTTCTTCAATCATACGAGCTAGTGCTTCTCCAGTAACATCAAATAGGGATACGAACTCTAGGAAAACCTCGTGCAGTGTGTGCTGGTTGGTTTCTGAAGAATGAACATAGCGAATGCACAGAGAAAATTGTTTTGTTTGGCTAATATCTGTAGTTTTATTAGTTAACGCGCTGAAGAGCCTATTACCAACTCTTTTTCTTATATTACTTTGAATTTCATCACTAAAGTGCGGACAGTCAGGCAAATGCCTGGAGCTTGCTTATTTTGCCTTTTTGTGTAACTTTTTGTCTTTTTTGCCTTTTTAAAGAGTGTTATTTTAAATTGCTTTTTTACATAAAAAGTTTGCGTAAACAGTGTTTTAATAGGTAGATGAATAACACATTACAGAATTTTACTTAAATTACGTACAATAATATAATTAACATTTTTTGCCCAAAAGGTCTTACCACGAACCTATAAATAATAACAGGGATTTTCATGTTTTGTTAAACAATGGTTTCCAGAAAACATTAAATACAAAAGCCGCTTATATATAAGTTTAACTTTATTTGTTGCCTTTGGCTTACAAATTCGTTCGTGCTATACTACATCTACAACCTACATTCTATATTTACATTTACATTCTATTTACTCTTTTTTTTTTAAATACATTTTTTTATCGCTTCTCTCCCCTTAACTTTTTCTTTCTTCTCCATACTTCTTCCATCCACTCCGCTCCTTTTCCGTTTTCATCTAAAATTTTCTCTATTTTCATCACCTCTTCTCTTAGTTCCCTGCATTTCTGTCTCATGTGGTTAAGGTCCTCCGTTTCTTCTCCACATAGCCTGCACATCTTTTCTGGTTCTTCTTTCCAATATTTGTTCCCTAACTCCTCGTTGCCACATTTGAACCTTGCTACCATTTTTTTCTTTTTGTTGCTTTTAATCTCACCGTCTTTTAAATATTCCCGCACCCCTTCACCCTTGATATCTTTATAATTCCTATTATATCTGCTCTCTTTTATCATTGTCCATATTTCTTGTTTTTCGATGTCTCTATCTCTCCTTATTATTTCTTCTCTTACCCCTACTCCCTCTTCTCTTAATCTCTCCACTTCTTCTCTCGCGTACCAGTTTCTTTTGTAATACTCTTCTCTGCCCTCCTGTCCGTACTTCACTTTCCCTTCCTTTATCTCTTTCCAACATTCTTGCAGTATTTTGCAATCTGTTTTTTCCCTCAGTTCTTCCTCGTATCCTCCTCTCTCACAATATACCCCGGTGTATCCCTGTGTATACCTCCTTCCACTCCTTCCAGCCCCATATTTCCGCTCCATACATTACAACCCCCTTTATTAATTTTTTAAACAACAACTTTCTTTTTTCTATATCCATCTCAAATACTCTTTCCCCCACACCCCACACTTGTCCTATTAACCTGTTTTCTTTCTTCCCCCCCTCCTTTATGTGTTCTCCCTCTTTATTATCCTGTTTCCTCGTGTAGCCCAGGTATGTAAATTCCTTCACTTGTTGCACTTCCTCATCACTCCATATCCACTCCTCTCTTTTTCTTTTCCCCCTCCTTTTCTAAATATCATTATCTTTGTTTTCTCCCTGTTTACTTTTATTTCTTTTTTTTTTCATGCATTTTTCCAGCGTTTTCATCATCTCTTTTATTTCCTTTTCCTCCTTAGCCACCAACACTATGTCATCCGCATACGCCAACGACCATACCTTCGCTTTCCCTACCACTATCTCTCCTGTCTGTTGTCCTCTCATTGTCTCTTCCAGATCCCCGTATATACTGAGAACAGGCTTGGGCTCAGTAGACATCCCTGTCTCAACCCTCTCTTTGTGATGAATTTCTCGCTCTCTTCCCCATTCACTTTAACCCTGATCCTCGTTTCTTCGTAGATTTCCTCTATTCTTTGTATTAATCTTTTATTGATTTTTTTTCTTTTCATGTATTCCCACAGCTTTTCCCTATTCACTTTGCCAAACGCAGCTTTTAGATTTACGAATAGTGCCACCATTTTCCCTCTTTTTCTTTCGGCATTAAAATTTGCTCCACTAACATCTTGTGATGTCAAAAGAACTTTTTCCTTCTATAAAAATATTTTAAATGATAAAAGGCAACAGCTTCTTGGTCAAAATATTGAAAAACATTTGATTTGTGCTTGGGAAAATAATAGCACTTAATAAACATTGTAAAACAAAAAAATAAACTCTAAATTTTAATAGATATTTGTGCCTTCTTTATTGCCTTTTTGGCATGTTTAATATGCCACCTTTTTGGTATTTTTTCTTGCCTTACTATCATTACCAAATGAAGAAATTATTTTATTTTGTACATTAGAACTATTGTACAAAACATTATTATTAGTTATTGTGACTAGGAGTTTCTGGTGTGACTCGGCCAGAATCACTCCATTCTCGTTAGGCAATTTTCTGTAAGTCACAAAAGCGCACAGCAGCAATACTTCCTTTGACGAGGCTTCTATTTTTTTCAACTTCAGTTTTCTCAAGTTGTGCTTTGTGCTGGTGATCAATTCTCAGTATCACATTATTTAAAACGACCTCCACTTTTTTGGTGTAAATAAAAGTTTTTTTGTGGAATTATGTGTTTTCATGAGCTTTGAAGTTTTCAATAGTTTTCTTTAGTTCCTTGTATGGACGTTGTGGCATTGTTGGCTCTGTTTTCTTTATTATAATAAGAGAGCCAAGAGATGGAACTACAATACATTAAATATTTTTTTTTAAATTATGCACTAATTAACTAGGATACGACACTAAATAAAAATTAAGATGTAAACATGTATGCTATGTACAATGGTAAATAGAATACTTTTACATATTATTGGGTAACTTTAGTTTTTTAAATAAATTAGTAAAAAAATGAACTGACAACGTCTAAACTGTAGCTTTTTAGTGCTTATTTAAAACATCATACAATTAGAAAATTTTGAGCTCAATTTTTTTCTAAATATAGAAGGTTTAGAAATTAGTGTTACCTAAAAATGAATACAATGCGCAATTGCATATTTTATTACTTGTCACTAAATTTGACAATTTTTGCAGTTCTTTTAATAAAACTATTATGAAGCAATTTTAACTATAGAACGTAATGAAATCATAGATTGTGTGTGGACATTATATATTTGTGCGAAATAGTTATTTACCGTAATTTTCTTTACTTTATCTGTGCATCATTAGCATTATTAATTAGCCAAAATTTGCAAATGTTTATAATAACACTGATAATACTATATACATAACGGGAAATTTAAAAAAGATAGTAAATTAAGATAAAATTTCATGAATTAATTTATGAAGAATCGACCTTTTAAAATTGTTAGTACAACATTTATTAATCAAACTGGAATTAAAAGACAATTATTTTGTGAATCATTATACTAATTTGTCATTTTCGTTTTTCAATTCATATTTTTAATCACGCTATAAATCTAAAACTCAGATTTTGCAAAAAAGTTTTTTCTACATTACAATTAATTTAAAAAATATAACTAAAATTGTATATTTAAAATTAAATATTTTCTATACATCTACTATATTTTTAGAATTACAACATATTGTACTAAAAAAATATGTTATTTTACCTATCAATTCTGTTCAATTGGTGCTTGTTAAAAAAATAATTTTCGAAAGTGTCTGTGTATTATAAATACATTTTGCAGTTTTTATAATAGAAACAGTTTTAGTTTACGAAACATTAATGAAAGTACTTATATATAACGGGCCACAACAATCATATGGTGTTTTCAGCAGTACACGGATTGCGTGAGGCTTAAACAGTAGCTGTTCTTTTAGAAAAAAAAATAACTTTGGTAATTTATGCAGTGCCAACCTTACAATTAATACTGGGGAAATTATAGTACAATTAAAAGTTATTCAATCATTATTATTTTGAATGTGTACAACCATGACAGCGTGTTGATTACGGTAAACGTGAAGAATTTTGCCGTTGGTTGTTACATTACGCTAATGCGTACTAAAATGTTTTGATTAAAATGCTACAGTAACGCAAAGGTGATTGGATTAAGAGAGTCATTATTTAATAGTTAAGACAGTTATGTCTGTCTGTACTTTTTGAAAGTCCCGCTCGAAAAAATTACAAAAGTTATAACCAATATAAAAATGTATAAAAAAGGGGGTTTTGTTTTTTGAAAATATTTTGGAAACGATTAGAGATATCGGAAACAAAAACATTGGTTTTTAAAGAAAAAGCCACACCACCAATATTCATAATTTTAAGCGGCGAAAATAGGGCTAAAACCGGATGATGTAGCATCCGTGTGTGCCCGTCGATTCGCTCACTTTTACAAAAAAATGTTTAACCATTTAATATGAATGTTAAGAAACGAAAAAAATTATGTACCATTTAAACACCCCAACAAACAATCTCTTGATAACAAATGGTTTCTTAATTTTTCAAGTAGAAAATCCACACAAAAACTCTAATAATTTTTAAACTAATCATCTGAGAATTTGCTCACTGTTTGAATTTTGTAACGATCTCTCTTGGAAAAACTTAAAAGTTTAGATTTATTATTTTTTCATAAACAATCGAAAATTTTATAAAATGAAAAAAAAACAAAATGCGCGATCTTTTAGGCAAAAGCATTTTAAATTCTTTATACAAATTTAATTATTTTTGTACTTTTTTATTTATTTTCTTACTACATAAAAAAACTGGTGTGGCCACCACACGACTTTCCTATAAGGAATAATGAAGAAATGTATTTTTATAAAGTTATGTTGTCATAAAATCATTTTGAAGTGATATGTTTGTATTAAAAACGATTAGTAAATCGCCAATTACCCAGACATTTGTGCAACCGGCAGAAAAAAAATTATTTGAATAAATTGTTAGGAAGAATTATCTTTATAAGAAACTGTAAAAATAATTCGAATAATTTACATTCGTACAAAATTATATAAGAAAAACTGTTCAAAATGACGGATACACCCACTTCCATCTTTTGATAAAACCGAGAGAATATGAAAAGCCAGATCCATACCAAATTTCAAGTTACTAGGACTTTTGATTCGAGAGTTATCGTGGGTACAACGTTACACACAGACACAAACACCCAAAATTTTTTTGTTAACAATATTTTTTTCTGACTTAGAAGACCTTGAAACGTAAACTTATGCAAAAAAAAATATTTTTTTTAAATCGTCGTAGGCAGGATTCGAACCTAGATTATATAATGAAATTCACTTTAAATTGTAAATTAAATATCTAATAAACTGTTAATGATAGAATTTTTTTTTATTTGAATAAATTATTAGGAAGTATTGTCTCGATAAGAAACTATAAAAATAATTTGAATAATATAAATTCGTACAAAACTATATAAGGAAAACTGTTAAAAATGACGGATACTCCCACTTCCGGTTTCTTTATCCCATCTTTTGATAGAACCGAGAGAATATGAAAAGCCAGCTCCATACCAAATTTCAAGTTATTAGGACTTTTGGTTTGAGAGTTATCGTGGGTACAACGTTACACACAGACACACACACACGGACACCCTTGAAATGTGAAATTCTTCAAAAAAAATGTTTTGAAAAAAATTGCGATCGCTTTACTTTCCTTATAGGAAAGTAAAAATATTGCGTTAAATTTTTTTTTATTTATAACAATTTGTTTATTAAATAATCAAATAAAAATTTAACAAAATCAATTTTCTTTTCAAATTATGTAACAGCAATAGAAAAAATGATTTAAAAAAAATGGTTCCTTAATATTAATTTCCAGTATCCGAAAAAATTGTTATTTAACAAATACGTTTTTAATTTTTTGAGAAACGATTTTTTTCCTAATCATTATTTTCATCAAGGAATAGATTTCCAAAACAAAATTGTAATTATCTTATAAACAATGGATTTGTTTATAACAATTATTTAAACAATCCTAATAGAAAATTTAAAAAATACATTTTTTTCTAGTTGTTGAATTCAAGACATTAAGAAAACAAAATCTTTTGTTTTTATATCAGATTTTCTTTTTTAAAAACTTTAGATTGTTTATAAAAAATTGAAAAATCAAAATTTTTTAATTGTTTCAACGGGGATCGTTTTTAAAGTTTTTGAAGAAGAGATTTAAGAAGTGGAGAAACTGTCAGACGATTAGATAGAATTTGTTTTTAAAAAATTACCTGCGCTCAAAAATTTTTTTTTTGTAAAGCAGGATATGGGTGACAGGAGAAATACAAATTATTTGTTACTCATACTAATGATGGTGCGTCCTCCGCTTGTAAAAGAACGTAACGTGTAAATGCAATGATACGAAGAATATACGCCTTTAAATTCATATGTATTGATAGCATTCAAATAAATGTTTTATTTTTCTTCTAGTGATTGATTGTAACGTTATCTAAAATGATTGTTAAAGATTAACTTAAAAATTTGTAATATTCCATTCCATGCCATTTTATCAATAAAACGATTTGCTGAAGGTTATAAACAACGTACAGAATTTACATTTAATTTTGTTTTTGTTATTAATTTTAGTTTATTTCATTTTCTGTTTAGGTTTTACAATTTATTTTCATAAGTATGCGTAAAAATGTACAATCCTCCAAATTTTGTAATAAGAAGTTTCCAATACATGTATAAAATTCGAAAGTAGCTTCATAAAGTAACAATTTGTTAGAATCGATTAAGGTGTCTCAGAAAATTTTTGAGAATAAATTTTTGAAGAAATTATGGAATTTAACACTACTTCTGAAATACACTGTCTATATTGTATAATGTTTTAATAAAAACAATGAATATTAATTTTATTGTTCTCAACTGTTCATAAACTTTAATTTTTTGCTGTTGTAAACCGATTTTAACGTTTTTTGCGCACTTGTCAACATAAACTTCAAACTATATTTTGGAAATTCTGAGATTTTGGGAGCCTCCTAGTCTCTGTTGGTACAATAAAATGTTATATTCAACTGGTTCCTGTATGGAACGCCGTTTTGCTTTTTATTACTAAATTTAATTCCGTTGCATTCAAACAAACTTCAATTTTTAATAAGTTTATTTTTATGTTTGTCTATTTATTTTAGTACATTTAAAGGGTTTGTTGAAAAAACTTGACACATTTAAATTGTTAAGTAAAAACGTATTTACTGATGCAATACATTTTGCTCAAAATTTCTAACAATCATATTAAAAACTTTAATTTAAACTGAGAAAAAAAGTATATGAACAAACATTTTAATTCATGTAACACTTTTTATATAACAAACAAAAAATAAGAATCATTTAAATTGTAGAATTAAAAAGCATCTCGAATTAAAATGTTACTTGAATTAAAATGTTTGTTGATAATTTTAATTCTTCAATTTTAAATCAAGAATTAAAGTTACCAACAAACATATTAATTCTGAATTAAAATGTTTGTTGATAATTTTAATTCTTCAATTTTAAATCAAGAATTATTTTTTCCAAAAAACATTAATTCTGAATTAAAATGTTTGTTGATAATTTTAATTATTCAATTTTAATTGGCGCTGTAGGTTGCGAAGGTTGTGAGTACTCTAAGCAGTGGTAAACTTGCACTATAGTTTGGTTAAAGTACTCACAACTTCCGCAACCTACAGCGCTAATTGAAATTGAAGAATTAAAATTATCAACAAACATTTTAATTCAGAATTAATATGTTTGTTGGTAGTTTTATTCTTGATTTAAAATTGAAGAATTAAAATTAGGAACAAACATTTTAATTCAGAATTAATATGTTTGTTGGTAACTTTAATTCTTGATTTAAAATTGAAGAATTAAAATTATCAACAAACATTTTAATTCAGAATTAATATGTTTGTTGGTACTTTTAATTCTTGATTTAAAATTGAAGAATTAAAATTATCAACAAACATTTTAATTCATGTAACATTTTAATTCGACACACATTTTAATTCTCCAATTTAAATGATTATTTTTTTATTTGTTAAATAAAAAGTGTTACATGAATTCAAATGTATGTATATATACTTTATTTCTCAGTTTAAATTAAAGTGTTTAATATGACTGTTAGAAAATTTTGAGTACAATATATTGCATTAGTAAATACGTTTTCAGCTAACAATTTAAATGTGTTAAGTTTGTTTAACAAACAGTTTTAATGTATTAAAGTAAATAGACAAACATGAAAATAAATTTAATAAAAATTGAAGTTTGTTTAAAATTGTAGCAAAGCAAATTTAGTATTTAATAGTAAAACAATAAAGTAACTGAAAGATTTAATTAAAATGTATAATATTGAGTTTTAGCACAATTAAAATGTTAGTTTAAAAAACTTGATGTTTTTAACTGTTGGTTGATTTAAAATGTTACTTGAATAAAAATATACGTTGAAAATAAATTAAGTAACAATAGAAATCAATTTATTTTTATGAATGAATATAAATGCTAGACTAATTTTTAACAACTTACATTATAAATGATAGAATTAAAATGTTAGTTGATAATTGTAATTCGTCGCTGTGATCGGTGGTAGCTTTTGAAACTATTTCAGTACAAGGAAATACATGTACATGGTAGTTCTAAATGACGCCACCGATTGAAGCGACCAATTAAAATTATCAACTAACATTTTAATTCTACCATTTAAAATGTTAGTTGCTAAAAGTTATTCTAGCATTTTAATTTATTCGTGAAAATTCGAAGATTTATAATGTTACTTACTTCAATTTTAACATTTCTTGTTATTCAAGTAACATTTTAAATCAACTTACAATATACTACCCTAAAGTTTTTCAAAGCAAAGTTTAAATTGTAGCAAACATTTTTAATATCCACAAGAAGTTATTTTATAAGTTACGTATAAAAACGGACAATAAAAAGTAAAACGGCGTTCCATATTCCTGCCTAAAATGGGCTTTTTTTCTCTTGTGGAATCTTAGATCTCTCGTTTCACACGGGTTTAAAAATAGTAACCACTCGTGAAAAAAAAACGTCCAATTTACAGGAACTAGTTACACAAATAACTAATCTGAAATAAGTACACGTACAAGTACACATGCAAGATTTTATTTAAAATAAAATATTTATATCATTTTTATCAAATGAAGCAATACTGATATTTGTAATCAATATTTTGTTATTAAAAATTCACTTGTGATATTCCCACAATTAATTTTTTTGTCGTTCGCATTTGTCACAAATTCTAAGATTTTGTAACAATAGAATCTTAAGCTAGCGTTAATAACGAGTTTTGCCGCAATAAATTAAACTGCTGTTTATAAGTCATTTCATTTTAATTTATTAACCAGAATTTTAATATTAACACAAAAATATTTATGTAGGGAAAACCTTAATTTAATTCTGCGAATTCTATTAATAGAAATAGTGTTATGCAATTTAAAGTTTGGTCTAAATATTGATGAAATTGAAATAAACATTTGTTTATAATGTATATATGTGTGATTCTAGTGTGAATAGAATTGTCATTGGATTTTTACGAATCATTGCATTGTTTGAAAATAAAAGATTGGTTTTTACCACGTCATGAAAACCATTATTAGACAAGACATTGTGTAATCAGAAACCTTAGACAAGAGTTTTTTAAAGAACACTTTGATTTACTTCAGGTTTCAAAAGGTTTCAATTAATTTTTTTTCTAATAACGTGTTTCAAAAGTTTGGTTCATGATACTAAAGAAATCTGCAGTATTTTTAAATAAAAAACTAAATTCATTGTTCCCTTTTTGTTTGTGCTTATAACACGATTTCTGGTGCTAGTTTTTTTAAATTACACATAACAGTGTACCAAAACAAAGAAAAGCGTGTGTCGAATTCTATTTATTAGGTTTATTAGACAGAAGATTTCGCTAGATTTTCTCAACAAAAATTAACTTCCTTCGACACTGCTCATAGGTGCTATATACAGGGCGACCATTTTCAGAGGTTCACTATTCCTATATCGGAAACGGTAAGAAATAGAAATTCAGTAAAGTGAACAAAGTAGTGTAATTTCATATCATCCTTACTATCACATTTAAGTAAGACATGTAGCATATCACACTAATAAGAAAAAATTGACAATTTCGAATGTGTAAAAATTCAATACGGCAGCCGTAAGAAAAATTAAGTTCATGCGATTATCTCAAAAATCGGAAAAGAAAAAACTTCAAACATAAAAACAATTACTAAAACAGATCTTAAATCTTCAAGTTATGGCAAGAGTTGTATAGTACAAAAAATTCTAGCTTGATTAGTGTAAGTAGAAGTGGTCGAAAAATCGATTACAAAAAGAAAGCCAGCTAAGAAAAACGTGGTAAAAAGGAGAACTTACTTTATTCCAAATTGCAAACAATGCAATCGAGTCGATAGCAAAGGGCTAAATAAAAGTTTTAAAAATAACAAGCGTGAGCTGAACTTGCATTTCGTTTAAAAGAATTATTAATTTAAAATATATTTCTCAGAAATCAATCATACAAACAATTTAAAAAAAAAATTTGTCGGATAATCTTGTTTGTCTTGGACACCGGCGCCCCTCTGCGAGTGGCGCCCGGAACATGATAGACCCCCATGCTCCCTCCGTTTGCTACGCCACTGGTTCTAACAACTAATATTACATTACAGATGTATATTTTTTTTAAAATAAACAACAAAGAATTTAATTTTTAATTTAAAAACAAAAATAAAGTACATTCGTTTTACTTCAATTAAGGAATCAAGTGTTATTCAGAGTTATCCAAGATGATACGTTACCGGTGTATGTAAAGTTAGCACCACATTCTATAAATTTAAAAAATATTTTAATAATATTAGAGTTCTAGAGTTAATGTAATAGCGAAGGCTTCCACGGCCGAAGTTGCTAACGTTTCGTTCACTTTTGTAAGGAGCTTCATCAACACCTAAAAGAATCGAAAAACCTTAACAAGCAACCAAAATTTAACTAAGAAAGAAATCGATAAACTTGGAAAAGCAAACGACAATTTAAAAAAAAGAACCATTTCGTCTATATAAACTTCCCAAAATCCACAAACAAGGTATACCTTTTCACTATCGAATATCCTACTTACAAGCTTGTCCAACATTATTTGCAAATTTGCAGGTAAAACCTCTTCTCACATCTTCAACTCTCAAATTTTGGAAACTATAAAAGTAGAACCATTGGATCCTCTTGTGAGTATTGATGTCCTTCCTTTTTACCAAAGTTCGCTTATTATCATCGAACAAATTTTATCCACTATGAAAATATTTGAGTTTGATTCTTCTTCTTGACAAGTGCTCATCGTTTACTTTATTCCGATTTGATAACAAGTTTTAGGTGTCGCTATGAATTTATATTCTGTTGTAACTAACATTTTTATGAAATTTCTTGAATAATAATTATGTAAATTACAAAAGTATCTCAGTAATACAAATAAAAACTTTATTAAATTATGTCTTATTTTTAGTTTTTTATTTAAAAAAATTATGAGATTTATAACATAAGGAAAGAAAAGTAAAACTTCTTTAGTCGTTGATGTTACCTGTATATTAATTTTTTTTATAATGTTCAATTTGAATTTGTGAAACTACTACTTAACTAATCATACATTTGTCCTCTAGAATCAAATCAAAAATCAAAAAATACGAATTTTTAACAATTTTTCATATTATTATTCTCTTTATTTATTCTTTACAGTTTTGATTGTTTTCTAAAGTAAAGCCAGCGGCTTATATTGACTTTTTTAATTTTTATTAGAAGCTATAGAACCATTGGTAGATTTATGAGCTATTATAATTTGTTTAATTTACTTAAATTTGTAGAATATCGTGGTAACTTCACAGACATACAGGGTGACCATTTACAAAGACTCACTATTGTTATATCAGAAACGGTAAGAAATAGAAAATCGGTTAAGTAATGAAAGTAGCATTATTTCATATTTCCCTTACTATCCCATTGAGAAAATAAACGAATTTCTGTTTATTCGTTTTTTATTTGTAAAAAACTGAAAATTGCCATTTGCAAAAATTTGCTATAAGTTCTTTATTCTTATTATTTTTTGAAAATTCAACGGTAAATTTTATTCTGTTATGAATATTATTTAAAAAATCTAAAAAGTTAGGAACATCATCATTTGAACCATTAAAAATACAAAAAATGTCATCAACACTAACCATTTAATACCGTTTGACTCAAATCACCATATTTCTCATAAACTAGCTTCATTTCATTATTTTTTTAACAGACTTCTCACTATTCCTTTATCAATTAAAAATTATAAAATTGAATTAGATATTATTTTTTATTTAGCTTATACCAATAATTTTCCTTTCGATATTATTTATAATGTTTATCACAAACACTTATATAAACATTATATTAAATCTTACACTAAATTAATACCAATTTCAACAAATTCTACTAACAAATTTTTTTCGGTTCCTTTTATACCAGATTTTCTTAATTTTTTTAAGAAATTAAGTAAAGGTAACGATTTCAAAATTTCTTTTTTTTATTATATATCTCTTCGGAATCTTTTTTCTTGTAATTTTCTAAATAATAATAATAATTTAAATAAAAGTGGAGTTTACAAATTAGTTTGTTCTTGTCAAAAATTTTATTTTGGTATGACCCAAAGACCTTTCCAAACTCGACTTAATGAACATCTTAGATATTTAAAAAATACTTCAAAATATATTAATAATAATAATAAAATTCAGTGAAATCTACATTTGCGCAACATGTTTAAGGTAATAGTCATAGTCAATAGTTTTGTTGAACGATCAAACCAATTTCAACTACGATTTTAAACTTAATTTTTCTTAGATTTGTTTCTAAATTGCACCATCTTTCTTTAATTTACATTTAACATTTTGTAAAACTTACATTTTTGTTTTTTAAATATCTAGTTACAAATTCTCAAATTTGACATTTTTCAAAAAATGTAAGTTTAAAATTTTTTGTAATCTTAACTTTTTATGACTTGTTAATATATATTTTTTGTAGTTTTCTGAAGATGAGCTTTATATTTGTAAGCTTGAAACATATGTAAAAAATATATTTGAAAATTAGTATTTATTATTGGTGGACTTATAATTTAAATAATACTGATTTATAAAGTTTTATAATAAAAACTATCAGTAATTACTAGTTTAAATCATAAATGATTTCACTGCAAAGTTATCAACATAGGACGAAAGTATGTAAAATAAAATTTGAGTAAATTTTGAATGTTGAAATTGTAGAGATTATTAACGTTATAAATCTGTTAAGGCTAAAGGAAAGATTCATGTTAAAGTAAATTTCATCTCTTTCTCTTTAATGCTGTTTTATAGTCAGTACCGCATTTGTTTAATATTAATAGGAGAAAAAATTGTAGAATCCGTAAAAAAAGAGATTTTAATAAAAAGGCATGTCGATTATTTCGCGTCACGAAATGTTTTTATTGCGAGTCCAAGTCTTTTTTAGATATGACAAGGAATCGCGAACGCGACAAACTGTTGAAAAAAATTCAATTTTTAAACTGTGGATGCACATTTACAAAGAAAAAATTTCCACTTTGCAACTTTTACATCTGAAGAGATGTGGCGACGTAGCTCGAATCGTGTCATAATCTTAGAAGCTGTAGAACTGTGAACCGCCATAAAACTCTGGTAAAATCCAGTAATCATTTAGTTTTGTTGTTTTTTTAAAAATGCGCATCAACTAGTTAGAGTGTGGTGAAACAATTGTCAGAAAACACGCTATATAAATTGTTTATTTAATCATTGAATGATTTATTTAATCCAAGCGTATTCAATCAAAGTCTGGCTAAATTTCTGAAAGTTCCACTTTGGCTCTAAAGTTGATTGTGTCTAGAAAAAAATTTGCATTCATTGCAATCATTTCGCACTAAAATATTACATACTACTAAAGCTATAAATAGGAAACAACAACCGGGACTGTTTGGATTTAGAGTTTAGAGCGCGCAGTAATTCTTGGTAAGAAAGCTCTCGCTCATAATTTGTTATCACAAAAAATTCACTATAAGTCATTGGTGTTGCTGATTCATCATCTTCCAGCGATGAAGTGGTTATGGGAAACAATTCTCAGGCATTTCATGGACAGATGTTAAATACAAACAATTGGTGAATTATCATACGAACATATTCTCGTTTAATATGTACTTAGAATACTAGTTATTTGAGTTTTTTAATTTTTTTATTATTTATGTATGCATTCTTATTTTTTAAAATTGTAATAAACCTTGTTCACTATATTACGTGGGTACTATTGTGTTCCGATAATTGCAAGATTTGCGATATCTGTGAATTTTTTGTTTAGAAAATGGCCTGCCAGTTGCTAACAGGCACTGTTATTTATTTTAGATTTTATTTTCAGGTTTGTTCTTACTATAAAAGATATTTAACAACAAAAAACACAAGTTGTTTGTGTCGTGGCTAATTGTAGTTAACAAAATATGCATCTTGTTTTTATGTTGTAATAGAAAATCTAACTTTACAATTTATACTAGCATGTAGATTTCAAGTGTATTTTTACTTTTTTGTTGTGGTTTTTAAGTACTTTAATTAATTGTTAGTTATAACGTTTCTTAATTTTTTTTCTATTACTTGTTGTTTCTGTTTGAGACAGTTGTTTGATTACCTATGTTTACGCTTAACTTATTCCTCGCACTTTTTACAACAATTTTTACCCTTATACTTATTGCTGTTTTAAAACCATATGTATACCAGATGGTTTCATTGTATTTTTCTGGTACTTGTACTTTACGAACATTTCTGCTTTATTACGCATAATTAGATATAATAACTTGTGTAATAATCAAAATATACAGTTATTACGCTTTGTATAACATACTTCAAGAACACTCTGCGCCAGAAGAAATTGAGTTAATTAATATCGATTAAAGCAAATGTAAAAAAATAATTACTAACTTAAAACATTAGTAAATTATTCAAGTCAAATTAGCGTGATTAATTACCTTGTGAACCGTGTTATTTTAAGCGGTGTCACAAACAATTAAAAGTTTTAGCTAACAATCTTATAAAATAAATATAAATGATGTACTATAGTTTTTATAAAAATAATTAATTTACATTAAAAATATTAAACAAATACTTACTTTTATGGATTTAACCACTTTTCTAGAATCTAAATTTATTTGAAACAATTGTATTATGAATTTGAGCAGTACATTCACGTTAAAAAACTCAATTTTTAAATTAACGGTTTGTGTCTTCTTAAGAATTAATTTTGTTTAGATGCAAAAAACGATGGGGTCAAAGACATTTAAAGCAAACCGTATCGAGTTTACAAATTCGCTTTTTAAGATAATATTCTTGAAGATGTTTTAGAGTGGGTTGTGTAATATATGGCAGAGTAGTATTTTTAGTCGTTTTAAAATTTTGTAATTATACTTAGTAATTATTGCAAGTTTTTGCAACAACAATTTTTTGAGTTTAGGGATTAATGTGAATTGAGATGTAGGAGTTTCAAGTGTTAAATAAATGAATAAGGTGTAATACCTGTAATTGATATTTTAATAGTAAGTTGCATACGTTTTTTGTGCTTTCGAGTCTATTAAAATTTTATAGCTCGACGTACTTTGGCTTAACGTTAGTCGTTAAAAACATAGATATTAATCAGTTGAGCATTTACCATGTTCTTTACTTATCGGTTTATTTGGTTATTTAAGTCGTATTTTTTATTTACAGTTTAAATTTTACTATAGCTTAGACTCTTAATTTACAATTATGTATTATATTTGTAATGACTAATGAGGTCCATATGGTGTAAATAAATGTTTTTCTCGTTACTAAAAATCTCAAATTACATGTTTTAGATTTTGATATTACAATTTGTGTCATAAAATGTTATATTAAAAACGGTTGAAGACTTCTATGTCAATTTCAAGAAATCTGTTACCTAGGTTCTCGAGTAACAAAAAAATTAAGCAATGGCTAACACAGTTCTTCCCGGAAAGTGAGTCGCAGGCTTCGTGATGCTAGATTATAAAGTAAATCTAAAAAGGCGTCAAAACGATGAAAGACGAAATTAGGGAGATATCGTTTAACTCTACCCGCAGATATAAATTAATATAATAAGAATAATACGTCTGGTACAGTGACGCTGGCTCTTATTTAGAGCCATTTTTGTGCAATTAGTTTTTCAGAATAGTATTCTTCAAACATTTTGAACATTGCTCGAGAAATAATTACACTTGCGCAAAGCGACATATATTTTCTAAATTTCAAAATGAAGAGGAAAACAAAAATGATAATATTTTTCTTTTTTATCCAACTAGATGGACAATCATATATTTTTCTATAACTCCTATTTTAATAAATTATTTTAGTTTTGTAGGCTTTATGTAAAAACTGGTAAAATTTAAAAAAAAGATAAAGTTGACATAAGTAAGCGGTTCTCTATTCCATTTGAAATACTTTGAGTTTTTTATTATATTAATATAATGATCATAACTATTTATAAAAAGATGTCGTTTCAACTATTATTCTTGCATTTTTAAAGACTTTAATAGAATTTTTCAAAGAACAAGATTCGTTTTTACAGTTTTTGGATAACTGCCAACAAAAAAACGCTTTTTTCAAACTTTTTTTGAAATTATAGATACTGTACGTTGTGTGTTGTTGTTGAAACTAATGTATAAGCAACATTTTTTTTTCAAACTGCAGATCGATTAATGAACAATGTTTTTAGTGAAAAGCTTTTTCAGATTTTGCTGTATATGGCTTATATATTAACTGTACCCGTTTGAACATTCTTTGCTAAGAGATCTATTTTATATGCGACTAAATAATGTAGCAAACGTTTTCTTTACTCTTTATTTCATGTCTTCTGTCCCCCTTTTCTAGCTACGCAGCTGATATATGAATAATTATTTATTTTTATGTTGTAAACTAGACATCATTAGATGATTAGTTTTTAAACTGAATAATTTTTTGAGGAGAAAACTTTCAATTTTCATTGAAGACTTAGAGACTCAACGCGCACTGCATACGACTTTGTTACGCACTAAATGATCTTATAATTAATTGTGTTAACCTAACATGTACATACGGTCGTTCTAACAATCGACATGACCAACCAAGTACTATTCGTAAAACTAGAAATTGTAATACTTACAGTTAAGTTTTTTCCAGTAGGTAATTAGCTAATTCGGTACTTGTATTACCTAAAACGTAAATCTAACACAAAACGTACATATGGCGTTAACACAAGTAAATTCCGCAAATCGCAATCTTAAATGTTCCCAACCTCTTGACGGTGTGAATGATTAAATTACAGCATGGAATGACGTCATGGAAATTTTCCCCCAAACATACCATCTCTTTGCTATCTCCATCGATAAAGGAAACGTGTGGGGGGTATGGAAATCCGCTATAGACAATTAGGAAAGAATCAATTTAAATACCCAATAAAAAATAGAACTACTCACACCAAATACACTTTCGCTCGGATAGACAAAATTAATTTGCATATTTACGTGGAATCGCGTGAAACAACTTAATGATGAAAGCTTTGTTGGACCTAGAGATACCGCTAAACGGAGGTCTGTGTTGCACCAAACATTACCAAAAAATGAATAAATGCGCGCTTATAAAAATTTGACAATCGCCAACGAAAAGTGGGCGTGTCGAGGACAAATTTTATACTCGAAATATTTTAACATACCAACTTTTTAACATAACAAATCTATACAACTTACAAAAAAAGAGGAAATCCCAATAGTGCTTAGGAACTTTAACGTGAAGTTCGGGACGGGAACCGATGAAGAAACGGTCGGGCATAATAGCTTAGAAGAACAAAATACTTAAGAAAATCGTCTTATAAACTTAGCACATGGTGCTCACCTCTTGATCTTGACGAACATCTTGTAAGAAATTAAATTGACTTTATCCTTATAAAACGTGGGATTAAGAAGTTTTATAGTCAGTAAAAACACACCCTAAAGCAGACACCACCAGTGACTATAATTCAGTGGTGATGGACATAATAAATAACGCGATGCTTTGTTAAAACCAAAATTATGGTACAACCAAAACATATCGACGTAAGAAAATTCGAAAAAGTTAATGAGATCTAAAAACCAAGAACAAACTGACGACATAGGAATGGAAACCTATGAAACATACGTTAACCACGACCCACGAAAACGACATCAGATTGGCAAATAAGAAAAAAAGCAAGAATGGAAGGCAGAAGTCGATTAACAAAAATAAATACACCGAGCTCCCGCACGAAATACAGAGAAATCCAGACTGAAAGACAAATGCAATGAAATAGAAACGTTTCAACAAGAACACACTCTTTTCAATGTACATAAGATCATAAAAAAACTCACAGTTGGTCGGCAGAAGAGGCAACAAGATACTTGTGAGTGTCAAACAAAAACGAACACGATGGCAAGAATATGATGGGCACTTATTTAACAACATACGACCGAACTCACTACCTTATCTGGAGGAAAACAACGAAGAAGTTCTTGAAATCACAAGAGATAAAATATAATACGTCATAAAACTTTAAAAGAAAAGAGGAGTTATAGGCTTTGACAACACACACGTGGAAGCACACAAACTTATAACCTCAGAAAATGGTACTGGTTTAAAACTTATCAATTATCACTTACACTATCTATAGATCCGCAAAAATACCTTCAGAATGACCAAAATCTTTGTCACTCTGCCAAAGAAAAATAATGCATCTCGCTGCGATGACTACCGTATGGTTAGTTTAATGTCACACGTTCTAAAAGTATTTTTACGCATTGTTCGTACTAGGATAAATCAAACGTTTAATTGACCATTTACAATTTGGTTTCAAGAACGGAATGTGAATATGCCAAGCGTTCTTCTCACTAAATGTGCTAAAGCAGTGATGTACTCGCATGCTTCATTAATTACTACAAAAAAGCATTTGACTGCGTGTTACATCAAAAGCTAATAGACATTAACATTAACAAACGTATTCTACTACTGTTGTTTTAAAGAAATAAGAAAGTATTTTATATACTTGACTCACGAGCAATTAATAATACAGCATTAACAATTACATGCAGTTGCGAAATGTAATTCTTGAAAAGTGAGACGTGAACGTTTAAATTAGTATAATAACATAAGACTTACCCCAGACTTAAAATTCCTTATCGTAGATAGCTATTAATTATGATACTTCAGTAATATTTTTTTTTTTTTTTGGGCTTTGAATTAAAATTCTTCGACCACAAATTTTTTTGTAACGACATTATTTTATATTGGGATACCTGCTGATATAACAAACTGTACAAGGACGCTGTGTACTAACACATTTTCAAAACTAAGAATGTACGTTATGTTCATTCGAAGTTTTAAGTTCAAGATCTTTTGTGTTCAAATTTTTTACAAGAAAACAATAGATGATTTACGTTTCCATCAAATATATCATGACAGTCGCAGTACGGTTTTTTTTTTCAATCCTATTCCGTGAAGATGCGAAGGGAATTTACCATGATTTATTCTTAGTCTTGTAATTATTGATGTAGCAAATTTTGAAATAATTACATCATTATTATATATTTTCTTTTTAGGTAAAAGAGGATTTAAAAGAGTGTATTGGTTTGAGTTCTTAGTACAATAACTTCTCCAGATGTTTTCCCAAGATGATCTACAGTTTTCCCTAAATATTTTTAGTAGGTCTGTGTGCCATAACCAAGTCTCGCTCTGATGTAGTTTTAAGGATTCTTTAGCCTGTAAGTCTGCCATTTCGTTTTCTTTGATGCCCGAGTGTGTTTTAGTCCATAGGTAAACCACTCAATAACCTTTGAGTTGTAACTTATATTGACTATATAAGATGTTGCACAATATTGGGTTTTGCCAACAAGTGACAGAAAAATTGTTTATTGTGTTTAAAACTGATTTAGAATCTGTCAGTATTAATACATTAGATGCAGCATTTTGAGAAGCCCATTCAAGAGCTTTATCAATGGCAAACGCTTCTGCCGTAAAAACTGAACTTTGTATAGCTAATTTAAATTGGAAGGACAAAATCTTACTTAAAGAAAAAACACAAAATGCAGCCCCAACACCATCTCTATTTTTAGATCCATCTGTAGCTATACGTAAAAATCTGTCGTATTTACTATTGATACTGCTAAATATGTATTTGTTAATAGAGCAGTTTTCAGTATACTCTGGAATTATGACTAAGCACTTACTTGCAGAAACATCATAGGTAACCGAAAGTAAGGTATTTTTAACTGTGGCTTAATAGACGAAAATGTTAGTGTAGTTAAATAGGCATCTACTAACGGGGGATTGTTTTTAATTTTCCAATATTTATTAGTCAAACAATGCAGACTTAGTATGTGAACTTTTTCTACTAAAACACTGTCAAACGTTCTGATTTTAATTATAGCTTTGTTAGCATGATATTCTCTTCTTAGGGAAAGGGGAGGTTCTTGGGCTTCTGCTAAAATGACATTACATGGTGATGAACGGATAGCACCAATACATATTCTAAGAGCTTTGTATTGTAAACGGTCTAGTATTAAACGATTAGAGTGAGATGTTGATCCATAAAGTGTTGATCCGTAATCCATAATTGAACGTATGTAAGCCTTATAAAAGTTTATACATGAAGTAGTATCTGCTCCCCATTTTACTTTAGATATGTATTTAAGTGTGTTTAAACCCTTTTCACATTTAGTTTTTATATGCTTTATATGATTTGTCCACAACAGTTTAGAATCTAGAATAACTCCTAGATATTTATGTGTAGACACTAGAGGAATTACGAGATCCTCAATTTTAAAAAAATTATCTATTTTAAGCCTGTGTCGGGTGAAAGTAAGTATAGTTGTTTTATCAGGAGAGAGTGAGAGCCCATGTTCTTGCAGCTCAATTTTTAGTTGCTTTGCTACGTGTTTAAGGTCTGATTTACATTCTTCATATGTTTTACGGATGCTGTAAAAGCAAAAATCGTCTGCAAACTGAATAGATTTCACGTTATTATTTCCTATGTAATGTAACTTAGCCGTGTAAATATTAAAAAGTAAGGGACTCAGTGTAGAACCTTGCGGAATACCTTGACCAACAAGCCTCGGTCCAATTACTTTGTTATTGTGATTTCTTATAAAAATTTTTCTATTTAAATACAAATTGACTATATTGACAGCAGTTTTTTCAGCTAACCCCAATCTACAAAGTTTGACTAACAATATATCTAAATTGACGGACTCATATGCCCCATTTAAATCAACAAAGAGACAGCTTAAATACATATTTTTTGATAATGCGCAATGAATATCGGTTACCAAATGACTAATTGCATTTTGTGCACCAGTGTTGCTACGGAACCTCATTTGGTTTGATGGTAAAAGAGAATTGAATTCACAGTACCATTCCAGTCGAGCTTTTATCATTTTTTCAAATGTTTTAGTAATGCATGACATTAACGATATAGGACGATAAGATGATACTAATTTAGGATCTTTACTTGGTTTTAATAAATATACCACTACAATATCTTTAAGCTCAGAAATATAGGAACCGTTTATCCACCAATCATTAAAAATGTTGAGCAACATTTCTTTAGCAATTGATGGTAGGTTAAAAATGATAATGTAGGTGCAACTATCTAATCCTGGTGCTTTATTTTGTGACTGTGTAATTGCTAACTGTAATTCTTGTAATGTAAATTTCTTTTTCATCGTATTGTTATTATGGTTAAATTCAGAAGAGCGAGATATACTAAATTTGTTTGAAACAAAGGGAGGAGCTATTTTGTCAAAGAGTTCATTTATTAAAGAATCTGACATTGGCGTTTTGTTTGATGGTATTGTAATATTTTTAATGTTTTTTATAGTTTTCCAAATATCTGCTGGTGATGTCGTTTTGTTAATGTTGTTTAGATACGCTTTCCAACTTTCTCTGCTTTTTTTAAGTAGTAATTGTTTAGTTAGGGCTTCTAATCTCTTATAATTTAAATAATTATCAAGGTTAGATTCTTTTTTGTATTTTTGTAACGCTACTTTCTTTTTAAGAATTATTTCATTACAGCTAGCGTCCCACCATTTTGGCTTAGAGTTGACAATATTATATGGTTTATTGATTTTAAAACAACTAGCAGCAGAAATATTAATTGCTTGCATAAGAACATTAAAGCGTTCTTGGTTATTGTTACAGATGCTATTTTGATTTTGTAAATTTTGATTTATTAACTCTTAGAATAAAGTCCAATTAGCTTGTGAGACATTCCATTTAGTCGAGGGAAAACAAAGATGTTCATCAAGTTTTTCGTTAACAACAGGTAAAATTGGAAGATGATCGGAATTCATAGGGTCATCTAAAATGCTCCAAGAGATACGACTAGCTAAGGAGTTAGAAACTATTGAAAATCTAAAACCGACAAAGGTTTTGTTGGTGGCGTGATAAGTGTAGGTGAACCGTCATTGAGAGTGATTAAATCTAGTGAATCTTTTGCGTTATAAAGTACGTTACCTTGCGCATCATCTTTAGATGAACCCCACAATCCATGATGTGAATTAAAATCACCACCTATAATAACATTTCCTACAAATTGACTAAATAAATTAATCCAATCGGATGTTGTTGCTCGTATGTTAGGCGGCTTATATATAGATACAATAGTTAAATTAGTTTTTATTAATGAAACTGCACAAACCTCTATCAAAGGATTAAAATTGACGTTAAGTTTGATTGGAACAAAAGAAATGGAATGTGAAATCAAAATTGCTACACCTCCATAACCATCTGTTCTATCTAAATTTACTAAATTGAAGCAGGAAGTTTAAAGTTGTGTTTTGGTTTTTAACCACGTTTCGTATATAATTAAGACATCAATACTATTACTGCTTAAAAATTTAAAAGTAAAGGTTTTCTTTGATAAAGATCTAGCATTCCATTGCAAAATTTTAATTTTAATTTTAGTATGTTGATTCACCATCGCTGTCAGTTAATGAGATGTTATCCATAATTGAAGAAATACGATTTTTAATATTACACGATTTCATTGTTTCTAGATTTACTTCAGGCATTAATGCTTTAAAAATATCAAATATTACAACAGTGATTTGTTCAATCAATTTTTCTTTTATAGTTAGGACTGCTGTATTCTCGTTTTGCTACTGGTATTAGCTATCAACGTGCTAGTAACTGTTTTTGAACAGACCTCTTTGCTGCAAGCAGCGACAGGTATAAAATCAAAATTTTCCGTGAATTAGGAGCTTTACGTTTTTTCGGTGAAGAGATGTTACAGTCATTGTTTAATTTAAGAACTCTATTTTTGATTATAGTTAAAATTAATTACAGGTTGTGGAACCGGTAATGGAGGGTAGTTTTCGAGAGTGTTTGCTTGTATTTATTTTACTGTATGAAGGGTTATTTACTAAAGCTTCCACCTCCTTGAATCAGAGATTTTTACTAGCCATTATTTTTTTGATTTTATGTTGTTTTGTAAAGACTAGACACTTTTTATCTGTAGAGCAGTTTATCATTTTTACAATAGACACAAAAACTGTTTCTTGCACATTCTGATTCTAAATGACCTTCTCTACACATCTTGCAACGAAAGGATCCTTTACATAATTTACTGTTATGTTCAAAACGTAAACAATTTCCGCATTCTACTACCGGGTATATATTTAACAACAAAATTAGCATTGTTAATACGAACATTTTTTAGTAATGTGTTACCTAAAAATGAAATTATAATTATTTGACGTTGTACAACTTTTGTCGTGTCGTCTGTATCTGTGATCCGTTTAATCATCCTTTGAACATTCATAACTTTTTGTAAGGATTCGATATTGTTTTTTAAATATTCCTCATCAAAAAACGTGTCTACCATTTTTACCAGTCCTTTACGCTGCGTGAAGAAAGTGGGAATGTACGCAATTAAGCTGTTTTTAATTAATGTATCGTGGTTAACTGCGAGGTTAGCCATTTCGTAATTATTAAACAAAATTTTAACTCGGTTGATTCCTATGGCTTTAATGTCGATAATAGAATTTTTGAAAACATTGCCGGAATGCAGATAGTGACCTATTCGTATCGGATGTAATCTTCCCATGTTTTTATTAACATGTTCTATGTATACGCAATAGGGCCCATTATCCGATTTATTATATTTATTGTTTAAATCAATGTAAGAGTTATTGAAATTAGAGTGATTATTAACGTTAAAATTGTTATTATTGCTAGAATTGTTACTATTCAGGCGGTGATTTAAACATGAAGTGACCAAATTTGATTATTATTAGTAAACACAATCACAAATAACAGATTTAATAATTAACTACAAATTAAATTTTCCGCAAAATCACACAAGCAAGTATACACTTTAAGTGCTAATACGCGAATGAGGGCTTCAGTAATATTACTCTCAAACTTTCGCGGAGTGTAAGTTTACAATCCCCGGCTTACGTTTGCCAAACTCTGGCCTTGAATACGAATAAATATGTAAGGATGGAGACTAAAGAAATATCAATATCAAAACTTACTAAAGGTAATTAAAGGTTTAATACAATTAATAAGACATAACATAATTAATAACGCTTAAGGCTTAGTAGATAATAGAAATATAGATAAATACGTAACACAGAGTACACATTAATGTTGAAGCGTAAGGCAAGTAAACCAAATTAAAAACGTCACTTGACAGGTAGCCAGATATGTTCAAAGTCCAATTCGAGTGAACATTTGAGGTCATTAATCTCGGTCTACTAGGTACGAGACATCATTACAAGGGCATTAATACTTTCAACCTTAGAAGTTGGGTTTGAATAAATTGAGCCTTTGCCAAATTTGCTATAAAGCATTTTAAATTAGCATAAGCAACGTAATCGTTTACCTGTGAACATTTGAGTACAAAGAAAATCGACTTACCTCCTTCAATACAAGTAGAGGCTCTTCATTTAACTCAAATTGCTAAAATCGTAAAAATAACGACGATGTAAAGTTAAATAAAAAGATATTACTTAATTTACTCACAGCGTGCGCCAATCTAAAAATGAGAATTCGGCAAATGTCGGACCCAAAAAGCTAAATCGTATAATGTTAGTGCAGTAATAAGAAATTTGTCAAAATAAGAAAAATATTACACGTCATTACTAACGACACGTAACAAAATTATTAAAAAAAGATCATTTTTAAAATATCTAAACTCACTTGTTAACCAATATCACTATGCAAAAATTGTTATAAAACTAAGAACAGAACAAACATGAAAAACCCTTAACAACACGAGGACACTACTAGCAAACCACAACTTCTACTTTGGAGTTTTTTAAGTTTTCCTATATAAATGTGAGACGTGGGCATTCGATGCAAACAATGAAAAACTAATAGATGCGCTTGAAATGTATTCATATAGACGAATGTTCCATCTCTCCTAGGTGGAGCATAAAACCAACCTAGAGATTCTAGAACTAATAGGAAACGAAGAAAAAACGCTTCCTGGCAATCAATCCTTAATATTTAGGTCAATTGGATCGCCAACCTTTGTAGGGAAACGGCGCACTAAGAAGAAGAATGTACAAGCAAAACCCTAAGACAAAGATTAACAATGTACAAAGAAAACTTTTTTCAAAAATAAAATTAACATTTTTTTTAAATACTTGAAGCTTTGGCCGGTCTTAATTAATTTTAGGAAGATTATCATAAAAGTAAAGAGGAGATTATTAAAATTAATGTAGGGTAATTTTAGATGAGTTGGTCGGTCAAGCGAGTTGGCCACATTCGAATAGTTTGACAACTAACATCCAGAAAGCGCTGTAATGGTATTACAATGTGTTGTTACCTAAAAATCAACTGAACAAATGTTCTATAACGTATTCAGGATTTATCCAGTTGTTTTCATGGTAGGTTCTTTGTGAAAAAACGTAGTGCATAACGTAATCGTAAAATGTAAATCAAATATTATATTAGATTAATGACGTGATATATGTAATGAAACGTGATAGTTTAAACAGTGTTTTAACCTAAAAATAATATCATCGTTACAATATTAACAGCAGAAGTGTGAGTAGTAATTTTTCGCTGACATTTAGGAGAGCTTTTAAGGATAGTTGGCCATATTAATAAGTGATTTTTTTGTATTTGCGGCAAGATGCCTGCTAAATAAAAAAAACTTGTGTGGTCACTACACGACTTTCTTATAAGGAATGATGAAGGAATGTCTACTTATTTTTTTAAGGTTATGTTGTCATAAAACCACTGTGAAGTGATATGTACACGTTTGTATTGACTTCCTAGCATGCTATAATTTTTTTTGAAATTCTTCTCTTCGATTTCATTAAGATATAACCAAAATATGGCAAATTGAGCTTATGTTGTCATATCAACTAGCCCCTATATTTGTGCGCCTCGATATGGCTTTCTCCTTTAGTATATTAGTAAAAAATGTTTTTTAACGTATCTTGCTTTCCCTTCTAGAGATGGAAATTCAAAAAAAAATCGTCACAGACAGGATTTGAACCTAAATTAAATTTGTGAATTCATTTTAAATTATAAATCAAAATTAAATTTTTTTAATTTACCGTTATCTATCTTCTATATATATATAAATGTTATGTTGGTTTGTGTACGCTTCAAAAACTCAAAAAGTTCTGCACCGATTGAGTTGAAATTTTAACATGATATAAAATCCGCATCAAGGATTGTTTTTATATATTTTTTGCATCAGTCACATATCTGCGACCGCGAGAAAACAATTTTTTTTAACGATCAGCTGTTTACCAGTGACCCCGCCATCTGCCATAAGCTAGGAAAACACTCGTTGACAACCGCAATAATAATGACGCAGTCACATGAGAAACAATTTCGTTCCCAATTACATTGTTTATTTACAAAAAAATTTGCATCTGATTCTGATTATTATACAATCTGAATTAAATATTCACTTAAATCAAGAATTTTTGGTATGATAGTGTGTGTTCGAACTGCGCCTTTCACTAAATCGTAAGTAGAGGTTATATTTTATATAAAAAATGGACAGTAAAAATATTATTAACTAACAGGCAAAATAAAAGGACTTGTGGATTTCTAACAGAAGTGAGTGGTTATATCTTTTTTATTACATCTAACACGTGGACGTAATTATATTATTTATTTTGGATTAACCTCACTTTTAATGTATATAAATATAATTACATTAAAACTAGCAATTATTAATTAATACGAATGTCAACCATTCAATCACAATGTGCCACTGCGAAGCGTGACAGGGTACAGCTAGTTTTTTATAAAATCCCAATAGGAGGACGTGTAAGGAGAAAATTAATTAATTTGGATTATATTCAGTAGGCGGCGTTTCACAGACTGCAGTGTCTGCTTTATCAGGCCGAGCATAAAACCTACTAAATCAACACTTTGCATACACCTGGATGCAATTGTGCCGTGGAAGATTTTTTCTTTTCTCAAAGATGGAGTATGTATTTGTCTCTTCGACTATGTATGGTATAATTTCCATAGTAAACAGGTATTTAAATATTTGAAAGGGTTCTTAGAATTGACTAATATCTGCAGGAAAATTTTCGGATCCTTTGAAATTGGTAGTGTCATCCGGAATATCGATGAATTTTTTTTCCCAACGTAACTTTCTTTTTAGTTTCTTCCCTTTCTCTTTTTTTGAAAGTTTCTGAGCCAGGGTTGCGAGAGGTACTTCATAGTTACTATCCGATTTGTCCAGGTCTATCTCTGGTATAACTTCGTCAACTTCTTCTCTATCATCGCTGTTTTCCAAGATGCTGTCAGATTCCTGAGCGAATACGTTTGCAAATTTGGTATTTTGATTGAAGTCGTTTTCATCCGATAAATTCTCATCGTCACTGTTTAATCCATTTGATAATGGTATTAGCCTAGCATTTTTCTAGCCGTAAAACCGTTTAGCCTATTTTGAATAACAAAAATTTCTTTTTTCTACTGCATTCGGTGCCAGATTTGTCACAGAGGTAAAATTCACCTACATTGATGTATCATTATTATTATCATTTATTAGTGAAAGGTTTCACGTTGCTGCTTGTGAATTTTTCAGATAAAAATACCAATTTGTTTTTATTGTGTTCGTAAGCAAACAATGCTAATTATGCAAAGGTTGTAAATACACCGAATGTGTCAAAAATAGCTAAAAGAATTAACGAAAAGAATTGGAGTAGAAACTGACACGTGCCATATATCTATATCACAGTATGCGGTAAGGAGTCAAATATCAAAGCGTCGAAGTCCACATGCTCATTTAAAATTTCTCGTTTATTTTTTGTTGCTGGATTTAAAATATCCGAGATTTCGGAACACCTTTACAAAACACCCTATATATTAAAAGCTTATAAAAACGGTTTTGCAGGTTTACTTTGTTTTTATTGCATTTATTTAATTATTTTTATTAGAGTTATTGCAAAGAGCAAGAAAAATATCAAATACGATTTTGATGATTTTTATGCAGATTAGACTTGTAAATCAAAGACGACATATCACCTTGGCATTCATACAAAATTAATAAAAACATGTAATCATTTGAATAAAGTGAAATATGTGTGGCAAAATAGTCAAGATATTTTAAAACAGTAATTATGTAAGTTTATTTAAAGTTTAAAATGTTTTAGGGCATACATGGTTTTCAAGCAATTTTTCAAAATAGTAAAGTGCATTACGACATCTTTACAATATGCTTTTTTAATTGTAAAAATAAACAAAACTTTATTATATAAATTAACAAGTTAATAAAGTATTTTGCACATTAATAAAAAAAAGTGATAAATGGAAAGCTTCGCTATTAACTGTAAACGGAAAAAGAAATTTTATTACTTAATAAACATTTCTTTTGTATAATAACGTTTTTTTCTTTACCGTATTTCATAAGTTGTAGATGAACTGTACAAAGATTTTCACTTTGAATATTTTCTATTATTATTATTTTTACAATAGAAGTAACAAATTCACGAAACGTACTGTATGTTATACAACTGTAAACTTTTTACATTACCAAATTATAAATACAATAACAGCAATTAATGTCGTATTTACTAAATAATGACTTGCGTTTATTTTTATTTTTATAGTGTCGGTTCTATATTTCCGTTATCAACCTATAAAGCAAACTGACTCCGTTCTTTTAACACACTTGAAACTTCTTTGTCAATACAATTTAACCACACTTGTTTTTGATGGCCTTTAAAGTAGTTGTTACAACCTTGGCGGTATGAATTTAAAATTGGGTATTTGACCTAGTCATTGTATTTGTTTTGACTTTGCACCGTAATTTACATTTTATGTCTAAAACTTTTTGTGTACTTGTTCAAAAATGAAAAACCAAAATTTGTTATTGTAAATGAATTATTAAAATTGCATTAATCAACTTTTACTTTTTATTTTATATTAAATTATTTAGTATCATACAAAAAAATGTATATAAATAACATTTAAACATTTTAGTTGTTTTAAAATATGTAAAAATAATCACAACAAATTGCTATTTATAAAATACATTTATAGTCGTCAAGTTTTTTTTTTATAAGTTTAAAAATGTGAAATGATATAAAGAGTTTCTTGTATTTAATAATAGCAATAATATTAATCTAATAAATAATGTACTTGATAAGTCAAATATAATATACATATATTATGTTGATATTGGGCATATACAATGTGTCAATTTGAAAACTTTGGACTGGATATATTTACAACAAAAAATAATATAAAAAATTACAAAAACTCGATCCGACAATAGGGAAAGGGAACCAAATTGACATGGTCAGTGGCACACCCCACTTGTCCTTTCACACCCGTCTACCCCAACTTCAAAAATATAAATTGCAACCCCCTACTTATGATACATCGTCGAAAAAGTTTTTACAAATGGTATTTAGAAATACCAGTGGCTTTCCACTAGACAGTTTTGAAATAATTAGCAAACATTGAAATTTCGGTAGATGCTGATAACGCTTTAAAAATACAGTGTTTGTGAAATCTTATTTAGAAAAGTAAAGAAGCAAAGGAAAAGTTTTTATGGATTATTGATAAATTTAAAAATTATTCTGAAAACGAACAATTAGAATTATCTGAAAAATTTGAAAATTTATTAAACGACAAAACTCGCAATAGAGGAGATATAACTGCTGTGGAACTTGTTAAAGAATTGCAATATTTACTAAATTTTGATGAAAAAGTCTCCAGAAGCAACTTTAAATTATATAACAATACGAGCATAATACTTCGTATTTTATTAACAATGCCGGTTTATGTTGCTACCGCAGAACGATCTTTTTCAAAACTCAAAATAATAAAAAATTATTTAAGATCGACCATGGGACAAAACCGACTAAGTAATCTTGCTATAATTTTAATAGAAACGGGCCAACTAAAAGAATTAGACACCGAAGATTTAATTAAACAATTTGCAAAAATTAAAGCACGGAAAGCTCAATTCACTTAGCTAAAATATTAATAACAACACCTAATACCTGGATATTAACCTTTAAAAGTTGACATGTTGCATTATTAAAATAATATATTGCTTTGTTTTTATTTGTCGATCAGTTTCGTCCTGTGATATATAAACGAGTATTTTTAATGTTTAAAATTTTTTTTTATTTCTTGTGCTTTTGTATCATATATTAAATTTGAAACTAAAATAGAAAAATTTTGAGTTGTAATACTGTTAGAATAAATTTCTGTTTTCTATAAGTTTATAATTATGTTATGTACCTCAATGAAAAAATACTTGTATGGCTTATGGCTTGTAAAATATAAAAATTTATGAAAATACTTTTTAAAATTATTTTTCAATAGTGGATAATAATACCTAACTTAACCCGTATCTGTACTCACATATGAACGTAATACAAATTTAGGGCGCCAAAAGTGCTAGGCGAGGGCCTGAGTAGAGCTAATGGTTGAAGTGCATGCTGATTAAAATTACTAACTCTGTTATTAAGTATTGATTTCCTCTCAAACTCGTGCAAATTTTCATTAACTTGACTTAAAATTTTTAAATGCGTCTAGTGCATCTTGTAATTCAATTAATTTTTTTTTATGTTGTTTAATACATAATAACCCAACGGGAACAGAATTATCACAAACTAATTTGCGATAAATGCTACAATATTTATCTTTCGAATTGCATATATCATGTAAAGAAATTTTTAAGAAATTTAATTTTAAAAAGTCTTTGTTATTTGCAATTTCAATTAACGAATATTCAAAACTGATTAAATCTTCAGTTAGCTCGGTTGCTTCCATTTAAAACAATTTATCGTTTCTTTGGGAAGATAAAGAACTACTTGAATTTTCCATTTTTGATATTTTATTACGAGTATTATATTGATGTGGTATTTATTGATAAGATAACAAAGAGTAATACCGCAGTGCGCGTATTTACAATTTTATCACAAATTGTAACAAATGAAAAGTATATACATTTTAAGAAAAATAAAGGAATTACTTGGTTTGGTACGCTGAAACGCGCAAAGAAAAGATCTTTATATGTAGCTGTTGTTGAAAATTTTATTAATTTTTGTTGTTTGTAAATTTACGGCTACTAAATCGATTCCGATTTTTCCAGTAAAATGGATCATCCTGGAAAGTTGGGTAAGGAAAAAACGTATGTGCTTTTAAGACTTTTTGAACTGATTCATGTAACACTCCCGTTAATTCTGCAATTTTGCAAAGCCACGTTGTTGGACACATGGCGAATTTCAATTTACACCTTTTCAATCAAAATTCTAGGCTACTTTATCTTGATATTTACTACAGAACCAGTGACTTGAAATAATTGCACAAGAAGTCGCACGTAAACATCGCTGACATTTTTATCCAGCTGCCTTGAATTGAACGCAATAGCCGCCAGTAAAAAAACATTGATTTTGACTAGATTAGAGATACATTATTTTAACCCGTTCAGTAGCTGAGTATACCATGTTTTAAAAATTCTTTTCAACAAACCAGTTTGTAAAAAATTGAACAATGACACACTTCAAAGTAACATTCAATATCTGTAAAAAATGAGTGAAAAGCCCAAACAAATACCTTTGATAAAATTACAAAGAACTTTTATCTGCTTCTCCTGATTTTCGTTATTCAGAAAGTGGAACTCATCGTATTATGCGGGAGTATCACACTCAATATTCTCAAAAATAAATGCACTAGATATTCTAAGAACTACAACAATTGTTAACTATCCCAAAAAGAAATTTTTTTCATTACAAACAGTGTCATTTTAAGGGTTGACAGCATCTCCTTAAACTTTATTATTTGCCAATTATTTTAAAACTGTCTAGTGGAAAGTCATTTTTTTACTATTACTATTCTTGAATAGCATTTTTAAAGATCTTTTCAACGATGTATCATAAGTGGGGAGTTGCATCTCCATTTTTGAAGTTAGGGTGGCCGGGGGTGAAAAGATAAGTGTTTCAATAAAAAAATTCTGTAAATCTTTTATTTAAAAATTTTTTTTTATGTCTGCGCTCTAGCAAATTTCTAACGTTTACTGAAACTTGCTAGGATCTTCAACTTTAAAAATTAAATCAGTTTTTTTATGCTGAAATCAAAAAGTTTTTTTTAAATTGGTTGATATTCAAATGAAAGTGCCAATATTCAAAAAACATACTTAATTGTATTAACTTATCATTGCAGCGGTGCTTACTTAAATATTTTAATTACTTGAGATTAATTACTCTGTATTATATTAATATTTTGATATATGTATGTATATTGTGTAGCAGCGTGTGTTTAACAGTGAGCATACTTTGTCAATAAACTATTACCAAACTATCACCATTATTATTTCGATAAATCAAAGCTGGCAAATAATAAACAAAAACACAAATCCTACTATCAGAAGTGTGTATACCTTTAGTACTAAACCATAAAAAAACAAATGCAGTAGTTTTCAGGTATACCTATACCGTCTAGACATTTTAAAGTAAAATTAAAAAATAAAAATAACTGCATAATTTAGATATTATGTAAGATGCTACGACCGGACCAATGTTGACATATAAAAAGTAAACAATAAAATTGATCAAACAAAAACGTCGACAATAAATCGCGATGTTGAATAGAAAAACAAAAATGCAAATATTTATTTGGATATTTTTATTAGTTTAAAATGCAAAATAATTAATAGAAAGAAATATTCTTTTTGTGCACGACAGTTATTGTTATAAAAATACAGTCAACAGTTTGGAATGTTACTTATGGGTATATGCAATTTGATTAAATTTAAGTAAAAGTTTTAAAATACACAATTTAAAAAAAAACAAACAAGTTTGTTTTGGTCAAATTATTATTACATGTAGAGGTTTTTAAATCGTTTTGAAATGCATCTCTTTCATTCAAATGTTAAAATTTATTATTATATATTAGTATTCAGTAAACATTTCTACTGCATTTTTTAACAATTGTATCATGCCGGGTATTCCATTTATGGTGTTTTAGTTTTTCTTTTAAGATGGTGATCGTTATTCTCAATGTTTTTCAACTTTGGAATTAATTTTAGTTTTATCTGCAACTTTTTATTTTAAAAAAAGCATTTACGTTACTTGACTAAAAATATAAGTAGCGGTTGTTAAGTTAAATTTTATTAATTGTAGACATTAATGTGATAGCAAGACGGTAAAATCCGCGTTGATTATCAATCATTAATAATTTTTTAAAACATGTAAGCGTTTGTGTTACAATTTTACATGCTGGATAATTCTCGTAAAACAGTTTATTTCAGGCTTTGAAGATGCCCACTGCGACCATTCAGAATCGAAAACTGTTAAATGAATATTCTTGTTAAAAAAATTTTTTTTTAAGCTACAAGTTACAGTGGCGTGAAAGTATAATACTATAATCACGTTAACGATTATACGAGTTATTTTAGTTAGTTATGTATTTTAGGAGTAACGAAGCTTTAATGGCGTAAGACGTAATTTTTAAGTTTATTTTTTCCATTAATTCTTTTTTAAAAAACTCTAAATGGGCTGGCTAGAGTTATATTATTTTATTTTTAACTTTATCTTCTCACAACCTTACCATAAATATTTGATAGATTATAAATAAAGGCAAATGCCTGGAACCTGCCTATTTTGCCTTTTTGTGTAACTTTTTGTCTTTTTTAAAGAGTATTATTTTATATTGCCTTTTTACATATTAATTTTGAAAAGTTTGTGTAAACAGTGTTTTAATAGGCAGATGACAATAACGCATTCCACAATTTTAACACCAACACTATTTACAACATACTATACAGTAAAATTAAAGACAAAAGCAACATTGTAGAACAACACGACGTTGTGTATAAAATTAACTGTAATGAATGTCAAGTATGTTACATCGGGCAAACCAAACAAAGGATTAAAATAACCATAGTATGCAAATTTTACTTTAATATTCATTATTTATGTAGAATACTCAATATAGTTTTTCAATTTTTTGTGTTTGACAACTAAGAAACGCGTCTTTAAAAAAGTAAAAACGAGTTCTAAATATTTAAGAAAAAATTAATAAAAGGTCTAGAAAGCACTACCTTCCTGGCGAATTTGACGAAAACATTCTGTCAGTTGTTTATTTTGGGCAGTACATGCATTCAAACCTGAGAAGTATAAGAACAAATAGTACGAGGACCAAAAAAGTTGTAAAAAATACATAATATAAAAAATAAGAGCTAAATGTAATGTAATATACAAAAAAAAATTTTTTTCAGCCGAACACGCCAGTTGATATAAACTACTCTTTAAGAATTTAATTCAAGATTGCATTATTTATTCCTTGCAATTTAGAATTGCAAAAAAGGGTTATTTGAAATTAATTTTCAGCGATTTACAAATAAAGACACCGAATAAATCTTTTCAAGACTTAACGAGAGACTAACAATGCAAAGAAAAAGAACTTGTTGAATTTATTAAAGTTATTTAAAATAAAGTATTCTGAGCTGTCGTATAACCATTTGGAAAATAAAAAACTAAAACAATTATACTAAAACGGAAGTATGTGTTTTAATATAATTATTAGTTTTTGAAAACAATTTACTTTAAACAAAAATTATTCATGTGCTGTAATTATGCAACTTCCTTTTACATTTTCAATATTTAATTTTTTGTCATTCTCGTCGGTACACTAAAAAGAAAACACCGCCAGGTGTATAATAAATCTAAAACGGTTGCTAAAATTTAAACACAAAAAGAAAAGGATGTGAGAAACTATTCAGTGTATAATGCAAGCGTTTAATTTGGGCTGGTATTCAAATAAAACCTAAGCAAACATAAACCGTAAAAGTAACTTTACATCGCGGGTGCTAAGTGAAGTCAAACATTCTTTGAAAAGACTACCGATTTCCATTTGTCTTTTATATTCGCGAAAAAAAACATAGAATGTGTACAAGAAACAAATGTCATAAATTTCGTCTTTTTACCGAGTTAATGTATGTGGTATTTTGTTATTACAAGAATATGTAACCTTGTTCGACCTTAGAAACATCTCGTTTTCTTAGCGTACACGATCGCATTCCTTATTTATGTAATAAAATGTAATTAAATATTAGTGAATATACGATGTCAATATTGGTTAACGGAGGAGTGTTTGCGCTAATTTTTATTATAAGCTTTGCGTGACTTGGCAGTAACGTTACGGCTTGTAAATTAAACGATACCGTGTGCGTAAAATAAATATTAAATTAAAAGAAATTTACCGTTAAAGAAAATGAAAAACTATTGAAAATACGCATCTAGAAAATAAAAATAATCTGAACTGTCTCAATTATTTAATGTCGAAGTGATTTTTTTCCGTCACGTGTAGCCTACATGGATTAATTGTTTTAATTTAATTAAAACAGTTTTGTTATTAAAAAGTTAATGAAAGTTAATTAAAGATAGTCACGCTGTTCTAATCCAGACTGTACAGTTATAATATCATTTTTACCTATTTAATCTTCAAACAGAATTGAAATGTCAGTAATTATTCTTGCTTCAACTAAACTTTAAGGCAACAAATTAATGCGAACGGTGTACGAACTCGTATATAAACAAAGAAAGAATATGTTGATGTTGGCTGTTAAAATAAAAAAAAAACTGTATCTAATGAAGTAAAATAGTGAATAAATGAGTTTTTTGTCTTACTAAAATTATGTAGTGTTAAAACTACATAACATTGTAATACATAATACTGATTTTAATCGGGAAATTATATTAAAACGAAAAAATATAGCATGTGATAAAACTGTAAGTAACAGAGAAAAGTAAATACTCTTTGATGCTCTTTTGTTTATTGTTGGGCAATTTAGTTGTACTCGGCTAAACGGATTAGCAAGATTACACCTGTTTTACAGCGTATTGGCACTAAATTTAGAGCTTTTAATGCTTCCTGGCTAACTGTTTAGGCCTCTTACTTATATTTTTTGTGTTAAAACGCAAAACACCCAAGCAACACATTGGTATAAAAAACGTCTAAATGTCCGGCTAATAGACATTTATTAGACATTAAAACGTTTTTAAACGCGTTATTAACGTTTATTAGACGGACATTTAGACGTTTTTTGTACCAATGTGTTGTTTGGGCAGATATGTAAAAAGGAATGTAACCCTTATTTTTTATCGCCATTATTAAAAAGTTATCGTTGTAACTAAGATGTTGGGTGTTCTTTCTACTTGAAAAAGGGTAACAATTATTTACGTTCAAACATGGTCCTTCGAGCCGGATAAGAAAATATACTTCATTGAATGAATTCTTGATTTACCATCGTGTAAAATCACTATTTAATTTAGAAAAGATAACCGTAGAATCGTCGTCAAAGTTACGAAATTTAATAGACATATTCCAAAAAAAATTTAGATCCGTAGATTCATTAGTAAACCCCAAAGAACATAGAAACATTTTCTTAGTTGATTTATTGTATTTTAAGTTAGATCTTTATACTACGAAGGAGTTCGAGAATTCTAGAACTGACGATAATATTGTTTATTTCAATGATCTCATAAAGTTTTTGGAGAAAAAACCTCGCTTTTGACCACTCTTAATCAAAATAAAAGACCTATTTCAACCATCTCATTTCCAAGTACTGACGCTACTATTTCTTCTTTTGTATCGAGTAGCTCAAGAGTTCTTTTATCCACTGTAGTGAACGTTTCAGATTCGAATGGAAAATACTATCCAGTCCGAGTACTTTTAGATTCTGGAAGTCAGAGGAACTTCATAACTGAAGGATTGTTTAAAAAATTGGGATTAAATAAAAATATTGCAAACATGCAGATGACAGGCATAGCTAATACATTTTCTCACATTGATGGGCAATGCAACATTCATATGATGGCAATGCATACCGCCTTTACGCTCAGCGTGTCTTGTTTGATCATACCGCGCATAATTGGTGTTGTTCCTAGTTCTTCGCTTGATGTTTATCATCTAATTATTCCAAATAAGGTTCGACTAGCGGATTCTGATTTTAATATTGCGGGAGAAGTTGACATTCTTCTAGGTGTTACCTGTTTCTACAAATTATTGTCTACAGGCCAAATTTCTCTTGGAGCAAATCAAGTCAGATTACAGAATACTCTTTTAGGCTGGGTTGTTGGCGGATCTTTGAGTAGTGAAGCGCGGACGAGCAACGTTATTTGCAATTTTTCTGTTTTCAATGCTCAAGATCAGCTTTCTCGATTTTGGGAATTTGAGGAAGTGCCTACTTCTCCATCTATTTCACGAGAAGAAGTCGAATGCGAAACTCATTTTGCTGCTAATACTACCAGAGATCAGAACGGTCGATTTATTGTCAAAATTCCTTTGAAGAAGAAATTTTAGAAAATTCTTATTTTAAAGCTGAAAGGTCGTTGCGCTCGCTAAAGAAAATATTTCAGTGTAATGAATCTCTTCGTGTTAGATACTTGGAATTTATGCGTGAGTATGTTCACCTTGGTCACATGAGTCCTTCTCAGTGTCCAATTCATAGATGTTTCTTTTTGCCTCACCACTGAGTACTCAAAAAGGAAAGCGTTAGTACAAAACTGGGCCTAGTATTCAACGATTCTTCTCCGTCCACCTCAGGATACTCCATCAATGATTTGCAGATGATTGGACCTGTTATTCAAAGGGACCTCTTCTCTATATTACTCAGCTTTCGGTTATGTCTGTATGTGTTTTCTGCTGACATACAAAAAATGTATAGGTAAGTGCTTGTTTGTCCGTCGCAGCGGCACTTGCAATGTACCTTGTGGAGAGAAGACTCTTCTAATCCAGCTCAAACGTTTGAGCTTAATACGGTAACTTATGGCACGTCTGCAGCTTTGGTATTCGTAGTTTACAGCAACTTGCCAGTGATTGTGAGCATACCTCTCCAAAAATTTCGAAAATCATACGTGACAACTTCTACGTTGACGATTTATTAGCTGGTGTTAATTCCCTTTAAGAAACTCAAGAATTATGCGTAGGATTTGGACTCTGGATGTTTTCCTTTGAGGAAGTGGTTGGCAAATGATGCCCGCGTTGTAGAACATATATATCTTGATTACATTCATCCACATTCTTTGGATCTTGGCTCGCATGCACGAAAACGCTTGGTTTGTCATGGAATTTTAAAAATGATAATTTAGTGTATTCTATTTTACAATCTAATCAAACAAAAATTACGAAACGAATTATTGTTTCTGAATTAATCTTGTTGAATGATTGTAACGTACAAATTGGGGAGGTGGAAAAAAAGATTTCATGCATGTTTGGCTCACCTTTCCTCAGTGCCTAAATTCTTCGGGTAAGCCGTGCCACCTTCTCTTACGCGTAAAAAGTAATCCTATAAGGAAACGAACGTCTGGGCTAGAGAAAAGGAGCCCCGCAACTCTCAAATGTGCGTAAAGCAAAGTAAATAAAAGAATCTAGTTATCACAGACATAAAATTTTGTTTATTTTGATTAATAACTGTACAATTGACCTTAAAAAAGAAAACAAAAGAGAGAGACGAGTATCAACGGTAAAGTAATAAATACAATCGACATGAGCTCGTAGCGACGCCACTGCTACTATCCAAGATCGGTACACAGAAATATAGCTATTCGATAGATCGTCTAAGTGGCGCCTAAATCGTAATCATATCGTATCCAGTAAAAACAAAGAAAGATATCGTAGACCTGGAAGCATTAGTTCTTACTTCAATATACCGCATCAATCAACTAAAGACGGTGATAATAAAAGCTAAACGCGTTTGCGATATCTTATGATCAGTGATCAAAATCTCCCCGAACCGCTTGACGTCAAGTGTAAGAGTGAAATATAATAGATTGGCGTTTTATTTACCCTGTGAGTACCCATAAGCGTTGCGCCGCTTTGAATTCCCTTACATAAAAATGATTACAGTACTATAACAACCGATTTAATAATTTATTGTTAGCAATAAATGACCCTTAAATTGACGATCTTCGTAGATTAGAATATTTAAATTAGTAACGCGCACATGGAGTGTTTATTAAACTTTATCAAATTCTTTGTAAATTAGAACAGTTAAATTAGTATTTCTTACACCGACTAAAATTCGCACTTTATCGATGGCAAAGTTCTATACATACTACCCTACAGCAGGTAATCGTATTGGCCCATTATTATGCGTGTTTCCGCTTGGGTCACCATCGTATCAAAAGTAATTAATCATTGCTTGCTAGAATCTTATGTCGTAACGTATCTCTCGGGGTTAGTATCTTTTGTTCTTAAGGACCACACCGTTTTTGAGTAGCCACGATTAGGATGTTGGTTAATCCAGTCGCAAACACAACTTTTTAATTAAGTGACATTTGGGGTTATAAAGAAGAGCTAAAAAAAATAAGCGAAATTTGCAAAACGTGGTCACGTGCGAACCAAGTAAGTACTAACTTCCAAACGTACATTAAATAGGAAACTCGAAAATATATGTCCGGCGCCCTTTTTATTGCTTACGTGCGAATCATGTAGCAGGATTTCCTAAAAGAAACGTATTCATATGGTAAGCGTCGATGAATGGATGGCAAAATTGTAAACCTTACCGAACCTTTAGGGTTCTATCGCTAGTCGAATGCACCGTACTTCAGTAACAAATAAAATGCTTCGTATTTAGCTGGAAGTCAACTCAAATACAATCTAATCAAGAACAACTGAATCAACCTCAGAATCAAACGATAAACGGTATGCAACATAAAACTCTCAATCCCCATAATAACAATCTATAGCAAAAACGCTGTGACTACCATCATGCTACAAAAAACCACTAATATAATAAAATAAATCATTAACAACTTTGTCAGAAAACAAGGAACTTAGCAACAAACGATATTGGCAAAACAGCAAACAATAAATGAATCATCAACACAGATCAGGCTCTTAAGAAAAGAACTATCAAATAATAAAAATGGGTTTAAAACACAAGCAAAAAGTAGAAATGTTTCTTAAGCTACATAATGCAAATATATATTTTAGTCGTATCAGAGATTCATTTCACAAGCTCAAGTTACCTCAAAATACAAAATTACAACTTTATACATAAAACTTAGAAGCCGAGAGACATGCTATTAGAGGTACGACCATACTAATGAAAAATAGTATTAAACATTACGAGCTATTAAAATTCAAAGATGATTTCCTACAAGTAACTAGTGTTCGAATAGAAGACTGGCATGGTCCTCTTACGCGTACTGCCTGCAAAATCGCCTTACTAACAAAGAATGTTTTATCAGCTATTTTCGTTCCTTGCGTAATAGGTTCCTAGCCAGCGGAGACTATATTGCAAATAATACTCTCTGAGGTTTTTGTATATCTCCACTGAGACGGGGAAGAATGCTACTTAACGTTGTCCAAGAACTACAGCTAAATAATTTATCAACATACGAACTGACATACTGACTCACATATGTTCATAAAATTTCGTACATGCTGGATTTCTTTGTTGTTGTTTTCGGGTACCTGGACATCTCATTATGTCTGGATCTTAACTCGGATCACACTTCCATTATAGTCACAATATCACAATTATTGAAAAAAGAAAAACCATTAAAATTCTTTAATAACAGAACAGATTGGCTCACTTTAGATCTTTAATGCCGAATAAAGTGAATATGAGAATACCGCTCAAAACCACAGATGACGTTCAAGCTGCGGTATGGAACTTAACCAAGTAATACAAGAGTCGGCTAGGGAAGCGACTCCAGATCACAAAAAACAGGAATGTCACCAAAAAGAAAATTGCTGAAAAATGAAGCCTAAGTAGAAGCTGACAGAACACTGGTTCATTTAAAAACTTAAAGAAAATAGGTTTTTAAGGGTATCCGGAAAATTTAACTCCAACCATTGATACAAACTATGCTTTGTGGAGAGCAAAAAAAAGAAAAAGAAAAAGACGAAATAAAGAATTATCCTCACATATCATATCAATTGACCCCACTACCAAAGCTCTTTTCAGTTAAGGAAGTTAAGGATATGGTTAAAAATGATTATTCAAATAACAGGAAAGATAATCAACTTCCTTGCATAGGTGTTGTTATGATAACAATTTTATTCAATTAAATCCTGCGCTTGGGGTATTTCCTGGTATTCTGGAAGGTGGCTTAGGTGTTCCTTATATTATAACCAAGAAAACCGCCCGAGACTACTTTTTATAGGTCAATTAGTTTACTATCCATACTTGGTAAACTATTAGAAAAATTGCTGGCCAAAAGGCTTACTCCAATCATCCAAGAAATGAACCTTATTCCGCATTAGTTTGGATTTAGAAAGGAGCACTTAACCATACAGCATGTTCATCGGGTAGTCAACCTAATAAATCAGTTCCTTGATTAAACAAGCAGCTGCAAAGCAATCTTCCTTGACTACAGCCAATCTTTTGATAAGGTGTGACACGATGGCCTGCTGCATAAATTGAAGAGATTGCTACCACACTCATATTGTAATTAAATCATACTTAGAAAAAAAATGCTTCTAGATAACATATGATCAAATGCCACTTTCGGGCTCCTTTTATATATCTTTTATACAACTGACATGGATACCAATGATCAGCCTCTTACAGCTGTTTTTGCGGATGACAAAGCAATCCTGGTGAAACACAAAGACCTAGTAATATCCCCAAGAACGTAACAAAATCGCTTAAATGGACCTAGAAGTGTAGAGTTAAAATAAATGAGTTTAAATATTATCACATTACTTTTAAAAGTGTAGAAGCAACTCACCACAAGTTTTTATTCAAAAAAATCCATTACCTCAAGTAACAGGAGTCAAATATCTCGGAATGTACTTAGATAAGGGGCTGACATGGAAGTCACACATTTGGAATAAAAGAAAACAACTTGGCACCAAATCCAGCAAAGACTACTGGACACAGTTAAGGAAACTATCAGAAAGTTTAGTGTAGAACACCTCAAGAAACTAGAACATCATAGTAACGTTTTAGAGACCAACGTTTTGGACAACAGTGATAACGAAACAGATTATAGTCTCTTGACCTGCCTAATAGACTCTAAATTGTAGTTAAGTTGTACAGCATTATTATAAATATAAGCAGCAACTAACTTTTAAGATAGCTCTAATGAACACTAATCAACACAGCGTCACGTATCAAATTTGCTTATTGTAAATCTTTACAGATTAGAAATAGCCAATTTAAAAAAAAAGGTTTTTTTTTACACATAAACGATAACTTTATTTTACATGAATTTTTTAATCAAATGACTATTGTTTTACACAAAATACTAATTGTAAAAACGTAGCGTTTTTACAATTAGTATGTTTAAGAGAAAAAATTTATCCTTATACTCCAAAAACACTTGTTTTGCAGGTTTAGCTTTATTTATTCAAGTATTTTGACTAGCCTACGTACCTTTTAGTTACTTGATAGTATTTTAATGTACTTGAAAGAATGTGTAGTTGTTAGAATAACGGCTTTTAAGTACTAACGTCGTTAGTCGTTAATGTGTAAAATTGGTACTTACAAAAAAAACAAGATTCTACAAGTTAAATAAAAGATTAGATATTTCGAGGCGTAAAGTTGTATTAGCTTTTGAAAGATTAAACTTTAAATTTGCAATCAGAATCAAGGTGATGTGATGTCGTGCTTTGGCGAGATAGCAGAATAATACTCAAATTCAACATGACCAAAATATGGATTTATTACAAAAATATTGTTACGTATTTATTTATTAAAAACTAATTTATTTAAAACGACTAAAACTACGTTTACTTATTATGGAAATATGTACACTTTTTAAATTAACCGAACTAATTAAATCTAATAATAAAAACACTTACACTATAATTTATGTATAACCGTTGTATAACACTTAAGATAAGATAAGATAACGTCCTCGGATTTGTTTACACTATTTATCACATACACGATTATTCTCGATTTATATATGTAAACACACACGTGCTAACGATTTATTTTCACTTGATAATCTTCTTAATACAGCTGCATTCGCGTTTCGACAATAACTGACCTACGATCTGTCTCGTAGCTATATATAGACATACGGAAATCCTTCTCGATCGTTCCTCACTTTTCGCTATAACTTCTAGAAGATAGATAACAGCCTTCTAGAAGGCTCTTGCGTTTGCAAGTAATTTCTCGACCGTTTCAATATCAATCCAGAATACAACAATCTACTAAATTGATTACCATTTAATCGACCATAAACGAAAATACACAACGCAAATATAATAGAGACAAAACATTCGTTCCAAACTAACCAAGAAAGAACGCCACGTTCAATAAATAGTCAAAATAATACACCAACAACGCCAATACAATAATACTACGAATGATGAACCAGAAAAAAAATCTTTTGATCTAAATGAGTTTGAAACAATAGAATTCTTGCAAGCAAAACGCAAAAGAAATAAAGACAGTTTGGAAAGTGGAAATCAAGGAAGAAAGCTACAAATATATACTGGTAGTATATAAACAAAAAATTTCTTTCAAGCGCAAAACGATCAAATAAAGAATACTAAGAACAACGTACAAAAAAAATGCTTCAAACATTTATCTAAAATATCATTTTATTTTTTTTATTAATTAGAAGAACAATTATTAATTTGAGTGAAATAGGATGGCAGAGCCATCTTATAGTACAAATTTACTATGCATGAATAATAGTATGTAAATGGCTATAAAGATGGAAGCGTTAAAAGCTGATTTTATACCCGCGTAATTCACATAAGTTTTGAATAAACCGCGGGATAAAATCACAACTTATAAACATTGTAAGATAGCAATGTCAATGCAAATGTGAAAATGCCACCAGAGTGAACCACTGGAAAGCCGTTTTGCCGTTTTGGGGCTCCTCATCAGTGGGAGAACACTCTATTGTACTTTTACAAATGCATTGACAGTTCTATAGCTTTATATTAACAAATGATGTGGTCAACATGTGTGTAACACGATGGCGAAGCCATGTCATAGTATAAATTTACTATGTATAAATACAAATATGTAAATAGCTATAAAGGTGGAAACGTTGAAAGCTGATTTTATACCCGCGTAGCACCGGACTATGTCATTTGTTCTGGGATCAAGACGTTTATGCAATCGAAATATGATTTGATTCTCTCTATTACAATGCAATCCCGTAGTAAAATTTAATACTAAATTAAATAATGTATATGCAATTCAATTTGCCATTTTAATACCGTACTAAGCGTTTAGTACGGAAAGCTTTTAGTTAAAACCACGGAAGAGCTAGAAACCGAAGTGCAAAAATTTACAGAGCAAATACATAACGTTGTGTGTGAAGAAATGCCATTTATAAAACCGAAACAACAAAAAAACATTAAGATCTCCAGTGAACAATCGAAAAAAATAGTAGAAGCAAAAAAAAGCAAAACAAAATAAATATAGTAACAAAACAATTAAAAAACCTACTAACAAATCTCAAAAGCGACTCATTTCAATAATGCATTGAAAGTCATCATCCGCTGACACCGAAGATTCGTTGTGGATGGTTACACGTAGATTAAAAAAAATCTAAAAACACTTATACCACCAATAAAAAACTGACTAAACGCATCAAGTAGTTGATATTATCAACAAGAGCTTTGAGAAAAAGGATTACTGTGTAGCAATATTTTTTAGATGTCAGTCAAGCATTTTGATAAACGGCCATTACATAAACCAAAATCTATCGTTTTATGTTATCCTCAAATAATAGCTAAGCGAAAAGTACGAGTAAGTTGTGTACCTGCTATTCACAGCCAATCTTCCTACAAACAAAACTACAGCTACAGTCACATTTTTAGATGATACTGCCATATTAGAGCTACACCATTATTATCCAACTGAAGCCAAAAATATGTTTACAGCATAACATCTATGAAATAGAAAAACGGACATTACATTTAGCTCAAACACATTGGTTAATATACGCTAAAGGTGGGTTGCACAAAGCAAATCAAAAATGTAGCAAGTGATTATTTCTGAAATCAATTGTTACATCACGAATAAACGTGGTTTCATTGGCTATGTAGCAATTGTTTTGAGAAATAATCAGTTGTTACATTTTTGATTTGCTTTGTGCAACCCACCTGTAGTCTCAGCTTTCATTACGCAATAAATTACTTGCATACAACGTCGTCTTTAAACCAATAGTTAGATCTACCGTTTGCAACTGTAGGGAAACGGCATCAAAATTATATATAGATATCATGGTGAGGTTTCAAACAAAAGTATGCTTCTCTATGCTTTATGACAATCAAATATCTACAGTGACTACTTAGTGTTTACAGTAACTGAAGTAATTGTGAAGTGTAGTACAAAATACACACAACGGTTAGAAAATCATTGAAATGTACTGACGGGACTACAGCTAACAGACTAGACAAAAACAAAGATTGTTGTCTTATCTTTGCCTAAAATATTCTGTTTGTTTCTTAAATGCCCTCGAATATTCCCGAGGTTTCGGTAATGTTTCAATACCATAGTTCACTATATTGTACATGCCTACTAAATATAATTTAAGTAATTTTGTAATCAAATACAATAATTTAATTATATGATATTATATTATATTACTTTAATTTATTGTCTATTATGTTACAAAGAGTCTTGTGCTATGTATAACAATACTACTAATAATACACTATTATAAACTTTACTTAATTAAAGATTATTCTTAGTAGTTGACGCTTCACTTATCTTCTCTTAATTGTACACATCATTATAAACGCTATAATGAAATGCTACAATTTAATTTAGATTTAACTAACATGTTTTTACTTGTTGTGCGTCATTCAACGTTATTGTTATTAATGGTATAACCCCAAAAAAATATACAACTACATTGTATACGAAACAAAAAGTAATTACAAAAAAAGCTATGTCATCGTTCACCAGGATGCCTTATTTAATATATTCAGACATTAAAAAACTTCTATTTGTTAAACAGCACAAAAAACGAATTCGTTTATAGTATGGATAAATTGAAAGTTTGTTAAAAATAACACTTAATTATTTTTTATAACTCAATTTTGTAAGTTTTATAATAGGTTTTTTTTTCTAATTTAGATACCGATTCAAAATCACAAATACCAAAAATTTTTTGTAACCTAAACTATATAGTAAAGATTTTATCTATGGTGAAAAACCAAACTAAAAATTTACACACGAAACCAAATATTAAGATAAGCAAAATATATATACAATAAAAACAATTATAAGAATACGAAAAATATCACATTAAGACTTAAAAAATCCCTTTGTACATATGAGTTTCATGTTATTTGGAGTATATTCAAAATGTAACTGTAATAAAGATTAAACGGAATACAATTTTCCATTCTGGGTAATTTTTGTGTTGTCGTTATTACATGAGCTGAGCTTTCGTCATATAATCCAGTCAATGAGTGCTCAAAAGAGGGATGTAGAGTGCATGGAACATACGAGAATTTTTGACTTTAGGGTTTTGTTAGGAGTAGTTAGTTGGTAAACATACTAAAAGTCCCCGCCCCTGGAAGGTGAGCTAACGGCGCGGGGGGGGGGGAATCAAGAGGTTTCATTTTTTGGTTTTTCTCAAAAACGGTGTATGTAGAAAAAAATGTTTCAAACAAAAATAGAAGATAACTAAATTTTCTATAAAACTGTTTATGTACATATTTGTCGAATTCTCAACGGTTTTCGAGATATACGTTGTTGAAAATCGATAATTTTAAAAAAAATCATTTTTACCTCATTCTTTTTGTCGAACAATTGCTTCTAGTGCGTCTCACAATGGTTTCTCGGAAAAATTGTCTGAACCGTAGTTGTAGAACATTAAATTTTCTTAAGTTTGATATACACTTTTGCTACTTTATCTTTAAGCAATCAAAAGCTATAGAATTTCTAACATGTAGGTACGCTCAATTCGCAGCCAACGAGAAAATGCACCACTACCCCAAACAACAACCACAACCCACCCTCACTCATCTTTGGTTTTTTCAAATAACAAGGTTGGAGTGGGATGGAGTTCTTACGCACATTATTTCTATTGTTATTAAGTTTCAGTCCAATTCAAACGTTCGTCGAGCGTTGTAGGCAGTGTCGGTGTTATTTGCGTCGGTTTTTCCTGCATTTTTTAATTTATGCGAACATTGACAGTGTAGCGCACAATGGCTACTCGGTGTTTTGTGTGTGATAAAACAATTGATGGACCATGCAATGGTGTTTCCACAGTGACAAAGAAAGAATATTATCACTCGTCAAAGTAAGTAGAGAAAAGGGTGATAGTTATAGCTCCTCTTTAGATAGTTTGGACACCCTTCTCATTCACACTGAATGTCAAAAAAATTACACTAGACCGCAATCCATCAAGTCTCATTTAAAGAAACAGACAACTTCAACATCCTCTGAACCATTTGAGCTTGTAAATTTAGATGAAAACAATTTAAATTCGATTTCAAAATAAAATGTTTTTTTTTGTGCCGATAGTGTTGCGGGTGAACAAAAGAAGCCTAAGGAAAGACGTAGGAAGATATTTTCAGTTACTAACACCACAAAAGGACGCGGCAAAACTGACATATAAGTAACAAGTATTGATGATGCTCAAGCTAGACATGACCAATGGGGAGATGAAGTGATGGGTCGTTTTTCTTCCATAAATGATTTAGTTGCGGAAGAGGCTGTGTATCATGATGAGTGTTGGTTGGATTTTGAGAGGCCGTTATACCAGAAACCCTCAACATCCACGTATGAAGACTATGTTTCAAACGCAATGATTAGTAACTTACTGGAAGGAAATAGTGACTGTTAGTTTACTGTAAAACAAATTATGGATGCTATTACTAGAAAGAAACCTGAGTGGAGAAATATCAAAACAGAACTGTTCGAGAGGTATGAGGATTGCATAATCGTGATCCCATGATACAACAGATTCAAGGTTACAGTAATTTGTTTTAGAGACACCGATTACAAATTGTTAACCAACACTTGGTATCATCAGAAAGAAAGTAATGAGAAAGAAGAGCGGCTTAGAATTGTCCGAAAAGCTGCTGAGATAATAAGGCAAGATATTCAGACTGAAGTGTACAATTATAACACCGACCCGCCAAGAGATAACTTTTTGAAGAATGCTGATTCTCTCCCCCTTTCTTGAGGAGGTTATGTTAAAAAAAAACAAAAAAACTAAGGAATCAAAGAAGAAGTGTGTTGCTATTGGACATGCTATCATATCAGTTGTCAGGCCTCGTACCGTCTAGTCACTAATACTGACAGGCATCTCCCTTCTACTCCATAGGAAATACGCCAATCAAGCTTGATTAAACTTCTAGCAAGTCTAGGTTTCAGCTCATCATACTACGAAGCACAAAAATTGGAATTATTTGCGATTGTCCATGCTCAGCTAACCTACAAGCCTTCTGCATTCAACCAACCTTTTTTTGATAACGTAGATTTTAATGTTTGTATTATAGGCGGACTTAATACCTTCTACGCTATGGGTGGGATCAAATGTGTCTCTCTATCCAAACATGTTGAAAGAGGTTAAAAAATACCAAGATTGAACACGGTACCCACGTCTACTAAAACTGGAAAATTCGGAATTATTCCGCTAGAAACATACGCATTGATAAAAGGAGGTCTAAAAAGAAGCGATAAACAGGCAGCAGCAATGCTACCTACTGCAATGTTATGGATCTAATACTTCAAAATGGTGAATTTGATAAAAGAGTACATCCATGCAGAGAGGTCTGGCGATTTCCTTGCTCACCTGAATTGCTGTAAGCGAATGATACCTTATTTTCACGCTGCTGGACACTTTCCATATGCCAAGTCTTGTCACTTATATGTACAGGATATGGAAAGCCTCTCTACTCTGTTGACACCAGATGAGTATGAGAAGTTCGTGAACAAAGGCTACTTCACTATGAGAAGAAATGACCGATTCTGGTCCGGTATGTGGTCAGACATGACCATTGAAACAACCTTACTGAAGTCATTCTCAAGCCAAGGTGGACTGACTAGTGGTAGAGATATGACAGATAGTGCTCTCAGTAAATGGGTAATTGGGATGACTGCAACCCAAGACATGTGTTTCACTCAAAGAATATTGTGTTTTGGTTTGATCAAGCGACCAGCACAAGGATTTTGTAGAATCTCGCGAAAGTAGAGACGCAAGTGACATTGGCAAACTTAGATAATGGTTTGATAATCACTCTCTTTTTTTAAGGATAAAAAAATCATCAGTAGCGACAGGAGTCGTGGGAGATAACACAATCTTATGCCATGATGCAGTTACAATTGGCAAGCCAACAATGGCAAAAATACAAAACATGCTATTTACAAATATTAAACTGTCACGTAAAGATCGCGCGCTTCTTCCTTCCTCAATGAATTCGACAATCAAGATTGACAATGAAACAGTTGTCGTGAATTCATTATTACTTTTTCAGGGAATTTTCATCACCAAAAAATCGGACGAGAATTTGAGGAATTATATGCATTATGAATTGGCTCCCTAGCCTCTGGCATTTTTCAACGAAAGTGGAATGAGGAAATGCAAAGAGTCAGCACTATACACACTGTTTAAGCAAATTTATAAGGACGTTGATTTAACTACTTTTAAATTTGTTGTTGATGGGGGATTCCTAGTTCACGAAGTTGTTTGGCAAAAAAAGACAACTGTATCAACCATTTGTGATGGTTATGTTAGATTTCTGAAGACCCGTTATTATGGGAGACAGTGGTTTTTGATGGGTACACTAACACATCAGAGAGCACAAAAGCAGCTGAATAAAGTCGACGATATCGACTTAGGAGATGTGTGGACATTAATATCAGTTTGGAAAGTAAAATAAAAGTTAAACAAGAAGATTTCCTTTTTAACTTTTATAATAAAAATCAGCTGATAAACCTGCTGATAATGCAGCTGCAGAAAAATAAATAAAAACGCTCCAAGCTTTAGGTGATGCTGACGTTGATATTGTAAAGACTGCTATTAACATATTGCATAATTTGTCGGTAGCTGTTATTGGAGAGGACGTCGATTTGGTTGTTCTTTTGGTAGCCAAAATCCCAACTGATCGAAACATTATACTGGTAAAACCTGGAAGGGGAAAGACGAAGACTATTGTATATTCTTCAAAACAGTTGCAACAGAACCCGAAAATGAAGGACAATGCTCATTTCTTATTCTTACATGCATTCACAGGCTGTGACTTAACATTCGCAGCGTATCAAAAGAGTAAAATGGGTTTTGTCAAAATGTAACAGATGTCCAAAACCATACAACAAGCATCTGAGATATTTGTCAGCGGTTCTTCTTCCCCTAACTCAATTGAGACAACTAGGATCATGAGTACTCTTTCGTGGTATGGATCTAGAGCCACAGAAAAATGAAACCTGTTCTCTCAACTCTCCCTCCAACTGAAGGAGCTGTTTAGCAGCATGTACCAAGTACATCTGTGGTTAGGGGAGGAACCTAATGGTGGGGCGCCGAATTGGGGTTGTGAGAGGAGGAATGACCTAGTTTCGAAACTTACAGAATTGGATTCCGCCCTTGATAAAATCTTAAAGATGATTTTTTGCCAATGTACAAAAGAATGTGACAGTGGCAGGTGTGGTTGTAAGAAAACATCGTTAAACTGCTCTGCATAGCCTGTACGCTCCATTTCACAAAGAAAATGCAAAAAGCCATCAATACTCATGAATAACGTTACAGTTTTACATTTGAAACAACAACGTACGAATTCATTTCGGATAATTAACACCTTTAAAGTGACAAACTAAAAAAAACTTCATAGCATTAACTACTAAAGTTTTTACAGATTATTATGAAAGAGTTTATCTAGTAAGGTACTCGCAAAAGTCGTGCTATTGAGCGTAACGCAGCAAACATGTTGATGTTGTTAACAGGTTTTGAATTAACCATATTGATAAAAAAATATTTAAGAACTCACTTGGCACTTACAATGACATCTGTTGTTCAAACAAGCGCCATTTTGACACACAGTACCATCTTCGTTGCGACAATCGTCTGAGACAAAAATTCCCTTTTAAAATGCTTAGATTTTTAAAGTAATCACTAAGATTTTTTTTCCTACTAAACTATATTAATTTGTTGATTGTATACTCATTGAACATTGAAACAGCAACATCAAGAAGGAGTGGGAATTTTTTGACTAAACTTGACAAGAAGGTTTAGCTACTCAGAGGTAGTCAATAATTAGAATTCCAAAGAAAAGGAACAGAGATGAACACCATTTTTATTTAATAATGCATTGGTTGGCTTCACATTTCCTTACTTTTTGTGGCATCGATTCCAGCGGGTGGTTGATTTCTGCTTAAGTTCTTGTATTCAAAGCAACTTGCAATTCATGCCGGATATAATATCCCACACGTGTTCAATAGGCAAAAGGTCGGAATATCTAGGTTGCCATGGTAAGCGATTTACGTTGATCTCTTCGAGTCGGTCCATAGAGTGTCTTGCTATTTGGGAACGGGTATTATTCTGTTGAAAAAGTGTGCCTTCCAACTGCTGAACAAATGGAAGAATGTGGGGTTCCACCACCTGGTTAATATATCGCCGGGCATCATATTGTCTCGGATGAATACCAAACGAATCCTACTCTTATAGGTAGAAATTCACTAAGCTAAGTAGCTTAGCTTGAAACGTAAAAGTTTGAAGTTTGAAGTCAAGCGTTAAAAAAATAAACGCTTGACTTGGCTTGATGTTTGTAGATACAGGCTTGGCTTGGTTTTCAAACTTTATCAAGCTTTCAAACTTTTTTAAACTTTTTCTTGCTCTTTCCGCAAAAGTTGTCTATGGTCTTGGAACGCGTACCTCGCACGTGTTACAGTTCATTGCCAGAATATAAACGATATAAACAATTATCCAACTAAAGTGAAAAGACAACACATAATTCATGGTGCAAGGTTTAATGTGTATACTTGATGACGTGTTTGATTTCTGATTAATCCAGGGATATGAAGTAACCTAGAATACAGCGTATTTCTGATAAACTACTACAAACTTAAGGAAAAGATTTTTTGCGGCGTTAAATAAAAATCTTTCCTATAAAGGTTTGGTCTAAAATGGCCCATTTTCGAGATATTTGCAATGATTTTTCAGGCCGATTTTGTCTATTATTTTGATTTTAAGTATGTGGTAAATGCTGTGAGATTAGTATTTCAAAACGTTTTTACGTATTGCGTTAATTATTGTTCTCTTTAATTTTTCGTCATCTACAAATGGTTAGTATAATAACTACAGCAGATAAAAATCTTTATTTCCACGTATTGACGCTAATTTAACAAAATATACTTTGTGTACTCGATTACATTTATCTGTGGTTGTAACAAAAACAAGACTTCAGTTTAAAAAAACAAGAAAAGTTGCAATTTAAGAGGTATAAATTCTAAATTCGGCTTTCTTAGATCTCAGTTCGTTATCTTGTTTAATTTTTGTTTTGATTTCTTCAATTGACGCTGTTTGTTGAAGTAATTTGTGTAAATTGTCTTTTATAAACTTTATTTTGGGGTATAAATGTTACATTGATAATATTATTTTAAAGAGTTTGAAAATTTGGTGAAAACTTGAAAGGTTGACCTGTAAAAGTTTGGCTGGGCTAATTTTGATTTTTCGAAAGCTTGATTTGATTTCAAGCCAAACTTTTGAAAACCAAGCTAAGCCTGTGAATCCCTACTCATAGGTTATAGCACTTCATACCATAATGTCTACAGTGTAGTGTACCTGCCGCTCAACAGAAGATTGAACATTGCGTCGTTCCTCGCGTCTACGTCTGACTCTCATACGGTCATCATGCATCCCTAAACAGGATCGAGACTACTCTATGTCATTCCAGATTCAATGTGAAGTTGCAACCTACATCATTCTAAACGTTGATGTCGGTGTTGAGCCTTCATGGTGCAATCCGACACTTCTAATTCGACGCTAAACTGTTTGAAGGATTACAGGACGACCTTCAATATGTAACCATTGATCGGTGATTGATCTGGTACTGGAAAATCAGTCTTTTATTGCCATAAGTCGAAGATGGCGGTTCTACATCTCATTTGTTTGTCCCCCAGTTCCTTGTCTACGACAATTCTGATTTACTTTGGAAGGAAATTATAAACAAATGCTATACATTTCAAATTTGCCACCATAGTGTAGTAGTCTCTTCACAATACAAAAACATTCTTGCCCGCAACAGACGTAAATTTACATTTTAACATTTAGTGCGCAATGTAATTACCAATTATTTTTTTTATTCGTATCTAGTAACATATCGTTTATTATATTACTATTATATAGTAAATTATAAAATATATATATTTTAAATGCATATTTAACTGCAAATTTTCATTGTCTTCTGTGCAGCATGGAAGTGTTTTAGTGCATAACTATCTAAAGCCTAGTAATAAAAAACAATAAAAGTGGATTAATCACCGTGCAAAAAATATTGTTATAAAAATTATAAACGAGTGCAGTTAGTACAAAATAGAACAAACAACAAAAAGAGTACATAAACTATAGAAGTAACAAAGCATATACACACATGAAGAACAATAACTTAAACGAATTCAAATAAATAAAAATGCGGTAAATAGTATAAATTATAAAGCATTTCTATTGAGCTAATATGTTTAAAAATATCTAATTAACAATTACTATAAGTTCAGTTAATAAAGAAGAACATAGCTAGATTATTTAAATTGCAAAATAATCATCGGTAATGCATCATTAAGCAGACTGTAAAGATGCATAACAGAGGATTTTTTAAACATATGGTTTGCTTCATAATAATTCACCACATTAATTGGATGTAGACGTAGACAAAGCATACGACTCTGAGGCATACTGTAAATAAAATTACTATAACAATGCTGTAACTGAAAAGTATGTTTTAGATAAAAAAATACGCAATGAATGGTGCCAAAGGATACAAATTAAAAGTGAAAAAATAAAAAAGAGTGACAAACACGAAAAACATTCAGAAAAGTGTTTGACAAATTTAAAATAAACACAAATTGAAAAACTATAAATCAGAACACTTCAAAACTATTCGACAAATTTTTGAAAACATTGATTAAGTATAACACAATTTTTCATTTTGGATGATTTATCGTGTTGTCGTTATCGCACAAACTGAGCTTTCGTCACACTAGAATCTCGATTAATATTAAAAGGATTTTTAATTATTTCAATGGATTCTTTAATTTTTTGCTAATAGTAATTAGAAGCAATCGCCAAAATTTTAATGTTTCCCAACATAATTTGATTACTCGTTTCTAGTACATGTTCCGCAACCGCTGACTTCGAAGATTATTTGAGACGAGTATACCTTTGATGCTCCTTAATACGAATTCCTACGCTTCTACCCGTTTCTCCTATGTATGCATGACCGCAAGAGCAAGGAATGCTAGAAACGCCGTCATATTAAGAAGAAATAACGTCCTTTACCGGATTTAAGAACTGATCCAATTTAGAAAGAGTAGAAAAGCGAGTAACAATGTTGTGTTTAGACCACATTTTTTTCTATACGATAGACACTGGTTGAGACTTAGATTCTGCTGTTACTCTTGGTTTGGCAGACGTAAACTTTGTAATAGACCACTTAATACTTTTCTATTGCAATTGTTTGCTACTAACACCTTGATTAAACGATTCAACTCTTTTTGAAGATTTTGGGTTTGACTTAAGGAAACAGCTCTGTACACTACAGATTTTAGTACTGATAACTTCTGAGAAGGGTGATGATGAGACAATCCGTTTAAATATGTATCTGTGTGGGTCGGTTTTTGATAAACTATATGTGATAAAAGACTCGTTGAGCATAGAAGGACCATGTAGCCAAATGACAAAGATATTATCAACGTAACAATTTGGGTATTAGATAAAATGTGGATAAATCTTTTTTCTCAAAATCTTTCATAAATATATTAGCAACTACCTGTGAAAGCGAAGAGCCCATGGCGGCTCCTGACGTTTGTGAGTAAAACTTTTCTCAAAAAGTAAAATATGTAGAAGTCAAACATTTTTCTATAATAAGCACTATGTCGCTTGAAATATTGTTAAATATTGAATTGAATAAAAATCTAATTATGATAATTGAATCAGGTACCGACACGTTAGTAAACAAAGACGTCGAGTCTAAACTAACCGGAATATCAGTCGGTTACAAACAAAATTATGCAGCTGATTATATATAATGATTTAAATTTGGTTTTTCTTATTCATAAAGGTATATCATCCACTTACTTTTAATTTGATAACAAGTTTTACGAACAAGGTACTGCTCTGGGTTTTCCGTTATCTCCTGTTGTAGCTAACATTTTTATGAAATGTTTTGAAACGGTTGCTTTGGAATTTGTCGATATTAAAACCTAAAGTCTAGTTTAGGTTTGTTGATGACACCTTTATTGTTTGGTTTCATGGTCGTTTTGTATATTGTCTAGGTTTTTTATCATCTAAACAACTAAGACCTTGATATCAAACACACCATAAAAATTTAAAAAAAAAAACGGTTCTTTCCCATTTCTCCACGTTCTTGTGACACGTAAAGCAAATAGAATTTTAGGCCATTTTGTTTATCGCAAACCCACACATACAGACAGATATCTTCATGCTGTGTCTCATCATCATCCGGCACAGAAACGTTTTGTTATTGAATCTTTGGTTAATCGCGCTTTTTCTGTTTTCCAACCTGAACGTCTAGATTCAAAATTCCGTCATCTTACTAGAACTTTAATAACAATGGTTATATGGAGCGGAATATTCAGGCAGTTACAAATCGTTGTCTACATTCTCGTACTCGAGTATCTAAGAACATTTCTACTTCCGATTCTAATCCGAAATTAGCATGATATTAAACCCATATTTAACTCGACAGGTAAAACATCTCAAATTCTTCATTCTTCCAAAGACACGTCCATCTCAAGGTTTACCAAATTCCTTGTTTATATGGTTTGGTCTTTTTGGCGAAACTGGCCGTTCCGTCGTATTTCAGAATATAATCGTTGTATAAAGTAAACACATATTTCTAAATCTGCCGTTGCTAAACAATATTTTAGTACAGGTCACAAGATAAATTTTGATAAAGCTGCGGTTATTGCAAAATCTTCATTTGTCTTCAATAAAAAAGTCCGAGAAAGCATGGAAATCATCAAATACACCAATAACTTCTATCGTGACAACGGTTTTGAATTATTCCCTGTTTGGTTCCTGGTTGTTACTCGTTTATCGAAGACACGCCCTTTTTCAAATGTAATCCAAGTAAAGTCAAACTCATCCTAACGGGGCGATACTTTAATAAATACGGAGACAACTTCTATAATGCTTAGAATCTGGTTTGGTTAACAAGTTGATTACCTAACTCTGTAGTGATTCTTAGCATAATGTTCTGTGTTTAAATTTTTTTAAAACGTTTTTTATATATTTTGATTTTTATAGGGTGTTGTATAATTTACGCCAGCGTACCATTTGCCAATAATTTAAAAGCAAAGACAATTGTTACGTGTCTTTAGTAATACTATTTTTTCTTTTTGTACTTTAACAAAAAATTTTAGTATCGTACTGTAAGCGAGTACGCCACTGGCGGTATGACAGTCACTTCGTTTTTGTGATTTGCTGCGTACTATTTCAGTTTTGACATCTGCTGCGGGTAAGTTAATTTCTTAAAAACGTTAATCATTTAATCCGATTGGAATGGGTTTCGAATGCAAATTCTTTTACTGAAGCATTTAGAGTGTTTTCTTGCTACTAAATTGGTCGCAGTTACAGTGACCGCAGCCATCTTTTTATTTTGACAATTTAAAGTCATTTCAGCAAGTTGGCGGAGGTTTGAATCTTTTTCCTCACACATAGCTACGGAAAGTTGCCTTATTAATTGTATTAATTTTGCAGCTGTATTATTTGTTTGTTTTTATATTAAGCTTTTAGTTTTATTAGTGCTTGTTACAAGCTATAGGCCTTACAAACCTTGCACGTCAAACTCACACTAGTCGGAGATAGGGGAGGTTTAAAAAAAATAGAATTTAAAGGGCGCCAGATCTTTCAAAGTAAAACTTATGTTTCGATCAAGACAGAAAGTCCAAACTTGTAACGAAATCAGGTTCGTAATCCTTGTTACACTGGTTTTCGTGTAAGCAAAAAAAGAAAAAGATAAATATGTATAACAACTTTAATTTAATAACGTAGATTATTAACAACGACCACCAGAAATTTTGTGGTACATTATTGAATCCATAAATGCTGGAAGTATCGGCAACACACAATACATAGGAGTAAATTACACATAAGCTGTCAATAGCAAAGAAATTTACATGCCAAATATCTATGGTTCACAGCATGCGATATCACAAAATAATTAATGAAAATATCTAAATGGTATTGAAACAATTATTGTAATTGCGTAAGTTAGAACAAGCAAAATTTCGTAAGAGACTTTTCTGACAGCGACAAAGTAATTAAATAAGACTTACCCACAATTCAGTACTTGCCCGAAGAAAACGTTTTCCTCGTTGAGTCGATCTGCAATATTTATGTCAACACAATGATTCACGAAAGCAAAAATCTACAAAATTGTTAATTAATGCAAAAAGAAATTAGACATAAAAACCCGATTATCCAATGCTGTTGCACATATTAAGTAAAAGTAGATATCGCAATCGACTGACGCATAAGGAGTAGTATCTCTGAGAAAAGTTTTTGTCGAGACTTCGTTTTTAGTTTGAACGTAGGTCTTCCAGAATTATAATCGTTTCATGAAGGTATTGGTCAATATTAATCCTTCATCTTTCGATAATACATCGAAACATGCAGCCAAGACGTGCTATCAAAATTAACAAGGAAATTACTAATTAATTCTAAAAACTAAGAGGAAAATCTTACCCTGTGATAAATAAACTAGTAGAAATGCGTTTTCAAATTATATTTTAATTTCCATAAACGCCGATGTCAGAAGATTAAAAACTTAACCCATTACAAGCACGAAAACTAAACTCCCTAGAGGGCGTCGAAAATAGAAATCTAACTTTAAGGTAATGAATATACAGGGTATTACATTATAAAATTTATGAACGTAACATACTTATATTAAGCTTTTAGCTTTATTAGTATTAAGCTAGCAGCTAATTTTAGTGTGTTTACGACCATTCATAATTATTTATTTTCAGTCGAGGATAATTATTCTGTCTTCAGCTTATATCGAATTTGAGTATTATTGTTTACGTTCATGACTTGAGCCGATCGAATAGCCTCATTAGTTGTTTGTACTCAAATCCGGTGGTGGTTATTTTAAATCGACGAATGCAAACTTCTAAGTTTAGAATTAAGTCTTACGTTGCTTATAATATAATTCGAACGATTACGTTTCGCTATTCAGAATTATTTCGGTTGTATGTATTTGTTATTGTTTTAATTTATTAAATTTTGTTTATTGGAAAATATGCAACTAATTTGTGACGTTCTCTCGTTCTTAAGTTGTTTACTTTTCTTTTTTCTTAGTTTTTTTGAGAGTGGGTTCATATGTACCCTTGGTGTCTCCAAACTAAGGATTTTTTAGGTACGCTAGGAGTGGCGCCCGTTTTTTTTATAATAACATTCTCAAGCATGCTTACTTCCTAACGTCTCAGCTAGCCATGGTATCGTGATTGTGACCAATAGGATCTGCTGCAAAAAAAGCTTGGTAACACAATCCTTTAGTTTATTTTAAGATAAGTAGATTGATTTGGAGCACTCTGAAAGTTTGAAATATGAAAGAAAAGTTATGATGGTTGAGATAACGTTTTAGAAAGTGCAAGTTTGGAGTAACGTATAGTGTTGGAGCGCGCTCGTGGCCAAAATGGATTTTTTTGGGATACAAAAGGTTCAGGGACTTTCTCAATAATTATTTTATATTATATTTTAAATCGTATTTCACAATCAATATTTTTTACAGGTCGATACAGTAATGTTTCTCTTGAAGCGATTCCTGCAGGTGATGCATTGAGTGTAGAACAGTTTTTGAATTTTTTGTTTGATCAATACTTAATTCAAATTATTATTGAACACACTAACAATAAAACTGAAGATTTTTCTGCAAAGCTGGTAATATACGTACATACATAATTTAAAAAAACTGATGTGGTCACCACACGACTTTCCTATAAGGAATGATGAAGGAATGTCTAAATATTTTTTTAAGGTTATGTTAGCATAAAATCACTTTGAAGTGATATGTACACGTTTGTATTGACCTCCTAGCATGCTATAATTTTTTTGAATTTTTTTTTCTCGATTTTATTAAGATATAATCGAAATATGGCTAAATGTTGTCATATCGATTAACCCCTATATTTGTTCGCCTTGATATTGCTTTCCGCTTTAGTAAATTAGTAAACATTATTATTTTTAACGTATCTTGATTTTCCTGCAAGATATGGAATTTTTTTCTAAAAAAAATCGTCGCAGACAGGATTCGAACCTAGATTATATATGTGAACTCATTTTAAATTGTAAACAAAATATCTGATAAACTGGTAATGTTAAAATTTTTTTTAGTTGAATAAATTGTTATGAAGAGTTATCTCTATAAGAAACTGTAAAAATAATTTGAATGATTTACATACGTACAAAATTATATAAGAAAAACTGTTAAAAATGGCGGATACAACTACTTCTGGTTTCTTTATCAAACCCATTTTCTGATAGTACCGGCAAAGCCATTTGTCAAAAATACGTTTTTCAGATTCAAGAGTTATCGTGGTACATCCTAAGATAATGTAAAGAAGATGCAGCACTCCGTGTGTAAAGAAGTCAAAAGAATATAAAGAAAAATTGTTATGTTAACGTATCTTTACCTTCAAAATATGGAATTTTTTTCTTAAAAAAAATCGTTCTAGGCAGGATTCGAACCTAGATTATGTATGGAATTCATTATAAATTTTAAATTAAATATCTAATAAACTCCTAATGTTAGAAAAAAAAATTTATTTACAAAATTGTTAGGAAGAATTATCTCTATAAGAAGCTGTAAAAATAATTCGAATAATAATCAGATTCAGAAGACAAAAGCACTTATGTACTTCAATTTTAAATTTAAGTTTGCCTGACTGGAGCCCACTACTAGCTACGCGATTTTGCAGAAGTGTGCCAGCTATAAGTTAAAGCTTAGTTAGGCTATATAGGGTACCTTGTTTTAAACTTCTAAACGTAAGTTAATTTAATTTTAAAAATTCAAAATATTTTAATTTAGAGCTTAAATAAATATCAATGTAAATTACTTAATTGTATTTTCATTATAATCCGTGCTTAAAATATTGTTTTAATAGTAGTTTATTTATCGAGTACCTGTGTAAATTGGACGTTTTTTTTCCCAAGAGGGCATTTTTAAACGCGAGTGAAACGAAGGTTTAAAAAGTCCTCGAGGGAAAAAAAGCGTTCAATTTAGACAGGAACGAGTTAAATACAACATTTTATTGCTCGAACAGAGACTAGGAGGCCTACAAAGTCTCAAAATCTTTCAAAAATAATTTGACGTTTATGTTGACAAGTGTGTCAAAACTATCAAAGACGGTATACAATAGCGAAAAATTAAAATTTAAGACAGTTAAGAACAATAAAATATATTTCGGAATTTTAATTAAAAAAACGTAAATTACTTATTTATTTCTGAACTTTTAATTAAAATTATTTATTTTATACTGTCACAACCACGAAACAAAAGACTGATTTGTTTTGTGATAAAAAATAAATATTTTAAATCAAAACAAATATAAATAACAAAAAAAGTATGGATTTTAAAACAAATTCTAAATTACTTTGTACCCTTAAGTTAAAAAAAACTATGGTATAGTGCAGATAATTATTATTTACAAGCTATGAACAGGAAGTAGCAAAAGAATTTAAAAAAATTTAACAAAAGCAGAAGTGTCTAATTAAAATAATATAATAAACTGATTTAACATTATTTTATGGGATTAAAAGTGACTAATGTTTTGAATAATAAATAGAATTCTTAATCCAACAATAATTTTTAAAAATAAACTATTACTATAAGATAACTCTTCATAATTTACACTTAACCACGCATAATAAAAAAAGCATAAAATGTAAATATGCGATAAAAATAAAATGTGTACAACATAATTCTAGAATAAAACAAAAAGAAAATGAAGCAAATCGAGAACACAAATCTTAGTTATTTTTTTAGAGTTTTTGTGAAGTCTGGCATAGTAATTTATTATCGTCTTCTTTGAACGATAGTTCTGTTAAAATCATCTAAAACTATATTGTTTTTGGATGCTTATTTTTTGATAAATTTAGATTGGCCCACAGCACCTAAAACCACAATAAAAATTATTATTGTTAAATTATATACGTGACTTTAAAATTGTTATATGCCTTAGGAAACTCCTGACAGGTTTTATTAGAAACATAAAGCAGTATAAAAGCTTTGCCAAAAATATTATAATCGCAAAGCTTAGATAGTATTTAAAAACAATTACCAAAAGGGCTTAAAAACGAATTTCAATCAATAACGGTATATTTAAAACAGTTCTTTTAATTAACTAAATTGCATCATATAACATCTACAAATCTTAGACTTCCCACTAAGTTGCTCAAAGGATATTTTTAGCTGTGATGGTTCGTTACCTGAAACTTGATTACCCACAAAACGTCGAGAGCGTTTCGTGCAAAGAATCGCTAAGGATGTAAATTATGCCTTCTACTTTTCTTTAGTTTTTTTTGTAAACATTCTATGCGTGTTTTTTTATGTCTCATCTGGATGACATAAGAAGGCTGTTGCATGTCTTTCTTCAATGCATCTTCTAAATTTGCTAAGTAATCGCAGCTAATGCAAACATAATTATATAATTAGACGTAAATCCTTCTACAAAATGATCGTAAATGTAAATATTGGAAGCATTTAAGAATATATATTTAATTAGATATATTCAAAGAAACGCCGGGTATAAATAACCGTGACTAATATTTTAACGGAATAAAATAAAACAATCGCAAAGCACCTTTGGCTATCAGCCAAAAGGTAGTTAAACCATAATTTGCAAAAGTGAACAACGGACCAGTTCAACCACACTCGGAAACATATTCATTTCATAAAAAAAACAAAGTTTGATTTTAACCTATGATAAAATAAACAATCAACTCCAAAAATTTATGCATATGTCCCACCTCCCATGCAAAATTTTTGCAAGTATGGGCGTTAATGCTCAAAATTTTCAAGGCAGGTTTATGGTTTGTGCAAAATAAGCACTGGCATACGTCGACCATAAGTTAATGACTTCTCGGAGAAAAGTAATTGGAAATTGTTAGAAAATTATAGCGACCTTGAATTTGATCACATGAACATCACGTAAAGTAACAGACACTCGACAAAATTCCATAGAGAGATTAACGAACAAAGAAATTATACAACCGGTTTATATATGTTTAGTAAGTTTCTTGTACTTGCGATTTAAATTACATTGGGCAGGTGGGTTGATTTACTCGATTAACAATTGTAAATATGTTAATAGCGGTTTGACCATCTTTTTTTATGGAAGCTTAATACACGTCATGGTTGCTTAATAAATTAGTGTCGTAACTGTAAAAATAGCAGGACGAAAAATATTATTACATTTGTTTACATTTGCTTATTAATAGCTGATATTTGTAATAGGCTTTTAATCTATGTTGTGTCAATTAAAATTATATAATAAATGGGAGTTAATTATTGACTAACAGTGTTACAGTTTATTTTAGTCTTTTTTACTTTCGCGTATGTAAACTCATGTGTAACAGCAATTTGTTATTATAGTGTGCTAAAACATAGATTGCCAATAATAAATTTTATAAAAATTATTAGTAAACAATTTCGTGTTGTGAATCGTCTCGCAGGAAGTTAAGGTGTAGCAAATCTTCGTCCAAAAATGTTTAAATATTTATTTAATTAATATTCAGTTGTAGTATCTACGTTACTAAGATTTTTTAGTTCGAAGAAAAACTGCAATAATTGTTCAATTACATATTTTTTTAAGAGGTGCAAAAGCTCGGTTTACTCGAAGGATTTAACACAACTAAATTGTCAATTAAAAACCAAAAAAAAAATCTCAACGTTTGTAGTTTTTCCTATACCCGCCTTAACACTAACAAAATATTTTAGATTTTTTTTACAAACCCAAACTTTTATGTGTTTTCTAAGTAAGCGGCGAAGCAACGAAAGATAATTGCCACAGAGTGCAGTTTCGTATAATTTACAAAAAATCAACGGTTTTACTAGAAATCTGACCTTTAAAAAGATTTCTGTGGTATGAAGAATTATTTTTCAGAAACCTCAGTCAACAATTTTATTTAATTTAAAATATATACTAGTTCGCTGTGCTAGATCTAGTAGTTTTTTAAGGAGACAAATAATTTTTTGGCGCCTACCTTCCACTACCACTCTTATCTAGCAATCATGCTCATATGTAGGAAATGACTAAGCTTCGTGTGCTTTTACCTAAGAAAACAAAACAAAAAAACCGATAAAAAGATTCACTTAATAAAATAAGAATAATTTATTATTCACATAACATAATAATATTTAATCACTACTACAACTATTTTTAGGCATAGACATATATAAGAAAATATTTAAAAATTTAATTTTCTTGTTATTTTTTCAGGAAATGCATTAGATACTTCGTCGTAACTAATTGAATTAGCACTTTCTTTCGTAAGTCTCTTGTAGCATTATCAAAGATAATTCCTAATCTTTTTAATTTTGTTATATCAAAAAAAACCTTGCTATGGTTTCTCCCGCTGTATGAATTTTGCCAAATCGAAAACGTCCTCTATGAGTTTGGATTTGTTTGTTATTTCTATTTCTGTTAACGTTCAGAAAACAGCACATGCTCGCGAAGGGCTTAGCGATACACACATCTTGAACATCCATATTATTAATGGTGTAAATTAACTAAGATTTAAATGTTTGTTTGTGAAAGAATCGCTGGGATAAGAGTGCATTTCTATTTTACGGCGAAATTTAATTTTTTTTAGTTCTAACAGCAATTTTGGTTATCCTCACGTGTTACTTCAGGAAATTTTTAATTACTGTCTAATTACTTTTTTATTCAGCCGAATCCAACATCTCAATATTCTCTGTTAAACCAAATGATCACAAAGACTGGATTGAATCTGTTAATTATCAATTAAATATTTGGAAACTTAGCGCACATTGTGTAGTAACGTGATGAAATTTTTGCAAATCATTTAAGATACTACGGTGGTATCTTTATTAAGTTAATTTTTAGGATTTGTAGGGGGATGTTTTGGTATGCCATTAGCGCTAATCGCAATTCGGAAACGGGGTACTCTCTTTCTGTATTTAATTATTTGTTTTCATGTCGATCGTATGCACGAACGACTAAATATATATATATCCTTTATTTGACATGTTACATCATAGAATTAATTATAATATATACAAGATCTTAAGTAACTAAAAACAAAAATAATACTATCCAAGAAAAAAAAAGAAAAGAAAAAAAAACGACAATAACATTGCCAAAAGGATATTATCTGTCAAATTGCCACCTTTACTTCTTCATTTATATTCAGTTTGGATTCTTCATAGATAATACTTTTTTTGTGCTCACTAAACTTAATGAACTAAATTTAACGTTAGTACAATAACTACCTACGCGTACGAAGTGTTACCGAATTTAAGTGTTCAATGTAGCTGTAATTACTGTGATATTGCTTTACGAGTAGCTGTTGGATTTATACTTTTTTGTTTTATAAGTTATCGTTCAAATAAATGCACTACCCAGGCAGCACACTGACGTCATATGACGAGGTTGACACGTCTTACGTAATTATGACGTCAATAACACGTAATGTGCTGCCAGGGTACTTGTTTGTTTAGTTGGGTTCTATTTATTGTCTTTAAGTGTTGTCCGGTAAAAACAAACACATCTAGTATTTTCTCTCGTTTTGGTGCCTTTTTAACAAATTATAATCGGCACATTAAAGACAGGAAAAATTATATTAGTTACTTTTTCCACATTCCACTCTTTGAAGCTTTGAATTGCCGTTGCTTTCTTTGTTGTGGATTAAGTTCAGGTAATTGATCGCTTTTAAGCCGAGTGCAGAGCTTACATTTTACCGTAACAATTTGCTGAAACTTCTTTCGCAGCTTGCAGATGTTGTTGGGGGTCTTACGTGTATTTTAAATGCTGTGCAAACATTAATGAGATCTTTGTCGTGGATTAACTTTAACAAGTCAAGAGAATTTGTATCTTAAAGTTTTTTGGGCAATATTCTGACTTGACCCCAAAAGATTTGTATTTGATTTAAAAAGTATGAATTTAAATCTTTTGAATATTTTTTAGATAAATTAGCAGCATAATTTGCCCGCTTTATATCTTCTATTTTATAAAGTTCTTTGTCATTTAAAAAGGAAACACTTTTGTTTGAATCATTTCCATTGATGCGTCTGTTTAATCGTGCTTTCTATTATCCTGAAAACAATTAATTGTTTTTAAATCATAAAAGGAGACTAGTTTTAAAATCAACGACCAAATTTCTGAAATAAAAAAATGATTTTTTTTGTGAAGCTAAAGTTAAACATAGAACAATTTATCCTAGCATTTGTATGATTAAAATTCTAATCAAAACTGCCTATTCAAAAGATGCTGATGGTGTAAGACAGTTTGTACGCCTTGTTTAGGAGAATTATATATTAATTTATGTCTACTAGCATTAGAGATTCACCAAGCCAAGTAGCTTGGCTTCAAACGATATAAACAATTACTCAACTGCTAGCATAGGTTACTTCATAACTTCGAATTGAAGTTGTCACGCTGTTTTTTTTGTAACAAAAGAATAAGCGACGGCTAACACGGTTGTTCCCGAAGAGTAAGTCGCAGGCTTTGTGATGCTAAATTATAAATTAAATTTAAAAAGGCGCCAGAACGATGAAAAAACTAAATTAAGGAGATATTGTTTAACTCTATCCGCAGCTGGAAAAGAACAAATAACACAACAAAAGTGATAACACAGAATATATATTTATTTTATCACAGAAGTAGTTGAAGAGGACGAAGACAGTACATAAGTATAGTTATATAAACCTTGCAAACAATATTACATGGGTTGATATCACAAGCCAAGTATAAGTTGCGCCATTGACTGGTCAATACGTCGCACACCAAAGTGCCTTAATTGATCTAACTTTTACATTTAAAGAAGGAATGACTTTACTTTATTAAGTTAAATTACAAGAATACAAAAATCAAAAGTATAGAGAATCAAAGCGCACCAGATAAGTATGTGACACACAAAAAAGAGTTTAACATTAATTGTGATTACAACCTAGTATGTACGTGTGGCCATTCCAATAATCGACATGACCAACAAAGTAATACTCGTATAAATAGAAAATGCAATACTTACAGTTGTGTATTATTCAGTAGGGGATTAGCTAATTCCGTACCAGTATGACCTAAAACGTAATATGAAATTTGACACAAAAACGTACTTACGGCGTTATTACAAGTAAGTTGATTTAATTCGTACGATATTTGAAGTAACAGCATGCACCGAGCTTCCCTCTAATTAAGTTTGCACTTGTGTAAGTATTTCTTCCTATAAAGTGCCGTTCAACCCTTGGCCTTCAACGACTTGACGTCATGGAAACCTTTTGAAAAGCAGGTGTTTTATTAACGTCACCGCTAAATAATTAATTTAAACCCTCAATACAAAAAAAGTTTTATAATCACATACCCCAAAATAAGCTTTCACTCAAAAATACGTAAAATTCGACCACATATTCACGTGGAATTGCGTGAAATAACTTAATAATGAAAGCCTTTACTAAGATAAGAACGTCTTCCGGGTTTGGACCGTGTCAATGTTGTAACCGAAGTTGCCAACGTACTCGATTACCTAAAGACATTTCTACTCTCGAATCCAATCCGAAATTGGCCTTTTTACCCTACATTCACAAGGTTACACATCAAACAAGAAAACTTCTTCGTAAGAATGGTATCAAACATATTTTCAACTCGACAGGCAAAATCTCTCAGATTCTTCCTTCTCCCAAATAGAAATTTCCTACACTTTAATTTCAAGGTGTATACCAAATTCCTTGTTCATGTGGTTTAGTCTATATTGGTGAGACCGGTTGTTCCGTCATTACTCGCATTTCAGAACATGATCGTTGTATAAGGAAAAAGCATATTTCTGCGGTTGCTGAACATCATTTCACTACAGGTCACAAGATAGTCTTTGATAACGTTTTGAGAGAGCATAGAAATCATCAAACACCCCAATAACTTCAATCGTGATCATGGTTTCGAGCTATCCCCTTTTTGGTTCCCAGTCATTGGTTCTTTATCGAAAACACGCTCTCTTTCAACCGTAACCCAATCAGAGTCGAGCTTAACCAGCCGTGACGATACTTCTTCTTTATATACGGAGACTATTTCTTTTTAAGTTATTTCTATGGAGTTTAGAATCTGGCTTGGTTCACAAGTTGATTACCTACTCTGTAGTGGTTCTTTGTTAGATTTTCGTTTGCTTTTTCAAGTTTATCGTTTTCTTTCTTACCTTTTCAGATTTTAGAACCTGGCTTGGTTCACAAGTTGAAAAAGAAAAGTATGCAGAAAGGCCGCTAGAATATTAGAATTTTTTATATCTTTATAAATAAAAAAAAGATTTTATACGTGATAGGTTGCGTAAAATTCATCACCCTATCGGAGGATCCTATAATTTTTAGAAATGGCGGTAAATGTCAGTTCTGATTTGACATTTGTGAAGTAAACAGATACAAAATACACGTCAATAAGATATGAATGGACATACTCCTCAAGAACGTGGAATAATTGTTTCGAATCTCTCGTTTTGGTGATTTGCACTGGCCGGCAAGATCGTCCGATTTAACCATTCTAGACTTCTTTTTGTGAAGTTTCTTAAAGTCACGAGTCTATGTCAACAAGCCTCAAACTCTTGAAGCCCTCAAATACAATATTTGTCAGGAATTCGGGAACATATTGCCGGAATTTTTGCAAGAGTGATGGAAAATGCCATAAATCAATTCTGGCGGTGGCCACTTGGTCGATATCGTTTGTTCTACGTAATGAAAAAAAATTTACACATTAAACAAACACAATCCAAAAACAAAACTAAAGTCTTTCATTTATTAAAAAAATTACAGTAAAAGAACATCGGGTGACAACTTTTGCGCCACCTATTATATACCATTTGATTTTTAGTTACATGGTACGTTGATAGTATTTATCCACATAGCCACAAGACTTTATATATATACATATGTGTGAAGTTAGCTATTTGTTCACGCTTGTTGCGCTCTCAACGTTAAGTGTACATATATACATGTTTCGTTAAGTTCTGCTTTTTGACTTATTTATGAATTATTGTTTGTATTATTTTTTTATTTCCTATAAGGAAAGTATAGCGATCGCAATTTTTTTCTAAAATTCTTTTTTGCATAATTTTATGTTTCAAGGTCTCTTGAATCTAAAAAGGGTATTTTTGACAAAAAAGTTTTGGGTGTCTGTGTGTGTGTGTGTGTGTAACGGTGTACCTACGATAACTCTTGGACTAAAAGTCCTAGTAACTTGAAATTTGGTATGGAGCTGGATTTTCATATTCTCTCGGTTCTATCAACATGGGTCTGATAAAGAAACCGGAAGTGGGCGTATCCGCCATTTTAACAGTTTTTCGTGAATAATTTTATACGTATGTAAATTATTCTGATTATTTTTACAGTTTCTTATTGAGATAATTCTTCCTAACAATTTATTCAAATAAAAACAGTTTCTAACATTAACAGTTTACTAATTATTTTATTTATAATTTAAAACTCACAAAGATAATTTAGGTTCAAATTTTGCCTGCGACAATTTCTGTTTCGGCCACACGGAAGTCGAACAGGGGACTGTATTTAATGTTTTAATGAATTTGCGCTAATAAATATGTTGTAAACGATCTTCACGACGTAACAAAATTTGTCTATACATCATGCGAATGTCACAACGCGATCGGATTTAAACTAAAAGTTATCAGAATAGTGGAAATATCTTCTTGTAGTTTAGGACCACTTAAAAGTTGCTCGTTTAAAGATTTACCATAAAGAGTCCAATTCCCGAAATCTGTAACTGAGAAAGGCTGGGAGTTAAACCTTTAATCATTGCGCTAGTAATAGCAGAGACTTGCGAACCTGGATCCAGAACTGCTCTAACAGGGGGAACTCAGTGCTTGAATTGTACCTAGGAGAACCGTATGATTGGAATGAGTAGGCGGAAGGCAACAAGACATTGTTTGAGCAGCTGTAATATTACTTGAGAAAGTCGCGGCTTTTGAAAGTACACGATTAGAATTATGATGTTTACGGCTGCCACAATGCACACAACATCGTTCAGATTTACAATCTGTTATTAAATGAGCTCCGAGACAATTAAAACAACGCGTGGGGTTACGCATGGCTTTGCCTCTTTCATCTATGGACATTCGTTGGAATTCTGGACACCAAGTAATACTGTGATCAGATTTACATACAGGGCATCGCCGAGATGATGAAAACGAATGGTTTTAAATAGAATTAACTTTGTTAGTTTTAAAGGACGAAGCGGCCACATCCGGCTCGAAGGACCAAATTTTTCGGCAGCGGACTGTATTTAATATTTAAGAAAGGAGGGGATTTCCGGTAGCAACCCACTGAATTATTAGTAAACAAACTAGAAAATTACTTACATAACGTTCCTGGGTCTTCTGGAAAATCAGGAGCGCACAACCACCCAAACCCGTAATAAATCAAGGTCTCAATTCACCCATTTTCTCTGGATGGTGGAGGTAAGTCTATAGCCCGCATAAAAGGGCGCACGGTTTATAGCACGGTTAACATTTAAGAAAAATTAACGAAATAGAATGCAATAAAGGAATCGTTATACTCGGGTCAAAACTAAGTAACGTACTGTCGTATTCTTTATCAAAAACTTGTATTTACAGCGACAAATAGAAACTTAAAATAGGGTACAGCAAGTAACAAAACTGAAAATGCAACTCGTGAAAAACTTAAATAGAAAACCGCTCGCGCTAACAATTTCTTTTAGAAAAAATTCCATATCTTGAAGAGAAAGCAAGATACGTTAACAATAATATTTTTTACTGATTTACTAAAGGGGACAAAGCGCACAAATTTACTATATTTCGGTTATATCTTAAAGAAATCAAAAGAATCAAAAACATTATAGTATGTTAGAAAGTCAATACAAACGTGTACATATCACTTCAAAGTGGTTTTATAACAACTAAAGCTTAAAAGAAATATGTAGACATTTTTTCATTATTCCTTATAGGAAAGTCGTGTGGTGACCACACCAGTTTTTTGTACGAGTAATTACGAATATGTTACGTAATGGGGGGGTGTACTGGTTGCAAAAATATTTTAGGGTTTTAAAGGGGTCGCAAATATACTTTCGGATTTTAAGGGGGCCACGACTAATAAAATGTTAAGAACCGCTGGTCTAGTATACCGAATTATGTGTGATCCATGCTTGCACGTTGTTGTAAAAAAAAATAAAAAAAGAAACCCAAATTTTTTTTAATAGGCGCAAAATATGTGGTAAATGCTTTGAGATCTGTATTTTAAAACGCCTTCATGTATTGCGTTAATTATGATTCTCTTCAGTTATTCGTCATCCACAAAATAAATTGTTAGTAAAATAATTATAGCAAATACCAATCGGTATTTCTTCGAGTTTACACTGACCTAACTTAACAAAATGTATTTTGTATACTCGATTATGCTTATCTGCGGTTGTAACCAAAACAAGACTTCAATTAAATACACAAAAAACGTTGTAGTATAAAAAGTATAACTTATAAATTTAGTTTTTAATTACTGTTTTGATTTCTTCTGTTGAAGCTGTTTGTTAAAGTGATTTGTGTAAACTGCTTTCGATAAATTTTATTTTGGGGTATAAATTTTACATAAAGATATTATTTTCAAGAGCTTAAAAGCTTGGAAAAAACTTGGCTCGGCTAATATTGAACTAAGCTTCATTATTTAAAAGCTTGGCTTGCTTTTTCGAAACCTTAGCTTGATTTTTAAATCAAGCTTTTGAAAATCAAGCCAAGGTTGTGAATTTCTAACTAACATCGAGGTCGTAGGCCGAGCTCTGCATAAGAGTGAGTTCTGAGTTATGCTATGAGACTTTCGCCGAGTGTTACATACATTATTTTTTGTGTTATCTTTAATGTTGGTGCTGCATTTATTACTAGCAACATCTGTCAACTTGACAATCAATTTAAAATCGAAAAATTAGATTTTAAAACCGTATATCACCAGATTTTTAACTTAATAGTTTCTAAATTTTCTCTTACTTGGAAAATTTTTTTTTGTGTGTAAGATGTTTTTCCAATTTTTAAATAACTGCACATACGAAAACAGGCAAATTAAAACTAATTTTTAGCACATAAAACAAATACACTGAAACAACAATAATTAAGAAAAACATCTCAGTATAATCAACTATAGCTATTAAAACTTGAAATTTCTTAGAAACTAATCGATTTAATTTAATATTCGATTGTCTGCATTTTATAAACTATGCCAAACGTCGCGTGTTTACCTTGCCAAAAGCGATTCGTGTATTTATTTTTGATGTCTTGGTGTTTACTGGATATGATTATTATACTCCTTTCAAGTGATTCGGGTTACCTGATTGCGCCTTGATTTGCACAATACAAAATATGATACATTGTTGCATCTTTTCTGTTATGTGATTGTCATTCGTTGCTGCATTCAAAGCATATGTACAATTTGTCCATATGTTAGCAGTGAAAGTAAATTTAATTTAAATTGCTTGTGAATAGTACATCTAATATTGGAATAATATGATTCTGTAATTTAACATTATGTAAATCAATGTTTAGTAACAATCTAACAGACGACACTTTCTTTCGTGTTAAATTAACAAGAGAATACAAAAAGATTGCAATTTATTATTGTAAACATAATAATTTATTTTTTTATAGATCCTAATAAAACAAATAAAATGAAATTAAAAAACATTAAACTTAAACTTTTAAATTTTGTCAAAATGATTGTTACAAGCAGTATTTTAAAAAATCATATTTAATTTTTATACAAAGAACTAAAGAAAGTTTTTAAAATATGTTACTAATTTATTTATATAATAAACACATAACATGTAATGTTTTGCATCCTATGTATGTATGTAAAAAAGCAAAATAATGAATAAAAGCAAAGGAAACAAGTACATAATAATATTAATTTAAAAAGAACTTAAACACTAAAAATTGTTATTGTTTTGTAGTTATTTGGTGAAAAAGTTATACTTTTTGTATTATTATATTTTGTTGATGAGTTATTGTACTTGTTTTATTATTATTTATTGTTTAAAGCAAGATGCAATATTATTTCTTTATTTGGGGCTATTTGCATTTCTTCATCTTATTTTTACACGATGTTTTTTAAAGCGGAGGTCCCGCATGCACATTACCTCGAAATTTGATGAGGCAACTATTGCGACACATACATTTTTTTCTAATAGTATGGAACAACGATTCAAATTTTGTCATTTTTATTGAACATTGTTAAACCCTTAAGTAAACATTTTTATATTTTTCCATTGGTTCAATAATTTTTGTTTGCCATTGCGTACTTTACATGGGGTATAGTAAATATAAATATAAATGTAATAGAAAAATAATGAAAAAATTATTCAAAATACAAAAATATAAAAAAATTATGTTACTTGTGTGCGGTCCATAGACCCGTTCTCAGTTTGAGAGAAAGATAATCATAGAATGGTTTAGTGTTTAAGAAAACAAATAACCATGTTTAAAAACATTTTTTATAGTATGTTAAACCCTACTTCTATTATTTAATAAAAGTTCTATTTTTCAAATTTTGTTTTTTTTCTTATATTCAAATATAAAAAAATAAGAAGTAATGTAAACAAAGCACAAAAAATGCTACGAATAAATGTTGAGAATTTGTAATGGAAATCAAGATTGCAATTATTCAACAACTAATTACGTTCTGATCATAATACTTTCTTTACAAAGAAAATCTGAATGTTGACTTTAATTTAATGCGGATATATTTTAGGCTAATTAAAACAGCAATTTGATATTTGGGCACGCAGTTTAAATTTATTTTAGGTATTAATGAAACTTAAATAAAATATAATAATAATAAATAAATATAAAATTCATAGAAAAAAAATTTTAAACTTTAGAGTACAATTTAGATATATATTTGTAGGTAAGAAACATGTTCTTCCAACGCTTGAGGCGGTGCTTATGAAAAATAGTTAGCAACCTCGTAATATCGTTGCAAGCAATGTCTATAATGCCAATGTTGCCAAATTTACCTAGCCGTTCTGTTATAACGTAAGCTTGGTTGCCTATCTTGCAGGTCGCGCTTAAAAGTGTCCAACAACTTTTTTGAGGCAGTGTACATATTATTGATATAATTTAGTATAAAGTAGATACATCACTCTGACCAGTAGTACTTATTACCAACCTTATATGTTAGACACACAAATATCACTACTTTCGATTGCACTAAGTTCTACTTTGTAACACTGTTTTCCAAAAAAAAAAACAGTTACACAAAGTAGCCATTGTATATTTGAAATAGAATTAGTAGCAAGCATTGCTTGTGAGAAAATTATGCTTTGAAACTTGAAACGAGAATAACGTACATTATTTTTTTTCTTTTTTATAACATTTTTTGAAAAAATAAAAAAAATTTGAAATGACAGAAATATAATGTTGGCACTACATTTATCTGTCAAATTTGACATTGGCTTTAATATTGTTTCTTTCCAATTTTAACTGAGTTTCAGGGTTTTCGAAATGATTTTTCTACCTGTTACATACTCGTTCTATTATAATAATTGACTTTCAACACTTAGTTTTATGTAGATTTCTACTTTTTATTTTTCTGCTCTAGAGATTCTTTTGTCCATTATGTAATTACCTTAACGAACGCCTGTTGACGCTTGCGATGTTGGCAGCACAAAACGATATTCATAAACTGGTTTAAAAATGCAAGAATTTTATGTATGCATGAGAATATAAAGACTAAGGATCCGTGGCAAAAATATTATAAAGTTATATATGTCTGTTGAGCGAGTGAAACATTAGCAAAAAATGAACCCATTCACAATTTCCAAGTTTAGTCATTTTATTTGTTTATGTATTCCTTAATGACCTGTTGTTGCACATATTTAAGTTGGAAGATACAAAAAAACATACAAGTTTTATTTGACTATACCAATCTGAAGACACTAATGAATTCTACGTAATCACCGACAGTTCAACAAAAAAAGCAATAAATTTCGTGATACGTGAATGAATTTTATATAATTATGTAAAATATATATAATAAATTTTAGATTTATAAACACACATTTATTTCACCAAAGTTATAGGTATATAATAAATTTGTTAAAACAATTTTGTCTATAGGATAATTTTATTATTAGAATTTTTCAAACGACAATTAACAGTAAAGATACGTGAGGTTGTCTTAGTTAATCACGTATTTTCTATTTATCAATTTTAACCTTTTTTACTGCTGCTTATAAACGTGTAAACATTTTGTAATTGTTCAGAGCTCGTTACTTTTAATGGAATATATATGTTCAGAATACATTTTGAGCTGTTTGCATTATTGGCATTTTTTAAATAAATTTAAACGATGAAATAAAATAAACTAACTATAATATGCTATGAACCTTTCTTTGACAACAAATGATTTATGAAAAAAAAATTTCAGGTTTTAGATGCAGCATGCATAATGTATTTATTGTACTTGTATTTATTTAGTCACAGTCAGGACTAATAAATTTTAAGGATTATAAATGCCTGTTGAAGTTGCGTTGTGGACAATAATCAAACATATTAGAAAATGTGACTTTTTTTTCTAACACACAGGATTTCTATATAACCTTAAATTTGTACGAAAAAATCTATTAAACTTTAAACTTTTTTATTGGCAATTTTATTTGTTATATACAGGGTTCGCCATTACTCCGGTCTTGGTTTCTAGTGTCTTTGTATAAATGTCAGCATAAAATGTTTAGTACTGTACTCATTTCTATTGAAAAGCTGCATGTTTTAAAAATATTTTGTTTATTCAGGGTGTTTAGTTTTCACTGGGCAGTATAAAACACTTTTTTAAATAGCAACCCATCAATTTTTGTATGCTGTTCGATGAAGGGTTAATTTAGATAAAAAATATTTTTTCAAGTGTAACAATAGATTATAGTTTAAATCTTAGTTATAATAAACTATACATCTCATACAGGGTGTTTAAAAATTAAAATTCAAGTGGTTATAACATTATTAATTTAAATAGAACGTCATATTTTTTATGTTACCCAGAAAATGTATTTTTTAAGTATCTATCGAATAGTATTAGAATTTTCTAAAACTAAATCTTCCCGTTTTCACACAATACGTCAAATAACCGTTTTTTGCACTTCATGTTTTTTCAATAAAAGTTCTGTTAAATCTAGTTGCCTATTGTGTTTAGAATTATCATATAATTAACAATTATAAGAATATTAATTTATAATCCTTCTCCCCAAATATCTAAAATTTATTACACCAATTTTTTTCATAGGGATACATAAAAATAATTGACTACAATACGCCATCGGCAACACCACACGATATGATAAGACGCATAAGAGACACTTTTGAAACTTTAACCTCACAAACGTTGCTTAGAGTTGTTTCTCAACAAAGCATATATCTGTGTCTGTAAAATTGATTATGGATGCGTCGCTTATGGATCGGTAAGAAAGAGTTTATTAAATAAACTAAATACAATTTACAATACAGGACTCAGATTAGTAACCGGTGCTTTTCGAACTAGTCCAGCCGTATTATTATCTGGTGTTGTTGGTCTACTACCTCTTGAGCATAGACAAATCTACAACTATTAACGTACGTCATAAAAATTGTAAATAATAAAAATTATCTAAATTGATATATTTCATCTAGAAATCAATAATTAAGACATCGAAATTTATGAAAATAAGCTAACATATATATAAAGCCCAGCAATATACGAGCCTAAAAACTAGCTAAAGAATTAAACTTTAGTTTAATGTCCATATCAACATGCCGTTATCGAGTTGAACCACCTTGGGTAAATAATAAGATAGAGAGCCCACAACCCGATAATAAAAGAAATAACCACAAACGTGTTTGACATATGGCAAAGAGAATGAACTAGCTCGATAACTTAACTGCGGGAAATAAAGCCTTCTGTCCTATCATAGTGTTATCGATTCCAGGTTAATAAAATATCGCACCGTTGTTTTTCAAAATGTAATTAATAAAATATTTCAACCAAAACTATATTGCGCTAGTTAATACACCGCTCCTGATTTCTCCATTACTACTCCTACTCTCTTTTTTTACTCATGCGCATCACAAATATCAATTTACAAAATGACTTAAACATTAATTCCTAACACTCATTTATCCTGACATTTTGAGCTCCTGAGCAAAACATTCTTGAAAAATCTATCTAAACGTACAAAAAAAAATACAACAAAACATTTTAAATAAATAACATAAAATAATCATACACATTAATTTTATCGTATTTTGTTTCACAGCTGATAGTCTTGCAACTTTTTAGGTGGGCGTATCGTAGGCCGCACTCTTGCTGACGGTACTGTTTCGGTTTCACGGTCGATGCTTTTCTTTTCTGTTTCGTCATCAAATTCCACGTGTTTATCGTCGTCAATCGCAGAATGTTCAACATCTGATTCGTAGTTACACGTCCACTTCAAAATTTCGTTAAATCATCATAGTCGAAAAGTGCACATTTATTGAATTTAACGTTAGTGAAATTAGTCAATAACGTTAGTGCGATTTAGTGAGTTTTTACTTAAACGGTGCTTATAATTTAATTAGTGGTCCGATCAATGTCCATTCAATTAAAAAGTTGTTTGCAACAACACCCCGCACCTGCCTGTACATGTTAGTAATGAAATTCAATCTATAGCAGCGCACCATTGGTCTGAAATGAATAATCGGAAAGTATTGTAACGTTGTTTTTAGCACTGACAACTGCCACTTGCCGTAACTGCCGCTAAAGAATAGGGTTTTCACTTATATTAAAAATGATATACAGGAGCCACCAACCGTAATGTCTACAACGACAACACCAATAATTTAGTTTTTTCATTTATTACTTTATTTTATTAACTGTGGAAGTTGATAATTATTTTCTTTTGGAAGTTTTGTGTTTATTTATGTATAAATAAGTATACGTATTTTCTTTTCTTAATTATTAGTTAAAAATCTCCTCTCAGCTACCCTAGGTCGATAACCGCACCGTAAGTAACTGCGACACCGAGGTGTGGCTACAAGGTTTTGCTCAATTCGAATTTTGAACAGTTATGGATACCTGTGAAGTATCGTTATTGATGTGGCTTACTTGCTTTACGCTGCAACGTCTAATTTGTATAACTTTTTTGTAATTGTCTTACGTAATTTATTTACTTTTATATTGTCTACTAAGCTTTAAGCGTTTTTAATTTTTTTATGCGTTACTCTTTGTACTAAACTCTCAGCTACCATCAAGATCAATATTAATAAGATCAATATTAATAATTTATTTTCAGTTGAATTTCTAATTCAGTCTTTGCCTGTTTGCAAGTTTGTGCATGATTGGTTACGACGACTTGTGCCTATTGAGTACCTTAGTAATTGTAATTTTATTAATAAGTTTATTATAAGAATGTTATCAATAACAGGGCTTTGTATTTAATATGTGTAATATTTATCCGTGTTTCTGTTTTATTGTATGTATTACTGTAGGATTACAATAAATTGTGACTAGTTGCATTGACTACGTTCTAATGTCAAAAAAATGTTACCTTTCATAGCAGGTACACCTAAGAATAATTGGTCGAATATAAGTTTACACTCTTCAAAAGTATTGAAAGTATCATTACGGTAGTAACAATTTTACCAGCTACTGTACTAAGGAACTTGGGGTAAATCTTTCGTTTTATATTAAATTAATGATCATGTCTCGCTAGACGAGAACTAAGAGTCCGAAAAGAAAGACCTTTCTAAAATTCTAAAGGATATCCTAAACATTGCCGGCCTTGGGATCAGACAGCAAGGCAAAGCCCTTCCTAGGATTTCGCTTTCGGACGTTCCATATAAACTTTCCCCCGAGCAGTTGAAAGAGGCGATCCTCGAACAAAATTTTGATATTGTTTCTGACGATATAGTTAAACAGGTTAAAGAACATCTTAATATTATAACAAAAATCGGCCCTAGAGACAGGGCAAATACTAATTACGTTATCGAAGTAACCTCGGAGGTACCTAATGGCCAATCGTCGGGTATACGTAGCAGGGTCAATGGCCATGTACGCATCTTAAGATACTTCAAGTGCCAGAAATTCGATCACCAATTGCTGAAAAGCACGATACACAAGACTGCCCAAAAACTGCAGCAGACCCTGTATGCGCTAATTGCATAAAATATGGCCATAAAGGCGATGTGATAAAACACAAGGCGTTTTCTAACAACTGCCCGACGTACTTAAAGATGCTTAACACCAAGATATTTCATACCGATTATGGACAGTGAGGACGCTTCTCTGACTCTTAGGATTGCGCAAGTGAATCTTCAGCGTTCTTATGCTACGACCTTGGAAGTCATGAGCTTCTCCTCCGACAATGACATAGACATTCTGCTGGTGCGGCCTTGCCCTTCAACAGGATCACCGCATCCACTTCTATGCGGTATTTTTCGGCTGTTGTTTACAATACCGCGAAGTCCGTCGGAATAATGACTGCATTGCCGGATCTATGATCACAGTTGGAAACACGTTTATTGGCCACCAAGCGAGGATGTTCGTATTCATTTACAACATCTAGATAAAGTTTTGGAGAAAGTAAGTGGCGTCCCGATTATTATAACAGGAGATTTCAATGCAAAATCGCCGCTATGGCATTCCTTGCAGACCGACGAACGAGGCAGAAGTGTGGAGAACCTCCAGCCCGATCAACCTTTCACCTTTGCTAGTCACCAAGATAATTCAAATATCGATTTCACATTAGCATCACAAATTTGAGCTACAAAACTTTTTAACTGGAAAGTTATTCCAGAGGTGATTAAAAGTAACCACCGACTAATACGTTTTGATTTAACTGTTAAAAATTCTCGATCGGTTTCGATCCCTAAGCGTATCCTCGATGTCAAACGCACAGATCCTGTCAAGCTGAACACAGCTGTCAGCGCCCTACTTCCTACTTAACTTATCCACGTGGAGTTAAGTGTCACGATTCTAATTTTATAGACGTCTTAATTGATAAGCTGACCAGGCTGATCCTCTAATCTAGCCAAAATGGCTTAAACCGAGTTCGCTTGAATTCTAGAGCTGGTGTACCGTGGTGGAGTCTAAAGTTAGATAGGTTAAAGCGAGTTGTACGTTGCCTAAGAAAGCATACCCCCAGCAGAGGTAAAAACTCAATGGCCAAATTCGTACAAGGCCGCGTTTCACATGTATAAACTGGCAGTGAAGAACGCTAAATTTAGCTCGTGTCAAAGGTTCGTAGAGAGAAGTTTGGTGGCGAGTCCGTGGGGATTAGTTAATAGAATATCCTCACTAGCTCCTACGTCCGTGACGGTGGCAGATACACTCTCACAGAGCTCGACACAATCAAGTCAATAGTTCGTTCCTTGTTCTCAGACGACGATCCAACGAACTACGATCCTTACCAAGCTCGAATTAGATCCCGATCTTTTGCAAATATTGAGTCTCAAGATGACTAGGTGGTTACAAAAGAGGATATAGCGGCGGTGGCTAGCAGAATTCCTAAGAATAAAGCTCCCGGACCTGACGAAGTACACTATAACGTACTAAGAACAGTTGTACAAGATTTTCTCTCTTTTACGTTTATTGTCCTATTCAACACCCTTTGTTCAATGCGGGTATTTTCTAAATAGTTGGAAGATTGGTAGGCTAATAACAATTCTGAAGCTTGGTAAAAGGGATATCTGGAACCCCAATTCGTATCGTTCGATTACGCTACTTTCAGAACTTGGCAAATTATTCGAACGAGTGCTGTTAAAAAAAATACATGACATCATTCCTCCACAAAGATTGTTCCATCCCAGCCAGTACGGTTTCGTTTCCGGCAAATCGACGACAGGCGCCATTCGTAAATTAATGACAAAAGTAAAAACAAACGTCTCCAAGTACAGACTATGCATTTTTATAGACATTTTAGGAGAGTTCAATAATGTATGGTCGCCATCAATAATTGAAGCTCTCGTCGTTAAGAGAGTGTCTGCAGACGCCGTGCGCGTCATTCTCAGTTATTTATCGAGTCGTTTGATCACTTATTCCGCGAATGTTTCTGGTTCTTCCTACACAAAACGACTGACGAAAATATGCCCACAAGGATCGGTTTTTGGACCGACTTTGTGGAACGTAGTTGTAGATTCTCTACTAGAACAAGATTTACCCAACAACTGTGACATTTTTGCGTACAAGGACGATATCACTATCACAGTGTCCACAAACAACAGACACGAGCTAGAGGCAAAATTACAACAAAGTCTAAACATTCTAACTCGTTGGGCTGTCAACAACAAAATGACTGTCTTAGCTGACACGACCAAATACATGATTTTTGGTTCCTCCGTAAAAAGAAGGCCAAGACTGCCTTGCACTTGTTCTACAAATATTCCCGCCGTAACTGGAACCTACATAGGAAATCATTAGTGACCATTTTCAACAGTGCAGTCTGGTATCCCTGCATTCATTATTCCTTCGTTTCGTATTCCTTGCAAGAGCTGGCACGCGCACATTTTTAGACCAGCAAGTTTCGACCGTAGATTTCCCTTCCTTTTCGGCCGTCAAGCGCCATCTGAAGACTTTGATCTATAATGAATGGCAGCGGCAGTGGAATACATCCCATAAAGGACATAACGCCTATTCATTAATTCCGAATATCCTAAATTGGATCAATATGTCCCATAACCCGGGACGAGTAGCAGTTCAAATCGCACAGCGAATTCAATTGCCATCTGAAACGCATTAGCGTTGCAGATGACGACCGGAGCTTGTCATGTGGTCTTCTTGATACTCCGTCACATAGGATTGTATCCTTTCGGAAGTTCGATGATGACCGGTGTACCCTAAGAACCCAAGTCAACTCGTATCCCAATTCCCCTGAGTGTATCCTTAGACGTCAATGTACTTATTGCATTCGCTAGAAGAGACCAGAGTCAAACGTAAATCAGAGTATAATTTAGTTTATCTTTGCATGGCATTATGATTTTATTTTACAGTAAGTTAAGGCGAAGTTGGGTATTTATTTAGTTATTTAACTGCGTGTGGGTCATTTTAAAATATTTTATTCAAGTATTTTTAGTTAACTAACATTTTCAGTTTCTTTTTAGTCGTAGCTGTCCTGACTACCTGCTCTCATCCTCGTCTATTACAACGTATCTTTTTTCCGCCTATTTGGTTTTTACCCTGACACGCGAGGATAAGCCGCAAGGTAGGTGCCTCGCTGAACCTAGTGCTTACATAGCACGAACCAGACACAGCTCATCCGACTCGTCTAACTAGGCAATACTTTCTTCTCGTAACATATTCTAAATCGTTCTATCCCATATGTGGCGAACTTGAATCAAGCAAGTTCGGTGGTTTGGTGGGTCTACGGTCTCCTCCTCCTCCTCCTTCCCCTCCTCCTCCTCCAACAGGACCCGTTGTAACAAAAAAGTTGGTAACATATTCTAAACCATAACACAGAACATGGGTAATGTTAGTAATAATTAATCTGACAAAAATGGCGATTAGTATTAGTATCAACTTCTAGTTATTAAATTCTCTTACACTTTACCGCCTTAGTCCGGAACAGTAAAGTTTTCGGCCGATTATGCTGCTAAAATACATCGAAACGGACGGAAACACAAAAACAAATTTAAACTAAATTTTTTACGCTGTACAGGTCTTATTCAGGTCAGCAAAATATATATTAAACTTTAGTAAATTTACCTAATTTTTTTGGTGAGGTTTGTTTCCAAAAGTAAGTGAATGTAAATTATAAGATAAAAAAGAATTGTATTGTAACTCTTTAACTATATGGTCAGGTAAAACACTAACGACAGCAAACGATTATAAAAAACAACTGTAATCTCCTTAATCTCCTCTCAGAGACAAAAATCCATCAGACTGTCTTCTAAAACAGCTACTGTGACTGACATGTTAACAATAAATATTGTTAACTAATGTTTGTAAAAACATTTTTTACCATTAGAATCAGTTTATACCTTTTAAGTATTAGCATCTGATCAATTTTAATTTTTTGTTAAGACACAAAAAAAGACATTTAAAAAAGTATGGGTAAATATATCAATCAATCAAAAAGGTCTTAGGTTTTTTTAGCAAAACCTAAATGCTTTTAAAAGATTAAGTTTTTTTTACTAAAAAAATGAATAAAGCGTAAGTTAATTAAATAATTAATAAAAAGTTTATTTTGATTGTATAGTTTATCAAATTAATCCGGCGTATTTTTGGCAGTGTTTAATAATGATGCACGTCATAATAATCCATGCGACCCAAAACGGCATTTTAAAACATATAATTTAGTCAAAAAAAAACAAGAAGAAACGAAACCTGTATTTTAGATTGTGCGATAAAACACATTTTAAAGTAACAACGAGGTAGGCGCCGTTTGATTAAACGTACATTAATTTTTTTCGCGAAAAGTTTATACGCCTTCAAGGTGTTTAGTTTTCAAGGATCGAAGAAGGATCTCTGGTAATAAACCGTATTTTATTTAACACGCTAACTCGATTGAATAATTGAAGAAAAAACGCAATTGTTGGAAGTTACACAATCCTTGGATATCGGATCAGAATATAAGCAATAATAGATTATACCGTGACGCAGACCATAAAAAGAACAAAACACCGAACAAAATTCTTCCGTTTTATTTGTGACGACATTGTACTTTATCCGTTCGTGAATAATTCATTTTCCTAAACGTCCTGTTGCTGTCAAAATGGTTTTTACGTATCCGATACGCACGTTTAGACGTATGCAAGTAACAACAAATACCAAAAATTTTAATTAATTTCAATACGGTTTCTTCCTTATGCGGAAAATAGCTGAGGGTGACTTGAACTTTAATAAGGTTGTTACCAGTAATCAGACAAACGTGGGAGGTCCTGTAGTATATTTTAATACTTTTGCAACATAACTTTTTAAATCAGTGAGCATTACGTATAAGGAGTGCTTCACTGTTACCTGTATGCGTGAGCGTGTGTCTACCAACTGGTTCAACAAACAAATTCACCTTCTCGGCACTTATTTAAATCGTAACTTTACACGAGAAAAAAAAGACGCGTTTCTTCAGTATGACATCATCTTCACGCTACAGTAAACTATAAACGGATATATTTTCACGAAAAAGTCTCAATGATATGATTCATATATAATTACGATGCAAGTACATTAGGAGAAGGATCAGACACATGCCCATTATAAAAAAGGGTTCTTTCAGATCTGAGACTTACCCTATCATCCTGCTTTGTAATTAATTATCTATGACAGATTCTTCTCTAAGAAGTGTTTAGGTTCTTCGTTATATAAAGAAACTGAGTTAATTTCTTATTAATTTTTTTTTCATACATCTTTTCTTGTGGTCATTTTTTTTCATACACTTAATTTACCAGTTAAATAAAATTAAAAGTGCGATTAAATTATGTTTATATAACTTGAAATTCTATCCCTGTACAATCTATATGAAAATTCTGTGGCAGATGAATTTAAGCGATTGTTAAATATGATGGTATGTATTAGGGCCAGTTATGATTTGTATTGTCTTTTTTACAATAAAATTTAGTTTTGGTGCCTTAAGTTATTATTAAAACAAAATTAGAGTTTAAAATTTTTAACTCAACAGTTTTTAGCTTGTAGGTGGTCTTGATCGCTCGGTAGCATGCAGATGTTTTTGTAGAAATTGGTGTTATTACAATTAATTTAATTCAAACTACTACATAAAAAAAAAATTGTTTTTGTTAATGATCAAATTATAGCTTCATCAAATGTAATTTTTAATGGATAGTGTCAAAACAAATATAATTCTATTTAGGATGATTCGATTAACTTCCAATCTACAGATGTTACCATACGCTTCATAATGGATGACATCATTTGAGTATTAGTGTCAAAAGTGATGTAATTAGTAACAAAAGCTAACGGCTGAGGCATAAAATTTTACGAGGCATTAACATTGACGATAAACGTTACACACTAAGGTGCCAAAGTGTTAAATGCCTAATGCTTCTTATGTGCTCGTCAAAATATTTTGTTTGCTAGAATATTTAAATATTTAGTGCATCCAAAGGTTGTATATACAACGTTTTTGTTTTCAATAAAGAAAGTAGTCAGTCCCGCGCCGTACATAAGGCCAAGCCGTGTGGTGTACGACGGCGCCAAGGCGCCGAAAATCCTCAAAACTCAAAACTAAAAAAAGATTAAGCTATAAACAACATTGTCAAAACAAAATTTATAATGATAAAAAAACTAGTAAGGAATTGTTTACATTACATTGTTTTTTATTTGTTTATTTTTACTCTTTGAGACGAGGGAACTGAATTATTTCTCGAAAATAACATATTTTCCAAATGAGAGTACGCAATAATATCATTTATTGTTCTTAACTGTCATAAATTTTAATTTTTCGCTATTGTAAACCGTCTTTAACAGTTTTTGCTCACTTGTCAACATAAACGTCAAATTATTTTTGAGAGATTTTGAGACTTTGGGGACCTCCTAGTCTCTGTTCGAGCAAGAAAATGTTGTATCTCGTTTCTGTCTAAATTGAACGCCGTTTTTCCCTCGAGGACTTTTTAAACCCACGTTTCACTCGGGTTTAAAAATGCTCTCTTGCGAAATAAAGCGCTCAATTTACACAGGCACTCATTAAATAAACTACTATTATTCGATCGAATACATAATACGTAACATGATAACATGAATTGTGTGAACTCAAACAAATCTGATTTTATTTATGTTGGAGCTTGAAATTTGGCTTTCAATGAGCCAACGAGCAAACAAGCGTTTTTTTCCTGCCTGAGCTTGCAATGTACGAAACTTTATATATTTAAGCACTGCATCTGTCGCGATTTCATTTGTTGCCTGATGCCCGATCGATAATTAACTTAGTGAAGTGGAAAGGTGCATGCGGTAAAACATATATCTACTTTTGAAAGTTTAGTTTTTTGTAGTTTTACAGACTTTATAGTGATGTGTTTTGTGTTGTAAATTAAGGTGAGTTCATCTAAAATTTATTTCTTATTTTAGATTTATTAAAACATGAAAAGCCAAAAACTTGCATCTCAAAAATCATTTTATATTTGATTATATAAACATCATTGTTAATTGAAGTATTTAATCAGAATAATTGATAAGCACTAATACAGGGCCTTCATAAATGATTGGGTCCTACGTGACATATATGTTAGGCAACCAACATTGCTTAGATTGGTATAACGTAAAAAATTACTAAATAAAAAAAATGATCTGTAACGTCTAAATTAAGGTTAAGTAATTTATTAAAAACGGTAACACATTAATAATCATACGTGTTTATTTGAAATAAGATAGGTAATAACATTTAATTAAAATTTATAACTGAGATTCAATATGTTGTTCTTTAGCTGCGATACATGTGTTAATTCTTATCTTTAAATTTTGAAAAACATTGATAAGCCATAATCTGGTACGGTGTCATCGAAAGATTCTTTTTTAGTGCTTTGTGGCAAGTTTCTACTAATAATCTTAAAAATTGAATGTTTATAATTTACAAATCAAATTAAAGTGACTTTATACCTGTTGCCCGCAGATAATTTTGCTACCGTTATATAAAGACTTTGTTGTATCCCTTTGCAAATTCAATTCATATTTAAAAATCTATCAATTAAAACTTGTTTACGTCGTCGGAAAGCATCGTACGTAAAGTTTCCTTTTGGGAAATATTCGTTAAATTTATCGATGCAACTTTAAAGAGAATACGACCAAGTTTCATCAATCATCAAGATTTCGAGTACCACATCTGCGTTTGAAACAAGACACCGTCACTGTAATGACGGTGACTTGTTATAATAATAGTATGTTTCTGCACATGGAAATACAGGTGAATATGGAAATAGAAGTAAATGAAGTAGTTAGACTTGGGAACTATAGCACCAATCGAAATAGACCGATCCTAGTAAAATTAAGTTCATTTAATAGAAAAATGGATATTCTAAAAGCAGCCAAAAAACTAAAAGGTACAAAAATTTATATTACAGAAGATTTTCCAAAGAAAATACAAGAAGAAAGGAAATTTCTAATTGAAAAAATGAAAGAAGCTAGACAAGAGGGTAATAGGGCGTACGTAGTTTATAACAAATTAATTATTAATGGTACAAGTTACAAAGTACAACAACTCAGTGAAGATCAACAAGTAAAAATATGCAGCATACACAACCAGAATATAAAAAATACAGAAACACGAGAAAACGACTCTCAAATAGAAAAAATAAGAAAGAAAGGAGCAAGAACAGTAGATGAAAGATCACCACAAGAAGTAAAAATGGCAGAAATAAGAAGACCCTTCAAGTTGATCAAACAAGGGTCAAAAAACGAATAAGTTTACAAATGACAGGTAACAACGATGACGAAAAGGGCTACGAAATAAGGATTGAGAACGAACAAACTATACCAAGACAAAAAAAGAAAATATGGAAATTGGCAACTTGGAACATCAGAAGTTTAGCAGGAAAAGAAAACGAGTTAGTAGATGAATTCAATGACGCAAAATTAGATATACTCACGATAACAGAGACAAAAAAGAAAGGACAAGGAAAAATAAAATTAAAAGATGGACATATACTTATATATAGCGGAGTGTCAGATAACACAAGAGCAGCAGCAGAAGTCGGTTGTATAATCAAAGAAAATATAACTCCATTTATACAAAAATGGAAATGTTGGAGTGAAAGAATATTAAGTATTGAATTAAAAGAGACCAATGAAAATAGAACAACAATAATAACAGTATACGGACCAGATGAAAACGACACAAAGAAAAAGAAAGACAAATTTTGAGATGATCTGCAAGTAGCAACACAAAATGGCAGAGGAAAAATATATGTAGCTGGCGACTTCAATGGAAGAGTAGGCCACGAAGACAATGAAATTATAAAAGTAGTAGGAAAATTTGGAGAAAATATAAAAAATAGAAATGGAGAACGATTAATAGATTATTGCATACTACATAAACTTATAATATCAAATACATTTTTTCAACACCAAGATAAGCACAAATTTACAAGAGAAGTAACAAGTAGAAATGAAAGATCCATAATTGACTATATTTTAGTAGAAGAAAACAATAGAAATAAGATAAAAGATGTAAGGGTATACAGAGGAGCATATAGTGACCATTACCTAGTAGTCGCAAAAATAATAATGGAAAAACATAATTTAAATAAAGTAAACAACACAAATAAAAAATTAGAACATCAAACAATAAAAATCCATAAACTAAGTATAGAAGAAATATGTATCAAATACAAGGAAATTATAAAAACTAAAATAAGTAGAATAGAAAAAACCGTAGAGGAAACAAGTACAGAACAAATGTGGAAATTATTTAAAAATATTGTGATAGATGCAGCTATAGAAGCGTGTGGGACAACTAAAACATCAAAGAATACAAAACATACAGCTTGGTGGAACGAGAATACCAAAAAAGAAGTACAAAATAAGAAAGTAAGATGGAAAGAATACTTAAGTAAAAAAAATGAAAATAACTACAATAGATATAAAGAACAAAGAATAAAAGTTAAAAATCTAGTAATAAAAGAAAAACAAAAAACCTGGGAAGACTTCGGAAACAAATTAGAAAGAAATAGTAAAAATAATCAGAAATTATTCTATAAAGTGTTAAAGTCAATAAAAAACAATACATCAACACAGAATAATAGCATAAGAAACAAAAAAGGAAAACTATTAATAAAAAATCCGGAAATTATGGAAAGATGGAGAGAATACTTTGAAGAACTATTTAATCCAATAGAAGCAGAAACAGAAAAAATGAGCGGAAAAGAACAAAAAAAGAAACAGAAGAAAAACAACTCAAGGATGAAGATAATGAAGAGAACGTAGAAGAGAATAAGACACAGAAAATAGAGATAAGAGAAATGAGAGAAGCTATTAAAAGTATAAAAAACGGCAAGGCACCTGGACATGACCAAATAAAGCCAGAAATGATTAAACATATGGGAGTAGCTGGAGAAAAACTATTACTAAAAATATACAATAAAGCATGGAAAAAAAAACTATACCAAAAGAGTGGAGAATTGGAATAATCGTACCTATCCACAAAAAAGGAGATCGGTCAGAATGTAATAATTATAGAGGAATCACATTGTTAAGTGTAATCTTAAAAATATACGAACGAATATTAGAAAAAAGACTAAAAGAAAAAATAGAAAAAACACTTTCAGAAACACAAAGTGGTTTTAGAAGAGGACGTTGTGTACAAGACCATATATTTACCATTAAAGAAATTATTAATAAAACTGTACATTATAACAAAAAAGTGTTTTGTGCATTTATTGACTTAAATAAAGCTTTTGATCGAGTGAAAATAAAAATAGTGTGGGATAGTTTGGCCAGAAGAGGAGTAAAACGGGAATTGATAACTGCTATTGAAAGTTTATATAAAGACAACATTAAATTTGTAATTGCTAATAACATGACGTCAAAAAGCTTTAAAACAATAGAAGGGTTAAGGCAAGGAGGAGTCATGAGTCCAGTACTGTTCACTATATTTATGAATGACATTATTAAAGAGTGTAATAAGAAAGTGAAGAAATTGAAGCTAGTTTTAAAAAAATTTGGCATGAAATTAAATACCGACAAGACAAAGGTGATGGTAATGTCAAAGGAACCGTATAAAGTAAACATTCAAGTACAAGGAAAACACATAGAGCAAGTCAACCAGTTTGAATATCTAGGAGTGACGATAGAACAGTCAGGAACACAAGAACTAGACCTAGACAAACGAATAGAAAAAGCTAACAACCTATTTTATGCCATGAAAGATAAATTTATTAATAAAAATAAAGTAAGCAAACAGACCAAACTGAGTGTATACAAAACAGTATACCGTTCAATACTAACTTATGGATGTGAATCTTGGGTAGTATCAAAGAAAATGAACAGTAAAATACAGGCAATAGAAATGAAGTACCTAAGAAAGGTGAAAGGAATCACATTAAAAGATCGAATAAGAAATGATGCAGTGCGAAAAGAACTAGAAATTGAAACAATACACCAGTTTGTGGAGAAAAGGCAGCTAAGCTGGTGGGGACATCTACAGCGTATGGAAAATTACATACCAGTAAAACAAGTGTGGGAAGCAAAAGTGGAATCTAAAAGAAATCGAGGAAGACCTCAAGAAATATGGGACAACGTTATAAACAAACTATTGATAAACGCAGGAATATCATGGCAAGAAGCAAACAATCTAGCAAAAAAGAAAAATGAGTGGAAAAACTTTGTGGACAAATATAAAACGAAACAATTAATTAGTGAATAGTTCATTATTAAAAAACAGATAAGAATTTATGTTATTATTTTTTCTTTTTATTATTGTATGTTTATTTAAGTTAACGCGTATAGATAGACGAGAAAATATTTTACGTTAGATTGTAATTATATAAATATTGTTAAAGAAGTGTAACCCTACACCGAATGGTAATTGGGATTTTGATTATATTTATATTTAATTAATTAATAGCCTTTATTTTCCATAAAAATATTTTTTTAACAAAGAATTTGTATTTTTAAACTAAACTTAAAATTATACTACTACATAACAAATCAAATCCAAAACCCTCCACCTCTAACCAATTCTCTATATACAAATACATCTCAATATTCATGTTTACACTACTTGTAATCTTTTTTTCCTTTTTAATACCTCTTCCATCCATCCCACTTCTTCTCCTCCTTCTTCGAAAATTCCAAACCTTCCTCTCCCATTTTGTCTTAGTTCTATGCATTCTTTTAACATGTGCTCTATATTTTCCGACCCCTTGCCACATAGTCTAAATCTCCTATTTTTATCTTCCTTCCAATACTTATTCTCTTGCTCTTTATTTCCGCATTTAAACCTTGCCACCATTATTTTTAATCTCAAGCTTCTTCCGCCTTTTATGTACCTTGGAATATTGTCTATCAGTATATTTGTATATCTCTCATTGTATTTCCCCTCCCTTATTCTTGTTCTCGTTTCTTGTCTCTGTATATCCTTATATCTTCTTATTATTTCATCTTTTATTTCCCTTCCTGTCTCTCTTATTTTCTCTACCTTGTCTCTCGCATATCCAACTCTTTCGTAATACCTTTTTCTGTATTCTTGTCCATATTTAATTTTTCCATTCTTTACCTCTCTCCAGCACATTTGAAGCAATTTACATTCTTCTCTTTCTTTCATTTGTTCTTCGTAACAGATTGCTCTCTTCCCTGTCTTATCTTTTCTAATTTCATTTCCTCCTTTACTATTTACCTTGGCGTCTCCCTTTCTAATCCTAACGTTCATTTCCAGTATTTTTCTTGTACTTTCTCCAGTTCTTCCCATTCCTTCCATCCCCATATTTCCGCCCCGTATATCATCACACTCTTTATTAATTTGTTAAACAATCATTTGCTTGCTTCTATTTGCTTCCTAAATCCTCTCTCGTTTATACCACCCTGAACTACTATTCTATTACATTTTTTCGCCAACCACTTTATATGAGCCTCATCTTTATTGTGGTATCTGATTTGCTAACCCAAATAAGTCACTTTATTTACATTTTCTATTATCTTATCTCTCCACTTCCACTCCACTTTTTTTTTATCCTCCTCCCTTTTTGAAACACTACTATCTTTGTTTTTCCAACATTTACACTTAAACATTTTTTTTCCAAATATTTTTTTACTGTCTTTACTTCTCTTTTTTTTCGCTATAATCACTATGTCATCCGCATACGCAAAAGCCCACACTTTTAAGTGGGCACTCTTCCCTTAATCCTTTATTTGTCAAAAATGCTGCACTAAACTTTACATCTATTTTTACTTTACACTTTGTCTCATATATTTTCTCTATATTCCTAACTAGTTATTCCGCTGCTTTTATATCCAAAAATAACGCAAAAACTTTCCCTCTCTTTACTTCTAATTTGTATGCTATCTGTTTTAATATGTATACATTATCTAATGTCCTTCTCCCTCTTGAAAATCCTGCCTGCCAGTCTGGTAAGCTCCTTTTTCCTACATTTCTCTTTCCAGTCTTTTTTGCAAAATTGTAATATAAATCTTATATCCCACATTTGACACACTTATACTTCTATAGTTTTTTGACTCTTTTCTATCTCCTCTTTTGTTCTCTGGGCATATTATTGATTCTTTCCAATCACCCGGAAACCCTTCACCTGACCATATCTTATTTCAAATTTTTTTAATTCTTTTTTTCGTCCTCTCTTCTATATATTTCCATTCTTCTCCTTGCGTGCCATCCGCGGGCTTCTGCCTTTTTTTGTTTTTCTAAATGCTTCTTCTATTTTTTCTTTCTGTATAGCCGTTCTGCTCCCTCCTCTTTCCTCCTTTCTATTTCAAATTTACTATTTCTCTCTTCTTCCCCCTCTAAGGTCTCTACGCAATGTTCTCTCCATTTTTTCATATCAATTTGTATCCTCCTTTTTTCACAATTGTTCTTTCCCTATTCAAAAAGCTCCATATGCCACTTTTATTTTTTAACATATTTATTTGATCCTCTAACTCTTTTCTATATTCCTTTTTTCTCTTACAACACTCTTTTCTATACTGTGATTTTAATCTTTTATATTTCTAAATTTCATTTTTTTCTTTTTTCCACTTTCTTTTATCTCTTCTTAAGTCCTTCCTGGTTTTCCTGCATTCCTTATATTACCACATCTTTTCTCTACACTCCTTTATGTTTTATCTTGTGTTTTTTTTCTATTGCTTTATCCATTTTACTTATCAGTTCTTTCTCTCCTTCCTCTACTCCTTTTCCATCCATTTTTCTTTCTCTATTTTTTTTCTATAAACTTAAATATTTTCATCTGTCCATACCGTTTTCTTCCCCCAAACTGTGTTTACATTTTTTCTTTTTCTCTTCCAACCTTTTAGCCTTACTTCTAAAGGCTGATGGTCTGAATCAACCTCGTCCCTTGTTTTTAAACTTTATATTTCCTCCAAAACCTTCCCACTAACCACTACATAATCTATTATAGATCCTTCCCTCTCACCTATATTGTATATTCTCTTCTATCTCCTTGATCCATATTTCCGTTGAGTATAGTCCACCCCTTCCCCTCACATAACTCCAAGAGCTCTCTACCTTGTTTGTTTAATGCCTTATCCATCGTAACTATTTTTATTTTTTCCCCATTTATTATAATACCCTGATGTTCTCCAATTGTCACGTTAATATCCCCACCTATTAATAATTTTCTTCTTTTTCAAATGGTAACTGTGTCAAGTTCCTTATTGTTTATTTCATTTCTTGACCGTACACTGTTATCACCGCATATTTACCCTTATCTTTTAATATTTCATTTATTACTATTTCTTGCTCTTGCTTTTTATTCTCCTCTTCTTTTACCAGTCATTCTTCTCTTACTCCCGATATTATACCCCTTGCGCTCTTCCTTTTTTCTGATCTTGTCGCGAACTGTAGATTCTATCTGTATCCCTCTAGTAAAGTTACTCTACATCTTTCCCAATCTTTTTCTTCCAGTCACGTTTCAACCTTTTTTTTATTTGTAGTTTTTTGGTCTCATTCTCTCTAATTTATTTTCTTTTACGTTCCAGTGCATCTCCTCTCCTTCAACTCATAATTTCATAAACCCTGTTTTTGTTCTTTTTCCTTCTTTCTTTAGTTTTCTTTCTTCCATCCATATATTTTTAGTACCTCTCTTTCCATTGAGCTCATATCTTCATCTATAAATATCCTTGTTCCTGTTAGCCTTTCTTTTTTCTTTAATATTTCTACCTTATCTTCTATGGAATCTAATTTTACCAGTATTAACACACTCGCTATTTTAATTGCGTTTCTTATACCTTTTTCCACTCCCAATTCATTTTTAAACATGTTATCGATTTGTTTTTTTACGTTCTTCTTTTCCCTCTTGGCTTTACATCCCTCTTATAACCAAATTCTTCCTTCTCTTTTCCATTACTTCAACCCATTTTTGTTGCTATCTTCTCTTCCATGCTCTTATTTTTTTTCTCTCACATATCACATATCTCCCTTTGTTTTTTTCTTTCTTTTCTTAACTCCTCCGTGTTCTTTTCCAGATTTACTACTAATTTATTGTTCTCTTCCCTTATCTGCTTTATTTATCTAATCATCTCCCTACACATATCTATTACCACCTGCTTCTCCTTATCACTTTCTTCCTTTCTCGGGCTTCTTTTTGTTCTCTTACTTCTCTCAAAAACTTTTTGCACAATTTTTTATCTTTTCTTTTTTCTTTCCGATCCTATCGATTTGGATTCTGATATGATTCTATCTAATTATGCCTAATTAAAGCCTGCCACAAATATTAAAAAAGTATATAAATAAAAGTATGTACCTCACCGTTATCAAAAGCGCGCGCTTGACCTTTAAACTAATCCACGATACCCGCTCGCATTCGCACACGTATGAGCTTGTCTATAACTTTTCTAATTATTTCCTTAACTGCTGCAAATTCACCACTTCGTTTTAATGATTACAGCTTAAACACGTTCTTTCTCAACCGCCTGCTAAATTATATGTTTTAACTAAACATATTTCTTTTCTTATAACTAATCAAGAAATTGTTTCTGCGATACTTATACAGAATTTTAAGTCTACTGTTTTTTCTTGTGAAACGTTTTCTTTTTCTCTTTGATGCTTTTCCAAACTCGTTTTGGATTCCTTTTTTTTTGTTTTTCGATTGAGCATCCAACAGTAGTCGACTATCATATTGACATCCCATTTTCCTTCATCTCTCAAAATCACGGACATTCTGGTAAAATATTTCACTCTGTTCTTTACTGTAGTCTCTTAAGTTTTTAAGGTAATGGTCAATATGGAAGAATTAGAAATAACCTTTTAAGTTTATCTTCTATCTAAAATTGTACAATGTTTTTGTAGTTAGGGGTTCTAGTATCCACCTAAAAAGTTGCGCACTACATTATTATGTGCTTTAATTTTAAATTGCGCTAACCTGTATACTTTTAGTTGACTTTAACGAAGGGTAAGCTTTTTCTATTCTTACTGTAATTTCCATGTCGATTTCTTAGCACCACGTGTTACCTCTAAATATAGGTTACAATCTTCTACCTATAAAGGTTAAGCACCTCTTTGGTAGGTCAGGAATATTCGGATCCATTGTAAAAAATTTCAAAATTGAAGCATCGGACCAATTATTAACTCATATAGGATTTACAAATGCAATTGATTTATTACTAAAATGCATAGACTTTTAACACTACCTTTAAGAAAGTAAACAGCATACATTGAATTTTCTTGTCATAAATATATTTTCCTTTGTTGTAGATTTTGTGTCACTAGACATGATTCTTATAGTACACAAACAAAGTAAGGCATTGAGAAAACGTTTTCTTGCCAACTTTTCTACCAAAAATCACGTCTTTTTTTGGAAGAAACATTACACGAAGAAATCAAAGTCGACAGTATTCATCCTTGGTCGGTAGAAGCAAGACCTAACAACAATTTAGAATATTCGTGTAATAAAATCGAAAACAATGATTCTGATGCAACTGAAGATATCCAGATAGCAACTCACACAATAGAAATTTTGAATCCAACAGAGACAAGTAATCTTGTAATATTACATCTTACGATCTTGGTCTTTGGAATGAACTGTTTAAGACTGACATATTGCGTTTTGGATAGAAGGGGGTCGAGCAGATTGTGCGCATTCAGAGGGGTCATTTCAAAAATCCCAACAGGTTTTTTAAAATATTGCAAACTATTGTACAAAAAATATGTTTGTCGGAACCAAGGGAAATAGAGAAACGTTTGAAAGAACATAGCTCGCGTATTCTCCAACGACCAAATTGTTCTGCCCAAATACAAGTTTATTAGCAGGGGATGGATTTAAGGACTGGCGGAATCCTAACGGCATTAGACACCATAAAAAAAGCATTTTCAAGCTTCTTCTATTGCAGATAAAGTGGAAACATTAGAATTCGTTTTTATGTTGAAGTTCTGGAAACATTAAAATCGAAAAAAAGAAATGTAATGTAAGTTGTCTATACGACAGGTCTTAAAATGTAATTTCATTCAGAAATTTCTTGTTGCAAATTACTAAATAGATTAAATGCAACTTGTACATTACCCAGTAGTTTTTATTTTTGTTATTGTCTATACTTTTTACTAATTAAAAACGAAATCTGAAAAAGTGTTTGTAGTATTTGTTTCCCCAATTCCCAAATTTCGAGTGTTTCTGGAAATAATTTTATAAAAACGCAAACAGTTTTTAGGTTTTGTTAATTTTACTGCAAATACAACAATGTAATCAATTAATAGAAACTTATGGCACCAGTAAGTTTATATAAAGGTAGTTGTTTCATAAATATAATTTTATCACCAATAAATTCGAAAATTCATTAAACTATGACTATATGACTATTATTACTTATTTTGTGCGATGAAATTATGTTATAAAAACACATAAACTTTAGGATTACTATTGGTATAAAACAATTTCAAAGATAATAAAGTACTTGAGCTAATAATGAATTTAGTTAACCTTAGTTTGTATTTTTTATAAATTAATATACACATGTATGACACACAATATTCATATCTTGTAACCGACTTACTGAACTTTTAGATTTTTTTGTGTCTAATAAATATTCTGCTATGTTAGCTTGTTTTAAAAATAATGTTAATGTTATTAGATAAAAGAAGATGACTTGTCGGTGAGTTTTGACAGCCCATTAAACGATTTTGCTGTTGAATATTGAAACATTTCAAAAACTTTAAGATTATTCGAAGCAGTTTACGAAACGAACGCAATAAATTGAAAAAATCATAGCATTCTAATTTAAGTGTTACCGTTTAATTATGTATAGAAACTTAGTTTCGCTTAATATGTAATTAATCATTGCTTTTAAAATGGATTCTCTCTCCGTCGCACTACATTGTTTTTTACCTACATTACTCGCCCTCAGGAAGAAGATCTCAATGGACCCTGAACTAAAAGCTATGTTTTCTGTTAACACCAGGTATTTATGAACTTCCGTTTGTCGCAATGTACTGTTTTGTAAATGATTGCAAAAAGGCTTTTTAAATTTTTTGAGTTATTACTTTTTGTGTTTTATCAAATAAATACAATGAAACCCGTATGTGTAGCAAATTCTATTTTTGTTTGAAAATTAATCAGATGTACTTACGGTTAAAATAATTTATCTATTAAGTAACTGTTTGATTTTATTTTATTACGCGAATTTTATGTATTGCTCTATTTTAGTTACGTTTCTTTAAAAACTTAGTAAATTAAAATTCACTTACTTCAAATTATGTTTTGTTGCGATATTGCATTGCATTTTATTTTATTCTGTTTATTGCGCTTTTCTAACTAATTTAGATTTTATAAAAAAACTTAATTTAATTTATTATTTTGTCTTGTTTTGCAACGTGCACATTTTTTCGATTGAATACCTCCGATTTTAAAAAAAAAATTTCTAATCACTGTGTATGCAAATGATTTTGCCTAACGCAATTACGCAATGCACATGCCGTTATAGCCATCTTTTTAAGTCATTTTTGAGCGGTGGCGGAAAATTGAAAATATGATGTAGTGCTTTTGTTGTTAAACCGTCAGTTTGCTTTTGTTGTGGTCTAAATATACATTTGTTGTAATTAAAGAAAAGCTGGTAATTTGTAGGGGTAAGTTGTTTCTTTGTTCATTATATATGATGTAACTTTCGGAATTTGCGTTTTAGTTTACGACAGTTTTTGTTACTACAACTACGTATCTGATTTATACGATGCTTATTTTTGTACGTATGGTTACGTTTTTGGATAAAAAATTTGCTTTGGATACAATTACGTTTACTTGTTCGAGACTTAATTTTGTTTATATTTCAGAAATTAGTGATTATACACTGAAAGCTAAATCGTAATAGTGTGTACATCGTATAGCAAGTTTTTGGTTAGTAAGGTCCAAACGACCATTCAACTTACAAATCTTTCTGATGCTCTTTATGGTTTCTAAATATTTACGAATTTCTATATTTGATTGAGTCCACCCTCTTGATCCAGCAACGAAGTCTACTCAAAAATTTTTTCGTTGATGAAGCTTTCGGTAAATTGTGTTGTCCCGATTATCTTTCTGATTTTGATAACGATAAATTGGCGATTAAAGAAGGTACAAACTTAGGAAATTAAGAAAAAGTTGACAACCTATACATTAATGACGTTTGTAAACAACCTTGTTTTGTTTTCGTGTTTTTTTTATTGAATAATTAGTTCTTATAAAAACTAAACCGGAAAGTCGTATTTATAAATATGGACACAATACACGGCTGTACTACTTTTAATTCAGTTAACAATTAGAATATTCGCTTAAATGATTATAAATCTTCTAGTGTAAACGGGACGTTTACTTCTTGATTTACTTCAACTTCCCGTAAATAAAAAATAAAGTATTGCATATACGTAAATATTAAAAATTTAAATAAACTAAGTGCATTGACACTTAGAATCACTTTCTATTCATCTTTTTTTGTAAGTCACCAAATGAATTGACAAATTAGTAGATCTTACCTATGATTAAAATTGTCTGTTGTCTGCTTACACGAAGTTACAGAATAAAGATCTTTGCACTTTGGGGGTCATAACGTGATATTTTTTCCATTGTTCACGTAGACAAAAACAAACTTTATAATTGGCTTTTCATCAAAAGTAAATATTTAATTAAGTTCTAAGATCATAGTTACACTACGTTAAGCGCAATGTTTCATTTCGTTTTAGAGATGTTTACATAAAATATGTGGCTCAAAGACGTGTAAACCTTGACTATTATAATAATAAAACGTCAAGAACGATTGTTATATAATTATTTCTGTATCCTATATGTGTATAAGAATGTTGTTTTAATCATTTACGTTTTTTTTCAAATTTTCTTTTTATTGTACTAATTGTAGAAGCTTCTGTAAAAATGCATAATTACAAGTTAACGTTCACGTTTATCTCATTACTATTATTGTTTTTAATTGTATTGGGAAAAAAATAAAAACGTGCCATTATTTTCGTTAAAAAAAAGATGAATCACTTTGCGCGTGAAAACAAAAAAATAAATTAAAAACTAATTATTGCTTTATCTTGTCATTGAGTTTCATAACAATCAGATAATAATTAGAAATCGTGCAGATTAAAGATGTGCCTAAAATATAATGTCTTGGCAAAATTAACATAATTGAGTCATTTTTTTTTGTTACATTCTGTGTTCGATATTGATGTGTTAATAAAATAGTATAAAATTTTTCCACGTTGTTAGTGAATCTTTATTTTTGGATATTATTGAACATGCTTTGATAAAACAACGCTTTGCATTAATGAGAATATGTGAGTAACTGGTTTATAGATGTATTCTTATTTATTGGTATTCATAGTCCAAGGACAGTATTAAACTAATTTAAAATAAAGTTGATTTGAAAATAGATTTTTTTTATAATACTAAAACAATAGCGTAAACTGTTTTTAACAATTACTAGAAATTATATATACTTAGTCTACAAAGAAGAATAATAATTTAATTATAGTTATAAAAAAATTGTGCTTTTCTCACAATGGAGATAAATTGATGTGCATATGTAGTAGTATGCATCCCAATATAAACAATAAACATATAAGATTATGTAATCAACTCTAAATGAACAATAGGTAACCATCAAAGTCTCCCATTAAGTGTAGCCACTGTCTAACACAGGAACAACAAGAAGAAATAATAGAGGCAACTAGGATTATAAAATAAAAAATAATTGAATGTTAGCAAATAACAAAAACAATTGACAAGATTTAGAAAATCGGACTAGGAAAAAATTAGTAACGCTATAAAAACAACCTGAGTTTTGCTTTACCGTGTCAACTGTAATCATAAGCCTAAGTTTTTTTTTTCTAAAAATACATTAAATCGTTTGATCTGAGTGTGGTGAAAAAAAAAACATTATTGGCTACTAAAATACGCAAAAAGAATGCTACAAAACTAACGTAAGAAATACGCTAAAAAAAAGAAAAATGATAGTAATATCACTAAAAACTCTAGAGGGGCCTATAGCCAAAACGTGGATTATACAAGGAATTAAAAGCAGACTAAATTTAGTTTGGTACTAAATTATACCATGATTGCATAAACGTTTTTTAAGATAGGATTACGTAGTCTTATTTTTTTGCGAAACAACCATGTTACATACAAGGACTATATTTTTAAATTATTTTTAGTTATACAGGGTGCTTTAGAAAATTGTAACATATCAAAGTTAAGTTTTTAGTATTTTATGACATTTTTAGAATATACGTTAAAAACTAAGTCCACTTTATTAAAGCTTCTCTACACCTATCTTTTATCAATTTCGAAAATAATATGATATTGAGAGAAAGAATATTTAACTTAACTGAACCTAAAAGAATCACCCTTTTTCATTTTATTTAAAAAAAAGATCAAATTTTCTATTAAAAACTTTTTGTTATGCATATGTTTAAAGTTAATACTTAAACAGTTATTAAACATTTTCTGTGAAATCTCTTTCTTATTTTAGTAGGCTGTGTTTTTAAGAACAAGATATTTATATTATAAAATCTTTCGCGGTTATGTGACATTTACCACTCTGAAGATGCAAGCTGCAATGTCTTGCGAAACGTCAGTTGGTTTGGGTTCACGAACGACAATACGGCAAAGACCAAGTTCTACTTCTTATTTTAGTTCTCAACGAGAGACTAGAACCAAGTTAAAAAAGTCTGCGTGTTTAACTACGACGCGGTCTAAGCCGAAAGTCGCTTATGATCATATTTATTAATGTTATTTTCAGAACCTCAAGGATCCTATTATTACTGCACTGTGCTCTCCAAAAAAATAGAAAATTTTAATATTAGTAATAATACCGACATACTTGAGTCATCTAGTTGGCGGCTGTCATTAAATTTAGTGTTTTGTCTAAATACACTTGATTAGCTACTCTATTTTTAATGGTAGCAGCTATTACATTTAATCCTTCAACTTCGAGCTATGTTAACAAAATGAAACAATATTCTTAACAAGAAAAAGCAGATATGACATTTATCCTTGGTAAATGTTTTAAAAATTGACTTTTGGCGTCAAGACTATACGCACAAAAGTATCTGGATCGACCACATCCAGACAAATTAGAACTACTGCAAACCTTTGTGAGACGGGTAGTGTATCCTACAGGAAAAGAATAAAAAGACAGTATGTTTTAAATAACGAGGACGAGTATTTTGGTTTTACAATCAGTGGTCAAAAATGTATATGTAAGTTCTAGCGAAATTTGTAGAATTTAGTCACTCAAGTGTATGCAAAATTTAAAAAAAAAACACAAATATTACCCTTATCATATACGACTTCATCAACAGTTATTATTTTGCTTATGCAGTCTTGAAAAAGTTGAAGAAGATGATTTCTTTAAATTTGTTTTGTTTACCGACGAATCAATTTTTCAATAACTTTTATTGTTATGACCATGAAAATCGTTACCTGTATCGCACTGATGACCGCCAAAATCGGTAGAGCGTCAATGTTTTTGCAAATATTGTAAGAGATCACATAATTGGTCTTAATTTTTTTGAAAGAAACTTGAACGATGCAAAATTTTTAGGTTTTTTAAAACAAGACTTTTCGACTCGACGGGATCACGTGTCTCTAGTATTAAAAGAAAAATGTGGCTATATTTGGACGCTCCTTTACCTTTTAGTCGGTGAATAAAGAATTATTTAAATAGAAAATCCCCTAACAAATGGATTGGAGGTCCATGTAAGTGACCAACTAGATCTAATGAATTAATCAGCATGGATTTTTTTTATACGGTTATATCAAAAATTTAATTTATAGTATTCCACTGCTAGCAATATGGAGATTATAATAAGGAAAGCATTCGCTTCTATAACACCAAATATCGGGAGAAATCCTTTGAAGAACGAGTACGATTATGCATAAAAAAAGATGGCCATCATATTGAGCATTTATTGTAGTTTTTTTCTTGTTTTTTTCAATTATTTAATTGTTAAATTTGTCTGGCTATTGACTATTTTTATCGAACTAGTTAAGCTGTTTATTGAACATTAAAGCTATTTTTTCTTAACTGGCACACTCCTCTGGCTTTTTAGAATCATTGATCATAAGAAGGCAATGCGGGAAATAGCAACAGTAGACAGTTTTACGATTTATCAACTACAATTTAAAAAGCAAAGCCTACTAAAAAACAATTTTCAATGGATACTAACATTAGAATGTCTTCCGGGTTTGGACCGTGTCATAGTTGCAACCGAAGCTGCCAACGTTTCGCCCACTTTCGTAAGGGGCTTCATCAGGGCGTGAGATAAATCTCCGTATTTAAAGGAAAAGGATCGTCACGGATCACCTGTTGTAGCTAACATTTTTATGGAATCCTTTGAAACGGTTGCTATGGAATCATCAATATTAAAACCTAAAGTGTGGTTTAGATATGTTGACGACACGTTTATTGTTTGGTCTCATGGTCATCTTGAATTATCTAAGTTTCTTGATCATCTTAACAATCAACACTTAGATATCAAATTTACTATGGAAATCGAAAGTAATGGTTCTCTTCCATTTCTTGACGTTCTTGTGACTCGTAAGCCCGACGGACTGCTAGGCCATTCTGTTTATTGCAAACCCACCCATACGGATAGATACCTTCATGCTTCGTCTCATCATCATCCTGCACAGAAACGTTCTGTTATTGAATCTTTGGTCCATCGTGCCTTTTCTATTTGTCAACCTGAGAATCTAGACTCAGAACTCCGTCATCTTACTAAAACCTTAGTGAACAATGGTTATGTAAAGCGAGATATTCATAGAGTTATTAATCGTCGTTTACATCCACGTACTCGATTACCTAAGGACATTTCTACTCCCGAATCCAACCCGAAATTGGCCTTTTTACCCTACATTCACAAGGTTACAGATCAAATAGGGAAACTCCTTCGTAAGAATGGTATTAAACTCATATTCAACTCGACATATCAGATTCTTCCTTCTCCCAAAGACAAATTTCCTACACTTTCATCTCAAGGTGTATACCAAATTCCCTGTTCTTGTGGTTTAGTCTACATTGGTGAAACCGGTCGTTCCGTCATTACTCGCATTTCAGAACATGATCGTTGTATAAGGAAAAGGTATACTTCCAAGTCTGCGGTCGCTGAACATCATTTTACTACAGGTCACAAGATAGATTTTGATAATGTTTCGTTGATTGCCAAATCTCCATTCTTTTTCAACAGGAAATTCCGAAAAAGCATAGAAATCATCAAACACCCCAATAACTTCAATCGCGATCATGGTTTCGAACTATCCCCTCTTTGGTTCCCGGTTATTAGTCATTTATCAAAAACACGCCCTCTAGCAACCGTAACCCAATCAGGGTCGAGCTTAATCATCCGTGACGATCCTTTTCCTTTAAATACGGAGACTATTTCTTCTTAAGTTACTTCTACCTAGTTTAGAATCTGGCTTGGTTCACAAGTTGATTACCTAACTCGGTAGTGGTTCTTTGTTAGATTTTCGTTTGCTTTTTCAGGTTATCGTTTTCTTTCTTACCTTTTCATAGTTTAGGTTATGGCTTGTTTTACAAGTGGATAACGTAACTTTTGAGAAGTTCTTAGTTAGATTTCGATTGCTTGTTTGAGTTTTGCGATTTATCTCACGCCCTGATGAAGCTCCTTACGAAAGTGGGCGAAACGTTGGCAGCTTCGGTTGCAACTATGACACGGTCCAAACCCGGAAGACATTCTAATGTTAGTATAGATTCCGGCCGTGGAAGCCTTCGCTATTACATTTTCAATGGAATTCAAAGTGTGAGTAAAAACATTTTTAAAAGCTTCTTGTTCAAATGTGAGAATTTTAGGCACTATTTTGGCACACACTTTTTGACCGTTAAAATTGTTATGTAATATTTGTCATACAGACTGAAGTATGTAACGTTATGTAAACCTGGGTTTTTTTAAGCGCTCTATCTTTCAAACAAGGGCAGATTTTTTGATGAGACTAACAGCACTATCCATCACTATCGCAGCACTGCATATTCATTTTTCAATGATGGCACTTCTAGGACATTTTTTGTATCTTTAGAACGGGGCCAGCACTATCGACGGGACTACCGATACTATTCAGCACTATCATTAGCCGTAATAATCTGGCACTGCTAGCATTTAGTTGGCGGTGTCTTTTTTGACTGTAAATAACTAACAAGCGGGGTCAGCACTATCGACGGGACTAACGGTACTATCCATCACTATCGTAGCACTGTTATTATCGATTGAAAAATTTTTAATATTTGAATGTGGCACTTCCAACTTAATGGACGTTAAAACATTGCAAGCAATTGCGTACAATTTTATTGCATGAATTTCGACTAGCTAGTACCCAGAATTTGAATCTAACAAGAGCTAGTAATTGATTTGGACCGCTGTGTAAAAACTTTTTATCATAATATTCAAGAACTAAATAAGTAAACCAGTAGTTTTTGGGTAATAGAATAAAGTGTCTAGTATCATAGTGTAATTAAGATTGACAAATTCTACAATCAACTCTTATAATTCGGTGAGAATCTAAAAAACATTTGAAGTAAAGAAAAGAAGGGTGTTCATTTCATTAGAGTTGCCTGAACCTAACTTTTTTAATTTCTTCTTTGAAACATATGATGCCTATACGAATTTTAGTATTTGTAATAAGGAATCATTTATCTCAGATATAGTAAAATAACTACGATTACGGCTTGTTTCTTTTGATTTAATATTTAAGATAAACCTTCTGACATAAGCTAAAATTCTGAAAATTTGGGACAAAACTTTATTGATGAAGTATTTGATTTTTTAATTCAGGTAACCTAGCATTTACCGATATACCTCGAGAAGGCCACTTGTATTTATGTTCCCATAAGAACTGTGGACCTTTACGCCAAAGGCTTTGAACGCTCAGAGCAGAAATAACATAGATTACAAATATTTTCATTAAAAAGAATACACTGTAAAACGTCCTGTAGGATCTCTAGCTTTTCATTTGATAAAAGAGACAGTGACATTTGTTCACTACATAGAAGAGGATAAAAATAAACAGCTGCTATTAATAGGTCCATGTTTAGGTTTACGTTTAGCGGAATTTTAAATGTGATATGTCGAATGGAAGAATAGTAGTAGTCAGAAATAACTAGACAGTGACCCTTTATTAATTGGATCTGTTAATACATCACCCTTGTTGTTTTTAGAACAGCATTCGAAACCTGTTCCTTCTAACATTGTTGTTAAAAATTGGGTTCTTTTAGAAACAGGGTTGAACTTGGTAGTTTTCCCAGTTGAATACGGTGTACCAAAATGGGATACTGAATCATCGGTAATTATTGAACCCACTGCAAAGACAATTTGTATTGACAAACATTGTTGTTGCGATTATTGTAAAAGTAGTTTTTGTACTCTTGAAACTCGAATCTTCAATAGAGTTAACTTCAAAGATTACTCATAAAATTGAAATTGGTGATGCGGTGCCTATAAAACAAAAGGGCTATTAATACTCACCCACAATCTTGGAAGCAATGTATAGCGTATTAGATTGATTATTGGAAAGAAATTTAGTCGAACCATGCACTTTATCACCTGTGGTTATGGTCAAAAGGGTGATGGCTATCGGTTTTGTATAGATTTTAAAAAGATTAACGCGTTAACTCGTAAAGATGCCTATCACATAACAAATATGACACATTTTTTAGATAGTCAGGCGAAATATTTGTCAAAGCTTGACTTACGTCAAACATTTCACCAAGTTCCTTTGAAAGATATTTATTTTGTATTTTGATTTGTACTTCAGATTTCGAAACACATTGTAGCATGTTCAGCGAAGTATTTAACCGATTGAGTTTAGCCAGATTAAAAGTGAATCCGAAAAATTACGAATTTGGCTGTAAAAAAGTAAAATATTTTGGATATTGTGTCAACGGACTCACTGTGATAGTTTAAAAATTGAATTCGTTGTGTCATTTCGTGCACCACTAAAGGTAAAGTAATTGCGTACCTTTTTAGGTATGGCAAGATGGTATCGAAGGTTTATACTAAACGTTTCAACCATTGTAGCACCATTGATACATCTTTTGAAAAAGAAATCAGTTTGAACTTGGGGAAAACAACAATCTCAATCGTTTGAAAAGTGGAAGTCCGGTTTATCATCAGCACCAGTGTTAGTTAGGCCAAATTTTGAATTGCCGTTTGTTTTGCAAAACTGACGCAAGTTCCATATGATTAGGAGCAGTGTTAATACAAGTGCAATACAGCGAAGTACGTGTCATTGCCTATAGTTCTCGCTCTTTGTCCCAAGCTGAGCAAAATTGCGACCACGCTTCTTTGAGGTGGTTAATAAATCTTAAATATCCGACTGGTAGATTAGCCAGGTGATCACTTAAATTGCAAGCATATGAATTTAAAATAATATATAGAAAAGGTTCTTTAAACAGTGTTGCCGACGCATTATCTAGAATTCCTACCTCGACGGTAAACCTTCAATTTCGACTGATGAGTGGTACCATACGAAGGTCTATAAAGTACAAATTTTACCGTAACTTCATCCCGATTGGAAAGTTGAATGAAGAAAATGTTTTCGTAAAGAAGAGTTAACAGAACTAAATGAAAACTGGAAAACTGGCCAATACAAGAAAGACAAATTGTACTTAAATCATGTCACGATGATGTGCAATCTGGAGATCTTGGAATCGATAAAACGCATTGGCGAATTGGCAGACTTTATTTCTGGCCTGGTATGTAGACTGACTAAATCACAAAAATCAACGAACTTTTTAGCACCTAAATATTTTAATAAACTGCCAGATGATATAAAATCTTTAGATAATAAACTATTTAAAAATAAAATAAAACAATTTCTACTAAAAAAAGCTTTTTTTTCGTATGATGAATTTTTAAGCTGTGATATAAAATCTGAAATTTAACTGTGGTTTAATGTGTGTTATATTGCAGTAATAATAAACGTTGACTGCGTATGTTTTATATAGCTAAATGTTATATAATTAATTATACATCATTTTAGATTTTAATAATTTTCTAGGGTTTTTTGGTGAAACTTTTAAATTTTAGATTTTTTTGACAATTGTAAATACGTTATTGTATCTTAACATGAATAAATATTATTATTATTATTATTATTATTATTATTATTATTATTATTATCCTGACATCCAAAGGTATATTTGGAATTGCGACATTGCAATAAATTTGCTTGTAGTAGATTGTTTTCTTGTTACAATTTATAAAAGACGATTTCTAATTGTAATAATAATAAACATAAAAATTGTATAATTAAACTGCAAGCAAAGTTAGAGAAGATTTAACCATTTAATAAAATCATCATTTTTATGTTTTTTATTAAAAATTGCATACACCATATTAAGGCAAAACCTAAAGTTTCAATTTGCTGCTCAATAATATCAAGTAAAGTTAAAAACTAATCTACATTTGTTATGTATTATGAAGCATCAAAGTTTACTTTTTAAAATTTTGTAGTTTTTTTTACAAGATTAGTGACTTAATTTTAATTAATTGACAAATAATTTAAAAATATGTAGTACTTTGTATCAATCTCTACAAAATTCCCTAGAATTTTATAATTTCAAATTTTCGTCTAAAATTGGCCCAAAAAGGCGCATATTCTCGTTTATAAGGCTTTTATAAAACACGTTCTTTAATATAGTATTTTAACAAACTTGCATAAACTAAATTAAAGTTGTATCAGCATTGTTTAAAAGTTAATTTTATAAACAAAAAATTAAATAAAGCAGAAAAGTAGCGTTTTTAACAGAATATTATTATATTATGATTGATGTTTTTGTATTTGAGGCTGCGATCATATTTGAATTCAACTGTTTGTTAATAATGTATAACTGACAATAACTTTTACTGTTCAAAAAATTAGTTTGTTTATCTATTTAAAAAAATTTTGTAATTTGCAATGTATTCGTAGTTAAGAATATCGAATACTCTTTAATAATATAATACTATTGATACGACCCGAATTAAAAATGGATTTTTATATTTTACTAATGCGATACATTTTATTTAAATTTTGTCGAAAGTACCTTAACGAGTTTAATGTTGTTAAGTAAATTAAATAATAATAATTAAAGTAGCTTAGTTACATAAATGTTACACAATTACAATTTTATAACTGAATTTGATTCTTAACAATACATCAATTATGTCAATTTTAAAAATTAATATACAATACAAATTTTTTTCTTAATTTTTAACGCAAAAGCAAAAACGAAGCTATGTAGTATAATGGTATACTCCAAAACACAATAATTCATGTCATTATCTTAAGCTGTGTTTAACCGCAATATGTATATAATCATATTTAAATGTATTCGTTATTTAAAAAAATATAAAAGAAAATTTTAGAATTCTCTAAACGTTGTCTAACCGTCGATAGTAAACATGCAAATTTTGGTATTTCCGCCAGATTAAGGGTTAACAAAGGACGAATCGAACAAAAGTATACTTTTTTCAAATATTACATTAAGTTTTGTACATAATTTTAATTTTTATTAGTATTGTTCTATTACGATTTGTATTAAACTTTTCAGAAAAAATCATGCAGTTGACATTACTGCCAAATTAAAGAAATGCAAAATACCAATTAGTTTCAATTGCAAATTTCAAGAAAAATTATTTTTGTTTGTTTATTTGTATATATGTGTTATCTACAAATATTAGTAATTTACTTTTAATATAAAACTTGCCAATCCCAGTTATTTCATAATAAATACAAAATTACCAAACAACTTATTTTATTTCATACCAAATTTTGAATAATGAAATAATAAAAATAAAATAATTTTTTTACGATTGTAACAATTTTTGTACGATGAAAAGTTTTTCCGGTAAAAAAACTCGTAAGAGAATTAATGATAATTAAAAACGAAATTAAATAAGTAAGTAACTAACAACTAAGTAAATTCCAAGAAATTTTATTACGCATTTTTTCCAAATTTGTCTTGATTTAACGATTAAACCATACCGTTGACAACTTTATTTATCACTTTCGCAAAATATAATCCCATACGTGTTTTTTTAGTGCCAAATAAGTAAATTTTATTCTATTTTATGGCTTTTTTACAAAGTGAAATTTCAGTTAATAATGTTTTCAACCCGGATTACATAATGTCCCTATATACATGCGTTCATGATAAAAGGAATAAATTCGTTTAAAATCCATGTACCTTGTGGAAAAATTCTCGACCACATCGATTAAAATTTTTAGTTGGTGAATTTTTAGATAAGAAAATTGAAGAACATATGCTGTAATCATTTATTTTCAATTGAACGAGTTTTAAGAAATATATTGTTTTACTATTATTATTCAAGCGAGTATTTCGGTTTTAAAAAAAAAACCGAATAAATATGCACTGAATGCCATTTAAAAAAATACTATTACTCAGAGTTAGTTTGCATTGGCTTACACGAGAAAGAAAACACTGGGGGACTCTTACTTTGGGCTATTTTTCAGTTTAATGTGAATGTGGATTCACGCAATTGCTTAAAAAACTGGATGAAGTAACAACTGAATCAAGTATATTTTATTCAGCTATTAAACTTAGTATAAATACTATGCAAATGAATGAATGAAATCATAAAAAATAGGAATTCTTGTGGTTGTGGCGTTTTGTAGGATCTCAACATGCTTCTCTATAATAAGGTTTTGAGTACTTTAGTATAAATTAGCAAAGAATTGCATATAAATTCGAGACTTTGGTCACACTCGATCCTTTCTTAATCAGAAATGGAATAAGGAAAAGAAAAAAATAAGCGTTGACTTCCGGTATAATTCTAACATATTGCTACTACCCGAACAGTTCAGCTATTTTAAGTCATGGTAAAAATCTTATATGCCGTCATCATTGATTTTTCTGAATGGAACACCCTATATATTATGCAATTTTTAAATTGTACGGTAAACACCTTTTGTATCTCTAAATCCGCAGTTTTTGGAATAATTAAGTTTGAAATGTGATAAATAAAAGAAAAATCAATAAATTTTAATTATAAATCATACAAAAGAAATATTATTTGGTCTATTCACATAAACTTTAGATTTCAAATAACTTAATAAAATTTTTTTGAATGAGGTTAAATTCGGTGACCCCGGTGGCCACTCAATAAGACCTCTACCTCCAAGTCATTTATTGGAAAAAGTTAAATTAAAAAAATTGTCGAACTGCAATTGCAGGAGGTGCCTTATCATGTCGGAACCAAATGTCATTATGGGAAATATTTGGATCTTTGAACAAGGAAACACAACATCTAAAGCGGGAAAAAGTTTAAACTGAAGAAAGTCTTACAACCATATTCATAGTCGTTCGCTGGCGATTCTCCATTCGCCAGAAAAGAATTTCAATGCATAATCGTTTGCCAGCAACGACGCGCATTCGCTTTACCACAAACTATCGTGAAAAGCTGGCGACTCGCCGGCGAACGGTTGGAAGTAGTCGATAGCATCTACGACAATGCGCTGTCGTTATACAGAATAGATTGTAATTGCAAATTTTTGTTATTTGTAAAAATAAAATAGAATTTAATTTATATATGAAATATATAAAACTGGTATTAACTGTTAAATTACTGCATGTGTCATATTTAAGTAAAACAATAAAGTCTGATTTTTGTTTTTATAATTATTTGAATAATAAATACAATTTGCTATTAGTTTATAAATTTTAAAAGACAAAAACAAAGACAAATTTTGTTGCAAAAAACGTTTGGTATAAAACTATAGCGTTAAAAATTATTCTTGTTATAATGGGTAAAAAACGTTTTTATTTTAGTAACTAGGTGCAAAATATAATTTTTTTAAGTTTCTACATCAAGTTTTTTTGTATAAATAAATATTTTTAATTCACACGCTTTATTATGCGTTGCTGTATTTGCATGATATTGATAACACTACAAATGTTTGACGGTATAGTTTTACCGATGCATCTATAATTTGTAAGTACAATTAAATTGTATTGTATTGTATACTAAAGAAAATTGAATAACATATTTCAAGAGTTGAGAGTAATAATAATAATATAAATATAAATATATTAAGCATAATTTGTTATATATAGCCGACTATCTGATTTTTAATGTTAGTATTTAAGTATATTGTGAAAAACTCGTTAGTAGCTACAGAGATTAAACAAACAGGCGCGTTTCGTGTTGCGTGTCGTTGGCAAAACCCCCAGTGAAAACTCCAGCAAATCGCTGATGAGTCGCCAGCGATCGACTATGGATATGGTTATAAGTAGCGATCTCCATTTAGTTTCTTAAAAAAATAAAGTCTATTCGGTTTTTGACAAAACCTCCTCAAACATCTATTGTTTAACTATACTTTGTGTGACAGTCTTATGTGGAACGAAGATTTTTAGTTACCCAGGGTTTACAGTTTTGCCTGTTCACGTGTCCATTTAATCCAAAAAGAAGCCTTATCAGAAAAAATATCTTTTGAGTGAAATCGTTTTCCAATAGATCTTGTATTAGTTAAACCTTATAAAGACGATATTTACTTTCGTGAAGTATTTGTGAACGGTTACATGTAGATTATTTACAGTTTCTACTAAAACGTCTAGTTGAGAATCTCTTGATATTTTTGTTGGTCCTCTTTTAAGTAAATCGCTAAGGTGACCGTGCTCAGAGATTTGCAAATCAATCTTGCTGTCGGTAGATCTAGTAATTCGATGTCGATCATGATGAATTGAAATAAATAATTTACACACTTCTTGTTCACTACGCACTCTATCTCTAAAACCAATCATGATAAGTACATCAATACGTTCTTTTTCAAACAAATGCATTCTTAAAATAAAACGTAAAACTGTCGAAATGACTGACAAACTAAAAACCTGTGATAGTTTGATTTTTATTGTCACAAAATACCACATCTAAATATTGGTTTAGCGACCAAGAAATGAAAATCGATTAATTCAAAATAGAGTATGTTGTTGAAAAAGAAATTTGCCATACCAAGTTGTTTTTGTTGACTTTTAAAACAATGTTCAAAGTGTGTTTGTTTAGCTTAAACATTTTATTTAATTACTTGTGTGTTTTTAGAGACAAGGTATGTCTACAAAAAACGCAGAATTTAACGTACAATTAAAATATGGCATAAGATTTAAAAAAATCAATTAAGTCAGCCTGTATATACTTTTCTTATGTCAAAAAATCGATAAGTAAAACTACTAATCGACGTGTCCGAACGTTTTTTTACAAAAAGATTTTTTAAATTTGTGAATGTAAGCATATTTACATAAAAAATACAGCAACTTTATTTAGAAAAACGTTAAAACTAAAAAAACTTACCCTAATAAGTGCAGAACGGAATATATATTATCCATCTGAAAACAAAATAATTTTTGAATCTCGCAGCATTTATGTTCCATTTAAAACAAAAATGTGTTTAAAGAAATCATTGAACAATTAAGTAAACTTTTTCCTGTTAATTAAATTAATTTAGTTAAAGGAAGAGTATTTGTAAAAAGGCGTGTAGAAAGAATATAATAAAATAAATCATTTTACTAATTTAATGGTTACGGTTTTTACACTTGCATAGGGTTGCTAGTCTACTATCAGGTGCTTTCCCTATGAGTACGGGAGAAATAAAATATCTGGGCCAAACTAAACTTTAGCGCAAGGGTTGTGAGGTTCAGTTATTACAATCTAATACTGAAAAAACAATATAAGTCGAAGAAAAAAGTTATTTAAAAACAAATAAAAAAGAAAAGACAAAACAAATCAGATTCTCATCGTAGAGACATTAAATGTACAAAGACTGGAAACAAAAAAGGCAATAATGCAAATATAGAAGACAAATTGATACAGTGGTACAGTGATACCGACTAAAACAAAAAACTAAGACACAGCAAAAATTGTAATTTATGTCACTAGCGTCGAAGGCCGCAAGCAAATCGTTGCGGGAGAGAGCGTTTGCTACCAACCTTTTGCTCTAGTGGGTCCTGTTGGTAATAACAACGTCATTGTAGCGGAGATGTCGGTGAGTGGACGTAGTTAAGAGTGCTGTAATAGCAAAAATAAGCCTCACTCCGATTACTGGCAAAATCTTCGGATCGGAAACACCAAGCGTACATATGAACCCACCATCGATGAGATTAGGAGAAAAGTAGACAACATTCAATGAGAGGAAGTAACACAGTGTATATATATTTTTTTAAGTCAATTACAAATGCCTTTTTTCTGATATTACATGCGACAAAAAAATAATAAATTATATAACGTTAAAGTAACCCATCACTCAAAGTAGAGTAGTATATATACAATTAAATTATTTTATCTCATATACATCTGTCACCATCAGTATAACAAGTATTACAATGCAACTGACAACTGTCAAAAATAACAAATTGAAACTATCAATAATAGTTTAAATTAAAAGATATGTGTGGAGAATACTTCAAGTTAAAATAATTTAATTGGAAATAAGTTATATGTTTTAATAAGAAGCTAGAAACAGAAAACAAAGTACGATTACATAATCTAACTAGGTCAATAATTTCAAAGCGATAAGACAAATTTAGATCACGGGTAAGTATTAATAATACCAAAAAACAGGAAAAAAGTCCGGTTACATAGGCTAACTATCGAAACTTGCAAAAATTGTAAGCTTACATTCATCGACGTGTGTCTGGCCTTGACTGCGTTTAAAATTTTAGAATATTTGATCGGAATTTCCAAATTAGAAACGAAATTACACTAAAGTCGTAGAGAGTACACAGCTATGTTCTTAGAAAATATTTCTAAATTAGCGATGTTGATTACGGTCAAAGCCCACTGTTTTCAACTGTATCATCTGCCTAAACTACTTTTTGCGTGATATGATTCAGATACTTGTAAAACGGTGCATCTTTTAACCTTCGTTAAACAGGAATGTAGATAACGATCACGACCTATGTAGCAGTAAAACGTTAAATTTTATATGTACTACCAACTATTTATAACATTTAATTTTTCTTATTTTAACAAAATTTTAGCGAAACGTCAGTTTGTTTGGGTTCACAAACGACGACACGACAAAAGCCCAGTTTAGCTCTTTGTTTTGGCTCACAAAAAGAAATTAGAACCAAGCCTAAAAGTCTAAATGTACCATTACCACGCGTCGAAACTCTCTCATGTAAATTGAAATAACATTTTTACCACTAAATCCAATTTTGTTGATTAAGCCAATAAATCAAGGTACTAATTATATATTTACAAATTACTACATTAGAAGATCATTACAATGAATTTTGGATTTAACTGGAAGGTTTGGAAACATCTTTTAATTAATCATTGTATCGAAATCATTTCCTGATTGTTAAAAATTCTAAAAATACTGATCAAAAAAGATGTTAGTTTATCTTATTCTTTTGGGTGTTATGTCAGGTTTTCGTGACGTTGGCATACGTTTGTATCAAATGTGTAAAACCTATTGCTTAACGCTTTTGAGGAAAGTAGCTTGAGAAAACCATCAAATTCATCTGACCGGAATTTCAACCCGTCCAGCTTCTTGGCAGACATTGATTGATTGTGTTTTAGGCACTGAATTAGAGTCTTATGTTATTATTTACTTAGATGACGTCATTATTTGCGTTCCGTTGTTCTGAAGATGACAATTGGAAAGAAGTCCTACAGAAATCTAAACGACTCAAAATAATGTCGTAGTTTCGTGACGAGTCTACCGCTGAACATCTTGGTATTTTTAAGACACTCAAACAAATTTTACCGCTGTGTTATTGGCTTGCCATGAAGGTCGATGTTATAAGTTATATCAACCGTTGCAATTATTTGTATCATGCATAAGTGAGAATAGAAACGACCTGCTGGCCTTAAAACCCGTCATCCTGTAGTGGACAAAACATGGCAGTTGATTTCTACCAATTTGGTTAAACTTGAATATTCGTACATCCTTGTGGTTGCTGATTACTTTTCAAAACTTGTTTTGTTTTTTTCGTTACGTTTTGCTATTGCATCCACAGTCACTAAAAATCTCGAAGATGTTTTCTTAATGTTTGGAGTTCCTCAGTATCTGTTGTGCGATAACGACACACAATTTCGTAGCTCAGAGTATACAAAAATGGTTTCGTCCAAAATTATTTTTAACGCTAACAAGCAAATCCAACAGAAAGAGTCAACAGAGTCATGAAGACAATATTATCATCTTATATCGAAAATAACCATCGACATTGGGATCAGTACATTACTTAACTTAACGAGGTTTCTCACAAATTTTGGATGTGAGATCTGTCTAGACGTATCACGTCATGGCAAGACTACGTATTCAGACACTCTAGTTTTTGCAGATCGAACCTTTTTTGGCTCAAAGTTGTTGTAAAGTTTACGTAAACATTAAGAATCGCTTAAATACCGCTTATGTCCGCACTAAACATTATTATAACTTACGCCGTCGTCCAGCACGATTCATTTATCGTTATTTTAATTTACTCTTAGTAGAGTAAATTGAGAAATCACTCTTCTGGTAAGGGGGGTGTAACCGTCGTTGGAGTTTTTTTAAGCTTTTTATCGACCCTCGTATTTACGATCGACGTTTACATATGGTCAGTATTTGAATGCTTTGGGTTAAGTTGATTTGACGTATTTTAAATCATTTTTGTCATTTTACATTTTTTTTTAATTGTTTTTGTTTTCAGTGAAATTATGGTTTTACGTTGTTAAAACATCTGTTTGCTGTGTTTATGCTATAGTTGCATTATTCTGTGTTGTCGATGTTTATATAAAAGTTTGTTTCTTAAGAAAATTCTATAATCGGATTGTTGAAATTTAATAAAAGAGAACATCCTTAGTTAAGAAGTTAGTAGACTGTCGCTCCTCGTCTCATAATTATGTTTTAAGAACTTTTAGCTTTGAGCTAACTCGAAGTATTCTACCAATTTAGTACAAAATGATTTGGTGACAGTTAAATTAAAAATCAGTTTACGTTTTTTACAGAAAATTGTGTTAATTTTCGTTCTTTCGATACACAATTCAATAACTCTTTTTAGCGGATTTTTCAACCGATAACGTGTCCCCTGGACATGGATCAGAAGTTAGTGTGACGTTTTAACCCCTGTTTGGCGCCCTACCGATTTTTAAGAATTTAACCCCATTTTTGGGTTTTACAATGTCATGGAATTTTAATGTAATTAAAACCCTTACCACTGAAGACCGAAAATTACTTAGTTTATGTTGTTTTTATTCATGCATTTCTTTTGCGTATAACGCGCCATGATGTTTTATGAGAAAATGATATTGTTAACATATTTAAACTTCCCAGCAAAAGCAAATTCTGGCAATATAACTGTATAAGATATATTGATGGAAAAAAATTGGCAAACCTGCAATGGGTTTTTTCAAATTTATTTTAAAAAGCAAAGCAGTAATAAAAATTTTGAAACAAAAGAATTAGCTTCAACAAAATTTCAAAAAATCCTAATCTTAGTCAAGACTCATCTGCTAAACAAAACTAGAAATTTTAAAATTTGTACAAAACAAATATTTCGGCTCTATAATATCAAGTATGAAAAAACTGAAAATAATGTACAAAACGAAATTAAAAAATAGCGACTACAGCTTTAAAAAAATTCACAATAACTGTGGAAAGTATCACGACGCGAGTGGAGAAAAAGCCAAGAGAAAAAAGAAAAAAGATTGTATAAAACAAAGTTATACATGCATGGATAGAACTACAACGAAACAAACGAATAAAAAAAAAATCAGAGACGAATGTGAAATTATCAATTACATGAAGAATAAAAAACACAATAATGTGAAACTCACAGCCTAAAAAATCAATGAAAAAAAAACTGGTATGGTCACCACACGATTTTACTATAAGGAATGATGAAGGAATGTCTACATATTTTTTTAAGGTTATATTATTATAAAACCACTTCCCAGTGATATGTACACGTTTGTATTGACTTCCTAGCATTTTTTTGAAATTTTTCTTTTCGATTTCATTAAATATATAACCGAAATATGGCAATTAAGTTTATGTTGTCATATTGACTAACCCCTATATTTGTGCGTCTTAATATTGCTTTCTTCTTTAGTTTATCAGTAAAAATGATTATTTTTAACGTATCGTGCTTTCCCTTCAAGATATAGAATTTTGTTCTAAAAAAAATCGTCGCAGGCAGGATTCAAACCTAGATTACATTTGTGAATTAATCTTAAATTATAAATAAAATATTTAATAAACTGTTAATGCTAGAATTTTTTTTTATTTGAATAAATTGTTAGAAAGAATGATCTCTATAGGAAACTGTACAAATAGTTCGAATAATTTACATACGTAGAAAATCATATAAGAAATACTGTAAAAATGGCGAATTCACCAGCAGTTATCTTTTGGTAGAGCCGAGAGAATATGAAAAGTTATCGTCGGTGCATCGTTACACATAGACACACACACACAGGCACTCAAATTTTTTGTCAAAAATACATTTTTCTGATTCAGGAGACCTTGAAACGTAAAATTATGCAAACAAATTTTTTTGAAAAAAAATTGCGATCGCTATATCTTTAAAGTAAAAAAAAACATGAGATCAAAACAAAAAAATTCAAATTAATTAAATGTAATAAAAAAGATTTAAAACAGCAGTAATTAAATTATTTAATTATATTCTTTACTTTTATTAAATGTAGATACATATATACCTACATATATATATATACGTTTTACAATTTTTTTGTTTTGGAAAAATTACACAAAATTTTTAAAAGCACAATAAATCAATTCAGCCATTACTAAAAGTGTTAATTAATCCCACTTATTATATGTCACAGTAGTAATTTGGCCAATAAAATTTCATGACAAGATTAATAGATTTTAATAATTTAATAATTTTAATAAAGTTAATTTTGGTATATCCGGTTTAGACTTGGTTAAAAGTGATTAAAGGTAATATCAACATTCTGTCAAATACGCTGACGCAAAGTAATGAATATAATTCTGACAGAGACAAACTGTTACTGAAAAATACAAGCAAATCGATCGATTCTCATAGCAGTAAATAAAATATGTAAATTTTTTGTTTGACATACATAAGTCTAAAACATTTAAATAAATTAGCCTTTGGTTGTGCGAGTTATAGACAAACTCTATCTCAATAAAGAACCACCAACTGCTGTTACAAAAAAATGCTAAAGAATTTGTCATGTCTGTTTAAATACCAGTAAAGTTAAATGTAAAACGAATGACGTAACAATTTAATGTTTGGAATGTATAGTTGACTTTGTGTTGAAGAATTTGCCACTAGATAAACTATTATTAGCTATGCGTACTAAAGAATAAACATTGGTCATGTTTAGGTATATTCAAGTACAAATCTTGATTCATACGATGTATATTTTATTACTGAATTCTGAAAACTAGCTGTATTGCTTGAGTTATAGATTATAGATTCAACTTTAAATTACATCAATGTTTACTAGTATTTTAAAACGTTTAGTTGTCTTTGCTGACAACGTTTCATATAAAATCTGAAAGATTAGTTAATACACAAATTTCACACAATTATAAACTGGGTCCCAGAAGCAATTTTGGTTACAACATTAATACGCTCAAAATTTATATTTATTATATTTAATAAATGTTTAAAAAAAATTCTAGGTCCACAAAATCTTTATGTTTTTATTAACACTGACAATTACATTTTTAACCATATCATTCAATAACTATCAGACTATTTTGGGCAATAAACAAATTTGAAAATTACTTTAACGATTTATCGAACAAATATTCTCGAGAGCTAAAAATTTTCAATTAAACTCTTAATTTAATTGTCAAACAAAACGGTAGTATTATAATTTGAATCCCTATCAAGACAGAATGTCGCGAAGAGAATGTCGCCGACCTATAATGTCGCATGGACACAGTGGCGCATAAACACAATGTCGCGTGGATACTATGTCTACGATTCATTTGTATAAATCTCCATTAAATCCAGGAAGTAAGTTTTTTAGGTTGTTTTACAAATGTAACTGTAATGCCAAATGGTCATCAGTGGGGTCCATTAGCATTACTAATGAAAAATTAACGAGCTCTATAACTTAACTGAACACCCAATTACATTGTTAAGAGTATATGTACATCAACCCTAGTTTACTTCAAAATTAGTTCATTTATTTCTGTATCTATCGAAGTTAAGAACGAAAAAAGTGTTAAGTGTGTTTGCTGATAAAACCAAAAAAACCAAAAGGTATGTACAGCCATAGTAATTGTAAATGTCCTTAAAATGAGCAATACCGCACGTTCAGTCACATTCTAATAGTATTAATCGTATTTATACCTGTAAATATATCCAAAGGTTATGGTTTTTTCTTTGTCGTATAAATACAAAAAGGTGATTACCATTACTTAATTTTGTATGTATTTCTCAAATCATACGAAAAGGCTTTTTTTAAATATTACTCTCAAATAAACGTTTTATAAAACCAAAATTTTCTTTATATTTTTTGTGCGAATTAAAAAACAAACACTTTTTTCTAATTTTGAATAACAATTTAGTAACATATTTTTAATAAACATAGGACGTACTATATCGTCAAATTTTTAGGTAATAAATGTTTTGAATAAAAATGCCGAAATGGTATTTGCAAAATTATTTAAAAAGTATTTGTTACGTCTAAATTTTAACTATTAATATAATTTATTGAAATGTGTGTTCTGATAGGCACATTATTTTTGGATGTAGGATGTAACAACCTGGCTTATCAGACCCGGAGTAATGTTTGGTTATAAGAATATGCAGCGTTTGTTACTATAATTTATAAACATTTTTTCTTATATAATAATTAATAAGTAACGACGATACTTGTTTTTTGTTATAAAATAGCTGTTTATTTTTTCAATTTCTTAATTTAAATGTTGATCCGGTTTATGTAAAAGTAGGTATTGTACCGGATATGCATCCTAGAGTTAAGCGCATTAACAAATACCTCACTTATTAATGATGTGTTGTCAATGAAAGTGCGGTAATGCACATTTTAAAGACATTTAATAGTATTGATCGTATTGACATCTATAAATATACCTTGAGTTTATGGCTTTTTGTTATCGTATAAATACAAAAAGGTGATTACCATTATTAAATTGTACGTGTGTTTCTTAAAATCATACGAGAAGACTTAAATATTACTCTGAAACAAGCGTTTTTTGAAACCACAACTGTTTTTATGATTGGTGCAAATTAATAAACAATTCTACCAGATATGCGTCTTAGGATTAAGCAGATTAATAAATACCTCACTTATTAATGAGTTTCATAATTACCTTTTGTAGATATATCATCAGATTATGGCCTCTTGTCGTATAAATATAAATTTTTCATTTACAAAATTGTAATATAAATTGGGAGTTCCTAGTAGTAACATCATTGTTTAAGTGATTATAATATTTTGTTAATATGCCTCGAAGATTAGGACAAATGGATTCTATATTAGAATTAAAAGGAAGTACTGTTGTGATGGCACAAGCAGGAATGTCACCTCGAACAATATCACAACATATTGACTTATCGGTAATCATTTTTCTAAAGTATATTTTTTACATTGCATTGCAACACAGTCAGCATCTATTAAATATGATCACTAACAATACTATTTTATAAGATATTGGAATCTATTAAATTGACGTCAAATTTTTAAATACATATATAATGTGCTTTTAATATAGTACTAATGATAAATGTAATCTAATACTAAGAACTTAACACTTTGTAGATTAAACAAATCCGGCGATGGATTAAGAAAAGTCAGGTAGTTGGTAATAGGCCACTTGTAAGCAACAAACCACCTAAGCCTAGAATTACTTCTCGGCAAGAAGATACGGACATACTCGGCTATACATTACAAAATCTTTTTACAACTTGCCAAAAAATAAAAGAAACGCTGAATATTAATTGCTCTGTTTCCACCATTCAGAGACGTTTACACGAATCAAATTTACATTGTAGAAAACCGGCAAGTAAACCTAACATTACAAAGCGTCATGCTGCAGCTCGGTTGCGCTTTTATCGCCAATATTTAAATTTGGATTGGAGTACTGTTATCTTTACAGATGAAAAAGTATTTTCTAGCACTGATCAATGTTCAACTTCAGCGTGGAGACTACAAAACATTCGTTACAATATAGAACATGTTTTGTCTAATAGGCAAAGTGGTAGAGTGACAGCTGGAGTGTGGGGATGAATATCTCAAGCAAGTCCAGGAGAGTTAGTGCAAGTGACACTACCTCGATTTACTTCAGAGCAAGACATGAACATTTTAGATAATATCTTGATACCTTCTGTGAGAAGAATATTTCCATAAGATGAGCTGGAAATTATTCAAGTAGTCCAGGATAATTTTCCTATTCATACAGCACGAATTGTTAGAGACTAGATTGAAGATCAAAACGAAGTTGAAATAATTGAATGGCCAGCGAGATCACCTGATTTGAACCCAATTGAAAATATGTGGGGTGCAATGATCAGAAACTGGGATAGTGATATTCAATTTAGAACACCTGAAAATAGTATCCAACATTCACAATTAGTTTGGGAACGTTTTCGGAGATCACAGTTTTGTGAAAATTTAGTAAACTCTATTCAGTCTAGATTAGAAGCATGCATACAAAATAATGGTTATTACACAAAGTATTAATTATTTCTATACAACTTTTGTATTGTTATTGTTTTTTATATGATAATATGTTTTTTTATTTAATTATATTATTAAAATAAACTACAGCATGAACTGTAATTATAAACGTATGCTTATTTATTAACATTTTATTAACGCAAAAGTGAGTAATACCTAAATAATTATTATCAAAATAAAAATAATATTAATGAATACATAAACGTAATTATGATACTTATTAATAAGTGAAGTATTTAACCGCTTAAACAAAAAAAAGTCTGTGACTATGTGAACAAAAATTTAAATAAATTACATTATATTGACACAAACATTTATTCTTACACCGGAAAATTCTGTTTGATAGTATCATTTATATTTAAACGAAATTAAAGTATAAAAGTTTCACTTTATTTATAAATAATTTTGCACATACAGCGAAATATTAATAGTACCTATGCAAAATTGTTTTTATAAAATCATTAATTAGATTATTATTTACAATTTACCTTAATTTTATACGTTCAAAATTTTACTATCAATAAAGTATGTATCTAAAATTATAGAAAGAAATGTGTGTTTTTTTATTTGCATAAAAATATAAATACGGTCATAAAAGTAATACTATTTTCTTTTGGTTTGAGAAATACATCTAAAATTTAGTAATGGTAATCCCTTTTTTATTTACAAGACAAAAGGGCATAGCCTCAAGGTATATTTACAACTATAAATACTGGTAATACTATTAGAATGTGACTGAAAATGAGGTAACGTTCATTTTAGGGATATTTCCAATGACTTTGTTTGTTTGAAAATTGTATGCGTATTTTCTCTCTTATATGCCTTTAACTTACGTGAAAAGCCAGAAGAGAAAAAACTTACTCGGTGCTGATGGATTTATATTCTCAATGGAACGAACCGTTAATGATATCATATGGAAATGTGTTGAACCAAGCAGGAAAGTAAATGGTAGGCAGCTAAAATGCCTTGGTAGATGACATACAGAAAATGATAATATTGTCCATCATTTTGACAACCATAGTCACGTCTCTAATACCGCAAAGGTCCATTTTATGAAGACTAGGAATTGAATACAACTCAACGCTACAATTCACACACTAGCATTTAAGTCTTTCCATGTTATTAGTTCGCGATACAGTTTTTCATTAAAACAGTTTTTTCAGAGAATGATGTTTATCGCTTTAAGTCAATTTTACTGTTTAGTGGACATTATAAAGTTACCTATAGTTTGATGCTGAGAACAAACCTAAAAATTCAAAAAATTTGGGAGCGGCAAGGCAAAAGCTAAAAAAACAAAAAGAATTAGGAGCTCAAGCAACCGTTTTCTATCCAACCGCAGGGACGTGTGAGCAAAACCCACCTAAACAGAAAGAAAAAAAAGCGAGCACGTCAAGAACGCAACAGCTACACCAAACGGCGCACGCAACTGTACCAACTGCCAAAACAAGAAAGACGCAAAAGCACAACCTCTTTAGCAGTAGCACACGGGCGTCACAAAAACGATCGACTAAGCAAACTTAGTCAAAAAACACCAAAAAAAAACAATCATACCAAAGGATCTCTTAAAAACACTATCAGTCCTGAAGAATCCGAAGTTATAAAAACCTCGATACTCAGATGGATGACGAACTGTAGGAAAAACATAAAAAACTGATAAAAGGGAATTCTTGAAAGAACGACACAATTAGAAAGTAGTTACGTTACGGCACGTCAAACAAAAAGAAATTTCTGGGTATAAATAGGGAGAATGAGATTATTTAACTTAAGAACTTTCTTGTGCCCAAAAGAGTTCTTATTTGGGCCCTGTAAACAGTACTAGAACCGGCAACCTTACTGAAAAAAATTTTGGTAAAGAACAACATCAGTACCGAGACGTGGTTGGTAGTTAACTCTAAACTCAATCCAAAAAGGAACCCAATACATGTTGTTTATAGACAAAAGGTTCTGGGATAAAGTGGAAGCAATAGCCTACTAACTAACTAACTGCACCTTGGATTCTTAAGTATTACTCTCCGGACGCTGGTCGATTCCAAAAAGAACAACAAAGAACCGAATGCTACGAGCCTGTCTACGAGGCGATGGATGTAAATATAATGCTTAAAGTCAATTACTGCGAAATACAAACGGGGTATATACAACGTGCTGTTTGAAGAAACAGTCTTAACTATGAGATTTGACTTCACAAAAGATTATCACATCTTAAAGAAATTTAACGTGATAATACCGTCACGAGATGAAAGAGTGGCCAAGAATCATTTATTAGGGCGCGATTAAAGAAATTATCTGGTACACCGATGGGGCCAATAATCACAACGGTACTGGTTCGGGAATATTTGTATTCAGGCGCCTTGGAAAGCAGTTTTCGCTGACGTTAGGTAAATATGCGTCCGCTTTTCGAGTTACTATTATCGACTAGTGTGTCAGGAACATTATTGACTTGAGATCATACGCAAACGGTCTGATATCGATCATGTCTTATAGTCAAGCAGCAATCCTGGCGCTAAGGTCGCCAATAATAAAATCCAAACTGATTATGGCATACATGAACAGTCAGGAAACATTGGCAACTCGCGAACAAGTACAGCTAGTCTGAAAATCAAGAAACTAAAATATAAAGAACAACCTAATGGCGGCCGCACTAGCTAAAAAGGTCACAGCATAGACTTGAACCTACCTTCGGAAACTATGTACGTTGTTACCGTTCCCACTTCTCTAGACGATTCCACTACGTACGCTTACTTCAGCCAATCAAAATCGTCGCCCTGCTACTGTTACCACCTCTACAACACCCAAGGGCAATTAGAGGGTTTAAAAAAAGACTTCCGAGTTGAAGAAATTACTCCCTCTTGGGGCAGAGTCAAGTCACCTCGCTGACTAGTTGAGGAGACGTGAGCCGCAAAAGTCTACATTGTTTAATGGACATCTGAGACTGGGTGTCCAGCTCGCGCTTCCCTCGCCTCCTCCGCCACCGCTGTTTCTACGTCGCCTCACGACCATCACATCGCCGCCCGCAACCAGGTCTATGTATCCGGCCGTAACCACTATCCGCGCCGCCGTTGGGCTGACATGCGTAGCAGTAGTCCGCCCGGAAGCCGCCCGCCATGGTCCCGTTACGACGCCACCGCTGCCTGCCGTTGTTGGTGACTCATCGCTTAACACGGGGTGTAGTGACAGTGACCACGTTAGATAACGCATTTATATTGTATAATTAGTTTAAGTTTATTTATTGTAAATAGTTCACTGTATTATATTATCATTCCCTAATAACCATCTTCATCACCTACGGCCCACCACCGGACCATCGCTGACCGCAGCTTACCGCAAGCCAATTTTTTCTCTCCCGGTAACAACGTTGTTACCTTCCGACGTCTGGCGGCGGTGAATGGGGGCGGCGAGGGACCGTGGTGGTGGCCGTATAATCGACTAACGGCGGTTCGCGGCGCGTATTTTTAGCGAAGCGCGAGAGCGTGCTTTCCGGAAGAAAACTAGCGTCTTTTAATACTATATTAATAACTAACACATATATACAAGAAAATAGTAATACAAAATATATATATACATATATAAATAAACAACCAAATGCTATAACGCGTGGTAATAGATAGCGTAGTCGGAGCTGCCACTTAGAGTAAGTGCCGGACGGCCAGACTCAGCCGCCCATTAAGGAAAGGTGTCTTAACCAGCACTGATTCCCAAAATGGAATGCTTCTGCCGATTTCGGGTTCCGCTTTTAAACTGTTGCCGCTGCCCTCAGGCGGTCTGGAGTGGTAGGGCAGCTCTGCGCAGGAAGTGGGACGTTGCGGTTGAGGTGGTGGAAACGTCTCTATTGGAGGGGACGGTAACAACGTTGGGTTTTTGTCGGCGGTGCGTGTACGCGTGCTACTGCAGCCATTCAAAATCGAGGAGGATCTTATGATTGGTTTCGACCAATAGCAGCGTTCTGTGTATTAAATAGCTAATTGTGGATTGGTGCATGTCTTTCTTAAAGCAACCATTTCCAATTTAATATTTCAATTGAATTTTTCATTTCAATTTCAATTGAAATTGAAACATTTGCTTTTTCAAGCAACTTTAAAAAAACTAGTCTTTTATAAGACTGTATTAAAAGAATTTAAGTTAGTTCAATGCTTTTTCAAGCTATTTCTTTCAGATTTAGTCCTTTATAAGGCTATTCTAACAGAATTTATACATAAGTTATAAAAGAATTTAACATCATGGATCCAATCATGCTCTCCTTGCAGCCGTTGCTCCTTCCGCTGCCCCAACGACAATGAAATTTATGCAGAACCAGGTGAGAACGCTGAAGAAAGAGAACAGTCAGCTTTTCCACCAGCTCACATAAATGACGGAGAAGTTGGATTGTTTACTCCTTGCGCTTCCATCTTAAACCCCGCAGCAGCCGAAGAAGTAGAAGAAGAAGAAGAAAAAGAAGCAGCCGTCTGCCGAGTCCCCTCATTGCGTGTAGAAGCCAGGCAACTCGCCGTTGTGCCCAGAGCTAACAGAGATTTTAGCGAAGACTAGGCGCACCGAACCCGCCGCCGTTTTCATCAACGAGATCGCCGCTGTACCCACCACCGAGCCCGCTGCCGAATCCGCCAACGAGGAAGAAATAGACCTATAGTGGACCGTGGCGTCTAACAAGAGGAAGTGTGCAGCTATTAGAGAGCCGCTCGACGATGACAACACCTTTGAGACGGCCCGCAAGGAGAGAATCCTACCTATCGTCTTTTATAACCAGAAGGACTACGGTAAAGCGATGCAAATTTTGCGAGATAACAACGTAGACGTTTCCAGAGCGAAGACAACCCGGAAAGAAGTCGCCATCCACGTCGCCTTTTCCGAAGATTTTCGTTTAGCGACGCACGTCCTAAAAGAAGCCCGTCAAGATTTCCACTCCTATCAGCTCAAGGGAGGCCAACCCTTAAAGGCCATGATCCGAGTGATGCATCTGTGCGACTTGTTGATCGATGCCACCGCCGTCTACCTTCGTCGCAAAGGTATGGAAGTCATCAAGATCACGCGGATGATGTCCAAGCGACCAAAGCCGCTTCTCCTGGTCCAGATTAGAAGAACCTCGCAGGCCAAGACGACCTTCGATATCACTAATATCGGAATCCTGAAAGTCCGCGTTAAGACTCTGCACCCCAGAAGCGACTTCGTGCTACAGATGCCAACGATTTCGACATTCTGCAAGGGTATGTTGAGAAACAACTGTAGGAACCACCATCCTGCTAAGTACAAGGAATGCGCAGCCTACCCAAGGCAGCGACAGATGATCAACAATCGTGCTAACTTTTCTATTTTGGCGTCCCCTCGCGGCTCCTGCCAGGCCTGTGAACCCCACCATCTTGTTTGCCTAGGTGACGATACCAGTCGGGTCCACCGTCTCCGCGCCATCTATGTCTACCGAACAGCCCCAGACGAAGACGCAGAGATTACCAAGAAAGAGCAATAAAATGGCAACACGACAAAGAAAACCGAACTCCCTTCTCATCGCAATTTGGAACGCCAACAGTCTCCTAAACAAAAAAACTCGAATTTCAAGAATTCCTCTATCGACGCAACATCGACGTCGCCTTTGTCTTGGAAACTCATCTTCGGAACTGCGACAACCTGAATATCCAGAACTACACCTTGTACAACACAAATCGAAGAACAGGTCGCGGAGGTGGTATGGCCGTTTACGACAAACGGTCCATCTTTTACCACTACGTCCCGACACCGCAATTCCAAAATCTAAAAGCTACCCAAATCGTCATTAACGCGGCAGCCAACGGAGACATCGTTCTCTGCACCGCCTACATCCCGCCAATCAAAGACGTTTTACCAGCAGATTTAGACGCGATTTTTTTCCACAATTTTCGCAAACCTTAACGCGAAGCATCCAGACTGGCACAGCGAACCGCAATGCTCGACTCCTGCATGACCTCGCCAGCATCCGAAATTTTGTCTTAGACAGACCCTACGAACCCACTATCCATCTTCACAACGAACTTCCAGACGTTATCGATATAACAATTTTCAACAACGTTAGGTTACTTCACGAAACCGTTTCTGACCTCAGTTCCGACCACGAGCCCGTGCTTTTAAGAGTCGGTGATCAAGCGGATAGCGATAATCTCCTGTTGGAAAAGAACATTACGCTGTAACCATCCTTCCAATTCGAGGCCAGCAGACTTATCACAAAAGTTCCGGTCATTGGAAACGTCCCAATACTTTAAGCCGCGGTTGACAATTTCACTGAACTTATTAAAAGATGCATCACAAAAGGCACCAAATCTATCACGAAATCCAAGTCGGACTCGCTTTAACTATCACTTCATATTCGTGACCAGATCACCGAGAAAAACCGTTTAAGACGCAGATGGTAACGCACCCGGATGACAAAACGCAACTCAAACCGCGATTCGAACACAAATCGAGCAACATCAAAATCTTCTTTTCAGCGACAAACTTCAGTCCCTAAATGCACAAAATAACAGCGTGTGTCAAATGGCCAACATCCTAAAAAACAGTAACAAGCCACCCATGCCCGCCATTCACATTTTTCAAGATCTAGTCTACACCGACTTAGACAAAGTCGAAGCTTTCGCCGACACGCTCGAACTTCAACTCAGAGCAAACGGTCCAGAAGACGAAGACTTTCGTCGCACGAACGTCATCCACCGCGAAGTCAGAAGCATCCTGACGGCCAACCCAAAAAAGCCCATCAGGCACACCACTCCGAAGGAAATCGAAGCGGAGATTAAAAATCTCAAACCGTGCAAAACTTCCGGGAACGACAGCATTCCCAACAAAACCATGAAACTTTTTTCCACGTCAGTGGAAAACTGCGGACCTCATAGTAATCCCCAAACCCGGAAAGGCTCACGTCATGCCCCAAAACTACCGTAAATGTGTTTGTGAAATAGTTAAGTCCGAAGCTTAATGCTTCCAATTTCGTTTTAATTAACGGATTTTATCGTTTATCAAACACAATCATTTTCCAGATAAAGTCATGGATGGAAAAAGTTAGATCTTTTAATCCGTTTTTTGTAGCGGGTCGTTTCTAATTATTTCAGCAACTTTTAACATCATCTCCGGCTACTAGACTTGGGGATTGCGGCAAATACAGGTATTTAAATAAATATTTATAATGTTTAATTTGTTATTAATTGCAAAAAGGTTTCGAATAAAATGCATATAACTATGAATTAACATTATTTTATGTACCGTCGCTTCAACTTGGTGTATTTTATAATCAAAAACACTTAGCCAAATTTACGACAAATATCTAACTATCGACTAAATTAAAACATTAACTTTTATTTCGTTTATATTTTATTTTTGCATGTAACAAATTGAAACGCATACGACCAGGTGAAAAGCGTGACATGCTTCGACTATAAAAAATTTGATAAAGACCACTAAACTAAAACCGGTAAAAACACAATAGTCATTCTCTACCACGAATCAATTAAATATATAAAATTCAATGCAATTAGTACTAAAAGCTACAATCTTAATAAAAATTCCAACCATTTTTTAAATCATGTTTTCTAAAGTGCGCAATTTACCTACATGTATGTATATTGCAGACCCATATTTGAAGCAGTTTATTACCACCGTATTGACAAAAAAAGAGCTTAGAAAAAGCTCAATCTGAAACTCGGTGTGCTAGCGTTGAGCAGTTAAAATTGTCTAATGTTAACTTTTTTAAAACTGTTAAATTTTTGTCTTTTGGTTAAGAAAAACACTATAAAAATAAGTTATATAGTTATTAAAATGCAATATATGGGTAATGTAGAATCCATATTACACATAGTTTTATGAGTCAGTGTTAAAACAGAAAAAACCGTATTTTGAGACTATAAGCAATAAATTACGAAATTAACATATTGTCAAGTTGCTGTTATTAAAAGCACATTATTTTTGTGTGCGACGTTTAATACGGTTAAGAAAAAAATATACCTTTTACGATTGACGTTTATTAAAATTATTTCGATTGGCAGGTGTTATTATGTACGAGCCACACCCGAAAATTTTCATTGCCCAAATATTAATGCAAAATTCCGATACATTGCAATTCTTAATTTGAAGTATCGAGTTTGACATTTTGATTAGCAGATATTTTTGGTTAAAATCCTAACAGTAATTTTCCGTTAAGAACCTTCTTAGTTTCTATTTCTGATTTCACTAACGGCTTTTTGATCTTATACGTATCAAAACAAGCCTTTGTAGCATCTCATCCACCGATCAATGACTAGAGAACTTACATCGATTGCCTTTGGCATTCGACCACTTTTTTTGTTTAAATATTAATCCTCGCGGGAATTATGAATAACTTCTGGACGATGACCTTCTATTGAAGATTATGCACCGATATTTGATCGTATCTAATAAATAAAAAAAAAACTGAAATATTCGCTTCTAACTTGTTAAATGATCGAAATAATTAGATATACGGAAACGTCACGCTGAGATTTTTATTTTATATTTTATTACCTCAAATGCATTTTAATTATGCGTACTAAAATGTGTTATTTATTGCTGTCAAAACAAACAATTTACTTCTATATTAAAAAATTTGAAGATTCTAATTAGAGTTTGTGGCCTTGCGTTATAACAAGGTCGAAGACCATCATTACACTTATTATAAGAAGCCGCTATCAACGATAATTACCTACTTCTACAGTTATTTAAGTGTGTTATTACAAAAATTTACTGTTTATTATTTTAAGAAGGGTCATTTGCAAGATTGAAAAAGAAATCAGTATGATTATTTCAGAGCACGGTGGCTCCGCATTAATAATATCTCAGATTCACTTTTTCAGCAGTACGGTGTAACTTTACATTAAGCAATAATAAGTCGAGTGCATTTGCCGTTTACCACCATATCTTTAAACGGGTGTGTCAAATAACTTGTCATAAAACTAAGTTTAGACGTTAATCCATTGTAATTACAGTAGGGTAATTATATAGTATTTGCCACACTAATATGTCGTATTAAGAAAAAGGGAAAACATGAAAATAAAAGTAAAGATAGTTGCGACGTATGATTGCATTAGTAACCGCAATTTGGTGTAGACTGAGACAAAGATAAACCATATTTATGCTACATAAACTTTTATTAAGTCACGCTTAACTGATTTCAATAAAGATGCGTCTGAACATTTTTATTCGCAATGAATTAATTACGCACATCCAATATTTCTAGCGCTTAGAAATTTTCAAATGGTTTTGATGTATTTATCTTTTAAAGATATCAAACTTTTGTTTAACAATCATATACTTAAGTTGCAGTTGATTAGCAACTCAAATCATGTAGGCAAAATATAAACTAAATAATGCCGTGATTGTGTCACAACGTTTGCTTAGATTACTGATTTCTTGACAAAACCCTTAGATGGTAACGCTAACCCATTACTGATTTACGTTTGAAAAAAATCCAAGCCTAATCAATTAGTAGAAACATGAAAACTGAAAACAAAAATAGAATCTTAAAAAAATAGAAAAAAATATAGAATTATAATTTATAATAATAATACATACAATACATAACCAGGCCCGCGCCTAGCACTTTTGGCGCCCTTGTGCAAATTTAAAATAACGCCCCAAATTTGTATTACATTCACATATGTGAGTACAGGTACGGGTTAAGTTAGGTATTATTATCCACTATTGAAAAATAATTTTAAAAAGTATTTTCATAAATTTTTATATTTTACAAGCCATAAGCCATACAAGTATTTTTTCATTGATGTACATAACATAATTATAAACTTATAGAAAACAGAAATATATTCTAACAGTATTACAACTCAAAATTTTTCTATTTTAGTTTCAACTGTAATATATGATACAAAAGCACAAGAAATAAAAAAAATATTTAAAACATTAAAAATACTTGTTTATATATCACAGGACGAAACTGATCGACAAATAAAAACAAAACAATATATTATTTTAATAATGCAACATGTCACCTTTTAAAGGTTAATATCCAGGTATTAGGTATTGTTATTAATATTTTAGCTAAGTGAATTGAGCTTTCCGTGCTTTAATTTTTGCAAATTGTTTAATTAAATCTTCGGTGTCTAATTCTTTTAGCTGGCCCGTTTCTATTGAAATGATAGCAAGATTACTTAGTCGGTTTTACCCCATGGTCGAATTAAATCATGTTTTATTATTTTGAGTTTTGAGAAAGATCGTTCAACGGTAGCAACATAAATTGGCATTGTTAATAAAATACGAAATGTTATGCTCGTAGTGAAAAAAGAATCTCCTAAGTTGTTAATTGTGATATAATTTAAAGTTTCTTCTGGAGACGTAATAACTTTTTTATCAAAATTTTGTAAATATATCAATTCTTTAAGTTCCACGGCAGTTATGTCTCGTTCATTGCGAGTTTTATCGTTTAATGAATTTTCAACTTTTTGACACAATTCAAATTTTTCGTTTTCAGAATAATTTTTAAATTTATCAATATTCCACAAAAACGCAAAATTATTAGAGTAAGAAGAAAGTAATTGGAATCTCTCATCCACTGATGTTATGATTACATCTAGAGCATTAAAAAAACAATCAACTTTGAACTTTAAAGTTTCGTCGTGGATCGGTTCATCGTCACGTTCATCATCATATCGGTATATATACACATAAGAAAATCCTGTTTTGTTTTATTTTTCGCGGCCTTAGACCTCTTTGTTTTTTGAATTTAGGTTCTATGTCTAAGCTGGATGCTGTTTCTTTAGTATCAATCAATAGATCATTAAAACCTTTATCGGAGCGATAAGCTTTCAAGAAGTTATTTAAATTATTTAAGTGATTAAATCACTGAGCAACATCAAAGTTCGGTAATATTATACCACAATATAAGAATGCAAATGAATTTTGCAATTTTTTCGCTAACGATGCAGCCAAATTTTTTGCGTTATTTTCAAAGTTTCTTTCGCTTATTTCAAACAGAGCATCATAAACCTCCACAACTTTATACTTTAAAAGAGTTTTCATCTATTCTACTAGACCATCGAGTATCCGATAAAGGTGTTAAAGTTAAATTTGTTACATTAGATAAATTAAGGTTTCAGAATTGACCATAGTTTAGCATAAGCTAAAAAATACAAACAGTTATTGAACTAAAGAAAAAAAATTGATGCATAAAGTATTCGATTTTGCAACATCATTGACGACTAAATTTAGGGTATGATTGCAACAAGAAACAAAGAAAGCTCGAAGATTAAAATCTAATTTTTTTTGTAGATCATTATGCCTACCACGCATATTTGCCCCATCGTCGTAACCCTGACTCCGCAAATCGTTGATAAATTTTTTTTTCTAACGCCGACAAAAGAAATTTTGTCAAACTTTCACTCGACACTTCATCTATAGGAGAAAATAATAAAAAATGTTCTTTTCTACTAATTCCCGTGCTCTTTAAATTTACAAATCTTATACAAACTATAATTTGTTCTTGATGACTAGAGTCAGGAGTGCAGTCTAATAATATAGAATAATATTTTGCTTTTTTAGTTAGTTCTAAAATTTTGAATTTGATATTTTTACCGATCAGGTTGATTACTTTATTTTGTGTTTTATTCCCGAGATAGTTTTTGTGATCTTTTATTTGAGAGCGTTTTGTATCTTCTGACATAATCGGGTCGAATTTGGAAATCATTTTTATGCATTTTAAAAAGTTTTTCTCAAACAACTTATTACTACTTCCACGAAAAGCTAAATTTTGCTGACCAAAATACTGAATTACGTGGAAAATTATTTCTATAAGGCAAACAGATCGATGTCATTCAGAATTTTGCAGCAGAATTTTTTCTTTGTTCGGAAAAATGCTAAAGAAGATTCCTTTTTGTTTTGATAATGATCAGGGCCACGTTCTACTAATTATTGAATATTATTAGGACGTAATTCTTTTGCAGCATCTTTTGAAAGTTGACTCATATTTTCCGTTCTGGTAATTTTTGAAGGTGTTGATTTCTCATTTTTAGCGGAACTTGAAGATGTTGATGGATTACTTTCTAGAAGATCAGTTTCTTGTCTGTTGCTGATACTTGTGTCAAGTACAGATTCAGAATATTGGGATTCAGCTGTATTATTGTTGTTATTAATATTTGGCAAAGTAGACTCGGATTTTGAAAAAAATGTGTAATTTTAACACGGTTTTCCAGTTCTTCCTCTTTTTTTCTTTTATTCAGCAAATGTTGGTTAGAAGCGACAGTGGCGCACCCAGAAATTTCCGCTAGGGGAGCTTGGTAGCAATAACACCTGAACAAACAGGGTTGCTTAGGTATAAATTGTTATAATGTGTCCAATAGCGCCGCGTGCGATTTTTTTAAAGGGGGCGTGGCCAACAGAACGCTTTTTAACAGCTTCTGAATCTGAAAATATTATGTGCGAATAAATAAGATCCATAGTTACCACTTTTTTTCTTGAACTAGTCTTCGTTCGTTTGTTGAAAATAATATAGGTACCTACGAGCGTTCGCAAATTTAATAATAGGTAAGAGTGTATACGAATAATAGCAGTATAACTATAACATAATCCATATTACCTACATATTGTAATCAAAACTGAAAACAATGTTTATACAACAAAATTAAGAAATATTATATATTGCAATCAAAACAAAATTTATAGAACAACATTAAGTCACCGCGCTCTTTTATGTTGCAAAACTGAGATCACTTCATCAGGGTCAACGAAAATTTCTCGATGAATCTTTAGGTGTGCTAACCCGTTCAATTTATCTCCCGCCATTGTATTTCTAAGGTAAGTTTTAACACGACGAAGTGTTGAAAATGACCTTTCTGTGGTACTTGTTGGATCAGGTAATGTAGCAAATATTTTAATTAATATGAATATATTGCTAAAAATGTCTTTGTTACAAACATTTAATGCGCCAATCGCATTTCTCGGCAGCGGTTCACTTGAATCCTTAAATTTGTGGTACCAGAAACTCTTGCGTGATAGTGAGAGCGTTATTGCAGTCCAAATCTTTTTGATAAAATGTAGCTATATTCAAAAATTGTTCTATTTCTTGTTCACTTGGTAAACTACCACTAGGTAGAAGACACATAAAACCCTTAGGAATATTCTTATGTTTACAGAATCTCTCTGTAATATTAGCAAAGAAAGAGTCCAGCCAGGGAATAAAAATAGATCTTCTATAATACACTTCTGCACTATCTGCTAGTATGTTGCTGCGATTAAATTGTTTTTTGGTTATCCTTGGCATTGTAATTGTCACACTTAAAGACTCCGCTATTGAGTTTGCATTTCTGAATATTTTGGAAAATTCCTCTTCTGAATTTTCCCTTATTTGACATATTGCTGATTCTACATTAGAAGGTAAGTTTACAACAGATACTAAGTCAATATTTACAGTCTGAAGAACTTTGCTAAGTACTAGAGAATATTCCAACAATTTTTCAGAACATAAAAGTGACATAATAAATTCTGAATGTTCAACATGTAACCGGCGTTGAAATTTGGTCGTGAATCTTTTGTAAAAGACCCCGTATTCAGATTTATTGGGCTGAATTTTCTTTTATTTTAGCGATTGATTACTGTGTAAGCATCGAAAACGTTTTACTCGTTATTTTATTACGTTTAATTTAAGTTGATTTGTATTTTATAGTTATTTCACAATTATTATTGGTTTGTTTTTTTTTAAACGCATAAATTTCCGTGGTCTTGATTTTGATTTAGTGTTTTTACTTCTGGTTATTTTAATGGAATAACAATTCTATCTAATTTATGACTTCTTTTTTGGAATGTAATTTGATCAATTTTTCTTAGAATCCTCTTTTGTTTATGTTGAGGTCATTTACGAGCGTGATTTGGATCACTTGATAATTTAACTAAGTAAGAATTTTCGTGAGAACATTTCCTGTCTTTTCGTGTGCGTACGTGACGTAACGCACGTGGTAACAATATTTTTCATTTTTGTTAAGTTACTTTGTTTAGTGTTCCATCTTTTACAAAGATTTTACGGCGCAAGTTTATTGAATTAAGTGGGATTACGAGGAGTTAAAAGGAGTAAAATTTTGATTTTGAGGGAGATCTTTTTTTTGGTCGCAATTAAGAAATACCGGGTTCTGTGACGTAGTCAAGGGTCCGGAGAAGTTAAACAAATGGCACCGTGAAAATTAAGTGGTGTGATAGGAAATATTGGTTTTCCAGGTTCGTAATTTTACAGTTTAATGAACTTCATGGTATCCATAATAAAGCTCACGTTCAAGTTAGATTTATTTACGATGTGTTATGCTGAGAATCCAAGTTCGCTTTTGTGCGGATTTCAATGCTGAATTAAAACATATCTTCCGCCGTCATTCCATTGTTTGGGGGTCCCACCGAACCTTCAGTCGACTACAAGAACACCTAGACCGTCCCGGGGTCGATCTAAACTCGAAAGCTTCTGGAACCACTGTGCCCAGCAGTCCAGAAGCTACAATCATCGTGTCCTTGATTGGCGCCCTAACCGATTTTGAGTTTTTTTTAACCATTTTATTTCGATCTTATGTCAATCTCGTTTCCAAGTTATCACGGAATTTTAAAATATAACCCACTCCGTCTCCACTGAGCAGCGGCACAACATCGTTTGTGTTACCTCATTTCAGGCAGTGACATTGTTTCCAACTTTTGCATGTAACAAACACTATTTAAGAGAAGCGATGCATTTGACGATAAATCTTTATCATCGCACGATTTTATCTCTTCAAGAGCAGTAGCTGCAGCAGATAAAAGCTGAACTATAACAAGCACAGCATTGTGTCTCTGTATCCATTTAGTAGGACACAGTTGTTTGATTTATGCTTCTGCCTCTGCGCCTCATTAGGAGCAAGCAAGGCTATCGACCGATTTTTGTAATATTAATTGCCGTTTTGGAGTATTAAAGAATGCATACATTTTTTTAACTATGCCGAAGCAGTTTCTTATTGGGGGCACTTCACCAGCATTAGATAACGCTAAATTCAGGCTGTGAGAAACACAGTGCACATACAAAGCTTTTGGATATTTTTTATTAATTATAGCTTGAGCTCCTCTGAACTTACTACTCATTGATGCGGCTCCATCATATCCTTGTCTCCTCAAAAAATGTTTATCTATTAAACATTCCTGTAAACCATACAAAATAGCTTTCGCTAAATTTTCACCCTTTGTAGAAGTAACAGGCGTAAACTGCAAGAACTGTTAACAAATTCTATAATCAGTAACACTAGAATTATTGCTATTGTTCTCAAAATTTTTTACGTATCGCACACATAATGTAAGCTGTTCCACTGTAGATATGTCCGTGGTTTCATCAACCAAAACAGAAACACATTTTGCGCTGTTTACTTCTGTGGCTATCTTCTGTTTAATTATCTTAGCTGCAATAATCTGATTTTGAGTATTCCAACTAATATAAGTTGCATTCAGTGAACATGTTTGAAGGTGATTTTTTTAGATCACAATCGCCAGCGTCAATACGTGTTTTTAGCTTCGCTCTAAAATTACCTTCATTCTCTTGAGGTTTTACATCTACGTCGAATGGTCCATAATTTTTGTGGCCCCTCAAGGGGATTCCCTGTCTACCACATAAAATAACAGTTTTTATAATAGGTTTTATTTTCCGTCTGTTATCTTCAGCTTGTTTACTTTTAGCTATGTCAAGCGATTTATCGATAGTTTCTAGTTGTCCAGACATTGTTTTTAAAAAGTTATCACACTTTAGTGTTGCATACTTGTGATATTGACAACTTTTAAAATTATCAAATCGTTCCAAAGCTTTTTTCCATGTATTAAAACCAACGGTAACGAGTTGACCGGTTAACTGAGACGACGTCATGTCATGTGAATACGCCAACCAGTTATATTTAGTTAGGCAGCCGTATAAAAATTTTCTATTTTGATTTTCACTTACTCTGAAAAGAAAATCAAAATTTACCGCTGGAGACCACACGTTTTTCAATACCCTTAGTTTGTCTTCATCACTCAACTGTTTATTATTGCAATTACTGAAATTAGATATATCCATATTCATTGCATTTGCGGAAGAAGAACAGACACTATTAGATTGATCGTCCTGCCGATTCTGTTGTAATTGTTGCTGTTGTTCATAATCGACATTGCTGCTGCTGCTAGTACTTGTTGTTCCTCTTGTAATATCTGTATCACCAGATATTTTCTTGCGGCTAAAGAAATCTCACTCATGTTGTAACGGTTTCACTATAAAATTTAAAAAAAAAGATTGGCAAATTTTAAGTGCTTTTAAAAGTCTCAAGTGTCTCGTATCTTATATCTTCTATCTTATACACACACGAGTGACACACTGACACGTGAGACGCGACACACAGCACACACACAGGAGAACAATAACTAATAAGATAAGATCCGTAAGCAAGCTGCGACGGCAAGACGACGCTCGAGCTCGACACTCGACGGTATTGAACGAAAAACTCTACTCCCTCTTTTTTAATACATTTAAAACAATGACCATTTCACCATTTGTCAAAAGTTTTCGGTTATTAATTCTGTTCTACTGAAGCCCATCACAAGAAACACCAAAAATTTTTACTACGACGGAGAAGCTTATGTATCTAGTAATACAATTTGAGAATTAATAAATAAAAATATAACTGTAAAAGTACAGATATTAGTTATTTAGTTTACAGTTATGTTTATTATTTTGCACGTGGTTTATATCACAAACATGACTTCATCGGCTTTCAAGTTTAAAAATAAAGTTAAACGAAAGCTAGAGCATTGTTTATTTTGTTGAAACGAATAAGTGCACATATAGCAAAAGCACAAGTAAGAGTAACTGTAACTATGGTACCTACTGCCTATATCAACAAACCTTATCTTAATTAATTCTTACTATTAGACATTTGCTATAATAAACATTTCGCAGATGAAATTTGATAGCTGCTTAATTGCTTAATAAGTTCATGGAACAAATTTGATTATGCGGGACATTCTGTAAATAGGACTAAATACGAAAAAAGCTATACCCTTCATATCCGTGGCTATACCTGAACAAAAACAAGATTCAATTGAAGATATTTTCTAGATGTATAATTGACTAATTCTAATTGTATTCGACCATATTTTTTCAGGCAAAATTACGCAACTTTGGAATTGATCAGCGAGTTAAAAATTCCCTTTTTTCTCTTTTTTCCTCCAAGACCTGAGGTTCTAGAAAAAAGGGAAATTTTCCTCCAGATGACAACACTGCTTTAGGCTGTTCTTTTCCACACTTCTCAAGTTGTTAATTATATTATATCTATGGGCTAAGGGGGGGGCTATAGCCCTTTTAGCCCCTCCCCAAGGATGCGACCCTGAGAAGCGATGTCTCAAACTTAAATCAAAAGTATTTTCTCAAGATTACTTATTTCAAGTTATTTCAAAATTTATCAATTATTCTGTTTGAATTTACTTCAATTAACAATGATGTTTATATAACCAAATATATAAGGATTTTTGAGATGCAAGTTTTGGGCTTTTAATGTTTTAATAAATAAATAGATAGATAAATAAAAAATAAATTTTAGATGAACTCACCTTAATTCACAACACAAAACACATCACTATAAAATCTGTAAAACTACAAAAAACTAAACTTTCAAAAGCAGATATCTTTTACCCCGTGCATCTTTTCACTTCGCTAAGTTAATTATCGATCGGGCATCAGGCAACAAATGAAGTCGCGACCGATGCAGCGCTTAAATATATAAAGTTTTGTACATTGCAAGCTCAAACAAAAAAAAACGCTTGTTCGCTCGTTGCAAGCTAAACTTCAAGCTCAAACATGAATAAAATCAGATTTGTTTAAGTTCACACAACTCATGTTATCATGTTACGTGTTATATTTGAAGAAGAGAGTCGTGGTGGTGGTTATAAAAATGCATCGAATGGGATGGAACATCGTGGCAGATGTGAACATGTTTAGAAGAATTTTATGAATATTAGGTTTTATTATATTTTGTATTAGAATATAATTTCAATAAAATTATAGTTACGACAACATATTTGTTAACATCATCAGCAGTGGGATACTTCGAGATAGACACTTGTGTGCGTATTGTGTGTAGAGTATACAGTGATAAGTGCTATCAGTTGGAAGACGAATCTGCAAAAAACCTTTTTTTATTTTAAAAAGTACGAAAATAAATTTTTGAAAACGTGTTCAACATGGTGGCTTTAATCATATCATTTGCCGATTAGAAAGACATTAGTTGGTACCTTTGAACTGAGTGGAATAAATGTGCATGAAGACATTTCGTTGGTGCATTTTTCAAGTCAAGTTGTGATTGGTGCATTATGGAGAAGAAACATCTGGATAGTTTCGAGTTGTTTCAACAAGGTTTAGTGCAAGGACAAACAAAATCTGAAACCGAACAAGAACCGGCGATGGAAATTGCTACAGGAAACAGTGATAAACCCACTGATATACAATTATTATGCGAAATTATGGCGGCAGAAAATAAACGTAAAGATGAGATGGTTACCAAATTACTGGAACAAATTAAAAGACAGCATACATTACCTAATCCAGCCAATAGTGAAAGTAAGTCCTATTACACAATGCCAAACTTAACCGAAAATATCAAAAATTATGATAGAGAGTCGTCTAGTGGAGCGCGAGAGTGGTTAGATAATATAAACTCCATGCAAACACTACATCAGTGGTCCCAAGAATTTGCACTAGAAACGTGTAGAACGCATTTGGTCGGAGGCGCTGGATTTGGATGTCTAGGATGAGGAATAAGTTGACAAATCTTCAAGATTTCCTCAAAGCATTTGAAGGAACGTTTGCTACAGAAGTTAGTCTTCCAGAAAAATGGAAGAAGATGACTAATCGAGTGCAAAACAAAAGAGAAAGTGTTAGCTCACATTATCATCAGATTTAAAATTAGATTTTAAGAACACTAAATAACAAGTGTTGGTTAGATTTTGGGATAAGAACTTGTAGCGCAACTCAGGTAATTTAGATAAGAGAAGAGCGCGCTAACAAACAATATAAGAAATCAATCAAACAATTAGAAAAATTGTCAAAATTGGTCAATTAACTTCTGATGTCAGGGATGCCAAATAGTTTCATTTTAAGACTAAACTATTAAAGTCTTATCTGCAATAAAAGTTACACAACATAAAATTCAGTGATTCACTCTCAAAAGATTTATAATCCTATATTCAAAAACAAAACAAAAACAATAATATAAAATTCAGTAAATTTACTTAAAACTAAAAAAAAAATAGAAACTTTTGTCATTTAAATGATTAAACTTAAAATTAAGAGAATACCGGTATTTCTTTACACATAGTAAGAAAACAATTTTATTTAAGTTACTTGAAATATTTGCAGTATGCAATTGTAATATTGATATTAATTAGAGAAATTTTATCATTTAGTATTTAACAAGTTACGTTAAGATGCAAGTTATTTAACAAGAAGAAAACTCAAGTTTGTTGCTAAGGCAGTTATCAACGAAAAGGAATGTAGAGATAAGGCAACTCACGCATACGGATCAAATTTCCAATGGAATGCAAAGTTGATGTCGTCCAACGTTGAAATTGACGGATAACCTTGGGAAATTTCCCATAAAAACGATGATGAAGGCGTATTTTCTTTACGAAAATCGATTCGGATCGTTGGTATTTATTGTATTATGCACATACCAAACCCATTAGACTTATTAAGATAATGATAATTTCGTTAAAGGTAAAATCGGAATCGGTATAAAAAAAAAAGTCTAAAACAAATGGAAACTGGGAATTAGATAAACTCAACAAAATAGAAATAAAAGACATACCTGTATTATTAACACAGACTTTTTTTTAATAAAGATATTGTAGATATTAGTTAAGATAAAGAAACTACATGGATACTAATAAAGTACTACATGTGTACTTGTCGAAGATTCAGTACCGAATGAATCTCAAGGCTGGCAACGCCCTGAAAAAGTCGGAACTCCACAAAATAAAAATAAAGGAAGGTTTACACGCAAATTTAGTTAAACTAATACAGATAATTTAAAATCAAGTAATAACAGTAACGGAAACGTTACACACCCCGTTCGACCAAAAAAAAAATGATAGGTACTATCAAATGAAGTACTAAATACCATGGTCAATCTACGTTAATACTAACGTAAATTTCAACAAAGGCAACGACAACGATAAGGCAAAGGCAACGACTAAAGGCAAGGCATCGACAAAGGCAAAGGCAAGATGCAACTGGAACTCTATTCTTAGAATTGTATATTTACAGCTTACTCTAACTTATCACTAACCTAAAACTATAAAAATCAAAGTAGGGGAAAAGAAGAGAGAAATCTTGAAACTTGGCTTCGACAGCTAAATAATTCTGAAGGAAATGCAAGAAGGCGTGTCTTCGCGTCACGAGATCGGCAAACAACGTTATCCCACAAACAATTATCCCAACAAAACTACCGACACCTAGACACAATAACATCAAGACGAAGAAGAAAATAGAAATTTTAAAATCACTACTTAGCATCTATAGGATCTTCGCCATTATAAGCTTTCAAATCTTTAATATCCCACTTCCCTAAATTGTTTCCAGATATATCGGATAATTCATAAACAAGACGGGAGTGAACTTAAACAACTTTACATAGAATAAATTTTGGTGCTAGCTTAGCAGCAAAACTTTTAGTAGCGTCTGAAAGAGCATAATTTCTTTTCCAGACAAAATCGTCAACCTTGAAAACGACAGGACGTTTCCTCAAATCATATCGTTGTTTGCTTTGCTCATAAGCCTTTTTCAAACGAGATCGCACATCTTTATACAGTGCAGGTAAAGATAAGACATCTTCCTCCCATTGTTTACGCTCGATATTAGATATAAAATCATTAGCATGATTTTCAGATACGGGACCATAGAAAGATCCATCAACAGGTACGGTACGAGCAAACATTAGAAACGAAGGAGAAAATTGAGTCACTTCATGTCTAGATAAATTAATGGCTTGAGCAATCTTGAAAACATTTTCGTCCCAACAACGATGGTTTTCTTTAATAAAGGAAGAGATAGTGGTTAGAACAGTTCTGTTTGTTCGTTCGGTAGGGTTTACTTGAGATAAGTGGCGAGCACTATACCAGATATTAACTTTATGATTAGAGATAAAGTCGGTAAATTGTTTAGCCTTAAAAACTTGTGCATTGTCACACAAAATAATTTGAGGTACGCCAAAGATAGTGAAGACATTTTCTTCAAGATATTTAACAACAGATACGGTAGTGGCGTTAGATAAGGGTTTTACCATAACAAATTTCGTAAACCAGTCGGTAATTACTAGCAATTGAGTATTTCCTTTCTTAGAACGAGGAAAGGGACCCATAAAGTCAATAGAAATCATCTGAAACGGAAAGTTAATGTTTTTGTATTTGCCCATCAATCCAGCACGAGCAACATTAGGAGCTTTTTGAGAACCATAAACTAAACACTTAGAGACATATTTCTTAACAGAAGATAATAATTTTGGCCAATAATAAAATTCGGTAATACGAGAGACAGTTTTAAAAACTCCAAAATGACCAGAAGTAACTTCGTCATGGAATTCAGAAATAATTTTATTTCTGTTTTCAGTAGGTACGACAATTTTCCAATCAGATAGGTTAGAAACTATATTATGTTTGCGACGCAGATGTTTATATAAAATACCATCTTTTACGGTAAAATCAGGATAATCAGCGGGATTAGATACAACTTTAGATAACATACTTTTATACCAGTCATCAGGAATTAATTCAAATTTTTGAAGAAGATTAACGGAACGAGAGAGATAGTCAGCAGGAACATTTACGGAACCTTTACGGTGTTTAATTGGCCTAGTATTACCAGTATCGATATAGTGAGAAGATAAATGCGTTTCAGGTAAGAAGGTATCAGGAGATAACGACTCAAATTTCTTAACAATATCTTTAAGTTTACTGATATTTTCAGGAACTTGATCAGAGAGACCTTTAACTTTATTTACACTACAAACAGAAACTTCTTTAGGTATAGAGAACGAGGAAGAAAGAAAATCCATAGATATATTAAACAGGTGACAGAAATCCATTCCAAAAATAAAGCTAGTAGAAATAGTTGGCACGACATAAAATTTCACATGCTTGGTGACATTATTAATACTAATAGGAATTTCAACAACTTGAGATACTGTTTGAAGTTTTCCATCGGCAGTAGATATAAGAATAGAGGGATCATTAAAAACTGTAGAGAAAGAAGAGACGACATGTAAAGCATCCTTACCTAGAACAGAGATATTTGCACCTGTGTCTAAAAGAGCTATGTGTTCTTGATTATTCAAGAAAAACTTAATGTAGGGACGATTGTCATTCGACATAGAGACAAAGAGAGGAGATAATTCAGGTAAACACTGTGAGGTAGAGTTACGATAAAACTTAGAAATGGTTTTTAACCAAGCAGACCATTCATTTTTAGAAAAGTAGGTTTTAGACAACTTTACTATTTCTTTCGGATGGTACGGGAGATATTTTTGTTGAGATGACTTGGGCTTTCGGGACACACTGCACCTCTTCGTGCGCCAGACTCGTTTTTTGGAAGAGAAACAGTTGGTTGACCAGCAGGAATTTCAGAAACCACATTACGTTTAGAGGAACAAGAAGTACACTTCGACTTAATTACATTGGGAGTTCCACACCCATAACAGAAAATTTTTTTAGGTAATTTACAGTCAGAATAGATATGTCCATTATTTTGGCAATTCCAACAGGTAACGACAGACAAAGATAATTCCGGAGTTGAATCAGTCATAGTGACATCATCAGGATAGGCAAAGTCAGGAGCTAAGAGAACATTCACTTTCTTTGAAGGCGGCGGATGATATTTTTTAATTTGTTGGCGACTATTTTCCAACTTACGACAAATATCCAAGAGAATAGGAAACGTTGGAGTATCCTGTAAGACCAAATGTGAGATAAAGAAAGGATGAAGATTTCTTTTTACTATACGAAGTTGATCTTCAACTGAGGGAGGTGTAGACAATCTATTAAACATACCTTGCATTATAGCAATAAATATAGCAACACTCTCGTTTTCTCCTTGAGTACGCTGCTTAATTTCAGATAAAAGATCGTCGTCATAGGAAAATGGAAGAAAAGTTTCTTTCAAAAGTTTTTCCAAATCGTGCCAGTTATTTACGGTATGTCGAACAGAACGATACCAGATAAGAGCTTGTTCTTCAAAAAGATCAACGGCAGAGTCGAATAATTCTTGGAAAGAAATATTACGAGCTAAACGTAATTCATGAACTTTTTCTAAAAATTGGATCAAGTTATTTTTACTTGAGGAACCAGAAAACTTCACATTCCATTTACAAACAGGCATACTATATGAATGAGATACGGTAGTTTCTTTAATTGAGGTATTTTGTAATTGTGACTCAATGTCGGAGACACTATCCAAACGTAAAAGAAATTCGCCTTCCAAATCAACAAAAGATTCGTTTAATTTAGAGACGATATTTTTTCTTTCATCATTTTCGGCAATAATTCGAGAAATTCGGTCGATAACATGAGATAAACGATACTGCAAACGTTTAACTTCAGGACTTCCAGAAGAAAAATCAGAAAGACCATAAATTTTCGTAGTTAAATCATTCAAAGAAGTAGATACTTCGGAGACATCTTGCTCAAAAGCATAGGTAGACACTAGAACTTTAGATTCATCACTAGACTCGCGATGCAGAATAGAACGCAACTGTCTACGACGTTGATCCTGAGTAGACAAAGGAGTTTGTCCTCTGATAGAAATTTCATAACTAATTTCTTCAGAAAGTAAGGCATAGATAAGAGACATTTTAGATAAATAAAGATACGATACGAGATAACGAAAATCAATTCAGATATAGAAACGATATTTCTAATCTAGGCGTGTATTCAAAACAAAAGAAAAACAATTCGCACAAATTCGCAAACTAAATTATTTTCCATTCAAATATGTTATTATTCATTCGATTCATTCATTCCCCACACAAGGGATGCCAAAAATTGTAGCGCAACTCAGGTAATTTAGATAAGAGAAGAGTGCGCTAACAAACAATATAAGAAATCAATCAAACAATTAGAAAAATTGTCAAAATTGGTCAATTAACTTCTGATGTCAGGGATGCCAAATAGTTTCATTTTAAGACTAAACTATTAAAGTCTTATCTGCAATAAAAGTTACACAACATAAAATTCAGTGATTCACTCTCAAAAGATTTATAATCCTATATTCAAAAACAAAACAAAAACAATAATATAAAATTCAGTAAATTTACTTAAAACTAAAAAAAAAATAGAAACTTTTGTCATTTAAATGATTAAACTTAAAATTAAGAGAATACCGGTATGAAATATTTGCAGTATGCAATTGTAATATTGATATTAATTAGAGAAATTTTATCATTTAGTATTTAACAAGTTACGTTAAGATGCAAGTTATTTAACAAGAAGAAAACTCAAGTTTGTTGCTAAGGCAGTTATCAACGAAAAGGAATGTAGAGATAAGGCAACTCACGCATACGGATCAAATTTCCAATGGAATGCAAAGTTGATGTCGTCCAACGTTGAAATTGACGGATAACCTTGGGAAATTTCCCATAAAAACGATGATGAAGGCGTATTTTCTTTACGAAAATCGATTCGGATCGTTGGTATTTATTGTATTATGCACATACCAAACCCATTAGACTTATTAAGATAATGATAATTTCGTTAAAGGTAAAATCGGAATCGGTATAAAAAAAAAAGTCTAAAACAAATGGAAACTGGGAATTAGATAAACTCAACAAAATAGAAATGAAAGACATACCTGTATTATTAACACAGACTTTTTTTAATAAAGATATTGTAGATATTAGTTAAGATAAAGAAACTACATGGATACTAATAAAGTACTACATGTGTACTTGTCGAAGATTCAGTACCGAATGAATCTCAAGGCTGGCAACGCCCTGAAAAAGTCGGAACTCCACAAAATAAAAATAAAGGAAGGTTTACACGCAAATTTAGTTAAACTAATACAGATAATTTAAAATCAAGTAATAACAGTAACGGAAACGTTACAAACTTATGCAGCGTTCTTATAGGAAAAGCACAAAATAATGAAACGGAACTGTTGCAGGACTTACGGGAAACTGAAAGAATAATGAGTGCCCGAGTAGACAGAATACGGAATTACACAGAAGTTAAAGCACAATCAAATGGTTATAATAAAGATAACGGAATATTTGAGTGTAGATGACAAAAAGTTAAACCCGATTGTAAGACCTAAACGAGAAGGTCAGTGGAGGTGTTACAATTGCGGAGATTTATCTCACGGGGTTAGAGATTGCACAAGACCAAAGAATTTAGCATGTTTCAAATGTGGTAAATTAAATCATTACAGTAGAAATTTACCGGAGAAAATAATAACTGACCATGGAACTTTTTTTTACAAGTAACGCATTTGAAAATTATTGTGCGGAAAATGGAATAATTCATATCTTAAACAGTTCAAGACATCCGATGGCTAATGGTATAATCGAACGTGCTAATCGAACCATTACCTCAATGATTTTGACTAAAATGGTGAGCGAGCGTAAGTGGGACGGTTGTCTAAATAAAGTGCAAAGAGACGCTAATAACGTAATCAACAAAACTACCGGTAAAACCCCTTTCGAAATTGTGTACGGTTTTCGATCCAATTTTTATGATGGTTTATTACGCCATTTAGGTGATAAATTTGAATATCACGAACCCGATAAAATCCAAGGTGACGTAGTCAATAAAGTTATGGAAGAGCAAATTAAATATAAACACAGATTCAATAGCAAGCGATAAAATCACGAAGGGTGTAATGTGGGGGATATCGTGTATGTGAAATCACCGCCGATTTATACTGGAGAACCGATAAAAACACAAAGAAAGTATCGAGGACCATATCTGGTGACAGAGATATTATCAAACGACACCTATCGAGTCAATTCAATCGTAAAGTTCGGGATAAAAGGTTATACAACCACGGTACATGTTGCAAATTTAAAAGTTTAAAAATCACGATACCGACAGTACATCCACGAGTGAGACAGAAGAAGCAGATGACGAACAACTTAGCAGTAACTAATCCAGTGTTAAAGAAAATAACGTGACATTAATCGACGGTAATGACGAAGACCCAATAGAAAAATCAAAAGGAATTGGAGTTAGAAAACGCAGGCCACCGTCGAAAGTTCAAGATTACGTGTTATCTCATTGCGAATATTGCGATTCACACTGCACCACCACTTTTCCAGAATGCTCGTACATTTCACTTATAAAATAGCACTACAAAAAACGTCACATCAGGGCGCGTCAATTTAAATTCAAATGTTCATTTAACAATAGATAAGATTTACTGCAAGGAGGGATTTGGATAGACCACAGATCCTTTCTTTTTGTTTATTTTCTATATAAATCAGCAAATTCTAAATTTTGATATGCTGATCCGATTTTGCAACAAAGGTTCATTGGCTTTTTGTTGTGCAACAACATATTGAAACGTTCGGGAAATTATTCTCAAGTTCGAGATCCTTCACAAAGTTGTTATCCATTTTCCAGAACGTTCACCGAAAGATATAGAACATTCGCGGAGGATTGCCCAAATGTATAAATGCGGTACAAACCAATCATTGGTCAATTATTTCAGTAATTCGGAATCGGCAGTGTTAAGAAGATTATTCAAACTTAAATAAATAAGTGATTAACGCGTGTCAAGATAAATATACGGAGTATAACCTTGTAGGTGTGTGTGAAGTTATCCGCGGACTTTATCTTTCGAGTAAGTGATAGTGCGATATAAATTAGTGTAAGTGTTTTTATTCAATATCCTTAGATTTAATTAGTTTGGTTAGTTATAAACGTGTACATATTTTTAGTATAAATAAATTAGTCTTAATAATCGTTACAATAACTCGTTTTCAAAAAATTGTCCAACTGGTTCGGATTCAGATTAATTTGAAACAAGTTACACTCTCTCTTTGTACTATATGTACTTAATATTAATTATAAAACACTTTATTGTTAAATAAGTTATTTATTCAAACTCAAACTATTACTATAATTTTCTAACAATAATTTACACGTAGTAAGCACACTGGTAATTTCAGAGCTATCGTATTTCTACGTCTAATAAATACATTTTCAGACGCTGTGTGTTGCATATACTTAAAGTTTATGTAACTAAAGAAATAAATAAAATGTTTCGATGAGAAACAAAATCGTTTAAATAACACGTTTGCGGTGGCAAACCATCAACATCGATTACTGACGTGAATGTCTTTATTGCTCAGCAACTTTTTGAAGATTCGCATGCTTCACTACAAGAAATCAATACACGTATCACTATCTTATACAGATCGCTTTTTGAAGCGTTAGATTATAAAACTATTGCGGTCAGAACTGACGATGTAATGTACCGACAATTATCTTGCTAAAACTATTTGATACAGATCTTGTCTTGGCGGTATCTTAAATAAATGAGTAACCGCTGTTAAAAAATTAATCATAAATGTAACGCAATGGTAAAAAAAGAGTTGCTTAATGCAGTTTTTATTTAGCTTCAATAGATAAATGATAAAACATCAACCTTGAATAAAATATATAAGTTTGACTTGATCAAAGTGGTTTGTGAAATGGTTATCAATTAAATACAACTTCAAATCATCGCTAGTGATTTGACGTCTAGTTGTAAGGTGTTTGACAATCAATGGCAGGCATTAAGTTTAAAAAATATAAGTAACAGTAACTTATTTTGCAAAAAGTTTAGTAACTTCATTAACTTCATGTGTTTTTTACGGATTTTGTCTAATTTTTGTTTTTACAATTTTTTTAGTACAATTGCTTTACTAATTATTAATTCAATTTTTTAATAATTAAATTGAGTGGTAAATGATCTAACATGCCTTTAAGCAACCTTTGACGTGTAGTATATGAAAAAGAACGTGTGCCGAAGTTTACAAAAGAAGCAAAACTATAGTTCAACTTTTGCTTTTTACAAACAGTTCAATTAACAATTTACAAATCGGTTCAAGTTCTCATTTTCTTTTGAAATGAAAACAAGTATTTTTCCACACTTAATTGTATTTTGATTGGTTGGTTTGACATTTAATATTAGTATTCTATATAGTAAGGTTTGCTATTTTGAACTGGTTTTTAGTCTTCTTTTAACAGCTTACAAATATTTAAAAAACTGTAAAACCAAATTAAAATTTATGTTTGATCTGTTTTTGATATATATTTTTTTAACTGCGAATGTGTGTTGTTTAAATCATTGGCTTAACTTAAAGTACCTATAACCTTATATCATTGTAAAGTAGACCTAAAAAGAATTCAAAAAATGTATTCATATACGTGTTTCATTTAAAAAAATTATATAATGGAATACCATGTATAGTAAAAAATAATTTTAAACTGTAAAACTAGAAGAACTCGACAATTTTTGTAATTTTTTTTAATATATTTTATTAAATTAATTAGTCACATAACAATTTTTACAGAGTTATTAGTTAGAATAACCGTTCCTTTATTGTTATTACTTGAAGCTTGTATTGAACTGAGCTTTCAACTGACCCTTCTGTCACATTTGATCGTTTTCATCTAATCGGTATCGTAGCAAACGTTTTTATAAAGCAATGTCTCGTATAGTGAAAAAGATTCGGTAGCTTCAAAACTCGACCATTTTTTAGGTATGCCTTCCAATACCATTAATACCACAAGATTTTCTTGTAAATTTTCTATTGAAATTTATTCAAAAATTTTAACATTTGGGTTAAATTTAAATAAAGTTTTACTTTTATCGTTATATAGCTTCCCTTAGAAATTTTTTGATTTCTAATTTTGAAAAAAGAAAACCTGGATTTTAAGACGCCTTACTGGTTTTTTTTTATCGGCATTTGTCGAATGCTTTACAATGAAGGATCTCTTAGTGACTTTGATTTTACGCTTAAAATATACAGGTAAAACTTTTGTTTAGTTTCACTCGTCTTTCTTTGCGCCAATTATCAAATTTCGGATAAACAATTTTGTACTTTTTTTTTACTTAACTGGCAATAAAAATATAACACGCCAAATAAATACAAACTTAAGGCGAGTTAATCAAACTTCACAAAAATACAACACAATTAACGAAGGATGTACAGTATTGAGGTTACCACTGTATCATCCAATAGAATTATAGTAGAATTTAGGTTTCCACGGGTTGCATTCGTATTACAATTATCCAGAATAGAAAATTGCAATAGAGTTAATTTGGGTTCAAGTAAAAAACAATGTATCTGCTGAAACCGAGGCAATTTTTCTCTGTACAGACTGTACTAATGAATTATGCGATGAAACTTTTTGAGTAGAACTACATGTATAAAATCTGTCAACTTTGATGAATAATTTAAAATCTTAAGTTAATTGATATTACTATAGAGTCCAAGGATGTTTATCCCTACTACTGGATCGCTAACTCAAATATCAGCTGCATATAAAAAAGTGAAGCCAAATTCGGCGAATTGTAAGGTAAAGATATTGTTATTATTGGTCAGTTTATTAGCTAAATCGCAAGTAAATAATCTAATACAGACCTTGTTTAAATCTGTCGATGACTGAAAGAATCAATTTGCAAAACACAGATTCTAACAATAATATATTTATTTCCAACAAGAGAGAATAAGAGTAAAAAAAAGACAGAGGTAGACCAGTAATAATTAAATGACGGTTACAGATTCGACGACTAATATCACTGCTATAATATTAATGCAGGCCTTTCTGATTAGGCAATTCTCTATACAACTAATTATATTCAACTAACAAGCGTTATAAGTGATTGATTTTAATAAAAGTTAAATAACATCTGATCAATTACTTCATTTACTATGTAGTCGCGAAACGAGCCGACAATTACAGTAATGAATTGCAAAAAATAATAAAAGTATTAGCACAAAAACTTACCCAACCGACAATTTTTCATCATAAGTAGTAACGTTCACTACTTCCTTTTACTGCATTCAAATGATCGAAAAACCTTGACGGATGTCACGTCAATGTACTGAAACAAAGTTTGCGACTAAAGGTAAAATTAAGTCAGTATGATCTACGTTGTGATTACATATAATACATGTTTCACTTAAGACTGAGAGTTAACCGATATAATTGAATACAATTAAGTAAAATCAAAATTATGGGATACTATTGTAATATGCACAAAGCTGACATAATTAATTAGAGAATTAAATACAATCACAAAAAAAATATATGCTATACTAAGTAAAGTGCCGATTCAAATATTCTTAAGTTACAAATTTCACTGAGCATTTCGTTAACACATGCTGATTTTTTAGTATGTTAGTCAAAATATAAATGCGTAGACGTTAACGGAAACGGATGAAAGAGTAAAGTTAATATTGCCGACGGAGTTTAAACTGAGCAAAATTTGAGCGAGAAATCATATAAAGGCTTTTTAATATAGCAAGTTTTAATGTAATTGTGTTAGCGACATCATAATGATGACTACCGTATTTGGGCATCTCATTCACTACTATTAAAAAAAGCATTAAAATATGGAATAAATTCATCATTTCTTAAATGATAAAGTTTGAAAAATTTTTCTCGGATACGTCGATTTTGTTTGTTTAAATGTCACTTTTTTCTTCCATTGACATTATTTGTTCGTGTTTTGTTTCCTAGTTATGAAGTCATTGGAATTTTTTTCAGTTTGAGTGTAATTTTAACGGAAATCCGGAAATACGTCTGCAACTATAGCTGCTTCTTGATTGGGTATAGCGTAAGCCTTCGTTCATTTTGTGAAATAATCCATCGCCACTAGGATGTGTTTGTTTATCAAATCAGATTTTGAGAACAGTTCTGCGATGTCAATAGCCACACTTTCTAAAGGATTTACCACATTATACTGCTTTATCGGTGTTTTTCGCTTTTTCGCTGAACCATTTCCTGATGCGCAGACCGTGCACTTACGGCACCATTTCATGACGTCCTCTTTGTAGTTTACCCAATAGAATCTTTCTCAAACTCCCAATGTCTTCTTTACGCCAAAGTGTCCTCCTGATGTACCATCGTGCAGATGCTTCAACACTTGTGACACTCGGCTTTTTGGCACTACCAACTGCAGTCTTCTACTTTCAAAGAGTCCTACTGCGCTTAGTACGCAAAACACTCACTTCTTTCCCGTTCAGGAGTATTTTTATTTCGAGATCATTTTTTATTCGCGTCACAACTGCTCAGAGTCCTACTCGTCATCAACCGCAGCAGTTCTCCGAAGGCATTTGATTTTTTCTTTGAGTCGCGAACAATGGCTGCAGTTTACCAGGCGTGGTCTTCTAGACAAGGCATCAGCGTTCCGATTATTGCTTCCGGCACGGTGTTCTGTGTCATTGTCATACTTTTATAGTATCTCGATTCATCTTGCTACTTGTCCTACCTGCCAATAACCACTCTTTATATCTAACGTAGAAAACCACTGAAATCCTGACATGATGTCTAAAGTATCGTCAATTCTTAGTAAAGATTAGTTGTCCTTTTTGGTCACGTCGTTAAGCTGTCTATAGTCTACGTAAAACCTCGTTGATCTATCTTTCTTCTTTACGAGTACCACTGGGGACGACCATGGGCTATTTGAAAGTTCAATCACACTTTCTCTCTCCCTATCTATAATTATTTGTTTGGCTTTTCTATTGTCCGAGCGTCTTCGGTGTTAATTTTATGCTTTACCACATTAGTTAGTTCTTCCTTGGGAAAGACTCTCCAGCACGAACACATATTGATACTGCTGGATCAACACTTTAACTTTAGCCGTGACTGAGGTTTTGGCATTTAAAGGTAAGAATGTTCAGTAGATGTTGTGGGCACTTCTTCGGCGACATATCTTTATTAGCGTGCATTGGCTTACCACGGTCTTCTTTTTCAGCGTTACTGGATTTGAGTTGCATTCAAGAACCTTACTAGCATTGTGTTTTTAACTTGTATTAATATTCTGACAATCAGTAGTCCTTTTTCCATCAAGTCGCCCTCCATTGCCGACTTGCATTTAGGCGTGCCATCACCACAGTTTCAGTGCTTACAGGCAGAGTCAATTTTTCACCTAATAAGACTCGCACGGCTGTCTTCTCTGGCGAATAAAAAGGCATTTATTCGCTGTCGATCTGCCGGACATCGTTTTTCATATCCAAATGGAACCCATACTTCTTTATAACATCCATTCCCAAAAACTTATTTTGTGATGTCGGCTATCAGTACTTGAAGATTGAGTACTCCATTTCCCAAACCAATGGTTACTTTGACCTTTCCGTGAGTAAGTATTTCTTCACCTATTGTCTCTGTTGGTTAACTCGTTCTAATCTTTTAAGCGCTATTCGTGTCTTCTTCTTAGGTTTAGTACAATGTCGTCGTACGTGGCTATTTCACCGCAGTTCAAAGTCGTCATTCCTCTTTCCCGGAGTATACGTCGCAATATCTCCTCGATGCCTTCTAGTGTCTACGCGAGTACTTTTGCAGCACAGCGGAGTTTATGACTGTCTCGTTGCGATGTTTGTTTTGCAGCTTCAAACACCAAGGCATGCACTAAAACGTCATCCAACGTCTTGGCTCGAGCTAACCGAAGAGTCTGCTGCGTTTCGCTGTCTCAGAAGTCGTCTACAAAGGTTTGAATAGCCAATTGCTCTAGGAAGATATTTGGTGCTGTAGGATACGCAAACCGTGTTAATCTAGCAATGTCAGCTTCAAACTCTTGAAGACTCTCCGCAGTTTTCTGAACACGACTCTTTGTTTAGGCTAGGTACATATGCTGAAGATGAACCATATCCCATTTCTAAACGTGAAATTAAGAGTTCGTAATTTTCTTGCAGGTGGTCAAAAACAGTCTGCAAAATTCTAAGCGCTTCATCATGTAAAACCACTATTAAAGAAGTCAGTTTCTGCTTGTTGCTCCAACCAGCTGTAGCAATTAATTTTGTTCATTCTTTCTTCAAGCAGTTTTATTTGTTCTCCTACTGCTTCTATTTTGTTATTTATAGATTCGTATATTTGTTTTTTTAAATTTTACATATTTGCTTGAGTTTTCTCTTGAACAATTTTAATTTGGTTTTCTATACTAACCTGTATTTGTTCCTCAATAGTATTTATTTCATTTTCAATGCTCGTTCGTATTTCTTTTTTTAAACTTTTAGAATTTTCCAACAATTTTTCTTTTATTTTCTGTAAATTTTCAGACAGCTTTTCTTTCATTGTTCTCGTATTTTCTTTCATTTTTTGAGAATTTTTGTAAAACTTTTTTCTATTTATCGATTGTTGATCATTTTATTGATTCGAGAAATTCATATAACAAATACAGGCGACACGTACTTATCACACAACAATTAAGCTTGGTTTGGTATTGTATTAAAAATAGAGACAAAAAAAGAAACGGTACTTATCCCGTTAAGTGGTCGTTAATGGAAAAGGATACCAAGGATCATAAACCTTGCACTAAAATTAATTTTGTACTATTTAGAAAAATGAAATTCACCATCCTTATACATAAATTTCAAATAAATGCATAAATGCGCTACCTATTGCACAAAAATATAATTTACATGTACAAAACAGCCTGAACAGGAGCAATATTAAATTACTTGTATTTACACCTTAAAACCGCGAACTTCACACTGACACCAATGTAACGAATTTTAATATTAATTGATTTATAACGAAAAGTTTACACGTTAGAAAAAAAAACACTTACAATTATTGTATTACTATCACTATTTCCGCACTTTTTAATTTTATGTAAAACTGATACTTGTTTAAGTTAACAACACGTATACGCGACGTATTTATGTTTCACTAGCACCGGCACTTTATTTATCTTTGCACCACGTTTATCACTTATTTATTTAAACTGGTAGTCTTCTTAACTTCCGATTTCATAAAATTAATTTTGGTTCTCTTGGAAATACGTTTAATATATTGCTGTTATCTGTGTCCTGTGTGCAGAATTTTTCACATCTTTCGGTTATTGTCTCGAAGTTGAGAATAACCTCACGAACGTTTTAATATTATTGTTATTAAACTATTGAAAAACTATGAATTTTTTGAATAATGATAATTTACCGTAATTTTCGATTACTTTAAAAATAATTGTTATAACAGCAATAAAATAATAATTATTATTATACTTTACTGTTATACTTAATAATTCAAACAATATGTAAATTGCGTCATTTCAAAAATTTTAGAATAGAGAAAAGGAGTTTTTATAGTCCGAATTTCATTAAATTTAAGCAAATGCTTTACAAGAAAAAAAGCTGTCGTGTTAATAGTGCTTATAAATTGTGCCTCTTTTTTGAAATATCAGCGCATAAACCAACGCCTATATCTTTAAAATTTTAATATGATATACAAAATTAAATTCTTTATTTATCTATTCTTAGTGCATACAATTCCATCAATTACTTTTTGAAATTTAAGACTTCAAACTCAGAGGTCAAAACTTTTTACTGCGATAATAGCGTTATGCTTAATGATTTTAATGCTCACAAGGTTGTATTTTTGACTGTTTTAATAGCAGTTTATTTAAGTTCCTCTGTAAATTGGACGTTTTTTTCCCAAGAAGACATTGTTAAACCCGACTGAAACGATATGGTTTAAAAAGCCCTTGAGGGAAACAAACGTCAAATTTAGACAGGAACGAAGTTTCAAAAAGTCTCAAAAATAATTTGACGTTTATGTTGACAAGTGCGCAAAAACTGTCAAAGACAATTTACAATAGCGAAAAATTAAAATTTATGTAAGTTAAGAACAATAAAATTATCAGTTATGTACATAAGGGCAAAGTCGTGTGGTGCACGATGGCGCTTAGGCGCCGAAAGCGCCGAAAACCTCAACCTCAAAACTGAAAAGTAAAAAAAAAAGATAAAGCAACAAACAACATTGTCAAAAAAAAAATTATAATGATAAAAAAACCAGTAAGGAATTGCTAGCTATTACATTGTTTTTTATTTGTTTATTTTTTTATTTTTATTCTTTGAGACGAGAAACTTCTCGAAAATAATATATTTTCCAAATTAGAGTATGCAATAATATATAATATCAAATACGTAATACGTAACATGATAACATGAATTGTGTGAACTCAAACAAATCTCATTTTATCTATGTTTGAGCTTGAAATTTGGGTTGCAACGAGTCAACGAGCAAACAAGCGCTTTTTTCCTGTGTGAGTTAATTAATTAATTTAAACTATAAAATGGTTGTTACCCCATAAAAGTAGTTTATAAAATTGTAAACAATTTGTAAAAAATTCTGGTATTAATCTCATCTTCATATATTTTTTATCGCCAGAAATACGAAAAGCGTGGCGAAGATTAAACTAATGCTGTACCACCCTCGTTTTTGCGCTACATAAAAAGTGTCTTAATTTTTTTTGTAATGTAACAAGTTTGTAAATAATTTGTAACAAAAATTGGTAGTTTTTTGTAAGTACATACATAAATCATTGTTATGATAGAACTTTGCCAGCATATAGTACCAAGTATATGTCGGTACAGCAAAAAATCTTTCTTCAGATGCGCCTTTACTTAAAAATAAAAGATTAATAAAACATATCATTAATTTTTAAAGTGTTGATGTATAATGCTGTATTATTTGAAAACATTTGTCATTAACTACTTATTAAGGGTTATTTATATGGCGAAGGATTGGGTTATCTGACCTCAGCGTATATGAAAATACATAAACGTACGCACGCACGCTACACAAAGGTAATGAAATCGTAAGATATTTATCATACACTGAAGACACGTCTATAGAAAATATTTTGCGAACTACACAATTATATTCAAATTTGCATGAAGTCGTAACCCGAAGGAGTATAAGTGTATGGTTTGAACCAAAAATAATGGTAGGTTTAAGGTAATTCATTAATTCGCGAATTAAACAGCGGGTACCTACAGCTTACTTAAAATCAATTATTTCTATCTAAAAATTTTATCTACACACATTTTGAATTATGTTATTTTCGAGATTTATTGATAGATTAAAAGGATATTTATGGTTCCGGCAATGTAGGTAGTAACTAATCTCATATATCTCTCTTTTACCATATAATCATGTATTATTACGATAACGCATCTTACACTTATTGTCACTTTGTTACTTACATTTAAATTGTATCCTTCAGCTAAATTTTCTTTTCTTTTATAACGGTTTTCTCGTCACTGCATACTATTTGTCATAGCTAAATTGAAAAGGAAATGTTGTTGACATTAACAACGGACTTTTGCAACAGAAATTGCATTCTAACGGTACCGATTATTTGGTACTATAAATTCGCACTGCATAACCGTAACAAACATTCTGATTTTCTGTTTATTAGTCAGCGTCACGTACATATATAAAACATTTTAATTAGATAGTGTGTGTTAAAATATCTTGATGTATTTTGCCTTTGAGGCTCTTCGATCATTACCTTTTTATTAGCGCGCTATGATCAACTGCAAAAAGATTAAAAATTGAAAACGACTATCATTAAGAATACGTTTAGATATAAAACAACAACGTTTTAATTACCCACATTTTTGAAAAACTCGCTTTTTTAAACAAAAAAAACAGCACTCTGCGTTAAGTATGACAAGAATTAATGCCTCTAAATGAAATAAGTATAAACTAGCAATTTTCTTATGGTTTGTTTGAGAAGCATTAATAAACCGCCTTTTATAATGTACTATTACGTAAATAGGCAATAATTTATTAGTTACATTCGTATTTTTTACTAACAAACAGTTATTAAATAAGTAAAGTTTTAAAGATGCGACTCAATCATTTTGATATTATTTTTTTTACTTTGATTATAAAAATGACATTACTGATAATGCAATAATAAAAGTTAAAATTCTATTATCAACAAATGCGGCATGAAATGTTATATTACAGTTTCCTAAAATTATATCATGATTTAAGTATTTAATATTTACACACTTTGATGCTGTTTTGCTTTTGTTGTTCTTTGCGTCATACATTATCTATTTTTAAATTTCCTGACATATCATCTTGTACCTTGTAATTTTTTTCTAATTAATAAATAATTAATTTTTGCTTTGATTTGTTACTGTTTAGTTTTTTTTTGCTTATTACTCAATGTTTTAAAATTTTGTTTTTGATTAAACAAAACATTTCTAGTGCTAATCGTTAACATTGGCCAGATTATTAATCGCCGATTACCAAACGAGTTGGTTTTTAAGTTTTTTCGTTGAAACAGTTCACTGGCTCTCGCGCCACTTTTTCTTTCGTATAGTAATTTCTTATAAGGAAACGAATCTACGGGCTAGAAAAAAGAGATATTTTAGAGCCGAAATCCACAAAGAGCAAATAAAACCAGTTAGTTATCACAAACAGAAACGTTTATTGTCATAATGAACTTGCACAATTGATCTTAAAACCAGCAGAAGAGAGAGAAAAGAGAAAAGACCAAAGGGAGATTTCGATTACATTGTAGCTATCGGTGCACACCAATTATACACTGTACATAAACATCAACATTAGCTGTTAATCAATATCGCTATACAGTAAACCAAATTATAATAGAAAGATGATAAACCTGGAAGCATTCTTTCTTAGCTTAATAATTCGCTTCAAATTAGTGACAACGGTAGTACTAAAGCTAAACGCGATATTTTATTATTAAAAATCAAAATCTACCCGTAGTACTTGACGTCAAGCCTAAGAGTAAGATAACGTAACGGAATTTAAATTACCCTGTGAGTATTCACAAACGTCGCGCCGCTTCCAAATTTTTTTCGATATATGTACAAAAGAATTGACATAACGATACTTATTTGATATAAAAATAACGACTTGATTAGCGATCCTTATCGATTATTCTATTTAAAATTAACGACATGTATAATGGAGTGTTTCTTACATTGTAATGACCACTTTACAAATTGAACAATGAAACGCACACCAGAGCGAATATTCACCGTAGAACAGTTTGAAGGCGAGACTCCGATATGAGATATCCTATAGCATGCCGTCGTTTGGAGGTATATCCACGCGTTTCCTAGGTCTATTCACCATTAAATTAACAGATGTACATAAATACCTTATAATCAGAATATGACGTCTTGAAGCATCCCTTTGTACTAGCATCTCCTTTTCCTTCAGAATTATGCCGGTTTTGGTTTCAGGTAATGGTATTGCAAATTATCCTTATCTACCACAATGGTGAAAGCCTTGTATTGATGGAAGTATAAACAGAAGGTATTAACAGAAAGTATCCACAGAAGCTAAAAGAAACAAGATATCGCAACCACGTGTAACATACGCAAGTACTAACCTGCAATATGATCTTCAAACAGGTTATAATTTCGTCGTCCCTCCAACCCTCAATTACACAGGATTGCGAAAGGATTAACTAAAAGAAAAGTATAAATAAGCCAGATGTCGATGGATGACAAAAATTGTTTATCTCTTACCAATCCTTTTGCGCCTTAACTCCGGTTACAATTCTAAAACTTGTGTGCGTGACGACATCTGCAGAAATTGCAAGAAGTGAAAACCACCGTCGAAACAAATCCGAACGCAGTTCTAAGGATGACGTGGAGAGAAACTTGTAGTGGAGTTCGTCACCAACCAAAGAACACATTGATAACTTAAACCCAATCCCAGGAACCCAAAAAGTAATGAAACCCTAACCCGATAATCAAAGAAAAGGAGGATTACAAAGTTTTCTAAAACCAAACATACGTAACTTGGACTAGGGATTCATAAAACGAAGTATTACTGCCCGAGAAACCAAACTCAACAGAACTTAGAAGGCTAATATCACAAACTGAACGTACTCATTCAAGCCACCAAAGTGTGATTCCGGGTACGAACGATCAACGAGACGTTCTACCAAGTGAGCACAGAAGATCAAAGAGAAACTAAAAGAAAAGAGAAGATGAGAGATAGAAGTAAAATTTAGACAAGTTTCAAGAACTCAAAAGCTTTAAAATTATAATAAAACCCCAACCCACATATGAACAAGCTCCAAAAGAAAAATTCCAAGTAAAATAACCCCTAAAAGAGAAAAACTCCAACCCATATTATTTGTTTACCTACAGTAAACTTACCAAAAAAAAAAGGAATTAATAGCCTGATATTGACTTATCACTCCCAGAAACTGACTAAGCATGTCAGTGAATATATTCAACTATTTGGAGTGAAATCTTAAACTAGGTTGTTCTCACTAAGAGTAGAACCAAAACCAAAAAATCCCCTCAACGAAAGCCTGAAATTAACTTGGTCAGCATTTGCGATAATATACTTTCCAACGTCGATGATATAATAGTAATCGCATATTAACAAATGAGTTGGTTTTAAAATTTTTTCGTCGATTCTATATTATTAATTTTTGCAATTTCTTATAGTTTTACAATTTCACCTACTTAACAATTCTTTTCATTTTTTTATAAACGGTAGTGTGATTTTTAATTAATGAAAAGCGATCGCTAATGGAAAACTTAATGTCACGCACGTTTAGTGTTACGGTTTCGTTTATATTTATTTTTACTTTACGAATGTCTTCATCCGCACCCATTGATCATTACTTCTGTGCGTTCCACAAAATATAGAGCAGAGGTCCTATTCGATTATTCCATGCACGTATTATACAAGCGCAGTTTAGCTTGCTTTAAGCACTTTAATTTGTTTAAAGTAACATTACCGACCTCCACCTGGACACTTGGTTAAGAACACCGTCAGCGGTTCGTGGTACTGGCTGGATGTCCCGCGTGCGCTCCAGTTGGCGTCGCGAGCGGCAAACCGGCGAACCAGGGCACAATTTTGACTACGAGCTTTTTAACCGCAGCAACTTTAATATACGCTATTGAAGCTGGAATTACCGCGGCTGCTGGCACCAGACTTGCCCTCCAATTGATCCTAGTTAAAGGATTTAAAGTGTGCTCATTCCGATCACGGGGCCTCGGATGAGTCCCGTATCGTTATTTTTCGTCACTACCTCCTCGTGCCGGGAGTGGCTAATATGCGCGCTTGCTGCCTTTCTTGGATGTGGTAGCCGTTTCTCAGGCTACCACTCCAGAATCGAACCCTGATTCCTCGTTACCCGTTACAGCCATGGTAGGCGCATAACCTACCATCGAAAGTTGATGAGGCAGACATTTGAAAGATACGTCGCCGGTGCGTGACCATGCGATCGGCATAATGTTGTTTGGATTTGTCGTGGGATTTATGTAACGACGACGATGCAAAACGCCGGTCGTCGCCCTCTATTGGTTTTGATCTAATAAAAGTGTTCCTTCCGTTTCCGGTCGGAGTTTTGTTTGCATGTATTTATCCAAGTAAATGTGGGCACGATCTAATGATCATTTTGGTGTGTACTGAGACATGCATGGGTTAATCTTTGAGACAAGCATATGACTACTGGCAGGATCAACCATGCGATGTACAACAAGCATCTTCATCAAGTATTTTTCAATCTTTTCTTTCCAAAAATATACAAAAAATATTTAATAAAGGTCACATTTACTATTACTTAATTGAAAGCACTGAAACAGTAGAAGACACAAGTTTGTCCACTGAAAAACCATACAATCGTCAGGAACAATATCTGGCTAGTGGTTTTATGCGTGAAATGAAAGATACTTACATTGATAACAAATGTGTTGTTAAGTGTTATGTAAAATTCTTTTAAAAACGTTATCTGCAATATCTCAGTTGAGTTATCTAGGAAAACTTGTTTTATTATACCTGGTAGCTGTAAGTGTGCAGAGTCTACACTTAGTCGTTGCAGCCATGTAAGTGCATGTCTACTTTATATACAAAAGCATGTAAAAAAGTATGAATATGAAACACTAGGCTGTACTAGTCAATCGTGTGAGTGGGATAAAAGATGTAAAAAGCTCCTAAAAATTTGCTAAAGCTCAATATCTTTCTAAACTTAGTAGTATTAAACGTCCTACATTTGATACCAAGGCAACAGATTATAAAACTAGCAAAGCCATTTCTAGAGAGGTCAGTAGTTTTCTGTCATCACTCAACGTTTCTAATTAAGCTGGGAAGTATACCTACTGACAAGAGATACTTCAATACGTTTATGATGATTTTACTCTAGATGAAGAGTATGAAAAAATTATAAAACACGATTGTCAAGTTTATTTTAAATTAAAAAAAAATATGTGAAGAAAAAACCATGCAAGTACATTTGTGGTAGCAGAAACAGAAAAGCAATTAGCAAGTACTGAGTGGGCGAGATCGAGATGCATATTATTAACTGAATTGGTTGCACATCAAGCTGTTCACTTAATAACTACTCAAAGAAAAAAAAACCTTTAAACACAGTAAAAACTGCTGCGATGATATTTTTTAATAGATACATATATTTCATGTTCAAATGAGCTAGACGATGATGCCAAAGTTCTTGACCAAATTTTGGATGGATGTTTCTGATGAACTGTTTGTACTAAATTAGTTTTGTCGTCTGAAATGGTTTAATTAAGTTGGAAGACATTCTTTACCAGAAGGATGAGAAATTTTTGCATTGTCAATTACAATTACTTTCTAAAAATATGCTCGATTTTTGTCTGGAGAACACTACAACAAAACTTTTTTGAACCAATTGATGTACCGAAAGCAAGCTTAAGAATAGCATTTTTTTGACTTTTAGAAGTTAGTTATTCGCTATTTGTAACAATTACGTCAAGATTACCATTTTTATTTTGAAAAGTAATCACAATATTTTTGTCTTGTCGTATAATTTGTATACGCTGAATTAAGATACCATGGTTGACTATTCACTTGAGTGACCATAGTCGTAAGTAAACTGTTACCAACTTTTTGCTATAATGGGTTTTGTTGGTAACAACTACGTCACCACGTTTAGGTAAGATGTCGGTAAGTACATGCTTGGATCGCTTCTATTCGTTCTTTGATTCAGTGTTGGAAGTCCTGGAGAATAAAGACAATGCACAATTTAATTCTCAAAAAATGACATCGCTTATATGGCTGATTTATTTGCCAGATTTAACGACACTAATTTGAAACTACAAGGTGACACATTAAATTTAGTCAAAGTTAACAATGTAATATCTGCGTTTGTTGCAAAACTTTTGATGTACAAGGAAAACTTAGGAAAAGGAGAATGTTGTCAATTTCTAAATCTTTCAAAATAGCAAAATAGAGATGAAATAAGCTGAAACAAATGTTTAAACAAGGATACGACGACTTCTGGATACAAAAACAGATCCCAATTTTATATCCAGCATTATGGGTTATTGTACAGGAGCTGTTGATTGCTTTTCCGTCTTCTTATTTGGATATAATGCCGCTATAAGCCTCATCACAAAAAAAAAGAAACCGACTACTCGTGGGGATTCACGGTTGCAACTCACAAACATTGCGCCGGACATAAATACATTCATAACATAACATGCCATCTGGTTCATCCAAGCCATTAATTTTTTTTTATATTTTAAAACAAAAATTATAATTTCAATAAACACTTCTTCTACAAAATGTTCTATTTATAATTTATTTTTACGTTACCATTTACCATTCAAGTCATTAAACTTTTCTATTATGCATTTATGTAGTCGTTTTACTCATGGGCTCGTGGTGCAAGTTTTGACTATGAAAAGGGGTCCGTGAGCCAAAAAAGTATGGGAACCACTAGTTTAAATGATGCAGGCTATTGTAACATATATAATGATCAAGTAGCGAATGTTTGTTCTAGAGCAAAAATGATAGTGGTCCATAAAAACACCATATGGGTTGAAAGAGTCCATAATTAATTGCGCACTTTTATTAGTATTATATATTAGTGTGATCCAAAAAAAACGAGTGTCGCATAAAAATATGTAAGTTTACAATGTTTTAAGTCCCCTCCAAACGGCAGCTCAAAAAAAAATTTTTTAAAGGGTCGCTCCAAATTTTTAAAAATTTCTAAAATCGTCGTAAATCGATTTTTTTAAATTTTTTTTTATTATTTAATTTTTTTCTACAAGAAAATGATAACGATGCTGAAAATCTTAAGTCAAAATTTTAATATTTAAAGGTCGCTCCAAATTTGTGAACGTCTTCAAGTTTATATCTTTTCGAGCGACTTCTGAACATGAATATCGACTAACTTTATATTTTATTGCTTGAATTTGACATGCATTTTTCACTATTGTAGTGCAATTGTCAAAAAATTATAATTTTTAAAATCTTTTAAATTTATTTATTTTCAAAAAATTAACATTTTAATAATATTTTCATAATTTTCTATTACATTTTTATAAACTTTAAACACAAAAATAGTCAATTACTGGTTATACTCACATTATTTTTAGTTCAATCTATTGATGTTAAAAGTACTAATTAAGTATTAGCTGTCTTCGTCTCCGATTGTTGTTTTTATTTACTGTCAGCGTTGCTTTCTGTACTGAGCTAACTTATGTGTAATTCGACAATTCAAGTTATTTATAAGTAATTAAGTTAAAATGAAATCAGAAATATAGTTTTATCATTGTTTTTTAAATTACTGTCAAAGGTAACTATTTTATACTTGGTAAAGATTCTTTATCCTCCTCTGTGTGTTTACTAATGAATTCAAGGGGAAGGGCCCCTCCTAAACGAAGAAGATTGAATTCATTAGTAACTATTTTATGTTTTTCAAAAAATATTGTTTATTGTTAATAATAATATTAATTAATACACTTTTTTTAGAGTTTTAAAATGAGCTCTCGGCAACGATTACGATCAGAAAAATCGCAACCCGGTGAATGGTTTTTGGGAATAGTATATTACAGTACCACTGAAGAAACTACGAGTTTCACTCACAAATATACATGAGTGAACGAATTAGTTTCTCACGAGTGCTGTATAGGATTTTGTTCAATCCTGATCTTAAAATATTAAACATTATAATTTATAATACTATCATTATATTTAGTTATATGAAGTATAAATCAACAAAACATGCCGTTGCTATGGTTCATTTAGTAACTGAAATATTTTATCATAAAACATAACAATAAGTAAATAAATAATATTAAGTATTGTTTCAAAATATTGTTGGATATGTTTTGGTTTGATAAATTTAGATATTTTTTGATAAATCTTATTCTTTCTATTTTATAAGGCTGTTTTAAATATCTGTTTATATAATAATATAAAATCACCGTAGTCAATTTGCGTTGTCAGTAATATTAAATTGAGTGGTGGGTGAAAAATCTTTACCCCACACTTTCACCCACCCGTTTCCATAGCAACATTTTGAGTGGACAACACAAATGGTTTCTAGCTGCGTATCTAAGGATGAAACAACGTGTTTCAAGAGCAGGATTGAACAAAATATATTACTCAATTAAATTACTCTCAACTGCCAACAAAACGTTCAGTAATAAGTTTTTTCTTATACTATCACTATGAGCATCAAGAAACAATAAACGAAAGTTTAAATAGAACAACAAAAGAAGTTTTAAATATTTGTAATGATAAAAACGTAATAAAGGATTTTCATGTTAAGGAAAAAATAAATAAGTTATTTACAGTTTGGAAAAGCTTAAAAAAATCGGTTGAGGTCATCTAAGACTCAGAAGCAAAATGAAGTTAAATTTCCAAATTCACTCGAAGAGTTATTCGATATTTCTCTTAAGTGCTCATTGCCTAATAACCAAACTCACAATTCGGCTCCTTCTACGTTAACTGCAGTGAGTTTGAACAATATAACGAATTAAGTAAACTTCTTTCTCAAAAACGTAATTTACCTCTATCCAGTACATTTTCCCACGAACATCTCATCGGAACGGGTACTTTTGATGTCGGCAGTTTCAGCAGCTTTAGACTGTAATGTCTCCGATGTCACAGTAAGCAAAGAAGCTATTAGACGCACACGACAGAAGCACCGAGCTGAGGAAGCATCAAGTTTGAAATCGTCCTTTCATCCAAAAGTTCCTCTTACGGTGCATTAGGATACCAAAATTTTTAAAGCGTATAAATCTACTGAATCAGAAGATCGGTTAGCAGTGGTTGTATCTGGTCAAGGAGTTTCAAAAGTGCTTGGTGTCATAACAATTGAAAAGTTAACAGGTTTAAGTCAGTCTTATGGTGTTTACAATTTAATCAAAGAATGGATTCTTGAAAGTAATATAATGTCAATGGGATTTGATACAACTGCAAGTAATACTAGCAATAAAGTTGGAGCTTGTACTTTACTGAAAAAAAAACTTCAAAAAAAGTTACTTCATCTTGCTTGTAGACATCACATCTTGGAATTAATTTTAACTGCAACATTCGGATTACTGCTAGAACCAGTAGTCAGTGGCGCTAATATTAAACTGTTTGAACGTTTCAAGAATCAGTAAAAAAATTTTAATAAATTTGATTTCGTAAGTGGATCAGTTAATGATGAATCTGATATGGTTAAATTTATTATAAATCAGCTAAAAACAAAACAACCTGGCGATGATTATAGAGAATTTTTAAAATTATCTTTGCTATTCCTCGGAAAAACGACTAATCATAATGACCAAATGATAAGTATTAACATGCCAGGAGCTTATCATAGAATCAGATGGATGGCAAAAATTATTTATTGCCTAAGAATATATTTTTTTCGCAATAAATTTACATTATCGGCAACAGAACTATTAGGCCTCGAGAAATTTAACAAATTTGTAAGACAAACTTTGGTTTCTTGCTTCTAACGCTATATCGGAACCACGAAATGATTTGCAAATGCTAATTAATTTGGTGAATTATAAAAATCAAGATGAATCGGTAGCAGCTGCTGCATTAAAAGTATTTTCTCGACATCTTTGGTACTTGAATGAATATTTGGTTGGACTGTCTTTCTTCGATGATCAAATTTCTGTTACGACTAAAATAAAAATGGTTTCAGCTTTAAAAAAAAATCTTTGAAAAAAACGGTTGAAAACCGATTAATTATTGATCTAAATAAAATAATGGACAAAGATATTAGTGACTTTAACGGAAAATATTAATTTTTTTCACGTCCTTGAAACTTGACGAATCCTTTTTAGAACTACATCCTCGTTCGTGGAAATCAGATAAAAGTTATTTAGAAATATTGAAGATTGTTCAGGAGATAGAAGTTGTGAATGATTCAGTCGAACGTGGAATTGCTCTAATGCAATCATATCATAACACTGTGACTGACGCGAAACAAAAGCAATACTTATTGCAAGTGATTGAAATAAATAGAAAAAAATTTACAAACGCTACAAAAAGAAGTTTGACAAATTATTTTGATAAAACCACGAAGTAGAATATAAACTATTCTTATATATTTAAAAGTACTAAAACATTTTTCAAGTAATTTTTCGATTCTGTTTTTAAGTTTGTTGACAAGTATTGAACTGAAACTCAATTAATATGTAAAAAATACTGTGGTAAAGACAGTTAAACAATGTTGTTATTCCAAATAATGTTAATAATTGACTATTGTTGTGTTTAAAGTTTATAAAAATGTGATAGAAAATTATGAAAGTATTATTAAAATGTTAATTTTTTGAAAATAAATTTAAAGAATTTGAAAAATTATAATTTTTTGACAATTACACTACAATAGTGAAAAATGTTCATTCATTTTTTTTTGTTTCGCGTGCTTCAATTTAGTATGTCAAATTCAAAAAAAAATATAATATAGATATAAGATATGAAGTACTAAACTTGAAAACGTTCAAAAATTTGGAGCGACCGGACCTTTAAATATTAAAATTTCGACTTGCGATTTTCAGGATCGTTATCATTTTCCTTTTAAAAAAAAATATAAAATAATGAGAAAAAAAATTTTTTTTAAAAATCGATTTTTGACGATTTTAGAAATTTTTAAAAATTTGGAGCGACCCTTTAAAATTTTTTTGATGAGCTGCCTTTTGGAGGGGACTCTTAAAACATTGTAAACTTACATATTTTTATGCGACTCAAAAAAAAATTCTTGGCTCACACTATTACATATGTATTAAAATGCAAAAGTTGCAGTTACATTGACTATGTAATAGCAATTAAGTCTTTTGTTTTAATTTTTTGTTACAAAAAAAATAAATAATTATTTTTATAATTAATTTTAGCACTTTTTTGTTTTGATCTTTACTGTGTTTATGTAAAAATAAATCAGGAAATCTTAACAACTAAAAAGATAAGACAATCATACATTTCAGTCTTATTCAGGTTAATGAATTTTTTGTAAACAAAATTATGTCAAAAACAATGGCAATAACCTAATAAAACCTTGATTCTAATTTAAATCATAAAAGCGTTTAAAGTATATTTCTCACATTGCATTCACAAATTATTTTTTTTTAATTTAATAATTATTATAAATTGTAGTCTATAAAAGTAAGTAAATTGGCAATCAGCGACCGCATCATTAAAATCGCAACAACGTTTAGAGGACAACGAATAATTATCTAATTTACGATGACAAGATAATATACGTGTTTACAACAACAAAATATTTTACTATCGTCTAATTTAAAAAAAAACATGTTAACGGTAATAGTATATCTAATAATACAATATGAAAATGATGAAATGCTGAATAAAGTTGCAAAACTAAAAATAAACATCAATAAGAAACCATTAAACGTTCCATGTTTAAAATCAATCATTAAATACAAATCAAGAAGTTAAATAAAAAACATAATGGTACACAAATCAACTAGTCACATAACAGTAACAAACGAAATAACAAGTATGTATATCTAATAACTAATAGACAAGAAAATATAACAGTAAAAATAATATTTCTTTAAATTAAAGTAACAATTTTAGTTTATTTTTCAACATAATGTTTTCAATATATTAAATGGTAAAATGTTATTTTATTTTTAGTTTCCAGATTACCTACAAATTATTTTTTATTTTTATTTAAAAATTTTGTTTAGTTGGTAAAACTTCTTAAATATAATTTAAAAGTCATAAGTAAAAATTTAATTTTTAAAATTACACAAAATATATGTAAACCGCAATTTTACTAGAAAAATAAAAATACAAAAAAGATCTGAAAAAGGATATAAAAGAAAAAATTGACATTTATACTAAGAAGTAGACAGATTGATGACTCAGGAATTTATAAAAAAGTATGAATTCGAAAAAAATATAACAGAACAAGATAGACAATAAATTAAAAAAAAAAAAATAATCGTGATATATACCTCTTAGATCAAAAAACTAAGAGGCATTTCATAGTATAAATTTACTATCCATGAATAATAGTAATTGAATGGCTATAGAGATGGAAACGTTGAAAGCTGATTTTATACCAGCATAATTCAAATAAATTTTGAATAAACCGTGGGATAGAAACACAACGTATAAACAATGTAATGTAACAATGTTAATGCAAATGTGAAAATGCTACTAGAGTAAACCACTGAATGGCTGTTTCGTCCTTTTGGAGCTCTTCAGCAGTGGAAAAACACTCTATTGTACTTCCACAAATGCATTGACAGTACTATAGTTTTATATTAATAAATTATGTGATTAACATGAGTGAAATACGATAGCAGAGCCATTCCATAGTATAAACTTATGGACCTAGAACAATTCATCGACAACAATTTACCGACAACAATTCATCGACAGCAATTCACCGAAACGCTATTTAACGCAACAATAATTCACCGTAACACTAATTTACCGACGATCAGTTCACCATTACAGATATACATATTTTATACGTATGTTTTGTAATAGTGATGTTTGACCTAAGAACAACCATGTAAACGTTAAGCCTTAAATGCATTTCTATGATTAAGGTATTAGTAATTCTCAATAGTTTACAAAAACCTAACTTAGTTTATAATATTGTTACGAATAGCTTAAGGAATCTTTTCAATGTAACTTCTAGTGTCTTTTTTAAAGATTGTAGAAAGAGACAACGTATTTATATTTAATAAAATATCATTTAAAACTAAAAAAAACTCAAAATATCCAGCCTTACTGGCAGAAGATAGGATTAAGAGTTTAATTTTGACAATATATTGATATTAAGCTTGGGTTTAGAGCATAGGTTCCCAACCTTTTATAGACTACCGCCTACTTTATAAGAAGAAAAATTATAGTTAATAGCATAATAGTTAATTATACTAATTTTATGTCTGTCTGTTATAATCACAAATTAAAAATTAATTCTCTCTCTCTAATCGTGCTCCTCGTGGTCGTGGCGGAGAGTTGTGTGATTATTAATTAATTAAAAATACAAAAACATATATTAAAAAAAATTAATTCAGACAAAGACCATGCAAAATGTTATATCAAAATTATAACTTAACCAACAATTGCAAGGCAATACACAAAACTGGAGCATTCTGCACTGTGCCACTGCACAAAGGCAAAGGCAAGACGATTAATCAAAATTACTAAAAAAAGTTATAATCAAGAAATAAAACTCAATAAGAAACATAAATATCAATCCGATGGTTGAGGCTGTTGGAGTTTTAACAATTTGTTAATGTTGGGTTTCAATTTAGTTAACATCAGTCGCAAATCAAAACGCTCAGTGATCTGCAGTCTATTCCTTTTCTTAGACAGTAAATTAGCTACTGCACTAAACCTACGCTCAGCCAAATATGATGAAGGAAATGCAATTAAAAATTTTTGTACTATTTCTCACAATCCAGAGTGAAGAGCTGATATGGATTTTTGGAGCCAGAACTGTTGGTATCCATTTCTGAATTTTACTTTTAATTGTTCATTAGTTGTGAGTTCTACGAGTTCTTCTAAATTTGACGATTTTGCTGTATCTGCATTTGCGAAAAGGTCTAAAACCCAGTTTGGTATATCCATATTTAAACCTCTTCACCTTTTCATAGATTTCGTTTGAAAAGAGGAAGTTTTTCTACAAAAGCAGCTATGACGTTTTTTATTTTTAATAAATTCAACTCATCACCTTGCAATTGTAAATTAACGTCATTAAATATTTTAAAACGGTCTGCTAAATTTTTGAACGCAATCAAGTTTTCGCGTAGTTCAAAGTCCCGTACTGTGTCAAATAGATTGAAAAAGCGATTCAGACAAACACCTTCCGAGAGCCATCGTACTTCTGTGTGCAGCAGCAAGCGATTATAGTCTTCATCATTTTCACCACAATGTTGCCCAAATTATCTGTCATTTAATGAAATTCTTATCTTGTTGACTGCTCTAATAACATAATGGACCGACGTATGCAGGCGTTCGTTAAGATTTTGCAACCGAGTGCTGACAATGAATAAGACAATGTACAGCGAGTAAATTTGGTACTGCTTGTTTTAAATGCGCCATGAAACCTTTATAACGCCCCGTGATTGCTGGAGTACGATCCGTAACAACTGATAAAATATTTGGAATAGGAATTTCTTTCTCTTGAAAAAAAACGTGCATGGTATTAAATATGGATTCTCTCTTTATATCGGTTTCCAATTGTTTTTGCAAATGATAACTCATGACATATTTTTTCTTCTTTTATGAATCGGACGTAAGCCAAGAGTAGTGCTTCGTTATTTGGTAAAGTTGATTTATCGAGTTGAATGGAAAACTTAAAAGTTTTCAAGTAATCACATAATGATAGTTCAACGTTTTTAGCCATTTCATCTATTCTTCTTTGCACTTTATGCTGTATGCTTACACTCAAAAGATTTTTTTTATGATATCTGATGGCGCATTATGACGAAGAACAGTTTTGATTACCTCTGACTGCCGGCATAATTAATTCCTCGTCAATTTTGTGTGGTTTTCTCGCTTTTGCCATTAATTATGAAATATTATATGAAGCACGGGTCCATCATCTTCTTGTTTAGAACACGATGCAAAAAGGTTGCCTGTTTTAAATGTTTCTTTTTAAGTACTTGAAAATAGGATAATTCTTTGTCCTTTTTATCAGCATGTATTTTATTCAAATGCTCTTGGAGCCTAGAAAGCTTCATGGCTTTATTTGAAAAAGCTTTTTGGCAAATTAAACACATATGTAATCATTGGTTTGTTGGAGAGGCTATAATGACTTCTTTACATTATCAGTCACGCACGAGTATGGATAACTGACGAAGCACATTAGAAAATCTATCCCTGTCTTTTAAAGATTTGATTTCGAGCACGCAACAACTTGTATGCCTTTGTTTGTTTGCGGTGCCCAGGTGCACTTGCTCGGCAAACAGGCTGTTACAAGTTTCCGTATTTTTGTCGAAACATGTTTGATTGCGCAAATTACGTCTTTGTTTATACTCAATGCTTATTTAAATGTTTTAATGTTTATTTACGGCATAATAATAAGACAAACATTTTAGAAGGCTATATAAAATGTTTTTTCATGAAAATAAAGGTATTTTCAAAGTATTTTATTATATGAAATTTCTAATTAGGTAGCTTGACTGTCATAACGCCCGCTACCGCCTCCACGAAAAACTCCAGCGTCCACTAGGGAACGGTACCACCCTTGTTGGAAGCCTATGCTTTAGAGTAACGCGTTAATTTTTTCTTTTGTTAGTTTATTCGTATTTTCTTTAAAAACTGCGCGTGGTGTAGTACGATTAAACATAATTATTTAAAATTTTTACTCATGCACATAGAAAGTGCCCTCGTATAAATCAAATAATTGTAGAAAACTAAATTATTGTTTAACATCTTTAAAAACAATTAAAACAAAAAATAAAACTGCTTTTTACAAACTTAATACCCGTTTTTCTTATTTTTTACCAAAAAATATGCGCCTTGCGTTTAAACGTTTTTGTGTTCAAACGTTTCTACGTTCAAAAGTCTGCGTTTAAACATTTATGCGTTTTTTATTGCGTTCAAACAATCACGTTCAACCGATCGCGTCCAATCGGTCGCCTTCAAACGGGCTATTCCGGAAAGCAATTGTACTTATATTTCGAAAATTTGTAGTTATTACTATTTTCGTAAAGGTTTACATTGGCTATCGTTGTATTTCTTAAAAAATTCCTAGGTTTTGAAAGTGATATTTAAAAGTTTATATCTCCGAATTTTACCAGTATTACGAAAAAACCTAATTTTGTTATAATAGAAAACCTGCTGTTTTTAATGCTTTACTTAAATAATGTACATTATCTACATGGTGTTTATAATGTACCCCCAAGTTTTTGTCCCATAAAAACACAAACTGGTTTACTAATTAATTATTATTCATAAAAATGATTAAATACACAGGAGTAAACGAATTAAACTTACAAAACGTTAAGGTTATGTTAACGTTGTTGATACACATCAGCTGTAAGCTATCCTAAAAATGTCATAAACGTTATAGCATTCCATTTAAAATAAAGAAGTTAATGCCTACTACCGGTAAAACCGAAAATACAGTAAAATTTTATAAATGTGCTATCAAAAAAATTCAAATAAAGCAAAGTTAAGCAAAAAAGTCAACCTTACTGGATTATGAGACTCATTAATGATTATATTATTTTTTACAACATAATAAAATTCTTCCGCGAGAGTACTTTAGTAAGGTAGTAACGTAAATATTTAAATTGTTTTCACTAGTGAAAACTATTAAAATTTGCCGGAACCAAGTAAATTTTCTGCTTTATGCAAGACTCCGCTTTGTAAAGTTTTAATTAAATTATGAAACAATTTTTTTTAATACGAACACTTTTTAAAAGAAAACGGTAAAACATTTATGTAATAACTACATAGATAAATGTTATGACTTTTAAATGTGTTTTAAAAAAAATGGTAGTTGTAGTTTGTTGACATTTTTTTATTTTATACATTTTACGGTTCGTTTTTCTAAGTTCTTAAATTAAAAATTAATTACCAGTTTTTGTTTTAAAATCAGTAATACTGTGGCGTGCCATTGTTGTGCCTATAGAAATTGTAAAAACTCTAAAAGAATTCTGTAGTATGAGTTTTCAATAAGTAACGAAGAAAGGTGCAAAAATTGGATGACAAATTGTGGAAACTCAACGTTGCTATTACGTATGAACGATTCAAGTTTATTATAGAATAAAGTAATTTCTGAAAATACTTCTAATAGTTTTTGAGACTTTTCCGCTTTGAAGAAACAACTTAATTTTAAAGCTATTTCGGAAAAGTACACTTCAAGTAAGCTAAATTTTTTTGCTATGAATGAAAAAATAAGGGTTAGTGTTCCGTAATTCAGTTATAGTTACGCCATACAGTCCGATGCCAATTTAAGTTTTGATTAAAAACTGTTGCTGGCAATGTTACTTGTTTCAAAGACTCGGTTATGTTTTTAGAATTTTTGATAAAACAAACGAAAGTAGCAATTTTCGTTACTATACGACGATAATTTTACTACGTTTTAATCTAATAGTTGAATTAGCGTAATTACGTTAGACAGAAATTGACCCTTTTCATCTGTCCTTCTTAAGGAACAACGCTGCCATTGAAAGTTTCTGTTTTTTAAGAAATTTTTTGATTTACGAATTGGATATCGTTAAATTATATATCTAAGTTTGTAATTCTATATTTATTGTCATACTTGAAGAACAAAGCGCTTAAGTGCAATTATTTCAGGAGTATATTTCTAATTTCTACTCAACCGCTTTCATCAGCGCTATTATTCTATATTTTTTAAACGGTGGTATTAGTTTTGACTATACTGATAATTTTTGACCAGATATAGACAACAGTCGATTTTCATATCTTATTTTGTTTTTGTTGCAAAATTTTCTGTTTTCTTTATTTTTTCGTTTAATAGTTTAGATTTTTACTTTAATTAGTTTTCTATTAACTGTGATACGGTTTTTCCATTGTTTTAAAATCATTTATACAAGAAGTTTTTTATTTTAAATGTTTTTAGATTTTCTAAAAATTTTTTGTATTCTTGTACTTTTGAATTCACGTTTTTTTTAAAATCTTTGTCTTTAAGAGCTTAATCTTACAGATTGTTGTGTTGTGGATTTTGATATTCTGTATTTTCTTATTTCTATTTTATCATTTAGTCTTAAACAGTTTGTATTATTAGAAGTGGATAAATGAGTAGATAAACACAGGTAAATATTTATGTTTACATTACCGAGTGTTTACATATTAAAGATGTTTTTTTAAATGCTAGTATAAAATTTAACTTCATGAAGTAGAAATTTTTTGTGCGTATTTATAAAATTTCGGTATTTTTAAATACCTATAGGGTGTTCTTCGGTCTGATTTTAATACGTCATTACGTACTTCCTATCGTGATCATAGATATTTTAATAATTGTGTAATATTTTTAAAATTATCAAATCAAATTTTTATTTAAATGTCTAAACAAATGCTATTCTACAGTAACCTAAATATTTTTTTTAATTGCACTCTAACGTAAATATTTTAAAAACTAATAATGATATTAACAAAGGTTTAGTTTTCACGTATACACTTATTAGATCATTAGATTGATAATAGTAAATAAGTTAAGATTTATTATCATTAATAAAAATTATTAATAAATTTAAAATAAAAAATTAAATAACCTAATAAAATAATGCAAGATTACCATAATTACAATCAGCATTTTATTTTTAGATGATTCTAAGCAATACAGCCTTTCGTCAAAGGAAATTCTTGCAATAAAAAAACAAGTTAATGTACAATCTTATTTAAGTTCGAAAAAAAATATTACTTTTTTGGAAAAAGCTGTTCGGAGTCTTCAGAGTAGTACAATTACAGCCAAGTCAGTAGCCGATGTGCGTATGAAGATTATGAAATTACGAAATAAACTAAATTGACATAAAAGCAAAATGTTCAGACTTCGAAAATGATATAAGAAAATTCAAAACAACAACAGTATTTTGTATCTACTTAAAACAAGAAAGTAGCATTAAACATGTTTATTGGTATGCAATGCTTTCATAAAAAACACCTTGGGAAAACAGAATCGCAAAAAAAAACAGCGCGCTGTATGTTCGATAAAATTACCCTAAGACGATGTTTACATTACAATCAATACTAGGATTACGTTGAAGGGTTTGAAACACTTTCTGCTAACTACACTTGTTTCAAAATTATTTTTTGAAAAATGTTGACATACTTATTAGTTTTGGTATTGGTAATCAAATTACAATTAAAAATTTATTAATCTCACCTTCCGATGAGTTCTGCGACAGTGGTAATCATTCCAAAGTAACCGAAAGTATTTACAAAAAAACACCTCACATATTCACTATTCGCGAAATGACACAATAATTACTACAATAGTTATTAGTTTAACCCAAACATGCAAGTATAAACACGTATTAACAACAAAAGAATTAAGAATGCTTTGAAACAATTTGTCGGAGTTGCCTTATCATCGTACTCGACTTCACAAAACTGCTTTTTTTCCTATTTCACGCATTGCAAATTATCAACACTAACTATCCTTTATCGTGCGATAAAAGTATACTTGAATGTTTCTTGCGTCAAACTGGGTTTTTTTAAACTGCGTAATAAAATAAAACATTATAAAGAATTTTGGTGTTTATGAAAACGGATCGATTATTTCTTATAGTAAGAAAAATCGTAAATACGAAAATATTAGAGTTTCTAAAAGTTTCTTAGAATAAATAAAAATTAAGTATATAGGAATACAGGGCCAGTCAAAATTACTTTTTTGTTAATTCAACATCCTGTATATTATACAATGTTTAAGTTTAAGTCAAAATTTTAAACAAAAATTGTATACCACATCACATACCTAAAACTTCTTTGAGATATTAGGTTATAAGATATAATTTTCTAATAAATTATTATAATACTAAAGATCATTTAATTACCGGTAAATGAAATATAAAATTAAACCAATTTTTTTTGGAATCTTCCTTGTTCACCGTTTGCTTTCTGAGAGTAGTGAATTCGTCGAACAACTCTTTCTATTGAATCTAAAAGAGTGTATTGTAAAATATATTGGTTACTTTATGCCATAATTTTTCTTTTAAATTTCCGATATTTTATGGTCTATTTTATTAGACTAAATTTTCTAAATTACTTAATAGAAAGAAGTTAAACGGGGTCATATCGAAAAACCTAGCTGGCAATTCATTTTTTTTCTTGAGTCTAATTTAAGCACAGGGCAAAGTTTTATCGAGATACTTACACACCGTACTTTCAAAATGTGGAGGAATACCATCGTGTTAAAACCATATTTCTTCTGCACATAAATTACAATTATGATTATTCGGGTATAATTGCTTAATATCGTGCAAAACTCCTATCACGTGTGCATCATAATTGCCGCACGAAACATTGATTTTTTGTAGTCGTTGGGTGTGAATTTGCTAATGTTGATTTTGGTCTGACTACACAAAACAAAATAAGGTTGGCAAAGTTGGCATATTTGGTTTATTTTATTCATAATAACTTCGTAGAACGTCTTCACTTAATTTTTGTAACAAGTGAATTTTATAGACTATACAATTTTTAGATTTTCTACCACATTTAACATGACATTTAAAGAATGTTGTTGAGCTGTAGTGCTTACTAGTCTTCTACTTTTTGACCGTTTTTTGACACTTTTAGTTTTATTAAAGCGCTGCAATATTTTTCAAACGGTTGATTAAGATATAAATTCCCGGTCCGCGTGCAAATAACTTAATTATTATTTTAATATTTACAGCTTTAGTAAAAGTTTGAGTTCTGTCACCATACCTATCATCATTAAAATTTTAATACGCTTGTACACAGCATGACTTTTCTAAGGTTACTTGACCTAACTACATGAACTTAACGATTTATTAAAAAATTATGCTGGAACGTTCAGCTTCGAGACCGTTCACAAACTTTTTATCTACTTCCACAACGTTTGGGAAGGCTATAGAAAATCATCGGGATAGATAACGGAAATATATAAAGGCATAGGTCAGTTATTATATCGAGTCGGAAGCGCTAAGAAGATGTTTAAATAAATAAATGATTAACGCGTGTGTTTGAGATAAATATAACGGAGTATAAACGTACGTGTCTTTAATGTAAACAAGTGTCAGTTTTGGATAAACAAAAGTTATCCGTGGACATTATCTTTCGATTGATTGTACTATATAAATTAGTGTAAGTGTGTTTCCTAAATATCGTTAGATTTAATTAGTTTGTGTAAATATTTTTTATATAAATAAATTAGATCTAAACTTCGTGACTTTTTGACTAACCTTGTAAACTTAACTTTTTGTTATTGTAATGCATGCTAATCTGTTAGACAAAAAAGAACGTATTGTCGATTAGAAATGTTTTATTTCAAATAGTTTGTGACTGTCTTATAGTAGGGAAGATTTTATATTAAAAACACTACATGGCACTTTTCTTGAAATTTTCTTGTTAAATTGGTGACGCATTTTAGTGTAAACTCGCAGATTTTTGCAATTTTCTTTAAAAAATTAAATAATAGTTGTAAAGTACGTGAATTAGCAGATCTATCATAAAAAATTTGAACTCTCTGTCATTGGAGGAACGGGAGATATCACACAAATTGTTTAATAATAAAAAATTTCGGTCGCTGGATTTGTTTTTTGCCTTTTTGTACTATGACGTATTATGAACGATAGCATAACGGTTATAGTAGTACCTGCATTTGTTGTCAAAACATTTAGTTTGCTTTTAAATTATCGAGATTGTGCATTGTGTTTCTATCTCAACGTTGCTAATTTTTGTGTTTTGTATTGCTACATACTTGAGCTTTGTTACTATTTTGTGATTTTATTTTAACCTTGTTACCTCTTTGTTTTCAAAAACTTTGTTAAACATGGTTTTCACAAATTCCGAGGCACATGAGATGTTACGCATCTATTTTCAATGTCAAGAAAATGAGTTCACGATCTTACAACGCTATGTATACAAATCGAGAACGCCAATGTAGAAAGGTTTTTGGTCGATTAGCATTACGATTACGCACCACAGGAAACATACAACCAATTCCAGTACGAAAAAGACATCGTCCAGTAACAAGCAAAGAAAATATAGTTAATGTTTTAAGTCAATACCCATATTAGTACCAGCGAAATTCATTAAAATTATAAAAGCCAATCGCTTTCATCCTTATTCACTCGTGTTACACCAATCACTTAGCGATAACGACTTCGCTATAAGACAAAATTATTGTTATTGGTTGCAAGGGATGTTGGAAAAAAACCTAAGTTTAAAAAAAAAATTATGATCAGATGAAGCGACATTTAAGAATAACCAAGATCCTCTTACTACACGCGAGAACGCCAACGGTATATTCCGAGAGTGCAATAAGAAGCTGCTGTACTATCAACCAGAACAGAAATCTTTGAACACCTTCGCGATTGATTCGTCACAAAAGACATTTTTAGAAATTTTGTGTCATATGACAGAGAGTTCAAGATTTAAATTTAAATTTCTCTAAAAAAAGTGCAAAAATCTGCGAGTTCTCACTAAAATGCATCACCAATTTAACAAGAAAATTTCAAGAAAAGTGCCATATGATGTTTCCATTGTAGAATCTTCCGTACTATACGAACTATTTGAAATAAAACATTTCTAATCGAGAATACGTTCATTTTTGTCTATAAAGGTTGTCTTCGCTAACAGTTTAGCATGGAGATTTAGAAATGTTGTAATAGACAATTTTAATGTTGAGTTAGATAAGCTTTTGAACTAAGAAAGTTAATGAATATCTTTACATGTAGAATGAAAAAATTACGATTTTTTGTAACCACCTCCTGATTGCGCCGCTGCCGAAGAGTTTTCAAAAGTGAAAATATTTTCCGTGAACTCCCTGTATGTGATTTAGTTTACGAAATTTTTTTCCCGTATTTTTAGATCAAATAGTTCTTGATATACATTTAAGGGCCGTGTATAAGGTCTAACCCTGTATACGGAGTATAATGCACGGTATATTGTGGCTAAAATACGTAACCTTTAAAACATTTCATTTTTGAGATATCTAAAAGTATATTATGGTTCCCTTTTTTAATTATTTTTATATTATAGAGGGTGTCGTAAAAGCTCTAAAACTTTCAAAGTCGTTTTTTAAAATAAAACCTGTATATTATTGCATTTTTGGATTCTTTGATCAAAATAAGTTGTGTTTTAATAACGTTTATTATGCCTAAACCTTAAAGTTTTTTAAATAGTTTGAATTTTATTAAAATAACATAATTTTTATGTTGAGATACTTAAGAAGTATTTTAGTTATGAGAGTAAAATTTACATTAAAGTCCGTTTCTTCTCAGGTGTTGTTACGGGTAAACCATTAGTTTTTGATTGAAATATGTTTAGCAAGGCACGGTCAAAATTTTAAACATTTACTTTAAGTATTAGACTATTTAAAAAAACCGAGAAAAAACTATATTTTGCATAAATTAATGATTCTATGTAATTTTACGATTTTTTAATTAGTATTATCAATAATCGATGGTACAAAACAAATTAAAAAAGACAGCCCTGGCACCGAAGCTTCAAAGTTGACTTTATTTCAGCGTTGAAGTGATAATATCTTTAGAACAGTTAATGATAGAGCAATCTAAGTCATAATTTTGGTTTTTTAGATGCAGATGTTAAGGTTTCTTCTTCAAAATGTTCCATATAATAATTAGCAATAGATGGAGAAATTGGCGATTCCATTCCTAAACCATTTATCTGTTTGTAGTATTCACCATTAAACAAAAAGAATGATGTTGTTAAACAATGTTTAAATAACTTGATGGTATTATTATCAAACTGTCTTTGATAACGATGTAAACTATCAGTATTGGTACAACAGTTTAATTCCTTTCCATGACTTGGAAACCCGCTTATGTCAACAATTATCAAATGATGACTGGAAACTTCTTGAAGATCTTTTGTACCGCAGATAAAAAATCATGAAAATGGTACCAGATCTAACAGATAAATAAATTTATTATTTTATTTAACAAACAAGTTACAAATGCATGTAAAAACCTTGATTATAAAAATGATAAACTAGTTGTTAATTTAAACTCTTATTATCTATTCGATACCGCTTGTTCTGTTTTGTCCAAAGGTTTGGATTTTGCTGTTGTTCCTTTAAGAATTCCTGTGTCAACGGAAACCATAAAGAAACTAACACCACAAGATCCTCTTATTCCAAGGTTCTATGGATTATCTAAAATACATAAGCCAAATGCACCTCTTCGATTGTTAGCTGTATTAGATCGACAACTTATGAACTCTAATTATTTAAATGATGTACTGAAACTTTGTATAGACTTGAGTAGTTTATTTATAAAGAACAAAAAACATTTTATTAAAGTAATTAGTAAACAGAAATTATCTTCAAATGATTTAATAGTTAATAACAAACATAAAATTTAGTATTGAAAAAGAAATTAATGGGACCTTACCTTTTCTTGATGTAAAAATAGAAAGAAAGCCAGATGGTACTTTCATACATTCATTTTATTGAAAACCAACACATACAGATCAATACATAAACGCAAATTGTCAACATCACCCAGCTCAGAAACTTAGGACGATTCGCACATTATATAATCGTGCAACAATAATTTGTCACAAAGATAAATTACAAGAAGAGTTAGAACACCGTAAGAAAGTTTTTATAAGAAATGGTTTTAATAAAGAACAAATCAAAAAGTTTCTTCGACCAAAGACAAGACCTACTTTAACAGATGATTCAACTATAAACCATTTGTTATTCTACCTTTTGTTTCCAACATGAGTGACAAAATTGGAAGAATACTAAGTAAACATAAGATAAAAGTAGTTTATAACACTACAAATAAAATTAAAATTTTGTCGAATCCTATAAAAGACAAAATACCTTACAATACCTGTGGAGTCTACCAAGTCCAATGCACCTGTGACAAGGTATATATTGACGAAACTGTAGATACGAGATTAAAAGAACATAGAAGACATCTTCGTTTACTCCAGCCTACTAAGTCTGTCATTGCCGAACATACACTTGACACTCTTTGTGATACAAACATTGAGAAAACTAAAACAAAGAACTGGAAATCAAGAAAGATTAGACAAGCTATTGAAATTATTAAACATCTTAACAATTTCAATAGAAACAGTGGTTACAAACTATTTGACACCTGGTTACCTGTTAATTTGTTCACAATTTACACTTAAGCTACGTCTAAAGTTTTTATGGTGGTTTTCCTTTAGACCTTCGAGCAAATGCTGTAGCTAAATAAACTTGCGCCAATTATCTAGTTTCCTTACGAGCTATTGTTTTTAGTTACCTTAGTTTTACAATTGAAGGGGTCAATGCAAAAAGTGCCTAAGTTCATTTTCATTGAAATTGACCTTCTGGCGCCATCTCAGAGTGTTTCACGTAAGCTTTCAGGTGGTAGTTGCAGAGTGGCAGAAATATGTGCCTAAGTGCCTTAGATTGCATTTACCTCAATTAGAGTTTACTTGATTTCAATGCAAGAAGTACCTAAGTTATCATCTTGACAGATGCAATGCAACATGTGCCTTAGTCCACTTTATTTACATATATATTATATGCGAGCAAATTAAGCTGTGTTGATCCTAATTTATTTGTGACTGTGATAAAAAAACGTAACTATGGCAGGTAAGGAAAATAGAATAAAATAGCTTTTGTTACTGTGCGACATACTAGTAACCGTTTGTACAATGGATATATGATTTAGTTTGTACTATTCGTACCTTACATTGACTGCATCCTAACCTCACAACTTTAGCGATCACATTAATTTACACCATAAATACACGGTGTATATTCGACAAATTTATACTAAACACGGTGTAAATGGGATTGCAAGGGAAAGTTCTGCAATGCTGATATAAATCAATCTTCGTTTTATTTTAGATGATACTGAATTGTCGGATAATTCAGCATCATGCAGTGAATGTGAACCAAACAGCGAAAGGGAAGATAGTTCCGAAACCGATGACCTTGCTCCGACAACAAGCAAGATTACCCAAAAAACTTCAAAGAAAAGTAAAATTTCGGGTTGCTGTTCCACTACGGGACATAGTCTACAACATAATATAGACATGTCTGAATCTTCAACAAGAAGCAATATACATACCAATCATCCAAACGTGGTGAATGAAGTCCACATAAACGAACCACAGCAACCCAAATTAAAAAAAGGCAAGAAGAGGAAGACTGACACAGATGCATGGAAAAGAACTATAAAAAGGAAGGAATCGTATTCTAGGAAACACCAGAGAAGAACTATAACGAACTGTCGCTGTAAATGCTCATCAAAATTAAGCGTGGAGGAACAAACAAACATTTTTGAAGCTTATCACAGTTTATCATCCTCTGCTACACAACAAAATTTATACCTTGGAGGTTGTGTGCGTCCGACGGATGTTAAACAACACAGATCAAAAAAATCTGCAAGGCCACGAGTTAGGAGTCAAAGTTTTGTATATCAAGTAAAGATTAACGGAAAACTAATAACACTATGTCAGTCGGCGTTTTAGCAGTGCATGGAATAAAACGCTCTAAACTGCGTCAAAAAATTCAGAAAAACAAGGCAGAGCCTAACGATTCAAGAGGTCGTCATCACACCAAGCCAACTAAAACAAAAAAACATACTCTAGTCTCAGTTAGAAGATTTATAGAAGCACTGCCTGCTCGAGAATCTCATTATAGCAGATCTGATAACAAACTATGAAAGTATCTGGATTCCCGTTTATCAGACGCAAAGCTTCACCGACATTATTTACAAAAGAATCAAAATGAAACAGTATCATATGAGATGTTTAGAAGAGTTTTTACAGAAGAAAACAACATATCATTTGGATTCCCAAGAAAAGACATCTGTAAAGAATGTACTATGTTCATGACCCGTTTACAACAAGCTGAGTGACAAATAATGAGACATCTGCAAAAACCCTCAATACGGAAAGGGAGCTACATTTAAGAAAAGCTGAATGTTTTCAAAAGAAAATTTCGGAAGTAACAAAAGCTAATGATCCTATCAATTTGCTTCGATTATCAGAAAAATCTGCCTGTTCCTGTGACGAATATTGGGGAAGAATACTATTTGCGTCAGTTGTGGATTCACAATCTGGGAATACATTGCTTAACAACAAGAAAAGCCAATATGTATATGTATGCAGAAAACTTCGCTTGAAAGGGACCAAACGAGGTAATAACTTGCCTGCATGATTATATCACACTAAACAAGAAACCAGAGCAACGTATTTTACAACTTTTTTGCGACAACTGCTTCAGCTAGAACAAAAATAGATTTTTGTTTGTCTTCTTAGATCAGCTATGTGCCAATAATATTTTTGAAACCATAGAAACCCAGTACCCGGTCATAGCTTGATGCCAGTCGACCGAGATTTTGCTGTGATTGAAAAACAAAGATTAAAGCGTGACAACGTTAGTAGTATAGTAGGGCCGGTTCTGGATCACTCGGGTAAGATCGGTAAGAGATCGTGGAGTTTCGTTGCTATCGTTTTGTTTCGGATATGCTCGAGTTGCATTCGTATTTGGTAAGTCGAGATAGATCGTATTGGTGGTGGGGGAATTGCAAAACGTCGTGGGAGTTGTTTTGTTTCGGTTATGCTCGGTTCTTGGTCTGTCGGAGAAGTTCGTAGTGATGGTGGGGATGCTGTTGTGTGTATATAAAGGTGATATTTGTGAAGATTTAATATTAGTATTTTAATAACCTTTATTTGTTTTAATAAATTGAAAGAAGTTAAGATGGAATCATTTTTTGTAAACTTGAACGAAACTTCTCATTTGGTTCCTTATCTAAGTGCTAGAAGTCTATCAATAAATGAGCAGTATAAAATTAAGTGTTTTAGTAAACTCGATGGTAAATTTGGAGAGCAAGTGATTGTCGAATGCCAAGATTTTAAAGTACCTCTACCACAACGATTTATTAACAACTTTTCGATTGAAGACATAAACCAAATTAATAGCTTGATTGGTTCGGGAAAAAACATCTATCTCGTGAGCCGAGGAGCTGTTGGTGAAACAACAAACATTGAATTTATTCAAAAATAAAATAACTGAGTTATAATGTATGACATGTAAATCTTTAAAAATGTAAAGTTGAAATACACAATAAATGTCTGAATTAATGATACGTTTTTTATTTTACTATTGCAGCTTTTATCATACCTTAGTAGATATATTAGGCAGTAGGTGATAGTAGGGAAGAGAGAGAAAGTTTATAACATTTTGATTCGAATTAAATAATATATTTTAGTTTGATTTATTGTTATTTATGCAATACTGTTTTTGTTTATCCAGCTGTTGTGAGATTCATCAAAGCCTAACCATTTTACATACATTTTAGTACCTGTCTTTCGTAAAATTCTTTCAATTAAGTACGTATCCGGATGTCTAACTTTTTGTAATTCCATTTCATAAAAACCTCCTAAAATATTGTCCCCTTTTATGTCTTTTAGCAAATAGGTAGTTGGGTTAGTTAGTTTAACTTTTCTAATTATAAAAATTTCATTAGACCAATTAGGAGTATACCCCTTTTCAAATGCATTCCTGTGTTTGCTAATTCTTACATGATCCCCCAACGAAAATTTGTTATTTTTGTTTGCTATTTTTATGTGTGAATATGCAGATTGTAAAATAGACTTTTCGTTGTTTTTGTTAACCATCGATGGTTTCATTTTAATTGTACGATGAAAAGTGTTATTGTATAGATTTGTAATATCATCTAATATGTTTATCCATTTGTAATTACCATGTAAACTAAATCGTTTCCACATTATGTTTTTCAAAGTTCGATTAACACGTTCTACAATTGATGCTTTTTTTGTACTAAACGTACTATAGTGATTAATATTATACTTTTTCATCAAGTTTTTGAATGTACTGTTGTAAAATTCTAATCCTTCGTCGGTTTGTATGTTTTTGGTAAATGCTTTAAACGTGATAATATTTTTTCCATTGCGTCAGTAACATGTTTTGCATTTTTTAATTTTAAAGGAAGTGTCCATACATATTTCGAAAAACAATCAATTACAACAAGTATGTATTTAAATTGGTTGTTTTGTTTTGAAAACGAAATCATATCGACAAGATCAGCTTGTAATGTTTCATTAATACCTTTTATTATAACCCGACGTCTTTTGAAATTTCTTCGTGCAGGCTTATGCAATTCTAAAACTATATCTCTTTTTATAGAAGATGGAACATATTTTTTTGTTGCTTTTCGTCTAGGCATTTTTACACTGAACCACTTTCTATTTTGACAGGACATTTAACTACTATTTCATCATATAACGTTTTCAAATATCTTATAGCAGTTTGATTTTCGTGATTGCGTACTTCAAACGATATCTTGTCTCCTAATTTAAGTCGACGATTAGTAACCTGCTCGCTTGTATAAGGTTTTCCATTTATCTTTAGTATAACGTTTTCAAGATTTATAGATAAATTATCAATTATACCATTTTCCAATGGGAATGAATAAGAACTTTTGTCTGACCATATCATATATTTATTATCTAAAAGTCTGTTCGTCTGAAATAATAAAATATGGTTGTAAAACATATTAGGCATTGTTTTATGTGTATCATTTTGTACTTTTTCAACAGATATTTGAGTATGTTTAATTATATGATGACCAAATTTATCTAAAGTCATTGTTTTATTCAATTATTTGCGCTTCACGTAGTTCTTCTATGATAGAAACAATTTCGTTTCGATGACCTGTATGGCCTGCTGTTTCAGATGCTACTAACAACCTCAACCTATCAACTAATTCGTTTACATCATCCCAATAAATATAATCAATACGACGATTGTTTACTTCTTTGAACATTCCTTTTCCTATTGTTTTTTTGAATCTTTTTGGTGTTTCCGAATACCCTGGCTGTACAAAATATAACGGAGCAATAATTGATTTATATTTGTCAGATCGTGTTCCTTGTATGTGACCATTAGGATCAAAGTTACTTCTGCAAGCATTACTAATATCTAAAATTTCTTTGTATATATGCAAATCTCCTTCAGTATATGTTACTGGAGTGTTTTTAAATAATAATTCATACAGTCCAGGGGTTCCATTGTATATTTTTCCATCTACTTTTATATCTGATCCAATAAACTCTACTGCTGATGTTCCTATAAAAACTTTTCTTGAAAACTATCATGCCTTATTCCAGTTCTGTGATCAAACTGCCTTTTTTTATCATGAACCATAGCATCTATATATCTTCTAGGCAATTCATCAAACTCTGCTAAGTATTCATTATAGATATTGCTATCAAGAATGTTTTCTATATTTCGGTTACTTTCTTCTACCGAATGTTCAATTAAATCATCTAATTCGTAATCGTCTACCTCAACTGAAGGTTCTGAAATTATAACATCTTCTTTTAAATTCGAAATTGTAGCAGCATTATGATCAAAAATATTTTGATCTTTTTGTTCATACAATTTTTCATCTTTTAACGATTGAATTTTTTTTTGAAGATTTGAAAGTTTTGTACTCCATGCTGGAATGGGAGTAGATTCCACAACAGTATTTTCGTGTTTTAGTTTTTTTGAGCTTAGATTTTGTTCATTTTTATTGTTAACAAAAGATAACTTTGTATTTTTAGCATTTAATTGATCTGAGATAGTTTCCAAACGTTTAGTTATAGGAAAAAATGCTTTGTCCTTTGTAATTTCGCCCTGCTTTAGTAATTCAAACTTTTTTTTTACTTCTTCTCTTTTTTTGATTAACCTTTTAGTTAATTCTTCTTCATTCGATAAATTTGATAAATTATGGTACGATTGCATTCTGGACGAACCTTAACGTACGTTTATTTTTTTGCTTACTACTCAAATATGCTTTTACAGTTCCTTATAAACCTTTAACAAAAACAATTATCTGCAAACTGAATAGCTTACAAACATAGCAGAAATTTAACCAACACTAAACCACAAATAATTTATTGATCAGCTTGCAAACTAACCACATTCAATTTAAGTGGTTTGTAAAGCGGTTTGCGCACAAACCATAGATAAAATAAGCGGTTTGTTAAGAGGTTTTTAAGCAAACCACATTTAAAGTAGGCGGTTTGTATAAGCGGTTTGCGCACAAGCTATAGCGGTTTTATTATTGTTAATCAAGCAAATTATATATAAACCATGCGGCGATTTGTTATAAATATATAATGAGAATAAATATGAGGATGTATTAATAACTTAATTAATATAATAGTTTATATAGTTTATAATTTTTTATTGCGGAATGGGTTGAATGAATGAATCAAATCCTTTTCTGTATCTGCCAGAATTAGTATCTCTTTCTTTATCGATAACTAAAAAACCATAATTTTCGTTCCAACAAAATGAAGACATCTTCTTAAAATCGTCAAATGTTAAATCGGTACTGACATTATCCTCATAAATATGATGTAGATTTAATACATCTTGTTTGAATACTATTATAAAGTTGGCATTATCTCGAATTAATTGTTTTGGAATGCGGCTATAGGTTTGACATAAGTAAAAACAATCTATGTTATTGTGACGACCCATGCTAAAATATTCTCTCATTAGATTTTGTTTATCACACGCCACATCATCAAAAATAAATACGGAATTGGATTTTGCTTTAGATGGTGGAGGTATGTTACTTTCTAAATTACTAAAAGAAAAATAATTTATACCCTCAATAGGCGTTAGCAATTTTTCTAAATATTGATATTTTGGTTGAAAAGAGATTTAGAATAAACATAAACGTTTTTAAAACGCAATCCATTAATGTGTTCAATTAAGCTAACCATTACATTGGTTTTTCCACAATTTGATGGTCCAACAATAAGACAACGAATAGTTGATGGTAATAACTGACCGTGTCTCTTATAGGTTTCCATATTTTTATATCGTTATTTACAACTTTTAGTGTCATTGGTTGTTGCACTATTCGCATTTTGATAAAAACTAAAAGAAAAAACGTGTTTGTCAAACATATAAATATAACTAAATTTCAATTCAGTTAGTTAGTGCGTGTATCTCAGCTCATAAATAAATCCTAGACATGTTAATACAAAAGCCAATTATTAACCAACGACCTCAAAAAAAGAATAAATATCAGGGTAAAGGTCTTATAAATTCAGTTATTGATAAACTACCAGTTGAATTACACATTCCAGGATATAATTTTTGTGGACCGGGAACTAAACTTACAAAACGACTTGCAAGAAGACATCGAGGTATTAATAAATTAGATGAAGCTTGCAAGGAGCATGACATAGCTTATAACAATTATAAAAATATAGAAAGTAGACATAAAGCTGACGGTTTATTATTAGAAAAAGCTAAAAAGAGATTGTATTCTACCGATTCGTCATTAGGAAAAAAATTAGCTGCGTTGGGTGTAACAGCTGCTATGAAAGCTAAAATAAAACTTGGTATGAGTTATCAATCTGGCACTAAACGACTTCGTATAAAAACAAGGAGTGCAAAAAGAAAGCATGGTAATGGATTAAAATTCCAGGATTTAATAAAAGTGCTAAATCTGCATTGAAAAAAAATTTCTAAACGCTAAAGATGCTCTCAGTACGGCAATTACTGCTGTAAAGTCATTAAAAGGACGAAAAAGTAAAACCTGTCCGTGTAATACCAGTGCCAAAGGTTGGTGGGTTTTTGCCGCTAATCCCTATTTTTGCTGCTCTTGGTGCATTAGGATCGCTAGGTGGCGGCGCCGCTGCTATTGCAAAACAGTAATTGCGGCAAAAGATGCCAAAGAAAAACTTAAAGAAAACCAAAGACATAATCAAACTATGGAAGCAATAGCACTAAATAAATCTGGAAACGGATTATATTTACAACCATATAAAAAGGATTTGGTCTTTTTAGGACGGCGAAAAACACAAAAACTTACGATAAAACTTCCAAAACGAGCGCTCACTAACATAGATTTATATAAGTATGCAAAAAATTAAAAATAAGAAACTTTCGAGGAGTATTTATGAAAGATGAACTACCTAAATCCGGAGTAAGTGCCATTGAATGCGGTATAATAAATTTGGATAATAAAATGGGAGCTGGAACACATTGGACAGCTTATAAAAAGATTGGTACACGCGCAGTATATTTTGATAGTTTTGGAAACTTACAACCTCCGTTGGAATTAACTAAATACTTAAAGAGTAACGGTCCTTGTAATATAATCTACAATCACAATCATTTTCAATCTTTTAATACTGTCAACTGTGGACATTTGTGTTTAAAATTTTTATATAATTATAATCACGATAGGTTTCTCGGTGGCGCATCTAGGGAGATGTTTGCTTTGTAACCGAGAAGCCCCGGGTTCAAATCCGAGTTTTAAGGTTTCAGGTAATAAGATTCAAACACCATTGAGTAGTAGAGTTTATGCTTAACATTTAAGATTACTATATAATCCTGATACATTTGAGTTAACAGTTTAGTGAGCTACAAGCAGTATAATGTCTTCCACATTTTACCTTGACTGGAGCGGAATCCATTCTTTCTAGTAAGTATTATCCTCCTATCATATTAGAAGATGAAGATTATGTTTTGGGTTTGATAAATTTAGAAACGTTTAATTCAATCATGAATATAGACAGCTCTAATAATAAATGTCATTTTATACTTCAAAATGGCACAGAACTCTGTATTGCAATTCCTGAAGGTTCTTATGAAATTGATGATTTGAATAATTATTTAAGTGAACAACTTTTAAAATACCCCGTGTACGAAAACAAAGATACACATGAATCTCAGTCTGCTCCTACAATAACCATAAAAGGAAATAATAATACTTTACGATCTGAACTTATATGCACTTTAGATATTGATTTCTCTAAGAAAGGTTCCATCAGTAGTTTATTGGGTTTCAAACCTAAAATCCTGAAAGCAAATAGAAGAAACACATCAGATTTTCCTTGTAAAATTTTTAAATTAAACGCGTTATGCGTAGAATGCAATATCGTCACCAGTTCATTCAGAAACGGCGAGCCAGTACATGTGATTCATGAGTTTTTTCCTACAGTCCCACCAGGATATAAAATTATAGAAACTCCGACTAACGTAATTTATTTACCGATTAACACGAAGCAAATAGACGAAATTACTATAAAAATAACGGATCAAGATCAAAATTTAGTCGATTTTAGAGGAGAGGTAATAACGGTTAGGTTGCATCTTAAAAAATACAATAAATCATTATAATGGGAATCGTGTTTAATAAAAATAAAAATTGGAGTAAACATATTAATATTACCAAGACAATAAAAAGTATATAAATCCAAAAAAGAAAGCTAAACTGTTCAGTCGGTCTGGTAAAATCAATCGCTTAACACAAAAGAATAAAAATTTCTCGAATCTTTAGGACTAATATTACGAACGTAAAAATGAATTATGAAATTTTAAAAGTAAACGAACCACCAATTTTGATACCACAATAGCATATGCAGAAAAACGAAGTCATCCACCTTATGCATCAAGTTCCTTTAACAACAACGATGAAATCAGAATTCCTATACAACAACAAGAATTATATACGTTACCTTGGTATAGCTCTCTTCATGTACAAGGAAAAGTAGAAGCATATGATGATAAAAACGCAAAGATTCAAACGCCCAATATTCACTTTGTTAATATGGGTATCTTATTTTGTTTGACGAGATTCGTTTGGAAATTTCTGGAGAAGTTATCGATCGCGTTAGAAATCCGGGAATTATGTCTGTTTTAAAAGGTTATGTGTCATACAATACAGAAGAAAGCAAAGCTCTTGAAAACGGTGGTTGGTTTCCAATAGGCAATTCAAGATTATTAGATATATCTTCAGGAAATTTTGATGCGGTTATACCTCTTCGAATGATTTTAGGATCGTGCGAAGATTTTAAAAAGGTAGTGATCAATTGTAGACAAGAATTGGTGTTGCTTCGCAGTAATACCGATAATAACGCTTTAATAGTTGATGACAATATAAAAACTATCAAAGTTCAGCTACATAAGGTTACTTGGCGAGTTCCACACATATCTGTTTCAATTAAAGAACAATTAAAACTGCTCGATATTATTAAAAGTGCAAGAGAATTATACATTCCATTCAGAAGTAGAGAATTACACGAATATCCATCATTACCACAAACACAAAAACATACGTGGGCTATTAAGTCATCAATAGAAAAGCCTCAATGTATAATCTTTGGTTTTCAGACCGATAGAAAAAATCAAATAAATAAAGACTGCAGTCGCTTTGATCATTGCAATTTGACTAATATTAAAGTTTTTCTTAATGATGCAGTATATCCTTACGACAATTTAAATTTAAATTTTACAAAAACCCAGTATGCTTTGTTGTATGAACTATTTACCGAATTTCAAAGTTCATTCCTTTACAAAGATAGCGAGCCGATATTCACGCCAGAAGAATTCAAAAGATATGCCCCAATCGCAGTTATAGACTGTTCTAAGCAAAAGGAGGAATTAAAAAGAGGTCCTATAGATATCAAAATTGAATTTGAAACAAATGTAAATATTCCTGATAAAACAACCGCATATTGTTTAATACTTCACGATAGGATTGTAAAATATGTGCCAATAAAAAATATTATATCATTAGTATAGTGAATCATGTATGTAAATTTTATGTATTATTATTTAAGGATATTGCGATAGGTAGTAGAAATAGGATGTATATCAAAAGGTTTAAAATAAAACAAAATATAAATAATAGTTTTTATTGTTATTAATGTGTAATTAACATTAGATAAGATAACGTTTCTTTGTAATCTTCTAAATTAGTGGAAGGCCATTTTGCCGAATCTGGACCAGATGTCCAACCTAATACAGCATCTGGATTATGTGTTCCTTTACTTATATTCTTCTGTATCCACAACAATATTTCCGCATGTTTTTCATTTTCTGAAGGATTAAATTTAAAACATATGTTTCGACAGATAAGAGCGGTAATAAATTTTTTTAGAATTTGAACATCAGCAAGGTATGATGCATTGCAAATGCATTCGTCTATACATGATTTAATATCTTTATGATTTTTTAAAATATTTTGTACAGGATAGTTTAAATGACAAGCATTGATAATGTTAAAGTTAGATAGTAACTTCAAAATATACAATTTGAATGAAATATTGCGCTCTAAACTATGTAGAACTAATATATCATCTAGTTTATTTAAATTTATCGATTCACATTTTTCTGTTTTGCAAACAGACACAATGTTGTTGACATAATTGTCTAGGCTTCGTCTCTTGTCCAAAAGTTGACACAAGTCATCCACTCTTAATTTATTTCCATACAATGCGGCAAAAGAAATAATATCGCTTGGAACAACAAAGTTTTCTTTCTTCAACAAAAATGCTAGAGTTTCTTTTGCAGAATCTGTTACATTAAAACGAATTGCATTTTTAAGATATTTTTCATAAACTTTTTCTTTAGCTTGTTGTGCTTCTAAAGCAATTTGTAAGCCGACATCCATCACAGTAATGTTGTAACCCTTCGAATCACAACTGAACGTATGAAATTAAGATTTTACACGCAACGGTTTTATAATTTAATCCCCTCCAAACGGTTGATATAGATACCCCCACGGTCTTGTATCGGTACTATCAAAACTGAGCATGCGTTTGTCATCATAAGGACTAAGAACAATTTTACTTTGTTTAACTGAAAAGACATTGTGTTGTTTAGATCTAATAAGTCGTTGATCTGCTTCAAAAATTTTTTTATCAAATAAACATTTTTTATAATCTTCAAAGGTAATTGATTTGATAGAAGATTTTTTAGATCCCTTAGATTTTTTTATTAATTTTTTAGTAAACTCGTCATCAACAATGTAAGAGTACATCTTTGATCTAAGCCCTACAAATTCAAGCATTATCTTTCCATTATTTTCATCTTTCATTAATCCCGGTTGTTTTTTGTTTTTCAGTTGTATTTGATAAATGTTTTTAATGTCATAATCAGAAGTGTCAAAACGATGACTGTCTTGTTTAATATACTCATAGATGTTTATATTTTTAAAGCTATAAATTAAACTATCGGTGTCTGTATATAACAATTTGACGTTTTCTCCAAACGTCTTTATAACGTAGTCATAATGAAATTCGTATAAAAAAATTTTTGAAATATCTAATATGCTAAATCCCACATAAATAGGTTTATTCATACATATTTCTAATTTGTTCATTTCTACTATAACCATATCTTCATCAAATACAACTGAGCTGTGAAAATTTGGTTTCGAGATAAGAGATCGCACTCCCCATCGTCCGTCCCATTTTGTTACTAAGCGGATATCTCTATGCTTTCTAACATTTTCCATGCATTTGCCGTAAATCGCATTAATCATTAATTTATAAAAATCTTTCTCGAAATCATTTTTAGATTGTTGACGTAATTTTGTATTTAAATCTATGTATTGTTTTAACCAAGGAGATTGATGCACTTTTTTTAATTGCATACCTAATCTTAAATACATTTTTAAGTTTCTATAGTGAACGACATATCGTTCTTTTGGAAACAAAGTTAATAACAATTTTTTAAGTTTAGTTTTTGAAGTCGGAGGAACCATATGTTCAGGTGCCAATGGCAAATCGCTATGTAAATTATGTAACTGAATTGGATAAGTTAAATCACATTCAACGATATATCCAACGAAAAAGTCATCAGGAGTATTTAAAATTTCTTTAACATCAAAATTTTCCATAAATTCAAAATTTCCGTATGGTAAATATTGAGACATGGCCGCTCCATATAAGTTATTTACATCAAAATACATTAAATACGTACTATCTTTAGTAGAATCAATACCATTTTTCATATATTTATTATTTGCTTTAGCGTATCTATTGGAACATTGAGAAACGCCTCCTCTAATTCCTTGCTCAACGAACATAACCATATCAATATCGGTGAGAAGTTCTAATGAAATGTTTGTAGTTTTTAACATAGCATCAAACGTTAATCCGGGGGCAGTGTAATAGTGTAACGGATCTAAAGTATATGTTTTTAAACAAGTTTCGCGAAAAGTTTCAAACACGTCAGCTAGTAAAAGTACATCCGTTTTTAAGTACAAATCAAAATATTCGCCTATATTTCGAATTCCAAATACTTTCCAAACATTTACAGCATGAGCATAATCTTCATCGCTAATATTTTCATCATTTAACTGACTATACAAATCTTCTTTACGTGGTAAACACGTTTCTTCTAACTTTATCCAAGAATCTACATAATCGTAAGGAAATATTCCTTTCTTGTTTAATAAACGAAATTCTTCTTCAGTATTACAATAAAACTTTGTAATCTTTTTTTGATCGTCTAACAAATTAGAAGAAAGACGATCTAAGCTTTGCGACATAAAACGGAAAGAATCTATAAACCTAAGAGAAATATTTGTATTTGGTATCGATTTCGTAAAAGAAATATATTTTTCTTTATTTATTGGCAATAGTTTAACGTTTCCTTCAAATAATGTGGTTAGTTTTTAATGATAAAGTGTGCGTCATATCCACTCATGTTATGAAATACTACAGGTATACAGTGTTCATCTTTATAGTTTAAATTGCAAGTCTGGTGAGCGGCTCCCCTAAACATCCCTGTTTGATGGTTATGATCTCGAACTCTAACTTGATCATCATTAAAAGGTTGTTTACATATGTGACATACTTTAGAAATTAAGAAACTTTGATGTTGTTGATAATTCAGTTTTCCCATCGGAACAATCGTATTAAGTTGTTCATAACACATATCAACAATATTTTTTAATTCACGTACAAACCAATCGATGCAATCGATTCCTCGATACGTGCAAAATTTTGATAAAGTATTATCGTATGAACATTTTAAGTAATATGCTATACTAAACGGTATATGTTTTTGATATGATTTCGATTTAGTGTGTAAATTTGAGTTTGCATCGTTGCACTTTTCTAGAATACATTCCAAATCAGCATAAATAGCAAAAGGAACTTTTTCTTGATAACGATAATTTTTAAATGATAAGTATTTCTCAGATTGTTTAGGCAATCGCACACAACATTTATTAGATTTCATACAGTAAGTTTTATGTTTTTCGAGTATGTCCCGAGTTCTAAAGTAATTTAAACATCGTTCACAAATAAAAATCTTATGATTACGAGTCGATAGTTGTTTTGATAAAAGCGCGGACAAATTTTTGATCCAAGTAAAATGAAATAGTAGCTGTTCTTCAGATACATCGTTTATGTTCACCTGTGATTTGGAGCTCAAAGGAAGCATAAGTAGATTTATGACTTTAACATTTGTTTCGGAAATAGAACTAAGAGAACAAGGTAAAATTTTTTTGTTCTCTATGCAAAACAAATTAATGGATAGTTTGTTAAGTTTTTCAAATGTTCTTATGTCTTTTATAGTTATAGGAAATTTAATACCATCACAATTTAAAACATTATGAAAATGCGGATACGACGATAGTCTATTAGAATTTATCTTGGCGGGGTATAAAGCAGATACTACAGACCAAAGAAAACAGTATGGATCGTCGTTCTTAACATTTACAACAGCGTGTTTCGTTTTTATATAGTTCGGAACCGATACAAAAGTGGAATAACCTACTTTAAGAGGATCATATTTGTTAACATTTACTTTAAGTCCCAAAAGTTCGTGTAAAGCCCAGCCGCTGTCTTTTTCCGCAAATTCTTCTAATTTTGTTGCAAGTTTATCAAACACATGTACTTGATACCACCGTTTTAAATTAGTAGTACGATCGATAACGTTATTTTTAGTACAAAACGTTTTTAAATCTCCTTTCCTGTTTGAGGCTTAATAAAATTGGCGCTTAGAATTACATTTACTTTAAGAAGAGATTCTTTAAGACATTTTTTAATTTTTATATTAAAACATTTAAAGATTTTTAAAAAAAGTTAAAGGGTCTTTTATGGTAAGATTTGATATAAAACCGGTGCGAATTCTGTTGTTGAAACACGATTCCACATCTTCCCAAATAACTTTACATTTATTTCGTTTTAAATTTGTCGATAACCCTTCACCTGATTTGATCACTAAAACTTTTTTAAGTTGTCTAAGTTTTAAACGATAAAATTTAAAATACGCTAAACTCGTTTCAATCGAGAAAGGGGATTCCAATATATTTTCTTTGTGTATTTTATTTTTGATTGCTTTACGAACAATTTGTATTGCACTATTAATATAAGCTTTAAGATTATTGATTTCGTTTAGCGTTTTTATGTTTTCGAAATAAACACGCGTCACGGTCAAGTATCGTTTACACAACTTAGATACGGTATCCATTTTACACGAATGAATAATGCAAGAGATTCGAAGTATAAACTTTTAAAGATTTACGAGTCTACACGATAGTATACGAATTAGCGAAGAATTACGAATATGGTCGATGTTTAACGAAATGTAGAAGATTCACGAACATTAACGATCGTTGACGATTCCCCACCAATATCGAATTGTAGAAAAAGTGCAGTGGGGATAAAAATAGAAGGAGAAAATTGTATATAATTGAGAAACGTTCATAGTGATTTATCATTTTCAATAATATTTTTATTGAAGAATAATCAAGAATAATATGAATTCAGAAAATATATTGGGAGCAGGTAAAATAAAAATTTTAATCTACAAACTCAAATCTAAATATATCCATTTTTGTGATAGATATGGTTATTTGCCCATACAATCAATTTCACGTGATGCTGCGACATAGGTTGGCAAAACATCTATGGAAGTGTCACCCGGTGGAAACAAAACAGCAAAGCGATATGGAATACCGGAAGAAGTTATTGCAATGGGAGCAAGATCAGAAAACCCGACGGCCCATGCCAGTGACTGCTCCACCGGTACTGTTTCCACCGGGGTCCTACGAAACATGGGATGATGATGAACTTCAAAGTTAGACCTATGTCGCAGGTCAACAATGAAATATATATGTATATATAATGTAGTACATGTATTAATAAATAATCAAAAAATTATACTTTGTTTTAATTAATACTACTTCGTTTGTTAGTATCGATGATATACAAATAAAAAAATATTTATAAAGTAGTGGCAATATCTTTAAAACTAAAGAGCAAATCAAAATTTTACTTATGAGAAAAAATATGCATCATATGCGACTGAATTTGAAACGTACATTAAAACTTGCAAATAAAGGGGTGAATTTCGTAAATTTGACAAAACAAAATATTTTACCTAACTTATTTTACATATTTGAATTCCTCGCTTAAAACCATGAAATTTGATATAAAACTCGATAGGATTCTGACAAGTTTGAAAAAACTACCCCTAATTTTTTTTTGAGAAAATTTTTTTTTTTTTTTTGTAAGTATATAACAAATATAGTATATCATTTTGGCAGAGTTAAAAAAAATTTCTATCACTGCAAGTGATAGTATTTAAAAAAATAGTATTAAACAATGACGCAAAACTAAAAAGCAATGTGAATGTTAGTTGAAAAATATTAGTAGTATTTAAAAATAAATATACATATCTAATCACATAGTATTTAACAACCAATAAAGAGTAAAAAAAAAATCATTTCCGCCCCACCAAAAACTAAGGGTGGATTTTTTATGTCATAGTAAGTTCAACGATTACTGTCTCAATTTTCGATCGAATACCTTGGATTTAAAAAAAAAAAAAAAAAAAAAAAAAAAAAAAAAAAATTACATACATGTAAATTATATTTCCGTTTGGAAATATTTTGTTTTTAAAAAGAAAACTAAGTTTCAATTTAACTTTATTTTTATTTATTTATGCAACGACTGATTACCACGGCGGTTGTTAACAAACTTAACGTAATAATTCGTTTTTACAATTCAACTAAATAAAATGCTTACATCTACTTTCTCATAGAAAATGCTTATTATTGGAAACTATAATACGGCGGTGTTACATGAGCGTTTCCCTTGTTTCTATTTCCTGTGATATAACTCCTCCCTGCCGAGTTGAAAGACTGTCCCCAGGCTTTCTTACAATCATTGACCTTAGTTTATTCTTAAATTTACAAAAAATAATAATTACAATAATTATTAAAATGAGAAACAAATAATAGGTAAGTTGGTAATGAAGGGGTATTTCTTGAGGGTGCATTACTCGATTTTCAAAGATTTGTTTTTGTAAGTTTTCGTCAAAATTAATTTTTGTTAGTTCAAAAGGTTGATTAATTGTATTAATTTCATTAAATTCTAATCGCGTAATTTCAGGTAAAATCATTTCTTCGTATACCTCTTTCTTTACTATTAACAAACAATTGTTGCTTAAATTCTATAGAACAATTCAAGGGTAGTTTAATTAACGAATTCTTATTAATCGTAACAGTTCCTTTTGTTTTGCACTGGTATTTAACCAACACTTCACTTTCAGTTATTAGAACATAGTTCGCCTGATTAAGGGCTATTAACCTGGTTGGCGATTGACCAATTTTTACAATAGTACAGTTGTCAACACTGTTTTGTAATAAATTTTTAACACAATTATTATTAATTTGCACTGTATCGTTGTTTTCGATTATATATTTGTTTTCTACCGAAAAATAGTTAGTAACACATTCTAGCTGGTTGTATGACCACACTAAATAGTCACATCGTTCTAGAACATATGTTTCGTGATAGGGTACTTTTACAATTTTATATAATGTTGCATTGTTATCTTCCACTATTGGGAACTCGATTGAAATAATTAAGTTGGTGGTGTCTAAACCTATTCGTACGGCTAGTATTGAGTAATAGTAATGATCGTTTAATAAATTTAGTGTTCCTTTTGGATATAGAGCTTTTAAATGATTTAGTTCGTTACGTAATTGTGAATAAGGTAGTAAGAAAGGGTGTAATTGGTTTCTGAATCCTAGTATAATTGATTGATGTAACTCATTGATAAATGTTTCTACTTCGTTTATGTTGTTTTCTAAAATAAATATGATTTCTAGTACTAAGGTGTATTGATCTACTTCTGCAACTTTTTCGTTTAAATGATTTATGTGCTTTTCCATTAATCGCCCGTTACTATTAATGTTGTTAGTTAAATTTTGAATTTGATTAAACATGGTTTGTAATAACGTTGTTTTATAATTTACATTCTTGACAATGTCAATTTGATTTTCTTTTAGTCGCTGTATAATTTCGTAAATTTCTTTTCTTTCGTCATCGTCCATTACTCCAAAAAGCCAATTTGCTGCCTTACCAATAAAATTAAAGGGTGATCGCTTGTTTCGTTTAAATGATATAAAATTTTTGTATTTTCTGATAATGGATTGTATTTGATTTTGGCATTGCTTTAGTAATTTGACAATATTTACGTCATGTTCAGATAATGTGGGTTCTGTGCTGTGCTTAATATTTTTATATTTGTTAAAAATAAGTTCGTGTTGAGAAGTTAAACTGTTAATTAATAAACTTACATGGCTATATTCTAAAGTAAAAACTAATTTATGGTTAGATACGTGCTTATACGCGTTTCCTAATGCTAAGGGTAGCAGATAATTATTAATGGGTTTGATTTGTATTTCCTTGTCCGCTAGTACTAGGGCCAGGATCGTGAGGGTTAGTGCTGTCGTTTTCATCCTGTAACAACACATGCCTTTTACTTCTTTTGATTAAATCTCGTTTAAGTTTAGTGTTTTTGTTTCGTTTGTTTTTAAATGTTACGGTGTTGTCCGTTACGTTTTGGATTTTTATTTTCTCTGCGTACGGCCTTAATTTATTTCGTTGTTGATTTCTCCGAACATATACAATTTGCTCTGGTAAATTTTCTTCTATCGTATTTTCTGGTTGCTTTTGCTGTATTTTTTCCTTTATCTTGAGTATGTTTTCTTTTACTTGTTGATTAAGAAGTTCTGTTGTTTTGTTTCTTTCATTTATGTAATCTTCGGTAATTCGGTTACTGGTTTTGTCGAAAGGTAAAATATTTCGTTCGTTGCCATTAATTATTTGGAAGGGTGTAAATTTCGTTGTTGTGTGGATGCTATTATTATACGCGATTACTGCCATGTGTACTTGAGTTTCAAAACCTAATTTCGATTTTTCGACATTTAATACTCGTAAAGATTCTATTAGAGTTGAGTTAAATCTTTCAACTATCCCGTTTGATTTAGAGTTTTTGGTACATACCCTATGGTGATGAATTTTATGAGTTTTTAGAAATTCTGTTACTAAATTATTACAGAAGGATGGGTCATTGTCCGTGATTAATTTTGAAAAAATGCCATGATGTGACATGTACAATGATAAATATTGTAAAATGGTTTGTGAGTTTCTATCCGGTAAAAGATAAGCTTGCGCGTATTTGGAAAATGCGTCGACAATTGTCAACAGGATTTTTTGATTGATGAATAATAAATCAGCGTGTATAATTTGGAATGGTTTATCCGGTGTTGGTGTCAATGATATTGGTAATTTTTGTGGATTTCTGTCAATTTTCGATAAATTGCAAATTTCACAGTTATTAATGTACTTAGTTACGTCGGTTTCCATTTTGGGCCAGTAATATAAATTTTTTAATGAGTTATAGGTTTCGTTAATTCCTCGATGTTTCGTTTTTCCCGTGTGATAATATTCAATAAATTTTGTCTGTTCATTTTGGTCTTCTACGTCCTCTAATAATTTATTAGTGATATTGATTTTAATAGTATTGTTAAAATTTTCTCGAATGATTTTTAGAATTTCTCTCTCCATGTTACGTTTTTTGAAGTAAATGCTAATGTTGATATTTGGTTGAATGAGGTCTTTTAAAATGTTTAAAATTTCTTCGTCATTACATCCGAATGGTAAACTACAATAAGTACGTTTCTTTGTGTTTTCGAATAAATTTATGTGTTTAACTATTGTTTCTGTTGAACTTCTATGGGTATCGAGAATGATTTGATTTTTCTGAAAATTTAATGGTGATTCTTTGTATGGGATGTCAATATCGATTTCTCCTCGAGATGTATGTATTGTTTGATTATCTTCTTCCTGTTCTGGTGATAGATTCTTCAAAATTTCGTCTAATTCCTGTAAGTCTTGTTCGGTGGGTCCATCAGCGTTTGCCACGATGGTGTCAAAATCGACCTCGTTTATATAGGTTTCTTTAGGTGGTCTCGATAACGCGTCGGCTACGTAATTTTCCTTTCCTTTCTTATATTTAATGTCATAATTATACTCCGTTAAACTGAGCTTCCATCTCGTCAATTTCGAATTGGCCTCTTTAAGTGAGAATAGCCAGGTTAGTGGTCGGTGATCCGTTTCGATTGTGAATTTGTTTCCATAAAGATACGGCCTAAAGTGTTTAGTTGCCCAAACTATCGCTAACAGTTCTTTTCTGTGGTGCTGTAATTTTTCTCCGCGTCGTTGAGAGTCCTCGATCCATAAGCGACGGGGTGATCTTCTTGTGTTAATACCGCTCCTAAAGCTTCATTAGAGGCGTCTGTCGTTAGAGTAAATGTCTTATTCATATCTGGATATTTCAAAATTGGGTTATTAGTCAAGAGTGTCTTACATTTGTTGATAGTTTCTATGAATTCTTCGTCGATTTTTATTTGAACATTTTTCTTTAATTGTTTTGTTAAGGGTCGTGTAATTTTCGAAAAGTCTTTAATAAATTTGCGATAATAGCCCATGAGTCCTAAAAATCCTCGGATCTCCTTTTGATTCCTCGGTATTGGGTAGTTTTGTATTGCCGAAATTTTCTGTGGATTTGGTTTTATTCCTTCTGTCGTAACGATATGTCCTAAGAACTCGGTTTCTTTCTTGCAGAACTCGCATTTGTCGAGTTGCAGTTTTAAATTATGAATTTGTAATTTTTTGAATACTTTTTCTAATGATTTTTTATGTTCTTCCAAATTAGGTGAAAATATAATAATATCATCTAAATAAACTAAACAGTGTGTGTTGATTAGGTCTCTTAGCACGTGATTCATCATGCGTTGAAAAGTCGCCGGTGCGTTTTTCAGGCCAAAAGGCATTCGGTTGAATTCGAAATGTCCGAATTCCGTATTAAACGCCGTCTTTTGTTTTGAATTTTTGTCTAGTCTTATTTGGTGGTAACCTGATGTTAGGTCCAAAACGGTGAAGTATTGCGCTCTTCCTAGTTTGTCTAAGATATCTTCCATATACGGTAGAGGATGTCGATCATCTATGGTTTTTGCATTCAGTTGCCGATAATCTATGACCATTCTTGTTTTTTCTTTTCCTGATGCGTCTGGTTTTTTCTTCACTAGGTGTACAGGGAATCCCCAAGGTGACACACTAGGTTGAATTATTCCTTGTTCTAACATTTCCTCGACATGAATCCTAATCTTCTCTTTATTTGTAAATGGTGTCCTATATGCTCTTAAGAATATAGGTTCTTCATCTTTTGTGATTATTTTATGTTCTACTAGATCGGTCGTAGTTAGTTGATCATCCGGGGCTTTAAAGATGTCTATATATTTTTTACAGATTTTAACTATCGCTCTTCTTTCTTCGGAGTTCATATGTTCCATTCTTATGAGGTTACTTAGATTTTTTAAACTTGAATTGTTTTCGAAATAAAATTCTTGAATATCGTTTTCGTCAATTTTTTCTTCTTGTAAGTCGTCAATTTCCATGCTCTGTTCTTCATTCGTTGGATTTTCGATTATTACATTTACGTTACCGTTGTAGATTTTATAAATACCTCCTATCAATGTTACGTCGTTTATCGTTCTTTCTTCTACAAAAATGTCCTGGTCTGGTTTTGCGTAAGATAAAGTATAAATTTGTTTAGTCCGTGGATGTATTTTGATTTTTTGAGGTTTATTATAATGTAAAGAAAAATGATTTCCGTCGCTACGTGTTAGTAAATTATTTTGCAGATCTATGTTAAATTTTAATTTTTTAAGGTCGCGGATTCCTATTAACGCATCGAAATAGTCGTGAAAATTTAATACAATAAATTTTAAATTACCAAATGCTCTGAATTCTTTAAAACAAGGTACACTGGCTAATGTTTTTACTGTAGTTGTGCCATTGGCAGTGTTTATTTTTAGATTTGTAGGTTGAGTAGAATTTGGATAAAATTTAGAAATAACTCGCGGGTAAATTATATTAATTTCGCTACCTGTGTCTATCAGTATTTTTAAGGGTGGATTATTTAATGTGATGTAGGGTAAACATGGTGTCATCCTGATTCGGTCGTTGAGGAAACTCCGAAAAAATTTATGTCAGACTCGGTTTCATCATTGAAATTACTTGGGGGATTTTCCGTTATTGGCGGATTGTTCTCCTCGTTGTTCTGTTCAAAATTAATGGGGGCATAATATTGATTTGTTTCGTGATCGTAAACAATTGATTCGTGATCGATTTCGTGAAGAAAATTTTTTAAAGTAGAAACACCCGACATTGGTGTAGGTTTTGGTAAATTTGCATTTGGGTTTGGTTTAAAAACGTTCGTCGGTGGTTTGTAAAATTGTGGCGATTGATTTTGTTGAAAGTTAGGTGATTTGTATTGAACTTGATTGTAAAATTTAGGTTGTGCAAATGGGTTAGGGTTTGAAAAATTATTTCGAAAATTTGATTGTGACATTTGTTGATGAGGTTTAAAATTTGATGTGCCTTTAGGAAATAGATTAAATAATGGTTTTGAAGAAAATTTTGTCGCATTTGAGGTTGGGGTATGATTAAAATTTTGTCCGGCTCGTTCTGCGAAGTTAATTTCGTCTTGTGCGTAAGTGATTGCTTGCTCTAACGTAGTTGGTTTTCTGGCTCTAATTTGCATTGCGATTTGATAGGGTATTGTTACCAAAAATCTATCTAACGCGTTTGAAGTTATGATTTCTTGTCTTATCGGTTTATGTGTTATATCTGATAGATTAATTTTAGCTATTAACTTTCCTAAGTTAGTTCTAATTCTATAACCGTAATCTATTAAACTTTCGCCTTTATTAATCCTAATATTATTAAATTCTACTGTTAACTGCTCAAGGTCTCTAGTGTCCGAAAAATGATTAATAATTGCATCTTTTATTTCGCTCCATTTAGTTAAATCGTCTCGCGGGGATAGGATTTCAGAAGCCTTGCCTTTAAATTTAGAAAAAATTGCTGCCCGTATTACGGTTTGCACTTCTGCGATGTTTTTGTATCTTTGATCGACATTGTCGCAAGCCATGCAAAACGCATTTATTTGTGTTTCTTTTCCCTCAAAAATCGGGATCGTATCTAGTTCGATTTTAAATAATTGATAATTCATAGGTGGATTAGTCATTTTGGTTTCTATCGCTAAATTATCTAAAGAAACTACTAATTCCTCCAGGTTCTCTAAATTTATTAATTTATTTTGTTTTTAACTAATTTTGCACTCGCAATTTCCAAATAGTGGAAAATATTACAAAAATATTTATTAAGGAAGTACCCTTTTTATGTTCAAGTGAACGGTGTGAAATTTGTAACTCCTACCTTGTGTGGTTGTGTTGTTTTTGGGGGCTGCCCTCGACCGATGCTGCTATGCACCTTTTTGGTGGTCACTCGAACTGCTCCTGGTTGTACCGCTACCCTCGACCGGTGCTGCGATGCACACTTCTTTGGTCACTCGGATGGCTTCTTGTAACTTATTGCGGTGTTGGTTTTAGTCGTTGCTTTGTTCGTTTATCGATCAAAGAATTAAAATTCACCGGTTTCCCGCACTTGTTTTCGATAAACAATTTTGTGCACTTTTGTAACCGTACCGATAAAATCCTACCGACTGCGCCAATTATATTTCCGTTTGGAAATATTTTGTTTTTAAAAAGAAAACTAAGTTTCAATTTAACTTTATTTTTATTTATTTATGCAACGACTGATTACCACGGCGGTTGTTAACAAACTTAACGTAATAATTCGTTTTTACAATTCAACTAAATAAAATGCTTACATCTACTTTCTCATAGAAAATGCTTATTATTGGAAACTATAATACGGCGGTGTTACATGAGCGTTTCCCTTGTTTCTATTTCCTGTGATATAACTTGTATATGTTTAACCTTACATTATTATGTATGTTCTAACCTAACAATAAATTCCGGATGTCAACCTTGGTGCAAAATTTTGTTCTGGAGTATCATATCAGCCTGGTATCAAATTTCAACGTTCGGTGTCAAATTTCTACTTCCGGTGTCAAATTTCTACTTCCGGTGTCGAATTTCGACTTCCGGAGTCAGGTTTCTATTTCCGGTGTCAGATTGCGACTTCCGGTGTCAAATTTCTACGTCCGGTGTCAAATTTCTATGTTGGGTATCAAATTTCAACTTTCGGTTTCAAATTTCAAATTGTGGTGTCAAATTTCAACTTTTAGTATCAAATTTCAACTTGTGGTGTCAGATTTCAACTTGTGGTGTCAAATTTCAATTTGTGGTGTCAAATTTCAACTTGTAGTGCATTGTCAGCAAATTTTTTCGAGTTCATGACTTATGGTGTACCGTTCATTTTTCTGATGAGTTAACAAATTTTTTACAATGAACTTATGATGTCTACTTCATTTCCGTTTGAAAGTTCAACCACCATTATAATGCTGACTTAACTACAAAGTTCATATACCTTGATTTTGAAAAGAAAATACTTTTTGCAAATTCATGGAATTTTTTATTATATAAACTAATACTTAATTAGTTTAACTTAGTCTTCAGCTGCTTCTGAAACACAAAGCATCATTATCATCATGTCTTTATCATTGATCAGCAAGCCGAAAATAAATATTATTGAAGATATTGTAATACAGGTAAGTTAATTTTTATATTTTTTGTTTATATTGTTTAAATAATTTGTTTAAATTATATATATATATATAAAAATTTATCATTTTTGTATCCAAGTCTAATGCATTTTTTTGTAGAGTGGTGTCTGTGCCCAGCCCGGTATGCCTGCGTTGGTGCCAATCAACAATTCGGTAAAAAAATTTTACATTTGTTCATAGTTTGAAATTTGTTTTAATTAATAATATCATTTTATAAATAATTTTAACAACATTTTTACAGGTTGACAGGATGTTAGACGAAATGTTTGTGGACGGCCAAGTAAGCTAATTTGTTTGCGTTATAAAATTTATTTTAATCAATAACTTGTATTGTCATTTCAGAAGTTTCCGAATCTTAATTCTCCGTCGCCTCCTTCCCCTACGTGTGGAGATGATAGAAATGTGGTAAATTAATTTTTTCTTTATAATTTTCAATTATTTAATTGCATCCTGTATTTTGTTTCAGTCGCAAGATCTCATTTCTATCGATAGTGAGTGTATGTTGGTTGAGCCGGAAGAACATCCTGCTGAAGGGCTCAACATTCATCACCCACCAAGAGGGAAGGATTGGGGAAGGTTAAGAAGCCTCTACCAGGCGAAAACGGAGGATGAAGATGAGGAAACGTCCATACTGGATGGGCACAGCCAATGTAGTGTAGAACAATTTAGTGTAGAACAAAGTGCATCAAAAATAAGAAACCTCGAAAAACAATTTATTAGTGATATAAAAAAAAATTATAGAGAAAGTAGGGCTAAGGTTAGTAGTAATGAAAAACTTTGTAGCAGTAGTAGAAATTTAGTAAAAAAACTTAAAAGTGATTTAGTGGTAGCGGAAAGACAGTATAGAAATAATTTAACAAAACAAAAACAAATAATTAGTGATATAAGAATATGTAAGGAAATTAGTAGTAAGTACGGTTTTAGTTTAGTATAATAATTGTAAATATTGATTTAGGTTAGTTAAGTTTGTATTTATATTTAATAAAACATGATTAAAAAAAAAACTTTATCTTTTTATTCCAAACGAAATTTTCTATGATTTCTTAACATAAATCTGCTGTTTAACTTCTTTTCAAATATAATAAACTTTAAAATTAAAACTATTTAGAATTGAGTTTATTAAATATTCAAAAAGCTTTATGAATTTAAAACATCACTTACCAAAGTTTAACTGTAGTGTTTCAGTTTAAAATAAATTTTTATATTATTTATTAGCTGAGGTCATATAATAATAGTTATCAATAGAAATACATAATTCTTTTCAATTAAAATTTGATACATAATCTCTGTCAAGTTTAGTATAAATTTACAAAACATTATTCGATGTTATTTATCATCACCGTTTGAAAGGATAATTTTGCTCATTATTGTTTTTGCAAACATTCTTTAAAATAATTTTTATTTACAAATCGTTTTTTTTTTGCCTTTTAACTTCTTTTATGCACTAATTTGGTGAAAAATGTTTACCTCCATCACTTCTGATTATATCGTGAACGGAACAAAAAATACATCGAGTACGCTCTATGTCCGTCTCACCTTTACATTTTGGACAAACAAATCTTACAACTATACAGTTGAGCTGAATAAACAAAGTCCCTGGAGAGGCGTGGCTGGTGTCACTCTAATCTTAAAGGTACACTCAAATTAAAAAGTATTTTGGTGGGAAATTCAAATTATTCATAGGTTACCTCTGTAAATAATCATTAGAGCTTGTTGAAGTTTGAGGTTATTTCAGATAAACACTTTATGACTTAATGATTATTAAAATAAATTGTAATTACACATTTACTTTTCTAAAAGATGAAGTATGGCATTACAAAATATTACATATTTCTAAAAGTAATTCTAAAAATTACTTATTTACATCAAAAAATACAATCGTAAAAAAAATAAAGCAGTTCAATCACTGTCACTTTCGTCTTCTCCACTACAACTTTCATCGTCGGATGATCCTGTGTTCACCATAAACGACAGGTTTTCCACCGTTACATCCAGCAATCCATCACGTTGCCACATTTCTTGCTCCAAGTGATTTACATGTCGACAATGTTTGTCCCAGTCAGATGCAGTTACATCAGAAAATGCCTTTCTCACTAAGGCTTCGATCTCTAAACCACTCTGTGTAACATTATTCATAGCGATCTTATGTTTCACTAAACTCCATATCAACTCGATTGGATTTAGGTCGCAGTGGTACGGTGGCAGACGTAACACTGTATGCCCGTGTTTTTTAAGAAGTTCGTCTACGTAATATGTCTTCGTATAACTAAATTGCTTCACTAACATGATTAGTTCTGCTTTACGCATTTCCATTATTTTCGAGCCATTGTCGAATGCTTTCCCTACGTTCTGCTTGTGTTGGAGGTTTATTAATTTGTACACTGTGATACGGTGCATTATCCATGACAACAATACCATTAGGAGGCAAGTTTGGAATTAATTGTTTTTCCATCCACTGCATAAAGTTGGTATGGTTCATGTCGTCGTGATAATCACCGGACTTAGTTTTAGATTTAAAGATTAAAAGGCCATTGTTAACAAATCCGTATGATCCACCTGCATGCACAATAATGTACCTTTGACCTGCTCTGTCTGTATGATAAACACCAGCCTCTTCATCAGATTGCCAGCACTTACTAACACCGTATGATGGATGACTGTAGGTCTCATCTAAATATGTTATTGGTTTTTTGTTTTCACTTAAAGCATCATTTTCTTCTTGCAACTTGCGTAAATAACGAGAACGCCAAGCAATAATATCATCACGTTCCATCAATAATTTTCTTTTATTGTGGCATTTCTTATATTTAAAACCAATTTGTAACAAATACTTTCTTAGTGTATCTGCTCCCCCCTTGTAATTAATCTTTTCTTTCATTTTTTCAACTAAAATTTTCATGTTTGGAACTTTCTTATCAACCGTGTAAACTTCATAAACAGTTCTTTTTAAAATGCTTAAGTCGCAATTATCCAACTTCATTTTATTTGCACCACCACTTCTTTTTTTCTTCGAGGGAGATCTTAAAATACCATCACTGGTCGTCACTCCGGATTTTTTTAATAAAGGTGGTTTATTTTACCGTTGCAGCAGCAGCTAGTTCACTTGCCTTCTCTAGAGGGAAAGTCCATACGCCCGCAGCTTTCTGTTTATCGAAAAACTCCACAACATTTTTAATAATGTTTCTGGCTTCGGAATGAATGGGTTTCTTCGACTTAGATTCCATGTTGGTAAATAACAGCTAAAACAATACAGAAAGTAAGTAATGTAAAAATCTCCATAGAAATTAGTTATTGTTTGTAGAATAAATACTGGAATTAAATACAGATTTTTAAATAATGAATACAAAGTAATAACTGATGTTGAGGTTATGCTACAAAAATTTGGGTTATACTTAAAACAAAAATTATAAATACACATACCTTGTTCACAAATAATGGCGTTTAAAAGAGTCTTTATAAAGACTAGTTGAATAACGACGAATTTTTAAGTAAAACAGCGAATTTTGATTGTAATTTAATTTTTCAAGCGGACGGTACTTTCTAATTGTGATTGGTTGAAACATTTACCGCTTTCAATTTTTAAAGTTAGTTGACATATTTTCCGCGGACTTTGTTTGCTTCGGCGCTCTGTAGGCATGTTGGTTTGAGTGCGGTTGGATTTTTTTTAACCCGCTTTAGTAAGTTACCGTATTTATATATTTACTAAAATGTGTTAAATTTCCTCTCAAAGTTTATTACTCGCATTACTTAATTACTTTTTTTATTGTATTTGATGAACTTAATATTGATTTCATATACTGCTTTAATATAAATTTATTTTAGATGCAAAACCAAACTCACTAATATAACTTGTAAACAATGTAAATAAGTCATATATTTATCAATGTACGGTCACACTTATAATTATAGAATAAAAAAAGCATAATTATTATAAACATTTATTGTTCATTTTATTTTTACATTCTTTAAATTATTAGTGATTTCATACATTTTAATTTTAGTCGATAATTTCTCTAAATTTTCCAAATATAATTTTAACTTTAGTTTATAAATTTTTCTCATGTGCACTCTTTTTTGATTCATTTTTCACTCTAGAACAAATTCAATGTTTGTTGTTTCACCAACAGCTCCTCGGCTCACAAGATAAATGTTTTTTCCCAAACCAATCACGCTATTTTTTTGTTTTAAAATAAATTTGTTAGACATGTCCTTGTTTTTCTTGAAAATTTTTTGATGTAAAGGTATTCAAGTTTCATATGGTTGAAAAGAGAAAAAAAGACTCTATTAAATCAGTATAATAAAGACGTGCCTTGTCATTTAAGAAAATGTAAGTGTTATTCGTTGCGATTTTGTCACAGCAAAAATTTAAATTGATGTCTCCCAGGTGGTAGATAACTAAGTGATAAACAACTTTTATTTACAACTTTTTCGTGTAAAGTGCATATTTATCGACCTGTATAATATATTCTATACTTTTCGGACACACAGTATATGTTACGGGTAAAGTTAGATTAATGGTTAAAACTAGGTTTACCCGGGTAAACCTAGTTAATACCAGGAAATATGGGTAAAGTCCGAAATATAACTAATATCGTAAATGTTTCTAGCTTTACCCGGGTAAACCGCATTCTATCCGCTTTCGCTTGGTTAAAGTTGGGTGTAGAAATTATTGCGTCAGCTTTTCACCACGTGCAACGTTCAGTTCGAGAATGGCAGCCGAAGATAGTGGACGCGCGCGTTTAAAACCGCGTTTTAATAAAGTTTTTAATGAGTTGGTGTCTTCAAAAAAATGCAACAGTTTTTATTTTAATAATGAACAATACCAAGAAATGTTAGAATCAGTCAAGTTTCAAAAGATGCTAAAACCAAAACCACTCTACAATATCGACATTTGAAAAGGTTTGACATATGTTCTGTTAGAGGCGTTGAAAAGCTTATTGCTCATGTATCATTAGGTAAATCTAGCATAAAATATTATGTTACAAACGATGAAATGTTTGACATTTTGCATGTTGCCCATTTGGCTATTGGACATGGTGTTAAACATCGTATGGAAATTGAATGTAAGAAAAAGTACAAGAAGCAGGCGATGGTCAGAGGGTCTGAGATTTGTCCAGTTAATGAAAAATAGGGCATACCATGATGGAATAAAACGATCTCCTTATTCCGCCATGTTTGGGCATGATATTAAAGTCGGTCTATCCACATCTGCTTTTCCAAAAGAAATTATTAAAAATCTACGAACCGAAAAAGAGCTTGAGAAAGTTGTCAGGGAATTTGGTGTAGGAGAACAGCCCCAACAAGAACAACACGAAGACCAGTCGATGGAGTGTGACTCAGAAACAGACAACCCGCAAGAAGAAATTACTGAAGGTGGCAAACCGCAAGAAGATACTACCGAAGGTGGCAGTATGAAAAATGTCGACAATAATTATAGAGAAAACGCCAATAATATAGAAACTTCAGAAAATCAGACCAAATGTGCAGATTGTAATAAGCCATGTACATCAGCGAATATGCGGTGTGAACTTTGCTCGTGCCAAAAAAATATACAGTCAAACAGACTAGACGCAAAAATACATTTAGAAAATCAAGCAAAGAAGATGAAAGTATTATCTAATTCAAAGTTCCCTCCATGTTCCGTTGGAGATACAGTGAGAATGAAAATTCCAGACGTTGAGAGAGGGGCAATTTTAGAAACATTCTGATGACAGTTATTGAGAAAACCGACGACGATTTTTATAAACTAGCAAACAAGAGTGGAACTATTGAGGTAATGTTTTCCAGGAACCAATTTTCTGTGTGTAGTGAGAAACTTGTAGATCTGGAAAGTGTATCACTGGAAAAGAAGAGTTTACGGAAACTTGCAAACGAACAATCATGCATGACCAATAAATATAAATGTAAAGCTATTGGAAATCTTTGTAACTCAAAATGTCACAGCAGCTTGTCTTGTTTAAACAAATAGATTTTAGTATACAGTTTTAGTGTTCTTATTTGTAAAATGTGTTTTTCAAATTAAATGTATTTTTCAAACACTTATTTTTGGTATACCCATCTTTAACCAAGCGAAAGCAGATAGAACGCGGTTTACCCGAGTAAAGCTAGAAAACATGTACGATATCAGTTATATTTCGGACTTTACCCATATTTCCTGGTATTAACTAGGATTACCCAGGTAAACCTAGTTTTAACCGTTAATCTAACTTTACCCGTAACATATATATCACAAAGAGTTTGACTAATATACTGCGATAAAAATGTACATATGTATTTAAAAACTGTGAGTATCTCTTTTTAATTAATAAATAAACAATCTCTAAATTAAAGATTAGCGTTGGTAAATAATAGCTTAGTCAAGATTTGCTAAAGAGGGAAGAGGGGCCAAAGTGATACAAGTCAAAGTATGCAGTAAGAACAAAATTATAGTTGAGATACTGTCATACGTTTCTCTTGTGTTTATAAAGGAACTTTGAGACTTATTTTTGACGAATCGATAAATAATTGCGATTCTGCAGGTTTAAAATACTCATTTCATACAAAAGTCCATTTACATCAGTGCAGTAACTAAAAAATTTCTTTCAACTTTGTAAAAAAATACTGAATTTTTCGTTTCAGCGATGTAGACTAAACCACATGAACAAAAAATACACTTTCAGATGAAAGTGTATAAAATTTGTCCTTGAGAGAAGAAAGAATTTGAAAGATTTTACCTGTCGAGTTGAATAAGAGTTTAATACCATTCTTATAAAGAAGTTTTCTTATTTGATCTGTGATTTTATAAAATGCGAATTTTGTTTAATAAGGTTCTAGTAAAATAACGGAGTTGCGAGTCTAGATTTTCAGCATGGCAAATGTAAAAAGAACAGTAAATCTAAGATTTAGTAACAGAACGTTTCTGTGCTGGATGTCCGTATATATGGGTTTTTGATAAACCGAATAGCCTAAAAATCCGCCCGGTTTACGTGTCACAAAAGGATTTCCATAGTGAATTTGATATCAGGGTGTTGGTTGTTTAAATGATAAAAAAACCTAGCAATTTGAAACGACCATGGGACCAAACAATAAACGTGTCATCAACATATTAAAACCAGACTTTAGGTTTTAATATCAATGATTCCAAAGCAACCCTTTCAAAAAATCCATAAAAATGTTAGCTACAACAGGAGACAAAGCAGAACTTATAGCGGTATCCGAAACTTGTTCGTAAAACTTGTTATCAAATTGAATGCAATTGGATGATGAACGCTTATCAATAAGACAAACTAAACTGAAACTCTTTGTCATAGTGAGACAGAATTTGTTTGATGATATTAGGTGAATCTTTAATAGAAACTTTAAAAAGTAAAAAGTGAAGTGACATAAAAGCTCACATGAAGATCCTGGGGTTCAAATTTTATAGAATTCAAACATTGAATGAAATGATAAGAGTTGAGGATGTGAAGTTTTACCTGTAAATTCAAAATGTTGAACAAAGACTTAGATAGCTTGTAAGTATGAGATTGAATATAGTACTGACAATAGGTTTAAAAGGTATACCTTATTGTAGACTTCCGAAGTCCGTATAGACAAGGTGGTTTAGAATCTGAAGGTGTTAATTTTGCAGCTATCGCGAGAGACAAAAAGTTATTGTAAACAGAAAAATGCTCAAAGGCACTGGCATCTCGATTAAAGAGGACTTGACAAAAACTCGATTGGCAGTCCTGAAAGAAGCTATTAATAAGCATGGTACAGCCGCTGTATGGACTCGTGATGGAATTATATACATAAAAAAGGACGATAAAACATATAGGTGCAAGTCTTTGTTAGATTTACAAAAGGTATCCAGTTAATCAATTACGTATCTAATTCAGTAGCATATAATTTCGGATATTTGCACCCACCCTGTTAATTATGTTACTTACGTTAAGCAAAATTTATGTTTCAGAATTTTTATTTTTTTTCTTCTTTAATCCGTATAATAAATTATTAATTTACCACTGCATATAAATTTGATTTTTTTATTTTTATCCTTATTAATATACATATAAAAATGCTGATAGACCATAATGCGATTAATACAGTGTTAATTAACTATCAGATCACATAATTTTATTTTTTTTGTTTTTCTCTTTGTTTAACTACTTATTGCTCACTTTTATACTTATTTTTTACATGTTTAAAGTTTATTATCAGAAGTGTAGGGGTCTTAAGACTAAGCTACCTGAACTTTATGAACACTCGTGGAATAGGGAATATGATATATTTTGCTTGACGGAAACATGGGTAACAAACTATATAGTGAATGGTAAAATATTAGATGTATCAGTTTATAACACGTTAAGGTGTGACAGAAATTTGAAAATAACAAATACCACAAGAGGAGGGGGTGTTCTAGTAACAGTAAGTAATAAATTAAAAATATTAGAATTCTTAAAACTTGAGAATATTTCTTTTGAAGTAATTTCTGTTAGATATAAAATGAACCAAAAACTAATAACTATTTTCAATCTGTATATGCCACAAAACTCGCCCGCGGAATGGTACTCTAGCTTTTATCAATTCTTTGCAGACAACACATATGACAATCGTAATGACTTTCTCCTTCTTACTGGTGACTTTAATTTACAATTAATTCAAGGTTCAAACACTAACTTAATGCAAATAGATCAAAAGCACTCGGATTTTTCATTATTCCTTAACTTTGACTCGCTAAAATTAGTTAATGACATTAGAAATGATAATAACAAAACTCTAGACTTGATTATCTTACCCGATGATGAATCGTGCTGTAATCTTAATATTTATCATGAGAGCGTACCAATTCTCATAGAAGATCGTCATCATCCTGCATTGGCGATTGAAATAGAGTTACCAATGAATAATCTCACAAACACAGCACCTACTAACGTACACTACAATTTCAATCGATGTAATTTTTATGATCTAGCTGTTTCAATAAGAGATACTAACTGGCAATTAGTATTAGAGAGTGTAGATGCAAACACGGCCACTGATCTTTTTTACAATATCTTGTATACTGTTTTAGATTCTATTGTCCCCAAATCAAAAAGAAAATTGTCGAAGTACCCTATTTGGTTTACGCCTGAAATGAAAAATCTGTGCAAGGATAAACAGTATTATTGTCAACTTAAAAACGTTTCAGATTTTTACAATGTGAAATACAAAGGAATACGGCGCGAATTAAAAATGTTAACTAGATCCACTTATAAAAAGTACCTCTCAGAAATCGAAACTGCAATTGGTGAAAATGTTAGTCATTTTTGGTCTTATATAAAAACAAACACTCTGCTAATAAAAAACAGATGGTTGTAAAGATGAAGGAATTCTGTACGAAGGTGTTGCCCGCAGCGAATATATTTGCTCAATACTTTCAATCTGTTTATGCTACTAATAAAGCAAAGTATGTAATTAACGAAGAACAAAAGAATATAACCAAGTAAACTAGATATGTTTTCTCTAAACATTATTACTCAGGCAGACTACAAAAAGGCAATCACAAAATTAAAGCCAAAGAGAACGGCCGGGCCAGATATGATCCCCCCTTATATATTAAAGGCTTGTGCAGAGTGGTTTCAACAACCGTTATTATATATTTTTAACCTTGCGCTAAAAACCTCAAAATTTCCAGACAAATGGAAAGAATCTATTATTGTTCCACTGCATAAATCAGGCTCTAAGTCACAAGTACAAAATTACCGCCCAATAGCTTTACTTTCCGCCTTCTCCAAATTATTTGAACACATTATATATACCAAATTATACTCTCATGTTAACCCGTCAATCAATGTAGCACAACATGGTTTTGTGAACAAGAAAAGCACAATAACAAATCTGCACGTATTCACTCAACAAATTTATCAAGCATTAGAAAAAAAAGAGCAAATTGACGTTATTTACACAGATTTTAAAAAAGCATTCGATAAAGTTGACCACGATATCTTGTTAAGAAAACTGGCAGATTGGGGTTTGTCACACAATATGTTATGTTTTTTGGTTCATATCTAAACTCGAGATCAAGTTATGTTAAATTTGACGGAAACACATCCAGCAAATTCGAGCCAAATTCAGGAGTACCACAAGGTTCCAACCTGGGCCCTTTGTTATTTTTAATATTTATTAACGATCTGCCAGATGTCTTTCAATTCTCTGAGTCACTGCTTTTTGCTGATGACTTAAAAATGTTTCGTACAATCAGATCCAATATTGACTGCCTAAAACTGCAAAATGACATAGATTGTCTTTATAATTGGACTTCCGTAAATAAACTATCGCTAAATATAGAAAAATGCTCAGTTTTGTCATTCACTAGATCTAAGACACCTATATTTTATAGCTATATGATCAACGATGTTATTCTTAATCGTAATTATTATATCAAAGACTTAGGAGTACTCTATGATTCATCGTTAAATTTTAAACGTCACATTGCAAAAACCATATCCAATGCTTATAAGTCTCTAGGATTTCTTATACGTCAATCAGTCACGTTTCAAAATATAAACACTTTAGTAATGTTATACTGTACATTAGTCAGGTCAAAGCTAGAGTAGCCATCAACCGTTTGGCACCCACATTCAATCACTCTTATAAAAACATCGAAAAAGTTCAAAATAAATTTTTAAGAATCTTGTACAAAAAACGATTTGGCATCTATCCCGATTACCATTCAGTGCGTTCAGTCTGGTTAAGAAACACATTTGAAATACAAAGTCTCAATAATCGTAGAAACATCTCCCTCCTTAAATTTGGATTTAAATTATGGAATTATATAATTGATGAAAGCTACCTTCTCTCTCTAATGTTGTTAAAGGTGCCTTCAAGACCGACCCGAACAAATGCCACTTTTCAAGTAAATCACGTTAATTTTACTTACCACGCACCCCTCCTATGTATGTTACGATTATTGAACACAGTACTGTTAGTTACTGATACTGACCTAGCCAGTCATTATAAAAAATTCACAAAGAATATCGAGAATTATTTTAAATACGACTAAAGTTTAGGTTAGGTTGCTTTTAAGGCTCTACCTTTACAAGTACCTTTACAATTATTGTAATTATTACTTTTCTTGTAATTACCGTATTTTTCTTTTTATATTTAGTTTAGCTTAGTTACTTGCGGCAAATTTTCTGTAGTTATATTTGATTTTATCATCCTTGTAATTAGTCTTAATGACTGTTAGGATGTTTAAATAAATAAGTTGATATTTGGTTTTAAAAAGTAGATTAAAAGATATAATTTCTTAATGTAATCAGTTTGGTTCAAAATGACAGTAGTGTTGTTTTGAAAACTACTCGATCAACTTTTGAAAATAAAATATTTATAAAACTCTTATACTAACTACTATAACATTCGTCTGAAACATTTCTTCGATCTGTCCAAAATTGAATTACAAGATAAATTTTAACAAACTGTAACAATCATTTAAAACAAAGTAAGTTAGCTACCATTAAACAATAAAACAAAAGCCAAATAAAACGCGTACTTCAAATTTAAGGCACATATTTTCTAGTTCGCATTTAAATACTTTCTGGTATTGCTTTTTCGAAATATCTTTATTTTCAAAAGAAATTTTATTTACTGCTTCATCTTGAAAAAAAATGTTGAACTTTTTGGCATGTTTTTGATTTTTGGAAAAGTAAGGCATAATGCACTAAAAGCTCGTAGAATTTATCGAAAAAGATATTCAAATCGTCAGTAAACAAGTTGATGAGAATTCTAATAGATTTCTTCGAACTCTTGCATTTGAAGAAACTGTTCTTAATATTACTGAAGATGAAGTATCGACAAGCACAAGAGTAATAGCAAATGGATTAGATATAAATCACGTGACAATTTGGCAAGTTCTGAAAGAACAAGGTCTCCATCCATTTTCTAGTGCAAGCTTTGGGACCTAAAGACTTTTAGCCAAAATTATTGTTTTGTCGTTGTTTTCTAGAACCTTGTAATCTTCAGGAGAGTTTTAAAAAGTATATTTTATTTACAGATAAAGCTTGTTTTACACGGGACGATGTATTTATATCTCGCAATAATCACCTGTGGAGTGATGAAAATTTCCACGCAACATTTATTCGTGAGCATTAACGACGTTTTTAAGTAAATGTATGGAGTGAAATCATATGGGAGTTCGTTATTGGATCCTACATTTTGTCACACCGATTGAATTGTGAAAGCTATTTTAATTTTTTAAATAACGTTCTGACCATCAAAGACTTTGGTCTTAACACAATGGAACTCGAGAAATTATAGCACTACTAATTAAAGATATCTGAATAAGTGGATTGGGAGAGGAGGACCTGTTGCGTAACCAGCCCCGACCTAACTTCCCTAGATTTCTTTTTCTGTGGTCAGATGAAAACCTCTGTATATGACACACAAGTCAACACCAAATTAGAATTGGTAGAATAGTAGCTGCATTAGAAGATATAAAAGACAAACAGGCAAGTGTTTCTCTTTTAATATTAAAACACGCTGCCGGATTTGCGTTACTGCAAACTGTGGCCATTTTGAAAATCAAATTTAGTCCTTCCCTTGTTGTTTCATTGTTATTTGTTTTATTTTATTTTTGTTTAATGGCAGCAAGCCTACTTTGTTGTAAATGATTGTTGCAGTTTGTTGAAACATATCTTGTAATTCAATTTGAATAAAAACTTTTTTTGAACAGATAAAAAACAATTTTCAGACAACTGTTATAGTAGACAGTTTAAGGATTTTATAAATGTTTTATTTCCAAAAATCGATGAAACGGTTTTCAAAATATCTCGTTTTGAAATTTTCGCCATTTTGTTATTTAATAAAATAAAATTTGATCAATGGTCAATCCACAAATAGTATTTTTTTTTTCATTATAATTAAACGAAAAACTAGTAAAAATTTAAATTGTCACCGTCAGTCAAACTAAAAGCAAATGAATTAATTAAAAGAGCTTACAAGTTATTATAAGATTATAAACAGTAAATGACAAATGTCAAAAATTAAAAAAATTAAATTGAAACTGACATTAAATACACAGCCATAGATGATATGAAATGGAAAATGAAAACAGAAGCAAATTAAAATTTATTATTAGGAAGAAGGGAAATGTTGAAATCAAGAATTTCATTAAAAAAATTATTTAAATTTTCATTTTAAAAACGATGAATTTCAAGATGATTAAGAAAAGAAAATTTGTTACAAAAATGAAGATATTTAGCATTAAGGTCAGAAGAAAAAAAATAACCGGTAGATTTATATACTTTAAATATGTTCTTTTAATCTTGTTTTTAATTTTCTACCAGTTTGTCCTACATAAAAACCATTGCAAAGAGCAAAAAATTTTATACACACCAGATTTATCTAAAGAATGTTAAATACCTAAAGTAATTTTGTTTCTTGATAAAAGCCGCGGGTGACTGGACTTAAAAGCTCAACGGATAATTCCAGGCAGTAACAAACTGAAATACTTACTCAAGGAGGCGATGACGAATTGATTTGGGTGTAATATTTATTTAGCCGTAAAATTGCAAATTTGAATTATCTTAGTTCATACGATGCCAAACATAAATCCCTGTTAAGTGAAAAACTAATTTGTGTAACCCAAAGCTTTTACATTTCGTTTTTTTTAAACTAAACACAAAACTTCACGATGCTATGGGTCAAACACCCATCGCGCTACGCGCCAACATTTAGTTCTTGATATAATTTGTTCTAGAATTACTATATCATCAAAACTCTTAATCTAATCTAATCTTCTTCTTTCAGATGGGACAGAAATTATTCCTTTTACCCGGTCATCTTGTAAGATACTGTCATATAGTGAAGTTAAATAGTGTTATTATAGGGCATGGATAGGATGCTTGAGTTTATTAATTTTTGAGAGGAGTAGTTCTTGGGGGTTTTATTTTGCTGTGTGATTCGTCATAATTTGTAGAATTTGGGTTTGGATGTAATTACAGAATTTTTGGATATTTGTTATTTCGATCCTGGTAAGATTTGGTTTTTAATAAAAGGGAGGTTAGCATTTCGGTGGAGGTTTTTGTTCCTGACAAACCAGGGTGCGTTGAAAAAGAGTCTTAAGGAATTATTTTGAACGATTTGAATTTTGTTAATTTGGGAATTAGCGGCTTGACTCCAGACAGAAGCATATAGCATAATAGGATTTTTAACAGATTTATACAAAAAAAAATTGTTTTTAGGATTTAGTTTGCTCTTACGACAGAGTAGAAGAGCCAAATATTTAAGAGAACCACGAACTTTATTGACGGCGGATTCGACGTGCATGGAAAAGGTTAACCGTTTGTCTAATATTACACCAAAGTATTTGGCGGAGTTACACCAGGGAATTTGATTGTTGGAAATTGTAAGTTGATCATAAGGATGATGTTTTAGTTTCCTAGAAAATATTGTCGCCGCACTTTTTTCGGCGTTGACGTCTACAAGCCAATTGGTAAACCATGTGTCTAAAATGTTTAGCGCTGATTGTAGGCGGTTAGTTATGTGTTTCGTTTGCCAGGAGCGGGCTAAGATGGTGGTGTCATCAGCACATAGTGCTAGCTCTATATTGAGGGTTTGGGAATGTCATGCGTGAAAAGTTTATAAAGGTTGGGGAAAAAACAGATCCTTGCGGAACTCCTGCTGCTAGGGGTCTGATCCAAGACAAAACATTATGTAGTTTAATGCAAAAGTGACAATGTGAGATAAAGAAATGGATGATGCGTATTAATTGAGGATGAAGTTTGACCGAAATTAATTTGTAAACAAGGCCGTCATGCCAAACTCGATCAAATGCTTTTAAAACGTCTAAAAAACTGCTCCAGTGGTTTGATTGTTAGACATGGAATGGTAACAGAATTCTGTGACTCTGAGAAGTTGATTCGTTGTAGAGTGACTGGAGCGAAACTCAAATTGCTCGTCCAGAAACATTTTTAAGCGGGAAATTTCTGAGTTTAAGCGAGAGAGAATGATTCTTTTGGAAATTTTAGAGATAGCAAGAAGGAGACTTATCGAACGGTAGTTTTGTGAAAATTTGCGGTCTTTTCAAGGTTTTGGAAGAACTATTACATCAGCTATTTTCCGGTCATCTGGAAAATAGTCTAGTCTTAGTATACCATTAACGATAGCAGTGAGGTACATTATTGCTTTCTGAGGAAAGTTTTTAATAATTTTATTAGAAATTTTGTCATGACCAGGGACTTTACGATTTTTGAGAAACCGTATAATTTTTGAAATTTTTAATGGAGGGGCTGGAGAAAGTGGTAGATCTAAATAATTTTGTGATCAAAAGCAAAATCTTTATTATTAACAATCAAATATTTTAAGTTATAGTTAGTAGAAAATGAAATAGAAACATTAAACATTTTAAAATAATTTTTAAGAAAGAGAGAATAAGAATTGGCTTAAAACATAGAACGATAGATAGTGGCAATATCCAATTTTTTTTTTTAAATTTTTTTAAAGAAATGGTATAAACAAATTTGAAAAAATACTAATCATACTAGAAAAAGAAGAATTACAAAGGGTTTTATTAATTTTACTAAAAAATATATTGAAACTTTAGTAGTTTGCTCTGAAAACATAATTTATTCTTCAGATTTTCGTAATAGTAACGAAATTAGATAGGAAATTCATAATAAAATGCCATGTTTACAACTAACTTTAATTTAATATATTAATCGTGTCCATTATTAGGATCCAAAATTAAATCTAATGATCTTATTGTTTTAAAAGCTGATAAGGATAATTGTATTGTTATTCTTTCTCGTTTTGATTATGTTAATAAAGGTGAAGATTGTATTAGCAGAGGTGATTTTAAAGTACTTTTCAAAGATCCTATTTCTAGTTTTTGTTTATCTTTTCTATCATGTCTTAAATCGTGTAATTTAATTTTTAATTCTTTTGAAAATAAAAATATATATCATTTTAAACTTATGAATCCCTCAACACCGCTTCTTGATAGTCTACAAAAAAAAATTATCTTAATTTGACCTATCGTTTCTTTTTGCAGTTCTCCAGTATCTAAACTTGCTCATTGGCTTAACATTATTACAAGAACCTATTCTAATTTTACTAATCAATATTCTATTCTTAATAATTCGAATCTTGCTTCTAAGGATTCTCAGGCTTGACTTGGTTTTCAAAAGCTTGCCTTTAGAATAATCAAGCCAAGTTTTTAAATAATCAAATTAATTTCAATATAAGCTAAGCCAAGCTTTAACCAAGCTTTTAAGTTCTTGAAAATAATATTATCTTGATATAAAATTTATACCCCAAAATAAAGTCTATCGAAGGCAATTTAGACAAATCACTTTTGCAAATAGCGTCAACTGAAAAAATCAAAACAGAAATTAAGAAAGTTGTTAAACTATGTTCGAAAGAAGCTAAATTTATAATTTATACTTCTTAGATTGCAACGTTTTTTGTTTATTTAGCCTGAAGTCTTGTTTTGGTTACAACCGCAGTTAAGCATAATCGAGTACACAAAATACATTTTGTTAAGTTATTTATTTTGTTGTTGACGGATAATTAAAGAGAACCATACTTAAGGCGATACACGAAGACGTTTTAAAATGCGGATTTCACAGCATTTACCACATGGTTAAAATCAAAAGTCAATCTTCACTTATTCAAATAGACCAAACCGATCTGAAAATTTTAATTGCAAATATCACTTTAAAGCAAACTAAAAAAAATTATTTAACACCACAAGAAAACTTTTTCTTAAGTTTGTAGTCGTTTATCAGAAATACGCTGTGTACTAAATTACTTCATAGCTCGGGATCAATTAAAAGTCAAGCGAAAACGCGTCATGAAGTATACACATTCAAACCGCGCATCGCAAATGCTTTGCAAGGGCAGTATTTTGTGCCTACTACTCTGCCTACTACATGTAAATAAATCTTGTATACCTATAACCATAACAAAAAAACTATAATTATTTATACATTTTTTATTACATCTATGTACTCGATAAGGTTTTTAAACAAAACTTTTGAATGTAATAATAATTTCTATTCTCAATCATCTGGTTTAGTTATGAAATCAAATATTTCACCTCTTGCTGCTGAAATCATAAATAATATTAAAAATAAAATCTTTTCTAATTCTTCTTTTTCTAATATGATTAGTTTTTGGTTTTGGTTACGTTGATAATTCTATTGTTCTTTTTAATGGTTTTTTAGATGATATAAATAATACTTTTAATAATTTCATTAACTCTATTTATCCTAATATTCATTTCACTTATGAAATTGAATGTAACAACTTTCTTCCATATATTTAAATCTTCTTTTACGAAATAATGAAAAAGTTGGTTTATACCATTTTTTTTTTAAATTTCAAAATAGATCGGATAATGCTACTATCTATCGTCTATGCCCTGTTGATTCTTGTTCTCCCTTTCTAAAAAAATATTTTAAGAAGTTTATTATTTTTATTTCTTTTTCTACTAACTATAACTTAAATAATTTGATTGTTAACAATAAAGAATCTGTTCCTTCTTTACATAAATCTGGTGTATATAAAATTTCTTGCTCTTCTTGCAATTAATCTTGTATAGGATAAACTGGTCGAAAGTTCAAAACTAGATTAAAAAAACATATTAATTTTATTAAAAAGTATTTAAATTCTGGTATATTAAACACTTGTTCTTCTTTTGCTAATCATATTTTATCTACTGGTCATTCTTTTACTTTTAACCTTAATGTTATATTACTTAATTTTTATAACATCATCTTGAAATTCTTGAAAATCTACGTTTTTATAATTCAGATAATTGTTTTAATGAAATTTTTGATTTAAACATATCTCCTCTTCTTAATAACAAATTTTAATTTGCTTTTTTTCTATTTTATATTACCTATGGCTGTGTATTTAATGACAATTTCAATTTAAATTTTTGACATTTGTCATTCACTTTTTATAATCTTATAACTTAATTGTCAGCTCTTTTAAATGTTTGATTATTTTTGTAAATTCATTTGCTTTTAGTTTGACTGAATTTTGTTCCAATAACTCTACTTAGAGATAGATTAGAAAATATTGACGATTTTTCAAAAAACAAAAAAACGCTTATAATTATGAACTGGGTCTCCATATCAAAAATTTGACTTAAAAAAAAGTGGTTTGTTTTAATAAGTTATAACTGCTATTTTTGGATGTTACAACTGAGTTTTAACACCCTGTATGTACTACAGCATTGATAGTAGCAAAAAAAACTTGACGCCACTAAAACTTAACCAAAAACATAGGTTCTCAATTAATCAAAATTTTTGTTTTTTGAAATTTATTTTTCTGTTAATCTTATTGGTAATTTATTATTGAGTTTGATCTAAAAACATAAAGTGGTTTATTTAAATTATAAGATGAATAATAGCTTAAGTTATGCGTATTTGAACTGAATAATTTCGAGAATACGAATTTTTATACAACTGTGGTTGTAATTTTATCATTTAGAATTAGAAACTTAAAATGAAAGTGACTAAAAAACGAACAACAAAAAACTACTTGTTTATACTTTTTTATAACTTGTTTTATAAAAACATGTATATGGTTTAATTAAAATTAATTAATTATTATTTAAACTACATAAGATTACAAATTAAGTCAATAAAGTTAAACCAAAATAGAACTTGTACTATAAAACAAAACAAACTCAAAAACAATATTTACAAATATAGTTTTGAAAATTCAAACCTGAGCTTATTTAGTTAATGGTCTAAATTGTACATAAAGTTCTTTTTCGGAGATTAAAAATATCCAATTACGTGCAAAAGAAATAGAATCCGTAGCATCTTCGCTTTTCTCAATGAGAAAATTTAAAAGCAATTTGACCAACACCAGTTTGATAGATAAAATAGCAAATCTTGAGCCTATGCATTTTCTTAATCCGCCACCAAACGGAAAAAACGCAGATAAAAGTATCTCATCGTTTTTGGCAAATCGTTCGGGATCAAACTCTTCTGGATTTGGAAAGTACTGTGGATCATAGTGTAACCCAAACAATGAAATATAAACCCCTATTCCCTTTTCAACTACTAAATCGTAATCGGGCAGTTTTAATGTTTTTACGCATCGTCTGTCCAAAAATGGCAAAATCGGATACTTTCTTAAAGTTTCTAAAATCATTCATTAGCAAAACGTGCATCAAGTTTAGGGAAAAGCACCTTTAACGACCATATCTAAATACTTCATTTCTTGAAGAACTTCGTACGTAATTGATCCGTGTCTTTTAAGCAAATCGTTTATTTCATTTCTTAAACGTGTTTGTATATCTTGATGCCTACTTAATTCAAAGAGAGCATAAGCAAACGTGTTACCGGAAGTATCGTACCCAGCTGTTAAAAATTGTATAAACATGCCGGCCAATTTATCTTGTTCTAAAATACAAAAATAAAATATATGTAAATGCAGTTTTAAACTACAAACCTGCAATATCGTTTGGATGCTGTTTGTAGGATTTTAACAAAATATCAATTAAATCTCCTCGAACAAGCTTGGTTTTCTCACGTTCTGCTAGAGTTTGAAATAAAACATCTCGCATAAAATTGGCCGCTGTTGGATCCAAAAATTTCATTCTAAAAGTTTTAACAAGGAACGGTGCTACAAAATATGAAACCATTTGTATGCCTCGTGCAAAAGTAGTTTCTGTAAACTTGTGTGTCATATACGAGAAATGCGAATTTTTCGTGTCTAGACAGTGTGAGTTTAAGCCAAAGAAACAACAACAAACAATATCGATAGCGTAATTAACACATAAACTACGTACATCGACTGATTTTTTATTAACAACTGTTTCGTTAATGCAGTTCACTAATCGATCGCATACTTCACTAATTAAAGGAATCATTGATTTATTTTTTCCCGTTGAAAAAAGTGAGGTAACAGACGTTCTTAACGATTTCCATTTCTTTCCGCCACTTAACAACATAAGATGACGTCCATAGCGATCAAACTCGTTGTCTACTGCAGTCCGATCAGTAAAATGATGAAAATTCGTATTTAGAACGTTATTAATAAGTTTGGTATCGCGCAGAAATAAAATTGGTTCGTTAAGTAAGAAAAATCCCAAGTAAGGTTTATCTGTGCTTTCGTATAAAGATCTCAAAAATTCTCCGATTGATTGTTGTTGTCTGATTACTGTAGAAATATTTCCGATAAATGGAATTGGTTTTATGTATGGGACTTTACGTTTTTGCCAATAATCAAAATTTTTTGTAGAACACCAATAACATAAAAATGTTAATGTCGATAATATCACAAAGGTAATAATGAAAAACATCTAAAAAAAGTTATTAATTAATACCAGAACAAATTGAAAATAAATTACTTACTGTTTTTGATTTTGTAACAATAAAAGTTTTTATTTTTCAACGGTAATTTTTACTGATTTTTGTCTGACGACACATGAATTTAATTTTCTATATAGTGATTGAACAGTGTACTAAAACACACTTCTCGTGTTTTTTACGCACTACTTTTTTGTGATGAGATTAATGAAACGATTTAAAAATTGCTAATTTAAATATAACATAAAAAACGATAGCAGTTGAGTTGCAGATAACTGTGATTATCTCTTTCTTTTCTCCAATCATATTAAAAAAATAGAAAAAGACATCATGAGTCCTTTGCAATCTTTACATATCTTTCTATTTTGGATTTCGAATTTTAAGGATCACTTAACTTGTATCTTCACATCTCGGAATATAGCACGTACTTGAAATTTACATTCCAAAATTATTTATAGAAATAGATTAACAAAATTTCCTAATATACAATTTTCAAAATTGTGTAATGTATACACAACAAGAATTTATCTTAAAAATGTGTATAAAAGTTTTAGATTAAGAATTAAAAAAAATACATTTACCATCTTGTATAAGCATAAGCAACTAAATCCAAATTCAAAACTAAATTAGGAAATTGTTAATTCAAATATTTCTTGTTCTAGGTACTAAATAGTAACACCAACAATACACAAGATTCAAGTTATTATTATTGAAATTTAAAAATCTATTTTTCATGCCTATAAAAACGATTTTAAAATATTTTTTTTACAAAGTTGTAATTGTTACAATTCGTAAATAACTACAAAAACCTAATTATTTAAACTTTAGTATTTTTAATTAAAAAAAAAAACAACAAGGAAACCAAACACTAAAATCACGTTATTAGTAATGAAATGAGACAGTTAGAAACGCAATTTTATAATCAATTACTTATCAACAGTTATACGTAATTTAGATTAATATTTTATTATTTATAGTCTAACAAACGATAACATAATGTTAGGAATTTATTATTATTAAAACTAATTTATTTAAACGACTAAAAATATGTTTTACTTATACTAGAAATATGTACACTTGTAAATTAACCGAACTAATGAAATCTAATAATATTTATTAAAAACACTTACACTAAGTAAGATAAGATAAAGTCCGCGGATAGCTTCACACTTGTTTACACTAAAAATCACGTACACGGTTATTCTCGGTATATTTATGTACACACGCGTGCTAACGACTTATTTATTTCAACTTGAATAATCTTCTTAACATTGCTGTATTCGCATTACGGCAACAAGTGACTTACGATTTGTTTCGTCGGTATATATACACATAAGGAAATCCTTCTCGAGTGTTCCCTATTTTTCGCTATATCTTCTAGAAGATGGATAACAGCTTCTAAAAAGCTCTTGCATTTGCAAATAACTTCTCGAACACTTCACTGCCCTCTTCTTAGGACTGTTCTGTACCAGAACAGGAGACTGGATGCAACACCGGTAAAAAGGATCGTGGCGATAGCGGCAGCTTCCTCCATTTCGGCAACTTCCTTGATCATAAAAGTAACAGTCGATGGACTTTTCTTGGCCCAATATTTTTCTTGGTTGGTAACTACAGACCAACACTTGAATGCCTGTTCCTCGGAAGACGACCTCCAACATGTTTTGAACTGTCCTCCAATTCAGTTGATGTAAGCCACAACCAAGCTTGGGTACCGCCAATTTCTTAACATGATGGAACTTCATTTCTCTCTTGAGACTCCATAATGTTCGCCAAAGATCTTTGTATAACGGCTTGACACGTGAGTATTTCTTGGTGACCAGATAGAAAACGAAGCGTCCGTCACCACGTAGTCCTGAAACTTTTCCGACTGCCGGTTGCTGTCTTCGTAATTCATCTAGCTGCCCAAACTTCTTTTTAAACACGACTGCAACCCCTTTGGACATGTCAAGATCCTCGCTCACGCAATGTGCGATGGCGTAATCTTTTTGTGTCTGGAACAGGTTTTGTTGTTCCTCGGTTCCTCCAAACCTAGCTTTTCCAGAACCTCCGTATAAGTTCATAAACTTCTCGAACTCCATTTCTTCGATTGGATTCCGGGTTCTGCTACTTATTACTCTGGTTCGGACTTGGACTTGCGTATTGTGGTTATCGCCAGCAAACGGGGCTAGACGATTGACGTGGACCACTTTTGGCTTGCCTCTGGGCGGTTTTCGGATGCAATATATGACGTCGTTCGGCGACAAACCACGTCTCCTTTGAGGTTTATACAACCAGACCATATCGCCAGGTTGAAACCCACCATTTTGTGCCTTGACATCATATCCTGTTTTCATCCTGTCGCTGGCAATTTGTGTGTTTTTACGGACCTCTTCATGTACTTCGTCTAGCCTCTTGGCCAGCTTGCTGACGTAATCTTCTCCAGCAACTTCTTCTTCCAGTCTTCGTCCAAATTGAAGATCGCATCGTAATCGTATTTCACGACCGAGTATGACACAGGATGGTGTTTGGCCTGCGCTTTCGTGAACGGATGATCGGTATGCCATTAAAAAAAAGTGCAAGTACTGATCTTAGTCTCTTTGGTGTTCGAACATTACCTTGGCTAAGTACCTGCCCATTGTTCGATTCATCCGTTCAACCATGCCATCAAATTCAGGATGGAGAGGTGTTGTCCTAGTTTTCCTAATTCCCAACAGTCGGCAAACTTCTTGAAACAGCCCAGACTCCAAATTGCGGCCTTGATCGGAGTGTAATTCCAACGGAACTCCAAACCGGCAGAAAAACTCTTTTACCAATACGTCTGCGACTGAAGCTGCTTCCTGATTGGGTATGGCGTAAGCCTCCGTCCATTTCGTGAAATAATCCATCACCACCAGGATGTATTTATTTCCCGAATCGGATTCTGGGAACGGCCCTGCGATGTCAATCGCTACTCTTTCCAAAGGGCTTCCTACGTTGTATTGCTTCATGGGTGCTTTGCGCTTTCTTGCTGGACCATTTACTGATGCGCAGACTGTGCATTTACAGCACCGTTTCCTGACGTCTTCTTTGCAGTTCATCCAGTAGAATCGTTCTCGCACTTTACCCAACTTCTTCTTAATGGAGATGCTTCAACACTTCTGACACCCTGCTCTTTGGCACTACCATCTGTTGTGTGTTTCCCGTGCCCTCGGCACTTTCTAGGGATCGCTTAAGAAGACCGTCTTCTACAAGGAGTCCCACTGCGTCCAGTACGCTTTGATGTTTCTGCTTCAAGCACTCACTTCTTCCCAGGTTGGTCGTCGCCCGCTTTCTTTCCAGTCCAAGAGTAGTCTTATTTCAGGATCGTCTTCTAGTTCGCGACGTAACTGCTCAGGTTCCCACTCATCATCAACTATAGCAGTTTTCCGGAGGCATTCGACTTTTTCTTCCAGTCGCGAACAATGGCTGCAGTCCGCCGGACATGGTCTTCTGGACAAGGCATCAGCGTTCCGATGACTGCTTCCGGCACGGTGTTCTGTGTCATAGTCATACTCTTGCAGTCTCTCGATCCATCTTGCCACTTGTCCTTCTGGGTTACGGAACTGCAGTAGCCATTTTAAAGCGGCGTGGTCTGTTCTCAGTAAAAGTTTTCGTTCATACAAATACTTGTAGAAATGTTCGATGGACTTAACGACTGCTAACAGCTCCTTCCTAGTCACGCAATAACTCCTTTCTGGCCTGGACAAAACCTTGTTAAAATACGCGATAACTTTTTCTTGTCCATCTTGAACCTGCAAAAGGACCGCGCCTATGGCCAGATTGTTTGCGTCGGTATCCAAAACAAATTTTCCATCTACTCTTGGATAACTCAAAATTGGCGAATTGACTAGGGCTTGTTTTAGTTGATTAAAAGAATTTTTGCAGTCTTTATTCCATCTAAATTCTGCTTTTTCTTCGGTTAATTTTGTCAATGGTTTGGCAATATTGGCAAATCCGGGTACAAATCTTCTATAATAAGTGCACAACCCAAGGAAACTTTGGACCTGATGTTTGTCGATTGGTCTTGGCCATGCTTGCACTGATAGGATTTTGTCTGGGTCAGCCCTTACTCCATCTCTAGATACGACGTGGCCAAGGTATTGGACTTCCTTCTTAAATACGTGGCACTTCTTTGGGCTCAGTTTGAGGTTAGCCCCACGTAATCGCTGGAACACTTTCTTCAAGTTGTTCAAGTGTTCTTCAAACGACCTTCCAACCACGATCACGTCGTCCAGGTAAACCAAGCACGTCTTCTAAAACAATCCGCGCAATATGGTCTCCATCAAATGCTCGAACGTTGCAAGAACGTTACACAGGCCGAAGGGCATTACAGTGAACTGCCACAAACCAGTTCCGATCGTAAAAGCTGTTTTTCCACGATCCTTGGATTCTAATTCTACCTACCAGTATCCACTTTTTAAGTATAACGTAGAAAACCACTGGGATCCCGACAGGGTGTCTAGCGTATCGTCAATTCTGGGTAAAGAGTAGCTGTCCTTTTTGGTCACGTCGTTTAGCTGCCTGTAGTCTACGCAAAACCTCGTTGATCCATCCTTCTTAATTACGAGTACCACTGCGGATGCCCATGGGCTACTTGAAAGTTCAATCACGTCTTCTCTCTCCATATCCGTAATTATTTGTTCGGTTTCTTCTCTTTTCGCCAAAGGAAGTCTGCGTGGATGTTGTCGTATCGGCCGAGCGTCTCCGGTATTAATTTTATGTTTCACCACGTTAGTTCTTCCTTTGGAACCACTCTCCAGCGCGAACACATCTTGATACTATTGGATCAACACTTTAACTTTAGTTAGTTGATCTTGGCTGAGGTTTCGCATTTGGTAGTAAGAATGTCCAATAGATGTTGTGGATACTTCTTCGGCGACGTATCTTCGTTCGACTTCAAGCGTCTCACAATTTGTGATACTGGAGTGCATTGGCCTACCACGGTCTTCTTTTTCAACGTTATAGGATCTGAGTTGATGTTTAAGATCCTTACTGGCATCGTGTTCTTCACTCGTACTAAAGTTCTGTGAACGAGTAGTCGCTTTTCAACTAAACCGCCCTCCATCGGTTCAATCGCGCATATGTAGCCTTCCCGGAGACTTCCATCCAGGCGTCCCATCACCACACTTTCAGTCCTTGCAGGCAGAGTCACGTTTTCACTTAATAAGACTCGCACGGCTGCCTTCTTTGACGTCTTGAAAAGGAATTTTTTTATTGTCGATCTTGAGGACATAGTTATTCATATCCAAATGGAACCCACACTTCTTTATCACGTCCATTCCCAGGATAACTTCTTCCGTGATGTCAGCTACCAGTACTTGATAGTCGAGTACTCTATTTCCCAAACCAATGGTTACTTTGACTTGTCCGTGAGTAGGTATTTCGTCGCCCGTCGCCGTTCGAAGTGGTACCGTTACTGGTGATGTCTTCTCGTTTTCCAATAACATGTCAGGACGAGTGATGGTCTTCGTCGCTTCCGTGACAACCAGTAACTGGACGCTTCTTCCATTGATCTTGCCATTGAGATAAATGCCATGCAATTACTCCCTAGGCGATGCCATTTGGATTGTAATCTCCGGAGTCTAATTAGATGAGATTACTTTTTGTCTCTTTTGGTCGCCTCGTTCCAAATTTTCGAGCGCTCTTCTTGTTCTCTTCTTAGGTTTAGTACGATGCCGTCGTACATGGCCTATTTTGTCGCAGTTCAAAGTTGTCACTCCTCTTTCACGAAGTATTCGTCGCGCTATCTCCTCGATGCTTTCCAGTGTCTGCGCGGGTACTTCTGCAGCACAGCAGAGTCTATGACCGTCTCGTTGCGATGCTTGTTTTGCTGCTTCAAACTCCAAAGCATGCACCAAAGCGTCATCCAATGTCTTCGGTCGAGCTAACCGAAGAGTCTGCTGCGTTTCGTTGTCTCGGAGGCCGTCTACAAACGTTTGAATAGCTAATTGCTCCAAGAAGGTGCTGTAGGATACGCAAGCCGTGTTAATCTAGCGATGTCAGCTTCAAACTCTTGAAGACTTTCGGCAGCTTTCTGAACCCGATTTTTAATTAGAGCTTGATACACTTGTTGAAGATAAGCATCTCCATATCTCATTTCTAATCGTGAAATTAAGAGTTCGTAATTTTCTTGTAGGTGGTCAGGAACAATTTGTAAAATTCCAAGCGCTTCTCCCCGTGAGGACACTATTAAAGACGTCGCTTTCTGCTTGTTGCTCCAACCATTAGCAGTGGCTGCGGCTTCAAACTGCTTGTAGTAGGTTGACCATGGAACTTTACCATCAAAATTCGGTGGTACAACTTTGAACTTGTGAGTGTTTTCTTCTTGATGGTCCATTATTAAATCTTCACTCGTGACGCTTTTTTCGCCGTGACAATTCAATCGATTTATTCTTTCTTCAAGCAGTTTCATTCTGTCTTCTAGTTTGTCCTCTATTGTCTCCATTTTCTCATTCATAGATTCGCAAATTTTTTCTTTTAAATTTAACATATCTGCTTGGGTTTCCTCTTGCACAATTTTGATTTGGTTTCCTACACTAACTTGTATTTGTTCCTCAATAGACTTTATTTGATTTTCCATTCTCGCTCGTATTTCTTCTTTTAAACTTCTAGAATTTTCTTCCATTTTTCTTGAATTTTCTTCCATTTTTCTGGAATTTTCCGACAGTTTTTCTTCAATTTTCTGTGAATTTTCGTAAAACTTTTCTTCTATTTTCTGAAAATTTTCTTCCATTTTTCTATTCATCGATTCTTGATCATTTTTTATTCATTCAAGAAATTCAAATAGTTTTGCATCCATTTTAACTGCTTGCAAACGCGTCACCGGCATAAATTTAAATATAACACGAATAATAATTTAAAACAAAATTTAATAACACTAAATTTTAATAAAGCCCGACACTGGTTTAACGAAACGAACAGCCAATATTAAATGCTATAAACAAACACGCGAACTAAAGTTAGTTAATTCTTTACGCAAAACAATGTTTCTATTACGAGAGCGATATTAGATTACTTAATTGTATTTACACTTATAAAAATTGCGAACTCCACACCGTATACTAATGCTACGAATTTATTGTTATTAAAACTAATTTATTTAAACGACTAAAAATATGTTTTACTTATACTAGAAATATGTACACTTGTAAATTAACCGAACTAATGAAATCTAGTAATATTTAATAAAAACAGTTACATTAATTAAGATAAGATAAAGTTCGCGGATAGCTTCACACTTGTCTACACTAAAAATCACGTACACGATTATTCTCGGTATATTTATGTACACACGCGTGCTAACGACTTATTTATTTCAACTTGAATAATCTTCTTAACATTGCTGTATTCGCATTACTGCAATAACTGACTTACGATTTGTTTCGTCGGTATATATACACATAAGGAAATCCTTCTCGAGTGTTCCTTATTTTTCGGTATATCTTCTAGAAGATGGATAACAGCTTCTAGAAGGCTCTTGCATTTGCAAATAACTTCTCGAACGTTTCAATAATTTTAAACAAATTATTATATTAAAATCGTGGTTGATAAACGCAGAGTAAAGAAGAAACAATATTGTAACGATTTTTAAAACTAAATTTATTTACACCTATTTATTTATACGATTTAATTTAGATACAATAAATAATAATAATAATATTTTTTTTGTTTTTATGGTTGCGAATACGCGTAGGGTCTTGCTGGAATGTAAAAACATTGTAACAAAAGAACTCTGGTATCTAATCAAGTCCTACCTAAAATACATACATAAGCCAGGACGAGCATTGCGTCCAATCGTTTTAGGTATCCACGCTCCTACATATCTGATATCAAAATGGTTATCAAACAAATTCAACAGTTTGAAGTATCAACAACCACATCTCAGCATCAAGAATTCTTACAAATTTATTGAAAGAATTAAAAACGTTAAGCTAACTGAACATAAAATGTTAGTATCGTTTGATGTTAGTGCATTGTTTCCAAGTGTCCTGATTGATAAGACTTTGGAGTATCTAAAAGATATATTATCTAAAAACCATTTTGTAGTCTTGTAAAATTTGCCAAATTATGTATAGATCAACCATACTTTCCCATGTAGCAACGTACGTAATATTACGTACCAAACACGTGCAAATGTCCCAGTCAATTTATGTAAAATATTACATTATTTACGTTTAAATTTACGTGCATTACACATACTACATTTACCTATTATGTACGTAAGTGTACTGTAAATATTCACAAACTAGTTTGATGCACAGAGTCTGGACATTTTGCCAAAGACGCTCTGATAGGCTCAAAGAAATAATAATATCAGCGTCGACGAGCAGTAAATCATGGCCAATAACTGTGGCGAATGTGGATTATAACTTTTAAAAATAAATGTCCACATGTAAGTGTGTATTGTAGAGGTTACACTGTTATAGCCTTTAACTTTTATATATTATTTGCCATTTTATTAAACTAATTTGTTAATTTACTTGTACAGTTACTGAGTATTTAAAAAGTTACGTGTTCAATTGGTAAAGAAACACCTAACCATCACGTACATTTTTAGAATGTTTTTAAGTAACGCATAAGTTGGTTTTAACTACCGAATGTATTTTCTATGTTAATCACACATTGTTAACTGTAATTTTAATTACTAACTTTTATTTTAAATTACGTAATTGTTACGTACCGGACACGTAACAAATGTTACATGGTAGTTTGTGAATAAACTGTACGTGACAGTTAAGTGTCATTTTGGAGTTATTACGTAAATTACCAATTTACACCAAAAATAAACGTAATTGTTACGTACACTTGCTACTTGGGTTCAAATTATCGGTAATATTTACCACCAAAAAAAACGGAACAACGATAGGCTTGTTTCCAATTATGACTGATTTGTTTATGAGTAAATTTGAAACCGATCTAAAGCAAAATTTAATTTGCTTCCCGAAAATTTGGCTTAAGTATGTGGACCACATTTTTGCGGTCATGGATACTTTGCAGCCCCCAAGAATTTGTTGAGATCTTAAATTCAAAATTTGAAACTATTAAGTTTACCCATGAAAAAGAAAACGATAGAAAACTGCTATTCCTGGACACTTTAATGACTAGAAAAGGCAATAAATTAGATATTGACGTCTATACCAAATGGTTCAACAATTATCGAATTTCCTATTGTCAAAAGATAATTTTAACAAAGAATTAAAATTTATTAAACATATTACAACATACAATGGCTTTTCGGAACCAATAGTCAACAGTATCATTAGAAAGCAGAAACATAAATTAAATATTAAAAATGTGACTACGTTACAAAATATTAACAGCAAAATAGAAATTTTGACTGACTGACATTTTTCAAAAAAATTTACATTCTGAAGATGAGCTTAATTTGTCAACAAGCTTCGAAACATGTTAATATATATATGATAAAATAATTGATAATTTATATTGGTTGACACAATAATAATTTTATTAAATTAGTAACCAATAACAATGAATCTCCTCAACAATTCAAGAAGATAAACCTATTGAACCTAACACATCGTTGCCTGCTTTTAACAGCGATATTACGACGATGTTACAAACTAGTTCATGTACGACTTGCTCTGCGAATATTTAGTTAGGTACAGTTGTATTACATATTAGGGACGCTTTTGGGCATTTGGTACCTTTCAGGGCTGTGTTGGATAGCGGAGCACAAAAATCGTTTTTGACGAAATCATTTGTAGATAAGTTACGCATTCAACCTACTCGTCTTAGTTGCAGGAAGGAGTACTTTACCTTCTAAAGGAGTGGTGAAATCAAGGATATTACCCCGTTTCGATCATCAATTGAAAATAAAATTTGAAACCGAGATTCTTTCAACCTTGACTTCACAATTATCGATGGCAAGTCTTCCTCATAGACTGAGAGAAAGGTTCGGTTCTATGGAACTTTGTGACCTTTTGTTTGATGTTCCGGGTTCTAGTGACCAACCTTTAGGAAACGAGGTACTTGTTAGGGCGCTTTTAGAGCACAAACACTATTTGAATATCTTTTCTGCAGCGGTATCAACAGCCTTCGGTTTGGTTATAATATATCCTGTATCTTCTTTATGCGGTCTTACACATACCAATAATACAGAAATAGCATCATTATTTGTTCAGGAGTCGTATCAAGGTAGTCAAGACTTGAGTATCGTCATAAAAAATTCTGGAAATTAGAAGAAGTTTGTATTCAAGAAGATCTTAGAGTCATTTTGCGAACTTTATTTCCTTGAAATTCATTCTAAGAACTCATTTGGTCGATATATTGTCAGATTACCTTTTCGTAAAAATTTTAAAATTACATCGAATAACTGACGATTAGCTCTTAATTCATTATCCTCTTAACAGCGGCGTATTGTAAGTCAACCTGAAAGAGCTATATGGTATGGTCAGTTTATGAAAGAATGTTTAGATTTAGGTCATATGAAACCGACTAGACGACATCAAGGTACACTATTCCACACCACGCCTTGTACTACTTCTAAAATTCGGGTAGTGTTTGATGCCTCCGCAAGCTAAGAATCAAGATAATGTTTTTCTTAACCAATGTTGGTGGGCATTGTTTTACAGTTTCGCCTGGCGGATATTGTGTGTAACTTAAGGTTACAAAAGTTTGTGTTTAGTGCAGATATTTCCAAAATGTACAGACAAGTTCTGATCTATCCTGATGATCAACGTTTTCAGCACGTTGTTTGGAGAAATTCTCTTGATTCTCCAGTTGAAATTTTTGCTTTGCAGACAGTCACATATGGAATAGTGTCTGCATCCATTTTGCTATTCAAGCTTTGTTTTAATTGTCTTATGATGAGGAAGTAGATATTCCAAGGCGGCACAAATACTGAAGAAAGACAATATGTTGACGACATTGTTTCAGGTGCTAAGTCCGAAGAATAAGCTCTTCAAATTCAGCTGGAACTAACTGAGCTTTGTAAACTTGGCGGTTTTAGTTTGCAAAAATAGTTTGTTGCTTGTAAAATTCCTTTTGTCTGATAAAGAATCTTTTCCTCTAATATCAGATTCAGAAATGATTTACCGAATTTTGGACATTCAGTGAAACTGTAAACAAAACGTTTTTTCTTAGACTTTTAGCTCTGTAAATATGACACACAAAAAGAAGTATTTTGTGTAATATAGTCATATTATTTGATCTCTTAGGATAGATATCTGCAGTAGTATTTCTTGCTAAGTGTCTATTGCAAAGGCGCTTCTAGGACAATTCGCCCCCCACAATTCGCCCCTGAACAATTTTCCCCCCACAATTCGCTCCTGAACAATTCGCCCCGCACAATTCGCCCCGGACATTCGCCCCCGCATTTAAAAGAACCACTGATTATCTTAACTACCATTAATTACTATGTAATGCTGTTATTTCTAATTACAATGACTTACTTGCAGCCCAAACTTAAACTTTCTACTTATGTTTTCTAATAATGATTGCTGCATTCTTACAACCCTTTATAACTATCATTACGACACAGTTATCGCTATATTTTCAGTGTCAATTTCCAATTTCGCCAAAACTATTAAAGCTGTAATTTACTCGAAAGTAGCTAGGTAATAAAAAACTATTTCTTTTAATTTGATTGCTTAGTAGGTATTTCAATATTTTTTGTAAAATCGTTAATTTCTATTATTATAAATACTATTAAAATTAACTTTTACCCTTTTTTCGTCTTTTTTCTTTTTATATCATCATGCTTTAGTTTTGTATAGAGTGAGTAATTTTTTTTATGTTGCTTTGATAATAAGTCATTATTAAATAAATAAATAAAATGAATTTTAAACGGTGATTAGTTTTGACTTCTTTTACAATTGTAAATGCGGGGGCAAATTGTCCGGGAGCAAATTGTGCGGGGCGAATTGTCCAGGGGCGAATTGTGGGGGGCGAATTGTCCGAAACCCTGCAAAGGCTGTCACAACTGCAGCTTGATGTTCTATGTTCTATCGAATGGTGAGGTAAAAGTAATATGTTCCCATTTGGAAAAATTACGCGGAACGGCGTAACTCAGAAATAATTGCAGATAACAAAAATTAGTATTCCCAATTATAGATAAAAATTACATAAACAACTTTATTGTGCTGCCAATATCGCAAACGTCAATATTTCTTCGTTAGTGTAGTTACGTAATAGACGAAAAAAGCTCTAGTGCAGCAAAATGAAAACTAGAAATCCACATAAAGCTAAGTGTTCAAAGTCAATTATCATGTTAGAATTAGAACGAGTATTGCACAGGTAGAAAAGTCATTTATAAACTCTTGAAATTTAGTTAGAATTGACAAAAACGATATTAAAGTCAATGTCAAATTTGACAGATTTAGTAATAAATGTAGTACCAACATTATATTTCTGGTGTTTTTTTATTTTTTCAAAAAAGAATGTAATTTTACAAAAGGCAACACAAAAAATAATGTACGTTACTCTTGTCAAAAATTTGATAGCATAACTCACTCACGTGCAACGCTCGGCCGTGCGGCCTCGCGTCGCATTAACGTTCATTATGCTATGATGTACTTTTCGACGCTTGTTACGTAATTTACGTCTGTATTGAACAATTTTTCCTAAAATAAATATTAACGATAATAAATCGTCGTCTCCATACTTTTTAATAACCCTGTATATATTTTGTGAGTTGAGTAACATAATAACGCAAAATAAGACGCTACTGATACGCGATAAAATGTTGCTGTACCAAGAAGAAATCAACTTGACTAATCTATTAACAAAGTTTTATATATCAGCAAGTTATAAACTTTTACAGTAAAACACACACAATAAAGTTACTCATGGCAAACATAAATCATTAAATATTAAAAATCAAGGTGTAAAACCAAAACTTCCGTCTACACCAAAAAGAAGAGTCAGTTTGATAAAAGTGATTCACAGTAAACAACAAATAATTTAACTAAATAAGTTTTTTTTGATAACGATATTTCCGTTCGTTACAAGTCATAAATCAATATTAGCAAGATTAAAAAAAATTGCAAAATGTAAAATAAAAGCAAGAATCGGACAAACCATAACAAATAGTAAGATAGTCAGGTTATCATTGCATTAATGATAAGCTCAAAGTTACAGCACACAACCAATTTAATTTAATAATTTGTTTCAGACTATGCAAAAATGAATTATTAGTATTTTAATTTTTAATCTTTCATTTACGTAATAGATAAATATATTTATATAACTAAATTAAACTTATTAATGAAAAATATTTTCACCTTATGGAAATTCCTACGTACTGAATAATAATATGTAGTAGTAGTTTATTTAACGAGTTCCTGTGTAAATTGGACGTTTTTTTCCCCAAGAGGGCATTTTTAAACCCGAGTGAAACGAGAATAGAAAGCCTCCAAAGTCTCAAAACCTCTCAAAAATAATTTGACGTTTATGTTGACAAGTGTGCAAAAAATGTCCAAGACGGTTTGAAATAGCAAAAAATGAAAATTTATGACAGTTAAGAACAATAAAAAATGTATAGCAGGTGATATTAGTTGGTAATTCATTTAACTTTACTTGTTCACCTAAATGTTACAAATAAATTATATTTACATTACATTACATTCTTTTTACATTTTTACATTTCATTTTTCCTCCTTTTTTTAACAGTTCCCTGCTTCTCAATACTTCTTCCATTCACTTCGCCCTTTTCCGTTTTCCCCTAAGATTTTCTCTATTTTCTTAACCTCTTCTCTTAACTCCCTGCATTTATTCCTAATGTGTTTAAGGTCCTCCGTCTCTTCTCCACATAGTCTGCACATCTTTCCTTCTTCTTTTCTCCAATATTTGTTTCCTAACTCTTCATTCCCACGTCTGAAGCTTGCTTTCATTTTTTTCTTCTTGTTGCTTTTATTCCCTTGCCCCTTTCACATTCACATATTCTGAGACCCCTTCTCTCTTGATATTCTTATAATTCACATTATATCTGCCTTCTTTTATCTTTGTCCATCTTTCCTGTTTTTCTATGTCCCTATCACTTCTTCTCTCGCGTACCCGTTTCTTTTATTATATTCTTCACTGCCATCCTGCCCGTACTTCACTCTTTCTCCCTTTATCTATTTCCAACATTCCTGTAGTAATTTGCACTCAGTTTTTTGCTACATTTTCTTTCCCGTATACCCATTATTTGCCTTGTATCACGTCTTCTCCTGTCGTTTTCTCTTTTTTACCTTCTTTATTGCCTCTATTACTTCGTCTTCGTTTATTCTATTTCTCCTTCTTCCAGTCTTACTACTACTTCTTTTATGCCTTTCTTTTTCTTTTTAATTTTGTTTTCCCCCTCAGCAGGTTCCTAAAATATCTTTCCCATTCTTTTATTTGTATTTCCTTTGTTGTCCATTTTCTCTTTCTTTCCTACTTTAGGTGTTTCCATACCTCATCTTCTGTTTTTATTTTTTTGATCTGATTTTCTTGTTTCTTTTTGTTTTCTTCCTTCTTTCTTTCGCATGTTTTCTTGTAGCTTTTTACTACTTTTTTGGATTGTTCTTTTCCTCGCTTCCCTTTTCTCCACTGTCTTAATGCTCTTCTTGCCTTTTTTGCCTTCTTGCATTCTCTATCCCACCATTTCTTTCATCCTGTTTTTTCTTTTTCCACTTTCTAATTCTGATTTTCTCTGTTGCTATCTCCATCCTCTCTCTCATTTCCTGCATACTATCTTGTAATTCCTTTCTTACCCATGGCGTTTTCCTTATTCTCGCTTTGTATCTCTTTAGATAGATAGATAGATATATATTTATTTCTTTAGACCATAATATACAGTATAGAAAACGTCAAATAAAAACCACAACTGAATAAAATAAAATCTCTTTATACTCTCTTCTGTTCATATTTTTTTCGTTGTGTACTTTTTATCTTTTTTTTTCTCTTCTCTAGTTGGTAATTATTAGTTCACATCGATTTTGCCAAAGATTAATATTTTGAGTAACCGATTATCGATGCAAAATGTATAAATCAAGATTTTCAAAAACAGTTTAAGAAGTTTATTAAAAGTGATTAAACAAAATCAATGTAAAAAGACAAGTGTCTAATGTTAAACGTATAAAAGATTTGAAACTAGTATTTAAAATTTAGATAAAAAAGTGTTTGAATCCAAGTGTTTTTTAAGATATGTAGATAATAATTAATAAATCGGCGAATATTATGACGATTATGAAGATGGCTTTTATTACGAAAATAAAGAAATTTAATGTTAGAAGCTTAGAAGGAAAAAAATAACCAGGGGACAAATGTGATTAACAAAAACAAAACATGTATTTAAAGGTATTTAACAATCTAATAATAAAATAAATGTGTTACTTTAATTAAACTTTGAGCTTTTTTCCAGTTTGTCAAACATAAGAGATAGAAGAAGAACAATATATTATATAGTTAACATATGTTGCAGAAACAAGAATAAGATGTTCGTAAATAAGAATAAAATATTCTAAATTGCAGTGGTTTACAAAGTATCTGAGGTTTCAATAAAAACATGCGCTAATGTGTTATATTAGTTATCTATGTATTTATGTCGCAAAGAGGATTTTATGTAGTAGGACGTAATTTTTAGCTTGATGCACAGGCCATAAAAGCAAGTTACGTCCGTCCATACAATTTTACGCACGGATGAAAATGTTTAAATTTAAAAATATTTCTCAAATAAATTGAATTTTTGACATAAATCTAGTACTGCATGTTGTTTTGATTACACTTCAGTGTTGAAACGTAACTATGGTAGCAAGTAAACAGTGGTAGCCATATTGCCTAAAATCTTAGTTTCATTTTGTGTTTGATTATTGTACGGTCTTTAAAAGATGGAAGATTGATTGAAGTTGATGACCCTACAGAAAAAAACAAGAAACAATAGCGTGGTTCCCGAAAAATCTAAAGAAGTGTATAAAAAAACATTTAATTAATATCTTGAATGATGCGACATACGAAAGGATTTTATCGAAAACTGTTATTGTGAAAAGAGTCTTTTGGCTTTTTTTGTATTTATCAAAAGAAAAAGCACCCTCTTCGATGTGGTCTTATTATTCAATGCTTAAAAGCACTATCAAAGCCAACGTAGATGTAAGCGGTGCTTCTTCTTTCAAGTAACGTGTCGGGTCTCCCTGACGTTGGCGTTCATTTCATCTAGCGCACGTCGATCTTGTGCCACGCAGTACAACTGTTCTACAGAACGCATGCCTGTCCATTACCTGATATTTCTTAACCAGGAACGTTGTTTTCTTCCGATACCTCGCTTTTCTTCAATTTTTCCTGTTAATATTAGTTGTAGTAGATGATGCTTGACGTTTCTCAAAACATGATGGAGATAAAAAAATGTTCTACACTTGATAGTTGTTAGCATTTCTCTATCAGTTTGTGCTCTTTGTTGGTTACAGTTTGAACCCATGAAACATGCAACATTTTTCTGTGCAACCACATTTCAAACGCCTAGAGCCTATTCATTGTTGCAATCTTCAACGTTCATGTCTTCGTTCCATACAGTAGCACAGATCATATGTAGCATCGACTCATCTGTTGGCGCAATTTTTAATTTAAGTTGTCGTTACATAAAAACAATCTCATTTAAATGCAGTGCGAGCCAGTTCATTTTGGCGTTTTACCTCGTCAAACGTTATTTCGTAGTCTTTAAAACAAGTAAACACATCTCTTTGTTGATCCCGGCGTTTCTTCAGGAGGAAGTTTACTCCAAACAAAGCCTCTCGCGTTCCGAAAGCGTTTCTAAAGCCTAATTGCGTGTCGTCTAAATCATTTTCGCATATAATTCTTATTCTTCCATGTATTATACGGAGAAAGGTTTTAAGCATATGGGACGTAATACTAAATAAGTAATTGTCTCTGCTATGCTTGGGGTTGATGTTTTTTAAGTATTACAACAAATATGGACTTTAGTTTTGACCATGGAAGAGATAGAAGCCTTTATATACCAAGCTCCAGATAAAATATATTTAATAAACAAGGTAAATTTTATTATAATCTCATTACTGATTACAACAAAAATTGAATGTGTAGTGTAGTTGTCAACCTTAAAATTCCAGTTTTGTAGAAATTTCTAAAAAAGTACGTTCGCTAAATATAGATACTTGGCATTTCTTTTTCGCTTACAGGAATAAGAAATACATCAGGCAAGTTGTCGGAATTTCTTTTTGTGGAATTAAAAAAAAATTGCTCTTTATCTGAAATTGTCTAACCCTGAATTATATACTGGGCACTCATTTTATCGCTTATCGCTGGATAATGAATGATTAGTACAAAACAACTAAGAAGCTGGAAGTCAACGTCAGTTCCAGAACTGTATATAGAAGGTTCCATATCAAATCAAAATTAGATTACCTAAATAGGCATCGATTAGTAAAGACAATTGATCTCGCATCTCGCATAAAATTTCCCGCCGTTGGGTCTAAAAATTTGATTCTAAAAGTTTTAACAAGAAATGGTGCTAAAAAGTACGAAACTATTTGTATGCGTCGTGCAAATGTAGTTTCTGTAAACCTATTTGTCATATTCAAAGTCTTGCGTATCTAGCGAATGTACGTTTAAACCAAAGAAACAATAACATGCGACATCGACGGCGTAGTTAACGCAAAAACTACGACAGTCTACTGATTTTTTACTGACAGCTGTTTTGTTAATATACTCTACGAATCGATCGCTTACTTCACTAATTAAAGGGATCATCGATTTAGTCTTTGCCGTAGAAAAAACTGGCGTTAGGAACGTTCTCAGCGGTTTCCATTTTTCTCCACTGCTTAACAACAAGAAATAACGTCCATAACGATCAGATTCATTGTCTACTACAGTCCGATCGGTAAAATGATGAAAATTTGTACTAAGAACGTTATTAATAAGTTTAGTATCGCGTAGAAGCAAGAACGGTTCATTTAGTAAAAAAAATCCTAGAAAAGATTTATCCGTGCTTTCGTATAGAGATCTTAAACATTCTGCGTTTAATTGTTTTCCTCTAATCACTGAAAAAATGTTTCCAAAAAACAGAAGTGGTTTTATATAAGGAACGTTGCGCTTCTCCCAATAATCAAAATTTTTCGTAAAGTACCAATATACAAACATTAACGTCGATAATATTACAAAGCCAATAAGAAAAAACATCTAAAAGAATGATTGCGTCGAGTCAGAATATACAGAAAAGAGTTTACTTACTGTGTTATCGCTTATTATAAAATAGTAGAAACAAATTTTAAATAAGCTTTCTTAATTTTATTCTGCTGATAACTGTTGCGAAAAAGTTTCAAATCAATGTTCTGAACATAATCATAATGTACACACTTGTATATATCACATTAATAATAATAATAATAATAAACAAACATTAAAAATAAATAATTCACCGATAAAATTTACAATTTTGTTAAAATTGAGTATGTTTCGGTTCAAAGAGTTTATCTGTATTATGTTTTTTATTTACTTTACATGAAATGAACAAATGCTGCATAATTTTACAATCGTTTACCTATTGACAATTAACTATAATTTAAATTGTTTTTTTTATTTACAGCATAATAAACGGCAAGAATAGATCATCAAATGTTGCCCATTTTTTAGCTTGTCGAACTAAATTTGTCTGGTTAACGCACAACAATAATCGCAATAAAACTAATAAAATTGCGACCACATTAAAAAAAATTATCAATTTGATAAAAATGTCTACAATAAATGTTTGTAATACAGTTAATTTTTATGATGCAGATATTTCTGTTTGTTGCAAAAGTTATAAAACAATAAATAAGATTAAAAAATGCAAACTCTAAAAAAAACAATACATATATTTTCAGAATTCTTAAAGGTCAATTATTAAAAGAATAATGCCCTTAAAAGCCTATTGAAAAACAAATCCATCAAAACCCTAGCCGACAAATTCTATTATCTCGTCCAAAAAATCGAAGAGATTTTACAATAATAGAACTACTGAAGATTAAATAAAAATCTAAGAAGTCGTAGAGGAAGACCTACCAGAACTTGAAATTATACGAGAGATTTCTAACATCAAGGACAAAGACTACGTTGACATTAAGCTTCGCTCAAAACGACTGCTTTCCAATGGGTTCATTTCTATCACCCATCATTGTCAACATCTACACGAATTGGTTTATATCTCAAGCAATAGAAAAAGCTAAATTTAAACCTAAGATGATATTATTATAATCTGAAATCACAGTGATCAACAATTAGATCACTTTCTGCATCCCTCGAACAACATCAAGCCATACATTAAGTTAACTATGAAAAAAAATCTTACTACTGTTCTTGGACGTTCAGGTGAAGAAGAACTATGAAATAATCAAAACAGCTGTTTACAAAAAACCATCACATACTACACCATGCATCCAATCACTCAGTTACAACAAAGAAGCGAATAGTACAATACCTATTCGACAGAGCCCACAGGTTATGTAATACAAAAAAAATGCTTTAAAAAAAAATCAAAAACATAAAAAGGGACTTAAAACAAAATTGCTACAAAAAAAATAATAGAAGAGCTTTTCCAAAAACACTAAACCAACATAGGCCAGCAACCAAAAAAGGAAGAGCTATTGAAAGTGGGTATTTTTTTGTTTCGCTTAATTACATTTTGTACGCTGGATCGCTTCATTAATCATGTCTTAGGTACTTCAGTGGTCTTTAAGTTTGTTACTATTAATTTTCTGACAATTATAGATATTTTAGCAATCAAAATATTTATTTATTTTTATTAAAAAATAAAAAGAAAGACAATTATGGAAATTCAGAATTGTGCTATTATATTAATTCAAAACGTGATGTTTGTTTAACCCTCCAGTAGTCGCACTTGATCTAACACTGAGGTTCCCAAACTTTTTTGTGTCGTAGACCCCTTGCCATGTTTTTCGGTTTTGTAAATTTCTAATTGTAGTGAAGTTTAGTGTTAAAAACTTAAGGTAAAAACACATGTTAAGTTTTATACTTTTATTAATTGAATTTAAATTAAAACTACTCAAATTAAAATTTTGTATCTGTTATATAAAATATACGTAACATAAAATAAACATACAATTAACTAAGCAATAAGTAAATGTTTTTAGTGAGAAGGATGAACCTGATGCTTTAATAATAAATTATCAACATTTGGCGTCAATTTTGTAAGGTATAATCGTAAATCTCCTCGGCTAATGACGTCCAGTCTGTTTATTTTTTTTGTTAGGAGATTGGTAACAGCGCTGAACCCCCTTTCCATTAGGTATGACGAAGAAAACAAAATTAAAAATTTCCTCGCTATATTCCATAATACGGAATAAGTAACGGGTATGTTGTTTTGCGGTCAGAATTGCTGATATCCGTTTTTAAACTGAACCTTAAGTTCTTCGTTTGTACTTAGTTCAGTCAGTTCCTCTTGTATTATGACATTCGTTTCTTCTATGTCACCATATGGGTTAATTATTCACGGTGGTATTACCATAGTCAAAACATCCTCAAACCTAGTTTCAAAATCTGAATAGAGGGCATTTAAATGTTGAACGTAAGTTGAAACGTCGTTTTCCTGGCAGTTTGTGTGTGACAAATTAAGGAACTGGGAAAATTTGCACCGCCCAATATTTTGCTTCATTAGTTTAACTCTGGCAAGAAAGGCTAATAAGGTAGACTTTATTTTAATCAAATTTAGACTGTCACCTTGAAACTGCAAATTAACCATATTAAATTTTGTAAACAAATCTGTTAAAAAGGCGATGTCTGTTTTCCACTTCATTAAATTGTCTTTTGAAATTTTATCTTTATCATCCAGAAATTCTAAAATAGTCTCAAAAAGTGCAAAAATTCTTGTCAAACATAAGCCTTTCGACAGCCAGCGTACTTAAGTGTAAAGGAGTTTTTGATGAAAGTGTTCGTAATTTTCTTCACACAACTGCGCAAATAACCGGGTATTCAACGCGTTGCTTTGGATTCGGCTTACTACATCAATGACTAATTGAAAAGAGTCATGCAATCTAACACTCAAATTTTTAGCAACTAAATGTTTTCGATGGATGACGCAATGTATTGCTAACACCCCTGACACATTTTGTTTTAAATAAATCTACGATAACGTCCAACCATGGCAGGTGCTTCATCTGTAGCTACTGGTATTACATATGATAAAGGGATTGCTTTTTCAATGAAGTAATCCTTCAAAACATGAAATATTGAATCACCTTTAGTGTCGGTTGTCAAAGTTCTTGCGAAGAGCAGTTCTTTGTAGATTTCTTGATTCATAATAAAAGTTGACTCGTCCAGTTGTATAGAGAAATGGGTCGTTTGCAAATAATTACACAAGAAACTCTCAATATCAGAACTCATTTGATCAATACGTCTTTCAACAGTATTGTTGCTTAAAAGAATTCTTTTAATGATATCAGATGCAGGTTTGTGTAAAACTGTTTTTAAAACCTCTTCACCGGATGGCAAAATTAACTTCTCTCAGATAGTATGCGGTTTTCCGGATTTTGCTGTTTGAGTGTTTGAAAGTGTTTTAAATCTTTATCTGTTTTATTAGGGTGACATCTTCTCAGATGATCCTGCAGCTTAGATGGTTTCATAGCGTCACTGCCCAATACTTTGTTGCATAAAAGGCACATAGGCAATTGTTTGTCCGACAATTTCAAATAATCAACACTGTACTGTCTACATTTCTTTCTAGATTCGGACTTGGCATTAGTGATCTGTGGGCAAAATTAATTTATTTAAATAAGACATAAAGTCCAGCAGCTGTTTATTAAAAAATCAAAATCAAATTTAAATTGCATGGTCTTAGATTTTATGGCAGGCATAGGCGTACAGCCATTATAAATAAATGTAAGAAGGGGAATGTAATCTCTACGTACATTCGACTATTATGTGTAAAAATTCACTTGTCCACTTTAGCCATAATACAAAATTTTAATTTTAATATAAAGAAATATGTACAAAACAATATCCATAATCCGAACTTCCGTAATCCGAACATTCCAATAATCCGAACTGGCCCACAGTGTAACGACCAATGGACAAAAGTACAATATTTTAACTTTTTTTGTGAAGTTATTTGGTAAGATATATGTATTTATAAAATAATAATAAATGCCTAGCAAGGTCGTAAATAAGTAAATATTGACACACATACATATTTATTTATGTGACCGGCCAAAATATGTAGTTTAATTCCCAAATAATTTTTGAAAATATGTTTCCTAAATGTAAACATTTAAATTCTATAAAAAAAAAACAAATGAGAGTGTGTATTGGACATTCTTCTAAAAACACGCAGCCGTACAGTTGTGGATTTCTTATTTTCTTAATTTATCTTTCAAAATGGTAACATATTGTATGTTTACAATAAAATACATACGTAATATGTATGTACAGTTGTCTTTTTTTGGATTTTTCCGAAAACATTTCATAACCCGAATTTCCTTGCAGTAATTAGTTCGAATTACGGAGATTGCACTGTAATTATAATAACGATTGCTAAAACTTTGAAAAAAAAACTATTGAGGAGTACTCGTGTAATTTTGGATGATTTGAATATTAAACTACTAATAACTGAACTCATGATTGGCGTAATTTATCTATCTTTGCTAACTACGAGTACAAAAGTAAAATTTAATAAAAAATAATGTACTTACTTTTCTCCGGCACTCTCAAACAAAATAACACTGATTCACTACAATTTGTGTGATAAACTAGCAGTTTATATTTTTTTAAATATTTTCTTACACTTTCCTTTTCAAGTTTCAGGAAACGAATAAACGTATTTGTCTCACATTCGTATTTATAGAGTGACGAATTAAACAAGTCAATGCAAGTTCGCGAAGCTCTGAGACTGCGCGTATGCTTGTAACAAGATGATACTGGTATATCAGTATGTGCAAGTTCAAAATGTATTGCGACCACAAAGCGAATGCCTACATCCTACAACTTACACAATTTTATAAACATATATAATAATTTTTTTACTTCATAGGTACTTTTATAAATAATGTATATGTCTTTATATTATAAGATAGTATAATGTAAGTAAATAGGTACTATCAGTGTATAGTGAGATCCATTATCGTGGACCCCCGTTTTCATTTCATGGACCCCCAAATTTTTTTTCGCTGACGTAGAACCCTTGCAGGTTATCATAGACCCCTAGGGGTCGATATAGACCACTTTGGGAATTACTGATCTAACAGATCAAACAGGAATATTTTTTGCTGGATATATTTGAGAAAGAATATGTAGCTGACGATGACCCGCATTGCGTAAACATGTAAATCCAAGAAATGTTAGAACAAGAAATGTTTATTTGACGACAGTATTATAGCAGTTGTAGTTGAAAATGCAAATAAATTTGTTCTAAAACAAGTCCTATTGCGATGCTTCTTACTGCATTTTCGCATATGCTACAATTGATGAAAACTTGGAGACCTCTAGAGATTGCTGTAGCTTAAAACAATACGTCCCCTCCAAAGTCAGCAAATACGGGATTTAAATATTTGCCCTTGTTGACGCTAAGATGTTCTACACAAAAACGTTGGAAGTATATGTTGGTTTACAGCCCGAAGGTCTTTTCAGAATGCCAAATACTGCAGATGCTAAGACTTTCTGCTGGTATTTTAGAAACAGGGCGAAATATTACTATAGATAACTGGTTTACCAGTATAGACCTTGTTATTGACATAGTAAGAAATCACAAATTTAATATTGCGGGAACTATGAGAAAAAATAGAAAGGGAATCCCCACTGAATATTTAAATGGTAAAAGTCGATCTCTACTATCAGGTATGTTTGGGTTCCGATTCTCTTGCACAACTGCGTTGTACATCCCAAAGAAAAGAACGATAGTGGTTTTCGTCTATAGTATGCATCACTACGCAAGTATAAACTCTTCTACAGGTGACCAAAATAAACCAGAAATAATAACATTTTATAATGGAACTAAAAGCAGAGTGGATGTAGTAGATAAGTTATGTTCCAGTTACAATTGCACCAGGATCATGAGACGTTGGCGAATGGTAATTTTTTACAGTTTTGCTAAATGTAGCTGGAATAAATAGCCAAGTGATATATGAAAGTAATGTACATATTTCAAAATATATATTACGTAGAAATTTTTTTGAAACGTCATTCCAGTTCCTAGATGAACATCTGAGCATAAAAAGTATATCTACCAGTAAGGAAAATTTCATCATCTATGTGAAAATCATAGTGCTCCTAGTTACTTTTTTTTACAGGAGATTGAAATGTTTACTTCGTTACCTCCCCGGTAAGAAACATTTTTGTTTTTCGTTTGTATTATTAATATAATCTGAGAACGTATTTTGCAGCTACAGAAATATAAAATTATGCATATATATGACCTATTCTCTTTAACTAAATGTTTTGTCGAAGCATGGGAAATTAACCGCAAAAAACCATATGTGATTTGTAAGATACAGTGCACTAATCATGACAAAATTTAGAGTGCGACTACTGCAGGGTTAATTAAAAATAAAAGAAGAGGAATAAATCATTTTAACTGTGTATTTACATGCTTAATTAGATGAGAATGTCTTCCGAGTTTGCACCGTGTCATTGTTGTAACCAAAGTTGCCAATGTATTGCACAATTTTGTAAGAAGCTTAACTTAACTTAAACAAACAACCGAAATCTATCTAAGCACCTCTCAAAACCAAATTACATAAAAAACGAATTTGGTATACATCTTGAAATGAAAGTGTAGAAATTTTGTTCTTGAGAAAAGAAGGAATCTGAGACATTTTGCTTGTCGAGTTGAATATGGGTTTAATACCATTTTTACAAAAAATTGACAAATAAAAAAGCGCGATGATCCAAAAATTCAATAACAGCACGTTTCTGTGCAGGATGATGATGAGACGAAGCATGAAGTTATCTGTCTGTATAGGTGGGTTTGCAATAATGGCCCATAAATCCGTCGGGCTTACAAATCGTAAGAACTTTAAAAACGGGAGAGAACCATTACTTTGGATTTCCATAGTAAATTTGATGTCTGAGATTCTTTAAACGATCAAAAAACTTGGGCACTTTGAGATAACCATGAGTTCAAACAATAAACGTGCCGTCAACACACCTAAACTAAACTTTAGGGTTCTAAAGCAACCGTTTCAAAGGATTCCATCAAAATGTTAGCTACAACAGGCGATAGAGGGGAACCCATAGCAGCACCAAAAACCTGTTCGTAAAACTTATCAAATTGGAAGTAAGTGGATGATAAACGCTTATTAATAAGAGTAACCAAACTCAAGTCCATGTCATGGTGAGACAGAATCTGTTTGACGATAATAAGCGATTTCTTAATAGGAATTTAGGTAAAAAGTGAAGTGACATCAAGACTTGTTTCTGAACGATAAATAAAATGCAGGTTTAAGCATGTTAAAAGCGGTTTTAGCTATAAATTCGCATAGAATGTTAGACAAGAAGTGGCTACTTTGTAGATAGGAGATTGGATAGTACTGACGATAGGTTGAAAGGAAATACCTTGTTTGTAAACTTTGAAAAGTTCGTATAGACGATGTGGTTTTAAATATGAAAGGATAAGTCGAGGTTTAGTTTCTGGAGATAGATTAGAAGATTTGATGATTTGGCTGACTTTGCGTTCAATCCTCGAAGTAGGATTACGAGATAGTACGTTTGCTCAGACAGCATAGAATTTTAAACTTAATTTATTCTTAAATTAAGCCTAAATATTATGATGAATGATTTGTTACTTTCGTATGGTTAGTATATATGTATCGTTGCTTGGAAAAATTTGTTAATAATTATTGTTTGTTTTAGGTAAAAATTAAAGTTAAGTAAAATTGCAAACGGAGTTTAGTCAATAACGTGTAGTCAAATAATGGCCAACTACGTAAAAAAAACTATAAAACCTGTTTTGTTAATGGTTTTTAAGTGTAATAATATGAATATTTGAAAGTAATTTGACTCAAGTGATAAAATTTGCAAATCTAAAACGTATAAATTATCTTAATCCATTGTTGATTTTAAGTAAACTATATGAAAAATATTCAAAATTGTTTGAGATCAAATAGTGTAAACATCGGATTGATAAGTATTACTACTAAATTTAAACATAGTCGTACAAAGAACGATGATGTTGGTCGCTCAAACCGTGAAGTGCAAGAAAATTTTTTCCACGAGCCAACTGTGTTCAATCTGCAAAAAGCGCAAGAATTATCACCCCATGATTATCCACCTAGAGTGAACTACTGCTGTTAGTTACTTAGACGACTTGGTTTCCAGCCAGATTTACACAAAACAATACTTTTCACTGACGAAGCGGTCTTCACTAGAGAAAGTATTTTTTATAGCCGAAATTCTCACGTTTGGGCCAAAGAAAATCCTCACGCAATGTAGGTTTGCAGCTACCAACATCGATTTACCATAAATGTATAGGCTGGAATAACAGGTGAGTGTCATAGGTTCTTTTATATTTCCAGATCGATTGAATGACGTTGATTGAACTGCTCAAAGACCTTCTCTTAGATGTAAGAATTGAATGTAGTTTCAACAGGACGGAGCTCCCTGTGATTTCAGCATACAAGTTGGAACATGTCTTAATGAAATGTTTCAAAATAAATGGATTGGCAGAGTAAATTTGCTAGCGCGATGCCTGGATTTAATTCCTTTAGATTGTTTTTTTCTAAGGACGTATGAAATCCTTAATATATGAAACACCAGTTGCTTTGGAGAAAGATCTAGTCGCTTGAGTAGTTGCAACAGGTTACGAAATAAAAGAGAAGCCAGACATTCTAACTAAAGTAGCCGAGATAAATGTTAAGCGTCGTCAAATGTGTCTTCGGGAAAATAGTGCACATTTATTATGAATTTTAAAAATAAACACTAACACACAAAATAGAAATTATTTGTAGTCATTGGTTTTGTTCTTAACTAACGCGATTGTTTAAAACAAAGGTATCTACGTAGAAAAGTTATTCGTAGCCACCAATTTTGAAATCTTCATAATTTTCTAATTAAAAAAAAATTTCGAAAAATCTTAAATATGGTTTTTGTAAATTTTTCCATGAGAATCTTAATAAATACTTTGCAAATCCATCGTGCAGTTTTCCGGAAAACCAAGCTCACAGTTTCTAAATGATCGCCATTTTGAAAAAAAGAAAGAAAAAAAAGTTAACACAAAAATTGTAAAATAGTGTAAAAAGCTTCCGAAGCTCACAAAAACTTTGCTGCAAAAAAATTAAAAGTACGTAGGAGCTATCACTAAAAATAGATAATCTGAAAACCTTCAATATCTCAAAAACAAAGCTCTAGATTCAAAAGTTGAAAAAGAAATGGTTATAAGTTTTAACGAGATCTACAACTTGCTGATTTTTGCCTACTCTTAGTAGATAAACCCTGCATAGTATTTATTCCTAATATAAAAAATTCGTATGAATTTTGTGACTACGTTTTGATGCAGACAAAAATGACATTATTTAAGAACAATCTAAAATAATAGTGCTAAAATTCTTTGTCTTTGGTGTTTTCTTTGTTATAGCCAAGTCGCATTTTTTTTATTACACGTACGCGTTTTTTATATAATAATATTTCTGTACGCGAATAAACAATCAGGATTTTAAATTTAAATACATTACTTTGATTTTATTTAATTAAAAAATAATATACTTAATTTAGTATTTAGTATTCATAGTTGCTATTGGTAAGAAACCGGTTTCACGCAAGTAAGTGATTGCTAACAATATAAGCAATTTAATGACTTTTTTACTCAAAGTAAAACATTTCTGTTAAAGAAACCATTAGCTTGCAATTAAAAAAATAATCTGTGTCATTATTTTTCAAAATGTTAATAACCGTTGCACAAAAGTTTTAAAACTGCTGTTCTAACATATGCTCACAGTTATGAAACACACATTGATAAAATCGGATTACAATAATTAATTATAATTTTACCATTTTTTTAAAATATTATTTATAAACAGAAATTAAAAATTAAAAAAAAAATAAAATCATCCATAAAATTAGAAAAGGAAATTTTTAAATGTACAAAATGCAGCATAATGTCATGTAAGGTTTGGTTCAATGAGATTATCTCATTTCTGTTTTTATTTACTTTATCTGATACAAACATTTATTCATCAACAATTAAGTATAATTTATGTTATTGTTACTATTTACAGCATAAACGAATTCATAAAAATTTAGTAATGTTACCAAGTCCATTAACAAAAGTTTACGTATCATTGTGGTATAATTGTTATAAACTATTATAATCAAACACTCGCTTATCAATAGAACAACAACCCACATCAAATAGTAATATAGATTTATCATTGCATTAATAATAAATTAAAATTCATGGGAATAAAAACTTTCACTATTAAGAACAAAGGAATCCATCAATTGATAAAAAAAGTAACAAATATATTTTCATACTTCATAGAAGTTAATTAGTAAAATAGCGCTTTTTTAGCTATTGTTTACCTAATGTGCATACATATGTATGTAGGTAAATAATTAGAATTTATACCGTAATGTAATTTCGAGTGCAACTCTTTCAATCAAATCTTAAACTTTGAAAAACTAACAATTTTGTAATCTTGTTAATATAAGCTCTTAGGTTTTATCGATTCAAAAACTCAAATAAAATAAAAAATATATGTTATTCTAAAACCACGCTTTTATTTAATTGAAACTGAAAGTACAAGAACAACTAATTTACACTGTATATTTACATGCTACCGAAGAAACTACTGAAACGATCGCGAATTTTTTATCGGCTTTGAAAACGTTCACGAACTTATTGTGAACATCCAGAACGTTTACCAAAGGATGTAGAAAATTTTTAAAAGATTACGAAAATGCATTAAAGCGGTTCAAACAAATCATAGGTCAGTTATTCGAAGTCGGAAGTATTAACATGTTAAAAAATTAAGTGATTCACGCATGTGTTCGAGATAAATATAACGGAGTTCAAACGTACGTGCCTTTAATGTAAACAAGTGAAGAGTACACGGATAAACGGGGGAGGGTCACAAAAAAAATATTAGAAAAAAACGCCATTCAAATTATTATTACAAGAAAAACTTGTATATCAAAACTTTAATAAATTTAGTATATTTAATCTTACATATTTTCCCACTACAATAATAAAAAAACTTAACATTACATTGAATTTAAAGTAAATTACTAATTAATAAAATTATTTCGTCATTTTGTGTACTCTTCAAGTGTTAGTTTTAGGTAAACAGAAGTTATCCGCGGACATTATTTCTTGAGTGATTGTAATATAATAATACATTGGTGTCAGTGTGGAGTTCGCGATTTCATTATAAATACCAGTAATTTAATATCACTCCCTGTAATAAAAACATTGACAATGTGTAAAACAATCAACTGTTTAGTTCGCTATTTGCGTGTTTGTTTATAGCATGTAATTCTAGCTGTTCCAGTTTGTTAAACCAGTGCCGGGCGTTATTAAAATTCAGTGTTGGTAAACTTTTTATTCGTATTTAAATTTATGCCGGTAACTCGTTATCAAACCAAAATAAATTCAAAACTATTTGAGTTTCTAGAGTAGATAAAAATAGCCAAGAATGGATGAATAGAAAAATAGAAGAAAAGTTTCACGAATATTCTCAGAAAATGGAAGAAAAACCTAAAAGTTTAAAAAAAGGAATACGAACAAGCATAGAAAACCAAATTAAAATTGTTCAATTTGTAAACTAGAAAATAGAAGACAAATTAGAAGACCAAATGAAACTGCTTGAAGAAAGAATAAATCGAATGAATTGTCACGGCAAAGAAAGCGTCACGAGAGAAGATTTAATAATGAACCATCGGGAAAAAACCACTTACAAGTTTAAAGTTGTACCTTCAAATTTTGATGGTAAAGTTCCATAGTCAACCTACTACAAGCAGGTTGAAGCCGCAGCTACAGCTAATGGTTGGAGCAACAAGCAGAAAGCGACGTCTTTAATAGTGTCCTTACGTGGAGAAGACCTTAGAACTTTGCAAATTGTTACTGACCACCTACAATAAAATTACGAACTTTTAATTTCACGTTTAGAAATAAGATATAAAGATGCTCATTTTCAACAAGTGTACCAAGTTCAAATTAAAAGTCGAGTTCCGAAATCTGCCAAAACTCTTCAAGAGTTTGAAGTTGACATCACCAAATATACACGGCTTACGTATCTTACAGCAGCAGAAGGAGCAGTTGACTATTCAAACCTTTGTAGACGGCTTCCAAAACAGCAAAACGCCGGAGACTCTCCGGTTAGCTCGACCGAAGACGTTGGATGACGCTTTAATCCATGATTTAGTGTTTGAAGCAGCAAAACAAGCGTCGCACCAAAGCAACCAAAAGCTCCGCTGTGCTGCAGAAATACCCGCGCAGACACAAAAAACATTGAAAAAATAGTGCGACGTGTATTTCGGAAACAGAAGTGACGTGCCAAACTGCGGGGAAGTGAGCCATGTACGTCTACAAAAAACCCAAAAAAAAACCCAAAGAGCGTCTGGAAAACTAGACTGGGTCGACCTCAACGAACCATCCCCGGAGATTACCAATCAAATGGCATCGCTTATGGAGCAACTGCATAGCATTTATTTTGATAGCAAGATCAATGGAAGAAGATTTTAGTTACTGGTTGACACGAGAACGACGAAGACCATCATTCGTCCGGACATATTACAGGAAGATGAGAAGACATCACCAGTAACAGTATCACTTCAAACGGCGACGGGCAAAGAAATACCTACTCACGGGCAAGTCAAAGTAAGCATTGGTTTGGAAAAAAGAGTACTCGATCATCAAATACTTTTAGCCGACATTACGAAAAAAAACATCCTGGGAATGGACGTTATAAAAAAGTACGGGTTCCATTTGGATATGAAGAACGATGTCTTGAAGATCGACTGTGAAGAAATTGCTTTTCACTTGTCAGAGAAGGCAACCGTGCAAGTTTTATTAAGGGAAGACGTGACACTGCTTCAAAGACTGAAAGTATGGTAATAGCACGCCTGGGTAGAAATCTTCGGAAAGGCTACATTAGCGCGATTGAACCAATGGAGGGCGACTTTGTAGAAAAGGGATTACTCGTTGGCAGAACTTTAGTACGAGTAAGAAACACAATACCAGTAAGGATCTTAAATATCAACTCAGATCCTGTAAGGTTAAAAAAGTAGACTGTGGTAGGCCAAAGTGTTGATCTAGCAGTATCAAGATGTATTTGCGCTGGATAGTAGTTCCAAAGGAAAAACTACAGTGGTGAAGCATAAAATTAATACCGGAGACGCTCGGCCGATACAACATCCACACCGACTATCTTTGACAAAAAAAGAAGAAGCCGAACAAATAGTTATGGATATGGAGGGAAAACGCGTGATTGAACCTTTAATTAGCCCATGGGCGCCCCCAGTGGTACTCGTAAACAAAAAACATGGATCAACGAGGCTTTCCGTAGACTACAAACAGTTAAACAACGTGACCAAAAAAGACAGCTATCCTTTACTGAGAATTGACGATACGTTAGACACTCTGTCAGGATCTCAATGGTTTTCCACGTTAAATTTAAATAGTGATTACTGGCAGGTGGAATTGGAACCCAAGGATCGTGAAAAAACAGCTTTTACAATTGGTACTGGTTTGTGGCATTTCACTGTGATGCCCTTCGGCCTGTGTCACGCTCCTGCAACGTTCGAGCGTTTGATGGAAACTATCTTGCGCCGGCTATCTTGGAAGACGTGCTTGGGTTACCTAAACGACGTGATCGTGGTTGGAAGGTTGTTTGAAAAACATTTAAACAACCTGAAAGAAGTGCTTCAACGACTACTTGTGGCAAATCTAAAACTGAGCCCAAAGAAATGCCATGTATTTAAGAAAGAAGTTCAATACCTTGGCCACGTCGTATCTAAAGATGGAGTAAAGGCTGACCCAGACAAAATTCGAGTAGTGCAAGCATGACCAAGACCAATCGACAAACATCCGTTCCAAATTGACCGAAGAAAAAGCAGAGTCTAGATGGAATGAAGACTGCAAAAATGCTTTGCATCAACTAAAACAAGCCCTAGTTCGCCAATTTTAAGTTATCCAAAAAAAGAGGGAAAATTTGTTTTGAATACCGACGCAAGCAATCTGGCCATAGGCGCGGTGTTTTTGCAGGTGCAAAATAGACAAGACAAAAGTAATCGCGTATTTTAGTAAAATTTTATCTAGGCCAAAAACGAATTATTGCGTGACTAAGAGGGAGCTGTTAACAGTCGTCAAGTCCATAGAACACTTCTACAAATATTTGTGTGGGTACAAATTTTTACTGAGGATTGATCACGCCGCTTTGAAATGGCTATTGCAGTTCCGTAACTCGGAACGACAAGTAGCAAGATAAATCAAACACCGTGCCGGAAGTAGTCATCGGAACCCTGATGCCTTGTTCAGAAGACCATGTCAGGTGAACTGCAGCCATTGTTTGTGACTTGAAGGAAAAGTCGAATGCCTCGGGAGAACTGTTATGGGTGATCCTATCTCAGACTACAGTTGGTAGTGCCAAAGCACCGGGTATCACAAGTGTTGAAGCATTTCACGATGGTATATCAGGAGGACACTTTGGTATAAAGAAAAAATTGGCGAAAGTTCGAAAAAGATTCTACTGGGTAAACTGCAAAGAGGACATCATGAAATAGTGCCGTACGTGGACGGTCTGCGCATCAGGAAACGGTCCAGCAAAAAAGCGCAAAATACCGATGAAGCAGTACAACATAGGAAGCCCTTTAGAAAGAGTAACGATTCACATCGCAGGGCCGTTCCCAGAATTTGATTCGGGAAACAAATACATCCTGGTGGCGATGGATTATTTTACGAAATGGACGGAGGCTTACGCCATACCCAGTCAGGAAGCAGCTACAGTTGCAAACGTAGTAGTAAAAGAATTTTTCTGTCGGTTAGAAAGACGTTACACTACTACTATAAGAGTAACTTAACACTGCTGAAACTTGAAACGATTTATACTACAATCAACTATGTGTAATTCAAAACTTAATTTAATGTAACAATTACTTATATTCAAAAAATGTTTGTGCTTAAACATAATACAAAAAACAATAAAAATGTGCACACAACTATGCACGAAAAACAGAAACAATTTGCACTTAAATGTACACTGTTGTCACCAGCAAATGATATGACGGGGCGTGACTGAAGGCGCTTTAATTTGAATGGTACATTCAGAGTAAAAAGTAGTTGCGTGGTAAATTCAAACCATATTTAATTGTTTTAGGTTTTGTAAACTTCATTCTAAGCAAATTTGTAAGTTGAGTACATCGGATTAAGGTAAGGTGAACCCAATTGTAAAATAATAAAAATAATCAATATTGAGTTGTGAAGCTCTTAAATTAGGCTGACAAATGATACATTTTTTAAGAGCAATCTTAGCGTAAACTGTTTGACGAATTTGAGGACACGAATTGAAGATTATCCAGTAGGTACATTATGTCACAGTTATTTTTTATTTACTGGTGGTTGGAGGGAGTTACTAGATTCGAACAAGTTTAATATCAATCGGACATTGAAGAACTTCTATTATTGATATAATTTTAAGGCGAGCGGTGGAAAATTCATTGCAATTGCCGAACTTTGAAAACTCGTCGATTTGAAAACCGTATTTTCGTCGTGCCGTGTGGGAACAAACGGAATTGAATTGATCACCAATCAAAAACATGAAAACAAAGTGAATCTTGAGAAGCTTCTGGTATCCTTTTCTTCTTAATCTTCTTCTCGTTACCTTTTATAGGAGGCTTGGGAACAGCTTCAAGGCCATTGTTTTTTAGTAAGCTGTTGATACTATATTCAAATTTTATAGTCATTATAAACAAAAACAAAAAAAAACGAATCTTCACGGTTACATTGAAAGATGGAGCCAACGGAATTAAATTTTACAAAAAATATTTAAATTTGAGACCAAAAAATGTAAACCAATGCAGACTATTTATGCATTAGCGACCTTTTTGGCAAACAGTAGACCTGACATCCAAGTTTTATAGAGACAAGGCGGCTGGCATAGTAGTGTTCTTGCAGAAGCTTATGTTGAAGAAAAAAATGTTTTTTTTGTATAGTTTGACCTCTGAAACATCAACAATAAGAGTAAGCGAAGTAATAAATTCTAATTTACCAGTGTCTGCGTTGCGGTCAGTTTTCTCATCTTCTAGTATAATAATTAATAATTTATCAAATTGTTCATTAACTATTTACGCAAATAAATAAAATGAATAAAAAAAGTGCTGTAAACTAAAAGAGTGAAGAAAAGTGTTGTTAATGAGAAGTCTCACTTTTCTTTGATTAAACAGTGTGTTATTATTATTTATAATAACGACGTATTTATAACAAATCAATTAAGGTAAACAAAAATTAGACATTTCTTTTTTTTGCTTGTGTAATTTTATATTAACTTTACCTCTCACTTGAATCATAACACATTTGAAAATAATGTTAACACATATTATAGTTGTAAAAAATTATCAATCTTCAACGTGTTTTGTTAATGGTTTGAATTTCACATAAAGCTCTTTTTCGGAGACTAAAAATAACCAATCGTGTGCAAAAGAAACGAAATCAGTAGCATCTTCACTTTTGTCAATGTGAAAATTTAAAAGTAATTTGACTAATACAGCTTTCATTGATAAAACGGCAAATCTTGCAGCTATGCATTTCCTTAACCCACCACCAAACGGAAGAAATACAGATGAAATATCAATGTTTTCAGCAAACCTTTCAGGATCAAACTTTTCTGGATTTGGAAAGTACTGTGGATCGTAGTGTAACCCAAGCAGTGATATGTAAACTCCTCTTCCTTTTTCAATTACCAAATCGTAATCTGGTACTTTGAATGATTTTACGCATCGTCGGTCTAAAAATGGTAAAATCGGATACTTTCTTAAAGTTTCTAAAATCACACGATCAGTAGAGCATGCATCAAGTTTACCGAAAAGTACCTTTTACGACCATATCTAAATACGTCATTTCTTGAAGGGCGTCAAACGTAATTGATCCGTGTTTTTTTAGCAAATCTTTTATTTCATGTCGTAAACGTGTTTGTATATCTTGATGTCTGCTTAGCTCAAAAACAGCAAACGCAAGCGTGTTACCGGAAGTATGGTTTCCAGCTATTAGAAATTGCATAAACATGGCAGCTAATTTATCTTGTTCTAAAATACAAAAATTGAAAATACATAAATGCAGTTATAAAGTACAATAACCCAAAATGTCGTTCGGTCGTTGCTTGTAAGCTTTTAACAAAATATCAATTAAATCTCCTCGAACAACTTTGGTCTTTTCACGTTCCGCTAGAGTTAAAAATAAAACATCTCGCATAAAATTTGCTGCCGTTGGATCTAAAAATTTCATTCTAAAAGCCTTAACTAGAAATGGCGCTATGAAATATGAAGCAATTTGTACACTTCGTGCAAATTTAACTTCCATAAATTTGTTTGTCATATATGAATAAATAGAATTTTGCGTGTCTAGAGAATGTGCGTTTAAACCAAAGAAACAATCAGATACAATATCGATGGCGTAGTTAACACAAAAACTGCGGCAGTCTACCGATTTTTTATTAACAGTCGTTTCGTTTAGATATTTTATTAATCGATCGCTTACTTCACTCATTAAAGGAATCATTGATTTATTTTTTCCTGTTGAAAAAAGCGACGTAACAGATGTTCTCGACGATTTCCATTTATTTCCCCCGATCAACAATATAAGATGACGTCCATAGCGATCAAACTCGTTGTCTGCTGCAGTCCGATCGGTGAAATGTTGAAAATTTGAATTAAGAACGTTTTTAATTAGTTTGGTATCACGAAGCAGCAAAACTGGTTCATTTAGCAAAAAAAATCCATAGTAAGGTTTGTTCGAGCTTTCATGTAGAGATTTTAAAAATCCTCCAAGCGATTGTTTTTTTCTGATCACTGAAAGAATGTTTCCAAAAATTGGAATCGGCTTGATATATGAAACCTGACGTTTTTTCCAATAATTAAAGTTTTTTGTAAGGTACCAATAACATAAAAATATTAACGTCGACAATATTAAAAAAATAACAGTAAAAAACATCTAAAAACAGCTGTAATAAATTAGTGTCAGAATAAATTGAAAAAAAAATTACTTACTTTGCTTTTGATTATTATAAAATTAGAATTACTGAGCTTTCTTTTATTTGAGCTTAGTATCTTAGTTTGTCTAATGAATATAGGAAATTAAATGTCTGGGTATTTTCCACTAGACTGCTTTTTTGTGATGATATAACTAAAATTGTGCCAACATAGCTGATTAAGTTTCAATGTAACACTCTTAAGCTGCGATTCTCAAACTTTTTACTTTTACGTCTCTTTTAGTTTTAATTATTGGCACCACTCAAAAATTCGCTATATTCAAGTAGGTACTAGAAAATTAGTTTAAACATAAATTCGTAGAAACATGACCGCTTTTACTATATGTTTGCAATTGAATCTTATTTAAAATCGACAAAATATTTATAATCAATGAGAAAATCTAATTGTGATGAATGAGAGCTTTTAATAAAATTTTAAAAAATAATTGTGTAAAATACAGTGATCTGTTACTTAATAATAAACTAAAAATAGCAATTTTGTAATCGAAACTTTTATTTATAAATATACAGAGTTCGCTATTACTTCGGCCTCGATTTCTAGTGCCTTTGTATAACTGTCAGCATAAAATGTTTAGTACTGTACTCATTTCTATTGAAAAGCTGCACGTTTTAAAAATAGGTTTGTTTAGTTTACCCTAAGCAGCATAAAGCTACATTTTCTTAAATAGCAACCCATCATTTTTTTATGCTGTTCGATGTAGGATTCATTAAGAAAGATACTTTTTAAATTTTTTTATGCCACAAGCAGTACCTTTTAGAACATTTTTTTTTAAATGCAGCACTGTGTATTTAAACAGTCTAATTTTTTGTTTATTTGCCATACTTATTTTGTAAGAGAGCAATAATTTTCAAATTTTACAAATTGCTGAAACATGTTTTTATAATGGCGCCATCGATTTTTGTCAAATGTTTCTAATGTAGTTTTTAATTCTCTATCGATTTGCAACAATACTTTTAGTGTTGAAAACACTTATAGGGTGCTTGACTCGAAGGTTCGTGTAACGAAACGATGAAACGCTCAGATGAAACAAATCTGAAATTTGCGATGGTGCCCAATTTCACTTCATTTTTTGTATTTTTCGGATGCAGTGCTTATCATTGTTAAACAAGATATTCTTTATGATTCGTTATATGTCCTAATTTCACTCAGCAGTGATAAAAAATAATTATAGTAATTGCAGAATTAGATTCGCGCGAGCGTCCGCCTTGTACACTGCAAAAACGGTACAATATAGATGAAAATTGCACATAAACAATTTATTGAGCACAAAATTTACTACAAAAAAGTCCGCGGGAGTGTAATTATATCTAATAGTTTTAAGGCGGGTTGCACAAGGCAAATCAAAAATGTAACAACTGATTATTTGTCAAAACAATTGCAACTAGCCAATGAAATCACGTTTATTGGTGATATAACAATTGATTTCAGAAATAATCACTTGCTACATTTTTGATTTGCTTTGTGCAACCCGCCTTAAGAGTTACAGAATTTTAATGTAATGTAAGACATTTTCGTGCAACTTTGCACACGTGTATCTTCTAAACTATTGAAGATAATTGTACCCTTCCGCCGACTTTTTTATAGTAAATTTTGTCCTCTATAAAAATGTTTATGAGCAACTTTCTTCTATCTTGCACCGTTTTAGAGAAATAGTTTATTGGTTATTTTAAGTTATTAAGCAAATCATTTCAATACAACAATTGTGGCGGTTTCGGTTCTGGTGTAATATTACGACACCGACAAAGCTACCCTTAGCCGCAAAAAAAGCCGCGGTGATCACCAAAAGCAACACGATCAAAACATACAATGTGTCTACTTAAGTTGGCAACATATGGAAAACTTTTTTATTATTTATTTCACGAAAAAACGTTATTCTTTATTAAAAGTTTTGCATGTTCTAAAATCTAAAATACAATTATCAGATATTAAACTTTTTAATCGTGTACGTGGTTTGTCAAAAAATATCAATTTTGCCCAAGAGTGAAGTACCTTTATTTTTGACAGTATCGAAAATTGTTATTAAGTTAATCAGAACTAAAAGCTACTTTCAAATATGCAATTACATCCTGCTAGTTAAATTTTTTTGTTCCTATTTTTGTCTACAATAACAAGGCAATTGTAAGTGTAGTTACGTGAAATCTAAGATGCACTGATAAACAAATGATTTGTTTGTAGCAAGAAAGGTTTGACAGTGAGGTTGAAAACATCAGTTAAATTTAGTGCGATTTGATAGAAAGTATTTATAAAATTTAGTAGAAATGTCATCAACATTAATTACTGAAGATAAAATTGAAATTGGGTTAATTGTAGGCAACAATTATAAAACGTATCGAGATGCTGCAGAAATTGTTAATAACCGACGCCCGGAGAAAAATCTTTACTACGGCAAAGAAGGAGAAGGTAAGGAAAATATTAAACAAATTCAAGACTTTTGGAGATGTAAGTAATAAATTTACCAACAAACGCCAACAACGGGTTGTCAATGATGACATGGAATTTGAAATAATGCTTTTAGCAATCAAACTTCCTAAAAAATCCTTGCGAACAAGAGCAGCGTCCATGTCATATCTTATTAACAAAGATACGGTTTTAAAAATTTTAAAAAAGAACAGGTTGGTTGCACTCATACAAGCCCAAGTTTATTCATACGTTAAGACCAGGAAATTGTGATAAACGCTTTGAATTCTGTTGTGATATCCAAGGTATGTTAGAAGGTAACCCATTTATGGAAAGACATTCCTATTTCGGATGAAGCAACGTTTACATCAAACGGAACAATTTCTTTCCAAAATTGCCGTTGGTGGAGTGATACTAATTCAAATTTTACCATCAAAACTTGCGAGCCGTATACACTCAAAATAAATGTGTGGTGTAGAATTTACCGAAATAAAATAATTAGACATTTTTTTTTCATGAATCTTTGAATGCGAACCGTTATTTACTCTTTTTCAAGAATGAATAAGAGAATTTTCTTGAAAACGTTTCTTTTCTTCAGCGTCAACAAATATGCTTCTAACAGGATGGTGCTCCATGCCACAGTAGGTTAGATGTAAGACAATACCTTAAAAATCGTCATCGGTTTTTGGAAATTTTTTGGTCACCTCGGTCTCCAGATTTAACCCCACTCGATTTTTTTTGGGTCAAAGGTCATTTACAGATGCTGCTCATTTGGAAAAAATCAATACAGAATTGGCTCAGAGTATTACTCCGGTTATGGTTAGAAGAATATTGAAAAACTTCTGTGATAGAACAATTACATAAATTGACAGGGAAGGGGGATATATTGAGGCATCCATAAAGTGAAGAAGCTAATAATGTTTGTTAAAATTATTACAACAAAATGAATTATTATGATATTCATTTAAATGCATCACTAAAATGTTAAAGGTTATCAAGTGTTTAATAAAACTAAGAGATTACTGTTTATTATTAATTATTCTGTTTTGTAAGAATTTGCTTATTAGTTTCTGAACGGAACGGAAATCGTATCAGTATCGGTAAGTAATTTGAGGAAAATTTGTAAAAAAAAATTTTTAAGTAGCAGGATGTAATTACATATTTGAACGTAGCTTTTAGTTCTGATCAACTTCTTTTAATAACATTTTTCAATATTGTCAAAAATAAAAGTACTTTACTTTTGAGCAAAATTCATATTTTTTGACAAACCGAGTACACGACTGCAAAATTTAATATCTAATATTTTAGATTTTAGAACATGCAGAACATTTTATAAACAATAACTTTTTTTTGTAAAATTAATAATAAAAAAGTTTCTCGTATGTTGCCAACTTAAGTTCTACTAAACCGATAATTTATGTTCAAATTTTAAAATGCGTAAACGAAATAATTTAATAAACCTGGTTTATATAGTTTTGAAATAAAAAATATCAGTAATTACTAGTTTAAATCATAAACGATTTCACTGTAAAGTTATCAACATAGGACGAAAGTATGTAAAATAAAATTTGAGTAAATTTCGAATGTTGAAATTGTATCAACAATCAAGCAATTGTAAAGATTGTTAGCGTTATAAATCTGTTAAGACTAGAGAAAAAATTCATGTTAAAGTAAAGTTCATCTCTTTAATGCTTTTTTATAGTCAGTAGGGCGTTTGTTTAATATTAATAATAGACAAAATTGTAGAATCGGTAAAAAAAGAGAATTTAATAAAAAGGCATGTCGATATGACAAGGAATCGCAAACGCGACAATCTGTTGAAAAAAATTAAATTTTTAAACTGTGGATGCACATTTTCAAAGCTGAAATTTCCACTTTGCAACTTTTACACCTGAAAAGATGTAGCTGGAATCGTATCATAATCTTAGAAGCTGTAGAACTGTGAACCGCCATAAAATTCGGGTAAAATCCAGTAATCATTTAGTTTTGTTGTTTTTTTAAAAATGCGCATCAACTAGTTACAGTGTAGTGAAGCAATTGTTAGGAATCACGCGATATAAATTATTTATATAATCATTAAATGATTTATTTAATCAAAGCGTATTCAATCAAAATCTGGCTAAATTTCTGAAAGTTTCACTTTGGCTCTAAAATTGATTGTGTCTAGAGAAAATTTTACATTTATCCGAATGCTCTCAAACGTATCTAAGCCAGCAGAAAATGAGTCAGTGGACGTGAATCGCAATTTTTCGGCCTTTCTTCGCATAACATGCTTGTGAGCGCCATATTATTATTTGAGCTTTGCCAATATGACTTTTTCCTTTGATAATATTTTGTGTCAAATAAAGTTTGATGTTTGGAGATTTTGATGCTTGTTTTGTGTTTCTTACCGTACATCACTTGGAAAAGAAAACCTAAGCGTTACCAACACAGCCCAAATACCCATTTCTGTGCTTCTCTAGAAAAATTTTCTATATAAGATGTAGCCTCCAGTTTGCAATCATTTCTGACTAAACTATTACATACTACTAAAGCTATAAATGGGAAACAACAGCCGGGAGTGTTTGGATTTAGAGTTTTTAATACTACTTCAATGCCGAGCACAATTTCCGTTCCTCTTGGAGAGATAAAGGGCAAACAAATTGAACTACAAAAATAGAAAAAATTAGTGTCGCCGGCCTATTTACATGCCATGATGTTTGTTCGAGTGCATGGATTTAAGATAACGCGATCGGGTTTCTCTTTAGATATGTCACTGGAAGTTATGTTTTATCAGCGCGCAGCAACTCTTGATAATGAACGGTCTTGCTCATAATTTGTAATGACAAAGAATTCTCTATAAGTCATTGGTGTTGCTGATTCATCATCTCCCAGCGGTGAAGAGGTTATGGGAAACAATGTTCAGGCATTTCATGGACAAATGTTAAATACAAACAATTCATGAATTATCATACGACTCTATTCTCGTTTAATATGTACCTAGAATACTAGTTATTTGTGTTTTTTTATATTTTTATTATTTATATATGCATTCTTATTTTTGAAAATTGTAATAAACCTTGTTCACAATATTACGTGGGTAATATTATGTTTGTTTTCAAAATCTTCCGATAATTGCAAGATTTGCGATATCTGTGAATTTTTTCTCCTAACATCTACAATTATGGAGGTATTTATAAATTTTCAAATTAATGGACATGTTGTTTATTTTTGGTAAAAATATCCTGATCGCCGTGCTCCGAGTATTCGTGTATTACAAAGATTATTAGTTCGATTCGAACAAACAGGAGCGGTAAACTACAAAACACCTGTTCAAAGAAAAACAGAACATAAGAGGCAGAATTTATGGTATTGCAAACTGTGGTTAAAAATCCAATTCTAGCACCTAACAAATTAGTGGAAAACTTGGTATAATTAGTGCTACTTCAGTGAAAAAAGTACTAAAAATCACATTGAACTGCGTCAAAAGTTGACTATAAGAGATTTTAACTCGAGAAGAATTTTCTATGTGTGGATGTTAAATAAACTTAATGATGTGTCAGGATTTATACCCAGTATTTTATTTACCGACGAAGCTACCTTTTATAGCAATGGTAAATCCTCATATTTTAAGAGTTTTGGATCATCAACATAGATGGATGGAATTGTGGATGATTTTATCATAAGTCCTTACTTCTTTGATGGTCATTTAAAAGCCGACAGATATTTGGAGTTTTTGAATAATTCTTTACACAGCTACTAAAAAATGTTTCGGAAAACACAAGAAAGACCATGTGGTAACAACATGACGGTACGCCTTGTCATTTTCCTAGAAATGTGTGTAAATATTTAAACGAACAATACCGTGATCGATGGATCGGCCGAGGAGGTCCTGTGCCATGGCTTCGGCTTCGTTGGGCAACTCTACTTTCATGTGCAAGTGGAGTATAATCATCTGGTAGTAATGTTTTGAAACTATGTATGTAACAAAACTAACTTGTTTTTCTATAATACCATAGGACCATATATCATTCTCTCTTTTTACATTCTTTATGTACACTTTCTCCTCCTCCTCGTAGTTAGTATACTTCTCAATGCTCATTTTTTCATTGCTTCGTTCTATTCCTTTTATTATGCGATCTTTTATTTTCTGTTTGGATTTTGGTTTTAATAATTCTTGTTTGCGCTCGATGTTTTACATAGTTTTTGCTGGTGACATTTGAGTTACACTGTGTGGTAGGTTTCGATCAAAGAATAGAAAATTATCTAACTTGATTTTTGAATCAGATTTTGCCTGATACTTCTCATCGAATACTTTTTTAATTAAATTCTTTTTAAACATTCGAATGACCATTTGATTTTAAATGTATGAGCGTTAAATTGATCAATCTTACACCATGCGCAGCACAAAAATTTAAAAACTCTTCAGATCCAAACGTGGACCATTATCGGAATGTGATTCTTCTGGTAAACCAAAAACTGAAAAGGATTTTTTCAAACATGCTATGAGATCTTTTGCTGTAATTGTTTTTAATAATAGAATATTGACTCCATTTTTTTGCAAAATCTTTTTTCATTTTCTCGTACACCGTGTTCACGAGATTGACGGCACTCGAGGACTAGTAGTTGAGATTAACTGACAACAGCATTTACAGTTTCTTGTTGCTTCTTCTAAATCTGCATTAATATTATGCTAGTAGACGTGTTGTCTGACTAACATTTTCATTTTTACAACGCCAGGACGTTGCTCGTGTAAGAAATTTAAAATTTCTTTTCATAAAGTTTTTGGTTTACTAAATGTCAAACACTTTATGTCCAAATTAACGTTTTTTTGTATTTTAAAATAACTATTTGCATTTCTTCCGGCCAACCACTTAATACATAATATTTTACTGTTCTCAAAATTTTGTCTTTATCTTTTTTGGTATAGAAAACCAAATTAAAACTGTTCAAGAGGAAACCCAAGCAAATATTTTAAATTTAAAAAAAAGAAATTTGCGAATTTGTAAATTAGAAAATAGAAGCAATAGAAAACAAATTAGAAAACAGAATGAAACTTCTTGAAGAAAGAATGAACCAAATGAATTGTCACGGCGAAAGAAGCGTCACGAGAGAAGATTTAATAATGAACCATCGGGAAAAAAACACTTACAAGTTTAAAGTTGTACCTTCAAATTTTGATGGTAAAGTTCCATGGTCAACCTACTACCAGCAGTTTGAAGCCGCAGTTACAGCTAATGGTTGCAGCAACAAGCAGAAGGCGACGTCTTTAATAGTGTTCTTACGTGGAAAAGCCCTTACAATTTTGCAAATTGTTTCTGACCACCTACAAGAAAATTACAAACTTTTAATTTCACGTTTAGAAATTAGATATAAAGATGCTAATTTTCAACAAGGGTACCAAGTTTAAATTAAAAGTCGAGTTCCAAAAGCTGCCAGAAGTCTTCAAGAGTATGAGGTTGACATCACCAAATTAACACGGCTTGCGTATCTTACAGCAGCAGAAGGAGCAGTTGGCTATTCAAACCTTTGTAGACGGCTTACGAGACAGCAAAACGCAAGAGACTCTCCGGTTAACTCGACCAAAAACGTTGGATGGCGCTTTAATCCACGCTTTAGAGTTTGAAGCAGCAAAACAGGCGTCGCTCCAAATCAACCATAAGCTCCGCTGTGCTGCAGGAATACCCGCGCAGACACAAGAAAGCATTGAAAAAATAATGCGACGTGTATTTCGGGAACAAGTAACTCGAGGAATAGAAGTGACGTGCTGAACTGAGGTGAAGTGAGCCACGTACGTCGCCAAAAAACCCAAAAGAAAACCTAAAGAGCATCCGGAAAACTAGAACTGGGTCGACCTCAACGAACCATGCCCCGGAGATTACCAATTAAATGGCATCGCCTATGGAGCATAGCATTTATTTCGATCAAAAAATCAATGGAAGAAGATTTTAGTTACTGATTGACACGAGAGCGACAAAGACTGTCATTCGTCCGGACATATTACAGGAAGATGAGAAGACATCACCAGTAACAGTACCACTTCAAACGGCGATGGGCAAAGAAATCCCTACTCACGGGCAATAACAATAATAATAATAATAATAATAATAATAATAATAATAATAATAATAATAATAATAATAATAATAATAATAATAATAATAGTAATAATAATGTTTATTGTCCAACAGAAACAATTTTCCAATTACAGGACAATTTACAAATAGATTATATACAATGCGTGACTTGCTATACGTAATGTGCAATTATTTACAAAAGAAAGAAAAAAGAAAAAAATAGCTTATGATACTAACTAATAACTGAAACATTTTATTATAGAACTCTGCGTAGTACAAAATACATCACAACTATCTGATACACTGTTAATATTACGACTGATTATACTTATTGGAGAGTTATAAAGTAAGGTCGTTTTAGAAAAAGGTAACTGTAATGTAACGGAGTTGCGGGAAGGGTACCTAGGAGCAGAAAAATTAAGAAGTGCTAGTAGATTAGAACAATCGATTTTATTATTTATTAATTTATAAAAAAAGATCACACTGTTGATTATTAAGTCAAAGTAACCATTGGTTTGGAAAATACTCGACCATCAAATACTTTTAGCCGACATTACGGAAAAAGTTACCCTGGAAATGAACGTTATAACAAAGTACGAGTTCCATTTAGATACGAAGAACGATGTCCTGAAGATTGACTGTGGACAAATTGCTTTTCACTTGTCAGAGAAAGCAGCCGTGCAAGTTTTATTAAGGGAAGACGTGACTCTGCTTGCAAAGACTGAAAGTATAGTGATAGCACAGAAATCTTCGGAAAAGCTACATTCGCGCGATTGAAACAATGGAGGGCGACTTAGTAGAAAAAGGATTACTCATTGGCAAAACTTTAGTACGAGTAAAAAACATAATGCCAGTAAGGATCTTAAATATCAACTCAGATTCTGTAACGTTGAAAAGGATTACTGTGATTGGCCAATGCACGCCAGTATCTTAAATTGTGAGATGCGTGAATTCTAACGAAGATACACACATCTATTGGACATTCTTACCTCCAAATGCCAAAACCTTAACTAAGACCAGCTGGATAAAGTTAAAGTGTTGATCCAGCAGTATAAAGATGTGTTTGCGCTGGAGAGTAGATCCAAAAGAAAAACTAACGCTGTGAAGCATAAAATAAATACCGGAGACGCTTGGCCGATACAACATTCACGCAGACTTTCTTTGACGAAAAAAGAAGCCGAACAAATAGTTATGGATATGAAGGGAAAAGGCGTGATTGAACCTTTAATTAACCCATGGGCACCCCCAGTGGTAGTCGTAAAGAAGAAAGATGGATCAACGAGGTTTGGCGTAGACTACAAACAGTTAAACAACATGATCAAAAAGGACAGCTACCCTTTACCGAGAATTGACGGTACGTTAGACACCCTGTCAGGATCTCAGTGGTTTTCCACGTTAGATTTAAATAGTGATTACTGGCAGGTGGAATTGGAACCCAAGGATCGTAAAAAAACAGCTTTTACAATTAGTACTGGTTTATGGCAGTTCACTGTGATGCCCTTCGGCCTGTGTAACGCTCCTGCAACCTTCGAGCGTTCGAACTAAAACAAGCCCAAGAAGGAAAATTTGTTTTGGATACCTACGCAAGCAATCTGGCGATAGGCGTGGTCTTTTGCAGGTGCAAGATAGACAAGAAAAAGTCATCGCGTATCTTAGTAAAATTTTATCTAAGCCAAAAAGAAATTATTGCGTGACTAGGAGGGAGCGGTTAGCAGTCGTCGAGTCCATAGAACACTTTTATAAATATTGGTATGGGCGAAAATTTTTACTGAGGATGGATCATGCCGCTTTAAAATGGCTATTGCAGTTCCGTAACCCGGAATGACAAGTAGCAAGATAAATCGAACACCGTGCCGTAAGCAGTCATCAGAACGCTGATGCCTTGTCCAGAAGACAATGTCCGGTGGACAGCCGCCATTGTTTGTGACTTGAAGAAAAAGTCGAATGCCTCGGGAGAACTGTTATTGTTGATCCTTAGAGTGTCGAGGGCACTGAAAACAGACTATAGTTAGTAGTGCCAAAGAGTCGGGTATCATAAGTGTTGAAGCATCCCACGATGGTACATTAGGAGCACACTTTGGTATAAAGAAGACATTGGCGAAAGTTCGAAAAAGATTTTACTGGGTAAACTGCAAAGAGGACATCATGAAATAGTACCGTACGGTCTGCGCATCAAAAAATGGTCCAGTAAAAAAGCGCAAAGTACCAATGAACGCAGGGCCGTTCCCAGAATCTGATTCGGGAAACAAATACATCCTGGTGGGGATGGATTATTTCACGAAATGGACGAAGACTTACGCCATACCCAATATCAGGAAGCAGCTACCGTTGTAAACGTATTAGTAAAAAAGTTTTTCTGTCGATTGAAAAGACGTTACACTACTACTATAAGAGTAACTTAACACTGGTGAAACTTGAAACAATTTTTACTACAATCAATTATGTGAAAAGAAACAATTCAAAACTTAATTTAATGTAACAATTACTTATATTCAAAAAATGTTTGTGCTTAAACATAATACATAGATTGAGTTCTAAAGCTCTTAAATTAGACTGACAAATGATACATTTTTTAAGAGCAATCTTAACGTAAATCGTCTCGACGAATATGAGGGCATATTGAAGGTTATCCAGTACGTACAATATATGTAGTTGTTTTTTATTTATTTCATTTTCTTGTTACCCCATTTGATTTTTATTGGTTGGAGGGAGTTACTAGATTCGAACTAGTTTAATATCATTGGACATTGAAGAACTTCTATTATTGATATAATTTTAAAGCGAGCGGTGGAAAATTGATTGCAATTGCCGAACTTCGAAAACTCGTCGATTTGAAAACCGTAGTATCAGAATTTTCGTCGTGCCGTGTGTGAACAAACAGAATTAAATTGATTATCACTAATCAAAAATATGAAAATTAAAGTGAATCTTGAGAAGTTTCTGGTATCCTTTTCTTGTCAACCTTCTTTTCGTTACCTTTTATAGGAGGTTCGGGAACAGCTTCAAGGCCGATGTTTTTTAGTAAGCTGTTGATACTATATTCAAATTTTATAGTCATCATAAACGAAAACAAAAAAACGAATCTTCACGGTTACATTGAAAGATGAAGCAAACGGAATTAAGTTTTACAAAAAATATTTAATTTTGAGACCAAAAAATGCAAACCAATGCAGACTATTTATGCATTAGCGACCTTTTCAGCAAACAGTAGACTTGACTTCCAAGTTTTATAGAGACACGGCGGCTGGAATAGTAGTGTTATTGCAAAAGCTTGTTGAAGATACCATCTAAAATTTCAAAAAAATGTTTTTTTAATAGTTCGACTAAAGAGCAACCTTTGACCTCTGAAACATCAACATCAACAACAGGAGTAAGCGAAATAATGAACTTTAATTCGCCAGTGTGCGTTGCGGTCAGTTTTCTCATCTTCTAGTACATTAATTAATAATTTATCAAATTGTTCATTAACTATTTACACAAATAAATAAAATGAATTAAAAAAGTGCTGTTAACTGAAAAAAGAAAAGCGTTTGGTTAAACAGTGTGTTATTATTATTTATAATAACGACGTATTTATAACAAATCAATTAAGGTAAACAAAAATTAGATATTTCTTTTCTTTTATATTAACTTTACCTCTCACTTGAATCAAAGCATATTTGAAAATAATATTAACACATTATAGTTGTAAAAAATTATCAAACTTCAACGTGTTTTGTTAATGGCTTGAATTTCACATAAAGCTCTTTTTCAGAGACTAAAAATAACCATTCGTGTGCAAAAGAAACGAAATCAGTAGCATCTTCACTTTTGTCAATGTAAAAATTTAAAAGCAATTTGACCAACACAACTTTGATTGATAAAACGGCAAATCTTGCAGCTATGCATTTCCTTAACCCACCACCAAACGGAAGAAAAACAGATGAAATATCAATGTTTTCAGCAAACCTTTCAGGATCAAACTTTTCTGGATTTGGAAAGTACTGTGGATCGTAATGTAACCCAAGAAGCGATATGTAAACTCCTCTTCCTTTTTCAATTACCAAATCGTAATCTGGCACCTTGAATGATTTCACGCATCGTCGGTCTAAAAACGTCAATATCGGATACTTTCTTAAAGTTTCTAAAATCACACGATGAGTAGAGCATGCATCAAATTTACCGAAAAGTACCTTTTACGACCATATCTAAATACGTCATTTCTTGAAGAGCGTCAAACGTAATTGACCCGTGCTTGTTTAGCAAATCTTTTATTTCATGTCGTAAACGTGTTTGTATATCTTGATGTCTGCTTAGCTCAAAGACGGCAAACGCAAGCGTGTTACCAGAAGTATGGTTTCCAGCTATTAGAAATTGCATAAACATGGCAGCTAACTTATCTTGTTCTAAAATACAAAAATTGAAAATACATAAATGCAGTTATAAAGTATAATAACCCAAAATGTCGTTCGGTCGCTGCTTGTAAGCTTTTAACAAAATATCAATTAAATCTCCTCGGACAACTTTGGTCTTTTCACGTTCCGCTATAGTTAAAAATAAAACATCTCGCATAAAAGTTGCTGCCGTTGGATCTAAAAATTTCATTCTAAAAGCCTTAACTAGAAATGGCGCTATGAAGTATGAAACAATTTGTATACTTCGTGCAAATTTAACTTCCATAAATTTGTTTGTCATATACGAATAAATAGAATCTTGCGTGTCTAGAGAATGAGCGTTTAAACCAAAGAAACAATCAGATACAATGTCGATGGCGTAGTTAACACAAAAATTGCGGCAGTCTACCGATTTTTTATTAACAGCCGTTTCGTTAAGATATTTTATTAATCGATCGCTTACTTCACTCATTAAAGGAATCATTGATTTATTTTTTCCAGTTGAAAAAAGCGACGTAACAGATGTTCTCGACGATTTCCATTTATTTCCCCCGATCAACAACATAAGATGACGTCCATAGCGATCAAACTCATTGTCTGCTGCAGTGCGATCGGTGAAATGTTGAAAATTTGAACTAAGAACGTTTTTAATAAGTTTGATATCGCGAAGCAGCAAAACTGGTTCATTTAGTAAAAAAAATCCATAGTAAGGTTGGTTCGAGCTTTCATGTAGAGATTTTAAAAATCCTCCAAGTGATTGTTTTTTTCTGATCACTGAAAAAATGTTTCCAAAAATTGGAATCGGCTTGATATATGAAACCTGACGATTTCCCCAATAATTAAAGTTTTTTGTAAGGTACCAATAACATAAAAATATTAACGTCGACAATATGAAAAAAATAACAGTAAAAAACATCTAAAAACAGCTGTAGTAAATTAGTGTCAGAATAAATTGAAAACAATTACTTACTTTGCTTTTGATTATTATAAAATTACAATTACTGAGCTTTTTTTATTTGAACTTAGTATCTTAGTTTGTCTAATAAATATAGAAAATTTATTGTCTGGGTATTTTCCACTGGCCTGCTTTTCTGTAATGATATAATTAAAATTGTGCCAACATAGCTGATTAAGTTTTAATGTAACACTCTTAAGCTGCGATTCTCAAACTTTTTACTTTTACGTATCTTTTAGTTTTATTTATTGGTAACACTCAAAAATTCGCTATATTCAAGTAGGTACTAAAAAATTAGTTAAAACATAAATTCGTAGAAACATGAGCGCTTTTACTATATGTTTGCAATTGAACCTTATTTAAAATCGACAAAATATTTATAATCAATGACAAAATCGAATTGTGATGAATAAGAACTTTTAATAAAATTGTAAAAAATAATTGTGTAAAATACAGTAATCAGTTACTTAATAACAAACTAAAAATAGCAATTTTGTAATCGAAATTTTTATTTACATTTTATAAATATACAGGGTTCGCCATTACTCCGGCCTCGGTTTCTAGTGCTTTTCTATAACTGTCAGCAGAACATGTTTAGTAATGTACTCATTTCTATTGAAAAGCTACATGTTTTAATAGTAATTTACGTAACAAGCGTCGAAAAGTACATCATAGCATAACGAACGATAATGCAACGCGAAGCCGCACACCCGAGCCGAGCTCAAATATTTGTCAATTTGTTTCACTGATCTCTATAATAATATAGATAACTGATACTGTAGTCTGACATTGACACCTTTAGAGAAATCATCAGCGCCACTCATTACTGAGATAGGAACTTAAATGTAGAGCTTATTTTTTGTGTTGCCATTTGTAAAATTATATTCTTTTTTGAAAAAAAATTCAAGAAAACACCAGAAATATAATGTTGGTGCAACATTTATTACTAACTATGTCAAATTTGACATTAACTTTAATATCGTTTTTTTTTCTATTTTTACTGAATTTCAAGAGTTTTTAAATTACTTTTCCGCCTGTCGCATACTCGTTCTAATATAATAATTGACTTTCAACACTTAGCTTTACGCAGATTTCTAGTTTTCATTTTGCCACACTAGAACTTTTTTTGCCCATTACGTAACTACAATAACAAACCAATATTAGCGTTTGCGATGTTCGCAGCACAAAAAAATTTTTTTGTTTAGTTTTTGCTGAGCAGCATAAAGTAACATTTTTACTTTCCTATGAGGAGCGCAATTTTTTTTTAAATTTTTATTGCGTAATTTTACGTTTCAAGGTCTCTTGAATCAGAAAAATATATTTTTGCCAAACAAATTTTGGGTGTCTGTGTGTGTGTGTGCGTGTCTGTGTGCAGTCCCGCGCCGTACATAAGGGCAAAGTCGTGTGGTACACGACGGCCCCGAAGCGACGAATATCCTCAAAACTCAAAAGTAAAAAAAAAGATAAGCAACAAATAACATTATCAAACAAAATTTATAATAATAAAAAAACCAGTAAAGAATTGCTAGCTATTACATTGTTCTTTATTTGTAATTTTTTTTATTTTTACTCTTTCAGACGAGGGAAACGAATTACTTCTCGAAAATAATATATTTTCCAAATGAGAGTACGCAATAATAGCATTTATTCGATCAAATACGTAATACGTAACATGATAACATGAATTATGTGAACTCAAACAAATCTGATTTTATTCATGTTTGAGTTTGAAATTTGGCTTGCAACGAGCCAACGAGTGAACAAGGGTTTTTTTCCTGTCTGAGCTTGCAATGTACGTAACTTTATATATTTAAGCGCTGCATCGGTCGCGATTTCATTTTTGCCTGATGCCCGATCGATAATTAACTTAGACAAGTGAAAAGGTGCATGAGGTAAAAAATATCTGTTTTTGAAACTTTAGTTTTTTGTAGTTTTACGGACTTTATAGTGATGTGATGTCAAAAACTTGTAACTCAAAAATTTTTTTATATTTGATTATATAAACATCATTGTTAATTAAACTAAATTCAAACAGAATAATTGATAACCACTAATATTACTATTTATAAACATTTATAAATTTTGAAATAAGCAATGTTGAGAAAATACGAATTTGAGTTTCAGACGTCGAAACATTTCCATTTTTCATGAATAATTTGTCAATTTGTTTACTTACGTATTAAATTCTTTACAGTATACAAGATGTCAGAAAAAAAAGAAGAAATTGTTTGGATACCAACATTTACTGAATAAAAGAAAAAGAGAGGAAGAACTGGAAAACCATGTCAAAACTACGGTTTTGTGTTTAAAACCCGAGTCTAGTGTGCCAAATATTAATAACAAGAATAATACAGCTGAATTCCAATATTCTGAACCTGTACTTGAAACAAGTATCAGCAGCAGACAAGAAACTGATCTTCTAGAAAGCAATCCATCAACATCTTCAAGTTCCGCTGATAATGAGAAATCAACACCTTCAAAAATTACTAGAACGGAAAATATGAGTCAACTTTCGAAAGATGCTGCACTATGGCCAAAGAAATTACGTCCTAATAATATTCAAGAATTAGTAGAACGTGGGCCTGCTCATTATCAAAACAAAAAGGATATTTATCTGAGAGATAGTTCGGAGACGGGTTGTAAGTTTTCCTATAGTTACTTCTTTAGAATTTTACCGAACAAAGAAAAAATTGAGCGTTTTTGATTGTTGTATTCTGAAACAAAAAATTCACTTTACTGCTTTTGTTGCAAAATTTTTAATGACAGCGGTCTGAAATTTGTTTGCCTTAGTGATGAATCTGGTTACAATGACTGGCAGCATTTAAGTGAACATTTAAACATTCATGAAAACAGCAAGTTACATATGGAAAATGTTCTGAAATTGCTAGATCTTTCTAACCGTTTTAATAAAAATGAAATAATTGATTCTAAAATTCAAATCGTAATAAACAGAGAAACTAATTACTGCCAAGCTGTTATAAAAAGAATGTTTTACGTGATTCAGTTTTTAGGTCAGCAAAATTTAGCTTTTCGTCAAAGTAGTAATAAATTGTTTAAGAAAAACAATGGTAAATTTTTAAAATTCATAGAAATGATTTCCAAATTCGACCCAATTATGTTAAAACATACAAAACGCTATTAAATAAAAGATCACAAAAACTATCTCGGAGATAAAATACAAAATGAAGTAATCAACTTGATCGGTGAAAATATCAAATCCAAAATTTTAGAAAAACAAAAAAGGCAAAATATTATTCCACATTATTAGACTGCACTCCTGACTTTAGTCACCAAGAACAAATTTCAGTTTGTAGAAGATTTGTTAATTTCAAGAGCACGGGAATTAGTACAGAAGAGCATTTTTATTATTTTGTCCTATAGATGATATGTCGGGTGAAGGCTTGATAAAATTTCTTTTGCCGGCGTTAGAAGAAGAAGGCTTAAATATCAACGATTTGCGGGGTCAAGGTTATCACAATAGGGCAAATATGCGTAGTAGGCATAACGTTCTACAAAAAAAAATTTTGAATTTCAACCCGCGAGCTTTCTTAGTTCCTTGTTGCAATCATATCCTACATTTAGCCGTCAATAATTCCGCAAAATCGAATACTTTGAGCATCAATTTTTTTCCAGTTCAAGAACTGTTTGTATTTTTTTCAGCTTCTACTAAACGCTGGTTAATTCTAAAATCTAATGTAACAAATTTAATTTTAAAACCTTTATCGGATACTTAGTCTAGTAGAATAGATGCAATAACTTTTTTAAGGTATCAACTTGGGGAGGTTTATGATGCTCTGTTTGAAATAAGCGAAAGAAACTTACTTACAATAACGTAACAAATTTGGCTGCATCGTTGTCCATAAAATTGTAAAATTTTGAGTTCATTTGAATTCTTATATTGTGATATAATATTTTAAGTAAAGTTAACATTGTTAGCAAAATTATTCAGAAACCGAACTTTGATGTTGCTCAGTGTTGTTTTTAACAGTTTTTCTTATATATTTTCGTACGTATATAAATTATTCGAATTATTTTTACAGTTTCTTATAAAGTTAATTCTTCTTAACAATTTATTTAAATAAAAATTTTTTCTAACATTAACAGTTTATTACATATTTTATTCATAAGTAAAAGTGAATTCCATATATAATCCTAGGTTCGAATTCTGGCTACGATAATTTTTTTTAGAAAAAAACTCCGTATCTTGAAAGGAAAGCAAGATACGATAAAAAATAACAACTTTTCTCTAAATTCTTTTGACTTGTTTATATACGGAGTGCTGCATCTTATTTAAATTATCTTTGGATGTACCCACGATAACTATCGAACAAAAGTCCGAATTATTTAAAGTTTGGTATAGAGTTGGCTTTTCATATTCGCTCGGTTCTATCAAAAAATGGATTTGATAAAGAAACCGGAAGTAGGTGTATCCGCCATTTTGAACAGTATTTCTTATATAATTTTGTACGAATGTAAATTATTTGAATTATTTTTACAGTTTCTTATAGAGTTATTTCTTCTTAATCATTTATTCCAATAAAAAAATTTTCTAATATTAACAGTTTATTAGATATTTGACTTGTCTATATACGAAGTGCTGCATTTTATTTAAATTATCTTTGGATGTACCCACGATAACTATTGAACAAAAGTCCTAATTACTTGAAGTTTGGTATAGAGTTGGCTTTTCATATTTGCTCGGTTCCATCAAAAAATGGGTTTGATAAAGAAACCGGAAGTGGGTGTATCCGCCATTTTTAACAGTTTTAACAAATTACTCAAATTCAAAAATTCTATGAACAGTTTATCAGATATTTAGTTTGTAATATAAAATGGGGCAACGGGCCCTCAAAGTTGGCAATAAATCACAGACTCTATGAATGAGATTCTAACTTGATTTTAAAAAATAGATAGCATTTTAGATGTTTCTTTACTTATGTAGAAAGAACGTTATGTAATATGTTAATTTAGGAAAGCTATGAAAACTTCAACAAAATTTCTTCGTCATCGTCATCAGAGTGTATAGAGTTATTTTTATAATCGCTTCCACTATCACATCAATCAATCAATATCATCATGACTAAAGTGTTGTACGGTTGGAAATTTTAACAACTCTACTGCCTCTTTAGAAAAGTGCCGTATTTTGTTCTTTTGTAGCTTCCGCTTGCTTGTAATTAAAAAATTAAAAAAATGAATGAAAAACGCCCGCATTAGTTTTCTCACATTTCCTCAAGTAATGCTCTCAATATTTTTTGAACTCCTTGTTGCATACTTCTTGCGCTTCTTCCTTTAATTCGTCTATAGGCAACAAAGCCAAAGATATAATTTCAGGACCATGTATAAAGTATTTATGCAATGTTGGAGGCATATTAAACTAGGAATAAAGTTCAACAAAGTATCTCGCGGTGTTGTGAGCAAATTGAATTTCACATCAATTTCATGTTTACTGGAAGCTAGCTGTATTTCTCGTCATTTGAATTACCAAATCCGGGTTTAGGATTATCCACAATTAATCCACATCCCTCTCTAAATTATTTTTGAATACGAGCCTTGTTTTCTAAAACAATCTTTTTATCACTTCCTCGAGTTTGCCACTTTTTAAGAGGTAATTTATAAGTTACGTGTAAAAACCATTGAAACATATGTATCGATTCATGTAAAACAGACAATCCGAAGTCCAAGTTTTCAGTCGTTATGTTTTTTTGTAATCATTTCGTCAATCTGATTAAAATTTTTAGATGTTGCGCCACATATATAGCGCTTTTGTGCTGATGTTGTGCCAGTAAGTGCATTACACACTTAAGTGCATTACAACCATGGCAAAGATTAAATTGTGACTTACATAAAAAAAATTTTTTGAAGTAACGAGGTACGTTTCCGTAAGTTTTTTATTTGATTCTCCATTTGGTTTTTCTCCTTTATTGAAGCATCAGTAGATTTTTTAACAAATTCAACTTTTAATGGCCTGCAGTACCTGCTAAAAGCTGGACGTGGATTTTGCCAGAGGATAGTCTCACCACAAACAAGGCGAGGTGGAACAACACAAGTAAGAAGAACAGCCGAATTACTGGCATCAGGGTCATGAAACGATTGTTTGTAAGAACTATGACTTGAACTGCCATTAAAGCCCCATTCTAAAAACAAATACAGTCAATTCAGTTCTTCGTCGTTAAATCATTCTATTACAGGTTTTAGTGTTATAAATAATCGTTCCACAGTATGGTCAAGCAAAGCTTACAAAGGAACTTTTGCACAAGTCGAAGTCACTTTGATATATTCCCGCTTTAGATAGCAATCTTTTTTTGCAGTTTGAACTACTTTGTCTGAAAGAAATATCTTTTTGGCACTTATCTTGATTATATTATATTAATGTCAAGATAATTTTGCATCTACCAAAACCGCTCGAGCATCTTCACCTGACATAACTTTTTCACACGTTTCGGAGTAGTGCTTGTAATTTCGTGCAACACTTATAAGGCTTATGCTTGTCCCGTTGCTCTTAAGCCTATTCCAGTAGCGTAATTTAATATATTTACAGGTATGCAATCTCTCAACTCTTTTGTTTTTAGTCGCTTAGTACGGCGAGAACTTGATTCAAATGATATTTTTGGATGCCCACCTTTTTTCTCTGGTGTCTTTTTTTTCTCTGGTATGAAATGAAATGAAAGAATCCAGCCATTATTTTTAAAACACCTATTCTAAATACCTTTATCTAACGAGATTTGCATTTGCATTTAAAATATGATAATTTTTTATTCAAAACTTTAAGATACATTTCATCGCATTTTGTCCGTGTTTTGATTTCCTCTTTCCAAAAATTTAATTGTTTATAAACCACAGCAACAGGTTAAAACCTACGCAATAAAAATGCACGTACAATCGCCGTAAGTAACTGTCTTCGACTGAGGGTTGTGGTGAGGATAGGAATGGAGTTGACATCAAAGTTGATTGATTTATTATGTACGGAGTACTAATACACGCGAGCAAAGTGTACCTGCAATTCTATCTTTTGATTTATTGCCAACCTTGAGGGTCTGTTGCTCCAGTGTGCGGCGTTACCATTTTAGACCAATTTCTTTAAAAATGTAACATCAGAAAGAAATGGTCAGAAAACTGGTGTTTTTTGAAATACTGGAATGTGTTTTTGTAAATTCGTAGATGAACGTCAAAAGTACTTAAATAGTCTAAAGGGCTATCCAGTCTGCTATCGATTTGCTGACAAAGAGTACTACAGAAGCCATTTTACTTTATTTTAGTAATATGGTAATGCAGTAGATTATAATATCTCTGTCATACAATTGAATTTAACAGTAAAACCTATGACATAACTGACAATGTGCTAGATTACCTTATTATTAAATTTAAGATTAGAAAAAAATAATATGATTTCTGTAGGGCAGTTTGACAGCAGTAAGTTATAGTGTTTCTAATGTAGTTTTTAATTCGCTATCGATTTGCACTAGTACTTTTTTATCCTAATATCTACAGTATTGTAGCTTTTTGTGTTTATAAACAAAGATATCCTGATTGCCGTGCTCTGAGTATCCGTGCATTACAAAAATTATTGATTCGAACAAATAGGATCAGTAAATTACAAGACACCTGTTCAAAGAAAAACTGTCTGAACAGAAGAAGCAGAATTTATGGTATTGCAAACTGTAGTTAAAAATCCAAATCTAGCACAAAACAAATTAGTGGAAAACTTGCAGTAGTTACGTTTGCAGATGATACCGCACTACCAGCTATAGAAAAAGATCAAGAATTATCCACTGAAAGACTATAAACAGTCAGTATTGAAATACTAGATTGAACTAAACAGTAGAGAATAAAGCTAAACGGGTTCAAATCTATCCATATATAAAGAAACTATTAAAAAACACACTGCGTCGAAAGATATACGGCACGATACGAAGAAAAGAGCGGAATATAGGCAGCACTAATGACTGATTGAAAGAAACTTCAAACATTTGGTTTACAACAAATTGATCTTAAAAGCAGTATGGGTTTACGGTATCCAGTTCTAGGGCTGTGCTAGCAATTCTAATATCAAGAATATTTAAACATTTCAGAATGAAGTGTTACAGAACATGTATGTTTGAAATTCCGATATTCATAAAGATATTTGGATTCCAACCGTTAAGGAAGAAATCAACAGGTTTGCTGGAAATCACTATGCTATGTCTTCACCTCCACGTAGATGTTTTGCAATTGCTGAATAACCAACACCATGTGCAAAGATTGAAGAGGATAAAACCAGTTGACCTAGTGTAGTGTGTTGTGTATAAAAGCAAAACCAGGTGCATCAGCGAAGTGTAAACACTACAGAAAATCTACAACACATCAATGAACGTATTCTAGCCAAAAATTAATTGCAATAATTAGATGATTCTATAAATTCCATATATTTAGCGAGTTTATAGGCTAGTTTTCACAGATACGAAATTCGCAATTTTTATCCGAACAAACATGGCGGTCCGAAATTCGCAAAATATTAAAATAATTTTAACTTTCGTCCAAACTTCGGTAGCCAAATGGCTTTGATGGCTGATGGCTTTATGAATTTGCAGAAAAAGGTATAGCCTGATTTGTTTCGTTTTAGTGTACCGTTATTTTATAACAAAGTAAAAGCTTTCTTTATTAATACTTGGTTTCCTGAAAGAGGTTTTTTTAAATGTTGTCATTTTAGTTCAAACGATGTATGTTCACTTAACACAAAATTACTTACAAAAAAAAGGAACAATTAATTAATTCTTACGTGAACAAAGTTTTTTTAGACGAAACTGAATTATGAGTTTAGTGTAGGAACAAAAGAATAAACCATTAAGTAGTCACCAATTACAATTTGTAATAATGTCCTTTGACATTTACTGATAAATTTGCCTACAGAAATCCAGCATTTACATCTCTTTGCAACTGACTAACAAATAACTTCCAGCAAGATCACTTACTGTGATATCGATCATTTATAAATTATGCATTCTACATTAATGTTTGAGGCGATTATATCAATTATTATAAATTATTACACCTTAAGTATAATTGAATATTTTACTAATTTAGATAAATCATCTATTGCTTCTTATGTGAAAGTATATCTATTAACACACACGCGATATGATGGTCATAAAGCTTGAATGGTCATGGTCATTGAATGGCATTCATAGCATTATTAAAAACCGTAAGTTGTGTTAAATTTTGGCGTCTGTTGGTGCAGACAAAACTTTACCAGGAATTATATGTTATTGTACAAAATTGCACGTTTCCAAATTAGAATCGTGGGTTTATTCAACCAATTTAATTACAATCTTATCGTCGTTAACATTGACAAAACTATAATTTCAAAAAAAGATTTATTTTTTTAAATGTCATCAGTTGATCAGTATGTGTACTAATCGATGCGTACTTTACAAAATTTTTTAATTGAAAAAATTTGTTGTTTTTTATACTTCCTTTATTAAAATACAAATTTAAGACCTTGTATATTTCCTCTGTATTAAAATTAGTTTTGTGCATTGTCCATGAAACGACAAGATTTATATTACGTTATGTATTATTGAATAAAAATGGAGAAACTTATGAAATAACGTTAAGAAAAGGTGTCGTTAATCCTTCTACATTCACAAAATTGTTTAGTCAGCACGACTTCAAGTTTTTTTTTTAAATTTAATGTTGTGGGTGGTTGTCGTATAAATCTTTTTATATACATTGTAGGTGTTTCCATAAAATATGTTAACTTGCTTTTATGATAGTAATCCGACAAAAAAAAAGACTTTCGTTGTTTAGTGTTTAGCTTTATACCTAAACAAATTGCCATTAGTTGTGACTAATTCTATTATAAATAAATGTGGGTTAAATAAATCTACATAAATTTTACCGATTAATTTCTCTTTCATTTGTTAATTAATCAATATCTATAGAATGCAATAACCTTTGACATTTCTAACATAATACTTTTTCTTTCGGTGCAACAAACCAAACATGAGAAATTTTTATAAAATACTTATACGGTCATATTTTTATATAAAAGTTATACAATTACTTAACGTTAAAATGTATAAGCAAAAGTAAAAAAAATTATTAATTAAAATGTGCTTTAGTCCAATTGCATTACTGTTATCATGTCAGATAACAACTACCATCCTTGAAAATCAAAATTGTTTTAACCTAGGAAGAAACTAAGAAAAATATGTTTTTAATGTATTTTTTTAGTGCACAAAAAATTTTGATACTTATAGTTGGCTTTGAATAGTTATGCAAAGAAACACTTGAAATATGTTTGCAAATATGCACAAAAAACACTAAAATATGAACTTAATATATACAAATCTTGATTACATTTCTAATTACATGGAGCAATAGATGTTCCTTCGAATAAACATAAACATATGTATGCATTAGACTAGAAATTTAGAGGCTTGACTTGGTTTTCAAAAGCTTGGCTTAAAATAAAAAAACCAAGCTTTCCAAAAACAAGCTAAGCGTTTGAAATCATAATCCAAACTTTTAAAGAGTCAAGCGAAGTTCAAAATTAGCCAAGCCAAGCGTTTACAGGTCAAGCTTTCAAGCTTTTATCAAGCTTGCAAACTCTTAAAAATAATATTATTTTAATGTAAAACGTATACACCAAAATAAAGTTTATTGAAGGCAATTTACACAAATCAGCGTCAATTAAAGAAATTAAAACAGAAATTAATCAAGTTGCCAAACTGAGTTCTAAGAAAGCAGAATTTAAAATTTGATACTTCTTACATTGCCATTTTTTTAGCTGTTTCGGTTACGTGGATAAACGTAATCGGGTACACAATATACATTTTGTTAAGTTAGGTCACTGTCAATACGAAGAAATAACGATTGGTATCTGCTGTAATTATTTTACTAACAATTTATTTTGTAGCTGACGGAAAATTAAAGAGAACAATAATTAGCGCAATACGTAAAGATGTTTTAAAATACCACACAGCATTTACCACAATAGTTACAATCAAAAGTTAATCTTCACTTATTTAACAAAACAAGCTTGAAAAGTAATTGCAAATACGAATCACGGATAATGTTAACAGTCGGGTAATGTCATCACTTTATTAAAGAACGGGCCAGACGTGTGCTACTACATAGAAAAACCGTTTATAGTAATCATAATTTTGGTTTATGTTATCAATTTTCTTCTTGGGGTTGCTTCCATACATAAACAACAATCAATTTTATATAAATTTTTTTAACTGAATTATGTGATAACGTTATTTTGTTTTATTTTTATTGTTAGTGTCAGCAAATTACTGAGAAGAAATGTGTAGTTCTTAGAACAGTGCAATAAACATTATAACATTGTTTTGATTTTTTTTATTAACGGTGTCAACAAACTACTTAATACTACTACAATTTTCCATTTATTTGACCCAAAACTTTTAGTTTTTTTTCAAACGTTTTACAAACATTTTTTTACTTGTAGTGATGCTATCATTTCACCTTCTAAGTTAACAACTTGTTAACCAGAAACACGCAGTATGTACTTATTGCTTTTTAACTAATAAAAATTTATTTGTTTTTTTCTAAATTTCGGATATTGTTATCATTCGGTTATTGTTATAAGAACCCCAAAAAGCGCCACAAGAAAACTTTTCCTTAAGGTTGTAGTCGTTTCTCAGAAACGCATTGTATACTCAGTTACCTCATAACTTTGGATCAAATAAAAGTCAAACGGGAACGAGTCATCAAAAATAAACATTCATACCGCGCATCGTAAATTGCTATAACCATAAAATGTTTATTGTGTATTTCTTATGATCAAATAATTATTTATATAATTAAGTAAATGTAACTATGAATTTGGGTTTATTTTTAATATTTTTATTACTCCCACATACAGACGCGTTGTCCCTTCACTTCAGTTTGAAGATATTAGGTAATCTATGCTAGCAGTTTGTAACACCTTCTCGCGCTTCACGCGTGCTACTTTGTAATTCTTTGGAAATTAATCTGATCCGCGGCTTTACATAAGATAAATGCTCTTTTCTCTCTAGGGGTTTGTGGGTAGATATTGATCGTAATCTTAATAATAAAAATTAGAATGCAAAATGTATATATATTGACTTAAACTGATTTCAAAACATTAATAAACAAACTTAAAATTATCATGCACTACGCTCACTAACTCGATCTATATAACTACAAATATAATTAAATGGTCGCAATAAGATAATAAAAAGTCCAACCTTTGCTGGTGTCGACTGATTTAGATGTAATTGTAGCACCGTGGCCCTCCAAAGTTAATTTGTCATAGTACGCACCATAACTTAACCGTCACTCGTACCGTTCACTATAGGTCCAATTACACGGATTGGCTTGCTTAATCTATTCACGTAAATTTATTAGAACCAAAGCTTTGGTAATTCGCATGTATTATGTTTGCCGGCACTAATTATTTATTCGTCGGTATGCACCAAGTTTAAACGTTTATTAAATTTACTTATAAAGTGACACCGAATGTATCGTCCCAATACTTCCTGGGTTGGCCCGCAGTGCTAACCTCTTAATTATGGTCGTCCAGCCTCTGACCCGGACAAAAGGACACTCGCTTCTTTCATTTTTGTACAACACTTACACTACCTTAAACCACAGACTTATAAAACTAACTAGACTATTTTAACATTCTAAAAGTTACGATAGACATAAGAAAAAGGCATTACAAGTTGGTTAATTATTTATACTGTTGCAATGATCTATAGACTACTTTTGCAGAAAAAGCAAGAAGAACGAAAGCTTGAAAACTTAATAAAGCTTAGAAAAGCTTGAAAACCAAACTAAGCCTGTATTCTCAAACATCAAGTCAAGTCAAGGTTTTATTTTTAAAAAACTTGATTTTCAAGCCTAAGCCAAGCTGTTACGTTTCAAGCCAAGCTACTTGGCTTGGTGAATCTCGAGTTTAGACGTTTAAAAGTCAAATCTGATGTTTTAAAAGACAATTGGATAAAATATTTCGTGAGGAAAATTCAAAAAGAACAGAAGGCTAATAAAATAAAATCTTAAAAATGTTCAAAAATTGGTAGAATAGTTTTTAAAATGACAATTAAAAATGCACTATATGACCTTAAAATTGCAACTCCAAGAAGGGGTGGAAATTTTGTGACCAAACTTGGCAGGGAGCTTTAGCCACTCAGAGCTAGTAAATAATACAAAATTGTAAAGAAAAGGAAGAAAGATTAATGCAATTTTTATTTAATAAAGTGTTGTCACATTCCGTTACTATTTGTGGCATGGATTACAGCAGGTGTTCAGTTTTCTCTTAAATTATGCATCTCCAAACATAAACGCAATTTATTACTGAAAACTAATATAAGTTATTCCAGATTCTATCTGAGCTGCAACATACACCACTCTAAACGTTGATGTCGGTGTTGAACCGTCAGTGATACCAGAAAATGTAGCCGATAGGATTGCACTACAAAACTTCTGATTTGATGGCAAATTATTTCTATAAATCGAAGATGGCGGTCTTGCACCTCATTTGTTTGCCTCCGTTCTCCAATTCCTTCCTTAGTCCATGGTTGATAACAACGCTTGATAGTGTATTGGTTCTGGTTAAGACGATTTGCATTTACCCTGTACGAAAAACCACCTTTACGTTAGCCAATAATTCAACCTCTGCCGAATTCGCTTAATTAAAGGTAATTTTTACGCTGTCATACTCTGGTAATAATCATACTCTCAAAACACGGTAAATAAAGTAGTAGAAACAAAAAAATACATCAGATATGCCATTACCGCTTGAACCATTTGAATAAAATTTAGTATCTTTGAGTTGTTAAATTTTCCTGTCAAGTTTGCTAACAAAATTCCTACCTCTTCTTAGTGTTGAAATTTCACGCTATACGACACGGAACATTGTGCCTTATATAATTGATTTTTAAAAAGTTTTAGTTTTGAATTATATATTATGATTACTTTTTAAAATTATTTTAATATTATACAAGGCGTTGCAAAGGCTCTAAAGGTATTAAATTTATGTTTTTTTAAATGAATCTCTTTGTATATTATTACATTTTTAAATTCTTTGATTAAAATAAGTGTGTGTTTTAATAACGTTTATAGGACCAAGGTTTTTTTAAATAATTTGAATTTTGTCGAAATTTACAGTAAAATGTAACAATAGATCATATTTTCTATTCCAATTATAATAAGCTTTACATACAGGATGTTCAAAATTAAAATCAATTCAATTAAACATTTAAGCGGCTACAACTTGATTAAATTAAATAAAACGTCATATTTTTTAAATTACCAAAAAATCTACTTTTTAATGACAAAATTTAAATTATCTAAAAATCTTAGGGCTTAAACCTTACAAACGTCATTTAAAAACACATGTATTATGATCAAAAAATTTAATAATGTAATAATGTACAGAAGATTTTATTCAAAAGAACACAACTTTGATACTTTTAGGTTCTTTGCGACATCCTGTATAATATAATTATAACTTTAAAGAGTAAGCATAATAGAACCCCATAGATCTCAAAAGTAAAACTTTTTGAAAGACACGTATTTTGTATACCCTGTATATATCAAAACGTTCTAATTATTTTATGTCAATTTGTCTGCGTTTATATTACAAGTTATGAGTGTTAATATCATTTAACCTTTAGTTTTTAGCTTTTTATCTCTATCTAGAAAAATGGTGAGTGTAGTTTCCGTGCTTTAAATATATTCAATGTTAGTTAAACTCGAATTATTCAATGTTTCAATTTTTTAATACATTAAAATACAGTAAATGTTAATATGAATGAGATAGATCAATTAGAAAAATATTAATTATTTACAAGATTTTACTATTGCCGCCAGTAAATAAAAAATTTATAAATGCTAAAGCCTGAATTGTTAACAATATCACTAAGTTCTTCCAACAAATACGATGTTGGTATGCGAACGCTTTTCTTAAAAGATCCAACAGAACAACATGTCTTTTTTTCAGTATATCCAACAAAATTTGCAGTTGCTTGTACAATTTCAGTAAATTTATGGATTCCAATACGTTTATTGATACACTTTTGATTTTAGTACAACAAGAAAAATGAAGGATCTTTACTATTTTTAAGTCTTAATTTCATGTATTCTCTACATATTTCCAGGTAATTTATGTCATCCACTTGGTTGATGACAGTAAAAATACACTTGTTGTTCGTCTTTTCATTTTCAATTGCGATTGTCACTACAATTTGGCTCCCCGTGTCAAGGGAAAGATAATAAAAAGATAACACAGAACTGAACAATAATAAATCCAACCTGTTCAGTTCTGTGTTATATTTTTACTATTTTTCCCTTGACATTCATAAATTTTAATATTTATCAATTGTTTGTTGAACGTTTATGTCCTGCGTTATTTAAAAAAAATTAATTATTGACCATTTTATGCTTAATGTTTTATTTATTATTTAGTAAACACAATCTCGTAAAGTTGCATATGTCCTTGGTCAGTGGATTGATCCACTTGATTTTATTCTGTAAGTTTTATGTGTTAAAAATTATCTGTTAATTCATTATGTTGTTACTATGTTGTTGACTTATAAGTTTAATAAATTATAGTTAGTCTGATGAAGTGCTCGCTTTTAGCACGAAACGTTGCCACAAAAATAAATTAAAGTAGTTTTACATGCCCCTTCTAAACGAAGAATTCCAAATTAATTAGTGCATATACAGAGGAGGAGAAAGAACCTTTACCAAGTATAATGTTTTACATTATTTGTACGTTAAATCAGATTACGTTACACGTTTCAAAATTCCTGCCTCAGCTACCTTTTGGCAGTAAACGTCTCACTCGATAACGTACACCTTGATTTACCATACTCATATAAAAATAACTATAAAATTATAAAACAGAATAATATCAATTAAGTTCCACTTCTAGTTACTCTTTAAATGCTCATGAGGAACTACCAGGGTAATGTTTCAAAAAAGGTTTTTTGAAAAAAAAATTATAGTTAAATATGGTCTTTCAGGTTGAGAGAAAAATAGAAACTATTGAATGTTTATAAACATTTTTATTGAAAATATTTATTGTCGCATCGGATATTTTTTTGATAAATTGTCATAAATAAAAATCAATAGTCCATCATCTTCTAGAAGTGCGGATTTATCACATAGTGATTTTTGCGTTCTTTTAGCTTTTACTTTCTGAAACTCGCATCATAAGCCTAGACATATAAAGTTGTCTTACTTATTATTTGTAGATATATGGTACTATATATATAGATCGTTGATAGTCTGATCAACCAAACAAGTTTTTTCTAACTAAGACTTTTTTTTTATTTCTTCGGTGATTTAAAGTGACTTTTGATTCAACTTCTCTCTGTGATTAGAACTTTGAGATCGCTATATAAATTGAACTCTATAATACTTTTGTATGTTTTACTACCACCATTTCTTATGTAATTTTTTTGACTTTCACCTGAAAAACATTTTTTTGACATAGTCATTCTCAATAAAATAAATAGTACAGTATTCTAAATGCGTGTCAAACCACTCAGCGTATTCTTCTGTTCTTTGTTTTAGCGTTAGATGCTAGCACAATAACTAATAAGGCAATTTTATATAGATACGTTTTTTCTAGCTGCCGTTTCCAAAAACAGTGATGTATTGAAGTTTATTGTTTGGTTTTAGCAATTTCTTCTTTTGTAGCTTATGACATAGATAGATCGCAATTAAGTTGTGGTGCATTAGTTCAATCTGGCCTGTTTAAAACTTTATGAAGTATAGATTTTGATGATACTATAGAAACGTACTGCTGCTGCCAATTCAACGCCCAGAACTAACATAGCAAAGATAAATCATCCGTTAATGTAGTAGGATTATTAATAAAAGGGCAAGAATCAATTCAAACAATAAACTAACATTTAACATATTTGACCAATTACTTAAAACCACGTCCATAAAAGTTTACTGTGCCGCTACATTTCTTACAAACCACCAATTTGATATCCAATAGTAACGTTGACGTCACAATTAAATTTGAAACTTTTGAGATGAAGCACTGACTGATTCGGTTTTTGTTTACTGTTATCTTATGTATATTTTTTTTTTAACGTGGCTAGTTTTGAAAGTTTCTTACTCATTATTTAATAACTAAATTATTTTTTCCACTACTAGTTCTATAAACTTTAATTGTTACATATAATAGTAGGTTGTGAAGTTGTACTATTTTAAACACAGTTAAATAATATTTCATTATTAACCACTGATTAATAAAGAACATATTTACACTTTCTGATAATACTATAACAATTTCAATGAAAAAAAGTTTACGAAACTGTAAATATTATTGAATTAAATATATTTTAGATATAATCATTGCCTTAAGTAATAATGTTTTTAAACAATTTAAACAATTTTAGCAATAAAAACTTACGTGATCTGTTTATTTTTATGTCTTAAATCACAATTTATTCGAATTACGTCAAAATAATTCTATTAAACTAATGACAACTGTCACAATCACTGACTTGATTTTTAATTTGAAATTAATATCTTAAATTTTAAATTTGATTTAGTAACAGGTAGAAAGGTTTTAATAATTCTAGTAGTGAAAAAAATTGTATATATACCACGGTTGAAAAGTTCATTATAACCTGCGAGACTTATATCCCTTGACGCTTCGCGTTCGCAATATAATCTATCCCTTAGGTACTAACATTAGAATTTCTTCCGGGTTTGGACCGTGTCATATTTGCAACCGAAGCTGCCAACGTTTCGCCCACTTTCGTAAGGGGCTTCATCAGGGCGTGAGATAAATTGCAAAACTCGAACAAGCAATCGAAATCTAACTAAGAACTTCTCAAAAGTTAGGTTATCCACTTGTAAAACAAGCCATAACCTAAACTATGAAAAGGTAAGAAAGAAAACGATAACCTAAAAAAGCAAACGAAAATCTAACAAAGAACCACTACCGAGATAGGTAATCAACTTGTGAACCAAGCCAGATTCTAAACTCCGTAGAAGTGACTTAAGAAGAAATAGTCTCCGTATTTAAAGGAAAAGGATCGTCACGGATGATTAAGCTCGACCCTGATTGGGTTACGGTTGTTAGGGGGCGTGTTTTTGATAAATGACTAATAACCGGGAACCAAAGAGGAGATAGTTCGAAACCATGATCGCGATTGAAGTTATTGGGGTGTTTGATGATTTCTATGCTTTCTCGGAATTTTCTGTTGAAAAAGAATGGAGATTTGGCAATCAACGAAACATTATCAAAATCTATCCTGTGACCTGTAGTAAAATGATGTTCAGCGACCGCAGACTTGGAAGTATACCTTTTCCTTATACAACGATCATGTTCTGAAATGCGAGTGATGACGGAGCGACCGGTTTCACCAATGTAGACTAAACCACAAGAACAGGGAATTTGGTATACACCTTGAGATGAAAGTGTAGGAAATTTGTCTTTGGGAGAAGGAAGAATCTGAGAGATTTTGCTTGTCGAGTTGAATATGGGTTTAATACCATTCTTACGAAGGAGTTTCCCTATTTGATCTGTAACCTTGTGAATGTAGGGTAAAAAGGCCAATTTCAGGTTGGATTCGGGAGTAGAAATGTCCTTAGGTAATCGATTACGTGGATGTAAACGACGATTAATAACTCTATGAATATCTCGCTTTACATAGCCATTGTTCACTAAGGTTCTAGTAAGATGATGGAGTTCTGAGTCTAGATTCTCAGGTTGACAAATAGAAAAGGCACGATGGACCAAAGATTCAATAACAGAACGTTTCTGTGCAGGATGATGATGAGACGAAGCATGAAGGTATCTGTCCGTATGGGTGGGTTTGCGATAAACAGAATGGCCTAGAAGTCCGTCGGGCTTACAAGTCACAAGAACGTCAAGAAATGGAAGAGAACCATTACTTTCGATTTCCATAGTAAAGTTGATATCTAAGTGTTGATTGTTAAGATGATCTAGAAACTTAGACAATTCAAGATGACCATGAGACCAAACAATAAACGTGTCGTCAACATATCTAAACCACACTTTAGGTTTTAATATTGATGATTCTAAAGCAACCGTTTCAAAGGATTCCATAAAAATGTTAGCTACAACAGGTGATAGAGGAGAACCCATAGCAGCACCAGAAACTTGTTCGTAAAACTTATTATCAAATTGGAAGTAAGTAGAGGATAGACACTTTTCAATAAGAGGAACCAAACTCAAGTCCTTGCCATGTTGAGACAGAATCTGTTTGATGATAATAAGCGAATCCTTAATAGGAACTTTAGTAAAAAGTGAAGTAACATCAAAGCTCACGAAAACATCTTGGGGTTCAAGTTTTAAAGTTTCTAGACGTTGAATAAAATGCTTAGAGTTGAGGATGTGAGAAGGGGTTTTACCTGTAAACTCACAAAGAATGTTGGACAAGAACTTGGCTAGCTTGTAAGTAGGAGATTGGATAGTACTAACGATAGGTCGAAAAGGAATACCTTGTTTGTGAATTTTGGGAAGTCCGTATAGACGAGGTGGTTTAGAATCTGATGGGGTAAGTCCCATTCTTTTTCAACAGAAAATTCCGAGAAAGCATAGAAATCATCAAACACCCCAATAACTTCAATCGCGATCATGGTTTCGAACTATCCCCTCTTTGGTTCCCGGTTATTAGTCATTTATCAAAAACACGCCCCCTAACAACCGTAACCCAATCAGGGTCGAGCTTAATCATCCGTGACGATCCTTTTCCTTTAAATACGGAGACTATTTCTTCTTAAGTCACTTCTACGGAGTTTAGAATCTGGCTTGGTTCACAAGTTGATTACCTAACTCGGTAGTGGTTCTTTGTTAGATTTTCGTTTGCTTTTTCAGGTTATCGTTTTCTTTCTTACCTTTTCATAGTTTAGGTTATGGCTTGTTTTACAAGTGGATAACCTAACTTTTGAGAAGTTCTTAGTTAGATTTCGATTGCTTGTTTGAGTTTTGCAATTTATCTCACGCCCTGATGAAGCCCCTTACGAAAGTGGGCGAAACGTTGGCAGCTTCGGTTGCAAATATGACACGGTCCAAACCCGGAAGAAATTCTAATGTTAGTATAGATTCCGGCCGTGGAAGCCTTCGCTATTACATATATCCCTTAGGTTATAATCATACAATTCTCAATCTTGATATATAATATACTACGTCTTCATATTTCTATTATAAAAAAAAACATTACCTCTTAATGCAAACAATAAGAAACATATCTTTTTTTTAGTATAATACATTTAATTTATAAACACAATCTTTAAAAATGAAACATGTAAATTCTAAATCGCAAATGTTGTTAATAAAGACATTTTTATTTAAAGCATCATATAAATTTATACTTATATGCCTTTTTGAACGTTAATGCATATGCAAATGTAATGCAAATGCATCGCGTATTCTGTATAGTGACATTTCAAGATTTATTTAGCATCTAATATGCAGTTAATTTCGTTAAAACGCAGTTCTGATTAATAAAAGAGATAGAAATTCATATAAACCACAGCAAAATAAAACAAGAACAAATAGAACAGAAGTTGACTAAATAAATATTCAATGATCACGTTTCCTGACGGTAACAATAACGTGTAGAAGTACAATATCAAGATCAAGAGGTCTATTTTACGAGCACACAATGTCTTGTTAGGGTCATTTAAGTTACTTGTATTGAAATTAAACTCACGTAAATAGATTTTATTGTTTTCGTTATTTTATAAAGTGTTTGAACTTTGGTTTAGTTGGGAACTTAAAGAAAAAGCTCCAAACCAAGGCGGCAAGGTAATCTGAGTTTCAAACTGATTTGCATTTGCTTGGAAAAGGTTAACTGAGCATCAGAAACCTTTTGAGCAAGGTGGTCGTTATACTAACTCTTAAAATATCGGATAAATATCGCAACAAAACTGTTAAACGCATAAGCCATTTATTTTACAACCAATTATATTAGTATTGCACATACATCATCAATTACTATTTCTAATAACAGTAACATAAAATATTACCAGCTTTGTTGTCTACACAACGTGTTAGTGTTAATAGAAAAAAAATTTTTGCTTAGAAGAGGTGTGTAAATTACACGTTATTTGAAATTGTGAAGAAGAAATTATGCTTTAGCAGTTATACTGTAAACATTTTGTGACAGAAATATAAAAACTTAAATTATTACCGTTCTAACTAAAAAACTAACAATAAGGAACAATTTAAATTAATATTTTATAAGCAACGTTGTGTTTTAGTTAGTTAATTATAAAACTTATCTGAAAAAAAAACAAAAAAATAATATAAATATTTTTTCTTTAAACACATTATTTTAAAATTTTAAATTTATTTTAAAGTAACGTTTCTAAAAATTTTGACATAAATTTACTCATCTGCAATCTAGCTTCTAATTTGCGACAAAAGATTTAATATATCACGTATTTGTGGACCAAAATAAACCCGATGCCTACAAAATCCGAATACTCGCAAAATACTTTCAGTACGTGTGATATACAAATTCTTTTGTGCTAACCTTTATAATATTTTTTTTAAAAACAGTTATTTAGTGTTCATTTTTAATAAAATTTAATAACATATTTTGATAAAGTCGCAACTTGTAATAACAAAATTCAATTGTTTTTTTTAATTAATTTGACAATAAGTTCATTTCAATTTAACTTATATGAAAATAAAATTTTTATTGTTTTTAACAATTATAAAATATAAAAAAAGTTATTATATTTGTTTCAAAATTTTTTGTTAGTGTTACTCTAAATAATAACACAGATAGTGGTGTATGTTAATAAATCTGACAGAATGACAGATTACGTAAAAAATCAATGACTATTAGTGCCAACTTCTAGTTATAAAATTCTACTACATTTTATAAGCCTAGGCCGGAAATGTAAAATTTTCTGCTAATTACACTGCCGGCAAAATACATAAAAATTGACAAAAGCACAATAAAAATATCTAAAAAAAACATTCTTTTAACATAGAAAACAAACAAAAAAAATTATAAACAATTAACATAGGTTCCCAACCTTTTATGGAATACCGCCCTCTTTACAAGAAAAAAAGTTCCAACCTCTTCTTTTACATAATAGTTAATTATACCAATTTTATGTTTGTCTATTATAATCAAAAATTTAAAAAAATTCTCTCTCTGTAATCGTGTTCCTCGCGGCCGTGGGAGAGGGTTGTGTAATTATTAATTAATTAAAAATACAAAAACATATTATAATAAAAACATTTAATTCAGACAAAGACCATACGAAGTGTTAGAACAAAATTATAACTTAACCAACAAATGCAAGACAATACACAAAGCTGGAGCATTCCGCACTGGAGCACTGCACAAAGGCAAAGACAAGACGATTAATCAAAATTAGTAAAAAAAATTATAATAAAAAAAACAAAATTCAATAAGAAACATAAACACCAATGCGATGGTTGAGGCTGGTGGAGTTTTAACAATTTGTTAATGTCAGGTTTCAATTTAGTTAACATCAGTCGCAAATCAGTGGTCTGCAGTCTATTCCTTTTTTAGATAGTAAACCCACTACCACACTGAACCCTCGCTTAGTCAAATATTTTGTAGGAAACACAATTAAAAATGTCTGTACTATTTCCCACAATTCAGGGTGGAGAGCTTATATTGATTTTTGGAGCCAGAACTGTTGGTATCCATTTCTGAATTTTACTTTTAATTCTTCATTAGTTGTGAGTTCTACGAGTTCTTTTTTCTAAATTTGATGATTCTGCTGTATCTACATTTGGGGTCTAAGGCCCAGCTTGGTATATTCATATTTAAAATATCCTGGAATCGCTCTGTAAAATCAGCATGAAGAACGTACAGGTGTTGACAGTAAGTAAATCATCCTGTTCTACCGATAATGTTGATAATGTCGGAAAGTGACTGTATTCACCTCTTCCTAGATTTTGCTTGAATAGAAGAAGTTTTTCTACAAAAGCAGATATGACGTTTTTTGTTTTTATTAAATTTAACTCATCGCTTTGCAATTGTAAATTAACGTCATTAAATATTAAGGTCTGTCAAATAAGCGCTGTCATTTTTGGACGCAATTAAGTTTTCGCGCAGTTCATCGTCTCTGTTCTCAAGGAAGTCTCGTATTAAGTCAAATAGATTGAAAAAGCAATTCAGACAAAGACCTTTCGAGAGCCAATAACTCTTGACAGTTTTTTTTATGAATCGGACGTAAGCCAAGAGTAGTGCTTCGTTATTTGGTAAAGTTGATTCATCGAGTTAAATGGAAAATTTTGATGTTTTTGAGTAATCACATAATGATAGTTCAACGTCTTTAACCATTTCATCTCTTCTTCTTTGCACTGTATCATTACTCAAAGGATTTTTTTTAATGATATCTGATAGTGTCTTATGATAAAGAACAGTTTCGATTACCTCTCTGATTGCCGGCATAATTAATTCCTCACCAATTGTGTGTAGTTTTCCCGCTTTTGCGATTAATAATGAAATATTATATGACAGACAAAGTCTATCATCCTCTTGTTTAAAAGTTACAATTATAACTATAGTTAGTGTCGCCCCAGATGTTCAAAATGTGCTCCATCATTTTGTATACAAGAAATTACTCTGTGACGAATGGATTGAACGGAAGTCAATTTCTGCTATTGAAATGCTTTGCATAGCATTTCTTATCCTCTAGATCATATTGTCCCTGGTAGTTAATCGGTTGATAAAAACAAGATCTTTTACTCGTCATCCATCATGTTGGATAAACATTTCACGACGAATGGCAAGAGGTACGTCTTCTAAAAGAAGAGGAAATTTATTTTTCAAAATTGTGTATATCGGTCTCCGCTTAGAAGTTCGTTAAAAATAAAAGGCCCAATTATTTGTCCACCTAGAGTTCCGCACAATACGTTAAGGAACCAACAATCTTTTAAATCCAGTGATTATTCGTTTCAGATCAATAAAGCATATTACGACGATTTACATTACCATCACTATTAAATGTAGCCTCATGTGACCACAAAATTTGCGAAAGTAATTCAGTGTCTTCTTCTATCATTTGCAACAGCCAGTTACAATAATTTTATTGTTAATTTAAACCACCAGCATTTAAACTTTGATGCAAGACTATGTGATATATGATATATTATTTGAGTTACATTAACACTCATTTTGAACACATTAGATAGTTAGATAATAGTTTAGTGAGTAATTTATCTGTGACCTCACACAATATTTCTAATTTTGACATATTTCCAAGTATCTCGATATTACTTTAGTATTTAAATGACGATTAAATTCTACATACATTTGTAACATTTTCTTTGGTACGACCTCTACGTTGTCTACGGTCTATAAGAAGACGCACATTTCTAGACGCATACGTAAGCGATGCGCCAGTCAAAGAAAAACTTTTCTAGCTTTGTGACGTCTTTCAAGAAATTGTTATGGATACACAACTGCTGCATTACTCATTCATTTGAAGTAAACCGCTAACATGTCAAATGCTTCTTCATTTGTAAAATCATTGTAAAATTTATTTGAACATATAATACAGAAACGAAAAAAGCAATTCGAATAAAACAGTAGTAGATACTATAAACACAATACCGGCAATGACAAGTTTAAAGTTTTTGACATACTATGTTGATTCTGCATTATGTTATCTTCACAGGTGGCTTGTTTTGCGGTCCCTTTTGTAAATTTCGTCGCCAAAAATGTATAATTTCAAATTTGTCTTCTAATAACTTCTGTTAGACAAAAGCTAGGACTCTGTAAAAAAACATACCATTCTATTTAATTTTTTTAAGAAAAATCACGATAATTGTTTACATTTTAGATACAGTGTTATAGAGGCTTTACTATTATTCAAATATAAACTGTATAAAATGCTATCAATAGACAAAGGAAAAGGCTTTCTAATGAGCTGAAGTTTGCTAAATTCCATTAAAGAAACCGGAGTAATTGACATTGAAAGAAAATATATTTTAATGTTTCCCGACCACTTAATTTTTCAAATTACAATAAAATCTTTTAAATAAAAAAATTAGTAAATTATTTGATAATTAAACCTCGCATTTTGAATACTCCCTAAACAAGTCGATTAAAGAAAAGAATCTAAACTTTCTATTTAAGCATGACCGCTACGCCCTTTGGCGGTAATCTTAGGAGCTCGAAAATATTTTCGAGTCATTTTTCTGGGTCACTTGCTTCACAAAAGTTTTTTTCTTAAACCTGTGTGACGATTTGCTCCTCAAATATTGGTGGCGGTCATTCTTAATTGCCCACCCAGTACAAGTCTCTTAAATTATGTTCTCATAATTTATTATTCTGTACGGCAATGGCATTGACGGAATTGGCGGAAATGAGATTGGTCATAAACGCATAAGAAATGCACAACGTTGCCTAATCGCTAATAAACATAAAACGTGTTTTTTTGAATTGATATTTGTTTTTATTTATATTTTAGAGGCCTGAATATGACATATAATGTCGAAACATGTCGCCTTAATTAATTTTAAATAAACAACTAATTATATATTGTAGGGAAGACTGTGGATTTTTTTTAATACAACGTGTTGTATTACCTGTTAGTAATAGAATTACTGCAGTTATTTGTATTTTAATGAATTGGAACGTTAATAAAATTTAGAAAATCAAGAAAAAAAACATCACTAAATTAACTACTACTTATAGATCATCTTCTGTACATACTCTTAGGTACTTCCACAGTTGTCGCTGTGTTGTATTTAAAACAAAATTAAACATTATGTAAAAACTGCTAATAACATCAGCAAGATTAAAAGAATTTTTTTTTGTAATTTTTTTTTAATTAAAATTTAAATAGTCAGTCAACTGCGTAACTTTTACAGTTTTTTATGCATTTCAAACAAATCATAAATATGGTTTCTTAATAATAAAGTTAAATAAAACAAATGAATATACTAAACTAAACTTTGAAAAAACTTATTTAAGACGACGAAATACATTTCCGATTATAATTATCAATATACATATCAAATTCGAGCATGTGCTTTCTAATTCTGTGTTTTCAGGTTTACTTTCCATAGTCACATTTCTTTAAAAAAGTTCTGAAAGCAATTACAATATTTAAAACCATTGGACGTTTCTTTAGATCATTTGAGCAGTTCAATAAGTTACACAATCTATCGAATGGTTTTTTCAACTACATTTTGAAGGCTATTGTTTATAATGTCTTTGTTATACACATAAAAACGATTTAGTTAACAAAGTTTTTTTATTCAACACGCATTGAAAGAAACAACCTATTGAATTATAATTATTTAGTAGTTTGTAAAGTTATGTTCGATTGTGTTAAAATCACAATACAGATTTTTTTCTTTAAATCAATTTGATTAATTACAATTAGTAGTTAAGTTTACACGTCAATTATTTTTTTTTAAGTTGTTTGTAAATGATATTTAATGTTGCGGAAATTTGAAATATTGTAAGACATAAAAACTAAAAACATGCCATTAGCAATAGTTTAGTAAATTATTGATTATATTATTTAACAATTCATTAACGGAACTTGCTAGCAAAACTTTTAGCTAAACTCATCTTTAAAAGCCATATTTTATAGACTATAAACTGTTTTTATTGATAATAAATAAACAAATCGTATCTTTTTTTAATAATACGGATGAAAGATCTTCCTTACGTAAAATTTAAAAAAATATATTATATAGCAGATTTAACATATTTATACATCTATACCTGATAACAAATATAACATAAATTTTAAAAATCATAAATTTAAAACGATTTAAGAGAAGCTAGCTTTTTACGACCGATGTTGCATTTTTTAAAAACCTGTTAAACAATAAAAACATAGCATCGGCTATGATAAGATTAAAATATTGAAATTTTAGTCTAAAATAATGCAAAGATTTCCATTTTATTATCGTTGTCTGAAAGAAAAGCTCGGACACGTCGATTTTATTTTTTTCTTCGGTATTTAGAAAAGTTAATTTTAATTTTTCAGTTCATTACTTTAGGACCTGTTACGTGTCGTTAATCATTAATTTTTTTAAAAATCGTATGTTAACAAAATTTTTGCCAGGTCACTGGTACGCCAACAACGCTAATTGGATATTTCTGCAAAACTTCATATTTATAGTAGGGGATGTTTTGTCAAATACCTTGATCAATCTTATTTGACTTTTTACTCCAGTGGTAGCTGCACGTAATTTGTAATCGGTTAAAATCTTGAATTGTAAATACTTGCATTTAATTTAATTGCACGTCGCGTCGTTTTAGTATTGCGCTTTTAGCGAATTGAACTACAAATGGGGAATTATGTTTATTTTGTTAATCGAATAATTTAGAAAATTGTTAAAAAATACGTGAAGGTAAACAAAATGGCGTTTGACTCCATTACTTTTTTGGCTAAAACTGAACGTTTTACAACAAATATAAGTTCGGGTCCGCTCAACAACAACAAATATAAGTTGGGGTTCGCTCTCTACATTGCTATTTAAAAAAAGTGGAAATATGTACCGCTTTACTGTTGTCTAATTTTTGGCGAATCAGTATACAATCTCACAAAATATAGTTTAGGCGAACGACACTAAGTGGCAAAAAGGGTACCTTGACCTAAATCAATCCTCATTAATAGGGAAATATTTTTCTTTAGCATAACTGCGTTTGTATGACTTCAGCGTAATTATTGTGTATCAAATTTTACAATTGTCTTGCGTGCGTATTTGCATTACTGAAATCATGCCAAAAGCCATATTTTTTTTATTAATTATTGATTTAAAGATTATTATAAATATAATATATATAAATAATATAATATATAATATAAATATAGATTATTAGTTCATTCTTTACTTCCAGTCGAGTACATTGTACAGCCTTCAGCTAGTTTCGTATTTAAATAATTATTATGTACAGTGACTGTATCGGATTGAGTATTCTTAACTTTTAAACGTAATCAAGGTCAAATTTTAGTAAAACCGGACGATGAATGTAAGCTTACTCTTTGCAAATTTTGAGAGTAACATTATAAGTACAATTATTATTAGCTACTTACGCTAAAAAAATTTAAGTCTGGAGTAAGTCTATTATTTTATATTAAGTTAAACGTTGTCTTTGTCCCGACTGCATGTAATCGTTAACATTTGATTGATTTGCTCATTAATTTTACGGTGTTATTAGTTATTCTAATTCAAATTTCTTAAAATTTGTTTTATTGCTTTGAAATTGTTAACTGAGTTAGCTTATGTAACCGTTTTACTGTTTTCTTTTTCTTGCTTCTTGTTAGAAAACTTGAATTGTTATTGCCTTAGTTTTATACCTTTCAGGTGTTAGATTCATTGGTAAATTCTAAGGCTAAACGCCATCTCGTAGAAGCCGAGCTACGTACTAGTTAATCTACATGTCGGAAACTATGAAGTTGTTAGTTAAATAGTAAATATTACAACCGCAAATTTTAAAAATGTATTTGAATAATAAGCAGTTTAACATTCTTAACTGTACTACCCAAGTGCAAAAATGTGTTTATATAACTGGAGAAACCATCATTAGAGACCAGTGATACATACATGATACATGATCTAATTCAAAACTATATAAAACAAATTGCCATAGTGGATTAACTCGTACGCAGCTCCGTTTCTACCAGATGGCGTATAGCTTCAAATGTACCATTCAATATAACACCCAAAAAGGATAAAACTATAAAAACTGGTTTTATATAATTGGGAAAACTGCATTAGAATATTCCATTGCTAAAGAGTCAAAATAGGATAAAACAGCTGTCTACTAGTCTCTAATGATGGTTTATGCAGTTATTTATTGCACTTGCGTAATGTAGTTTGAAATTCGCGGTTCTAATATTTACTACTAACTAAGAACTTCATAATATTCTACATGTGAATTAATTTGTACGTAACTTTGTTTCCACGAGATGGCGTTTGGTCTCAGATTTACCAATTAAATGTATTCTCTTGTTATTTCTAGTAATAACAAAAAGTGGTATTTTGTTATCGATTGAAGAAAATACATGTACGTTCTGTTACTTTATCTAGTTTACTGTTGTTTACTTTTTTCTTAATCTCTTTGACAGTGAGTTCATTTCGCAGCGGAGTGGTGTTCAAGCTTTTTTTCTCATCTTACAATCCCTAAAATACCCCCACTCGCCGACATCATCAGCTAACCGTAGTAAAAACTACGTCGCCACGGTTATCTGATGATGGTGTCGGTTTCGACCGGATACCATAACTTACCAAATGAGCAAAATTACTAAAGTCTTGATAAAGATTTAGACTTTGGTGTGGTAACAAATGCTATGTCACTAAATAAATACCAAAAAACCAAGAAATTCATTCATTTAGCCAATAATGATAAAAAACAAAATGACTAAACTGAATCCTCTTATTTCACTTTTGAATAAAAAGTTCTAACAGTGGGATATACTTCATGAAACCGGGCCAGTGAGCTACCGGAACAGCCCGGTAAAATGAAACAAGAAAGTGTCGTACGTAAAAATTTTCAGAAAAGGAACAAGGATTGTTTTGAGCATATTAAGTCGTTCCCGAAGTATTTAGAAACTTCGGAACGCTGGCCGAAAATAATAAAATCTCGATTCCGATAACGAAAGAATATAAAAATCATTCGAATGAAGATCAAGTTAGTTTTCGAATCGACTTTAGTAAGAAGAAGCATTAAGTTTTGGTCTAAATAAATAAAATGCACGTGCTGGTAAAACATAAATACGGCGTTTAAGTGTACGTGTTGTTATCATAAACAAATACCGGTTTAGATAAACAGAAATTATCCGCGTACGTTATTTTGGCCGTCCAGTAGTTCACGCTGGTGGCGTTTGCACAATTGTATTGACATTGCTTACCCCAATGTCCTTTTACGTTGTGGTTTTATCCCGACAAATTATTTAAACCTGATTTTGAATTTCGCGAGTGTTAAACTAATTCAACGTGTTTACCGTCGTTTATAGCTATTTACAGTTAATTAGTTATGTTTATAAAATTTAGTGTTATTCGTGTAAATATTTCGTTTATAAATAAATTAGATTTAAAATTCGTTACAATATGTATGATAGTGATTTAACTCTTCTCTTTGTCAGGTGGCAAAATAATAATACAGTTTCAATTGCAACATAAAATGACACATTGGAGCTTATTGGTCGTGTAAAACGCCGGTAGACAGCTCCAAAGGAAAAAAATTATATTCCTCAACCTAACATTTTTCAAAACTTTAGTGCTGTTGATCTGCATGTCAAGAATTACAGAATCTCCCTTTGAGACAAAAAATAGAGGTGGGTGCTATTCACCACCAATATAATAAATATGCTTCTTGTCAACGTTTGAAGAACATTTCAAATTGTAAACGCAAAAACAAATTAGTTTTATAGATTTTGAGACAATAATAATAATAATAAGGAATTGGGGGACGGAAGCAAAGAAATGAGGTGCACATAGCAAAACACTCTATGGACCCGATTCAAAGAAGCCAATGTTAATCTCTTACTATAGCCACACAGTTCACCCTACCTTTCGCTTATTGAACACGTGTGGGACGTGTATAAAAGACTGAGGAACATACTTTATAGGCAGAGGCATGAATTGCAAGTTCTTTGGGATACAATAAATCAAGAGGAAATCGACTATTTTCTACAATCGATGCTACTAATAGTGAGATAGTGTGAACCAATAAAGGAAGGATCAACACATTATTAAATAAAAATTGTGCTCATCTTTGTTCCTTTATGTATTGTTAATTGGTGTTGCAATTTTCATGTCACAGAGTATAATTTCATAATTTTTTTTAATGTATGTAGTTTATAACATATCATGTTGATTAATTTAGTGTTACTGTTTGTATATGTCTTGTATTTTAAATAAATTGTCATTAAAAAATGGTTAAAATTAAACTAAAAAGATAAAGATAATAATATTTTGCTGGAACACTTGCGAGCGAGGCGCACAGATTTTACTTGCTCCAGCGCGCTGAATATGTAGCTACGCCACTGGTCAAACGCATACTATTTGGTAATGGAACATCGGTTTGTGAGTATGACAGAAACAAATCGCCAATTGAGTCACAGCAGTCTCTGAAAGAACCAAAATCAAAGAAATCGCGTCATTTTCAATTTAAAAAAATCATACATTTTTTCCAAGCAGTAAAACAACCAACAAAGAGTATCATTCGGGTGTAATAAAACGTTTGCGTGAAGCTGTGCGTTTAAAAAGTTGTGAAAAAATTATTCACGGATATTGTTTCTGAAACAGTGTACGCCGCTTATTGAAATTGCGGATAATGTTATCAATCGGGTAATGTTATCACTTTATAGAACAAGCCGGACGTATGCTACTACATAGAAAAGAATTTTTTGGCTTGTATTGATGCTATGATTTCACCATCTAAATTAACAACCCGTTAGTCAGATAAACGGTGTATGTATTTACAGCTTTCTTACCAATAAACATTTATTTTTATTGTTATCGTTCGGTTATTGTTATCAAAAACCAATCTCCCAACGTGATTCTATTAAGCGGCGTGCACTGTATTATGTTGTAGTAATTTTTACAATAACCGAAGTACATTTAAAAATATATAGTTATCATTAAATTGCTTTTCAATAAGCACTTAGTGGTTAGATGTAAATAAACTTTTAACGACACTCTTCTAACCAATGTTTCTTTATATAAATCAATATAAAAACAAATAAAATGTATTTATGTACATATTTAACTAATCGTTGCTTTAAAAAGAAACATCGCTACGTTTGTTTCCGATTTAAACAGTTCACTACCGTTTATCTTATTACGTAACTTCAAGCACTCTAGAAAATTTACAAAAAAAGCTATTAAGAGTGAAACTCGTATTTGTCAAAAACACTTAACCAAAAAAGTGTTTTGCATAATTGAATGCCTTTTTTAAATTAAAATAAATTAACATTTAGAAGAAAAGAAAAATGGTAGTTCATATACGTTGTAAATCAGCACATAGTTTGAAGTTGCAGAATATGGCAGTGTGACTTAACAACCTTTTCAATCTATTCATGACTAATAGTTGAACTATTACTTCTTTTGGTCTACGATACAATTGGCGATGATATTTTTACAACCTGGAGCTTTTTTATAAGTAATGATGTTTACTTTTTTACCACATACAAGTTAATTACTTTACTAACGTGCAAAGGTGTACTGACCATGACCTTTTTATATTTACCTTCAAATACGCTAAAACTATTTGAAGTAATTCTGGTCGAGACAAAGCAAATGATTCTAGTAACATCTTATGTTTAATGTACTGTGAAGTATTATACATACAACGATCACGTTCTAAATAAAATCTGCTTGAGCGACTAAAAAATTCCAGACCGTAAACAACAAACATGATCACTTTCTTAAATAAAGAAGCAGAAAGTAAAAGACTTGTGTAAATTATATGACGTATTACGGTTTGATGTCATCTTAAGTAGGTTGAATTTTGTAGGTGTCAACCTCGATTGCAACAAGAATAATACTTTTACTTAGAACAGCGCTGCACGTATTTTAATGCACTTATATTTGGAACAACATACCAAACGAAATTAATTATGTTTGAACTTTTGATGCGTACATATTGGGTTAAAAACCAAAGTAAATATTTAGTGTTTAAAATCGTATTAAACAAATAAATTCAAATCGAATTTTAATTGAAGGACGATGCTTGAGAATTGCCTTGTCCGAAAATTTTTTTAAACAAGAAAATTAGTTTTGAACTTGTAAAAAAAGGTATGAAACGCCTACGTATTACCAAATACGTTTCGACGTTATATCTCATGACATGTAGTGTTAGACAAGTATTTATGGTGCTTCATTTTTCTTCATATTTTGTTTATCATTTTTGTATTACGGGACGCAAAGATCACTGACCAAAATATTTGTATTTGTTGTTGATGCTAATTATTGGATACTTAAAAAGTTAAATGTTAATAAGTTAACAGTAAATGGAATATGTAGGAGAGTAACAGCCGTTTTATTTATTTACCCATCAAGGTTATAGTTCCGTTTTTTTTAATATTTGGTTTGAGAACTTAGCAGTACCATTTAAGATCAATATTTTATTAACCTGCAGTTAGAAGCACCAAAACAACTCGAACTTTTTGCTTAACAATCAGACAAAAAACTATATGGTACATAATTTTTTAAATAAGAGAAGTTATTTGTAAACCATTTCTTGTTGTGATTAGTTACGTGCTTCAAACTGTTGATACTATTAAAATTTAAAAAAATATGACAATATATGTTGTTGTTTTATTAAAAGTCTTTTTATTGAATTTTTTTTTGTCACAAAATAGATTTTACAAATTATAGTGACCAAGTTAAGGCATTCCGTTTTAGAAAGAAAACGCATACTAACAGATACTTAAACGCCAAATCTCACCACCATCCAGTACAAAAGACAACTGTTTTGCATCCTTCAGCTAAAAGAGCTACACGTGTGTCAGGTAATGAAAATCTACAAAAAGGAAACGTTATTAGATTCTCTACAACAAAATGAATAGAAGTTGATTAAGATCTAAAAAGCATGAGAAAGAGCAATCAATCCAAAAGTCAAAGAAGACTTACCACCTCCTACTAGCACCGCTTACTTACCATACAACTATACTGTATGGGTTTGACAGACAAAGAGTACTAAAGAAAGATAATATCAAAACTATTTTTATTGTTAAGGATACCCTGAACAATTGGTTTAGATATGCTAAGGGAGCTTTAAAACATGCCGGGATATACAAAAAAGTTATGGGACGCTCTATTAAAGTTAGAGTAAAAAAACATATGGCTGACTGCAAACACCGCAGAGTTACAAAATCAGCAGTGGCAGAACACGTGTGGAACCAAGGACACACGCTAAATTTTGACCAAACTAGAGGGTTGGTTAGAACTCCTTTCTACTTTCCCATACTAATCCGCGAAGCTGTGAAAATAAAGAAACATCTATATAATATAAATCAAGAAGACGGTTCATAACTCAGCAAATCTTGGCTACCAATACTACACCCTCTAAGACAAAGATCAACCTTTTTGGAAAAAGCGTAAACTCTTATTCCGAGTAGTAACGAAGTCAGTCAAGTGGTAACGGAAAATGAAAGTCCGATAATTATTTGATTGTTAATGATATAAATATCGTCACTTACACTTTTTCCTTTAGTTACATTCACCACTCCGAAGATGCAAGCTACATTAGTTTGTTTGGGTTCACGAAAGATAATACGACAAAGGCCAGTTCTACTTCTTGTTTTGACTCTCAAAAAGAGACGCCAAGCCTAACAAATCTCGGTGTTTAACTACGACGCGGTCTAAACCAAAAGTCGCTTATAATAGAAAAAAAACCGCGAAAGCTTAAGATTCAACTGTTTTTTACCTACAGCCACTACTAACCCCGATCCTGTCTTATTTTATTCAAACTGAGCACTTTAGAGAAGCTGCCCAACGCCACGTTTAAGTTTCAATAATAAACTAAAAAAACGGTGTTATTCGTTTAAAGCTCTTTAAAAACATCTCAAAAAAGAACAGTTTAGCTCGAGCGACGTTTAAGATTATCTATTACAAGGTACATTGCTTAGAGTGGCTGATTGCAGCAGTGTTTGAGCTTCCACAACAGTTATCCTCCATGTGGTATAAATAAACTAATTATACCAATTAACTAAAACAACAGTAGAAATGTTACACGTCAAATAAAACTCTACAAGTTTTAAACGTTAGAAAAAAGCCAGTTGAGTTAAGCCGCCAACGAATAGATTAAGATGACATCTATCCGTTCTGAGAATGGAAAAACAATATGAAACTTTGGGATTATCTGTACTATAAAATTACAGTTTGTTTAAATAGATTTACAACACTGTCGATCAATTAATGTTACTTTGGGTACTGTAAATAGCTATAGAGTTGTCTGAATTGTGCACATCGTAAGCTAATTTTATACCCGCGTAATTCAAATACGTAAATTGACCGAAAGCAAAGCGACGAAAAAACAGCTTGCGACAAAAGACGTACGCAAAAGCACAACCGCCACCGATAGTGTAAAAAACCTCATCGTTACAGACCTGATCCGCAAACGGTTTTTGCAACGGTTGGCTTGCGAGATATTCCCAGATTTCAAGACCAACTTGCGATTCTAAATTTTAGGCGTGATGGCGCTACAAGAAACAAACGATGCTTATCTGGTGTTTTTTTTAAAGACACGAACCTATGCAAAATTTACGCCAAGTGCGTGAGCATTGTGTCAAAAGACATCCAATTGGTAAGATGCATACGAAGCAAACGTGTTTCAAATTATGAAAAAAGAAGAATTTTACTTGGCGGGTACAAAGAAAAAAAAATCAAAACGTATTTGAAATACGCGGGTATAAAATCAAGTTACAATATTACACATTTCTGTAGACATTTACAGTTTAATATTCTTACGTTATCACATCTCGTACTAATTCAGAACTTTAAAAATTTTGAATTATTGAATCTGAAATATATAGAAACTAAAAAGTATTTGTAAAAACAAAAAGATTAAAAATTCATAAGTTTTTGGTATGAAAACATATTAAGATGCATATAAACATTAGAACAAAATATACAACTAAAAGTTTGTAAAAGAAAACAAATCTAAGTTAGAGGTATAGACAATAGTTATTCACCATTATAATTTTTAGTAAGTTCTATTTTTTAGTGATTAAAAAACTCATTTTCTATAAGTAAATATTTACTTTAAGGTCAAACAAAATGTCAAAAAAGAAAATAAACAATATGTTAAGAGCAATAAGAATAGAGCTCTTCTTGGTCTTCTCTCGTAAGATCGGCAAACTCGTCGTGTAGGTAACATTGGCAAATGCGTATTTGCCACTCTATCCTGCTTACAAGCCTTACAGCTGTTGCCTTTTTTGATTTCGTGAAGTTGGCAGGTTTTTTTCTGGTTAATTTTATTAGTTTTCGGTTTTTAGTTGTAACTTTCCAAATTTTTAATCGACCACTTATCAGATATTGATGAGTTACAGCTACTACACTCATTGCAATTATAAATTTATTGTCTTAATGTAGAGACCCAACGTGTAGTGACTGGTTTTGATAAGCGCCTTTGATGAACTAAGTTGGGAGATGGTGTTTCTTCTAGATTTTTACACTTTTGACACATAATTTTCAAAAACTAAATTTTTCTATGAATTATGTTTTTCTGGTGATCTCAACTAGTTTCTTATTTTCAGACATTTCCGTGACGCTGCTTAAAGCGCTGAAAACCTCTTTGTTGTTCTTGACTATTGCTGTTTTTTTTAGTTTTCTTCTGTACCAATGTTTCTCTCTGTGGATAATATTTGCTTAACCCATTTCATTCTATGTTGTTCTTCCTAGGAGTGTTGCGCGATGTCAGACCTTGGTGTCTCTGTACTCAACGTATGAATTCTGTGTTCTCTCATTTTAACTTCTAGTTTCTCTCACATATGATTTGCTACATTTACACAGGACTTGGTAGATGCAGCTCTTGCAGTCTCGACTGGTCTGTAGTTTCGTGTCACAGATCATACTTGTAATAGTAGTTGATAATTTGAACAATGTAATGATTTTGTAACTTCATCCTATGCGTTTTATGGTCTCAGATAAAGCTCTTAAGTATGGAATGATGAGTAGCGCTTTGGGCAATTTTTTAAATTTTTGGTTGCTGGCTGGTGCTGGTTTGGCGTTTATGATGGAGCTCTTCTATTATCTTTTTTGGATAACCATTTTGTTTTATGTCTCTTTTTATGTATCTGATTTCTCTTGAAGTTCTTTTCTTGTATCACATAACCTGTGAGGTCTGTCGAATGACTCTGGAATCAGCAACAAATTTCGAGACTACGAAAAGACGTTGATTAAAGTTACAAAGCAGAAACGCACATAAACTTTTTGCAAATGCCAAGAAAAAGCCGTATTATCTCGAATGGATTCCGAGTAAAGTCGTTGATCCCAAGAACAAGAATGCACAAAATACTGAAACAAGCCAGATTTGCACTGATTCGTTTTCAGATCAATCCCTATCGTTCAAAAAAAATTACATTACTCCAAGGCGCTACATTTACAAAAGACTTAGTAGATGTAATTTTGGAGTTTCGACTGGTCTCTGGTCTCGTGTCCGAGATCACACTTCTAATAGTAGTTGATGATCTAAACAATTTAAAGGTTTTGTAGTTTCTTACTATGCGTTTTGTTGTCTCAACTAAGGCGTATGGAATGATGAGTAGCGCTTTTGGCAGTTTTTTTTTCCTTTTTTTGGTTGCTGGTTTATGTTAGATTGGTGTTTATGATGAAGCTCTTCTATTATCTTCTTTAGATAACTATTTTGTTTTGTGCCTCTTTTTATGTTTCTGATTTCTTACCACCGGAACCAGCAACAATATTTGAGACTACAAAAAAACGTTGATTTTACAAAGGAAGAAACGCACATAACATTATGCAAAGGGGAAGAAACAACCATATCATCCAGGATGGTTTCCAAGTAAAGTCGTTCATCTCAAGAACAAAAATACATAAGATACTGGACGAGCCAATTTTACACTGATCCGTTTTCAGATCAATCTCCATCGTTGGAAGAAAATTACATTGCTCCAAGACGCTATATAAAGGTTCAAGGTACTAAAAAAATTCACATTAGAAGAAAATCACGCACAAATACACCGAAAATTAGACAGTCCTTGCAAAAAGATACGGCAACTACATCAACAAACACGACAAAAAATGGGAAAAACTAACCCAGAATCAACAAAAGACAACCAACACTCAAAGAGAATTAAGGCAAACCATCGTCAACATTTCATCTGACATCTACAGAAACTGTCTTATTGAAAAAAAGACAGACAATTTTTCCGTAACCCCGAAAAATATTTCTTTATTGGACATCATCAGTGCCGTTAAGACAACATGGTTAGAACCAGTACGGGCAAAATAATTCAAGTGGAAAGTCAAGAGTGTACTAAAGAAGAAATGAAAACATAATAGAAACTTCACTAAACAGGAAACGTCAAAAAAAAAACAAATCCATCAAATTCCTCCCAACCGATAAAGAAACCACAACAGTTGTTATAAACTCTATTATCTACGACTAAAAAACGAAAGATATTTTACAACAAGAAAATAATCAAACATTGAACAAAGGTCCAACAATAAATCTAGAGAGGTAGATCTACCAGACTCTGCAATTATACCTGAGATTTCTAACATCAAGGACAAAGACTACGCTGAGACACCACCACAACAAACCTCTGCATCTGTATGAACTACCCAAGGTACACAAAAGCAACATGCCACTTTGACCGATGACAGTTACGAGTTAAAAAAATAATGATACTCCTAGAATGCTCTCTCAAAATCCCATATTTAAAAAAAAAACAAATTCTTCGTTAAAAACGACTGCTTTCGATTGGGATCATATCTATCATCCATCACTGTCAACATCTACATAAACTGGTTTATATCTCAAGCAATAAAAAAAGCTAAATATAAACCTAAGATAAAACGTAGACGATACGTTTATAGTTTGAAACCACAATGATCAACAATTACATCACTTTTTGCATCCCTTGAACAACATCAAGCCATACATTAAATTTACTACAAAAAAAACTCACTACCATTCTTGGATGTTTACGTCAAAAAGAACAATTAAATGATCAAAACAGTTGTTTACAGAAAACCATCACATACTGGACCATGCATGCAATCTTACAACAAAGAAAAAAATAGCAAAATACCTATTCGACAGAGCCTACAGGTCATGTAATACAAAGAAACAACTTCAACATGCGGAGGGCATCTGTATGGACTACCCAACATACACAAAAACAACATGCTACTTTAGGCGATAACCAGTTCTTGTAATACATACCAGCTGGTCAAGTTTCTAATACTCATCGTGCAACTGCTTCAAGACAACAGCCCATACTTTGTCAAGAACTACAAGCATTTTGTTAACAATAAACCTGCAACAACGAGATCAATTAATCAGCTTCGACGTAGAAAATCTATACACCAGTGTTTCTGTGGAAGAACCACTAGAAATCAGTGACGGTTGGTGGCCAATGCTGAAAAAGGGTTATTTCAATATTAAAACTTTAAAAACCACATTTTCTTCTCCATGACCCTCGGGCAATTTTGTTAATTTTTGAATGTATTGCCGCTTGCATTAACGATTTGCGCATTTTTAATGATAAAGCAATTTTTAGTATTTTTTGGAGGGTTATTGACCAAATGACCAAATGAAAAAGCAGCCACTGCTGGAAATGATTGAAAGAAGTTCTAAGAAGACAAAAACTTACAAGAAAAAACATGCTGTCAATAAGCTTACTTCTTTCACTCATCATTGCCAATATCTACAAAAACTGGTTTGAATCTCAGACAATAAAGAAAGCTAAATTTAAACCAAGATGTGGCTTAAGTATGTAGACAACACGTTTACAATTTGGAACCACAGTGATCGATAACTAGATCACTTTTTGCATCACCTGAACAACATCAACCCATCCATAAAATTCACCATGGAAAAAGAAAAAAATTACATATATGCTTCTTTGTTAAGGTTTCTATCAAGCGGCTTACTTTGAGACTAGAATTAAAATTGATCTAGTAGTAAAAACAACTACATTATTACAGTTTGTATTTATATTATTGTGCTGAACTTTTATTTTTATTTGACGTTAAATTTGATTTCAATTACGTTGGTTATTGTCACGTACTGTAATATATTACTACTACTACTAATTAATATATTGAATTAGTGCACACCTCGTTGCACGAAACGTCGCCATATAAAAAATCTATCTTGAGTGGTTTATCTGACCTTCCTAACAAACACTCACAGAATAATCAACTACATAAAACCCAATATTACTCAAAAAATTTGTTATAAAAAATCAAGGTAGCGTTAATTACTATCGCCACCCTTGTATATAGGCAACAAACAATCTTTCCACACAACCTTAACCATTCCATAAATTACTATAATGCTGCATATAGATTTTCTAACTATACATTTTTTTTTAATTATTCGTAAAATTTGTACTAGTAAAAACCAACGCTAAAACAGTTTTGATTCAAAATATCAAAATTTACTAGAAATATGTGATTGAAAAATACAAGTGAAACGAGTTTTAAATTAGTTGGATCTGGGAATCTAAAAAAATCTGCAATAACACATTTTCGTTGTTATGGATGACTCCTTTACAGGTATCATTAGTTAATATATTTAAAGAACTATAAATAGTCTATTTTTTAAGATATAAAAGTTTCACCATATTAAACATTTTTTTTTGGGTAAATGGTGTATTTATTTAATACAATTTAAATGCAAGCTTTCAAACTTTAGCAAAGTTCTTTGTCAGGCAGTATAAATTAAAATAATTTGACAATTGTAAAAGTAAGGTAAGTAGAAACAATAACTTGTAAGGGAAATAGATAATTGGCGCAAGTTTATTTAGTTACAGCATTTGCTCAAAGGTCTAAAGGAAAACCACCATAAGTCTGCCATTACCGTACAAGCACTTAACACTCTTCATGATATAAATTTTGAGAAAACTAAAACCATTTCTAAAATAAAGAACTGGCAATCAAGAATGATTAGAGAAGCTATTGCAATTATTAAATATCTTAACAATTTCAATAGAGACAATGGTTACGAACTATCTGACACCTCGTTACCTGTTATTTCCTAATCTTAATTTGTCCACCAATTACACTTAAGGTACGTCTTGAATTTTTGTGGTGGTTCTGTTTTAGACTTTCGAGTAAACTAAATAAACTTGCGCCAATTATCTAGTTCTCTTACGAGTTATTGTTTCTACTTACCTTAGTTTTACAAATGTCAAATTAATTTAATTTATACTGCCTGACGAAGAACTTTGCTAAAAGTTCGAAAGCTTGCATTTAAATTGTGTTAAATAAATACATCATTTACCTTAAGAAAATCTTTAATACAAATAGTCAGTTAGCTAAAACTCTAGAAGTAATTGCAAAAGTCTCCGACGACTTGCCACAGAAAATATTAATAAAAAATAGTTTGCTGAAACAGCCAAAGGCAATAGTAATGTTGTATAAAACGTTTTTTTAATGCATTTCTGGCATCGTGTAGTTGCAGAAATATATAAACAATTAATATAATTCAGGCATATACTGTATTATTTAAAATAGTTTTTATATATTTGCTAATATTTAATTTTTTGTACATAAACAATTCAGTTTTTGATAAAACACACCTATTACCCAAAAAAAAATTTTTTTTTTAAAAGTTTTTTAATGTAAATAAAAAAATATTTACCATTACGCATTTAAAGTAATAATATTCAAAACAAAAACATTATTTATCAATATTTTTTTTCATATAATAAAATAATAAATGATTTTAGGTAAACATATACAAAAAATCTGTATTTTAGGTTGTGTGAATTTTAATATTAATTGTTGAATAAATTTGACGCTTAAGTAATCAAAACTTATTGATTTTTGTATAGATATTATAGAATAAACTAAAATTTAACTCGAATAGAAATTTTTCTCTAATAAAATTTTCTCTAATAAAAAAAATTGATATTTCTATTCTGATAACTAAACGCGCACAATATTTAAATGCTTTGTAAGCTAGCAACAAGAAATTGTACAATTTTGTTATTAAACAATGGCATACTTAACAATAAAACGTTACAAAGTAATTAACACGTACTACTATAACCATGTACGGGTATAATCGTCATTGGTATTTATCAATGACTGAACAATGCATTAGCAACAGAAAAAGTATTTAACCAAAAGCGAATGTTGGATCACGGAAAAAACTGCTAATGATAATGATGACCATCGTGAGAGACACGCTATTATTAAGAAGAATAGAACATAACTATGATTGATAGTGCACGTATAATGCACTCGTTTTCAAAGTTAGCAACAAGAAGAAAATTGATGATCTTCGAAAAAAATAGCAGACTACTAGAAATTCCAAAACATTTTTCATTCGAAGCTTCGTTAAACTATTTTTTCTTAGCGTAGAACATAGAAACTTACAATTGCAAATTCATCGATTACATTATCTAACCGCAAACGCTATAAACTTTTACAATTTATTCTTACTTGCATAACATAAACTAGTTGCATGAATATTTAACAAAATGAGGTAATTACGGTTATAGCGATTCCATCCTGGCACATACTGCAGATTTTTCAAATTTTACTGGAAGCGAAATTTTTTTTCTAATAAATAGCATAACTTTGCAAACGACTTTAAAAGGTATTGAGAGCATTCTGTTTTTAGTAAATGCGACGTCATAAATATGTGGGTTTTGGACGAATACGTCCTTGAAAGACCTTGAAGCTCAGTGAACTCAAACGTGTTATACATTTTCTCCTAATTATACTAGTTTGATCATTATCATTCCAAAAACTAATAATATGCTAAGCATTACATAAATATAAGTATTGATTCATATAAACAGTGGTTTATTTATTACTTTATGATTGTGTGCTGAAGAAGCGGATCTCGGTGTTGATTCACACACGATTACTATTATTTACGAATTTTAGATCAGTCGTTATTTTTAGCATTTAACAACTGTTGTAAAATATTGCAAATAGCTTCTGAAATCCTTAAAGAAGATTACGTTATTCTTTAATTATAGTTGTTACCTGTTCAAATGTATCTATTGTAATTGATCACAAAAGCGTTCACTGCATAATTAAATTATTACCGTAAATCAATTGTAATTAGTAATGATGTTTAAGCAAATGCTTGTCTTTGCATAAGAGTGTGTTGTTTACCTTTTTTAGTTAATTACACGTGTACGATAAAATTCCACTATACCATCCATGATATAGATAATAAAAATTGTCTTAAGCCATCTTCGTCTTAATAGCCATTTTCCTTTATTAGCTCTAAAGGCTTCTCTTCCTGATAGGTAAGATTTTTGCGGTTAATTAGTTATATTTCAAAAATAACAGTGACTGAATGCGCTAACAATCCGTTATTTATGGATCTGTTTTTGAAAACAACTTATTCTGTAATAAAAAGGTTATGTTTTAAATTCTTTAATGACGATTCAATTAGTAATTACCTGTTTACTTAATTTCTTTATGGTAAGGTTGCACAGGAATAGCAATGTAATTAAATGTATCTTTAGATTTAATGGCTTCATTCTATTGTCTTAAGTTTAAGATAAAGCCCATGATTCTAAAAACAAAGAATGATATTGTAAGGTAGGTAATCTTAGTATAATAGTAATCTGACATTCGAAAGACTTTTCCTTGTATTGAACTTTTTATGGTTAGTGTGTGTGATACTGAATAATGTCAATAACATTTTTGCGCAATTGAGCTCTATTCCATTGTTTACGGAATGTATTGTCAAGACAGTAAGTTATGTTTACTAGTTGCTGGGGTCAACTGGACGATAAGAACGATAAGTAAATGTATTCAAATTTAATGAATTATAATAATCAGTTGCAAATAACAATTTATAACTGATCTATTAAAACAAATGTTGAAAGTTCAACTTTACAACTGCTAATTGCTAAAAAAACAGAACAGAAGTTGAAGGTGTTAGCTTAAAGAAGTCTTCCTCTTCTTTTGATGTTGCAATTCAGTAACTTCTGTAGACTTGTCCAACATCACCACTGTCAACATTTTCATACAAGTTTTTTTTGTCCACGAATGATCGCTGAATATGTGTTTTCGCTTGAGAAATTTTATGATTAATCCCTTACGTTCCTCAATATCTTCAGTTCGCATATTACATGCACCAGTTATTCCTAATATCATTCCTACCTAAAGACTAAATGGGAATTTTTTTACAAATGTGAAAAGTAAATTTACCTTATGTGCAAAAAAAAATTGTTTGAAGCTTTAAGTAAACACTTAATCAAGTCTGTTACGAAAATTTTCTCGCAACTTAAAGGCAACCGACTAACTCAATTTGATTCGGCAGGCGGTTCGCAAGTATCGGTGTGCTAAACCCACAATAAGTTAAAAAAACTGGTGTGGTCACCACACGACTTTCCTATAAGAAATGATGAACAAATATTTACATATTTTTTTAAAGTTATGCTGTCATAAAACCATTTTGAAGTGATATTTACACGTTGGTATTGATTTTCTAGCATATTTGTGCGCCTCGTTATTACTTACCCCTTTAGTAAATCAGTTAAAAAAAATCGTCGCAGGCAGGATTGGAAACTATATTATATTTATGAATTCATGTTAAATTACAAACTAAATATCTGATAAACTGTTAATGTTGAAATTTTTTATTTAAATAAATTGTTAGGAAGAATTATCTCTATAAGAAACTGTAAAAATAATTCGAATAATTTACATAAGTACAAAATTATATAAGAAAAACTGTTCAAAATGGCGGATACATCCAATTCCGGTTTCTTTATCAAACACATTTTTTGATAGAGCCGAGAGAATATGAAAAGCCAGCTTCATACCAAACTACAAGTAATTAGGACTTTTTGTTCGAGAGTTATTGTGGGTACATCCAAAGATAATTTAAATAAGCTGCAGGACTCCGTATATAAAGTCAAAAGAATTTAGAGGAAATTGTTATTTTTTAACGTATCTTGCTTTTCTTTGAAGATATAAATTTTTTTCTAAAAAAAATTGTCGTAGGCTGGATTCGAACCTAGGATCATATATCGAATTCAATTTCAATTATAAATCAAATATCTAATAAACTGCTTATGTTAGAAAAAAAATTTATATGAATAAATTGTTAAAAAGAATTAACTCTATAAGAAACTGTAAAAATAATTCGAATAATTTACATTCGTATAAAAATATATAAGAAAAACTGTTCAAAATGGCAGATACATCTACTTCCGGTTTCTTTATCAGAACCATCTTTTGATAGAACCGAGAAAATATAAAAAATTTCAAGTAACTAGAACTTTTGGTTCGAGAGTTATCGTGGGTACAACGTTACACACAGACACACACACACAGACACACACTCACAGACACACACACACAGACACACACACACAGACACTCAAAATTTTTTTGTCAAAAATACGTTTTTCTGATTCAGGAGACCTTAAAACGTAAAATTCTTCAAAAAAAAACAAGTAAATAACATCCAGTACAAACCTTTATTTAATCTGTCGAGCACTGAAAGAAACAATTTGTAAAACAATAATATATTTATTTCCAACAAAAGAGAATAGCAGTTAAAAAAGAAAAAGATGTAGACCAATAACAATTAAATAACGATTATAGATTCGTTGACAAATGTTACAACTATAATATTGATGTAGGCTTTTTTAATCAGGCTACACTTCATACAACTAATTATATTCAATTGCATTCAAAAGCATTATAAGTGATTTATTTTAATAAAAGTTAAATAGTATTCGATCAGTTACTTCTTTTACCACGCAGTGGCAAAACGAGTCTACAATTATAATAAAAAATTGCAAAAAAAAGTAAGAACACAAAAATCTACCCAACTACTTCTTTTTATTTGATTTAATAACAAAAACATGCATGGTATATAACCTCATGTACGACGATTTTGTTATGTGCTTAACTTTGGCTTTGATTGCGTTCAAATGATCGAAGAACTTTGACGGATGTCACATCAAAGTACTCAAACAACAATTCATAATGTTAAAGATGATTCAAAGTTTGCGACTGAATATAGAATTTTGTGAATACATTTAAGTAAAACCAAATTATACGATACTATTATGTAGTACACAAAAACTGACATGATTGATTACAATCACAAAAAAATATATACGCTATGTTAAGTAAGGTGGGTAAAACTGATTGAAAAAATTCAAGTGATAATCGTTTGCTACAAGGTCAGCAAACGCATGATAACGCGATTGGGAAACATCCCAGTTTTTCTTATGTCATTTAATAACAATTACTATTCTATAATTTTTTTGTAAAGAGTTTGAGAAGTACGTTGCGTACGTTACGTTATTAAAATGATTAACCGAATTTTATTTCGCTTGTACGTCTAATGTCACTCGTTTCGGTGAGATAACTACAAGAAAAGAGATGAGCGTGAACGAATGACTCTTTTCTTGCATATCTAAATCTAGGGCATTGTTTTAATTGTTTCCAGAACTACAATAAATTTCAACAGGTTAAATAATTTATATACTGATAATTAGAGGTGTGCCGACTGCTATATATTTAGTCCTGAACTTTGCTATGATATTTCGTTCTTTTCTTTGCTTCTTCGTTGTCTAGTCTCGAGCAAATTAGGATAATTTTACGATAACATTCTGTTGTTTTATTCTCAACGCACAATTGTGTTGCGGGTTTGGGCATCCTTTTTCTGGCACAAACTTTTTTCTTTTTGGTTTCTCTGCTTGCAAGGAAAGGTGGCATAGAACACCGACTCACCACACAAAATTGAGTACTAACAACTCGACCTACGACCATCTCGAACTTAAGCAAGCCACAAAGGAGAGTCAACAAACTATTTAATTGAATTTTTACATTTTCACAATTCTTGTGTTACATATGCTTTAAAAGTCAATTACTATTTAAGTGGAAGTGAGTGCATGGTAGAAAATCTGTTTAAAAGTTTTGAAATTTAGTGAAGCTTAAATAAATAAATAAAACATTTGAATTTCAAACTTGACAGATTCAGTTAGTTATAAATGTACTACGAACATTATATTTGTGAGGTTTTCGATGTGATTCTTTTTTAAATGTTCTGAAAAATGTCACAAAAGGCAGGACAAATATAATATATTACTAATAAGTTCTTTCGGGTTTCGCCGTGTGTCAAAACTTGCGTTTGACGTTTAACTTATCCATACTGCCACTTCTTCAGGATGATTAAACTCAACTATATACCTTTTACTCCATTGGCAGAGTAAACTCGTTTACGTGTTTTAGGTGATACTGATCTTCTTTGATGACGATATTAATCTTTCCTGTTTCTATGGCTTCTCTACCTATTATCTTTTTGTAGTTCTTGGTGATAGCTATCATTTCTACGATGTCAAAATTCATTTTTATGCGAGTGTTTTGCTACTGATAGTTATTCAATTCTTTTAAACCTCACGTCTCTCTCGTGTTTTTTAACAGTGTGTACTCGGAGATGCACTTACAGACGTGAACTGGTGTCCAAATAAAAAGTCGTGTTCAGAAACCTGCAAAAAGTCTTCTAGAGTTTGAGACTGACATTGCCAGATTGACACGACTTTCTTAGATCAATTGGCTATTCAAACCTATGTAGACGGCCTTTAAGGCAGCAAAACGCAGCAGACTCTACGGTTAACTCGACCTAAGATATTGGATGACGTTTTAACCCACGCCTTAAAATTTGAAGCAGCAAAACAAACGTCCGCACTTAGGCAGCCATAAACTCCACTGTGTGGCAAAAGTATTCGCGCAGACACAGAAAAGCATTGAAGAAATAGCACGACGTGTATTTTGAGAACAAGTACTTTGGGGAAGAGAAGTGACGCGCTGTAACTGCAGGGAAGTGGGCCACGTAGGACGACGCTGTACTAAGCCTATAAGGAGTCCAGAAGAACGTCCGGAAAACGAGAACAAGTCAACTGAATGGAGGAAATGTCGACCTCAACGAGTCATGCTATTAAAATGGCATCGTCTATAAAGCAATTCCACAGCATTTATTTTGAGGACTTGACCATCAAGTACTGGTAGCCGACATCACAAAAGAAGTTATCCTATAAATGGACGTTATAAGAAATTATAAGTTCCATTTGAATATGAAGAACGATGTCCTAAAGATCAACGGTAAAAAAATTCATTTTTATTCGTCAGAGAAGGCAGCCATGTAAGTCTTATTGAGTAAAGACGTGACTCTGTTTGGAAGGACTAACAGTGTGCTGATGGTACGCCTGAATGGCAATCTTCGGAAAAACTAAATTTACGCTATGGAATCAGTAGAGTTCAAAAGGATTACTAGTTGGCAGAACATTAGTACGAGTAAAAAATACGATGCCAATAAGGATTTTGTATATCTACTCACATCCAGTAACGTTAAAAAAGTATCTCAGATTGTAAGATGCGCGGATTCTAGTGAAACTATACGACGTTGAAGAAATGGCTACAATATCTATTAATGCCAAAATCTCAGCCAACACCAATTGGCTGTTGTGTTTACGCTAGAGAATCGTTCCAAAGAAAAAACTAACGTGCTAAAACACAAAATTAATACCGGAAACGCTTGGCTGATACGGCAACATCCACACCAACTTCCTTTGGCAAAAGAAAAAGAAACCAAACAAATAATTACAGATATAAAAAGAAACGTTATGTTAAAAGTGTTTCGGTGTGATTTTTGTACCGTATAAGTTTCGTCTCGGAACACCCACTTTTCCATACTTTTAGAGTATTGGCTGTCACTTGTTTTTCTGGACGGATTATCCAAAGCAGAAAAACTATTTTTCCGGTAACTGTGGTACGGTTTGTACATGATCATCTAACGTACGCATCCGAGAAGCTTTCATTTCTAAATATTCACACGCACCCACGTTACAAATAAGTGTAGTACTTTTACTGCTCATGTAAAAATTTTTCAGGGGTAAAAATTGATTTCTATTTTTGTGATTCAATTTCATTTTCCCGTAATTGTCATTTGCAGTTTTGGATACCTACAAGTATTTCATTCACGCCGAGATATTGACATCTGTTCGTTTATATTGGGAAAATTTCTATGAAGACGTCACAATCTACGACGTAGTAGAAAAGGTGTTACGTTGATTGAAGATATTAAAACTTTTGATTAATTACTACAATTATAACCGTATTAGAAAATTCACGTACCGAAATATCAATATTATTCTGGGGGAAACTTTGCGCATCTGGTTTTTTCTTATAGATCGTATGAACCAAAGGGAAATTATTTGTGATAAGGCCATATGTATGTGGATGTTTATTTCAAAAAATTCTGGGGAAGTTGCCACTAGCTAGCCGCACACTTTCAAAGAAAAAAAAATTATAAGTATTGTATTTCCTTTCTAATTTTTTTTATCTACGTTGTCAGTCGTTTGCACGAACGACTGTACGTACATATATGGTTGTCACAAATAACTTTAAAACTTTTTTGTTTTGTGTATAATGCATTATTAAACGTTGCGCTCTGGTTCTCTTAATCGTCAAGATATTGCATATTTGTGTTATATTTACCAATGGAACTTTGTTCTTTTGAAATGTAAACATTAGACAGGCAAGTTCAATTTTATGTACGACGTGTTACCCAACCGAAGGGGACTTGCATCGACAATTATTGTCTGCGATCTGTACTTACGTACTAGCAATTGATCGCATCTATGTATATCTACCTTGTTTCTCTTTTCTAACCTTTCTTTCTGCGATAATACAAAAATATATTCGTATTACAACGTCTGTGGTGTCCTTTGTTCTTCTTTAACTTTGGATAGGTTTAAACGGTGTTTTTCAGTCTAGTTTCTAAACGGTTGGCGCTTTTTTAATCTTACTTTATAATTAACATATCGAGTCGCCAGCAATTACGTTACAAGAAAATCCTCGTAATCTCTCAAATGGTTCATGGTTGTGCCCAATGGTACTATTAATGGAGAATGATGACTCAACAAACCAAAAAGCACAGCTACTTTTTACCGAGAATTAACAATACTTTAGACACTTTCTCAGGATCCCAATGTTTTTCCACGTTAGATTTAAAAAGTAATTACTGGCAGGTGGAATTGGAACTTAAGAACTTGTAACTTATTTTATTAAATATCGTTAAATTCTATTAGTTAGTTATCTTTAATAATCAGATTTAAAATTGTGTAAATAGTTAGTTTAAATAAATTTAGTTTTAAAACTCGTTACAGTATGTTCTGTAAGCTACAATTTTCTTTGCAAGATCTTTATCTTTGGCCTGTATTTGTTTATCGTTAGCTAGGTGTGTTTTTGTAATATCATATCTAGCATAATTTCTATGGCTGGTCTACTTAGTTGATCTAAGTTTTACAAAAGTTCAGGTATTTAAAAAGTATGCAAAAATATTGATAAAAAAAAGATCAGCTAAACAATTACTAAAAAAGTCAGTGGTATAAATTTTGAAGCGGACTTAAATATCCGTCTTTAAATAAAATTCCTAAATATTGCTGTATATCTTATCAACGTTTTCTTACAAGATCTTTAATAAACCTCACGCGAAACAAAGCATAAACAAAAGAAAAACCAGATGTTACCTTATATTTTAACAGACAATCTGTTACGTACAAAAGATGTTGAAAAGATATGCCTAAATTAAAACAAATAAACGATGTTATTGGTTGGTGATCAATGGAGACGGGAGTGGGTTGAATCAAAAATAGAAATTTAAAAACGTAATGTAAAAACTCAAAATCCAAAAAGATGCTAGGAGGGTTTATAACTTAATTAGACCTCTGGACTTTACCAACCAAAAGTTCGCTGTCTTAGTGAACACACTCCAAATAGAACTTACTGTTTTAGAGTGCATTAACACTAAAATTTCAAATTTTTAAGATACACTTAACGCGATAGGTCGTTTGATAAATGCTTTGTTACAATTTAAAAATAAAATACAACGTTTATTTAATTAAAATGTAACAGAGTAAACAGCAAGATTATAAATTGAATTAGACAAGCAAAACACTCAATTACAGTAATTATATGATTCAAACAAAGTTAAAATGAAAAGAAATTTAAATAAAATAACGTAACAAAAATTTGGAATAAATTTCTTAACACAAAATTAATTAAAAACGCAAAGGCTTTGAACAGGTTTAAAAACGTCGGTTCAAAATCCGTAATCGGAAATAGATTGTCTTTTAGGTAATAAAAAAAAACAGAAACCTAATCGTCGTAATTTAATAGTATTAATAACAACGCAACAAACAAGAAATATAATTTTGATGTTTATTTCAGAACTTTTAAAATACTAATAGTTGCATAAAGTAATGCAAAATCCAAAATTGTTTAAAGCGGTAATTTATAAATATTATAATGCTATAAAATTTACATATTGTTTCCATTAGACAGGCTTTTTGGCAATAGAAAAATTTTTATAGTGGCAGAGCTGTACTGGATACGTCAGACAAAAAATAATCCGTTATAAAAGTTGAAGATGAATTATGTAACACAAACTCAACTTCAGATATTTCTATGGTAAACACGTTAGCGGGGTTTTAAGTAAATCGACAAAACCGTAACATTTACGAAAAAGGATCGTTTCTCTTAAGTTAATTTTGTCTGACTACAAATTATCACCAAATCTTAAAAAAAAACTCTTTGAGAACTACTACATAATTAAGTCTTATATACTTAAGAACTACTGTTACAAAAATGTTTGGCATATATCACTTTGGTTTCCCCTCCCGTATTAAAAACTATGACTTAAAATGCTTCAAAAAGGATACCCAAAAAACCAAGTAAACTAAACAAGAATACTATTAAAAGCAATACGCATAATACGACAATACGTTCTACAAAAAAAACGTTTCTCACTGAAGTCAGCGAAAACAAATAATAGTGTTGATTACGTTAACATAAAAAGAACTTACTTAAAAATAAATCAATATTGAATTACAAACCAAACTTCCAAGTCAAATACGACTGAAGTGAAATACTTATGACTGACGAAACTAATAAATTATAATAATTGTTTTATGACAACAATAATAGACTTAAATGAACTCAAGTGAATTTGTACTTAGCATTTAAAATCGTTAAATAACTTCGAAATTACAATGTAAAATTGTGCTTAAAAAAATGAACTGAATGTCAATAAATAAACAAACTCAAATACCGGGTCCTTCACCAAAGAACAGTACGAAAACCAAACGAAGGTTACAATTCGTCGTAAATAGGATCAAAGTTTGGCATTTTTATACAGAATTATTATTTTATTTTTATTCAGTTTATTGATTACTGACTAACAAAACACGAAATGCAATCATAAAACGTGATGTCATTGCTTTAGAAGACAAAATAGTAAAAAAAATATCGAAAGAATACTAAGGTGATGAACATAGAAGCAGCAAAGAAGTGATAAAGGCTAGAAATATGACTGACAAATACAAAACGTCAGACAGAACGCAATAAAATAATTTACCAAAACGTACAAGGCGACCACCAAAATTTATATACAAATAGACTGTGAAAGAATCGCTAAGTAAAAACGATGCACAACAATACAGACAAGCAATGTTAATAGTATTTACTCAAAGATCCACAAGCAAACGTGGATTTCAACAAATAAAAATTAGGTATTTAATAGAAACAAAAAGAAAAATTATAACAAATCTGGCTAATGTCAGTCTGAAACAAGACTTACCCTTTGCAAAAAACACTGGTCGTCCAGCAACTAAAAGTCTAGGTTATCAAGACGTTTTTATAATGTTGACAACTCAGCATTTGAATAAGCAAATAAATAAACAAATATTGGTTTCAGAGCTAACCGAGGATGAACGGTTTTAGTATAATTATAATTTTTTTTCTATAAAACACCAAATGAATTCATAAATATAGTACAATTCCCACAACTGGAGATGTCAAAAAAAAATAATATATTCAATTAATTTTGATGTGACGAGGTTAAAAAGTCAAAAAATACAACGCTCCGTACAAATTAATTGCTCAACTTTATTGAGAATGGCCCATTCACATTGCATAAATAATTTAACAATAAAATAAAAACTTAAATATTTGAGAAATAATGCTGACAGTTAATGGAATAAATGAAATTTATAAAAAGATAATAAGCAAGTAAATAAAAATAAGTAAAGACAACATTGTGGAAAAAATTTAAAATGTTGTTAACAATTTTATCAAAGCTATTAGGTTTTGAACAAAAACATTATATGGTTTTTATAACGTATTCAATTTATGTTATAAATGTTTGATCGTTACAAATAATGACGTGTCATAATCTTAATTAATGCCGGTTTTATAACGGTCCTTTTAAGATTTCTATAACTAAAGTCGACTTCGCATTAAAATTTACGTTAACATCTAATTTAAGACAGACCCGGTCCATAAAAGTTATGTATGTTTCCGGAGTTTACTTAATTCTAGCAGATATAATTTGATTATGTTTAAGTTAGTTTATTTTATTTTGGTATTTTATAACTAGTTTATATTATAAATTAGCCTGACGAAAAAATCAATCTTTGAATTTTATTTATTAATTATCACAGAAAGCTCTATATCCGTTTATATCAATAATGAAATATTTACTAATTAGGCTTTCGATTCTATCGTGTTTTTTTCTAATAAACTGTTTCCGGTTAAGTCGTACTTAAACTGCTATTAAATATTATGCTGCCATGTCAGTCATAACAACTGTTGGTTTGCTTAAAGTAAATTTATTAAGAAATTAATTACCTTTAAATTTATGAAAATTATCTCTTTTTGCGTTTTTTTTTAATTCTTCATTGAGTAATGGATTTGAACTACATTCGTAAATCTTCGTTTACATCTAAAAATAATTAACGGGCCATCAAGCATGCTTAATTGTCGAGTGGACTTTGAAAACTTTTTAATTTAATTGTGAAACCAGAATCGAATTGTCTTTTAATTTGTTAGAATATAACCCTTTTAGTTAGTTTAGAAAAAGTTTCAAATAAAAAACAATACTCAAGCAGTAATTATAAGCAGAGATTTAAATGCGCGAATGGGAAACAATCTGATAAGAAATGAAGTTTTTACTAAAAAGCAAAAAATAAACACTAACAATACCCAAAAATAACGTAAATGTAAATTTGTATTGCATTATATAATTGTTTGAAAACGTAAATATTAATTAAAAAACATGCATTTTTTACGAAAAGTAATTTAATTAAAAAATGTAACTGTACTATTTAGTAAAACGAAGCAACAAAATAAAACTATTACTGGTTAAACACGTAGTTTGGTATGCAAAAAAGTTATTTTTGAGTAATTAAAAACAAATTTAAAATGATATATTATAGGTTCATCTACAAAAAAAACTCTTAAAATTGAATATTTAATAAAGAACGCCCAAATAAGAAACTCAAAGCCATTATTTATTATGAGTTTTAAGAAGAACGATAGAATTGCCGTTAATTGAATTGTTTTTTGGCGTTTTTTCAATTACTGTATGTCGAAAAAAAAACCTTAAAAATGTGTTAGCATTTACATTATATATATTTTTCTAATTTTAAATTAAATGAGAAACCAAATTTTTAAATTGAATATTTTTTAAACACTTGTTTTAACAATTTTTTATATCTCAAAGGCAAACGTATTATTTATTTGAAGAATAATTAATGACATTTTATATTTTTAAGCTAATGGTAACTACCTGAATTAACAGGTTTTGCACGATTCTTCCTTATGAAAGTAGATATATTCACTACTTTTACAGAATTTTACCTACGCTTCAAAAATTATAGAAGTAATTAAAATTTAAACAATTTTTATGATTAAAATAATGACACATTAGATTAAAAAGTAGCTATATTATTTGTAAATTTGTTTTTTTATATCAATTGGTTATATTTAAAGCGCCTAATATCTAGATAACCCACTTTACAAAACTACTACTACATTCCTGATGGTATGAATAGAATTATAAACTAAGATGTTTAAATACTAACAGTCGTCGGCCATCACGTTAGTACTCCGCCATGATACCTTTCTTTAATTTTTTTCATGTCCTGATAAAACTTCTCTTCTTGTCTTTTGCTTATTTGTTTAAGATTGTCGGGAAAATTAAGATTGGGATGCAAAAACTGAATTTTGATGTTTATATTACATCATAAATTGTAAAGCTTTTCCATCATATTTTTAACGATTTTTTTCATAATATTGTGATTTATAATTTCTCAAAAAGTTGTTCATTACACTTTTTAAAAAAATCCATGCTTCCTTTTCAACAGCAGTCGCGGTATTATCAAACCAACTTTCAGAAACCAATTTTCTAATTTGGGGACCAATAAAAATATCTTTTTTAAGTAAGATAACTGGGAAATTTACTGTAAATGTACTGAAAACAGATTCTATACTTATTTAGTGCTTTTACAAATTTCTGCACTATACCTAATTTGACATGCAATGGAGGTAAAGTGCCTTCACTAAACTTTCACGAACAATATTTTTTGATCCCGGTGTAAAATTGTGCCTCAAAAAGGACTTTCTTGTAAAATGCTCAACAGCATACATTGGAAGACCCAAGTCTCGTACTAAATCCTTGAGTATGGATTGATTGAGTTTCTGGGGCATTAAAATATTTTCCAATTCACTTTTGGTAGAGGCTTTACCGGCAGATTATTATTATTCTATTGAGAATCCAACGCACGTATCGAAAAGCCCATAAATGTATTAAATTTATTGTTTACACAATCACAAATTAAAGTCTACATAAACAAAAGAAAAAATAACTGAACTAACAACCACTAAATTAACAAAAAATTTAAAACTAAAAGTTGACTAGCAGTTGTTCACAACATAATTTTGAACTAAATTGAACACTTTAATGTTACGTCACTGTTTTTTGTCGTAATACAATAAATAGCATTTTACTACGTCAATGTATTTCGAAAATTGCGCAGAATAGCTCCGCCCACAGGTTCTTTACAAGTTACGCCAAGTTCTAACATAAGCTCAATCTTACATTAATAGGTATTGCATAAGTGTTTTTGGTGTTTAATACATAAAGGTCGTTAAATAGAAAAAATCAAAGAACTATTATACAAAACTTTGTAATTAATAAAATCTAAATATCTCTTACTCATTATACGTTAAGTTTACGCCGTTTAATAGAATCACAATGGGATTTTTGATAACAATAACCAAATGATAACAATATCCGGTATTAAAAACAAACAAATAAAAAATGCTTATTGGTTAGAAAACAGTAAATACTACAAACAACGTGTATCTGATTAACAAGTTGTTAATTTAGATACTGCAAGTATAACATCAATTTAAACTAAAAATCTTAAAACAAAAGTTGTAATAAAACATTTAAAAATATATTTTCATGCAAATAAACCAAAATTAATGTTTTGATATTTAATTCACTGTTCTCAGAACTACACATTTCTTATTAGTAATTTGCTGACAGTAAAAATTAAAATAAATACAAAATAATATAATCACTCTTAAAGATAACGTATTTACAGATGTTTAAATGCGATATAGTGTTAAATAACTGCAAAAAGAGCGAAATATGCAAAACAAGTATCTTTATGGTATAGAATCTTGTTTTAAATTTCGAAGTGGAAGGTTAAGTTATCTGTGCACTCGAGTTATCAAGCAACTCGCTGTATGGAATTTCAACGACTTGTGCCAACACGCGCAAGAATTAAAAATGTTTTTACAAAACTCAAACCTTGACATACTATTGCTGTCTGAAACTCACTTTACCACAAGAAGTCACATAAAAATACTCAACTACAATGTATATAGTACAAACCATCCTAGTGATAAGGCACACGGAGGATCAGCAATAATTATTAAACAAAAAATTAGACAGTATGAGCTACCTGAATACAAATTTAAGAATATACAAGCTACAAATGTCGTTATAGAAGACTCCACCAGGAAAATTACCATATCAGCGATAAACTGCCCCCCTAAACATAACGATAAATTTCGTATTTCTTTAAAACTTTAGGAAGTCGATTTATTGTTGGTGAAGATTTTAATACTAACATACACTATGGAACTCGAGAACTATCACAACCAAAGGAAAGAAACTTTTAAATACCATGCAGCACAACAATCTATTTTATCAATCAACCTGACCCGCTAGACTACTGCATTGCAAAAGGGTTACATAGAAAAAAAATCTTAGTTGAATCTTGTCTAAAACCGACCATACTCCAATACTAGTAACTATATTAACACAAGTTGTTGGAAAACAGAAAAAATCCTGCACAGTAACAAAACGAACTAGAATTTATTTAGAGAATATCTAGATCAACTATTAACATTAGATATCCCACTTAAAACCGAACTTGAAATAGAAGACGCAGTAACAGATTTAACCAAAGCCATTCGATCTGCTGCATGGCAAGCAACTCCAGATATCTGTCATACCCATATCATAGAGAATTTTTTTCTAATATTTAAAGCTAACTTAGGTGACAAAAAGAGAGCTAGGAAAAGATGGCAATTGACAAGAGATCCAGAAGATAAAAAACGATATAATACATTAACCAAAGAACTTAAAAAGTTACTATATAAACTAAAGAATGACTTAATACAAGTAAACCTTAAAGGTTTAACTCCGACTGAGGCTACAGACTACTCACTCTGGAAGGTTACTCACAAATTACAACATCTACAGCAGCAAGCTTTAGCGATCAGAAAACACGATCATACTTGGGCGAGATCAAGTCAACAGAAAGCTGAAACATTTACAAAACACCTTAACACAGTGTTTCAACCAAATCCATGTCAGATACCTGTGCTGAAAGAGAAAATTAATAAACTTCTAGAAATTCCACATCAGATGGCTACACCACTGAAGAAAACTAACCAATTGAAGGTTGAAAGAATTATACAAAATAACATTAATCAGAAAAAGGCACCGGGATATGATCTCACAACTGGAACAGTGCTTAGGGATATGCTTCAAAAAGGCTACAAAATTCTCACTTACATATACAATGCAATACTGCGACTTAAATACTTTCTCTTACAGTGGAAATCAGCAGAAGTTGTGATGATTTTAAAACCAGGAAAAAGTCCATATGATGTCACATCGTACCTGGCTATTAGTTTCCTACCACTTTTATCCAGAACTTTCCTAGTCAAATATCAAGATCATCACACTGAATTTTTTCCAATCTTGTCAGGTGTATCACAGGGAAGTATTCTCGGGCTCGTACTGTATTCCGTATACACCTCCGACTTGCCAGAATTAGCTGAGACAACTGTTGCTACATACGCCGATGATACCATAATTCTAGCTTCGCACAATAATCCTGATACTGCATCTAGTAACCTCCAAATATACCTTAATCAATATTAAGTATGGATAAAATGTTAGAGAATAAATGTCAACGCATCAAAATCTAAACATATAACATTTGCACTCAAACGTGGAATCTGCCTCCTAGTATACCTAAACGCTGCTCCAATACCGCAAAATAAAATACTTGGGGTTAAGTCATATTTTCATAAAATACTACATGTTGCTTACTGGAGCATCACTCTACATGACATGTATATACTTGTTAAGATTTCGGCTAAGTACTACCATAAGATGTAATTATAGCGTTGATTATAGTCCGTAATAGCGGCCTGATTGTAAATAAACATAGAGTCTCTTATTTCTATGAAGTATCACAGGTCTGACTTGTTCATTAATAAAGTGATAACATTACCCGACTGATAATATTATTCGTGTTCTCAATAAGCGGTGTGCACTGTATTATTATTGTGTAGTTTAATATAAAAAGTCGTCGAAAAATAAAAACAAAAATAACGATGCTGCAAACGATTTTTAATAAAACTCAGAACGCAACTTTATTAGCAGCAAAATTTTACAAATTTCTAACTAGAATAGAATCCCAAAAATAAAACGTAATAAATACATAGCCACGTTTTCATACTTTTTCAAAGTCAAAAAGAAGTACGCGAGTTGATAAATGTCAGTTAGTACATTTTTCAAGTCTGGGGCAACAATTATTTCACAAATAAAGTTACTTGTAGCTGTTCGTAGAGTGATAATTCTTGGTTGAACCAAGATGGTTTCTAACAAATTACTGCTGGTATATACAAGGTGTCATTAAAATAAATGTGCATATTTTCAGGGTTGATAGGGCATGTGAAGAGAATCCTTTTTTGGCACTTCGTACACCAAACTTAAGATGGCGGCACAAATTTAAGATTTAATACGTGCCATTGGAATCCGAGTCGGTAGCAAAGAGAAAAAGTATGAAATGAATATGATGAAATTAAGTAAGCATTGGTCGATAAGTGTCAAATAATTGCCATTTTGCTTGGTTTTCAGAAGTATTCCGTGATTTACTTGTATACTCATCTTGCTGTCGTGTTTTTTTTTGTTGTTGTTGCTGTTGTTGTTATTATTTTTCTGTTAACGTGCAAAATGCATATTTTGCTTTTGTTATAAAACAACAAAAGTATGCGTTTCAAATCATAAAATAAAAGTTTATAAAAAAAAAGGTTTTGTAAAATAATAAAATAAAAAAATAATATACCGTAAGATTCGGTAAAATTGCTCTACTTATCATTTGGATCTGAAAATTAACATCGGTTTAGTTAATATGTAATAATTTGTTTTAGTAATTGATTTGTTAAAAACATTTCCAAATTACTTATTTATTCAAAAAATTTTAGATGGTTACGCAGATAATTCAAAAATTTCCTGCGCTATAGGAATATATAAATACAACTTCCGTTTTTTTTAAATAGATGTTATCAATAGTAAACTTGTAATTATAGTCGGAATGTTTTAATACGATTACAAAATATTTTATTACAATTGCCTAATTTAATCTAATAAATTACCTTAATTTATTCAAAAGATAAATTCGAAACTTGAAAATGCTTGTTTTGTAATAAAATTTATAGAGAAGTTTTTATTTTTAGATTGCACAATTACTAAGTTCTGTTTTAATTATTTGTAAACAATTTTAAAAATTTAATTAACCGTACATCAATACATAATTTTAACAAAGCAGTTTTAACCGTCTTCCTAAGACAAATAAGATTGACCACAATAATAATTCTAATTCTACTCTAAAATAATTTAATTTAAAAGAAACTTAAAATTATATTTATTAACTTGCGTTTAGTTTAACATTTGTATTATTATCTTATTCTGGAAATCATTTGCAAAAACTTTTCAAAATTGATTTGTACAACATTAAATGCAAATATAATTTAGAACAATAAAAAACATAAAAGAAATCACAATGTTCTGGTGTATAGTATAAATTAAAATGTAATATATGTAATTTTGTTTACGTAGGACAAACCCTGCAAAACTTTAAAATCTGGTCGGGTTTCGTCGGATTTGCCCTAGTTTTGAAAACGTCCGGGTGGGTTTTTATTAAGTTTATAGAATTTTTTTTCTTCATAGCTGCGTAATTTTTGTGATTTCTTGTATAAAAGCCTAGTACATTTTTTGGTCATTTTCGATTTGATCAGAATGATTTTGCTTTCTACCGCACTTCCCTCTACAAGAGTGTGTTACTTGTTTATACGAGAACGAATTACTGTATCACGGTCGTACACCAAGACAATCTATATTTGGATAAAAATACGATCGCACTGTATACATTTGTAACATAAATATAAGCGTACATTACGTTCTTATATCATCGTATCCTTATAGATTTTTAAAATTTCTAAAACTCAAAATGCCTAAGCCTAACTACACTTTTAATAACGAAATGTACAGAAAATTTTCAATTAAAAAAAATATTTAGAAGACTTTTTGTACAATTTGCTATACAAATATTTTTATTACAAATAAAAATGCTACTGACATAAATAAGCACAAAATAGCAAAAAACGAAAGAACCTCAATAATTGTAAAATCTGACTGTCTTGAAAATGCTAATTTTCCAATTTTTCAAATTGTCGAAACTCATTTTTTCTAATGGCACTAAATCACAACAAGCATTATTTAAATCAAGCAGGTTTATTCTAATAGGTTTTTTTTATTAAACAAAAAACATAAAAAGAGAGACCAATAAAAAACCAACAAAAATTAACAAAAAAAATTTATTTAACAAGTGTTCAAAATTTTGTTCATTTTGTTGTAGGCACGTCTCAAATCTTTGCCGTAAAGATTCACGTACATTTTGTAACATCTCGTGTGTGACGTTAGAAAATGCGGTTCTTATTTTGTTTTTTATTGCCTCTTGTATAGTAAGATATTCTTGAAATACGTAATATTTTACGAACTCCCATAAAAGACATCCGGAGATCTTGCTGGTCATGGCACAAAACCTCTTCGACCGATCCATCGATCACAACATTGTTTGTTTAAATAATTACACACATTTCAAGCAAAATGACAGGGCGCACCATCATGGTAATACCACATGGTCCTTTTTGTGTTTTCCGGAACATTTTCTAGTAACTGTGGCAAAGACTTATTCAAAACCTCCAAATATCCGTCGGTATTTAAATAACTATCAAAGAAGTATGGACCTATGATAAAACCATCCACAATTCCTCCCCATACATTGACCGTCCTTCTATGTTGATGTTCTAAAACTTTTAAAACAAGAGGGTTTACGTTATTATATAGTAATGTTAATTACGACGATTTACTCAGCCATTACTATGAAAGGTAGCTTCGTCGGTAAACAAAACAGTAGATATAAAGCCTGCCACCTCAAAAAGTTTATTTAACATTCACACACAAAAAGTTCTTCTTGAGTTAAAATCCCCTATAGTCAACTTTTAATGCGGTTTAATGTGATAAGAATAATATTTATGGCTTTTTAGTACTCTTCTTATTGAAGTAGCACTAATTGTAGCAAGTTTTTCACTAATTTGTTTGGTGCTAGCGTTGGGATTTTTAACTACAGCCTGCAATACCATAAATTCTGCCATTTGTGTTCTGACAGTTTTTTTTTCGACTGATGCCTTGTAGTTTACCGATTTTTGTTCAAATCGAACCAACAATTTTTGTAATGCACGGATATTTGGAGCACGGCGATCAGGATATCCTTGTCTATAAACACGAGAAGCCAAATCTATTTTTTTTCACATTCACCCAAAATAAACACGATGTCCACTAATTCGTTCTGTGGAAAATTTATTTTAAACGAAAGTATATTTATTAGAAAACTATTTCCAACAATTTAAATTGTCATCATCAGTTAAACTAAAAGCAAATGAGTTAACAAAAATAATTAAACATTTAAAAGAGCTTACAAGTTATAAAATATTATAAAAATTGAATGACAAATGTCAATAAATTGAAAAATTTAAATTTAAACTGACATTAAATGCACAGCCATAGATTATATGGAAAAAAATGAAAAAACAAGTAAATTAAAATTTATTATTAAGAAGAGAAGAAATATTTAAATCAAGAATTTCATTAAGACAATTATCTGAATTTTCATTATAAAGACGATGAATTTCAAGAATTTCAAGATGATTAAGAAAAAAACTTTTGTTACAAAAATGAAGAAATTTAACATTAAGGTCAGAAAAAAACGAATGACCAGTAGATAAATTAAAATATGATTAGCGAAAGAAGAACAAGTGTTTGATATACCAAAATTTAAATACCTTTGATAAAGTAAATATGTTCCTTTATTCTTATTTTTAAACTTTCTACCAGTTTGTCCTACATAAAGAGAATTGCAAGAAGAGCAAGAAATTTTATACTCACCAGATTTATCTAAAGAAGAAACAAAATCTTTATTATTAAAAATAAAATATTTTAAATTACGATTAGTAGAAAAAGAAATAAAAATATATACTTTTTAAAATAATTTTTAAGAACTAGAGAACAAGAATTAAGATAAGGCATAGAACGATATATACTAGCATTTACCGATTTATTTTGAGAATAATTTATAAAGAAATGGTATAAACAAACTTTATAAAAAACATTGTTTAAAATACGATAAGGGTAACCATTATTATAAGCTAATTGTTTAATAAAAAATAAATTCTTTATTAAAACTAGACTTAGAAAGAGGAATAGAAAAGAGACGATTAAATAAAGAACGGAAAGAAGCAATTTTATGAGTATAAGGATGATTAGAGTAAAAGTGAAACTAATTTCTCATTCTCAGGTAAAAAAAGAAGATCTAAATATGAAAAAGAGTTGTTACATTCAATTTCATAAGTAAAATGAAGATTAGGATGAAGAGAATTAATTAAAATTATTGAGATCATCTAAAGAACCATTAAAGAGAACAATGCAATCATCAGCATATCTAAACCAAAAACTAATCATATTAGAAAACAATAATTAGAAAGGATTTTATTTTCAATATTATTCATGAAGATTTTAACAGCAAGAGGTGAAATATTAGATCCCATAGCTAAAAATTTTTTTTTGTAAACTAAATCGAGCAAAGAACAAATATCTAAAATCTGGTAAGTACCCAGAAAACCATTAGAAAAAAACAAACTACGAATAAGAAAAATGCATTCTTATGCAGGAATAGATAGAAAAAGATTGACATCAAAAGATACGATAATAGATGAAGAAAGAAAAGGAAATGTTTTAATCTTAGAAGCAAGGTCAAAAGAATTAAGAATATAATATTGATTAGTAAAATTAGAATAAGTTCTTATAATATTGTTAAGGCAAGGAGCAAGTTTAGAGACAGCAGAATTGCAAAAAGAAACAACAGGTCGCATTGAGATAGAAAGTTTATGTATTTTTGGTAGACCATGAAGAAGCGGCGTTGAGGGATTCATAAGTTTAAAATGATATATATTTCTATTTTCAAGATAATTAAAAGGTAAATTAAACTTTTGTAGGCATGATAGAAAAGATGAACAAAAACTATAAATAGGATCTTTGGAAAGTACTTTAAAATCACCTCTACTTCATTAACATAATCAAAACGAGAAAGAATAACAATACAATTACCCTTATCAGCTTTTGAAACAATATCATTAGATTTAATTTTGAATTTTAATAATGTACAAGATTTATAGATTGAATTAAAATTTGAATTAAATTTGGCATTATCTAAAAATTTTTCTAATTTATTATGAATTTCATATCTAATTTTGTTATTATTGGGTAAATCTGAAGAATGAATTATGTTTTCAGAAAAAACGGCTAAAGTTATGTTATGTAATGTTTTTTAGTAATATTAACCGGCGAACTGTATTGAGGACCTGAATTTAACAAACACTGTTCTTGGGAATTAAAAGAAACATAACTTAGATTAAGAATCCGAGAGTGAAAGCTGTGGCGTGAATCAAAATTAGTACAAGTAGTTGAATTACTAGATGAAGATGTAGAAAGAGAAGAAATATGAAAATTGCTATTATGAGATAAAAAATTATAATTTAAAGGTAAATGAACTAAACTAAATAACACTAAATCTCTAATATTAAAGTATAAGTAATCAAGCTCACATTTGTGTAATACCGAAGATAATCTTGAGCGAAGATTTAATGGTTCTTTAGATGATCTAAATAATTTAAATGAATTGATTAATTCTATTCGTCTTAATATTTATTTTACTTATGAAATCTTTCATATTTAGATCTTCTTGTTTTACGTGAGAATGAGAAATTTAGTTTTGAAATCTATCGTACTTACACTGATTGCTTAATTCCCTTTTACTCTAATCATCCTTATAATCATACAATTGCTTCTTCTCGCTCTTTATTTAATCGTCTCTTTTCTAATCTTTTTTCTAACTCTGGTTTTAATAAAGAGTTTGATACTATTAAAGAATTAGCTTTTAATAATGGTCACCCTTTTTATATTTTAAACAATGTTTTTTATAAAGTTTGTTTATACCATTTCTTTAAAAAATTTTCTCAATAAAAACGGATAATGCTGCTATCTATCGTTCTATGCCTTATATTAATTGTTCTTCTTTTTTTCTTAAAAATTATTTTAAAAAGTATATTTCTAATTTTCTATCTCTTATTCTACTAATCGTAATTTACAATATTTTACTGTTAATAATAAAGATTATGTTTCTTTTTTATATAAATCTACTGTGTATAAAATTTCTTGCTCTTTTTGCAACTGTTCTTATATAGAACAAACTGGTAGAAACTTTAAAACAAGATTTAAAAAACATATTTATTTCATTAAAAGGTATTTGAATTCTGGTACAGTAAACACTTCTTTCGATAATCATATTTTATCTACTGATCATGATTTTTCTTCTGATCTTAATGTTAAATTTCTTCATTTTTGTAATAAAAGTTCTTTTTTTAATCATCTTGAAATTCATCGTCTTTATAATGAAAATTCAGATAATTGTCTTAATGAAATTCTTGAACTAAATAAATTTGTTGACATTTGTCATTCAATTTTCATAATTTTATATAACTTGTCTCTCTTTCTTTCTTTATTAGTTCGTCAACATCCATTGTTGGATATAGGCTTCCCCTGTTGCTTTCCACAATTGTCTGTTTTGGGTTTTTCTAATCCAACGCAAACCCGCCGTTCTCTTCAAATCGTCGATCCACCTGGTTCGTGGCCGGTCTTTACTTCTTTTTTACATATAGGGCCTCCATTGTTGTATTTCTCTACTCCAGCGCCCGTTGACTTGACGCATGGTGTGACCGGCCCACCTCCATTTTAAAGAAGCTACTTCTTTTTTTATATCTTCTAATTTTGTCTTGTTTCTGATGTCCATATTTCGTTTCTTATCGGTCAGTTTAATATTCAGCATCTGTGGTTCCACTGCTCTTTGAGCCTTAGCTAATTTTTCTAATAAAGTTTTTTGTTAGGGACCGTGTCTGGGCAGCGTAGAATAATACCGGTAACACACATCAAATAAAGACCGCACTTCTTAATTTTAGGGGTATTTTTTGGTCTTTGAGTATTTTGCTTTGTTTGCCAAATGCCGACCATGCCAACCGTATACGTCCCTGTATTTCCGCTTCTTGGTTTGCTTTGTTTAATCACCTGTCCTAAGTATACATATGTATTTATCAACATATTCTATAATATGGTTGTCAATTCTTCTTGGTTTGTGATTATTTTTGTTTTTTGTCTTAGTTTTAAACCAACTTTCTCAGATTCAATTTTTATTATATTGTAACATTTGTTGTAAGTTTTCAAAATTATCGGTTATTATTACAACGTCGTCAGCATATCTCAGATGGTTGAGCCTCCTTCCATTCATGTTTACTCCTTTTCGGGCCCAGTGGAGGAAATTAAATATTTTTTTTAGGCTGTTATAAATAATTTTGGACTCATTGAGGCAAAGGGCCTTACTCCACGTTTTATTTGAATTGGTTGTGCGTCTTCGTGTAGCCGAACAACCATTGTTGCTTGTTGGTAGATAGATTTTATTAGTTGTGTGTAGGTATCTATGGTCTATTCTGCAGGCTTGTGAAACTTTTTCAATTGCTTATAGTTCCAGACTGTTAAGTTTTCTCGTAGTTGATGAAAACTGGATATAAGGGGAGGTTATAATCCGTTGACTTTTCTATAAAGGTTTTTATTGTTAGTATATGATCGCAAGTACAATAATTTTTTCTAAATCCTGCTAGCTCAACGGGTTGGTAAAGTTCTAATTATCTTTGTTAATAATTTTTAGACTTGTGACAGCAAAGATAAGCGTCTGTAATTTTTTAGATTGCTTTTATTGTCTTTTTTTGTATAGTAAGACTACTAGCGAGTTGTTCCAGTCTGCGGAAATTTCCATTTAAGTTAGACATTTATTTTTTTTAATGCTTTTATTATTGTTATGCTGCCTTCTTTTAAGAGTTCTGAAAGTATCCCATCACTTTTCTTGCGTTTTAATTTTTTTATGCTTGTTAGTATTTCCTCTTCAGTTATATCTGGTATTTCTTCCCAGTTTACGTTTGTGATCTTTGTTTTTAATTGCTCTTTGATGTTTTTAGGTATCGCACGTTCCTTTTCGTACAAGTCTTGATAAAAGTGCTCGGTTACCTTTAGTATCTCATCGCGGTTTCTTATTTCTCTGCAATTTTTGTCTTTAATGTTATTGATATTATTTCTATACCTAGGGATCTTCTTACGCTTTCAATATTTTTTTTCTTCAATAGCTTCATCTATCATCGCTTCCATATGTTTTCTTTTATCTTCTCGGGTCGTTTTTTCAGCATTTTATTTCCGTGTATTCTATTGTTTCTTGTCTCAGTCGCTCTCTCCTTTTTTGGAATATAACTTGTTAGCCCTTTTAAATGATTAATTATTTTTGTTAGTTCATTTGTATTTAGTTTAACTGATGATGACAATTTAAATTGTCGAAACTAGTTTTATAATAAATATACTTGTAGATTGAATTAAAAAAATATCATATTTTATTACATCTTCTCCACTTAGAGATGAATTACTTTAACCAAAGAGTTTTGCTCTATATTAAGTAGAAAGTAGTAATAGTTAATAATGTGACAACTAAACGCAATAATTAACTTTTTCTGGCTATTTGTTTTTTGTTTAATAGCAGCAAAACCTATAAATATAAATAATAAATCTGTTATTGAAAAATGCTTGTTGTGGTTTAATTGAAAATTTACAAATATCTCCATAACTGTAGATGTTAGGAGAAAAAATTACTAGTGGAAATCAATCATCGAGAATTATAAACTACGTTAGAAACAGTTGAAAGAAATTGAGGGTGCAATTTAAAAAAAATCTGTTTCAGCTTGAAAAATTTGATAATTAGCGCTTTCATAGAAAATAAGTATGGCGAAATAAAAAAATCTTCTGAGTTTCATCTACAAATTTACAAAAAAACTCCAAAAGTTTCAAAAAACACCAGTTTTGTGACCATTTCTTTCTGAAACTGCAGTTTTAAAAAATTGCTCTAAAATGACAACGCGACAATCAATTTAAAAAATTGAAAAAGTATCTTTCATCTGAAATAAGTCTTTATTGAACAGCATAAAAAAAATGATGGGTTGCTGTTTAAAAAAGTGTAACTTTATGCTGCTCAGCAAAAACTAAATAAAAACTTTTTTAAAACATGCAGCTTTTTAATAGAAATGAGTACAGTACTAAACATTTTATGCTGACATTGTTACAAAGGTATTAAAAACCGTGGCCAGAGTATTAGCAAACCCTGTATAATCAAAAAACATATTTGTGTCCTTTGTAAAAAAATTCAAAGATATGAGGATATTTTGTCCCAAAAAGTTGAGAGTTTACTTAAGAAAATGATGAAAAGCCTAAAAACGACTTTAAGAACAACTGCATGGCATTTTACAAAGAAATAAAAAAGTGTAAAAAAACTAGATGAACGACCAAAGTTAATGACACAAAAATTACGCGAAAAAAAACATTTAACTACAAATCAACTTTGGTTTCAGTTTTTTAAACCTCCGAATGCAAATATGTACTTAATAAAACTTCGAGCGAGTTTTTAGTCACTAATAAAAATAACTTCAGTTGTCAATTTTGAAGAATTGCTGACTAAGATAGTCGCTTGTCAATTTTTAAAAAAATTATTATAACCCAAGTCATTATTTCAAATTAACGTAAATACTCTTAATTGATGAATAAATAGCAATATGTTGCTTAATACTATATAAGTTTTAATTTTTATCTAATTACTCTAGTGTTTGTTCTTCAATTTTGTGCGCACACGTTATCGTACATCTTACATATTACATTACATAAGTAAATACGCCGCTTCTTTAGCATTTTCTAGAAATTAAAAAAAAATAGAAGATAATAAGAATAATAGAAGTAATCTTTACCCAATTACTGCTATCGAGATTATAATGTCTCTTTCTTTTATTGTTATGTAACAAAATCTAAATTTGCTGACCCTGTTTTCAAGATACTATTGTCACAGTACAGAGTAATATAACAGAAATACTCATAGTTTTTAAACCCACAATGTTACATTGTAGTTACTGAAAATATAAACCTATAAATGAATCTAAAAAAGTACCAACGCTAATATCTGTATTATTGACCACAGTGTAAAAAGTAATACAAAATAAATGATTAATTACGCCTACTGCATAGGCAACTCTATTCACGACTGTTGTATTTTTTTAATTTTGCGCAGGCTTAATATGACCCTGTGAGACGACTTCTTGGGCGCGAAATTGGCGGTCTTGGTAACAGGAGCGCATGAATCGACAGATACGAACCACATAAACGATCGAGCATCGGCGTTATTCCTTAATTTTAAATTAAACAAATACGCTTGCAAAACATGTTCGCCCGATAATAAAAACTTTTTTGATAACTTGATGCATACGAAACGGACAAGGTCTATCTGTTTAAAATCGAAATAAATTAAAATAAAGCAAAATTCCTGTTATGTAGTCATTTAAAAAACGTTGGATTGGAGAGCGAAAAACACTTCAGCAACAAACCTGTCAATCATAAATATGAAAGTTACGGTTAGAATGTGCGGAACGTGATGCCGTTTTGGAATTTCATCGGAATTTTCTCATAATTCATAATTGAGAGGGCTTAGCTCACAAGGTTGCAGAAAATGCAAGAGTGTTTTTAAACGCAGTGAAAAATTCATATAAACTATGCATTTGAAACGTGTCCAAAGTTTATACATTCTTTCGCTTTAATAATCATCCTGCAATTTTTAGATTTAATTATTTATGTACAATTAATATTGAATTAATGTGTACGCGCAAGAGTTTGCGTTTACGTTTGTACTTCGGCGCGTTGACTCGCATACGTGTATCGATTTAATGAGTAACATCCGTATACTTCTGCGCTCCGTATCCTTAGAAGCGTCTGCAAAGTCCGTTGAGGACGTAGTCCTCGGGCATGTTTTCATAAAAAAAACCACAGCGGTAAAAATTAACATATTTTTCTAAACAAAAAATCACACTACATTACTGGACATCGTTGCGTTTCTCACACCAAGACCTTTATGACCACTACCTAACAACGGGTCAGTTTAGTCTGGTTTTTTAGGTTCAAATTCCCTTACACTATTAGAAATGGGCAAGCGTGTAAAGGATGTCCGTTCGTATTTCGAGGGGATAAATATCGTCTTGGTGAATTAATACGGATAGGACAAACACCTTTCTTTTTATTCCTTTTGTTTAAAGAAAGTTATGATCGTTTGACTATAACCACAGCACGTCGATGCATCAATTTATTTTCAAGTTATTTCTTCCGTTTTGTTGAAGAAATGTCTATTAATTCCGAGATATTTTCACTTGTAACAAAAACGTGGGATTTGTCCCTCTTGTGCAAATTTAGAATATATAAGGAGACGCTGACATTGCTAAGTTATCAGTCAGTGCAATATTTGCAACAATGAGAAGTTTTCTGGTAAGATTATATTGAAAAAGGTCTTTGTTTTTTTACTGTTTGTTAAAATACACAGGTAGTGTTTGTAGCCGTATGGGGTACAATACAAGCAACTAACGTCACCCAACAACAAAATATAACCAAAAGAGGTGTGAACGACCAAGTCACTTATTATACAGATCCAATCCAAGTGAGATTTATACAGACTCCTGTGTACCGTGATGTACCGCCAACTAATGCCCCATCGACACATTTATACATCAACCCTAAAGTTGAAACCGATTACGCAAAACAAGTTGCTGTCCAACAATTGCTATATGACTACCCCGCTCACCAATTTCATTCGGCTGCACCAAGCAACGGAATACCTGATCACGTACAAGCGCCAACGCATTTACTTAATCACCAGCCGAATTTTGTAACGCCTATACAACACGGTGCTGTCATTAACCACGGACAAAGTTATTCTAAATACGTGTACCCGGTGGCTGTTCCGCAAACAAACACGCCTGGATATCCATATGTGAACAAATTTATTTACCCACGTCCAAATGTATACCCGCAACATCCCGCTCCTGTAGTAACACAAAAACCTTTTAAGCCATCTCCCTTAATTTTCATATCAAAACCTGTCATAAAACCAGCAGCAGTAAAAGAAGAAACTGACGAAGAACCCAAAACGCGCAAATCTAACGTTAAAGACGAAGACGACGACAACGAGGAATTGGAAAATTACGAAGAAGACGACGAGGACGACTATAAAACTAGCAAGTACAGGTACGAGGATGACGAGGACGACGACGATGTTCGAGGTCGTTATAGAGATGACGATGATGAGGATAACACTAGAAGTTATTCGCGCAACGTTCGTCAAAAACCTCGCAAGTACTCATATGGAAATAAATATTCGTCAAGTAAAAAACCAAAATCTCAATACAAAAGTTATCGATACTCAAATTACTCGAAACCAAAAAAAGATACTTTAGAAAGTCGGCAAACAGAAAACATTCCCGTCATTCACAAGCATAATTCGTTTCGTCAAGAAAAGTGGATTGTAACTAAAAAAGATTAAGGATATTAATGGCTGTTTTATACTTTTGTACTGAAATAAAAACTTTGTGATAGTTTTTTGTTTTCTTTGTTTTTAAGTAAGGCATTTATTCCGTTATCTGCAAATGTACGAAACGGTTTTACGAAAAGTTCCAGATATTGATTAAGCGCAGATCAAAGTGCGCTTCGACTAAATATTTTCTGAAAGCCTGTTACCTAATTTCTCGTTTCTAAATGCGCTTAAAAACCTAATCAGATATAATTAAAATTTATTTAGTCACATTTTTCAGATGATTAACTATGGCGTTAAATGTTTTTAGACAGTCTAGGTTGGTGCATTTCTTTTTTGTAAATAAAAATAAACTTAGAATTAAAAAATGTACAATCACTTATTGACAAAAAAGTGAATTGTGATATTAACTGCATTATTTTACTAAGAATTAAAAAGAGAAGTTTTAAGTAAACGTAACACTTACATATTGAAATATCCTGGAGATTGTTAAAATTCTAAATTGTCATTTATTGTGGTCACATTAAGATATCCATGCTTGTAGTTGGATTTAATTTAGTTTTTAATCAAAATATTTTTGTTTATAATAAGCTATCTTACATTAGAACCAAAAATAAATAAATAGGTTTACTTCTGATAAGAAAAGAAATATTTTACATAAATATTTGAAACCTTCTCGCTTTTAACAAATTGCTACATAATACACAATGATCATATTATGTACTAAGTTTTATATATACAGAGTGGTGACTTGGAAAACGTAGCATAAAGATTTCAATGCTACATAATATTTAATGATGGATTATTTGTTTCCATAGTTATGTTCGTGGTTAATTATCAATCAAAACAATTATACTTATTATTATAAGCGACTTTCGGCTTAGACCGCGTCGTAGTTGAACATCCAGACTTAGGCTTGGTTCTAGTCTCTTCTTGAGAGCCAAAACAAGAAGTAGAACTTGGCCTTTGCCGTATTGTCGTTCGTGAACCCAAACAAATTGACGTTTTGCAAGAAATTGCAGCTTGCATCTTCAGAGTGGTAAATGTCACTGAAAGAAAAAGTGTAAATGACGATATTTATACCAATAGCGATTAGCGTGATTAACGGACTTTATCTTTCCGTTACCGCTTGACTGATTTCGTTATTACTCGGAGTAAGTGTGTGTCCTTTCCAAGAAGGTTGATCTTCGTCTTAGAGGATATAATACTGGTAGCCAAGATTTGCTGAGTCTTAAACCGTCTTCTCGGTTCATATTAGATGGATGTTTTCCTATTTCCACAGCTCTGCGGATTAGTCTAGGAAAGTAGAAAGGAGTTCTAGCCAACAGTTTAGGTTGCTCAAAGTTCAGCGTGTGTCCATGATTCCACACGTGTTCTGCCACTGCTGATTTAGTAACTCTGCGGTGTTTGCAGTCAGCCATATGTTCTTTTACTCTAACTTCAATAGAGCGTCCCGTCTGTTCTATATAACTTGATCCACAAGATCAAGGAATTTTGTAAACTCCGGCATGTTTTAGAGCACCTTGTTTGTCTTTGGCAGATGTAAACCAGGTGTTCAGGGTATCCTTACTCGTAAAGACAGTTTTAATATTATGTTTCTTTAGCACCCTGCTTATTTTGTCTGTCGAACAGTATGGTAAATAAGCGGTGCTAGTAGGAGGTGATAAGTCTTCTTTGACTTTTGGATTTATTGCTCTTTTTCATGCGTTTTGGATCTCTTTAAACTCGTATCCATTTTGTTGTAGAGACTTCAACAGTGTTTCCTTTTCTTTTTGTAGATTTTCATTATGTGACACACGTATAGCTCTTTTGGCTAAAGTATGCAAAACAGTATTCTTCTGTACTGGATGGTGGTCAGATTTGGCGTTTAAGTATCTATTAGTGTGCTTTTTCTTTCTATAAACGGAATGCCCCAATTAACCGTTATTTTTCCTTATCACCAGTACATCAAGAAAGGCTAGACTGCTGTTATGTTCTAACTCCATAGTAAATATAATGCTGTTATGTGCAGGGTTTAGATGTTGAAAGAACTGATAATCTTTGCCATGAGGCCATACAACAAACGAATCATCAACATATCTGAACTAAGTTTTTGGTTGAAACTCAACATTTTTGGTAATTTCAGTTTTAAAATATTCCATGTAAATAGTGGCTATAACTGGAGACAGCGGTAAGCCCATGGCCGCTTCTTCTACTTGTTTAAACAAGTTGTCGTTATAACTGAAATAAGTGTTTTTAATGCAGAGTTCGATGAGCAGAACTTCCCTCAGTAATTCTCTCTTTGAGCAAAAACAACACTTTGTCGACCGGGACTTTAGTAAAAAGAAGGACCACGTGAAAGCTGACTTGGATATCTTCTTTTGTTATACGCAAGTTCTTAATTTTGTCTACAAAGTCTGTAGAATCTTTAATGCGAGTTTCTGTATTTCCTGTCAACGGCAAGAGTTTTGCAGCTAGATAAGGTGCTAACGATTGGGTTGGTGAATTGATGGTGTTCACTATCGGTCGAAGGGGGACTCCTTCTTTGTGTATCTTGGGTAGATCGTAGATTTGTGGCATAACCGGATTTTTGACAACCAAAGTTTGTTTCTTGTTAATATCTATAGTAGTGTAGCAATCATCTGAGAGTAAGTTTGTCATTTTGTCGTTGTAATCTTGTATGTTCCTAACGACTGTAGCGTTGCCTTCATCTGCTCTCAATATTAAAATGTCTTTATTCTTACGTAACCGCTTAGCTGCTTCTCTCTCATGTCTGTTAATATTAGAGCGTGGCGGTTTTGTTTTTCTTATAATATTGCAAACACCTTGTCGAATAGTTTTAGAGATATCCTTAGGTAGAGTGCGTATTCCAGCTTCTACTCCACATACTATATCTTCTATCGGAGTTGTTTTAGGCGTAACGGCGTAGTTAAAACCCTTCTTCAGCAAGAATGTGGTCTGTGCTCAGACAGACAGGGAAGTAATGGTATTATGAGGACTTACATATAATAAAAATTGTGGTACAAAAGAACATCATTCCTTTTTATATAACAGTTTGACGAATTAATTAAATTTTCCATTTAAAGATTAATGGAACGTAAAGATCACACAGTGGAGACCTTGGGATGGGAAGAGAAGGAGAAGACGGCCGATTACAAAATGGCTCGATGGCTTAAAAAAAATTGCTGGATTAAAATAGATATCATCAGCTCAAAACAGAGAGAAATGGAAAACGAAGAGGGAAGCCTATGCCCAACACTAGGCGCACTAAAGGCTTAAGAATAAAAGAATAACTAACGTTTATAGTGTGTTTGTAGAATTGGTCCTTAGTGTAATAATTAAGATCAGAACTTATACCGGAAAATGAAAACGCCTCCAATGTTTTGGCGGCAGTAGCTGAAAATCTCTGCAATCTTTTTCTAATTTTTAATAAATTAAAAACAATAAACAAATTCTGAATCTTTTTTGGAGTAAAACTTCTATTTTACTTACTTTTATGTATTTTTTCAAGTTGTGTATTGTAGTTGTTTCTAATATTATTAGATGTACGGATTGTGGAGACACAGCACATGTGAGTTTTAAATCTTCAAGTATTTTCAGCGATTTAATAACGTTATTGATAAACGTTGAGTTGGAAGAATAGCATCTCGTATGGTAGTATCTCTTTTTATAATTTCAGGTGTAAGCATTCTGAACAATTTCTTAAATAATTTACTGTCTAGTCTAGTTTACTTAATCTGAGCTCACTTAACAAATTTTTATGTGTATTCATTTCTTTTTTTGAAACATTTTTCGTCCATCTGTGTCTCCTTTTTTTTAAACTTATAGCTAATAAACCGATGGCTACACTAGTTTCTTTCTAATCCACATCTGTACAAATTTTAGCCGTAAAGTAACTTATTGTGCAATGATATTGCAACGTGTAGGTCGACCCAGCAAATATATTCTACCATATATTGACGATAATATTGAACGTCTAGAAGCACACTATGTTACGAATAATTAGTAGTAGTATAGATAGTATTGAACGATGATGATTTAGTAACTACGTGATGGTGAAAATTTGGAGACGTTTTTTTCACTCTGTAGCATCATCCTTTAATAAGTTAAATACAATAAACACCAACCGAGAAGTCAAAACAAAACTGGATTCAACACTATTGAAATCCGCTCCTTCGTTTTTGCAGCAACCCGAAGAATTTTCACGCTGTTTTCTAAGAGTTGATGAAATCTGCATCTACTATTACACAAAACCAAAGAATTATCCAAATAATGGACACACAAAGATTCGCCGCCAGCGAAGAAGGCACAATTGGTTTTGTCATCAGGAAACATTACAGCAATTATGTTTTAAGTTTCTCATAGAATTATCTAGGTGTACTACTTAGAAAAGAAGAAAACAATAAATAGCCAATTTTTTGACAACTTAGCGTCAAAATCAAAGAGAAACCTCATTTGGTAAAGAAGAAAGTGCTTTTCTATCAGGATACGCACCTATCCACAAGTCTGCGATTGCATTAGCCAAAATTCATTAATTGTGTTTTGAATTAATTCTTTATTTGCCCTACTCTTCAGATTTGACTCCAGCGATTATTATCTATTTACAAACCTAAGAAATGGTTCGACGGTAAGATATTTTTCTTTAATTTCAAGGTAATTCTTTCTGTAAATAGGTACTTTGAAGGTATCGACCTACAATAACAGCATTGCTGATTTTGAATAAGTGTGTTAATCAAGCAGAAGACTATATTGAAAAACAATACCGATTTGTAAAAAAAACTTTGCCCATTCGGGTGTTAAATTCATGAGATAAAATTATGGGAATTTGTTTTAAATGGTAGCGGAAACTGCATTCGAGTATTCCAGTGCTGAAGAGTCCAAATAGAACGAAACAGTTGTCCACCGGTCTCTAATCACAGTTTCTGCAATAAATTATTATGCCGCGTATAATTCAAATACTTTTTTGAAATTTGTGGTTGTATATATACCTCCAAACTAACAACTTTATAGTTTTCTACATGTGGATTAACTCGTACGTAGCTCCCGCTCTACAAGATTATCTTACACTAATAGCGTATTTTATTTTATTTTATTTTATTTTTTTTAAACAGTCAAATGCAAAATCTAAACTATTTATCCAAACAATGTTGTAAAAAAGATAATTTTTATCTATTTAAAATTTTCTTGATGATAATCACCTGAATATTGATAGTAATATAAATTTAGGTACTTAAATTCCTCGTGATAGATTAAAAATAATTTTAAATATAATTATATTTTATCAATTTGTATATTTTCATATACTTTTTTATAGAAAGTATTCCATCTTTTACCCTTAAGATAGCGTTCGAAACAAACGCATCCCTCGATCATTTTTTCGTCGACTTGTCAAATAAGTCACCACAAAAAGCCTTCTGAAAATTAATTCTGAACATTGGTGAAACATTTTTTGAGATCGGATGAGTAGTTTTGGAGATTACTGGTATTCGTGAAATTTACAATCAAAAGCATTAATACAGAGTGCTAAAGTCCTCGCAATTTAACTTTCGATGCACGTCATTAATGACGTAAAATTCGTACCACCCTATTTATAGCAAAAATTAAATAAATACCGAATTGTCTTATAGAATTTTTGTTTGTTACGTTGTTGGTGTGCTTACTACAGTTGCAGCGTTGTTGGCATCTGTCAAATTTAATTTGTGTTTTTTATGTCAAAGTGCTCATTGTTTTTTATAATTATTTTTGATACAAAACTGTACTATTTTGAGCTTGAACGAGATAATGGTGGTCCATTGATATCAGTAAATGCTGTGCGAGAGGTACCCTTTTACATAATATTTAAATTGTGGTAATACATACATATATTCTACAGTTATTTCTGTAAGTACAGCGGTTGCTAACAACGAGGTTCTTACATATCCTTAAAACGTAAGCGTAGTACACCAGTTACGAATGTAGAAACATTTAATGAAAACGTAATTCGCAATGTAATATTAAGAATGTACGAAAACAGTAAGTTTATATGATAATACCGACAACATGGTTGAATAACTACGTCACTGACGTTAAAATTGCGAGGACTATACTAATCAAAAATTTCAAAACAAGATATTTTGAAAAGCACTTGATCGATTTTTGAAAATAAAACATTTATAAAATTCTTAAACTACCTACTATACAATTTGTCTAAAACATTTTTTCGATCTGTTCAAGAAAAAAATATAATAAAAAAAATAAAATAAATAATGAACGCGTGTTTCAAACGTGAAGCGCGTGTTTTCTAGTTTGCGTGTTTTCTAGTTTGTGCGTTCAATTTTAAATACTTTCTGATCTTGTTCTCTAGAAATAATTTTATTTAAAAAAAAACAATGTTGTTTACTGTGTCATCTTGAAAAGTTTCTGTCACGTTTATGATTTGTGTGCGTATTTTTCATAATTTGTGTATAAAAATGCATAATTATCAAAACGCTGAATTTCTTGTCATGCTTTTGGTTTTTAGAGAAACAAGGCGTAATTCACTAGAAGCTCGTAAAATTAATCGTAGAAGATATCCAAATTGTCAATAACCAAGTTGCCGCATTTTTAGAAGAATATGAAGTCATTTGTCAGAGACTGAAAGTTTCTACTCAACAATTGATGAGAATACTTGTAGATTTTGTTAAACTAGTGCATTTGAAGAAGCTGTTCTTAATATTATTAAAGATAAGCCATTGATAACAGCAAATAGATTAGATGTAAATTACGTGACAACTTGGCAATTTCTGAAGAAACAAGGTCTCCATCCATTTTCTAGACAAAAAGTGTGTGCTTTAGGACCTGACGACTTGCAGGCAAGATTGTTGTTTTGTCGTTGGTTTTATAAACGTTGCACTCTTCAGAGGCGTTTTGAGCAATTTATTTTATTTTCAAACGAAGCTTGTTTTACAAGGGACAGTGTATTTAATTCTTGCAATATGCAGCTGTGGTGTGAGGAAAATACCCACGCAACATTTATTCGTGCGCACCAACGATAGCTGAAATCGAAAGAGAGTACGTTATTACATCTTACATTCTTCTTCATCTTCTTGATCACTTATTGCTAAATATCAGGCGAAGACTTTAGTTTCAACTTAATAAAGTACTGGCTCACACACAGAAGTTATAGCATTACTAAATAAAAAATATCCGAATAAGTAGATTAAGAGAGAAAGTCCTGTTGCGTGGCCTGCCCGGAGACCCGATCTAACTCCTCTAGATTTCTTTTTCTGGGGTCAGATAAAGACTTCTGCATATAAAACACTAGTAGACACCGAAGTAGAACTCGTGGCTAGAATAGTAGCTGCAGAAGATATAAAAGACAAGTTCTTGCAAGTGTCTCTCTAATATTCAAACACGCTGCCGGGCTTGCGTTGCTGCAAATGGTGGTCATTTTAAAAATCAAATTTAGTCTTTCTCTTATTGTTTTATTATTCATTGTTTTATTTGTCTTGCTTGTTTTTTTTAATTTAATTTGCTTGTTTAATGGCAGCAAGTTTTTATTTTAAATAATTTTTGCAGTTTGTTAAAAAAATTTTTTTATTCAATTTGAATAAAAACTGTTTGGACAAATTGAAAAAAATCTTCTTCTTCTTCTTCTTCCTAAGCTTATAGCTTGTGGTTTCTCTCTGGAGATCCCTACAGGCTTTCTCCATTTTTTCCTCGGCCTTTCTATATTTCTTCTGCCCTGTGGTATTTGATCTCCGGCTTGCGTTATCACGCGGTCTTCATTCATTCTGCTTATGACGTCCGTCCCATTGATGTCTGTCTGTTATCCACTCCGATATGTTGGTTATTTTACATTTATTTCTGATATTCGTGTTGGGTACTCTGTCTAATCGGGTTTTCTTTTGTATTCTCTGTAGAATTTTCATCTCTGTGACTTCGGCTAGCTGTTTCGTTTTTGCAGTGTCTTGTCGTGTTTCCGCTGCGTACGAGAGGATGGGTCTAATTGTACTTTTGTAGATCTTGTTTTTTGTTTCAGGTAGCATAAATTTATTGCACCATATTATATGATTTAAGTATTCCGCTATGCAATTTGATTTCATAACTTGGTGTTTTATTTCTTTCTCTAGGCAACCATCACTATAATGAGCAGCACTTCTAAATATTTGGTTTCCATTATTTGCTTAATAATTTCGTCATCTACTACTAACTTGCTATTAAGCGATCGTCATGGTTTTTGTTTTAAAAAAATGTTTTAGACAAATGTTATAGTTGATAGTTTAAGGATTTTATAAATGTTTTCTTACCAAAAATAGATCGATCAGTAGTTTTCAAAATAGCTTGTTTTGATATGTTTGATCGGTCGCCATTTTGTTATTTAATAAAACAGACTATAATTATAAATGCAAATGTTTTAGAGAACCGAAAACAAATGCTAGAAGTATTCCTTAAAATAAAGGAGTAGTGACGATTTTACGAAAAACAAAAAAACGCTAATAACTATGAACTGGGGCTCCAAATCAGAAATTTAAACTAAGGAAAGTTGTTTGTTTCAATAAGTTCTAACTGCCATTTTTGAGGTTACAACTTAGTATTAACACCCTGTATAGATAAAGATAAGAAGCGTTTTTGTTTATTCGTATATCTTGTAGTTAATTTATCTTGTTAACTGATAATTTTTCGATCAGTCATTTTGCTCGAAAAACTGACGCGACAGTCTTTGATCTTACAATGTTTTTTAATGAAATTACTGTTTGGCAGAAATTTAACTTAAAAAAATTCCATACAGAAGGTGATCCACACCTGTTACTGTCAAGTAGGTATTTTGTTTATATTTTAATATCAAAAAAAATTGAAATAAAATTGTATTTTAAATAAACATGTATATGTAAATACATCTGCAAGTTTAAAACAAGCATTGTTACTAAATAAAGATAGGAGATAATATATATTTAAATTAATTTTTGAAAAAAAAAGCACAAACGATACTCGATTTAGAGTACAAATGCTATAATAATAAAGACTCGAATGCAGATTATTTGAATCACTAAAGTGGCCAACGCCTCCTAATAAAAAAAAACGTAACTTACACCAGATGAAACAGAAATTATAAAAAAAATTTAAATTAACTAAGAGAAAATAATATGTAATCAATGAAGAACGTGATACTTTTACTATCACTCATTACTACCTGAAGAAGAAGAAGAATAAATCTCACGACATCAATCATTATAGTGTAATAACAATAATTTTCAAATTTTAAATAAATTCAAATCACGTTTTAAAGCATATAAAAGGCGTTCAGATTTTCAACAAAAGCATCAGTGTTTCAAGAACAATCAAATCAACATGCACTTAAACCTTCTGGTAAGATTTATACCTAAATTACTTATTTAGCGTTCTTCTTTTAAATTTTAGATTGTTTGCGCCATTGTAATTAAAAGTACTTGTGGAAGTTCCGCAATCAAACGTGAAATTTTTTTCAACAATTTCAATGCGGAAGTCCACCCTGTACCTAATTATCACGCGGAGAATTATCAGTATAATAAATTTACGGCACCGTCCCCGGCAGAAATCGCGGCGGCAATATCAGCAGCAAAAGAAGCTTCCGCAAACGTTATTGAGGCACAGCACCGCGTACATTTAGTCAAACAAGATGTTCTATCTCAACAAAAAATAGCTAACCAAAAAGAAGCTGCGGCGGCGTTGGCTTTACAACAAACAGAAGCGGCGGCTGCAGTTCAGAGACAGCAAGCTAGTGCTGCAGCTCATTCCGTTGTTTTGGCACAACAACGCTTAGCTCATGCTAAATCTGATGTAGCCGAACAACAACGTATTGCCGCTGAAAAAGAAGCCACCGCTGCGTCTATTATACAGCGCGCCGCTAATGCTGCTGCTTTACAAATACAAAGAACTGGTAAATATAAGTGCAATAAAATGTAGTTTTTATAAAGTAATTTGTAGAAAAAACTGCTGCAAAGTTTGCTGCAATTCATAACTCTGGGGCAGCTGCTGCGCTTAAGCACATCGCCGCTGCCAAAGACGCTACTCTTGGTGCTACATCTGCAGCTGTTCATGCTTCGGCTGGTCCTTGGGCTTATCCACCTAATGTGCTACATTTATCAGCATGGTGACAACCCCAATAATTTTGTTAATTTTGTATATTAGAAAAATTTAGCAATGGTATAATAAAATAATTTGACTATAAAAATTTACTTTTTGATATTGTCATTGATTTAAACTTTGTACAAAACAAACATCTAGCGATAGTCGTCAAAGAAAGAAAACTATAATTTTTACGTTTTTAGAAAAATAAAAGTTTATTAAAGACGGTTGTGTTGTATTTTCTAAAGATGATCAAAATACATGAAGACGAGAAAATGGAAAACTTACATGATATGACCAACAGACAGCAGCCACAAGTTTGAAGTTTCGACGCTACTAAAAAAACATCAAAACTGCATCATTTCAAAAACTTAAACACCAACGAACACAACAAAAAAATAGATGTCAATAAAACTATAATGCATTATAAGTATTCTCTAAGATTATAACAAATATAAAACCCTAACAAAAAAAATTAAAACAGATACAACATAGGTAGTGTAGCAGATTAAACAAGAAAATTTTATATCAGAAAACAGGAAATATTCAAGATAGAATACCAATGTAGCAACAAATACTATAAAGGAAAACCAATAAAAAAGACAAGAAGAAAGAAATGTGTAAATCACGAAATGAACATAAAACTAAAAAATCGTACACACGAAGTGACCTAAAAATATTGTGGAGACGTTTAAAAAAATCTTGCAAATTCTATTATGGTTACTTTTTAAAATTATTTGCATATTATACAGGGTGTTGTAAAAGCCGTAAAAGTATCAAATTTGTGTTTTTTTTTAAAGAAACTTCCTGTATATTATTGAATTTTTGGATTCTCCGATCATAATAAGTTTTTGTTTTAATAACATTTATAAAACCTAAACCTTAAGATTCTTTAAATAATTTGAATTTTAAAGATTTTTTTAGGGTAAATGGTGTATTTATTTAATACAATTTAAATGCAAGCTTTCGAACTTTATACTTTATACTGCCTGACGAAAAACTGTCGTTCGAAAGTTTGCATTTGAATTGTATTAAATAAATACAATATTTACCCTAAAAAATTTTTAATATTGTAACGATTATTATTAAAACTAATTTATTTATACTAAAAATATGTACACGTTTATAACTAACGAACTAATTAAATCTAAGGATATTTAATACAAACACGCTAATTTATATAGTACACTCACCGAAAGATAAAGTCCGCGGATAACTTCTATTTATTTAAACACTAACGCTTGTTTACATTGAAGTCACGTACAAGGTTATACACCGTAGATTTATCTCGACACGCGTTAATCACTTATTCATTTAGACTTGAATAATCTTCTTAACACTGCTGTCTTCGAATTACTAGAATGACTCCACTATGATTCGTTTGTACCGTATTTATGCATTTTGGCAACTTCGTGAAGGCTCTCGAGCTTGAGAATAAATTCTCGAACGTTTTATGGTAAAACTTTGATGTCTAAAAATTTGAATTTTGTAAAAATAGAACTTAATTTTCATGTTTGAAATACTTGAGAAGTATCTAAGTTATGGGAACAAAATTTACATTGAAGTGTAGCAGTAGATCATATTTAATATTTCAATTATAATAAACTTTACATCTTATACAGGGTGTCTAAAAATTAAGAAATTCAAGTGGCTATCACTTGATTAATTTAAATAGAACGCCATATTTTTTAATTTACCAGAAAATGTACTTTTTAATTACCTATCGAAAAGTATAAGAATAATAATGAATAATATTTTTAGAAATGCTTAAAAACTTGTAACGTAATTTATAATCCAACATACTATAGCAACAATAATAATAATAATACTCACGATAACAAAAAGCAAAATATTTATAACAGATGTTCGAAATGTCGACCGTCCATTTCCAAACACTTACAGAACCACTGCTAAGTCTGAGCAACATTTGCGAGGTTGCCGTTTCAAAAATGTCTCTTATGCGTTTCTTCATATCGTGTGGTGTTGCCAGTGGCGTATTGTAGACAATTCTTTTTTACTTTTAATTGTTTTATTTATTATTTATTGTTGGCATGTTATTACAATCATTACACTTATAGTCTAGTCAGCTTATAGTCTGTTGGATTATAAATTATTATTTTTATAATTGCTGATTATCTGCTATTTTTAAACACAATAGGCAACCAGATCCATCGAAACTTCTAATAAAAAAAAAACAAATACTGCAAAAAACGATGATTTGGCGTATTGTGTAAAAACTGAAAGACTTAACTATAGAATATTCTAATATTATTCGATAGATAATTAAAAAGTGCATTTTCTGGTAAAGTAAAAATTATGGCGTTCTATTTAAATTAATAAAGTTATAGCCACTTAACTTCTTAATTGACAGGTTTTAATTTTGGCACACCTTGTATAAGATGTAAAGTTTATTTTAATTGGAATATAGAATAAGATCTATTCTTACACTTCACTGTAAATTTTGCTCCCACAACTTAGATACTAAAGTATCTCAAACATGTAAATTAGGTTACATTTTGACAAAATTCAAATTATTTACAAAACCTTAAGGTTTAAGCCTCATAAACGTTATTAAAACACACCTTTACTTTGATCGGAAAATCTAAAAATGTAATAATATACAGAAGATTTTATTTAAAAAAAAAACACAGTTTTGATACTTTTACGGCTGTTTTGACACCCTGTGTAATATAAAAATATTTTTTAAAAGCAACCATAATAGACCTCCACATAACTCAAAAGTAAAACTATTTGAAAGTCATATATTTTGGCCACAATATTCTGAGCGGTAGTTGCGTAATGACAAAAAATTCTAGAGCGGCAAAATAATAAATTGAAATCTACATAAAACAACTTTTTTAAGTCAATTATTATTTAAGAAGGAGTATGTGTTTAATAAAAAATCTAAATAAAGTTGATACTACATGAAACATGATTTGAATTTAGAACTGTTGCTGTTGTGTTACATGCAAACGATGTTAAATGGAAAATTGTTTTGGATTGGCAATATAAACAAAGTAATTGCTGGAGCTCAGTGGTAATGGTTGTGGATTATATTCGAAAATTCATGATTGTTTAGAAAAACTCAAATGTAAAAGCCAAAAACAAAATCAAAAGGACGCCAGGAAGGTTAATAGCTTAAATAGGCTTCTGCACCTTACGCAGAAAACACGTCATGCGATGTATATATGTTCAAGCTATTCGGACTTACCTTTCAGTGTGTAGTCACTAAATTTTAAAAAAAGCAAACAAAAAACATTGATTCGCGAACAGCTTAATTGATTAAAAGTTCCGTTACATTTGAACAATTTAACATTTATTACATAAAAAGAGAAATAAAATAAATAACATAAAATGAAACAATCGATTACACAATTTAGTAAAAAAATGTGTGCGTGTACTAGTGTACACACGTAAGAAGTGAAACTTCTTTATGGCCTTATTTTTCGCAAAATGATCTACATGCAACTTTTCAGAAATTGGTTAAATAAAGTTAAATTAGATAAAGTTTAAACAAAAGGATTTTATTATCATAGACATGAATACAAATAATACAATTATTTCACTTTAACTTTTTGCTACTAAGATTATTACAGCATTTCATTAATTGTAATAGAATTATTACTATCATTGTCATCGTTATTATATATTTTTGTAATTAATGGCTTATGGTAACTGAAATATGAAATATATGGTTTACATTCCACGAAATTTAGTGACCGAGTAAAAACTCCATCAATTGTAGTGCCAGATCCTCAGGATTTGCGGATTCTTCCATCATTGAATCTACAAAAATTAGTTAATTGATTTACAAAAATTAATAACATATTTCAGAATTTATACTCTATGCCAATTAATTGATGTTCATTAAATTAGCAGTCGTATTAATTAATAAATACTATTTTAATGAAATCGTATACATTGACCGATAGTTACAATCAGAAACTGAGGTTAACCTTAAATATCTTAAATTAAAAAAATAAATACCACAATCCCACCCAAGTATTAGAAAAAGAGATATAATTACTTACTTTTGTTAAAAATCCACTGGAATTAGAATTAAAATAAAGCCTTTGATTTTGTTGATCACTTTAGTATTGATATATTATTTATCACGTCGCTATTGCGTTTCAGAAATAAATAAGGGTGCAAGAAAAAAACGTGGCTTGACCCTCTCACGATTCTGGGTGACTGGAAGGGGACTGCACGTGTATTTTTGAACGGTAAAGTCTGGTGGTGGGAGTAAGTCCGCTTAAGCGACATGCTATCCCTACTCCGTTGGAGAAAGTGAAAGTACTCTTCGTCTGAACCAACCGTGGTAGAGGCAAGAAAAAGATGGCGCGTAACGGAAAAATGTGACGCGTAACCGAAAAATGTGACGGAAAATTTTTTTCCAACGCCGATAAAGAAGTTTCACTTCAAAAAAATTAATAAAAGAAACTATACTGAAACGTAAATAGAATTTAAAATAAAATGCAATTAAATTAAATTCAAAGACCTTTGGACTCTGAAAATAATTAAATCAAATAACGAAACTTAAATAGTTATAAATACCAAAAAAAAAATACAAAATACAAACAGGATTAGACTTCATAATCGCTCTAAATTTGGAAAACTATAAATTAGTACGGAGGGTAGAAAAGTTGTCATTGGATTTAATGACAGCGAAAATCAATGAGCTATTGACAAGTGACGCTGTCAAAATCCAAACTATAAAATAGGTTAGGAACAATGTCAGTACAATTGTGAAAAACAACATCAGAACTAGCGGACAGCTGTTTGGTTCTTTAGGAACTCGTCAGCGCTAGGATACACCGATGTGTTTCCTAACTTATTTTATAGTTGGGATTTTGACAGCGTCACTTGTCAATAGCTCATTGACTTTTGCTGTCATTAAATCCAATGACAACTTTTCTACCCTCCGTACTAATTTATAGTTTTCTATATTATCCTATGTGGTATTTTTACCACAAGATGGCATTCTAAAAACGTTTTAAATATGTTAGTAATGTCTACACGACATAAAAGAGTACGGTTGTCTGTCGGTATGGTTGTGGAAACACATCGGTGTATCCTAGCGCTGACGAGTTCCTAAAGAACGAAACAGCTGTCCGCTAGTTGGGATTTTGACAGCGTCACTTGTCAATAGCTCATTGACTTTCGCTGTGATTAAATCCAATGACAACTTTTCTACCCTCCGTACTAATTTATAGTTTTCTATATTATCCTATGTGGTATTTTTACCACAAGATGGCGCTCTAAATTTGGTTAACCGTCTTCAATCGTAAATCACCAAAATGTGCATTTACACCAAACTGAAGTGTCGGTACGTTAAACCGTAGTTGGCAATAATTTACAAACTTAAGTATTTGGTCAAAGTCGTTTTGTAATTAATAGCAAAACAAACAGTATAGTTTTTATACTTTGAATACCTGGTTCTAATCGTGATGTTCGGAAGACGTGTTTTCTTGGTAAACCACAGTCCCTAGACAAGATACAGATGAAGCTCTTAGAATTGTCACAATGCGCTTCAAGCAAAAATAGATTATAAAAATAAGAAACTAAATTTTCTGTCACATAATCATACGGAAAAACTTGGTTATGTTTGACGAGCAATTAAATTTGTTAACAAAAGAAAACAAACGCGAAATAAACTTCCAACTTAAATATTTCACCAACACATTGAATTTAGAGGAACCGCAGCGCTACTATATGTTAATGTTTTATAAGACTGCCTAATTAACTAAAAATGTTTTCTTTTATAAGCGTTGCACGCACCGTTTGTAATTTTTAAAAGAAATCCCATATTATCAAAAAGCAACAAAGAGAGATGCAAAGTTATAACAAAACGTAATAACGCGTAAGTTTGGACGAGGTTTTTCATGTCGTATGTGCAACTGCAAGTAATAATAACGAAGTATAAACCTCTTAATGGCGTTAAAATAAACAAACAACCATAATATTGAATGTCAGTCGGAAACATAAATTATAATGCAATCTGAATTTTATGAACACAAAGGAAATGCTAAATCGGCAAAAACCAACAAACTGATGTTTTAACAGCGTAAACTATAAAAAAATTACTTAGAAATTCGAACGAAATACAAACGTCTAATACTAACTTTCTCTTTACTATTCCTTGCTAGCATTCACTTAGTACCTGCGCACTTTCTCATTTTAAAACATTTTATGTTGCATTGCCGACTAGCTTGGTTGGTCTTTTTCAATAAAAAACTTGATTTGTCATTTAATTTTAAGAAATACGTAAATGATTTCCGACTGAAGCGATGAACTAAATCAAATGCAAATTTTAAGTGATGGCTTCAGTAAGAGAGTCTAATTTTCTTAATTAAAACAGTTTTAGCTGACCTAATAAGATCAGCACACACAACTTAAAATTAAAGTTTTCTAGTTCTTGCACCGGCATAACTAAATGAGTGCATTTCTTGTAAACACATAACACAGACCCAGTTGTTTCTTTCTTCGGCAAATGAAACGCCACATACTGTTCCTGCTTTCATTTTACGCAAATCTTAACTTACATGAACTAGACGACGGTGCCATGTTTTTAAACTTTGATGAAATTGCAGTTTCTCGTACCAGTTAAATTGTAAACTTGTAACTTGTTAAATTGTACACAATTACATTACTAAGCCGTTTGAACTACTAATAAAAAGTTTGCAAACAAGTTCAGAACGCACAGTACCTACATTGCGAAATGCAACGTCATTTGTTTTTTCATAAACTTTGACATACAGTTTAACCAAATCACACCAGCTAACTTTTATTTTGATGTGGTTTGCAGCTGCAATCTTTTGTGTTGTTGATTTTTTCGCGCCAATCATCCATTTTGATTAATCGTTAAATGCGAAGTTGCTCCTAAAATCGATATATCAATCACCTATAATAAATATACCAGTGAAAACTACTACACTGAACGCAGTAGCTATTTTTTACTCTAATCGCCCTTTCTTCTTCTTTTTTCTTTATTTGGACAATTAGATGATTTGTCACCTCTGTGCTTAACAGTTCTAACAGCAAATACTATCCTTAAGTTTTTTTTCTCTTTAAATTTTGGATAAAAAAACGCATTTCCATCACTATGATGATACTTTTGCAATAATTCTGTTTTATTATCAGAGTGATCCGTCAAACCACAGAAAACAAAATCGGCCATTCATCGCCCCCTTTAAACTTAATGTTACGCAAACGTTGTGCTGATGTGATTCTTGAATCAGTATCTATCGAATCAGCGAAGAATCTTTATCTTCGAACGTATATTTCTTTCGCCAGAATTCCATCTTGGATACGAACATAATTTATCTGTTTCGCAATCAAAAGTATAGTAATGTGGTCCAAATATATTTTTCTTGTAAATTTCTAGGTACCACAATTTTCACGTCGATAAAAAATCGTTTTTGCTCATTTTTTTTTGTAGAGTTTTTACAGAAAATTACAACTACAACACCAAATTACCGTACATTTGTATAGTAGCATGTTAGTCAGTTTTTAGTTCTTTAAAACCTGTTTTTGACTGTTTATTTGTAGGTACAGCTACGCTTTTTGAAAAATGTGTTTTCAACATAAAGGATACAGTTTTCTTTTCGGATAAAACAAGCAAGTATTTTCGTAAGTATTTCAATTTGTGACCTATTTACTCACTTTGTTTAATAATACTGAGGAAACGCATTGCATGCAAAATAATGAAGCAATTCAATTCAAAAGTCATCAAAGACATACTCGTGTGTAAAATACATCAATTAATAACGTACAAAATGAAAGAAAACAAACAAAACCACTGAAAAATGCTGAAACGACATAATAACCTCTATTTAATCCTATAAAGTAATAATTAAGATTAGCAAATAAACACAAACACTTAAGTTGTTTGGGCCGGCGACTCAATTGTTAACTTAATTTGAAAAGATGACGTTTTTAATTTGATAATGATTTTATTAGCATGCAGAACATGTCTTTTTTCTTTGTTTGATGACCTGCTCTAACTTCATACTCAATATCTCGAATTATTAAGAATTTCAAGTTTTATAAATTAATTATTGTAAAAGTGAAATGAAAATCGTTTAAATTTGTAGGTTTCTTTGTGGAGTTTGTTCGCAAAATATTATTTGATGTTACAAAAAAAAGTTAATATGGATATTAGATATGGTCATGTACAAAATCAATATCATCTGAAGTGCGTAACTATAGCAACGGGTGCGGTCCTGCAGCTTCAATATTAAACTAACCGTGTCACGACGATGTTATTTACAACACGAAACATTAAATAAACAAACATGGACGTACAAAGCATCGTGTGTTTGTTTTTAGTTGTGACTATTATAACAGCCGATCAATGGTCAACTGTAAATCCCACGGTGTTTAACATCGGCGGGGTCTTAAGCAATAACGAAAGTGCTCATAACTTTAAAGAAACGATTTTGGTAAGTTTCATCATATTGCCTACAAATTGCTTACTGCTTATTTTAGCACCTAAATTTCGACCAACAATATGTGCCAAAAGGAGTTACGTACTATGATAAGGCTATTTTAATGGACCCAAACCCAATTCGCACTGCGTTAAACGTCTGTAAATACATAATCTCACGTAGAGTTTATGCAGTGGTAGTTTCTCATCCATTGACTGGCGATTTATCGCCAGCTGCAGTTTCTTACACTTGTGGATTTTATCACATTCCGGTAATAGGAATTTCTTCACGCGACTCGGCGTTTTCCGATAAGGTATGCACCTACAAATAATTTCAACGTCCAAAATATAATATTCTAGAACATTCATGTATCTTTTCTTCGAACCGTGCCACCATACTCGCATCAAGCGGACGTTTGGGTCGAATTATTAAAATACTTCAACTATAAAAAAGTAATTTTTATTCACAGTTCTGATAGCGATGGACGCGCACTCTTGGGAAGATTTCAAACGACATCACAAAATCTCGAAGACGACATCGAAATTAAAGTACAAGTGGGTACACCGCCAGAAATTCTGGTTATGTTAATATCGTTTAACGTGCTGCAGGTGGAGTCGATTATTGAATTCGAACCTGGTCTTGAAAACTTCGTCGATCAGTTAATTGACATAAAAAACGCACAATCAAGAGTTTATCTTCTATACGCAAACAAAGTTGACGCCAAAATTATTTTTAGAGACGCTTCTCTTTACAATATGACTGAAGCCGGGTACGCTTGGATTGTAACGGAACAAGCCCTTAAAGCTGACAATGTCCCTGAAGGTATTTTAGGACTGAAACTTGTTAATGCAACGAATGAAAAGGCCCACATACGCGATAGCATGTAAGAAAATAGTTTAAATATAATTTTTGCGACTAATAAAATTTTAGATACGTCCTCGCATCGGCTCTGCGTGATATGAACCAATCCAAAGAAATAACTGAAGCACCAAAGGACTGTGATAATTCTGGCTCAATTTGGGAAACTGGGCGCGAGTTGTTTAATTTTGTTCGTAAACAAGTTTTGCTTAACGGCGAAACTGGAAAAGTTGCTTTTGATGACCAAGGCGATCGAATTAATGCCGAGTATAATATAGTTAATATACAAAGAAGAAAGAGTCAAGTCGTCGTAGGGAAATATTACTTTCATAAAGTAAAATATTACTTATCGCATAATAAAAATTAACCTAAAATTACTTTTAGGAAAGCAGCAGAATGCAATTAGCTGTAGAAGAAAAACGCATTATATGGCCAGGGCGTCAACAAGTTAAACCTGAAGGATTTATGATACCCACACATTTAAAAGTGTTGACTATTGAAGAAAAACCATTTGTATACACGAGAAAACTAAACGAAGATCAAGAAACATGTCTTCCAGAAGAAATACTGTGCCCACACTTCAACTCTACACAAGACGGTATTTTGCTATAGCAAAATATAAACCGCATTCATTGGTTTGCCGTAGAAACTGCAAAATATTGCTGCAAAGGCTATTGCATGGATTTACTTAAAGAGTTATCTAAGAAAATTAACTTCACGTACAGTTTGGCATTGTCGCCTGATGGGCAATTTGGAAACTACATTATCAAAAACATTTCAGGTACTAAATGCGCTTTTAACGCCTATTTTAACGCACATTTACAGCAATAGGTATGAAAAAAGAATGGACGGGACTAATTGGCGAACTTGTCGGAGAGCGTGCAGATATGATTGTTGCTCCATTAACAATTAACCCAGAACGAGCAGAATTTATCGAGTTTAGTAAACCGTTTAAATACCAAGGAATAACAATATTAGAAAAAAAGGTATTCATTTAACACAATTTGCTGTAAATTAAAATTGAACAATTTAGCCATCACGATCATCAACGCTCGTATCTTTCTTACAACCATTTAGCAATACTTTGTGGATTTTGGTAATGGTTTCTGTGCATGTAGTTGCCCTTGTTTTGTACCTGCTAGACAGATTTTCACCTTTCGGACGTTTTAAATTAGCAAACACTGATGGTACAGAAGAAGATGCCTTAAATCTTTCTAGCGCAATATGGTTCGCATGGGGTGTTCTTTTAAACAGCGGTATTGGAGAAGGTACTCCTAGAAGCTTTTCGGCAAGAGTGTTGGGCATGGTTTGGGCTGGTTTTGCTATGATTATTGTTGCTTCATATACTGCCAATCTTGCTGCTTTTCTTGTGTTGGAAAGACCTAAGACTAAATTGACTGGTATCAACGATGCTAGGGTATTTAATTCTTTAATAATAGTTTTATGGTTATTAAGTATTTTTAGTTGCGTAACACAATGGAAAATTTAACTTGCGCCACGGTTAAGGGTTCGGCAGTTGACATGTATTTTAGAAGACAGGTTGAGCTGTCTAATATGTATAGAACAATGGAAGCAAATAATTATGCTACCGCCGAAGCTGCTATTGCTGACGTGAAAAAAGGGTAAGTCTACACCAATGCCTACAACAAAATTAAAATCATGAATTTAGAAAACTGATGGCGTTTATATGGGATAGTTCGCGCTTAGAATTTGAGGCTGCTCAAGATTGCGAGCTGGTAACAGCCGGCGAATTATTTGGAAGATCCGGTTATGGAATTGGGTTACAAAAAGGCTCGCCATGGGCGGACGACGTTACCTTAGCAATATTAGATTTTCACGAAAGTGGTTTTATGGAAAGTTTAGACAATAAATGGATTTTACAAGGAAATATACAACAATGCGAGCAGTTTGAAAAAACTCCTAATACGTTAGGTTTAAAAAACATGGCTGGTGTTTTTATTTTAGTAGCTGCTGGTATTGTTGGCGGGGTTGGTTTAATTGTAATTGAAATGGCTTATAAAAAACACCAAATTAAAAAACAAAAACGGATGGAGCTGGCGCGACATGCTGCTGATAAATGGAGAGGTTGCGTTGAGGTAAGTTAAAACTTTTTTGGGTTTCGGTTTTTATAGATTGTTTTAGAAGCGAAAGTCACTGCGATTGACTACCAGTACCCAGAGACGAATGAAGTCAAATGGCGTTAATGATACGGCAACTATTTCTTTAGTAGTTGATAAATATCAACGCACGACTGGCCCTGAGCGTGCCTGGCCTGGAGACACCGACGTTAGACAAAGAAGAATTGAAGAATCTGGCGGGGTGCAACCTGTTCCACGTTACTTGCCCGCTTACACTTCCGATGTATCACATCTAATTGTGTAATTAAAACCTTATACGTATTTATTGTTAAAATAAAGTTGTCTATGTATCTGAGTTTTTATCATTTGAAATTGAGAACTTTCTGTAGGATATTATTTGGTTAAATGCAATTTTGTAAAGCAGATAAAGGAAGAAATAATAGTAACCAGTACTATGAACGTATTCTACGAAAATAAATTTTTCAATTCTATACTTTCTAAGGCATTTAAACGGGATAGAGGTACTTGACAGAATTACAAGTGATTTAAGTGAGTAAAGCATTAAACATTTATCTTAACCTTTTGTACATTTAGGAACAAGTATAATTTTACTAATAGAGAAAAACAAAAGGCTAGTTAGTGAAGTCTTAGCAGAAGAAGAACTTCTAATTTTGAAGGAAATACAAGTCATCCATAAAAGAACCGAAGAAACTTGTATTGCGACATTAAGACAGTGATGATTGGACTAGTCACTAAAGTTACTGTTGATATCGAAGCTGATGTTGAAGATGAAGACTTGGACACCGAGCCTAGAAATACATGTGTTGAAGATGAAACAATAGCGAATGTAATTTACGACGACGTAGATCAAAGCAACGACGAAACTCTTTACTCTTGATTTAAAACTTTTGAGTCGCATTAGGTACACAAAAATAAATACTGAAACGTTCGAGAAGTTATTCGCAACTTCGAGAGCCTTTGCGAGGTTTTCTAGAACGTTCACCGAAGGATGTGGACGGGAACGTTTTGCCAAAGTGTATAAATACTGTGCAATCAAATCCGAGGTCAGTTATTCCCGTAATGTGAAGACGGCAGTGTTAAGAAGATTAGTCTAGTTTAAATAAATGAGTAATTAGCGCGTGTGTGGAGATAAATATACGGAATATAATCTTGTACGTGACTTTAGTGTAAAGAAGTGTGTGAAGTTATCCGCGGACTTTACCTTATCTTCGTGTAAGCGATATAAATTAGTGTAAGTCTTTTTATTAAATATCCTTAAACTAAAGTAATTCGGTTAGTCATAATCGTGTATATATTTTTAGTATAAGTAAAAATAAATTAGTTTTAATAATAAAATTCGTTACAATACTATTTGAAGATGGGTGAAAAAAACAGGCTAGTTTCTTTTTTTTTCAAATAAAAAACAAGATTGTCAAGTGACAGAAAAGAGAGAAGAAAAAGAAGATAAATACGCAAACTAATAACCTAAAGAAAGGAGACGTAATATATGGAAATAACACCTAATTATTCGAAATAAATGGTAATATAACGTAATAATTAGGTAATAAATGGTAATAATATGTAATAATTACTTAATAACTTGTAATAAATGGTAATAACAAATAATATTTAGACTAAAATACGAGTTATTACCAAAACATCGTAACACATAGTACAATACAAACTTTGTTGGGTGGCTGACTCTGTTCTACAATGTACACTTGTATACTTTATATTTTTTTAGTATCTCTCTCGATCTATAGCAGTGGTTCCCAAAATGGTCCCTACGGACCTCCTGGGGTCCCCGGGATCATTCAAGGGGTCCGTGGAAAATTAAAATTGATTTGAAAGTCCCTGAAGGTCAGGGGGTACGCGCAAATTTTAATATAAAATTAAAAAATTGTGACACATTTTTATTAATATGGAAGTTAAAATAAACAACAATGAATAAACTATTAACAATTTTAAGTACTATGTAGAATGTAAATGTAAATGTAAATGTAAATATAAATATAAATATAAATATAAATATAAATACCACTACTAACAGGCATCGCAGTGAGTCAAGCCTGTCTATACAAGTTTATATAGAAACGCAATAAAGCTATAGAACTATAAAAGAGTCGTACATCTAATCAACAATTTAGTTTTGTGTTATGCGTGATGTGAACTGCATACAACAAATTTTCCTAGTCTTGAACAAATGAAGTATAATTTTTAGCAGATAGCTACGTAAGTATATTTAAATAAAATTAATACTTCTTTTTAATTTAAATTTATTTAAGCAATGTTGTACTCACAGTTATCAGTACAGTAATCCCTTAACATTTATTAAGGATTTCTTTTATATTAAAAACTTAAGAAGGGGTTGTAAGTTTTTCTAACACAGATGTGTTTCTAAAGATTATATTATTAATAATTCTGTAAAAAAAAGTTAGACATATTGGGTTTTATAATTTAATATGATGCACCCTAAAAGTTATAGCTGACTTTATTATATTTTTGTTTATTTCGTTTACTTCCGCGAATAACCAAATGCGCAAATGTTTGGAATTACTGTATATTACTGTGTTATTATATTATGTTGTGAATTAATTTTTGAATTATTTATTTTTCTTCAAAAATTAATTGGTTATTTCAAACAATCAGAGAAAAATATTTGAAAACATTGCAAAAACTCATAGAGACCATATCTAAGAGAGATGACGATAGATTACATGCTTCTTATAATATGTTTTAATGATTGCGAAGTCCGGAAATCCGCACACTATTGGTGAAGAACTTTTTCTACCAGCTGTTAATGAGGTAATACGCAGCGTGTTGCACCAACCAGCTTTCGATGTTATAAAAAGAATTCCATTGAGTAATAATACTGTACGAAGAAAGATCGACGAAATGGCGAGTGCAAAAAACTCTTTATATAACTATTTAAAAACATCTTAATTCCCTATACAGCTTGACGAATCAACATTACCAGGAAACAAAGCTTTACTTTTAGCTAATGTGATATTTGTAAAAGTAGAAAAGTTTTCCCAAGAATTGTTATTTGTTAATAGTTTGGAAACTGATACGAAAAGTGAAACGTGAAAGCCATACCGAATGTATTATCGGTACATTCTGTAATTTATCAACATCATTAGATCGCAAAAACCCTTAGTGAACGCTTGCATGAATCACTACATTATGCCATTAAAGCAGTTAATAAAATCAAAAGGAATATCTTAAATGAGAGATTATTTGCTCAATTTTGTTTAGAAAATGATGATGACTATAATCGTATACTACTTCACACAGAAGTATGTTGGTTATCTAAAAGTGCATGTTTAGATCGGTTCTATTTGCTCATTGATTCAGTGTTGGAATTCTTGGAGAGTAAAGACAATTATTTGCGGCACATTTCAATTATCTCAAAAAATGCCAGATTTAACAAGACTAATTGGAAACTAAAAGGTGACACAATAAATTTAATCAAAGATAGAAGTGTAATATCTGCATTTGTTGTAAAATTTATGACAAAAGATACTTGTAAATCAATACCAACTACTGCGTCTATGGTTTGGCGCAAACCTCGCTGTCATCTAACAGATTCTAACTTTTGTACGACTTCCACCATCCGGTTCTTTAGTAAAAGTAAACATAAGAATTTAGTATTTTAATATTTCTTTAGTTCTAAGATCAATTCTTCAGAACATATATTTTCCAATCCCAAAAGAAAACCATAAAAACTACACTCTAGCTACGACTAGAAACAGATTCAAAAAAACTTTAAATAACAACCGAGATTATCCAATGATACGTCTATTTATGATAAAGAGTGTTCATTTGATTTACTTCATTGGCAACCTCGCCTCGTTACTCATTCAATATTGAATGAAGTTAGGGACTTGGAGTTACTTAAAAGCAGACCTTAAATCTTGATACTTTGAAAGATAAAGACTTAGAGTTCTGCCCTAATTCAAATGTATTGATAGAACTAAATTTGTAATAAATGGAAACTGATTGTAGACTCAGCACAGGTTGCATACTCTGCTGACCAAAAACAAGATAACAACGCCATTACCTAGACCAAGACTCAAGGTTGCAAGACCAAGACTGGATGCAAGACTAGCTTTGCAAGATATCAGCAAAAACAAGACTATCTTGCAAGACTCTTTCAGTTTTTTTTCTTATTACCAACGATTATTTATCTTTTTTTATCTTTACGTAAAAGTAGAAAGTTTTTTGAAAAAAAGTTGTTTCGACTTTAGTAAAATGAAGTTTGTTTGAAAAATAAAATTATATCTAATAAGTAACCACTATGATCATCTTAAATTAAATATTTACTTAAACCAAATAACACTATTTGAAATTTGGTAAAAATGTAATTTAATTGAAATAAATTATGCCGAGATAGCATTTAATAATTAGGGTGTAGAATAAAACAAACGTAGTTTTCCAGAAGAAGAAAGTTTACAGTAAATTTGTACTGAAACAAAACGATATTCTAAATATTAAATAAAACATATTTGTCTATCACATATGTATAAATAGAAACCATATAGTACCACAAAATATTAATTCTCATCAATTCCTAAAGTGTTGAAAGACACCCTCACGAATTTTAGCAACATTAGCTTATTTGAATTAATTTAATATTTTTTTGAGTTTATCGAATATAAACTCTTCACATTTCTATGATCTAATAAAAGTATATACAAGGAATAAAATAACTTATAAAATAACAACTTGTGGGAAAGTCTCAAATTCTTAATTCTAAATTTGTACCAAAAAGCACATTTTACTTAGTCTACAATAAAGGCATCTACAAAGGATTGTAAACCGACATGGCGCTTGTAATACTCATCCAAATCTTTCAAACATGCCGAGACGTTGTTCCTTTTTTAAAACAACTGAATTCTCAAAACTATTATAAAATACAACATCTATTATAAAATACAACGAACGCATTGCGAATTCAATAGTGTTTATTAAATAATATTTATGAAAAAAATTGTTCGATCCTATGTATCTTTTTATTGTTTAAAATTTTTAAAAATTGTTGGTGTATATATTAACAGTTTATGACAATTTAAATTTACCCATCCAATAAAAAATGTAGGTATATACAATTTTAAGGTTCTTAAAGATTAAGAATTAAAATTAATTATCATTTGCTTATGTATTTATGTTATTTTGATAGTTTATTGAGTATACAATTAAATTAAATCTGGTTAGATCGTTGGCATGTAAAATTAAAAATAAAGTAACTTAATATTCTGTATCATCGTTCTTATTGCAGGTTTAGTAGATTAATGAAAAGTAAAAAATTCTGTCTAATCCACATTCGTTTTTAATAATAAGAATTATAAGCCATACATGTTTCCACTTTTTTAATACTTAAGGCATTTACACATCAGTTGTCCTTCTAGATGGCTTAAGTATTAAAAAAACCGAAAGGTGTCTATTATAATTTATTAGGGTAGACAGAATTTTTTACTTTTTATTAAAGTAACTTAATTTTTCGTTATTAATCAAATATCCATTAAAAAATTTTTTTTCAGCAACATTCACTTTTATTGTGAAGTTTCATTCATAGTACGGTGTAAAAATGCAAGACTGCAAGAGAACTTTATATTCAAGACTAATAGCAAGACCGAGATTTAAGATATCAATACAAGAACAAGAGCAAGACTAACTGGTGCAAGACCCAGACCAAGACTAAGACCTATGTGGTCTTGTCTTGGTCTTGCGTTTGGCCATCACGTGCGGAAAGACTTTTTGGGTAACAACCTATATGATAATCATATTAAGGTATTACTATCAGCATAAAAGACCATAGAATGTAACATGTTTCTTAAAATGCATTTTTTGCACTCGCGCTTAGATTTTTTCTCTAAAAACTTAGAAGCAGTGTCGGATGAACTTAGAGAACAGTTCCACCAAGACTTAACTAAGTTTAAGAAGGAATTTTTAAAGAAGTAGTAGAATGTGAGAATGTTGGCAGAGTACGGTTTTGTAGTCGTATACTTAAGACAGCTTTCTCTATCTTTTGTTTTAAGTTTGGTCATTATAAGTGTCGCAGTTTTATAATTTATCACTGATAAGACAAATATTTTATAGACTTTATTTTTTACATACATATTTACAGTTTTTATAAGTTTAGTCAAAATGTATAACAAAAATATTTAGTCATATTTAAATTAGTCATTGACGTAGAATCAAATTAAAATAAAAATTATAAATAATGTAAAAGTAAAAGTATTTTTGAACTTGTTTTTACGAATAATTTCAATAGATTCTTTATATCAAAAAAGATAATCTTTTTCATAGACCTAAAAGATACTGAGACTATCTAAAAGTACGCCAGTGAAACGAACAGCTTTGAAATTTCAAAAGATTAATTTTTGTTTACGAAGAAGCGTGGAGGTTATGTATTATTCGTTTGCATGTAATGCTATTTGGAAAACTGATCGTTGGTCTACAGCGTGGGTTCTTTGTAAAAACGTTTCATAAAAATGGAGACTGATTTCTGTACACCTTGTTTTGTAATCATTTCAATATTTTACAATAAAGCTACGGTGTGGTGTGCATTTTCCTTGGCATTATTGAGGCACATTTTTCCACGACGATAGAAAAAAAGTCACAACTGTTAATGCAGATCGTGACAAACACATGTACATGGTCAGAACATTTTTATGGTACCAAAAATTAATTTTTTCAGCAGGATTCGGTTACAAATTATACTGACCGGCTGCTTAAAGGCAACTCTTGCCGAACGGACTTGAATTCAAACATATCTTCTGATTTGCCTCCGTGTAAAATTTTTCGATCAAGATTACAAGAATGTTTACACAGAAATGACTCTGACTTCAACGGGGTTATTTTTAAAAACTGACATACTTTACTCAACTCAAACAGAAAATTTCTGATAATAAACCTTTTATGAAAAAACCGATAGGTACCTACTTTTAATTTTACCGTTTCATTGGCGGACTCTCATTCACAATTATTAATATTTTTCTAAAAATAAAAACTTATTGAGCTAGTAAACTTTTATTTGAACTGAATAATTGTTTGTATTCTTTATCAACGATTTTTTTTGACAACAATCAACATTATTATTGATCTAAGAAACTTATTAAATTAATGAATTTTGATCTAACGTTGTCTTCAATTTTAGATAAAAAATTTAATGTAATTAATTTGATTGTCTTATTGATAAGAGTACCTACGCTTTCCTTTACAATTCCACAGAATATTTCCATTACAGTATGAAACACTTTATTATGTTATATCGTTTATTTGGTATTTATTATACCAAGTCAGAAAACAAACAAAAATGTTTTTCTAAAACATACTGCTACATATTAAATATTACATATTTATTCTTCTTCTTTTATAGCTTTTACGTTACAATTACAAGTAGCAATCAAGAAACTCCCAATAAAACGAGATCGATTACAGTAATTATTGGACGTGTTGCGGTTTACGTTCATTTTTTATTAAATCGTTTGGTGTTATTTACAAATCAAGAAGTAGTCCATTACAACTTAAAAAATGTAAATTGGGAACAAGTCACAAAAATTTTTAAATTTTATGCATACTTTTGTTTATCAATATCTGTGTCGGTTATAGTGGGATTTGAACTATCAGACTCGTCTGATATAAACGTAGTTCACTTGGTCGTTAAAATAATTATTCGTACATTATTACATTTAGATTACATTTTTGTGGCACTCTATATTATTCGTGTCGGACAGTATTTGACGAAGTTAAGGTATAATTTGATTCTATGTAACGATAACAAAAGCAAACGACAAATTACATTGTCGTATAACAAGTTGAATGAAGATTTAATTCACCACGGAAGAATTTTAAAAACAATTTTTACTTTTTTTATATTTATGATTTTGACACGAATATGGTCGTCTAGTTATGGTATCATATACATGTGGAGAATAAAAGTTGTGCCTTTGCCGTTGATGTATACATTAGTCGCTGTTGCAGTTGACTTGTACAAATTAATCGTTGTGTTGTACTATTGCGAAGATGTCTATAAGGAAGTACGTATATACTACATCGCCGGGTCACATACTTATATAATTGCTTTTAAGGAAAATCTTCTTAAATTTGCAGTTAATGAACTTATACACAAAGCTCCTAATAATCGAAACGAAGAATACGAGGTATAGTATTTGGTAACATAATGTTAATGTTATTTTTCCCTCGATCGTCTGTTAATAACAATAGTAACGTATAATAACGTATCAGAAATAGATCATTAATAACACCTATTAATGAACAATTTTGAACCAATGAATGAATTTCTATTAATAAACGATTTTGTATAGCAACCAATGAAATCGTTAGCAACCACTGATTTAACGATATTGCACGATTACTAGATATAACATCGGATTACGTATGCTTTAGTTTCCTTATAACTTTATACGTTTTACTAACGTACGATCAACGGAAAAACTTTAAAACTAACTCGTTTGTTAATCGGCGACAAATAATCTCGATAATATTAACGCGTTCGCTCGCTACACTCGCTCACGGCGTTAAAATGTTTCGATTATTAATCGCTATCATTAACAACCTTGTTCGTTAAATAACTTAACTTTTTATTTGTAGTTGTTGTCTCTACACTTGCTAACGACAAACGTGCAATTTACTGGATATGGTTTTAAATTAAACATTGAGTTATTGTACAAGGTAAAAGTTATTTAAAATTAAGTTGTAATCACTACGGTCAAAATTTCATTTCTGCTGGTGAGTTTCGCAAACACATTAACACATGTTTGCATTAATTGTAAGTATTTCTGTACAGTACATGTTCAAATGAAACTTTTATTCAGTACTTATAGGCATAAAAACTTCATCTGGGTATTATTCAAAATAGGTATTTCGCGTTTTTAAAATCTACAAACTAATTAACATATTTGTAATTTTTTACATAGCAAACAGCAGAAAAACAAAAACACAAAAGCTTAAATTTAATGCGTTTTAAAAAAGAACGAATACAATTTAATAATTGAAAGAAAAATTAAGCACAATAATAAAACGTTACTGATAAATTTCAAAAAAATCTTATAAAAGAAGAAAATTGCTGTGCGCTGCATAACAATAAAAAAATTAAACAACTGCTTATATATATCATCGAGTAATTATCGAAATTACATACAAAAGCATAAACAAATTTAAATGCCAATAAATCAGCAAGAAAATTACATCAAAATTTTTTAGAAGATATCTTCCATAGTTAAAGACAAGACTAATTTTGGTAGATATTAATGAAAATAGTCCTGCAACTTTAACTTTTTGCTGTCAATAAAAACAGTAAACTTAGACAAATATATAACATTAAAGTTTGCAGTCTTAAGAAAATAGATTTGCTGCAGAGATTAATAATAAGCACGAGTTAAGTTGATTAGTGTAAAGATTTTTATTGTTCTTAACTGTCATAAATTTTAATTTTTTTCGCTATTGTAAACCGTCTTTGACAGTATTTGCGCCCTTGTCAACATAAACGTCAAATTATTTTTGAAAGATTTTGAGACTTTGGGGGCGTCCTAGTCTCTGTACTATTACCTCAGAGATTTTGCAAGCATTTTGTGGACGGTAATCTTTGCAAAGTCTTCAATCGTTTTTGTCTTTTGGAATCACGTATAGTGACGATGACCAGGGATGTTTACTAGCCTAGAACTTTTTTTTTGCAGTTTAGAGTTTATCTGGCGCAAGGCAGCAAAAATTCAAAGACACTGGTGATTCTGAGGCAGTTTGTATATGACATATATTTGGCACAGCTGATAGTTAATTTAAGAAATTCCATAAAAAGTTTGTAAAATGTATGTGAAATAACGTAGAGTATCCGTGTTATGGTGCAATTTGAGTTTCATTAGCAATATTGGTAGGCAGATAGATCATCCTATAACGCAAAAAAGTTAGTTTTAATCATTAATGTGGTTATTTCTTTACCTTGCATTTTTTCGTAGGTGTCTACTATTCATAGTACACGTACATTTCTACACCCAACTACTGTTTACAGTTTTAACACCTTTTTTGCGTTTTTAAAATCGTATCCGTTACTATTCTAAATAGTAGTAGACTCAACTTGTCTCTTTCCTTGATGCCTTTTTTAGATACATTTTCACCATTAATTTGTATGTATCTTAACATTTTCATACATGCTATTTACTATTTATAGTATGTTTTTCTCTGTTACTTCTAGTTTGTCTAATGTCCATTGTATTATTTCTATTTGGATTATATTAAACGCTGCTTTGAGATATATAAATGTAAGTGTTAGTTGTTTTCTCGTTTGTCTTTCTAATATATTTTTTATGATGCATTGTCTGCTTACATTTTCTAAATCTGGTTTGCTTTTCTTCTAGTTTATGTTCTATTTGTACTATATCAGTCTGTAATTCTCATATACGGGTAGACATTCTCTATGATTTTGATAGAAACAGGAACAGGCCTACTTCAAGAAAACTACCCTGCTCACGCAATCCGTGTTTGGTAGAGCCAAAAGCTCGGAATCCCATATTGACAATAAGTCAATCCGTCTCAAAGATTATGGAAGAGGGCGGGAGCAAGAAAATGGCGAAGCAACAAACTGAACTCAGAATTGCGACTGATCCAGAGAATAAAACATCGACGCATGACGACAAGGAGGTAGAACTCTTATACGCAGTGGCGTATTTAAGGTCCAGGGCCTCGTAGTACAAAAGTAGGGAGGGCTCATTACATAGGTGGTAAAAAAAGGTCTAGTTATTATATTATGGAAAAAACACAAAATGTAATGTCACAGACTGTGGTAATGTATTGATAGGGTAGCTAGTATATTCACAGGAACAAACGAGGTATTTTACTAAACAAGGATTTTATTTTACACAAGGGGAAATGAGTTATTTACTTTTACATACTTATAGCACAAAAAAACAATAATACAGATCATATTTTATGATGGTACTGTGTAACTACAAATTCTGTACACCCCCACGCCTAGTTTTTCTATTTAGAAACATATCTATGACAGGATCAAGTTGCAACTTTTCGCATTCCTGACTTTCAATAGCCAGCATTGCAGTGTAGTTTAGTCTGTCTTGACTCATAGTTGAACGCAAATACGTCTTCAATCGTCGTAGAGCACTGAACGAACGTTCGGCACTAGGTACTCCAACTGGCAACGTTAAGAATATCCTTAACAATACTTCAAATTCAGTATATGAATCTGCTAAACCACTTTTAATTAAATATTGCAACAATGATGTTACGTTTAGTTTTACTGTATCAGTTTCTTCTGTAACAGTTGCGTAGTAAATAATTCTAAATGATAAGCATTGAATTGATAAATTTGCTGTAAAGTCCTCTGAAAATTTTCTAACTATACCATCGCAACTAGACTTAATCTCTTCGTCACTTAAATTTCGAAATGTATGTGGTTGTAAAAACCCGAACGTTTTGGCAACTTCTCTGAAACCCACTGTTCTCCTTTCCAGTTCTGAGATCATGCAGTCCAAACAGTTGTAATATACATTTATACGATATCTCGTAGCAGCATCTGTAAATGGTTCATCTTCCATCTGCTCATCATCAAACCGTTTTACTCGTCAAATCCGTGTGATTTTGAACCCAATATCATCCGGTTCCAAACCCATTAACAGCCATTGCTCTTTTGCTTGATTAGAAAATTTAACAAATGAATCTACAGTCCGTAATTTCTTAAGATCTTCTCCTGCAGATTCAAACACAGAGACAACCTTAAACAAATCTAATTTCTTAGCTTGAAGAATTAGGGAACATCCGTGTAATACTGTTAGAATTTTATACCACAAAGTTCAAGTAAAGTAAAAAGTCTAATCTAATTTCCCCAGTAAGTTTGTAGAGTCTTTAAATTCGTCACTTGTGTGATTTTGCTCTATTAAATCTTCTAAGCATACGATGATTAGTTTGAAATTTCTAAGCACTGCATCAACAGCTGCATACCGGGCAACCCATCGTGTTGTTGAAAGGGACTTCAAAGTCGGGGCCATATTCGAAACAGTCGTTTTTCTTGTTTGTTCTTCATTCTCCGATAAATCTCCATCCACAATTTCGGAATTTACATCACTTGCAAAATTATTCAATGAACTTTCTTCTATCACACCAGTATCCTTTGCCATTCTGAATAACAGATCCCACCGACGATTGGAACTGCTGAAAAATGTATAAATCATCTGTACATAATCATAAAAATTAATCAGTTCAATTGGCGTTTGAAGTGTGCCCTTCACTTTGCTATTTTTTTAATTTTCAGTAGCATGAATTAAAACCAGGTTTAACTGATGAGGGGGGCAGTGAATGTAAGACAAAAAACTATTCTCTCCATAAAGCTGCTTCATGATGGCCTGAACTCCACCACCTGCACCACTCATAACGTTTGCTCCATCATAAGCTTGCCCTCTTATGTACTTCCGATCAAATTTGCATTCTTCATAAAGAACTTTCATTAACAGAGTAGAAATACCCATGCCTGTTGCATCATGGACATGGTGAAAACCTAAGAAATGTTCTCTTATTTCCACAGATTTTACTTTTCTGTCAATGTGCACAAATCTAACGAGAACAGCCAATTGATCTTTGTGACTAATATCGGTTGTAGCGTAGGCAATCACAGTGAAAAATTTTGCATCGTTACACAAGTTTATTATGTGAATTTTTAGAGCGGTTGAGAGTGTAGCAATTTGTTCTTCAGTGATTGTCTTGCTGAGGTATTTTATTCCTCTTTCACTGGTTATATGTTCATGCAACACCGGATCACGAGTTGCAATAAATCTCAGCAGTTTTAAGTATACTCCAGGATTCACATCAGTGGTGTTCGATCTATGACCCCTAAATGGAAGACCAAGAATTCCCATAACCCTTATTAACCCGAATTGGACAGTCAGAACTTCCTTCCACCGGCGTCTCTCCTCGGAAATGTGTTGTTGAAGCTGATCTACAGATTTCTCATTTAAGAAAATGTACCATGGGTTCATAGAAATCTTGTGATTCTGACTATTAGAATGATTTATAAGACTTTCTTTCAAATGGTTAAAATCCGTGAATGACGATGACCAATTTGATTTATGAGCTTCTTTATTTCCGAACAGCCAACAGCAATGACAGTAAGCATAATTTTTGCGAAACGAAAAAGCAAGCCATGAACGCTCTACGCGTTCCCCTATTCTGTTGATGCATTTGTAATGAAATGACGAAAACGACCTTCCTCTAATTCCGGGGAATTTTCCGCCAGACATATCCTCACTCAAAGGACGACAAACGGTTTTAGCAAGGAATGTTAATTTATTTTGTAAATTTATAGGTGCCAAGTCATCGAACAATGCTTTATCTGTTGGAAATCGAATGCTCTGCTGATGATGCATGTCTAAGGAAGGTAAATCAATCAACTCTTCTTTCACTTGTTCTCCAACATCAGATTCAGATGTAGAATCACGTCTTGGCTGAAATTGTTAAATGAAATTATAATAGTTGAAAACGGTATATTGCAATAATCATATAGTTCTCATGTGACGTCATAATATAAAATAAAATTCAACTTGTTCGTACATTGGTTACTATTGTTTTATCAAAGAACACGTTTTGTTACCTTTTCGTTTTCTCCCACACCTTGGAAGCTAGTCGAGGCAGCTGTGGTTTGGTCCACATCTAATTCTTCAGCTAGTTCTCGTTCTTCACTTTTTTGGTTACTCTTACTTGCTAACAGTTCATAACGTTCACTGCCCATTGTGGTGAAAGATAATTTGCGTTGTTTTTGATCGGACCCGGCTTTAGCTAATTTTTCTGCTTCTTTTCTTTTTCTTTTGCTATGCCCACTTTCAAATTGTTTTTTCATGATTTTATCGATTTCACTAATTTAAACAACTTAACATACACCACTCCGACACCAAAAGGATATAAGGACACAGAAGAAGAACATACACCACAACAAGTCGACAACACGAGCACAAATGTAATGTCCAAACACCGTATTTAATTAATTAATAATAATAATAATAATAATATGGTACGGTACAAGTAGTGTAGTAGCAACAAAATAAATTAAGAACCCATTATGTCCTCGGATCTCGCAACGTAGAAATTATTTTCTAAAAAAAGACGCTATTTTCAACATAACTGCCTTAATGACATTTTATCAATGTGAATGTATAATATATTCTTTATATATAACTTTGAGACGTCTACGAAATCTTATCGGAAAGTCATATTACTTAGTTATTTAGTCGCGTTGGCGTTTTATACATTTTTGAGGTCTGGTGTTTTATTTTGTCGAATCAACATGAATTTTTGCGGAAGGTAAGTTATATTTATTACTTATATTATAATTATACGGCATTTTTTAAGTTTATAGCCTTCTTGGATTAATTTGTTGTAGTGAGCAGTGTTAATTTTATTGCCTCTTATTTGTTGTCTCTTATATATTATGTATAATTTATTATCCTTAATTTTATTTTTTTGAGGGCTGAGGGCCTCGTTTTGCAAGGGCCTGCTCGTGCGCCGCACGACTCGCACGCCCGTTAAATACGCCACTGCTTATACGAAGATGTTACAAGCTTTTGCTATTTACGAACCTGCACGGCCAACTCGCAATAGTCGGTGAGAGGGGTAGGTTCCTAGATACATGAAATATATTTAAGGGCGCCAGAGCTTATCCCAAAGTAACTTCTGTCCCGCTCAAGACAGGCGGTAGAAACTTGTAACAAGATGTTAGGTTCGTAATGCTGAAAGAAACGAAAAAAAGAAACTACGTCGTTAACAACAATTGTACTTTATTTACTCTATCAAGATAAATATATTACCAGTTAAATAGCCAAATATAAGCCGGTACTGGAGAGAATATAGAAAAGAGAATAGCAGCAGGATCGGCAACTTACACTACACGTCAAACAAAAGTGTAACTACCATAACATGTATAAAACTTTATCAGTAAGTAACATTAATAATGATAATTGACGGTGGATATAAGCAGCAAGCGATAAGTCCTTTACTTAACCTAATTGAGTCACAATAACAAGTAACAAATCAATTCGAACGTACGATTAGTAAATATAATAAGTCGTGAGCATTCACCGTAGCAACAACGAATAAATAAGTAAAAGTTGACTTACCAAAGTCCAGGATTACTTTCAGAAAAACGTTTTTCCTACTGGCTTCCTGCAATTAAACTTCCTGAAAATAATCGTGTCTACTTAGCGACTCACAAACTATAAATACAAGACACATTTAAGGGACAGTAATCGAACCGACACTTATCGTATGCTGTTACATTAATTTTCCGTCTATGGTGGTGTTAAGTTATTGCCTCCGAATAGAATTCAATCGTATCCAGTAATTAGGATCTTCCGCTTCCGAGTATAGTTTTCCCTTGAGGATTTTAGGTAATGATAAGAATACCCCTATTCATGGAGGTAGCACATGGCGCTGACAAAAGACATAAAAATTACCTTTAATTAAAGAAAGAACAAAACCCACTTACTCTGCGTGAATAAATTAGTTAGTTAAGGAAACTTTTAATTTCCATCGTGTCCCAACACGTGGATGAGTTTAGAAAACGAATTTTTCACTCACGCAGACATAGATACTAACATGCACGATGTTAAAGTCAAAATGCCGGTCTGTCACCGGATGTCGCCTACTCAATACAAAGTGACCAACGAACCCGATAGATGGCGTCGAGAAATATAAAAGTAATTTTTAATTAAACTAATATACAGGGTAATGCATTATTTAAATTTATGCACGTAACAAAGACATAGAAAAAGCAAGAAAAAAAGGTAAAGAATACGTAGTCATGAGATATTTCAACACTGTGTAGACAAAAACAAAAACAAAGTGAAGAATCCGGCGTACAAAACCCAAGAGGAGACATATGTTTATGAACTTCTTAGAAGAACAAAAAATGTACGCCAAGAATATGTTTTTTAACAAATACAAGAAACAAGTGGATCAGCCTTGACGAAAACACTAAAACACGAAATTGACTTTATTTTACTATCATCCAAAGACATAATAAAGCACGTCACAACTTTAAATGCATTCAACACAGACAACAATCACAGAATGGTTACAGCACAAGCAACCATTAAAAAGGCACAAATATGTGTATTTGGGACAAAAGATCATAATAGCAAGACAAAATAAAGACGTAGAAATTAGAATACGACCGAGACTAACCTGGACAGCGTTTAAAAATCTAGGATATATACCAGACGATAAGAGAATCTCACAATACTTCAAGACAGAAGTATTTGACCAGGGCATACTACCAGTCTTGACATATGAAACGCAGACATGAATTTTCGCACAAAGAATAGTACAAAAATTACAAATAGCACAAAAGACAATGGAGAGATTTATGCTGGGCATATTACACAGAAACAAAAAAAGAATGACAAAAAACAAAAGTCACCGATATAATATAAACAGTAACGAGCTTTTAATATGAAAATATGCTCGACATGTTTCTAGAACACAGACAACAGGTGGAATAACATATTTAATCAGGCTCTATATTATCACCCCCGCTTCAACTAATTTTGTCGTGATATATTTTTTCAAAAAATTTTTTTTCTTTACTTTTTTTGTTGTGTGCACAGTTTTTCTTTTTGCAATTTTTGATATACTTTGTTACTCCGCAATATTTAAATTTATCTCTAACTGGTATTTCTTCTTCGCACTGTTGATTTTTTAATCAATCTTATTTTTATTTCGCAGTAATTTCTTACTTTTTTAATTACTGATTGTATTTTATGTTTTTGCTATCTATGTTGTGTCTCTAATTCTGCTTTCGTCAGTGTTTTTTCTGCTTTACTTTTTTCTAACTCTTTTGTATGTACTATGTAGTCTACGAAGCTTCAGGCGCTTCGTTCTTCTGCTATGAATGTGTATCTAACACCGATTGCTTGGTTCCGTAACGTGTTTCTAATTTTTTAATTGTTAATTTGAGAAAATTGCAGCGTTTTACTTTCGTTTTTGTTTAGTTGTTCCCATTCCTGCATTTGTGTCGTTTGTTACCCTTGCGCTCCTAGTATAAATATTTTTTTACTGTTTTCACTTCAGTTCTTTTTGTTGGAGAATATATTTGTATTACATTTCTTTTCTATTCCCATTTTGAATTATATTATTCTTCGTGACACTGGGTTGTAACTTGCCACATACTTATCTAACTCTTTTGCAATTATTATACACACTTCTTTTTTGTTATGCATCGCTATTAGACTCCTGAACAGTACAAAGTGTAATTTCCTTTCTTAGTTTCTTCGTTTCACTTATTCCCAGTATCTTTATATTTTATTTTTTCATTGCATGTAATGAATTCTTTTGTATTATCCGTACATTCTTCTAATGGGTTTCTTCTGGCTGGTTTTCTTTCCTTTGTGGCTATATTTTCTATCTTCTTTATTGGTTTATGTTTCTTAATGTTTTTATTTGTCTTTTTTATATAATAATTTTCTTTCATCGTTGTCTCTGTGGTCATCGTTTTTTTGTTATGTATGAATAAATTTGGATCTTCTTGCGGTGTTTATAAATAAAACTTTTTTTCGACTTATCTTAGTATATAGGTTTCTGGCAATCTCCGGCTTATCAGTTTTTTTTAATACCTCCCTCTTTGTATATGCATTTCTTCTGTTGATTCGAGACTATTTTATTTTTATCTTTGTTTTCCTTTATCAGTCTGTGGTAGTTCTATTACTTACATGTGATTTACAGTACATACAAAGTTTTCACCACTAGGAATTGAACAAGCTCTAGAAGTGTCAAGAACATGAAAAAAATAGATGTCAACTTAGACTTTATATTTATTTGTTATGCTTAAAGTATAAACTTAAAACGTTGTTGGCCGTAGTGATCACAATTTATCTGTAACTTATTATTTAAAACAAGTTGTTCGTTTTTTAGTGTTTATGCATAATATGCATCTATGTAGTTATCATTGTGCAATTTCATTAAAAGATTTTTGTTATTATTATTCATAGGTGCCTGTAACATAGGTAATTTTTATGAAAGCTTTAAAAAACGATGCTTTTAAACTTACTATTTTTAGGTGTTCTTGGAGTTAAATTAATCTGATTATTAGAAAACTATAATAACAAATTAAAAAAATAAATGTATGCATTACATAACACAATTATAGTTATGAACACACAGACTAACCGCAGTTGTAAACCGGAAATAATTTTGTATTAGAAAACAAATTATTCCTAAACTTAGCCGTTAGTTTTTTCGAACGTTCACATCAAAGTAACTTTTGCGAAACTGTTGTAAACATTTGATTAATAAAGCGTTAAAAGCAAATTTAACTAATAGCTATGTTTTTGCTTTTTTTCTAACCACTAAACAATTATCCTTTTTATTTTCTAAATTTGTGTTTATTAGATATTTAATTTATAATTTAAAATGATTTCCGTTATACAATTTAGGTTCGAATCCTACCTGCGACGATTTTTTTTAGAAAAAATAAATAGCCGGTTGCACAAAGGTCTGGTTAATTGGCGATTTACTAATCGTTTTTAATACAAACATATCACTTCAAAGTGGTTTTATGACAACATAACCTTATAAAATACATTTTGTTACGTGCAAAATTTTTCTAACGGAATACCCTGTATATTGAATTGAAACTAGATTCCGGTTTTGACGCCCTCTGCCGATCTTTTCTTGTGACTGTCATTTTACGACGAAATCGCGAAGCTGTCAATTGCATAAAATGGCCTGTACGGCCAATAATTTCGAAGGACATCCTTAATAATGGGAATCAAATTATAATTTCATTACGTTCGTAAAATATTTGAGTCGTCACAAGGTAAGATAATTACTTCCGTTTTATTAAAATTCGTTTGTAACTTCTCCTTAATTTGATAGCCGTTTCTCCACGCTTTGAGCACATCTTCGTTTCAATAAAGAAATGATGAAGATTAATTATTATTGAAAAATACCGTTACCGAACACTTAAGATTTTGGGAAGGCATATTCTCCACCACGAAAACGGAGTCTCGACAAGCCTTACTGTGGGAGATGTTATTTCGTGTATACCAGTCAATTGTGTTATCACCCGTTTTTTTTTATTATAATAATATCAACGTCAAATTAAATCAAGACAGTAATATTAAGATTTTTTATTTTATTGTTACAGAATGTATCTTTTTTAGTATATTTTCTTTTTTTATTTTATTTGTTTTGCTGCGTATAAGGCCTTGCAATTTTAATTTAATTAATGGTACATAACCGATTTGTTGCATTTTGTAAATTCAGCTTAAATTTACGTTTTCGTATTGGTTTTCTTTTATATACTTTTATTTTATTTTTTTGTGATTCTTCTGATTCCTGTGATTCTGAATTCTTTTAATGATTTTCATTATTATTTTTTTAATTTTGTTTGTGTTTAATTTAAATTTAATAATTTTTAGATAGTTAATTTTGTCAAAAGCTTTTATTTTGTTAGTCTTCGCGCTTATAAAATAATTTTTCCATTACAGATTGTATTTATCAAGAGCGGGCTTTTTGGTTCGCAAGGTTCAGGAGCTTTTTTTTAATCTATAAACCTTCCTGGTGCCTTTTTGTTTTTTAAATTTTGTTTTATTTTGCGTTTTGAGTTTCGCAATCAATCACGGATTTGTTTTAAAGTAATTTACGATCGTATCCACTGAGCGCAGAGACTTCTGTACTTATGTTACCTTATCCATACAATGTTTTTAAGTTTTTGCGTGCAACGGCACCTTTTAAGGAAATAGTTGGCAATAATTCTATAAGCTAAAATGACTACCTAAACCAAAACTTTTGGTAAATTAAAGTTTTTTAGACTCTAAAGTCAAATCATTATATATTAACTTTTCAGCTGATTGTCGTAGTAAAATGTAAAAGAAGACACTTTACTGCAAAAAAAATGAAGTGCATGTAACCTTTACGCGTGATTGAAGTGAAATATCTTCGTCGTTTGTGACAGTTATTATCGAAAAGATTACACTTAAATATCATTTCAGGTTGTTGAATTTTCTTTTATTTTTCATGTCAATATAAACGCCAGAAATGTAAATAAAAGAATACTTAATTACGTTTTTGAATAGCGGAAACTTCGTTATCGTTACTTCCGTAAAAAAAATCCGAGTAATTCTCAACGCCTAAAGAAGTTTTACTTAACTTTTCAGCTTTCTTAGTTGCGTAGGAAAGGTATAAATAATACAAATTACTGCACTAATCAAGCGATCGGACAACTTTTTTTAAGTGCAGGAATACTTTGTAAATGAATAGAATCTTAGCGAATTTGTATCTAGTAAGTACTTGGTATTTTTTTTGCGATCAAATGGCTATAAGATGCCGATAAGATAAAAAAGTTGTAGAAATGAAAATAACGTTGGCATGTTGGAAATAAATGTCATGTGAAAGCCAAAGGTAAGTTTTTCTTAATGTAGTTTTGATAATTGTCTGAAATCAAGTTAAGACAATTTTTAAAATAGTAATCTATCTCTGTAGTTTAAACTCATATATTGATTAGGCCCACTATTAGATGCTAGAATATAATATAGTTAACTTAGGACTCGGCCACTTAGACCGACTACTGGAAAAATATTTATTTTATGGAATAAAAAAAATTGTTTCAAAAGCTGCTTAAAATAAACTTTATTATAAATTTCGCACAAAGTAGTGTCATTAACACACTCTAGCCAGTAATCGGATGTCTTGTGAACAGTGAACCCCCGACTTTAAAAAAAATACCAACATGTATTCATACCCAAAAACTATAAGCCAAATATAAGACAAAACGATAGCATGGCACTTCTGAAAATCTGTAATTTTGTTTTTTGAAAAAAAAATATAGTTTAACGTCGTTTCATAATTTTGGCGGGTCCATATTTCAAAAGACAGCAACGTGTGCTCCATTGATAACGTAAAGAAATACATTGTGTCAGTTCCAGGTTCTATTATTGCAAGACATCTTTTATCTTTTACTAAAAAAGAGAGAAAACCTAGCTGTATTTTATCAATTTAATGGAAAAATTTAAAAATTAACAAAACAATGGCGACAGATAAAACAATGAAAAAAAAAGGATAATTTTAAAGTTTAAATAAACGAAACAAAACCATAAAACAGAGTTCTACAACAGAAGAGCGTGGAAGCTGAAAAAAAATAAAAAAGCTTGAGTAAAACAAAGAAACAAAAAAGAAAAATTGTTAGTAAATGATATAAAAACTTAAAAAAAAATTATAGAATCAAACACGAGAAAAAAAAAGTCACCCAATAACCGCGCTATCTCAACAGTATTCGTCGGCCATCTAATTTTTGGTAAGACGAGTACTGCTGTGTGAGCAGCTGGAGATTGAATTTTGTCGGTTGGTTTTTGATGTAATAGTTTTCATGATTACGTAAATATTTTGATTTAATACCTTATATTTTAATAAAGTTTGTAGATGTGACAACGTCTTCGCCAACCTTCTAATGCAACAACGAAGCGTCTATATAAAACTACGTTACTACAAATATGCGTTAAGTATCCGAGTACTGGTAGTTTTACCCTAACTAATGAATAATTAGCTTTAGTCTTTATAAGTCAAGTAGTACTAGATAAAAAATTAAAACACACAAATCATCTTTCTGTTCAAGACACCGTTTACCAAGAGTTGACAACAAAACATACCGCCCACGTGCATAGTAATCATAAACGAGGTAGAGTGGATTAAAATTATAAACAAGTGAGCTTATTTACCAGCATTAAATTTGTCTTCTATTCCTTACCAACTTTACAAATTTTACCTACTATGTATATTTTACAATAACGAAGACACATATTATAGAACCTGGATTGACCTTAGACACTTTTATCTGCATCTTGCATTCATTAAAAATTTTGCGACACGGCAAAAAATTGCAAAAACCACAATACGTACATAGATTACGTCGACATAGTTATTTTAATTCTTTATAATAGAATACATTTGAAATATGGTAATTTTAATTTATAACAAATTTCAAACACTTACCAGTAACTAATGGGGTCATATAGAATTTCCGTTTCACCCTGTAAAATTACAAGTGTGATTAATTGTGTCTGACTAAAAAACGCAAAACTGCGTTGTAATTTTCCATGAATTCGGTAGATACAAAATGGCTGGATTAAACAAGAAACGTACCTTATCAGTTATCATCTTGCTATGCTAGCATCCAAAAATACCACACCCCTAATTACTGTAGCCGAACGCGTGCACTCAAAAAACAACCCGAAATAAATAAGTACTCGTAAATTATATAATATTTAAAAAGGAACACTAAATTAAACTAAACACTTAACGTAACTCTATTCTTTAACCGACATTAAACAAAAACAAAATCAAGCATTCGCTTTAAGGTAGTATATTTCCATGGTCACTTTGATCATAACTTTAAAAAACGATTTAGAATCACAAATGTTGTACAGAGTGATTTGTTAGAAAATTTAAGATTTATTAGTAATCGATTTCTAAAAAATTACGAACGAGAATAAGACAATAAAGTTTATTTAATAATACAATTTTAAATCGAGTTTGTTATTTTGAATAAAATGGTAATTATATTTTTATTACATACTATTTATTTTTACGTTATGAAAAAATGCATCAAATATTATGTAATAAAATTTTTAAAATGCAGCAATTTGATTTACTTTTCTTCCCAGAGTAGGTATCAAGTTGCAGTCGCATTTGGTTTCGCTGAAACATGAAAACACTACCGATCCTAATTTATTACCATTATGAATGATTAGTTTTGTTAAAGATCTAATTCTTAATTACATTGTAACTTTCGTACAGTGAAGTGTGTTTGTTTTATCGTGAATATTTAAAGATTAGTTTCCCATTATCTTCTAGTTTACTGCTTATATTTTTATTACTATCATTATGTTATTTTTAACTACTAACTATTATATATTAACTTAATATTCATTCTTTTGAATGTGAGCATCATTTACTGTTTCTGTTTATGAGGTTTTATTGAGCCGTTTTGATTAAATTTATAAATTTGAGACTCAATATTTTAATAGACAGTTATAAATGCTTTTATTGAATGTTAAATGATAATTATGAATTTAAAAGTTGCATTGGTGACGTCTTACGCAATTCGTTCAATGCTTACATTAATTATACAATGGAGTGCGATGTCAATAAATGTTGGTTGTTGTCAATTATGTTTTGAATATCGTCTATGAATCTAAATTTAAGAGTTGATAGCTGATTTACTTAATTCAGTGTTTACATTGTGACGATAAGGCCGTTTGACGTTTTGCTGGTGTGTATCGACATGGTCGAATTCGTTTGTTACTAGAACCGAAAGGATTCTGCAGAGATTCTGCGGGTGAAATGTAGTCGTACACCCATTGCACTACCTAGGTTTGATATTTATTTTATTTGGTAACGCGGTTCGATCATGGTTCATTTGGAAGCGGAGCATTGCGCCCCTTTAGGGATCTCTAGGCGGGTGGAATGTAGTCGTACACCTATTGCACATCCTAGGCCCGCTTTTTGGACCCCAGCATCTGGCTTGTTCGAACGGTTCCGGACGGAAGCACTCTGAGTGGGTGGAATGTAGTCGTACACCCATTGAACACTTGGAGCTGACATTGGGTGGCGTTGTCAGGAACCTGAGCGGTCTAATATTTGATTTCAGTAATAATCCAGCATGATTTGATTATCGCTCCATTTGAATTTTAGATATGTGTGATATCTATTTATTGATTTTTATTATCAAAAGCAAATAATTAATTGTAGTAAATGAATTGATAATGGGATGCTCAAACGTACTTTCTTGTTTAAGTTTGCAGAAAGTGAGAATTCAGTTCAGCATCATCATCCATCACCCACCATTTTCGAGGAAGCCCTAAATCTCTAATTTTAGCACTTTTCGATAAATTAATTATAATTTATTTATCGAACGATAATAATAATTATAATAATTATTATAATAATAATAAATATATGGACATGAATTTAATTTAAATGGGAAAAAGAACTGTTTTAGCTATAAACAGTAATAAATAAAAAGATATTCATTGTTACTTGGTGCTTGCTTTCCTTTTATACCCTGAGGTGCAGCTCTCTCGTTTCAAAAACCAGCAGTACTCCGCCAACATGCTTGCATTCCACTTCCCTGAAAATCTCTTCTCCAGCTTAGCGATGTCTTGTAGGAACTATTCTCCGTGTTCATCCGAGACTGCTCCTAAATTTTCAGGGAAAAAGTCTAGATGCGAGTGAAGGAAGTGAACTTTAAGAGACATGTTACATCCTATGTTCTTGTACGCTGATAGCAGTTCCTCGACGTGAGCGACATAATCTTCACTTTTGTGGTTACCCAGGAAGTTCTTACAAACGTTTTGAAATGCAAGCCAAGCTCGTTTTTCTTTCGATTTAGGTGTTCAATAAACGTCGAATCTTGGAAGAGTTGTCTAATCTGGGGACCAACAAAAACGCCTTCTTTGATTTTAGCTTCGCTAAGACGAGACAATTTAGTTTACAAAAATTGAAATACGCCACCTGTCTTGTTCACTGCTTTCACAAACTGCTTGATCAATCCAAGTTTGATGTGTAAAGGTGTTAAGTAAATGTTTTCCTTCGGAACCAAAGGATTGTGGGCGACATTTTTCTGACCAGGAATAAGATTTTCTCGCAGAGGCCAAAGGAAGCAGCAATATTTTGTGAACCCTGATTGCAGGCCCGTGAGTAGAGCAACAACTTTTAAATCAGCGCAAAGTTTCCACTTATAATCATGATAACTAATTTTATCTAGAATTCTGAAGATGTTTTCGTACGTTTCCTTCATATTAACAGAGTATGCAACTGGAACTGATGGGAAGTCATTCCCATTTGCTAACAGGACAACTTTTAAGCTTGTTTTTGATGAGTCTATAAACAGTCTTCATTTGTCTGGGTCACATGGCATCTGTAGCTCTGTCATCAATAAATTTGCATTAGGGCAGAACACTAAACCTTTATCTTCTGAGAAAAGACATTTCAGGGTTGCTTGTCTGGTCCTGTAAGAAGATATTTTTACTCCCTTTTCTAAGAGATTCCACTGTTGAAGTCGCGATCCTAGGAGCTGAGATTTAGTCTTGGGTAACTGCAAATCCCTGACAAGATCATTTAATTCCCATTGAGTGAGGAGGTGAGGTTGCCGAGAAACTAAATCTGCGGAATATTCTTCATCATCATTGAACGTATCATTCGATACCCCAGGTTGTGGCTCAGTGTCTTTTAAATCAATTTCCGGCACTAGAGTATAAGTGTTTGGGGGCTCAGGGATTGGCAAAGTATCGTTATGAGGATCAGGTTTTAGAGCTGACGGAATATTGGGATACTGAATTGTATGCTTACTTTTGCTCGAAAACCCGACGGTGGAAGTCATACAAAAGTAACAATCTGTAAGATGACAGCGAGGTTCACGCCAAACCATGGGCACAGCAAATGGCATTGATTTACGGGTACCTTTGAGCCATTTGGTCAAACTACTGTAACAAGTGGTACAGCAAACTGATGGAGCCCAAGTCTTGTCCTGGTCGCCAACTTGACAATCAAAGTACAATTTATAAGCTGTTTTAACAGGCGGAGAAACGGGTTTTCGTTGCGCTTTTAAAGTTAATTGCCCGCAGACATAGCAGAAGCTATCGGGATGATTTTTACACTCGCGTGGCATAATTAAACAGTAATTCAACGCCCGACATTAAGCACAAATCACACTTAGTCACTTGAAAAGTAGTTTTACTGTTTTACACAAATGAACAAAAATGAACACAAAATCCAGCACGTTTAAAAAATTGACAAGTTAACTCTGCAACAGCTATAGATGTATTGATCAAAGCAGTTAAGCAAACAATGTAATATACTATAATGAGAAGAGTAATGCAAGTTCAAGCTTATCAAAAATTCCTGTTCAAACCTGCATGTGGTATTGAGATCGCCAGCGTCGTGCAGTGAATCTTCCTAACTGTTTATTGATATTTTTTTACTGTTCTTATATATTTGTATTTTATTTTTGTTTTTATATACATTTTATAGCAAAACTTTTGCCATATACTTTGGTATAAATTTTATTACCTGCTTTGGGATGTTTAACGGCTATAAGTTAAAATTCTAAAAAAAATGCAAAAAATAAAATAAAAATGGAGTCCCCCAAAATAGATGGGGGAGCTCATTTTTGGATTCAGGAGGTCATTTTACATAAGAATCGTCAAGAATGGTATCAGGGCCGATTTTCATGCAGACCAGTGTTATTAATCATGAAATGACTTGTAAGGTAATGTGACCAATTATCGTAATGTTTACTATTACCTGACATTTAGTTAATCATTTATTAGCAATTGTGATTTTGATTAATTGTACGCCCTTAATTATCTTTTTGTGAGGTGCATTTTTATTATCATCTACATTGTTATCATTTGCATCGATTAAAATATTTAAAAAAAACGAATCTTAAATTTGCATCTTATCATTATCACAAACACTTAAGATTTTGTGATTTATGAACAGGTTTTGTTCTGAATACATAACCTCAAAGTAGTCTATCTGATAGCTATTTTAAAAGCCACATATTCACTTATATTAGAATAGAAAAGAGTGTTTCGTATTCGTCTTCTCAACACATTTAGGGTTGTTCATTACATTTATACTAGTATCATAAGTGTACAGTATGTTGTAAGTAATTTAGCACAATCCATATTAAATATCACTTCCGCTCTAGTATCTACTTTTTTAAGAAAATTGTAAAATCTACTAAAGTTGACAGTGCTGTTGTACATAGATGTCGTAGACCACACTGTAAGTTTAGAGTTGTTACGGATTGTTCCTCTTAAGGTGCACATCCACCAAAAATAATTTTTAGCAGACGTTTGTAAACGTTTTTTTTCCATTTCGTAATGTGTTCTCATTATTGCAAGAGTTTGTTACTTCTTCAGTAGAAACACGAGGATATGGTGATTGTGTTTGAGTAAACAGTGTAGATGTTATTGACCAGTCATTGTTAATATTTGCAAAGCTTGAATGTGATGAGGGGTACGGTAATTGTTGATGGACTCACGACAACTCGAAATTTGCAGTTGCCGCTCAAGAATTACAAAGTACTACATTTTTAGGAGGCGTTCAACTCGTCCCGCACTTTTTTGCACTAATTTTGGTTAACTTATTTAGAATGAAACTTGTTAATTTCAATCCAGATCAACAATCAACAATAGCATTTACTTTGTACGAACTGAGGCTACACGAATCACTTCAAGATCGTTTGAAGAATGAAATTTTGACGGTTCTTAAACTATACGGAAAAAAAAACTACTAATGTTATTTAGAAAATGAAACATTTAGATATGGTTAGTACTATTTTTTCTGTGTTTTCTTCATATTGCATTAATTGAAAATATTATTTCCGTACTTGTGAACCTGTCAGAAAGTGTGCAGACATGATTGTTGCTCCATTAACAATTAACCCAGAACGAGCAGATTTTATCGAGTTTAGTAAACCTTTTAAATGCCAAGGAATGACTATATTAGAAAAAAAATATTGATTTAACACAATTTACTAAAAATTAAACAATTTAGCCGTCACGATCTCGTATCTTTCTTACAACCCGCTAGCAATACTTTGTAGATTTTGATAATGGTTTCTGTGCATGTAGTTGCTTTAGTTTTTTACCATCTAGACAAATTTTTGCTTTTTGGACGTTTTACAATGGCATACACTGGTGGTCCAGAAGAAGATGCTTTCAATCTTTCTAGCGCGATATAATTTGCATAGGGTGCCAATCTAGCTGCTTTTCTTGTGTTGGAAAGACCTAAGACTAAAGTGACTGGTATCAACGATGCCAAGGTATTTAATTCTTTAATAACGGTGTAACACTACGTAAAATTTAACTTGCGCTGTCATATGTACAAAACAATGGAGACAAACAGTTATGCTACTGCCAAAGTTGCTATTGCTGACGTAAAAAAATGGTAAGTCTACAACAATGCTTATAAGAAAGGTGAAACCATAAATTTAAAAAACCTGTGGCGTTTGTATGCGATAGGTCGCGCTAAGAATTCGAAGCTGCTCAACATTGCAAGCTGGTAACAGCCGGCGAATATTTGTAATAGGATTGCAAAAAGAATCGCTATGAACAGACGACGTTACCTTAGCAATATTAGCTTTTCACGAAAGTGATTTTATGAAAAGTTTAGACAATAAATTAATTTTACAAGAAAATATACAACAATGCGAGCACTTTGAAAAAACTTTTAATACGTTAGGTTTGAAAAACATGGCTGGCGTTTTTATTTTAGTAGCTGCTAGTATTGTTTGTGGTATTGGTTTAATCTTAGTCAAAATGGCTTATAAAAAACACCATATTAAAAAACAGAAACGGATGAAACTGGCGTGACACGCAGCTGATAAATGAAGAGGTTGCGTTGAGATAAGTTTAAATTTTGTTGGATTTTAGTTTTTATAAATTGTTTTAGTAGCTGATAAATATCAACGTACGACTGTCCCTGAGCGTGCCTGTTCTGGACACTCTGAAGTTAGGCAAATAGTAATTAAGAAATCATGTTTCACTCAAAAATCGATCAAAAGTGGAAGACCATCTAATTCAATGCCTTGGTATGAAGTAGCTGTACCAGTCACATGCCAGTTCACTGCACTTTCCGACGATGTGCTCTAAGCACTGTAAATGCAGAGGTCTAAGGTACCAGATAGATGTGTACTAGGTCCGTTCCTCATCACATCAGGTGTATGTGTACTAACTAGTTTTGATTCTTCTAGATGCAACGTTGGACTTTGCTTTAGCGATAAAAAAATGTTTCCTTAAGTTTCTTGAGGTGTAGATAGATTAATTTAGTTATCTATTGTTTTTGATGTCTTGTTTTCTTCTATTTTAGAGTAGAAGATTAAAATATATTAAAAACATACACGTTTTTTTACATCGTCATTAAGTCCTACCTGTTTTACGATAAAACCTCCTTTTTCCACTTTAAGGAATATATAAGTAACTGCAAAACTTGTTTAAGGAAAAATATTTATTTTATTTTACTATAAAAATTTAAATTTTGCTTATGTATAAAAGTTAAAAAAAGTTGAACACGCAGACTTTTTAGACTCGGTTTAGTCTCTTCTTGAGAGCCAAAATAAGAAGTAGAACTTGGCCTTTGTCGTATTGTCGTTCATGAACCCAAACAAACTGACGTTTTGTAACACATTGCAGCTTGCATTTTTGGAGTGGTAAATGTCACTAAAAGAAGAAGTGTTGGTGTTTGTATCATTAGCGATTTAAACCGTCTTCTGGGCTCATATTATATAGATGTTTTTGTATTTGTACAGTTTTGCGAATTAGTCTGGGAAAGTAGAAAGAAGTTCTAGCCAACACTTTAGTTTGGTGTCCTTGGTTCCACACGTGTTCTGCCACTGCTGATTTTGTAACTCGGGTGTTTACAGTCAGCTATATGTTTTTCAATAGGGCACCACGTCTGTCCTACATACATAATTTGATCCACAGGATAGCAGATATAAACCAATTGTTCAGAGCATTCTTAGCTGTAAAGACAGCTTTGTTCTAGTAGGAGGTGATAAGTCTTTGACTTTTAGATTTCTTCCCCTTTCCCATATTTTTTGGACCTCTTTGAAGCCGTATTCATTTTGCTATAGAGACTCTAACAGTGTCTCCTTTTCCTTTTGTAGATTTTAATTATCTGACACACGTATAGTTCTTATAGCTAAATTATGTAAAACAGTAGTCTTTTGTACTGAATGGTGATAAGATTTGGCGTTTAAGTATCTATTAATGTGCCCCAATTTTCCGTTATTTTTCATTATCACCAGTACATCAAAGAAGGCTAAACTGCTGTTATGTTCTAACTGGATAGTAAATTAAATGCTATTATGTGCAGAGTTTAGTTTAAAGAACTGATTTAGTTTATCTTTGCCATAAAATCATCAACATATTTAAACCAAGTTTTTGGTTTTGACTCAACATTTTTTATAATTTTAGATTTAAAATACTCTATATAATTATTGGTTATAACTGGAGAGAACGGTGAACCCATGGTTGCTGTTTTTGTTTGTTTAAATAAATTGTTGTTACAACTGAAATAAGTTTGATGAGCAGAATTTATTTTTCAGTAATTCTCTCTTTGAGCAAAAAAAAAACACTTTGTCGACCGGGACCTGAGTAAAAAGAGATACGATATCAAAACGTAGCATAACTGAATTTCTGACAATCAAATCTTGTTTCTTGTTAATATCTATAGTAGTAGATTTTTTGACGACGAAGTTTACTTTAGTGCATAAACACTTTAAAGGGTCCCTTCTTGGGTTCCTCTGTAGACGTTTGCAGCAATCTTCCGAGAGTTAGTTCGTTATTTTGTCACTGTAGTTTTGTATGTTCATAACAACTGTAGCGTTTCTTTTATCTGCTCTCAGTACTAAAATGTCGTTGTTCTCACGTAACCGCTTAGCTGCTTCTATCTCCTGTCTGTTAATATTTAAACATGAAGGTTTGGTTTTTCTTACAATGTTGCAAACATCTTGTCAAATACTTTAAGAGATTTCCTTAGGCAGAGTGCGTATTGCAGCTTCTACTCCACATACTATGTCTTCTATCGGTATTGTCTTAGGCGTAACAGTATAGTTAAAACCCTTTTTTAACAAGGATGTGGTCTGTTCGTTCAAAACTGTATTTGTTAGATTGACAATTACTTTATGGTAGTCTAACGTTTTCTTAGGTGGTGAAAGAAGTAATCGCTCGTATTTCTTAGTTTGCTTCATTTTTTATTGTTCTTTGCTTGTATCGCAGTGATAGCATGTATTTTTACTCATATCGAGTGTTCTAATTTGTTAGATCAAGTTAAATGTAGTTTGTGTGACTTTTGTTGACAGCATCTAGTACTTCGCAATATTGTAAATTTCCCAACCTTACAGCCCAAAAAAAAATTCTCATACACAATGGTAATACGTTGTGGTCTCGACAACGTTTTCAAAATGCTAAATCTGTAAGTAGCTTTTCTTTCTTTTGGCGCAAACGATTTAAAGATCTAGTTTGTAAAAACAAATCCTTGCTGTAGAAATTTATAATATAGAATCTTAAGTTTTTGCGGTTATTTTGGTTAAGATTATAAGCGACTTTGGCTTAGACGGCGTCGTAATTGAACGTCTAGGCTTGGTCATATAGTCTCTCTTTGAGAACCAAAACAAAAAGTAGAACTTGGCTTTTGCCGTATTATTATTCGTGAAAAGACATTTCAGCTTGCATCTTTGTAGTGGTAAATGTCACTGAAAGAATACTCACTAACCCAATCATTAGCACGTTATCTAACTGCAAAGCTTTGGCCGCTGACATTAAATATAAAAACTCACCTTATAGATTTTACAGACTTTGCAAGAAAAATTCAGAACTTGCTAGTTAGTTTTGACATGGTATCTCTTTTTACTAAAATCCAGGTCAACAAATTGTTGTTTTTGCTTAAAGAGAAAATTATTGAAAAAAAAGTTCTGCTCCTCGAACTCTGTCTTAAAAACACTTATTTCAGTTATACCGACAACTTCTTTAAACGAGAAAAAGAAGCGGTCATGGTTTTACCGCTGTTTTCAGTTATAGCCAATATTTATATGGAGTGTTTTAAAAATTAAAAATGTTGAGTTAAAACCAAAAACTTGGGTTGGATATTTTGATCATATATTTGTAGTATGGCCTCATGGGAAAAATAAACTAAATCAGTTCTTCCAACATCCTAAACTCTGGACATAATAGTATTGAATTTACTATAGAGTTAGAACATAACAGCAGTTTAGTCTTCTTTGATGTACTGAAAATAAAGAAAAATAATTGAAAATTGACATATTCCGTTTATAAAAAAAAGACGCAATACCTAAAGGTCACATCTTACCAAATCTAAAAAGCATGGGAAAGTGCAATAACTCCAACAGTCAAAGAAGACTTATCACCTCGTACTACCACCGCTTAGTTACTGTAGTGCTAAAAGAACATAATATCAAAACGACTAAGGATATTTGAACAATTGGTTTACATCTGATAAATAAAAAAAGGGGCTTTAAAATATGCCGAAGTTTACAAAATTCCTATTCCTGTGGATCAAATTATATAGGACAGACCCCGGACGCTTTATTGAAGTTAGAGTAAAAGAACATATGGCTGATGACTGGAAACACCGCAGACTTACAAAATCAGCAGTGGCAAAACACGTGTGGAACAAAAAACATACGCTAAACTTTGACCAAACTAATGTGTTGGCTAGAACTTCTTTCTATAAAGAAAAATTGTAAATAACGTTACATTTTTTCTTTTAGTGACATTTACCACTTCAAAGATGCAAGCTGCAATGTCTTGCAAAACGTCAGAACCACAATACGGCAAAAACCAAGTTTTACTTCTTGTTTTGACTTTCAAGGAGAGACTAGGACCAAGCTTAAAAAGTCTGGGTGTTCTGCTACGACGCGGTATAAGTCGAAAGTCGCTTATAATAGTAACCAAAGTAACCGCGAAAGCTTAAAATTCCATAAGTTAAAAAAAGTTTAGACAAAAAGGGTTAAAATCTAATACAGGGTGGTTCATTTAAAAAATAAAAAAACATGTGTTCAAGCTTTGGTTTGCCTAATATCAAAAAAATTATGGTTGCAAAACAAAATATTGTGAAGTTGCTCTGTCTAGCGTAGGTAGACATTGAAATAGGATGGATTTTCTTATATAATTTTAAAATATGCTTTGTAACATAATTAAACCCTATATTGAAAGCAAAAAGAAGATGAGCTTAATCTAAACTTTGAAAAAATATATAGGGCGACTCATTTAAAAATAAGTATGTTTGGTTTAGTCTAATAATACGTAACATTCTGTATAAACAAATTATAAAATGTGTAGTTTTAAGTTATCTATAAATTTGGCAAATAACTTTTTTATTGATAATTTCTATAATAATTGAGATATCGTAGTAATGCCCCACCCTGTGTATGATGATTATGTTGAGGAATTATTATCAGCATATAAAGCCATGAGATGTAACTCTTAAAGTGCATTTATTTTTTTCAAATAATTTAAAAGTAGTGTAGAATGAACTTGAGAACGGTTCCAACAAAACTTTCGAACTTTCGTGTAAGTAGAATTTGAGCAAGTTGCTGTTAATCTTATGTGTTTAGTTTTTGTAATATAATGGTTTTTTATACGGTTTTGTAGTTGTATATAGAAGATAAACGCCTGTATCTATGATTTCAATTTGGTCATTGTGTCTCTATAACTTACGACTAATAAAAGAAGCATTTTATAAACTTTTTTTTTACACACTAGTAGAGTTTTTATAATCTTAGTCATGACAAAAATATTTAGTCATATTTAAATTAGTCACCAAAAAAGATATAATTTTTTTGCGTAGACCTAAAAGATACTGAAACTAAGTACGTCAGAAAAACGGAAAATTTTAAAACTACAATAAATAATTTTTTACTCAGGAATAAGCGTAGAGATTTTGAATTATTGTTTTGCAGATGTCATTTGGTACAAATGGAACAGTGCTCCGGTATACATCGTGCATTTTTTCTAAATTTGTTTTATAAAAATGGCGACTGTGATTTTTGTACACGTATTGTTTTGTAATAATTTCAATATTTTACAATAGAGGTACGTTGTGATGTGCATTTTCATCTGGCAATATTCAGTCATATCGGGCCATATCTTTCCAAGACGATAGAGGAAACGTCACTACTGCTAATGCAGATCGCGACAAATATATGGTCAAAACATTTTTGATGCAACATCTTTCTAGATTTCTAAAGTATAAGCTTACAAATCATGCTGCTTTTGCTGGTGTATCTACGGGACTGTCTAAAGAGAATTCTTCCCAAAAGGGAAAACATGGCGACATCTCGTAGATTTCTCCGTTTGCCATTTCTTTGTTTGAAGATTTCTAAAAATGAGGATTTACGTTGATCGACCGCAAACCATACCGGAATTAAAAACGAATATCAAACAAGAAAATGCACGTAAAATGATGGAAAATTTCGGTCAATATTAGAATAACATTATCACAGAAGGCTCTCACTTAATGTGTGTTATTTTTAAAAAGTAAATTGGTTACTTTACTTATTTCAAATGTGCAAACAAAATTCTGACAATAAACGTTTCATAAGAAAATTGTGTACTTTGAATTTTCCTGTTTTACTGGCAGACCCTGTATAACATCTTGTTTGAGACATTCATATGTAATAACATTTTTCTAAAAATAAGCTAGTAAACTTTTCTTTGAACTGAATCAATGTTTGTATTCTTTAGCAACGGTTCCTTTTGACTTAACGTAACTTTATCATTGATCTAAGAAACTTATTTAATTAATGAATTTTGATCTAACGTTGTCTTCAATTTTAGATAAAAAATTTAATTTAATTAATTTGATTGCCTTATTGATCAGAGCACATACGCTTTCCTTCACAATTCCACAGAATATTTCGATTACAGTATGAAATACTTTATTATGTTATACCATTTATTTGGTATTTATTATACAAAGTCAGAAAACAAATTTAAATGTTTTTCTAAAACATACTGCTACATATTAAATATCACATATTTATTTTTTTTCTTTTATAGCGTTTACATTACAATTGCAGGTAATAATCAAGAAACACCCAATAAAACGAGATCAATTACAGTAATTATTGGGCGTATTACAGTTTACGTTCATTTTTTATTAAATCGTTTGGTGTTATTTACAAATCAAAAAGTAGTACATTACAACTTAAAAAATGTATATTGGAAACAAATCACAAATATTTTTAAATTTTATGCATATTTTGGTTTATCCATAACTGTGTCGGTTGCAGTGGGATTTGAACTGTCAATCTTGTCTGATGTAAACGTAGTTCACATCGTCATTAAAGCAATTATTCGTACATTATTACATTTAGATTATATTTTTGTGGCACTTTATATTATTCGTGTCGGACAGTGTTTGACGAAGTTAAGGTATAATTTGATTCTATGTAACGATAACAAAAGCAAACGACAAATTACATTGTCGTATAACAAGTTGAATGAAGATTTGATTCACCACGGAAGAATTTTAAAAACAATTTTTACTTTTTTTATATTTATGATTTTGGCACGGCTATGGTCGTCTAGTTATGGTATCATATACATATGGACAACAAAAGTTATGCCTTTGCCGTTGATGTACACAATAGCCTCTGTTGCAATTGACTTGTACAAATTGATCGTTGTGTTGTACTATTGCGAAGATGTTTATAAGCAAGTACGTATATACTACATCGCCCGGTCACTTGTACTTATATCATTGCTTTTAAGGAAAATCTTCTTAGATTTGCAGTTAATGAACTTATACACAAAGCTCCTAATAATCAAAACGAAGAATACGAGGTATGGTCTTTTGTAACATAATGTTAAAGTTATTTTTCCCTCGATCGTCTGTTAATAGTAATATTAACGTATAATAGAGTTTTACTAACGTACGATCAACGGAAAAACTTTAAAATTAACTCGTTTGTTAATCAGCGACAAATAATGTTGACAATATTAACGCGTTCGCTCGCTACACTCACTCACGGCGTTAAAACGTCTCGATTATTAATCGCTATCATTAACAACCTTGTTCGTTAAATAACTATTAACTTTTTATTTGTAGTTGTTGTCTTTACATTTGCTAACTACAAGCGTGCAATTCACTGGATATGGTTTTAAGTTGAACATTGAGTTATTGTACAAGGTAAGAGTAATTCAAAATTAAGTTGTAATCACTACGGTCAAAATTTTATTTCTGCTGCTAATTTTCGCAATTACACATTCTTGAATTAATTGTAAGTAATACAGTACAGTACACTATGATTTCTTAAGAAAAAACTGAAACTGAAGGTATAGGATCCTGACAAGCCTTTATATTACGTCGTTCAGGTCAGTGGTTTGTTTCGATTTTGATTCATTAGTATTCCGGAACATGTTTTTCCATATTGGTGCTAGATCGATTTCTTAATCCCTACTGAAATTGTCGTACTTCTGGATTTCGATGACTTCATTGTATAGTCTAGGCCAGAAGTTTTGGTATTTAACCAACATTGTTGCTTCTTCAAATTTTATTGTGTGACCGGTGTCTAAGAAGTGTTTCGCAACAGCAGATCTTGTGTTATGTTTCTTTGTATCCGCCTTATGTTCTTTTAATCTGGTAGTTAGGTTGCGTCCCGTTTGTCCTATATAAGCCAGCCCACACGAACAAGGGATGTGGTAGACTTCTAGTTTCTTGAGTAATTATTTTGTTTCCTTCGATTTTGAGAAATTGGCGGCTATTTTATTTGTTGCAGTGAAGGTCACTTTGATGTTTTTTTCTCTAAGTATCCTGGCTATTTTATCCGTGCAGTCTGTTATGCAAGGAAAGAAGGAAGTTGCAACGAGGTCTTCCTTTTTTGGTTTTTCCTTACTGTTTTTGTTAATTACTCGATATATCTCGGTTTTTTTTAAACCGTTTTTTGTTAAGGCGTTTGTTAAGTGACTTAGCGCGGTTTTTAATCTTTTCGGTTTACTGATCGCCTTGGCCCTGTGTACTAAAGTTTTTAGAACTAAAAACTTCTGAGCCGGATGATGATGTGATTCGGCGTTGAGGTATCTGTCAGTATGTATCGGTTTTCTGTATACTTAATGCCTCAATATGTTGTCTATCTTTCGAGTAACCAGTACGTCCAAGAACGGATTGCTTCTGTTTGTTTCCGTCTCCATGGTAAATTAGATTAAAGAATCGAAACCGTCACGAACCACTGACCCGAACGGCGTAATATAAAGGCTTGTGAGGATCCTATATCTTTAGTATCAATTTTTTTCTGAAGAAGACAGCGACATGACTGCCGAAACGTCAAATATTGTAAATTTTTCAAAATTTGTAAGCTTTCTAAGTTTTATGAATATCTAAAAAAGTGTAAATATGGAACGCGGTTTAAAACCCAAAAGTATTTATTTGTTAAAAGAAGCTTTCATAATAATCCAAATTTATTCAGTACCTATAACTACAAAAATTCCATCTGGGTATTATTCAAAATATTTCGCGCTTTTAAAATCTACAAACTAAATAACATTTTTATAATTTTCTAAATAGCAAAAAAACAAAAAGACAAAAGTAATGCATGATAAATTCACGTAGAAGACGTTTTAAAATAGATCAGGTACAATCTAAAATATTTAAAGAAGAATCAGGCAGAATAAAAAAATTGTTACTGATAAATTTCAAAAAACATTATAAAAGAAGAAAATTGCCGTGCAGTCAAAAAATTAAACAATTGCTTCTGTATATCATAGAGTAATTACAAAAGCATAACAAAATTTAAATGCTAATAAATCACCGAAAAAACCAACTCAAAACTTTTTTTGTAAAATTAAAAAAACAAATTAGAAGATATCTTCTTTAGTCAAAAACAAGACAAGACAAAAATTTTGGTAGATAATAATAAAAACAGTTCTACAACTTTAACTTTTCGCTGCCAATAAAAACAGTAAACTTAGACAATAGATAATATATTAAGATGTCGTCAATTACTGCAGAGATTGATAATAAGCAGGAACTGTAGTGGAAAGATTTTTACCTTAAAAATAGTGCAAGCATTTTGCGGGCGGTAATCTTTGCAGAGCTTTAATCGTTTTTGTCTTTTAGAATCACCTATAGTGGCGATGACCAAGAATGGTTTCTAGTCTATAATCGCTTTGGTAATTTAGAGTTTATTTGGCACAATGAACTAAAATTTCGAAGACACTTGTGGTTCTGAAGCAGATCGTATAGGACATATATTTGGCACAGTTGATATAGTCGTAATTACGAGAGGTGTTTTAAGACCCATACTTACCCGAATAGAAAATCAAAATAATAGTTAATTTACTTATTTTTTGCAGTTAAAAAAAGATAGCTAATTTTTAGAACTCTATAACGTAAGTTATTTATAACGCTAGCGTACGCCAATTACTTAATTAACGTTCTGTCAGTTTATGTGTCAGTTTAATCCACATTGAATTAAATTAACTGTTAATCAAACTAACTGTTTTTAAGTCATAGAATCGTAATATTATGTGTTATAATTCTTCATAACTATAAGTACATTTTAAATATTAAATCATTTCTCTAATACAAATAGTAGTATAATTATCTACATCTCAATCCTAGCTTTAGACTTAAAAAGTACCCATAATAGAACCGCAGTACATTAATTTTAGATCATCTATTCAATAACCATGGTCTTTCATTGGCTTAAATCACATACTTGTAACCTACAAAATACATGAAAGAATGCTGTGTGTTTTTTTAATTAAAACAATTATTGTTTTGAAACTTTCAGCACTACTAAATATAACTCGTACTGCGTCATTCCTATGCTACAAGTTCAAATTCATTTCTTTTTTGCCGTTATCAGCGTTGTCAAGTTTTATCTTAACTACCTCTTTACTACTTCTTTATGAAATTTGATTTCATCTTAAAACTTCGTTTCTAGTTCACTGAACTATGTTTGCTACAAAACCTGACAGCTGTTCAAAATTTCAATATTTTATTTTATCGGTATTACAGGTGTTACTTATTATGCGCGTGCATTTAATAGAGACATACGTTTCAAAAATCTTAAACCTTACGTTGCCTACCGATGAGTCATGAGACACCTCTTGCGATTTCAACTATAGTTGAATTGTTTTGGAAATTTGCTTGGAAAGTTTGTAAAACGTATGTGAAATAACGTGAACACTAATGTATCCGTGTTGTGGTGCAATTTGAGTTTGTTTAGAAATATTAGTAGGCAAATATGTCTGCCTATAATCCCAAACGTACGTTTTAATTTTTGGTTTGGTAACCTAAGCCATGACGAAACAGCAGGGAAAAAATTACTTTTTAATTCTCTACATTTTATGCCCTTGCGAACACTTTAAAGAACGTCCAATTTTCTGAGCCGGACCATTATTTTTTTCTCACTTCTGTTTATTTCTATTTATTTTTGTTTAGTTGTCTATTAATACTACGCGTAGATCAAGCAATCAATTTTCTTTTAATAATCTTTACTCAGTAGCCCACTACTCTTTGCAGTTTTTTCTTTTACTTTTTTCAAGATCCCATCCGTTACAATTGTATTAGACTCAAACTTCTTCTTTGCTTTGTGTTCTTTTTGTATAAATTTTCTCTGATTTTTCATCGTTAATCTGTACCCACATCTTAACATTTTCATACGTATATGCTATTTACTATTTGTATGTTTTTTTTACTTCTAGTTTGTCTAATGTCCATTGTATTATTTCTATTTGGACCATATTAAACGTTGGTTTTAGATCTATAATTGCTAGGATTAATTGCTCTCTCGTTAGTTTCAGTCTTTTTATTAGATTTTTATGATGAATATATTATCTGTTGTAGTTTACATTTCTTCAATCTAGTTTGCTCTTCATCCAGTTTGTGTTAAATCTGTACCATATCGCTCTGTAATTCTCACATTTTGTGACTTTTTTTAATAAATTGGCAATAGTACAGTGGCAAGCGTGGTGTTTTAATGCCAGATCCCCTCAAATGATTTTAAGTTCTTAAACACAGAATATACTCCAGACAAGTCGAGTCAAAAGCCTGGAATCCCGTACTGACAATAAGTCAATTAGCCCCAAGAATTCTGGAAAGAGGACAAGAAAATGCCGAAACAACAAACTAAATTCATAATTGCGATATACAACTGCAACAAAGAGAAGTAAAGTACAGCTGAAACAAATAAAATAAAATGGAACGTAATTGGTCTGTCAGAAGTCCGAAAACAAGGAGAAGGTTTAATCATACCAAATCAAGAAATTTTCTATAAGGGACACAACAAAGGAAACCAAAAAAGAATAAGATTTTATTTGTTTAAAAAAAAAACTGTTAGCTTATGTAGAATGCATGAAAGGAGTCTCAGATAGAATTGCTTATATAACAATTAAAATCACCAATAAAACACAGATTAAATTGATACAAATCCATGCGTTAAATCGACGCATGAAGACGAGGAGGTAAAACTCTTATACGAAGACATAGGAAAGTACAAGAAAGAAAACAAATGTAAAGAAGACATAGTCATGAGGAATTTCAACCCGTATTTGGGCAAAAAACAAATTAAAAAAATATAGAAAACTATTTATTACCTCGGCGTACAAAACCCAAAAAGAGGCATGCTTACAAACTTTCTAGAAGAACAAAAAAAGTACGCCATGAATACGTTTTTCGAAAAAAAAAACAACAAAGGAAATTGAATTAGCGCTGACGGAATTAAAAACAAAATCGACTTTATTCTATCATCATCTAAGGACATAATAAAAGACGTCACAATCCTAAATGCATTTAACACAAGCAGAGATCATAGAATGATTCGAGTACGAACAACCATTAAAAAGACACCAATATGTGTATCTGGGACAAAAGATCTTAATAGGGAAACAAAATAAAGACGTAGAAATCATAAGACGACAAAGATTAGGCTGGGCGGCGTTTAGAAAACTAGAATATATACTAAAAAATAAGAACATTCTACAATACCTCAAGATAAAAAAATTTAACCAATACATACTACCAGTCTTGACATACGGAGCGCAGACATGATTTCTCACACAAAAAATAATACAAAAATTACAAGTAGCACAAAGGGCAATAGAGAGATTTATGCTAGGCATATCACTAAGAGACAAAAAGAGAAATTAGTGGATCACATGTTGCTAGAACAACAGTTAAAATAATAAAATCATTAAATGGAGACCATGGGAAGAAAGATAAGAAAGAAGGAGGCCTATTACACGATTGTACGGGGACATCAAAAAAGTTACAGGACTGAAATAGATAGAGGATGCTCAAAATAGAAAAAGCTGGAAGAATAAGAGGAAACTCTATGCTCAATTCTAGGCGCAACAAGGCTCATAAAACGAAAACGCTGAGATAGGTATTTTATTTTTCCTCTTTGCTTCTTTGTATATCTCAAAAACCATATTTTGCCTTCTGTTGATAAATATTTGATCAAGGTCTATATTATCACCTCAGCTTGTTTTTCCTGTTTTTAATTTTTCAATAACTTTGACTACTTTTTCTATTTTTATGTCACTCTCTTTCCTTCTTCCTTTTGTTACATATGATTGTTGTTTTATTTTCCTCATTTAAGTCAAACTTGTTTTTATAAGATTATCTCCATATTTCCAAAATATGTCATGTATCTATCTGAAATTCTTTGGTTTTGTCTGTTGTCTGTCCAACTTTTTTACTGTATTTTTTTTCATATATATTCTTTCTTATATTCAACTAATTTTGACGTGCTATATTTGTGTTATATTTGTTCTTTTTTTCCAAGCTTATTTTTTTTCTTTTCTTTTTTTATTTCCTGGGTGCACCAGCTTGTCTTCTTGCAATTTTTGATATACTTAATTGTTACTGCGCAAATTTTAAATTTGTCTTTAATTGGTATTCCTTCTTCACACTGTTGATTTTTTAATCTATTTATTTTTTGTTTCACGGCAGTTTTTTTACTTTTTTATTATTTTGTGTGTTTGCTATTAGTAATCTATGTTGTGTTTCTAACTTTGCTTCCTTCAGTGTTTTTATTGTCTTTACTTTTTTTTAAATTCTCCTGTATGTATACTACATAGTTTATGAAGCTTTGGGCGTTTGGTTTTTTTTGCTATGTATGTGTATCGATCACCGATTGGTTCCTAATTTTTAAATCGTTAATCTGACAAAATTTCAGCATTATTCTTTCGTTTCTGTTCAGTTGGTTTTCATCGTATTTGTATATTATTTCCATGCCTGCATTTTTTATTACTTTGCTGATCTAATTTGCTAGTATAAATCTTTTTTTGACTTTTTTTTTATTTTATCTATTCAGGATTTAACTACTATTTTTTCTTCAGTTTTTTCTGTTTGAGCATATATTTCTATTGTATTTATTGTTTTCGTTTTTCATTTATCTTATTCTTCGTGACATTGATTTGTAACCTATCTAACTCTTTTGCTTGTATTATTATTAATTTTCATTTAATTGTTTTCTATTTGCTTTACCGGTTTATGTTTCTTAATGCTTTTATTTGTATTTTTTGTATTATCATTTTCTATCACCGTTGCTTCTGTCGTCATCGATTTCTTGTTTTTTGTTATGTATGATTAGTTTTTAATCTTTTTGCGGTGTTAATGACTAACTTTTTTTAGTTGTTTCTTCTATATAGCTTTCTGGCTCATCGTTTTTCTTTTTTTGAATACTTCTTTCTTTGTATATGTACTTTTTCTATTGATTTGAGACTGTTTGATTTTTATCTTTGTTTTCCTTCATCAATCCGTAGTAGCTCTATTACTTACACTTAATTTACTCCGCATAGGGGAGACCATCCAACAGCGGCCACCTTTTTTCTTATTTAGGTCTGGTTCCTTCGATACTGACATTGAGTCGACTTTAAATATGTCAAGTAAAAGTATCTTCGTTTAGCTTTAATTAACCTTCCTTACGTTTCAGTAATAAAGACAGAGAATGACATAAAACGTTTTATTTATTTTTTGGTACATGTGGCCATTGTTGGAAGCATGTGCCAACACTGGCCACCCACAATCCCAACATTGGTCACAACTCTTAATTTAAAAATTACATGAAAAAAAAACACACTGAAAAAAAAACAATTAAACTCTAAGAAATAACAACAAAATACATTTTGATGCATGGTTAATTGACGTTAAGAAGGTCAAGTCTTGTAAATGAGAAACATTTTGCAGTTCTTGCTGTTCCACTAGTATTTACAAGATCTTGCAGATGTATAATTATGTCCTTTTTGTAAACAGTCCATGTATCCTCTACATTTCGAAAAACAAACTTGTTTCCAGTATGCTTTCTCAAAAAAGATATGGTAAATTCATCATCAGGCAGGATTTCCATTATTTTACCAACAAAATATTTAATAAGTTTTTTTGTGCAAAATTTAACTAACACAAAGCTATTATCTTTTATATTTTCCAGATTATTAAAATTTTCGTGATCTTCAAAATCTTCGGATAGAGTAGATGACGCAAATGACAGGTCTAACAGGTCCTTTTCATTTTCCGTTGATGAACTTTTGACTGTGTAGCTTTCGTTTAACGGCAACTTTTAATTTTGCATCTCGTTGGTTTTGAAGTTTTAGCAAAAAGGGGATGCTAATCAAAATCTCTGATGATTTCTTTTTTCTACCGCCTTTAGAATTTTCAATTAGCTTCTTCGCCTTGGGAAGCGGAATAATCATTTCGGGAGAAAAATACAAAATTTTGTTTTCATTATTATCGTTCTCACTTATTTCACGATCTACATAAGAGGAAACTTCATTAGCTGGAGGAGTAACTGATGTGGTGAATTTAGATGGTAGCGGAGTTGTGCGGGATGTAGAGGGTATCGGAATTGTGGTAGATGTAGAGGATGGCAAAGTTGCGGTAGATGTAGATGTTCATTCATTTATATTTTCCTTCTCTAAGGAGATATCCGTAACTGAAGCTGCCAAAAACTCATCATCACCAAAGCAGGTGCGATCTATGGGATAAATTCCGGTGCGCTTGAAGCCCGACATAATATTTTTGGGACAGAAAGCTAATCTATAAGATTGACCCAATAATTCGGCGATGTTGTAAATGTCTATTCTCTTTCTCGGATTAGTAATCATCCAGCTCTTACATGTCTTATTATCATAATTTTTCAGTGGGCCATAAATAAATTTGTCCAGAGGTTGCATTTTATGGTTCGTGTGAGGTGGAAGTGTGAGAAGGCCAATACTGTTTTTCTTAGCAGTTTCTATCACCTCCAAGTTAAAATGGGTCTCGTGGTTATGCATAATGAGAAGTCCTGGACGATTTTCTGTAGGAGCTGCATGTTTAATAGAGTGTGTTAGCCACTGTACGAATATCTCCTTTGTGATCCACCCAGATAGATTGGCGGCACCTATACTTCCCGCTGGGGCTTCACGAATCATATGGTCTTTGTAAAATTTACGAGGGAATATCAACAAAGGCGAAACCAAATTTCCTAAGGCGTTTATTGCGCCTACCATAGTCACTGGAGTGCCTCGTTCAGTGGAAGTGATTTGACCAACTTGCTTTTGTCCGCAAGGAGCAACGACTTTATGTGTGCCCTGAACAGTGGTTAACGCTGTCTCGTCGGCATTATAAATTTGTTCTGGTCCAAATTTGTAACGAGAGTAGACATTGGTTAAGTTATCGAAAAACTTTTCGACCACTGGCTTATTAAAGTCCATGGCCCTAGCCAAAAAAATGGCTTCTGCTAGTCTCAATGACAGTTCTTTGTTTCTTTTCATGTACCCAGTGAACTACTTGGACCCTGCACTCTCGTCTTTTTTTCAAGCAACAGGAATTTTTGTCTTATAGTGCATAGCAAGTTGGTACGCAAATTGATGAACTTATGTAGGATTTAGGTCATGGTGTAATTTGGCCAAAACCTTCAAATGAGAAGCCATTTTTTCTTTTTCGGAAGATGTGAAGATACAATTGATCTCATAGTTAGGAGTTAATTTAGGATGTATTGCTTCGAGAAGTTTAAAGTCGTTTCAGCGATCTTGCATTTTGTGACGTATCTCCTTAGAGTCGTTCTTGATATTTGATATTTTAAAGCTGTTTTCTTTGTTGACTACCCACCATTACAAATTTTATCAAGAGCAGCTCGCATTACGTGTTCGGGAGTCTGCCCTATTCCGGTTCTTGTTGGCTTTGCTCTTTTGGGCATTATAATCTGGAAATAAAGCACTTCATTATAAAAAGAAAATGTTAAGCAACAGTAACCATTTTCGGCTTGTCCAACCATGGCTAGTGTTGACTTGGTCACGTGTTTTAGAAAAATTGAAATAAAATATAATTTGGTTCACACATAAATTCATTTGAAAGTAATAAAAAAGCACTCACCAAATTTAGTAAAATGTAGGTTATGGCGCCTTTAAACACGTTGTTGCTTTTGACATGCGCGTTTTAGAACTGAATGTCCTTAGAAGTTAGCCACTGCATTGTTACGATATTAGACATATTTGGAAGTAGGTGGGGGCATTTCGCGGCAAATAATTCGAAAATATTTGCAAGTGACCACTGTTGGATTGTGGCAACTGTTGGATAGTCTCCCCTACTACTTTTTCGTCACTATGAATAAAATGAGCTCTAGAAGTATGAAGAACATGAAAAAAAGAAGAAAAAAAACAAAAAAGATAAAGATGGCAAATTAGGTTTTAGATTTATTTGTTACTGATTGTTTAAACTATATATTTCAAACGTTGTTTGGCCGTAGTGATCACAATTTATCTGTAATTTATTAGATAAAACAATTTTCTTGTTTTTTTAGTGTTTATGCATAATATGCATCTATGTGGTTATCATTGTGCAATTTCATTAAATGATTTTTGTTATTGTTATTTATAGGTGCCTGTAACATAGGTAATTTTTATGAAAGCTTTAAAAAACGATGCATTTAAACTTACTATTTTTAGGTGTTTTTGGAGTTCAATTAATCTGATTATTCGAATAACAATTTTTTTTACAAATGACAACACAATTCAAGTTACGAACTAACCGCAGTTGTAAACCGGAAATAATTTTCAAGCTTTTTCTTACAGAAAACAAATTATTCCTAAACTAATTTTTTCAAACGTCTACAACACAGTAATTTTTGCGGAACTATTGTAATCATTTGATTAATAAAGCGTTAAAAACAAATTTAACTCTTAATCATGTTTTTTTTTCTAACCACAAAACAAGCATCTCTTTTATTTGTGTCATTTTCTAAATTTGTGTTTTGCGTAATAATTTCTTTTATTCTGTCATTATTTATACTTCGATTAAAAATGTTTTCATATCAATTTTTGTAAGTTTTTTTTTGATAAATGATATACACTGGGTTTCAAATAAAATGCACCACATATATTTTGTATGTACAATTGTTATATATGGACAAATAAATGACTAAAATTTGGAATAAAAATGTTGATGTATTCAAAAAATATACATGGTGTTATCAACATCTCCACGCTTCTTTCACTTTTATTTTTAAACTCTTATCGTTTTTTAGATTTTTTTAGATCTAGTTATCAGTTGTCATTGTTTGTAAGTGTTAGAATACCACGAGTTTGCAGACAAGGTGATTTTCAACAATTAACGCCTTTTGAGAGAGGGCGAATTATTGGTATGCAGAAAGCTAGGTTGGGATATCGTAAAATCGCCAGAAGATTAGGACGTACTCATTTAACAATATTAAAAACATGTTAAAGATGGCAGGAGCAACAGTTGCAAACACTATGTAAAGGTACTGGACGACCCACAATCTCGCATGAACGAGAAGATCGTCCATTAAGAAGAAGTGCTGTTCATGACCTTTGGGAACCATCGCGTTCAGTTGGAATAAACTGGATACGAGCAGTTGGTCGCAGAGTCTCTATGAGTACTGTTTATCTTCGAATTCACTTTTTTGGATTGCGATCATATCGACCAAACTCTCGTATTCCTCTAACACCTCACCACCAAGAAGTCAGATTTTAATGGTGCTAGGTCAGAGAACATTGGCTACATGAGTGGAACAACATTATTTTTCTGATGAGTCTAGGCTTTGTTTATGGAACTCCGACGGGCGTACACGTGTGCGGAGACCTAGAGGACAACGTTACAATTTACAGTTTTTACAACGAAGACATACTGGTTTAACACTTGGTGTAATGGTTTGGGGTGGTATTTATTAGGGAGGCCGCTCTCGTTTAACATTTATCCAAGGAACGTTAAATGCTTGACGTTACATCGACAACGAGTTAGAACCAGTTCTTCTACCTCCTCTTGAAGAAAGTCTAGAAGCTATCTTCTAACAAGATAATGCTCGACCGTATGTGGTAGTAATAAAACAGAGAGTTTTTGAAGAGAATGACGTAAATTTGCTACCGTGGCCTACTAGATCGTCAGATTTATCACCAATAGAACATGTCTGGGACATCATGGACAGAAGACTGCGTCATCTAGCTCCCACTCCAAATACAATAGAAAAATTGCGACAACAGCTTCAAATAGCTTGGGATGAGATACCCCAGAACGCAATAAATCACTTTATTTCCAGCATGCCTAAAAAGGTAACTTCTTGCATACAAGCACGCGGTGATGTTACACATTATTGACATTTTTTTAATAAAACGTTATGTTACTTCTTCTAAATTGTAATCATTTATTTGTCTATATATAATAGTTTTACGTACAAAATTTCAGCCCTTCACGTCTATTTCTTCTATGTGGTGGTGCATTTTATTTAAAACTCAGTGTAGTTCAAAAAAGTGTAGTGTAGTAGAAATCTATTCTTTAGAGAGATTGAAAGAAATAAATATACTAGAAATCTTAAAACCGTTTATTATAAATAAATAAACACTATCTTCCTTTTACATACATATTAGGTCAAAGGTTGTTTATAAATGATTATTTTTGATAATTTGCTACGGGTCCACAGAATAATCAACAGTATATTTTTGTACGTTTGTTGATTATCTGCTTATATAATTTTAAATCTTACTTTTTTAAAAAATGGTTTATGTTTTTCTGTGTTTAATAGTGTTAGTGATTTTACTCTATCTACACCTTATAAGAAATTTTAATTACTGGAAAAACAAGAATGTGCCTTATATTAAACCAACACTATTATTCGGTAACGTTTATTCAATAGTTACATTTAAAAAATCAATGAGTATGTTTTTTGATGACATTTACAAAAAGTACAAATCACCTTACTTTGGATTCTATGTATTTGACCAGCCGTTTTTGTTAGTACAAGATCCCGAATTAATTAAAAAGGTTTTAGTAAGCGATTTTGAATATTTTTCGGATAGAAGTGTTATGCTAAATAAAAATGACAAATATGCTGCGAAAACTTTATTTCTAATGAAAAATCCTAACTGGAAGTTAACACGGACAAAAGTCACCAGTGCGTTTTCATACAAAAAATTAAAATATATGTTACCACAAATAATAGAAGCAGGAGAAGAGTTAGTGGCTACTTTTGAAAAAAACGCATTAGGTAAAGAATCTATAAATTGTCGAGCATATTCTGTCCAGTACGCCATTAACGTGATTTCCGCGTGCGCTTTTGGATACAAAGCGCGAGCTCACGACACCTCGAAATTTGCAGTTGCTGCTCAAGAATTACAAGGTACTACATTTTTAAGAGGTATTCAACTCGTCTCGCACTTTTTCGCACCAATGTTGGTTAACTTATTTAGAATGAAATTTTGTGATCCGGATTCGGCAAAATATCTAGAGCAGGTTTTATTAGGAGTAATAAAAGAAAGAACTGCCAGTCAATCACACTGTGGCGATTTGGTAGATTTGTTAATAAAAATGAATCATGAAGATGAACGGTTTGGTAAGTAACGATAGTACATTATTTTCCGTAACCGTAACTTGTACATTTCAATCTAGATAACGATGCGCTTGTATCATTGTCACTGCAATATCTTGTGGCTGGTTTTGAAACCTCAGGAGCAACAATAGCATTTACTTTACACGAACTGAGTCTAAACCAATCAGTTCAAAATCGTTTGAGGAATGAAATTTTGACGGTTCTTGAACAATACGGAGAAATAACTTCTGAAGCGATTCAAGAAATGAAATATTTAGACATGGTTGTTAAGGGTTAGTATTATTTAAAAACTTAATAGATACACCCCGGTAGTTCCATATATTCTTAATTCTTTTGTTTAACGTTTTTTGATTCTATTTAGTGATCACCAAAAGTAGTCTTGATTTTGCAGTTTTGCAAGGAAATTTTTGCAACATTTTGTCAAGACCAAGACCAAATTGCAAGTCTTGCAATCTTGCGATTTTTTATTTTGAATAAAAAGTAATATAATTTTAATAAACTTATTTCGTAGATTTATCTACATAAACAATCATTAGTATTTTACCGTTTGAACAATTACAATCACAGTTTATGTACAATTTAATATTGCATATTTATGATATGTGTTCGTATTGGAAGACAGTCGTATATAATTTTTTAATATAATTTTGTATTATTTTATTGTTTTCGCAAATGAACAAAAAACAAGAGTATTAATTGACAGAAGCAGCAAATTGAAACATAACTATAGTGTTATTTTTTCTTAGAAGCTTTAAGAAAATAACTATTTTTTTGGATTATAACATGACCCGATGAAGTAGACCCTGTGCTTACGAAACGATACCGAATTTCTTTCTAAAGACAATCAATAACACAGGTTTTCAACTAAAATCTGCATAAAATGGCTTTAAAATTAAGTTTTTTTTACATTATTTCTATCAACTATAACTCAAATTGACAGCAAATAAAAAAATGTTAATGGTTGAAGAGAGTAGTGGTAGGAGTTGTGGATAAAGTAGGTTTAGGGGATGATCGTGCCGAAACGAGTTAAAAAGTTTGTTACAAGCTTTAGGTCTTACGAACCTTGCACGGCCAACTCACACAGTCGGAGATAGGGGAGGTTCAAGGAAATTATACTTAAGGGTGCCAGATCAATCCTAATTAACACTTCTGCCTCGATCACGACAAACGGTACAAACTTGTAACTAAATTTGAGGTTCGTAATCTTTGTTACTCTGATGTTCGGGTAGCCACCAATGGTTAACGGGTAACGACAATTAAAAGAGAAAGGTATGTTACCATAAAAGAAAGATTAACAAGTATAACAACTTTAATGTATTAACGTAGAAGATTAACAAGAATATATGTAATTTCTCCACTCATCAATGCTCGAAATATTAACAAGTATAATTAACAGGTATGAAAACTTTAATTTAACAACGTAGTAAACTAACCGAAATATGTTGAAGTTCTCAATTCATAAACATTAGACAAACTAGCAAATATGATTAATAGGTGTAGAAACCTCGAAGTAACAACATAAAAGATTAACCAGAGTATTGTCTAATTTCTCGATTCATAAATGCCAGACATATCGGCAACACACAAAGCATATAGTTAAATTACATCGAGATAGCGAAGTAAATTTCGTAATAAATATTGTCTACTTTCAGCATGCGATACACCCTAAATGATATTTGAAATTACCTTATTGGTATGTAAACAATAAACGTAATTACAGACACCGACAGTAATCAAAGTTCCGTGAGTGACTTTTATGACAGCGAAAAAAATATAATCAAATTGACTTACCCCATCCAGTGCTTGCTTGCGTGAAGAAAACGTTTTCCCACCGGCAGCCTAGAATAATTATTGGAAAGCAATTCGTGTCACACAATAACTCACGAAAAAGGAAACTACAAAATCAGTAATAATAATTCATTAAATGCGTTATAAGAACCCGTTGTATCGAATGCTGTAGGTTGTAATAACGAACAGGTGGTTGATAACGCAATCGATTATTGTCCAAAAATTAGCATCTCCGACGCATTGCTCGTCGAGACCTCGTTTTCGTTTAAGTAGTCTGCCCTCCCAAAAGCTTATACGTTCGGTAGCGGTATTTATCAATCGTACTTATGCATCATTATTCTTTATTGAAGCGAACAGGTGATTGAAACGTGGTGGACCCGGCTATCACATTAATAAAGAAATTACGAAGGAATCTTAATAAACTGGAGACAAAATATCATACCCTGTGCCGAACGAATTGTAATAAATTCGTAATTGCCTTATAAATTCGTATTCATCACAAGGGATGCCCTTAAAAATTTAGGAATCAGTTTAAGATTCTCGACACCGACCGGTTCACTTAGTTGACAGCTTCAAAAATGGCCTCGCAGTCACCAACAAGCTCGGCAGAGGGCGTCAAAACCAGAAACTAATTTTTAAGTCGATACACAGGGTACTCCGTTGTGAAAATTTTGCACGTAACAAGTTGACAGTGAGTAGAATTACTGAGGAGGTTGATCATGTTAGAAAAAAAAGAAATAAAAAAATCTTATTTCGTTTTGGCATTTCTATATGATAGGGTTTGAACAGAAAAATCACACAACCAACTGCTACTTTCGTTCGATAGATGTGAAAAAATTTAATACAAAAAATAAAAAATATATATATTCTACCCTAAACTTGACTCAGCTATTCGAGCAGTTAACTTTTTTCTCAGAATGAGATCAACCTAGTAGGAGACTTAGGTCTTTCAAAAGATGCAGTAAATTACTAGGATCAAGGCTAAAAAAGCAAAAACTTACTATCACCTAGTAACTGATTTTTATGGTATAGGCATCGAGAAGAAAATTTTTTCAGTATTTCTTCAAAAAAGAAAATTTAGTTTATTGTAATGAAGTGTTTTGAAATAAGAATATGATTCATCAGAATTGCGCATAATAATTGATTTGTCTAAAACTAGCCTCAAAGCAGTTTTGCTTTACAATGGAAATGTATTTGCAGGTCTTTATATGAGACTTGGGTCATATGAAACAATGATGACTTGGATACGATTTTTGAAAAAATCAAATATGAAGACTATCAGTGGATAGTTTGTAAAGGTTTTAAAATACTCAGCATGTTGTTGGGTCAGTAGGGAAGTTAAACAAAATATCCTTGCTTTCTTTGTTTATGGAATAGTAGAACCAGACGTTGGTTATTACCATTCATATTAAATTGGAGCTTATAAAAACAGTTTGTCAAATTACCAAGAAATGAAGATTGTTTCAGATATCTGTGTTTCAAGTTCCCGAAACTCTCTGAAACTAAGTTAAAAGTGAGCTTTTACTTGCCAACGATGGCGCCAGGAGGCGGCCTAGGTGGGCACATATTTTTGTTTACCGAGATACCAACCTGCGTGCTCACCCAAATTTGAAATTTGGAATTTTTGAATCAAATTAGTTTTATTAGAAAAATTTGTTTATTTTGAAAAACTTCCATTAAAAAATTTTTACGCAAAAATATTTTGCCTATTTGTGCCCACTCATCTACGAAAACCTAGCGCTGACCACGACATAAAAAAACTTTTAACTGATACCTTTTGGAAGCAATAGAAAAAAAATGTAGTGCACAAGTTTCTGGGGAAACATTGTATAACGAATGCTGGCTGCGTATAAAACTCAAAAAAACAAGATGAGCTTAAAAGTTCGTTTCTTGCACTCTCACATTGACTATATTTCTTGAAAACTTGTGATCCTACAGTGAAGTTAAAGCAAAATTTTACCAAAATATTCTTGATTTTGAGAGACGTTGAAAATAGGATGTCAATATTTTTAGCCGACTGCTGTTGAACACTTAATCGAGAAACCAAAGAACAGAATCGAAAAAAAGATTTAAAATTGTGTATAAATACCAAAAAAAAAATGTTTTTGCCAAAAATATAATTTTATGGTCTAGCTGCAGATCTTCTACAAAGTTAACCTTTTTTTATTGTTAGTAAGGTAGCAACTATTAATTTCAACAATTTTTTAAGATTACGGTTTTCAAAATGTTAACAATCACTAAATCACAGTACAAAACTGTAAAATGTTAGAAGAGCCACACTTGACCATTGTTTTTGTTTTGTTTTGTACAAGCTCTTATAAGTCGTAGAATCTTACTAAGATCTAAGATATATGTGCAAGACTTAGACCAAGATCAATATTGAATATATCAATGCAAGAGCAAGAGTAAAACTAAATGTGCAATACCAAAAGCAAGACCAACCTATATGTTCTTGCGCTTAGTCATCACTATTTTTTTTTTCCTTTTTATTATTTTAAACTAAACACAAAATTAATCTACTACATAAAACAAAAAAAAACCTTAAACTTTCTACCACTAATCAATTCTCTATATACATCTACTACAGTATTTGTAATCTTTTTCTCTTTTTTAATACTTCTTGCATCCATCCCACTCCTTCTCTTCCTCCCAAAATCTCCAACCTTCCTCTCTCCTCTTCTCTTAGTTCTATGCATTCCTTTACCATGTGCTCTATATTTTTCCACTTCTCCCCACATAGTCTACATCTCCTATCTTTATCTTTCTTCTTCTTGCTACCATTCTTTTTAATCTTAAGCTTTTTTCGCCATTTATGTACCTTGGAATAGTATCTATTGCTATATTTGTATATCTCTCATTGTATTTCCCCTCTCTTATTCTTACTCTTGTTTCTTGTCTCTGTATATCCTTATATCTTGTTATTATCTCAACTTTTATTTCCTTTCCTGTCTCCATTATGTTCTCCACCTCTTTGCTTGCATATCCAACTCTTTCATAATACCCTTTTCTTTCTTCTTGTCCATATTTAATTTTTCCATCCTTTACCTCTCTCCAGCATATTTGAAGCAATTTGCATTCTTCTCTTTCTTTCATTTGTTCTTCATAACACAGTGCTTTCTTTTCCGCCTGTACTCTTACCTTTTCTAACTTCATTTCTTTCTCTATTATGTATCCTGGCTTCTTCTTTTCTAATCCTAACGTCCATTTATAGTATTTTTCTTGTACTTTTTCTAATTCATCCCAGTCCTTCCACCCCCATATTTCCGCCCCGTACATCATCACACTCTTTATTAATTTGTTAAACAACCATCTTCTTGCTTTTGTTTTCTTCCCAAACCCCCTCTCTTCTATACCCCACACCTGACCTACTATTCTGTTACATTTCTTTGTCAACCACTTTATATGAGCCTCATCTTTATTGTCGTATCTGATTGGATAACCCAAATAAGTCACTTTATTTACACATTCTATCACCTCGTCTTCCCACTTCTACCCCCCTCCCTTTTTGAAACACTACCATTTGTTTTTCCCACAATAATTTACACTTAATCACTTTTTTTCCAGTTACTTTTTTACTGTCTTTTTTGCTTTTTTCTTGTATTCAATTTGCAATACAAACTTTTTGTTTAGTTTCTTTTCTTTTTTTTTCATATACATGAATATAATTCATTCTTACACCATTTATTATTTATATATATATATCCTTTTATTTGACATGTTACATCATACATAATTATAATATATACAAGATCTTAAGTAACTAAAAACAAAAATAATACTATCCAAGAAAAAGAAAAGAAAAAAAAACGACAATAACATTGCCAAAAGGAACGAATTCAGTCTGACTGGTAAAAGTCGACTGATCTTCCATTCGCCCTTAAATACTTATTAAATAGCAAAATAACCCTTTTTATTATATATATATTTTTTTTAATTTAATTTTTTTTCCACCGCTCATGAAAATCATCCTCCCGCAATAAGGTTACCAAAGAATACCTCTGTTACTGTAGATATGCGTATTAAATTGCAATTTCTCTGTTGGCCAATAAACGTTTAATATGACTTTTGAAACTAACAACGGATAAATTTTTAAGATTATTGGGTATTATGTTATACAAGTGTGCAATACCGTAAGTAAAAGAATTTTTGAAAATTTCTAGATTATGTGTTGGTATGGATAGGAGCTTTCTATTTCTTATATTAATATTATGAACATCTGTCCTATAGCGTATTTTGTAGTACAAGTAGGGGGGAGATGCAGAAGTTATTATTTTATGAAAGAAACATGCCAGATGTAGACTTCGCCGATCAGCCATGCACAACCAGCCAGCCCATTTTAACGCATGCGAGACGCGTTCATATTTACGGATACCGTAGATAAACCTTAAACAGACGTTTTGTACTTTTTGAATGCGATTAATATCCACAGTCGTTAAACATTTATGGTACAATACATCACAAAAATTAAAGTTAGATAAAATTAAGGAATCGCACAATAATAATTTAAGCTTTTGATTTAAAACATTTTTATGGGCAAATAAAATCTTATATGTGGAAAAAGATTTTTGAATTAACTTTGTAATGTGTTTAGTAAACCGTAAATCTGAATCTAGATAGACACCTAGATTTTTATGAAATTTAACAACAGGTAGAGTATCGTTGTTAATTCGGATAGCTAATTTGTCGTGGACAAAATCCCGATGGCGTCGACTACCAAAAATCATGACTGCTGATTTAGTAGGATTTATAATTAAGTTATGATTACTGGAATTGGTAATGAGGCGCGACAGATCGGAGTTAATTAATTTAATATTGTAATCCACTTCTAAAGGCGGAAATGACCGGTAAATCTGTGTATCATCAGCATACATATGAAAACCACAGTGTTTCAAACCCTTACAAAGAAAGGAAGTGTAGATAGAATATAAAGTAGGACCTAGAATTGAACCCTGAGGAACTCCAGATCTAACAACTTGCGGCAATGATAATTGATTGTTCATAAATACATATTGTAAACGATCTTTTAAATAAGATGACATTAGTGAGATGGCACTATCACTGAGACCTACATAATGTAAAATTGACAATAAGAGTTTATGATTAATAGTGTTAAAAGCTTTAGAATAGTCGAGCATTACTAATGCCGTCACCTTGCCAAAATCTATTGCGCGAAAGATTTCATCAGTGACATCACTTAATGCTGTGACACAACCATATCCCGCTAGAAACCCGGACTTTTTGAATGGAAGTAAGTTATACTTAGTTAAGTGGTTGTTCAACTGAATAATAAGGATTTTTCAAATATTTTGGAAAGGGTCGGAAGAATACTGATAGAACGAAGATCACCACAATTTAATGGATTATTGTTTTTTGGTAATGAAATTATCTTAGAATGTTTCTAATTATTGGGAAAATAGGATTCGTTTATGCAACAGTTAAAAATAAGTAAAGGACAGCATAGACGAATCATCTGAATGCTTATCCCATCTAAACCCACTAAACGTGATGAGATTTTGAAAATTACTCAGTCAATATCTTACGAAATTGCATTAAATATTAGAAAATCATTGATTTTTGACACATTATTAGAGTTGTAATAATTCAAGAGATCCAAATTGGGCTCCGAATTATTCTGTAAGGAAGAAAAGAAACGGTTGATATTGTTTAGATTATTTAGATAATTACGAATTTCCGGCTGTTTTTTATAGTGTATGCCTAAGGTTTTTAGTTGTTTCCATATATTTTTAGGACGTTGTTCTTGTGATAAGCTATTCAAAAATGCTTTTTTTTCATGTTTAATAGAGAACGTTGTATAATTACGTAACTGTTTGTAATAGCTCCAATCACTTTCAGAAAAAGTACGCTTAAACTTTTTAAGAGCTTTTTCACGCATAGCAATTAAAAGTTTGACATTTTCGGTGATCCATGGTGTTACAGGTTTGTTAAATTTATAAGTGAGTAAAGGTGCATGTAGATTAAAAAGATGTAAAACGTGATAATTTAAAAATTCTATTTTTTGATCAATATTAGAAATATCAAAGATTGTTTGCCAGGGAATAGAACGAAGGTCATATGAAAACAATTCTAAATCAAAATTTTTAAAACTTCTAAAAGTACGTTCTACAGAAGAAGATGGTAAATGCGTTAATTCTAGTGTACAGTGCACTAAACAGTGATTTTGTTACTAATTTTTTTACATTTTTATCAAACTATAATTTCTTATAATTTTGTGTTAGTTCCAATATTTTTGTGATATTTATCTTACATTACATATTTTTAATCACTTTTCTCTCTTACTTTAATAAATTATTTCTTGGTACGTATATTTGCGTATTTTTTGTCATCTGTTTTTATTTTTTTTATGCTTTTCAATTTTCTGTATTTGTTTGTTTCTGTGTGTTTATTTTTTTTTATAAAACAACAGTAATTATACTTGCAAATAAATTGTAATTTTTCAGAAACTCTTCGTAAATACCCAACGCTCGCATTTTTAGACAGACGATGCACAAAAGATTACAAGATTCCAAACTCAGATGTGACCATTGAAAAAGGAATTCCGATGTACATTTCATTGTGGTCACTACATTACGACGAAAATTATTTTCCAGAACCTACTAAATTCGATCCCGAACGATTCTCACCTGAAAATAAATCGAATATACATCCTTATACTTACATGCCATTTGGCGAAGGTTACCGGAACTGTTTGGGTATTGTTTACTACTTTCGTTAAAAATTAGTTTTTTTTATTCGTCTTGCAGGAACTAAATTAGGCATTTTATCAGTTTGCGTTGGTATAATTCAAGTCCTAAGAAAATTCAAAATAGAAAAGAGTGTAGATACTCCCGAAACACTTACATTTGAAAATGGGGGATTTTTAATCATTCCTAAAGGAGCTGCTGTATATGTTAAGTTTAAATCGTTACCGTATTAACTGCCTACTTTAACTATAATTTTAAAATATAATTTTAAATAATAACGACGGATTTCAAACAGTCTCTTATAAATTGTAACTTAAAAGAATAAGAAAATTAAAAAAATATCTTCGATTATTTTTTTAAATTAAAGTATTTGTTTCTATTTTGTTTTAATACGTTTTTTTCAATATTTTTGGTGTAGATTTTGACTTTACAAACAACTCTACTGCACAATTACATACGAAAAGATCATTTCTGTTATAGCTATTTACAGTTAATAGATTTAACTGTAAATAGGTATAAACGTAAACGATGAAAGTTGATTTTACACCCGCGTAATTCAAAATAGCTTTGTATAAAACTGCGGGATAAAATCGCAACGTAAATGACTTTGGGGTTAAATCAATGTTTACCACAATTTTCCATTCTAGATAATTTCCGTGTTGTCGTTATTACACAAGCTGAGCTTTCGTCATACATCGCAGTGGACCTGCAATAAAAGCAATATGCGATTCAGCTTTTGGGCACTGCGTTGAACTCCAAAAAACACTGTAATTCAACTATAAATCTGATTTGCTTATAGTTATCATTATAACAAAAACTATATGTCGAACAGTACAAAAAAAATTTTTGTAATTTGTAGTTTCTATGCCGAATTTTCCTGAAGTTTTTTTTTCCAAATAGTTAGTGATAAATAGTGTGCTGGGCGATATGCAATTTTGTGTATCGAATATCGATACGCAGTTTGTATCGATACGTATCGATATATCGAAATATCGATACGTATCGGAATATCGATACGTATCGAAATATCGATACGTATCGAAATATCGATACGTATCGAAATATCGATACGTATCGAAATATCGATACGTATCGGAGTATCGATACGTATCGGAGTATCGATACGTATCGGAGTATCGATACGTATCGAAATATCGATACGTATCGGAGTATCGATACGTATCGGAGTATCGATACGTATCGGAGTATCGATACGTATCGGAGTATCGATACGTATCGAAATATGGATACGTATCGAAAAATCGACATGTATCGGTAATCGGTATACCCAATACGTATGTAAACATCAATGTATCTGATTAGTAGAATGGTTTTGATTTCTGTTTTTTTTTATAATAACCTTTACCAATTGCCATAACATTTGAGGTAAACATGGATTCTTTACGTATCGAAATATCGATACGTATCGAAATATCGTTACGTATCGAAATATGGATACGTATTGAAATATCGACATGTATCGGAATATCGATACGTATCGGAATATCGATACGTATCGAAATATCGATACGTATCGAAATATCGATACGTATCGAAATATCGATATTTCGATATATCGATACGAGCTTGTGGTTTGTATCGGCGTATCGATACGCCCGACGTATCGATATATCGATACAACGACCCAGGACTAGTGATAAACCTATCAGTTTTTGTAAAATCAATGGTTTTAAAACGTATCATTATTATGTTGAGATACTCTTTTGTGACTAGTACAAAACTAGTTTGTACTTGCAACGTTACGTATAGGTCTTAGTCGGACATTAACTCGTACCTTAGGTGAAATCGCGCCGTTGTGTTTTTAAAATTTGTTTTAAGTGTTCTTTAATGTTGACTGCGTTCTCGGTAAGTTATTATTCTTTATTTATTTACCCATAATATAGAACTGCTGAGGCGATTTTTTATTTCAAATTTTCAATAACTAACGCAAATCGTTATTTTACTAATTAATCAACCGAATATTGAATAAAGCACCATGCGATCTTTAATAAAAATCGAAAAATGTAAAAGTCAGATTAAAAGCCACTAATACATTTTCTACTTTTTTTTAAGTTTTAAAAAAATTCATTATTGCGCTTACGTAGAAACGAAGTGATCAAAATAAAAAATACATTTTTTCCTAGTGTTTTTTTTTTGATTAGTTTTTGGTTTACTAAATAGACACATAAAACGAAATTTAAATATAAAAAAAATATTTTTTATCTTTTAGTGTTTTTTTAAATATTTCGTTTAAAAAATGTTTGTTTTTGAGCTTCCGTAAATTTTATCCAATATCTCAGGCTCGAATCCAGATAGAAATGTAAGATAAAAACACTTCTTTTCAGGACTCCACTACCTTTAATTCCATATACAACATGACAGTATTTCAATCCCAAAACTTAAAATTTTAAAAGGTAATTCCAAAAAACGCATATTATTTCGATTTAAAAAAAAATACTATGATTTCTTAATGTTATGATTAAGTTGCGTACAAAATTTTACATTGGGATGACATGCAAACCTTAAAATTACTTTTATTAAACGTTCACATTTCCAGATCATAAGTCTAAACTTGGCTTGGAAACATTTCTCATTCGGCGTATTTAATCTTGTAGACTTTATACAAACTATATACTAAAGTAATATTACTATTTTTTAGAGTAAACACTAACAAAAATTAAGCACATATGTACTTATACGAAAAACATAATTAAAACCTAAAAACATTTGGTAGTGTAATGCAACGCTGTTCTCATGTGTTCACGCACGAACATAACCAATAGAGACTTTAAATCTATCCCTGTTAATTTTTTCTCTATATTATGCTATCTTTTTTTGTGCTTGTGAGTAAGGATTTGTCAATATGTTTATTTAGACAAGTGTAAAAGTACTTTAAGCCTGGGATAAAAATGTTTTATAGCTGTCGTAAGCAGCTATATAAAGATGAAAATTATTTGGATTTTGTAGAGTTAGATAAACGTTTGTCTTCCCAAACGGACACCAACTTTAACCACCCTAATTTATCATTAGAGTATTTAAACAAATCTCTAACAAATATTAAATAATCACATAATTACAAAGAAAAGCTTGTAGTCACCTGGTTACTGTGGAAAGAAATAGGAAAATGTCTCTAAACAGCTCACTCACGAGTTGGTTGGGGATACAAGCTTTTCTGAAAATGAAGAGTAAATACTAGATTCAGAAATAATAGTAAAACTAAAAGAAAAATTTCGAAACACTCTAAAAAAAAGTGAAAAGTTCCATATCAGTATAACACGATCGCACTAGTAAAAGAAAAAAGAATGTCAAGTCTAGATACAAAGCCACACTAAAATGTTACAGATAAGGCAAGAAAGATTTTGTATCAATGAAAGTAAATAGAAAGAAAGAACATGTTCAAAAGAGACTGGTTTTATCGAGTTTAAAAAAATGTTATAAGCTATTCAATAAAACTGAATCACTTGGTTTTTGAAAGTTCGCTAAATTAAGACCAAAGAATTGTATTTTGGCGGCGAGAAATTGAACAGATTTGGTTTGATTGATTTGATGAAACTTCTAATCTTGGTGATTGCAAACACTGTTTGTCACAATGTGCCAAGAAAAAAGCCTTAACTGATGTTACCAAGACAAATGTGAAAAATGTCCAAGAGTTGCAAAATTAAAAAAAAAATTTCTGAACCACTTTAAAGAAGGAATGATAGAAACCATCACATACAAACAATTAGTTTTTGTAGATAGATGCACATTCGAAACATTTTGCAAGACTGTAAGAAAATTTGTTGGCAGCTTTTGTGAACATCTTATTGGAGTAAAGAAACATTCATTTAAAACATCCAAAAAGATAAAGCAGTTACAAGTTTAGACTTTTCAGAAAACTACAATTTTGTTGTTCAACATGAGGCACAGTTTTTCCACTAGAATAATAACCAAACTGTTGTACACCCATTTTCGTATAAAACAATGAAAAAAAAATAATTGAACACAGCAGCTTTGTAATATTATAAGAATGCTGCACAGTACAAAAATTGAAAAAATTATATCAATATCTGCAATCACAAAAATGATTTTGAAATTGAGGCAAAGTGGCACTTTTTTGCAACCGCTCACGGCAAAGAAACTTTTAATGACCCAGGAGGGACTGTAAAACGGCTAACAGCAAAAGCAAGTTTGTAAGACTCTTTTCACAACTGTTTCTTTAAGGTTAAGAAAATATACCAAAAATTAAATTTGAATATTGCACAAATTTCAGAAGAAGCTTTTTTGAGATATCATTTACAATCCCAGGCAGCACATTACGTTTTATTGACGTCAAATTACGTACGGGACATTATTAAGACGTGTTAGTGTCGTCATCTGACGTCAGTGTGCTGCCTGGGAAGAAGCTGAAACTATTAAAGGAACTTGACGGGTTTACACTTTCATTCTTTGCAGTTAGACTGAATTGAAGTTGAAGATTTTTTCGTTATGTGACAACTCTTGCATACAAGAAATTGTTGGACGTAAAAGTCAATGAATGAAATTTCAGGTTACAGTGCATGTGAATATGATCGGCGTTGGTGGTTGCCGAGTGTCTTATCTAAAGACTATAAAAATGAAGATATAGAAGTAATATTTTTACATCCTTCTAGCCTAGCTCTCTCATTTGTTTTTCCAGACATCCCAGACATTTTAAAAGTGAACAAAAAAAGTTTTAACTCGAGTAAATCCGAACACGTCTACAGAAAGAGCTTAGTATGTAATTTTCAAAAACGAAAACATTGCAGCAAGCTAAACAGTAATTTAAAATTTTTTTTTAAATTTTAATTTTAGTGGTTGCAAGTATTAAGTACTTGAAATGCTGCTATGTTGTGTATCAAATAAAAGCTGGTTGAACTCTAAAAAAAAAAATCTTTGTCTTACATTTCTATCTAGATTCAAGCTTGAGATATTGAATAAAACTTAAGTCCACGTAAGCACGAAAACGTACTTTTTTTTTGAAACTAAAAAAAATTTTTTTTTGATATTTTAATTTCGTTTTATGTGTTTATTCTGTAAACCAAAAACTAATCAAAAAAAAAAACACGAGAGACAAATTTATTTTTTATTTTGATCACTTCATATGGAATGATGCATTTATTTTACTTTGAAGGGACACATTTTTTTTGTTTGCTTATTATCTACAATCCGTTTTGAGAACTTTAAGCGGATCAGTTCTGTGATGCATGGTTTTTAGAACGGATGAGGGTATTGCCTCAATTTCCCATATCGAGTACAGATTTCCAGTCTTTTCACTGTGTAGGATTGGTTTAATAAATAGGCAGCGAGAGAGTTGTGATGGTGAGCCAGGCGTTCTGAGTATTGTTTCTTGTAAGTAGTTTTCTCAGAATTTATAGTAGGTATGTTGAAATACTTCTTAATTTCGTCATTTCTGGTAAACCATCGAGCATTTGCTATGACGCGTAGGATGCGATTTTTCACACGTTGTAGACACAGTGTATTACTATTGCTGGTTGAACCCTACCATAGGTTCAGATAGGCTTTAGAATTAACTTGTAGATGAAGAGTTTATTGTCCACAGACACACAGACTTTTAAACTTGTGGTTGATTTTGTTTCTCTTCTTTTTTATGTGGGTTTTCCAAGTTAATTTCATATCTAGATATTGAGATGATCCAGTTTAAATTTAAAACTAATTAAATTAAAATTAAAGAGGCGCAAAATTACGTAAGCATTGCTTTTTAGAAGGGATTGCACATGTTAGGAGTGAAACGTCGACTTGCGGTACAATCGGCGTTGATAATATAAAATTGGTATTATGTTTGTGAAATTTTATGGGTATGTAACTAAAGGTATTAGTTAGCTAACTTAAAGAGTTATAAAATTAACCAATGTAAACACTCATGGAAACACTATATGTTTTCTTTAATTGGTAAAACGGATGCATATTTAGAGCTCGTAACAAACTGATTAATTGCGCCGTGAGATCTCGCTTTTATAAATAAAAACTAGAATCTCGGTTAATATTAAAAGGATTTTTAATTGTTTTAATGGATTCTCTAGTTTTTTGCTGATAGTAATTGGAATTCTTTGGTTCATAAAAGACTGTTCACCCAAAAGTTATCTTCGACAAATGAATTTATTAATTATGCTAATTTTAAGAAATTTACGCATCATTTTCCAATTTCAAGATTTTTAGTTTGTTTGGTTTTTTTAATATTGTTTTGCATAACAAATCAAAAGAAGTTTTCTTTAAATTGATTTTTACGTGCGTTTTTTATTTTTATTGTAAATCATTCCCAAAACAGAATTAAGAAAAAAAAACTAGTGTGGTCACCACACGACTTTCCTATAAGGAATTTTTACATATTTTTTATTTTTAAATAGAAGAAAAACATCCAAGTCAAAAGAATGCAGAGAATTCAGAAAACTTGGGTTTATAATTTTATTTGCTTAAAAGAAATAATAGTAAAAATACTAAGTATTACACGTTTGTATTTACTTATTAGCATGCTATAATTTTTTTGAAATTTTTTTCCTTGAGTTCATTAAGATATATTGACTTCCAGAAAAATTGCAACACCTATAACTTGTTGAACACTTTTATTGAAATTTTTAGAAAACGTCTACTTTCATGAAACAAAGTGCTGATTAAAATTTGAATAAAATCTAGCTAGTAGTTTTTTGTTTTTTTTCCTGTTGTTTCCATAGTAACATAGTAACAATAAATTTGAAGTAGTAGACCATTTAGTAATTCTCAAGTTTGCAAATTATTGTTGTTTGTTCACAATTTCATTTTGAACTTAATAAAAATACTGAGAGTACGTCAACATCAACATTTTGTCCAATTAAGTGATTTTGAACGGGGCCGTATTATTGGTATGAGAGAGGCCGGACTTTGGCTAAGAAAAATTGCTCGTCGTGTAAACCGAAATGTTTCATCGGTATTGAGATGTTGGTCCAAATGGTCCGTGGAAAGGGTTCAACATCGTCGCTGTAGATCTGGACGTCCTCGGAGGACTACAGATCGCGAAAAAGGTCGCTTAAGAATTTTTGGTCACAAGAGACAGATTTTCAACAACTCGATCAATTGCAAATGATTGAATGAGACGTATAGGACTCAAAATGTTAATGTCATCTGTTTATCGCCGGATAAGATCTTATGGGTTGCGTTCATATCGTCCATTTTTATGTCTTCCCTTTACACCACTTCACCGTCTACGCAGACTAGAGTGGACCAACGAAAGGGTTAATTTGGCGCAAGAATGGCATTAAATTGTGTTTAGTGACTAGTCCCGATTTTGCTTGTGGGCCCACGATGGTCGCAGGAGGGTTAAACGGATGCGTGGAGAACGAAAAAATCCAACATTTTTTTTGGATCGCAACACAGCCCTCAATGAAGGAGTTATGATATGGGGTGCAATATGTTATGGTAGCAGATCACCCTTGGTCTTTATTGACGGCAACCTAAACGCAGCTGCTAATGTGCTACAACCAATTGGGCTTCCATATCTTCAGGAACTGCAAAATCCCATTTTCCAGCAGGATAATGCGCGCCTTCATACGGCAAGGGCTACAACACGGTTTTTGAAAGAAGCTAACATTGCCGTCCTTTCATGGTCTGCTTGGTCCCCTGATTTGTCGCCTGTTGAACATGTATGGGATAGGATTAATAGGCGACTGGGTAATTTACCACACCCTCCAGATAACTTACACGATCTCCAGCTACGGATTCAAGAAGCTTGTGACGATATACCACAAGCAGCTATAGATCACTTGGTTGATAGCATGCCAAGACGTCTAAATGAGTGCAGTACAAATTGTGGCGGAGCAACTCATTATTGAAAAAACTTTTTAAGCTTTTGTTCTTTTGTATTTAAATTTTAATCAACACTTTGTTTTATGAAAATAAACGTTTCCTGAAAATTTCAATAAAATCGTTCAACAACTTCTAGTAGTTGCAATTTTTTCTGGAAGTCAGTATATAACCGAAATATGGTAAATTGAGGTTATGTTGTCATATCGACTAACCTTATACTTGGGCGTTTCGTTATTGCCTTCCCCTTTGGCAAATCATTTTTTTACTAAAAAAAAATAGTTGCAGGCAGGATTCGAACCTAGATAATATTTCGAATTCATTTTAAATTATAAATCAAATATCTAATGAACTGTTAATGTTAATTTTTTTTATTTGAATAAATTGTTAGCAAGAATTAACTCTATAAGAAACTTTAAAAATAAATTGAATAATTTACATACGTACAAAATTGTATAAAAAAAACTGTTAAGAATGGCAGATACACCCACAATAGGTTTTTTTATCAAACCCATCTTTTAATAGAACCGAGAGAATATGAAAAACCAGTTCCATATCAAATTTCAAGTTACTAGGTACATCGTTACACACGCACAGACACACACAGACACCCAAAATTGTGTTGTTAAAAATACATTTTTCTGATTCAGAAGACCTAGAAACGTAAAATTCTGCAAAAAAATTTTTTTCAAAATAATTGCGATCGCTATAATTTTCTTATAAGAAAATAAAAAGTAGATTTTTACATTTTTTTGAAAAATTTTTATTTCGTTTTCATAGAATGTGTAATATACTTGTATACTATCAAATTGTGTTTTTAGAAAGTAAAAAAAAATAAATAAAAATATGTCAAAAAGCTAAGCAATAAGTTTTCTAATATTCCATTTATTTAAATTTTTTATCAATATATACGCATTTAAACACAAAGTAATAATTATTTTTTTAACAAGTTTCCATGTAAGTTGGGCGTTTATCTTTCACGAGTAGACATTTTTAAACAGCATTAGCAGTGAAACGAGAGCTTTAAAAGTCAACGAACGAAAAAATGCCTAATTTAGACAGGAATGAGTTGAATACAGCATGTTATTGCTCGAACAGTGACTACGAAGCCCTCAAAGTCTCAAAATCTCTGAAGAACTATGGTTTTAGTTACATAAACTCTAATTCTTTCATTTGTTGTTTTACTTAAGTTATTGTCGGGTTTTTTCTCTGCCACAATGCATTCATAATCTATGTTGCATTCATCAGTATTGAGGTTTGGAATTTTATTTTTTGAGGATTGATGCAAGACTTCATGGTTTGTAAATTTTATGTCGTTTGGCTTGCAAGAATAGACATTAGCACAGCAGGATATAGTTTCCAAGCGTTCTTTAGATGCTGCTTGTTTTGGAACTGACAATAAATCTAGTTTCAGTCCTATTGGGGTGGACCCATTAAGCTGTTTTCTACGCTCGCAATTGTAAATTTATTTTCAAGGAAGCTGTGATTCTTTAAATCATTTTTTTTTAAATATTGAAACGTCCGAGAAATTACTTGCAAATGCAAGAGCCTTCTAGAACTGTTATCTAGTTTCTAGAAGATATAGCGAAAAGTGAGGAACGATCGAGAAGAATTCGCCGAATGTCTATAAAAGCCGAAGATGGAAATCGTAGGTCAGTTATTGTCGAAACGCGAATGCAGCTGTTTTAAGAAGATTATTAAGGTGAAGATAAATAAATCGATTAGCACGCGCGACGTTTTAAATAAATAACAGTGTACACCGAATCGAGTGAACGTGACTGATAGTGTAAACAAATCCGAGGACGTTATCTTATCTTATCTTAAGTGTTATACAACGGTTATACATAAATTATAGTGTAAGTGTTTTTATTATTAGATTTAATTAGTTCGGTTAATTTAAAAGTATACATATTTCTATAATAAGTAAACGTAGTTTTAGTAATCGTTTAAATAAATTAGTTTTTAACAAATAAAGACGTAACAATATTTTATAACGTAGCACATTTGATGGTTTTGTTTCATTTTTGTTCTGCTTTATCAACCTCATCAGCAGTAACATTAGATTTGTTGAATGTCTGAATGCAAATCACCCTCTAACTAGTCAAGTTCACTTCATAGGTATAAAAGCAAAACGAGAACAAATAGAAACCATATAAATGTTATTAAATTATTGTATAAATTACAAATAACTATTTACATCACTTGTCAAAAATATATACAAATGTAGAAGTAATCTATGTCTAAAAACTATAATAATAATCATTTAATATTATCATGTAGGTCTGCTAATAAGTTTTTTAAAATTCAAAAATAGATTTGGCGATTTTGGTGCAATAAATAACCAATTATCTGCTAATTGTAGTGTATCAGGAGTTTCACTGCTTTTATCAATCTGATACGTGGTTATAATTTTAATAACAGCCATTTTTACTGATAAATAAGTAAATGTTGTACCTAAAATTAATAACATTTTAAAGATTGTCAAAAAAATAACAACAAGAATACCCATGCAATTTCGCATACCATAACCAAAAGGCATAAATGCCCCAGGTGGTATAGACGCTTTGTTCTCTATCGAAAATCGTTCAGGATCAAAATTTTCTGGATCTGGAAAATTATTTGGATCGTGATGTAGTCCATAGATTGATACAAATACTCCGACTCCTTTTTCAATGATTAAATTTTCGTCTGGTACTTTATACGATTTTACACATCGCCTGTCCATAAACGGCAGTAACGGATACTTTCGTAGCGTTTCTGGCGATGGTATCAATAAACACGCGTCAAATTAATTTACAACTTACCTTTTACAACCATGTCCAAATACTGCATATCTTTTATAGATTCAGAAGAAAATTCTTGGTATTTTTCGTGTACTGATATTATTTCCTCTCTGAGTCGTGTTTGTATAAATTGATTTTTGCTTAACTCGTACAGAAGAAACGTAACAGCACCGGCACTGGCTTGATAACCACCAATTACAAATTGTATGGCAACGACTGGTAACTTTTTATGATCTGCAATACCTTGATGATTAATTCATATAAAACTTAAATTATGCCATACCGAAAGCGTCGCCCTGCTCCCGTTGTTGAATGTTTACCAAGACATCAATTACATCTTCACGAACAGATTGTTCTTTAATTCTTTTGTCGATTGCATCTGTTACAATTTTATCTACAAATTCAGAAGCTTTTGGGTGTAAAAATTTCATATGCATTAATTTTGCCACGGACGGAATGGTAAAATGCGATACCATTTGAACAGCGCGAAGCGTACTGGTATGATCAAAGAATTTTGTACACATAGAATACAATTCAGAATTTTCTTGCTTGAGACAATCGCCGCTTAATCCAAAAAAGCACGATGCAATTGAATCAATTCCATAGCGAGTAGAAACTTCAACACAATCGATTCTATCATTAACTATTACTTTGTCAATGTATTCCACTAAATTATTAGCAATTTCACCGATTAAAGATACTTTTCCTTTTAATTTTTCTAATGAGAATACCGGAGTAACTTCTTTTCTGAGTCCTTTCCATTCTTTGCCTGGGAGCATAAACAACAAATGGCGTGCGTACTCATCGTTAGTGTTGTGTAAAACCGAACGATCCGTGAAGTACTCAAAGTCTTTAAGTAAAATATTTCTTAACACGTTATAGTCTCGGATTAGTAAATTCGGCGATTCCAATAAATAAAATCCCATGTAAGAATGTTTGGTGCTGTTGTGCATATGCGATAAAAATTTGCCAAGTGATTGGTTTTGTGATAAAACCGGATAAGCGTTACCAAAAAGTGGTACTGGCTCCGCGTAAGCAACGTTTCTTCTTTTCCAGTATTTTAAATTTTGTCTTGAATAAATGTAACACAAAATAAAAACTATAGATGTGCACAATAAAACAGTCACAATAGAATCCATCTAAAATATCATTATTTAAAATAAAATTATAAAATATAGTAGACAGTACTTACGATTCAATTAAAACTTAAGTTCATTAGATAAAAACAAATTTTTGTTTAATTTTTGCACAAAGTCAGGTAGATATAACAACACTAAACTATATCAAATTATGTTGTACTATAAACGAAGTTGCATTTATACTTAATATAAAATCGAATTTTCTATTATCAAATCGGTTCAAAGTTTGTAGAAAGTTTCTTACAGCCGTATTCATAGTCGTTCGCCGGGGACTCGCTGGCGTTTCTCCGCTCGCCAGAAGGAAATTTCAATGCATAATCGTTCGCCAGCAACGACGCGCACACAAACCACAAATTCCAGTGAAAACCTGGCAAGTCGCTGGCGAACGGTTGGAGGTAGTCGATACCATCTCCGGAAATTCTCTGGCATTTGGCAATTGCGAATTTTCGTTATTTTTAAAAATAAAATGGAACGTGAAATAAAAATAATTTATAATGCAAACAGAGACATTTTTAATCTGCAAATTTACATACCTCGTCGGTATCAAATAAAGAAACCAGTATAAATGTTTTTCTTTATATTTTTATTTCATTTTTCTTATTTAAAAGTTGACATCTGACTATTAATTTAAATATTATAGGTATATTCGAGACATGGAAAACTCATTAGAAGTTTATAATGATCAATTTAAAAACGGTACAGATTTAGAAAAATTATAGTAGTTGATATATTACTACCAATAATAAAAGACCACAAACGAAATTACTAATAGAGGATTACCGGTTCTTGTATTAATTGCTATCTATCTGAATTTGAATTAAAAAAATTACTGTTAGTTTCCATAGATTGCAATTTCGTCAAGATTTTAAAACAACAATACTAATATTTGATTTTTAATAACAAATAATATTAATTTTAACAACAATTAATAGTTACAAAAAAAATGAAAAATTATTTTTAGAAAGACAACATAGGCGTTATAACGAATTTTTTTTTTATTTTGGTAAAGTCAACGACTATTTGCAAAACCGTTAAAATATATATAGATTGATTTAAAAAATGCTTATGAGATAGAATAGATTATTATCAGATTTTATAAATTTAACAAATAATTATTGACATGATTCTGAATTCGAATATCAATCATTATTTTAATTGGTATCGTTTGGTTCAACAACTTTCTATAGTAGCTACAATAATTTTCTTGTACGTCATAGTTTAAATCACTATATAATTTGGTAATAATAATTGTAAAACTCATGCACTAATCTAGGACATGATTATTTTTCAACAACAAACAAGAATTGGAAATCTACTGAATTACATATTACTTATAATTGCGCAATCATTAAAATTGTGTTTACCTTTTCTTTTCTTAATTTGTGAAAAAACTAATTTGTTATACAGTGGTAAACATAAAAACAAAGATTGGAAATTAAAAATGTGCTGCATTTTTATTGATTCTGATGCAAAAAATTGACGATGATTTTTCAAAAACGAAAATTTTTAATCGTTCATTTTTTTTTGGTTCACTTCCGGTTAACAAACCAAAAATTATGTAATTTTTACAATAATTGCGTGTGTTTTTCATTAAAACTTAAAACTAAATAGTAGCCTACAAGAAAACCAATGTGCAATTGATGTAATTTTGTAGTTTTCTCCTTTTTTGCAGCTATAGATTGACTTGTGCTATTGGTTCTGATGAATCATAACTTGTCATAATTACTGCGCTATTATTCTGTCTTACAAATGAAAATGATTTTTCTCTTATAATATGATAATAATAATATCCGCGATGCTTTTTTGTCACTTTTTTAGAAGTCACTAGTAGATAGATACCTTTTGGTACGATTATTGCGCATTGTACCAGTAGCTCTCTTAGAGTTCTTAAAAGTTCATAACTAAAAAAATAATCATCAAAAAATACGATGTGGTTAGTGAAAACATCAACTTTCAAATAGTCTATAACCACTTAAGATCTCAGTGGAAAGAAAAATTTTTTTTTGTTTGTTTGATCCTGTTTAACTGAAGAGTTAGCGCTGCAATAAGTGTAACATACAATAATTTCTACTTTTGTATAGTATATAACTTGTAAGTTAAAGCAGAAGCGCTGCGTAAGAGCAAAATAAGCTTAATAGTGTAAAAATAACGACCTCTATCATCCCATCAATAAAATATTATTTTAATTAACACACCAGCACAGAATTATTAAGGAGGACAAAAGCGTCACTCAACTCGGCACTTTGATGTTGGTGGTGTTAAACTAGGTGACCTTCGGCCATGTTTTTGGTAGTATTTAAAAGCGATAAATTTGAAACAGTTATTCTCAAGGTGTTTATCTTCTTTTTGTTCGTTCAGATACATTTCTACTTCTTCCGTAGTTTTATTTAGTTCAGCAGTAACCAGATTGTATCATCGGGCTCCTCTTTATCAGTTTGGTAATCAACCTTTGACAGGATTAGAACCAAATAGATATCTGAGTTGATAAACTTTGCGTCTTCAAAAACATCGATCTAGTGCTTCCTGTAGTTTCCCAAACTTTTTTCAATCAAATTTTCTTAAAATCCAGTGTCGAAATTGCACTGAAAAATCTTTACGGTCAAGTATAAATCTTAAAATTTATCCGTGAATATTTTTTTTTAAATAATTCATTGTGGGAGAAGACTTCAACTCCAAACAAGTAGACTGGGGCTCCAGACTAACCACCACCAAAGGAAGAGAATTAAAGAAAGCACTTTAGTATCCAAAAATTCTAAAATTGTCTCAAAAAGTGCAAAAAATCTAGTCAAACATAAGTCTTTCGACAGCCAGCGTACTACAGTGTGAAGGAGTAATTGAAGTGTTCGTCATTTTCTTCACACAACTGCGCAAATAATCGCGTATTCAACGCGTTGCTTCGGATTCGGTTTACTGCATCAATGACTAATTAAAGAGATTCATGCAATCTAACACTCAAATATTTAGCAACTAAATGTTGTCGATAGATGATGCAATGTATTGCTAACACCCCTGACACATTTTGTTTTAAATAGCTTATAAATCGACGATAACGTCCAACCATGGCAGGTGCTCCATCTGTAGCTACTGATATTATATTTGATAAAGGGATTGCTTTTTAAATAAAGTAATTCTTCAAAACATGAAATATTGATTCACCTTTAGTGTCGGTTGTCAAAGTTCTTGCGAAGAGCAGTTCTTCGTAGATTTCTTGATTCATAATAAAACGAACATATGCCAATAATGATGATACATTACCAGGTAAAGTTCACTCGTTCAGTTGTATAGGGAAATGGGTCGTTTGCAAATAATTACACAAGAAGCTTTTAATATCAAAACTCATTTCATCAATACGTCTTTCAACAGTATTGTTGCTTAAGGGAATTTTTTTAATGATATAAGATGCAGGTTTGTGTAAAACAGTTTTTAAAATCTCTTCAACGGCTGGCAAAATTAACTTCTCTCCGATAGTATGCGATTTTCCGGATTTTGCTATAAGTAGCAAGACATTGTAAGACGCCCGCAAACCATCATCGTTTCCTTATGACGTCGAAGCGAACATTCTGTCCAGCGTGGGTCTCTGCTGAAGTTTATCTTTGAGTGTTTGCAAGTATCTCAAATCTTTATCTGTTTTATCAGGGTGACATCTTCTTAGATGATCCTGAAGCTTAGATGGTTTTATAGCGTCATTGCCTAAAAGCATTAAGTAATAATTTAAGAAGAGGCGCAAATAGTGTGTTAAAAATCGTACTGTAGTTTTATCTCTCTTGTTTCTCTTTCTTTTACCCGTCTGTACCCCCTCTTTTCATAAACTAATAGACTAAGACCTGCTGCCATCTGCAAAATCGTGGTTTTTATGTTGCGAACTTACTTATTTGTTATGAAGTACGAGTTAGAACCTTTTCTTATATTTGTGTTTACTTTACCGTTTACCTGTTTAAAACAGGTTAATATCATAAACAATAGCTTGTATTGTTATGACACAACTCAATGTCAAATAAACTTAAACAATATCATGCTTTATATTTAAGAAAACAAAAAATATGTATATTCAAATATTTATTTATTTTTGTAAAATATAAATCGAAAACATAGAAATAACTAAAACAATGCAAATTAAATTAAAAGAAAATTGTTATGGGGATTTATTGTTATTATTCGTCAATTTTTAAAATTATTCAAATTACCAGTCCACCAATAATAAATTCGTTAACTTTCAAAATGTATATACTATTTTACATATGCTTCGAGCTTTAAAATAATGAAGCTCATCTTCAAAAAAGTAAAAATATTTACAACTTATAAAAAGTTAAGATTACAAAAAGTTTTTTAACTTACATTTTTTCGAACAATCTCAAATCTGAAAATTTGTAACTAGATAATTAAAAAAATGTAAGTTTTACAAAATGTTAAATGTTAATTATTTTAAAAAAGGAAGATAGTGCAATTTAAAAACAAATCTAAAAAAATTTAAGTTTAAAATCATAATTGAAATTGGTTTGCTCGTTCAACAAAAAATTTGTTTTTGATATTTTAATATAAATGAACTCTAGCAATTCAAGAATTTCCCAGTGAGCAAATTGCAGCTAAAACTGGTTTTTTTATAACTACTTTAGCTTTTAAAGTTACTCTTTAGAACACTTTTAAGTGGCTTGTGAAAAAACTGAAGCCTCCATGAAGCGTTTAAATAGCTAAAAATTCCGCAGTTATATTGCTGTTAGGTAGCTCCTTTAATGCATTAAAATCTTTGTGGTACTAGCAAAGCTTTAAAGAAGCTCTAAAGGAACCGTAAACCACCTTTCAGAAACAACTATACAGCTTAAATAGCTTTATTTTTACTACCTTTAAGTAGCTTAAAAATTAAATAAATATTTCATTAGAAAAAGAAATCTTGAAATCGTTACCTTTACTTAATTTCTTAAAAAAATTGAGAAAAGTGATAAAGAAGAACCCATTGAAAGACCTAAATTTTGTTTAAAAAATTGATTATCAAATTTATCACTTATTTTTACTGAAATCTTCTTAAACAATTTAGAAAGTAAATATATTTCTGAACACCAAATTTTCTTACAAAAAATAATATTTTGGAAAAGATATGTTGATGACATTTTTTGTATTTAAAAAAGTTGTAAATATTTTTTGTAGACTTTTCTGAAGATGAGCATCATTATTTTAAAGCTCGAAACATATGTAAACAAATTTGTTATTAGTGGACTGGTAATTCAAATAATTTTAAATTAAAATTAATGTTAAATTTCTGAAAGAATAATTGACCAATTCATCCTTTAAAAGGATTTTTGACGGAGAATCCATTTGTATCACTATGTTGCGTAGTTTAGTAAAAACTTAACGGCTTGACGAATTCGAAAACACACTGTGGTCGTTCCAGTATCTTCAAAATATTATAGGACGTATCTTCAACTATAAAACATATATTAAAAAAATCACTTATTATTGCTGGTCTACTTATACCTTCGTTTAGTGAACTGGAGCTGTAGAAAGAATAAATTTATTCGTCTTCACGATCGTCATCAATAAATAACAATCGCCGTTTTCTTCCATATGTTTGAGAAACTACTACATTTGAGTATCTTAGGTTGATGTTCATATCAACAATTACAGCTTCTGTAAAAAATTATACTAAATAAGCCCAAAAAGTAAAAAAAAATTAAATTGTTAGTATTTTAAAAATAAAGTTTTGAAAATGCAATTAGTATTAGTATTTTCAAAACTTTTGCGATTTTTTTTAAACAATTGTAAAAATATTTTATGTATTGTTGGATTTGTATTGAAGTGCTTTCAGCATGCTAAAATAAGCATAAAAGAATTTTGTTTATATATTTTTTTATTTTTTTTTAAACTAAGTATTTATTAGACAAGGTGCTAAAGAAATGCGGCCCTAACATTTACAAAAACGATATTTTTATTCGACATATGCCAACATCAACAAAAAACATTTAAAGCAATGGCCAGGACGATTATGCAATTACGATGAATCGATCATTATGCAATATAATGATCGCTTATAAAATAACAATTGCGGTTGTGGAAAAGAAATTATTACTTTTAATTATCGCATAAACAAATAAGACTAATATAACACGATTTTACCTATAATATTTACTTTAATAAATGTATAATAAACTTTAAGTATGCAGGTAGTTCACGGAAAATCGTAAAATTTTGTGTAAGTAGGTAAATAACCCCTTTGCTCTTTTCCTCGTAAGAATTTTAAACCACATACAGATTTTTTAATAAAAAAGTAACATGAATTTAAACATTGAGTTATATTTTTTTTGTTTACAGAAATTTAACAATGCATTCTTTTCAAAGAGAATTAGAAAACTCTTCTAGGAATGAACGTTTGTAAAATTTGTGTCACACATTCAGCATTTTGGGAAGAACCTAGCTTTATATAAACGCCAAGCTAAATCATAAAAACACAGGAAGTTAAAAACAATAAGCATTAACTACAAATGACAATACGTATTTGAAAAGAATTGCAAATTTATTTTTAATACATAAATCTTATGTTTGAGACAAATATCAACACAAGTTATGACTAATTACTCAACAATCTTTTCAGGGTCAATTTCAAATAGAAACATTTATGTAATTTGCGAAAGAACGACACTTATTTTTTAATATGTTGTTTATTAATGCTTTAAACTATTTGTTCGTAAGTTTGCATCAGAATTCAAATAGCACGTCATGTCGAAAGAAAACATCACAGTAGTATCTATTTTCTGTGAATTTTTGTAAATATTTTTTTTAAATCTAAATATGAACAAATATTAATTAATTTATTGTTTAGACACAATATTAAAAAATACTTAGATATGTTGATTTTCAATACTCCAAACGTTATTGTATCCCGAAAAACGAAAATCGAATGTTTATGGCTAGATTTATGACTAACCTTACACGAGCGACTTTTTACCAATAGTCGATTACTAATTAATTCTAAATACCATGATTGCGATCATTGATTTTGGAAAATAATAGCGATCTCAGCCACTGATTTATAGTAATTATGTTAAGTTATTGTACAATTAAGTGCAACAACAAGAAGAAGAATCCGGACAAGGAGATTCTCCGATGCTAATTTAAACCATTTTTAAACGTTTGGTAGAAAAAAAAATTAAAAAAATATTTACCTGATTGAAGGCTTAGAACAAGAACTGCAGTGTGTTTAAAATTTCCTTTTGTTGTTATACATTATCTCCGAAGATGCTTCTCACAAATCTTCTTTTGTTTTAAATCTTCCAAGTCCATTGTGGCAATGTTTATATTTCCACAGTTTTTCTAACATTCTTTAGCACGCACTTTATCACTAATAAAAAACTAATAGAAAACTAGTACCTTTGTTTTCGGTATTATTATTTTCACAATTAATATAAACACAACCGTGATTTGTAACTTTTCCCATTTTAAAAATAAATCAAAAATATATTTACACTTAAGGGGAGGTTTACTTGTATTTGACTGAAAAGTAAGCATACTTTGACGTTTATTTGTGCCAGAGTAAAAATACTTACAATTTTCTAATTTTGATCATTATATTCGTCAAGAATTTAGCAATAAGTGATATTTTTTTGAAAAATTAAAAACAAAATGGTGGTTTAGAATGGCGGTTTGCATGGACTGCTATTGACACAAAATTGATCCACAACTTCGAGTCTTCGCCCTCTGGTGGTGAACCGAAATCAAAAATATTTTTTGGTATTAAAGTGTATAAAATTCCTTATGACTTATACCTAACTAGAATGAAGTTGGACCAAAATTAACAAAAATATGGACACTAGAACATAAAAGTTAATTTTTTACCTCTTTTTTTTTAACTATAAACTCACTTAAAAAATATTGACGAACACTTTTTTTCTTCATTTTAGGTATAAGTCATACAAAAAAGTATATCTTTTAAGGTATATTTTACAGAATGTAAATCAAATGAATTGTTCAAGCCCTATGCTCGAAGTTGTAGTAAAAAATGTAGTTTCGAGAAAAACGCGTTTAAAGTTGTGGTAAAGTTTAGCTTGGGATTATATTCTCGTTTGCATGGCAAGTCTTAGTTGCTATACGTTTTCGGGGTTGCTGAATATAAATCTTAAGTCAATTTTGCAAAATTCAAAATGGCGGATCCAATATGGCCAACCAAAGAATTTTTGTTCACTATAATTTAAAACAGATTTTCAACTTATTGGTCTTTTTAGCCGTAAATTGAATTCTTTCGAAATGTTTTTTTCCAACCCTGAGAAAGTGCTGGTCTCGTTATCGGCATTTTATTGAAATGAGAAAATATGACGGCGAAAAATGTTAGCAACGCAGGTTCTCGTCGGTTTTACTTTGTTTAATTGTAATAAAAATGTGCACGCTCTATTAAGAAAATAATCATATAAAACGTAAGAAAAAAAAGGTTTTATTGATATCTATTATTTACATCGGTCTCGTAAACTATAAAATTAGTTTTTTTAAAGAATAAAATATATTGTTTTCCAAATGTTATTCTTAGACAAATTCATAAACAGGGGTCTAATAAAGGCGGTTATTTCTATTATGTTTATTTTATCTGGGCATAGTTTACAACACCCCTTATTGAGAGTTATATGACATTTATTACGTCTTTATACAAGTAATAATTGGTTCAGTTGTTGTAAAACAAAGAATAACTATTTAAATCAATAAATTGAAAATTTTTAAAAATCTATTGTTTATCGTTATCGTAAATTTCTTTTACTATTACCAAATCATATTCGTTTATTTATATTTTAATAAACTGCACGTTTTAAATAAATACGTTGCCTTCAATTTGGTCCGCGCGGTGAACTGACTTGAGCGTTATTCAGCGCGCGTGCAGTAGGTGCGTTTCTAGACGCTTTAGTTACATAAATATGTTTCGGATCGAAAACTCCTTTCACACAAAAATTCTAGACATATGTAGCTTACATATTATGGAAAAAAAAGCAATCGATTTTTTCGAAAAAATCCAAGTAAACCTCCCCTTAAACTAAACAAAAGTTCAAACAAACATTACTACTACCAGAATTTTAAAAATCGTATCGCAATGTTAATCCAAGAAAAACTTTCAATTCAATACCGAAGTTTACAAGTCGACAGACACGCAAGAACTGAAAAATCTCGATCCAATACAAACGTGGCGACCTCTACATCTCGATCCAATCAGTCGATACGATATCGCCCCTTAAGTTGCATTTCTTTTTACATTTATTATTCAATGATATTACTCACTTTTGCGTTAATAAAATGTTATTAAATAAGCATACGTTTATAATAACAGTTCATGCTGTAGTTTATTATATATATATTATATATATAATATAATTAAATAAAAAAAAACATATTATCATATAAAAAACAATAACAATACAAAAGTTGTATAGAAATAATTAATACTTTGTGTAATAACCATTACTTTGTATGCATGCTTCCAATCTAGGCTGCATAGAGTTTACTAAATTTTCGCACAACTGTGATCCCCGAAAACGTTCCCAAACTAATTGTGAATGTTGGATAATATTTTCAGGTGTTCTAAATTTAATAACACTATCCCAGTTGCTGATCATTGCACCCGACATATTTTCAATTGGGTTCAAATCAGGTGATCTCGCTGGCCTTTCAATTATTTCAACTTCGTTTTGATCTTCAATCCAGTCTCTAACAATTCGTGCTGTATGAATAGGAGAATTTTCCTGGACTATTTGAATAATTTCCAGCTCATCTTGTGGAAATATTCTTTTCATAGAAGGTATCAAGATATGATCTAAAATATTCAGGTATTGCTCTGAAGTAAATCGAAATGGTGTCACTTGCACTAACTCTCCTGGATCCGCTTGAGATATCCATCCTCACACTCCAGCTTCTTGCCGAGAAGTAATTCTAGACTTAGGTGGTCTGTTGCTTACAAGTGACCTATTACCAACTTCCTGACCTTGCTGACTGTGGTGCAATGCAATGCAATGTTAAAAATATACTTTAGAAAAATGCTTATCGATAAGTCAACATGTTGTGATATTGTTCGAGGTGACATTCCTGCTTGCGCCATCCTAACAATACTTTCTCTTATTTCTAAGGTAGAGTCCATTTGTCCTAATCTTCGAGGCATATTCACAAAATATTATAATCACATGAACAATGATGTTACCACTAGGAACTCCCAATTTATATTACAATTTTGCAAATGAAATTTATATTTATACGACAAAAGGCCATAACATGATGATACATTTACAAAAGGTAATTATGAAACTTATTAATAAGTGAGGTATTTATTAATCCGCTTAATCCTACAGATGCATATCCGGTAGAATTGTTTATTAATTTGCACAAAAACATAAAAGCAGTTGTGGTTTCATAAAACGCTTATTTTAGAGTAATATTTAAGTCTCCTCGTATGATTTTAAGAAACACATATACAATTTAATAATGGCAATCACCTTTTTGTATTTATACGATAAACAAAAAGCCATAACCTCAAGGTATACTTATAGATGTCAATACGATCAATACTATTAAACGTATTTATAATGACCATTACCGCACTTTTTTATTGACAATTTATAATTAATTAGTGAGGTATTTGTTAATCCGCTTAATTCTAGGATGCATATCCGGTTACATAAACCGGACCAACATTCAAATCAAGAAATTGAAAAAATAAACAGTTATTTTATAACAAAAAACAAGTATCATTGTTACTTATTAATTATTATATAAGAAAAGTTGTTTATAAATTATAGTAACAAACGCTGCATATTCTTATAACGAAACATTACTCTGGGTCTAATAAGCCAGGTTTACATACCAAAATAATGTGACTATCAGAACACACATTTCAATAAATTAGATTAATAGTTAAAATTTAGACGTAACAAATACTGTTTAAATAATTTTGCAAATATAATTTCGGCATTTTTATTCAAAACATTTGTTACCTAAAAATTTGACGATGTAGTATGCCTTATGTTTATCAAAAATATGTTAATAAATTGTTATTCAAAATGAGAAAAAAGTTTGTTTTTTAATTCGCACAAAAAATATAAAGAAAATTTTGGTTTTATAAAACGTTTATTTGAGAGTAATATTTAAAGGCCTTTTCGTATGATGAGAAATACATACAAAATTAAGTAATGGTAATCACCTTTTTGTATTTCTACGACAAAGAAAAAACCATAACTTCATGATATATTTACAGGTATAAATACGATTAATACTATTAGAATGTGACTGAACGTGGGGTATTGCTCATTTTAGAGACATTTCCAATGACTATGGCTGTACATACATATATACTAAAAAAGCCTAATCGTCAAGTTTCAATAATATATAATTTCTCAGGCGTTTTTTTGACTTTTTCTTTCTTATAAAGTTTACATTATTACGTTTTAGATTAACAAAAAAAAATTATATATACATTTTTGTTTCCTTACGTAGAAACTAATTGATCAAATTTATATGTAGGTACATACATTAAAATTGATCGACTTGAAACATTATCATAATTTACATAAATTAAACACATAATTTGTAATTAGAAATGTATGTTAGTAAATAATATAATCAATTTGTTTGTGAGAAAAACTAATATACTTACTTATTTCTTTGTGTAAACAAGTACAAATTAAAACGTTTGTGTTCAACCTAATGTTTTCCTGATGTACTAATTTTTTTATAAACGCAAAACGATTTACGTACAATAATAAAGAAAAGTTAAAGAACATTGTAAGTACAAAATCCAGTATTTACTGATTCTTAATTTTCTTTTTTATAGATGATTATATATCTTATAGTATTTATAACATTCACGATAATTTATTTTGCTTTAACAAAAAATTTCAATTACTGGAAAAATAGAAATGTGCTTTTTGTAACTCCATCGTTGTTTTTTGGCAACGTCTTACCAATACTAACAGGCAAGCAGCACGCATCAGAATTCTTTCAAAAACTTCATACCTTAACGGATGCGCCTTACTTAGGCTTATTTGTTTTTAATCAGCCATTTATTCTAGTTCGAGATCTTGACATAATCAAACATATACTCCTTAAAGATTTTCAGTATTTTATAAATAGAACTATAAAAACTAGCAAGCACGATAAAGTCGGATCAAAAGTACTTATTCTGCGTAGAGACGAAAGCTGGAAGACTGCAAGAAAACATGTATCACCTATTTTTACACCAAGAAAGTTAAAAAGCATGTTTTCGGCAATTAATGAAGCAACAGACAGTTTAATTCACCATATTGAGAAAGTTGCGACAAAAAAGCCGTTAGATTCTCGTAACGTTGGTATTAAATTTGGTGTAGGCACAGTTTCTTCGTGCTTGTTTGGCTTGAGAATAAACGCTTTGGAAAATCAAGAATCAGAATATTTGCGCATGACGTTGAAATTTTTTGAAGTCAGTTTCAGTAGAGGCATTCAAGCAATTTCGTGTTTTTTTCTTCCACAATTAATCGATTTCTTTCACATGTCTTTTCTTGACAAATCGAGTGTAAATTTTATGGAGAAGACTTTTTTGGAATTATTTCAAACAAGACAAACGTCTCAGTTAAAGTACAACGACTTAGTTGATATTTTAACTGAAATATTAAATAGTCCGAACAGTCAACTTCGTAAGCATTTTTTACTTAAATTTTTACAGTCTATCCAAAAAATATAAAAACTTGTAGAAAAAGAAGATGTAATAGCAATGGCAATTAGTTTATTATCTGCGGGATATGAAACAACAGGAACTTCTCTATCTTTCTTGTGGTACGAATTAAGTCGAAACCAAAATATTCAACAACGATTGCGAAATGAAATACAAAACGAGTTGAAAGGCGATAAAGATATTTCTTATGATGTAGTAACTAAAATAAAATATTTAGACATGGTCATAAATGGTAGCATCATTTGGAACGCTCAACCACGTATATTTTATTTTTATTTTTAGAAAGCTTACGAAAGTACCCGTTACTAGGATTTATAGATCGTCTTTGTGTTAAAACGTATAAAGTACCTAACTACGATTTAGTTATTGAAAAAGGAACGGGAATTTACATATCTGCAATGGCACTTCATTATGACGAAAAATATTTTCCTAATCCGAACGAATTTGATCCTGAACGGTTTTCTAATGAAAACAAAGCATTAATTCCAGATTGCGTGTACATGCCTTTTGGTATAGGTTTGAGAGCATGCATTGGTAAAGAACATATTAATTTTGAATTTTTTTTGCAAATATATTTTAGGTGCTAGATTTGCTCTTTTGGTATTAAAAGTTGCTGTAGCAAAAACTATTCTAAATTTTCAAATTGAATTAAGCGAGAACACTCCACAACCTATAGTTTTTGATAAAAAATCTTTTTTGCTGACCCCAAAAAATGGACAATTAGATATTACATTTAAAAAAATTTTATAATACATTTACCATGGGTATTTTTTTCTGCATTCTTTTAAATTTGCTTGTGTACAACTATTTTCACTAATAAATTATATTTGCACATTATTATACTTATTTCGTTTTTGTTAACATGGTAAAAATCCATAATTTTAATTTTGATAATGCTAAACTATTTATTTATATTGCTTAGGTTATATTAAATAAAGAAGCGGCAACAGTCCCAAATGTTTTGATAAAAGAGGTTGCAAGAAACAGTTTCATCCAGGTTCTGAAGATGTTCACTGCGACGTGTGACGAAAACTCAGCTTGTGTGATAACACACAAGAATTATCCAGAATGGATAATTGTATTACAAAAACCAAAAGAAAAAGAACTGCACTTAGAGCGTATGACAATAAATTTGACCTACGTAAATGACACAAAGCGCTAATGCACTAAATACATATTTATAATATAAAAACTAAAATTAACATAAATTTGAAAACGTTAAATAACTTAACGTTTATTTCAATGCGCAATTATTAAAATGAGCTCAACACAAAATGCAATACAAAAACAAAGTTTAATACCGGGTCTGTCACAAAAAAATACGTATAAACATCAAACGACGATTACTATACAAAAACGTCCGGCTTGGTTGTTTTAATTAAACTTAATTGAAATACGCCGATAAAATTAATATTAGCAAAACAAATTCCATAATTTTTTGATAACACTGGTCTGCATGAAAATCGGCCCTGATACCATTCTTGGCGATTCTTATGTAAAATGACCTCCTGAATCTAAAAATGAGTTCCGTTTTTACCCATCACCCAGCTATTTTGGGGAACCCCATTTTTATTTTATTTTTTGCATTTTTTTTAGAATTTTAACTTATAGTCGTTAAACATCCCAAAGCACGTAATAAAATTTATACCAAAATATATGGCAAAAGTTTTGCTATTAAATGTATATAGAAACAACAATAAATACAAATATATAAGAACAGTAAAAAAATATCAATAAACAGTTAGGAAGATTCACTGCACGACGCTGGCGATCTCAATACCACATGCAGGTTTGAACAGGAATTTTCGACAGGCTTGAACTTGCATTACTCTTCTCATTATAGTATATTACATTGTTTGCTTAACTGCTTCGATCAGTACATCTATAGCTGTTGCAGAGTTAACTTGTCGACGTTTTAAACGTGCTGGATTTTGTGTTCATTTTTGTTCATTTGTGTAAAACAGTAAAACTACTTTTACTCCGGATTTTTTCAAGTGACTAAGTGTGATTTGTGCTTAATGTCGGGCGTTGAATTACTGTTTAATTATGCAACGCGAGTGTAAAAATCATCCCGATAGCTTCTGCTATGTCTGCGGGGAATTAACTTTAGAAGCGCAACGAAAACCCCTTTCTCCGCTTGTTAAAACAGCTTATAAATTGTACTTTGATTGTCAAGTTGGCGACCAGGACAAGACTTGGGCTCCATCAGTTTGCTGTACGACTTGTTACAGTAGTTTGACCAAATGGCTCAAAGGTACCCGTAAATCAATGCTATTTGCTGTGCCCATGGTTTGGCGTGAACCTCGCTGTCATCTTACAGATTGTTACTTTTGTATGACTTCCACCGTCGGGTTTTCGAGCAAAAGTAAGCATACAGTTCAGTATCCCAATATTCCGTCAGCTCTAAGACCTGTTCCTCATAACGATACTTTGCCAATCCAAGAGCCCCCAAGCACTTATACTCTAGAGCCGGAAATTGATTTAAAAGACTCTGAGCCACAACCTGGGGCTTCGAATGATACGTTCAATGATGATGAAGAGTATTCCGCAGATTTAGTTTTGCAGCAACCTCACCTTCTCACTCAATCGGAATTAAATGATCTTGTCAGGGATTTGCAGTTACCCAAGACTAAATCTCAGCTCCTAGGATCGCGACTTCAACAGTGGAATCTCTTAGAAAATGGAGTAAAAATATCTTCTTACAGGACCAGACAAGCAATCCTGAAATGTCTTTTCTCAGAAGATAAAGGTTTAGTGTTATGCCCTAAAGCAAATTTATTGATGACAGAGCTACAGATGCCATGTAACCCAGACAAATGGAGACTGTTTAAAGACTCATCAAAAACAAGCTTGAAAGTTGTCCTGTTGGCAAATGGGAATAATTTCCCATCAGTTCTAGTTGCATACTCTGTTGATATGAAAGAAACGTACGAAAACATTTTCAGAATCCTTGATAAAATTAGTTATCATGGTTATAAGTGGAAACTTCCAAGATTCGACGTTTATTGAACACCTAAAACGAAAAGAAAAACGAGCTTGGCTTGCATTTCAAAACGTTTGTAAGAACTTCCTGGGTAACCACAAAAGTGAAGATTATGTCGCTCACGTCGAGGAACTGCTTTTAGCGTAGTCTCTTAAAGTTCACTTCCTTCACTCGCATCTGGACTTTTTCCCTAAAAATTTAGGAGCAGTCTCAGATGAACACGGGGAACGGTTCCATCAAAACTGCGCTAAACTGGAGAAGAGGTTTTAAGGGAAGTGGAATGCAAGCATGTTCGCGGAGTACTGCTGGTTTTTAAAACGAGAGAGCTGTACCTCAAGGTATAAAAGGAAAGCAAGCACCAAGTAACGATGAATATCATTTATTTATTACTGTTTATAGCTAAAATAGTTCTTTTTCCCATTTAAATTAAATTCATGCCCATATATTTATTATTATAATAATTGTTATAATTATTATTATCGTTCAATAAATAAATAATAATAAATTTATCGAAAAGTGGTAAAATTAGAGATTTGGGGCTCCCTCGAAAATGGTGGGTGATGGAAGAAAACGGAAAACACATTTGGATTCAGGACGTTATTTTACGTAAGAATCACCAGGAATAGTGTCAGGGCTCGACAAAAAATATTTTTTTGCAGACCAGTGATAAGTAATGAGCAAATGCCGTTGTAAAAAAAATCTGGAAACCATTAGTTCAAATTGTATTTCTTAATCGATATATTAAGTTTTTATTTATTTGTTGGTTCTATTAGGTTTGCTTGGCGCAAATAAGGATTAAAATTCTTTTGAATGAAATTAAATTTAATGCTTTGTAAGAAAATGATTGCCGGTAAAAGTACTCAAACTGCTTAGAAACTTAATTACTTATTTAGATAAAATAAAGCAAACACGTTTTATTAATGAAAACTACTTAATATTAACAAAAATATATAATATAATAACTAATAATGCGTATGATTCTCCCTGGTTGTTAGTATATTCTTCTAACCGTGTAGGGATAGATGCTACCAATGCCTCAATAAAATCTTCGTTTATGGCATCGTAGGCATTTTAAGTAGCATCATTTCGAATTAACTGCATGACTTCAGCCCAAACGTTTTTGATGATGACCTTAAGAAAACATAGGTTTATTCAAAATTTATTCGAACTACAAGGGTATAAAATCAAGGGAAATGTTCCGCCATTTACATGCATTAACATATTAACAAAGAGGCTAGACGAAATACAACAAGCTCTCACTCAAATTGCCAGCGACAGGAAAAAGACCAGGTATGGCGTCAAAGCGAAACTTAGTAGGCTTAAAACCGTGACTACGTAATCTCCAAAGAAAAAGTGCAGAAAATAACGAAAAATTTTAATCAGGTTCAATATCGTATTAATGACGTCGCATACCGTATCCAGAAGCTACCAAAAAACAAACCAAAAGCGATCTACATTAAGCGTCTAGTCCCGTTTGCTGGCGATAACAATGTTGCATACCGAATTAGAGTAATAACAAGCTAAACCAAGAATCAAGTTGATGGCGATGGAATAGACTTTGATAAGTTCATAAGCATGTGCAACAAAATGTAATCCCCAACAGCAGCAGATTATGCCATTGCACACTATGCGGTTGAAATCTTTGAGATGTCCAGAAAGAAAGACATACTTTATATTATCTGTAATCTTATGTATTGTCGTTGTGTACGTTGACGTGACATTTGTCAAGTTGCTTCAATTATTTGAGTCATAGCCAAAGGCAAAATAACATTAACACGCATATTTTTGTTCTTTAGCCAAATAAAACGGAGTCACTACTTGTAACGAAGAATTACGGGTTGGGTCAACTTTTGTGCTCATATTTTACTTTTTTGCAATTCATTATTATTATTGCCGATTGTCGACTAATTTTGCGACTGCATAGTAGTGTGTTACTTGAACGAGAGAGCCTACATTGATATTATAGCTGTGATAATACTATATTAGTCGACGAATCTATGAGTGTTATTTAATTGTTATTGATCCATTTCTTTTTTTTTATTGTAACGCCTATTCTCTATTGTTTGAAATAAATATATTATTGTTTGAATCTGTGTTTTGCCAATTGTTTTTTTTTAGTAATTGACAGGTTTAAATAAGGTCTGTATTGTATGTTATTTACTTGTTTTGGCGCTTTTTTTAATGTAGTCTGGGATTAGCACATCACGACTTGCGACCCGCTTGCCCAATTAAGCTGAGTTAGACGCTTGCCTTCAAGTTACGAGAAAATTCTCGTAACACACTCAAAATTTATTAACGGTGAGTAAACAACATAACACACTTACATAACTGATAAATTTATTTAACAAATACACATATAGACAAAAAACTTACAAGAAAATGTTATTGAGTAAAAACAGTTCACTGGTCCAACAAGCATACTGAAATTATTAACACTTATAATTTTAATTTTTACAATTATAATAAAGTCAATAAATAAAAATTTAAATATATATATATATACAAAGAAAAACATGGGACATAAACGTTAAACAAACAATAGATCAGTAATTGTAAATTCAAAAATTATTGCACGACAAAAGGATGAAAAGGCTAATTGTAATTTTTGAAATTAAATTATTATAAATATTACTCAAACTGGGATTGTTGAAATTGAAGTTGGTCCAGTGTTTATGTGATAAAGTCTTAATGCCGTGTCTGCTTTTTTTGTCTTGTAGTCGTGTTTATGGTTGTTGGTGCAATTTTTTACTTTTTGTTTAGTTTGGCCAATATAGCTAAGATTACAATTAGTACAGTCTAGTTTGTATACTACATCGTGTTTTTTCTATTATTTTTGTTTTATCTTTAGTTATACTTTTGGTTTGTAATGATCAAATTAATCGTCTCTTCTTATAGGAAGTAGAGAAAGAAGCAACTACTTCAGTTTGTTGCGACGTTTCGTGTTCTAGATAAACACTTTATTACTCTCGCTCCACTGAGTCATAAAAATTAATTGTTAAATAAAACATTTAATTAAAACATGACAATTTTACACGTCAGATGCACTTTGACGAACGTACAATGAATTTGTTTTTTGTTAAGTTATGTTGACTATATCATTACATGCATTCCTGAAGAAAATTATAAAATTGATAACACTTTAAACATCTTTAACAATTACAATCAACATCTAAAATTCACGTTTAAAACCACAAAAGGTTCATTGCTATTTTCAGATAATAGGCTTAGTAAGCATATTAACACTGGTGTGTTATTTACAGAATACCGATACCGATAGCCTCTAATAGAACAATTAACTATGTATGAATACACCCACATCACTAAAAAATCAATCTTATTAAGGCTATGAAAAATAAAATTATAAATTTAAACAGCTCTCAATTCCACAATAAAAATCTTAACGTCTTAAAGAACATACTAAGGAATAATAACTATACAAAGAGTAGAGTCCCTGCTCCTCGTTTCTTCGTAGATTTCCTCTATTCTTTCTATTAATCTTTTATTGATTTTTTTTCTTTTTATGTATTCTCACAGCTTTTCCCAGTTCACTTTGTCAAAAGTGGGTTTTACATCTACGAATAGTGCCAGTCCCTCTTTTTTTTCTAGCTCTCTATTCGCCAAGTGTTTCAGTATATATATATGTTGTCTATCACTCTTCTTCCTTTTCTGAATCCCACTTGCCCGTCTGGTACCAAACTTCTTTCCTCTATTTCCTTCTGTAGTCTTCGTTGTAGTACTGTTGCATATAACTTGTATGCCGTGCTTAATAAAGTTACCCCTCTGTAATTCTTTACTTTATTCCTTTCTCCTTTTTTATGGATTGAGCATATTATTTCCTCTCTTCATCTCTCCGGGAATCCTTCCCCTTTTCATATTTTGTTTAGTATTTTTGTCATCCTTTTTGCTACATTTTCTTCCCCGTATCTTTTTTTATCTTCTTTATTGCTTCTATTACTTCTTCTTCATTTATTTTATCTCTATTTTTTTCTTCCCGTCTTACTACTGCGTCTTTTCCGTTTTATTTTTTCTGATTTTGTTCTTCCCCTCCCAGCACGTTCTCTAAAATATATTTCCCATTCTTTAATTTGTATTCCCATTTATCGTCATGTTTTTTTAATCTTTCTTTCTTTAGGTACTTCCATACATCTTCTTCCGTTTTTATTCCCTTAATCTGCTCCTCTTGTTTCTTTTTGTTTTCTTTCTTCTTTCTCTCGCATGTTTTCTTGTATATTATGACTGCTTCTTTGTATTCTTCTTTTTCTTTCCTCCTTTTTTTCCACTGTTTAATGCTCTTTTTGCATTTTTTTTGCTTCTTTGCATTCTCTATCCCACCATTTTTTCCATCCTGTTTTGTCCCTCTTCCACTTTCTAAATCTGACTCTCTCTGTTGCTTTTTCCATCATCTCTCTCATTTCCTCCGCACTCTCTTGTAATGCCTTCCCTGCCCATACCGTTTTCCCTATTCTCTCTTTATATCTTTTTATACCCTCTTCTGTCCATCTTTTTTTTGTTATGTACTCCTCATATTCTTCTCTCTCTTCTCTTTCTCCTCCTTTTATTGTCAATTCCTGTGGTTGATGGTCTGACTCTACCCTTTCTCCCACTTTAAATGTCTTCACCTTTTCTCCAGCCTCTTCAATTGTTATAACAAAAATTATTATTGATTCTCCCCTTCTTTCTATATACGTATATTCCCCCATTCCTTCTTCTTCTCTGTTTCCATTCATTATTTCCCACTCTTTTTCGTTGCACATTTTCAGCAGTTCTCCTCTATTTTTATTTATTACTTTGTCCTTTATTTGTCTTTTTTTCGTCCCTTTTTTTCTTGTATTCCCTCCTCTTCCCCTATTCCTGCGTTGAAGTCCCCTCCTACTATTATCAATCCCTCCTCCCGCTCTTCTATCATCTCTTCTATTTCTTAATCCCGTTATTATACCCCCTTTTGCTTTCCCTTTATTCTTCTCTCTTTCTGCATGTTGCACCACCTACTCAAATTCCTCCGGCAACTTTTTTTTCTACCACTCCCATTCTTTTTCTTCCATCCATGTCTCCTGTAATCTCACTACATCCTGTTTCTTGATGTACTTCCAAAAATCCTGTTCCTTGTTTTTTATTCCCGTTACGTTCCAAACCAATACTCTCAGCTCATTCACCTCTCCCTGTGCTTCTTTCTTACTTTCTTTTTTTCCTCCTTTTTTTCTTTCCTTTTTCCATCACTCATTATTCCTTTTCCTTGTAATTTCGTTAACTTTCTTTCCGTTATCGCCCCCCCCCTTTCGCCCTTTAGTTTTTTGCCTTTTGGTTATCTATTTTCTTTCCCCTTTCTCTGCTTTGGTTCCTATTCCTGTCGTTCCATCTGTATCTGTCTCCGTCTATCTCCATTTTTCTGTATCCTACCCATACTTTTTTCCTTTCGTTCTTTTTTCTACCGCTATGTTCATTATTTCTCTTTGCACTTTTCTTTCTTCCCATGTCAAATCGTGAATATATTCTTGTATTTCTTAATTTCTTCTTCTCCGCTATCACCTTCTGCTTTTCCTCCCATCTTCCCATTTTCGCCACAACCATCTCATTTTTCTTCTCTTTGTTTATTACTATCACTTTTTTTACTTCTACTTTTACATTTAATTTTTTTTTCAGCATCAATGCTAAATTTTTTTGTAGTTGTTCACTCCTCCCCCTTTTTACCACAATATTATTCTCCCTTTTCCATCTTTTTTCATCTTGCCCTATTTTCTCCAATTTTTCTATTCTCTCCACCAGTTCCTCTTTTCCTTTCTTCCACATCTTTGTCTTTCTTCTATTTCTTTTTCATTCCTCTTTCAAATATTTGTTGTTTTTCCTCTTCCTCTTCCTCTCTCTCTTTTATTCATTCTTTTTCCTTTTTTTTATTTTTTTTAAATTTTTTATGTATTTATTTTTTTGTATTCCTTACCTGCTTTTTTTATTTTTACGAGTTTTAAAAAGTTCCACTTGTAGTGATTTTGCTTTAATTTCGATTTAAATGCAATAATTTCTATTAATGTAGGAGGTTATCTTATATCACTGACTTCGATTATACTGTTTATTCATCTTAATCTCATTTGTTCGTCACAGTTTTATACTTTTCCATCACGGTTTCTATTTTTCACTTAATTTATTTATTATTTTACACCGTTCCTCCTTTACCCACCCTTTTTTCTCTCCTTCTTCCCTCTTACTACCACAACTAACTCCAGTTCTTTCATTAACTATCTTCTCCAACTTCTACACTTGTGTTTCACTTTTACGTTTCCGTAAATGTAAATACGACCTTCTACATTAAAAGTTACCGCACGAAGCGGCTTTTGTATTTAATGTTTTCTGGAAACTATTGTTTAATAAAACATGAAAAACCATGTTGTTATTAATAGGTTCGCGGTAAGACTTTTTGAGCATGTTAATTATACTATTGTAGGTAATTTAAGTAAAGTTCTGTAATGCGTTATTGTCATCTACCTATTAAAACACTGTTAACACAAACTTTTCAAAATGTATATGTAAAAAGGCAATATAAAATAATACTCTTTGAAAAGGTAAAATAGGCAGGCTCCTGGCATTTGCCTGACTGTCCGCTCTTTAAATTAATAATCTTCTCAAGCGTAGTGTATATATAATTTTTTTAACTACTAGAATTATTAAAACCTTTTTACCTGTTATTAAATCAAATTTAAGATTTATTTTAAATTAAAAATTAATTGAGTGATTGTGACAGTCGTCATTAATTAATATATTAAAACACAAAATAGCTTTAAATAAAATCTCTTGCCTTTGGTAAACATACTTGTACACTTTTTTTTAAAACTGTTATATAGCTATCAAAAAATGTAAATATGTTTATTATTAACCAGTGGTTAATAAGTAAATATTATTTACCTGCGCTTAAAAAAGTGCAACTTCGATTAGAGCACTTCTCTAAAACAATTATAAAGGAAAAATTGATAGTAGGTAATAGGAAATAGGCGAGACAAGATACATTTACACAAAAAAATAGGAGCCCCAAAAATTATTAAGTTTAGGGCCCCACAAATCGTAGATCCGCCACTGTCAACAACCAGTGACGGCTGTTGGTTAATGTTGCAAAAGGTTCATACAAGTATTTAACCTTAAAAACGCATTTTTGCTTAATAAAAATGTATATTTATAATCAATTTACCTATTCTTGAAATAAGCAAAATAAATAAATAAATAATAGCGTTTTTTTGGAAGTTGTTTTATATTTGGGGTAATTATCTCCGAAACTATTACTAGGACATGTTTAAAAAAAATTAATGTAAACCTAATAGCATTAGTAAGTTTATTAATAAAAAAATATATATATCTATACAGCGTATTCCATTTAACAAAATTAACTATTTATAATTTTCCAGTTGTTGTCAAATAAAAACCGGCCTTTCAGAAGTCGGTAAAAGCCTTAACAAACTTGACCTAAATTTAAATAAAGATTTCAAAATATACAAAAATATAAAGGGTGTTCCATTAAAAAAACTGAGTCTGGTTCTGTACAGAAGAAATTAAGACCTCCGCAAGAATCAAAATATTCTAAAGTTGTAAACAAAAAACATCTGAACAAAAAATATATTTTACCTTTTTCTCGTAAAATTATTATTAAGTTACTATCGCAGAAAGGAAGACAAGTGGGCAACCCTGTATATTTAAATTTTTATTCGTTGACTTTGTTATAATTGTAAACATTCGAATAATTAGTGTTACTAATCGCGGTATTTTTTCTTAGTTGATATGTAATTGTGTTATACCGTTAAAAAATTTTCAGTGGCCTGAAGAAGTGCAGGCTTGAGAAACAAGACGTAGCCATGAAAAAAGATTAAAATGGTCTCCTACCTGAAGATAAAAAACAGCCATTGATTATAAAAAGCGAGTTTGAGTACAGTTGGTTATAGAATAAAACAATTGAGTGTAGAAATATAGGTAATCTTGAATTTTTTTGTAATGATGCGGGTAATCAGGCAATGCGACGTTTCAGTAAGAATAACAAGAGCAATTAAGAACAATCTGTAAATTCTTAATTAAAAGTAACTTACACGACATATGCACTTTAAACATCAACTGCTGATAATATACATACATGTTATTCCAACGTTTACAATAATAAATATCGCAAATTTACCAAGTCTTAATTATGGTAAAGATAGTAACTATGTAACAAATTTTAATTTTTGATAAGACATTGGATGAACAAAAACTACACTTTTAAAAAACAAAGTTGGAGTAATTAATAAAGTTAAAGTAGCAACGTGAATAGTAATAATTAATACTAATTCTCGGCGTTATAAATTACTCAAGTAAATCAAGCAATTAGTATTTATATACTTAGTCGTATTACGTATAACATTAAAAATAAAATTTAAAAAACTGACTTTTTAATTACGTTATCTGTACATTCAATAAGTTATATAAACGCAGTAGTAATAAACAGACGTTCTTCGTAATATGATCAAATGTAATCTACGTTTATTTTAGTTAAGTTAAATATAGTTTTCCATATTTGAATGAAACCTAATTGATTATTCTATTAACTGTTTGTTTTATTGTAATTGTCATATAAACAAAAAAACAGAAAAATATCCAAAATTTGAGTACAAATGTAAGTAAAATCGACAGTTTATTCTTTATTAATTTTCTCTGTTATAGATGATTATTTTATTTATGATAGTTATAACATGCGGAATTATTTACTTAACTTTAACAAGAAATTTTGCCTATTGGAAAAAGAGAAATGTGCCTTTTTGAGCCCGTCGTTGCTTTTCGGCAACGTTTTACCAATACTCACAGGCAAATTTCAAGCATCGGTGTTTTTCAACAAACTTCACTCCTCAACGAATTTACCCTACTTGGGTTTATTCGTTTTTAATCGACCATTTGTTTTAATTAGAGATCTTGATATAATCAAACATATACTTCTTAAAGATTTTGACTATTTTATGAATAAAACTGTAAAAACTAGCAAGCATGATAGAATAGGATCAAAAATGCTTATACTGCGTAAAGACCAAAGCTGGAGGATTTCGAGAAGAAATGTGTCGCCTATCTTTACACCAAAAAAGTTAAGAAGTATGTTTTGTGGGATTAATCAAGTAACGGACAACTTAATTAATTACATTGAAAAAGTTGCAACAAAAAATCCGTTAGATTCTCGTAATGTTGGTATTAAATTTGGCGTGAATGTAGTTTCCTCGTGTTTATTCGGATTGAAAATAAACGCTTTAGAAAACCAAGAATCAGAATTCTTGCGCATGACATTGAGACTCTTAGAAATCAGTTTGAGTAGAGGCATTCAAGTAATTTCGTGTTTTTTTGTTCCACAAATAATCGATTTTTTTGATATGACCTTTCTTGACAAGTCGGGTATAAATTTTATGGAGAAGATATTCATACAATTGTTAAATGCCAGACAAACATCTCAGTTAAAGTACGACGACTTGATTGACATTTTAACTGAAATACTAAATAGTCCAAATAGTGAACTTAGTACGTATTTTTAGTTTAATTGCACAATCTATTTGAAAAATAAATTATGTACATTATTTTTAGCAAAAGATGATTTGGTGGCTATGGCCATTAGTTTCTTATCTGCAGGATATGAAACAACAGGAACTTCTCTATCTTTCTTGTGGTACGAATTAAGTCTAAACCAAAATATCCAACAACGATTAAGGAATGAAATACGCAATGAGCTAAAAAACAATAAAGATATTTCGTATGATGTAATTACTAAAATTAAATATTTGGACATGGTCGTAAATGGTAGCACTATACGAAACGCTCAACCGCGTATATTTTACTTTTATTTTTAGAAAGCTTACGAAAGTACCCGTTAATAGGATTCATAGATCGTCTTTGTGTTAAAACGTATAAAGTACCTAACCACGATTTAGTTATTGAGAAAGGAACTGGAGTTTATATATCTCCATTGGCACTTCATTATGACGAAAAATATTTTCCCAATCCAGACGAATTTGATCCTGAACGTTTTTCTACTGAAAATAAACCATTAATTCCACATTGTGCGTACATGCCTTTTGGTAAAGGTTCACGAGCATGCATTGGTAAAAATATACATTTGCTTAATTTTTTTTTTAAATATGTTTTTAGGTGCACGGTTTGCGCTTTTGGTATTAAAAGTTGCTATCGCAAAAACTATTTTGAATTTTAAAGTGGAATTAAGTAAAAGCTACACACATCCGATAGTTTTTGACAAAAAATCTTTTTTACTGATCCCAAAAAATGGAAAATTAGATATTATATTTAAAAAAATTGCATAATACATACATCATAGTTGGTAATTTTTTCCATATCTTTTTTTATATTGGCTATTACTTTTACTAATAAACTACAATTATAATTTTTTAGTTATTTCGTTTTTGCTGACGTGGCGGTAATAAGACATTATATACCAAGGTTGAGAAGAGTATGATTACAACATAAGCGACAAATTATATCGCAAAGCATCGAAGGATATAAGTCGTGTAGGTTATAATAATCATCTCAAGCGTGGTCTATATACAATTTTTTCAACTACTAGAATCAAAACTTTTTTACCTGTTACTAAATCAAATTTAAGATTAAAAATCAATTGAGTGATTGTGACAGTCGTCATTAATTTAAGAAATTAATTTTGACGTAATTCGTAATTGTGATTTATAACACATAATAGTATATTAAAACACAATTTGCAGAATGAACGCGCTTCAATCACGAGACCGGGTAGTAGGCACGAGCCGCGCAGCGGCGAGTTTACAAAACGGTAAAGTGATTAAAACGTATTCTATGACGTGTGTTTTATACTATTTTCTCTATTTCGATTCAATTTAATTCATTTTCGTATAAGTTTAATTTTCAATCGACATTGACAAATTTTAGTATCTTATTGAATTGGCAATTCGCATGGGTGCAATGTAGATACTAATGTGGAGTAGTGTGAAGTGATTAATAATGTGATTATTAAAGAGCGGATAGTAAGGCAAAAAAAAAATACAAAAAAGGTGGCATAAAAAGCATATTAAACCTGCAAAAAAGGCATTAAAAAAAGCACAAATGTCTATTACAATTTACAGTTTATTTTTTTGTTTTACAATGTTTATTAAGTGCTATTATTTTCCCAAGCACAATTCAAATATTTTTCAATATTTTGACCAAGAAGCTGTTGCCTTTTATTATTTAAAATATTTTTATAGAAGGAAAAAGTTCTTTCGACATCACAAGATGTTAGTGGAGCAAATTTTAATGCCAATGTTTCTGTTATTGTTAATATTTTCTGTTGATGCTTCATGACCTCCCCTTTTTGAATTTCAGTCAGTTGTTTAAAGAAGTCAAAGAAAGGGTTTTTTGATGTGAAGGAATCCAATTTTTGATTAATTTTTCTTCCTATAGTCCCTGAGCATGCTCTTATAATTATTTTTATTCTTTCGAATGTAGCGAAAGATTAGATCATTGCGGTTTCGCTTTTTTCTAGCTTCTTTAATTCGTCAGGAATGCCGGAAAAGTGTGTTTTTATAAAAACTAGTTCTCTCTTAACAGCTTCGTCATTAAAAGATTTTTGAGATTTAGCAATTGGCGCAGAGGCCGTCTTGTCAAATAATTCAACCACCTGAAGTAAGACAATTCAATTAATGTATAAGACAATGTCAGATTATAGTATGAACTGTTCCTCTTTAATTTTTTCAAAATGTGTAGCATAAAAAATGCAAGCAGATAACCAAGTTCTCCATCTTCTTATGATAGGTTCCGGTAGAAGTTTAACATCTAGAAGTTTTTCTTTATAGACCCTTACCCGTAATGGTGCTTTCACAAAAACCTGAAACAAGATCCAATAATCAAAAAGAGAATCTAATATGTTAGAGATTTTTACCTTTTTGGTGGCAGAAATTAACTTGTTTACTATTGCAAGCTCGTCTCTAATGAATTCATACACCCTATGTATTCCACGTGCTAGACAAGTTAAATGTTTTAAATTCGAATAAAATATTTCTAATGCCTGAGCGGATTTGATCATATAAGGTGCTACCTTTTTTTACGCCATTTGGATACAGAAGTCCTACAAACATAAAATTATATAATTTTAGTTAATAGATTGGATTATATTAATCAATCATTAAAAAAAAACTTACGTAAACAATCATCAAAAAAATTTACAACTGTTTTGTGATTGGTCTGTGGAATTTCTTTGGATGCTAGCAAACGAGCTTTTCCTGGTTCTACTTCAGACAATTTACCAACTACAAAATTTACTATATATCGACCTTTGCAATTGGTTGTTTCATCAACCGAAGTCCAAATGTAATGGTCCTCAATGTCATTCCTTATTGTCTGTATTTTCTATAAAAGGTAAACAAGCATTTTGAAAATTATTAATACTTTAATTAAACTGCTTACCGATTGGTAAGTTATGTCTAAATACTTTTTTCTCAAAGTTGATTCATCTGGAACAACTTGTTCAGTGTATTTTTCGAGAAAACTGCAAAAATTGATATTATAAAGTTTTTTAATAGGAATTTGAGCCGACACCAATGCTTCGCACAAACCGAGAGCAAAAGTTGTTTTTGATGGACCAGGTTTATTCTGTTGATCTTTTATAACGTTTTTTAACAATGGTTGTTTCATAGTTTTTTAATATTTTTTAAATGTAAACCACTACCCAAGTGTTGTTTTACATGCTACTTTTTAGTAGCACCGATCTAAAATAATACATATAGGTTGTTAAATTATTGTCCAATTTACTTCACTTGTAATAATTTTTAAATTTTGATTGTTTATTAGGTGGCATTTTTTAAAACTTACTCACAGCACAGCAGCAATAGACTATCACAGTGTGACAATATCACAAGTATTTATAATAAACAAAGAATATTTTAGTCATGTGTTTCAGTCATTAAAGAAATCCCACTGGACAGAATTAAAATTATCTATGTTTGTTTGCTTTACTTAGTTACTGAATAGACCTATAAAATATGATTCATTCCGAAATCCTTCCGGTTTTGTAAATAGTGTTCTGTTAAGCCTGTCATTGTACATAATTTTAATATAAATTCTTACATGAGTTTTTCTCTATAAGCGGCTTTTGCATTGTTTAACAAAACGTGAAAATCCCTGTTGTTATTTATAGGTTCGTGGTAAGACCTTTTGAGCAAAAAATTATATTATTGTACGTAACTTAAGTATAATTCTGTAATGTGTTATTGTCATCAACCTATTAAAACACTATTTACACAAACTTTTCAAAATTTATATGTAAAAAGGCAATATAAAATAATACTCTTTAAAAAGGCAAAAAAGACAAAAAGTTACACAAAATACACAATAGGCAGGGTCTAGGCATTTGCCTGACTGTCCGCTCTTTAATGATTATGATAGTCTATACTACAAGATGTTTTTATACACAATATTTACAGCTGTTTTTTCATGAGACAGTACCAAACTGCTTTATTTAGAGGTTATTCTCGAATGCGCGACATATAACTGACCGTGTGAGAAACACTCAACGCTCAAATCTAAACCTACAACGTTGAATGTTTGATCCTGCGACTTATTAATGGTGCAAAAGATAACTTTGCCAAAAATTGCAAGCGCTTAAAAATTGGAACGGTAAATCCAATGGTATTAGAAGAATCCGGTAAATTAAAACATCTTCTCCAGTACCACATCCGGTAAGTGTGTGCACTCTATTATGAAAGTTTTAAAAAACTATCGCGTACCGTTACATAATTTAGGCGGATTAAGGGTTCTTAATAAAATAACAGAACAACTTACTTTCAATACTATTTTATGTGGAAAGAGTCTAGACGAGTTCAAACAATTAAGAAATTTTGTAGGAAAATGAAAAGCCTCTTCAAAATCGAGTACAGTGTTGACCGAGTAGGATATTTTCGTCGGTGCATGAATCTTTGAAAGAATCAAGTTAATCACTTTATTTACCTGTTTGTTAGTAGGTGACAGAATCGCACTTTCTTTGAACCAAGATATAACACAAACACAAGGTTTTGATTGCCTAGGTTAATTCTTCTATTATTTTGTGTTAGATCTCCATTGCCAACTTTGAGCAAGATCTCTGAAAAATTCCTATTCTTACGTGAACATAACGAAACTCTCATGTTTGTTTTAAGTTTCAATTCATTGACGTATGGCCAAAGGTAAGATCTTTTTATTGAAGCATTTATTTCATTAGCATGTGTACGTCTAGTCACAACTGGTAGATTTTGACGAAAGTCACCTGAGAACAAAATTGTATATTCACCCATTGATGAGTTTTTGCTGCGCAAATCGCGCATTGTTCTATCCAATTCTTCCACGAACGCCTTTTAGACATAGTGGCTTCGTCCCAAACTATTAGTGAGCAATTACGCATCAATTTTCCCGTACTGTTTTGTTTATAAATGCTACAAATAGTGGTAGTATCATCAATAGCAATCTTTAGCGGGAGTTTGAATGTCGCGTGTGCGGTTCGGCCTCCTTCTAAAAGTGTAGCTGCAATTCCGTATGATGCCACAGTTAATGCTATTTTACCAGTAGATCTGACTTTTACTAAAAGCAAATTAATTAAAAATGTTTTCCCTGTACCTCCTGAAGCATCAAAGACAAATATTTTTTCTTCATTCTTATCAATTGATGATAGTACCGCAGTGAATACTTCTTTTTAATCGATGTTCAAGCGAGATTCATCTCGACATACAACTTGTAACAGTCTTGGTTCATTGTATGATACTTTTCTTGTGTATTCGGCACTGGTTAAATCTGAGTTAGAAGGTTCATTCCAATATTAAACTTTAAAAACGCATTCTTGCTTAATAAAAATTTATATTTAAAATCAATTTATCTATTCTTAAAATAACCACAATGAAACCAAATGACCTAGAGAAGAAGCTGAGATGTATGTCCAGGTTATTGAAACAATAACCATGAGATATCATAAAAATGAAATATTTAGTAGTTCATTAAAACTATATCTGTGGAATATCTTTCCCTGACTTTTCAGCTGTTTTAGCTAATTTGCTTTGCCTTTTTACGCTTCCGTTTCGTTTTGTGTCGTGAAAAAAATATTAATTGGAGTAGGTAAGTAATTATGCTTGTTTTCGTATTCTTTATATTTATTTTATTTTTATTTTTATTTATATGGGTATTTATATGGGTGTGTAATTTTAAATAAGAGAAATTGCAAAAATATGGGGGACAACGCGGAGGAGGAGCTAGTCCTTCCAAAATTGATTAATGATACTGTTTTACACGGCTACAATTTGCTTGGCTAAAAACGTAAGAAAGCCTTTACACATTTATTTACAAAAACACTTAAATCGAGTAAAGGCAATTAAGGAAATTAGTCCAAAATTTATCGTTTTTATTGTTAAACAAAATGAATTCTTTGTAAATAAGGATTTTTTTAAGTTTTTGTAATATTTTTGTGCAATAAAAGTATGTAAAATATATTATATATCTCGAGGTCATCTTATTTCGGATATCTCCAGGTCATATTATTTCTGATATTTTTAAGATGTTTTACGTAGTTGTCTGTAAGATATTCAATTCTGTGTCATTTTGCGTTCCCTAAGATGTTCATAGGATGTTGGTTATCAGTGAAACTGACATTCCTCATATATTCACATATCTAGTATGAAATATCAGTAGAACATCATTAAGATACAAGTGTGCTGTCTGGGTTGATACCTTTTATCTGTAAAATGTTATTCACGGAGTGATCTTTAGTCGATTTCAGTTTGTTCTTTTCTTTTAAATTTATTTAAACTTACTTAGCTGGGCACTGATTCTTGATTGAACGGATTAAAAAATTGAATTAAGATTTTGTCATCGTTATTAATTCAGTTTCAATATAGAACAAAACGCACAGAACTATTTAAAATTTGATTTTCAAAATATATATGTTCTTTGCTAATTATTATTAGAGTTAAGAAAAATTGGTTTGATAATTATTTACTAAACGGCTACTCTCTTTTTAGTGTTAACAATAATGGTTATAGCCACTAAAAACTTAGAAACTGCACATCGTTCAAGAGGATTTCATCATCAAAATTTGACCTAATGGGAATACTCCTGAGGTACCGTAGGATGGGGTAACTTTGGGACTGGGTGGGTAATATTGGGACAACGGGTTAATTTTAGTTTGCAGGATTCCCTAAGGGATACACTGCGTAGGTTCAATCTGCAAACGCGTTCTTTGTTTAATCCTGTACCGTGCCGCTACCTGGCGGCAGTTTTCAGAACCAGTTTACTACCACGTTGTGACAACCAAGTTTTATTTCTTGCCATTGTTTTTCACCAAATTCTTGTTTTGATGAAACTTTCTCTTCTGCCTCAAGAACTATGATCACTTCAGATCACTTTCAAGTACGTATACACAATACCAAACATCTTCTTAAGTATCTTATATAGAATTAACAATGTTATTAAAGTATTTTGTTTTATATAACCTATAAACTGTAAATTTTCAGCTCTTTACGGGGTAATTTTGGGACAGCCCCAAAGTTTGTATACTGTTTTTTTTTACAATAGTTGTTTTTTTTTCAGCATTGCATTGGACAATAAAATGCCTAGAAATTATAAAAGAGCTCTTGGCACACGGCCCTACAGAAATTACACTGAAGAAAATTTACAAGAGGCTTTACTAGCAATAAAGAACAAGACACTGTCGATCCGAAATGCAGTCTACAAGTATAAAATACCAAAAAATACACTACATCTGAAATCCCAGGAAAAACATACCAAACCCGTAGGTCGGGATATAGTCTTTTCGGCACAAGAAGAGGAGCAGTTTGTGGTGCACATTGTTGCCGTATCAAATTATGGATTTCCATAGTGAACATCTTTGATTTACGTTGTGTTGTAAAATCGTATCTAGATAGAATTGAAAGAAACGAAACACGTTTCCAAAAGAACTTACCGGGAAACGATTGGGCAGACTCCTTCATGAAGCGGCACAAAACTATATTGACACAAAGAACCGCTAAAAATATTTCTTACTCTAGAGCAACCACTGACGAACAAGTTGTAAATCAGTTTTTTGACAACTTAGAGAGAAAACTCGAAAGAATTCCAAAGGAAAATATTTGGAATTACGACGAAACAAACCTCGTTGATGAGCCTGGTGCTGCAAAAATAATCACCAAAAGAGGAACTAAATATCCTGAGAGAATACAAAACTCATCGAAAGCTTGTACATCTATTATGGTATGTGGCAATGCTGCCGGAACAGTAGCTCCACCTTATGTGAACTATAAAGCAGAAAAAATATGGTCTACCTGGACTGAGAATGGCCCCCCTGACACTCGGTATACCCGAACAAAATCTGGCTGGTTTGATAGCAACTCTTTTGAGGATTGGTTTGTATCATTAATGCTACCAATCCTCAAGAAGCAAGAAGGGCCAAAGGCTATTATTGGCGACAAACTCAGTACACATATAAATATAGAGGTCATCAAACAATGTGAGAAGAATAACATAAAATTCATTGCGTTGCCACCAAATGCGACCCATTACAACCATTAGATGTTGCATTTTTTCGTCCAATGAAGGTGGCTTGGCGAAAGATATTAAAGGACTGGAAGGAGACAGCAGCAGGGAGTCGTTGTACGTCAGTACCAAAAGACCAATTCCCCACTCTATTGAAATCTTTATGGAACGCTATCATTAAAGGCCCAGACAATTGTTACGGTCGAAATTTTCATTGCGTACGCCTATGTATTCCGACGTGAAATTAGCTTACGGTTTGGACGCCCCCTACCGATCTTTTACGCATGACTGTCATTTACGACGAGTTCTTCAACTTGAAAACTGCATAAAATGGCCGGTGAATTGGCGATTGAAATCTTCTAAACTTATCCACCGTAATGGGGACCAATTTATAAATGTATTACGCTTATAATACATTTGAGTCGTCACCGCCCTAGTAGCACAAAATATATGTACGATATTCTAATGATCTTGGTACAATATTTAAAGTCGGCTAAATATTGCTTGCTGTAATAGATATATTTTTGATATTGTTAAAGTGTATAATACTAATATCCTAAAAATATATACCTACAATATCATTGATATATTTTAAAACCTCATAATTTTTTTCAAGGTTTACATGACATCAGGTAAATATCTTAATTCTAGATACTTATTGCAAGATGTAAAAAATGTATTCTAGATATTTTAAAACTAGATAAAAACAATGTTTTAAAAATATGTACCAACAATATCGTTCGTGTATTCTAAGGTCACAAATGTTTTTCAAAATTTGACTGACATAAAATATATATTATAATTATATATAGAATATTTATGTTTAATCAGTATCTAACTTTTTATGCTTAGTTTTTAACTGTACTTTTAAATTTATGTATTTATAGTTGTTAAACGTTTTTCTTAAACTTTTTTTTCATTTTTGCTAAAAACCCTAACACAATGTTCTCATAATTTAAATATGCTTATTTTAAAAATTATCTTTATATGCGTATATTTTAATAAAAAGTAATCCAATGTCATAGTATGTAATCTGCTAAAAATTTTGTAAGCAACGCAATTTAATTATTAAAAAAATTACACAAGGAGTATATAAAATTGAGACATCTGCGTTTGACTTGAATGGAAAAACCAATTGCATTATAACTAGAACTATAGTAATTTTACAATAATAAACTACATTTGCTGCAATGAAATTTTAGACAAGGTATTTTAATTCTGCTGTAAAATTACTAGTAATGCTAGCAAGTATTTATGATTTTGAAGGTCATCTTTTCCAAATACTTTTGTGGCATTAAAAACGGGTATATAGGTACAAGTACCTTTTAGGTGCTTTTAATAAATTTCTTAGAATCCTTTGCAACATTGAAAAAATGTATTATTTACCTGCTTTTGTGTACTGAGGTCAAAAACCGTTATATAGACCCTGAACAAGAATAAGGAAAGTTTTCTTTACTAATATGCTTTTGGGTTTCGTGTTTGCAGTTTGCGAAGTTTAAATTTTTATATCGAGTTTTAGTGCAACGTAATTGTATAATCAGGTAAGTGCCTATTAATTTTCTTATTTTTATTTTTGCATCATGTTTTCTAACTACAGAAAAGCAAAAATTCATTTTGTAAATAATTTATTTTAACGCAGCTTAGTTGGCTGTTCAACGTTGACAGAACATAATTCAAAAAATTTCAACAGTCATTACTAATAAGAAACCTAAATTAGAGAAATGCTTTTATTTACGTAACTATAATCAATAATTAATAAACAACAAATTTACCTTATTTTTTGAATAGCAATCCCAAGAAAATGCTTTTGTGCACTTTTAAAACTAATCTAAAATAATAACTAAATTAATAATGCTGTTGATATTTCTGTAAACCAAATTTTAAAAAAAATATATGTCTTGATAGCGTTTCTTTATTGAAAAATTCAAACTAAAACTATTTGTCTGTATATTTTATAACAATTAAAATAATTTTAATGCATTTTATAATTATTATTATAAAATGTAGATTTTTTAATACAACTTTGTAGAGTAAATCTTAATTGTGTGTTTTTTTTTCAGATGCCATCACAAGACGACATCCTAATGTTGCGTAATATTTGGCAAGATTTAGAACATTTATGTACTACCTATGTAATAATGTGATGATATTAATAAGTAATTTTAAGATACAATTTTTTTTTGTGTATTTATTTTTTAAAGATGTTTAAAATGTATACAGATTTTATATTTATATTTTATTCATTTGTAATTTTGTTTTGTTAGTGTAATTTTTATAAATAAACGTGTTTCTACAGAATATCTGCAGTGTTTCAATACGGTTTAATAAAAACTGTACAATGCGTAGCAAAAAAGAACCAGATTAAATATCATTTACAAACATACACATATGTAGTAGGTATATATTTTACAAATATCTCACAAATAATAGTGAGATACATCTAGAACAGATTAAAAAGATATATTTCCCATATATTGGAAACAAATATTGAGACGACATCTACATCTAATGTCTACCATATATCGAAAACATATATTTAGAATATATTTATTTTATATAAATTATTGATATAGCATTACAATAAATGGCCAATATAAAAAAGTGTGACATTTAAATATTTACCAGATGTTATTTACTAATATATTACGTATATTTTATGCTACTAGGGCGGGTAAGATAATAACTGTCATTTATCAAAACTCTGTTGTAATTTCTCGTAATTTAATAGCCGTTCCGCCACGTGCGGGTATTCGTTCCTAGTCGTTAACTATTGATGAAGAATCAATTTCGAATAATAATTTCGTCGGATGAATGTAATCTGAGGCATACTACATATGGCAAAAATTTAACACACCAAAGAGCTAACTACAATTGTCGAGATTCTATTCAGGCGGCAGATACCTGCGTAACCACCGTTTCGTCGGGGTATCACAGCACACGACGACCGAGTTCGGCCTTATGTATTTGAGTTAAATATAACTAATCATTTTGTAGATTTCACTTTCGTGAGGAATTAGTTTGACACGACTTGCTATTTCAGAGTGCTTACAGGATATCTTGCCGAGGAAAGTACTTTCTTCGCACAAGGGAAAGTTCCTGTGTTTTTGGTAAGTGATTTTATGTATCTTATTCGTTGTCAAAAAGGGTAACTCACGAAATTGTTGCTAATAATAATTCCGTAACGATTAACGTAAGAGTATTACCATTTAGGTAATAATTTTGCTTGCTCTGTGTTACGTCTGCTGTATACTACCCATAATTATTAGGATAATTTAATGTTAATGCCATAATTGTTATCACTGTTTTATTGTAAGTAATGCCATATTACTAATTTTTTTGTGGATTCCGCATATTGTATACAAACGATATTTACTACGAACTATTCTTCGCTACTTATTTCATTGTACTTTATTGATGTGATGTGTGCTGCCGATACTACAGGCATTTAGGTAGAAAATTTGATGTACTCCTTAATCAAAGTGTACGATAATTATTAATGCAAAGGTTGGCGCATAAGCAAACTGTGATAGGTATTAATTCTACCTAGAAAATATTAAAGCTCATATCTTCTATTATTATTCCAACGTTAAACCATTAAATCGATTATACTTGTTAATCTTTCTTTTTATCTTCCCTGCTCCTGTGATTATCGTTACCTACTGAATACTTTTGGCTACTCGAACAGCCGAGTATAAGGATTACGAACCTAACATCGTGTTACAAGTTTGGACCGTCTGTCTTGAGCGGGACAGAACTGACTTTGGACAAGCTCTGGCGCCCTTAATTATATTTTCTATATTCTTTGTGAACCCCCCCTCTCACCGACTATTGTGAGTTGGCCGTGCAGGTTCGTAAAATACCAAAAGCTTGTAACACAATCTTATTTCCGGCTTTCGCAAGTCAGGGATTTTTCCCACAGACAGGCAGCCAGTTCTGAAGAGGTTACCATCAGGAAGCTTGGACACCTCCATTTCTTCTCTGATTGGTGAAAGCTTTCTAGAACAAATTTCGAAGAAGCGTCAGGAGGCTACCGAATGTCGAAGAGTGCAGAGGAAGAAAAAACTAAATGTCCCCCTTGAAAAAAGTATCTTTTTATAAGAATTTAAAGCAGCCTTGCCAACAGAACAGTTACCCATCGATGATGACCAAGACCAACCATCCACTTCAACTGGAGTGAAAGCTCGACAGTGTAGCAAAACAGGACGACCAGATTTAAAAACACTCCAAAGAAAACGGAAAAGGAGAGACACTGATAGCAGTAGAGAGGAAGAAGATGACAGGTTTTCTCTTCAAGACTCAGAAGACTTGGAAACATTTAGTCATTTGGAAAATCCATTAACCCCATCCATTCCAGATGTACAAACATCAGATTTTTTTCAACATCTAAAAGTGGATGACTTTGTTCTTGTGAGATATGAATGTGAATTATATCCTGGACGAATTGTTCATCTCGAAGATGACGGCGAAGTATTAATATCGGCTATGAAGAAATCAGCGTCGAATTGGAAATGGCCTTCAACTCCGGATGAAATTCATTACTCAAAGGACGAAATTGTTCAGAAAATTGATGAACCGGAACAAATTGGTCGGCGAGAAATTTACAAAGTTAAAGAGCTTCAAGTGTACAGTGATCTCTTGGCTTCAGCTGACAAAAACTAACTTTTATGAAGTGTGTAAATAATATTTTTGTATGTTCAGTAAAGATCCAAAGCCTAATAGTATTAAAAAGTAATTATTTGCAATCTATGTGTACATGTGTATCATAACTTCATTGTTTACATATAATATTATGCGTTGCAATTGGTACACACTCATTTACCTTGTCTTTTCTTAGGTAGATAATGCACTTATACAATATTGTGGGGTAATATCGGTACAAAGTCATGTTTCTTGCTATTTCTAATGGAAATAATGCACTGTCCCAATTTTACCCCAATTAGTGGGGTAAGATTGGGACAGTTTAAAATATTTTTTAATAAAATACCCTTGTTCCTAGAGTTATTGTCTTATTATATTTTGTTAGAGGAAGACAGGCTTTACATATTAATATTTTTTTCAGTAACCTAACTTAAAAAATAAAAAAAGAAACAGCGTAAAACTTTGAAAAGTGTCCCAAAGTTACCCCATCCTACGGTACCTTATTTCTAAAAAAAATAATCATCAAAATCGGTCAGCGTGTTAAAGAATGAAATATTTTTAAAAAATTTAAATCGTCTAGTTTTTTTAAAAGTTGGTTGATAAACGACACAAAAAAAAGTCACAAAACGTAAGCTGTGTTACACCTTACATAACACTGTAAAAGTAAAGTTTCATTCATTCAATTCAAAAAATTAACACATTTTCAAACTCTTATTTACAATGTTGTGTTTTTATTAACTTTTATAGTTTTTAATTCTTTAATTAATTTATTTTCTATTTATTAAAGTAATTAATAAAATTTGACGCGCTTGGTATATGTAAAGTTGCACAACTCTGTTGTAATTTATCAAAAACAATATAACCTCAAAAATGGCCGGAGTAATTTCACATTTATTTAGAAATATTAATAAACTGCATTTAAAATTTACATATAATCCTTCTGTAAGTATTTTATTTGTTGTTTTTACAAAAAATATATCTATCTCAATCATTCCTAACCTCAACATTTAAAGAAATTATTAGACATTAAAAATGTGAACCGATACCGGAGTTACAGAGGACTCAGTCAGAATAAAAAAGAACCTCGTTCTGTGATAACATGGAAAAGCGTTGGAGTTACGTGTGCGATAGGTGGCGGGTTTCTTGCATACATGCTATATTTGAAACGCAAAAAAGAAAATAGTATTGTTTCATAGTATATGTTTCAACGATCTAACAAATTTCTTTTTAGTGCAGCTAAAGGAAAGACACCGAATGTTGGGTAAAGCAGCGATAGGGGGTTATTTTGAACTTGTAGATTCAAACAATGTGGTTCGTAAAAGTGACGAGTTTCGTGGTCAATGGTTATTAATTTATTTTGGTTTTACTCACTGTCCAGATATTTGTCCTGATGAGTTAGAGAAGATGGCTGAAGTTGTAAATAATTTAGGTAATTAAGTAATAAGTCGTAGAGTAACGTCACAGATTAATGTTAGTGTGTGGTAAGCTTTTGCCTTAGTAGTTTATTAAGACTTGCAGCATCGGCTATTAATAAATAATCTTGAATTTATTTGTTTTTGATGAAATGCTTTATGTATGCTTTGAAATGAAAATTTTATTGGTGTGATTTTTAGATAACTCAAAGGACACTCCTAGGGTACAACCATTATTTATATCTGTGGATCCTAACCGTGATACTCCAGAAGTAGTAGGTAAATACTGTAAAGAATTTAGTCCTCGGCTGCTCGGCTTGACAGGTTCAGAGGAACAAGTGGCACAAGCGTGCAAGGCATATAGAGTATATTTCAGTGCAGGACCAAAAGATTCAGATAGTGATTACATTGTAAGATAAAGTTTGTTTTGTAGTTCCTTGTTTTATCCACATTTTTTTAGGTTGACCACACTATTATTATGTATTTAGTAGATCCAAAGGGAGACTTTGTTGATTATTACGGACAAACAAGAAACAGTGCTGAAATAGCAGATTCCATTAAGATAAATATGCTAAAATATGACAGTTTGAATAATATATCTTGGTTCTAGTATTGTACTTATAGTATTGTAATAATAAATTAATTTTGTAAGATTTAATATAGCTTAAATCAACAAAACTAAAGTATAAAATCGTATGATAACTATCTTAATAATAACCTTTGCAGTCTTCGACACATTAAATAGAGAGTACCACGATAAACAAGCTACCGTGTTAAGAGCAACCAGTATTATCGAAAGAAAAAGAAAATAAGTTAGTAGAATTAACTAATTTATATCATTTCTATAAATACATCGCAACTTAATAAGCTGGCAGAAAATACTAAACGAGTTTGGGCTGCTGTGTGTGGAGGACTGTTTCTCTCATTTTCAGCAGTCTGTTAAAGACGTACCACCAACAGATCTACCACTTTCTAACAACGTTAACTACGATGAGAAATTACGCGGATGATCCTGATGATGTCAAAGTTATAGTGATGAAACATGAATCATGCACACCAGGTTATTTTAATACATTAAATCAATTAAGAGCGTTATGCTGATAAAACTTTACTTGCACCATATACGAGGCATGTATTTAACAAAATATTAAAAAAAACTATGGAACTTTTTATAATAATTTTATATTTACATGAAAGCCTGTACTTTAACCTACTTTTTTAGATAATTGCTGCCATTACTGAGCATTTATTATATCGAACAACAAGCTTTTGTATCCCGTTATAAAAGTCTGCCACCTGATTTGACAACCACTGATTTGTGGTCGTTTTGAGGCTATCGTTATTATGGCGTCGACTTCCGAGACGCTTCTTCAAATTCAGAAACAGGTGGTAGTTAGTGGGCGCAAGATCTGGGCTGTATGGAGGATGATCAAGGTGTTCTCAGCCAAACGATGCAATGAGATCTTGAGTTTTGCGAGCTGCGTGCAGCCGGGCATTGTCCTGAAGCATGCCGCGCTTTTTGTTTTTGATTGCTTCACGCAGTTTTGTTAATGTCTTATAATTTTCAGAATTTGTTGTTTCACCACGAGGCAAAAGGTCGACAAGCAACACATCCTTCCTATCCCAAAACACGGTACACATGATTTTCCTGACTGAAATTGTCTGTTTGAATTTCACTTTCTTGGGTGTTGTTAAATGCCGCCATTACACGGATTGCTGCTTTGATTTTGGCGTAACGTAGGCTACCTACGTTTCATCGCCTTTGACAATTTTGTTTAAAAAATCATCACCCTCGGCAGCATAACGCTGAAGGAGTTTGAAAGCGCTGTTTAAACGGTTGGTTTTGTGTTCTTCCATCAACATTTTTGGTACCCATCTTGAGAACAGTTTAATAATGTAAGCGTTTGGTCACAATTTCATACGGAAAACTTCTTGAAACTTAAGAAAAATTTCCAGATAACGAAGAGATCGTGATCCGCTTGTTCTTGTTTAACTTTTTCTCAGCTTTTTGCAACAAATCGTAAGTAATGACAGAACAACGGTTCCTTGTCATCATTAAATTAAAAGCTCTAACCCCACTACCTTACCAGTTACAATATTCCATCACTCATAATGTTTTCTCTATAAACTTCACAGATCTGACGATGAATTTTACGTCTTTAACACTAAGAAATCGAATAACAGTGTGTACTTCACAGTCGACAGGATTCTCAATCAGCGGGAGCATTTTAAGTATACACAAAACAGTGTAAACACGGACGATTGTTGCCGTAATGACGTCTGTGGCTTGTCAACAGATGAAAGATCACAAGGCGTATGCGCTGACGGCCAATCGAAGCGTTTCAGCAGTGGAGTTTCGAAAGCTCGAGTATAACTCATTAATTAAAAGCATATTAATTAAACAACATAAAAAGTATCTCGTGGACACGTTGCATTGAAAGCATTGATAAACATTATTAGAAGCTATTTTTTTTTGTTATACAATTCTTCAAAGTGTGACAGAGACAGATAAATCTTATCGGTTATACTCGAGCTCTCGTAGTTACTAGAGTTCATTTGAAAACTAAAGAACCGCTGCGCATAAACCAATTTAGTTCCGAATGTCAGTACACTAGCTAACCAAAAAACGTTTGCACTTTTCATACGGCATTTGAGGTGTCCACATTTATTCCACAAGTTATCACAAACTCTTTTTCATTTTTGTGTTTTATATTTTTTATATTATATTCATCGTCTTGTATGCATTCATTTTTTAGTTTAATGTACATTGTTTACAGCAGATGTTTTTAGTTAGAATCTATTTTGCATGATCGTCAAATTCCGAATTTGTTCGACGCGCACCTCACGCTTTTTTAGTCGTAAAATTATCTCTACTATATATAAATATTTTTCCAATTTATATATATTTAGAAAAAGGGGGAAGAATGCTCCTTACATATCCCACAACCATCTAAAAAAGACGTCCCGTAAACTTCCTTTTCAGATGCGCAAGGATGTGTCATAAGGACGTTCTAAGAATGCACACAGTTGTGCCCAAAGAACGTCCCATGGACGTCTTTACGATGTACAACATAGGACTAAAATGGAATGATTTTGAGACGTCCACTTATGTGCATCAAGATGTCCCAGGGACGTGCCTGGGACATCTTCCCAGTAAACACACGACGTCCCAGGAACGTTCGTTTTATGTCCAAATGATGTCTTTACATCTTGGGCTTTAAAACGGATCTCTTTAAGATGTCTTTAATAGGACGTCCTCAGGATGTTAATGAAGAACGTACGATGGGATGTCCTATGCGAGAAAACAAGTTTGGGCGATTGTCAATTCATATTTTTAATCGAATTAAAAAAAAATTGAAAAGAAGAATTTTCATAATACCTAATTTGAATGTTTATTTATAATTACTTATTAAATAAAATTAGAACAGGTTATACATTCATCATATATAAATATAAATTAATCAATGATATAAATGTAGGGCAGTTAAATAAATATTATTCATCAATCAATTTCGGTTAATCTAGTTAATCTTTTTTTTTGATATAATAATATTTTATAGATGATGTGTGTGATTTACTTCAACCACACCGATAATCGGTTTCCATACATAAACGAGAGAAATGCACACTTAGTGCGCGTGCCCACTTTCCTTGTTGTTCTCTGGTGCCTACTCAACACCCGTACGCTCCTTTGGTATATCAAAGTGGTACACTCCGTTTGCACTTGTATTTGTTTTTGTTGGTGTTCTGACTACTTTATTTATCTGTTCTTTTTATTATTTAACGTTTTTTGGGTGTTTTAGTGCATAAACAAATTTATTTGGTAAGTTTTTGGTACCTTGTATTTATTTATAATGTATAAAAATCATCATTTATAATTATTGAATTACTAAAAATTAACAAAATGATTATCGAAATTAAAAGATCACAATTATTAATAATGGTGATTTAAAACCCCATCTCGCGCGCATACCTATGCGGTGAATTAAAAATATTTATTTTATGCAAAAAAACTGACGTGCTTACAAATTAAAAAAAAATACGATTTAAACATTTTTTAACTGATTATAATCGATCATCTCTTATGATTTAATCAATAATATAATCGTCAAAAAGATCAATCAAGAATTCTACAAAAGAAGTATCACTTTATCAATTCTTTAATTTAGTAAAATGTAACTTTAGACTACATAGAAATACCAAAATAAGCTTTTCGTATTAACTTTTTTATCGGCTCTACATGACGATTACCATCTCTTATGTAGTTGCATTGTTTCAGGCGCCACTTAAAAAAATCGGGAAGAAAGTATAAAAAACTCGCTAAGGAGGGCCAAAGAACGCCGGGATCGAGAAGATAAAAAAATGAAATAATCTAAATTTATTTTATTTGAATATAATTTGGATTATTATTTAAAAATATAGTTTTATGTAATAAAAATTTGTATTTTATTTGATAAAGTTATTTTTTATTAAAAATATAATATACATACATACCTAGTACATATCCTACAGTCATCTAAAAGGGACGTCCCGTTGCGGATACGCAAGGATGTCCTATAAGGACATCGTAGGGATGCACATACTTGTGACAAAAGAACGTCCCATTAATGTCCCTAGGACGTACACGGAACCAAAATGGGATGACTTTGGGACATTCAGTGATCCGCAAAATCATGTTCCCGGGACATCCTTGTGTTTGTTGGGAAGAAATCGAATAACAGTGCGTACTTCACAGTTGACAGGATTCTCAATCAGCGGGAGCATTTTAAGTATGCACAAAACAGTGTAAACACGGACGATTGTTGCCGTAATGACGTCTGCAGTGGAGTTTAGAAAGCTCGAGTATGACTTATTCATTAAATGCATATTAATTAAACAACATAAAAAGTATCTCGTTGACACGTTGATTGAAAGCATTAATAAACATATTATTAGTTGCTATTTTTTTACAGAGATAGATAAATCTTATCGGTTATATTCGAACTCTCGTAGTTACTACCAGTTTTTACTACTATATATAAATATTTTTCTAATTTATATATATCTAGAAAAAAGGCGGAAGAATGCTTCCTACATATCCCACAACCATCTAAAAAAGACGTCCCGTAAACATCCTTTGCGGATGCGGACGTACTAAGAATGCACACAGTTGTGCCAAAAGAACGTCCCATGGACGTCTTTACGATGTACACAGGACTAAAATGGAATGACTTTGGGACGTCCACTCATGCGCAGCAAGATGTCCCAGGGACGTGCTTGGAAAATCTTTGCATTGGTTGGGAATGCATTCATCCATTGTATCATTATATTGTATTATCCGTATCTGTCTGTATTAAATAAACCTTAGTTCAATTTATCTGGTTTAATTATTATATAAGTGGTAAGACAAAACACAGTTCAAATATTTAAAAGTATTTTCAAAGTTTTTAGTTTAGCATAAACTTAATTGGAGTGTCTACTTGTAATGTCAAAATAATAGATTTTTACTAAATACATGTGCAGGGCTGGGCAAAATAATAACATGAAGCATTTGAAATACAAATTACTACGTCAAAATAAATTTAACATTCAAATTACTTTGATCACGTCATAATATTTGAATTACAAAGAACAATATACCCTTATAACATCGTATTTGAATTACCAAAATATTCGAAATAGGTACATACTTACTCTTCTCACTAAAAATATAAGATCCAGATTGCTACTATGATACTAATCGTCATGAAAAATCGATTGAAAAGTAATGGCGCCAGTGTTGCAAAAAAATGTATTTGAAATACGAAATACAAAATACCCTTTCTAAATAATGATATTTAAAATACATCTTAAAAATGTATTTGAAATTTGTGTTTGAAATGCATGTAGTTGAAATGTGTGCATATGAAAGTATATAAAGTTTTTTTAATTTTTGTCTGTCTGTTTATTCCGGCTAATGTCTAAAACGATTCGACCGATTTGGACGGGACTTTTACTGGCAGAAAGTGAACAAAATTCAATTCAAATAAAGAAGTATACATCTATACTAATATTAGAAAGAAGTAAAGTTTGATGCATGAGGTAATCTCCGAAACTGCTTATCTAATTTCAAAAATTCTTTCACCAATATTTAGAATCGATTAATTTAATACGTCAATTGATAAAATATGACTAAAAATTAAATTTTTAATTATTTTTAATCTATCACGGGAAATTCAAGTAGGTAATCTTAAATTCTTATTAATATACATTTTAGATACAAAATATTTACCATAGAACTTGATACACTCCACAGGTGTTAAATTTTTAATTTTCGTGGTACATTATAAGCAACTGTAATGTCATTTTTCTTCAGTATTCTTCGGCTGAATAGAGATAAGAAATATTATATAAGAAAGTTAAATTAGATAAGAAGTAAGTTATTAAGTTTACCTTGTAAATAAAACACGAAAATCTATCTATCGAAGTTTTTGCCTAATAAATAAATAAGTTAAGTTTGTATTTTTTAAAAACAAAAAATCTGAACGAATAAATATAACTTGTATGTATTACCACAATTTAAATATTATGTAAAAGGGTACATCTCGCATAGCATTTACTGATATCAATCGACCACCATTATCTCGTTCAAGCTCAAAATAGTACAGTTTTGTATCAAGAATAATTATAGAAAACAATGAGCACTTTGACGTAAAAAACACAAATTAATTTTGACAAATGCCAACAACGCTGCAACTGTAGTAAACACACCAACAACTTGACAAAAAAAATTCTATAAGACAATTCGGTATTTATTTAATTTTTACTATAAATAAGATGGTATGAATTTTACGTCATTAATAACGTGCATCGAAAGTTAAATTGCAAGAACTACAGTTGAATCATTTAGTACAGTAGGTATAAGTTATCTGACACTTGGTTACCTGTTATTTACTGATCTTTACTTTATCCACCAAACACACTATAAGCTACGTCTAGACTAAAAATGCTGGTTTTTGTTTAGACCTTCGAGCAAATGCTGTAGCTAAAAGTACTTACAACATTTATCAAGTTTTCCGAACATTTGTTTTTTTCTAGTTACCTTAGTTTTATAATTGTCATTTTATTAATTGTCACCTGAAGAAAAACCACGTTCGAAAGCTTGTGAGTTTTTTAATAAATATATTACACAATATTCATTTGCTTATCATCGTTCGCGTTGACAAAGTGGAAAAAGAGGGATGTTTAAAAATTATATAATACTTCAACACAAGAGTCAAGTGACAAAAGGTTAATTCCTTTCGTAAGTAGACACAGAAAAAATAGAGAAAAAGTGTCAAAAACTTATAAGCTACGCGTGCGGAGCAGCACGAGCCAGCTCAGCTAGTATATAGAGGAGAGGACCCGGATATGGGTCTTGCATTTAATATGAGCCCCCTCTAAGAATCAATAGTACATCATGCGACATCTATGTAAACTAGCCTTAAAAAATGCAACTACTGAATAGGCAACTGTTTTGCCGATAGTATGCTATAGATATGTTATTCTGTTGTCAACCGGTGTGCTTACGAAAATCTGAATATATATTTAGAGGTAAGTTGCCTAAAAATGTTTTGTATATTTTTGGCGTACTGGGTTCCAAATATTGACTCAGGGTGTTGCATTAACATTAAGGTTTATTAGATTCACGTAGATATTGAGTCGCTTAACCTCAAAAAATAAAATAGCATTTCCTTTGAGTGGCACGCTGTGTTGGTAATATGGTAAGTACTCACCAAAGAATTCAAGAAAGAAATGGAAATCCAAAGATATGGTAAGGACTTTGGACAATGTAAATAACCAAGATATGGGTTTAAAAAAGGCTAGTAAATCTTTTAACGTACCAAGATCAACACTTCAAAGGTTTTTAAAAAAACAGAACGAAAATAACTTAGAAGCTGAAGAAGTAGTTCAGACCCAACTAAGACAAAAAACAGTTTTAAGAGAAGAGATAGAAAAAGATCTAGTTAATTATATTTTAACCATGGAAGCTAAGTACTATGGATTGACAAGAAAATATATTTGAAGGATGCCATACACTTTAGCCACTTAGAAATAGTAGAGCGAATGTATTCAAAAATGGAATTGCCGGGCGCAGTAGGCTTGATGCATTTTTACGTCGCCATGGCAGTTTACTTTCCGCTCAAGACCAACTGGTACCTCGTTCGCCAGAGCTTTGGCTTTCAACAAAGAAAATGTGAAGGCGTTTTTTGATAATTTGCAAGATGAGTACACAAAACACAACTTCTCACCACATAGAATCTTCAACGTCGACGAGACAGGCTTGTCAGTTGTGCAAAGCAAGGTGGCCCACGTAATTGGAAGAAAAGGAAAGAGACAAATAGCGTCTATTACATCCGCAGAACGTGGCTCGTTAGTTACGTTTATCGCGGTTGGTGGTCAGTTTGTACCACCCATGTTGATTTTTCCCAGAAAAAATCGTAATGATCGACGAATGCGTGGTCCTCCCCCCCCCCCAGGATTTATATACGCCGTTCATCCCAGTGGTTGGATGCAACAAAATATTGTCACCGATTGGATGAGACATTTTATAAATTTCGTCAAACCTAATGAAGAAATCTGTAACTGGCTTCGTACCAATCAACGTGCTATTACTCAGTTTGATTTAGCAGAGCTTCTAGGGAAAGCATTTCTAAAATTGCAGACTGGTGAAATTGCTGCAAATGGTTTTAAAGCGACTGGCATTTTTCCCTTCAATCCCCATATTTTCTCAGATGTTGATTTTATAAATGAAAAAATTGAGGCTAAAAAAAAACTGTAACGTGGCACCAGTTGATGTTAAAAAAAATACAGAAAATAATTACACTTCAGAACCTCAGCCAAGACCTGGGAGAATGAACCCGAAGCGTCATTTTCACCAGTTTTTCGTTCGTGCACTTCAAATCAGAATCTTGTTGTTGATACTCAGTCAAATAGAATCTCTGTGGAAATGCCAAGAGATGAACAAGATTTAAAAATTCACAAATTTTCGCCAACGGGCTGTGAATTGCATCTCCATTCGATATTGCACTCATTCCTGTCATAAAGAGGAAAGCATCGAAAAAAGACTTAGAGCAATCACTTTCTACACCTAAGACACCACCCCTAAAACGGAAAGTGTTTCCAAATACCACAACCGACAAGAGGGGCATCTAAGAAACAAAAAAAGTGATGCTGATAGCGACGAAGACTCCAACGCAGCAAACGAATCATTGGTTCCGGCCGACGATGACTTGGATATAGATGATATCGGTCAAATCGTTCCAGATGATAAAAATGCCACATGCCTGTTTTGTGATGGTCGTTTTTCAGAAGATCACAGACGGGAGCTATGGGTTCGTTGCCTCATGTGCAATATGTGAGCACATGAGCAATGTTCGGGAGCAGAGAAATACAATTATGTTTGTGATTTCTGTAGATAATTTATCGTTTCAATTTAAAATATATTAATATGTAAGTTTATTCTTGAAAGTAAAGTTTATTTTGCAACTTGTTAGTTTTTTTGTGTCATTTCTCAGAGAGGCCCATATTTCACACAGCCTGCCATATAATGTGAAATAGACATGATTTCATATTTACTTTCAAACCACAGTAAGTTTGCCTGTTTGAAACTCCGTTGTTTCTACAATTACAGAAGAGGCTTCGAGCTAGGTGCATGCCGAATTTTAGATTATTTTCCAAAAAATATAAAAATCATTAACGAAAAACTAAACGGGGGCCCATATTCGGGCTTTCTTCTCTATAATAAATTCTGTTGTACATATCATATAGAAACTAATAAATAAAAATTTATTTGCCCCCAAATGTTTCGTGTCTGGAATTTGAAATAGCTATTGCATATACAGAACATAAAACAATCAATTTGGTAATGAAAATAGGAAAAATTATGCTTCTATTTGGAAATGCACATACTGTATTTGCAGGCTATGGAATAGCACATGCAAACCATAATTTGTTTTATTAGTTTTTATGTAGTAATCCATATACTTACAAATAAGATTCTAAATGCAATTTCAAATTTAACACGGACTCCTCAACTGGCTTGACTTGATTCACTTACGAATTTACAATCTAAAAAAATTAACTAATTTGAGTGTACTTACTGCCGATTAATAAAACAAAAGGTTTATAATATCGCCCATCTTCATACTTCACTTTATATTTTACACTAATTAAAATTGTTTATAACAGGGCTTATTAAAGTCGCTTATAGAGACAGCGCTTTTTATATCATCGGTAATGAATTTAACATATGCATACATTTTGAAGATTATATCAATCTAATTACAGTAGCTAATTATTCTCAAAATAATAAGTTTTATTTGGAATACAAAAATAAATACCTAGTTATCAAATTTAGAACGGTTTCTGATATGATCAGCAATCAGCATGGCCATAAGAACAAGTACACGCATGCATGTTTAGTTCACATAACTTTGAAGGCATTTGCATATAGAAAATCATTTTCTTATTTTTATTTAGAATTTCATATATACTATGTACTTCATGATCACTATTGATTTTGTTCACAAGTAAATTATTCCTTAAATTGCTTATAGGTACATGTGAATTACTAATATACTAGTTATAGATTTTTATCTTATTGCATATAGATTTCAATGACGTCCTATAAAATCCAATAAAAGCATATAGGTTTTTTATTAGTGTCAAGGTGTTAGTTAAGTTTTTTATTAACAAAAGAGACAAACTTTATATCGGCCAAATTAAAGATGAAAATGAATCGCAAGAAAAGCTGATTTTCCGCATAGTTGTGGCAAAATATTTACCCTACAGGCTACATGTTAAATATGAAACGTGTTTTTAAATTTTTTTTTGTTTCCACGGTGTGCTATGATAAGATGACTCATTCGGTTCAAATAATTAAAAGTATTTTCAAAGTTTTTAGTTTAACAAAAACTTACGCTGGTGGTAGGTTATTGTTAGAGGTTTATGAATAGTATAATAGCAAATATCAAAAATATCTGCTGGTATTCTCTCTATAAGAGAAATCTAACTAATAATTATATAAACGATTAATTAAGATTTTTAACAAAGGCAATGTAATCAAATGAAAGTAAAGTGATGATTCAAAATTACTATGAAAAGCATCTTCATCTTACAATTGTAGTGTAGATTATGCAAGATATCAGTATTAATAAAACTGAGAAAAAGTGGTGAAAGTAGTTTAATTAAGTGTTACATTTGAAATTTGTATATTGCGTCATTAAAGCAAGTCATCTGAAACTGGTAAATATGTATATCTATTCAGTCAACGGCGCTGCGTTTGTAGGTGCAGAATTACAAAAATTGAAAACATTCTGACTGAATCTAGATATCACAACAAAATTTTATATTTTACTTCATTCATTGTAAAAAAATGTAATATAGCAGTAAACAAAATAAAAACATAATTTGCATGCACCCGAAACATAAGAAAAGGAGTCTGTACATGATGTTACTAAAATTAAAAATAATTTGCTTATTTGTACGATATTTTTTAATTATGGATATTCAAACAACAGACCCGTGCCTAGCACTTTTGGCGCCCTTGTGCAAATTTAAAATAACGCCCCAAATTTGTATTACGTTCATATGTGAGTACAGATACGGGTTAAGTTAGGTATTATTATCCACTATTGAAAAAAAAGTATTTTCATACATTTATTTTCATTTTTATATTTTACAAGTAGGTACAAGCCATAAGGTACATAACATAATTATAAACTTATAGAAAACAGAAATATATTCTAACAGTATTACAACTCCAAATGTTTCTATTTTATTTTCAAATGTACCTAATATATGTCGGAGGCACCGAATATAAGCTTGCCTGCAGCTATGGAATACATACACGTGCACTTATTTGTTTGTGTTCCCATAAATTATGTTTAAAATGTTTAGTCTTTGTAACTTAATAACTTAGAATCAACCAATAAGGGTTTGATATTTTGTAATATTGCCTTTTACGGGCATAGGAACGCGTGTGAAATTACAATTTCATGTGAACGGAACGACACCAGCTAGAAAATGTAACTTGTAAGAGGGCAGATTGAAATGATATTTGGTGGTGACAACTTGATAAGATACAAGAGCGGGTGTCGGATCGTTTGTTCCAGTGTTGATCATTAAACGTTTATAAATTTAATTTTTATAATTAATGAAATCAGTTTTGTTTGTTTGTGTTATTGTTTATTAATGACTTTGTTTGAAATTTGTAATCGTAACTTTTGCAATAGTAAATAAATTGTGTAAACGGTCAGTGTCGTGCGTTATTCGCTTGTATTAAATTGTCGATGCAGTCTAACCCAGCACGAACGCCCAGCGGAGCCTCTTTTATTTTCGATGCGTCTCTGACATATATGATACAAAAGCACAAGAAATAAAAAAAAATATTTAAAGCATTAAAAATACTGGTTTATATATCACAGGACAAAACTGATCGACAAATAAAAACGAAACAATGTATGATTTTAATAATGCAACATGTCACCGTTTAAATGTTAATATCCAGGTATTAGGTATTGTTATTAATATTTTAGCTAATGTAAGTGAATTGAGCTTTCCGTGCTTTAATTTTTGCAAATTGTTTAATTAAATCTTCGGTGTCTAATTCTTTTAGCTGGTCCGTTTCTATTGAAATGATAGCAAGATTACTTAGTCGGTTTTGCCCCATGGTCGATCTTAAATAATTTTTTATTATTTTGAGTTTTGAAAAAGATCGTTCTGCGGTAGCAATAGAAACCGGCATTGTTAATAAAATACGAAGTATTATGCTCGTATTAGGAAAAGAATCCACTAAGTTGTTAATTGTTATATAATTTAAACTTTCTTCTGGAGACGTAATAACTTTTTCATCAAAATTTTGTAAATATTGCAATTCTTTAACAAGTTCCACGGCAGTTATGTCTCGTTTATTGCGAGTTTTGTCGTTTAATAAATTCTCAACTTTTTGACATAATTCTAATTGTTCGTTTTCAGAATAATTTTTAAATTTATCAATATTTCATAAAACGCAAAATTACAGTCGAACTCCTATATAGTGATGTTCAAAATTCCCTTAAAAAACATCATTATATAGAAACTTCATTGTATAGAATTTATACTTAAAAAATAAAACACAAATTTAAACGTACATAAGAAATACATATTAATTATAAACACTTTCGTTTGGTCATTTTTAACCAACTTTACACTTAAACAACTTGAAACGAAAAAATTGCAAATGAAACGTGTTCAATAACATGACAATGCATTTCAAAACTCGAAGGAAATCCTGTAATCCTCTAAACAATTCATGCATTTATGTCATTTACGAATTTACAGAATTTTTAGTACTATTAGTTATAGCCTTTCTGTATTGTAAATTAAGAAGTCTTATAATCCGCTTATCCGTTTAACAATGCGGTATTGTAAAAGTAAAGTAAATTGTACGTGATTCCAAAAAAACTTTAAGTAGTTGGGTAACATTTTCTTTGAAAAAGATCATTATATAGAATTTGAACATCATATTTTAGAGGTGTTTTTACACGCATTTTAACTCGAAGGTCAATATCCTAAAGAAAACATCACTAAATAGAAAAAATCATTAAATAGGAGTTCATTGAATAGAAGTCCGACTGTATTAGAATAAGAAGAAAGTAATTAGAATCTCTCATCGGCTGATGTTATGATTGCATCTAGAGCATTAAAAAAACAATCAAGTTTGGACTTTAAACTTTTGTCGTGGATGGGTTCATTGTCACATTCATAATCATTAGGTTCTATGTCTAAGCTGAATTCTAATTCTTTAGCATCAATCAATGGATAATTAAAACCTTTATCGGAGCGATAAGCTTTCAAAAATTATTCAAATTATTTATATGATTACAACACTGAGCTACATCAAAGTTCGGTTTTTGAATTATTTTACTAACAATGTTAACTTTACTTAAAATATACCACAATATAAGATTGCAAACGAACTCAAAATTTTGCAATTTTTTCGCCAACGAAACAGCCAAATATTTACGTTTAATATTTACGTTATTTATAAAGTTTCCTTCGCTTATTTCAAACAGAGCATCATAAACCTCTCCAAGTTGATACTTTAAATGAGTTATTGCATCTATTCTACTAGCTATCGTGTATCCGATGAAAAAAATATAAACAGTGTGTTTGTTACGTTTATTTAAGTATTACAAACTTTTACAGCAAAAATTTATTAACTTAAAATGCTTCGTTATTTCATATTGCTTGTCATTGAACTTTATCAAAAACGCGCCGACTCAAGAAGCGCGTGATTCGCGTCATGCGTGTTTTTTTTTATATACATTAAAATATTACGACGTTGTCACGTCTTACAAATGAACAAAATAATATTTAAAGAAAATACAACTAAACATACTCCCCCACGTTGAAAGGCAGGGCTTTCAAGAACAACAAAAAAACATAATTAACTTATTCTACGAATAAGTCCTACTCATAGTCTGTAGGTAGCAAACACAATTTGTTCGTGGCACGTTTCACAACACCATATTTAGTTTTCACGGACACTACTCTGACAACACCATCTCTGCCTGTGCGAACTTCTGTTATACGTCCCAATGGCCAATGAAGTGGTGGTGCATTTTTCTCTTTCAATATGACAATAGCGCCGATCTGTAGATTGGGTTGACGTTGAAACTTCCATTTGCTGCGCTGTTGCATGTGATGGCTCCGGAATACTGGTGAGTGGTTGTCCAATGATGAAGTGTCTAGAGGTAATCACTTCTATGTCGTTAGGATCTTGGGAGAGAGGGATTAACGGACGCGAATTTACTATAGTCTCTATTTGGGTAAGTAAGATATAAAATTCTTCGAAATTTAAAAGATTATCCTTTAATACTCGTTTCAAATGATGCTTAACAGTTCTAACCGCAGCTTCCCATAACCCACCGAAATGCGGGGATCTGGGTGGTATGAAATGCCACTGAATACGGCATTCATTGAGGTAATTCCGAAATGTATTTGTATCTATGTAATCATTTATGGACTTTAAAGCGTTATTTGCACCAACAAAATTGGTGGCATTGTCAGAAAAAATATCATGGCAGAGACCTCGTCGAGCTACAAATCTTTTCAGCGCACTAAGAAACCCGTCACTGGATAGATCACTAACGAGTTTGAAATGTACGGCCTTGGAGGCGAGACAAATAAAAATGCAAATATACGCCTTTATTATTTTTCGAGTTCGACCTTTTCCGTCCTTTAGCTCGAACGGACCAGCATAATCAATTCCGCATGACGAGAAAATACGATAAGGCGTAACGCACGGCGAAGGTAATTCGCCCATTTTATGAGAAGTTTGAGCTGGTTGGGCCTTAAAACAGGTAATGCATTCACGTATACAAGATTTTACAGCGCGCTTGCCGTTCAATGGTCAAAATTTTTGGCGGACCAGAGATAATGTCGTTTGATTTCCCGATTGAAGACTACGTTCATGCTCGTATCGAATAATTAATTTTGTAAATTTATGTCCGTATGGTAATACAATTGGATATTTCTGGTTAAAGGAAAGTTGCGAGTGTTTTAATCTTCCTCCGACGCGTATAATACCGTGGCTATCAATAAAAAGATTTAAAGTGCTTAGCTTACTTTTAGGTTTTACCGTGCGGTTTTTGTTTAAATGTAGCAAATCTTTTGAGAAACATTCTTGTTGGATTAGTTTGATGAGAGAATTCGAAGCTCTGTCGATTTCGAAATTATTTAAATTTCCGGTTTCTCTGGTACCCGAGTTTTTCGAGTTGTATGCAAATCTGAAGCAGTAAGCGGCAACTCTAAGCATTGTGAAAAGACTTGAATAACGATCAAAAATATTGAATTCATCTTTAGAAAAAATACGGACACACGTTGTTTGCGTTCTGGTGTCTCCTGCACAGTTCGTGCAACATGCGCGCCTTTTGGCCACTCAGAGACAGTTTGCAAAATAAACGATGGCCCGTACTACCATAAAGAAGATTTGACTAATTCACCAATAGTAGTTCCGCGAGAAATTATATCCGCGGGATTATGTTTCGAGGATATATGACGATGTATTCTTGAAACTCTATTAGATACAAAGGTTTTCCACGTAGCTGGTTCCTTTGTTAACCAGTTTAGAACTATAGAGGAGTCGGTCCAAAAAAACATCGAATGAATTTGGATTTCCAGCACGTTTAAACACTTATTGACTAATTCGAACAACAGAACCGCAGCGCATAACTCCAAGCGCTCCAAGATCGATTTTAGCGGAGCCACGCGAGATTTAGCGCAAAGTAGCTTACATTGTACCTGTTTGTTTTCATCGATATATCGTAAGTATACAGCGCAACCGTATGCCTTTTCACTGGCGTCTGCAAAGCCGTGCAGTTGAATTTCGGTTGGAGTTTCAACTAATACTTGCCGGGGTATTTGAATCAAATTAGTTTGAGATAGTTCTTCATAGAATTGTGATCACTGAGTATACATTTCGAGAGGAACTGATTCGTCCCAACTAATATCAAGTTGCCAGAGTTTTTGCATGATCACCTTTGCTCGAATAACTATTGGTCCTAATAATCCTAAAAGATCAAAGATTTTTGCAATAGTGGACAACATGCTTCGTTTGGTTACTCGATCATATGGTAATATCATAGTGTTAGGTTTATATATGAAACAGTCTTAGGAAGGTATCCAAACAATTCCAAGTGTTTTTACGTTTGCATCATTGCTAATGCTGTATTGACATTCTACCGACTGTAATTCATTTAGCACCTCTGGTGCACTTGATTGAAACTTCTTTATTTGAAATCCATACTCATTTAGTAAATAAGTTACATTGTGCCTGATAGCAATCAAAGACTCAACATCGTTTGAACCAGTAAGGAGATCATCCACATAAAAATCGGCTGCTATGATTTTACTTTCGATTGGCATCAAATGTTCGTTGTCGATGTCTATTCGTTTAAGACACCTTGTAGCCAAGAATGCGGCTGAAGCCGTACCGTACGTGATTGTGTTTAATTAGAAGTGCTTGACCGTTTCGTTTGGATTTTTGCTCCAAAGTATACGTTGAAGATTTCTGTGTTCCGGGTGAACGAGTACTTGTCTATACATTTTGGTTAAATCTCCGATAAGCACAACGTTGTGCTTACGAAATCGTGTTAGAATCGCAAAGAGATCGTTTTGGACCGTAGGACCGACCTTAAGAGTGTCATTCAAGGATAAATCAGATGAGGTTTTTGCAGAACCATCGAAAACGACCCTGAGCTTGGTTGTAAAGCTATCAAGCTTTAGTACGCAGTGATGCGGTAAGTAATATATGTGAGAGTTTAGGACAGTTTTATGTTCAATTTCGGTCATATGCCCTAATTGCTTGTATTCTTGCATGAAATCGTGATAGGACGATCAAGTACTTCATTTTGTATTTTATCCCCTAGATAGTTTTTGTAATCTAAATAATAAATTTCGTAATAAATATTGTCTACTCTCAGCATGCGATACACTACAAATGATACTTGAAATTACCTTATTGGTATGTACACAATAAACGTACTTATAAACACCGACAGTAATCAAAGTTCCGTGAGTGACTTTTATGACAGCGAATATAATATAATCAAATTGACTTACCAAATCCAATGCTTGCTTGAGTGAAGAAAACGTTTTCTCACCGGCAGCCTAGAATAATTATTGATAGCAATTCGTGTCACACAATAACTCACGAAAAAGGAAACTACAGAATCAGTATTAATAAATCATTAAATGCGATATAAGACCCCGTTGTATTGAATGCTGTAGGTTGTAATTACGAACAGGTGGTTGATAACACAATGGATTTTTATCCAAAAATTAGCATCTCCGACGTATTGTTCGACGAAACCTCGTTGTTGTTTAAGTAGCAGGCCCTCCCAAAAGCTTATACGTTTGGTAGCGGTATTTATCAATCGTACTTATGCATCATTATTCCTTATTGAAGCGAACAGATGATTGCAACGTGGTGGATCCGGCTATCACATTAATACAGAAATTACGAAAGTATCTTAATAGATTGGAGACAAAATATCTTACCCTGTGCCGAAAGAATTGTAATAAATTCGTAATTGCCTTATAAATTTGTATTCATGACAAGGGATGTCTTTAAAAATTTAGGAATCAGTTCAAGATTCTCGACACCGACCGGTTCACGTAGTTGACAACTTCAGAAAAGGGCTTCGCAGTCACCAACAAGGTCGACAGAGGGCGTCAAAACCAGAAACTAATTTTTAAGTCGATACACAGGGTGCTCCGTTGTGAAAATTTCGCACGTAACAAATGTTGCTATGTAATTACTAATTTGTACGCAACTGGATGTACACATAAGTAGTTGATCGACTTTGCGTTATAAGTTTATGGTGATTAAAATTTAGTAATACTGCATTAAAATTTGGTGATCGTGTTAGTTTATCTAACCGGTAGTTTTTCTGTTTTACTTGTTATATAATCTGGCAAAGTACTAGTATTTCAATGCTTGTAATAAGCAGATACTAATAGTATTATTGTATGATAAAATTATATACGTTTGTTACGTTTTCTCGTCGATTGCTTTTTGATGCTCTATCTTAATCCTTTTAGTTAGTGGATTCAAATGTACCTTTGGTGTCTCCGAGTCGAGAATTTTGCTAGTGCAAGAAGTAGCGCCTATTTTTTCTTTTCTTTATTTTAGTTGTTTCAACCACGCCTACTCACCGACGTTGCAGCTAGCCATGGTAACGTGGTTGTTACCAAAAGGACTCACTATAGCAAAAGGTTGATAACACATCGTATCGTTTCGTTAACGTTTATCAGTATTTTTATGTGTACACAATTTATTGTTGATAACAAGGTAAATACCTACTAACTGACAAAACAAAATTTTTATTGGTTATCTAATCCATTATTATGAATCTTTCGCTAATATAAAAAACGTAAATCAAAACATTTGTTAGTTACGATAAAAAAATTATTCTAATTATTCATAAAACTTTTTTTTCTTTTTTTTTCTACGAGGAGAAGAACGAATCTGGCATTAATAACAAGCATTATCTTTCTCCGTTTTCCCTATCTCTTATCTTTTCTACTTTTTCTTTTATTTCTATCTATCTTTTCTATGTACAAACCATTCTTCTTCTGTTGGGTTCTCTTTGTGGTTCGCTTTTTGGGCGGATGGTTGGGCACCGTAGAGTGGTCTCTTTTTTCGTTCTTCTACGGGAAAAAGAACAAATCAGGCATTAACATCAAACCTTATCTTTTTCCGTTTTTATTTATCTTTTATCTTTCCTACTTCTCATTTAAATCTTCTTCGGGTTAGGGACTTTCTATGTGCCAACAATTCTTTTTTATTTTTGATCTTTTTTAAAGTTCATTTCTTGGGTGGTTAATTAGACATAGAAACCTCTAAGATTATCTTTCTCTGTCTGTCTCTTTTCTTTCTTTCTTGTCTTTCTTACTTTTCAATTTTTTCTTTTGCTTTTGAAAGTTTGCTTTTAAGGCAATTATCTCTTTTGCTTTTTTTCTTTTATCTTGGTTAGTTGCTTGAACACTTTCTATCTTTTTTTCTTTTTAGTAACTTTCTTCTTTAGTGTTTATTTTCTTTTTCTCTTATTTCTTATTTACTTTTCTTGTGGTCTTGAGTTGAGTGGATTTTTGTTTTGTTGTGTTTGGTGCTTGGAACAGACTGCAACGTCGCTTCTTGTTTTGATGTCAGTCACCGTTAGGATATTTCTCTTCTTTGGGTTTCTTTTGCTCTTGGAATATTCTAATCCGTTCTTCGGCATTTACGTTCCAATGTGACATTCCAACACGACGAGCAATGACTCACGACGTTGATTAGCAAGCGAAAATTTTTGTTTTTCTTTATTTACCTCTTTTTCTTTCTTTCTTTTGGTTTTGTTTTGGGTTAAGCGGTTTGGATTTCTCTTGGACTGGTACACTGTAGTGTTTAGTTTTTTAGAATTTTGTGGTTGTGATTCTGGGATTGCTGATATTTTTCTCTGCCTTTTGGGTAGTCTGACTTATATCGACTTTTTAATCAGAATATTTTTTTTGCTTGAGATTTCTTCGTTAGTTTTCTGGATTTTTAGGGTCTGTTTGGTTTTTTTGGTGGAAGAATCTCATATCGTTTGTTGACGACTTTTTGAGCACAACTGTCTTAGTTATTCTTTTTGACTTTTCTTCTAAATACGCGTATCACAATTAAACTTTTTTTTAAATACTTTGTAGTTGTTACTTATTTAGTTTAGTTATGCTTTGGGGACTTATATTTTGGGTTGGATTCGTATTTGTGGGTTGAGGTTTCACGGGATTTAGGGCGTTGTCCTTGACTGTGGTCTAAATTTCTTTCTTTCCTATGCTTCTTCTTTTTTTCTTGGTTTGCTTAGTATTGTCTGTCAGTGAGGTCTATGGGACTACGTTGTTCTCTTGCTTTATAGCGTAACGACTTATGGCGACTTTTAACGAGTACCTGTTCTAATACTTTTTTTCTGTTGGTTGGACTTTTTGGTTTTTTAAAGTATCATTCCGCTTCTTGCGACTTTTGGACACATCTGGTTGGTGATGCTTAGCAAATTAGAAAAACCTTTTCCTTTTACGTTTCTTCTTGGGATGGGTGTTATTGTATTTCTGTTGATTTTAGATTTTAGAGTTCTGTCTTTGGCGTATACCTAAATTTCTATTCTTAATTTTAGCTAGTGTCCACTTCCCAGGTTTTTATATTGCTGGGGGGAATTTATTATGTTAAAAAGTTGGTAGATTAAAATTTGTCGACACACCTTTTTTTGTAGACGGCTGTCAAACGATTTTATTTCCCGTTAACGTTTTGTATAAACGGACCGTTTTTAGCGGTATCTCTACGCCCAACAAGGCTTTCATTATTAATTTGTTTCACGCCATTCCACGTGAATATGTGGACGAATTCTACGTATTGTGTGTAAGTGCGAAGTTAATTAGAGGGAACTCGGCGCATTCTTTTACGTCAAATATCGTATGGATTAAATCAAATTACTTGTGTTGACGCCGTATGTACGCTTTGTGTCAAATTGCATATTACGTTATAGGTTATACTGGTACGAAATTAGCTAATCTCTTACTGGATAATACATAACTATAAGCATTGCATTTTCTATTTATACGAGTGCTATTTTGTTGGTCATGTCGATTATGGGAATGGCCACACGTACATACTAGGTTGTAATCACAATTAATGGTAAACTCTTTCTTTGTGTGCCACATACTTATCTGGTGCGCTTTGATTCTCTATACGTTTGATTCGTATTCTTGTAATTTAACTTAATAAAGTAAAGTTATTTCTTCGTTAAATGAAAAAATTAGATGGATTCATGTACTTTGATGTGCGACGTGATGCCCAGTCAAGAGCGTAACTTATACTTGGCCTGTGATGTCAACCCATGTAATATTGTTTGCAACCGTTATATAACTATACTTATGTACTGTCTTCGTCCTCTTCAACTACTTCTGTAATACATTAAATATATATTCTGTGTTATCACTTCTGTTGTGTTATTTGTTGTTTTGCAGCTGCAGGTAAATTTAACGATATCTCGCTAATTTAGTTTTTTTATCGTTTCGGCGCTTTTTTATATTTAATTTATAATTTAGCATGACAAAGCCTGCGACTCCCTCTTCGGGGAAACTGTGTTAGCCGTCGTTTATTCTTTTGTTACCAGAAAATTAGCGCAACATAATATATTATCTGGACAAAATTTGAGTTAACGCTGGTCACACTACTACAAAAATTTAGTTAAATAAAACAATTCAAACAATACAACAAGCCTTCGTTTTTGAGTTAACTACTGGACTTTATGCTAAAGGCAAACGGTTAATTGTGCTACATATGGAATCAGATACAGGATTTGTTAAAATCAGTTTGCTTATTTTTGAATCGAAAAAAGCTGTCGTCTACCATAAAGAAATAAGTTCTGGAGTATTGGTGTTAGATAATGCTTTATATTATAACAGAAAAATTAAAGAAATCTAATTTACGCAACTAATAAAGCTGATATATAAGATTGGTTGACAAGTAGAATAAATAAATAAAATACCACTGTAAGTTGAATTTTTTTGAATTGATATGGGCACAAATCAAAGTAAAAAATACATAATTTAAAACATAAAATGTAAAAATCTATTTCTTAAAGCGGTAGTCGATGTTTTCACAAAGAATTAGAAAGAATTTATACAGCATATAATTAAAGTAGAACAAGAAAGGTAGCAGGTAGACCTCACATTAGAAGTTACAGTTTTAATTAATTAATCTTCTACATCAGACTCCGATTCTGCATAAATTTTTATTTCGTTGTTTGATTTTATTAGTTAATAATAATAAATGTAGTATCAACATTAAATTTGACGTTTTCAATATAATTCTTTTTAAATTAAAAAAAAAAGATTTAATTTCACAAAAAACAGCATAAATTAGTAACAAACGTCAAAAGTAAAGCATAGCATAATAAATGTTAATGTATCGCAAAGCCGCAAGCGTTGCATGTGAGTGAGCTATACTATGAAACTTTCGATGAGAGTAACGTACATTATTTTTTGTGCCGCTTTTTGTAAAATTATTCTTTAAAAAAATAAAAATTTTGAAATCAATAGAAATATAAGGTTGGTACTGTATTTATTACTAAATCTGTCAAATTTGACATTGACTTTAACATCGTTCAATTTTAACTAAATTTTAAGTTTTTTTAAATGACTTCCACCTGTAACATACCTGTTGTAATATAATAAATGACTTTGAACACTTAGTTTTATGTGGACTTCTACTTATTACTTTGCCGCTCTAGAACTTTTTCTTGCCCATTACACTAACAAACGAATATTGACGTTAGCGATGTAGGCACCACAAAAAGTCCCATAGCTATGCTTTACGCTTTTGTTTCTACGTTTTAAAAAATATGTGCGGCAAGCACCCATAGGCGAAACTTCTATTTTCGTACATTAAAGTTGTTTCTTCTTTATACCCTCAGCAGTATTCTAATATTAATTTATAACCAAATAAACACATTAAAAACAATAATATACACTGACCTTAAAAGGTTAACTATTTGAACTAAAAATCTACGCGTGCGTTTAAATTGCAGGGTAAATTTTCTAAGAATTTTTGTATTGTAAATGTGAAGCAGGAAACTTACAATGTTATTTAAATAATCAACTGTTTTGTGTTTTAATTTAATTTTACGATAGAGTAGGTATAATTAAAACCGAATTACTATGATTCTATTGAATAGTTGAGTATAAAAACGTAGTAAAATTGAGGTTGTTTAGTAGTACACTTCACGATGAAGACTATTCACATTGCTTTAGTTTTCGTTTGTGTCTTTAATTATGCTCAAAGTTCGGTAAGTATAAGGATATGCGTGTTAACGTAAGTTTAAATGTAACTTTAGATGACCGAAGCACAATTAAAGTCCGCTGCAAAATTATTGAAGAATGTTTGTCAGCCGAAGACGAAGATTACACCAGGTAAATAATGTAATTAGGCCTTTTGTGGTATTACGCTACCTTTTTAGCTCAATTGGATAATTTGCATAAAGGCATTTTTTCGACCGAACCTATAGTGTTGGTAAGAAATATCATATTGTTTCTTAATCTCAATATTATTATTATTATTAATATTGTTTCTTAATTACGTACTTTTCGTAGAGCTACATGGAATGTGTACTGCGTACAGGACAAATTGTAAGTACCAATCTATACTGAATTAGCATCCAACATAATTTAATTCGATAGATGAAAGATGGTAAACTTAATTACGAATCACTGAAAAGTCAAATGATGAATTTGCCAGCGGATAGGTTAGAACCCGGTCTAATTACCACCGAAAATTGCAAAGATTCTGGTACGTTTCTGTATAATTACTGATGCTTTAAATACAAAAAAAAACTATTTTGTAGCTAAAAGTACAGATAAATACATGGCCGCCTATGAGTTTTACAAATGTTTTTATGAAGACAATCCAGCGGTAATACCTCATATTAAATATAAATCTTAATAACCCCTCTCTTTTAGAATTTCTTTTTACCTTAAATTGCCGAATTTAATGTAAAGAAGATTTATCCTGGTGTAAACATATGTATTTTGAGAAAATACAATAAAGTTTTGTGACAGTGTGTTATTTTCTTTTGATAAAGTTAATCAGTTAATACAGGATTTTTTTAATAACCGAATTTTGTTACTACGACTTATCTTTGCTTACTCAAATATACTATGTTAATTACGTATTTTTATTTAAAAAAAACTATTGGTAATTGGCCAATGGAAGCTCAGATAAAAATTTAACAATATCTTTGATTTAATTTTGTATAAGCCTTTTTTCTTTTTTCTCACAATAAAGTTTCCTAAAAACGTAAACTGGTCTATTGTGTCATAGAGTTCACTGTCAAATCCAATTGTATAGCAGAGAACGGATAATGCACTGGATCACCTTATTACCAAATTTTAGTTTTAGGAAAAAAAAAATTCTGTAGTACACTTTAACAGCGAACTGACAGCATTATGAAATGGTCTATTGTGGTACATTACAACAAGGAAAAGAAGAAAATTTTATAGAGTTTTGTGATGATTGATTTGAACAAAGATTTACCAGTGCCATTGAGCGATCAACTTTAATATGTAAATCGGAGTCATCAAAGACATTCAAGTCAGTGAATTAATGACAACTTAAAAGTAACACCAAGCTCTTACTATCGCTTTTTGTGCGATTAGTTTTTTAATTACTTTCACATTTTTTCGAGGGGTGTTTCTCAGTCGGCATTAGTGTACAAACATCTAGGTAATGATTTGGCATTGCCGGCATTAAAGTAAAAATATTAGGTATTGTTGCGCATTGACGGCATTGCGACATTGGTCAGTATTGCCTACGACATTGTCGACATTTCAAAGGCATTAGTTACGCATTGTGTGCATTAATACGGCATTAACTCGGCATTACAATTTTACTAAAAATGCGCAGGCGCTGAAGATCAAATTTATAGTTAATTAAGAGTGAAAACAGTTGCAGGAAGATGCTGTATGCTTGTTGAAATAACCATGGCTCATAATATAGGTAAGTACCTCGGGTAAGTAACACATACATTGTTTAATAACACCTGTTGTAAGAAAATGTGTTAAGGTGCCGTTTAAATCCTCATTTTCAATTAAGAAATCTATTCATTGGAGATTGATTAATAAAAAAAACATAAATAACTGATAAAAAGTAATATTAGAAGAACCGTATATTTTGACTAGAATAGTGTGGTTTTTATTTTTAGAATTGCTTTTAGAATTTATTTTAATTTTTTTTTACTTAAAATCGGGTCATGTACGGTTTTTGAATATTTGTTAGTTTGACACCTATGTACTTGCCGAGTATTTGCATATTGCTACATATTTTAGAAAATAAAAACACGCCAGAGCGAGTATCCGAGACAAGGTCTGAACCCGTAATTTCACCGAAGTTAGATAAGCTTTCTTTCAAATCTCTGATCAAAGAAAAGTTTAATGACCTTCCACCAAACATTTTATCTTTATTGTGGATGGAACATCTTATCCCAATTTCAAGCAATCACAGAAGATGACATTAATGAAATAGAAAAATTTGCACAAGGCGAATTATGGCAGCTTTCTTCTGGCGAAGAAATTAAATCTTTCTATGGCACAGGAATTTATTGAATAGGATAAAAAAAGCATGTCAGGATTTATGTGGAGAAGCATATGAGACTAAGAAAAAAATCAGAAACCATGTCAATGTCAACCAAGGCTACGAATATATTACCAGTTACAGCTGGTAAACCTTGCAACACACTAACATCTACATCTACCACTGGGGGGAGGATAGGGAACTAGAGATTATCTATCTCAAAGACCTTTCTGCACCCAAGAAGATTATCACTTGGGTCCCGGAAACAGCACTGAAACCGGCCACCTTATTGAAAAGAATATCGGTACAGAACAACATCAGTACCGAAACGTGGCAGGTGGTTAACCCTAAACCAGATCCTAAAGGAACCCAATACGTCCTGTTTATAGACAAGGGCCAGAAAGAACTTGCTGACGGCAAATCTAATGCTGAAAGTGGTTTAAATAAACATACATCACTGTAGGGCAGCCTCAGCGGCCCTCAGTGCTTATATCGTAACACGCGACATTGACATCGCTTTTGTCCAAGAATTATGAATGCACAAGGGAACAATAAAAGGGTTGAACTGTTTGGGTAGGTGGAAGGGAACCGGAGAGAGTTTATTATCGGATCCGGTTACCTCCCCTACGACCAGACAGAATCGCCACCGCCGGAGGAAATCCACAGGCTGATTAACAGTGGAGCCAACAAACCGCTGGTTCTTGGATGTGATGCTAATGCACACCACACCTTGTGAGGGAGCACAAACACAAATCCAAGAGGTGAAAAAACTTTTAGAAATTATTTTTAAAGGCAATTTAGACATATTAAATAACGGACATGCGCCTACGTTTATATCCGTGTCGCGCAGTGAAGTTATTGACCTCACACTTGCTAGTTCAAAAGCGAGCAAAGTGATATAAATGTGGCATGTATCAGATGAACCTTCTTTATCTGATCATAGATACATTCGATTCAACATTGAATCAGTAATGGAATACAGAAACCTGAGAAAAACCGACTGGTATTTGTTCAACGAAACTTTAGCGGACCAAATCAAGTTGCAAGATCAACGCACGAGCTAGAACTAATGACGGATAGTATTGTTTATTCACTAAAATTCGCATTTGAAGCTAGCTGCCCAAAAACTGTCAAATGAACCCACAACAAAATAACTTGGTGGAACAGGGAGCTTGACAAAGCAAGGACACGCACCAGAAGGCTATTTAGTACAGCCAAAAAAAGCGGAGACTGAGATGAATCCAAAACCAGCCTCACAACATACAACAATGCCATTACAAGGGCAAAGAGAGACTCATAGAGAAGGTACTGTAGGGACGTAGAAAACGAACCTACAAGCTATCGACTCCAAAAAGCTTTGAGCAAAAACCGCACTGGAAACATTGGTTTTTTGCTGACCGAAAACGAAAAGTTTACAGACTCGGTTGAAGGTACTTTGCAAAAACACTTTTCGGTTTCGTCGTTAACTGAAGTTTTTAAGCACCAGGACCTAGAGGTACCAAACAAACGGGCACTCAGGAAAGAACTGACACTTAGCGGAAAAAATAATCAATCCTAAAAACCAAGAATGGGGAATCAATACGTTTAAACCCTTTCAGTCTCCAGGAGCCGATGGGAATTTATCCCATCATGCTGCAAAAGGATCGGTAGGCGATCAAACTCAAGCTATTCGAAGTGCCGTAGAAATTGCATTGAAGATCACCACCAAAAACTGCACCGACCCGCAACAACTACCTCTGCGTATTCGAGAAATGATTCGCGTGAAGAAGCGACAACGTCGCGAATGCAGACCAAACGAAGACAGAAATTGCCGAGCATCGCAACCGAAGATGGAAAGCGAAGTTTGAGTCGCCAAACCCCGAAGACGGCAGCGCCTGGAAGATTGTAAAGGCGGTGAAAAAATCAGGTGCGCCAAAGATCCCCTAGTTGTTAATCGCACAGATTAAGCCGGGAAAAAACTCGCCATGCCACAGAATTACTGTTCAATCAGCTTGTTGTTGACGTTAGGTAAGTTGTTGGAGCGACTAATCGGTGATTTCGAAAAAACAGTTTGGGTTTCGAAAGTCACACTCGTCGACGCACCAAACTTTGCAACCCATGGTGCAGCTCATCTGTTCCTATCTCATCAACCTCAGTAAGTTCGAGATCCTTTATACAGATCGTTGATCAGTTTTAGGACACCATGGATCACCTGTCGAGATGGTACGCCGACTGGAAGATCGCCGTACACCCGACGATGAGCATCGCAGTACTACTACTACACGCCGTTTTAGAATCAGACCAGTATGTCAATTCAACCTGAGATAAGCCGACATACCGTGGAAGAAAGAAACAAAGTACCTAGTATTAAGATAAGAATGTCTTTCGCCCACTTTCGTAAAGGGTTTCATCAGGGCGTGAGATAAATCGAAAAACTTAAACAAACAACCGAAATCTAACTAAGAATCAACTTGTGAACCAAGCCAGATTCTAAACTCTGGAAAGGTAAGAAAGAAAACGATAAACTTAAAAAAAGCAAACAAAAACCTAACAAAGAACTACTACAGAGTTAGGTAATCAACTTGTGAACCAAGCCAGATTCTAAACTCCATAGAAGAAGAAATAGTCTCCGTATATAACGAAGAAGGATTGTCACGGATGATTATGTTCGACTCTAATTGGGTTACAGTTGAAAGGGGGCGTGTTATCGATAAAGAACTAATGACCGAGAACCAAAGAGGGGATAGCTCGAAACCATGATCGCGATTGAAGTTATTGGGGTGTTTGATGATTTTTATGCTCTCTCGGAATTTCCTGTTGAATAAGAATGGAGCTTTGGCAATCACCGAAATCTATCCTGTGACCTGTAGTAAAATGATGTTCAGCAACCGCAGACTTAGAAATATGTCTTTTTTTATACAACGATCATCTTCTGAAATGCGAGTAATGACGGAACGACCGGTTTCACCAATGTAGACTAAACCACATGAACAAGGAATTTGATATACACCTTGAGATGAAACTGTAGGAAATTTGTCCTTGGGAGAAAGAAGAATCTGAGAGATTTTGCCTGTCGAGTTAAATATCGGTTTAATACTATTCTTACAGAGAAGTTTCCCTATTTGATCTGTAACCTTGGGAATGTAAGGTAAAAAGCCCAATTTCGGATTGGATTTGGAAGTAGAAATGTCCTTAGGTAATCGAGTACGTGGATGTAGATGACGATTAATAACTCTATGAATATCTCGCTTCATATAACCATTGTTCACTAGGGTTCTAGTAAGATGTTGGAATTCTGAGTCTAGATTCTCAGGTTGGTAAATAGAAAAGGCACGATGAACCAAAGATTCAATAACAGAATGTTTCTGTGCAGGATGATGATGAGACGAAACATGAAATTATCTGTCCGTATCGGTGGGTTTGCGATAAATAGAATGGCCCAAAAGTCCGTCGGGCTTACAAGTCACAAGAACGTCAAGAAATGGGAGAGAACCATTACTTTCGATTCTTCGAATCGCTGTATGCAAAATTCTTAGAGCCAGCTTAGCACTTTCGCACATACCAAACAGCTGGCGGATTGTCAAGGTGGTATTTATACCAAAGCCAGGCTAAATATTACAGACCAATCAGCTTAACTTCTTTTATCTTAAAACTACTTAAAAAAGTAGTCGACAGGTATATACGAGACGGGGCACTAAAGGCTTTGCTTTTGCACCAAAACCAGTATGCTTACCAATTCAAATAAAAGTCCCCAAAAAGATTTCAGCATCAAATACTTACACTGTTATAGAGCTGAATGGTTACGGACTTATTTTGTTAGCAATGAAACTAAAAGATAATCCAAGACAGTTTCTACCTTGGCTCTTTTCAAGTCAAACTTGCGAACGAATTTTCTGTTAAACAAGGGCAATGGCCGGGGTTTATTCGACGGCTGTAAATTTCTCAACCCTAGGCCTTTTGAGGAGGTTATCCAAGATTCAGACTATTAATGAATTCGTCACTGACACAGGTAGGTTTCTCTGAAGAAATAACAGGAAATTTTTGTATAGCTCGACTTATTATAGGAGATTTGTATACTTTTCTAAGGGAAAATATTTCTTCAAAATTAGGCACGGGGGAAGATAATGATCGTAAGGAATTACCAACTGTCAATAAAATAAAGGAAGTTGTCCTTAAAGCTAAGTCTGACGCACTAACCAATTGTTTGGCGGTTGGTTTAAATACTACAGATGAAGCTCTTTCTACTATACATATTAAATCAGATATGGATGACAATGTATCCAGAAGTAGACGATAAGGGAAAATTTTTAAGCGAATCTGATAGTGATAGTCCAAATAAAAGCCCAACAGAAGACTACAATTCCGAAACCGATGTTACCGATATTATATAGTTCAGAACAATATGTGAAGATATGAGTCACCTAGATTTAAAACACTACAGTAAAACATCGGCCAATAGGGGTTCCGTTTTAGAAATAGAACTCAATACTGGCCAAATTATGAGCGTGAAAAAATCAACTCTTTGTTGCTTTCTACTCAAAATAAAAACCGCTTATCGGCAGATCGGTTGGACAGAGTCAAGAAGATGGGCACGCAAAAACCTTATCCAGGTATTGTACAAAAAGGTTTTCCAAACACAAAAATTTTTACTAAAACATAAAAAAAGACAAGTAAAATAAGAAATAAACTTGAAAGCGATGCCAGTAACCACTTAGATAAGGAAGACGTGGAAGATAACGAAACAATGAGTGAAACGGAAACTGAGAATGAGTACAGTTCGGAATCTGAAAGCAGCGGAGAACAGTTCGCTCCCGAACTTAGTGAAACCGATTTGGAAATCTCCAACAAGCAGAAATACCAATAGAAATACCGATTGAGGCAGAAAAATACTATGCAGTATATTATGAGAATCGTTGGTATGTAGGAAGAATATTAAAAACTGAAGAGAAAACGTGCGAACTCAAATTTTTATACCGACATCTCGACAATTTTAACTGGCCAAAACAAGTAGCTAAATGTTTTATTTTTTATGGGTCTATTTCATTATTGGGTGCGGTTCCTTTTAATCTCAAAAGGCCTGACTTATGCCAAATTGAGAAGAAATATAAGCTGTTGAAGAGAGCTCTATGAGTCACTTTGTTTCTTACTGTCACATTTATTGATTTGAATAAATAAACTTTAGTCTTTTGTTTATTTTTAATCCAGTTGTGTGTCCTCGTATTTCCTTTTTTGAAAGTATAGGCATTGCTATGAATTCAGTACGACATTGATGTCACTGTTTGGATATTGACGTCATTGTTTCGGTATTGAGGTCATTGTTTAAGCATTGGCGGGATTCACGGCAGTTTTTTCAATTTTGGCGGTATTGTATGAAAAGGGCATTAGTGTACAAATTTTCGCTCAGTGAAATCCCCCTTGCATTTTTTATTTTCTACTTTAAAACGTTTGAAACACTATATATTGAGTCGACGACCGTTTGTATGTATTTGTATGTTGGAATAGTCCTTAAATAAATTTTCAAAAGCGTTTCCTTTAAACCAAAATCAAAAAGAACAATACCTATATGTTTATGCGAAATCAATGTCATGTTTAAAAACAATTTTCAACACGTAAGATGTAATTATTAGATTTGTCTGGTAATAACATAGTTGAAAATTATAACTATGAGAATTCTTTGTACTATTAATTTTCTAAATTATATAGAAATTAAACTTCTAAATATACTACAAAAATAATACGCGATAATGATGGTTTTACAAGATGATTTGCGAAACGAAGCAATTAGACGTAATAATGTGTAAATGATTTTTCTTTAAATTGATACACTTATACAGGGTGTCTTGCTTAAGCGTACTTCTTCGATAGCTCCCTTATTAATAAAAATATCAAAAAATGATCTTAAAATATCTCGTGAATGATCGCACTTAGAGCAATACGGTTTAAACCATTTGATTTGAGAAGAAACGAATTACGATTGTAAGTCTTTATACAAAACCTTTCGTTAAAAAAAATCATTGAAATTTTTAACTGTCAAAATTTTTTTTCGAACATCATTAAATTTTTTTGCTTAAATAGAAGTATGCATTTTTTTCTTGTCTATGAAACGCAAAATTTAATTTCTTGTTTTCTGATATCAGGTTCTTGCCACTTTTTGAGATATTTAGAGATTTTGAATGCGCTATAATTTTGCCAGCCTTGGATAACGGTTTGCTTGTTTTAAAATTGAATAGACGGCTGGCTACGTCTAATATGGCTCCCAATGTAATTTATTGCTGTTATACATCGTAATAATCTAAGTAAATCTGGAGACATCTGGCGTAATGTTTCTAAAGACAGCTGTAATTCTGTGTCGCATATCTTCTGGTGTAGTAGGTTGATATGCATAAACTTTATTTTTTATGTAACCCCACAAAAAGAAATCGCATTTCTTACAGCCAGGCGATCTTGTTGGCTAATGAATTGGCCCTCCTCTTCCGATCCAGCAATCCTGGAAATGCGCGTTTAAGAAATTCCTGAATTGTCGAGTAGAATGGCACGGTGCTCCGTCGTGTTGTAGTCACATATTCTGCCTTACTGCCAAGGAGACGTTTTCTAATAATTCGTAAAGCTGGTTTTGTAGAAAGTGTAGATACATTATTCCATTCAGGTTCGCATCGAAAAAGTACGGTCCGATTACTCGATCCCCCAAAATTCCGCCCCATACGTTCAGTGACCAACGGTATTAGGAAGTTGTACTAGAAATACAAGGGTAACATAATAACGAAAATTGTGTCGATTAACCAATCTATTTTTTTGAAAAGTCGATTCATCAGAAAAGAAAACGTTTTAAAAAAATCCTCTTCTTTGTTAAATTTGTTAGTGGCCCATTCTGCAAACGTCATCCGCGATTCAAAATCCCTGGGCAGTAATTCTTGTTGTAACTAAATGTGGTATGGATGGTATTTGTGTTGCTTTAAAATTCTTTGCACTGTGGTCCTGCTAATTTCAATTTCCCTAACAAGCTCACTTATGCAGATATTCTTATTTTCTTGAACACATTGATTTTCTTCTATGCGAACCGATTTTTTTCTGTTCCTCGGTAAGGGATTCAGAGAGCCATTGGCAAAAAATTGATTAAAAAATAAATGCTATTATTTTATATATTTTTATCTAACTTGTTTGGAGGAATAAATTAGTCAACTGTTTGAAAAAAAAATTTAATTAGTTAATGATGAAGTTGAATTACGTTTCGCACTACTAGTGCTTTTTCAAAATTCAAATTTCAACTGGTTGTAATTTATTGCTCCAAACAAATTAGATAAAAATTGGCAAGAAACATTTTTAATACTTTTTCAAAACTGTTTCGTCCAAGAGCTCGTTTTTCTGAGAAACGCATAGAGTAAATTTGCGATGCCAACAGGAGATTTCTATTACTCTCTCAAAGAACGAAAACCATTCCTATCACTTCGATTAAACTTACAACCATTTTGAACAACACAACAACAAGAACGAGACCAACAAAAGCAGCAAGAAATTGAAAACAAACAAAGAATAAGAATAAAACAACAAAAATAGAACAACAAACACAATGCTAACTTAAGAACACCGGAGAAATCAACTTATTGCTTAACAAAAACGGTAGGTATTTTTGCGAAACAAAAATCAGCTACGGCTGTCAAATCACTCACTGACATCTTCGCGACTTTGAAACAATTAAATTAAATGGTTATCCAAAGCATACAAGATTATAGCGCATTTACAGAAGTTTCCAAAATATTTAAATATCTCAAAAACCGCTGGAAACAAGTGGCAACAACCATAAATTAAAAGAACATTAAATATTGCGTTTCATAGGCAAGAAAAGTACATAGTTCTATTTAGGAAAAAAAATTTTGAAGTTCTAAAAAAACCTTTGTCAGTTAAAAATTTCAATAATTTTTATATAGAGTTACAATCATAGTCCGTTTCTTCTCAAATCAAATGGCCCTAACCGCATTGTGCCAACGGTTTTAAGTAGTGAAACGTTCGAAAAGTTATTTGCAAATTCAAGAGCCTTCTAGAAGCTGTTATCCATCTTCTAGAAGATATACCGAAATATAGGGAACACTCGAGAAGGATTTCCTTATGTGTGTATATATACCGACGAAACAAATCGTAGGTCAGTTATTTCCGTACTGCGAAGCCTGCAGTGTTAAGAAGATTATTCAAGTCTAAATAAATAAGTCGTTAGCACGTGTGTCTAGATAAATATACCGAGAATAATCTTGTACGTGACTTTAGTGTAAACAAGTGCGGGAAGATATCCGCGGACTTAATCTTATCTTCGTGTGAGTGATATAAATTATCGTGTAAGTGTTTTTATTAAATATTATTAGATTTAATTAGTTCGGTTAATTTAAAAGTGTATATATTTCTAGTATAAGTAAAACATATTTTTAGTCGTTTAAATAAATTAGTTTTAATAATAATAAACTCGTAACACTATTATTTTTACTGAGAAATTCAAAAATGCAATCAAAATTGTATCATTTTATTTGAAAAAATGACGTTGGGCCCGGTCCAGCGGATATGAGACACCCTGTATGACTGAAAATAATTTTAGGAGATGGAGAATTTGATTTCATGAAACTTATTTTAAGATAATGGTTCGTTATTTTTATTAGTAAGAGAGCTATAGAGAAAGTATGTTTAAGTGGTTTTAAAGTAATTCAATATTTTACAATATTAATACGATTTTAAAATATTTTTAGTAGCTTTACAATAGAGTGCGTTGTTATTTAAAAAATTAGTAGTTCAATTCCGGAGTATTAAAATTTCTCTTCAAGTATGAAATTTGTGCGGAGAATTCCATTTTCTTTCGCCGAGACTGTCAAATTTTAGATAGCACTTTTAATTCATTTCTTGCAAGACCATCTACGAGTTCTGTACTTTTACGCCCGGGGCAACCTTCACCTTTAGATCGTTTTACGCGAATATGCAATTACATTTGTAAGGTTGAAACGGGTTAAATGGTGTACATTTTTTTATTGGGGGTTTAATTTGACTCTGCTAATTGTCTGTAGCAGATATTGGTACCCACCACATGTTTATCGTTATCACCGAAGATAACTAGCAGGTGGCCTTGTTGGAAAACTTTTATGAGGTCACATTATTGATAACGTTATTATCTTATACACCGTCAAGGGCTGGAAACCTGCAAGATTATCCCTCTTTTGAAGATTAACTACGACAAACACTTGGGAAATTTATGCTGTTAAGTCGAAGGGAAACGCTGCGCATTTGCGTTCTTAAATGATTGGATGCTAAGGAGACCTTTTACTTGTGTTAACATTATATGCTCGTTTAGATTGGGTTTAATATTACTTTTTAGGTAACTCAAGTACGAAATTAGCTAATACCATATTGGATAAAACCTAACTGTGAGTATTACTATTTCAATTTTTTTCTTCGATTTGTACTTCGGTAGTCATGTCGTTTATGACTGTACGTGCATGTTAAGTTAACATAATTAATAATATTTTTGTGCTTCACGAATTCATAAGCAGTGCGCGTTGAATCTCGAAGGCTTAAATTGTTTGTCTACAATTTTAAGATTTGCAAATATAAATTTAGACGTTATGTTTATGTAAAAGTTTAGACCGACAGGGTCAGCTTGTTGTACGGCGTGTTGCTCACTATTCAACGCAACTTATAATTCATTCGACTCATGTATAAATATTGGCGAAAACTTACCTTTATATACTTTCTTCATCTTCTGTGATAAAATAAATCTAAATATATTCTGTGTTATTACTGCTGTAGTGTTATTTATTCTTTTCCAGCTACGGGTAGAGTTAGACGGTATCTCCCTAACTTAATCTTTCATCGTCTTGGTGCCTTTTTTTAGATTTACGTTATAACTTCGCATAACAAAGCCTGCAATCCCTCTCCGAAGAAGAAGACCAGCGTAACAATTTATTCTTGGCGGTCTAACTCAAGGAACCTGAATTTCTCGTAACAACGTTATTATCTAAAGCTTTATCGTTACTAGTAATCATTGCCATACCAGAAAATTAACAACTACTTGTAATTAGTTGAGGGTTAACGATGAGTAAGTAAATGACAATAATCAGATAAGGAATAAATAAAAAAATGATTATTTCTTTTTGAAAATATGTTTGCAGAAAACTTTTTGTTTAGGGTTGTAAATTTTAATACGTAAACGAGTTAATCAATAAAAAGGAAGAATTGCTAACAAAATTAAATTAGCAACTCTTTAATTAGTTAGCAGTTACTGGTGTTTACATTAATATATTCTGAAATGTAAAACAACGTATATCTATAACTTAAAACTATTATGCCAAAATTAAAACGTCTTCCAAGTTTGGACCTAGTTGATATTGTAACTGAAGTTACCAATGTTTCGCTCACTTTTGTAAGGGGCTTTATTAGGGCGCATAAGAAATCAAAAACGTAAAAAAGGAAACGATAATTTAACAAAGAATTAATACAGAGTTAAGTAATAAACTTGTTAACCCAGACAGATTCTAAACTCCATAGAAGTGACTAGAAGAAGTAATCTCTGTATTTATAGAAGAAGTATCGTCGCGGTATTGTCGACTCTGATTGGGTTATGTTCGATAACAACTGGAAACCAAAGAGGGGTAAGTTTAAAACCGTGTGGCAATTATTAAGGTTATGGAGGGTGTTTGATGATATCTATGCTTTCTCGGAGTTTCTTATTGAAGACGAATGAGGATTTTGCAATAACCGAGGCGTTGTCAAAATCTATACTGTAACTTGAATATGTTCTAAAATACGTGTGATGACGGAAGGACCAGTTTCACAGACTAGACTAAACCACATGAACAAGGAATTTGGTATAAACCTTGAGATGAAACTGATGAAAGTGTGAGAAATTTGTCTTTGGGAGAAAATAAAATTTGAAAGATTTTACCTGTTGAATTTATTACAATTCTTACGAAGAAGTTTCCCTAATTGATCTGTGACCTCATAAATGTAAAGTAAAAATTTTGGATTGGAATCGGAAACAGAAATGCTCATATACACCATTCGATTTCCATGGTGAATTTAATATCACGGTGTTGGATGTGTGGCGGACTGAATTTTAAATTTAAATCTAGCATCAACAACTAAAAGAAGCATCTCTTCTCAAAATTTCAAGACAAGGTTTCCGCCGCTCGAATTAAACGTAACGCTTCTGCATATATTTTTATTTAACTGTAATTATTTTCTTAATTATTTGTTTAATTTATAATTAAATGTTTATTTTGGTTTTGTTTATTGCAAACACGCTAAAACTGGTGACCCGCGACGATTTAAATAAAAGTTAAATATATTTCGACTTCACACCAGGCATGCAGTGTAAAGTACTGAAGCGAGTTTTGCAACAAATAAAAACACGATAGACAATACAAACGACAATTTGGTTAACTAAGAGCCAAAAACTTCAACAGAAGTCAGCAAAATCAGACAATCCCAAGTAGACTCGCAGTTTTACAAATTTAGGGTTCGAGCTGACACCACTAAATATTATATAATTGGAACAACATTGGACTCTAACGTCCTCCAGCAAGTCGCAGACGTCATCAAAAACCCACCCGCTACAGACAAACATGATGCCCTGAAGTACTAACTAATAGCCAAGTTTACAGAGTCACAAGAGAAGCAACTAAGGACATTGTTAACCGACCTAGAGTTGGGATACAGACAACCATCGCAACTTTCTAACGCGAAATGAAAGCCTTAACAAGTAATGAAATAGACAAAGCAGTGTTACGCACGCTATGGTTGCAAATAATGCCTTCCCAAATTCAAATCGTATTATCAGTTAGTTAAGACGAAAAGTTGGAGAAACTAGCAGAAATGGCAGACAAAATTTCAAAAATCGGTAGCTACAGCTTTGTCGTAATTAGTAAATTAACCCACCCTCAACAGGCATCAAGGAATAAATTATCTACAATTAGTGTCGCTTTATAAGAAAGACAAATAGCAATAATTACACAAAAAATCGAACGGTTGTCAAGATGGACCACGCTTTCGAGAACAAAGTGCGAATCGCGACCGCCAGTGCTATTATCACCAAAAATTCGGAAATAATGCAAGAAGTAGATCACCGTGAAATTTTCTCGCCGCAACAGAACCGAGCAATAAAACCGACCTTCGTTAGTAGAGGGGATAAGGGACGGCAATCACCAACAAAACCGTCTATGTATATACGATCGGGAAACAAAGATGTTTTTCTTAATCGACACAGGGGCTGACATTCGCAATTCTAGTTCTAATCGTGTAAATATTTCGTTTATGAATAAAATAGTTTTAAAATTCGTTACAATACAAAAACAAAATCTATTTGTACTAGACTCGTAAATAGCTTAATAAATTGGAAAGTAAGAAAATCAATTTCTATATGCGACTCAATATCTCTTAAATTATTCACATTGGCTTTAGAAGACTTGTTTAGGAGATAAGACTGGGAAGAAAGAAGAATAACAATAGATTGAGAAAAATTAAATCATCTGAGATTTGCCGCTGACATAACACTGATAGCAAGGAACAAAGAAGAATTACAAGAAATGTTGCAAGAATTGAAGGAGGTATCAAAACAGATAGAAATGAAAATAAACACTCAGAAAACAAAATGGTGCAGAAGAACAACAAGAAATTGATCTAGAAGGAAAAGCAATAGATAAAGTGAATACATTCGTATATCTAGGGCAAAAATTCCAAATCTCAAAAAATAAATTGACAGCAGACCTAGATAGAAGAGTCCTATTACCGTGGTCAGCGTTCGGAAAACTGAATAACATACTAATGGCAGACATACCAAATACGTTAAAAGCAGAGACCTTTAATCAATACGTGCTGCCAGTCCTAACATATGGCACTGAAACGTGGGCTCTAAACAAAGGCATCATACATAGGCTCCAAGTAACGCAAAGAGTAATGGAGAGAAAATGCTTAACATCTAGCTACGCGACCATATGCCTAACACTGAGATATTTAGAAGATCAAAAGTGGTTGACGTAGTGGAACGACTCTGTTTCTTAAGATGGAACTGGGCAGGATACGTAAAACGAATGGATGGAGATAAATAGACGCGTTAAATTATAGAATGGAAACTTCAAGCAAACTAGAGATCTAGAGGAAGACCACAAACCTGGTGGACGGATGACATCAAGAAGATGATAGGACACGATTGGATGAGGAAAACACATAACAAAGAAGAGTAGAAAAACCTAAAGGAAGCTTACCGCCGACGATGGATGGAATAGGCTGTAGAAAAAGAAGAAGAAGACATGCGATTCCATAAACATAAATGTACTACTTCATTTAAATCATGTGTAACATCAGTATCAAGAAATGTGCAAAAGAAGATGATTTAGTTAATAAGATTGTGGAAAGTTTGACGTTTACAGCAAACGGTGATTTAGATTAAGATGAGCGGGAAACTGAAGAAAATAAATCTTTAGGTAACGATGATTAGTTAGACATCGGTCATATTGTATTGTCCAACAATGACACGGTCCAAACCCGGAAGACATTCTTATCATAGTATAGATTCCGGTCGTGGAAGCCTTCGCTATTACATAAACAATCTCTACGGGGAGAATATTTCTTCTAAAACCACCGTATTTTCCAAACTTCGCCCCAAACTCGTCAAACTTTTGTGCACTTTAACCGTTCTTAGTCGCTGTCGTGACCACAACATCATTTCTGCATTCCTCAGAATCAAGTTCTACATTCAGGCACGTTCTTCTAAAAACATCCTACACCGTGCTAGTCTAGCGTTGATACGCAAACGGATTAAGCAAAGTAGGCGAGAGTTAGACACTATTTCGAAACAACTCTTTTATCTTCATCTTGAGTTGGCCAACATTCTATCACCGGATGATTGGAATCTCTTCGACAACATTACTTGCCAGCAGTCTGATACCACTCTACGACTAACCACTGAAGGCCATCTCAAAAAGTTTCAATTATTGGAATCCAAAAATCGTAAAATTTCATCCACTATTAACTGCTTAAAAACGGTTGTCAGTTTATCTAGTTGATCCTCACCCCAGAACAGGAATCGGTGCTCTCTAAGGGTTTGAATTTTGCGGTTGCTCCCAAACATATTCCTAAAGAAGATATTTTATGTGCTGTTGAGTCTTCTATAAGACATCTTCCTTGCCACTTCTTAGATCCCATTTGTATTAACACTGGCAAAATCCTTTAATCATCTAAAATTCCTAAATCCAACATTTCTAAGTCGGAAGAGTCAGCTCTAAAAAGTCTTTGTAAGAACCCTGATATTATTGTTCTTCCAGTCGACAAAGGCACCGCTACTGTAGTTTTGAACCAAATTGATTATGTTGCGAAAATCCATTCTATTTTGTTTGAGGAAACTTACGCTCTTCTAACTCAAAACCCCACCTCGGGGATTGAACGTGAGGTCAGCCAAATCATCAAATCTTCCAATCTACCTCCTGAAACAAAACGTCGACTTACCCCATCAGATTCTAAACCACCTCGTTTATACGGACTTCCCAAAGTTCACAAACAAGATATTCCATTTCGACCTATCGTCAGTACTATCCAATCTCCTACCTACAAACTAACCAAATTCTTGTCCAACATTATTTGCGAGTTTACAGGTAAAACCTCTTCTCACATCCTCAACTCTCAGCATTTTATTCAACGTCTAGAAACTATAAAACTTGAACCCCAAGATTGTCTCGTAAACTTTGATGTTACTTCACTTTTTACTAAAGTTCCTATTAAGGATTCGCTTATTATCATCAAACAGATTCTGTCTCAACATGGCAAGGACTTGAGTTTGAATCTTTTTATTGATAAGTGTCTATCTTCTACTTACTTCCAATTTGATAACAAGTTTTACGAACAGGTTTCTGGTGCTGCTATGGGTTCTCCTCTATCATCGGTTGTAGCTAACATTTTTATGGAATATTTTGAAACGATTGCTTTGGAATCATCAATATTAAAACCTAAAGTGTGGTTTAGGTATGTTGACGACACGTTTATTGTTTGGTCTCATCGTCATCTCGAATTGTCTAGGTTTCTTGATCATCCTAACAATCACCACTTAGATATCAAATTTACTATGGAAATCGGAAGTAATGGTTCCCTTTCATTTCTTGACGTTCTTGTGACTCGTAAGCCCGACGGACTTCTGAGCCATTCTGTTTATTGCAAACCTACGTATACGGGCAGATACCTTCATGCTTCGTCTCATCATCGTCCTGCACAGAAACGTTCTGTTATTAAATCTTTGGTTCATCGTGCCTTTTCTATTTGCCAACCTAAGAATCTAGACTCAAAACTCTGTCATCTTACAAGAAACTTAGTGAACAATGCTTATGTGAAGCGAGATATTCATAGAATTAACAATCGTTGTCTACATCCACGTACTCGATCCCCTAAAGACATTTCTACTTCCGAATCCAATCCGAAACTAGCCTTTTTACCTTATATTCACAAGGTTACAGATCAAATAGAGAAACTTCTTCGTAAGATTGGTATTAAACCCATATTCAATTTGACAGGCAAAATCTTTCAGATTCTATCTTCTCCCAAAGACAAATTTCCTACACTTTCATCTCAAGATGTATACCAAATTCCTTGTTCATGTGGTTTAGTCTACATTGGTGAAACCGGTCGTTCCGTCATTACTCGAATTTCAGAACATGATCGTTGTATAAGGAAACGGTATATTTCCAAGTCTGCGGTTGCTGAACATCATTTTACTACAGACCACAAGATAGATTTTGATAATGTTTCGTTGATTGCCAAATCTCCATTCTTTTTCAGCAAGAAATTCGGAGAGAACATAAGGATTATTAAACACCCCAATAACTACAATCGCAATCATGCCTTCCAGTTATTAGTCATTTATGGAAAACACGCCCCTTAGCAACCGTAACGCAATCAGAGTTGAGCTTAACAATCCGTGACGATTCTTCTCCTTTATATACGGAGACTATTTCTTTTTAAGTCACTTTGTTAGATGTTTGTTTGCTTTTTCAAGTTATCGTTTTCTTTTCTAGATTTCGGTTGCTTGTTTTAGTTTTGCGATTTATCTCACGCCTTGATGAAGCCTCTTACGAAAGTGGGCGAAACGTTGGCAATTTCGGTCACAACAAAAATGACACGGTCCAAACCCGGACGACGTTCTTATCATAGTATTGGTCATATTGTATGTCACTTAATAAATAACAGATTATTACAATGTGTTGTATATTGTACCAATATGAGTACGTTTTTACTTTTCTGCTTTGTAAATTTTGTTAAAAAGCTGTACTATTTGTGGTTCTTATAATTGTAATTAATGATTAAATTAAAACGAGATATTCGTACAGTGATCAATATTGTTCATACGTTATATTTTATTTAATTTGCCGCAAATACAAAACGTACTATAGAAGTGCTCATATCCTATATCATAATTAATGAATGGACATTTGTTTATTTATTTTTATATTATCTATGGTAATAAATAATCAACTATCTATGTTTATCTATTTATTACTATTCCAAATATTTACTTGTTTCATAAATATGTTTTTCCGCATTTTCTACATAATCTACATTTTCTATATTAAATATGTGATGTAGAAAATTAATTTTTATAAATGCAATAGATTGGGTACGTATCACTGCATAGAACATAGTTATAAACAAACCTTTAACAACCATCTTACTTACTGGAATACTTTGTGGATTTCTTCTATAAAATGAAATTGAACAGTAGTGCAAATAAATCTTGTAAAAGAGTACCGTAGCTAAAATACTAGTTTTTTTCCTTCATTTGTTGCGTAACAGTTGTTTGTCGTGATTTGCATAGTTAATGATAAAACATTTCGTTTATATTTAATTAGTACCAACTTTATATTAAAAAAACTACACCACAACCTTTAATTTACATGTTTTCTTACGTTAGTTTTAATACAATTTGTTGTTCATAAACATAAACCGAGAGATTCTTCAGAAGGTACAAAAAAACCACTTGTGCTTCTGGAAACTCTTAAGACTTATCATACACAGTTGATTTTAGAAGATTTATGCGGCTGAAGCAAAAGTATAACAATCATAAAAAAAAAAGTCACAGCATTTTGCCAAACTGTTACGAACTTGTCTTAATTTGTATGTTAACTTACCACAAAAATAGTGTAAGTAGAAATAAGTGCCAAAACTTAACTTAACCTTAATTTACTCGTTTTCAATGTGTATTAAAACATTCTGGAGTAGAAACTCAAATCTCTTGTACACGTACAGCTTCGTTAAAAAAATGTATACATTGTTTTGTATACATTTTTTTCTTTTCAGGTTGCCAACTTGTCCCATCTTCTCCTAGAATGCAAAAACTAAAGTAAGTTGTTACAGTAATAACATAGTTGATACTTAGTGCACTGTGTGTCTATTAAATTTGATACATTCAAAACTGATATCTGACAAAGTACTATCGTGCCGCACACACTTGTCTGTTCATCTGCTTTTTCTTAGCTGACTTTGCGCGCGCCACTATCATTACAATGATCACGTTTCCAAATACCATATTTTTCATTACCATACTATTTTCAAGCAAATAAAAAAATTAAAACTAATCTATAGTATTTGAACATCTCTAAATCGAGTTTTTTCACAATCGAAAGAAATTACCAAGGTCCTATTACGCACAACATTTTTGAAATACCAAAAAATACGTATTAGTTTAATTGTTGGCATTTAAATAAGTGATATCTTTTTAGGACTACAAAGTTATTAAAATATTAAACCTAATCGTGATACGCCATACAATGTTTAAGTCTTTACTTCACATTAGTAGAAAACTGGTATATTCAAGTTAAAAGACTTTTATGATCTTTCCAGAAAAGATGCATTAAAAAACTGAGTGAGTGACTATTTTAACAATTTCACACAAATCCTAAAAATAAAACAAATATGTAGACTTATATAACTTTATAGAACGTAAACATAAAAATTAATGCAACGCCAATGAAGATAAAACAAAGCTGGTACTTGAATTCAGGGTTTAAAAGTAATTAAAATGTAATTAAGCAAAAAAAATTTTATTACTAAGAATGTGAACTCGAATATCCATGATAAATATTTTTTAAAACAGAAAATTCATAATGCGACTTTATCTATTGAAGCTCTTTATGATACTTACTTGGTTTTCAGATTTGTAAGGTTTGTTCGGATTTTGGAACGACTTTGTTGATTTTTGTAAATGTAATCTTGAATTTTAAAAATTCCCAAAAAAACCTAAAATTAACAAGGAAGAGTGTGAGAACCTCGAACCCACTAAAGAATATCAAAAATAATTTTATCGACAATTTTGCTATTGGTGTCTAGAAACGCGAATGGTTCATTCACAAAATAAAGAATAATGTTCAAAATATATTCGAAAAAGTTTATATTAAATTTATTCTTATCTGTTATAACTCTTTATAGTCATGCATGTATGTTATCTTCAGACGATTTTGAGTTTAGACATCAAAATGATGGCTCATAGTCGATCACTGTAGATAGCGATCGGACGTAACGGAGACATCCCATCGCCGATCGAGTTTTTTCTATTGGGCGAATAAGTTTTGATGAGAACCATTTGCTAAAACTGGTCAGCGTAAGAAGTAAAATTTTCGTGGTATTGTTATTTTCTTTGATGATGATAGCTTCTCATCAACGTCCGCTGGAGCAAGTGCTTAACCAGATGTATGACCCCCGCAGTTTCTGTTGTACTAAGCAAGATTACTATCGCAGTGACGACGTCATTAGTACGGTAAAACCAAACTGTCTCGCGACATTGTTCATAAGATTGCACTTTTAGTATAGTTTCAGATAACATTCTTAAACGATTTCATAAATTTATAGTTACAGGCAATAGTTTTAAGGCAGCATTTATTACAAATAAAACGTCGTGCCAAAGAATTACACCGCATATAAACTTTTAATGTTTTGCTAATTATTTTTCTTTTACTTTACTTCCTACGACGATTTCCATTATTTAGAAGAATTCCTCATAAATTTCGAGAATATCAAATCGTAAAGATGTACAATCGACATTTACGATCAAACTAATCTTGTTTATTATTTCTTAGACTATTTATCAAACTTGCATTGAACTTTTCCTTATATAACATCTATCGACCAAATGATGTTCGATTTTAGTTAAATATATATTCACTCCGCCATGGAGATAATATGAACATCCTATTGACGACCATTTATTTAAGTCTTATGAATCACTGTTAGAATATATCCTGTGGACGTCCTTTATACGTCTACTTTCTCTAATTAACATTTAACGGATGTTCATACACAGTGTCTTCCAGATTTTTATTTTTGTGACAAAAGGACATCCTATAAACGAAAATAGAATTTTACGGGTCCAGTAATGAACGTCTAGCAGATGAACTAAATAAGTTAATGTACATCCTGTAAACATCAATGAAATGTTCTTGTGCTATCTGGGTACTATAACTAGATCAAATTAGAAAGAAATTCTACCGTTTCCGTTATTAAGTTAAAGCAAATGTTTAGTAAAAACCTAAGCATTGTAAAGCCAATACTCTAATTATTGACATAATCAGTTTTAAAACTTTTTTTCAATGCTGAATTATTTGTGCAGGATTAATAGTTTTTTCTGCTGCAACCAAATGTGCACTTGTTTTTATACTCTAAATGTCTTTTTGTAGTTTGCAGACTTTATGCACTAAAAACTAATTCTATAAAAAATATTATTTGTCAATAATAATAATAATAATAATATGTGACGGTTTTGCACACACATATTTATGTAATAAAACGCCTTAAAAATCTATTATTATAAACTGATAATAGATTTCAAGTAATAGTTTTTGTTATAGTAAAATTAATAATTTTTTCTGAATACCTTTACACAAAGAATACTGTAATTATGTTGATACCCCATTACATAATTCTAATCCACAAAAAATTATATTTCTTTAAACAATATAAAGACGTCCGGTTTGCCTGTTTTAATTTAATTTAATTGAAATAAAATGATAGAATGAATATTAGCAAAGTAAATTTTAACATTTCTTGATAGGTAAAAAGCATATGGCGTTGCAGAAAAATTATGAAAACAAATTGTATTTGTTAGTGTTGGCGCAATTTATAAAGGATCTGTGAGCGGAGCTTTTCTGCGCGACTTTCTAAAGACGGCGTATCAGAACGCTGTTTATTGTATTATATTCGTAAGAATGAGTTTGTCAAGTCAATTTTGTTTACTACGCATATCACGTGACTGGTCCTTTACAAATAACGCTTACTTTAATCGAAATATTAAGTTTTTTACTTATTTGCCGATTCTACTAGGCTTGCTTGGTGTAAGTATAAAAAATACTGAAATGAAATCGAATCTAATTTTTTGGAAAAAAAATGATTACTGATAAAAATACCCAAACTGCTTAGAAAATTAATGACTTATTTAGATCAAATAGAACAAACATATATTTTATTAATGTAAGATATTTAACATAGCTATAATAAAAATAAAGTTACTAACAAAAGCTAATAATATATAACTAATAATGCATAACACTCCCCCTGATTTTTAATATATTTTTGTAACCATGTAGGTTAACTTCTTCTTCTTCTGTTCGTCTTTAAAAGAAATAAAGTTGGAATTCTTAACTTCTAGATGATGGATATCCTGAAACTACGTATTCTGCAACAAAGAATGGCTAGATGGAAACAGACACATTCAAGAAATATTTTGAAAATTATTAAAAAAATATTAGTTCAGAAAAGCCGGTAGTGTATATTTACGATGGCCATGAGTATTTAAATTGTAAAACAAACAATAGTTCATCATCAAACTACCGGTTTAATCTGCTCAATCAATTTGCTACAACCCTTGGGTCTCTGCGTCTTTAAGTCTTCTAAAATGGCATAGAATGGTAAAAAAAAATTATGGACAAAAGTTATCGAAAGCACCGTTTTCCAAAATACTGTCTCAAATATGGTCAACAACACAATATCTTAATTGAAAAATTTGACCCCAAAGCATACGTCAGATGGTCCGATTTAGAAAAAAGCAACGCCAACGATTTGGACCAAGTTGTTACAGAAATAACTTTAATGGCAACATTTGTAGAGCAAACATCTTTTCCATTTACCTTGAAAGTCATTAAAACGCCAGCACTTTCAGAGCCAGCGACCTTTATCAAACTCAGAGGAAAAAAAATCATTATTTGCAGCAATACTTCTTAAGACATCAGTTTTGAACACCGAAACTTAAAAGTTTTAAAACATTCCTCGTGTTAAACAAATACCAAAACAGGAATAGGAAAACGGAGACAGATAAGTTCAAGACCGGAAATTATTATTTTTGAACTTGCGGTTGCTAAACTAAGAGAACAACAAACAAACCAAAACAATAGACCAACAGAAAGAAAAAATAAGAAACGAATAAAAAGAAAGATAGTATACTGAAACGTTCGAAAAGTTATTCTCAACTTTGAGAGCCTTCGCGAGGTTTTTGTACATTTCCAGAACGTATACCGAAAGATATGGAACATTTGAGAAGGATAATGTTAGACAAGTGTGTGAAGTTATTCGCGGACTTTACCTTATCTTCGTGTTAGTGGTAGCGCTATATATAAATTACTGTAAATGTTTTTATTAAATACCTTTAGATTTAATTAGTTCAATTAATAATAATAAACGTGTACATATTTTTAGTATAAATAAAATTTTAGTTTTAATAAAATTCGTAACAGTGGCGTCAGTGCGGGGTATCGAATAGAATAAACCGTTCGCGATTTTTAGTGTGAATACCATTAAGTAATTTAATATCGCTCCCTTAATAAAAACATTGATTGCGTAAATAAATTAAACGTTAATTCGCGTGTTTGTTTATAACGTTTAATCTTAGCTGTTCCATTTCGTTAAACTAGTGTCGGACTTTATTAAAGTTCAGTGTTATTAAACTTTTTTTATTATTATTCGTGGTTAAATTTATGCCGGTGACGCGATCGCAAGCAGTTGAAATGGATTCAAAAATATTTTAATTTTCTGGATTCAATAAAAAATGGTCAAGAATCGATGAATAGCAAAATGGAAGAAAGATCTAGTTAAATTGAAGAAAAAGTATTTTAAAATACCCAGAAAATAGAAGAAAAATTGATGGAAAATTCTAGAAGTTTAAAAGAAGAAATACGAACGAGCATAGAAAATCAAATTAAAATTGTTCAAGAGCAAACCCAAGAAGAAATGTTAAATTTATAAGACGAAATTTGCGAATCTGTGAATGAGAAAATAGAAAGCGACTTTGAAAGAGAAGTGACGACTTTGAACTGCGGTGAAACGGCATCGCCGATGAAGCAATTGCATAGTATTTATCTCAATTCAATCTCAAGATCAATGGAAGAAGTGTTCAGTTACTAGTTGACACTGGAGCGACGAAAACCATCATTCGTCTTGACATGTTATTCGAAAGTAAGAAAAGATCACCAGTAACAGTACGGCTTTGAACGGCGACGGGCGAAGAAATACCTACTCACGGAAAAGTTAAGGTAACCATTGGTTTGGGAAATGGAGTACTCGACCATCAAGTACTGGTAGCCGACACCACGGAAGAAGTTATCCTGGGAATGGACGTGATAAAGAAGTATAGGTTCCATTTGGATATGAAGAACGATGTCCTAAATATCGACAATAAAAAAATTCCTTTTCATTTGTCAGAGAAGGCAGCCGTGCGAGTCTTATTGAGTGAAGACGTGACTCTGCCTGCAAGGACTGAAAATGTGGTGATGGCACGCCTGGATGGAACGGCCTGTGTAACGCTCCTGCAACGTTCGAAAGTTTGATGGAAACCATCTTGCGCAGATTGTCTTGGAAAACGTACTTGGTTTACCTGGACGACGTGATCGTGATTGGAAGGTCGTTTGAAAAACACTTGAACAACTTGGAAGAAGTGTTTCAGCGACTACGTGGGGCTAATCTTAAACTAAGCCCAAAGAAGCGCCACGTATTTAAAAAGGAATAATACATTGGCCGCGTCGTATCTAGAGATGTAGTAAAGGCTGGCCCAGACAAAATCCTAGGAGTGCAAGCATGGCCAAGACCGATCGACAAACATCAGGTCCAAAGTTTCGTTGGGTTATGCACCTATTATCGACGATTTGTACCCGGATTTGTCAATATTGCCAAACCTTTGACGAAATTTACGAAAGAAAGAGCAGAATTTAGGTGGAATGAAGACTGCGGAAATTCTTTCCATCAACTAAAACAGGCCCTAGTCAAGATGGACAAGAAAAAGTTATCGCCTATTTTAGCAAGGTTTTGTCCAGGCCAGAAAGGAATTATTGCGTGACTAGGAGGGAGCTGTTAGCAGTCAAAGTCCATCGAACATTTCTACAAATATTTGTATGGACGAACATTTTTACTGAGAACAGACCACGCCGCTTTAAAATGGCTACTACAGTTCCGTAACCCGGAAGGACAAGTGGCAAGAAGAATCGAGAGACTGCAAGAGTATGACAATGACACCAAAACACCGTGCCCGAAGCAGTCATCGGCACGCTGATGCCTTGTCCAGAAGACCATGTCCGGAGGACAGCAGCCATTGTTCGCGACTAGAAAAAAAAGTTGAATGCCTCCGGAGAACTGCTATGGTTGATGACGAGTGGGAACCCGAGCAATTGAGGCGCGAACAAGAAAACGACCCTGAAATAAGGCTACTCCTGGACTGGAAAGAAAACGGTCGACGACCAACCTGGGAAAAGGTGAGTGCTTTGGGCAGAAACATCAAAGCGTACTGGGCGCAGTGGGACTCTTTGATAGTAGAAGACGGTCTTCTTAAGCGATCCCTAGAAAGTGTCGGGGGCACGGGAAACAAACTACAGTTGGTATTTCCAAAGAGCCGGGTGTCAAAAGTGCTAAAGCATCTCCACGATGGTACATCAGGAGGACACTTTGGCATTAAGAAAACATTGAACTGCAAAAAGGACGTCATAAAATGGTGCCGTAAGTGCACGGTCTGCGCATCAGGCAATGGTCCAGCAAGAAAGCGCAAAGCACTCATAAAGCAATACAACATAGGGAGCCCTTTGGAAAAAGTAGCGATTAACATCGCAGGGCCGTTCCCAGAATCCGATTCGGGAAATAAATACATCCTGGTGGCGATGGATTATTTCACGAAATGGACGGAGGCTTACGCCATACCCAATCAGTAAGCAGCTACAGTCGCAGACGTATTAGTAAAAAAGTTTTTCTGCCGGTTAGGAGTTTCGTTGGAATTACACTCCGATCAAGGCCGCAACTTTGAGTCTGGGCTGTTTCAAAAAGTTTGCCGACTATTGGGAATTAAGAAAACTAGGACGATGCCTCTTCATCCTCAATCTGACGGCATGGTTGAGCGGATGAATCGAACAATGGGAAAATACTTAGCCAAAGTAGTGTCCAAACACTAAAGAGACTGGGATCAGACGGAAGAAGACGTGGTTTGTCGCCAAACCTGCAAAGGCAATGGGAAACCAACAGAAAGAAATGTATAAATGCGGCACAAACAAACCAGAGGTCAGTTATTTTTAATAATTCGAAGGCGGTAGTGTTAAGAAGATTACTCAAGTTAAAATAAATAAGTGATTAACGCGTGTGAGATAAATAACTTGGTGATTTTAACGTAAACAATAAGTGTTAAACAAGTGTGTGAAGTTATCGACGGACTTTATCTTATCTTCGTGTAACTGATAGCGCTATATATAAATTAGTATAAGTGTTTTATTAAATATCCTTAGATTTAATTAGTTCGGTTAATAATATTAACGTGTACATATTTTTAGTATAAACAAAATTAATTAGTTTTGATAAAATTTGTAACAATACGAAGAGGATGCTAGAGATGAAAAAAATTTGGAAGAGATAATAGAGTTGGAACATAATGCAGGCGAAGCAAAAAAAGAGAATGCGTTTGTGGCATCTTTTAAAAATCCGTTGAATCACTTAAAAATGAAGACAACCAGTCTACAACTAGTAAAATTTGCGATCAAAAAGTCTTACCGATGGTTTGTCGGGGAACTAACTGTGGCTCCTTGTTTAAAAGTAAAACTGGCAAGAAGGGTTTAAACTTTGTCTCAATTTCATGGTACTCAAGGATGCGGACGTTTCAGTTATAACGCCAGAAAGGATAGAGAGGATGCTGCCACCGCTAACATTAAAGAAATTAGTTTTTGCTGTTGCGTTTGACAAAAATGTAAACTGTTTTTTTAAATATATTCTGCTACTACTTTCATTTCTGATTCATTTACACTTGTCCCGGTCATCTTCGCCCCATTTTAAAGAAAATAAACACTGAATTTACGCTTGTCTCAAAATGCTGAAAAAGTGTATTGCCTCAATCTTTTTTGTATAAGCAACCCAAAACTGTATACATATTGTTTTCAACTTTTGTCAGTGACTTGTTAACATTTTTCATTAGTACCGTGATAAATTTTGTTGCATATAATGGTTAAACACGAATGTAGCAAAATGATAAAAGTAAACTATTGAAATTATGAGTTGCGCTTGCCCCGGTGTACCTTACAAAAAAAGCAAAATGCTATAATTTGTGTCAACGTTGATTAACCAATTTCTTTAAACGATATAATTATAACTCGACACATGTGAAATTAATTAATAGAGCAAAGTGGTTAGTTGAAAACCTGAATGCCGCCAAGCGATTATATGAGCAAAGGAGTAAAATTTTGTTTTCAATCTTACAACAACAAAAAAGTAATATTTGTCACTCTCATTTTGGGTAAAAAAACTGTTTTCGCTGAGCAGAAAGTAGAAATGTCGAACCAGATAAAATAACTAGCATTTATCGTTAGTTGTTTGTGCAATGAATGTCACTGAGAGTTTTATACTTCTAATGTTTATTTTCCCTCGTCAACAACATTCAGCTCTGGTAAGATATTCTATTCCAGCAAAAGATAAATGTTCCAAGAATGGTTGGATAACAAAGAAACTATTCGTCAAATGGCTTCAGCACTTTGTCGTCTATGCAAAACCATCAAAACGATAAAGTGTTATGAATATTAGACAATTATTGTAGTTCTATATATCTCTGGCAGCGTATGATTTTTGCAGAAGCAATAATATTATCATGTTATTCATTCCACCTCACACGTTGCATAGAACTCAGCCCTTAGACCACCCAAATCCTATTGTAGGAATGAGTGCAATCTTTACAATAAATCTTATCCAGGAAAAAAAATATCTTCATAAGAAGTTGCGTCACAGTTTCGGAAAGTTTTTACTCTGACTCTATCAGTAGGTAAAAATAAGTCAGGTTTTAGAGCAACAGGAATCTACTCGATTGACCCATTCTGTCTTTAAAGATGAAATTTTTTTGGCGGCTGATGCTATATGACCCAGAAAAAAATAACAATATTTGATGATGGAGCAGGAATTCTGAAGGAAGTATTTAGCAATTTTGCTTTTCAGAAAACAAAACTGCTGCAGTTTCCGAGACAATCCACTTGACTTTAAAATCAGCACTTTCTCAACTGCAGTATTGAAGATCTACTCCCAAAATAAAAAAAAAATACCAAAAAGACAAAGCCAAACAAAAGACTTAAACAGCACTCGAGTATTCTAACTTCTATACCACTGAAAGACTAATTGAAAGAAGAAAAAGTAAAGCAAAACTGGAGAAGAGTAAACGTGAAATGAATAAAATAACAAGTCTTGACGAAACCAAAAGAAAAATACTAAATTTGTCTGAGAAAACCAGCAACGTCAGCACCAAAAGACCAAAGATGAAAAGAAATTCAAAACTGAAAAGAAAATTAGATATATTATGTGTGGACAATCGCCACACTCCCTGTGTTCTGCACAGAACTCTCCAACCTAATATATTTGTGATTTTTCTATGTGACCGTTATTGTCTATGCTATGACCGGTAATACCCGAATGTTTTTACCGAAAAATGAACTTCGAACAAATCCGTTTGTCAACATAAAAGGTTTGTAGTAAACCCAAAGAAAAATAAAAACAGGATAATTTCTTGAAGCAGATATAATACCCAGCATCGTTTCTAGTTGTTCACGTTCCTCAAAAGTAACTCGCTCTACCTGCTTTACACCAGTTTCTAGCAGCAGCTTTAGATCACAAACAAAAAGATTGTGTATATGGTTTGCCATAATTTGATAACTATCCAAAACCATTTTCAAATTGTTTAAAATGTAGCAACTGTAATTTTATTAAAATTACAAGCCAAACTTCATTTCTCTGGACGTCTAAGTGATATCTCCGGGTGACGCTTCATAAAACCTTTACCATTGTATGTCACTTACTTAATTTTCTACTTTTTTAAGTAATTTAGCGTAGTCAGAAAAAAATTTGCAAAGTTGCTGATATGTTAAACCAAAAGACATTCTTGCACACGATTTAACATATTTCGTTATCCGGAATTCCTCTTCCATGGAAAAAAATTCTTAGGTTTTTTGCAAAGCGATTTAGCATAGTCCATATGACTTAGCCACATAATCCTTTACAGCATTTTGAATTTCCTCTGGCGACTTGCGAATTCTTTTTTGTTTTGTACTTTACATGATCCTATAAGGAAGTTTAAGATCACAAGCATATAACAAAATACACAAATTGTTGAAAGTGGCATGTGTTTCTTTCATAGTTCTAATGCAATGTTGGAACATAACTTTAATTCTAACCTACACACTGTAAGTTATTTTTTACTCACCAATATATATATATAAGAACAGGTAACTAAAATTTGTTTTAAACAAAAATACAAGGGAACAGATTCTTTGAATTTATTAAGCACTTTAATAATATACTATCCGCGCACAATATTGAACAAACGACAAAAATTCGGCAACAATAATAGTTTGAATGCTGGTGAAATAAAGGAACATTTAGTATTGCCATAGCCTTTTGTTGGCAGCGAGAGAAAAATACTGGTCAAGTAGATATCCGTGAAATTTGACTGTCCCTTTCAAAAACGGTTTACAGACACTTAGATATCTTTTTTTGAAAACCAATGCTAACTCTGGGCAACATTTGCGAGGTTACAGTTTTAAAAGTGTCTCTTAGGCGTCTTTTCACATCGTGTGGTGTTGCCGATGGCATATTGTAGACAATTCTTTTTATGTATCCCCATAAACAAATTTGGTGTAATTAATTTCGGGAATTTGGTAAAAAAAAGGACCAACTCTGAAATCCATTTCTTCCAATTTATTGGTTTTATTTATTATTTATTGTTGGTATGTTATTACCATTATTATTGTTATAGTGTGCTGGATTAGAAATTATAATTTTTATAATTGTTAATTATCTGATATTTCTAAACATAATAGGCATTTAGATTCATCAGAGCTTTTATATCAAAAGGTGCAAAAAACGATTATTAGGCGTATTATGTAAAAACGGAAAGACTTCGGTATAGAACATTTTAATGCTACTCGACAGGTAAAAAATGGCGTTTTAAATAAATTACCTTAGCAAGATTATGTATAATATGATAATAATTTAAAAAAGTAACCATAATAGACTTCTATATATCCCAAAAGTGAAACATTTTGGAAGATACTTATTTTAGTCACAATATTTCGAGCTGTCAATAACTCTGTATAGACACTTCCTTTTATTATAAAGTACTAAAATTGTATTACTTGATGTAAACACAAAGAAACTGTGCAGTGTAAGAAAATGTAGTTGCCAAGTGCGTATTTTACGGATTGGAAGAAGTATAATTTTATTTTTCTTTTCTTGTTATCCATACGTTGCATTTCTGAAAGTGTTTCTATATTGTATTTTAAGCTTTTTAAAATAAATCAGTTTACTATAAAGTATTAATTATTAATTAAAAAATTACGTAAGATTTTAGGTTTTCATATGTGTTTACAATCTAACATTTGACACATTCACTAAATTTTGGCGTGATAAAGACGTAAGTATGTTAGCTATAACTATAACCAGATAAAAAGAGGATTGATGCAAGAACGCATTTATGTATAATACCACCTCTTTAGCTGCGATTAGTCTACAGTAGCGTACAATTATGCATTACAGTTTCTTAACGCCACTTTTTTAATGTGCGATTGTTTATTTTAAAATATTATTAGTACTCTTGAAAAGTAATAGATTTGCGATGAAAGGTAATTTGTAAAAAGATTTGTTCAAAACATCTCTTCGCCTAAATCGCCATTTGCATCGTTTTGAAACGTATTTTGTAGATAAGATAAGTACGTGCATCATCATAAATTTATTCCGACAAACAGCATGATTATGTTACAAAAAACTTGTTATTAAAAATCATAATAACCGAATTATTCATATGTATCTATTTCATTTTTAAATGTTTTGGAATAATGATATACAACCTATTTATAAGTAATTTCCCTGGGAGATAAAAGTTAACAAATGCAATTTTAGTTTCATATCATTTAACACTATGATCAAACGTGCAGTTTTAAATACATATTATTTTGATAAGTATGTTACATTGCTAACAAAAATCTTGGTACTATATTAGGTACGCGAAAAATGATTGACGTTCCCAATTTTACGTGAGATGAGTTCTAGAAACTGATGTCCCGTTTTTTCTTTTCTTGAGTGTACTGTTACAATCTAATAGAAAAGAGACCAAAATGCCTACATAAAGTTATATTTATGTTGTAATTATTTACTTTGACCTAGTAAAATTTTTTGATGTTAATTCAAATGAGTTTAACAAAATATCCCGATTGTTTTCATTCGAATTATCCCAAGACTAGTTTTAATCATTTATTAAACACCTGTTGTTTATACTATTCTAAATACAGCTACGAATAATACGTTTCAGCGTAGTTCCTTTACTCGTTCGTGCAGGAATTTTCACTCAATAGTTCACGTCAACTATTGAATAGTCACGTCACGGTCACGTCACCGATACTATCATTAGTTACATCTCAGAATTCTCCGAATGACCAGAATATAAATTGTTATTTAACATTTTTGTTATTCATTATTCAATACCAAAATCGTGTAAAAAACACAAGAAATCAAGGAATTGGATTAAGACATTAAACAATATTTGTTATATATATGTATGTACATATATGTATACACAAGTTAAACATTTAATTGAACTATATCTAATTTCTTAATAAGTGTGGTAGAATTAAGATTAAATAGTTGATTTTTTTAGTCAGTTGTGTAGTTAATTAAAATTAATTTTTTTGTTTTCAGTTAACCTTGAGCATTAATAAATACGTGGTTTTGCACCAATGTTGCAATATGATTGGAAGCCGCAATGGTTGACCGATGGCAAAAAAACTTGTGTCAAATATTTAGTGACGAAACTTGGGTATACTCTCCAACAAATCATACACAACACAAATTTCTCTTACTGTGCAGCAAAAGAATTAGAGCGAAGTACTTGATTAAATAATAGCAAAATATATGATATACGCGTCTCAGATTTCAGTGCGTTTAAGCCGCGAGGCACGGGTGCCGGGTCTCACCACATTTCTGTACATCTCGCTGTCCACTGTTGCGTTAGTATTTCAAAATTAAATGGTTTTGGCGACCAGAATGAAAATTTGACCTCCGATAAATATATGATTATTTCTACTCTGCTGGTCAAAAATGCAATTCAAGTCACGAGAGATGCAAAGAGCGCCTCATCAATAAACATGAAAAAAAGATTTAAAAATACTATTTCCGAGTACTGTCCGATTTTGTTTTACAAATAGTTTAATATTAACCGAAAAATAGACTTTGCCCAGGGGGCTTTTTTTGAACATTGTGGCAGATAACGTGTTAAAAATAACATTTTTGACCATCGTTTGCCTTTGGTAGTGTTACAATTAAATTGGAAAAAAGCCTTTATTGATATTTTTGGTTCTATCGATGATATTGAGAATAAGTTTTGCACATAGAAGAGATAGAGATAGAAGTTCGCTAGTCGACGCGAAGCGGAGTGCGACAATCACTCGAAAGCAAAAAAGTAACTTTTTGCTCATAATGCATACATTTATTCTATAAAAAATACCAAATAATGCAATAAAACTAGGTACACTATACTAAAATGTATTGTACAGTACTCGATAGAATATGAAACAAGTTATATGTAGCATTCACATTAAAAGTGCTGAAATTTGCTGACCCAGTAGCCAATTTTGAGGTTTTTGTTCCAAATTTCAATATTTTGGCTAATTTTTTTTCGCTAGTGAAATTTTTCATTTATGTTAAAATCGATATAGCGTTCTGCGACTGACAAACTTTTTTAATCTCCATTGCGCTTTAGGGATGGCTGGCAATACGTGGTAATGTTTCAAACTTTTAAACTAACTCCCTCCCCCTACCCATAATCACGTGCATTTTTATACAAAGTGTCTTAAAAATGTTTAAAATATCTTTAAATACAGTATACTAATTTAATTATGGAAAATTAAGCACTGTGATAAAACGAAAAAATAAATACACGTGATATCTCACTCACTCTCTTCCCCCCTTGTGATATTTTGTGATTTTTTCTAAAACCCCACTTCTCCGTTTAGAGCCTAACATGATTAATGGACGATTCCTTAGCTGTGTGTTATTGTTTACTTCATTAACTGACAAAGTAACCAAGTATCATCTAAAGCAGTGTCTCGTGTATGAATTACAGTCAGATAAATTAAGGTATTTGGCTATATCTCTTGGGATTTTTGCAATGGTGTTTATTTTTATAGGTTGAATAAAACAGATGTTTCGATTATATTTTAAAAATAATCTCTAAGGAGTATTCTTCTCTCTGGGTCTTCTAATATATTTTCTGTAGAACGCTAAATAATCAATGTAATTTTTTTTATTCCTATTTGTCACTATAAATGTTCTACTTCTCCCGGTTTTAGAATCAGGTATATTGGTGTTAAGAGACAATTCTTTATCTTCTTACTTCTATTTGAACCAGTTCATCAAGCCTACAGCCACCAACAGTTTTAATAATGAAGACAATGTATGATATAATATAACTTTTACAATTTGACTACAAAAATTACATCAAAGCAAATTTTATCTTTCTAACTAAATGAATTCCATTGTAACGTCCCGTTTGAGTTCATTACATTAAAATTCAATTTTACATTCGTTTATTTTTTGCAACTAATATTGCACGTAAATTTATTCAGTTTGACAACGTCGCGTCGTATTTTGGCAACGTCGCGTTGTTTCAAATCTACCTGAGTTGTGGCTAAAACTGGCACTTCCGCTTTGGGCCACGCTTGGCGTGCGTATCGTAGTGATGCGGGGAAGTCAAATTTTCTTGATTATGGCGTAAAAACGCATACAATTTAATTTTTATTCATTCCATCTAATTATTGGTGAGTTTACCTTTATTTTGATATAATTTTTCTATTGAATTCAACATTTTTAGTGATTTCGCAATGTTACGCAATGGTTAGACAAAGAAATTTATTTTGAAGACCGTTGCTACGCAGCGTGAGTACATCATGTCATTTAAAAAACCATTCTAATTATTTATATTTAGGGTCTTTTCGTTTATTGGATTTTTTATTCTGGATCTTTTACTTTTTTGGATTTTTTGGATCTTTTATTTTGGTTTTGTCGTTTAATTACTGGATTTTTCGTTATTGGAGTTTATTATACATTGGTTTTTGCTTGCTGTTGTGTTTGGAAATTTACATTCGTTTGGACGAATCTTATCACTTCAACCAAGATGTGCTAAAAATAGAAGATATACGATAACGTCATATCATGTGGTGAGTCAACTGGAATTAATACTACCTGTTACGTTTTGAATTCAAGTAATTAAATTGTGTAATTAAAACTTTTCACTCATAACAAATCAAACGTTCACGACATTTGCATTTAATATCAATAATTAATAATTAGATGTAAGATTTTACGCTTTTTATTCATCACCAATTTAAAGGTGATTGGCGCCCTAATATTTTATTTTAAATCCTGGTTTATTTCTAATATGTTTAATTCAAATATTGTTCTTTGTTCTCTAATGTAAATAGTATATTAAGTTATAGTTAATAAATTAACGGAGTTCACGTCTTTGTATTTATTTCCATTCAAACCCACCCCAGAGGTCTGTGCTTACGATTGCTGCCGTGGTTAAATTATTATTTTTACTTTTTATTATACGTTCTTTATTCCGTCAGTGTATTTTTTATTACACCATTAGGAGGAATTTGCATATTTTGCTTCTGTTAAAGGTTTTTAATTTTTTGGTCTATATCAGTGCTTTTTAAAATACGACTTCAGCATCCTAAAATAATTTAAGTTTGTGTCATTATTGGCAGAGAGAATAGCTTTTAACGTTAAGTACGTTGACCATAATGAGAACCCTTAGAGCACATGTATCTTACAGGTATCTATATTAAGTTCACACGATGTTCTCATATCCATGGATGTATAGTGGTTATGCATAGCATGTCTTTTATGTAGATATCTATAATCAGATTTTTGATGGACGTCAATTTTCGATATCCATCCGTAAAATGATAATCTTATGGACCTCTACAAAGAATATTGTTGACTTCCTTAAAATTTATATTTTTGCGTTAACATGTTTATTTGATATGTTAATGAAACTAAGAAAAGTCACAATTATTTTGCCATATAATAAATTTAATAATCAACAGTAAACTACAAATTTAACCAAACAAAAAATAACATACAAAGAATGTGCAGATGGGAATTATGAGAATTTTGTACGTTCGTGGTTATATCAGTCATTTTTTGTTTATAGTTAACGTGCAAACCTGCAAAGGATTCGGCATAAAACTGTAGATCTTGTGCATTTGTAGAAATACAAATGCACACGAGAGAAATAAACCGATAAGGTGCACAAGCGGTATAAAAACTAAAAAATATAAAATATATTTTTATATGAATATCTTTAGAATCTATCAATTCATAGAAAATTTACGTGTAGATATCATATGGACATCTGGACGTCCTATAAGAATTAATATTATATGGATATCTTATGAACACCGAAATGTCCACACGAAGGTATTCAGTGGATGTTTTATGAATGTCTGCTGTATGAGTTTGATTTCAATGTCTCTGTTTTCCAGAAAAATCACACAAAAAGAACGTTTTTGGAATATTTGGAAATGTTTTTCGCTTTACACCACATTATAAAAAGATTGTATTACTTCTCATATATGTGCTTTGATTTTTTGAGTCGTTGCGTTATTGTGATGAATACTCTCGGAGAGCAACGTATATTGCTCGACCCGAGCGATGTATGATCCTTGATGGGCATAATCGTCTAGTAGCGCCAGTGGTGTTATTTTTCATTTTATACATATAATATATAACTAAAAACGAGCAATTATTTTTGTTTTTATATATTTTACTAAATCTACAAGTATAAGCGATTCAAACTAACCGATACGCTAATTAAACGACATGGAGTTTGCATGGTAAAATTTAAACCTGGAAAATCTGTTACTAACTATATGAAAGTTTGTTCGCAACATTTATAAAGATAAGATGATTTTTATCATATAATCATATATTTTGGACAGTAGTAAAGGTGGTTATAACTTTTATCATTGTAACACTAGTTTTCCGGTTACTGCTAGACGCACTTTGTAGTATTCTGTAACAATCAATAATTTGACATTTAATATTTTATGTCAGAATTTTTATAATGAATGTACAAAAATGATACTTAAATTCCCAAATATATTGAAAAAAATGTACAAAAAAAAAGAAAATTTGTTATCATCTAAATCGAAATGTAAACATGAAATAAAATATTACTATTTTTAAAGGCGTAATGAATGGGCGTTATGCATTTATAACGCTCTAACATAACGCCGCGGTTGATATGTATGTATATGTTTACGTATCTCGAATCCTAAGTAAATTACAACGAAGTGAAAAATAATAGTTATTTCATTTATGTATGTTTTATATAAGCAAAATTCTCGTGACTAGGCTTTTCTTCAGTGTTTTAAATGCAAACAAGACACGAATGCAATACAAAACATAATTCGCAAATGCAAAATGTAAAAATTATAATGTAACGATTATTAAACTAATTTATTTATTACTAAAAATATGTACACGTTTATAACTAACCAAACTATTTAAATCTAAGGATATTAATAAAAACAATTACTCTAATTTATATAGCACTATTACTCGAAAGATAATGTCCGCGAATAACTTCTTTTTGTTTAAACACTGACGTCACGCACGATTGTAATTCGTTGTATTTATCTTGACACGCGTTAATCGCCAAATTTAACTTCATTTTTTGTATTTTTCGGATGCAATGATTTGTTTTATGTTTTAAAAATATAATAAGTCTTAATTTCACTTCGCAGAGCTAAAACATAATTATAGATCCTCGGGAGCTTCCGCCTTGTACGCTGCAAAAACGGTACAATATAGATGAAAATTGCACATAAACATATTTATAGAACACAAAATTTACTGCAAAAAAATCCGCGGGAGGGTATAATTATATCCTATAGTTTAAAAGAATTACAGAATTTTAATGTAATGTAAGACATTATCGTGTAACTTTGCACATTTGTATCTTCTAAACTATAGAAGGTAATTGTACCCTTTCGCGGACCTTTTTATAGTAAATTTTGTCCTCTATAAAAATGTATATGTGCAAAAAAATTAAACAAAGTAAAACATCGTGTTATGGTAAATGTAAACTTTACACTGGGCTGAAATGCGATCACTTACCGATAACTTAATCACCACAAGATAGCAGCGGCAGCTCCGTGTTTCGCAGAGTGAGTGTGTAACTAATTGGATTCAGCTCGTCTTCCACGTGCTCATTGTAATTCAGTTTAAAAAAGCGTCAAAACGTGGAGAAATAAAACTTCAGGTACCCGTTTTCACCTGAGAATGCGTAAAGTTGATACATTGCAAAGTCTAACAATAAGTATATTGAGTGCAACGGCAACATAAGAAGAATAAAAAAACAATCAAGAAAAGAAATACACAACAAATAATGGTTCGCAAACAATATCACAATGCAGTTAGTCTTAGCGCATTTTTCCGTTAGGCAACATCTACTACACGTAATGTGAACGTTGCATTCAGTAAATTAAAATTAGCAAATACAAAAATTATCTTTTTTTTTGCTTTTGAGTTTTGAGGCTTTTCGGCGCCTTTGGCGTCCGGCGCCGTCGTGCACTATACGACTTTGTCCGTATGTATTATTATTATTATTATTATTATTTTACCTAGGAGTGGTCCCAATATGGTCCCGGCACCGCGACCTGTAGGTCTATTGTGCTCCCCGATGTTTTCTACCCTTCTAGAATACCTGTATCTTTGACAAAGTCCAGGATTTCAGTAGGGCGAATCTTCGTTACTTCCTATTGTGTAATCTTTTTATTTCCAAGTAGGCGTTCCCTTGCTCTTGTGAAAGCTTCACAGTGGCAGATGACGTGGTATGGAGTTTCTTCCTCCTCACCACAACCCCTGCATAACGGGCTATCAGTCAGTCCCATTTTATGCAGGTGTTTGTTTAAACGACAGTGGCCTGTCACCATCTCTGTCGCAAGTTTGATCTTCGTCCTACTTAACTTTAAGATGCACGTTGCTAAGCTCCCGTCGGGGGTTTCCAGAAAGACCTTAGAATGATCCTATTCTGGGACTTTCGACCAGTGTCTGCAGTGCTCTTTTGTGAGTATTGCTTGAATCTCCTGTTTGGCTGTGTTATATGTAATCCCACAAGCCGGTTCAGGGCCTATGAGTGGTTTCGCACTTGCCGCCCTGGCAAGCCCGTCAGCAACCTGGTTACCCGCGATCCCCGCATGCCCAGGTGCCCATACTAGTGTAACTGTATTACACCTACCTAGTGCGTTTAGCATTTGTGTGCATTCAAGTACTAGCCCTGAGTTCACCACATATGATTCTAATGCTGCAATCGCTGCTTTGCTGTCTGTGACTATAAAGATTCTCCTGTTAGAAAGGTTCTCTTTTAATAGTTGAGCAGATGCTGTCAGGATTGCATATACCTCGGCTTGGAACACGGTCGCTTTTTGACCTAGGCTTACAGAGATTCTGCAGCCCTGTCCATTGATCCCGTACACTCCAGAGCCAGTGCCCTCAATGGTTTTTGAGCCATCTGTGTAATACACGATTCCATTCAGCTTTGTTTTGTTGGAATTGTTCTCCCAGTCGTAACGGGTGGGGATTGTTGTCTTAAACAGTTTAATAGAACAAACTGTTTTAGGTATTCTCTCAGTTATCATACTGAGATTTTTGTCTTTAGAGATCTCGTCAAAGATGGTCGAATGCCCCACCCTTGTCGATCCCTCCTCGCCGTTGACTCTCAGGCGGTATGCCCCTCTGAGTGCCTCCGCCCTAATTACTAGGTGTAGTGGCAGCAAGTCGAGGAGAGTCTCCATGACTGCCGTCGGGGTGGTTATCATTGCCCCCGTGATTCCAAGGCAAGCTCTGCGCTGTACCTTGCTGAGTATCTGTATGACCCTCTGGGTGAAGGTCTTATGCCACCACACCAGTGACGCGTACGTAATGATCGGTCTGATCATTCGAGTGTATATCCAGTGGGTCATCTTTGGAGATAAGCCCCACTTGCTTCCGAACGCTCGCCTGCAAGCCCACAAGGATTTTGTGGCTTTGTTCGCTATTCTCTCTAGGTGTGGTTTGAACGTTAGCCCCTGGTCTAATGTTACGCCCAAGTATTTGCATTCCCTCACTACCTGTAGCTTGGCTCCGCACATTGCTATGCTCTTTAGCTTTGTTGGGCCTTTCCTTCGTGAGAAGAGAATGAGGTTCGTTTTTGCCGGATTGACCGACAAGTCATCTTCTATACACCACCGTTCGACTAGATTTAAGGCTCCCTGCATCACAACTGTTACGGTCTCACTATGTCGTCGGCGTAGCCAACCGTGTTGTAGCCTGCCTCATTTAATTGCCTCAGCAGTCCGTCTACCACCAAACACCACAGTAACGGGGAGAGAACTCCTCCCTGCGGACATCCTCGTGCAGCTCGGACCGCTACAGAGTCATTATTAAGCGAGGCCGTAATGTTTCTATGTCTTAGCATGGTATCAATCCATCTACCCAAGGTAGTATGAACCCCTTTGCTATCCATGGCAATTCTAACCGATTCTAGAGAGGTATTATCAAACGCCCCCTCTATGTCTAAAAACGCCCCCAGAGCAACTTCCTTGCAGGAGATCGCCCTTTCGGCTGCGTCCACTACTCTGTGGACGGCAAGTTCACAGGATTTACCTGGTTGATAGGCACATTGGTATTTACTGATGGGATCAGGACCCAGCACGTCGTCCCTAATGTGTCGCTCAATGAGTTTCTCCAGTAGTTTGAGGAGAAATTACGTTAGACTGATAGGTCTAAACGACTTAGCTAGGGCGTATGAGTCCCGCCCAGGTTTGGGTATAAATACGACTTTTACGTCCCTCCGCGCCATAGGTATGTATCCCAGAGCAACGCTTGCCCTTAGTAATGTACATAGTGTGGAGGCTAGCAGGTCTAAGCCTTGTTGTAATAGAGCAGGGAAAATTCCATCCATCCCTGGGGATTTGTATGGATGAAAATTTTTTACTGTCCACCTAATTTTGGTTAGGTTCACTATCTGATGAGCTAGAACCCAATCTGTCCTGTTCCCCCTCGAGAGGGGTTCCAGAGTTGTTGATACGCTAGCGTCAGATTTGGTGAGGGTTTTTGATCCCGGAAAGTGTGACTGGAGCAGAAGCTTCAAGGTCTCCTTTACGGTCTCTGTGTAACCCCCCACACTTTTCTTTAAAGAACCGATTCTAGCCTCTGTTCCTGCTTGTAAAGCTCTTTGGAGTCTCGCACCTTCTGGAACCTGTCCTCCTCCACGAGTCACGTTTTGCCTTTCTTATGGCCTTATTGTATTCGGTGAGTGTGGTTCGGTATGTACCCCATTCCCCGGTGTTTTTTGCTCTATTAAAGAGCTTTTTTGTCTGAGACCGCAATCGAGAGAGTCCCTCATGCCACCAGGGCATTTTACTTGAGGTTCTTTTCTCTTTTGCGGGACAGCTTGCCTCATAGGCATCTATGATGGCAATGCGAAGGTTTTCTTCCATGGCCTCCAATCGCGCCGAGTCATTCACCTTCTCGGGGCAGTTCTCGAGCTTGACCTTTAGGTTCTCTCTATAGAAGTCCCAATTGGTTCTTCTTGGATTTCTGTGTACGGTTATTGCCGCTTCTCTTGACTCAATGTCAAAGCGAATATATCTATGGTCAGATAGCGATGGTTCTTCCGACACATGCCATTTGTGTACTGAGCTGCAGGCATTCACAGTTCCAAATGTTATATCAATTACCTTCCTTTGTCGAATATTGACGAAGGTCGGCTCGTTGCCTACGTTGGCCACCTCTAGATTTTTATTAATAATATAATCTAGGAGAGACTCACCTCTTTTGTTGATGTCCGTGCTGTCCCACACAGTGTGGTGCGCATTGGCATCGCATCCGAGGAGGATTTGCCATCCTTTCCGCTGACAGTGGTCCACCAGTTTGGAGACTTTTATGGTTGGTGGTGGATTTGGTTGGTCGTAGGGGAGGTATGCGGATCCGAGCACAAGCTCCCTCTCGCTCCCATCCCTTTTCATTGTCAGCGTCACTGCCGCCAGGTCTCTGCAACAGAATTCCCAAAGTGGCAGTAGTTTAACGCTATCTCTAGCTATAATACACGATCTGGGATTGGTTTCGGTTGGCTCAGCAATGAGCCGCGCTCCTCTAGATCTCAAACCTCGTATTTGCCCTTTAAAAGCCCAAGGTTCTTGTACTAGGGTTACATCAATATGATGTTTATTCATATAAGCACAGAGGGCAGCAGATACCGCCCTATTGTGATGTAGGTTTATTTGTACAAGTTTAACCATTTAAACCTGTACCTACCAACTGAGGTGCAATGGATGACGCAGTGGGCTGTGGTTCCTCTGAAGGCCCCTCAACCACTGTCGTCTCTTTGCACTCCATACTGGTTGCCTCCTCTCCCCCCACCTTCGTCTTGGAGAGGAGTTTAAAAGTCACTCTAGTGAAGTTGACGTAGGGATTATGGTTGCAAGTAGCCCCCATCTTGTCCCAGGAAGTTTGGTCCATAAGGACAATCAATGTTTGTCCCTTGGGGTCCTCCTTCCTGTCCACTACACGCCAGCTGCTGGTTACAACACCAGCATTCTGGATCTCGATCGTTTTCAGAATCTTTACCGGTTCCACATGGGCCCCGGGGATCTAGGCGTGTGCTCGCACTGGTTTTGGAAGGTCTTTCGCTTCGAGGAATCGAAGCTTAGCTCCCTTCCACGGAGCTACTCTCCCTAGCTCCGTTCTCAACCAATCCACCGATACCTGGTCTACGCATGTAATTAACAGCGCTCCCCCTCGGTGGCGACACTCCGTAAATTTGGGCGAAACCGCCCCAATGGACAGAGTGTCGATTCTATCGAGGATCCAGGTTTTAATTTGCGTTGTTTCCTCCTCCGACAGCGTGCACTCCAGATCTTCATGGACAAAAGCCATTTTGAAGCCTGTTGCTGCTTCGCTGAAAGTTCTGGTGTCCTTTTTGATCCCAGACTTTGCCTTTTTAAAGGTACCTCCCTTGGGAGTGCTGTCGTCAGACCGGTGTCGCTTTTGGGTCCCAGTCCTAGAGACAGCTTTATTCTGTGAGGTGCTTGGTTGCCCCTCTTTGGGCGATGTAAGTACAGGTTGCTTAGAACCCCCTGGTTTTCTCATCGCCTTTCTTAATTTCCGGCGTGCTGCCCCGGAGAGTTTTTTACGCTCACCAGTATCAGGTGCCCCGGCGGAAAGATTTGTTTTTGTTTTTGTTTGTTCTTGGTCCATATAAGTCCCACGAGTGTGGGGGAAATAAAATGTCCACACGTGCGGTGCCCCCTGCATACGTGTAAGGCGACTGATTACAACGGAGTGGCGCCCGGTGCTCCGAGGTTGGGGCCAGTAAATGCTGACTCTCTATTCAGCCACGCATCTCCTCGGTCCGGCCCCTGACCCTTGAGATTTAGGATTTTGCTGAGGTTGTCTCTTCTTAGTCCAGGCGGTTAAGCCGAGACCCCCCGCACCAACCTGAGCACTCCAGGTTCGTGCATGGTATATCGACATGGTTGATGCACGTGGCACATCAAACACATATCGGCGCCGTTATACCCTGTGCAAGCCCTTGGCTACGACACGACAGCCGGGCGGGGTAGCTGGTCCACGATGCTGTCTTTGGTTGCTGCGAGTCCTTGTTTATAAGCGACGAGCAACCTTATCCCTAGCATTAACCTAAGAATCACATACGATCATTCACTTAAGCCGTTCCCTTATCCGCTACCTAGGGACGCGCCTGGTAGGGTACCACTTCTCAGGTTGCCCGTATGTAACGCGGGCGCCTAAACTTCATTCTTTCAACAGACCATCGCGCAGATTCCTCCAAATTATAATGCGCGATATTTAAATTAATTTATGGAAATATTATATGTTATCCAAGTCCTTCCATAAAGCCAATGTCAACCCATTTGACGGTACTGTAATAAACCAAATATAAGTTATCCATACAATATGATATCTCAAAATAGTCTAATTTTAACCTTATGATGTGACAGTTCTGGAACAAATCCCTTATTGATCGTTGTTCTTTGTAACGCGCGTTAAAGTAAGTTTCTCGAAACAAGGTTAACTTTTCGTTGTAATTTAGAAGCGAAAAATGTGTTATGTGTAGAAAAAATATATATTATCGACCTTGTTAAATGTGTTGCCTATACAACAGCGTCACGTGGGTTAAATTATTATGTTTATTCAGTACCTACATATAAAGTTTTTTTTAATTAGTATAGATAAAGATAAAACTTCATGTTAATTATCGCAATCGTAGCAACTATCTATTACAAAATAGAAATAACAGCTTACAGAAACAAAGATATAAGCAAAAGGTGTTTCGGAAATAAACATTGAAGGTTGTTAACTATGAGAAATAGTTTGTGTACGTACAAAACGCTTAATTAATAAAACTAGTTAGATTTTTTTCACACACGTTAATCTTTCTTTTATGTATACTTTTTATTGCTTACAATTTTATTACTTTTTAATTACTGAATTTTTATATATCAAATTATTCTATATAATTAAATTCTGTTTATCTTTTTTTAAAATTTGGTTTAAAGATCAGCTAAGTAATTAATGATTCTTTTAAAACGAGACGGTCGCATTTTGTTTTAGTCGCGAATATATTTTTGTTCAGATACTTTTTCGCTGATTCTTCGAGAACAATCAATTTCACAATTGCTGCATATAAAAGATGCATGTTCGCAACATTTGCTTCGGCCGATCCTGACTGATTGCTCAAAAACACGTTAAGAATGTCATTTATACCGTTGCATTTTATTTAGTTCAAGGATTACCTCTAATTGTTTTTCCATATAAATAAAATATTGATTTTTATAATGAAATAAAGAATAGTAATTGGAAATACACACGAATCATTAGTGGTTTTAGTAGAAAAATACAATCAACATGTTTTTATCATTAACTTTTCTTGTATGTTATTATCTCTGGTCATTAACGAGAAATGCGTAAGTGTTGTGAAAAAAAGTTTGAATAAAAAGACTGCACTTGCACTTGTACTCCCTAAGGTGCGTTACTAGGTTTAACTTCCCCCCCACTAACGAATGTAACTACCTGTAATGCGAATTCATAATTGCAAAGAAGTACATTATTTATTTATTGTTCGGTAGTCGAGCGGTGTTGATCAGTGAGTCAATTGCGTAATTAAATAGGAAATAAAATTATTAGGTAAGTAATCATTTTTTGTTTATAGTTTCTTACTTGAGCAATTACATATTGTTATTGTTATAAATAAAACAAAGTAATTGGGGCATAACTTTATTTATTACATAACTTGTTCTATTTTTTATTGCCGTCAATTAAAGAAAATTTATATAAAAGAAACAGCGACAATAAGAACAATCAAAAGTACGGTTCAGTGACGATTTTTTATTTCTTTCAATTAAAATACGCGCGTGCTGTGATTATTAAATATTACATTACCTCGTGCGTTTCGCGACTTTTAAATACATAAACACCCTCGCAAATTATATAATTACAAAAAAAAATATTGTAAATCAATAGAACGACTTTGTCTTGCTTATGTTAAGTGTGTTTATTTAAGGTAACAAATAAATTAAAATTTACCTAATTGAAATTCCGGACTTGTACCGATTTTCGTTACGTTGTATATTCCAAAACTAATATTTAACCCTGAAACAAATTTGTTCTTTCGTTAAAATTTTCTTTGTCGACTTTCCAAACAAATTAGTGCGATTTTCTTAAAAATTACTTACAATTAATTTCTAATTTTAACGCACAAGTGCTTTCACCTTCAAAATGTGACGAAATTAACATAATGGTCAAATGATGTAATTACAATATTTAAAATTAGAAGTACTTACTAACTAGATTTGTAAAATGTTAAATGAAGAGAAGTCGGAAAAGTATTTTCTTTAATGTAATAAATAAACTAACATTGACATAAATACATATATCATTTGAGTTGCTATTAAAGATGGTGCTTTGAACTTGATCCATATCGGTTTAATAAAAAAAAACGAAGAATTTTTTTTGATGAGTAACAACGGTATTTTTAAATGTTAAAATTTCCTAAATGGTTTTTAATATTAGATTTGTCATACTTATCGGGTTTTTGTAATTTTCTTTAATTAGTTTACAAAAATGACCGACTAAACCGCGTTTAAGAATCGAAAATACTTTTGAAACGGTTTCGTTTAATAAAGAAATTTTTAGAAACAAAAATGATAACACAAGTACATAAAAAGTGAGACCTAAACAAAACTTTTTTTCTGTTAGCAACAGTTTAAATAAAAAGAAAAAAATCCAAGTAATGCAATGGTATAAATATCGTTTCGATGAATCCTTGGTGATTTTGTGTATTCAAATATAATTTTTTATATTGTAAATAAAATTTAAAAAAAAATTAACAAAACCAAAAATACTAAAACTCACACTTGTGTCTATGTCCTGGAATGGCATTTTTATCACTATCAAAATATAACTAATCATTTTTTAAGTCTGGGGTAATTTGCTTTTTTTGTTACTAGTCGAGTTCGTAACAGAACATCTTTTTTCCCATTTTAAGATTTTTTGATCTAATTTTTTAAACTCATAAATTTTATTTTTCTCATCAAGATTTTGTTGTCTGATTTACCGTTATATTCTATGTGCAATTTAAAAACTCGCATTATTCGTTTGTTCAAAAATTTTGTAATTAAATTGATCAAATTATCAACAATCTTTTTTAAAAAAGTTTCTTGTTTTTTAACTAATTAAACTAATAAAACTACAACATGACAACAAATAATGAATGCGTGTGTTTACTTCTAATAATTTGTATATTTTAATATTACGTTACTTTCTCTGAAATGACAAACATTTTTGAAAAGAACCGCCACTGAATGTAAATAACGAAAAGCGTCTTTTGTGATCAAATTGACCATGATTTAACAGTTGAAAGTCAGTCATTAACTGTATTTTGAAAAATTTTTGTGCTGCCAACATCGCAAAAGTCAATATTCGTTCGTTAGTATAGTTACGTAATGAGCGAAAAAAGCTCTAAGGTGGCAAAATTAAAACTAAAATCCACATAAAACTAAGTGTTCAATAGTAGTTTATTTAACGAGTTCCTGTGTAAATTAGACGCTTTTTTCCCAAGAGGGCATTTTTCCTTGAGAAAAAAAAAACGTCTAATTTAGACAGGAAGACAACACTTTATTGCTTGAACAGAGACTAGGAGGTCCACAAAGTCTCAAAATCTTTCAAAAATAATTTGACGATTATGTTTACAAGTGTGCCAAAACTGTCAAAGACGGTTTACAATAGCGAAAAATTAAAACTTATGACAGTTAAGAACAATAAAGTCAATTATTATATTAGAACGAGTATGCGACAGGTGGAAAAGTCATTTAAAAAATCTTGACATTCAGTAAACAAATAAAAAAAAATTATGTTAAGGTTAATGTCAAATTTAACATATTTAGTAATAAATGTAGTACCAACATTATAGTTCTAATGATTTTTTTTTATTTTTTCAAAAAAGAATGTAATTTTACAAAAGGCAACCCAAAAAATAATGTACGTTACTCTCGTCAAAAGAATCATAACATAACTCACTCACGTTCGTTATGCTATGCCTTACTTTCGACCCTTGTTACGTAAACTACTATTATTAAACATCTATTTAAAAAATCTAATTCCAAAAGTAGTGTAAAGTTCAGTTTACAGAGGTTATAAATTCTGTTAAAAAAATAAAAAATAATTCAAACATTTTTACATATCGACTATTTTGTGCTATCCAAACAAGTGACAGATTTTTCTACAGTTCCGACACACTTTCCACAAACGTATTTGTTACATATTACACACATTTTCTTTGTTTGGTTTTTTTTAGATTTGAAAATTTGATACTCGTGTCGATTTCATAAAATCGATTAACCGTTTCTATTGTCGCAAGCTCTCAAAATTTTGCTTTTTTACTTACCCAAACTTGCTTTACAGGAGTATTTTCTTGCCATTTGGTCAACTACATCTGCTTCACACTTAATTTCATTATAATATAGTATGGTTTCTGGTTTTATCTTTGTACCGTTATCAATTACTACGTTGGAGTGAAGTGTACTTATCAACTGCTAAAACGGTTGGTGAATATAATTCTTTTGTTTTTTCGCAGAATTCGGAATATTCCTTTTGGAAAAATATACTGTTTCTACTAACGAAGTGTTCTCTTTCACCAATTGTTTTGCCAACGACAAGCTCGTAAAAAAATTAGTAGTAACACTTCTGTCTCTATTCATATGAGGTTCTATTAATTTTAGAACAACGTGCTCAGCAAGACGTTGATTTGTAAACCGCGCGTCATTCTTTCCTATGTAAGAAAATCCATTTACTACATATTTGGAACTTAAATCCACAACCAGCCAAAACTTTATGCCAAATTTATATGGTTTGTGGCCATGTATCGAGTGAAACGACATATTGCTTATCACGGCAGAAGCTGTTCATCAATGGTAATATTTTTCCCAGGCGTGTATCAGTTTCTGCAATTGAAGATAAATCTACCCCGCACTGATTACCGATACTAAACAAAATTTGTCATTCTTTAAACGTTTATAGTAGATCCAGTATCAAATATTAAAAATTTCATAATGTTATGGCATCATATGCCCACGAGCAAGAAAAACAACAATGGAAGTTTCAAGTTATGAAATAAATATGGTCGAATCGTGTTCTTCTAACTGTCTCTTTGCCTCAATTACAATGCAGTTTTGAATATGCTTTAAAATATAATTGTTTATAAATAAATACAATCCACTAAGTGAGAGAGCTTGTTACACTCCGTTTTGCAAAAGAAGGTGCTCTAGTAATAATTCAAATTATATTCCGCGATTGTGTACGTTATTATTACATTCTATAACTGCCCACACATATCCATTTTTTGCAGTTTGTTTGCTTCATATTTTTAGAGCCCCGCAGGTTTTTGTTTTCTTCTACTATTTACAGTTTTTGGAAAAGTAGACGGTTAAGGACTAAGGATGGCTTTAATTAAATTCCTCGGCATTTTTACTGGGAATATATCTATCAAATTCTTCCACTTCAAATAGATGTTCATCAGCATTACTGTTACTTTCTGACAATTTTTCCAGTACAGTGATGCCAGTTCTGTGGTAAATCCACGCAAATTCCACATCTTGATAAACATTATTTATCAATAAGAATTTCCAAACGCTTTTAGCACAACTGACCACTTTGGCGGTTTTAATCGAAGAGTACAAAAAATGTTAATAAAAAAAATAAATTTTTGCAATTTTACACGTATATATCTTACAAAAAGACAAGAAAAGACCTAGAACTACAACGTTCCAATTCAAAAGGTCAAAATGAGCTCTTCGGCAGTTCCAGGGTTAAATAGTTTAGTGCAGAAAAAACCAAACTTAGGTACTGTAAATTATTTTAATTTTTTTTTAATTTTGTAATTAATAACATTAAGTTAATAAAACTATAAAAGAGAGTTTTTAGCTAAAAATAGGTTATCTGTCTGTTTATTAGATGTGGTAAAACTGTGATAAATTTTTCGTTGGCAATCTTCCTTTATTATATTTATATAAAGCACTAATTAAATGATGTATGTTAAGGTTGCTTTGATGTTATGACCAAATGTGTAATTAAAAATACAGTAAAAATAGAGCCATTTCATGTGAAATCATAAAATCGACAAAGCCGGCGTTTTTGGGTTTAGATTAGATTTTGTTGGTAAGTTGTTTACGGTTTCAATAAACAAAATCTACAAAAATTTTATTTAAGATTAGGGATGTCTACTCGACCACGACCAAGGTGGCATTTTGAAGCTGAAAGATTGTAGTTTCTAAAAAAAATATAATTTATATACCTCAAAAATAGCATAGTATTAAAAATGGATATACTTTATTGATTGTTTATGACTTTTAATTGATTTCAGTGTCTGCGCTGTTAAAAGTTAACTAACTAAAAATTAAAATTAACTTGTTCCGTCAACTTATTATGAAAAAAATCTTAACTTGAAATTACATTTCGACAAATTGATTCTAAAATACACTCGAAATTTAGATGCAACAAAAATAGTCAAATATTTATTAAGGTGTTATTATATTTCCGTTGAATATTTATTATTAACTTGATTAATAATTGTCAAAGTAAAAGTTACAAGTATATTTGAACGTGACGGTGAAGATGATTAAATGTCCATGTCTGACTAAACCTAAGCCCTTCTGTATCTGTTATACTAAATAGGCATTATCTTGTAAAGTAAATTATAAAGTATATTTATGAAATTTGTATTAAATTTTAAAATAAAAATAATCGATAAATACATAATGCATAATACCAAGTTCAACTAATACCGTACGTTGCTAACGAATTTGTCAACAAATTTAATTTTAATTTAGAATTAATATTAATATGGTCAAATAGGCATACCGTTTAATAGAGTGAAACAAGTTATTAAGAGTATGCATTGAAAATGAGCGTTTTGTATTGAGGCTCATAATTCGGTAGGTATATAATCCGATCGGGCTGAAATAAAATTTACCTGAAAGCTAAAACCCTAGGCTGCAAATATCAGTCCAATTTCAACTGCCGGAGTGTAAAGATGTTTTTATCCGAAATTTCGTGCTTACAAAACCGTTTTTGCGGGGAATTCTTTTACATTACTTCCATCGAAAGACAACAGCAGCTGAGGTGCATAGAATATTAGTGGAAACATACGGCGACAATGCTCTTTCAGAACAAACATGCAGAAGATGGTTTCAACAATTCAAGAGTGATGATTTTGACGTCAAAGATGAAGAACATCCTCGTGCTGAGAAAAAGTTTGAAGATATCGAATTGAAGTCATTACTTGATGAAGATCCATGCCAGACACAGGAAGAGCTTGCGGAAACATTGGGAGTCGATCAATCAACAGTTTCTTGGCGCTTGAAACAACTGGGAATGATTCAAAAGCAAGAAAATTGAACGCCGTATGTGTTGAAACCGAGGAACATCAAAAGATGATTTTTTACCTGCGAACAGCTGCTCGCACGACAAAAAAAGGTTTTCTGCATCGAATTGTGACTGGTAATGAAAAGTGCATACGTTACGACAACCTTAAACGCAGAAAAGCATGGGTCAAACCCCGCTAGCTATCAACATCGACAGCGAAACCGAGTATTCATCATTCCAAGCTTATGCTCTGTATCTGGTGGGACCAGCGCGGAGTAATATATTATAAGCTGCTTAAACCAAACGAGACGATTACAGCAGACCGTTACCGACGACAATTGATTAAACTGGGCCAAGCATTGAAGAATAAAAGGCCGCAACACGCCGAAAGACATGACAAGGTTATTCTCCTACATGACAACGCGCGACCCCATGTTGCAAATGTTGTAAAAAAGACTTTTTTCAGTATGGAATCCGCATACTACCTGAAAGATAGGAGAAGGTCGTAGCTGCCGATGGACAGTATTTTGAATGATCTGAGTCTGATAGTCTTCTCAAAACAAACTGTTGATTTTTATAAAAAACGCTCATTTTCAATGCAATTTCAATTTTACGCGCCGCGTCGATATGATTTACGCACACTGTTTTAAAGTCCGTCAACAGTTATCAGAAATAGTCACTAAAATTCTGAAATGGAAAAAATGCAGCGCTGTAGTTGTTTAGCGTAGTATATCATAAATTTGTGCAAGAGCGTTTGTAAATTCTTATTAACAAATACAATTTATCAAGATGTGGAATTTGCGTAGACTGACTCCGAAGCAGACATTACAGTAATTAGAAAAATTGTCAGAAAGTGAAAATGAGCGTTTTGTATTGAGATTCATAATTCGGTAGGTATATAATCCGATCGGGCTAAAATAAAATTTACCTGAAAGCTAAAACCCTAAGCTGCAAACATCAGTCCAATTTCAACTGCCGGAGTGTAAAGATGTTTTTATCTTTATCCGAAATTTCGAACTTACAAAACCGGTTTTGCGGGGAATTCTTTTACATTACTTCCATCGAAAGACAACAGCAACTGAGGCGCATAGAATATTAGTGGAAACATACGGCCACAACGCTCTTTCAGAACAAACATGCAGAAGATGGTTTCAACAATTTAAGGGTGGTGATTTTGACCTCAAAGATGAAAAACATCCTGGTGCTGAGAAAAAGTTTGAAGATACCGAATTGATGAAGATCCATGCCAGACACAGGTAGAGCTTGCGAAAACATTAGGAGTCGATCAATCAACAGTTTCTAGACGCTTGAAACAACTGGGAATGATTCAAAAGCAAGAAAATTTGGTGCCGTATGAGTTGAAACCGAGGAACATGGAAAGACGATTTTTTACCTGCGAACAGCTGCTCGCGTGACAAAAAAAGGTTTTTTGCATCGAATTGTTACTGGTGATGAAAAGTGGATACGCTGCAACAACCCTAAACGCAGAAAAGCATGGGTCAAGCCCGGCGAGCCATCAACGACGACAGCAAAACCGAATATTCATGGTTCCAAGCTCATGCTATGTATCTGTTGGGACCAGCTCGGAGTAATATATTAGAAACTGCTTAAACCGAACGAGACGATTACATCAGACCGTTATCGACGACAATTGATCAAACTGAGCCAAGCATTGAAGAATAAACGGCCGCAACACCCCGAAAGACATAACAAGGTTATTTTTCAACATGACAACGCACGACCCCATGTTGCAAATGTTGTAAAAAAGACTTTTTTCAGTGTGGAATTCGCATACTACCTGAAAGATAGGAGAAGGTCGTAGATGCCGATTAGCAGTATTTTGAATGATCTGAGTCTGATAGTCTTCTCAAAACAAACTGTTGATTTTTATAAAAAAAACGCTCATTTTCAATGCAATTTCAATTTTACGAGCCGCGTCGATATGATTTACGCGCACTGTTTTAAAGTCCGTCAACAAAAAATACAATTTATCAAGATGTGAAATTTGCGTAGACTTACTCCGGAACAGACATTACAATACTTAGAAAAATTGTCAGTGATGCTGGTGAAAGTCTATTTGATGTGAAAGAATCTGATGTATATATTCTAATGGAAACTCATTAGGGATCTCTACATCTGATACTGGTACAGCATTTGGGGGCAGCTCTAGATGTTGTTCTTATGTATTCGTGTTGATCTAAAGTGACACTGAAGATTTTGGTCTTTGTAACCTTAAAGAGCATTTTCACAAAAGTTTAAGCAACAATTTAATTTTTTTTACGGTTTCATGTTGAATGACTCAATAATAAAAAGAATTGTATAAAATATCTTGTAGAAACGCTGCAAAACTGAGTTTTAATCATTTTAAAATGTGTGTTTAAACAGCTTAGAGATATACGAAAAATTGAACTTAATAAGCGTTTTTCATTTACAAAAAAAAATAATTTTTAGCATAACGTCATAAATCGGTTGGGCGTACGGCCCTTTTCCAATTTAACAGAAGTTTTAGTATAGAATGTGCACACAGTTTGGTCGTTGTGCTTTTATGAGTTTTTGTTGCTCACTTGATAATAGTTAGGTTATGGTGGATTCGTGATCATTTTTAGTTTGTTTTTATTATTATAATGCAGTACATAAATTAATGTCTTATGACTAGTGCTAAAATCTTAAGTATATCGGAAGAAACTGCCAGAGCTTTGTGTAGAGATAATTACAGCGATTGTTTTTGTAATAACATTTTCTTCTTCAGCCCTTATCTGTCCACTCTTAAACGTATGTCTCTTCTATATTCTTCTACGCTGCTCTGTCTTGTGCTACTTAGAACCACTTTTTTCCGTTTGTTTCTTTATGTCGTCGAACCATCTTCTTTGCGGTCCATTTGGTTGGATCCTGCCAGGCGACGTGTCTTGCTTATTGCAATTCTAACCCTGAGACTAATACCCAGCATCGCCCGCTCTATCGCCCTTTGTATTGTTCTTAACTGGTTGGCAGTCTTTTCCGTTATGGCCGTCGTTTGTAACCCATAAGTTGCAACAGGTAGAATAAAGATTTTATTGTTTTTGAATATGTATTTTAATTTACCAAAAACCTGTCCAAGTTACTCTTATTCTTCTTCTTATCTCTGCTGTCTGGTTTTCTTTTCCTATTTTTATTGCATGTCCCAAATATATATATTTTTCTGCGTTTTCCAGTTCTACTCCGTCAATATATATATGCTCATTTGTGTTACTGATTGTTTTGATCTTTGTGATGTTCATTTTCAGGCCAACCTTATTGGATGCGTCATTTAATTGGTTTAACATGTCGCTCAATTTCTGCGCGTTACTACTTATCAGGACGATGTCATCAACAACTCGGAGATGGTTTAAAAAAGATTCGTCGATGTTTATGCTTTTTGTTTCCCATTGCAGTGACTTAAAGACGTTCTCTAACGCAAAGATAAATAACTTTAGAGATATGGTGTCTCCTTGACGTACTCCCCTATTTATTTGGACTTTATACGTTTTCAAATTTGCATTGACTTTGATGTAAAATGTGGCATTCTTATAAATGTTTCTTAACAGGTTTGTGCACCTAGAATCTATTCTGGCGTCGTCCCTTGCTTGAAGAAGGTTCATGTTTCAATAGAATCAAACGCTTTTTGAATTTATTTATGTTCTACTATTTATTAAATCGTGTGATGAATCTTGAGAATAGGTCTTATATTGATATTGCCCATTACCAATAACACCTGTAATATCAGTGTAACATAATTGCGGACTCGGAAATTCGTAGTATGTATTGTAGAATGGGTTTTTTTTTCTTCAGCACGTCCAGAATGTAATTGTGAGCGATTAACAAATGAGTGTGACCTCTGCAACGATGTTACTTTGTTACCAGTGTCATAATTTGGGACTGGCAATTCAAAGCAAGATTTAGTGAAAGTTGCCGCAGTTATTATTTCCGAAATGAGAAAATTCATCTTCTTTCCGTTCAGCGGAACGTTCAGTGACTGAATGGCACTTGTGATATATTGAGAAGTTGTATCCTTTGAGTTAGAAGCCTTATGTTTTGCATTTGGTGTTGCTGATCGTTTAATGCTGAAGTTGCCGTGTAGAGTTTATGGCTTATTTGTTGATATCGCTTTACAGTCATCCAAGAACAGCTTTCTGGTTATGATTATGAAGCTGCAAATGCTAATTGTTTCTCGAGAATTCGTTTCTTGATTATTCTATCCTTGAGTATTCGATTGAGTAGCATTAATTTCACCTCTATTATATGTCGCATCCATTTCGGTTTCATGATTCCCTTACTCTAATTGCGAGGCTCTAGAGTTAGCAATTTTTTCAAACAGGAAAGAAAAGTAAATTAGCGCAATTGAACAACAAATTTGCCATTTTTAGCTGCCTATATCTACTAACGATTGGGCAGCTATAGTAAAAGATTTTGAAAAGCGATGGCAGTTTCCAAAATGCTGCAGCGCACTGGATAACAAGCCATATAAAGATACAATGTCTCAACAATAGTCATATAGTGACTTCTACAGCTACAAAGGATTTTTCAGCACCATACTTTTTGCCTTAGTTGATCACAATTACTGTTTCACTTATATTAATATTGGTTTTTAGGAATTGTTACTTAATAAAACACTATTCAAAACATGGTCATTTATGAAACGCAAAAAAGTACTTAATTATAGACTCTTAAGAGCAAGAAGAATCGTGGAAAATGCATTTGGCATATTGGAAATGTGATTCAGAATTTTTAGAGCGCCTATTTTATTAATTTCTAAAAAAGTGTATGAGATCGTCAAAAGCATATGTGCCTTTCACAATTGGCTACTACAAACATTGTCCAATTCTTACATGCTATCTTCTTTTATCGACAAAGAAGATGAAAATGGACAAACTATATTAGGATCATGGAGAAACGAAGGTGCATGTTTGGGATTACAACATTTTGTGTGTAGGATTGATAGTAACAACTTCATTGCTTTGACTGCAAATCGCAGAAAAAAATGTATGGATTTATGAAAAAAGGAGCAGTTCTGTGACAGTGGAATATGATAAACTAATAAACATTAATATACTAATTCGGATTGCCTATATAATGTGTATAATCAGCAATAAACGTCGGGGGGTAGTATAATTAAAAATTTCAGTCCGATGTTTTCATCAATCTGTAGAAAACTTACAAGGAATTAGTGCTGCACGTGGCAGCGTTTATTATGAATCATCACTGATTTAAATAAAGCATTTATTATTAAAGACAATTTTCCTTTCTTTATTTAGGCTCTACGTTAACAGATATGTTGATATCTCTATAGATGTATGAAAATATCAGTTATTTTTATAGAGAGTAGGTCGAAAGTTCTATGCCACTCTGCTTCTTCATATAATTTCACAAATTTTAAAGTTTGCGCTTGTGTCCATTTTTTGTTCTCTATGTTTCAGAAACAAAATACGAATAATATTTAAAAATCGAGTACTAGCATAAAACTCGCACGCTGAACGATGGTAGACGACCGTCTACTTAGTACAAGAACAAACAGCGTGTCAATATGTGTTTATACAGTACGACTTTTATACGAGTATCAGGCGAGTAGGCATGTTAACACATATATATCTTTGACTTTGACTTACAATTAAACGAATATAGTAAAATTTGTAATGACAAGTTTACTTCAATATTATCATTAGTGCTGGGCGATACGGAATTTTGTGCATCGAATATCGATATATCGAAATATCGATACGTATCGGAATATCGATACGTATCGGAGTATCGATACGTATCGGAGTATCGATACGTATCGAAATATCGATACGTACCGGAGTATCGATACGTATCGGAGTATCGATACGTATCGAAATATCGACATGTATCGGAATATCGATATGTATCGAAATATCGATACGTATCGAAATCTCGATACGTATCGAAATATCGACATGTATCGGAATATCAATACGTATCGAAATATCGATACGTATCGAAATCTCGATACGTATCGGAGTATCGATACGTATCGAAATATCGACATGTATCGGAATATCGATATGTATCGAAATATCGATACGTATCGGAGTATCGATACGTATCGAAATATCGACATGTATCGGAATATCGATATGTATCGAAATATCGATACGTATCGAAATCTCGATACGTATCGAAATATCGACATGTATCGGAATATCAATACGTATCGAAATATCGATACGTATTGAAACATCGACATGTATTGGTAATCGGTATACCCAATACGTATCTAAATATCAATGTATCTGTGTAGTAGTATGTTTTTTTTTATAATAACCTTTACCAATTACCATAACATTTGAGGTAAGCATGGATTCTTTACGTATCGAAATATCGATACGTATCGGAGTATCGATACGTATCGAAATATTGATACGTATCGAAATATCGATACGTATCGAAATATCGACATGTATCGGAATATCGATACGTATCGAAATATAGATACGTATCGAAATATCGATATTTCGATATATCGATACGAGCTTGTGGTTTGTATCGGCGTATCGACACGCCCGACGTATCGATACGTATCGATATATCGATACAACGACCCAGGACTAATTATCATCATAAAACGTATAACGGATGTATTCGTTTGCCAAATCCCATCCAGAACCATTGCCCGCAGGTGGTAAAGCCATACTACATCTTGTTATTTTTTTCATCTTCGCAAATAAAGTATTTTTTATAAGTTTCATCATTCACATTCACTTCATCACTGTCATCGTTGCAAAAGCTTTGGTGCTCTTTATGTTCACTCTCTGAAGAACTTTCTTGTAGATCTTTTTTTTTAAATAGTTTCTTCATAGTCTTATTCTTCTTTTTTTTATATTCTCCAGTTTTATTAAGTTTCGCAATCTTTTTATTTTCTTTTTCTTGTAAAATGCTTTTTATACGAGTTATACTTTTTCTGGATCGGTCACTGTGGTGATACCGGCCTCATCAGCATTGTAAATATCGCTTGGAAAAAACTCATGTTTTTCCATTAAGTCACCAAGTTTATTGTAGAAATGTGTTATTTCTTCCTTGTTGAAAGCAGAAACTCTATCCAAGCTTGTTGCTTTAGCTTCGCGTGCACAAACTGATTTTTGCGTCTTATGAAGCCGTGTACCCAATCCAATCCGGCTGTTTGTCTGCTTTGATCAAAAGTGTTTTTAATATTGTTGAGCTCAGCATATTGTTACATGCCAAAGTTAACACGAAGTTACTGCCTGAAATGGGGTAACATAAACGATGTTGTGCCACTAGCTCAATGGAGAAGGGGGTGGGTTGTAATTTAAAATTCCGTGAAAAATTGGAAACGCGATCGACGTAAAATTGAACTAAAACGGTAAAATAGTCAAAAATCGGTAAGGGCGCCAATCAAGGTCACGATGAGGGTAGCTTTCAAACCCCTGATTATCCGAAAGCTCATCTGGTTGGTTACAACCCCAGAACTTACCTTGAGTTGTAACTATACTGAAATACACTTAAAAACAAAAATTTACGTAAGCGGCAGCTAAATGAATAAAAGCTTTTTACATTTAACAATTTAACATTTATTGATTGAATATTTAACAACAAAAAAAAATAATGATTAGTAAACAAATTTTAATAAAATAAAAATTAATAATCTTAAGCAAAACCAAACAAAAATGAACAATCTACACACAAAACATTAAATTAAAATTTATAAAAAGAAAATGCTACAATAATAGCGTTAACTCGACGTTTTCAAATAAAACATAACGCAAATAAATTTCAAGGCCTTGACCGCATAAGAAATTAAACAATTCAAATAACTAAGAACAATACAGGTTATAAAATATATGTCCGATCTTTAATTCGAACTAAACAAAATATAGTTTATAATTCGTTACATTATCTTATATTCGGGAATACGATTTACTTTTCAAACGCACCAAAACAAAGTTAATTTATTTTAACTTCTCGCAAATACTTTAAGTGTTCATTGAAATAATTAAATTTAACGTTCGTCGTAATTCAATCGGCTCAAATTCAAAGCTTTTACTGCATTTCAATCGCGGGTCACTACACGATAATAACCAAAATCGATAAATACCTTTACTTAATTGTAGAAACCAGGTAAGTTGCGGGTCACAGTGGTTTTCAAAGCTACAACCTCAGATGGACTTCGGCTGCTCCCAAACGTATCGTAGTCGAATGCGGGATCAGTGGAACTCCCAAACAATAGGTCACCAGCGGAAGATTTATTTCACAATTTAAACCGCACAATAGCGAAGAAAAGGGATTTTTCTACTCAAAACATCGAAACTAAATCCCTCAAACGTGAGTGTTTATTTTTGGATACCGTGACGTCTATATAAACCGTACTTTACGAAATTTGAAAAATTAACATTTTCATCACAACACTTAATTTTCACGGTACCAATTAACTTCCGCGGTACTACATAACGATAGGGCAAGGTACCCTCCTCACTCTACTACATCTCACGGTCCCCGGTATTTCTAATTCTACCGCCACGATCGAATCCTCATCCATATATCAACTTTTCTCGAATACCCTTTCCACAAAGGCTGTGTTCGAAATTTCAAGAACGCAAACACTCTTATTAAGAAGTGTGATAAAGAGGCAATCAGTCCCCATTACGTCATATTTATAGCATTAGGACACAGCATTTCGCTGGTACGTGAAAGTGTCAAATTGACAAAATATTATATTACAAGAATTTAAACTGCCTAATAAATTAAGATAATGACTTAATTTTTCCACGTAATCTAAACGATTGACACAAAGAAATCAAAGTACGATTGTACTGAGAATGCACTTGAACAAAGAACTTTTGAACCAACTTAAAATAAACAAACGCCGAAAATATAATTAATTACGATTATATCTCAGAAGGGAAACATAAATTACAACTGGAATTCTCAACAAACCAAGTGAAATACTTAATAAACAAAATCGCGAAATCAGATGATTCACGGCGTAACAAAATACAAAACTTTATCAACAATTTACATTGTAACTTTGAATTTAAAATCGTAAAATAACTTATTAAACTCAATCTAAAATTACATTAAAACAAATTCAGAATACTGTGTCCATTACCAAAGATTACTCAAACAACCAATCGATTTTAAACGATGGTTACACCGAGCTAACAAATCGAGAAAGAAAAAAAAAGAAAACGCAAATTCAGCCAGCTGAATCTATTTATGGGGTCTGTCATAAAAGAAAACTGCTGACTTTCAAATGCAGGTCACAATATTTATAAACAAGTCGATGCAAATTTGCGAAATTAGGTCCATAGTATATCGAACCCAGCAGATTAACTTGTTCAACAATTTCATTTTTTTTGCTGTGAAGTGAAAATGGCTTTACGACCTTGTCTTGGGTTGGTCAAGTTTTTATTTTTTAGTTTATTCCTTAAAGTAATGAATAGAATGTTATATTGGACATAACACCCTATGCACTACTCTGAGGAATCACCAAAAAAAAAGCTTTGAACATCCCAAGACAAGGTCGTAAGCCCATTTTCTCTTCTTCAATTGCAATTTTAGCACGTTTTCTTTGCTTCAAGTTGCTTTAGCGGTTGTCCTTTAGCGATTTCTAAACATGTTTATATGAAAAAAAAAACGGTATAATTTCAAATGGTCGATTTGACTTTAATTTTGATTTGACTTGAATTGACTTGAAATTTAAAAACATTCAGATAAAATTATTAAAAAGTGATTACGGCACAATCACAAAATAGAACGACTTAGTACTCAGAAAAGTAATAACAATTATATAAATATTAAAATTCTGGACTTAAAGACAAAAGCACGGAGCCAAAGCTTAGATCACCAACCTCTAAACGAAACAAATCGCATTTCAAAATTGCGTGCCGCAAGTTGACTGGCCTACGCGTCGCTAAAGCAAAATTTTTCTAAAAAAAACATTTAAATTCTGCGCAGTAAATTTGGAAAGGATATAGTCAATGGCGAAGTTTTATTCTACGAATTTAACTTACGGTTATGTATGGTATTTGAGGTTAAGATGTTTCTTTACATTTATCATTTTATACACAAAACAATAAACGAAGAACAAAAATAACTGAAATGTAAGTAATACCGGATCAAAACAAGCTTGACAGTGACATTGTCGTATCCTCGTTAAATAAAATGAAATCGTTCATACAAAATCTTGTATCTTGTATCATATGTGATACAAGATACAAGATTGTCCCTCGCGCTTTAGGTGACGTGGCATGTTGCTATGCACCATTTTGATAGAGTTATAAAGGTGAGCCCCATTACCCGGTGAGCGCCATTCTTCTTGCTTACCCTAACGAACGATAAAAGCTTTATTTATGAAATAAAATATATGTTTCTCGTCTGTTGTTAAGAATATTTAAATATTTCTATTTATGTCTACATATTCATCAGGCAGTCTGAACGAGAATATTCATTCCTTGCCGGTCTGATTCAAGAGTTTCGTCACTCTTACTTGTCAGTTTTGACTGTTATTTTACTAACTGGATTGCTAACTTACATACATGATAGGAAGAGCTAATAATAACAACAATAATAAAATACTTGATAGTTAATTGACACTAGAATAGACATGGTTTCAACAAATTAATTTAAAATAAAATACAAGAAAACCGGACTAAAAAATCACAGTATTCTTTAAGGTTTTCTTTGGATTAACTGTGAGAATACTGTCAACTATAATATCCATTTCATGTATTGTTTTGTTTATTTGCGCGTTCTTTTTACTATATGAGTAATGTTATTATACTCTGTGACATTGAAATTGCAACACCAAGAAGTGGTGGGAATTTTGTGACCAAAGTTGACAGAAAGGTTTAGCTACTCAGACGTAGTAAATGATTAAATTTTTTTTCAAATGGATCAGGTGGTTATGGCATATCTGACTTTTTTTTCTACTACTTTATTATTGTGTGTATTTCGTGCGAGTTTTGGTTAGTTTTAACATTGTTATTTCTTGCAGTTCTTCTATTTAACGTGTTTTGAGAGTGTTATTATGTAAAATTATTGCTAATTAAACAGAAGTCAAATTGTCGACTTACAAGAAAGTGGTTTTTTATACAGAAAAATTGCAAATCGTTTTAATCGGAACTAATCTACTATCATGCGTTGTTATCAAGCATGAACTAGGGAAGGTCAGAATCGTCGTAACAATAAACTCGAGGACGGAGGCAAACAAATAATGTGCAGAACCGCTATTTTTGACTGATGACAGTAAGAGACTGATTTTCCAGTACCAGATCAATCACTAATCAATGATCAGAAGTTTCGGATTGCAATCCTATCGACCACATCTTGTGCTAGCACTAACGGTTCAACATCGACATCAACGTTTGGAGTTGCGACTCTACTAGAATCTGGAATGTCATAGAGTAGTTTTCAGTGATATATAATGGGCGTATAAAAGTCAGGCAAAGAGGTAAGGAACGGGGCAATCTTCAACTTTCTATTGAACGGAATGTGTACCACACTGTGGGAATTATGGAATGGGGTTCCATATCTTTCAAGCTTTTGCTTATTGAACCCGTGTGTGACATTATGGGTAGAAGACAAGAACTTAGCGCATCCTCAACAGACACAGGAAGCTTTACCGCATAAATTGCAAGATTTCTATTTTCTCTAAGAGCAAACTCTGAGTATTTAAATTATATTTTTGACAACTCAAAAAATCTTATTTTGGATGGTGTTGCATTATTTGCTAGCTCTACAACAGTACTCAGTTTCAAACAAGATAGAAAGGTTTTATATTGTGTTATCTGACTTTCTCGGCATTTGTATGTTTTTATGACTGAAAAAATGCACTATTAAAAATAATAGTATAATTTTGAAAAAATGTATTAGTTTGTTATACCTATATTGTTGGTTAACGTAGAATTAATTTTTACATTGAGTTGGCATACTGTCTTTTTAAATGTCTTTTGCAAAAACTTTCATTTAATTAACTTTTAAAATGTCAAATTACCTTGATAGAGCAGTCTATGGTTCTACATGTGGTACTTTTTTTTACATTTGATAACGTCTTGCTAGTTGTTTATTTAGCTTTTTCTTATTTTTTTAAGTTCATGTCAATCTTATTAGCATTGGTGTCGTTTCTAAATTGATACTTTGTTTGTCATGTGTCCTTTTGATGTCGTTTTCTTTAGAATCAATTATGCTGCTGTTTTGACGCTACTTATCGCTTATAACTCGTTTTCACTTTTTAATTTCTACATTTATGACTTCAAAGTAACCGATTGACATTGTTACTTTACTTTTTTCTGTTGTTATTATAAATGTTAAAGCAAATCAAAAATAACCTCGAATTTAGCACGACACCATATCTCTTAAATGTTGATTATTTTGTCATCAGAAACTTAATACTTAATAGTAAACTTAAAATTGACACAGTTTCAATCATTTTATATTACGTTTTCTTATAACGAACAACCAGGTCCGTAATTACATCTAATTATTACAAAAAAATTTAAGAAAAATTGATAAAAAGCTAGACCACATGTTTATAAACAAAATGTGTTGGAAATTATGATATCTACTTCCTATTAAAAGATTATTAGACTATACTTGTTACACCCTGTATATTCTTTATTGCTTACAAAAAATACTGACAATTTTTTACATGTATTGAAATTATTATTTTCAGCAATGAGTTAGATAAAAATAAGACAAAAAAATAGGTGATTAAATTAAAAATAAATCATTAATTATCATACAAAAACAATAATACATCAAACTAACTAAAAAGTTATCATTATTTTTCTTTCGCGCAACGGTTCTGATGAACATCAGTGATAAGATTTTCAAATATTTGTGTCTTGCAGTTATTGGAATCGGAGTTCAACTGAAAATTTAACAAAAATGAATACTAAATATGTTAATTTTAAAGTATATTTACAGCGAACCCAAAGTAACTTGGTCAATTATTGTACTACAAAATGGTCATTTATTCTTTCTTCTAAAACTTGAGTATAAAGCTATCGCTTGGAGTTTTTTCGTATCGCTATAAAAAGAAAACAAAATACCTTTCTAAAAGCAGTAATTGCAACTTACCAATGTTTTATTTATTTTTTTTGTTTTTTTAAATCTTCAACATCTTTAGTTTTTATTACAGTTTATTGCATACAATAGCTTGAAACTTATAATTTGCTTGTTAATAGGAGCAATATTTAAAATTTCTGTAATAATTTAATTATTAAAGTCGATATATTAAGCAAGTATTGAGATTTTTTTATTGTAAGACAACGAATTTAATGGATTAACATTATCATAATGTTATTTATAGAATTAAATTACTGTTTTAAACCAAAAAATGTTTTTATCAAAACCTGAGTAAACCTAAATCAAAAACTGCAAATATTGCAAATTATACAATTAAAAATGAAATTTAATGTTATCATAAAATTTTTTTACTTACGTTAAATCCAAGTACCTGCTGCAAACAACTTAGTGGTATAAAGAAAAATGCGTATTAGACAAAGGGTACGAAAATATAACAATGGTAGTAAAACTGCAAACGAAACTTTGAGCAAACAATGTATAAACAATTACTTAGAAGTAGAAAAATACAATTTTAAAAACTTTCTGTTTTTAGATAATGAGTATTTCTTCAGAAATTGTGCATTATGACTTCTCATGAAGTTACTGATTATTACATTAGTTAGCTTAATCAAAAGGTACCTACAAGGGAAGGAAACTAGCTATTTTTCATGGATTTTTTAAAAAATAATTTAATATATATTTTTATGACTAGAACTAAAACAAGATAGTAATTAATCGATTAATAATTACTTGTCAGGTATAATTTTAAAAAAATTTTAAACGTGCTTCAGAATAAGACAAATATAAGTGTTAGAAAGAAATAGGTATAGGTTCATCATGTTTTTAAAAACACTATTTAGCGGGTTTACTACTTACATAAATTTAATTAGTAAAAGGATTAAAATCACATTTTTCGTAAACGTAAAAATAAAAAAGTAAAACGCAAAAAATCCAATGTTTTAAGTATTTAATCAATAAAATACAACAATGTAAACATTTACTTTTGTTTGATTGCATTATAAATTATAATTAAATAACGCGTTAAACTTTTTATTGTAAAATTTTGTTGACTATGTCATATGTATATACTTTGAGCAGAATCTTTACAGATTACTATTTAATATTCTACAATATCTTTAACTGTCTTACATTCGATGTTACTACAAGTTGCATTTATGCAATTATTTAATCTTTAGTTACTTAGAGACAAATCCTTACCGTTATAAACAGACAAACCTTTGTAAAAATAAATTTATTCATAAAAGTACCATTGACTAAAATGCTTCAACAAGTAATAAATCGCTTAATTATTAGGATGATGACGAACCACTTTTAAACAGTATTTATCAAAAAAATATTTTTTTGTCAATTTTTGCAATGTAATTAACAATGTAAATAAGTATAATTGGTGCGACCCTTTTAAACACCAAATATTCAAAATAAGCTAAATTCAACACGTTAAGAATATTGGCTAAAGATTTGATCTAATAATAGCAATTAATAACTGTGTATAGTATATAGTACAGTATTCAAGTTATTTAACAATATAAGACAATAATAGTTTGCAAATATTTGACTAAGATTAATTTTACACACACAATCCATATTACTCTATCCAAATAAATTTAATGTAGGTTCTATGTTGTCTAAGTTGTCAATATTATATCTAATTTAATTTTACGTGGTCATTCAATATTGGTTATCCTATATAAATTCAACGTATATTTTACATGGTTTTACTACATTGTATAATAATAGGCTGCCAATATTGTAACAAGATGGGTTTTAAATGGCCAATATTGGACAATATTCAAACATCGGAAACAGATCAGAACCACATGGTTCCAACTTGGCGGTTACTGGGGTAATAATAATTTTTGACCGGTAGTTGTTTTAAAAACGTTTCATGAAAGTTACAAAACACACATCTATTAATTGCTTTAACTGTTACCTGATTACCAAAATTAACGAACAATACGTATACTAAATTTGCATATTTTTTGCATTTGATAAAATTTGATTTCTAGAAGAAAGATCGTTAAAGATGACAAAAATCGGATCTAAAACAACAAACCGTGAAAGTTTGTTTATTCTAATATAGTTTTAATTAACTTATTTACTGCATAGTTAAAAAATTCTATATAAATTGAGACGTTTATAATCAAAATAATTTGAAAGTATTTAAATTATTCTTATCGTAAGCCTATATGAAAGCAAAATAGAACTTTTATAGTGTAATCCAAATTTTGAAGTCGATTTAAAGTTGTTTATTTTTATTATTACCAAACCAATGTTAAATCTTTAATCATCAGTGTTTTCAATTTTTTTCCATACAACCAGATAACGAAACACATTTATTTTCAAATGGTAACCAAGACACTTAAATATCACAATTTTGTCTTAGTACCTGATACTCTGCACTGACAATAACTTATAAATTCTCTTACTACAAATTTGTTCTAGCAGTAAATCATTTCCCGCATTTTGACTTAAACACTTTTGATGCATGCTAAATTCTACTGGTTACGTGTAATAGGAAATAAGTGCGTTTTATTTCAATATGATATATGGAAAGAGAAGACAAGGTCAATCTATTTTAAATTGTAGAAAAATCTTTGTTGCAACGCATTTGCAAAATCGCCTATGTGAATAAATTTCTTTCTAGGTCATAGGTTTGTCATCAGCATATATGTTAAAAAATGTGAGAGCTAGAACGCTGCCTTGTGGTAAATCATTTTGTTTTCCACTGTTGGAATGAGAGTAAAGAAACATTGATATCACGTTCGATATAATGCGTTTTTATTAAATGTAGCCAATATTTGACATTGACATCGTTTATGTTACGACCGGAATAGAAATCAGCATAAACGTTTAGGGCAACAAAAATCCTTAAAATTTACTAAAACTACAAATTAAATTAAGATGTTGTGATCAAAACCAAAATTTGGTTAAAAATTTGAACTTTGCAAACGTCGATTTCCAGTTTGGATATTTTGGGTTTCGCTAAATGCTATACAAATTCTATATTTATATAATAGTTACCAAAATAAAAAAAAATAATTTAAATATATTAATTCAAAAAACGTATTTTTAAAAATATGTTTTTTAGAATATATTTTGAATGTCCAAAAAATACAAGAAATTTTGTAGGTTACCAACTTACCAATAACTAAGCTAAAATTGCTTTCTTGTAGTATGTTTCGGTATTTTATAATTGTTTATATGTGGCTGTGGCTTTTTATTGTTTATTGTATTTTTTTGTATTACACCCATGAAGATTTTTACTTTTTTTGTATGCATAATTATATCTGTGGCAGATATTTATATGGTAATATATTTAAATCATATTTTCTAACATAATTTACCGATTAACGATTCGTTTGGAATTTCTGATAAATTTTAGATTTAGTCTTTAGAGTGTAGTTAAGTAAGTACAATATACTTCAGATGAGTTTTTTATTTTTTACTTATTGATAGTGCAGCGTACATTATTTGTCTTTTTTTTTATTTCGTATAATAATAACAGACATTATTTTTATATTACTGAGTTCTAAACAACAATTTGGTATAACCAGGAGTGACCAAAACTAAATTTAATAGTTATTTTATTTTCAAAATATTTTTTGTTATGTTAACAATTTATCTAAACACAAAAGCAAGCTCAATATTGAAAGATTTAGATGAAATTCTAAATTGTTTATAAATATATACTTTTTGCTATCATTTTGACAGAGTTAGTAAATATTTTATGATCACTGTGTAAATTATAAATTAGTATAAACGTGATAATTTTTGATATAAACATTCTTCAAGTACGCTTCAGTATTAGATCCTTAATTATCTAAGTTTTGAGAATTTTTTAATGTATATTTAGGTAATATTTGTAATATTTGTTTTTTGTAGTAATTACAAAGCGCTCATGTAAACAACACGTTGTTTTTTAAAAGACTACATTGTTATTTAATTATTTTTGTCGTTGTTAGTGTCTACATGTTGATAAAACTTCACTTATACAATTTTAACAAAGGATATTAATTAAATTATTTATACATAAATTCTATTTTTATTCAAGTTAAGTTCTATCAAGCCATATTTTTAAAATTTGTTGACTGTGATAGATAATTAAACTACATTTTATAAAATCTAATTTAAAAAATACAGATTTATTTAAATTAAATACAAAATAATATTTAAAACCTTAAGTTGAATTGTAAAAAATGTATATTGTAGCGAATTGTATTATTATTAAAACTAATTTATTTAAACTACGAAAAATATTTTTACTTATACTAAAAATATGTACACTTTTAAATTAACCGAACTAATTAAATCTAATGATATCAAATAAAAACACATAGACTAATTTATATCACTTACACGAAGATAAGATAAAGTCCGCGGATAGCTTCACACACGCGTTAACGACTTATTTATTTACACTTCAATAATCTTCTTAACACTGCAGTTTTCGCATTACGGAAATAACTGGCCTACGATTAGTTTGTTCGGTATTTATACACATTTTGGAAATCCTTCTCAAGTGTTCCATATCTTTCGGTATACGTTCTAGAAGATAGATAACAACTTTGAGAAGGCTCTTGAATTTGAGAACGTTTCAGTATTAATTTTAAGAAAGTGAAATGTTTTAAAAATTAACCAATCAAAAAGAAGCATTTTATTTTGGACAGATTAAGATAGAAACAAAAATAAAGACACAAAAAATAACAATAATAAATAAATAAATAGAATTAATTTTGCTTGTGTCAATAAAATATGAAACTATTAGGAGCAGGATATAGAAAAAAACCAATCAACAAAAAACTAAACAAAAAAAGTATTAAACATAGCATAAAAATACAAAAACAATAAATTAAAATAGAAGTGAAGTTTGTGTTACTGATGTTAACATTGCATAATAATATATACAGTGCACGTCGCTTATTGAAATCACGAAAAATGTTGTCAATCGGGTAATGTTATCCCTTTATTAAAGAACGAGCCGGACGTACGCTACTATATAGAAAACACTTCGTATATAGTAATCATAATTTCGGTTTTTAAGAATTATACTTTAAGAATACTTGCGTTGCATATTTAACTATATTTTTCCAGGGATATTTTTATATTCAAGTATTTTTACCGACCTACGTAACGTCATTTAAACATCTCTAAATAAGTTATTTTTGAGTTACTTTGTATTTCCAGTTTCCTTGGAAAGAATGTGCAATTCATAAAATGACAACTTAACTTAGCTACGTCTTATGATATAGTATTGTTTATTTTTATTTTTATTGTCAGAAAATGACTGAGAAAAAAGTGTGTGTGTAACATTATTTCTTTTTTTTATAGTGTCAACAGACTATTTAATGCAACATGTTCGTAATTTTCGATTGATTTGGCTTAACTATTTTATTTATTTAAATGTTTTGTTACAACTTTTGTTTTAACTTTTTATTTGCAAGTATTGATATTTTTTTGAAAACTATAGTGTTACAAAGTGTTCAATCAAAAGTAATGAGTTTTGTGCTTGTACTGTATAAAGTTGATACTAGTACAATTTGCTATATTAACGTATTGGCTATGGTGAATGTTAGAGTCATCAGAATAGTAATAGAAATGTCAAGTATTTGCAAACTTGAAATTAGAAAGTAGACAGATCACTGTTACAAACTATAATATATAAAAAAACTGTTGCTGTACATGTCTAAATCAAAGCGAAATACAGAAAGTAGTATGCAAAACATTTATTACAATAATTTTTTTGTAAAGCTCGTATATTGCTTAAATCGCCGCTACGTGGTTCATTAAACCAAACTTACTTGCATTACAATTGTTGTCATTGTAACACTCGTTTTACAATAGTAATTTACGTAGCAAGGATCGAGAGTAAAGAATATCATAACCATCGTTAATGAATTAACGTTCCTTATGCTATGATACTTTCGACTAGAGTAACATACATTATATATTGTATCTGTCAAATTTGACTATAACTTTAACATTGTTTTATTTCAAGTTTAACTAAATTTTAAGATTTTTTAAATGACTTTTCCATTGTCGCAATACTCGTTCTAATATAATAATTTGAACAATCAGTTTTATGTGGATTTCTGGTTTCCATTTTGCCACTGTAAACGGCAAACTTTCTACAACTTTATCAACTAAACCATCTATTTTCCACATTTCTTCACAAAGATGTAACCACATGATTGCACTGCTTATCCCAATCTTTATTTGTTAAGTTAGAAAATGCATTTCGAACTTTTTAATATCAATACCTTGTTGTGCATTAATCTTAATTACAACTTTTTTTTCACGAGATGTGTTGTAAATTAATCAAACAATTTTAACCTAAAAATACTTACCAAATATTGTAAAAGTAAATTGCAATAGATTGTTCTAAAAGTCAGATTTATACACAAACAAGACAAAAATTCAAATATAAAAACAAAAAGTGGATTCAATTTACTAAACTTATTAAATCCTAATATAAAATTTACAGTAGAAAAAAAATCAAACAATATTTTAAATTTTCGTGATTTATCTATTAAACGTCTTAATAATAACCTAAAAATTGGCATTTTTCGTAAACCTACAACAACTGATCATGTTATTCCTTTTTCTTCATTACATCCACTCTCATACAAATTAGCAGCTTTTAGATTTTTCTTTAACCAATTATATACTTTTCCTCTTGATCATGATAGTTTTAACAAAGAAATAAATATTATTTATTATCTTGTCAGTATTAATGGTTATTCTTTACATATTATTAAAAATTTACAAAAGAAAATTTTGTCTTCTATTAAAACTAAAGTTGTTCATCTCTTACACCTGTCTCTAATCAATCAAAAATAATTTTTTCTTTCCTTATATAGGTCCTTCATTTCAATAACAAAATCTGTTAATACATTTTAACATTAACATATTTTTTCGTCAAAAAATGATAAAGTTTTTATTAGTTAATACTAAAGATAAAATCAATATTTTAGATAAATGCGGTGTTTATAATTTAAAATGTGGTGATTGCAACGTATTCTATATAGGACAAACAGGTCGCAAGTTTTCTATTAGATTTGTTGAACCATCTGCCTTGTATTAAAAATAATATTTCATTTAAATCATCATTTGCTAATCATAGATTAAATTCTCATCATTCGTTTAATTCTAAAAAAGATTTTGAAATTTTACATTATTATAATAAAGGTTTTAAACTAAATTTTTTAGAAATAAAAAAAATAATTAAAAACTACAATTTAAATCGTGATTTATCTTTTAATGCAGTTGTTAACTTGAATAATAATTTACTTTTTCTAAATTAGCTTTTGTTTGGTTGTTTCCATTATTTTATTATTTTGTTGTAACCTAGGAATTTCTATTATTAGGCTAATTTTGTATTTTTCTAATTTGAAATTGTCAAACTTCAATTATTTAATTTGATTAATAAATGTTGGTAAGTTTATTTTTATAATTTTTTTATTGTATTTTAATTTATATTATTTTTCAAATTTTTATAATTATTTTTTAAAGTTAATATTTGAAGTTTAATTTCTTAATTTTAATGTAGTAAGTTCATGTTTAAAATAAGATTTGATTTTATAATTTTAATTTTATAGTATACGCCTGAGGATGACCATAAGTCCAAACATGTAGCGTTTATTAAAATTTAAAAAAAATAAAAAATTAAAAAATAAACTTAATGGTCTAAGGTTTCGAGATTTTTAAAAAAATAAAATAAAATGATTAATATGTGCTGTGAGTGTCGTATAGGATCTAGTGCGCGCTTAGTGCTAGACTCTTATGAACAAAATACATACTCAGTTTGTAGCTGTTTTCCATTTTATTCTTAAAAAAACTTTTTTTAATTTCAAAACAAAAAAACTATTTTGTGTTTTGGTTTAGATTGAAGTCTGTTATGATTCAATTTAATTTAATGTTAAGAATACTAAATCACGCTTTTAGAAAAATACTGTTTCCTTTTATATGTAACGTAAGTTTATTTTATTTTGTTTTATTTTATTTTAACGTGGGTAAATAACATTAACAAAACTACATATATAAATTCACGCATATGTCAAAATTCGGGTTGTGTCTCCACTACTAGTACCGGTTACAATTCTTCGCCTTTGGATTACACATACCGTCTCGGGTGGGATCCAGCAGTAAATGGTATCTGCAATAGATTAATTGATGATGCACAGCAAGGTGCTGTACATGGTTGATCAATCTTGTGGGCTCGGCAAGGATACGGAGTACTCGTTGTTGGAACATCATCTACTACTAAAACTGCTATTGTCAGGTCTTCTTCATCTGAAGAAAGTAGCGTCGTATTCTCCACTATAATCTTACGGGGCCTCTTTTTTATGGGGTAGATCGGTACTGAATTCACACTTTCGTCTTCTACAAAAGGTGTCAATGCAGAAACATGGTAGGTTCCGAGTAAAACATCGGGTTGATCAGGAACAGCGAGGGTATAATATGTAAGCGATACCTTCTAAATGATAAGATATGGTTCATCCTGTTTTGAAGCAAGCTTTGCAATCAATGGATTCGACCCTTTGCTAAGGATATGGGTGTCAACTAGTACCCGATCACCAACAACAAAGGCTCTATGTATCGACGGTGCTTGTCAACATATTTCTCATTTTTGTCTTGTGCTGCTTCATGTCTTTCCCGAACAGTGTACAAAGTTTTCTTGGTCGTCTGGAAATATGGGGTAATTTCTAGTATAAAATTCTCATTTTCTAGTACAGTGCGCAAGTCGCGTTTGACATCACTAAGGCTCTTTTGTTCCCGTCCAAAACTCAAATAGGCAGGACTATAACCCGTAAACAAATGTTTGATACTGTTCATTGCGTATCGTATCGAAGACAATGCTTTCTTCCATTTCGTATGTTCCATTCTCACAGTAATAGATAACTGTATCTTCAGATCTTGGTTTCGTCGCTCTTCAGGATTTGAAGACGGGTGATATAAAGGCGTGAGAGTCTGTTTAAATCCTAGACAATACGCAATTTGTTGCATTACTTTCCCAATAAATTTACTACGACGAGGGGTTGCATATCTTAGAATGATCTCCGTATCTTCAACTGCAAATATCCAACGTTCCCGTGCTTCCGTCTCTCGAAGGGGTCCAACCAAATCCACAGCTAAGTTTTCGAACCTCTGTGCCAACACCGGAGTTTGTAATAGTCCAACTGACTTTAATTTTTTTGTTTTATAACGTTGTCACTTCGAGCATTTTTTACATGCTGTTTAATATCGCGTCGCAAGGATGGCTAATAGTATTTAGCGGCAATTTTGGTATAAGTTTTATCTGCGCTGTAATGACCAGCCATTCATGATATTCCTGCAGAATACTTGCCACTTCAGAAAAAGACAAAACCAATTGAGCCTCTTCACTGTCACTATCAGGCAGATAACGGTATAGTATTCCGTTTAACATAAAGTGACCTTGATCACTCTATCAATGGAAGTCTATTTCATTTGGTGTCGGACTTTCAAAACACGTAATAATCTTTGCTGCATCAGAGTCACTTAATTGTATTTGTCGGGTAATTCTTGGCAATTCAGTTGGCATTAACCCAGAGACAGTACACACAAAACATGAATCCAAATTAACATCATGAGACGGAGGATGTGATAGCGTCTCTGCTATAACATTGCTGCATCCAGGAGTATACTCTATCTTTATGTCAAACGACTGTAAGATCAGCGCTCATCGTGCCAGACGACCACTCGGAGAATGTAGTGACATAAGCCATCGTAACGGTTGATGATTACCGTAGATCCTTCTAAATAATCACTGCATAGACCACTGCCAAAGCTTTACGTCCCTCTCCCTGGAGTAGACAGGCACCGAGAGATAAGCTGACATCCGTTTGTAGGTTGTATGGTAGACTTGGATCTGCAGGTCGTAGAATGAGTGAAGTAGTTAGCAAACGTTTTAGTACTGCGTACGCTTCTTTATGCTCTGCTCCCCAACACCAGGTAGCAGCATTGCGAGTTAGTTGACTTAATGGTCGTGCGATCTCGGCAAAGTTTAGTATGAACTTTCAAAATCAACTGCAAGTCCGCAAAAACGATAAAACATGTTTAACATTTTGTGGTGACGGTCGTTGTGTAATTTCGGATATTTTTCCCGAATGAGAACCAATTCCATCAGCCGTTATAATATGTCCTAAGTATTTAACACTCGCACAAGCAAAAGGATATTTAGCACAATTCGCGTTTAATTTAAAAGTTTTGAATTGTTCTAACACTGCATGTAAGCCTGTCAATTTATATATTATCCTATGTGGTATTTTTACCACAAGATGGCATTCTAAAAACATTTTAAATCTGTCAAATGTTCTTCAAAGCTAAACGAAATAACAATTAGGTCATCTAGATACGCAAGCACACTAACATTACCTAAATCTGCTTTAAATCTGTCTATTAATCGCTAGAGTGTTGTCGGTAAATTTCTCAGTATAAAAGGCATCCTATTAAACCGGTATATTCTAAATGGGGTGACAAAACCTGTCTTATCACGGTGTTCGGGTTTCACTGAGACTTGCTAGTATTCAGAAATTAAATCAATTGTAGACATACACATTGTCGGTTTTGTAGCATTTAATAGGTAATCTATCCTCAGAAGTGCTAACGGTCAGACACCAGCACCTTTTTCGGCACTAAAACAACTGGAGCTGCATACGCTGACTCGCATTCTTCGACGATGTCACCTTTTATCATTGTCTCAACTTCACCTTTCAGTATTTCCTTCTTTGCAGGTGATAGTTGGTATGGCGGTACTGCAATTGGACTGTCATCGGTTAATTTAATAGCATGCTCAGCAAAGAGCGTCGCTTCCTGGTTATCAGCAAATACTTGTCGATGATGTGTTATTAGATCATTGAGCTGTTTCTTTTCAACATTAATCAATTCAATTGTCACGAAGAGCTAATGATATCTGTAATAATTGCTGTATGATGTTGATCATCCATTCTAGGTTCTGCAAGTAAGGTATAAGCATCCTGTGGTTTATCTAAAAACCAGTATTCCATTTTTAGTATATTTAATAAGATATTAGCAACAGTAATAAAATCTACACCTAAAACTGAACAACAAAACAAGAACATCTTTAGGTTTTCCATTTGCCAAACTCATTTCCATAATTGATTTGGTGTATGGTACTTTTTTTTCAACGAATGGCTACATAATCTTTGACCAGCTATGCTTGATCGTGCACCAGAATCTACAAATGCTAATCCTGTAAGATCACTTACTGTAATACGTAGCCTTGGACGTAGGACATTAGCTTCTACAAAATTGGCAGTTAACATTTCAGTAGATAAAACGCTGTTTGCTGTAATGGTTGCATTGCTTTAAGACACAGATTAGGATAATCTGCACTTTGGACATTGGGATCTCACAACCGTCCACCCAGAATGGTAGTTGGTGAAGTTACTACCTCTCTCGAACTTCGATTTGTGCTTTTTCGAGTTTGCCGTCAGCTTTCTGCATTCATTCTGTATATGACCATATACTTTGCAGTATTTACATTGGGGTCGTTTTGACTTTTTGGTTGATTCTAAAGTCCCTGGCGCTTTATAAGTTTCATCTAAATCCGATTCAATTGATCGAGCCTTTGTTATCAATTCATCAAAGTTTTTAATCAAATCTCTCGAGACTCGATTTCTAATTTTTCCATGTAGAAGACTATAGATCATGTCTAACTTGTGTAATTCATGTAACATCGGATAATTTTCCGACGATAACTGAGATAGTAATGCTCGGCAGTGACTAACGATCGGTTGATACTCTTTCAGTTTGTTCCTTTGAGAAAAGATATTTAAAAATCTTATGAGGACGCAAGTTTTTGCCAAATTCATGCCTTAAACTTTTTAAAACATTGTCCCAAGTCTTCATCAACGACTTTGCTCCTTGAAACCAGGTCGCTCCACTACTATCTAATATCATTGGAAAAATTGTCAATTTGTTTTTATTTTTGTTTTTTAATCTACTCTATATTCTGCAAAGAATGCATAAAATCCTGTGTCTCTACAAGGTTTAGAAATTACTTAAATTTAGGTTTAAACTCTATGCGTAATAAATAAAAAATTCGGCAACGAGGTATGTTTCCGTTAACCGATAATGCTAGACCATTCTGAACAACAATGTTTAGGCTTATCTACCTTTTGCATTTTTTGCACGAAGCAAAAGAATTCACCGGCGCACTCAATGCTCTGATACAAACAATATCGAAAACATTATTGCGTTCATATTTCGAATACTTGGGCAATTGAGGTTTTATTTTAGAACCTAAAGAAACAGGAGTTTGGGTTGTCGAGCAAGGTTGTGGTGACTCTACAATTACTGAACAAGTTGCATTCGATGTTATTTCTGCAGGCCTTTTACCTAAAAACCGCCTTTTCTTCTTCTTGAAAACCGGACCCGTTCTAGGCATATTTGAAACAAGTAAAATAAAATCTCTGCAATAAACACAAGTAAAACAATAACACTACAATATACAAACAGCAACAAGAACTTTGAAAAGCAAAAGCGTCTACTAAAGATAAAAAAACAAAACTTTTTTGTTTCTTGCTTCTCCTGAACAGTTGTATTTTTTTCTATTTTGGTACACTTCTAAGTCATTAAAAAATTTACTTTTCTTTAAATTAAATTCTACTTGCTGTACAGCTTTAAAACTATGTAAAAAAAACGTGTTCAAAATTTCACAAAAATCGATTTAGTAGTTTTTGAGAAAACTGTACCTCACTTTTCATGGAAAATGGCTCCGTTTAGTACCCCCTTAAGGCATTACCTCGTCCGTAATGTGAAGACATTCTTTATAAATTGAAATTGCATTGATAAATGCGTCAATATTTGTTTCCTTTATACCGAAAAAGCGAGACTGACATTTTGTGAAATTTTCCATCTCAGAATTAACTGCAAGTTGTGGAGTAACAGGAAGACTTTGATCTGAAACCATTTGTCGCATCCCATTTATTAACATTTACATCGGGTCTGATATTTTGTATTTAGCTTCTGCACTACTAGGGTGATTTGTCGGAATTGACCCAACAGATATATTCTTTGAAGTAAGTACACGACGGCGTAAATCGTATCCAAGCGTGAACGGCTTGCTCTTAGAAGAAATTGTGTACACAACTTGACAAAAAAAAACAAAATTAACGAAATTCTCCTCGTCCGTATCTAAAATAGGTTTCGCATTATACGTTCCTTTATATATATATATATAGTTTAAAGTCATATAAAAGTTTTGATAAGAGTTCTTCTGTATATCAACACGTGGTGAAAACGGGGTTATGTCGATTCTTTTTTTCCACCGCGGTAACCAGCATCTTGTGATGAAAAAACACATTTCTGTAAAGATTCAATGTTTTTGACCCCACGTTGGGCGCCACTTGTAACGTAAGTTTATTTTATTTTATTACTACATATATAAATTTACGCATATATCAAAATTCGGGTTGGATCTCCATTACTAGTACCGGTTACATATATGAGTTTTGATTTTGTAGAAGAGTTTTTTTGATATCTGCAAATTGCGTAAAATCTACGAACGAAATATTATTAAATTAATTATCCATGCTTAAATAAATAACATTTTCTAGATTAAGATGTGTTACAATTGTTTTAAATTCATTACAATCTAGAAGAAAACGTTATTTGTTTTAAAAGTGAAAATGATGTTTTGTAACGTAACTTCTTATTATCAATGTCAAATTTTTTATGCAAATAAGCCAGTGAAGCACTTTGGCACAATTATTCAAGCGTTACAATTCGAAGTTTCTATACAAGTTATATAAAAATATTTTTCATCGGTCATCGTATTCGCTTTTATATCAAAATCAATCAATTGATTACATAAATAATCTGCAGTAAAAAATATATTGCATCAACAAAGGAAACACCTAAATTAAGATGTCAAAATGTGTTACTTTTGCTATTTTCAGCAACATTTTCTTTAGATGCATTTCCTTACCAACACAAAAGTTTGTAATAATTTACTGTTTGTTAAAGATGTTTTATCCACAGTTCTTCAAAATAGTAATTTTTACTTTTTGCTAAAAATTCTTCACTCAGGAAACCTGTATATGTATTTCCAGCATGTTTATTAATAGTGAAAGTCGATGAATCACTAAATAGCACTTTTTTCCACTATTTTATGGTTCAATTCTTCTGTTCTTTATCCCAAAGTAAACAATGCTGTTTTTGTTTTTCGAAAATCAATGGTTTCTGCTGTTTTCTACAGTCTTTTATCCAAAACCTAAGCACTTTTCTCTCCATAGCAGAAGTACACACGCTTACAAGTATAGCTTTAGACTACTTTTTTGTTAACTCGGTGAAATTCAAGTGTATATCTGCCAGACTTGTTCTTCCTAGCACTACATCACCTCAAATTGATATTTTTTGATCGTCAACTACGCTGTTTGTCGTCGATGTTTTCATCTTCAACGTACTTTTTAACAATCCTAACATCTGGAAGTTGATCACTTTGTTCTTTTCTTCTGAGATGCCATTTTATTGTTTTAACAAAAATTAAAAGGAGATTAAATGTCAAAAAGTGAATGTATGGTTAATATTTGTTATTATAATTAATTTTAAATTTCAGTTGAGTACTTAGGTATTTATTACGCTCGATTAAAAATGATAATGTGTGCTAATTGTCAAAAACCGACATGGATTAGGGTGATGTACGAATTTTTAATACCACTGTATAATACAAGACGAAAAATATTTTTTTTTAAATATTAAAGTTGAAGTTGTTTTATAATTTGTTTTTCAATTAGAATAACGGGTTTGGCGATAAACTTGTAATTTGTAATTGTTTTTCGAGGAATTGGTTTTTAAGCAACTTAACTATGGGCTATGCAATTTCTTTTTTTGATTTTTTCGATTTTGTGTTACTATGCGTTAATTTTTATTTTTCTTAAACTTTCATATAACTTTGCTGTTCTAATTCACTTCGCTCAGCAAAATACACGAGAACGAAAGTGCCTATACAATAATTAACAAATTCTGTATTGTTTTTGTTTGTAATATTGGTTTATTGGCATCATCAGCAATCTTTTTATTTATTTTATATCTATTTATTATCTTTAAACAATTGCATTATTGTAAATATTAATTATTTTGTTGTTATATTGCGTTTCCTCATTGAATTGAAAGAGTACAACAACGTTATTTATTTATTAATTATTTAAAAACACGTATTTACAATTTGTATCATACGATTTTAATTCACAAAAGACGTGAAAATTGAATGAATTTTATTACGTAATGTAGTTTCGTTTTTTACGTGCTACATTATTGGTGGTTATTAATCGTCATAAAAATACTAACAAAAATTATGATTTTATATTTGCGTCGATTGTGATTTTTTAAACTACTTATGTAATTATAATCACACACTTTTCCTTAGGTTTTGTGAGAAAATTTATTTATTACGAGTGCTACTAGTTAGAAAGTATGCGTAATTGCGATTATTCAATTCTTGTCTATATTAAATAAGTACGTAAGTCAATAATTAAGAACAAAATGTATTGAAACACATTTTATAAAAATTTTCATGCCTTAGATTATTTCCTGAAATTTGTCTGACAGTAAACATACTAATAATTCTGGACCAACTTTTTTCATTTATTCAATAAATCAGATATGTATTTTTTTCAATTATTGTGGATCGAAATTTTATAAACAGTTGATTTTTGCATATTGGTATATTGCCACTTTGACAAATTTATTATTAAACATAAAATTTGAGGAATATGGTAAATGCAAAATATTGTAAAATTTGAATAGACTTTTGATAACGGCAGTTTACGGTACTAGTAATATAAAAGGTGAAAGTCTATAGCATAAAATAGTTTAGGTATTTTGTGTAATGCCCATAAAAATGCCGCTATAAATGATATTCTATAAACAACGTTATCCATCTAATAGAGATGTAAAAAAAAATCTAAAAAAATATATACATCCAATAAAAAATATGCCAATTTTTAAGAATCAAAATTGGGTTCGCTTTGTATTTAAATTAAGCTTAAATTCTATTTTGTGATTAAACATTTGTCTAATTAATTTAAAAAAAATGTATATAAAACTTAACAAAAAAAATGTTTAGGCATTTTGTTTGAAATCAAGGTTATAACAAACTACAGAATAGTAATAAAATAAAACAGATCGCATTACATAACTTAGATAAAATTAAAATGAAAGAATCAAATAAAAAAGTAGAAAATCCACTTTCATAATTGCAAAATTGTTTGGAGTAACAGTAATGTTTGTAGTTCGACATACTCGTGTGACAGTTTAAAAAACATCTTTATTAAACCAAAGTAAATTTGTTTGTGCAATTAAAAGTTATAGAAAAAGTTAAATGTTAACAACACAACGACTACAATAATTGTTACTAAAACGCTTTATATTAACAAATAAAGAAAACAATAACCTACGAAGCGTACGCTATAATTAGGAAAAAAATTACCACATCAATTTGCTAAATTGTTATTTGAATTGTTATTATTATATGAATGTAAATTAACCGAAAATAATACAACTTCAAAAGAAAAAAAAGTAGTAACTTTGTGTTAAATCGATCTGTATCATTACGATGTAATACTAAATAAATTACAAGGTTTATAAACAAAATGTAGACGCTTCTGAATATTAAATAAATATTTTAATTGTTTTTACCAAATCTTAGTATATGTAAAAACCGGAAAATAGGAATGTAAATACTATTACTACACAGTGAGTTATTAAAGAGATTACTGTCTCTATGAGCTAATCGATTTTATCTAATTACGCGGAACACGAAAAAATGTCTTATAAATTTTAAATTGATTTATACTTAGTCTTTAAATTTAAATACTTTATTAATAAATAATTAGAAATAATAGATAAGATATACGTACGTGTTGAAATATGTACATTTGTAGATGTGATGGGAAATTCAAGAACGCTGGTTACTCTATTCTCGCATTTATTTAGAAATATTTATAATTACGATTTTATCTATAAATAATTTTTGAGGTCTAAGTAAACGAATAAAAAAACTCAGTTTTAAAATGAAGGGAAACTCGCATTTTTGTAGGAATCTATCCATGAGTAGCTTACAACTTAGTGTTATAACCAGTGTTGGGTAAGATCCCGTGATTAAAGATCTAGATCCAGATAAATTTGAAAATTAGAATCTAAGTCCAGATCAAAATCCTTATGTACATATGTATCTAAATTAAGATTCAAGATCTTTGAAGTTGGATCTAGATCTTTTATGGATAAATTTTCTTAGTCTAATTTATAAAGGATCGAAATCCAGATACAAAATCTACTTAATGCATCTAGATCCAAGGATCTTACTCAACACTGGTTATAACTTACATTTTTCGAACGTTTTAGAAAAAAATAAAACTAATTAAAATATATTTAAATTTTACATTGTTTGATGACCTTTTGCAAAACATGCTTATCTTTAATTTAGAAATTATGTTCTTTAGCACAGTTTTGCAATTTGGTGGCTATTGTAGTTTTTAAAATTGTCTTCTATAGTTGTCGAATACGTGTGAAAAAGTCAAATGGAATAAATTCATTATTTCGGTTACTGTACAAAATTAAATAAAATCCTGAAACACTTAAAATTTGTGTAATAGCGTAGGCTTCCACGGCCGGAATCTATACTATGATAAGAATGTCTTCCAGGTTTGGACCGTGTCATTGTTGTTGTAACTGAAGTTGCCAACGTTTCGTCCACTTTCGTAAGGGTCTTCATCAGGACGTGAGATAAATCGCAAAAAAGGTACCTTGTGTTTCGTTTTGTACATAGTCTTCTTCACGTATTCCCATAAAAACAGTCTAATAACGTAAAATCTGGTGATCGTGCCATTCTATCTATCCTCGCCTCGCTATCTACCGATATGGAAATATTGCATCGAGGCACTGCTGGACATTAAGTTTTCGCTAGAAATTAAGAGTTGTCTGAATTAGAATATAAATTTGCCTAAATTTTCACGAAATTATTTTGAAATAGCGCTAATTATCTCTATTAAAATTCCCTTCAATGAAAAAAGAACCAATGATATGGTTTCCAGCCATTCTTGCTCAAATATTCATTTTTTGATCGCGTATGTTTTTCTCTTATCTAGTGTGGATTTTGCATTGACCAGTAGTGGTAATTTCGTCGATTAGCATGACCGTTAAAAGTAAAAGTGCACTCATCAGAAAAATAAAGTCTTCTACTTGGATAATATTGTTATCCAAAATTTTCATCATTCGTTCACAAAAATAAGTTTTATTAAAATTGTCTCCCATGAGCTCTTGAGTTAGTATCATTTTATATGGATGCATTTCTTTTAGTACGTTTAGAATCGATCTATTGCTAGCATTTAATGTTACGGATACTTATCTACTTGATGTATGTGGGTGTTTTTTAATTTGGTATCATCGCTCAGTGCATTGGTAACTGCTTTCTTTATCTACCTTACATGTTCAAACTCGCGAAACTGTTTTTCTATTTTACTAATTGTTCCTTAAACCATAGGGGGCAAATCCGGAAATTTCTCATTGAATCAACACAATGTGATAGAGCGTTTTCAACACAACTAACATTGTCATGGTAACTATTTATGTCTTTTTGTTTGATACCATCTAGAAAGAATACTGTTATAGTTTTTGCTTACTTTCTTATTAGAAATACCTAAGCGGGAAATAAGTTTTGAGTGTGTTGTAGCAAAGTTCGGTAATCAGATAATTTTTTTGTGTTAATTGTTGCAATAAATTTAAAAACGATAATATTTCTAAATAGAAAATAAAAATACCTTTCAAACGATATATCACAAGCTCATACTTCCCATTTAAAAAGTTGGGGGTTATAACTGTCGCTCGAAAGGGGTTGAATTTTTACATGGTGCGATGTAACCCATTCGTATTTGAAGACTAAAACCTGCAAAGCAATTGTCTACTAATTGAATGTAAATGCAAGATAGTTTAGATTTATAAAGCAATCAGTTTATAGTAAATCAATTAAACGAATACACAGAATACGGTTTGCCTATGAGTACCAGAGTTCTAGGTAACGGACGCAACCCAGCTAAAATTTGAAATGCCAGTACAAAAAAACGTGGACCAAAAATACACATTAATAATGAATTCACAATAATATATCAAACAAATATTATGAAATGTAGGTTCTATTATTATAGAAGCAACCTACCGCGACTTTAATACATGTCTATACCATAGACTCAAGATACACTACTTTACGCTGATGTTCATCACGGTAATTAAAATATTAGATTGCATTTTAAAAAGCAATGCATACACTGGTGTTTTTCCCTGTTATTAAATCCCTTTCCTAACAGCACATAGACATCGTAAGTACATCTCAAAGATGTCAAGCCCAGATATTCAAGACATCTTGCAGACATCTCATTACGTCTTTAGACATCTTTAAGACATACTGAAGACGTCGAATGTTAATAAACTGTACATCTTAAAGACATCTTATTTAGACATCTTTAAGATATCTTCTCAAAATTCGTTTAGAACAAAAAATATTTTGGGTAAAACTGCACATGCACTAAAACACTAAATATAAAACACTTTTTTATTGTACGTCATACTTTTTTTATAAGAGAACTTCTATTGGAGGTTCTTTTTAAGCAGTTCTCTATCGAAATTTCAGTTTCTTTTTGTGATTTGCAGAACCCGGCTTGTTTAACGGGACCTAAAAATTATATTTTTATTTTTTTATTTATTTTAATACTTTACTTACAAAATTTTTAAATATTTAATTTACAAAACGGCCTGTTGCCCTTTCTTTCCATTCAGCGGTACCTGAGAGTATAATAATTTGTACCATTATGAGCAGTGTTGTTCTATTTGGTACTCGGTACCAAATTTGGTACTTACGAGCATTAAAAAGTACTCTGGTCCTCCTCAGAAAAATCTGGTACTCAAAATAAATAATAAAATTCTCATTCTTAATTTAAATTTAAAATTTAATTTTTGCGTTATTATGAACCAATCAACATTCAAACAATTTTTAAAGAGCCAATTAGTGAATTTCCTGTATGACCACAGTACTTTGGTACTTTGTGATCGAATTTGGTTCTGAACTGTATGTCATCTGGTGCCAATAAAGCGAACTAGAAGAACAACATGAGGCTCAGCGTCCTTTTAATAAAATCATAACTAGATAATCCTCCTAGTTTAAATAACTCAGTAACCTAAAAAGAAGAAAAAACAAATCGTTTGTTTTGAATTTCAAACATAAGAACAAAATTGTTAGTAGAAGCAATAGCTAACATTAAATTAACTAAAGATTACATCTGCACGCTAACTTTTTTATCCGGTACTGCACCAATTCCTTTATCTATTTCTGTACCAAAAATATCTAAATTAAGTTTAAAAACACTTAAAATTCTATCTTGCCAAACCTTAAATTAATATAATACACCTACCGACAAAGGCTAAAACATACTTTTTAATACAACTCTGCCAGTGATAAAGAAAACTTTGATGAATCTTAAAACAAATGTCTTTACACCGTCTTAAGTCAGACGTCTTTATGATGCCTTACAGTAGGTATCGTTAAGACGTCTTTTTTAGAGCCACAGACGTTCAGACATGAAACAGGCATAAAACAGACGTCTTGAAGATGTTGTGTGCTGTCTGAATTCTAATCACATCCCTTCTAATCACACCAATAGGTACATTATTATGTTAAAAACAATTTGGTGTGGTTTTCGATTTGTATAAATTTTGTCCCGAGACGTGTTTTTTTTGACATTATCTGTCGGAATGACATATGGTTACATATTAGAACGGCTACTCGCATTTTGTGTAGTGTAAAGCTAGTGAGTTTCCACATTTTTAAATGTCTTAAATAACCCACGCTGACTTTAAATACGAATTTTCATTTTACGGCGCAATTTGATTTTTCTATTTTATCATTAGCAACTTCAGCTACCGACACGTGTTTTTTTAACTTTGAGATACTGGCACCTGTTCTTTCATGCTGAAAAACTTCTATGATGACAATACAATTAATGGAATATAGAGAATTGAATATTGGATATGGAAACCATTATTTCAAGATTACGAAAAAATTAGAAGCACACTTACTGAAATATTTATACTAACGTAGGTAAACTTTGCGCATTTGGTTTTTCTTAATAGATCGTATTGACACTAAGTAACTTATTTGTGATAACGCTATGTGTATGTAATAATTTACTTTTAGCATATTTAGAGAATTTGTACGAGATGTGCTATTAGCTAATCGCATACTCCAAGACAAAAATTGTGAGTATCTTGTTTCCTATATAAAATGTCTTTTGTTTAAGTTGTTAGTCGTTTGCACGTACGACTATACGTACATATTACGTTTGTTGTCACAAAAAATATAAAACTTTTTTTATGCAATATTTAAAATAAATAATATTTAAACGGTGCCGCTTTGCTTTCTACCATTTTTGCGTTTTTTAATTACTTTATAGTTACCACATCAAGTATCATCTGCGATTCTCTTGCCAAAGTGTTCTGAGCTGAACTGCACTGAGTTACGAATAAATTTACGTAACAAAATATTTCATTCGAAAACTTTTATATCATCAAATTATAATTAGACAAAAAACAAATAAATTCTGATAGATAATTTAGAATTGAAGCGGGAAATTAGTATTTTTAAATTCTCAATTAATACCTTGCATAGAAAATAACTCAATAAATTAACGCAAATTAATTCTAAAACACGGCATAGGCATACAAATGACAAACAGACAAATAAATTTAAGTTTTTTTTAAATTTTATTACTCTTCAAATTGTTAATTATTGCAGTTACATTTCCGACGCTTAATGCTGTGTTCAAAATCACACATAAATGAAATTATGAAATAAAGAAAATACGATAAATTTAAATGACGTTTTAAACGTATCGATTTAGTAATTTTAACTTTTAAACTTTGTAAAAAACATCGTTTAATAATTTCACACAAATTTTGAAATGCATAGTACACATACAAGTATAAAAACAATTAAATCGAAAAAATTGAAATGACCACCAATGCGTTTGTTTTACCAAAACCAAGAAAACATGTAATTTTTCTATAACTAACATTTTAATGCAAAGTGCTTAAAAATTACAGTTAATTTTCTAATTCCTTATGTTAGCTAACTCGATACATTTACTTACATTATAGATAGCACAAAACACAAATTTTATATTGTTTATGTTGATACTACAACCGGTCAGAATCCCTCTGTTTTAACGTTCAATTCTTTAAGTAAGTGTATTGCTTTTAAAACAAATGCTGCGCATTCTCGTAGTTATCGGTCTTTCCGCCAGATGACGATACTTATGTAATCTCGCGCATCGTCAGCAGCAACGTACAAAAACAAATAAACAAAATCAGAATTATCGATACTGTGGCCGCACGAGTCATTTTATTAAGGAATTTTGAAAGTAGAAGGCTGATAGACATTCACGATATCTAGCGAAATGGAGCGGTTACATACGTATATAAAACCCAGTTCAAGCGTGAACATTTCGACCCACACTAAAGCAAATATACAAGATGGAACCCTTGTAGAATTGTGCGCGTTTTCTACTAACAGTGAGAAGTCGAGCACTAACAAATGGTTTGTCGACAACGGTGCAGAAAGGCGCTTTCAGTGTGATGACAGCTGAAGGAATTTAAGCTGAAGCAATCGGGAAGGTACAGTGGAACTCAATTCCAACCTAAATGAAAAATATACTAGAATTGTGCTTAACGACGTCTGGTATATTCCAACAATAAAGAAAAATTTATTTTTAGTGTTACCTGCCAAGATAGACTACTCGAGAGTTTATTCACATTCGATACCCATAACTGCAAACTTATCCGTTATACATGGTATACGTGAACAGGAAGGCGGTTTGTACAAGTTAGCAATTTGAAGTACAAAGTCTGTTTCAGAAACAAATGCAGTAATCATTAATAATAGCATAAACAAATTACAAATCCTACACGAGCTATATAGTTATCAAAACAAAAACTACGTTCGAAAATTTGCAAAACCTGAATTAAATGTTGATTTACCACTCGACAAAGAATTGTGTGAGGGTTGCGTTTATGGAAAAACGCATCGGCGACTTTTTGGAAATCGTGAGAAATACAGAGCTACCAAACCAAGTGAGCTCAACAACAGTGACGTGTGTGGACCTTTTAAAATTCCTACAAAACGAGATTTTTTATTATTATGTTTTGATTAAAGATGATTTTTTGCGTTTTCGGGTCGTCTATCTTATTAAAGAAAAGAGCGAAGAACCAGAGAAACTCAAACAGTTCATCGCAGAGGTAAAAACACGAGATCATACAACTGAAAAATTTCGATGTGACAATGGTGGAGAATTTGATAACAAAACTGTCCATTTCACAAAAACAAGGAATTGAACAACTAATTACAGCTCCGTATACTCCGAATCAGAACGACACTGCTGAATGAAAAAATCAAACGACACTTGAGACCCTTGAGACGACACGCGCTTTACTTTATGCACACGAAAGTTTATTAGAGTGGTTGTGGGCGGAGTTATTACTTACATCATCCGTCGGAAAATTTAAAATATTACAAGTTATAAAAAACAACATTGAAGACATGACATTTTTTTTTCATTAGTCATGATGTGTTTTTTACTTATCAATTGACATTTACTTGAAGTTAAACTCTAAACAGTGGTTTAAAGATTAGTTTAATCAAAACATCCATCTTTTTGATAGTTGACATTCCCACGCGTGGATTTTACTAACAATCGGCGCTTAACAACAATGTTGTTCAATAAAAACATGAACGTAGGCTGTGCTGCAAAACAAACGATTCTCTCAAAAACTAATCGTAGAAATAAAAACTACTACATGGCTAAAAGGACCTTTCAAACAATAAACTTTTTAACCTATTGTTCCATTTAAGATTTTTGAGGGGGCTGCGGCCCCGGCCAAAAGGGTGCAGCTGCAGGTCTCCACTTATACTAATTAAGCGTCCTCTTTGCAACTAAATTTCTAAATTTGACCGATTTTGACATTTTGCATACAACGTTTTTGGTTTCTAGATATTTAGAGTGGATCGTTTTCAAAAAATCATGTATAGTTACAAATACTCGCTGCACATTATTAGTTTTTTGTGTAATTTTTGTCGATATAAAAAGCAAATGTTTGCTTCTTTTAGACTTTCTAGTATCTCAGATTTTGCATGATTTCTATTGTTCACCATGTTTAACTTTGTTTTTATTTTTCTCATTTTTATATGGGTAGTAGAATTATTTTGTGTTTTTGTCATATAATAATCACATCGTTTATTTTAATTTTTACTTTTTGTTTCACTATAATGTAGTCTTTATATTTTATTTACTTTTCATGCATCTATGTAAACTTCTTTATTTTTTTATGTTGAAAAAAATTGTTTATTATTTTAAAAATATTTTTTTAACCTAACATTTATTTTATTTTTATTTTCTTGTGGTTTTTCTTATTTTTCGTTTTTCTTTAATTTTTTTGTATTTTAACTTTTTTTCAAAAACTAAAGTACTAGTCTAGTGTTTCAATTCTGCTACTTAGAGGACTAAGGTATTTCCACTGGTTTCTAGTCTTTGACCTCTCCAACAAAAAAGACCCTGCTATTGCCGGCTCAGCCCAAAGAATTTTCGAAATGGAGATACTGTGGAGAAGATCAAATGATTGAATAAAACTATAATTTATTACTTGTTTGTATACATTTGTCTTATTAAATTTTTGTTTCAAAAGTTTTTATCGTTTTGATCGTTTCTTGTAATAATGTAAAATAATTTTTTAGTGTTGAAAACACTTATAGGATGCTTGATTCAAAGGTTCATGTAACCAAACGATCAAACTCTCGGATGAAACAAAGGTGGAACTTGGGGTGGTACCCAATTTCACTTCATTTTTTGTCTTTTTTGGATGTAGTGATTATTATTAAACAAGATATTCCTTATAATTCGTTTTATGTAATGTAAATAAGTCTTAATTTCACTCTGCAGTGCTAAAAAATAATTATAGTAATTGTATAACTGTACAATTTAGATGAAAATTGCACATAAACAAATAATTGAGCACAAAATTTACTACAAAAAAGTCCGCCGGAAAGTACAATTATATCTAATAGTTTAATGGCCGGTTGCACCAACACAACTTAAACTTAAATAAAGCTTCAAAACTTAGATACAATTGTTCAAACCATAGCAACAATTGTTTTTAAGCATTGCTTAAATTTAAGTTGTGTTGGTGCAACCGGTCGTAAGAAGTACAGAATTTTAATGTAATGTGAGACATTTTCGTGCAACTTTGCAGACTTGTATCTTCTAAACTGTTGAATATAATTGTATCCTTCCGCAGATTTTTTTATAGTAAATTTTGTCTTCTATAAAAAGGTTTATGTGCAACTTTCCTCTATCTTACACGGTTTAGGGTAACAGTTCATTGGTTATTTTAAGTTATTAAGCAAATCATTTTAATACAAGAATTGTGGCGGTTTCGATGCAGAAATGATTTACAAAAAAAACAACTCCAGGTACCTGGTATAATATTACACCGAGAAAGCTACCTTTAACCGCAAAAAAAACCGTGGTGGTCACCAAAAGCAACTTGACCGAAACACACATGTTCTAGTAAACCGAAAATTTATGTTCAAATTTTAAAATGTATAAACGAATTAATAATTTAATAAGTTTGATTTATAAAAAAAACTATCAGTAATTACTAGTTTAAGTCATAAAAAATTTCACTGTAAAGTTATCAACATAAGACGAAAGTATGTAAAATAAAATTTGAGTAAATTTTGAATGTTAAAATGGTACCAACAATCAGGCAATTGTAAAGATTATTAGCGTTATAAATCTGTTAAGACTAGAGAAAGGATTCATGTTAAGTTTAAAGTTCACCTATTGAATGCTTCTTTAAGGTTAGTAGCGCATTTGTTTAATATTAATAGGAGAAAAAAATTTAGAATCGGTAAATTTTTATTCCATTTAAAACACGCAATGCCGCCCAGTAACAAAACGTCGTAGTATCTTAAGGGTAGAATGCATAACGCCGCTTTCAGCAAATTGAGTAAATAAAGGAAAAGCTAATTGGCAGATTTGGTACTGAGAGGGTTCGTGAACTTAACCCATCAGAAAAAAGCGTTTTGGAAATAAAGTCAAAATTGCGTACAAAAAAAGAGGAGAGTTTTCAACGAAGGTTCTGAAACCCTGACGCAGTCTATAAACGAAGAAAGTTGCATACGGAAGTTCTTCTTTTGTCGTACTCGCGAAAAAGAAGTTACCGTCTGGCTGTTTTTTTTAACGTACTCGCGCAAGAGAGTTAATTTACGCGCTAATTTTTTTTACTTACTCGAAAAAGTTATTTACGCGTTGGGTTTTTCTCACTTATCCAAAGAAAAGTTACTAACGGGTGGGGTCTTTTTTTTGTATTCGCAAAAGGAGAGTTACTGACAGGCTGTTTTTTTTCACGTACATTTATTATTGTTATTATTATTTTTCTTTGAGTGTACGTTTTGTATAAAGCTATTAATTAGTGACAAATTGTTACGTGATTGTCAATTTGCGTCCAGTCAAGACCCAAAAAACCGCAACACGCGATCTTCAATTGGAGGATTAGGCGCCATACAAAAAGGTTAGCAATTAGTTAAATTTATTTGGATATGCGTTTGTAAGTTTTTTATTTGATTATTGTACGAGAGATGCGATGAGTAGTCTAACGCGAAATTGAGAATGATTATTTATTATTTAATTCTATCGTTTAACGAGATTTTTTGTTTGCTTTCTTGTTGTAAACGGAGAGAGCAAATTTAATATGTTCTATTCTTTGCCTTTGGCAATTAACAAATCGCTTGTAAGATTAGTTTTACTTTTTTCCGCCAAAAGATCACGCTAAGAACACCTAGAAAATTTAATAAATAGACGTGTCGATTATTTCACGTCGCGAAATGTTTTTATTGCCAGTCCAATATGCTGTAAGTCTTTTTTAGATATGACAGGAAAGCGCGAACGCGACAAAACTGTTGAAAAAATCTAGTTTTTAAACTGTGGATGCACATTTCCAAAGGTGAAATCTTCACTGTGCAACTTTTACATTTGAGAGAATATGGCAACGTAGGTCAAATTGTGTCATAATCTTAGAAGCTGTTGAACTGGGAACCGCTATAAAACTCGGGTAAAATTCAGTAATGATTTGGTTCTGTTGCTTTTTAAAAAATGCGCGTCAGTTAATTAGAATGTGATGAAACAATTGTCAAGGATCACGCGATATAAATTGTTTATTTGATCATTGAATAATTTATTTAACCAAGCGTATTCAATCAAAGTCTGACTAAATTTCTGAAAGATCTACTTCTTCTTCTACTCTAAAATTGATTGTGTCTAGAGAAAATTTTACATTTATCCGAATTTTCTCAACCATATATAAGCCAGCAAAAAATGACAGTCGGTGGAGGTAAATCTCGATTTTTTGACCTTTCTTCGCATAACATGCTTGTGAGCGCAATATTATTATTTGAGCTTTGCGAAGGTGACTTTTTGCCTTAAAAATGTTTCTTAATACTTGTGGTCTAACCAAAGCTTAGATTTGAGAAAGTAAATAAGTACGGTCATTCATGACATTAAAGCTTTAGAACCAAAACATCGCGTCTCAATGTTGACAGTGGACTACTGGTGGAATAAAGAGAGTCGCGAACTTATGATAGAGTTTATTGAGCATTTTGTTAACGATTTGAAAAGATTAGCTCAAAACACTCATTTTTTTGCTTCTCTAGAAAAATTTTCTATAAAATATGTACCCACCAGTTTGGAATCATTTCGCACTAAACTATTACATATTACTAAAACTATAAATGGGAAACAACAGCCGGGAGTGTTTGGATTTAGAGTTTTTAATACTAATTCAATGCCAAACACAATCTCAGTTCTTCTTAGAGAGATAAAAGGCAAACAAATTGAACTACACAAATGGAAAAAATTGGTGACGCCGACCTATTTACCTGCCACGATGTTTGTTCAAGTACATGGATTTAAGATAACGCGATCGGGTTTCTCTTTAGATATGTCACTGGAAGCTATGTTTTATCAGCGCGCAGCAATTCTTGATAATAAAAGATCTCGCTGATCATTTGTTATCACAAAAAATTCTCTATAAGTCATTAGTGTTGCTAATTCGTCATCTTCTAGCGATGAAGAGGTTATGGGAAACAATTCTCAGGCATTTCATGGACAAATGTTAAATACAAATTATCATACGGCTCTATTGTCGTTTAATATGTAGCTAGAATACTAGTTATTTGTGGTTTTTTATTATCTTGTTCATTATATTACGTAGGTAATATTGTGTTAGTTTTCAACACCTTCCGATAATTGCAAGATTTGCGATATCTGTGAATTTTTAAATTAAATATATGTAGTTGTTATAAGCAGTAGGCCTATGTGTATCGTATAAACGGCAACAACGTTATAAAAATTGCTTTGATATGTTTCCAAAGCATCATTTTATCTTGTGTGTGTGTGCACACTAAACCAAACGCAGAATGTAAATAGAAGGGATAGCTTTTAGGCACCTAGTGTACCAAGATAAATATATTTTAGTAAAAAATTTGACATTTTGTGCAACGAAATAACTACGCATATGTCATCTTTTCTTGTCAAGTTTCAAGCAGCTAATGATAGAAAAAAATCTATAAGCAACTATGACATTTTTTTAAGTTTGTAGAACAAATCTTTTTTGAACGTTTTTTATTGAGGCAATCAGAAGTAGATCACAAAATAAAGTTATGTGTCGAAAACTAATTTTTCGCGTTTTTTAATCGCTTGTTGATAGTTAAAAACACAAATTATTTTGTAACATTTTTCATTTGTTTTACGTGTTATAGTTTCAGTGATCAACGATGGCGGACGATGCATCAGACTTGGAGATGAGGCGACGCCAATTTAAATCTCAATTATCAACGATACATACAAGAAAACAAAATGCCATATGCGTTAGACGCGCTTACAAGCGATACGGAACGAAAAAGAACCCATTTGTTATTTTGGACGGACTAAACATGACAGTTCCAAAAGGAAGCATGTAAGTATTCCAAAGCGTCTTCAAATTCAATCAGTGAAATAATTCTGGATTTTAGATACGGTCTTTTAGGAGCTAGCGGTTGTGGAAAAACAACTTTATTAAGTTGCATTGTAGGAAGAAAACGATTAAACTCTGGCGAAATTTGGGTACTCGGCGGCACACCTGGCTCGCGAGGAAGTGGAGTGCCTGGACCACGAATTGGCTACATGCCACAGGTTGGTACTTATTTATAACTAAACAAATACTTGACGGCATTTTTTAGGATATTGCTTTATACGGCGAATTTTCAATTCGAGAAACTTTAACGTATTTTGGTTGGATCGCTGGCATGAGCAATAAACAAATCGACGAACGTTTGGTGTTTCTGGTCGAATTTTTAATGTTGCCAGATTCTGATAGAATGGTTAAGAATCTAAGCGGCGGCCAACAAAGACGAGTATCTTTGGCATCAGCTCTCCTCCATGAACCCGAATTATTAATTTTGGACGAACCCACCGTCGGCGTCGATCCGCTTTTACGGCAAAGCATTTGGGATCACTTAGTTGAAATTACAAAAACTGGGCAAACTACAGTTATTATAACGACACATTATATCGACGAAACTCGACAAGCGCATCTTGTAAGTATTATTTAAACGTTCCCAATTAAACGTAATTACAAGAAAATTCAATTTGTACGGGTAATTATATTTACATAATAAGGTAATTATTTTTATCGTAGCTAAAGTATTAGGGTTGCTAAACATTATTAAACGTTCTATTATCGCAGTTTTTATAGTTAAAAACAACACCATTTGCATATTTCAACAACAATATACAGATATTTTTACTGCCATATGGAAATCGTCTCATCTTTATTTTAACGTATTTTATTACGCGTTTTCAAGTTTTTCTAGTTTTCGCGGAGGCCGTTAATCATGGAAATATACTATTTGATGTCATAGATCGAAGATCGACATTTTTTACAATTGCAATTATCAATAATATGCAAAAGTATTTCTTGTAGTTTTAATTGTTACTTTGTTTGATGTTACATAGCTAGTGCAAATGTAAATTAAAGGTCGTCGCGTTAGTTTTATTTCTAATACTTAGTATGTACAATACAACTTGAATGTAAAGTGGCAATATGCTGATTTTTGTTATTACAAGTATAAATTGTTTCTGTGGTTAACAGAAGGCGAGGTTCAATAAGTTATTGGTATTTTTAATCTTAAGGTAGAAGAAAAGGATTTAGTTCTTAGTCATCTTTTCCATATTAGATGTGATTACAATTCAAACAGTGGGTGTTTTATTCAACGACTAAATTCTTATTTTACAATTAGATTGTGCCTACGTGTCGCAATTAATAACAATTTTGGCTCAATCAAAAACTGCAAACACAGTTTCAAGATTTGTTAACACCTAACACAAAAATAAAGCGTTTTAGTTTTAAAAATTAGGAAACGCATTATTTTTAATCGAGTAGTTACTCAAATCAACCAAGTGTAAAATACAAAAAAAAATTAAAATAGAAACCACAAAATCTGAATTGAAAAAATATGAAGGTTAATATGGATCAAAGATTCTATACCTACATTTATTGCGTTCATAATTTTTTCCTGTCACATTATATTTCTTATTTTGCCAAATACGTTTTTACCTTATGATATTTAAGATTTTTAAATAGACTTTATAACTAATCATTGTAGTTACATATAATTTTTTTTATTAAATAATTATTTTGACCTTTTTTGGCTGCTGTATACACTGATCAGTTTTTTAAAAAAATAGAATCAAGTTTATTTTTGTAAATACGGTGTTTGTGTATTAGACAAGTGGCATTGAGTTACAGTGTTTTTACTTACTACTATAAGGAAACTGTAGCGATCGCAATTTTTTTGCAAAAATTTTTTTTGTGAAATCATACGTTTCTCCTGAATCAGAAAAAACTGGTGTGGTCACCACACGACTTTCCTATAAGAAATGATGTTTACATATTTTTTTAAGGTTATGTTGTCATAAAACCACTTTGAAGTGATGTGTACACGTTTGTATTGACTTCCTAGCACGCTATAATTTTTTTGAAATTTTTCTTCTCGATTTCATTAAGATATAAGAGAAATATAGGAAATTCAGCTTATGTTGTCATATCGACTAACCCCTATATTTGTGCGCTTAAATATTGCTTTGCCTTTTAGTAAATTCTAAAAAAAATTGTCCCAGGCAGGATTTGACCCTAGATTATATTTATGAATTCATTTTAAATTATAAATAGAAAATCGAATAAGCTGTTTTTGTTAAAAAATAATATTTGAATAAATTGTTAGGAAGAATTATATTCATAAGAAACTGTAAAAATAATTCAAATAATTCACATACGTACAAAATTATATAAGAAAAACTGTTAAAGATGGCGGATACACCCGATTCCGGTATTTTGGATCAGATTTTTGGTTCGAGAGTTATCGTGGGCACATTCAACGATAATGTGTATAAACAAGTCACAAGAATATAAAAAAAAATGTTATTTTTAACGTACCTTGCTTTCCTTTCAAGATTTGGAATTTAAAAAAAATCGTCGCAGGCATGATTCGTACCTAGATTATATATGAAATTCACTTTAACCGTCTATTGCATACAAAGCTGGCTGCTAAACTTGACTATTTTCTTCTACTCTAATTTTAAACAAAATTTATAAAATTTAATTATAGTAATAATATTAGGGGTTCAAACTGAAACGAAATGCAACTTTTATTGTCTATGGCCAACGTCCATCTCATTATAATTTCACTTTTCTTCTGTGCGTACGCAAAGTCCTTCTTAGTGAAATTTACTGCAGCTTTGTTGGAGGAAATTAAATAGAAAAGGTAAGAAACTTAATTTTTAAAATTGCAAATAAAATAACAAAGCCTCTGTTATTGACTCATATCACAGTTTATTCAAAGAATTTGTTCCTTATACTTTATTTTTACTATTTTCTACGGCAGCCATTTTTAGCAATTTTCGCCTAAATGACTTTGCATAAATTCAGAGTTTCTTCTTTTTCCTATCTTTTCAGAACGCTTCCTTCACGCTTTTATGGCACTGCTAACTGCACTGAACCTATTCCTAGTGATGGCTCTCTTAGTAATGATAATTCAATATCTGACTCCGATGACGATGTTCCCTTTTCACGCTTGCGCAACCAAATACGTAAAAAAACATTAATTATTCCACCAACCGATACCGATACTTCCGATGACGAAATAGTTCATCCTAGACCTAAAACTTTCAAACAGAAGGAAGCAGTAAACGAAAAAATTATGTGGACAGAAGGAAAAATACTAGCGTATGATGAAAACAATTTCAAGTTTAGTGGTAGCCTGGAATTGCCAGAGTTTACTCAATAATTGTTGAGTCAGGAAAAGAAAGAGAAAGTGCAACAGAGAAGAGGAGTTGTAGAAAGGAACATACAGTGGGGAAAAACAAAAATAAAAGTAATGACGGTTTATAGCAGTAGAATGAAAGAGACAAGGAAAAACATAGAAGATATGATAGAAGAGAGGGAAGAAGAATTGATAATAGTAGAAGGAGACATCAACGCAAGAATAGGTGAAAAGGGGGGAATGCAAGAAAGAAAAGGGACGGGAAAGAGACAAACAAAGGACAAAGTGATAAATAAAGAGGGAAAAGTACTGCTGGAAATGTGCAACGAAAAAGGGTAGGAAAGAATGAATGGGAACAGAGAAGAAGAAAGAATGGGGGAATGCACGTACATAGGTGGAAGGGGAGAATCAATAATAGATTTTGTAGTGACAAATGAAGAGACTGGAGAAAAGGTGAAGACCATTAAAGCGGGAGAAAAGGTAGAGTCAGACAATCAACCACTGGAATTGACAATGGAAGAAGAAGAAAGAGAAGAGAGAGAGAAGAAGATGAGAAGTACATAACAAAAAAAAAGATGGACAGATGAGGGTATAAAAAGATATAAAGAGAGAATAGGGAAAACGGTATGGATAGGGAAAGAAGTACAAGAAAGTGTGGAGGAAATGAGAGAGATGATGGAGAAAGCAACAGAGAGAGTCAGATGTACAAAGTGGAACGGAGAGAAAACATAATAGAAGAAATGGTGGGATAGAGAATGCAAACAAGCAAAGAAAAATGCAAGGAGAGCATTAAGACAGGGGAAAAAAGGGGGGAAAGAAAAAAAAGAAGACAAAAAAACAGTAAAAATGTACAAGAAATCGTGCGAGAGAAGGAAGGAAGAAAACAAAAAGAAACAAGAGGAGCAGATCAAAGGAATAAAAACGGAAGAAGATGTATGGAAGTACCTAAAGAAAGAAAGGGAAAAAAAATATGACAACAAAAGGAATACAAATTAAAAAATGGGAGATATATTTTAAGAACCTGCTGGGAAGGGAAGAACAAAATCAGAAAAAAGAAAAGACGCAGTAGTAAGGCGGGAAGAAAGAGATCGAGATAGAATAAATGAAGAAGAAGTAATAGAAGCAATAAAGAAGATAAAAAAAGGAAAGGCGGCAGGAGAAGATGGGAGACAAGGCGAAGAGTGGGTTTACGGGAAAGAAAATGTAGCAAAAAGAATGACGGAAATACTAAACAAAATATGGAAAGGGAAAGGATTCCCGGAAAGATGGATATATGGAATAATATGCCCAATCCATAAAAAAAGGAGAAAGATATAAAGTCAAGAATTACAGAGGGGTAACATTATTAAGCACGGCACACAAATTATATGCGACAGTACTACAAGGAAAACTACAGAAGGAAATAGAGGAAAGGTACCAGACGGACAAGCGGGATTCAGAAAAGGAAGAAGAGCGATCGACAACATATATATACTAAAACACTTAGCAAATAGAGAGCTAGAAAAAAAAGAGGGAAAATGGTGGCACTACTCGTAGATCTAAAAGCCGCTTTTGACAAAGTGAACAAGGAAAAATTGTGGGAATACATGAAAAGAAAAAAAATCAATGAAAGATTAATAGAAAGAATAGAGGAAATCTATGAAGAAACAAGGAGCAGGGTCAAAGTGAATGGGGAAGAGAGCGAGAAATTCATTGCAAAGAGAGGGTTGAGACAGGAATGCCCACTGAGCCCAAGCCTGTTCGCAGTATATACGGGGGATTTGGAGGAGACAATGAGAGAACAACAGACAGAAAGGATAGTGGTAGGGAAAGCAAACGTTTGGTCGTTGGCGTATGCGGATGACATAGTGTTGGTGGCTAAGGAGGAAAAGAAAATGAAAGAGATGACGAAAACTCTGGAAAAATACATGAAAAAAAAAAGAAATGGAAGTAAACACGGAGTAAACAAAAATAATGGTATTTAGAAAAAGAGGAGGGAAAAGAAAAATAGGGGAGTGGAAATGAAGGAATGAGGATGTGCAACAAGTGAAGGAATTTACATACCTGGGCTACACGATGAAGCAGGATGATAAAGATGGAGAACACATAAAGGAAAGAGTGAGTAAAGGAAACAGGTTAATAGGACAAGTGTGGCGTGTGGGGGAAAGAGTATTCGAGATGGATATAGAAAAAAAAAAGTTGTTGTTTGAAAAGTTAATAAAGGGGTTGGTAATGTATGGAGCGGAAATATGGGACTGGAAGGAGTGGAGGGAGGTAGAGGGGCTACAGGAAAAATCCTGGAGATGGGTTTTGGGACTGGACCGAGATACACCGGGGTATATTGTGAGAGAGGAGGTACAGGTAGCAAAAATAAGAGTAGAGACAGGAAAAGGGGCCATAAAATACACGGAAGAACTGAGGGAAAGAACAGAACGCAAAATACTGCAAGAATGTTGGAAAGAGATAAAGGGAGAAAAAGTAAAGTACGGGCAGTAGTGCAGAGAAAAGTATTACAAAAGAAACGCGAGAAAAGAAATGGAGAGATTAAGAGAAGAGGGGTAGGGGTAAGGGAAGAAATAATAAGGAGAAATAGGGACATCGAGTACACCAAGTCATGACAAACTGTTTAAAATTCGGCCTCTTACAGATAAAGTAAGAAAGCGATTACTTTTGATACCCAAAAAAGAATATGTGGCCGTATATGAGCAAATTATACTCACAAAAGCTCGGCACCAACTCAAACAGTATAATCTAGCCAATCCTCATAAGTGGGGTTACAAAAATCAAGTATTGAGTGGCGAATCCGGGTTTAGTTATGATTTCGATATTTTTGGTGGCGATCAAAGCAACGTTTTTCCAAGTGATGCACTAGATCTTGGTGTCAGCTCCAACGTTTTTACACGACTGGTTCAATAGCATAAAATTGGAAGTTTTCCTGTATAAGAATGAAATGCTGCCAAAAGAAACCGTTAGGATGAACAGAGTTTCTAACGCTGATATGCCTACAGAAAAGGACCTAAAGAAAATAGGTCGTGGTGCTATAGTTGAAAAAATTGCTATCGTCGAGGACGTAAAACTAAGCCTGGTATCATGGTATGTACAATAAAGTGGTGAGTTTACTGTCTGCGTTTGTTGGTAGCGAACCAATTTCTACTAAGACTAAATATTTCCAAAAAGATAAATAGTACAAGGACATAACATCGCCACAATCCGTTGATGTGTATAACCGACACATGAGAGAAGTTGATTTGCTCGACTCTTCTAGTATCAATAATCCCAGTACACCTACCTCGTCAAGAGCAGATACTCCTACGTCAACCAGAATGGGTTCTACCAGTAAAAATGAATCTCCCGCATCTTCGAAAAGGGCACGGAAAACCCCAGTAAAAATGCCTAAAAAGACCTACCTCTAAATTCACTACATTCAGACAAAATTCACCATTTCCCAATTCACAAAAGGAATCGTCAATTATGCCAGAATAATTCTATGCGTTCTCATATAAAATGTGAGAAATGTGACGTTTTTTTTTTATTTGAATGAGAAAAGAAACTGTTTTAGAGAATTTCACCTTGTATGAGTTTTGGTATTTGTTGTGCGTTGGAAGCCAAAACTGGCTTTCTTATACATCACATGCATTGCATGGGAAGCCAATTTTGGCTTGTTTCTTTTTCCAAAACAAAAAACTTTTTTACTTTATATTTTGTCTTATAAGCCTTAATAAAACACATTAAAACATAAATTTTTTTTCTTTCTAATGTAATAATTCATGCATTAGAGGGGATAACTCTCGAACCAAAAGTAATTTTGTACAAATGTAAATTATTCAAATTATTTCTACAGTTTCTTATAGAGATAATTATTTACTGTATCAATTAACCAATAAAAAAATTTGATTTTATTGCATTTTTTAAAATTCAACCAATCATCAACGGATTACAGCGATAACACCACGGGTGTGGTGTTATCGGGCAAAGCAGACATGATATATTCAAATGTCAAATTAAATGTCAGATAGTAAATCAATTCATAATAATCATACAAAGATTTTCTGATATTTTTAACAAGAAAATTAACAAAATTCTTTTAGAAAATACACCAAAAAACACAATTAATTTGTATTAATTAATTAAACAACATGAAAAGTAGTAAAAAATTATCTTACCGAATACCCCTCGAGCATTGATAAATACTCAAAATTTTGTCGTAGAGAATGTTTCAAGCGTGTTTCTTTGAGGTAATATCACTTGGCCTTCGGCCTCGTGATATTACCAAGAAACACGCTTTCAACAATCTCTATGACAAAATTATCTCGGTATTATCAATGCTCTAGGGGTATTATAGCTGATAATTTTTCCTGACAATTTATTCCGATAAAAAATTTTCCTAACGTTAATAGTTTATTAGATATTTGATTTATAATTTAAAGTAAATTCCATATATAATCTAGCTTCGAATCCTGCCTGCGACGATACGTTAAAAATAACATGTTTTTTTCTATATTCTTGTGACTTGTTTATTCACGGAGTGCTGCATCTTTCTTACATTATCTTTGGATGTGCCCACGATAACTCTCGAGCAAAAAGTCCTAGCAAATTGAAATTTGGTATGGAGCTGACTTTTCATATTCTCTCGGTTCTATCAAAAGATGGGTCAGATAAAGAAACCGAAAACGGGTGTACCCGTCATTTTTAATAGTTTTTCTTATATGATTTTGTACGTATGTAAAGTAGTCGAATTATTTTTACAATTTCTTATAAAGATAATTCTTTTTATTTTTTTATGACAACATAACCTTAAAAAAAATGTAGACATTCCTTCAGCATTCCTTATAAGAAAGCCGTGTGGTAACCACCCTAGTTTTTTTGTATCATGATGCAGGAGACGGTTTTTTTTTTGAATAATAATTGTATTAATGGCATATAGTAAAAATGCTTTATAGTTGGCAGCATAGACTTCAATAAAGGGTCATAAAGTGGTGGTTATGATAGTTATCAATCATCAATCGCTTTTGCTAATGACGTGACTAATCAACTAATGTGAAGTTTTTATCTGTCTCTTAAATACGTTTAAATTATTTCCCTCTTTAAGATTGCACTTGTAGAATAGGTAGATATTGCTATTTTTGATAAATATTAAAATCCACACTTCTATTGTCAGTTTCCTCTTTCTGACTTTGTCTTGTATTTTTATTTATTTGTTTATCATGCATCTGTTATTTTTTTGACGTTTACTCTTGTTAGCAGTTTTGCTATGTGTATATTTTGTGTTTATCCTTTGTTTAGCCAGTTTTTGCATGATGATTAGTTCTTTCTTCTTTTCTGTATATCTAATTACGTCATAGGGTGTGAAACATTCAGTGGCGGCTTGTGAGATCGGGCTTAAGGCGTGCTACATTTTTTAAAATGCTTGTAGGCAATGTGAATGTTTTCAAAATTATGACGTTATGTAACTACTAAAATGTTTTAGAGTGTTATCGTCTCTATCGAAATAAAACGATAAACATGAGAAATAAAGCAAGACATTTATCGTATCACATCCACATGCCACTTATTTTTCAATCGACTTAAAAAAAAGGAAGATCCATGAGAGAATCATCAGTATTATAGTAGAGGTTTCTACGGTTGGCATTCGTAAAACATTTTTTTATTCTAGATAATACTCGTGTTATCGTTATCACACAAGCTGAGATTTCGTCACACGTCGCAGTGGACATCTTCAGAGCCCGGAACAAACCAATTGATTACGCCGTGAAGTCTCGCTTTTATAGACCGATCTGCGATCGATAAAACTGGTTTCCAAATTTCCGGTAAAGGAAAACTAGAATCTCGGTTAATATTAAATTTATTTTTGATTATTTCCATGGATTTTCTAATTTTCTGTTGATTAGTAATTAGAAATAGGTAGCAGAGAAATTTACATCAATAGATGATGCTGCAATAAGAACTTATCCAACGTGGCCAGGCAAGGACACGAGTATCTGAAGGAGACAGAAGGCTTCATTGAGGATCGTTGCTATAGTGTGCTCTGTCTATTTGATTATGGTTTCTTGGGGACTTGGAAACTAGGCTCGCATAGGTTGCCCGCCGAGTCTTTCGTCTTGCGACATTCGTACAGTCGAATTAGAGCTTTCGGCTTGCAGTCTAATCGACCACATCTTATGCTTCCGCTGACTGCTCGTCATCGACAGCAACGTTTGGAGTGGTGTACCTTGCGACTGAATTGGGACGTGAAATGGCATAGAGTGGTCTTCAGTGATAGATCTCGATTTTGATTGAGAATGGTCGCATGATAATCAGATGTAAACGTGGAGAACGTTGCAAGTGCAGTTTTCTGTTGAGCTGCATGGTCGCCACAATATGAGGGTTATGGTATGGTGTTCTATTGTTTATGGAAGTAGATCGCAGATGGTATTCATCCGAGGTAATATGAATGCCTACCGATATGTTCACAAAATGACAGAAGCTCATACCCTTCCATTCCTCTAGGAAGACCAGATTTTTCAACATGATAATGCCCGTGCCCGCATTGCAAGGCATTTTATTGAGCGCTTTAAAGTGGCTAACATCAATATCTTGCCGTGGCTACCCAGATCTTCCGACCATTCGTTTATCGAACATGTGTACCTATGATATGCTGGGTAGAAGACTCACGCAATTACCCACTCCTCCACACATACACAAGAAGCTCTTCGGCATAAATTACAAATGCTTGAGATGGAATACCTCAGGCAGAAATCGTTCACCCGGTGGAATCTATGCCAAGAAGGTTGCAAGAGTGTGAAACTAATAGGAGTGGCCCGACACATTAATAAAAATGTCTTTATCTTTTGTTTAATTTTTCTGAAATTTTATTCAAAAAACTTTAACCAATTAAACATTTTTACCAAGTTTGGTAAAACATTCTAACGCTTTCTTTATGTTGCATTTTTTAGTCACCGAGTATATTTTTTATTGTACTTTTATGGTTTCATGCCAAATTAGTTTAATTTTTCTTTCTTCTTCAATATTCTTGCATGATTTTAACGATCATTGAGTTTTCGTCTTTGCGAGATATTAAAAGTTTTTTCAAGTTTTTTTTTTTATTTGCGCCTTTTTCGTTAATTTTATAGAATCGTAGAATAGATTTACAAGATAGGTCAATAGTGTGTAAAAGTAAAATATCTTTCTTATTATACAAAATATTAAAAAAACTATTTACAAAAGTTGTAGTCTTTAAAATTATTTTTTATTATACAGGGTATTCCGTAATATCAGGACAAAAAATACATTGCAATACGTTTTATAAGAATAAAGGCATTTTAAGTTAGTATTTTCAAAATTATAAGCAGTTTTAAACATTTTCTTCGAAATTTATGACTTCAACGAATGACATGCTTTTGAGAAACAAAATTTTGTATTAAAATAGTATTTTGTTATGAAGTTTAGCACATTTATAGTTCTGTATTAAAGGTCAAAAATGCAATTCGTCAAAGGACCAAAACTCGATTTTTTTAAGTGAATCGACTTAATTTAGAATTCGAAAATTTACAGAGAATTAAATTCTCTATCGAAATATTGTAGCATTTGTTGGCAATCTAGTATGCTATGCTACTGTGAATTCTGACAAACAATAAATTAAGTATTTTTCTTAAAATAAATAAATGCACATTTAGTACAACAAGCCAGAAAAAACAATAAACAAAAAAAATTACATGGTAGGAAACAATTAATATGAACAAACAATAATTGTAATAAGAACGAAGAAACTATTTGAAATTCTGTTTTTTATAACATCTCTTGTGGTGTTCCATAAACTAAATCGATAAAGTCAATTTTGAAATCAAGAGATCGTAGAGGCCCTTCTTTTTTCAATCCACTTTTGTGAGAATGTAGCATTAAGATGATGATGGGTTAGACCAGTACGGTGAACACAAGCACCATCATGCAAATACCACATCCTCTCTAAAATATTTCATGGAACAATTTCAATTAATCAAGGCAAGTGAACTTGCAAAAACTCTTCTTTGTTTATCATTTTTACTCAATTTTTGAAATAGCTGAATATGATATGGGTGCAATTTATTTTTCTTAAGAATCTTCCGTGATCGACTAATATCTAATTGCGATAAATTTCTATCACTTACATGAGAATTTTCAGTCACAGCCAAAAATACATTAAATTCATTTACTTCATTTAAAGACCGTTTTGTTCTAAAGTTTTTCTCATACGCCACATTTTCAGTTTGTTCAAAATGTTCTATTCGATTTTGAAAAGACTTTGTAGACAGTTGCCTTTTTTTAGAAAACCGCTCTTAGTACATTTCTGGGCCAATACACAACTTTTGTCACTTGCTCCAAGCACATAAATTATATCGACCATTTACTCTGTGGAAAAATTCGTTTTAATGCAAAATTATAAAAACATTGTTTTACTGACTTTTACAATAAAGCATTTAATATTTTTTTGTTAAAATTCGCAATTATTGTCATAGCATAGTAGATTGCCAAAATATAATATTAAATAAATAGCCGTCGAAAAATGTACTTTTGTCAATAGTATAAAATATCCCTAAAACCACTGCTTTTGGGTTACATGCTATATCATTTCGATCGAGAATTTAATGCTCTGGATGTCAAATTCCAAATTAAGTAGTTCCATTTAAAAAAATGAAGTTCTAGCTCTTTGAAGTTCTGCATCTTTTAACACAGAACACCCTGTATTATAAAATTACTTGTTCGAAATTTTTATGGATAGTTCAAATAGTGCTAAACCTTATAGGTACCGAAATATCATTTCGATACAAGCTTTTATTTTTCAAAATCATGTCATTGTAAAGTAGACTTCAAAAAGATTACAAAAACGTGTTCTATATAAAAAAATTGATTTTTGTTGTTTTAATATTATGAAATACTCTGTATAGTTGAAAATATTTTAAAAATGTAAAAATGTAAGAATTCTCGAGTACGTAGCTTGCGCATAATCTCGATCATACATTACAATGATTTTATGAGTTGAAGAATCCGTTAGTTTTATTAATTTAAAGTGTACAAAAAAAACGCTCGGACAGATCGACTCTTGATTTGGGGGACAACTTTTGATGTCAAACTTGACATTGACACATCAACCCCCTAACTCAAGAATTTAAATAGGGAAAGGGATTTGAGCAACCGTTTATTTAAAGCGTCTTTCAATTCTCTAAGCGACAACATGGTCGACATTAGTTCTACTCATTCTTTTTTTGTTTCTATGAAAACCACCCTCTAAATTAACTAAGGTGGAGTGTTGTTTAAAAGAAATCCATAAACACGCCACCTTTGACTCTTCGAACGGCACATTTTGATCTCAAATTTGACTTTGTCAGGTCAACCCTCTAACCCCAAAACCTCCAACAACAAAAACAAAAATTACGATAAGGTGATCGAGTGACTCTCATTTTAGAGGTTTCTTGATTCTCTATGTGAGTGCAGGATTGTTTTTAAGTTTATAAAAATTTTAAAAGTGTAGGAAAAAAATAAAACATCAAAATTCTACGTCATTTTTATTAGTTTAACAAATGCTCAAATTGTGCGCGACGAACTTCCATACAATGATACAAATTCTGCTCGAAACGTTTCCTTACATTTTAGAGGATCTGTGGCGTAATTTGCCGGCAGTCTTCAATAATGCGTCTACGCAACTCTTCTCGAGACCCTGGTTCCGTTGCGTAAATTTGACTTTTTTTACTGTCGCATAAAGAATTTCAAACGAGAGGTTGATTGACCCACTTTCCATAGTTAAATTCTTGAGTTAAGGGTTGCTGGGGTTAAGGGATTGATGTGTTAATGTCAAGTTTGACATCAAAAATGGTCCCCCAAAAATCAAGAATCGTCCTGTCCGAGCCTTTTTTAAGCAACTCGTCTAAATGTCCCAAAACAAGCTGTTTCTTTTTCAATGACTCTGTATATAATTTTTTTTAAATCATTAAATAATTATATCTGAATAAGCAAAAAACTAGTTTCCCTTTAATATAAGGTTTGTTTTTCTTTATTTACGTCATTTACATTTTTTATCAAACTTTAAATATAATACAAAACTTTCATTGCAGATTGGTTTAATGCGAGGTGGATATTTTCTAGCAGAGGAATCGCCCGAAAAACTTCTAACACAATTCGACTGTCAAACTCTAGAAGATGTATTCTTAAAGTTGAGTGTTATACAAAACATGGGTCGTCGACGACGTTCGAGCATAGCCCAAGGAGTGAGTAGTGTGGTTGATGTGCCTAACGGTGTCGTCAACGAAGCAGTTGTAATGGACGATTGTGAACTTAACGATTGCAACGAAATTTCGGGTGAATTCGGTGATAACATATCGTTAAGTGGTCGAAGCGGTAGACGCGTATCGATTTCGTTGGTAAACGAGAAAGAGGAAATGCCAGTTGTACCACCCGAAGATATACCCCCAGCTAAAATATCCGATTATTTTGTTAGATTACAAAGCAATCACATGAAAGCGCTAGTATGGAAAAATTTCTTGTGGATGTTAAGAAATAGTCCCGTAATGTTGTTTATTACTTTATTACCTGTTGCACAAATAGTATTATTCTGCGCTTCGATTGGGCACGATCCAGTTAAACTAAACGTGGCTGTTTTTAATTACGAAGCTAAAGAAGTAAAAAACTGTAACACATTCTTAGAGTGCAACAGCACTAGTCTCAGTTGTACTTACTTAAACTATTTAGAAAAGAAAGACTTAACGTTGGTATATTATAAGTCGGAAGAAGATGCTAAACAAGCAGTTGAAAAAGGACAGGTGTACGCTTCTATAGTAATTAAACGAAATTATACGGCAGCATTGCAAACAAGAGTAGAAGATTGGCGGAATTCGTTGCCGTGGGACATTGAATCGTCGGAAATTGAAGTTTACAGAGACGTTTCAAGTCAGTACCAAATCGTACACAAAATTACTGTTTACTAATTGTATTGTTTTAGGCAAAACAATAGCCCAGTTTCTCAAACTCTACTTATATGACACTTTTCAAGATTTTATTCAAGATTATTTAGAATCTTGTGAAATTAATAGAGATGTTATTCGTCTTCCAATTAAAGTATGTCATGCACGTCTAATATAATTTTGTCTAATCGTCTTGGTTTTTAGATGGAGCAGCCTATTTATGGATTAGCAACTCCTAACTTTACAGATTTTGCAACTCCTGGTATTATTTTGACGTAAGTTTGGGTAATATTTTTTTTGATGACAATAACAAATGGTTCTGTTACAGAGTAATTTTTTTCTTGGCGGTCGCATTGACTTCAGGTGCTATGTTAATAGAGCGCAACGAAGGCAGTTTAGAACGATGCCTAGTGATTGGTATTAGCGGTGTTGAGCTTCTGACATCGCACGTTATTACCCAGTTTGTCGTTATGCTAATTCAATCTGTAATGGTGATGATATTTGCTTTTGCTGTGTTTGAGATGACTCTAACTGGATCTGTTGCGCTTGTTACAATACTAACACTTTTAACAGGATTTTGTGGCATGTGTTACGGTAAGTTGTTTTTTGTTCATTTTAAAATTGTTAATTATTTTTGATTTAGGTTTTGTAATTTCATGCGTATGTGATAGCGAAAGAATAGCCACTTACATTGCTATGGGCAGTTTTTTACCCACGGTTATGTTGTGCGGTATCATTTGGCCATCTGAAGGCATGCATCATATGTTACAAAATTTTGCTGTTCTTCTGCCACTAACCAAAGCAACTGAAAGCATGAGAAGTATCTTACAAAGAGGATGGAATATGTACGAATCTCATGTGTATGTAGGTTTTTTAGGTATAGGTATTTGGATAGTTATATTTTTGACTATCAGTGTGTTATTTTTGAAATTCAAAAAAGGTTAATCAGTATTTAACGTCTTATGTGGACTATTTATTGCGTGGGAAGTTTAGTTAAGGTGTTTTGCATTGTATGGTTTATTTTTATTTATTATGTTTATTTTTTTACTTGTTGCAAAAAAATAAAACTTGTTATAAACGATTTTTATTTCACTGGAGGTTTTTAAGACATAACAACCTAATTCAAAATTAACCGCCAAATTTAAATTGTCATTATATAAATAACAATTTAAATAATATAATGCTTACTCCAAATAAAGACTTTCACTCAGATCACAACAATATTCTAATTCATATTCACATAGATGTGCGTGAAGCACTTTACGATGAATTCCTTGTTGAGCGTATACAGGGCTAGATGATGTCTGCGTTCTTCAAACTTTACCGGAATATATGATTTTTTTTTCAATTCTACTCTCTTCGACAGTACGTTCAGACGTACCTTTGGTGTCTCCGAGCCGAGGATGCTTGTACAAAAAATGGCGCTTATTTTTTTTCTATTATGGTTTTCTTAACCACGCTCACTCACCGACATCGCAGCTAACCGTGGTTGTTACCAACAGAACCTACTATAGCAAAAGGTTGGTAACAAATACATAAAATGTGCTTTACAAATATATTTTTGACATTTACAACATAAAATATTTGTCTCATCATTTTTAGAGAAACATAATTTACAGCGTGCTCGTTTAAGAATTGTATCTTGAATTTCCAACATCGGTTGATTAGAAGTCGAAGCACTATCTAGATTGGCTAAATTTCTTGTTTGGATTTTTTTACTAATTGTCGCAATTCTTCTGTTTTTGACAAATGTTGTCGAAAAGCTATCAGCGATGCGATCAATGTTTTTTCTTCCTCTTCCAAAAAAAAACTCGTTTTTTGTTTAATTTATTTTTGTTGCAGCCAAGATTTATTTCTGTTTATAGTACAAAAAACATTGTATGCGGAAATATTTAACATATTATGGAAAATAATCATTGGCTATCGATTCGTTTTTCTCTTGCATATTTACGTACCAATAAGTTGATCGAGGATATCTACTGCCCCTTTCGTTACGTTGTAACCACGAATAATTCTTGGTTTTTTATAATCCCGATCACTAATTGCTTTGTCATGATGTAGCGTACTCATAAAAACTATATATTTTTTCAAAATATAGTTCACAACTGTAGCGTCTTTTGTAAAATAAAATAAAGAACTACATTCTTTTTTATTTGACATCTGTTCCGGAATCTCGGGTTAATTTTTTCTACCAGTACCTATCATAGTATCGTTTCTTTTTAGAAAAAATTGTTCCAAATTATGCGATGTAAAAAACGTTAAGTTGAAAAAAACCTATAGATCTTTAAAATGTTTTTGGAACGCCATCCTGTGGTAAAAATACCACGTATGATAATATAGAGAACTATAAATTTGTACGGAAGGTAGAAAAGTTGTCATTGGATTTAATGACAGCGAAAGTCAATGATCTATTGACAAGTGACGCTGTCAAAATCCCAACTATAAAATTGGTTAGGAACAATGTCAGTACAATTGTGAAAAACAACATCAGAACTAGCGGACAGCTGTTTCGTTCTTTAGGAACTCGTCAGCGCTAGGATACACCGATGTGTTTCCACAACCATACTGACAGACAACCGTACTCTTTTATGTCGTGTAGACATTACCAACATATTTAAAATGTTTTTGAAACGTTATCCTATGATAAAAATACCACGTATGATAATATAGAAAACTATAAATTCGTACGGAAGGTAGAAAAGTTGTCATTGGATTTAATGACAGCGAAAGTCAATGATCTATTGACAAGTGACAACTTTTCTACCTTCCGTACGAATTTATAGTTTTCCTTTAGATCTTTTAATTGAATTTAAATGCAAGCTGATTGCATAATTTAGATTTACTAAGCAATTAGTTTATAATCAAATATATTAATAAACGTCGGAAACTTAAGGTATCCCAAATTTAAGTCAATTAAACGAATGCACAGATATTATTATAACAAGTTTAAATTGCAACACATATAAACACGTGCACAAACTTTTTTATATTAAAAAGAAGAAAAGTCAATTAATTGACGGCTTGCCAGTTGGTACTAAAGTCCTAGTTACGGAAGTAACCCAGGTATTAGTTGAATGGTCGGGACAAACAAACAAGAGGCAGATATACACATATCAAATAAACACATAATAATATATCAAACAATTGTAATAAAGATGTAGGATTGATTCAGGAAGCAACCTACCGCGACTTTAATACATAAAATAAGCAATCGTCCAAAAAATAGATGCAAGTTGCACGATTATACATAAAATACAAGCAATATCAGGTAGTAACTCCCTCACGTATTAGATCAGATTTTACAAGACAATACAAACACTGGTGTCTTTTTCTGTTATCAAACCGATTTGAATTACCATCAATATTAGGTAAATATTACATTTCAAAAAGATGTCTTAATCTTAACCAACTTTTATATCATCAAATTATAAACGTACAAAAAAGATAAATAAGTAAGTAGATTCTTAAATAATAATTTACAAAGAAAATGATTTAATAGATTAACTCAAATTCATTCTAAAATAAGTATGTCATAGGTATACAAATAATAAAAAAGTAGCGTCCTTTTGCAAACAGAAAAAACATACGCGCATAGCCACTTTTAATTTTAATAATCTTCAAATTTAAGTACAAAATGGGCTATTATTACATTTAACTAAATTCATTTTAAAATGCATCGTACACATACAAACATAAAATCAATTGAATTGTCGCCAATGCGTTTGTTTTCCCAAAACAAAGAAAACGTGATGTCTTTATAACGCTGGAATTTTAATACAAAGTGTTTAAAAATTAAAGTTAATTTTATTATTTTTTACGTTAGCCAACCGTATACATTTACTTATATACCTATAAATAACACAAAAACAAAAAAAAAACACAATTACACTAATTTGATACTATCTATGCTGATTGTATTGCCGATCAGCTTTGACGTTCCACCCCCAACGTGCGCGATTCTTTAAAAGGAATGGTTATCGTTCTTTCCGCTAGATGCTTGCGTAATTTCGCTCGTCTTTAATTGAAGAAAACCCTAACGGTAGCCGACTAATTAGCTGCAGGTCTGCCAAGCTTCGGCTTCACGTTACCAGATTAACGAGCAAGAGTGTTTAGCCGTCATCTGGGACATCAAGAGGTACCGCCTGTACCTAGAAGATCGCCTACTTCTGCCCGTAACCGATACAACAGCGCTCTTGTGGTAACACACACACTTATCTCGAACCCCTACTGACCGAGAAATCGGAGAAGAAATGTCCGAAGTCAACCAGATGTTGCCTCCCGAACTACCTTACACTACGCATATTGCCGTGTCCGAACTGATACCTCGCATTAAAAGAGCCCAGCAACTTGACGAAGCAACGTCTAATGCCACGCGTTTCTGGAAGCACGTCAGAACACGACCCATTGCTGAAGACGACATAGAGCCCCACCTATAGTTTCTCGTAGAACACGGAGCCTTCTACAAAAGCCTCAAAGATCCCAACGTGTTGATCGTCCCGAATTCTGTCTAGGAAGCAGTGATGTTCGCCTACCACGACGCACCCACTGCCGGTAATCCAGGCATTGAAGAAACCACGAGCGTTATCGCCCAGAGATACTTCTGGATCAACCTAAAAGCAGACACGTAAATACGTAAAGTCTTGTTGAGTCTGTCCCACCTGTAAAAGAAGCCCAATTCAAGATAAAGCAAGGTAAGACCCCAGACAACCAACACTGCCCTGGGAAGTCGTATCAGTCGACCTCATGGAACCTTACGTCCAAACTCCCAACAAGTAGCGATGGATCCTCGTCATTACCGACGTATTTAGCAGATGGGTAGCATATCCAATGATCCAGAGTACCAGCCAGCTAATGGTCAAAACGTTGCTCCTAGCGAAGCATTGTTGGGGATATGAGCTGCGACGCCCGGGTGAGCTAATCAAATAAATAAAAAAGTAAGGAATCGTCAGAAAGAACGTACCGAAAGAATAAGAAAACTATACTGCAACCAACATCGCTACCGATCTAGGTATGCCAGCTATTACCCATCCAAACCCAATTCAAAATCGAACAAATAGTACTGGAGCGAAGATGTCCCACTACAAGATCGCATTTCGAACAAAAATGGCCAGGTTTGTTCCCAATTGTTCAAACCGCAAAAACCAATGCATACTGAATCGACAGGAACGGTGACTGCGCCAAAATCCGTTCCCACAACCTACGCCTAGCACTTACAGACCAACAAGGGCCAACACCTGATGGAATCGTCTCCAAAGCGGGGGGAGGGCTCATACCGCTACCACCTATCGGTACGGTTCTACCACTATCATCGCCAGCGCCAATAACCAGAGCGCGCTTCCCACCCAAGAGCGCCGGAGAGCAACTAGCCCCTTTAAAAGAAGCGCCCAAAACGATCACTTCTACTTTGTAGTGTTACTTGTATATATGTAAAATGTTTGTTTTTTTATAATGATATCATTTTCTAAACCAATTTTTAATTATTTACTCGCCGCTCCGCGTCTTTGTCGTATCGACGCTGCATAAACTCTCGCGGCGGTCCATTAACGCGTTCCGCTGTTGTTCTCCACGTCGCAAACGGTAACATACAAAATCCTTTATGATCAAAATGCAACAAAGATGCAAAATGTATAAAATTAAAGCGTAATAATTTTGTGGAATCAAAACTTTGACTACCGTTCACAACTGAAATACAAAATTCTTATCATCAAAGTTAACATAAACACCGTTCACTAAAAAAAATACGAATTTAGCACAAGTGCAATAAACGAATGAATTAACAACGAAAACCATAAATTAACTGAAAACAAGATTTTTTTAAAACAAAAAAAATTCGAAATGGCAAAGATGACTTAAAATACGTCAAACCAATTAACTAAAAGCATTCAAGTCTTAACTACGAGAGCCTGATAGAAAGTATGTATGGAAATCTAACAAAAGCTACAAGCAACCACAGTCATCTTAAAAGTGTTTTGGTATGATGTTTGTACCGTATAAAATGTATTCCCAAAACTCCCACTTTTTGATGCATTGAGAGTGATTGCTGTCAATTTGTTAATCATTGACATCTTATGTTCTAACGTAAATTTTGTTTGCCGAAATAACATAATTAATTTGGGAAAAATTCGACGCATTTGGTTTTCTCCTTAATCGTATGAACCAAATGAAACTAACTTGTGATAACACCGTATGTACGCGTTTGTTTTATTTCAGCAAATCTTAAGAAATTTTGGGAAAGTGATGCTAGTCAGTTGTACTCTTCGAAAAAAAACTAAAGTAAGTATTACATTTCCTACTTTAATTCTTTCCATCTACGTTGTCAGTCGGTTGCACACACGACTTGTATATCAGGTTGTGATCACAATTAACTATAAAACTTTTTTGTGCTTAACATATTATTAGACGATGCACTCTGTGTCTCTGAATTATTGAGATTTGCATATTTGTGTTATAATTTACAAATGTAAATTTATTTTTTTGGGAATGTAAAAGTTAGACCAACAAATTTAATTTTTTGTACGACGTGTTGCCCAACCGAAGAGGGCTTACTTCAACAACTATTGTCTGTGATATTGACCTATGCTCTAACGTTTGATTGTACCTATGTAAATTTCTCTTTGTTTTTTTTTCTAAGTTCTCTTTCTGTGATAAAGTAAATATACTCGTTGTTAAAACCTGTATTTTGTCATTTGTTCTCTTTCAGCTTTAGATAGATTTAAACGGTAGTTACCGGCCTAATCTTTCACCATTTTGGCGCCTTTTTAAATTGTTTTATACACATTCTACGATCTACTTCGAATCAAACTGAGTTAGTCGCTAGCAATTAGATTACGAATTACGAATACAATGACCTATACTCCTTTATTTTCAATTCTCATTTTTTGCAATTGCAGTCGTTATTTTTTAATTTCCAGTAAAAATAATTTTATATGAGATTTTTATCTGATCTTATATCAAAAAATTAGAGAAAAACTGGGGATAATGTCCCACTTAAAACCTTTAAAATTGTCGAACAAAGATATTTTTTTTACTGTGAAAAGTTTGTTGTGTTAGCTAACTAAAACATTTATTTTGGTACAGTCTGATATACAGTTTGTATATAAATTCTACTGTTTTGTTAACTATCTAACAATTTGATAGTTTTCTACATCTAAATACAACAAACATTTATTAATCAACGATACAACTGATTCGTAATCCTAATTCTAAAGGCGGGTTGCACAAAGCAAATCAAAAATGTAGCAAGTGATTATTTCTGAAATCAATTGTTACATCACGAATAAACGTGGTTTCATTGGCTATGTAGCAATTGTTTTGAGAAATAATCTGTTGTTACATTTTTGATTTGCTTTGTGCAACCCGCATTGATGAGAGATGGCGTTCGCCTCAAATTTTACAGTATGCATCAACTCCATGCTTAACAAATACAGGTTTTCACAAAATTGTTGCAATTAAAATTCGTTTTAATTACAGAATATATAATTTTTTCCATATCTTTTATAATTAAAAATTTAATACATCCATGTTTAAAGTGACCAATCAAAATAAAAAAAAAATTACTGTGCTAGATAACACCCATATTTCAAAGTTTACAAAAACACAAAACAAATATTTTATGTAGTGGTAGCAAGCATTTCAAAAAAACTATATTTTCTTTGCTTGGCATGGGTTGAACTTATAATTCGTTTAAAAGCATGTAATCCATGTTGATTTACATGATAATAAGGCAACTCTTTGATTTTATGTATCCAACGTTCAATATTTTCGTATTTCTCCGTATCAACAGGTACAAACAGATCACTTGATGTAACCGTAGAAATTAAGCTAAAATCGGCCAAGCTTAAATCATCTCCAGCTGCCCAGTCACCATCTTTGAGAAACTCGTTTAACGTTTTATAGCCATCGTCCATTTCTTCAACTAAATAGTCCGGAATAATTTTATAACCTTTAAAAACCATCAAGTGCTGCAAAAAACTGTTTTAATAGATTCTTAATACGTAGTTTAACACCTACGGCTATTATTCGTAGAACACCAAATAAGTTACATGAATCAAAATGCAATCTTTGATCAATGACTGCACGTTTAAAACTGTCTTTGGGATACAGCGAATCGTCTTTTCCATATTTCGTTACGAGATACGCGTTAATTGCGTGACTGTCCCAGATTATAGTTCCGTTGTCGTCTAACACTGGTACACTATGTTGAGGATTAATCTAAAAATAACTAGTTGTTGCTGTTCCAATCATTATTATTTTGAATACCTCAAGAAACTTTGGATCCAAATGTTCCAATGCCATAATATTGACTATAACATGTTCTAGTTTAATACCAAGAGCTTCGGCTGTTAACAATACAGCCCTCACTGGTGGGCTAGAATTCGTCATATACAACTTCATAACCATTTTTTAAATATAAAAATAAAAACCACACGTACGACTATGTTTACGAAATTATAAGCGTGTAATGAAAAAGTAGAACCGCGGTTTTAAACAACTTTTATCAAATTTCTATAAGTACTATTATCAAAAGAAAAAACGCAAGATAATAAAATCAATTAAGTATCGCGATTTATATTACCTTAAAAAGTACTGTGAGCAGACGAGTGCAATTTGAAACAACTCTCATTACGATAATTATGTATGCTAATTAGATAATAATTTTTAACCGGAAGTATATGCTTACTTGTATTAAATTAGAGCATTTTTAAGCTTCTTGTTTTATTAACTTTGTTGCTATCCTAGATATTGTCTAAACTAAATTTGATTAGATTACAAATGAGAATATCAATCAAGTATCAATATTATCTAAATCAAATATATTGCCTAAAAATTAAGATGTCGATTGCCACATGGCACATATTTTGTAAAAATAATGGGTTATCGACAGAATTTTACACGAATTTACAAGCTGTTCAAACAATTGGTATAATTTTAAACGATTAAAATAAAGCGTAAAGTAAAAAAAAATCAATTCCATTGTTTTGGATACGTAGTCTCGCACGTTTTATTATACCCCTACCACAATCATTTATCATATTGCGTATTATGATAGGAGTCAGTGAAGTACGCACGTATTGTATCAGATCACCCAGGTACAATAGACTTAAAGATGTAAGATTCGGTGACCTAGGGGTCTATATTACTGGTCGATTATTCCCAATCCATTGATTTAGTTTCCAAGCATTCAACAACTACACACATTGTCGAGATCTATGAGCATAAGCACCGTCATGTTAGAAATCGTATATAAAATTTCGAAAAATGTTTTAATATTAATTAACTTGATTTACACTTACGTAGCTTCTCATGGCGCCGTCTGTAGGTACTATATCAACTCTAAAATAATCTACATCGACAATAATCTATTAAATTCGTTTGATTTGTTTACACCTATCACAGCACGCCTTACTAAACCTAAAGCTCCTTTACTATCTATAGACACAAAAAACTCATAAGCAATATAAAAAAATAAATGTTTTAATTATTGTGTTGCGTGTGAGGTATTCCAAATCCAATATAAAACTAGTCACACTAGTTTCTAAATTTTGTAGCATTTGGAATTGCTAAAAATGGAGAATTTTGCGGCTTCTCTCAACCATTAATATTGAAACGTTCGAGAAATAATTTGCAAATGCAAGAACCTTCTAGAAGCTGTTATCTATTTTTCTAGAAGTTATAGCGAAAAGTAGGGAACGCTCGAGAATGATTTCCGTATGTGTATATATACCGACGAGACAGATCGTAGGTCAGTTATTGCTGGAATGCAAATACAGCAGTGTTAAGAAGATTTTTAAAGTGGAAATACATAAGTCGTTAGCACGCGTGTGTCTACATAAATATACCGAGAATAATCGTGTACGTGATTTTTAGTGTAAACAAGTGTGAAGCTATCCGAGGACGTTATCTTATCTTAAGTGATAGTATTATACAACGGTTATACATAAATATACTGTAAGTGTTTTCATTAAATATTATTAGATTTAATTAGTTCGGTTAATTTAAAAGTGTACATATTTCTAGAATAAGTAAACGTATTTTTAGTCGTTTTAAATAAATTAGTTTTTAATAAATAAATACGCAACAGTGGCGTCAGTGTGGAGTATCGAATAAAACAAACGGTTCGCGATTTTCTTTAGTGTAAATACCATTAAGTAATCTAATATCGCTCCCGTAAGTGATTGCGTAAATAACTGTTAATTTCGCGATACGCGTGTTTTTTATAAATACAGTGTAATCATAGCTAAATTCGTGTTTATTAAACTTTTTCTTTTAACAAGTGCGTGATCACGATATTAATTAAATTCGTTTCCGTACACTAGTGGTTTAATATTAACAAGTGGATCGTTATTAAAATTTTGTGTTATACAAAAACTGCATTTTAAAAAGTAGTGTATTTAAACTTTATACTCGTATTATATTTAAATTTATGCCGGTGACGCGTTTGCAACCAGTTAAAATGGATTCAAAAATACTTGAAATTCTTGAATCGATGAATAGAAAAATGGGCGAAAATTCACAGAAAATTGAAGAAAAACTGTCGGAAAATTCAAGAAAAATGGAAGAAAAACTCTCCGCACATTCTCAGAAAATGGAAGAAAATTCTAGAAAAATGGAAGAAAAGTTGTTGGAAAATTCTAGAAGTTTAAAAGAAGAAATGCGAACGAGCATAGAAAATCAAATTAAAATTGTTCAAGAGGAAACCCAAGGAGACATGTTAAACTTAAAAGAAGAAATTTGCGATTCTGTGAATGACATAATAGAAGAAGTACAAGACAAATTAGAAGAGAAGTTTCAAATTCAAGAACCATAGAAGACAAGCTAGAGAAAAAATTGAGAGAAAGAATACAACTGCTTGAAGAAAGAATGACCCAAATGAATTGTCACGGCGAAGGAAGCTTCACGAGTGAAGATTTAATAATGGACCATCGAGAAAAAAACACTCACAAGTTCAAAGTTGTACCACCGAATTTTGATGGTAAAGTTCCATGGTCAACCTACTACAAGCAGTTTGAAGCCGCAGCTACTGCTAATGGTTGGAGCAACAAGCAGAAAGCGACGTCTCTAATAGTGTCCTTACGTGGAGAATTTTACAAACTGTTCCTGACCACCTACAAGAAAATTACGAACTTTTAATTTCACGTTTAGAAATGAGATATGGAGATGCTCATCTTCAACAAGTATACCAGGCTCAAATTAAAAGTCGGGTTCAGAAAGCTGCCGAAAGTCTTCAAGAGTTTGAGGCTGACATCGCCAGATTAACACGGCTTGCGTATCCTACAGCACCAGATACCTTCTTGGAGCAGTTGGCTATTTGTAGACGGCCTCCGAGACAACGAAACTCAGCAAGCTCTACGATTAGCACGACCGAAGACGTTGGATGACGCTTTAACCCATGCTTTGGAGTTCGAGGCGGCAAAACAAGCGTCGCACTGAAGCAGCCATAAGCTCCGTTGTGCTACAGAAATACCCTTGAACTCAGAAAAAAGCATTGAAGACATAGTGAGACGTGTATTTCGGGAACAAGTAACTCGAGGAAGAGAAGTGACAGCTTTGAACTGCGATGAAATAGGCCATGTACGACGGCATCGTACTAAACCTAAGAAGAGGACAAGAAAAGCGCTCGATAATTTGGAACGAGGCGAGCAAAAGAGACAAAAAGTAATCTCATCTAGTCAGACTCCGGAGATTACAATCCAAATGGCATAGCCTAGAGAGCAATTGCATAGCATTTATCTCGATGGCTAGATCAATGGAAGAAGCGTTCAGTTACTGGTTGACACAGGAGCGACGAAGACCATCATTCGTCCTGTCATGTTAGTGGAAAACGAGAAGACATTACCAGTAACAGTACCACTTCGAACGGCGACGGGCGACGAAATACCTACTCACGGACAAGTCAAAGTAACCATTGGTTTGGGAAATAGAGTACTCGACCATCAAGTACTGGTAGCCGACATTACGGAAGAAGTTATCCTTGGAATGGAAGTGATAAAGAAGTATGGGTTCCATTTAGATATGAAGAACGATGTCCTGAAGATCGACAATGAAGAAATTTCTTTTCATTTGTCAGAGAAGGCAGCCGTGCGAGTCTTATTGACTGAAGACGTGACCCTGCCTGCAAGGACTGAAAGTGTGGTGATGGCACGCCTGGATGGAAGTCTCCGGGAAGGGTACAAACGCGCGATTGAACAAATGGAGGGCAGCTTAGTTGAAAAGGAACTACTCGTTGGCAGAACTTTAGTACGAGTGAAGAACACGATGCCAGTAAGGATCTTAAACATCAACTCAAATCCTGTAACGTTGAAAAAGAAGACCGTGGTAGGCCAATGCACGCCAGTATCACAAATTGTGAGATACGTGAAGTCGAACAAAGATACGTCGCCGAAGAAGTGTCCACAACATCTATTGGACATTCTTACTACCAAATGCGAAAACCTCAGCCAAGACCAGCTGGCTAAAGTTAAAGTGTTGATCCAAGAGTACCAAGATGTGTTTGCGCTGGAGAGTGGCTCCAAAGGAAGAACTAACGTGGTCAAACATAAAATTAATACCGGAGACGCTCGGCCGATACGACAACATCCACGCGGACTTCCTTTGGCGAAAAGAGAAGAAGCCAAACAAATAATTACGGATATGGAGAGAGGAGGCGTGATTAAACTTTCAAGTAGCCCATGGACATCCCCAGTGGTACTCGTAAAGAAGAAAGATGGATCAACGAGGTTTTGTGTAGACTACAGACAGCTAAACGACGTGACCAAAAAGGACAGCTACCCTTTACCCAGAATTGACGATACGCTAGACACCCTGTCAGGATCCCAGTGGTTTTCTACGTTAGATTTAAAGAGTGGATACTGGCAGGCAGAATTAGAACCCAAGGATCGTGAAAAAACAGCTTTTACGATCGGAACTAATTTGTGGCAGTTCACTGTAAGGCCCTTCGGCCTGTGTAACGCTCCTGCAACGTTCGAGCGTTTGATGGAGACCATCTTGCGCGGATTGTCTTGGAAGGCGTGCTTGGTTTACCTGGACGACGTGATCGTGGTTGGAGGGTTGTTCGAAGAACACTTGAACAACTTGAAGGAAGTGTTCCGGCGATTACGTAGGGCTAACCTTAAACTGAGCCCAAAGAAGTGTCACGTATTTAAGAAGGAAGTGCAATACCTTGGCCACGTCGTATCTAGAGATGGAGTAAGGGTTGACCCAGACAAAATCCGAGCAGTGCAAGCATTGCCAAGACCGATCGACAAACATCAGGTCCGAAGTTTCCTTGGGTTGTGCACTTATTATAGAAGATTTGTCCCCGGATTTGCTAATATTGCCAAACCATTGACAAAATTAACTGAAGAAAAAGCAGAATTTAGATGGAATGAAGACTGCGAAAATTCTTTTAATCAACTAAAACAGGCCCTAGTCACTTCGCCGATTTTGAGTTATCCAAGAGAAGATGGAAAGTTTGTTTTGGATACCGACGCAAGCAATCTGGCCATAGGCGCGGTCCTTTCGCAGGTTCAAGATTGACAAGAAAAGGTCATCGCGTACTTTAGCAAGGTTTTGTTCAGGCCAGAAAGGAATTATTGCGTGACTAGGAGGGAGCTGTTAGCAGTCGTTAAGTCCATCGAACATTTCTACAAGTATTTGTATGGACGAAAATTTTTACTGAGAACAGACCACGCCGCTTTAAAATGGCTACTGCAGTTCCGTAACCCAGAAGGACAAATAGCAAGATGGATCGAGAGACTGCAAGAGTATGACTATGACACAGAACACCCTGCCGAAAGCAGTCATCGGAACGCTGATGCCTTGTCCAGAAGACCATGTCCGGCGGACTGCAGCCATTGTTCGCGACTGGAAGAAAAAGTCGAATGCCTCCGGAGAACTGCTATGGTTGATGATGAGTGGGAACCTGAGCAGTTACGTCGCGAACAAGAAGACGATCCTGAAATAAGACTACTCCTGGACTGGAAAGAAAGCGGCCGACGACCAACCTGGGAAGAAGTGAGTGCTTTGGGCAGAAATATCAAAGCGTACTGGGCGCAGTGGGACTTCTTGATAGTAGAAGACGGTCTTCTTAAGCGATCCCTAGAAAGTGCCGAGGTCACGGGAAACAGACTACAGCTGGTAGTGCCGAAGAGCAGGGTGACAGAAGTGTTGAAGCATCTCCACGATGGGACATCAGGAGGACACTTTGGCATTAAGAAGACGTTGGGTAATAAACATTTTTTTTATTTTCCGCTGTCTGGAGAATTGTTTGGTTAGTAACAATAATTCATTCTGAGTAAAATTCTTAAATTAGCACGTGTCTTAAGTTGCATTTTTAATTTAATGTAAATTTTTGAGTTATTATTGTTTTAGGCGTAAGCCAAAAAAGTATGACCTGGATGATACTCGCATTTCTATGTTTTTGGATAAAATATTTTTGTTTTTAGCTAATCAAAAAACAATACGTTTTTGTTATTGACATTTACATATTTAGACAGCATTTAAAAAAAAGGTATTTCTAGTGCTTTAAGATTCAAAAAACATTATAAAGTAAAACCTGTTGACATTATTATTGTTTGTTTGAACTTATAACCGCTTTAAAGTTATTTAGTCCGTCTTGATTTGCATGATAATAAGGTAACTCTTCGGCTCTTTTGATCCAAGTTGCAATATTTTTGTACTTGTCCGTATCAACAGGAACAAAAACATCCGTTGTGGTAACTGTAGAAATCAAACTAAAATCGGCCAAACTTAAATCATCTCCAGCTGCCCATTTACGATTTTTCAGAAACGCGTCTAATATTTCATAGCTATCGTTCATTTCTTCAACTAAATATTCCGGAATAATTTTGAAACCTTTATGAACCAGTAAATGCTGAAAAATGTTTTTTTGTAAAAAAAAAATTTGGGATGATTGAATATTTACGGCTATTATTCGAAGCACGCCAAACAAATTGCATGAATCAAAATGTAATCTTTGATCAATAACTGCACGTTTGTAACTGTCTTTGGGATATAACGAATCGTCTTTTCCATATTTTGTTACAAGATATGCGTTAATTGCGTGACTGTCCCAGATTATAGTTCCGTTGTCGTCTAATACTGGTATACTATGTTGAGGATTAATCTAAAAATGACCAAGTCTTACTGTCCCGACAATAATGATTTTCAATACCTCAATGTATTTTGGATCCAAATGTTCCAATGCCATAATATTGACTATAACATGTTCTAGTTTAATACCAAGAGCTTCGGCTGTTAACAATACTGCCCTTACTGGTGGGCTAGCATCCATCATATACAACTTCATAACCATGTTTCAAAATAAAAAAAAACTACTGCTATGATTACGTGTACTGTAAATGTATACTAAAAGAGTTCAACTGCGGTTTTAAACAAAGTTTTATCAAATTTTTGGTAAATAATATTATCAAAAAACGTTAATTAAAACACTTGATAAAGTAAATTGTATATGGTAACAGTTCTTTACTCTCAAAGACTATTAATAAATAATATATTTTTTGTAAATACTTCTACTACGTATTTTTTACTTATAAAACAAACAACTCGTTACTAACTTACATAGTCTAAACCAAACCAAATTTGATTAGATTAAACTTGAAAATATCAAATTAATACAGACAGTTCTAGTTTTACTTAGTTTTATGCATTTTTTTAACAATTTTTTTAAATTTACCAAAACTTAATTGTGATCAAGAAAATTGCACTTATTATTAACGCCAGCAGACAGACTACGTAAAATGTTTAATTGAAATTATAATCAACTACTATGCATATAGAACATACTGTATGTAAATTGACATGTTAAAGGTCATGTCTTTCTAGGTAACATGTTTATCTATATCATATGTACTCAGATATATAAACATTATTTAACTTATTAGTTTTAACATAGTTTTGAAATAATTAAATAAAATATAAGCTTTTATGCTATAGTAACGAATTTTAAAACTAATTTATTTATACACAAAATATTTACACGTTTATAACTACACGAACTAATTAAATTTAACGATATTTAAGAAAAGCACTTACACTAATTTATATAGTACTGTTGCGTATTTTATTATTAAATACTAATTTATTTAAACGACTAAAAATACGTTTACTTATTCTAGAAATACGTATGTACACTTTTAAATTAACCGAACTAATTAAATCTAATAATATTTAATAAAAACACTTACACTAATTTATATCACTTACACAAAGATAAGATAAAGTCCGCGGATAGCTTCACACACTTGTTTACACTAAAAATCACGTACACGATTATTCTCGGTATATTTTTGTAGACACACGCGTGCTAACGATTTATTTCCACTTGATAATCTTCTTAACACTGCTGTATTCGCATTCCAGCAATAACTGACCTACGATTTGTCTTGTCGGTATATATACACATACGGAAATCCTTCTGGAGCGTTCCCTATTTTCGGTATATCTTCTAGAAGATGGATAACAGCTTTTAGAAGGCTCTTGCATTTGCAAATAATTTCTCGAACGTTTCAGTACAATCACTCGAAAGTTAATGTCTGCGGATAACTTGTTTATCTTAAACCTGACACTTGTTTACATTAAAGACACTTACGTTTATACTCCCTTATATTTATCTCAAACACGCGCGTTGATCACTTATTATTTTAAACATCTTAACACTTCCGACTTCGAATAACTGACCTATGCTCTCTTTGCACCGTTTTTATATATTTCCGTTATCTATCCCGAGAATGTACTACGTCCTTCGATAAACGTTTTGGAAGTTGATAATAAGTTCGTGAACGTTCTTGAAAGGATCGTGGCGATAACGGCAGATTCCATAATGCTCGCTACAGATTTTCGTAGAACGACTTGTTATGTGGAGGTAAACAAATTAAAGAATATACCCGCTAAAAGTCGAAAAGTGGGGAGGAGGGCGGTTCTAAGTTGAAGAAAAATACTTATAGGCGCCAAGTTACTGTTATAAGCGTTAACTAACCGGAACTAACAGTTAGCAGCAGGTAGAGGCGTTTCATTATGTCGTGAACTGTGACCTTGAGTCAAAATTCGGAATTAATAAACTAAAAATTAAAGATTTGACAAATCTATGTGAATCTCAAAATCGTTAGTGCATTTAAAAAATAAAAACTTTAAATATTTTTTTTCTTATTAACAACCGTACATAACATGTAGAAGTAATAGACACAAATAGATTATGATTATGACTACTATTAATCGAAGTGGTGCACTGAGGCCACGGTATAGCATAACTTTATTTTCGTTAATAAATAAACGGAAAGATTTAACCTGTGTTTTGTAGGTGTCGGTGAAGTGATTACGCTGGGGTGTTTATAACCATTTACGTTGGTGATGATAGCGTAGACCAAAACTTCGCAACTTTTAGTAATAGCCAGAAAATTAATTCCCAGATGAGTTGATAACCATAACCGTGAAGTTAAGTTATAGACACATCCGTATAAAAAGGAAAAAATACCGAAGAACAAGAAAAAAGAAAGCAAAACAGATTAAAATCGTTAAATCGCCATTTTGTAAATCCTACCAAAAGATGTTTAATCTTGTCATACTAACAAAAAATTTGTGCGTGAATGTGTAATCCAGATAAATTCTTGAGTGAATACATCTAAAAGACGAATTTTAATAAACGTTGAATTTACAAAATACATTCTTACCTAAGGACTAGTTTCAAACGCAAATGTGCTGATAAATAGTAAATTTGTTAACCTTTTGTAGTTTTATTTGCGCTTTCAAATGGAAAAGAACGTCATAAGCGAGAACGAACTTATTTTAGCGTTAAAATCTCCTACAAACTTACGGTAAATCAGTATAACCAATTTTACAAAATCCAAAAAACCAAATAACGTGAGACATTAGAATATATAGAGTTAAACAAAATCGAAATAAAGAGATGTAAGTTGTCTATACGACAAGTTTTAAAATGTAATTCAAATCGGAAATTTCTTATTGCAAATTACTAAATAGATAAAATGCAACTTTTACATTACAAATTTCCCCCTCAACAACAACTCAAGCTCCAGCAAAAAAAAACTCCAAATACAATACGCCGAGAAAATATACATCCTAATACCACACTGACCAACCTACAATAACTGGAAACCCAAACCCGAAGAGAAAGAAGATTTGTAAACCTACGATGATTTGGGATTGAAACCTGTAGTGAAAGCTTATGAAGCGAAATGATTCTTCTTAACGACAAGTAACCAAGTCAAAAGAAAAGAAAGTACATCAAAAACATTAAGACTCTCAACAGCAATCCGTAACATCGTTGAGTAATCCGCTACAGCCTCCCACATCTAAATCGAAGTCGACTGACAAAAATGGAAAAAAGACAAGACAGTCAAAAATTTGGGCAAGCGTTCAGGACTAAGTAGCCCTAAAATCCGAATTAAACCCCAACCTTTAAGTACCAAATCCACCCTGAATACAACCACGTAAAAAACCCTAAAGCATGGGTTATAAGGAACGAGAGGATGATAAGGAACTGTCAGCTCCTAATTAGATGTTAGGACATGTCCTAGGAATCCTATCACGGGCTAAGGTTTCCTTGTTGAAATGTCGAACGATTGTGTGACGTTGGAGTCTAAACACACCTCAAGTCCTCGCGACAAGGTGTAAAAGCGCGTTGTTGGGCTTTCCAACGTTAGTCCACACAAGCGCACATCATCGCAACCTGTACTCGCTTGCGCGCAATAGTCTTTCTCCCACCCAGGACGAGGATAAGCATAAAGCTTTGGAACCCTTCAGTTTTAAGAGATGGTGCTCTGAAACTCTGAAAACCTACCAACCCAAACAGATAGAAAATGAAGAAAAGAAAAATTTTGCTCCCAAACCAAAACAAAAGAACTAGGATTGTTAGTAATTAAAAGACTAATTTTAATAAACGTTGAATTTACAGAATACATTCTTAGCTAACGATTAGGTTCAATCGCACTTGTGATGATAAATACCAAAGTTGTTAACCTACTGTAGCTTCATTTGCGCTTTCAAATGAAAAAGAACGTCATAAGCGAGAACGAACTTATTTGAGTGTCAAAATCTCCCACCAACTTAAGGTATTCGTGGTGGTAAATCAATATGACCAATTTTACAAAATCCAAAAAATCAAATAACGTGAGACATTAGAATTTATAAGGTTAAACAAAATCGAAATACAGAAATGTAATGTAAGTTGTCTATACGGCAGGTCTTAAAATGTAATTCAATTGACAAATTCTATATAGCAAATTACTAAATAGATTAAATGCAACTTTTACATTACAGGCTTTGTACGTAAGTATTTCATGATGACCAGATCAAAAACGAAACGTTTGTCACCACGTAGTTTTAAAACTTTTTCGACCGCCCGTTGCTATCTTTGCAGTTCATCTAGCCTTTTTTTTAAATACGATTGCAACCCTTCTGGAAATGTCAAGATCCATGCTCACGCAATGTCCGATAGCGTAATCTCTTCGTGTTTGGAATAGGTCTTGTTGTTCCTCGGTTGTAACTTCAAACTTAGCTTGCTCATAAACTTATCGAAGTCTATTCTTTCGACTTTATTTCTGGTTCTGCTAGTTATTAACCTGGTTCATGAGCGTTCCGATGACTGCTTCCGCCACAGTGTTTTGTGTCACAGTCATACTCTGGCAATCTCTCGATCCATTTTGCTATTTGCTTTCCGGGTTACTGAACTGCAGTAGCTATTTTAAAGCGGCGTAATCCGTCTCAGTAAAAAATTTAGTTCATACAAATATTTGTAGAAGTGTTTTATGGACTTGACGCCTGCCAACAGCTCCCTTCTAATTACGCAATGATTCCTTTCTGGCTTAAGCAAAACTTTACTAAAAACACTATGACTTTTTCTTGTTCATCTTGCCCCTGCGAAAAGATTACGCCTATGGCCCGATTGCTTGCGTTGGTATCCAAAACAAATTTTCTCTGTTCTCTTAGATATATTAAAATCGGCGAAGTGATTAGGGTCTGTTTTATTAGTTGATGGAAAGCATACTCGCAGTCTTCATTCCATCTGAATTCTACTCTTTCTTCGGTCTATTTCGTCAAAGATTTGGCAATATTGGCACATCTGGGTAAAAAGCGTCTATAATAGGTGCACAACCTAAACAAATACACACGAAACGCAAACTAAACAGTTGTTTCTTTTTTCGATTCGATACCCCACACCTGTATCACCAATGTAACGAATTTTAAAACTAATTTATTTATACACCAAATATTTACACGTTTATAACTACACGAACTAATTAAATCTAACGATATTTAAGAAAAGCACTTACACTAATTTATGTATTACAATCATTCGAAAGATAATGTCCACGGATAACTTCTGTTTATCTTAAAAGTAACACTTATCTTATCTTATATTTATCTTAACCACGCGTTAATCATTTATTTATTTACACCTTCTTAACACTTCCGATTTCGAATAACTAACCTATGCTCTCTTTGCACTGTTTTTATATATTTTCGTTATCTATACTGAGAATTTCCTACATCTTTCGGTAAACGTTCTTATTCTTATTTAAAACCTAATAATCAATTAAATAAATTTTATTTTTATTATTATTGTTTATTAGTACTTAACTATCTAAAACAGTGAAGGCTTGATGGAATTAGTTATGTGCGTTTGGTGAAGCAGTATTTAATAGTCACTTGCAAATTGCACGTTATCTTAAATTGGACAGTCCTGAAAAATAGGAGAAACTGAGACAAGTTGACTAGGTTAAGCAAAAACAGTTACAAAAAACAGCACAGCAGTTTTATTTTAAACAAAGGAGCATATTATTAATATATATTCAAAAAAGATACAAAAAAATAATTATTTGTGTGCATTTTCGGCATCGTGCTTCCCCTACGAGGTAAGATGCCGAGCATATTGGAACAAGAACAAGAAGACGACTGTAAACAAATGCTTTCCGTAAGTAGTAAGCAGTGCCACCATGATTCACACAATCCACTCTTTATCCAGTACTCGGATGAGGGCTCATAGTTAACTTCATCACATCTTAGACATGAAACACGTTCTATTTTATTCTTTCAATTCGTTTTGCTTTCTTAACATCATTGTTTTTTCTCTTTCTTTTTGGAGTTTACTCCTTAAGAATCGATTTGCATATATAAGGAGCCCGGTATGAGAAAAATCTGAGGCGTAAAATCTATCGATGAATGACCTCGTTACGTTTTTGGTGCGCATCCTATGTCGCGCAACTTTCTAATTTTACTTATATTGCTGTTTTTATTATAAATATCAATAATTAATATTGTTATTGTGAAGTTTTAATCTTTATCATTGTGTTCCGCTAAAGTGAACTGAAAGTATTTTCAAATAACTATGGCAGAAAGAGGTGTAGATGATATTGCCGGAACATCTAACAAACACGTGGCTGCGTTATAATTCATGTATTATATGTATGAGCATGTGCAATTTGTATTTATTAAATATTTTAATAATTATCGATGTAGTTCATATAAATATATATTTGAGAACAACACATAAAATTAGATAATAATTAACCCAATATGAATTATCGAGCGCATCCACATAAAATAGAAAATTTCTAACCTAACCAAAAATTCGATGTCTATAAATTCTACCAGGTTATTATGATTTATTTTATAAATAATTTTTAAATATTAACAATTCTAGTCAATAATTCGATAATATTATCAGAAAAATCGACAATATTTTTTCATTATAATAATGTTTTCATAAAATTTTCTTTCGAAAAGTTATTTTTTACGTTCATACAGTATCAATCTTTTTTAAGTTAAATAAACCCTTTTTGCGTCTGGTTAGACTATCGAACTTAAGGAGTAAACTCCAGTCGTGCGTCGGAGCTGACACACACAATTTTTTGTTCTAGTTCTTCTTTTTTTGGAGTAATACTTAGTATAGATGCCTTTTATTCCTTTCTCTTAATTTTATGTAAAAGGCAATCATATTTTAGAAAGGGTCTAAGCCTGAAGAGTTGTATAACGTGGTTGCATGCCGAATGGTCTCACAACTTCAGAAAATATTGAAGACTGGAAAGCTAAAAGTAATTTTACCATAACAATCTCATTGCTTTTGCATAAATTTATGGTTTTCGTTCTATGACTAACTCTTTTCTCTTCTCTTTTTTTTATACCATGGGCGGTTGGTTGCGCATTGAAGAGTTGGTCTTTCCCTTTTGTTTCTTCTACGGAGAAAAGAACGAATCAGACATCTACATTTTGTCCTATCTTTCTCCGTCTGTCTCTTTTCTTCTTTTCTTGTCTTTCTCTTTCTCATTTATTTGTTCTTAATAAGTTGAATGGTTGGTTGAGCATCGTGTTTCTTTTCTTTTTCTTTTTTTCTCATTCACTGTTAGAATATTTCTCTTCTTTGGGTTTCTTTTGCACTTGGAATAATCTAATCCGTTCTTCGGCATTTACGTTCCAATGTGACATTCCAACACAACGAACACTAACTCACGATGTTTGATTGACAAGTGAAGCTTCTTGTTCTTCTTGATTGGACTCTTACTTCTTTTTTTTTCTTTTGGTTTTTTTTAGTTACGCGGTTTAGATTTTTCTTGGATTGGCACTCATTTAGTGTTTAGCTTTTTGGAACTTTGTGGTTGTGACTCTGGGATTGCTGATTTTTTTTTCTGTTTTTTAGGTAGTCCGACTTGGGTCGACTTTTAATCAGAATTTTTTTGCTTCAGATTTCTTCGTTGGTGTTCTTTGGTTAGATCTTTAGGGTCTGTTTGATTTTTTTGGTGGAAGAATCTCATATCGCCTGTTGACGACTTTTTGACACAACTGCATTTGTTTTTCTTTTTGACTTTTCTTCCTCTAAATCCGCATATCACAATTCAAGATCTGATAGATACTTGATTTTTCTTTTTACTTCTTGAGTTTAGTTAGTTTTGGGGACTTATATTTGGGGTTGGATTGGTATCTGTGCGCTGGGATTTTATGGAATTTTATCTCGTCTTGGTTTGGTTAGGATTATCCGTCAGTGAGGTCTACGAGACTGTGTTGTTTTCTTTCGTTGTCGACTTTCAGCAAGTACCTTTTTCTGATGCTTCATTGCCGTTGGTTGTAGTATTATTTCGCTTCATGCCACTTTTGGACACATTTGATTGGTGATACTTAGCAAATTGGAAAAACCTCTTTCATTTACCTTTCTTTCTTCTTGAGTTGGGTGTTATTGTATTTGGGTTGGTTTAGAATGTCATGGTTCTGTCCTTGACGTATGCTCAAATTTCTATTCTGGATTTTAGCTAGTGTCTACTTCCCAGGTTTTTATGTTGCTGGGAAAGAAATTTGTTATGTTAAAAAGTTGGTATGTTAAAATTTTTCGAGTATAAAATTTGTCCTCGACAGGACCACTTTTCGTGGTTTGCTGTCAAATTTCAAAAGCGCCATTTTATTTTTCTTTAGGTAACGTTTTGTGCAACACAGACCTCCGTTTAGCGGTGTCTACGCCCAACAAGGCTTTCATCATTAAGTTATTTCACGCAATTCCACGTCGATATGCGGTCGAATTTGTGTCTATTTGATTGAAAGTCTATTCGGGGTAAATCGTTAAATTTTCTTTGTATTGAGGGTTTAAATTGATTATTTAGCGGGTGTCCACACCTCCACCTGTGTCCCGTATCTGTGGAGTTGATAAACATCTGTTACAATTGAAAAATTTCCATGAAGTCACGTCTCTGAAATTCAAGGGGTTAAGTACAATCTTATTAGAAGAATTAATTACCCAAATTGCGAAGTTAATTAGAGGGAAGCTCGGCGCAAGTATTACATTTTGTACTTTAATTCTTAATAGTTTAGTAGTTAGTCGACCATATGTACATATTAGGTTGTAATCACAATTAATAGTAAAATCTTTTTTTGTGTTATATTATTATCTGGTGCGCTTTGATTCTGTAGATCTTCGGTTTTTGTATTCTTGTAATTTAATTTAAGAATGTGTTACGTACGAAAATTTCATTACGGAATACCCTGTATATTGAATTGAAATTAGATTCCGGTTTTGACGCCTTCTACCGATCTTTTCTCGTGGCTGTCATTTTACGACAAAATCGTGAAGCTGGATGCTACCCAATTGTTCACCCATTTTGCTGTCATCGATTTTCTTTTCTTTGCTTAAGTTTCTAGTACTTTTGTTTTGGTTTCTTTCTTCTCCATCTTACTTCGGGACAGACTACCTTTCCGTCTGTATATATTTATATCCGCTTAGTCGGCCTTTTTGGCATTGGTACGTCATCTATAGAATTCTCTCTTCTGCTTTTGGTTTTGGTTTTTTTCTTTTTTTGAGTTTTCTATTCCGCTCGTCGGCATTAAAGTCTTGAAGTAAACTTTCCAATTTGGGGATAGCAATTGGTACGCTCTTGGTCTATGACTAACTGTAATATCTTTTCTCTTCTCTTTCTTTTTTTTATGTTGGGCGGTTGGTTGGGCATTGAAGGGCTGGTCACTCCCTTTCGTTTCTTCTACGGAGAGAAGAACGAATCAGACATTTACATCTTGTCTTATCTTTCTCCGTCTGTTTCTTTTCTTCCTTTCTTGTTTTTCTTATTTCTTATTTTTCCTTCTTCTTGATTAGTCGATCATCTGCATGCCATATCTCTTTCTTTCTTCTTCTTCCTCCTAAAGGTTTACCCCTTAGGGCGGTTGGTTGGGCACCGTAGGGTGGTCTCTCTTTTCATTCTTTTACGGGGTGAAGAATGAATCAGGCATTAACATCGAGCCTTATCTATCTCCGTCTTTCTCTATCTCTTATCTTTCCTATTTCTCATTTTTTTTTCTCTTCTTAGGCTTATGGATTTTCTATGTGACATCAATTCTTTTTTTTCTGTTTGATATTCTTATGGTTCACCTCTTGAGTGGTTAGTTGGACATAGAAATAGCTAGTCTTATCTTTCTTGTCTCTTTTGTTTTTTTTCTTTTATCTTGGCTTGTTGCTTGAACACTTTCTTTTTTTCTTTTTAGTAACTTCCTTCTTGAGTTTTCACTACAACTGTGTTTCTTTTTTTCTTTTCTTTCTCAGTTACTTCTCTGGTTTTATTGGGTTTAGTGGGTTTTTGTTTTGTTGTCTTTGGTTTGGAACTTGGGATAGACTGCAACGTCGCTCCTTGTACACTGTACTTCCGCTTAGTCGACATTTTTGATGTTGTTAGTCACCGTTAGGATAATTCTCTTTTTTGGGTTTCTTTTGCTCTTGGAATATTCTAATTCGTTCTTCGGCATTTACGTTCCAACGTGACATTCCAACACAACGAGCACTGACTCACGACATTCAATTAGCAAGTGAACTTTTCTATTCTTTATTGGCTCATACTTCTTTTTCTTTCTTTCTTTTGGTTTTGTTTTGGGTTTCGCGGTTTGGATTTCTTTTGGATTGGTACTCATTTAGTGTTTAGCTTTTTGGTAACTTTGTCTCTGCCTTTTTGGTAGGCCAACTTATGTCGACTTTTAATCAGAATCTTTTTTTTTGCTTGAGATCTCTTCGTTGGTTTTCTTTGCTTAGATCTTTAGGATCTGTTTGGTTTTTTTGGTGGAAGAATCTCATATCGTCTGTTGACGACTTTTTGGGCACAACTGCATTAGTTTTTCTTTTTGGCTTTTCTTCTAAATCCGCGTATCACAATACAACATCAAGATATTTTTTCTTTTTACTTCTTTAGCTTAGTTAGCTTTGGAGACTTATATTTGGGGGTTGGATTTGTGTTTAGGGGATGGGGTTTCAAGGGATGTTAGGGCGTTGTCCTTGACCGTGGTCTAAACTTCTTTCTTTCCTATAATTCTTCTTTTTCTCTTGGTTTGTTTAGAATTGTCGGTCAGTGAGGTCTATAGGACTGCGTTGCTTTCTTGCTTTATAGCGTAACGACTTTTGTCGACTTTCAACGAGTACCTGTTCTGATACTTCTCTTCTGTTGGCTGAGTTTTGGTTCTTTGGAGTATCATTCCGCTTCATGCGACTTTTGGACACATCTGGTTGGTGATGCTTAGCAAATTGGGAAAACTTCTTTCGTCTACGTTTCTTCTTGGGTTGGGTGTTATTGTGTTTTGGGTTGGTTTTGGATTTTAGGGTTCTATGCTTGGCGTAGGCCTAAATTTCTGTCTTCATTTTAGCTTTTGTTTTTGTTATCCCCGCTCCACGCTTTTATCTTGCTGGGGGGGAATTTTCTTACGTACGAATATTTCATTACGGAATAACCTGTATATTGAATTGAAATTAGATTCCGGTTTTGACGCCCTCTCCCCCCTGTCAATTGCCTAAAATGGTCTGGACGTCTTAAAGTAATGTTTCAAGGAACATCCTTAATAATGGGAATCAAATTATAATTACATTACGTTCGTAAAATATTTGAGTCGTCACAGGCCGTTTCCCCACGCTTCGAGCACATGTTTCGTTTCAATAAAGAAATGATGAAGATTAATTACTATTGAGAAATACCGTTACCGAACAACTACGATTTTGGGAAGGCATATTCTCCACCACGAAAACGGAGTCTCGATAGACCTTACTGTGGGAGAGGTTATTTCGTGTATACTAGTCGATTGTGTTATCAGCCACCTGTTCTAAATTGCTACCTACAGTATTCGATACAACGGGTTTTTATATAACATTTAATGATTTATTAATACGAATTTTTTTAGCTTCCTATTCTTTGTGAGTTAGTGTGTGATACGATTTGCTTTTCACTATTTATTACAGGCCGCTAGCGGGGAAAACGTTTTCTTTGCGACAGCGGACACTGGATTTTTGGGTGAGTCATTTGCTTAACTTTTATATCGTGGTCACAAAAGTTACTCACAGAATTTTGATTAATGTTAACGACCGTAATTACGTTTTTTGCTTATATACCAATAAGGTAATTTTAATCATTCACGTAACTGTATCGCATGCTGTGAGGGAAAAACATATTTACTACGAGATTTTCGGTGCTGTTCATTTCGACATAACTTAAAGCCGATACTGCGGGCATTCATGTACTAAAACTTCGATATAATATTGTAAATCTTATGTGTGGCGAAATCAAAGTTTTCTACACTTTTTAACGAAAATTGTTAGGCATTCTAGTATTTATGGATTGAGAATTTAATGTATAGTTGTCAATTTGCTACGCTACTAACTTAAAACTGTGATATTTATTAATTATACATAGAAATCATTCGAGCATGGATGAGTGAAGAAATTTCATATACTCATGTTAATATTCGACGTTCACCCATTAAAGTGGTTATAATTGTTAATCTCTCTCGTTATTTTTTTTCTCCTGTATTTATCGTTATCTATTAACTAATTTTGGCTACTCGAACATCAGAGTAATAAGGATTACGAACCTCCAATTTAGTTACAAGTTTGGACCGTCTGTCGTGATCGAGGCAGAAGTGTTATCTTGGAGCAGATCTGGCGCCCTTAAGCATACTTCCTGTGAACCTCCCCTATCACCGACTGTGTGAGTTGGCCGTGCAAGGTTCGTAAGACATAAAACTTGTAACAAATGTAAAGTCGCACCTTATTTATGTGTAAAAGTTAGACCGACTACTTACTTTTTTGTTTTGTAAATATTTAATAAAAGATTTGTTAAAAGTCGTACTAATTGTAGTTATCATAATTGTGACTAATGATTAATTTAAAACGAGATATTCGTACAGTGATCAACATTTTTTAACGTATGTTATTTAGATTGTCTTGCATTTCCTAATTTAAAATGGCACAGCCCCAGAAACATTTAACTCTTTCACCAATAAATAAAAAAATAAACAACCTGAAATAATATTAATTTTAATTTAGGTTTAATTTTATCAGTAATATCTGTCACAAACTAAAAAAAAGTTTTACTTTAATCGTGCGTGAAGATTACAAGTTACTTAATTTTTTTTAATGTGATAATGTTGTAAAACGCTTAAAATTGCAGCAAGAGTAAATTTATAATGATTGTCGTTTTCAAATATTTTAATTGCAATATCAGACTTTTTCTTGTTTACAAACACTTCCTTCGGTGGGTTCCATAAAAAACAAAAAATGATTGTTCTATCTAATTCAACTAGTTTTTTGGCAGTATTTTTTAAAATCTGAAAAAAACAGAAAAAATAAATTTACAGTATAAAGTGCAACCATTTTTATTATTCTTTTTTTAATTATTGGTAGTACAAACCAGCATACAATTGCCGCATTCGTGTGAATTGTAATGTTTCGTTAATCAAAAAAATACTACTTAGTCTTGAAAAATTTAAGAGCAATTGAAAATAAAATAAAAAATATTAACATCCATAACGGTAAAACAATAAAACCCTTGTAGACTCCTGCTTCGTCCAACCCCCATCCTTTAACCATGATGTTTCTCAACGCTTCGGATGTCGTAGATACGGGAAACGCGTAAGCAACCCATTGTAAATATATATGCATTCCTTGAATAGGCCAGACCACACCGCTGAACATCATCAACGGGAGAAAGCAGCCTAAAGACATAAATAATGCCGCGGTTTCTGTTTCGCACAATGCAGCAACAAATAAACCTTTAACGTCACTTTTTTAATTGCTTTGTAATTATAAATCTTGACCTTACCGTACGACATTCCGCATAAACCAGACGCTATACTTAAAGAAACAACAAGTCCTAAAGAACCCTCGAGTACTGCATCAAATACAAAAAATACAGTAAAAAGGATAACAGTTATTAAAATAGTCAGCATTACTAATTCCGTTATGCAATAAGCAAGAACTACCTCATTCACTGTTACACCAACAACTTGGTTCCTTTCTAAGTCTCCTATTTTTCTTTCCGTTAGTATACTTGTCGTCATTATCGTTATTCCCAAACACATTATTAATCTGTACACACTTAGTGAGTATTTGGTATTAATGAGTTTATTACCTACGTCGATATAAATCCTGGCAGAAAATACTGAGTAAAATCAGGATCATTAGCGCCGTAAATTGCTTTTTCGATCTAACAAAATAATTGTGTTTTAATAATCGACAAACATTGTAAAATGTACTTACTCGAACTGGATAAGACATAACTCTTCTCTTCAGTTTGCAACTTTCTAGGTAATCTTGAATAAACGTCTGAAAGTTTTTATACAAATATAGAATAACGTATTCGGACACTTCTGCATCTGAATTAAAAAAAAAAAAATGTTAATGTGCACAACATTGATTGCTAGTCTTACTGGTGTGATCGCACGTTGCTGATATTTCAGATTGATCCAGATCATAAGAATTAGCAAAAACCCATTTCTTGATGCGATTGCGTAAAGAATTTGAATAATTTTGTTTAATTGTTATCGCTGCGTACGTTTTTCCCAATGACACCGACTTGATCGCACTTTTTTCTGAAGTGTGATAAATCTAAAATTAAGTAATACGTACATTACAATTACAGTTTTTAATTCTAGATATATCTGATGTGGTCGATCTGCGATCTCTCACGAGTTGAGCTTTTGTCACGCGTTGCAGTGAACATCTTTACAGCCTGGAATAAATAAAGATGTCCACTGCGACGTGTGACGAAAGTTCGGTTTGTCAGAAATCGACCTCGTCGAATATATCCAGAATGAAAATCCGTAATACAAAAGTAACCGGTAAAAACCTAAATTCTGTAATATATTATAAATTATTGCATTTGTATTATTTTACTTTTCCTAAAAGTATTTTAATGTATGAATAATATGAGTACATGACATTTCGGCTCAGCCGTTTTGGCACTGCTATTCTAGCGCCAGATACTGATTTGTACGCAAAAAGTGGATACTCCTACGCTATTTGACAAAGGCACTTGTGCAACAATAATACGTAATTTAAGTAACCATCATCGAAAGTAAAGCATAGGATAACAAACGTTAATGTGACCAAATTATGCTATGAAGTTTTCGACGAGAGTAACGTACATTATTTTTTGTGTTATGTAACGGTTAAGTTTTAACTTGCAATTCTTTTCGACAGACGGATAAGCAACTTTGCCACCGCCAACGTATGAATACCTAAACTCAAGGGGTTTCGTTGAGTTTTATGCTGTCAGATGGCGCAATTTGTAGTTCATTTTCCAAAGTCACTTTTGATTTTTGTCACGTTAAGGTACGGTGTGTGTTGGCGTTAAAACGCAAAAGGAGTAGTAAGAGAATGAGATTTTGTCATCAATCGATATCTGGCTTATAGATGCTTTTCTTTTAGTAAAATCTGATACCAATCTTTTGGATGTGTTGTAACCTGCGTTGGATTTTAGCAGTGAATCTTTTATGTAAGACCCCGTAATTAGATTCATCTGGCTGAATTTCCGGTTTTCTGTTTTTTTCGTTTCGATTAATTAGCTCGATGTTAGCATCGAAAACGTTTCGCTTGGTATTTTATTACGTTCGATTTAAGTTTATTTGTATTTTATAGTTATTTCACAATTATTACTGGTATTTGTTTTGAATGCATACAGTTCCGTAGTTTTGATTTTGATTTAGTGTTTTTACCTCTGGTTATCTCATTAGAAAAATAACAATTCTATATAATTTACGACTTCCTTTTTGGAATGTAATTCGATCAATTTTTCTTGGTATCTATGTTTTTGTTTATGTTGAGTTTTTTTACGAGCGCGATTGGAACCACCTGCCAATTTACCGACGTAAGCGTTTTCTGTGAGAACATTTTCTTCCTTTCGAAGGCCTACGTGACAAAACGCACTTGGCCATTATATTTTTCATCTTTGTTAATTTACTTGGTTTAGTGTTGCATCTTTTACAAATATTTTACGGCGCAAGTTCGTTGAATTAAGTGGGATTACGAGGTGTTAAAAAGGAGTAAAATTTTGATTTTGGAGGGTTTTTTTCGGTGGCAATTAAGTAATACCGGGTACCGTTATGTAGTTGAGTGGTTAGGGTACTTTTACCCTATCGTGATGTAATACCGCGGAAGTTAGATGGAACCGTGAAAATTAAGTGTAGTGGTGGAAAAGTTTGATTTTCTAAATTTCGTAATTTACGGTTTAAATAGTTTTCATGGTTTCCAAAAATAAAAACTCACGTTTCAAGTTGGATATGCAATCGTTGGGTTGTGCTACATCCATTCTTCGCATTTGTGCGGATTTTATTTAAGTGTTAAAAAGAAAATTCTTCCGCCGTCATTGCAATTGTTTGGGGTACCTTTCAACTGGCCACTTAGAACCAACCACCGGTTCTTTCCTGAAGTTACGACAAATTCAAGGTATTTATTTTGCACCATATGTATTTAATCGTGAAGTTATTATTTACGTGATTGAGTGTTAAAAGCTTTGAATTTCAAATGAAAGTTTTAAGTGTCTCGAATTGATTTAACGTTAATGTAACTAATTATTGTCCGTATTTATCGGAACTGTGTTATAATCCCGAGTTAAAAATTTATTAAACGGGACCGAATTTTCGATACAAGATATATATATTAGTTTTATATTAAATAAGTTTATTTTTTTTTGTAACTGAGTAATTTCGACGCGCACACGGCCGTGATAAATTTAGATTGACTAATTTGTGTTTGGTTTTATTAAATTATGTATTGTGCATTGATTCTAATAATTTCAAATTTTGTTTTTTTTTATCAAACGTTCATTTACGTACCTTTTGTTGTTTTGTTTTGGTTAATTTTTGTTGATTACTATACTTTATTTTGTGTCATTATTTTTTTTTGTGTGTTCAAATAAATGTTAAATTGTTAAATGTAAAGAGCTTTTAATTCCGTCGGCCTCCGCGTGTGTGTACTTTATTAATTTATTACAGATTTCAGTGAGATACACTCTAACAAGGTAAGTCCGTTTAGAGTGTGTCCTTCAGGAGCGGACTTGTGGTTGGCAAGGGCCGGAAGTCCATTAAGCTTTACTCCTTCCTGGCGCCCTTTGATTTCGACATTATTGCTTTTCGATTTTGTGTTTTCGTCAAGTTGATCCAATTCAATTACGAAACTTTTAAATATAACCCACCCCGTCTCCACTGAGCAGCGGCACCCATCATTTGTGTTACCTCATTTCAGGCAGTGACATCGTTCCATCTTTTGCATGTAACAGTGTAAGTCAGGAGACGACGCACAGATATATTTCTGATCAGCACATATTGTAGCTTCTATGCCGTACTCCTGTAATTAAGCTTCTATTGAATGCTGCTAGAATTAAGATGGCTACGACATGCTTCTATAATTAAGCTTCTATGGCATTCTTAGGTAATTCAGCTTTGATAGCATATTCCTGTACGTAAGTAAATGTGATCTCATTGCGGCGGAGTTCTTCCAAAGATGTTTACTTTAAAATTATTTCAACGGTGAATAAACCGGGAAACGAACGCTGTATCGACCGTAACTTGATCGGTGCTGTTGAGGGTCTTTCGGATCGCTTCTTACTTATAACAATTGAACTGTGTTCGTCGATTGTCAGAATGTTTAACGTAACAATGTTCTTTGTCATGTGCGCTTAGTAAATGGTTATCTTTGCTCCGGTTACAAGATTATCACTTAACTTTCATAAACTTCAATATTGTTACTTAACCTTCATAAATTTCAATAATACTATTTAGCTTTTATTACTTTCAATATTATATTAAATTTAAAGAGATTGGAAGTACGCGTCAAAGTTTGATGTGATGTTACTATTGCTACCGTTGATGAATTGCCAGGGTCTACTGTAAATTTGTTCTGTATTTTTCATATTTGTGTCATAAGTATAACGATACCAGTGCCGTAGCCACAAAGGCAGTAGAAATTTTGTAAGCAAACACGATTTGACTCCTATCTTTTTTTTTCCTTCGTGAGGGTCGGTTGTCGTAGATAAACGATATAACAAAAAAAAAGAAATTACAAATTAATAAACGAAACTGCCATGTTCTTAATTAAAACTTTGGGGATTGCGGGTCTGGGATTTTCTTTCTCTAGCCTAGACGTTTAGTACATTACTCATCCTTAAGAAAAGGCGGCGCAAAAGGCATTGGCTTATTGGAAGAGTTTTTTTTTCTAATCATCCGACCCACGACCACCTGCGGCGAAGCTAGCCAAACGGTAAGCCAAACATCTACGATTGTAATTTTTTTCTCACCTTCCCAATTTGTACGTTACAGTTGCTTTTTGTAAAATTAGATTCTTTTTTTTAAATAGTCAAATACAGCAAGTTAAATAACGTTTAAACGGCAGTTGCGGACTAACTAGGAAAGCTAGAAGAGTGCAGTTTTTTTTAAATAACAACATGAGCTTTCCTAAAAGTTTTGTAAACAATATTTTATAAAATGCAAATTTATTGAAGAAAACTTTTCGAAAATTTTTTAAAATGTTTAAACGGCAATTGCGGACTAACTAGGACAGATAGAAGAGTGCAGTTTTTCGTAATAGCAAGATAATGATGTTTTCTAAAAGTTTGATAAAAAAAAGTTTTACAAAAAAATTTTATAAACCATAAAAAAAAGCTTTTAGTATAAATTTTTTGAAAAACACTTTTCAGAAATTTTGTAAAATGTTTAAACGGCAATTGCCGACTAACTAGGACAGATAAAAGAGTGCAGTTTTTCTTAATAGCAAGATAATGATCTTTTCTAAAAATTTTATAAAAAAATTTAAGAGACTATAAACAAAGGAGCCTTTAATGAAAATTTTTTGAAGAAAACTTTTCAAAAATCTTGTAAAATGTTTAAACGACAATTGCAGAATAACTAGGACAGCTAGAAGAGTGCAGTTTTTTTGTAAAAAAAATCTTATAAAACTTTTTTATATATTTGTTTAAGAAAATTTTTTTTTAATTTTGTTAAATGTTTAAACGGCAATTGCGGACTAACTAGAAAAGTGTGTTACGTACATAAATTTAAATAATGCATTACCCTGTATATCAGTTTAATTAAAAGTTGCTTTTATATTTCTTGACGCCATCTATCGGTTTCGTTGGTCACTTTGGATTGAGCAGACGACATCCGATGAGATTTCCGGCATTTTGACTGTAACATCGTACCTGGTAGTATCTAGGGTTGCGTGAGTGAAAGTTCGTTCTCTAAAATCATCCACGTGTTAGGGACACGATGGAAATTATGTAGTTTCCTTAAATAACTAATTTGCTCCCGCAGCGTAAGTAATTTTGTTTCTTTCTTTAATTAAAGGTAATTTTTATGTCTTTTTGGTTAGCCGCCATGTGCTACCTCATAACTAAGGGCATTCTGGTTATAATTTAAAGCCCACCAGAGAAAGTTGTGATTTCGTTGCGATCGTGGGGTATTCGTATCGTCACCGGCCATTTTTACCACCATCCGGCCCATGAATTCTAGTCGATACCGAAAGACGAGAGATAACCCTCGACGAATATTGTGTTGGAACGATTCTAAATATTTCTAAGGCCTACTGTTGGAATTAATTAAATCACAGAAAAAGGGTATAACAGCATCCGACTTTCGGGTTGTGTTATGTGTGTACTTTAAAATTTAAGTAATGATTTTGTAGATTTCACTTTCGTGAGGAATTAGTTTGACACGACTTGCTATTTCAAATTGCTTACAGGACTACGTGGCGGAGAAAGTACTTTCTACGCACCTGTGGAAACTCCTGTGTTGTGGTAAGTGATTTTATATGTTTTACCTCGTAGTCAACCAGGTCGCTCACGAAACCGTGTGAATATTAATTCCGTAGTAATTTTTCTTGCTTATTGCTTATTGTGTACTCCCAATATTTATTATGATATTGTAATATTAAGGCCGTACTTATTATCATTATTTCATGTATCTCGCATGCTATGTGCAACTGAGATTTACTATAAATCTACTCTTCGTTATTCATGTAAACCAAATTTATCTATGTAGTGTGTGTTGCCGATACTACTGATTTTCTGTAATGAGAATTCTTATATCCTGTGATAATCATCAACGATTCGAGATTAAAGTTGTTATTGTGGTTACTTGTTCTTTTATGACAACATACCTTTCTCTTTAGATCGTCGTTATCTAATCACAAACGCTGGCTACTCGAACGGACGAGTAGAAGGGATTACGGACCTAACATCTTGTTACAAGTGCTACCATTCTGTTGTGAGCGGACAGAAGTCACTTTGGGGATAAGCTCTGGCGCCCTTAAATATCTTCGTATTATTATCTAGGAACCCTACCCTCTCACCGACTATTGTGAGTTGGCCGTGCAGGTTCGTAAAATACCTAAAGCTTGTAACAAGTGCAGTTTATTTAAATAGCAAGATAGTAATCTTTTCTAAAAGTTTTGTAAAAAAAAATCATAAAAAAGCTTTATAAACCATAACAAAAAAGTGCTTCTCATAAAAATTTAAAAAAAAAACTTTTCGAAACTTTTTCGAAAATTTTGTAATATCATTAAAAAAATGGCTTTTTCTAAACGTTTTGTTAAAAAAATTTTATAAAAAGTTTTAAAAACTATAAAAAAAGTGCTTTTAATGAAATTTTTTGAAGAAAACTTCAAAAACTTTAGAAAATGTTTAAAAAGCACTTGCGGACTAACTAAAACAGCTAGAAGAATGCAGTTTTTTTTAATAGCAAAATAACGATATTTTCTAAACGTTTTGTTAAAAAATTTCATTAAAAAATTTTAAAACTATAAAAAAAATTTTTTGAAGAAAACTTTTTGAAAATTTTATAAAATGTTCAAAAGGCAATTAAGACTAACTAAGACAGCTAAAAAAATGCGTTTTTTTTATTAGCAAGATAATGTTGTTTTTTAACCGTTTTGTAAAAACATTTATAAAAAAGTTTTTTAAAAAAATTTGTTAAATGTTTAAACGGCAATTGGAGACTAACTAGGAGAGCTAGAAGAATGCAGACTTTTGAAATAGCAAGATGATCTTTTCTAAAAGTACTGTAAAAATAATTTCATAAAAAAACTTTATAAAACATTTAAAACATCGTTTTTATGAAAATTTTTTCAAGAAAAGTTTTTGAAAATTTTATAAAATTTTTGAAAGGCAATTGCGGACTAACTAAGACAGCTAGAAGAGTGCAATTTTTTTAAGTACCAAGATAATCATCTCTAAACGTTTTGCAAAATAAAATTTTATAAAAAGTTTTATAAACCATAAAAAAATTGTTTTTAATGCAAATTGTTTAAAGAAAACGTCGAAAATTTTTAAAAATGTTTAAACTGCAATTGCGGACTAACTAGGACAGCTTGAAGAGTGAAGTTTTTTTAGTATTAAGATAATCATTTCTAAACGTTTTGCAAAATGAAATTTTAAAAAAAGTTTCATAAACCATAAAAAAAGTGCTTTCAATAAAAAATTTTTGAAGAAAATATTTCGAAAATTTTGTAATATCATTAAACGGCAATTGCGGACTAACTAGGACAACTTGAAGAGTGCAGTTTTTTTAAATAGCAAGATAATAACTTTTAAAATTTTATAAAAAGTTTTAAAAACTATAAAAAAAGTGCTTTTAATGAAATTTTTTGAAGAAAACTTCAAAAACTTTAGAAAATGTTTAAAAAGCACTTGCGGACTAACTAAAACAGCTAGAAGAATGCAGTTTTTTTTAATAGAAAGATAACGATCTTTTTTAAACGTTTTGTTAAAAAAATTTATAAAAAAATTTTAAAACTATAAAAAAAAAGTGCTTTTTATTAAATTTTTTGAAGAAAACTTTTTCAAAATTTTATAAAATGTTCAAAAGGCAATTGCGGACTAACTAAGACAGCTAGAAAAATGCAGTTTTTTTAATAGCAAGATAATGTTCTTTTTTAAACGTTTTGTAAAAAAATTTATAAAAAAGTTTTATAAACCATAAAAAACTGCTTTAATATAAATTATTTTAACAAATTTTTAAAAAAAATTGTTAAATGTTTAAACGGCAATTGGAGACTAACTAGGAGAGCTAGAAGAATGCAGACTTTTGAAATAGCAAGATGATCTTTTCTAAAAGTATTGTAAAAATAATTTCATAAAAAAACTTTATAAAACATTTAAAAAATCGTTTTTATGAAAATTTTTTTAAGAAAAGTTTTTGAAAATTTTATAAAATGTTTTAAAGGCAATTGCGGACTAACTAAGACAGCTAGAAGAGTGCAGTTTTTTTAGTACCAAGATAATCATCTCTAAACGTTGTGTAAAAAAAAATATTAAAAGTATTATAAACCATAAAAAAGTGCTTTCAATAAAAAATTTTTGGAAAAAACATTTCGAAATTATTGTAATATCATTAAACGGCAATGGCGGACTAACTACGACAACTTGAAAAGTGCAGTTTTTTTAAATAGCAAGATAATGACTTTTTCTAAACGTTTTGTTAAAAAAGTTTTATAAAAAGTTTTAAAAACTATAAAAAAAGTGCTTTTAATGAAATTTTTTAAAGAAAACTTCAAAAACTTTAGAAAATGTTTAAAAAGCACTTGCGGTCTAACTAAAACAGCTAGAAGAATGCAGTTTTTTTTAAATAGCAAGATAACGATCTTTTCTAAACGTTTTGTTAAAAAATTTTATAAAAAAATTTTAAAACTATAAAAAAAAGTGCTTTTTATTAAATTTTTTGAGGAAAACTTTTTGAAAATTTTATAAAATGTTCAAAAGGCAATTGCGGACTAACTAGGACAGCTAAAAAAGTGCAGTTTTTTTAATAGCAAGATAATGTTCTTTTTTAAACGTTTTGTAAAAAAATTTATAAAAAAGTTTTATAAACCATAAAAAACTGCTTTAATATAAATTATTTTAACAATTTTTTTTTAAAAATTGTTAAATTTTTTTAAAAAATTGTTAAATGTTTAAACGGCAATTGGAGACTAACTAGGAGAGCTAGAAGAATGCAGACTTTTGATATAGTAAGATGATCTTTTCTAAAATTGTAAAAATAATTTCATAAAAAAACTTTATAAAACATTTAAAAAATCGTTTTTATGAAAATTTTTTTAAGAAAAGCTTTGAAAATTTTATAAAACGTTTAAAAGGCAATTGCGGACTAACTAAGACAGCTAGAAGAGTGCAGTTTTTTTAGTACCAAGATAATCATCTCTAAACGTTGTGTAAAAAAAATTATAAAAAGTTTTATAAACCATAAAAAAAGTGTTTTTAATGCAAATTTTTTAAAGAAAACGTCGAAAATTTTTAAAAATGTTTAAACGGCAATTGCGGACTAACTAGGACAGCTTGAAGAGTGAAGTTTTTTTAGTACCAAGATAATCATCTCTAAACGTTTTGCAAAATAAAATTTTAAAAATAGTTTCATAAACCATAAAAAAAGTGCTTTCAATAAAAAATTTTTGAAGAAAATATTTCGAAAATTTTGTAATATCATTAAACGGCAATTGCGGACTAACTAGGACAACTTGAAGAGTGCAGTTTTTTTTAAATAGCAAGATAACGATCTTTTCTAAACGTTTTGTTAAAAAATTTTATAAAAAAATTTTAAAACTATAAAAAAGTGCTTTTTATTAAATTTTTTAAAGAAAACTTTTTGAAAATTTTATAAAATGTTCAAAAGGCAATTGCGGACTAACTAGGACAGCAAAAAAAGTGAAGTTTTTTTAATAGCAAGATAATGTTCTTTTTTAAAAGTTTTGTAAAAAAAATTATAAAAAAGTTTTATAAACCATAAAAAACTGCTTTAATATAAATTATTTTAACAAATTTTTTAAAAAAATTGTTAAATGTTTAAACGGCAATTGGAGACTAACTAGGAGAGCTAGAAGAATGCAGACTTTTGATATAGCAAGATGATCTTTTCTAAAATTGTAAAAATAATTTCATAAAAAAACTTTATAAAACATTTAAAAAATCGTTTTTATGAAATTTTTTTTAAGAAAAGCTTTAAAAATTTTATAAAACGTTTAAAAGGCAATTGCGGACTAACTAAGACAGCTAGAAGAGTGCAGTTTTTTTTTATTACCAAGATAATCATCTCTAAACGTTGTGTAAAAAAAATTTTATAAAAAGTTTTCTAAACCATAAAAAAAGTGTTTTTAATGCAAATTTTGTAAAGAAAACGTCTAAAATTTTTAAAAATGTTTGAACGGCAATTGCGGACTAACTAGGACAGCTTGAAGAGTGAAGTTTTTTTAGTACCAAGATAATCATTTCTAAACGTTTTGCAAAATAAAATTTTAAAAAAAAGTTTCATAAACCATAAAAAAAGTGCATTTCCAAACGTTTTGCAAAATAAAATTTAAAAAAAAGTTTCATAAACCATAAAAAAAGTGCTTTCAATAAAAAATTTTTGAAGAAAATATTTCGAAAATTTTGTAATATCATTAAACGGCAATTGCGAACTAACTAGGACAACTTGAAGAGTACAGTTTTTTTAAATAGCAAGATAATAACTTTTAAAATTTTATAAAAAAAATTTAAAAACTATAAAAAAAGTGCTTTTAATGAAATTTTTTGAAGAAAGCTTCAAAAACTTTAGAAAATGTTTAAAAAGCACTTGCGGACTAACTAAAATAGTTAGAACAATGCAGTTTTTTTTAATAACAAGATAACGATCTTTTCTAAACGTTTTGTAAAAAAAATTATAAAAAAGTTTTATAAACCATAAAAAACTGCTTTGATATAAATTATTTTAACAATTTTTTTTTTAAATTTGTTAAATGTTTAAACGGCAATTGGAAACTAACTAGGAGAACTAGAAGAATGCAGACTTTTGAAATAGCAAAATGATCTTTTCTAAAATTGTAAAAATAATTTCATAAAAAAACTTTATAAAACATTTTAAAAATCGTTTTTATGAAATTTTTTTTAAGAAAAATTTTTGAAAATTTTATAAAATGTTTAAAAGGCAATTGCGGACTAACTAAGACAGCTAGAAGAGTGCAGTTTTTCTTTAGTACCAAGATAATCATCTCTAAACGTTTTGAAAATAAAATTTAAAAAAAATATGATAATAAACCATAAAAGAAGTGCTTTTGATAAAAAATTTTTAAAGAACATTTTTCGAATTTTTTTTAATATGTTTAAACGGCAATTGCGAACTAACTAGGACAGCTTGAAGAGTGCAGTTTTTTTAATGGCAAGATCTTTTCTCGGTTTGTAAAAAAATTAATCAAAAAGTTCTATTAACTATATAAATATTTTGTTTTTAATACAAATTGTTTAAAGAAAATTTTGTCAAATGTTTATACGGCAATTGCGGACAAACTAGGACAGCTAGAAGAATGCAGTTACGTTTAACGTTAAAAATATTAATTTTTACTGATTTACTAAAGGAAAAGGCAATATCGAGGCGCACAAATATACGGGTTAGTCGATATGACAACATAAGCTTAATTTGCCATATTTTAATTGTATCTTATTGAAATCGAATAGAAAAATTTCAAAAAAATTAGAGCGGGCTAGGAAGTCAATGCAAACGTGTACACATCACTTTAAAGTAATTTTATAACAACATAACCTTAAAAAAATATGTAGACAGTCCTTCATCATTCCTTATAGAAAAGTCGTGTGGTGACCACGCCAGTTCTTTGTAGTTACGCGTTACAAGCGATATCAGTCACTTGTAAATGTAATAGTGACCTAAATGTAGTCGTCGCCAATTCACCGGTGACCAAAAAGTAGCTCGTAAGCCCATCACTAATCTGAATCCGAGAGATTGCTCACATATTATGAGACACTCTGTATAAACTTGCAATTCTTTTGTTACAACTACATTAAAAATTAGATTTTACAAAAATATATAAATTTGGCACTAATAGGATATGTTTCTAACAAAATTGTAAAACAAGTGACTTTGTCTTTTCCGATAGCATATTTATTTAAATTACTTACGAAAATGGATGTGAATTGAACAGTTTTTTGTGTCTTCTTGTTTTCGAGTGATTCGTTTTTTTTGCATATTTTTAAGTCAGAAAAAAGTATTTTTGACAAAAAATTTTTGGGTGTCTGTGTTTGTCTCTGTCTCTGTGTAACAATGTACCCACGATAACTCTCCAAGTAAAAGTCCTAGTAACTTGAAATTTGGTATGGAACTGGATTATTATATTCTCTCTGGTTTGTCAAAAGTTGGTTTTGATAAAGAAACCGGAAATGGGTGTATCCGTCATTTTTAACAGTTTTACTTAAATAATTTTGTACGTATGTAAATTATTCGAATTATTTTACAGTTTTACAGTTTACAGTTCTTCCTAACAATTTATTTAAATAAAATTTTCTTCTAACATCAACAGTTTATTAGATATTTGATTTAAAATTTTAAGTGAATTCCATATATGATCTAGGTTCGAATCCTGCTTGCCACAATTTTTTTTTCAATTCCATATCTTGAAGGAAAAGCACGACACGTTAAAAATAATCATTTTTACTGATTTTTTTAATAGCTTTTTGATGCTTCATAATTTTTTTATTTTATTATTTGGTCGAGTAAATTAATTGTGTTTTTTTAGAAAACCAAAGTAAGTACATTGTATTATGTATATTTATTAGCAATGATTTTTTTTTACTAATTTTCTACTTTTAGGTGTTGTTTATTTATAAAACTATTACTAAGCTAATAATGTTTTTATTTATAATTTATTTTTAAAACAAAAAAGCCGAAGCGCGGTTTGAATCAGGGCCGGGTTTTGGGTCAGGGCGAAAAAAAATCGGATCGGTTTTTGTGTATATCTTTTTAGGTTTTGGACCGGACCACACTTACGGTCACTATTCGGCCCAAAAAATCGGGCTTTTTTGGCCTACCCAAAAAATGCTGATTAGTAAAATATGTATTTAGTAGCTGTTATATAAGAAATAAAATAATACGGTTTTTTCGTTATCAATACACTTTTGCACGATTGCATTTGATTTAACTAAACCAAAAATTATACACACACACTTAGGTTACCTGCATCGACTATATCCAAGTCTTTTTTGGTATTCGGGCGAGCTAAAGCTCCAATCGCAGGTTATCAACAAGTAAAAACGTAACTTTATCATACAACATTTTACACATTAAAAAGTCGGGTTTTAAAACAGCTTGACCCAAAAGCCGGGTCATAGAAAAATAATTCGGGTCGGGTTTCGAGCCGGTTATAAATTTTTTAGCCCGATTCCATCCCTAAGTCACATTTGGTTCTATTATTAGACGTATTATCTCAAACAAAATCAGTGCTAGTATTTTCTGCAGCTCATTTTCCTGTGTATTTTTTTATTACATTTAAACCATTGCTACACAATTTTGCTACTTTAAATTTAAAAATTTTAATGTTTTATAACTACCATTGAAGAAATAAATGTTGAGTAATGGAAAAAAACTATTTACCAGCACAGTAACAAAATATGATCAACGAATCAGAACAAAGGAAGTTTTGTTTTCTAGAAGAATTTAGAAAAGCTTTGGGTATACGAAAAGGATTTTGTCAAAAAATGTTCATGATATCTAACAGCACTAAAAGTACACACAATTCTGATACATGTTCCAAATGGAATGAATAGTGCATATTTTATCACATATTTGTCTTCTTTAGCATCATCTTTAAACTGAATGTGAAAATAACATTTGTGATATAATACGCTAATCGATATCGCAAATTGTGCAGATATAATTCTTTTAGGCAAAGATATTTTCCATGTCCACTTAATGTCGTTTAGTATTGTAACGAATTTTAAACTAATTTATTTATAAACAGAATATTTACACGATTAGAACTACACGTAACTAATTAAATCTAACGATTCTTAAGAAAAACACTTACACTAATTTATGTATAACCGTTGTATAACACTATCACTTACAGGAAGATAAGATAACGTCCGCGGATAGTTTCACACTTGTCTACACTAAAAATCACGTACACGATTATTCTCGGCAGGTTTATCTCACACGCGTGCCAACGACTTATTTATTTCAACTTGATAATCTTCTTAACACTGCTATATTTGCATTCCAGCAATAACGGACCTACGATCTGTCTCGTCGGTATATATACACATACGGAAATCCTTCTCGAGTGTTCCCTATTTTTCGGTATATCTTTTAGAAGATGGATAACAGCTTCTAGAAGGCTCTTGCATTTGCAAATAATTTCTCAAACGTTTCACTGCCCCCTTCTTAGGACTGTTCTGTCCCAGAACAGGAAACTGGATGCGACACCGGTAAAAGGGAACGTGGCGATAGCGGCAGTTTCCTCCATTTCGGCAACTTCCTTGACCATAAAAGTAACAGTCAATGGACTTTTCCTGACCCAATATTCTCCTTGGTTGGTAACTACAGACCAACACTTGAATGCCTGTTCCTCGGAAGACGACCTCCAACATGTTTCGAACCGTCTCCAATTCAGTTGATCTAAGCCACAACCAAGCTTCGGTACTGCCAATTTCTTAACATGATGGAACTCCATTTCTCTCTTGAGACTCCATGATGTTCGCCACAGATCTTTGTATAACGGTTTGACACGTGAGTATTTCTTGGTGACCAGATAGAAAACGAAGCGTCCGTCACCACGTAGTCCTAAAACTTTTCCGACTGCCGGTTGCTGTCTTCGTAATTCATCTAGCTGCCCAAACTTCTTTTTAAACACGACTGCAACCCTTTTGAACATGTCAAGATCCTCGCTCACGCAATGTGCGATGGCGTAATCTTTTTGTGTCTGGAACAGGTCTTGTTGTTCCTCGGTGGTAACTCCGAACCTAGCTTTTCCAGAACCTCCGTATAAGTTCATAAATTTCTCGAACTCCATTTCTTCGATTGGATTCCTGGTTCTGTTACTTATTACTCTGGTTCGGACCTGAACTTGCGCATTGTGGTTATCGCCAGCAAACGGAGCTAGACGATCGACGTAAACCACTTTTGGCTTGCCTCTGGGCGGTTTTCGGATGCGGTATATAACGTCGTTAATACGCTGCACGACTTTATAGGGGCCCTCCCATTGCCTTTGCAGCTTCGGCGACAAACCACGTCTCCTTTGAGAGTTATACAACTAGACCATATCGCCAGGTTGAAACCCACCATTTTGTGCCTTGACGTCATATCTTGTTTTCATCCTGTCGCTGGCAATTTGTGTGTTTTTACGCCTCTTCATGTACTTCGTCTAGCCTCTTGGCCAGCTTGCTGAAGTAATCTTCTCCAGCGACTTCCTCTTCCGGTCTTCGTCCAAATTGAAGGTCGCATGGTAATCGTATTTCACGACCGAGCATTACACAGGATGGTGTTTGGTCTGTGCTCTCGTGAACGGATGATCGGTATGCCATTAGGAAAAGGTGCAAGTACTGATCCCAGTCTCTTTGGTATTCGGACACTACCTTGGCTAAGTACTTGTCCATTGTTCGATTCATCCGTTCAACCATGCCATCAGATTGAGGATGGAGAGGCGTTGTCCTAGTCTTCTTAATTCCTAACAGTCGGCAAACTTCTTGAAACAGCCCAGACTCAAAATTGCGGCCTTGATCGGAGTGTAATTCCAACGGAACTCCAAACCGGCAGAAAAACTCTTTTACCAATACGTCTGCGACTGTAGCTGCTTCCTGATTGGGTATGGCGTAAGCCTCCGTCCATTTTGTGAAATAATCCATCGCCACCAGGATGTATTTATTTCCCGAATCGGATTCTAAGAACGGCCCTGCGATGTCAATCGCTACTCTTTCCAAAGGGCTTCCTACGTTGTATTGTTTCATGGGTGCTTTGCGCTTTCTCGCTGGACCATTTCCTGATGCGCAGACTATGCATTTAAGGCACCATTTCATGACGCCCTCTTTGCAGTTCATCCAGTAGAATCGTTCTCGCACTTTACCCAACGTCTTCTTAATGCCAAAGTGTCCTCCTGATGTCCCATCGTGGAGACGCTTCAACACTTCTGTCACCCTGCTCTTCGGCACTACCAGCTGTAATCTGTTTCCCGTGCCCTCGGCACATTCTAGGGATCGCTTAAAAAGACCGTATTCTACTATCAAAGAGTCCCACTGCGCCCAGTGCGCTTTGATATTTCTGCCCAAAGCACTCACTTCTTCCCAGGTTCGTCGTCGGCCGCTTTCTTTCCAGTCCAGGAGTAGTCTTATTTCAGGATCGTCTTCTTGTTCGCGACGTAACTGCTCAGGTTCCCATTCATCATCAACCATAGCAGTTCTCCGGAGGCATTTGACTTTTTCTTCCAGTCGCGAACAATGGCTGCAGACCGCCGGACATGGTCTTCTGGACAAGGCATCAGCGTTCCGATGACTGCTTCCGGCACGGTGTTCTGTGTCATAATCATACTCTTGCAGTCTTTCGATCCATGTTGCTACTCGTCCTTCTGGGTTACGGAACTGCAGTAGCCATTTTAAAGCGGCGTGGTCTGTTCTCAGTAAAAATTTTCGTCCATACAAATACTTGTAGAAATGTTCGATAGACTTAACGACTGCTAACAGCTCCCTCCTAGTCACGCAATAATTCCTTTCTGGTCTGGACAAAACCTTGCTAAAATACGCGATAACCTTTTCTTGTCCATCTTGAACCTGCGAAAGGACCGCGCCTATGACCAGATTGCTTGCGTCGGTATCCAAAACAAATTTTCCATTTTCCCTTGGATAACTCAGAATCGGCGAAGTGACTAAGGCTTGTTTTAGTTGATTAAAAGAATTTTCGCAGTCTTCATTCCATCTAAATTCTGCTTTTTCTTCGGTTAATCTTGTCAATGGTTTGGCAATATTAGCAAATCCGGGTACAAATCGTCTATAATAAGTGCACAACCCAAGAAAACTTTGCACCTGATGTTTGTCTATTGGTCTTGGCTATGCTTGCACTGCTCGGATTTTGTCTGGGTCAGCCCTTACTCCATCTCTAGATACGACGTGGCCAAGGTATTGGACTTCCTTCTTAAACACGTGGCACTTCTTTGGGCTCAGTTTGAGGTTAGCCCCACGTAACTGCTGGAACACTTCCTTCAAGTTGTTCAAGTCCTCTTCAAACGACCTTCCAACCACCTTCCAACCACGATCACGTCGTCCAAGTAAACCAAGCACGTCTTCCAAGACAATCCGCGCAAGATGGTCTCCATCAAACGCTCGAACGTTGCAGGAGCGTTACACAAGCCGAAGGGCATTACGGTGAACTGCCACAAACCAGTTCCGATCGTAAAAGCTGTTTTTTCACGATCCTTGGGTTCTAATTCTACCTGCCAGTATCCACTCTTTAAATCTAACGTAGAAAACCACTGGGATCCTGACAGGGTGTCTAGCGTATCGTCAATTCTGGGTAAAGGGTAGCTGTCGTTTTTGGTCACGTCGTTTAGCTGCCTGTAGTCTACGCAAAACTTCGTTGATCCATCCTTCTTCTTTACGGGTACCACTGGGGATGCCCATGGGCTACTTGAAGGTTCAATCACGCCTTCTCTCTCCATATCCGTAATTATTTGTTCGGCTTCTTCTCTTTTCGCCAAAGGAAGTATGCGTGGATGTTGTCGTATCGGCCGAGCGTCTCCGGTATTAATTTTATGTTTCACCACGTTAGTTCTTCCTTTGGAGCCACTCTCCAGCGCGAACACATGTTGGTACTCTTGGATCAACACTTTAACTTTAGCCAGCTGGTCTTGGCTGAGGTTTTGGCATTTGGTGGTAAGAATGTCCAATAGATGTTGTGGACACTTCTTCGGCGACGTATCTTCGTTCGACTTCACCCATCTCACAATTTGTGATACTGGCGTGCATTGGCCTACCACGGTCTTCTTTTTCAACGTTACAGGATCTAAGTTGATGTTTAAGATCCTTACTGGCATCGTGTTCTTTACTCGTACTAAAGTGCTGCCAACGAGTAGTCCCTTTTCAACTAAGCCGCCTTCCATTGGTTCAATCTCGCGTATGTAGCCTTCCTGGAGATTTCCATACAGGCATGCCATCACCACACTCGTACGGCTGCCTTCTCTGACGAATGAAAAGGAATTTCTTCATTTTCGATCTTCAAGACATCGTTCTTCATATCCAAATGGAACCCATACTTCTTTATCACGTCCATTCCCAGGATAACTTCTTCCGTGATGTCGGCTACCAGTACTTGATGGTCGAGTACTCCATTTCCCAAACCAATGGTTACTTTGACATGTCCGTGAGTAGGTATTTCTTCGCCCGTCGCCGTTCGAAGTCGTACTGTTACTGGTGATGTCTTCTCGTTTTCCAATAAAATGTCAGGACGAATGATGGTCTTCGTCGCTCCCGTGTAGTAACTGAACGCTTCTCCCATTGATCTTGCCATCGAGATAAATGCTATGCAATTGCTCTCTAGGCGATGCCATTTGCATTGTAATCTCCAAAGTCTGACTAGATGAGATTACTTTTTGTCTCTTTTGCTCGCCTTGTTCTAAATTATCGAGCGCTCTTCTTGTCCTCTTCTTAGGTTTAGTACGATGCCGTCGTACATGGCCTATTTAATCGTAGTTCAAAGCTGTCACTCCTCTTTCCCGAAGTATTCGTTGCGCTATCTCCTCGATGCTCTCCAGTGTCTGCGCGGGTACTTCTGTAGCACAGCAGAGTCTATGACCATCTCGTTGCGTTGCTTGTTTTGCTGCTTCAAGCTCCAAAGCATGCACCAAAGTGTCATTCAATGTCTTCGGTCGAGCTAACCGGAGAGTCTGCTGCGTTTCGTTGTCTCGGAGGCCGCCTACAAAGGTTTGAATCGCCAACTGCTCCAAGAAGGTATCTGGTGCTGTAAGATACGCAAGCCGTGTTAATCTGGCGACGTCAGCCTCAAACTCTTGAAGACTTTCGGCAGCTTTTTGAACCCGACTTTTAATTTGAGCCTGGTATACTTGTTGAAGATGAGCATCTCCATATCTCATTTCTAAGCGTGAAATTAAAAGTTTGTAATTTTTTTGCAGGTGGTCCGGAACAGTTTGTAAAATTCCTGTGCTTCTCCACGTAAGGACACTATTAAAGACGTCGCTTTCTGCTTGTTGCTCCAACCATTAGCTGTAGCTGCGGCTTCAAACTGCTTGTAGTAGGTAGACCATGGAACTTTACCATCAAAATTTGGAGGTACAACTTTAAACTTGTAGCATTTTCTTCCATTTTTCTAGACATCGATTCTTGACCATTTTTTATCGATTCAAGAAATTCAAATAGTTTTGCATCCATTTTAACTGCTTGCAAACGCATCACCGGCATAAATTTAAATATAACACGAAAGGTTAAGTTATAATACACTACTTTTTAAAATGCAGTTGTTGTATAACACAAAATTTTAATAACGATCCACTTGTTAATATTAAACGGAAACGAATTTAATTAATATCGCGATCACGCACTTGTTAAAAGAAAAAGTTTAATAAACACTATTTTATACTTTATAAATAAACACGCGTTCGCGAACTTTAACAGTTATTTACGCAATCAATTACGGGAGCGATATTAAATTACTTAATGGTATTTACACTAATAAAAATCGCAAACTTCACACCGTGACACCAATGTTACGAATTTATTATTAAAACTAATTTATTTAAACGACTAAAACGATGTTTACTTATTCTAGAAATATGTACACTTGTAAATTAACCGAACTAATGAAATCTAATAATATTTAATAAAAACACTTACACTAATTTATGTATAACCGTTGTATAACACTATCACTAACACGAGATAAGATAACGTCTGCGGGTAGCTTCACACTTGTTTACACTAAAAATCACGTACGAGATTATTCTCCGACTATTTATGTACACACACGTGCTAACGACTTATTTATTTCGACTTGCATAATCTTCTTAACATTGCTGTATTCGCATTACTGCAATAACTAACTTACGATTTGTCTCGTCGGTATATATACACATACGGAAATCCTTCTCGAGCGTTCTCTATTTTTCGGTATATCTTCTAGAAGATGGATAACAGCATTTGCAAATAATTTCTCGAACGTTTTATTACTATCACTCAAAAAATAATGTTCCCGAATAACTTCTGTTTATTTGTTTACATTAAAAGCGGGTACGCTTATACGCCGTTATATTTATTTTTCACTGGCACGGGCACTTTATCTATTTATCATGGCACACACGTTAGTCGCTTAGTTATTTTAAACCACAGTTTTCTTAACTTCCGACTTTGAAAAACTCTCACCTCAGCTTCTTGTGAATGCTTTTTATATGTTTCTGTTATCTGTGTCGAAAATTTTATGTATCCTTCGGTAAACGTTCTCGAAGTTGATAGTAACTTCGAAATCGTTTCAGTATAATATCTACGTTTATATTGTGCAGTATTGTAACGTTTAATTGGGTTAAGAATGATTTTAAGAATATAGTTTTTCATAATCTACATACCACATAAAACTTACATATTAATGGATATGTTTCAGAGATTAACGGTTAGAGTAAAATATTATATTTTTATATACTTACTACTTTGTAAATACTGTTGTCCAAATACGTCAAAAATACACAACCCAATTTAGAGCTGTTGCATTCCATTGATGCTACACTCTCTTTGCAATTAATCGTTTCACTATTATATGCCGCAACTGGTATATAAGTGGGATTATGTCCTACAGTCAAACAAAAGAAACAAGTTTGAAAAAATGTTAGAAAAATAATGAAAATAACAGATTTGTAGTTTTGCCTCATCCATACTGAATGTTTCCAAAGGATCGCTTTAATCCGCATTCGCTTTAACTTCTTAGGATCGACAACTTTTTCTAATTTTTCATGGTAATCGCGTTTTGAAAATTGCGCGTGTTTGTTTATTTCCATAGAATGCGCATCAACATCATCTAAACCAATCATTACGGTTTGACCAACTTTATTTGAAGTTCTCTGATTCTGATCAGAGTTTTGCATAACGCTCAACTTAAGAAACACTTTTTCTAGACTCTGTTCGTTAAACCGCATCAACACATTATTTGGAGAATCTTCAGTTAAAATGCTACCCTCGCGCATAAATCCAACCTAAATACAAATTAAAACAAATTTTCTTATTTAATAAAAAATACTTACTATGCTAGCTTGACGCGTTTCTTCGATGTAATGTGTTGTTATAATAATCGTTATTAATTTTTTAGATAGTTCTTGCAAATAGTCCCAAATATCTTTACGTAAAATCGATTCTAGACCAACAGTAGGCTCGTCCAAAATTAATAAATCCGGTTCGTGTATTAAAGTACAAGCTAATGAAACTCTTCGTTGTTGCCCGCCGCTGAGATTTATAATCCTATGAGATAGATCTGGTAATGCTAGCAATTTTGCCAATACTTTAGTTCTATGATCGATGCTTTTAAAGCTCATTCCTGCAATCCAGCCGAAGAATTTTAAAGCTTCTCTTATTGATAAATTTGGTCCTAAAGCCAATTCCTATAAGATTAAATTAAATAAATAAATTTATTTTAATTGCATTATTTACTTGGGGCATGTACCCTACCCGCGGACTAGATATTCCACTTTGTTTTGTACCTGGAACGCCACCGAAAACCAATATCTTACCAGAATCGATCTTCTTAAAGTTAAGAATACAGTTTAAAAGTGTTGTTTTTCCGCAACCACTGGCTCCCAATAATCCATATCTGTTATTTTTTGTTTATTTGTATAGATATAAAAATGATAAACATAAAAATCAACAAAGAATATTAGTAACGCTTGCATAAACAAATTGGAGTTCAAATTTTTATTTTTATTTAGATTTGTATGCATGTACTTACATGCAACCACGAGGAACTGTCATATTAAGATGGTCTAATACCGAAAACCGAACTTTTTTAAACATGTATTGTTTACAAGCTCTTTGTACCAAAATTGTTGGAGGATAGTATTCATTTTGAGATTCTTCCATGATTTTTACACGGTGGTCACTTAACATATATAATATAAAAATATTTAGATTGTAATTGTATATTTTGTAATACAGAAATAATAATACTCAAAATGATCAAATTTTAATATATACATTTCATAAATATTTTAGATCGATGCGTGTACATTAACGAAATTAAAAAAATAATTTTAATTTGATTTTCAAAATATATGAGATTCTACCAATAACAACGTTTATAATAATAATAATTTTTTAAAGCGCTCAATGTTATAAAAAAAATAGTATTTATTAACGTTCTTAGTATTCCATATTTAAGAAGTATTACTTTAATAGTAAATTTATCCTCTTATAATAAAATATATTTTCTTTAAGTCAATCCACAATAATATTTATTCTAAAACTAGTTTCGACAATTGTCATCATCAGTTAAACTAAAAGCAAATTAATTAACAAAAATAATTAAATATTTACAAGAGCTTATAAGTTATATAAAATTATAAAAATTGAATGACAAGTGTCAACAAATAAAAAATTTTTAAATTGAAACTGACAATAAATACACAGCCATATGTGATATGAAAAGGAAAATGAAAAATGAAAAAAGTAAATTACAATTTATTATTAAGAAGAGGAGAAATATTTAAATCAAGAATTTTATTAAGACAATTATCTGAATTTTCATTATAAGGACGATGAATTTCAAGAATTTCAAGATGATTAAGAAAAGAACTTTTGTTACAAAAATGAAGATATTTAGCATTAAGGTCAGTAGAGAAAGAAAGACCAGTAGATAAAATATGATTATCAAAAGAAGTGTTTGATGTACCGGAATTTAAATACTTCTTAACAAATAAAATGTTCTTTTAATCTTGTTTTAAACTTTCTACCAGTTTGTCCTATATAAGAACAGTTGCAAGAAGAGCAAGAAATTTTATGCACACAGATATGCCATATAAGGAATAGAACGATAGATTAGCATTATCCGATTTATTTTGAGAAAATTTTTTAAAGGAATGATATAAACACACTTTACAAAAGACATTGTTTAAAATATGAAAAGGGTAACCATTATTATAAACTAATTGTTTAATAGCATCAAATTCGTTATTAAAACTAGATTTAGAACCATTAAAGAGAACAATGCAATCATCAACATATCTAAACCAAAAACAAATCATATTAGAAAAAGAAGAATTAGAAAGAGTTATTACTACAAAACATGTTAAAACTTTAGCCGTTTGTTCTAAAAACATAAGACATTCTTCAGATTTACCTAATAGTAACAAAATTAGATAAGAAATTTATAATAAATTGAAGAAATTTTTAGGTAATGGCAATTTTATCCTAATTTTAATTCAGTCTATAAATCTTGTTCATTATTAAGATCCAAAATTAAATCTAATGATTTTATTGTTTAAAAAGCTGATAAAGGTAATTGCATTGTTATTCTTTCTCGTTTTGATTATGTTAATAAAGCTGAAGATTTTATTAGTAGAGATGATATTAAAGTACTTTCCAAAGATTATTTCTAGTTTTTGTTCACCTTTTCTATCTTGTCTTCAATCATGTAGTTGTAATTCTTTTGAAAATAGAAATATATATATTATTTTAAACTTATGAATCCCTCAACACCGCTTCTTTATGATCTATCAAAAATACATAAACTTTCTATCCCAATTAGATCTCTTATTTCATTTTGCAATTCTCCTGTCTCTAAACTTGCTCCTTGGCTTAACAATACTATAAGAACTTATTATAATTTTACTAATCAATATTCTATTCTGAATCCTTCTGACCTTGCTTCTAAGATTAAATCATTTCCGTTTCCTTCTTCATCTATTCTTGTATCATTTGATGTTGTCAATCTTTTTCCATCTATTCCTCCAGAAGAATGTATTTTTCTCATTCGTAATTTGCTTTTTTCTAATGGTTCTCTGGATACTTACCAGACGGAATACACAGTAACGTACTGAAACGTTCGAGAAGTTATCTGCAAATTCAAGAGCCTTCTGGAAGTTGTTATCCATCTTCTAAAACATATACCGAATATACCTTTGTAGACGGCCTCCGAGACAACGAAACGCAGCAGACTCTTCGGTTACCTCGACCGAAGACGTTGGATGACGCTTTAACCTATGGTTTGGAGTTCGAGGCGGCAAAACAAGCGTCGCACCGAAGCAGCCATAAGCTCCGTTGTGCTGCAGAAATACCCTCGCACTCAGAAGAAAGCATCGAAGACATAGTGCGACGTGTATTTCGGGAACAAGTAACTTGAGGAAGAGATGTAACGTGTTGGAACTGCGGAGAAGTGGGCCACGTACGACGCCCTTGTACTAAGCCCAAAAGAAGACCAGAAGAGCGTCCGGAAAAATAGAACAGGTCGACCGAATGGGGCGAAAGTCGACCTCAACGAGCCATGCCCCGGAAATTACCATTCAAATGGCGTCGCCTAGAGAGCAATTGCATAGCATTTATCTCGATGGCAAGATCAATGGAAGAAGCGTCCAGTTGACACGGGAGCGACAAAGACCATCATTCGTCCTGACATCTTATTGAAAAACGAGAAGACATCACCAGTAACAGTACTACTTCGAACGGCGACAGGCGAAGAAATACCTACTCACGGACATGTCAAAGTACCCATTGGTTTGGGAAATGGAGTACTCGACCATCAAGTACTGGTAGCCGACATGACGGAAGAAGTTATCCTGGGAATAGACGTGATAAAGAAGTATGGGTTCCATTTGGATATGAAGAACGATGTCCTGAAGATCGACAATGAAGAAATTCCTTTTCATTCGTCAGAGAAGGCAGTCGTGCGAGTCTTATTGAGTGAAAACGTGATTCTGCCTGCAAGGACGGAAAGTGTGGTGATGGTACGCCTGGATGGAAATCTTCGGAAAGGCTACATACGCGCGATTGAACCAATGGAGGGCGGCTTAGTTGAAAAGGGACTACTCGTTGGCAGAACTTTAGTACGAGTAAAGAAGACAATGCCAGTAAGGATCTTAAACATCAACTCAGATCCTGTAACGTTGAAAAAGAAGACCGTGGTAGGCCAATGCACGCCAGTATCACAAATTGTGAGATGCGTGAAGTCGAACAAAGATACGTCGCCGAAGAAGTGTCCACAACATCTATTGGACATTCTTACCACCAAGTGCCAAAACCTCAGTCAAGACCAGCTGGCTAAAGTTAAAGTGTTGATCCAAGAGTACCAAGATGTGTTCGCGCTGGAAAGTGGCTCCAAAAGAAGAACTAACGTGGTGAAACATAAAATTAATACCGGAGACGCTCGGCCGATACGACAACATCCACGCAGACTTCCTTTGGCGAAAAGAGAAGAAGCCGAACAAATAATTACGGATATGGAGAGAGAAGGCGTGATTGAACCTTTAAGTAGCCTATGGGCATCCCCAGTGGTACTCGTAAAGAAGAAATATGGATCAACGAGGTTTTGCGTAGACTACAGGCAACTAAACGACGTGACCAAAAAGGACAGCTACCCTTTACCCAGAATTGACGATACGCTAGACACCCTGTCAGTGGTTTTCTACGTTAGATTTAAAGAGTGGATACTGGCAGGTAAAATTAGAACCCAAGGATCGCGAAAAAACAGCTTTTACTATCGGAACTGGTTTGTGGCAGTTTACTGTAATGCCCTTCGACCTGTGTAACGCTCCTGCAACGTTCGAGCGTTCGATGGAGACCATCTTGCGCGGATTGTCTTAGAAGACGCGCTTGGTTTACCTGGACGACGTGATCGTAGTTGGAAGGTCGTTTGAAGAACACTTGCACAACTTGAAGGAAGTATCTAGAGATAGAGTAAGGGCTGACCCAGACAAAATCCGAGCAGTGCAAGCATGGCCAAGACCAATTGACAAACATCAAGTCCGAAGTTTCCTTGGGTTGTGCACTTATTATAGAAGATTTGTCCTCGGATTTGCCCATATTGCCAAACCATTGACAAAATTAACCGAAGAAAAAGCAGAATTTAGATGGAATGAAGACTGCGAAAGTTATTTTAATCAACTAAAACAGGCCCTAGTCACTTCGCCGATTTTGAGTTATCCAAGAGAAGATGGAAAGTTTGTTTTGGATACCGACGCAAGCAATCTGGCCATAGGCGCGGTCCTTTCGCAGGTTCAAGATGGACAAGAAAAAGTTATCGCGTATTTTAGCAAGGTTTGGTCCAGGCCAGAAAGGAATTATTGCGTGACTAGGAGGGAGCTGTTAGCAGTCGTTAAGTCCATCGAACATTTCTACAAGTATTTGTATGGACGAAAATTTTTACTGAGAACAGACCACGCCGCTTTAAAATGGCTTCTGCAGTTCCATAACCCAGAAGGACAAGTCGCAAGATGGATCGAAAGACTGCAAGAGTATGACTATGACACAGAACACCGTGCCGAAAGCAGTCATCGGAACGCTGATGCCTTGTCCAGAAGACCATGTCCGGCAGACTGCAGCCCTAGTTCGCGACTGGAAGAAAAAGTCGAATGCCTCCGGAGAACTGTTATGGTTAATGATGAGTGGGAACCTGAACAGTTACGTCGCCAACCAGAAGACGATGCTGAAATAAGACTACTCCTGGACTGGAAAGAAAGCGGTCCACGATCAACCTGGGAAGAAGTGAGTGCTTTGGGCAGAAACATCAAAGCGTACTGGGCGCAGTGGGACTCCTTGATAGTAGAAGACGGTCTTCTTAAGCGATCCCTAGAAAGTGCCAAGGGCACAGGAAACAGACTACAGTTGGTAGTGCCAAAGAGCAGGGTATCAAAAGTGTTGAAGCATATCCACGATGGGACATCAGGAGGACACTTTGGCATTAAGAAGACGTTGGGTAAAGTGCGAGAACGATTCTACTGGATAAACTGCAAAGAGGACGTAATGAAATGGTGCCGTAAATGCACAGTCTATGCATCAGGAAATGGTCCAGCTAGAAAGCGCAAAGCACCCATGAAGGGCCGTTCCCAGAATCCGATTCGGGAAATAAATAGATCCTGGTGGCGATGGATTATTTCACGAAATGGACGGAGGCTTACGCCATACCCAATCAGGAAGCAGCTACAGTCGCAGACGTATTAGTAAAAGAATTTTTCTGCGGGTTTGGAGTTCCGTTGGAATTACACTCCGATCAAGGGCGCAATTTTGAGTCTGGGCTGTTTCAAGAAGTTTGCCGACTGTTGGGAATTAAGAAAACTAGGACAACGCCTCTCTATCCTCAATCTGATGGCATGGTTGAACGGATGAATCGAACAATGGGCAAGTACTTAGCCAAGGTAGAGTCCGAACACCAAAGAGACTGGGATCAGTACTTGCACCTTTTCCTAATGGCATACCGATCATCCGTTCACGAAAGCACAGGCCAAACACCATCCTGTGTCATGCTCGGTCGTGAAATACGATTACCATGCGATCTTCAATTTGGAGGAAAATCGGAAGAAGAAGTTGCTGGAGAAGATTACGTCAGCAAGCTGGCCAAGCGGCTAGACGAAGTACATGAAGAAGTCCGTAAAAACACACAAATTGCCAGCGACAGGATGAAAACAAGATATGACGTCAAGGCACAAAATGGTGGGTTTCAACCTGGCGATATGGTCTGGTTGTATAACCCTTAAAAGAGACGTGGTTTGTCGCCGAAGCTGCAAAGACAATGGGAGGGCCCCTATGAAGTCGTGCAGCGCATTAACGACGTCATATACCGCATCCGAAAACCGCCCAGAGGCAAGCCAAAAGTGATCCACGTCGATCGTCTAGCCCCGTTTGCTGGCGATAACCACAATACGCAAATCCAAGTCCGAACCAGAGTAATAAGTAGCAGAACCCGGAATCCAATCAAAGAAATGGAGTTCGAGAAGTTTATGAACTTATACGGAGGTTCTGGAAAAGCTAGGTTCGGAGTTACCACCGAGGAATAACAAGACCTGTTCCAGACACAAAACGATTACGCCATCGCACATTGCGTGAGCGAGGATCTTGACATGTCCAGAAGGGTTGCAGTCGTGTTTAAAAAGAAGTTTCTACAGCTAGATAAATTACGAAGGCAGCAACCGGCAGTCGGAAAAGTTTTAGGACTACGTGGTGGCGGACGCTTCGTTTTCTATCTGGTCACCAAGAAATACTCACGTGTCAAGCCGTTATACAAAGATCTGTGGCGAACATTATGGAATCTCAAAAGAGAAATGGAGTTCCACCATGTTAAGAAATTGGCAGTACCTAAGCTTGGTTGTGGCTTAGATCAACTGAATTGGAGAACGGTTCGGAACATGTTAGAGGTCGTCTTCCGAGGAACAGGCGTCCAAGTGTTGGTCTGTAGTTACCAACCAAGGAGAATATTGGGTCAGAAAAAGTCCATTGACTGTTACTTTTATGGTCAAGGAAGTTGCCGCTATCGCTACGATCCTTTTTACCGGTGTCGCATCCAGTCTCCTGTTCTGGGACAGAACAGTCCTAAGAAGGGGGCAGTGAAACGTTCGAGAAGTTATCTGCAAATTCAAGAGCCTTCTGGAAGTTGTTATCCATCTTCTAGAAGATATACCAAAAGATAGGGAACACTCGAGAAGGATTTCCGAATGTGTATAAATACCAAAGAGACAAATTGTAGGTCAGTTATTGCCGTAACGCGAATACAGCAGTGTTAAGAAGATTATCAAGTTGAAATAAATAAGTCGTTAGCGCGTGTGCGATAAAGATACGAAGTACGTGACTTTAATATAAACTGTTTAGATAAATAGAAGTTATCCGCGGACTTTATCTTATCTTCGTGTAAGTGATAGTGTTATACAACGGTTATACATAAATTAGTGTAAGTGTTTTCATTAAATATTATTAGATTTAATTAGTTCGGTTAATTTAAAAGTATACATATTTCTAGTATAAGTAAAACATATTTTTTAGTCGTTTAAATAAATTAATAATAATAATAAATTCGTTACAATAGTTCTACGGCCGAAGTCTATACTAAGATAAGAACGTCTTCCGGGTTTGGACCGTGTCAATGTTGTAACCGAAGTTGCCAACGTTTCGCCCACTTTCGTAAACTAAACACTTCTCAAAAGTTAGGTAATCAACTTATGAACCAAGCCAGATTCTAAACTCAGAAAAGGTAAGAAAGAAAACGATAAACTTGAAAATCAAACAAAAATCTAACAAAGAACCACTACAGAGTTAGGTAAACAACTTGTGAATCAAGCCAGATTCTAAACTCCATAGAAGTGACTTAAAAATAAATAAGTCTCCGTATATAAAGAAGAAGTATCGTCACGGCTGGTTAAGCTCGACTCTGATTGGGTTACGGTTGAACGAGGGCGTGTTTACGATAAAGGACTAATGACACGGGAATCAAAAAGGGGATAGCTCGAAACCATGATCAAGATTGAAGTTATTGGGGTGTTTGATGATTTCTATGCATATCAAAAACCGTACACAATTTCGAATGAAGTTTTGCCGGTAGTTTTGTTGATTACGTTATTAGCGTCTTTTTGTACTTTATTTAGACAACCGTCTCACTTACACTCGCTCGCCAGTTTGGTCAAAATCATTTTCTGCACAATAATTGTCAAACGCGTTACTTTTAAAAGAAGTTCCACAGTCCGTTACTATTTTCTCCGGTAAACCAAAACTATCCATAAACTCACATAAACACTACAAGGTTACATTTGTTTAAGTATTTGGAACTGCATAAATTTAGACAAATCTAGAAAATGGGTCTATGATCACATCCATATTACCGCTATTACTTTTCATGAACGGTCCTTCATGGTCAAGATGAATTTGTGTGAAAGGTCTTTTCAGCATCGGTATCGGGTGTAACAACTTGATTTTAATAATTAAACATTCAACACATGATCTAATATGCTGTTTTACGTAATGTCTCATGTTAGAAAACCAATAATTTGCTATGATTAAGTCTACGGTTCTGTCAACGCTAGAATGCCTTGATAAATCATGAAATTTAATTACTACACTTTTCCGTAACGAATTCGGAATTACAAATACATTTCGTTATACTCCACGTACACTTGTATTCTCTTCTCTGGTTCTTGTAGTAGTTGGTTTACGTAGTATTTTAATAACATATAAAAGTGTTGTGGCTGTCGCCATCTCGTGGTTAACGAGCCCACGTATAAAATATAAACAAATTGATGCTATAGAGATCTTAGTATGTTGGTAATTGGATTTGCTAACCGCGAAAATCGTAACGAATATTAACACGATTGCAATCCACCAACGAATATAGTGAAAAGTAACTATATCAGTAAAATTGCAAAAATGACCACCAGAGAGAACGAGTGTACGGCCATTTCACCGTTTTGGGAATCATCAGCACTGGGAAATACTCTCTGATGTATTTCCACAATATAAGCTATAGAAATATATCAGTATAATTTTGACCCCTTTTTGATGAAACTATTTTAATCACTCTCGATGACAAGTGGGTGTTAAAATTTTGGGTAGTTTTGTTGGGACAGTGGACACGCCTGATTCATCTGCGTTGAATATTTGATCTGCAGAAAAATTATATTTCGTCTGGACATCTCTTGAAAGATTAAAAAATTGGCTAACGGCGACTCTGTTAAATCCCATCAATCGGCCGATAGACGTGGCTTCTGCTTTTCGGAGGCTTTCGTAAATTCCAGGAACCAGTCCCCGCCAGCAGACTTCTTTTCGTGGTTGAATCTATGTTCGATATTGTTTTTTTCGGCGTATTCGTAAGCTAATTTTTTAAATTGAACTCTGGTAAGGCCTAGACCCCAGTTGCTAAACTCTTTTACATAAGTTACAAATTCAGTAGTTTGTTGGGCATTAAAGGTTTTGTGATATCTTCGCGAGTGTTCAGGTAAATCTTTGTTCTCTTTCGACTTTTTCATGTAACGCCGAAGTGTGGCTTCAGGTATTTCATAGTTTGCTGCAACTCCACCAGAATGTGACCGCATAAAATTAATTCACCTATTAACCACTAGATGTTACTAGCATGAAAGAATTTTAAATTGTTTATGGTGTTTCGTTAAAAGCCATTCGTCATCTTACTCCGTTGGTCATCTTACCCCATCTTTCCCTAAATAAGATTTTGTATACACGGTACATTACAAGAAAATTGAGTTGTGTTCTTAATTTTCTTTCATTACTTCGCAGTTGCTATTGAAACTAATAATTAAACATTAAAATATAGTTTTTCAGTTTAGGATATTTTAGGAACAAAGGTAAAAAACGTTTCTTGACAAAAAAATTAGAACACAATACTTGTCAAAAATACATATTATTGCCATTACAGAATAGGCTCATGTCACACGCTAGGTGCTAACATTTTAAATAGCTTATCTTATTCCACTTCAAAAATTTTTTACATACATTCCAGTTTTTTTTTTAAATTAAGTCCTTGCTTTATTGAAAAAATATCAGATATATTTGGATTTATTCTGTTTCTTATTAAGTAAATAACGTCCCTAGTAGAGCAAAACGTTTCTAAATCATTTACATTTGTAACATTTTTAATACGCTTAAATGGTACATTAAAACGTTTATAAAACGTTTTCAAATCAATGTCATACTGCTTCAAAAGCGAATCCGAACATTGTTTTTTAGACGGTTTTTGAAGCGCATACAAATCGATCTCAGAAATAATACCAAAATTGACTGAAAAATTATTGCCTAAATCGTGTTTGTAACATTTTCAGTTAGTTTCCACTAAATATTAAACGTTGATGTTCAAAATAATTTACGGAGTTATCTACGTAACGTTGCAGAATAATACACAGTTATCATCTTTTAATGTTTCTAGAAACGATTTACACGTACATTTTTTGAATGATTTGTATTTGTATTTCCAAAACTATACATATGAAACCGCTAAACTTAATACAAAAAGCTATTAGATAGCTTTGTTTTTTGACGATTCAGTATTAATCCATTGGGACAAAATAGCGATCCAAACTCGTGGTATGTAACCTTTGCCAAACGTAGAAATAAAGAGTCTCACTCGTGATACTCATTATATTTTTTGGTTGTTTATAAAGCAATATATCAAATGACGTTTTTCATTCGTTAAACAAGTCCAATCGGCCGTCAAGATCAAACCCCGCCTGTGTAAACGTTCCAAAAACATTTAAAAAAATCGTTTTTTGAACGTATACTTTCCTTATTTTGGATTTAAACTTAACAATCGTTCCAAAGCTATTTTAAGAAACAATTTAATAAATTAAATGAACATGAATAAGTAACGACTCTAGTTATCATTTTTAGAAGTGTTTTAAAACATTTCAAAAATGATTTAGGAAATGATTTATAGAAACATTGCAAAGGGCGGACATTTATCAAATTTGAGACAAGTGTGAAACGATTCTGGTATATTTCTTTATTTCATAAAAATCGTTTTGAAAATGTTGCAGAAATGAATTTTTCTACTAGGGGTGTCCCAGTCACATTGGTTTTGATTAAGCTTTTCAACTAAAAAACAAGAAATTCGTGAAGCATCTAAAATGTAATAGATTATTGGATATTGATTTTTTTTTAAATTAACTTTATTTGTAAATTTGTTTATTTTTATGCGATTAAAATGTTGATAATGTAATGTTTTGCTTAATACAGTTACTGTGTTTTTAGCTGAACAAAATAGACACTTTTAAACTTTATTTCAACAGATTTTGTCAAAAATATATCTGAAATGTATCTAGATACTTTCTTTAAGTATATGTAACTGTATCTAGATACAATTTATGAAAAGTATCTGTATTTAGATACTAGAAAAAAAGTATCTGTTACAACACTAAGAATCTAATATGTATTTTAGTTAAAAGTCGTTAATAGGAAAAATCTTTAGATTCACTTTAAATTTATTTAAAAACAATAATCATTATAATCAGAAAAATTAAAACATAAAAAATTAATATATCAAATCAACCGCTTACCATTTTTGCAGCAGTCTTTATTTTCATAACCACAAACACTCCACATGCTTTTTATTTTTGTAGGATACTTTTGAGCGTCTTGGTGCGTAATTAGTGATCGAAAAATTCAATACCCAAACCATAACTTTATTTTCTTATTTAATACAAGTACATACGTTTGTCTGTGTATATAGTCTGACGGCTGTGGAGCCACGGCATTCTTCTGGCCTCCCGTCACAAGATCAAATTTTAAATTCAAAATTTAACTATACACTTTATTTCTTTGTATGCAATTTTGTCGAATTTCACGTTCTTTAAAGCCTGCGACTGCAACGCGTTATTGCGACTGTTATTTCCAAAAACATTGTTTATTCGTATTTCATCGTCTTACACTCAAAAAATAATATACAATTTAAATTTACCGCCATATCCCAAATCGTTCTTTTTTACATATGCACCCTGGTGCTGGAAATCAGGTGTTTATGAATTTTTGCTTTTGATCAGTTTAACCTAAAGTTGATTGGAATTAAAGCTACATCAATAACTTATCGAAATCCAATGAATAAAAAGAAATGCGTTCAAAAAAACAGCAATAAAATGGCAACATTCTTGACGCCTAACAGACATGGGTATAGTGTCCGATTCTCACCATTCAGACCGGAACATCTAGCAGTGGCTACTAGTCAATACTTTGGTCTAACAGGTGGCGGAACGTTGTTTCTTTTAGAAGTAACTCCAGACAGAAAACTTATACAATTGCAAAACTTTAACTGGTCCGATGGTTTGTTCGATTGCGTGTGGTCAGAATCTGATCCAATGCTTTTAGTCACTGCTTCGGGAGATGGCAGTTTACAACTATGGAATTTGTCGAACTCTACCACATCTCCACAGATTTTCCATGAACATGTTAAAGAAGTTTATTCTGTAGATTGGACCAGAACTAGACAGGTACAGCTTATATTAAGTGCATCATGGGATGCCAACATAAAAGTATGGGATCCAACTAGGAAAACGTCATTAAACACCTACCTCGGCCATTCTCAACTAGTTTACAATGCAATGTGGTCACCACACCTTCCAAACACTTTTGCCTCAGTTTCTGGCGACGGAACACTGAGAATATGGAACTCATTAAATCCACAGAGTGCTTCGGCACTATGCAAAGCCCACGATGCCGAAGTACTTTCTTGCGATTGGTGCAAATATGATCAAAATATTTTAGCAACCGGTGGCTCAGATGGTCTTATTAAAGGTTGGGATTTACGTAACTTTTCCCAACCTATTTTTTATTTAAGTGGATGTGAGTACGCCGTAAGGAGAATACAGTTTTCCCCTCACTCTCTCAGCACACTTGCATCAGTTAGCTACGATTTTACGACTAGAATATGGGATTTTAAACATAGTTCTGAAGCTTTAGAAGTTATACAGCATCATTCCGAATTTGTTTATGGTTTAGACTGGAATGCCCACAAAAAGGGTGAATTAGCCGATTGTGGATGGGATAGTTTAGTACATGTTTTTTCACCTACTTCAGCGAAAGCTCAATTCAGCAGACTGTAGTTTTATTAAGACTGAAGAACGAGTCTCTATTACACGGGGTACTTAAGTAATCGACCCTTTTTATCCATTTTCTGTGATGTTGAACTTTTTTTTTGTAATGTTTCTGTTAGTAATGATTGTATATTTATATATAGTAAATGTTAGATGTCAGTTTCAAACTATAGTTTTATACTTTATGAAGGAAATTTCATAATGTTGACGCTTTTACTGTTAATAACTGAAATGTGAATTCTCTATTTTAATTTTGTTTATAAGAAACTGACTGTGATTTGGCATCCTATTTTGTATATTGAACAATTTAAACAGTAATAAAACAATTTTTGAAGTAATCACCTTTTTTCTTCGTATAGATGTTCATTAAAGTATAGGGTACAAAATGTAAGAGTCGACATTACACTACTGTTTTGCACATCTCTGAAACTAAGGTGCAAGTTATGCTTGAGGAAAATGTCTATCAGTCATTGATGCAGCTTTTCTTCAAGACATCTATACTTTATTCAATAACTACGAGAAGTGATTTAAATGTATTGCGCTCAATTCCTGCGATACTATTGGCCAAATTACATCGCTTAGGTGTAAAATGAAAAATGTGAAATTTTTAGAGCAATGTAAGTTGCCTGCTTTAAGGCGTAACGTGATATTCTCGACGAGTCTGTGACATAAAGTTTCTGTACCGCGTTTCAGTGTTTCTTTCATTAGCAGCAAGAAGTTGTTTATAATACTGTACATTACAAAAAATGTTTAACATGGATTCTACAATTAAAACAGCGCGAAGCGAAGCCGAGCGAAGCTCTGTCATGTGCAATCGGTTCTCAATTCGTCGATTTTTTTTTCCAATGTATTAGAAAAGGAATACTTTAGGAGTGGTCCCACAAAAAAGTTCTGATAGGTCTCTTAAATGATGTACATTCCAGGTCGACTACTAATTTTTCGTAAATAAATATTTTCAGATGTGTTTATTAGTCATATATGTATCTCTTTCTCTTCGGAGGTTCCTTCCATTTCAGATACACGGTGTTTTATTTCGAGCTTAACTCTCTTCATCTGTTTTAAGTTTTGTAGTCAGGGTCGCCGATTTTATTTACATAATTATTACAAGTTTGTACAATGTATCCTCAAAGGCCAAGGACCGAGAAATAAAACGTAAGGCAACAGGAAATAGTTCAAATAAAAAAGACTCGGAGATTAACAGCAACTCCTTTGAAAAGTGGACTATTATAATAATACGTTGAAAAAACGTTCTCAAGTTCGAGAGCCTTCACAAAGTTGTTCTCCATTTTCGAGAACGTTCGCCGTAAGATATAGAACATTCGCGAAAAATTGCCAAAATCTATAAATACGATACAAACGAATCATGGGTCAGTTATTTCAGTAATTCAAAATCGGCAGTGTTAAGGAGATTATTCAAGTTTAAATAAATAAGTGATGAGTATAACCTTGTACGTGACTTTAATGTAAACAAGCGTATTATTATTATTATTTTACCTAGGGGTGGTCCCTGTTAAAAATTAAATTGATATAGCATTCAAGTGAGTTTCTGTAAGGAAATAAAAGAGCGCATGACGACTTGGAGGGAGTAGTTTTGTAGACTTAAGCCGCGCGCGAATAGAGTCGTCAGCGTCGTGTGCATGAAGGAGTATGTAAAAGAACGACAATCGTGTCAATTATTTTAGCAAAGTTTACTAGTATTTTTCTTTCATTAAATAAACATTATTACCAGAACCTATTTTATTTGTTCACCAACACAAATCACAGGAGCTAAATCCAGATAATCTTAATAGTCCCAATATGGTCCCGGCACCGCGACCTGTAGGTCTATTGTGCTCCCCGATGTTTTCTACCCTTCTAGAATACCTGTATCTTTGACAAAGTCCAGGATTCCAGTAGGGCGAATCTTCGTTACTTCCTCTTGTGTAATCTTTTTATTTCCAAGTAGGCGTTCCCCTGCCCTTGTGAAAGCTTCACAGTGGCAGATGACGTGATATGGAGTTTCTTCCTCCTCACCACAACCCCTGCATAACGGGCTATCAGTCAGTCCCATTTTATGCAGGTGTTTGTTTAAACGACAGTGGCCTGTCACCATCTCTGTCGCAAGTTTGATCTTCGTCCTACTTAACTTTAAGATGGACGTTGCTAAGTTCCCGTCGGGGGTTTCCAGAAAGACCTTAGAATGATCCTGTCCTGGGACTTTCGACCAGTGTCTGCAGTGCTCTTTCGTGAGTATTGCTTGAATCTCCTGTTTGGCTGTGTTATATGTAATCCCACAAGCCGGTTCAGGGCCTATGAGTGGTTTCGCACTTGCCGCCCTGGCAAGCCCGTCAGCAACCTGGTGCCCATACTAGTGTAACTGTATTACACCTACCTAGTGCGTTTAGTATTTGTGTGCATTCAAGTACTAGCCCTGAGTTCACCACATATGATGCTAATGCTACAATCGCTGTCTGTGACTATAAAGATTCTCCTGTTAGAAAGGTTCTCTTTTAATAGTTGAGCAGATGCTGTCAGGATTGCATATACCTCGACTTGGAACACGGTCGCTTTTTGACCTAGGTTTACAGAGATTCTGCAGCCCTGTCAGTGGTTTTTGAGCCATCTGTGTAATACACGATTCCATTCAGCTTTGTTTTGTTGGAATTGTTCTCCCAGTCGTAACGGGTGGGGATTGTTGTCTTAAACAGTTTCATAGGACAAACTCTTTTAGGTATTCTCTCAGTTATCATACTGAGATTTTTGTCTTTAGAGATCTCGTCAAAGATGGTCGAATGCCCCACCCTTGACGATCCCTCCTCGCCGTTGACTCTCAGGCGGTATGCCCCTCTGAGTGCCTCCGCCCTAATTACTAGGTGTAGTGGCGGCAGATCCAGGAGAGTCTCCATGACTGCCGTCGGGGTGGTTATCATTGCCCCTGTGATTCCAAGGCAAGCTCTGCGCTGTACCTTGCTGAGTATCTGTATGGCCCTCTGGGTGAAGGTCTTATGCCACCACACCAGTGACGCGTACGTAATGATCCAGTGGGTCATCTTAAGAGATAAGTCCTACTTGCTTCCGAACGCTCGCTTGCAAGCCCACAAGGACTTTGTGGCTTTGTTCGCTATTCTCTCTAGGTGTGGTTTGAAGGTTAGCCCCTGGTCTAATGTTACGCCCAAGTATTTGCCTTCCCTCACTACCTGTAGCTTGGCTCCGTACATTGCTATGCTCTTTAGCTTTGTTGGGCCTTTCCTTCGTGAGAAGAGAATGAGGTTCGTTTTTACCGGATTGACCGACAAGCCCTCTTCTCTACACCACCGTTCGACTAGATATAAGGCTCCCTGCATCACAACTGATACGGTCTCTTCAAATCTGCCACGTACCACAATCACTATGTCGTCGGCGTAGCCAACCGTGTTGTAGCCTGCCTCACTTAATTGCCTCAGCAGTCCGTCTACCACCAAACACCACAGTAACAGGGAGAGAACTCCTCCCTGCGGACATCCTCGTGCAGATCAGACCGCTACAGAGTCATTATTAAGCGAAGCCGTAATGTTTCTATGTCTTAGCATGGTATCAATCCATCTACCCACGGTAGTATGTACCCCTTTGCTTTCCATGGCAGTTCTAATCGATTCTAGAGAGGTATTATCAAACGCCCCCTCTATGTCTAAAAACGCCCCCAGAGCCACTTCCTTGCAGGAGATCGCCCTTTCGGCTGCGTCCACTACTCTGTGGACGGCAAGTTCACAGGATTTACCTGGTTGATAGGCACATTGGTATTTACTGATGAGATCAGGCCCCAGCACCTCGTCCCTAATGTGTCGCTCAATGAGTTTCTCCAGTAGTTTGAGGAGAAATGACGTTAGACTGATAGGTCTAAACGACTTAGCTAGGGCGTATGAGTCCCGCCCAGGTTTGGGTATAAATACGACTTTTACGTCCCTCCACGCCATAGGTATGTATCCCAGGGCAACGCTTACTCTTAGTAATGTACATAGTGTGGAGGCTAGCAGGTCTAAGCCTTGATGTAATAGAGCAGGGAAAATTCCATCCATCCCTGGGGATTTGTATGGATGACAATTTTTTACTGCCCACCTAATTTTGGTTAGGTTCACTATCTGATGAGCTAGAACCCAATCTGTCTTGTTCCCCCTCGAGAGGGGTTCCAGAGTTGTTGATACGCTGGCGTCAGATTTGGTGAGGGTCTTTGATCCCGGAAAGTGTGACTGGAGCAGAAGCTCCAAGGTCTCCTTTACGGTCTCTGTGTAACCCCCCACACTTTTCTTCAAGCCTCTGTTCCTCCTTGTAAAGCTCTTTGGAGTCTCGCACCTTCTGGAATCTGTTCGATTTCCTCGCAGTGCCTCCTCCACGAGTCACGTTTTGCCTTTCTTATGGCCTTATTGTATTCGGTGAGTGTGGTTCGGTATGTACCCCATTCCCCGGTGTTTTTAGCTTTATTAAAGAGCTTTCTTGTCTGAGATCGCAATCGAGAGAGTCCCTCATGCCACCAGGGCATTTTACTTGAGGTTCTTTTCTCTTTTGCGGGACAGCTTGCCTCATAGGCATTTATGATGGCCATGCGAAGATTTTCTTCCATGGCCTCCAATCCCGCCGAGTCATTCACCTTCTCGGGGCAGTTCTCGAGCTTGACCTTTAGGTTCTCTCTATAGAGGTCCCAATTGGTTCTTCTCGGATTTCTGTGTACGGCCATTGCCGCTTCTCTTGACTCAATGTCGAAGCGAATATATCTATGGTCAGATAGCGATGGTTCTTCCGACACATGCCATTTGTGTACTGAGCTGCAGGCAGTAAGAGTTCCAAATGTTATATCAATTACCTCCCTTCGTCGAATATTGACGAAGGTCGGCTCGTTGCCTACGTTGGCCATCTCTAGATTTTTATTAATAATATAATCTAGGAGAGACTCACCTCTTTTGTTGATGTCCGTGCTGCCCCACACAGTGTGGTGCGCATTGGCATCGCATCCGAGGAGGATTTGCCATCCTTTCCGCTGACAGTGGTCCACCAGTTTGGAGACTTTTATGGTTGGTGGTGGATTTGGTTGGTCGTAGGGGATGTATGCGGATCCGAGCACACGCTCCCTCTCGCTCCCATCCTTTTTCATTGTCAGCGTCAATGCCGCCAGGTCTCTGCAACAGAATTCCCAAAGTGGCAGTAGTTTAACGCTATCTCTAGCTATAATGCACGATCTGGAATTGGTTTCGGTTGGCTCAGCAATGAGCCGCGCTCCTCTAAATCTCAGACCTCGTATTTGCCCTTTAAAAGTCCAAGATTCTTGTACTAGGGCTACATCAATATGATGTTTATTCATATAAGCACAGAGGGCAGCAGATGCCGCCCTACTGTGATGTAGGTTTATTTGTACAAGTTTAACCATTTAAACCTGTACCTACCAACTGAGATGCAATGGATAACGCAGTGGGCTGTGGTTTCTCTGAGAGCCCCTCAACCACTGTCGTCTCTTCACACTCCATACTGGTTGCCTCCTCTCCCCCACATTCGTCTTGGAGATGAGTTTAAACGTCACTCTAGTGAAGTTGACATAGGGATTATGGTTGCAAATAGCCCCCATCTTGTCCCAGAAAGTTTGGTCCATAAGGACAATCAATGTTTGTCCCTTGGGGTCCTCCTTCCTGTCCACTACACGCCAGCTGCTGGTTACAACACCAGCATTCTGGATCTCGATCCTTTTCAGAATCTTTACCGGTTCCACATGGGCCCCGGGGATCCAGGCGTGTGCTCGCACTGGTTTTGGAAGGTCTTTCGCTTCGAGGAATCGAAGCTTAGCTCCCTTCCACGGAGCTACTCTCCCTAGCTCCGTTCTCAACTAATCCACCGATACCTGGTCTGCGCATGTAATTAACAGCGCTCCCCCTCAGTGGCGACATTCCGTGAATTTGGGCGAAACCGTCCCAATGGACGGAGTGTCGATTCTATCGAGGATCCAGGTTTTAATTTGCCTTGTTTCCTCCTCCGACAGCGTGCACTCCGGATCTTCATGGACAAAAGCCATTTTGAAGCCTGTTGCTGCTTCGCTGAAAGTTTTGGTGTCCTTTTTGGTCCCAGACTTTGCCTTTTTTAGGGGACCTCCCTTGGGAGTGCTGTCGTCAGACCGGTGTCGCTTTTGAGTCCCAGTTCTAGTGACAGCTTTATTTTGTGAGGTGCTTTGGGCGATGAAAGGACAGGTTGCTTAGAGCCCTCTGGTTCTCATCGCCTTTCTTCATTTCCGGCGCGCTGCCCCGGAGAGTTTTTTACGCTCACCAGTAGCAGGTGCCCCGGCTGAAAGATTTGTTTTTGTTTGTTCTTGGTCCATATAAGTCCCACGAGTGTGGGGGAAATAAAATGTCCACACGTGCGGTGCCCCCAGCACACGTGTAAGGCGACTGATTACAACGGAGTGGCGCCCGGTGCTCCGAGGTTGAGGCCAGTAAATGCTGATCCTTTATTCAGCCACGCATCTCCTCGGTCCGGCCCCTGACCCTTGAGATTTAGGATTTTGCTGAGGTTGTCTCCTCTTAGTCCAGGCGGTTAAGCCGAGACCCCCCCCCCCCGCACCAACCTGAGCACTCCAGGTTCGTGCATGGTATATCGAAATGGTTGATGCACGTGGCACATCAAACACATATCGACGCCGTTATACCCTGTGCAAGCCGTTGGCTACGACACGACAGCCGGGCGGGGTAGCTGGTCCACGATGCTGTTTTTGGTTGCTGCGAGTCCTTGTTTATAAGCGACGAGCAACCTTATCCCTAGCATTAATCTAGCATTAAACAAGTGTAAGTGTTTAGATGAATAGAAGTTATCCGCGGACTTTATCTTTCGGTGAGTGTACTATATAAAATTAACGTAAGTGTTTGTGTTAAATATCCTTAGATTTAATTAGTTTCGTGTATGTATAAACGTGTACATATTTTTAGTATAAATAAATTAGTTTTAATAATCGTTACAATACTTTCGCTGCTCCATTCACATCAAACTCGCAATGTGGCGCTAATTCAATTGCTTGGACTTCATTCTCAACTATTCCTTGAATATGTTCATTTAAATCTTCAGAAACGATACGGCCGTTTCCAAAAGCCGCACCGAGGGTAATCCTTTAAGGAAGATAAGTAAAACGCACATTATACTGATACACCTAAAAGAAATCTATAGGAAATAAAAACGGACGGTTGTTCTAGATTTTCTCTCATCTACGATCGTTGACCTGTTCAAGTCTTCCAAAGAAATTGGTACCAGCTGGAAAGTTAATCACTATTCTCAAGCCCGGAAAGAAGGATCTCGTCAATTCGTATCGTCCAATAACTTTGTTATCAGAACTAGAAGTAAACTCTTCGAAAGGGCACTTCTTAAAAAGATACACGCAGACATTTCGCCAAACATCTTAGTCAATATGGCTTCGTTCCTGGCAAAACGACGACTGACGCCGACCGTCGATTATTGACTATTGTACAATCGAACGTTTCCAAGTACAGACTAGCTATTTTCATAGACATTTCTGGAGCGTCCAATAACATATGATGACCCTGTATAATCAAAGCTTTCGTCGCTACGCGCGTCATTCAAAGCTATTTGTCGAATCTATCGATAACATATTCTGGGATACCAAACAACTGACGAAGGACTGTCCACAAAGCTCGAGTTTTGAGCCAACCTGGTGGAACCTCGTTGTTAATGATCTCCCAGACAAAAGACTTACCAGCAGACTGGGAGATTTTCGCTTATGAGAACAACATCACCGTCACAGTGTCCGCAAATTCTCGACAAAACTTAGCTTCAAAATCTAACTCGTGCCTAAAATATTGTGATTAGCAAGTACTTCGTCGACGACAAAATGAGTTTTGTAAAACATTGCGCTTTCGTGGTGGACAAGTGCAAGACACTTGAAATTGAACCTTCACAAAAAACATCTTGCGATATTTTCGACAATGCCGATCTTGGGTGAATGGCAGCGGCTGTGGGACGTAACGCCTACTTTCTCATCCCGGACCTGGATTAGAATGCCCCACATCCCCGAACGAGAGGCCGTGCAAATCCTGTCTTTACACGGAGGATTTCGTTGTCGTTTATTTCATTATATTTAGTTGAATTGCTTTTCAGTTTCTTTTGCGCCGTAACTGTCTCTCTTGATTCCTTCACAATCGTTTAAGTCCCTTTTCCTACTAACTTGGTTTTATGCCTTAGAAGCGATGATAAGCCGTAAGGCAGCTGTCTCAATGAACCTTGTGCTCTGAAAGCACGTTTCTGTTACCTAGCCATCCGACTGACTTCTCCTTCTAAATGATACATTGCCTATTCTTACCTATCCTTTTTGTTGCAAATTTGTACCAAGTAAGTTCGGGTGGTTTGGTGGGTCCACATCCTCTTTCTCTTCCTAATGGCAACCTATGTTCACTAAAGCACAGACCAAACACCATCATCATGCTTGGTCGCGAAATAAGACTGCCATGCGACCTTCAATTTGGACGACCGGAAGAAGTTGCTGTGTGGTTGTATAATCACCAAAGAAAACATGGCTTATCGGCGAAGCCCCAGAGGCAATCCTGGAAGACCCTTCTGAAGTTTTGCAGCGTATTAATGACGTCATGTATCGTATCCGAATACCAGCCAGAGGCAGTCCAAAAGTGGTTCACATCGATAGTGTAATGATGGGCTTGCCGGCTACTTTTTGGTCACCGGTGACTTGGCGACGGTTACTTTTAAGTCACATGTTACTGTTAGATGCGACCGAATCCCTTATAACTCGTAACTTAAAATAAACGATAAAAATTTTGACATTAATGTAGACAACGAAAAAGTTAATAATTTGACCAATAACAGTGCAGTAGTTACGGAATCACCGGTAACTGGTTTTCAAAGTTTATTCGTCGCTGATATTTTAGTGATCAACAGGTAACAGCGCCAAAGTCACCGGTAACGATAGTGTAGCCCCGTTTGGTGCTGATAACGTTATCAAAGTCAGGTCCAAACAAGCAGACCGGGGGTCAGTCGATGGAATGGACTTGGATAAGTTTATGAGCATATACTGGAAAAGCCAGGTTTGGAATTACAACCGAGGAGCAATAAAACCTGTTTTAAGCAGGAAGAGATTACGCTATTGCGCATTGCGTAAGTGTAGATCTTGAACTATGTGATTACCGACGATCATTTTCTATCTGGTGTAGTAAAACGCATAGAAGCTTCGAGTCATTCAAGATGGTTCGCGGTGATTACCGGTATGTCCTAGTCAGAAATCAGAAGTGTAAAGAGTAGATCTAAATAAATAGTGTTTCAGTACGTTTAAATAAATGCAATGTCATGTAAGTGAACGTGTGATTAAAACAACAAGTGCAAAGTTATCCGCGGGCATTGTTTTATAAATAGAGTGATAGTCATATATAAATTACTAGTAGGTTTTTTTTACACATTATATTTGAAGTGTGGAGTAGTAAATTTATTTAAAAATTAGAACTAAATTACGTGTAAATAGCTTTAAATAAATTAACTTCAATACTTTTACATTTTAATTCTTTGCGATCGACTTCACCACAGAGTGAAGTCGATCACCGTTTACATTAAAATTTTAAAAATATCGCTCAACCTACGACCTTGCTCTAGAAATCTATCGATAGATGAAACATCAACAAAGTTATATTTATGACAATATTAAAATACACGATGTACCCCCAATAACTCTCGAACCAGAAGTCCTAACTTGGTATGGACCATATTTTTCATATTCCCACGGTTCTATCAAAAGATGGGTTTGATAAAAAAAACCGGAGGTAGGTGTATCCGCCATTTTTAAGTGTTTCTTATATAATTTTGTACGTATGTAAATTATTCGAATTATTTTTACAGTTTCTTATAGATAATTCTTCCTAACAATTTATTCAAATAAAAAAAAATCTATCATTAACAGTTTATTAGATACTTGATTTATAATTTAAAATGAATTCCAAATATAATCTAGGTTCGAATCCTGCTTGCGACGATTTATTTAAATAAAAAATTCTATATCTTGAAGGGACACGCACAAATATAGGGGTTAGTCCATTATAACAACATAACCTCAATTTACCATATTTCGGTTATATCTTAATGAAATCAAAAAGAAAAATTTTTTAAAATTGTAGCATGCTAGAAAAATCAATACAAACGTGTACATATCACTTCAAAGTGGTTTTATAACAACATAGCCTTAAAAAAATATGGACAAATTCCTTATAGGAAAGTCGTGTGGTAACCACACCAGTTTTTTATTTTCAAATTGAAGAAAAATATCCAAGTTAAAAGAATATAGAGAATTAAGAAAACTTTATCTTGTCCACTTTGAAGTGATATGTACACGTTTGTATTGACTTCCTAGCATGCTATAATTTTTTTTAAATTTGTCTCCTTGATTTCATTAAGATATAGGGAAGAATAGTTAGGTTTGTTACATGTAACGATGAACTGTATTTTATACTTAGTGTATTCTTCCAACAGGTGTGAAATTTGGTACACCAAAACCTAAAACAAAATAAATTTGAGAGTTTTGCATTTAAGAAGTTTTTACTCGCTTTTTTTAAAAACATTGCAAATGTACCATGTCTCCTTTAGTATGAGAGGGTTGATACATAGAATGGGAGGGTTAATACACTGAATAGTACCTACATATACCTAATAATATTCGTTCTGTTCTTGCTGTTCCACCAACAAAACAAGGTGCTGGTAATTTTATGACATCTGTCAATGCCACAGAATTCATCAGTCACATCTGGATAAATGAAATAGTACGCTGGCTCCTTATTTTTACATCGCATGAAGTTTACCCGACATTCCTCTGCGGTTTTTTCTATATCGAAAACTTGTCTTACGTAGCGTCTGACAGGTTTTGTTGTCCTAAACGCAACCAATATAATTCACATTAAATGAGGCCCTGGCAGAAGTTTTCGTCTTCCTCTTGATTTTCAATTTGATGTCAGTAAGTTCCTCAAATGAAGTAACTGAAAAGTTCTCTGAATCAGATCCATGCTCACCTATGGCTTAGACATTTGGTACCATAGACTTCGATATTCCCACGTGGTCAGGAAACTGGCCTCGCTCCAATCCTTATTCCTGAGAACTATCCTAGGGGCGTATCGTACCGTTCCCGTCGATACCCTCTGTGTTATTTCTAAACATCCTCCCCTACATCTCCTATTGCAGGAAATATACTGCACCAAAGTTCTTCGCAAGGCTGGCTCGTGCAATTTCCTTGACCAGCACGTTTCAAACGACGATTTTCCGTCCTTTTCAGCGGCCAAGCGTCACTTAAAGGTCTTGATCTTGGGTGAATGGCAGCGGCTGTGGGACACTTCCCATAAAGGGCGTAATGCCTATTCTATTATCCCGAATATCCTTACCTGGGTCAGAATGCCCCACGTCCCTGGACGAGAGGCCGTCCAAATCCTGTCTTCACACGGCGGATTTCGTTGCCATCTAAAGCGCATTAGCGTCTTAGATGATGACAGGTCTCCGTCGTGCGGCGTTCCTGACACTGCGGCGCATCGGATTCTCGCTTGTCGCGAATTCGATGATGATCGGAGTGCCCTGTCATCCATTGTCAACCCCTACCCAGACTCCCCTCAGGCCATCCTCGAACTGGTGCCTGATGTAAACATTTATAGACCATTCGCAGAGAGAGACCAGAGCCTACAATAAGAATTGAGTTTTTATTTTCTAACGATTTTGCATGGTTTTGTTATTTTTTTTTTTCTTACAAGTACGCTATGGCAAAGTAGGTATTTAGTTTTTATTATTATTAACAGCATGAATTTAATTTAGAATCCTTTATTTCAGTATTTTATTTTAAATAACCTTTTAGTTTCTTTTCGCCGTAGCTACTTAATTAACTCTGCCTCTCTTAGTTCCCTTACAAGTTTCTAAATCCTTTTCCTACCTACTTGGTTTTATGCCTTAGAAGCGAGGATAAGCCGTAAAGCAGGTGCCTCGCTGAACCGCGTGCTCACATAGCACGAACCGATACCTAGCCCATCCGACAAGTCTAACTAGACTTTCCTTGTTTAACGACACTTTCCATACTCTTACCTATCCTTTTGTGGCGAACTTGTACCAAGCAAGTTCGGGTGGTTTGGTGGGTCCACATCCTCCTCCTCATCTTCAAAAGTTTCTGGCCTCGTTCTTTTCACTGGTCTCTGCTTTTTGTATATATCATTTGCTCTGTCAATTAATACGTTTCTTTTAGCTGAGTTAACTCTATAATTCCGTTTCGTTTTCCTTCTAGTAAAGTCCTCTTTAATTTCCATCATGTTTGGTGTATCTGTGAGCATTTTTGTTTTGATAGCTTATCTTCCGCGGGTGTGATTTTTTGAAGTGGGGCCGTAGGTCTTATGTCTTCGGGAATATTCGAATGCAAATGTTTTGCTTCTGGTGTTCGTTGCAAAGGTTCCTAAAATATGTTGCTACCTTATGGCCCTGGTGTTGCTTCTGTACCAGATTCGCTTTGTAGCTCAATGAAATATGTTTTCGCTCGCGTAGATTCTCTCTCTTGAGACAGTGGTCTGTCTATTACGCTTGCACTTAAAAAATCATTATCAGTAAAGATATGCGCATCAAACGGGTATATCCCTGTTTTTAAAAAACCTTTGGTAATATTTTTCCAACTAGTTCGGCTATGTCTTGTAATTTATTAAATGTAGCGAATATTTTTCAAAATCAACATCCAGCCACTTACATATGTAATAGCTTTAGACCCTGAGGGAGCTTCCTTAGTCATGTAATCTTGATCTCGTACTCAAGGAAAAATGAAAACTAGAAGAATGAAATTACCTGCAGCATTTATTGCACATCATACTGTTACGCCCAGTAAACACACGACGTCCCAGGGACGTTCGTGTTATGTCCAAATGATGTCTTTACATCCCAGGATTTAAAACGGACCTCTTTAAGATGTCTTTAATAGAACGTCCTTAGAATGTCAATGACGAACGTACGATAGGATGTCCTATGCGGGAAAACAAATTTGGGCGTTTGTCAATTCATATTTCAAATCGAATTTAAAAAAAATTGAAAAGAATTGTCATATTACCTAATGCGAATGTTTATTTATAATTACTTATCAAAAAAAATATATAACGAGATCTATCTTTTGATAGAACAGAGAGAATAAGAAAAGCGAGCTTCATACCAAATGTCAAGTTATTAAAACTTTTAGTTCGATAGTTATCGTGAGTACAACGTTACACACACGCGCACGCACAGACATCCAAATTTTTTTTGTCAAAAATACATTTTTCTGATTCAGACTTTGAAATGTCAAATTCTGTAAAAATATTGCGATCGCTATACTTTCCTTATAAGAAAGTAAAAAAGAGAATTCGTGTGCTACTAAATGCGCTGTACGCATTGAGCTAGAACTTCCTTTGACGATTCTGATTTACCGACACGTGTCGGAAAATTACAGAACAAGAGCGAGTTCCTTCCTGCATTTGTTCTGTTCGCCGTACCTTTACCTGAGAAGAGTCCATGATACCGTTTTATCTTGAAACCAAAATTTAAAAATGTACAAATGAAATAAAAACGTGTTCAGTAAGATAAAATCATTAAAGTCGTATAAAGAAAAAGTTAGATAAGAATTCGTAACTAAAAATCGATTTATTACAATTTTAATAACGCATTCGTATAAATTTGTGAGTCCTGACAAACCAACGGTCGTTTTTGAAGTTATTCCATTAGAACGAAGCAGCTGCTCGAAAAGAGGCTTCGCACAAACCTATTGAAATGAATATCAATACGAAAATTTTACACCTGAATAATATATCTCACCTGCTCGCGTTAAAATCTTCAATCGCATTACGGCTATTTTTTTTTAGAAATAAATCAACCAAACTTGCAATAGCAACAAACAAATAAACATTAACACGAAGTTATAAAATTATATTTGTAATATTTTAATTGAACCTTTAAAATAATAAATAAACATAAAATTACAAGTTCCAGTTTTTACAATGAACTTAAAAAGATTTTGACGAAAAACGCAATATTAAAGGTACACAAGTTATTTATGCACAACAACTTGCGATAAATATTTATTTTTAAAATGGACAATCTAATTTGCGTTACAAATTAAAAAATTATAAGAAACAATATCCTCTATATGCATATAATAATAGTATTCACAATAATTAATACTATGTACACATACGGTTCAGCATAAACGAAAATTGTTCAAGTGTTGAGATCGCCGATAATCTGCCGAACAACTCAATAAATAATATACTTATATAACTACAAACAAACTTAAAAAATAGACTAAAATGATTTTTACAAAACGTAAAATTCATTATTGTTTATTATTTTCAAAAAGTTTTTCGCGTAAGAACTGAATTTTATTTACAAAATATGCTTCGAGCGATTCTGCACATTTAAAAAATGGAGATTCTTTGGGATTGTAGTACCGGCAATTATCAAATATTTTTGTCATATCTCCTATAAATTCGCTTAGTTTATTGTACGTTTGCTCCGTTATTTTATTTTCAATCTTTTGCAGATCTACAAACTCAAAATTAATCATGTTTCTAACGTTGTGTTTAACCACTTACCCATAGGCTCTTTAATAACTCTATAATAATCGGGTGCCTCGTTTGGATCTACTGGTTCCATAAAAGGCCACGCACTTTTATGACACTGAAATTAAGATTTCGCAATTTAGTCAAAACATAAAATCAATACACTAAAGTCACAACATATCAAATGTGTTTAAACTGATATATTTACAAAAAGCAAAAATTTACTGATTCAAAACGACCTTTTTAGTACCGGAATTCGCCAATGTTTCAAATTGTCTGGTAAACGAAATGTTAGAAATTAACTTAGGTAAGCAAAAGGCGGCGCACGACCTCCTATGTAAATACTTTCTCATAATCGACCTGATAATATCTTTACGCAGTCGCCAAAAGCCGCCCATATTATTGAAATGCACAACAATTAAAGCTAAGCCACGTTTTATTGTAAAGCCAGATTTACATACAACAATAAATCAAAGTTGAAAAACTCTCTTATCAAGTGTGGAATGCAAACAACGGTACCTTTTTAACAAAATTTCAAATTCTAAACTTATATTTTAATTGAACAAATTCAAATAAAAAAAGTTAAGGAACTGATTTAAAAGGATAACTAATACACAACCTTACAAAGCAAATGGCATAAAATAATGAAGTGGATGCAGCTGCATAATACAAATACAATACAAATATTTGAGTAGTGTAACGGGATTACAAGCTACGATTTCGCACTCAATTCAGATTACTTCTATAATTTTTTGTGGAAGGTGACTTAACTTTATCTATTGGGCATATCGATAATAGTCGCCAGCAACTTTTGTCCCTGTTGTGAATTGAAACAAAGTAAGAGCTGAGAGGCCGACTGCTGACTGACACTATGAAAACTAAGGGCGAATCAATGTTTAATAATAAACAATTTATTACAGACACAACTTTCGTAGAGATGGTTATGACAGGTGACACCTAAGGTACATCCAATTCCAAATATGTGAACAACCACCCAAAAACATCCGCAACAGCCAGCCGACTTGGAATGTACGTCAATTGAATTCCAAGAAATTATTAAAACCATTCGTCCGAATCATCTGTGCCAATGAAAAAATTACTCCTAAACTAGTGGCATCACTAATGACTCAAGTATGTGATTCCAGCGTGCCCAAGGCGAGAAAGAACTGTTACCCTAGTGGAACAGCGACCTGGCCCAACAACAACAAAAACCGAAAACGACTTCCGCAAAGTGATACTGAAAGCAAAAGAACGCGCGTGGATAGAATTATGCCAGAGCAGGGGTTACAAGATAGCCACCAAAAAGCTTAAAATAAAGCAGCCTAGGTCAAGATTAAAAATGGAACTAGCAGCATTCCGTTCAGGAATAGTAAAATAGTTGAGGAAGCAAAACAACTCAATTAAAAAAAACTGGTTCTGGACGATATGCTACGTTAAAAATCTTTTAAACTTGTATATATTTTACTAATTTTAAACCTAACTTTAACTTAAAGGACAAAGTGATAAAGAGAGAGAAGAACTGCTGGATATGTGCAACGAAAAAGGGTGGGAAATAAAGAATGGGAACAGAGAAGAAGGAATGGGGGAATATACGTACATAGGAGAAAAGGGAGAATCAATAATAGATTTTGTAATGACAAATGAAGAGGCTGGAGAAAAAGTGAAGACATTTAAAGTGGGAGAAAGGGTAGAGTCAGACCACCAACCACTGGAATTGACAATGGAAGGAAGATAAAGAGAAGAGAGAGAAGAAGATGAGGAGTACATAATGCAAACAGGTGGACAGAAGAGGGTATAAAAAGATATAAAAAGAGAATAGGGAAAACAGTATGGGTAGGAAAGGGATTACAAGAGAGTGTGGAGGAAATGAGAGAGTTGATGGAAAACGCAACAGAGAGTCAGATTTAGAAAGTGGAAGGGGGAGAAAACAGGATGGAAGAAATGGTGGGATAGAGAATGCAAGGAAGCAAAGAAAAATGCAAGGAGAGCTTTAAGACAGTAGAAAAAAGAGAGGAAAGAAAAAGAAGAATACAAAGCAGTAAAAATATACAAGAAAACATGCGAGAGAAAGAAGGAAGAAACCAAAAAGAAACAAGAGGAGCAGATCAAAGGAATAAAAACGGATGTATGAAAATACCTAAAGAAAGAAAGGAAGAAAAAAACGACGACAAAAGGAATACAAATTAAAGAATAGGAGATATATTTTAAGAACCTACTGGGAGGGGAAGAACAAAATCAGAAAAAAGAAAAGAAGCAGTAGTAAGACGGGAAGAAGGGGATAGAGATAGAATAAATGAAGACGAAGTAATAGAGGCAATAAAGAAGATAAAAAAAGGAAAGGCGGCAGGAGAAGATGGGATACAAGGCGAAAACTGGATATACGGGTTAGAAAGTGTAGCAAAAAGAATGGCGGAAATACTAAACAAAATATGGAAAGGGGAAGGATTCCCGGAGAGATGGAGAGAGGGAATAATATGCCCAATCCATAAAAAAGGCGAAAAAAATAAAAAGGGGTAACATTATTAAGCACGGCATACAAATTATATGCGACAGTACTACAAAGAAGACTACAGAAGGAAATAGAGGAAAGAAGTTTGGTACTAGACGGACAAGCGGGATTTAGAAAAGGAAGAAGAGCGATAGACAACATATATATACTGAAACACTTGGCAAATAAAGAACTAGAAAAAAAAGAGGGAAAATAGTGGCACTATTCGTAGATCTAAAAGACGCTATTGACAGAGTAAACAGGGAAAAACTGTGGGAATACATGAAGAGAAAAAATTCAATGAAAGATTGATACAAAGAATAGAGGAAATCCACGAAGAAACGAGGAGCAGGGTTAAAGTGAATGGGGAAGAGAGCGAGAAATTCATGACAAAGAGAGGATTGAGACAGGGATGTCCACTGAGCCCAAGCCTCTTCTCAGTATATACGGAGGATCTGGAAAAGACAATGAGAGGACAACAGACAGGAGGGATAGTGGTAGGGAAAGCAAAGGTATGGTCGTTGGCGTATGCGGATGACATAGTGTTGGTGGCTAAGGAGGAAAACGAAATGAAAGAGATGATGAAAACGCTGGAAAAATACATTAAAAAAAAGAAATGGAAATAAACAGGAAGAAAACAAAAATAATGGTATTTAGAAAAGGAGGGGGAAAAGAAAAAGAGGGGTGTGGAAATGAAAGAATGAGGAAATGCAACAAGTGAAGGAATTTACATACCTGGGCTATACGATGAAGCAGGATAATAAAGATGGAGAACACATAAAGGAAAGAGTGAGGAAAGGTTACAGGTTATTAAGACAAGTGTGGGGTGTGGGGAAAAGAGTATTTGAGATGGATATAGAAAAAAGAAAGTTGTTGTTTGAAAAGTTAATAAAGGGGTGGTAATGTATAGAGTGGAAATATGGGACTGGAAAGAGTGGAGGGAGGTAGAGGGCATACAGGAAAAATCCTGGAGATGGATGGAAAAGGAAATGAAAGAGATGATGAAAACGCTGGAAAAATACATTAAAAAAAAGAAATGGAAATAAACAGGAAGAAAACAAAAATAATGGTATTTAGAAAAGGAGGGGGGAAAAGAAAAAGAGAAGAGTGAAAATGGAGTGATGAAGAAGTGCAACAAGTGAAGGAATTTACATACCTGGGCTACACGATGAAACAGAATAATAAGGAGGGAGAACACATAAAGAAAAGAGTGATGAAAGGAAACAGGTTAATAGGACAAGTGTGGGATGTAGGGTGTGGGGGAGGGAGTATTCGAGATGGATATAGAAAAAAGAAAATTGTTGTTTGAAAAGTTAATAAAGGGGGTGGTAATGTATGGAGCGAAAATATGGGACTGGAAGGAGTGGAGAGAGGTAGAAGGGCTACAGGAAAAATACTGGAGATGGGTTTTGGAATTGGACAGAGATACACCGGGGTACATCGTGAGAGAGGAGGTACAGGTAGCAAAAATAAGAGTAGAGACAGGAAAAAAGACCATAAAATACGAGGAAAAACTGAGGGAAAGAACAGAATGCAAAATACTGCAAGAATGTTGGAAAGAGATAAATGGAGGAAAAGTGAAGTACGGGCAGGAGGGCAGAGAAGAGTATTACAAAAGAAACGGGTACGTGAGAGAAGAAGTGGAGAGATTAAGAGAAGAGGGAGTAGGGGTAAGAGAATTATAAGAATATCAAGGGTGAAGGGGTGCCAGAATATTTAAAGGATAGAGAGAATAGAAGCAACAAAAAGAAAAAATGATAGCACGGTTCAGATGTGGGAACGAGGAGTTAGGTAACAAATACTGAAAAAAAGAAGAAGAAAAGATGTGCAGACTATGAGGAGAAGAGACGGAGGACCTCAACCACATGAAAGATAAATGCAGTGAATTAAGAGAAGAGGTTATGAAAATAGAGGAAATCTTAGACGAAAAAGGAAATGGAGCGGAGTGGATGGAAGAAGTATGGAGAAGGAGGAAAAAGTTAAGAGGAGAGGAGGGATAATAAAATTTATTTCATAAAAATAAAAAAAAATAAAATAGATTGTAAATAGAATGTAAGGTAATTGTAAATAGGGGAAGCACGAAATAATTTGTAAGCGTAAGCAACCAATAAAGTTAAACTTATATACTAATTTTAAACTCAGTCGGTAGTATAGGATTTCTTTCTTTTGGTCATTGGTATCATTTACTATTACCGACTAAATTACGTAAACTCCCTAATATGTTTTTTTGGGAAAATCTTCGTTTGTAAAATATTTTGAGTAAACTGAAACATTTCGAGTTGTGACCATCTTCGACACCCAATACGCCAGGCTTTAATGAGGAAGATAACAGAATCTCGCTTATGAAAGTTCTACCAACGCACCGTACCGAACTCAAACTTAATTTCGAAATCGGAAAAATTGGAAGTCTTAAAACACGTCGTATTTCAGAATTGAATGCAACCAGCTTAGTCCTGTTTGTAATACCGCGACGATATACTTGCTACTTTTTTAGCTTTTAGGGACGTTTGCACCTTTACTAGTACTATTAGCAACGTGTAGTAAACAGTAAGTAACTTTTTAAATTTAATTGTAATCACATGTTACTGCCGATCGGATGTAGGGCAACTGAAGATATGGTTATTTGTTATCACAAGTGTAAATTATCTAACTTTCAGATTATTCAAGCTCGGGGCTGTGCGCCATTCGTTTTCAATTCATATCAATAATTTCAATTGCTAAAGTTACATTTTAATTTTGCGTACTGTTATTGTTTAATAGTATTGCCTAACGAGGGTTCAGTATAACTGTAATTGTATTTATTTTCCTTCAATACTGTGAGATTTGAACGAGCACCTGTAGTCCTTCTCTCGTTCTGACACCTTTCTAACCTATTATATTCGCCACATCCAAGACAGGTTGATTTGTACTAGTTGCTTTATCAACGCCACTCTCCGATATCAGACCTGCCGTTGCTTTTCTTTACCACGGGTTAAGTTTACAGGTATATGATTGCAGAAATCGCTAACATTTATGCTGATAAGCTGGCGCTCCTAATGAACGAACTAATACTGAAAAATGGGTTGACAAAAAATAGAAGAGCCACTCTCGTTTTGCAAAAAAAAAGGTTTTCGTAGAGAAACAGGAGCATAACGGCCATTGTATCTATTCAACGCTACGGTTAAGTTATACGAACATATAATCCTCATTCGACTTTGATTGAATATGGCACAATTGTGAAGTCTATCGGTAAAACAGTAAAACTTTAGAAGCACATCTACGATGGATGCCATGCAGTCCGCCGATCGATGGTTAGCAAAACTAGAAAACTATGTACCGTGATCACGCTAAACGTTAAAAACGCATTTAACTCATTGGCGTAGTCACTAATTATAAAAGCACTCAAAGCAAAAGAAATAGAGTAGGTATGCTGTGGCTTTTCAGAACAACTCGCTTGGAGAGGGATCGCATTATTGAATTCGCGATGACCTCGCTTTACTGACCCGTGCCAAGGAAGAAAGCAAGCTCCTGGTTAAGGCAAATCGGACACTCCACATACTAGACTGAGCTGAGCTCACATGAGCTAGAATTAGTCTCTACAATTTCCTTTAGACTACGAGAATTCGACATCTCACCAAGAGACAATCTAAAATACCTCGAGGTCTATCTGGACAAATACTTGAACTACCACCATCACGACAAAATGGCTGCTGCTAAAGGAAGACGGTGACGGTCATTACGCGTATAATGCCCAACACATACGACCCCACGATGATGAAGAGACTACTCTTATCCACAGTTGCCAGCTCCTTACTTTTATACGCAGCTCCTGTATGCTGAGATTCGTGAAAATCGAAAGTACCAGAGTATAGTCAACAGAGTGCAGAGAAAGAATCATATTAGAGTATAGAACGGTAGCCAGTTATTAGCAGGAACCATACCCTGAGACTTCTTTGCAACAGAGCGCCAAAAGATAAGAAGAGAGAAAAGACCGCCTCAAATACTAAGAAACAAGAGTGGCAAGATAAGTGGCAAAACAGTAAATAGACCCAACGGCTTATTCAAAATATTGGTAAGTGGCCATGTTATAAACTTACGACTCACATCAGTAACAATTTTTTAAAGGATAGTTTCCGGATACCCTCTATTTTTTTAACTGTGTCCCTCCCCCCCCCCCCCCAATTAATGGTTCACATTACGCTGCTGTTGTCCTAGTCCCGAATCTAAACTCTAAAGATTTGGAACAATGACTAAACAAAATGTGATCCTTTTACGAAACTTTAACGATACGGACGTTGTAGCTTTGGCCTAAGAACAACTAAAATGTCTTTATATTTGATGGAAGACGTCCAAAAGTATACTGTTTCAGTCCAGTTCAAGTACCTAGGACTTTTTCTTGGTACATTCATCTCTACTAAGTCTGGCTCCTATATGGATGACAACAGTAAGAAGGTCTTCCACTTGTTCTACAAGTATTCTCGCTTGGACACCTACTAAAGAAATCCTTAGTGTCTATCTTTAACAGCGCAACAGTACCAACGCTCATTTATAGCTTGCTCATTTGGTACTACACTTAGACACGCCCTTGTTTCACGCCTTGTTTATCAAAAGCTTCCTTAGAGGTTACCAAACTCCTACTATCGACGTTACTTCCTTTTGCAGATATAAAACTTAAGAGTAACGGGGTTTACATACTCTAGCGTTTTAGATCCCCGTCTTGCAATGTTCCCAACATCCCGTCACGAATCTTGTTTCGGAACAAGATATATCGTGTGACAACCGGACGAGACATAACAGCTAATCCTGTAAACGTAAAAAATGTATTCAAGTGTCCGAGAAGCTCATCATTTAATCAAAATACATTGAATGATGATGACTTTCTAGGTGCCTATGTTAATGACGGAGAGATCCGAACCTGAACTGAAGGCCTTCCTAAAGCAACATTATTGAATAGCTGGAAGAAACTCAGTTACATATGTACAAAAAATATTAATTTGCTGCTAATGAATACTGGGAATATGACTGGAAAAAGCAAAGATGATTTTGATACTTTATGTATGTGTTCGGCATTGTCAAAACAGCCATTAAATAATTTACCAACATTTGAAGAAGCCTGTGTGAGCAACTACAATATCAAAATTCTTCAAAAAAAAAACTATAGTAAAGCACACACTTGTCCAACGCAAAGATGTTTATATACTGAGATTACTCTCAAATATCAGTTGCATATTAAAAAAATGAAGCCAAAATCAGCCATATGTAAAGTAGGCAAAATGTTGTTATTGGTCAGTTTCATTGTGATTGAGTTAGAGGCATGACTACTACCATCTTGTGGGTATCTTAAAAACTAGTATTAAGAAAAAGTATTATTTTCAGATAGTTTTTTTTTTAATAGTAGTTCATGAGGTAGCCACAAGAGGGTAACCATTACTATATGTCGTTAACCAATCACATAGCAGTATTTTAGTATTTTGCCTGTCCTGAAAATTGCCGGTTTTCACTTTACTTTAAATTTATTAATTAGCTAGCCAGTATATTATAAGAGATGTAGGGGTAAACATCCTTGATCCAATGTGTACAAGCTATGGATAAATGCTAAGCTGAGCGTTAGTATGAGACGCCCTGTATAAACCACCTTCAGATATTACGAAAAAAAATTTGAAAAATCAACAAAACAAATTATGTATAAGACAATTATAATATTCACTTAAAGCGCGTGATGTAATAAGAAGAAACACTAACCTGTAATTGTTTAATTAACTTGCGCAGTCCTTCGAAATCTCGATCTGTAAGATGCTTCATGTTCGCAAAATTGACCGAGGAATTCTTCTGACAATTCGGACACACGTATTCATCAATATTTTCAGCTTCCGACTGCAGAATTCCCACGCAACGACCATGAAACCAATCCTGACAGCTGTCGCAACAAATGTAAAATCTGAAAATTTCTTTTAAAAAAAGCACCATGCATTTTACAATACAACATACTGGGATTCGTCGTACGGCTGTTTGCACAAACAAAATATTTCTTGAGTATCACGCGCGCGCTTGCATTCTGTACAAATAAACTCGGTCATAGATTTACTACTTTCTTCGGTAATTCCGACACAATCTCCGTGAAACCAATTATTACACAAATCGCAGCCCACATAAAATTTAGTTTCGTCGTAAGGAGTTCTACATATACAATAAACTTTTTCTTTTTTATTATTCCGTAGCATGTTCGAACCCGGAGTTCCATGTTGTCTTTGCGTTCGTTTTGGTCTGTTCGAACCTCTCGCAACATTGGAGCCTGGAGTCGATGTGTTGATGGTGGTACCACTAGAAGGCGATGTAGGTGACGCTTGGGTTGGCATAGAGGTTGTGGTTGATCTTCGCCTGTTATTACCACCACGCACCTCATCTTGCCTGGTACGTTCAAGGCGAGTTTGTGCGGCTATTTCTTCGGCGACTTCCCTCTGTAAAAGCGAATCCTTGAAGTAAATTAATGACACAAATAAATAAACTCAAAAAAAAATAGTTTCGTATAAGTTGAACAACAAATTGGTACATCTTTGATACCCAAGAATAAACTTTACTTTTTTTTAAATACGTTTTTCAACAAATTTATAACCACTGTAACTTTCATGAGAGTGCAAACGTTGAAAAATCTGATATTAAAATATCAAAAACTTTCTATTCAGACTTGTCTTCCATTTGTCGAAAATAAAGTTAAGTAGGTAAATAATTTCATATACATACATACAATTTTGATCTTTTATATATTAAACATGTTTAAAAAAATTTCGGAAAACTCCTCCTGTCATACCACCCATACTTTTTTGTTGATTTTTTTGCGAAAGATCGTACACTCGAGAAAAGAAAAACCGAATTACTATTTACTTTTAGGTACAACCATTAGTTATATAAACGGGACAGATTCTTTTTATTGGTTCAAAAATTTTAATACAAAAACTGTAAAAAAAACTTTAAATTAAATAAACGCTAACGTTTAAACTTTAGAGTAAAAAGTGAAAAAACTTAAGAAAGTAAATAAAACAAAGTGAAGAAAAAGGAATGCCATCGATTATAATTTAGAAAAACTTCTTTTTATTTTACGTATTAAGTGAAATGAATCGTTCAAACTTAGGGTAAGCTGTTACAAAATCAAAAAACGACAGTAAAAAAGACTTAAATGAAGAAAAAGAAAATAGTTTGTTTTATCGATTTAAAAATTATAATAATTGATTAAAACAAACTTTACGTAATCAGTAAAATTAATCCTTCAAACTTAGCGTAAGAAGCGATGCAATTAAAAAAACTTATAACAATAGATGAAGAAAAGAAAACAATTTGTTTTATAGATTTAAAGATATTGGTAATAAAAAAAACAAGTTTGACGTTATTTAGTAAAATTAATCGTTCAAATTTAAATTTAAAAAACTATAAAAACCGCCAAGATTTTTTAGACAATTGAATTCGAATTTATCACAAAAGAAAACGATTTGTTTTATCAATTTAACAATATTAGTAATAAATTTTTTTAAAAATCAAAAACCATCGATTTTTTTTCGAAAAAATTAATTCAAATGTATCTAAGGAAAAATTAAAATAAAAAAAAAACCTAGAGTAAGGAGCGATGAATATAAAGAGAACTAAAAAACCATAAACTTTTTATTAAATTAAATCAATTGTATTTAAAAAAACTTAAATCAAAAAGTGGAATAAAAACAAATGATTTTTGTTTTTAATTTGAAGATTTTGATAGAAAACAGGGAAAAAATAAATGCAATCGATTCATACCTTAAGTGTGAACAATTAATTCATTTTATTTAATACTTCAAATTTGATTCAATTTATTACCAAAATAATCTAAAAAAACCATCAATTTCATTCGGAAAGATGAGTTCAAATGTATTGAACAAAAAGTGAAATTTGAACAAATAATTTTTGTTTTCAATTTGAAGTTTTTTAATAAAAAATAAATCAAATGATAACACTTTAAAAAAAAATAAAAGAAAATTTGTTTTATCGATTTAACAATATTGGTAATAAATTAAAACAAGTTTAACGTATTAACGACCGGTTTCATAATCAGCTTTAAATTTTAAAGTCACTTTATCCTATAATTTTCATTTTTCAAATTACAATTTGTTAATAAATCGGCACAAATCAGACATTAAGTTCAACATGTTTAAAAGTGTTAAGTGTTTTCTGTAAAGGTTAATCGATTTTTAAACTGATAAATTTTAAATAAAATAAACCATTAAAATGAACTTTATTAATTAAAGAGACTTTAACGTGTTACTATGAAACCGGGGGCTAGTAATATTAATCGTTCAAATTTAGCGCAAGAATCGATTAAACTAAGAAAAAAATAGATTCTTTTCGGAAAAATGAACTCAAATTTATTTAAGAAAAACTTAAAATAAAAAGTAAAGTTTAAACAATTGATTTTTGATTTCAATTTGAAGATTTTGCTAGAACATGAGAAAAAATATGATTGCAATCGATTCTTACCTTAAGTTTGAACGATTCATGTTAGTTAATAAGTCAAATTTGAATCAATTTATTACCAAAATAATTTTAATAAATAGATTGATTAAATTAAAAAAAAAACTTAAAAGAAGGAATAAAAAAAGAAAATTTGTTTTATCGATATAAAAATATTGATAATAAATTAAAACAAGTTTGACGTATTTAGTAAAATTAATCGTTCAAATTTAGAGTAAGAAGCGAAGTAATTTATTTTTAAATCAATAAAATAAAAGACCGCCCCCTTTTCATTTTTTGTTTTTCTAAAAAAATTGTTTAATATTACATATTTTGGTAACAAATTAGAACAAATTTTACGTATTAAATAAAATGAATCATTCAAGGTAAGAATCGATTGCATTATTTTTTTCCATTTTTTACCAAAATCTTCAAATTGAAAAACAAAACTTGCTTTTGTTTATCTTTTTTTCACTTTTGCTGTCTTAATCTACATAGAAAATGCTTCAACCAATAATTTAAAATCGATAAATTAAAACAAATTTTTAATTAAAATTAATCGATCGAACTTAGGGTAACAAGCGATAAAATTTTTGTAAAAATTTGAAAAACCATCGATTTTTTATGGAAAAATTAACATAAATTTATTCAAGAAAAACTTAAAATGAACAAACAAAAAAAAACAAGTATTGTAATTTTGTAGATTTTGGTAAAAACTGAAAAAAAATGCAATCGAATTTTACCTGAAGTTTAAACAATTTATTTTATTTAATACGTCAAATTCAATGCAATAAGTGTTGTAAAAGTGTGGGAAAAATAGAAACAAAAAATTAATGCAATCGGTTCTTACCTTGAATGATTTATTTTTATTTAATACTTCAAATGTGTTTCAATTTATTACCAAAATGATCTTAATAAACAAAATTTTTTTTAGAAAAACAAAAAATCAAGAAAAAGAAAATTTATTTTATGAATTTACAAATATTTGTAGTAAATTGAAACAAGTTGAACGTATTTATTTAGTAACATAAATCGTTCAACTTAGTGTAGGAAGCGATAAAATTAAATTAAATAGAAAATTAAAAAAATTGAAAAACCATAGATTGTTTCGGATAAATTAATTCAAATTTATTTTTAAAAAATTTAAGTAAAAAAAGACAAATAAAAACACGTTTTGTATTTCAATTTGAAGATTTTGATAAAAACAGAAAAAAATTAATACAATACATGGTTAGCTGAAGTTTGAACGATTCATTTTATTTAATACGTCAATTTTGTTTCAACTTATTACCAAAATAATATTAATAAACAAAATTTTTTTAGAAAAACAAAAAATGAAAAAAACCAATTATTTTGTCAACTTGAAAATATTTATAATAAATTGAAAGAACTTGAACGGATTAAATAAAATTAATCGTTAAAATTTAGTGTAAGAAGCTATAAAACTAAAAAAGAAAATAAAGAAGTTTGAAAAACCAACGAATTTTTTTAATTCAAGTTTATTTAAAAAAAACTTGAAAACAAAAGACAAATAAAAACAAAAATTACGAAAAGGAAACAACTTATTTTAAAGATTTAAAAATATTTATAATAAATTAAAACAAATTAAGGTAGTAGTCTGGTAACTTGGGTTCAAAAAATCGAAAATTTCTTTTTTGCTTAATTTGAAAGTACAATGTCTTGAAAATATACTGTGAAAATTTCAGACAGAAATTCGAAATATTTCGGGAGTTATAACGAGTTTCCTAGAGCGCCTCGGAGTCCAACATTTAAGGTCGACCGGCAGCTGCAACCGCTTGGACCCTTCTGCGCGCATTTTTTATACCTGGGTTGACTCTGTTATTCTATTATATATATTTATATATATATATTTATGTATATATAATATATATTTATTTTAAAGTATATTTAAGTTAAAATTCACAGTACTCTGTTAGTATTTGATCGTACTTTGACACGTAAGCATCTAAGATGGATAGGAAAGGAAAAAAACGTGGTACGAAAAGTCCTGGAGATCCAGGCATTAAGCAAAAATTTCACGGTAATAGATACACTGCTGAAAAAGATGTAACATTTGTGAGCAAGTCTGCTGAAAAATTAAAAAATGAAGAAGATATTGAAGTAGCCATTGATGAGAGCTCAACGTACGCTCTTTTAAGTTTTACTTTAGTATTCAGTGCTTTAGAAAGTGTTCTGATTTGGAAAGCTTGCAAGAGTGAAGGCATATTATACGCTCCAGGCATAGACGATTGACGTAAGTATAAGTTTACTTATGAAAATTTGTTGTTGAACTTTAAACGCGTTTTTCTCAAAACATTGTTTTTCTGGTCGGCCCGGGTCCTAACTTTTTTTCTACTGAACCGATTGCTTTCAAATTTTAACAGGCTGTTCTACACACTTATAGTTCTCGTCGGTACTAACGAGAATTTTTTTCACCCCTAACTTTTTATTTTACAACCCTTTCTTTGCTAAAATAAAAGGACTTTTTTTTTCAAAGTCCGCCATTTTGTTATTTACCCTTGAAATTTAACTTCAGTAGTTCCGACCAGAATGACATGTCTATAGATTAAGAATAATCAAGAATATTTGATTTCAGATAACATCAAGAGCCAAAATCACCCGGGCCACCCACGTGCATTTTTTTTGAGGTTCCAACTTCGAGTGACAATAATAATAGTAATAAACTATTAAATTTTTTCAAATAAATTTTTTTTTATATTTTCAATATGTAAATAAAAACACTCTAAATATTCAAAATAATTCATTTTTATTTTCCTATAAAAAACCACCGTCCAAAGAAGTCATGAAAATAGGCATAAGTTACCAGACTACTACCTTAAATGTATTTTTAACAAATTAATTATTCAACTTAGTGTAAGAAGCGATAAAATTAAATTAAATAGAAAATAAAAAAATTAAAAATCCATGGATTGTTTCGGATAAATTCATTTAAATTTATTTATAAAAAAACAAACTAAAAAGTGAAAAAAAAAGACAAAGAAAAACAAGTTTTATTTTTCAATTTGAAGATTTTGATAAAAATAGAAAAAAAAATTATTACAATCCATACTTACCTGAAGTTTGAACGATTCATTTTATTTAATACTTCAAATGTGTTTCAATTTATTACCAAAATGATAATAAACAAAAATTTTTTTAGAAAAACAAAAAATCAAGAAAAAGAAAATTTATTTTATGAATTTACAAATATTTGTAGTAAATTGAAACAAGTTGAACGTATTTATTTAATAACATAAATCGTTCAACTTAGTGTAGGAAGCGATAAAATTAAATTAAATAGAAAATTAAAAAAATTGAAATACCATAGATTGTTTGAAATAAATTAATTCAAATTTATTTTAAAAAAATTGAAGTAAAAAAAGACAAACAAAAACACGTTTTGTATTTCAATTTGAAGATTTTGATAAAAACAGAAAAAAATTAATACAATACATGGTTAGCTGAAGTTTGAACGATTCATTTTATTTAATACGTCAATTTTGTTTCAACTTATTACCAAAATAATATTAATAAACAAAATTTTTTTAGAAAAACAAAAAATGAAAAAAACCAATTATTTTGTCAACTTAAAAATATTAATAATAAATTGAAAGAACTTGAATGGATTAAATAAAATTAATCGTTAAAATTTAGTGTAAGAAGCTATAAAACTAAAAAAGAAAATAAAGAAGTTTGAAAAACCAACGAATTTTTTTAATTCAAGTTTATTTAAAAAAAACTTGAAAACAAAAGACAAATAAAAACAAAAATTACGAAAAGGAAACAACTTATTTTAAAGATTTAAAAATATTTATAATAAATTAAAACAAATTAAATGTATTTTTAACAAATTAATTATTCAACTTAGTGTAAGAAGCGATAAAATTAAATTAAATAGAAAATAAAAAAATTAAAAATCCATGGATTGTTTCGGATAAATTCATTTAAATTTATTTATAAAAAAACAAACTAAAAAGTGAAAAAAAAAAGACAAAGAAAAACAAGTTTTATTTTTCAATTTGAAGATTTTGATAAAAATAGAAAAAAAAATTATTACAATCCATACTTACCTGAAGTTTGAACGATTCATTTTATTTAATACGTCAAATTTGTTTCAATTTCTTAACAAAATAATATTAATAACAAGTTTTTTTAGAAAAACAAAAAATGAAAAAAACAAATTTATTTTATCAATTTAAAAATATTTGTAATAACTTGAAACAAGTTGAACGTATTTACTAAAATTAATCCTTCAACTTAATGTAATAAGCGACAAAATTGAAAAAAAAAATTAATCAATTTGAAAAACCATCGATTTTTTTCGGAAAAATTAAATCAAATTTATTTAAGAGAAACTTAAAATAAAAAGTGAAAAAAAAACAAAAACAAGATTTGTTCTTTAATTTGAAGATGGTAAAAACTGAAAAAAAAAATTAATTGCAATCAACTTTTACCTGAAGTTTGAACGATTCATTTTATTGAATACGTCAATTTTGTTACAATTATACCAAAATAATCTTAATAAACAAGTTTTTTTTTTTAAAAAGAAAATGTAAAAAAGAAAACAATTTATATTATCAATTTAAAAGTATTTAAAAAAAATTGAAACTTAGTATAAGAAGTGATAAAATTAATTTAAATTAATTTAAGAAAAATTGAAATAAAAAAAAATTTAAAAAAACGCATTGTAATTTTGAAGATTTGAGTAAAAACCGAAAAAAATACTAATGCAATCGACTTTTACCTAAAGTTTGAAAAATTCATTATGTTTAATACGTCAAACTCCATGCAATAATTTTTTTTATTTAAAAAGGGTTAAAACAAAATTTAAAAAAAAAATAAACCAAAACGTTTTGTAATTTTGAATTATTTCGTAAAAATGGAAATATTAAAAATAAATTAATACAATTGATTCTGACGTAAAGTGTGAACAATTCATTTTATTTAATACGTCAAATTTGTTTCAATTTATTACCAAAATAATCTTAATAAACAATTTTTTTTAGAAAAAAAACACAATATATTTCTTCGATTTAAAAATATTTGTAATAAATTAAAAGAAGTTAAAATTAAAAATTAAAAAAAAATTTTTTAAAAATGCTTCGAAGAATGAAAAGAGAAAGAATTGCAATGCCCACTGCTTCCGCTTTTTGATCCTTAAAGACCACTTTGACAATTAATTTTTGAAGTTTAGTTTTATTTAATAAGTCAACTTTAAATAAATAAATTGGAATTAACTTTTAGCAAAAATAGTGTAATTCATTTCTCAGTTTTCATTTTCCGTTCTTTATTTCTTCTGAACGGTAAATTTTAATAACCCAAGTGTTCAAATTGGTCAAAAAATTATCTTCTTAGTTTTAATTTTTTCTACTCTTTATTTAACTTCTTTAATTAAACAAATTTCTATCAATTTATTTAAAGAAAAGCTTTATGGTTTTCTCCACTTTCTTTTTCACAAAACTTTTTTATACACACAACAGATTATCTTTTTTTATTATTAATTTCTTTATTTTTTAAGGTTTAATGTTGGCATTTATTTTAAGATGTCACATTTTCTTCCAGTTTTTTTATATTAAATTTTATATTAAAATCTTCAAATCGGTATCAGTTTCTTTATTTGTAGTAACCAAAAATTTTAAAAACCAAGAAAGAGTAAGGCCTCGGTACACTTAATGCGGTTTCGGTATCAACTAGTCGGCTTTAGACCGCAACAGTGCAAACGTAAAGAACAAAGTTTACTGAAAACGAAACCACAAAACCGTAACGGTAACGATTAACAATCTACAACGCCTAACGTCTATCATTGTAAAACATCAGAAAGAATTTGTTGACAATTAAAAATTTATGGAAGGAAACTCAAACAATTAGCGACATCAATGCTTAGACCAACCCCTATTAATTTTATATTTTTTATTGATAATATACTTTTGTTTAGAATTTTGATAAATTTATCTTTATAATAAATTAATTTTAAAAGTATTTTTAATCCTACGTTAAAAAGTTATTAATGGGAATCTGGAGCTAAATACTAATTGAATGTCATTCCATCATAAAAAGCAGAGAATTTCCTCATTAACTTGCAAATTTCAGTTGGAAATAATGTCGAGTAAAACCTAATTTTTTTAAGGCTGTGTTGTAACGAGTACGGTTAAACCCCATTTATTCAACTATTTGTACTTAATCAGGTAGTGTCTCATCTTCTTTTTTCTCGAGTGTACAAATTTAAGTACTTCTTACAGAGTATGCACAATACATCTTTAAAGGGTTTGCTGTTGCTATTGTATATTAATTAATTAATTTAATTATATATTTATAAAACGTTAATGATGTACCTCACTAGTTGTTCATTATTTAACTCGTTAATATTTTTACGAAAAAAAAGATTTACCTGTATCTCGCATTGCAACTCCCTCTCCAATAATGCCCTTTTCCTTAAAATTTCCTTCTTAAGCGACTCCTTTTGTCGAAAAAGTGCGACCATTATCTTCGTCTTCATAGCAACGCGCTTCTCATCCTCTTGCGAATCTTTTAATTTAACCCTAGCGCGCGGAGACACCGATTTTTCTTTTATAGTTTGAAGCACACTAAAATACACTCGTTAATTAGTTTTTAAACTTCGTTAAAAAACTTCAACTTACAGAGGTTCTTCTTTTTTAATTTCATTGTTTTTGGTAAACCTGCTACGCTTGGGAGTTTCCATAACCCATTCAGTGTCGTCGTCTCTAGCGTTTGGAGGCCTCTTACGTATAGGTACACGAATCGTGTTAATAATTGGTTGATTGTTCGATCTAGGCACGACCGGAGGCAACTCTGGTTCTTGTTTCATTTTATTTTCTTGATACCTCTGTAGTTGCAGTAACTTTTCTTCGATTTCCGGATTCAAATTTTCTTGTTTTAAAGCGGTTTTAATAGCTGTGCACCGTAAAAAAAAGAAGAAAATAAATATTTAAAAGGTAAAGAAAGATAAAGAAAAAATTAGAGTAAAGGACCCAAAGCAAAACGACTAAAATAAATATGAAAGTGCAGGGGGGACACAACAAGAAAAGTCTGTGATATTTAAACAAATTTTTTATTACATAAATTTTGAGTACATGAAATCGATACATGTCACTTTAATACTTTAAGTTACGAAAAGTAGCAAATGTTTCCAAACACTAAAATCAAAAAGTCTTTTACACTTTCAGTCAAATTTTACAAAGTACAAATAAATAACATGAATTGCAAAATATCACAGACTCGAATGAAGTCTTAAAAAAAAAACAAGTTTAAAAACATTTGCACGTAGGAACATAGTCTTTTTTCCAATCTTATTTCTATCTAAGAATATAAAATCACCTATTTATAAATTATTGGAATTGTCGTTTTGCTATGGGTATTATGCAGTTAGGATTAGACACTATAACTGAAGGATGGTATTGAAACATACTTTGTTGAATATAATCGGGGGTAACTACGAATTGCTTGTTCGTTTCGTTATTTGCTAGTGGTGTTTGGACTACCGTCGATATTTGGTTCGGTTCCATATTTGCTTTCATCGCTTGTAGTAAAGCCGACGACTGCTGCCCATTAACTAATACTTGGCGAATTGCACTGGTGGAGTTGCCATTAGCCACCTGTTGAAGAATGCTTTGATTAGTATTCACGACTCAGTTGATGTAAACAACAGTCGCGTTAAGAGGTATTATTTCAAATTTTGGAATCTGGTCAAAAAATTATTTTACAGCGTCAAATCACGTATCATCGTACGATTTTTTTACGACCGCCGACTTGAAGGGAGAAGATTTGAGTTCTACGTGTACTAGTGATCCCACTAAATGTAGAAATAAGTCCCAAGCTCAAAATTGTTTCCAACACCCAACCAACAGACGTAATGCAACTGTTTAGTTAAAAATTTAAAATGACACCTCTTAATCAAAAACAGATTTATGTTAATTAAACGTCAGTCCACCGCAACGACAAAAATAAACAGTTATACACCAGTATTACCAACACAACAAACGTTTATAATAATATGGTGCTTACAAGAACAATTACAAAGAATAGTCACAACTTCTTTATAAACTTAAAAAACCGGACTTCAACCACCTGAAAAGCACAATTTGTTGACTCAAATTGGTAAATTGTGTGAAACTGTTTCTTGATTTTAAATAATTTTGACCTTGGGGACCAAAAAGCCAATATTTAAAGCGCACCAGTTAAAATAAAGCGTCAAAGCACCTAACTAGCAAACACCCATTAGACGGAAAGGTTTTCTTAAGTAAAAAATGATATGGTTTATAACGTTTATTAACTTCCGTTACATAAAAAAAATCAAGCAAAGACAAAGCAACTTTGTTAACGTACTGATTAATAACAGTAGCGATAGGTATTCTTAGAAACATGCTGGTAAAATAAAAAAATCAATGGAGTTAGAAACGATACCTATTCCTACCGTTCTTTAAAAAATCACCAAAGCGATCACCAAACATTAAATACAAAACAAAAGTGCAAATGACGTAAAATTTGTGCCATATCATCAATCACAATTCACGCGTGCCTTAGAGGAAGGAATGTTTTTAGTAGAGAAAAACTTGTTAGAGAATAAGCCAAAAATTTTAGAGCACCAACCGATTGGAACGTTTAAAATCCACAACAAAACTTGCAATTGGTTAGTGCTTGTATTTAACAAGATATCGACTCAAATTTTATCTTCATTCGTATCTATAATAGTTTCACACAATTTAATACCAACTTAAAGTTTCTAAAAATAAAAATAGTCAGTCTTTTCTACACAGATCAAAAGTTGTGCTATTATAAATAAACATTAAAACGCAAACGACAAATCATACATGCAAGCATTAAATGCTTTAATAATCGTTGAGCATTAGTTTTAAAAGAACAAAACACCAAGCCACTTGTCAAAATAGCTCCTATAAATATACCTTGTTAGATTGTACAGTCACCTTCGTTACTATAGGAGACATGCTGCATACCTGTTGAACAAATGATGCAGGTTGAATCGTTGATACAACAGGTTGAATTGTCTTTTCTGCGTGTGCTTGCACTTTAACTTCTTGCGTAGGTATATGTGATTGTGTCACTTGCTGTACCGGGGCGAGGGGTGGAGGTTGAGAATTCGGCGAACCTACGGTTTCGGCACCACCTGGTTGAACCGCGAGATATATTTTTGTTGGTCCTAATACGCCTTGTTTACCGGTTGAAGCTTGAGCTGAAATAAAAACCAATGTTAAATAAAAAACAGCGTAAGACATAAAATATTTTTTTGAAAAATATTGCAATCAAAAGTAGTGATTTTTGTGTGTATAATATATAAGGTTGGTAGTAAGTACTAACTGTCAGATCACAAAGATGTTTACCTTAACTATAGTCTATTTACTCAACAAAAATAGTTAAGCCACTCTCTAAAAATTTATGCTAGTACTACAAGGTAAGTTCAAAAACCCGTCTTACACCTGGCAAATTAATAAGTTCTGTTTACAATTTTGTTTAAATAATGTACATCGAGATGAGGGTTCTCACCTCTTGAAAATGTTTCATTTTTCAACCGAGGACGATTCTTATAATACGAGGACCCGTTACGATAGGCAACAAAACGAAATGTCAAACAATTATCGTGTGAAATGTGTTTCAGATATTTGACTAATCAAATCTCATGAACTACTATTAAAAGAAACTATATTATATACATAGTTAATACTTTTGTTAATAGTAGTTTATGAGATAACCACAAGATGATAATCATCACTATATATCGCATATTTGAACTGACGAACATTTTTCCTACTTTACAAATGGCCGATTTTCGCCATATTAGTAGTAGAAATAAGCATGGTAAACTATTTTCAAATTTGAAATTAGAAAGTAGGCAGATGCGGATCACTCACATTAAAATTGTCGTCATTGTAACACTATTGTGGGTAGTGCGTGCATCAGCCAATAATACAATAAAGAACCGCGATCGTCGCAAAAGTATCGGATTCAGTCAGAAGTTCTTGATTTTCGGTTTCAGGTTCATGAATTTGTTGCTTGTCGTGACAAGGCCGAATGCCGAAAAACGTTCTTAATTTAGTAGAATCGGACAATAAAACTATTTCTATTCAGACAATTTTGTGTGTGAGACAATTAGTTTCTTTACAAAGCTTTATACAAACCAAACGTAAGAGATGTTCAATTTGTTTAAATTATTTATAAGATTTGAATAAACTGATGATTTTGAATACACCTAAACACGAAAAGCGAAGTTTTGTTCTATCCACCTGCCGTTGTAATTTTCGTTTAAAGACTTTCTGGTCATAAGTAAAAAATCTGCAAGATGTCTATCGTCCTTCAACCATGCATAAGACATATCCTCGAACAATAATGGCAAAATATTACACAAAAAGTTACCATTATATACACATAATAGTATCCCCACCAAAGAGTATTTCATGATATACCCTAACTAACCTAGATCCGAACATACCCGAAACGATTCCTGTCCTAAAACAAGCGACCCCACCAATCTTACCCGAGTGAGCCAGGATCCTCATTACATAACTACTACGTGCAATTGACCAGTCCAACGGTTACAAAAAAAAGAACCGTTCATGTGGTCTCCAAATCTAACAAGCCACCGCTTGATTCAAAATCGTTGTGCTCACGTCATTATCCAATTTAAAGAAACAAATGCTTCGGCAGAAAAAGTAAAAATAAGCAACAGTAACACCAGCGGTTATGTATTTTGAAATTTTCTGGCTTCTCCAGGTTTTCCTTAAGCTTATCCAGTACAAACATGAGAAAACCAAACGCACAGTATATCTAACCTCTTATAGGGCAAAATATCTAAGCAAAACTTTGACTTTTTGACTCACTTTTAAACTCCCTGGCATTTCCAGGATTTTCAGGGTGCTGTGAATGGTGAACAACTTTAATAGCAACGAAAGCACAAAAAATAATAGCAAACTAACAACAATATTGACACTTGATTCACAAACATCCCCATTCTCTAAGACTCAAGTTTTCGTCCTAGTTCAACTTTTAGCCGCAATTTGCGCTTGCGTATTATCGAACAAACAAAACCAACCTAACCTAACATTCGTCAAAACTTATTCTTTTTCGATTCTTCAATATTAAAAATAAAATTGTCCATTTTTCTATAAAATCTCGCGAAGCAAAAGATTTAACATTAACCTATCTTTCAAATGTCATTGTTAAAAAAGGTGTCCTACAGATTTAGTAAAAAAGTAAACTAGTATAGAAAAAAGAAAGTGAATTCTGTAAGACACTTTGACAGCGAAGTAATATTCTGAAATGGTCTATACCCAAAGCAGAAAACGCACCTTTACATAACCCAAACGTATTCTTTTATTCACTTCCATAGCACACTTCACTAATATTATGCCCGTGGTATATATTCCACATTCAGTTGAGAAACTGAAAAATACTTGTTCCACCAGATCGTTTTAAATCTCTATAATCTGTTTTTTAACTAAGAGGAGTAAGTATCAAAGCCCAATTTACACTATAGAAAATCACTAAAAAAGTTACTAGAATAATTTTGCGGAAAATTTAAATTTTGCGATTTATAATCGATGTTTTTATACAACTGTGCCTACTGGCATTTAATGTGGGTGGTATCTATAACAACATAAAAAAAGGTAGATTTTTCGATGTAATCTTAGAAATTACTAAATAAATTGTTACCTAATGATAGACAAGATCTCTCCGAGAAATATAGGATATTTCCATAATGTACAAAATGAAGTAAATAAAAGATTATTTAGAAAAAAGTGTCAACAATAAGATTTATTTGCATAAAATAACTCAAAACTTTAAATTAATTTGTTTGATGAGAAACTATATAATATTTAAGAATGTCCTGTACATTATGATTCCATAATTAGTAAATTTAAAACAATAATAAACTTAAGTTAACCATTAATCTAAACTCTCAGATAAACTGCTTTCGCCAAGGGAAATAATTAATGGTTAGATTATAAGATCCATTATGTCATCCGAATTAAACATTTTTTCTTCTTCCTTAATAACATGATCAACGCAATTTCTCCAGTCAGTAGGTGTAAAATTTTGAACGGCTTGTAGAAATAGTTCTATTGGGTTTAACAATGATAAGAAAGCAACCTTTATACAATTATATTCTTCGTCTTTACCATTTTATCTGTTACATACAAATCGAACTGTGGTTTGTGTAAACGGATTAAATGTAGAAGTTCTGACCTAACCATATCTCTTCTATATTCTTTGATTGTAACCACTTTTGCATGTTTTCATTTTTTGACGATTATGTTGGAACTTGTTCGAGTTTACAGCTATAGTATAATGCATTGTTCATAACAATAACAGTATTATCTGGTAATTTATTCAGAATTTGTGCAAACTATTCTTCAAAAACTGAAGCATTTATTTTTTTATGATAATCTGCAGTCTTTTTGCTTTCAAAAAGCAACAATCCATTGTCAATAAAACCTACTACAGTAAATAAACCTTTAATAAATGTTTGTCTTCAATTATGTACACCGTTATCAACCCATATTTTTTCGTTTGTGTGATCTTCATTGAACCATGTTATGATATATATAATTAATGGCTCGATCCTTCCGTCTATATCGTTTAACAGTTTTGATATATTTTCTTCGCCAACAAATTATATCATCACGTTCAATTAAAATACTTTTTCAGTTATGTGTCATATACCAATTATTAAAAGAAATGTTAGTCACCATGCCTTGGGTTTAAGTACTACAAACTCACTTGAAATTTATCTGCTTTATTAACGACAAAGAAGACATTTTGGCAAATGCGATTGATTATGTATCTCACTTAAAACTTTGTTCAAAGTAAGAGTTTCATTCTTAGGAAATCAACTATGTATAGCGTATGCGGATGACATAGTGCTGGTGGCTAAAGAGGAAAAGGAAATGAAAGAGATGATGAAAACGCTAGAAAAATACATGAAAAAAAAAGAAATGCAAGTAAACACGGAGAAAACAAAGATAATGATATTTAGAAAAGGAGGGGGGAAAAGAAAAAGAGAGGAGTGGATATGGAGTGATGAGAAAGTGCAACAAGTGAAGGAATTTACATACCTGGGCTACACGATGAAACAGGATAGTAAAGAGGGAGAACACATAAAGGAAAGGGTGAAGAAAGGAAACAGGCTAATAGTACAAGTCTGGGGTGTGGGGGAAAGAATTTTCAAGATGGATATAAAAAAAAGAAAATTGTTTGAAAAATTAATAAAGGGGGTGGTAATGTATGGAGCGGAAATATGGGGCTGGAAGGAGTGGAGGGAGGTAGAGGGGCTACAGGAAAAATACTGGAGATGGGTGTTAGGACTGGACAGGGATACACCGGGGTATATTGTGAGAGAGGAGGTACCGATAGAAAAAATAAGGGTAGAGACAGGAAAAAGAGCAATAAAATACGAGGAAGAAATGAGGGAAAGAACAGATTGCAAAATACTGCAAGAATGTTGGAAAGAGATAAAGGGAGGGAAAGTGAAGTACGGGCAGGAGGGCAGAGAAGAGTATTACAAAAGAAACGGGAACAGGAGTGAAGAAGTGGAGAGATTAAGAGAAGAGGGAGTAGGGATAAGAGAAGAAATAATAAGGAGAGATAGAGACATCGAAAAACAAGAAAGATGGACAAAGATAAAAGTGGGCAGATATAATAGGAATTATAAAGATATCAAGGGTGAAGGGGTGCCGGAATATTTAAAAGACTGAGATTAAAAGCAACAAAAGGAAAAAAATGGTAGCAAGGTTCAGATGTGGCAACGAGGAGTTAGGGAACAAATATTGGAAAGAAGAACCAGAAAAGATGTGCAGGCTATGTGGAGAAGAAACGGAAGACCTTAACCACATGAGACAGAAATGCAGGGAACTAAGAGAAGAGGTGATGAAAATAGAGGAAATCTTAGATGAAAACGGAAAAGGAGCGGAATGGATGGAGGAAGTATGGAGCAGGAGGAAAAAGTTAAGGGGAGAGAAGGGATAAGAAAATGTATTTCAAAAAAAAAAAAAAGTAAATAGAATGTAAATGTAAATATAGAATGTTATGTAGTATAACACGATCAAATTTGTAAGCCAAATGGCAACAAATAAAGTTAAACTTATATATAGTAGATTTTTCAAATGTTTTAATTAGTGATGGGCAGCCTCCACTTCGTTTTGAAGAAGAAAATTTTCTTTTTTATCGATACTCTTTTATTGCACTATAAATATGTAGTTGCTTTTGTAACACCTAAAGAAATTGCCGTTAATTTGATATCAGAATTAAATTGTAAAATTTCTTACCTAATGTATCACTAATTGTGTACTACATAAGAAATTTTTATTTTCGGAGCATCAATTAAACTTTGCTTGCTTTTTCGGGTAGAGATAGGCGACCCAAATTCAAACGCCTATGTTTTCTTGAGGGTAAAACGGATAAAATTGTATTTGGAGCAGTGCAGCATCCATATACTTATAAGAAGCATTTATTCACTTAAGAATATCACAAAAAAGGTTTAAATCGTTCAATATAAAAAACTGTCAAACTGCTGTCAAACATCATTAATGTTTACATAGGTTACGTTTACCAAATTATCGCAATTTCGTGTGTGTAAATCAAAGTCAGCGTTAGCCAATCATAAGTCTAGAAATTACCGGGTAATATTTAAAACGCTCCTCCTAGTTTAAAAAGAGACAATAGAGGTAAAAAGAAAGCGGAAGAATACGAATCGAGAAGAAAACCCCTAGCAAAAACATTTCATTTATACAGGTATATTGTAACAGTAGATTTAAATGAGACCCATCAAGAAATAGAAATAAAAACAACAAAGCACCAAAATTTTAGATATAAATTGTGATTTTAATAGAATTTATATGATGCTCGATGATATCGAATTAAGCTATAAAAATAATTGTAATTTCGCTGTGATATTTTGTCTCTTTTCTTTTCTGCTTTGTCATCCACTGTTGTTTTATTCGTAACGCATAAATGGTATTGTGGGTTCGAGCATCCTTCCCTGGTCCAGACTTTTCGCTTTTGGTTTTTTCTACTAGCAAGAAAAGGTGGCACAGAACACCGACTTACCAGACGAAGTTGGGTACAACAACTCGACCTACGACCATCTCCGACTTAAGCTAGCCAAACAAGGCGACAACCTACTCAATTGATTTTTACACCTTCACAATTGGTGCGTTACAAAAGTCTAAGAAGATCTCCTTATCCATATATATCGTTATTAATTGGGACCTACTATAGGCTGATGGTTTCTATTATCCTAACGTTTTGCCTTTTGTTCAAGTTTTTAATACAAGACACGCTTTATTTAGTTTACTGATAGCAGAGTCCTTTCCTTGCGGTCGTTTTCTGTTATAGTGATCGTGTTACTTAGATCCCGAAACTTCGGTAGACAGGTGGTGATCGTGATTCTTGCATTCAGTCCGTTCATTGGTTAATATAATCTAAGATTTTTACCACCCAGCATTCCTATGTGCTTTAATTTAAAAAGCGTATCAATATTAAATCAAGAACATCTATCTCCTCTACATATTGGCTAAGACACGGTTGCATAAAGCATTATTAACTTTGACAATGTAGTTAACTATGTCGTTAAGCGTTGTGATTAGTACAAAATCGATTGTTTTGCAGACGACATTGTCAAACCAGTAGCTACGATTTATAATACAATTTTCCATTGTGGATAATTCCCGTGTTGTTGCTGTCACACAAGAAGAACTTTCGTCACACGTCGGAGTGAACATCTTCAGAGCCCGGTGCCCGACGTTATTTCTTTTCAATCTGACGGCGTTTATAGCATTTTGTAGATTTGGAAACCAGTTTTATCCATCGGAGGTCGGTCTATAAAAGCGAAACTTCACGCCGCAATCAATCAGTTTGTTCCGAGCTCTGAAGATGTCCACTGCGATGTGTGACGTAAGCTCAGGTTGTGGAATAACGACAACACGGGAATTATCTAGAATGGAAAATTGTATTAAGAGTGCAACCCGTGGAAACCTGAATTCTAGCTACGATTTAGTTAATAACGGCGTCAGCTAACAACATAGTTAATTAAAACTAATAAATTAAAAATGAAACCAAAAAAGGCCATTTGCTGGGTAGATAAAATGTTATTGAATTCGTGAGCGACATTACAACATATAATTAAAGAAAACTATATGTAGAGTATAGTAATAGTAGTTTATAAGATACTCACAAGATATCGCTATATTTCACACATTTGAACCAGAGATGTTGCGGATGCAAAACGTTTTGTCATCCGCGAGGAAGCAGATGTCTTTGGGTTCACATTCGCGGAATTTGGATATTAAGTTTCTTTTGCGTTTGTCATTATCTGAGCTTTGGAAGAGACTAAATTGTTTCAGATGATTGATCAACGACGTGGTTGTACTGCTTTTGCGAGTGCAGATTTTACAGATTTATCTCGATTGATGCTTATCTTGTTTAAAAGAAATCCAAATTACACTTTGCGACGGTAGTGCCATTGTAGATTCACTTGTGAAATAGATTATCCAACTATTCAAATAACTTGAAATCAATAAAAAAAAGTCCATATAATCAAATAAATCTGAACGAATAAACCATAGCATGCGCCACTGCAGATCCCGCCCATAATTTTACGTCGCACAACATCCGCATCCGTAAAAACTCTCCATTCATTATTGCGGATGTGATTGTAGATGACAAAATGAATTCGGAAGTTCCGCGATTGCAGATGCGAATATCCGCTACATTCTTCATTTCAACTGACCAATAATAACATTATGGCCTTTTACTTCACTTTTTTTATATACATTTGATATACAAGTTAGCGATACAGTATTAATTAACTCAATAATGTGATTAGAAAGACCAATGAATTGCCTGTAATATTTCGGATGTTGTTCTCTTGTAAGATCCAATCATATTTTTGGCACATAAAATTCTTGATGAAGAGTTCCAAGCAGCTGAGTTCGCGCGCAATAAACATAACGTCATTGGCTCTTATAAGGACTTTGATTGTGCGCTGAATAAAATTTGAGCAGTTAGTCTCAGCAAAATTTAGGCTTGGCGAATTCCGATCCACATTTTAGGTCACCTCATGCGAGTAGTAGAATTCATCACAATAACTTCTTCAATTTTTTTCCGTTCACACGTTTCGAGCGACACGCATTTTCACGTTAACGACTTATAGTACAATCACGTCAAAAACATTTTTGAAAAAACGGACTGTACGACTCTAGTTCCTTAGTCTAATATTTGGCAAGTGATCTGATTGAACTATCGGTTAATCTGACAGCTCCATCTTTTGTGTACAATGTGGCATGCAATATAACTTTTTCCTGAGTATCACTTGCAGCTAAAAGTCTTTGTAGTAACACGAAAACTAGATTGCAGTCATTTTTAAGCTGCTTTGATGTCCAAAAACGAAGATATCGTTTCAGCTCGGCAGATGTTTTTTACTGGTATACATAGGGCGTTTTATAGATTGTAGACCACTTTTTCCGTGTTTGAGGTTGTCAAGATGAACTTATATATATATATGAAACTTATACGGCACATTGAAAATCAACACTCTGTACAAAAAAATCGCCAGACATTAACATGTTAACAGAAGTTTAGGTCTTGCTATTCTCTGTACCAAATTTAACTTCAAAAAAGAAACATTTACTTGATAACGCCGATCTTAACTTATAATTCACCCTGTATATATAAAGTGGAATTAATAACATCGTGCCTACATTGTTAATGTGTTTTAACTTTTTATGAAAATAATTTGTGATTTTTTACAGTTAGTACTTTATTATAGTCAATTTTAAACAAAACAAATTTTCGTATACGTTAGATCCAAATTCAATTTTTTATTGTACCGGGAGATCATTCATTCTCTAACCTCGATACTAAAGTTAGATTCATAACTTAAATTTATACTAGTTTCAGTTTCAATTCGTTCTTGTAATGTGATAATAATAAATGAATTTAAAGCAAAAGTAATATCCCCAAGACAGGTAAAAGCATTAATGATCACAGTGTATTTTATGACGGTTTTTATAATAGACTGGGGTACTAACGGGTTAAATAAACAAAAACTTTAAAAATAATTACCTTTAAGTAACTGCTGCTTAACTTGATGTTGCACCGCCGACAGTTGCTGTGGTGTAAAATCAGCTCCTTGTAAGCCTTGTAGAACAATTCTGGGTCCTTGCTGTGTCTGGATTACTTGCGCCGTGACACATTTGATTACAGTTCCCGGTGGTTGTCCAATAAGTAACTGTTCCATTGTAGCTTGATCTATTTGATTTGCGTTTTCTTGCAGAGGTTTGGGAGTTTGTTCTTGATTCACCTGTTGGGGTTGTTGTATAACCTGACGAGGCGTGTTGGTTTGAACCGATGATACCTGATTTTGCAATTGCGAGTGAGCGATATTTCCGGGCGTTATTTGAGCTACAACTTGAGCCTGGCCGTTACCGGTTGGGCGTATAAGGACTTGCTGACCGTTCACGGAAGCGACTTGTAATTTTCCAGTTGCTAACTGTTGCGCCAGCGTTGGATTATTCACGATGATTTGGTTGGCGACAATCTGTTTTATAATAAAACGTTAAAGTAAATTTCGTTATCTAAAAATTAATTACCTGTTGTCCAGAGGATCCAATAACTTGTTGACCGCTAACAACAACTTGCTGTTGTATGACCTGCCCACCGCTGACAACAACAGCATTAGAAGGAGTAACTTTTTGCACAACCGGGGTACCTTGTTGTTTCACAACAATTTGCTGATTTTTACTAGGACTTTGGGGCTGTTGCAGTTGTACAGTTTTAAGTTGATTGCCTTGTAGAACCAATTTTCCTGTTGAAGTATTTGCAGATTTAATAATTGCTTTAGTAGCTATAACCGGTGGAGTTTTAGAAGTAGTTGAAGATGATGTTGTAGATTGTATTTGAGTTGTGGTGAGAACCTGTAATTTGCCGTCTGGCATTTGTACTATTTGCTGACCTGGCATAAGTCCCTTTACGGTTAAACGCCCATCGGGTGAACGCATAATTTGAACACGTTGTGGTGTTTCATTAGTTTTTGTTATTGCTGTAGCAGTTGCCGATGTTGTAACTGAGAAAACATAACCTGACTAAGTTTCAAGTTCGACCAATATGTGTGAGTGTTGGAGAAAAGGTGTCGGGAAGGACAATAATAGTAACTAACCTGGTTGCTGGATTTGAAGTTGTTGAACTCCGGGTACGTTTGATGCTTGAACCTTTATTAGAGATTGTTGATTCGAAGCAGTTTTGGGAAGAATATTTGCCGCACCGGCTATAACACGTGTTGTTCCATCTGCCGCTTTAGTCATAAATATGCGACGACCGGCAAATTTGTTGTTTCCAGGAGAAGTAGTGTTTGCCGTTAGTAACGATGTGAGAGTGGATTTTCCTGATAAGTTCGAGCTGGGCATTACAACATTTTTGACGATTTTCATATGACCATCCGCCGTTGTAACTACAATTAATTCGAATTAATAAATAGATCAAAGTTGCAGATGCGTTAAGAATTTTACTCCAAAACACCTACCTTTAGGTTGTATTGGAGTAGGAATAGTAGTTTTAGTAGTGGTGGTAGTAGTAGCAGAAGTAGTGTTAGTAGAAGTAGTAGTAGAAGCAGCTTGGGGGACAATTAATTATTTCAATATTTACTGTTTTTTAAAAACAATATAAAAAGTAATTAATTACCTTGTGCTGTATTTCCAACCATTTTAATGATTTGTCCTTGGGGGCTCTTCAACTCCAGCGCCCTTTTCTGCTGATGAGCGGCACGTTGTAACCGTAATTGTTGTTCCATCTTTTCTTTTATTTCTTCAGGCGTTGCTTTGCTTGTTACCGAGACTTTACTAGGAGAATCTATAGAAACTTCTGTGATAGTACGAGCCGGAGGTAGATTACCGGTACGACTCCTAGTGATAACTTGCACATTAGCCTTCTCTACCCTGCAGATACACACAAAATGCAAGCAGTTAGTGAAAAACATGCACAAATGTGAGAACAAATTCTACCAATACGGAATAGTACCCATACTACTTAATGTCACTAATTCTTCCTATATTGGACTTTATAGAATAAGTAGATACAAATTGCGCAACATTTAAAACAAAATTTAATCCTATTTAGGGTTAGTTAAACTTAACATTTAAATTAATAACTAACTACCACGTTACAAATTACTGCAACTAAGAATCAACTTAAAACTACTTAAAGCATTAGTGGTTAAATTAGCGCTTAGTAACTAAATTATTGACATGCAATACGCAGGTAAAACTAAAAGCAAATTAAAAGTAAATAAAAAATTAGGTGTATTCGTAAAATCACAGTTAGCTATGTTATATTTTAACAGCTGAACACTAATATCAAAAGAGTCACTTTTTAGAATTGGATCGTGTCAACGTAGGAGACTTTCATAAGAAGCATCATTTCTGAAAATATTTGTCTTTGAGTTTTATCAATTCTCCAAATCATGATTCGTATCTACTTACTAGAAGACAACTTGTACTAATAAAGAGTCACATTCTAACAATCAGAAAGTGAAAAAGGTCTTGCAAGAAGTAAAATTTGTGGAGACCACGAACATACTTATATATATTATTCACTACATGATCGAAAAAAACAAGGATTTTTAGTTCTACACCCTTTATACTACATAATTAATTAAAAGTGAAGCTAAAATAGGCCATTTGCTAGGTAGGAAAAATATTGTTATGCTATTGTAACGCTTTCTCATATTAATATAGTATATAGTCATCACTATATATCGTCACATATATCGTTAACACATTCACATTCAAACTGATCAATAACAGCCATTACCACCTTCAGTAGTGTACATGAAAGAGCAACGTATCTAAAATGGCAATTCGCGGCACACATGGTTAGGGCAAGTATCACAAGATGGAGACGAAAAATAATTGAGTAGCAGCCATACAAACACAAGAAAACTCAGAAAACTACCATCCTGTAATTATTTTTGCACAAAAATTAATTCTCTGCCTTGTTAAAAGGAAGAACTTGAACTAAAATGTACACTCAAGAAAAGAGAAAACGAGACACTACGTGCTTGTAAGTACCACATATAGGGTTAAATAAGGTTTAACTTTACCCATTACAACAACACGATCCTACACAATTTGGGAAAATTGGACTTCGATCCATTTATTAAAACAAATTTTAAGAAAACTCGTTATTTTTGTTTAATCATCAACAAAAATGTTGTTAAAATCGTAACTCTTTAACACAATTGAATTGCAACACAGAAAAAAATTTCGAAAATAATGACTAAAGTTTACCTGAACCGTTTAATCAACATAATTTAACCCGATAGAAACAGGCATTGTCCCGTTTTTTCTCATCTTTAGTGTACATTGTGAAAAACAAACTTTTTGTTTAAATTTAGGAAGGGATCAAAGAATTTAATAAAACCTGAAACCTAAGCTTCGAATGAATAAATGTTATACATTTTTTGTTATTATAAATAAAATAAATACTAATTGCTTTGTCTTATTAAAGAGAAAGAACTTAACTTAATGAAACCTATCCAAACTAAAATTTACACTAAGGGAAGAAAAAACGCGACACCGCTTGCTTTTGCCTTTTGATTTTAAATTTTTTTACTTTGAGTTTAAAGCTTCTTCAAATCGATAAGAAAAACTCATTATTTTGTTTCTTCAAAATATAGTTAAGTTAGCATCGTAACTCGTTAACACAATTTTTGTCTCGTTAAAGAGGAATAACTTTAGTTTGATTAAACTTTTCTGATCTATAATATACACCCAAGAGAAGAAAAAACGGGACACTCGCTGCTTCTAAGTACAGCATATAGCTATAGCTCATTACATCAACGCAATTCAATTAATTTCACTTAACATTATTTCAAACTATAAAAAATTATTGTTGTTGTTTAAGTTTACAATGCAAATGTGTGAAGAAAGCAATTTTGTTGATTACGTTTTTTACAAAATATTCAAGTTAATTATAAATTTGCACATGAATAGATACTTTTGACTCTTAGTGTTCACTTTTATTCTGAACGCCATTTTTTAAACAAAATCTTCACGTTTCCAAAAATAACATTTCTCAGTTTTCTTCGTTTCCCTTTTTTCAATATCTTTACTTAACTTTAATTTTCTAGTCAATAAAACTTGAACACAGAAAACAATACTGACTAAAATTTAAAACCTGTGTTCTTACAATAGGTAACATTAAACCCGAGTTACACAGCTTCATGCATATAGTGTCCCGTTTTATCTTTTATTTAGTGTACATTGACAAACTAACTTTTTGTTTAAATTTGGAAACGGATCAAAGAATTTAATGAAACCTAAACTTAGAATAAATGAATTTAATAATTATTGATCCGGTTGATCGAATTTAGTTATTTATAAAGTGTATTGTTCCACTGACACAATCCAATCACGCATTAATATACACTCAAGCTGTGAATCTTTTTATATAGAACACTACATGCATTAAAAATTTAACAAAGCATCGAAATAACATACTTGTCTCCATATTGCTTAATTTCCCACAGCTCTAACTTGTCTTCGTCGACCCATTCTTCCGATACTTGAGGATCCGTACATTGGGGCGATTCCGGCCGCTTCCTCTTACGCAAACCACTACGAATTGAAGTTACTTCTACAAAAAAAAATCATTTTGTTTAACTCCAAACGCAAAAATTAATTCACTTACCCCTAACGGTTTTTGGCAACTCCAAAGGTATGACCACTTTTCTCCTTAAATACTGCGTCCTTTCTAAAAACTGCCCAACGTATCTGTGCTTTAATAATTCGAGCGATAAAATTTCTGTTTCGGTTGTGATGTGGTGTTTTCCGTCTGAGTTTGGAGGTTTGGCTTGCATATCGTCCCACCTCAGGCACGACCATAAAATACGTAGTTGAATTGCAACCGTCGATAGATTTTTTAAATTTACCGTTCGATATATCCAACACGTTTTAAATAACGGACGCGCGCACGGATACGGCCAAGCAAGATTATTTGGTTTAGCCAAATGATGAAATCCGCTTATGGTTATTCTGCCACCACTTCGTGCAAGCTTATGCGCCTCGTGCTTAGGTAGTACCAGCAACGATTTTAACCCTTTCTTAGTTTGGAATGTGGAGCAAAGTGGATATTTTACAGTCTGGCGTTTTTTCCGTTTTTCTAAAACAATAGTGCTGGGTAGCTTCTTTAAATAAACTTTTCCTTCGGACGACGATGCTGAAAAAACTCGTTCGGTGCCATCCTCGGCCCGTTCCGCTTTAGTAACTTTCTCTTCTTTACGTATCATTGACTTATACGTGCAGAATCTACGATTTGGTTGTGCACTATACGCAGGCGATTTTGCGTTTAAAGTTTGTATAGTCCTGCCCGTAGTTACAGTTTCCAAATTTTTAACCACGCCATCTACTAAAGTGCCTTTAGCCGTTACAGTTGTTGTAGTAGTTACTTCAGCTCTAAAAGTTGTAACAGACGCTCTGGCGTTTGATTTAGTACCTAATATCATTTCATTAATCGCATCAGGAGTCATACTTTCCATATCGACGTCCTCCGACTCGCTACCACTGTAACGTTTTGACCTTTGCGAAAATTTACTCGAAACCTCAGTTTTATGATCTTCCGGCTCCACATCAACTTCCATTTTTACTGAAACGTCTTCACGTTTAACTTCTGCTTTGACTTCGCGTATCCTAGGAATTCCTTTAACATAAGCCGTAGATGTTTCATCTACACATTGTGGTGTCGATTTCAACGCGATAGATAACTCTTTACAAATATTCAATTCATTCTCCTGTTCTTTTTCCTTTGATAAAATGGGCGCGTTGAGCTTTTGCTCCAAAATCGATTTTTTCACAGGAATTCCTAAAATATTCGGCAGCTTCAAAGAACCATGTGCATTCGTGTGGAAATTAGCTTTCTTAAGCAAAGCCAGTAATTCTCGACGTACCTTGTTTCTTTGTAAACACAACGGCGAATAACAATTACAAATCAAAGTAGACGAATTTGTATTGCATCCTTTAGAATAACACTGATAGTCTTTACCAAACTTGGAAACAGAAGTGTAATGCAATCGTAAAGCCTGTATTTTCTTCGCTATGGTATTCAACATTTCCCTATTGACTTGGCTTTGTTGTTGGTTACTAGGCAAAGTAAGTTTTCCACTCATCATATTATTTAATTGTTTTTCCAAACTACTTTCGATTTCAACATCAGTATCGTCGTTTTCGACGTCGACCGTTTCATCTTCGTTTTGATTAGTATCTTCAGTCTTAATTTGTTGTGCAATTTTCCGTTCTTCCAACACCTTCAATTGTATCCGTCTCGCCAGTAAATCGTCCAAAATTGATTTATGCCCAACTTTCGGATACAATAATCTACCGTTTACAGTGAAAGCTTTTGAAACGTCGATTTCTTCAATTTCGGTTATCGGAGGAACTACTTTTAAGTTTTGTAAAACATTCGGCGTGGGGCAATCGCCGCTTCCACCAGTATCTTCATTTTCGATTTTTAATCCATCGTCTTTTTGAAAAGTTTTATTTAAATACTTGTACGTGCTGTAATTAACGTTGAGGATTTTTAATCCAACGTTGTCTCTAACTTGCACCATGTACGACTGAGGTCCAGCAGCTAATCCCTTTTTAAGGCAAGTTTCAGTCTTTAGGTTTCTGACGGACGATAACCACAACCAACCCCATCGTCCGTGAATTCTGTATTCTTCTCCTTTTTGTTTCCACAGTTGATGTTTAAATCCCATCGTGTATTTAACGTAACCGGTTATCATCATTCGATTCCGTTCTTCTTCCTCTTCACGTTCCTTTTTCTCTCTCTTTTCTATTTTTTTACGTTCTTCTCTTTCACCAGCTGTCGTTCGAGCAAGCTTAGTATGTCCTAATTGTTCGTGCCAGACATTAGCAAATACGACTGGCTTCATGCAAGTTTGTAGAACAATTAAAGCGCGAGCGAAATCTTTAGGCTGCTGGCAGGCACCTACTGCCAATAACCAATGCTTTCTTATTAAGTTCCAGTTGGGATGCATAAACGGCGATTGAATAGTTTGCTCTAATTGCAATATTGTTTGTCTTAAGGTGTTGAGCAACAAGGTTCGACTGCCGTTGATGTTCCCGATCCATTTAAATTCCGACGCAGTAGTTAAAGAAAATTTATGAGATAAATGGCGTTTCTTATCACGCTCTTCGTTCCTTTGTGGTTTATTCAAAGCGATTGGATTTGTCGTGTATTGGTTAATGTAAGACTTAAATTGATTATCCATTCCTAACTTATATAAGTACGTTCCATTAGCTATTTGACTAGATTTCAATCGTGTCATACGTGACAATTCCAAATCCTTTTTGTCTTGGTCGTCACGATTTAAACACGCTAAAGTTTTACGTCTCAACTCGTCGATATTAAATTTTTGAGGTGACGTAGCAACTTTAGATTTATTCAATAAACTATCATCTTTATTTTCATCAGTATTTTCGGTTTGTACTTCGCTAGGTGGTTTCGGTAAAGATAATTCGTCGCCCTTTTCAGTTTCCGGTGTGTCGATATTAACGGTGCTATCGATTTCTATATTATTGGCGACTGTTTCAATATTCTCTATAATCGAAGAATCTTCGTGCATTTTAGCGACCATATCTTCAGCTGCCTGTCTTTCTTTTTCCTTCCTTTCTTCTTCCAATTTATCTTCTAATTCTTTCCTGGTTTGAAGGATTCGAGCTATTACAAACAAATTACAAGAAGAATTAGATCGGCCCTCTATAGTCAAAAGATTGTAATTAAAGTTATATGTGGCAGACAAACATAGACTTTTGGTACTTTTGAGCACCCTATTGGGCGCGTATTAAAAACAAATGCAAACTTACCATTATCTACTTCTAAATATGACTTTTTGTTGCCTTTAAACTGATTCGTCAACTTTTCGGTTAAATCCATTTGTCGTATAATTTCTTCTTTGTAATCTTGTAGTTCACGAAATAAATTTGCTTCCATATCATTTGAGTCTAAGCTATTTAAAAGTTCTTCAAATTGTATTGAAGATGTGTAGTACCATATCTCCCCGTCTTCATTTTCTCTGCAATCGAAATAAAAACTCGTATACAAATATTTAAAAAATTTAAGTGTTTGATTTGGTGAGAAAAATTAAGGTTTAAGCAACCACACAACAACAGCCATACAATCCCAACATGAAAAGTGTAAACTGAAAACAAAATTCGATTCTCGACAAAAAAATGCAGAAAAAAATAATTATATGATTTTAATACGGCGATAACGGACAAAATTAATACCACGTGATCATTAACGCATGTCCTAAAGAAACTACTCTGTATAACGTCATCACAAATTTCAATAGACGACTTCTGTCTACTTGTAGGAAGGGCACTATAAAAACATCTCGAATTTTTTTTATGGCTACGTTTCGTGCCTCAATCCTCTCCACGTGAAGACAAAACAGTCATCAATTAAAATAATCATAGATAGGAGGACAAGATACTTTACCATTAAGTCGTCAAAAATCTTATTCATATAGTTGTGAAATTCGATAAGAATTTGACAAACCATTTTATACAAAAGAAAAAACTTCAAAATGTAAAACACCAATCGCTTTGATTCTAGGACACTAACAGCTAGAAAACTATTACATACTAAAATCGATGCGTAGCCGCACAAACTGGCGCTAAAGAATAAAAGAAAGTCAACTATCAATACTTGGACGAAGGAAAGAAAACCGGGCGTGACAAAAAAACATACAATGATGGAAACAAGCACAAATAACCATAAAGCAAGAAAACTTTTGAACAAAACAGAATATAGAACGTTAGAAGATTGAAAAAACTAGAATTAAGGAGAGAAACAGAACTGATATTTGGCAATCTAAGAATTAAATCTGAAAGAAAAGCAATCAACAAATATATTCTATTAGGAATAGAAAAAAAGTAGCAGAACGAAGAAAAAATGAGAAACCTTAAGAAATGTACGAAAATATACTATGACACGACATCGAAATAATGATATTTTGAGGCAAAGATACGAGGTCGACTTAAATTTTTTTACAAACGACCACTAGATAGCGCTATTGAGATTAAACATTACTACTGTCGTAGAGGTTATCATTTGTTTTTGTTTAACCAATGACAGATCAGAAATTGAGCGGGTTGTTCGTATTATTCAGCGTTTTGTGAAAAAATTAAAACCCCGTGAAGATTTTTTAAATAATTTTTTAGCCTAACTCAACCACAATGTCTCGGATTGCTTCGTTCAAGTTTTGGTAAGCAAATACCTTCAGAAATTAAAATGTTCGTTGTCGTGATTTACCGATTTAGTTTGAATGTGCTTTGCTTGCAAAAGGAAACTACATACTGCTTATTTAATCTATGGTTAATGCACAAACCACAGATAAAACCATAACATCTTCACCAAAGACTATTTTACGATCGTCCACCACCACTACAACCCCGACTGACCTGGATCCGAGCACACCCAAAACGCATCCTACGATATTTTACAATTCCCCCACTACCCCGACTGATCAAATCTGAAAGCAACTCGAGCCAACTCGAAATGATACGATCACAACAAAATTTCACGATCTTACTCGAGTGAGTCAGGATCCGCACTACATAACTATTAATGTCTTATTGTACGTACCTTATCGTTCATCGTCTAATGACGTTATATGGTCGCATTCATCTGTATAAAACTACCTTTTTACTACATTCAATTAGTCTGAGATAGTACAGTAACAGAGCAACTGAAGCCAAGAGTGTACTCAGTATGTGTAGTTTAGGTCAACTTAGCCACATCATTGAGGATAAAAATATACCTTTATGTCTTAAATTTAGCGTACGATACGTGTATACTACTTTCGGTGGCCTAGAGACAATGGCAATAACTACAACCATAGCAGGAAAACTAAGGATCAACCAAGGACATACGAAACGAACTATGCTGAAAGTTACAGTGAGAGATAAAATACAAAACCTTGAAATCCAAAGCAACAACGTGGAAAAAATGCGAATGTCAGAAATGCGCGAGACATATTGTCCGAAAAGAGAACGAAAGGATGATTTGCAAGGTGACGGGATAAATACCAAAAGAAACAAAACTAAGTGTAGGCAGACCACAAACAAAATGTTCCGACGATATTAAAAGAAATAATAAGAAAAAAATTGCTTAAGAAGCAAAAAAAATTTAAAAAAAACTCAAGATGACGCAGAAAGTCGTTCAGGTTAAAAAAAACTTAAATTAGTGGAGGTAATATGATAAGGATGAAAATGCTAATACGATACGAGCAAGGATGTTTACTACTACTACTATTAATACGCTGAATCAATTAATTCGAATATCAATTGTATATAATAAAATGATACCAAGCCGACCATTTGTAAGGTAACATTATTGGTCGGCATATAGTAATGATTACCATCTTGTGAGTGTTTCACAAACTACTTATAGGAAAAGCATTAACTACATATAAAGTTTCCTTTAATAGTAGTTCGTAAGATATCCAGAAGGTGATAACCATTATTATATGTTAATAACATAACAATATTTTGTCTACCCAGCAAATGGTCAATTTTTTTTCTACACTTTGAATGCTCGAGACAACTAAGATAAGATAAGTCTCTGGACACGGCATCCTTCAAGAGACTGAATTGTAAGTGAGATGTAAATAACCGCAAGACATCAGAACAGAAACTGACACATACCCTTTAACTTCATTGATTGATCATTTTTCGTTTATTTGAGTAGCTACCTTAGCAAAAACTTTTCAACGTCATCTCCAAAATACTAGAAAACGGTTAGATCCGATAGGAGCATTTATTTCTAATGAAAAATGGATCGAGTTCAAAAAAAAAACTGCAAGAGAAAAGCTTTAAAAAACAAACCTGTAAAAAAGCAGAATAAGAATATGTACCATTTAGACTCCCAATCGGTATTCAAAAAAAAAGAGACCAGAAAAGTACAAAAAAGAAGATCACTTGTTTCTTTGGTTATAATGGACATGTAGCGATCATTGTTTTAAAGCAGCGTTTACCAAACTGTTTTTATTTTTATACCAACCACTAGGCAAAAACTTCTCATACTACTACCCAAATATGTAGGTACCATATATTATGTAACATTGTAAGAAAAAATTTGAGTTGCTAGGCGCAATGATAAAAAAATGAGAAATAATTTAGAAAAACAAATTCGGTTTCATATTTTAGCGTAACACCGAAGACGCGTATCGCGTATCACTAGAGGTACTCGTAACACAGTTTGGAAAACACTGCATTAGATGATCGAAAAACAGGTAAAGACTGAATGGTATACTATAATTAATTTAGCAGAAATAATTGATAAAATCAGAAAGAATAATTAAAACGTTTGCACGTCAAATAAATTATTTTACAGAGAAATACATTGAATTCATGCCTCATTATCGGCATTCACCTGATTTATCGCGTAACGATTTTATATTATCGCAAGGCCAGTGCAGTACCTACATTACATATTTTATATTTGTAGAATTTATATAATGTAGGTAATTGATTGATTTTAATTATAATTTTTACTCAAACTGTAGTTTTGCCCAACTCTCATGTAGGGTGCAGAGTCCATGTCACATGAAAACACGACTGTCAATCATAAAGATTGCTTTCAATATTTATAAAAGCGGATTTTACATTCTGTACACTTTTAATAGTGACAGCTACTTCTAGGAATCGTCCTAAAAAATTTTATTCTTGTCCTTCGCGTGGAATAAAAACGAAATAGAAAATAGGAAAAAATGTCAGTGCAGTACCTACATTTATATATTTTATATTTGTAGAACTTATATAATGTAAGTATAACATTAAAATAGCGCAAACGGTCGTAATCGATTCAGTTTCTACTAAAACTGTAGTTTTACCCAACTCTGCTGTAGAGTACTAGAGTCCGTGTCACATGAAAACACGACTGTCAATCATTAAGGTTGTATTCAACATTTATAAAAGCGGATTTCACATTCTGTCTACTTTTAACGTAGCGAACAGAAATAGGAATGCTTCCTAAAGATTTCGATTCTTGTTCTTCGCGTAGAATAAAAAATACAAGAAACAGTACGAAACTGACCAAATGGGCGATCGTATTTTTATGAGACGGACTATAGTAGTCATTTGACCTTGGACAATTACATTCATATATTAGGTACCTCTGCCAACACACACCTTAGACAAACTCTAACCATTGGATATAAAAGTATTTGCAGTTAATTATTGTTGTTGCAAATATTATAGTCTTCCTTTAAAAATATAGAAGAAACTTCCCTGTACTTATGAAACAACTTGAAGTTATTACTAGTGATGTACCGAATATTCGGTTAACTATTCGGCGAACGGAATATTCGGCCACTTTACCGAATATTCGGTATTCGGTTACCGAACAAAATCGTTATTCGGTACATCTCTAGTTATTACCTTCAAATGATTCAACACTACTACTCCAACAGCAAATGATCCATTGATATTAAAGTAGACTTAAATGAACTTTTAGAAAAACATTGTTAGAATCCATGAGTACACAGGGAGTTTGAAACAAAACAGAGAAGAAAAATAAGAAAACAGAAGTAAAAAGATTATAAAAAGTCAAGATGACACAGAAAGCTGCTCAGGTTACAAAAAATCCATATCAACTGTGCTATGACATTGACAGACCAAATTAGTGGAGCTAATACAATAAGGCCGAAGAAGCTAATTATGAGCGAGGATGTTTATACGGGATCGCTAACTCAAATATCAATTTTATATAAAAAAATAAAGCCAAAGTCGGCCATTTTTTAGGTAGGAAAAACGTTATTATTGGTCAGTTTGAATGTGATTGTGTGAGCGGCATATAGTATTGATTGCCATCTTGTGAGTATACCACAAACTACTATTTACCCTAGCAAGTTTAGTGTGTCGGCAACATAATAATATAAAAGTGTGTCGAGGATAAAAAAGATTAGGACACACTAATCTAGTTATCTAGTATATAAGGGATGTTGAGGTAAACGTCTTTCAGGATATCGTGAAGTGTGGCGCTGTAGTCCGTATATGTCAAAATGTTGCTATCATCCGTCTTACAAACATTCGCCGGTATATTATTCATAACTTATCTTGCTTTGGTCGATGTATTTGTTATTTATAAGTCTTTACGTGTTATTATAAGTAAACTAATTTTTATTTAATACATAAATACGTGATTATTTTTAATTTTTATTGACGTGAATGCTTTTTAAATAGACTAACGTTTTTGAGATTCCATAAACTTGTCAAATTTTTAATTTTTAGTTTATTAATTTCAATTTTCGATTCGATGTCACAGTTCACAACATAATGAAACGCCACACGCTTAGATACGAGCACTGATCTCTATAATAATATGGATAGCTGATACCGTAGTCTGGTATTGACCATGGTATTGACGCATTTAGATCATCAGCGCCACTCTTTACTGAGACAGGAACTAAAATGTAGCGCTAACCATACTTTTTTCTGACAGTTTAATTGTCAGTGTAATTGTCATAAATATTAATGTTTGTAAGAAATTTTCTAAATAGTACGTTTCAAAATATTTTATAAAACTGTTTGGGCACATCAGTAGTAACTTGTGCTTTGGATTCTTATTTCTATATGTATGTTATGTTCTTTAATTTTCTTGATTTCTTCGTAATTCTGTTTTGCGTTCGATTGCTAAATTTACGAGTTGATTGCGCATGTGTGATTAATTCTTAAGCGAGTTAAAATGACTGTTTAACTATGTTGTTCTTATTGAAACTAATTAAAATTTGATTGGTCATTAAATTTCACAAACTTTTTAAATGTTTTAAATTATTTACCTTCAACAAAATGAATAATCATAAAAAAAATGTTGTGAAAAATAGCAGTGCTGTTGTAAAGTAAATTTCGTTCAATTTAGTTCTACCCTCAGTATTGTGTGGCGCTGTCTTCTGCGCAGTCTAATCCAATATTTAATTTTTTTTCATAAGTATCAGCTACCCATATTATTATAAAGATCAGTAGATACGAGTGATAGGACTTTCGTGCAAATAATCACTTTAAATACTTGCAATGTTGCCGCTAGTACTATTGCTATTTTTATACAATGCTGGTCCTTTTTAAATTTTATTAATAGATATTGAACATGAAAATTGTTTTATTGCTGACACAAACCGTAAATTCTAAAGAAAATTAGTAGATGAATACAAATTAAAGCAAATACATTTGGCAACAACGTAAAGGAAATTACTGGTGCTATCATCTTACACAAAACAATCGAACTGAAATGTAACTAACAATCTAGCAACTTAAACGATGTACAGCGAAATGTTGCTAAATTAGTTAGTGTTACGTACAGCTAATTTAAAATTGGAAAATATGTAAAAGTTAAATTTATTCTTAGAGATAAGTAAACAAATTCGTCAAAATAGTGATTTATGTATGTAGTTATTATGACTATTTAATATCACTTATATTTTTCGGATGTTTCAATATGGCAAACTGCTGTAATATCACCTTAAGATGATTACGCCCGGAGAGCAACGTGATATCTAGTAGTCTATAATAATAAATAATTAGACGTTTAATCTTTTATCAAAATTAATTTTACAATCATACTGAATGTGTAAGAATTATACGCAAATATGTTGAAAGAATGTACAAAAAGAAACAGAAAATTTGTTATCATTTAAATCTAAACAAAAATAAAAGAAAACGTCATTTTTGAGGACGTAATGAGAAGACTTTATGAATCCATAACGCCTACTCAATAAGCTCCAGTTTTTATGTATAGTAGTCTCTGTAATCCGACACGGCAGTGTCTTTCAGCACGAGAACGCCAGTGACTGAGTAAACGTGTTGTTTGGTTTGCAGATTTTGCAATTAAGTTAGTCTGCGAATTTTTGGTTACAATCTTTTATACAATACAATGTCACAACCGAGAAAAAGTGAAAAACTTAAACACAAGATATTAACTGTCATTGAAAAAAACGAAATAATTAAAGAACTGGACAAAGTAGCAAAATTTAGTGGCTTGACTTCGTCTTATGGCGTCGGACGTAGTACCATTTACATTAAAAATAATCGGGCTGAAATTGAAGAATTTTTACACAATTTGCTCAAAAGCAGGATTAATAGGAAAATGATAAAAGCTGGTGAGTTCCCTTTAGTTGAAAATGCTCTGTACAAAAGATTTCTTCAAAAACGTAGTAAACACACTTCTATTTCAGGAAATCTTATCAAATAAGCAGCTAGATTTACATTCACAGAGATTATAAAAACAAACTATTTTCTCGAAAGTACTGGGTGGCTTGACAAATTTAAAAAACGGTTTGGGGTGCGCTTGTTAACCACAACAAAAGAAAAACTCTTGTGACTTTGAAGCAGTTAAACCGTATAACGAAAAATTTAAAAAAACAATCGAGTAATTAAAGTTTGGTCCCGACCAGATTTATATGCGGGCGAAAGTTGACTGTTATGCAGACTTTAGCCCAACAAGACATTTATCGTATTACGTACTCAAAAATAATATTTTATTTTATATTTTTGTTTAGATTTCGATGGTAACAAGTTTTCTATTTGTTTTTGTGCTTTCTTTTTTCAATGTATTTAAGCAATTCTTGTAATGTTATTGTAAAATAAATTTGACAAATAAATAATAATAATTAAACGTCAAGTGAAAAATAAAAACATGTATGCACCACTGGTATTAGTGGACGATTACGCCCATCGAACAGCATTATATCCTTCAGACCCTCGAGTTGCATCTAGTTGCTTTTCGAGCGTAATCATCAAAATAATACCCTTGGTGCATAATTAGCTAGCCCACACAGCAGATACTTTGCAGTCTCTAGACACGGCATGCTTCAAGAGACTAAGTTGTAAGTAGAATGTAAACAACTACAAGACATCTGACCAGAGCACAAACCCTCGAACTTCACTAATTTCCTATTTTTCCGTTATTTGAGTTGCTTCCTTTGCAAAAACTTTAAAAAAAACAACACTTCCAAAAGTGAGGTTTACATAACAGATAAGGATAGCGATGACGACGTGGAATATACGTGTACTGAACAATCATATTGAAGACAGCACAAGAACAATTGCATTGAAGAAAATATTTTAATGACCCAATTTTTATTGGCAATTTATTTGATTAAAATCAACTTAAACTAAATTGAGTTTTGATTATACCTTTATTTATTCTTTAACATACCAATCACAAAGTGAAGAGTGTAACATTTTGAGTGAGTGATTAATAAATGCTAATTAAAAAGCTTGTCTATTTAAGCTACTTTACGTTGTATTTTTTATGTTAAAAAAACTTGTTTAAAATAAAATGTTATAATGCGTGGATGCGATAGTGGCGACATCTATTGAATGAATTTACAACTAACGTACATACAGAGAGCGCTAGTGTTTTGTTTTCTTGTTTTATTCATCAAATTCTCTTTATATTTGTATTGTACAATTTTTTAGAAACTATATAAAGCGCCGCAATTTGTACTAAAATATGAAAAAAACTTACACAAATATCCTCCGACACAAGAAGTAATATTTTCGTCCGTGTCGATCACAGCCTAAACATTCTTGACGACAAAGTTGTCCCTGTTTTTCTACATCTAAAATGCAATCGACGACGCCGGAAACTTTATGGGATCGACAAATTCCACATTGCCAATCGTCGTCTGGTACATTAGTCAGTGGAGGATCGACACATTCTAAGTGATAAACGGCAGGACACGTTTCGCAACATAGTAAATCCCCCAATTTGTGGCATACTCTGCAGTGATCATCATAGTGCATGGGAACTGAAACAAATAAAAAATCAATCCTCGTTTCAACAGCTTTTTTATTAATTCAATAAAAAATTTACAATTACCTTCACTCAACAAATCTTCCCTTACAGGATTTGTAGTAAGAAATAAGTCGGTGAGAAAATGAAGCACTTTAATTCGGTCTTCGACGCCAGTATACGGATAATCGGTATTCGTTAATACATTCAGTACCTCCGAATCGAAATGTTTGTCACCTTCAATATAAGACCGTAATACTTCAGGATAAGTGAAATAATCGATAAGGTAAATGGTAATGTTAATGCTGTCTTTTTGATCGAGCGGTCCAAAATGAGTTTGTTGGGAATCTTCTTCACGAAGTAAAGCTTTTAATAACATAATGTGGACTTCGGCTAAAAGGGCGTTTTGATCTTCGCACGTTAACGCAGCGCAAAAATCCTCTAATCGAAAAGGTGACAACCGTACTAAATTACGAAAATGTCTAAGAACTTCGTATATACTAACGACAGTCATGATATTTTCGCGCGATACAAGTAAGTCATCTGACGATCTCGGTAATTCCAAGGGGGGTAGTTCGCGATTTTGTAACCAAAGCGGTTCGGGGCTAGGTGGTCGAAGAACAGTTCTTCGGGGTGTACCACTGACTGTACTAAAACTACTAAGAGAAAAGTCACTGTCACTAGAACGATCGCCATCGTCGACCGATCCACCCGATTCACTTCCGCTAAAACCTAAATCGTCGTCGACGTCGCTCTTGTTATCACTAGATTCGTCACCGAAGTCAGAACCATAGTGATACTCGGAATCGTGATAATCAGCATGAGGGTTATAACCTCTTCTGGGATATGCCGATCCGACTAGTCCACCTTTCCTCGACGATCGATGTCCGTCTTTTCCTCTGGTTCGTGTAGCGCTTCGTTTACCTGATTCATAGTCTTGAGGAGAACACGGCCTAGAAGTCGTCGGGGTGCTCGATTGAGAATCCGAGCCCTTATTTAGATTTTGCAGGTATTTGGGTTTTTTTAATAATTGGTACTGGAATTTCTTGGTTCTTTCTGCAACCTGCACTTTAGGGGGTCTTCCCCTCTTTTTTACGCCTCTGGTGGACATTCCGTTTTCTTAGCTGTCAATCACATCACATAACACGTGGTGGTAATACGAAAACAAGCGTTGTATACAAATACGAATGTCAGAAGTGCATTAAATGGAATTCATGGTCATTGTTGGATCTTTTCTCCATTCTGTGGACTACGTCACGTGACAAACAACCTCGGGCACATTATCGGCGTCACACAAACACATACAGAACGTGTATTGTTTTTGGTTAATATACACCTATCGCATAAATGTAACTTTTCAAAGTTAAACACTCACTTGGTCAGAAGGATGCATAAAAATACCTGACTGACGCGAACTACGAGGCGAAAAAGAACACCCAACAACTTATGAAAGGAGCGATTTCATTGGTTGTTGGCAACACCGCCATGACAACTTGCATTTATAAAAATAAGCCTATTCAAATCGAACCACAATTTTTCGCCCGAAAAATATTTCCAAATTTTACAACCAACTACAAACTCGTTAATTAAATTGAAACGCTAAGCCCAAGCCAAGCGAATATCGATTTTGCAATAAATTACACCCATCCAATCCAAATGCCTACAACCAACATTATAATCGTTCCAAACTAGATGTCGCTTCGAAAAAATACGTCCGAGACGCAAATTAAAAATTTTCGAAAAAATCCTAATTAGCGTACAATTTTATTAATCGTTAAAACGGCATTTAATCGGTGCTAAATATTCTCCAACTTAGTCCTTGATGCAATTACCGACCATTTCCGGCGCACAGCGGAAACGCCTCAAAATGGCGGGACTTTTCAAAATCTGATTATAGATTTTTTTTAGGAATTTGGGCCTTAATTTAAACGTTAAATATTATTTAAGGATACAGAATTTTGTAACGTGCTGTAATAAATCCCATGCGGACATAGTCAACGATAGAAATTAATTATAATTACAAATCATCGATACTTATGAAGTGCACTACGTTACGTTGGTTAAGTCGTGTAGAAATTCCTCAAAAACTAAAAATTTGTAGCTGGCAGAATGAACGGTCCCGTGCAAATGTACAAAACTCGGCAAATAATAAAACACGATTTAAAGGTAGATCTTCCAACGTGCATGTACGGGATGAGAAATATCCACGCCAAGACGAACGACTTGGGCCCATTGGGTGATCACGTTTCGCCATTCCAAGATTCCGCGGATATTTCCAAGCAGGTTAAACAATTATTAAAGGTTTTAATCGTTTTCTTTAATTAGAAACGTGTAGTTTAAGCGCATACAAAAATTACGCGTATTAAGGGCTTTACTCACCATTATTTTTGTAAAATTTGATTGCATGACATACAACACTTATCACTTTTTGTGAACAACTGTCAAAGCATTAATGAAAATGAGGAACAAAGAGGGTCTATTTGTTATTCAGACATTTTTATCTCTTACTACATAATTTTTGTATGCACTATTGAGGAAAACCAGCTCGATAAAACTGCAATCTTTATTAATATTCGGGGAACTTATTGCAGAGAATCGAGGATTTATCTGAAATGGATACGTTAATAGATCGACAAGAACGAATCTTACGACAATTAAACGATCTCCGACAAGAAATGCTTAACCTTAAAACCAATCTCTGTTCGACGACTGTCACTAACGAACTAGTCAAAAACGCAGTCAGCACCCCAACAGAAGTAAGTGCGTACACATCTGCAAACCGGATAATAAACGTTGCATTTTAGGTACCGAAACTGCTAAATATTGTTATAAATGTAAGTCCACAACATCCACCGTATTCTCTTTTATTGATAAAGAAGTTATGCGTTGATTTATTCAATGTCAACGTGTCAACACACCTACATTCAACAGTTTCGTCCCTACCAGAAAAAACCCTCACCTTCGAGAAGCAATTACAGTCTTTTCCTGTGAATGCGAATTTACCAACGTACACAATACGGCTCATTTGGAAAACTGGTAATTTTACGCAATCATAATTTTACTACCTCTCAGAATATTAATTTCTAGTTGTGCCTTCGTGTGAATTAATCGTATCTCAAGTACCTATATCTGGTGAACCAAACGTGCTTCGGTACTTAGCCAGGCTAATTCCGAATGTATTAATATATGAAACTGCAGATAACGTATGGGAAATCGATTCTGCCCTGGATTTATCTTATTCACTAATTAGAGCACGAACTAAAACCGAAAGATTAGGTTTGATCCAATCGCTGAATAAGAAACTGGGCAAAAGCAAGTTTTTATGTGGGCATTCGGAAATGACAATTGCGGATTTAGCAGCCAGTTCGGCTATTAGGCAAGTGGCAGATAATGAAGTCACTCAAAATATGATGAAGTGGTTGCAGAGATGTGATGAATAATTTTTTTTGTAGCATCAACTTATTTAAATAAATGCGTTAAACATAGTCTTAGTTGTATTTATGTGTGCAATAGATTTCAAAGCTGTAATGAAGTATCAGAGGATTTGGGAAAAAAATATGCTAATTAGGGTCATTGTAACTATAAAACGAATCAATTTAGCACAATTCATCTGAGTCTATTAATTTTTATGCTCATGTCTTATTTCATTACTAGTTTTGTTGCTACCTAGTCTTTAAGATAATGCACTAAGGGATCCCACCCCTACAGAAAATACAAACCTGTGAATCAATCTCATTTTATGAAATGTGAGTACCGTAAGCTAAACTAACCCAGGAGGGTATCGTCTACGGAAATTCGTCACTGAACATAGCTTTACAGATTCTATAGAATTATGCTCAGGCAGCCCCACGGTTTCTGTGGAAGCGGTCCAATTTTGCTTTAATAAATCCTCTTCAGCAGCCAACTCAAAATGCAATAAAAAAATGGTCAACAAGCATTAGGTCCAAGTTTGTTTAAATCTAGACCAAGAAATTTCTCAGTTAAAAGCATACTGTAACAAATTTTTAGTCTATATATTTGAAACCTAAATATTTACATGATTGGAAGTAAACGTATAACTAATTAAATCTAACTATATATATATATAAAATATACTTTGTGATAATACTGCAACGTTCAGCTTTGAAAGCGTTCACGAACTTTTTATTCACTTCCAGAACGTCTAGAAAGGCTGTAAAAAATTCTCGGGATAAATAACAGAAATATTTAAAAAAGATTCAAAGAGAGCATAGGCACAGAAGCATAGGTCAGTTATTTCGAAGTCGGAAGTGTTAAGAAGATGTTTAAATAAATAAGTGATTAACGCGTGGTTAAGATAAATATGAGAGAGTATAAACCCAGATAGCACAAAGACATCTTTAAGAGATCTTAAAGGTGTCTCCTTGAAGACAACAGTGACATTCTGAAGATGTCTGTTTAAACCTGAAAGACATCTTTAAGATGTTCCTAAGATGTCTGTTGTTACAAAAAACGACATCTGCGGGACGTCTTTAAGACGTCTTGTAAGACATCTTTAAAATGTCTATAAAGGCGTCGTAAAGATGTCACTAAGACATCTAAAAAGTCATGCTTTTTTTAAGGAAATTATAAAAAAAATCGAGAATATAAAGACTGTAATGTGAAAATGTTTATTATTTCTATAAAGTTTCAACAATAGACGCACTATCTACATTAAAATAAAAAATTCATAACAAAAATAATGTTTCAAAATAATTGTTTATTTCAACATAAATAACTATCAAAGAAGCAAAAACTAACTAAAAAGGTATCGAGAACCAATAACACGTATTTAAAGTAAAAAAAGTTCAAACAATTAAATTATGTAGTTCGATTTAAAAGTAAATACTATTTCATCTTATATGATTTAGATTAAAAGTTTGTAAAAATATTTGCTTTTAATAGACACATACACACTAAATTTTAGCCTTATTACTTCTCTGTCTATCAGATGCCCTCCTAAGCCACAACTGAACAGCAACTTCAATTTCTTTATTGTCTTTGGATAAACCACTTCTTTCTGCTGATTCTGAAAAAATATATACTGAATAACAAAACGACAGTGAAGCAAAAATTACAAACTAAAGTTTTATGTTATTTGCCTACTGAATTTTTAAACGATTAGTTAGAAACTAGTAGGAAAAGATATAGACTCTGCTACTGCATGAAATTTCACTGTACCAGTTGAAACAGTAGATAATTTTTTAAAAAATTGAACAAACAATTAATGCATTTCATATTTACTTACTTATAACAACTTTAGAGATGTTAAGATTCTTAACTAAAACATAGAGCCTGTGAATTTGTCATTAGTAGACCAAGACATCTTTTTATAAAATCATAGATTGTGCTCCCGCCTACTTTTGAAAGCTCCAACACCTATAATATGTAATGCGATTTTAAAAGGCTGCATTAATATTTTTTTAAACTTTTACCGCTTTATTAACATTATCTTCGCTCGAGAAAAATGATTCCAGTTCTTCAAAATCGTGATTGTTATCAATAGGTAATTTAATTTTACAGTCTTCAAAAAAACTACTTTTATTCATTTCCAGTTGTTTGTTGTTATTAACCATAATGCTTACATCTTTTCTTAGGTCTTTTAGCAATGTTAAGGCATCGCCTAACATTTCTGTGAGTAGATTAGTCCTTTTCACTAACTTTTGCAGGGTGCTTTCTATAACTATATTCAAAAATTAATATTTTAAGTTATATTCAAGTACTCATAAAGAAGTTCCCAAGTTTCACTTTACTTTACATTTACTTGTAAAACAGATGGTTAAACTTTCAGAATAAATCAGAGAAAATTCTCCATCGCCTGAGACTGTGATTTTATATGTAACTGATAAAACTAGTAAATAATTACTTCAAAAATACAATAAAAGCAAGCGTACCTTTTTCCTTACTGCTGGTTATTACGTATTCGTTAGCACCATTACAGTTCTTAGAATTTGGTTCTACTGTTTCTCGAACTTTTGATTGGCCTAAGAAAAATTTAGTTTAGTGAAACATGCTCTTAATATTTTTAAATGTATGTAAATAAACAAGCTTTTTTCCAGGATGGGTCTACACATTTCAATAAAAACTGTTTGTTTATATGGAAGGAATTTTTTAGAATACTAACTTTTTATTTTTAACGCTGACTTAATTTTGGGAGGCTCTGGTAAATCACTACAATTAAAGGATTCATCACTACTAGATAAAATTTTTTGAACCTTTCTTCTTGATCTTGTAATTTGAATGGGTTGCGTAGAATCATCTATTTCACTGTTCAGGTCGCTGGTTTGTTGTGCAAGTTCAGCTTTTTGTGTTGCTAACAAGTAGTCATCTGAAAACCATAAATAATAAATAAAAATATATGTTAATATAATAATTATAATTTTAGACAATTATTGATTATGTTTTAATAAATAAAATATAAATACTTCCTGACTTACCGAACGTTGCATTTCTAAATATGCGTATTTTGTGAGTTGCCCAGCAAGTGTTCAAAGGTTCCCATTTTTTAATAGCCTGCCTTAATTTTTCAGATGGTAATGTAGGCCAATGGCACTCATTTGTCCCTTGAATCCACGGAGATGGAACAGCCTCCACTGTTTCGTCATCGAGGAATTGCACTACTGTCCAAGTTTTAGTATCCATTTCAACCGCTAAAGCAAAGTGTAAACAATTTTTTGTAGCTACAATTACAAAGTATGGTAACGTTTTCTTTCATTCAGCAGAATATATACTACTAATGCATGTAATTTAGCTATGTCCAAAAAGTACCGGGATCGAGTTGTGTTTTAATATGCACATGGGTTTATACTAATTATTTGAAACACACTCACATCACAACACAAACATATGCAACCATATGCTTAAATAAATAAATGAAATGCATGCTGTTCAAATTGAATTAGAGAGAAACTGATCAGGCGCTCCGGTGTTTTAATTGTGTTAACCGAAACAACTAATTAGGTTAATTTAGCCTGAGCAACCTCACAAATGCATGCATGAAATCTTTGCTGGAACCATGTCTTCAAGCAGAAACAGTATTTACACTTATATATTGTGAAATGTAAACTTCTATTGTCCCTTACTTGTTACTCGGACTGTTCTGCTTTTTAAAAACAATTCCAACAAGACCACGAAGACTACCTAGATCTCAGCAGTAAGGGCTTTAGAATTTTGAGTAAATATATTGTTGCAACGTTGGCAAACTTTACGTTACATAAAGATTAATTACGTAAATTCTTAGTATACAAAATTGTTAATAACTTACCATATATCGTGTTACTATTTACCATCAATTCAATTCTCTCAACCAACGATTATACCGTTATTATACGAAACCTATGATGAATAAAAAACGGCGATCACAATTAACAGCAAAGATTCACACCAATTCACATGTTCAGTTCAAAACTCGTGGTTCAAAACGAAAACAATATTTTCATAACACTTGGCAACGAAAATAACCGAACATGCACGATTATCAAGCAAAACCAAGGTAAAGTTTAAAAATTGCCGCCTCTATCAAGACAATTTAAAATAAATTGTCAGTAATCTGTCAAGTATTGTATATCTGAATAAATTGCAACTAAATTTTTACGAAAATTAGAAATTAGAATTTAAAACCAAAAATGTAAATAAAACAGAACTATGTCTGTGACTATGCAAAGATAAAAATATCAAATTTATTAAGTTTTTTTTTATTTCAACTTTTAATATCTCCGCATAAGATATTTAAAAGACATCTTTGAGATGTGTTATTATAGTGCATCTTAAAGATGGTTTTTAAAAGACATCTCAAAGATGTCCATTTTTGATCGTAAGACATCAAGACGTTAATATGGCATAAAACAGACGTCTTTAAGATATCGTGTGCTATTTGGGAACGTACGTGCCTTTAATGTAAATAAGTGTCTCAGTTTTAAGATAAACAAGTTATCTGCGAACATTATTTTTCGAGTGATTGTAATACATAAATTAGTGTGCTTTTCTTAAATATCGTTAGATTTAATTAGTTCGTGTAGTTGTAAACATGTAAATATTTTAGTTATAAGTAAATTAGTGTTAAAATTCGTTACAATGGTGATACAGGTGTGCGGTATCGAATCGAATCGTGTAAATAAACAGCTATTTAGTTTAAATTAAAAAGAAGAAATTTTCGAATCTGTGAATAAGAAAATAGAAGCAATAGAGGCCAAATTAGAAAACAGAATGAAACTGCTTGAAGAAAGAATGAACCAAATAAATTGTCACGGTGAAAGAAGTGTTACGAGTGAAGATTTAATAGACCATCAAAAAGAAACCACTCACAATATTGTAACGAATTTATTATTAAAACTAATTTATTTAAACTACTAAAAATATGTTTTACTTATACTAGAAATATGTACACTTGTAAATTAACCGAACTAATGAAATCTAATAATCTATATATATAAAAATGTTATGTTGGTTTGTGTACGCTTCAAAAACTCAAAAAGTTCTGCACCGATTAAGTTGAAATTTTAACATGATATAAAATCCGCATCAAGGATTGTTTTTATCTATTTTTTGCATCAGTCACATATCTGCGACCGCGAGAAAATAGTTTTTTTAACGATCAGCTGTGTACCAGTCGCCATCTGCCATAAGCGAGGAAAACACTCGCTGACAACCGCAATAGTAATGACGCAGTCACATGAGAAACAATTTCGTTCCCAATTACATTGTTTATTTACAAAAAAATTTGCATCTGATTCTGATTATTATACAATCTGAATTAAATATTCACTTAAATCAAGAATTTTGGTGTGATAGTGTTGTGATCGAACTGCGCCTTTCACCAAATCGTAAGTAGAGGTTATATTTTATAGCAAAGATTGACAGTAAAAATATTATTAACCGACAGGCAAAATAAAAGGACTTATTATAATTCAAGTGGATTTCTAACAGAAGTGAGTGGTTATATCTTTTTTATTACATCTAACACGTGGACGTAATTATATTATTTATTTTGGATTAACCTCACTTTTAATGTACATAAATATAATTACATTAAAACTAGCAATTATTAATTAATACGAATGTCAACCATTCAATCACAATGTGCCACTGCGAAGCGTGGCAGGGTACAGCTAGTATTTAATAAAAACACTTACATTAATTAAGATAAGATAAAGTCCGCGGATAGCTTCACACACTTGTTTACACTAAAATCACGTACAAGATTATTCTCCGTATATTTATGTACACACACGCGCTAACGGACTTATTTATTTCAACTTGAATAATCTTCTTAACACTGCTGTATTCGCGTTACGGCAATAACTGCGACCTACGATTTGTTTCTTCGGTATTTATACACATTTGGAAATCCTTCTCGAGTGTTCCCTATCTTTCAGTATATCTTCTAGAAGATGGATAACGACTTCGAGAAGGCTCTTGAATTTACGGATAACTTCTGGAATGTTTCAATATGTTTAAAGTTGTACCTCTAAATTTTGATAGTAAAGTTTCATGGTCAACCTACTACAAGCAGTTTGAAGCCGCAGCTACTGCTAATAGATAGAGCAACAAGCAGAAAGCGACGTCTTTAATAATGTTCTTACGTGGAGCAGCCTTAGGAATCATGCAGACTGTTCCTGACCACCAACAACGAACTCTTAATTTCACGTTTAGAAATGAGATATGGGGATGCTTATCTTCAACAAGTGTACCAAGCTCAAATTAAAAGTCAGGTTCTGAAAGCTGCCGAAAGTTTTCAAGAGTTTGAAGTTACCCAGCAAACACAGATGGACTTAAATTACTCTTGAATTGCCATTAAATTACGGTAATTTAAGTAGTAATTTAAACAGTAAAAAGGGCGCCATTCAGCAACCACTTAAACTACCAAAAATTCATTGACTTCTAAATTACTAATAAGCTACCATTAAAATACTGTTGTTATATTACCATTAAATTACTGTTAAACTACTGTTTGAACTACTAGCAAACCTATTAAATTATTATTAAAACTACTAACACATTTAAAAAAATAGTTTTTTTAATTAATTATTTGTTTCTGTAATTTTTTATTTATTTCGTTTACAGAATTTGACGCACATGATTGATAAATTGTGGGATTTTTTTAAATTAGAAAATTTAATATAAGTACTTACCTGGGGTTTGATCCCACGAACATCAGGAAAATCCCTTGCAACCTAAACGTGTTAACCACTACTCTACCTGACCTAATACTATAAATGCTAACTACACGTTATACTATATGTTGAATACAAAATCGAGTAACTTATTCGTAATTTAATACTTTCAACGTGAACCATTAAATATTTCGCATGACAATCAGACTGATGATGAATTAGTCTTATATGTAGATTTGCATCGCTACGTATTAATTATACTCTTGCTGTTTTTGTTATTCTGTAATCAGGATAATTCATGTCTTAGTTGCTTGAAGTGGTTTATATAATCCGAATATTTTTGGATACGGCAGCTACATAATTTCATGCAATATTGATATTCTTGTATCATAAGTTATAATATTTACTTTTGTTTTATATTTATATTGCGTTACTGGATCCTGCAGATTGACCAATGCTATTTGACTTTCCAATATTAGTATTTTCGTAAACTGTACGAAATCTTTTTAGTTGTCGATTATAATTGCCACTTTCCTTGTTTCTATGCATTCTTCAAGCAATTGTTTGATAGCAGACCTAACTGTTTGGCAAATGTAGCGGCTATTTTTAAAATAATTTAGCTTAACATTTATATAGCAACTCTATTACCACTGACTATTAATTTACCTTGTATTTTAACGGACATTCAATTACCATTAAACTCCCCGACCTAATTCTGGAAATACATTTCTCCTTAATTACTTTCTAATTACTGTGTGGTATAATGGTGACTCAATTACCATTAAACTACAACGTTTAATTTTTTAATTACTTTTAAGTTACTGGTTAAACTATTCTTAAGCTACGCACCATTACATTACTCCTTAATTACTTTCTAATTACCGGGTAGTATAATGGTGAGTCAATTACCATTAAACTACAATGTTTAATTTTTTAATTACTATTAAGTTACTAATTAAATTACTTTTATGCTACCACAATACTGAAATACTCCTAAACTACTTCGTATACTACTTTTAAACTAGTAACCATTTAAATTACTGCTAAACGTCACCTTAGACTACTCTTAAATTACGAAAAAAATGAAATTACTTATAAATGACTTTTCAATACCCAATAAACTACTAAATTAAGCTACCTTGTGTTTGCTGGGTAACGTCGCCAGATTAACACGGCTTGCGTATCCTCCCAGCAAACAAATAAATAGTGCTTTGAAATACGGTGAATTAGCCCAGGTATGTCGACATCGTACTAAACCCAAAAAGAAGACAAGATGAGCGCTCGAAAGTTTGGAACAAGTTGACTAAAAAAAGACAAAAGTTAATCTTATGTAGTCATGTTCCGGAGTGTTAAAACGTTGAATTGAATGCATTCAAGTGCGGTTCTGTAAGGAAATAAAAGAGTGCATGACGACTTGGGAGGGGAGTGGGTAGTTTTTACACTTAAGGCGCGCGCGGTTAATCGAGGAGGGTGTGCATATGATAGCGTATGCATAAGAATGACAATCGTGTCAATTATTTTTATTAAAGTGAACTAGTATTTTTTTTTTCATTAATAAACATTATTACCTGAACCTATTTTATTTGTTCACCAACACAAATCACAGGAGCTAGATCCAGATAATCTTAATATGGAGAGTGTTCAGTTACTGGTTGACACGGGAGCGACGAAGACCATCATTCGTCCTGACATGTTATTGGAAAACGAGAAGACATCACCAGTAACAGTAAGACTTGGAACGGCGACGGGCGAAGAAATACCTACTCACGGACAAGTACAAATGAACATTGGTTTGGGAAATTGAGTACTCGACCATCAAGTACTGGTAGCCGACATCACGGAATAGACGTTATAAAGAAGTATAGGTTCCATTTGAACATGAAGAACTATATGTCCTTTAAGATAGACAATGAATTCAATTGTTCCTTTCTTATTGTAATATACAAAAATGGGTGCATAACAGCTTGGTTATTATTCCAGTGGAAGGATTTGTGCTTCATGTTGAACAACAAAATAGTAGTTTTCTGAAAAACCTAAACTTGTAACTGCTTTATCTTCTTGGATGTTTTCTTTGAAATGTTTGCAGTACTTTAATTGCTGACTGGCTATATAAATGAATGTTTTTTTAGTCCAATAAGTTGTTCACAAAAACTGCCGACCAATTCTTCTACAGTCAAATATTTCGAATGTGCATCTATCCACAGAAACCCATTGTTTGTATGTGGTTTCTATCATTCCTTCTTCAAAGTGGTTCAGAAGTTTTTCTTTTAATTTCGCAACTCTTGGTTATTTTTCACATTTGTCTCGGTAGCATTCAGTTAGGGTTCTTTTCTGGGCACATTAATTGTGATAAATGACATGACATTCTTTTTTCTTTAACTAGTGCGATTGTGTTATACTGACATGGAACTTTTCATTTTCTTTTTGAATGTTTTCAATTATTTCTTTAAATTTTACTATTATTTTCGAATCTAGATTCTCAGAGAAGCTTGTATCTCCAACCAACTCGTGAGTGAGCTGTTTAGTGAGATTTCTTTCCACAGTAACCAGGTGAATACAACCTATTCTTTGCAATTATAGTGATTCAATATTTGTAAGATATTTGTTTAAATACTCTAATAATAAATTAGGGTTGTTAAAGTTGGTGTCCGTTTAGGAAGACAAACGCTTATCTAACTCTACAAAATCTCAATTAATTTCTTCTTTATATAGCTGCTTACGACATCTGTTAAATTTTTTTATCTCAGGCTTAACGTACATTTACACTTGTCTAAATAAACACAAGGGTAAAAAAGATAGCATATAGAAAAAAATTAACAGGGAGATATTTCAAGTCTCTATTTGTTATGTTCATGCGTGAACACATGAGAAGAGCGTTGCATCACACTACTAAATGTCTTTAGGTTTTAATTATGTTTAAACTTTTTAAATAAAAGAATTTTCTATTGGCATATGCTTCATTTTTGTTAGTGGTCTACAAATAGTAATATTACTTTAGTATAGTTTGTATAAGATCTACAAGATTAAATAAGCTGAATGAGAAATGTTTCAAAACCAAGTTAATTCGAACTTATGATCTGGAAATGTCGTGAACTTTTAATAATTTAAAAGGAAAATGCCAAGAAAAAAATATATTTTTTATTTTGATCACTTCGTATTTACGTAAGCACAAAAACTATTTTTTTTTAACTTAAAAAAAACTAGAGAATATATTAATGCCTTTTAATCTGACTTTTACATTTTTCGACTTTTATTAAAGATCGCATGGTACATTATTCAATATTCGGTTGATTAATTAGTAAAAGAACGATTTGCGTTATTGAAAATTTGAAATAAAAAATCGCCCCAACAGTTCTATATTACGGGTAAATAAATAAAGAATAATAACTTACTCAGAACGCAGTCACCATTAAAGAACACTTAAAACAAATTTTGAAATTACAGCGGCGCGATTTCACCTAACGTACGAGTTAATGTCCGAACTAAGAATGAATTCTTTTAACAACTAAGACGCATACGTAACGTTGAAAGTACGAACCAGTTTTATACTAGTCACAAAGAAATATCTCAACATAATAATTGTTGCGTATTTATTTATTTATTAACTAATTTATTTAAACGATTAACAATTATGTTTACTTATTCTAGAAATATGTACACTTTTAAATAAACCGAACTAATTAAATTTAAATATCTAAGGATAAAAACTTACAGCAATTTATATCACTTAAGATAAGATAACGTCCTCGGATTTCACACTTGTTTGTTTACACTATAGATCACGTTCACTCGATTCGGTGTACACTGTTATTTATTTAAAACTTCGCGCGTGCTAATCACTTATTTATCTTCACTTGCATAATCTTCTTAATACAGCTGCATTCGCGTTACGACAATAACTGACCTACGATCTGTCTCGTAGCTATATATAGACATACGGAAATCCTTCTCGATCGTTCCTCACTTTTCGCTATAACTTCTAGAAAATAGATAACAGCCTTCTAGAAGGCTCTTGCATTTTCAAGTAATTTCTTGAACGTTTCATAATCATAAGTTTTTAAAGCTATTGATCTCACAAAAACTGATAGGTTTATCACTAACTATTTGGGAAAAAAACTTCAGGAAAATTCAGCTTTACTTGGGTAAACTTTTCATACATTTGTAATCAGACGCATACAACCGAAACAACAAATTGCAAAAATTTTTTTGTACTATTCGACATATATTTTTTCTTATAATGATAACAATAAGCAAATCAGATTTAAAATAGTTGAATTGCAGTGTGTTTTGGAGTTCAACGCAGTGCTCAAAAATTCCATATTGCTTTTATTGCAGTTCTGTAAATCAATGTTATATAACTTCGAGTTACGACCTATAGAAACCACTAATAATTGTTTCCTTTTAAGTTGAGGTGTTTACTCTTTATCCAGATATGGGTTCTTCGTCAAGGTGCATACTTCAAGCAATCTGTTTGCGACAGAGCTTTGTAATTTATCGTTACCACAGAAACGTATGGTGAAAGTAATTTGTGTCGACTTTTGGCCGGTTATTTTAAGGTGCCATTTTTTGAACCATTTGCAGATGGAATTTAGGATCTGTCGGTTAGTTTAGACGGCTTTGTCGAAATCATGATGGGTAACAAAGATTGCCGTATCGTCAGCATAGGTTGCTAGTAGTTGTGATTGTTTTGAGAGCGCTTCTTCAAACTAAACTTGGAATAATCTTACCCCAAGATAGGATTTCAAAATGCTGTAGTAAGGACAGTGACGGATTATCGCACATGCGCAAGAGGCGCAAGCTTGTGGTCTCCAATTTGCACCGGCCTCTAAAACTAAGAGTGTATTCTTTTTTCAACATAGCATATTTTAACTTAAAATAAACAGCGGCTTCAAGTTCATATGTTATGCCTCAAGCCTCTTAAATGCATAATGCCTGTAGTCTTATCTTATCTATCAAAGACAGTGTCTACAAGCCTATGTAACCGCTCGATTCTGGAATGTGCCCTTCAAAAACGAAATTGGTGATCGTACATAAGGTTATCATCTTTAAAGATTGAAGAGTCTTTTGAGTAACTCGAAAAGTATTGACAGCGGTGGTAGCAAACTTATAGCTCTGTAAGAAGTTGGGTTGTTGATCAGTTTTGTGGACTTCTGGATAAACTGTAACTAGAAAGATTCATGTCCGTAGAATGCTATTTCAGTATTTGTCCAGTGATAGGGTTATAACCACGAGATTTTTTGCAGTGCGTTAGTGTAGCGATCACTGTTTCTACTTCAGCGAAAGGGCGACAGCTGAAAAGGGGTTTATAGGTAATTTTCGATATCGCTGTCTTCGTCGTCAGATGGTATTGGCTAGAATACTTCGTGGAGATGATTCAATTTATTCAACTCATATTGGTATAAGCTCATGATCCGTCTTTATTTTGAATTGGAGACACGTGTTGTTTAGGTCTATTAAGACCAATGGCTTTCTAGAGTGAGTAATCCGTATTCTCTGTGGCAGACAGTTGTCTGTATTCGTTGTTTTATAGTTTTATCTACAAAGCAGCTAAGATTGATCAGTTTTTCTTCTGTTTGCAGTGCTCTAGCAGCCCTTTGTATTGACTGTTAATTTTTCGACGATATTTAGTTGTTCTAATATTTCTTTGAAGCAATCTCGATTTATTTTAAGATTTGTCAGGGTCCGAAGATAAATCAAAACTCAAAGTAGCCTGGTGGTATGTTTTTAATCACGAAGAAGTTAAACACATCAAGAATTTTATTGATATCTGTTGCCTAGTAGATAGGTGAACGAGATGGTATTGATGCGTGATAGAAAATAGAATACCACGCGAACCCTAGTGAAGGTGCTTGACATTAAAGCCAGAAATCTGTTACCAAGTGATTTAAATTATTCTTCCAGGCTTTCTAAGTTGGAACAATGTACTTGTATTTGTTGCCTGGATGTATTCTGAACAGTATTTTTGCTTTTTGTAATGCCTAATATAATGTTTTATTATAACTGCTAAGCCTCCTCTGGCTGCGCCGCACGGGTCGTTGGTGCTATAGATATCATATCCACGTAGTTTAAAGTAAGATTATTCAGTAAAAAGATTTCGGATATGAATAAGATATCTATGTTGTTACATTTTATGAAAGCATCGACTTTCTGGTGGTTATCCAACCCATTTGAGTTCCATTGGGTTATTGTCAGTAGTTGAGTCATTATTTTTGCTTAGCATTTACTAGCAGCCTGACTAGATCTTTTAGATCTAGTATCACGTCTATAAGTTTGTTAATCATAATTTGCTGGAAGTCTATTATTTGTTGCATGAAAGAGAGTGCATTATTTGGGATTTCTTGTTGATTCGACTCTGCTATATTAGTATATGTAAGAGGATTTTGATTAAGTGTTATATTCGACCTGGCTTCTGATAGATAGGTTTAGGTACAATGACTGCGTTTAGCGCTGGTTGCTGTACTTCTTTGGTTGTAGTGCGCATTTCTATAAACTGAGGAAACTTTTTGTTCTTGATTTGTTTACATACCGTACATAGTATACATTGGCATTGGTAAGTCAAAGAAACATCGGAATATTTGTCAATTAGTGTTAGCCAAGTACGATTTCACTGCCGGAATCTTGTGTGGGCCAATCTACACATCATCTTGACACAATGTGTCTAAGTTATTGCACTTTATTCTTAAACACATGTCACTTCTTTGGACTCAAGTTGAAATTTCGTTCCCTCGCCATGGTAACGTTCAAGCAGTGTTCTTGAATTTTCTTTGAACTTAAAAAGAAACTTCAAATCTTGTGAAATCTGAAAATTATAGAATAATTATCCCGAAAGATACATGTTGTTGAGTACTTAGACCAATTTTTGTAATTCATCAAATTTATCTGCAGAAAAAATTACGCACTTCTACAATCCACTTTTTCCGACCAGTTAAAAGATCTAAAAAAAAGATTTTAAGAAACACCGCAAATCAAGATTTAATTCGTTTTTATTTTTATTATTCCATTTTAAACATAGAATCACAGATTTATTTTACAATTGATCTAAGTAGTTACAATAATAAATACAATTAACTTAGGCAGTGTAATCTAATCAGTACAATTCTAAAAATGGCGCAAAACCTAAAAGTCATTAACGAGAAACTACATTAAATATACAAAGTCTTTAGAATAATCATTGGTAAAATTATTAATCACGTACATAATAAGCAAATCAAACATCGATAATGTAATAGATTTTTTTACATTTAAGTATATAATAGTAATCGTAAAAAATAGTTAAAGAAAAACGAGAGTTGGGGAAAAATCTATTACATTATAGACGTGTGGAAAGAAAACGGTCACTTTTCTTTACAAGCAAGGCGTATTCAATTAGTTAAACAATAATTACAATTAAATTTTAAATTCCTAAGTACAGATATAAAACGATAATTACGGTCGATTATTGTGGCGCAATAATTATGGCTCCGCTCGTTACTATTTTGTAAGACACACTTACTTGGAAACACTGAAGAAAGTAAAGAAGTTCTGGCGTAATTTGAACAATAGGCAAATAGGATAGGAACATTACATACATGTACAAAAATAAAGTTACTATTTTACATTAAAGAAATTTATCCTACCGCTAATTCACGCTCAAACGTAACAATGACTATCATCTCCAAAAGAGAACAATTTTGCTACTTAAAAATTTTAATTACACCTCAAGAAAATCGTTACTTAATAAACTTGTAGAAAAGTAATACAAAAAGTTTTAAGGATGAATTATATACAATGATTTTTTTTTAATTTAAAGTTAGTAACGTAGTAAAATGCTAAGAGGTTCAATGAAAAAGTGATATTTTATAAGTAGCTTAAGTATTTACACGAAAGATGAAAATCCGGGTAAAGGAGCACGAGATCTAGCCATATTGTTCATAATTATTTGACCGCCGTTTAAACTAACTACTGCACTACCTTCGGGTTCGGAGTCTGTGTAACTCGAGTAATTACGCACCGGTTTTTGTCGTTTCCAAGATTGCCTCAACGAATCGTTTACGTTTGCGTAATGATTAACGAACGAATGAGGGTCAGAACGAACACTTTCATTTTCACTTTCCGATCCCTGAAATTGTAAAAATTAAAATTTACTTTTATGTTAATCATAGTAAAATTTAAAAAAATAGTGTTAATGCTAAACGATGGTATTAATAACAACAGCGACGCTAAAGGGAGCTGGGCACCCTGTTTACCAGAATACACTATAAACGACCTTTCATTACTTAAATAAAATCATCATTCAATTAAAACCTCCTGGAAAATACAGTTTTCTCGAAAACGTGTGGGGTCGCATTCGATTTTATTAAAGCACAAACAGGCACAAACGAATCAATAACGAATCATACAAAAAAATTCGTTTCCAACAAAGTGTGAAGTTAGCGGCCTTCTGGAAAGTGCCGTTTTCTTGAAAACGTGTGGAGTCGCAATCAATTTTGTTAAAGCATAAACAGGCATAAACGAAGCACTAACGAATCATACAAAGTATTTTGTTTGTGCTTCCAACGAGGCGTAAAGATAGCGGCCTACCTGAAGAGTGCCATTTTCTCAAAAACGTATGAAGTCGCAATCAATTTTATTAAAGCACAAACGAAGTACTAACGAATAATATCAAAAAATTCGCTTCCAACGAGACGATAAGTTAGCAGTCTCCTAAAAAATACCATTTTCTCAAAAACTTGTGGGGTCGCAAGCGATTTTATTGAAGCACAAACAGGTACAAACCAAGCACCAACAAATCATATTCCAAATTTTCTTCAGGGACCTCGATTCTATATTTAATATACCAGGACCCTTCGACGCAATTAAAGGAGACGAAGAACTCGGAAAAATTATTCAACAAACTATCAAGAAAACGGAAAACGGTCTACTTGGCCATCAAACAGAATTAAGATGGATACTATAACGCAATATACAACAAGTCTCACAACAACCAATCCAAGTATTCAATGTAATCAGTTGAACTGAAAAAGACAAGCAATTAACCAAATTTTGAGAAATCAAAGAGACTTCTACACTGCATTTCTCAAGATGATCAAATATGCGAAGACCACTTTAAACAAACGGTCAAGAGAAATGAAGATAGTACATATAAAGTCAGCATTTCTTTTAAACCCAAAAGCCTCTCGAAAATTTAAGAAATCGAGAAATTGCAAGTCAACTTCAACTAGACAAAATTTTAAAAAAAGAAATCAATACAATAACTTGCTGCAAAAATTTCTCACTTATAATTTAATGAAGAAAACATTAACAGAAAACAAAGAAGCAAAATATTACATTCCCCACCAAACAGTGATACGGGAAAATAACCCCACAACCAAGTTCAGAGTAGTTTTCGATGCTTTATGCATACATCAAGTAATGTCAGTATAAACGAAACTATGGGGGCCAAGACTTCAACAATCCCTGTCTGACATTCTTCGGTGTAAAAACACTACATCGTTTTTACCGCAGACATCGAGAAGATGTACCGCCAAATCAAGATCACTAAAGTAAATCAAGAATACCATCGAATACTTTAGAGATTCAATACAGCTCATCCTATTCAAGAATCCAGGTTAACAGCAGTAACTATGGGACTGCAGCCGCGCCAAACCTAGCAATAAACTCTTCAACAATTAGCATTCAACAATCGTGAGAATTTCCAAATGCAGCCCCAGTGCAGATTCATTAAAAGAAGCGACAAATCTGCCAATACCAGTTAATCAACTATTGAAATCTAGACCATTTACTCTTCGCAAATAGTGTCCTAACAACAAAAAACTTACAAACAATTCCCGAAGATAGCAGACACCAAACGACACTAGAAATACCTGAAGATGGCACAAGAAAGTCTCTTGAAATGCATTGCCTCTGACAACCAACACAAAATCACAAAACGGAACATCCTAGTAGAAGTAGCTTTCTTTGATCCCCTAGAATGATTGTTCCAGCTCTGGATGCGAAACCTGCATTGAGATCAACCTGTGATTCCCTGGTAACATTACCGCGACTAGAGCTATGTGCAGCAGTATTACTTCCTAAGCTATGAAGATAGCAATCACAGCCTTAGACATTTCTAAGATCTTTATGTACACCTAGACTGAGTAAGTACTGTCCTAGATTGGTTGTTTGGGGTAGACATAAAAATATCTGTCGCTAACAGGGTCGCAGAAACAAATAAGCTATTACCTCAGAAAAGTTAGAACCACGTGCGCTCCGAATGCAACCCGGCAGATGCTATATCACGAAGAGTGCATCCATCAAAAATAAGGAACCACACACGGTCCCAGTTAGTTAAGAAATAAACAACAATGGTTTGTACCACGAAAAATGGCCCCTACAAAAGAAGACCATGTCAACGTTATAAAAAGTAAAGACAAAAATGAAGAGCTAATAAAACAATTTTCTTCCCTCACAAAGCTTATCCGAGTTCTTTCCTACTTCAAGAGATTCATCACCAATTTAAGAAGCTTCAAGAAACAAACTGGTCGACTATCAGTATAAGAAATGGAAGAAACGTTATCAGAAATCATACAGATTAATCAAAATTTGCACTCTAGGGTGGCAAAATGAAAACTAGGAATCCAGATAAAATTAAGTGTTCAAAGTCAATTAATATATTAGAACGAGTATGCAACAGGTGGAAAAATAATTTTAAAAATCTTGAAATTCAGTTAAAATTGAAGAAAAACGATGTTAAAGTTGCTTCTAGGACAATTCGCCCCCAACGATTCGCCCCTGGACAATTCGCCCCTCACAATTCGACCCTGGACAATTCGCCCCGCACAATTCGCCCCGGACAATTCGCCCCCGCATTTAAAAGAACCACAAATTCCTGAAAATCCTTTTGATTGGTAATATCTATTTTAATTATTGTCTGATTATCTTAACTACCATTAATTACTATGTAATGCTGTTATTTCTAATTACAATGACTCACTTGTAGCCCAAACTTAAACTTTCTACTTATGTTTTTTAATAATGATTGCTGCATTCTTAAAACACTTTATAACTATTATTATGACACAGTTATCGATATATTTTCAGTGTCAATTTCCAAATCCGCCAAAACTATTAAAGCTGTAATTTACTCGAAAGTAGGTAGGTAATAAAAAACTATTTCTTTTAATTTGATTGCTTAGTAGGTATTTCAATATTTTTTGTAAAGTTGTTAATTTCTATTATTATAAATACTATTAAAATTAACTTTTACCCTTTTTTCGTCTTTTTTCTTTTTATATTATCATGCTTTAGTTGTGTATAGAGTGAGTAATTTTTGTTATGTTGCTTTGATAATAAGTCATTATTAAATAAATAAATAAATAAATTTTAAACGGTGATTAGTTTTGACTTCTTTTACAATTGTAACTGCGGGGGCGAATTGTCCGGGAGCAAATTGTGCGGGGCGAATTGTCCAGGGGCGAATTGTGGGGGGCGAATTGTCCGAAACCCGTTAAAGTTAATGTCAAATTTGACAGATTTAGTAATAAATGTAGTACCAACATTATATTTTTGTTGATTTTTTTAATTTTTTCAAAAAAGAATGTAAATTTATAAAAGGCAACACAAAAAATAATGTACATTACTCTCGTCGAAAGAATCATAGCATAACTGGCTCACACTCACATGCAGCCGTGCGGCCTCGCGTCGCATTAACGTTCGTTATGCTCTTTCTTACTTTCGACTCTTGTTACGTAAACTACTATTTATTATACTTAAAAACGCTTAAGTATCGACACATTTATAATAGCTTATAGAAGATTTACTTCCAGAAGAGGCCCTTCTGAACATCTATACAGTGACAACGAAACAACCTTTATAGAAGCAAGCTAATTCCTCAAAAAAGAAACTAATTAAGTATAACAACGCAAACAGCAATTCAAGATGCCTCAATAGCACTTAATTCCTCCTGCAGCTCCTCACTTCGGAGGATTATGGGAATCTGGAGTAAATTCAATGAGCAATTTATTATCCAAATAGTTATTTCAAAAAATTAAGAAAAACTTTTGGCAGTCTTCAGAATAATAAAGTCGATTACAACAGCGTTACAAATAGCAGTTGTCTTTATAAAGGAAGATAACATCAACCCCAGCTAAAACAACTGAGGTACATCCTGACAACGATAACCCGGTTCGAGTCGCCACGGCCAAGAAAGTTGGGAACTTTTTTAAAAGAAGCATAACAAACTAAATTCCGCTACCAACTGATCCAGTAGAATCACCAACTACACAAGAAGAGACTCAAAAGATCAAAGCTTCTCTATGCCTAACAATATTTGAGCAGGCTCAAGCCGATATCCGCCACCGGAGTTGCGAATATTGAGCGAAGTATCTTTTGAACTCCAATTACATTTGAAAACACCAGATTTAATACTAATGCAACGAGAATATCAACAGTATACAAACAGTTTCAAGACCGTCGCGAAGAAACTACATGTGTGAAGGAACCCGGTGCAAAGCTTTAGCACATCATCTACAAGAGCAAGAAGACGAATCAGACATAAAACAGATCACTGGTCTGCATGAAAATCGGCCCTGATACCATTCTTGACGATTCTTATGTAAAATGACCTCCTGAATCCAAAAATGAGCTCCGTTTTTACCCATCACCCACCTATTTTGGGGGGACCCCATTTTTATTTTATTTTTTGCATTTTTTTTTAGAATTTTAACTTATAGCCGTTAAACATCCCAAAGCAGGTAATTAAATTTATACCAAAGTATATGGCAAAAGTTTGGCTATAAAATGTATATAGAAACAACAATAAAATACAAATATATAAGAACAGTAAAAAATATCAACAAACAGTTAGGAAGATTCACTGCACGACGCTGGCGATCTCTATACCACATGCAGGTTTGAACAGGAATTTTCGACAGGCTTGAACTTGCATTACTCTTCTCATTATAGTATATTACATTGTTTGCTTAACTGCTTCGATCAGTACATCTATAGCTGTCGCAGAGTTAACTTGTCGACGTTTTAAACGTGCTGGATTTTGTGTTCATTTTTGTTCATTTGTGTAAAACAGTAAAAGTACTTTTACTCCGGATTTTTTCAAGTGACTAAGTGTGATTTGTGGTTAATGTCGGGCGTTGAATTACTGTTTAATTATGCCACGCGAGTGTAAAAATCATCCCGATAGCTTCTGCTATGTCTGCGGGAAATTAACTTTCAAAGCGCAACGAAAACCCCTTTCTCCGCTTGTTAAAACAGCTTATAAATTGTACTTTGATTGTCAAGTTGGCGACCATGACAAGACTTGGGCTCCATCAGTTTGCTGTACGACTTGTTACAGTAGTTTGACCAAATGCCTCAAAGGTACCCGTAAATCAATGCCATTTGCTGTGCCCATGGTTTGCCGTGAACCTCGCTGTCATCTTACAGATTGTTACTTTTGTATGACTTCCACCGTCGAGTTTTCGAGCAAAAGTAAGCATACAATTCAGTATCCCAATATTCCGTCAGCTCTAAGACCTGTTCCTCATAACAATACTTTGCCAATCCCAGAGCCCCCAAACACTTATACTCTAGAGCCGGAAATTGATTAAAAAGACTCTGAGCCAAACCTGGGGCTTCAAATGATACCTTCAATGATGATGAAGAGTATTCCGCAGATTTAGTTTCTCGGCAACCTCACCTCCTCACTCAATCGAAATTAAATGATCTTGTCAGGGATTTGCAGTTACCCAAGACTAAATCTCAGCTCCTAGGATCACGACTTCAACAGTGGAATCTCTTAGAAAAGGGAGTAAAAATATCTTCTTACAGGACCAGACAAGCAACCCTGAAATGTCTTTTCTCAGAAGATAAAGGTTTAGTGTTCTGCCCTAATGCAAATTTATTGATGACAGAGCTACAGATGCCATGTGACCCAGACAAATGGAGTCTGTTTATAGACTCATCAAAAACAAGCTTGAAAGTTGTCCTGTTGGCAAATGGGAATGACTTCCCATCAGTTCCAGTTGCATACTCTGTTGATATGAAGGAAACGTACGAAAACATCTTCAGAATCCTTGATAAAATTAGTTATCATGATTATAAGTGAAAACTTTGCGCTGACTTAAAAGTTGTTGCTCTACTCACGGGCCTGCAATCAGGATTCACAAAATATTGCTGCTGCCTTTGTGAATGGGATAGCCGAGCCCGAGATAAACATTACATCGTACGGGACTGGCCTCTGCGAGAAAATCTTATTCCTGGTCAGAAAAATGTCGCCCACAATCCTTTGGTTCCGAAGGAAAATATTTACTTACCACCTTTACACATCAAACTTGGATTGATCAAGCAGTTTGTGAAAGCAGTGGACAAGACAGGTGGCGCATTTCAATTTTTGAAAACTAAATTTCCTCGTCTTAGCGAAGCTAAAATCAAAGAAGGCGTTTTTGTTGGTCCCCAGATTAGACAACTCTTCCAAGATTCGACGTTTGTTGAACACCTAAATCGAAAAGAAAAACGAGCTTGGCTTGCATTTCAAAACGTTTGTAAGAACTTCCTGGGTAACCACAAAAGTGAAGATTATGTCGCTCACGTCGAGGAACTGCTTTTAGCGTACAAGGACATACGATGTAACATGTCTCTTAAAGTTCACTTCCTTCACTCGCATCTGGACTTTTTCCCTGAAAATTTAAGAGCAGTCTCGGATGAACACGGGGAATGGTTCCTACAAGACATCGATCGCTAAGCTGGAGAAAAGATTTTCAGGGAAGTGGAATGCAAGTATGTTGGCGGAGTACTGCTGGTTTTTGAAACGAGAGAGCTGTACCTCAGGGTATAAAAGGAAAGCAAGCACCAAATAACGATGAATTTCTTTTTACTTATTACTGTATATAGCTAAAATAGTTCTTTTTCCCATTTAAATTAAATTCATGTCCATATATTTATTATTATAATAATTATTATTATCGTTCGAAAAATAAATTATAATTAATTTATCGAAAAGTGGTAAAATTAGAGATTTGGGGCTCCCTCGAAAATGGTGGGTGATGGAAGAAAACGGAAGACATATTTGGATTCAGGACGTCATTTTACATAAGAATCACCCGGAATAGTGTCAAGGCTCGATAAAAAATATTTTTTTGCGGACCAGTGTAATCCAAAATCGTGACAAACGAAGATTACTAGAAGACTTACCATCTTCGGAGTCAACGTATACGCAGACATGGACACATTCGATCAGAATCAAAAGAAACTTATCAAAGCATCCGATCAAAGGACCAAACTAATGCTTTCCGCATTAGCGTCATTTAACGATGCAGAACAACAAATTTACAACAAATTAGAATGTTTTAGACAATTACTACATTAAAGCTAGTAACGATTCATCACGACAGAGGAGCACTCAACGATATCATATCACCTTCTCAACTCAAAAACATCATAGAACAAGCCAACTCCCAGCTTATGCACAATCTAAGAATCTTTCCTTTGTCCGTAATCAAATTAAACATGGAACAAGATAAAAATTATTTTTAAGTTTTTGGATATTTTTTAATTGCCGACATCTCTAATGTGATCCAAGCCACACCTACTCCAGTAAAATAAAACATATTCGGTTCTAAACATCTCTAAGGAGCTATTAGCAATAGATTGAAACTTCCAACTGTATTGTACTCTGAACCACAAAGAACTGCATACATTTCGCAAAGAACAAATTTGTTCTCCGAAAAAAATCTTTAAACAACTCTAAACCACGGTATCGACGAAATTTATCAGAAACCGAATCCCGTCAAATGTGTACTCAGAAAAAGTTGCTAGACGGAATAGTATTAAAACAACTACACATTATTAACACATGACTATTCTTCACGTTTACCAACCAAGCTAGCAGTGATTCGTAATAGAGAAAGGCAAGATGCGACTCTAAACCTGGAATCATCAAAATAACTCATGACTGCTACATATAGAGTTATCAAAATATATTAACCACTCATCAAAAAGGCAGTATGCCATAGATGGCAAGCTACTCTACATTCCCATTAACAACAGTTTGAAACGTCATTTGTAACCCTACATAAAAAGAGAGCCAGTACTTAAGCTGTCGGATAACGCCAGCAATCATCGACAAGCAGAAAAAAACATACACGACGACATACAACAAACGACCTTGAAATCGATACACCATCACTCTTTTATAACCGGCAGCCTCGCCACAATCATGTTGTTCAGTGGAATCGCCATCATTTGCAGTATCTATCAATGCTGCAACCCAAACTACCAGCACCACCGCAATAACAACTAAAAGTAGATCAACTGTTATCTACTCAAGAACAAGATTCTTGAGCTTCAACCCCTTACCAGGCCCAATTCTTCAAAATCGATCGGGTACATTACGGAAGTTATTTTTACGCAAATGAATACGCCCACTCCAAAAACGTTGTAACCTAACTATAAAACTATGCGCCATCGCTGGATAACATTGATCAACAAATTCCAACTTTTGGTTTTGCTATCAAATATACAAATTTTAATAGAAAACATGCTAACATTTATTTTAATAAATTGTAGATGACCAAGTTAGCTTTAGTTTCGTTTGGTTTAATGATAATGAAAAGAATTTTCTGTTTATAATATCATTTAATGTATATTTGAAATTTTTAGAATTAGAAATGCGACGAAATTTTACAGTTTCTCTTATAAACTACATCCCTTCTTAACGCCCAACAGTAATCCGCTTTTCCATTCCCAGAATGTCTTGATGGAAACGTTCTCCGTGTTCATCACTGACGTCGCCCATATTTTCCCGACAAAACTCAAAGTCAGAACGCAGAATGTGAAATTTAAAGGACATATTGACACCAGTATCGTGAAATGCTTGTTATTCATTACCGAAGCTTTGTAATTTTCCTCGTTGTTTCTCAAGAAACTGGTAAAAACTTGTACCATGGATAGATACCTACGCTGCTTTTTCCCGTCTGGGTAATTTGGTTTTTCTTCTGCTTTTAGAAATTTTTCTCTACGGTATTTAAAACCGCTACCTTTGCGATCCAGTGCAGTTTTTCGTGAACCTCAGTTTTACGTACAGAGGGGGTATTATGACACTCTTATTTCACTAGACTGATGTCGTACAGTGTCTTTTCCTGGTACAAAGTAGTGGCCACTTCTGCTTAACTTAATGGTTTTTTCTGTCACGACTGTCACAAAGACATAGAAAGCAACATATTTAGTGTAACCTAATTGCATTCAAAAATATTCCAGAAATGGTCTTCGTAGTTTTTTAGGTTTTCGTAAGATTCCGTCATAGAAGCGTAAATATTTCCATTATGTCACAAAACTGGTTTTAGGCTGGTCTTTGACGAATCTATGAATAATTTCCAAGAACTGGGCTCACCTATCCCAAAAGCTTCAAAAAGTTTATAAATTTCTACCAAAATCAACAAGATTTTCATGTCTGTTGCAAAAAACACTAATTCGTATTTCTGTCGCTCAAAGTTTCTATTGCCGAAGTCGTAAACCAAGTAGTTCTGCTTGAGATTTGGATAAATTTAAATCTCGCACAAAGTCATTTCATTCAAACTGAGTAATTACATGCAACTCGCATGATGTAGATCATGGTAGTGTCAGTAGTATAAGATTGCGCTTCGTCGCTAGTCCGCATATCAATACCGGGAAAGGGAAAAGGGATACCGCAGTTAGAATTGCGTTGTAAGCATCTTACGTTTCACACAGTCTTGTAGGGTCAATTCCTGTGCAATCATCATTTTGTAGAAGGGCAGATGAAAATCTGAGTGTAAGATTCGCCTTACAGTTCTGGACAACGTTCCAAGCAAAACAGGTTAGAGCTGCTCAATTGACGCTCTTATTACCGTGATGTTTTTGGATGTTCGTACACTTCTAGGTAACTGGTTTTTTAGAAATTGCAGATCCTGTCGCCCTTGCACTAATGATCCATTTCCGCATGGTTTTCGAAACATTAACACTGTCGTTACGATTTAACCCGAACTGGATCCGAAAAGCCATCTGCGTCGCCATAACGCTTTTGCCGTTTTTAAAGAACAAAGTCACATAGCTCACCTGACCACGCCATAGTGACTACTAGAGATAGTATTGTTTCCCCGACCTAACGACACATGCTCCATCCTTCTACTCGGTCTGAAGGCCCTACAGTGATTTTTTCAAATCAGACTTATTCGGCCTTACCTTGTATTTTCACTTTTCTTGCTTTCTTGGTCAAGGAACGGGATTATGATTAAATACATTAAAACAATTTTTTATTTCTTCGTTATTAAAAACTCACTGACCTCAACCTCGGGGTTTTTTACTGTACTATTTCACTTAAACTCCCATGCCTTATGTAGCATGAATCTGATTATCCCCCCTTAAAAAGTATTAACCAACCATAGTAGAGAAACAATACAAAGTTATCACTTCTTGACTGAATTACTTACGTCGGGTGTGAACAAGCCGTGGTTACTACAGACGGGACCCAATGTAGCAAAAAACGGATAACAAATTGCATTACAAACTTCAACATACAACAATAAAACTTGGAACAATGCCGAGTAAAATTTCCTTAAACTATTTAAAACCCGCGTTGTGGTAAATTGGGTTAAGTGCCGTTTACTACATAATTGTACTTAGTGTCCCGTTTTTTCTTTTCTTGAGTGTACATCAAAATCACAACATCGTTGAAACGTTATAGGAAAAAGTGAGATGAAGAAAAAGTATAGAGTGTGTAGGTTATATGTAACCTTGCTCTTCTAAAGAACCTTTGCCCAACTGACATAAATATTTTTATTCTCTTATGATAATGTTTATAAACATCAGAACAAGTTTTAGGTTTTCAAGACGAAAATAAGATGACGTTTCGAATTCATTATCATCACGTTACTTTTCAGGTAAGTAATATTTAAACAATATAAAATGTACGTACCTGTGAATCGGATGAACTAATTTCGGATGGTTTCTCGGTTACGCTACTATCGTCCGGATTTTCGTCGTAACCTTTCAAACTTTCCTCGTCAGAGTGATACGCCACTGATGCAGGAGAAGGCCTAGGTGGCGATTTTCCTAACATCGCTGGAGGTGGAGGATGATGCACCGGTTTCCTCGACGATGTGCTTCGTTTGCTGATGGTTCCTAAAGAATTCACATTTCCACCATGTCTCGATCTATAAAGCTCCATTGCCACTTCGTGGCGCTCATCGGGATCCATCGCCAGAGATTCTTCTAAAGTTTTTTTAGCTTCTTCTACAAACAAATAACAGTGTAGTATAAGAATTATTTCAAATAATACTTACGTTTGTATTTATAACTTTTACTTTTGACGCACAACACCGCTATAACCATTATTATAATGACAATCGACGTTGCTGCCAAAGCAACCATAAACCAAGTTTGTCGATAAAACGGTTTCTGCTGTAAGTACCCATATTCCATGTACAATTTCGAAGGTGTTAGTACGGTTTCATCGGAATAAGCCGGGTAACTAATACCAAATTTGTTATACGGAATTAACCTAAAATTATACGACGTTGAGGGTAACAAATTTTGATACGACACTGTAAAATCTTGCAACTGCCCATTCTTCGTATGTATAACAGTTTGCCAATGTGTATCATCTTTAAAAAAATATATATGTTTAAAACGCAACTCAACATAAGCTGCACAAACCTTTTCTTCTACTCTCAATGTAATAACCTAAAAGAGCTCCTTTTCCAGTAGGCCCATTAAGCCAGTGGAATTCTACACTCGATAAAGTTTTAATTAAAGTTAATTCTCGTGGCGTACCGGGAGAGCCTTCTTGGGGGCCCGTGGTTACGTTGCTCGTTATGGGAGGTCCGTAGTCTAACGTTTGAGCTCGTACGGTAAAAGTGTAAGTTACTTCTTCTTCTAATGATTGCACTTGAAGCGTTGTTGTCGATACTTTTTGCTTAACTTGCTTGCTAAAACCTGCAAAAAATTATTTAATTAGAAAGCGGTTCGTGAAAGATTGGTGCCATCTGCGACAAGAAATTTTGTAAAATAACAATAAGATCAAATAGAAGCGTGGCTTATAAGAGGAAGTTTCATTGGTCCTACTTTAAACCACGCCTCTTTTTCAACCTTAACGAATCAAAGTGGCGGATTTTCACCCACGTATAAATCTTATAAAAATAACCGACTTTATCTAACCAAAAACGTTTGTAATCGATTAGAAATTAAAAATAACCTACGCTCATTCTGCTCTGTTGTTTCATACGTAACGATATATCCAATAATGTCGCCGTTACGTTTCTTTGGAGGATCCCAAGAAACTCTCAAGCTATTCATGGTGATATCGGTAAACCTTAAATTCACTGGAGCGCTAGGTAACCCTTGTAAAGTCTTCACCGTGATCGATTGCGACCTTGGCCCATCGCCGGCAGGATTAAACGCCAGTATTTGAATACGATACTCGGTGTACTTGTCCAAAAATACTAAACTATGAGACGTATAAGTTGCTGGTACTACTTCGGTCTCCTCCTCCAATTTCTTATCCGCTTCAATTTCTTGTGGAGAATACGTCACTAAATAAAAAATCTGAAACAAACCACAAATTAGATCAAATTAATTTATAAATTTATTTTACCTTATAACCCAATAATTCGCCATTTTGCATGTGTTGCTGTGGTGGCTTCCATCTCAGTCTAACCTCGGTTGAAGATACGGCTTCTCCTTCGAGTCCTCTAGGTTCACCGGTAGGTACCGCTTCGCCAACGTAAACAGTAGCCGGAGGACTAGCCGGGCCCTCGCCTTGAGAATTAAACGGTACTACAATAATCTCGTAGTTACGGTCCTGAATTAAATCATTAAGTACAATTTTGCTAGCCTAAAACACATAGCGTGAATGCTTGGCACAAACTGTTTCGAATGTTTTACATTTATTCCCATTACGTCTTGTTTTGGAGTTGCTTGTAACGCAGTAGGAAAATCCGATACCGGTTGGAAGATGACTCGGTAACCACCAGTTTTGGTATCGCCGCTCCAGTATTGCTCATCAACTGTTAACCAAAACACCTCCACGCTGGTTGTAGTAATAGGAACGACTTTCAAATCCGAGACGCCTTTACTAGGAGCTGCACCAACAAATATTTAACGTTGATACAAAAGTACGCTAGTAATTACCTGCTGGGAAAGTGCGCACATCTATCGATTCAGGACTAAATCGACTAGGTCCGATGTCGTTAGTTGCTTGGATTCTAAATTTATACGACGTAAATGGTTTTAAATTCGAAACTGTGTATGAAGTGACTTGTGGGTCTACTCTTTCGGGAACAGCTTGCCACGAACCGGGATACTCCATTTTTTCAACGGTATAATAGCGCAAAGGCGCGAATCCATCGCGCCCGGGAGTCCAACTAAACGTGATTTGTTTGCTTTGTATTTGGCTTTGACTAATTTGCGGCATAGACGGAGGTTGAGGAGGTTCGCGGTTGTTTGTAGTAAAAACTAAGACGTGAGCAGTTTTACCCCAACCTAAACGCGTTTGCGCAGTTATAGAAAATAAGTAATATTTTTCGGGTTCTAGTTGTGTTGCCCTATTAACAAAAATCATAATGTTTGATTTAACAATAACTGGAACCTTACGTAAACGTTCGACTCGTGGGTAAAAATTCTTTGGAATATTTTTTGTTGTTAGGGCGGGTATCGTTAATTTGATAAGTTATTTTATAAGCTAAAATTTCGCCGTTGGGTTCTTCGGGTACATCCCAGATAATCCTGGCAGCCGTGAAGGAGACATCGGGAAAAGATACGTTGGAGGGTTCTCCAGGTGCTGATAAAACAATAATTAATTTTGGTAACAAAATTGTGTAAACTTACTGTCTTCAAATGTTTGTACGCTGATTGGTGGAATACTAGGAACGCCATCTCCTAGTCGCGTGTAGGCTAATACTTGAATGTGGTAAAGAACGAATTTTTTCAATTCTGTTAATGTAGCGGTGAACGATGAATTGCTGGGGATTATTTTGCATTCTGGTGGTGATCTATTGATTGCTGTACCCGTACCGTAACACACTTTAAAGCCTTCTATTAATCCGTTTTGGTGCTCTTTAGGGACATCGCCCCATTTAACTACTATGGTAGTGGACGATGTTGCATTCGCCTTTACGTTTAACGGTCCTACGGAAGGTACCGATTCTCGCGTGCGTTCTAACGCCTTGGTACTAACAGGCGAGCTCCCAACGTCGTTATACGCTTGCGTGGTTACTTCGTATAAAGCATATTCTTCTAGTCCCGAAATAACGTGAGAATTCGCTGTTGGGTCTTCTATAGTCTCACTACGCATTTTACCGGTACTAACTTCAACGCAGGAAATATTATATCCTCTGGGGTTTCCAAACCACTCCATTTGTTGCAAAGGCTAAAATTTTGAATTAGGGTTATACGTTTAATTTTATTGACTACTTACAATCCACCTGACGCGAAGATCGGTTGCACTCATAGCTCTAACAGTTACATTCTTTGGAGGATGCGACGGAGCCGCTTGGATGGTTTGGAACTCTTTACTTGGTTCGGATGGGGGCGAAGCCCCCACTACATTATTAGCGATTAGTCGCAGATTATATAAAGTAAACGGCACCAAATTCCTAACAGTGATGGTAGTTGCATCTGGGTCAGAAACTTCATAAATAGTAAACCAAGACATATTCCTTGCGGTTTGAGCTTCTACAACCCATTTAGTGATAGACGAATTACCATCAAATCCAGGCGTAAATTGTAAAACAACGGAAAATGCTTGAATGTTGCTCAAAGCTAATTTCGAAGGAGGACTTGGAAGCACCGGTTCTACGCCCGATTGAATAACCGCTGTTTTTGCAGGACCGGCACCAGTTGCAGTCCACGCGGTTATTTTGAATCGGTAATGCGTTGTGGCTTGCAAATGATTAATTTTCATACTAGTTGTCTCTGCTGTTAAATTGTGAACCTTAACCGTGTTCGGTTTATCTTTAATTTGATAAGAGACTTGGTAACCTTTCAAAATACCGTTGATTTGTTTAGGCGGGGACCAATTCACCGTGACTGACCGATCGCTAATTTCATCAAACTGTAAATTGGAAACTTCACCAGGAACTACAAAAACAAAATATATTTTAAAGAATTAATTCGTTGGTTGTAAATACCATCTTCTTTTGTTTTAACTGATACCATTTCGCTTATTTCTCCATCACCAGGATTGGTAAAACACAACACCGTTATATTGTACTCGGTATACTTTTCAAGGCCGTCGATTATAGCAGTTTGTTTTGCTAGAGGATCTAGTAGATTAGGGTGGACTGTGATCATTTTAGTTTCGACGTTTCTGTCGTTTAATAAATCGTATTTCCAAGCTTGTAGTTTGTAACCTTGATTTATTCCGTTAATTTTTTGCGGATCTGGTGGTATCCACCAGAGTTGTACGGCAGTGGAGCTTTCGGCTTCGACTCTTTCGATAACAGGAGGTGCCTCTGGCACCCCTTCTTTCGTTTTGATTTTTGAACCTTCTGTAAACACCCCAACGCCTTTGTTATTATACGCCGCTATTTGCACCACGTAATCTTTCCAAGTGATCAAATCCGTGATTAAATAATTTCTTTGCGCTTCGTTCGTTATGTTTCGAATATTCCAGGGACTTTCGTTGTACCCAAATAAGCGGTAACGTATTATATAACCAAGAATTTGTCCGTTTCTGTGCTCTTCCAAAGGCGGTTGCCACTGTGTAATTATTTCCGAGGAACTTCTAGCAGAGCCGACAAATCCCAAAGGCGGTCCAGATGGTGCTTCAGAAACAAAAGGAAAGTGAGAATTTGTACAAAACAACGAAAAGGTGTTAGATGACAAACTTTAAAAAGAAAACGGCACAACATGCTTACAACAACAAAGTTTGCCCACCTTTAAATATAAAATTCGGTAAGCTTCCTGCGTAAATAAAATATATTCAACAATTTACTGTTCAAATTTTAAATTAATAACGAATAAAACTAACCTTCTTGGGGCAACATGACTTGATTGCTCGGCTCAGATGGACTACCTTCACCAACGCTGTTTATGGCGCTAACCCGAAATTGGTACGCGGCGGCTGCTTTCAAGTTTGTTAAAAGAATCCATCTTTGATTTGCCGATATGTTGCTTAATTCGGTAATCCAGTTTAATAGCGGGTCTGGTATTGGACCTGGAATAGGTGGAACTACATGGAGACAATAAACACTGTCTTTGCACAATTATGGCAAATTCGTCGAGTATAAGAGAATGAGCATGCACAGAAATTTTAGTCAGTTTTCATTGAAATGTTAGACTTAAAAAAAAGAAAGGTAAGTAGAAGGTAGAGCAAAAACCACAGTTTGTTTGCAGGTAAGGAGCGACTTGTAAAAGTCTTTATTGAGCACACTGCCCATATAGTACACTCGTCCAATGTACGTACATTCGTCTTTGTACGTACACTGTACGTAATATGTACGTACATTGTGCGTACGTTAATATACAAGAATCTTTGATTGTAAACATTGTGATGGTAGTGCCGTTTTAGCTATCTTTCAATCTTTAGTGTGGTCTTAAAATGTAAAATTGCGAGTAACTAATAAATCTTGTTTGTTAAAGCAAAAACCTCACTTACATATCATCTAAGTCAGTCGCGTTCGCATAGTTGGTAAGACATCTGCTTGCTAAACCAACAACGAGAGTTCAAGTCCTGGTCGCGTCAAAGTTTTTTTTTTGTTTAAATAAATATTATGTACAAAATACTTCAAATTGCATGTACTATGTAGCGTAGTACATCGTTCGTATAAGTAACAGACGCGGTACGTACGTACATACGTACTTAAAAGTACGTACAGTGTACGTACACAGTACGTACTTGTGCTATATGGGTGTAGATTAACAGCTACTAATACTTTTACAAAATAAATATTTTTTTCTTTAAGAAAGCAAATTGTTTTCAAATAATAACATCCACAATCTGAGAAATAAAACATAAACGATTTTAATCGTGACCTTGAACTATTTTACCAGAATAATTATCACCTCCACTTCAAGCCCCTTAACCAACTTTATGTACATAATACACAAAAACTATTCCGTAACAGTTGATTCTTTTACTCTCTAATCTCGTTCGACATTTCTTAATTTACAAGAATAAACTGAACGTTAAGAAATTTATTTGAACATGCTCATGCGAGTAACTTAATTTTTGTGTCACGTTACTTAATGCAAACACAAAAACTAAGTTGAAATAAGTAATTAAATAATTGAAACAAACCCAATTCAGGCAACTCTCGCTTCTGCACAATATACTTCAAAATAGGGCTGTTTCCGTCAAAGCCTGGAGTCCAACTGACGTTAACGGCTCTTTGCGTGGCCGTGTCTAATTTAGTGGCTTTAACATTGATCGGAGAAAATGGCAATTCGATTACGCTTAATCGAGCCGATCTAGTCTCGTTTCCACCTGGTGATTTAACCGAACATGTGTATGAGCCAACGTCTGCAGCTCGAACGCCTTGTATTTCTAAAGTCCCGTCGAAAAGAACGTTGATTCGTTGACTAGACCCTGGCTGAATTACTCTACAAATATAAAATTGTCAAATTAAATACCAATATTAAACACTACTTACTGCTTGTTATGAAACCAATCTAACTGGTACGGAACAGTGGGATCCGATGACACTTTACATTGTAGTGTAACCGTGTGTCCCAACAGCACTCGAGTATCCACAGGAGGTTGAATAATCTGTGTTCGAACTGAAATCAAATCGTTATTGTTAATCGCTATTAGTATTATGTTATGTAACATTGACAAAGCTATAGGCTGTACGTACCTAAAACAGTGATATAAGCAGAAGCTTTAACAGCACCAGCCTCGTTGGCTCTGATGCACGTGTACATTCCAGCGTCAGATTCGCGAACTGCCGCAATTAAAAGATCGCCTGTATCCAATACTTGCACTCTTCCTGATAATTCTACATCATTTTGTTCTGCAATAAATTAGTAGCCATGCGTTTTTACAAAAATATCGATTAGTATACACGTGTTTTTCAAAACATTGACATAACAATTAGAAAGAAACTCAAAGTTATAAATTTAAAGAGTAATAATATCAATTACGACACACTAATTTTTTTTATGTTAAAAAAAGTATAAAGTTACACATTTAATATCTTGAAACATCCACGTTTTTAATGCGTAGATAAAGATTTCGATGCTTTACATGTGAAAGAACCGCTGGGGCAAGAGTACATTTATATTTTACGGCGAGATGTAATTTTCTTTCATTATTACTTCAGAGAATCTTAATGGCTGGCTAATTATTTTCGCTTTATGTCGATAAATGAGGTATAAACGGATACAAGAACTAAACTGTATTAGTTAGATGTCAATCATGTCAGCCACTAACTTACGTTAGGTAGACAACTTAAAACCAACGTTTATATATCTTCAGCTAGGGCAAATAAATACAAAGACTTGGTGACACACCTGTTAATATAATTGAAGCGACTACGGAAAGCTCAGCGCACTTTGGTTTTAATCATCGTATGAAAATTTTAGCAGCTTATTTGTGATACCATGATTGCATATGTATCAGCTTAATTTTCACCAATTTTAGGAAGATGTTTTGGATATGCCATTAGTTAATCGCATATTAGGAACGCTGAGTAAGTACCTTGTATTTTATATTTAATTATTTGTTTTGGTGTCGGTCGTATGCACGAACAACTAGACACATACGCCTGTTATCACAATACGTACGCAACCTTTTTGTGCTTATTTAACAAGTTTTAACGGTGCGCTTTGTTTCGTATTGTGTAATTTAGTGATAATTTAATTATTTTTGGTATTCACCAACTTTATTCCATTTATCTACCTTAAGCGTTGTCAGGTGAAAACGGTCATCTTCTTCCCGTTTTGGCGCTCCTTTTAATTAAATCATAAAGACCAGACCGAATCCTTTTAGTTACCTACCCACTACCCCTGTGAAAAGTTCTGAGTTGCCGCTAATTTCTTTGAGGTGATTAAGTTATTAGCAAGGGATCGCACTACAGATTACTGCTGGTTTAAATACACACCAAACCCACGGCGTTTAGACAGTAAAAAAACTACGGTAAATTAACCGTGTAACCACAATGAGTTTAACGTGTATACAACGTTGTTATTGACCATGTAAGCAGCGCCTGTTCAGTGTGGAATCGCTATGTAAATACATTAAACAATGCACCGTAAAAATAGCTACGATTACGCGGTGTTTGTACTATGTTTCCACAATGTTTCTATCGTGGGTTCAAGACCGCGAGGGAACCCGCAAGAAGATAAACCTGCTATTAAAGTAAACAACAGAATACCTCTTGCACTAAATGGGAAATCATTAACTAAAACAATCGATGATGTATATCAACATATCTTGTAAAAGAAGTTGTCGATAAATCCAAGTAAACAAAAGCATCACATGAAACCTCCGCCATGTTGTTACCTACAAGCAACGTCCAAAAAAAAAGATACCATCACAGAAGAATCTTTATAGTAGTAAGTCACTTCCCACAGAAAACTAAAAACTGATTAAACGTGTGAAAAAGGAAACGAAAAGCTTATTCCTAAAGTTTTACAGTAAAAAAAAGAAGAAGAAGATAATAGTAATGCTGAATGTTTATATTGCATAATTTATATTCTACTTCTATAAAAGGTGGTATTCTGTGTTCCAAATGCATGCGGTGAGCCCATTGCTCATTGCGCTGGTGTCGAGGTTTATTAAGAAAAGATTTTTTTTTAATGACAAGAGGAAGGTTACAGTCGGTAAAAAATTGTCAAGGAGTTAAAGAAAGTCCCCGCTTAATGTCGAAAGAAAGTTGGGAAAGATCAATTTAAAAAAATGCCAAAACTAAAGTTTATGAGAAGCTGAAGAAATGTAGACATGTAGAAGAAATCGTTTAGATGTTAACAAGCTAAGATGTTATAATAAATTCCATAATTCCATAGTTGCATAATCACATGTGTTACTGTTTCACCTAATGTTGTTACGTGTCATTAGTAATAACGTTTCACATTTTCGTATTTTAATAAAATTCTTGCCACATCACTGGTACGCGGACAGCACTGTTCAATATTTCGGCTTCATTTGATACCTACGGTAGGAAATGTAATTTCTTTTTATTTTATTTGTTATCATCGTTACTATTATTACGCGTTTAGCGATTTTACTGAAATGAAGATTTTCTACGTATATTGACGAAATTTAGACATATTTTTTCTTTTTCTATTACAGAATTTTTGAGCACGCTCACTCACCGACATCGTAGCTAGCCATGGTGACGTGGCAAAGTAAAACCTACCTTTGTTTTAAGAGTTTTTTGTTTTTATTTGTTAAATAAAGCTATGCGCTTGGGGTAACGGCAGGAACTGTGTCAACTGACTGTCATTATTCTATAAGTATTAAATTTTTTATTTAATTGTTTCAGATGGTGAGAAAATATATCAAGAAAGCAGACAAATCTACATAAACTGCAGAAGATTAAAGTCAAGCAAAACAAGCTGAACGTTTATCAATAATTTATGTGATTTTTTAATAATTTAGATTATGTAATATACATCAGGAGTCCAATCGTGATGCTGGTCTAGACCACAATTTCTCGCGTTTTTTTTTCAAATTTTAATTTCCAGTGCATTCGGGTAAGATTGGAAAGAAATCAGGTTTTCAGCGCTTTTGTTTAAATTTATATTTCGAAAACATACCTGGTTATGGCTCTCGCGCTTTTACTCAAATTTGAAATTCTGGAAGATCGGTAGCCCTCAGGTAAGATCGGTGAAATATCGTGAAACTTCCTCTGAGTCGGATAAGATCGTAAAATTTCGGGCGAGTCGGGTAAAATCGAGTAAAGAGAAGATCTACTCAGATCGGTGAGTTTTCCCGCGCTTTTTTTGAATTTACATTTCAGATAAGATCGTGGAATATAAATCAGTCACACATGGTTATATTCCCTATATTTATTCCTTCTTATATAATCAGTAAATATTCACTGATACCACTGACTGTCATTGTTGATATTTCATTTTATTGTCATACATAATATGTTTAGTTGTAATTCAATTGCAAGTTTATAGTAGACAGAAATGATCATCAATATACTGCTGATAGTGTTTCAAATAAACAAAAATCATAATATTTTTCTCTGCCATTAACCCTCTCTTTACGAATTAAATGTTGTAAGGTAGTTTATTACCGGTGAAAAATTGCTAGAATATTTATAGAAGCGCCAAGTACAAAGCCACGACATTATAATGACCTCGATGTAACCTCACTATTCAGAAAAATGCCAATTAACGACGATCTAGAAATACTACGACGAAGACTCACCAAGAAAAATTTGGACGAGAAACTGGCAGATCTTGCAGGAGTATGCACCAAGGCAACATTCTTCACTCTCCGAGACCAAGTCTACGAACAGACAGAGCGAGGTGCGATGAGATCACCCCTGCCTCAACTCTAGCAAACATATTCATAGAAGCCTTCGAGAAGGAAGCCCTACAAATCACAGCACGAAAACTCAAAACTATGGTTACGATACGTGGACGACATCTTCGTTGTTGGTCACACGAATAGAGAGTTCCTGAACCACCTCAACGGAATACACCAAAACATCAAGTTCACCATGAAAGTGGAACAAGACAAAATGTTACCATTCCTGGACGTATACAGAAAACTTATACTGACAGGGACATCCATGTGGAATCCCATCACTACCTAGCACAAAAATACTCTGATACACCGAGCTCAGACCACATGCAAACCAAAACATCTAAACCAAGAGTTAAACCACAACAGGGCTCAGTAGAAAGCCTATACCAAGAGCAACATCGAGCGGGCCAGCAGAAGAAAACCAAACTCTAAGGAGACAGAAGAAGCACTGGCCACAACGATTCTACCATATGTAAAAGGGTATACAAATAAAATAGGACGTCTCCTCAAGAAATATAACATCAACACCGTGTTCGTGATCTTCAAGGACCCGGTATATAGTATATAGTATCCCATGCACACATGGAAAAGTTTAGACACACCAGCACAAGAGTAAAGAAGCACAAAAGCAGTTTGAAACATACCCACGTAGAAAAATCAGAGGTTCCAAACACAGAGCAGACACGAAATACTTTATTGAATTGGAAAAACCAAAAATCTTGGCGAAGAAAAGAAAATTCTGGTCAAACTTCACAGGGAGACAATAGAAATCCAGAAAAACCCTAACAACTTCAAAAGAGGCGGAGGTGTGAAACTACCCAGAAATACGCATAGTTCAAGAAAACCACCCATCAGGACCATTGACTTATGACCGCACAAACCCCGACTCGACGACTTAACTTCCAGTTTCAGATCTTCTGAAAAACACAGCGATATGACTCTCGAAGCGTCAGAAACCGACGATGTGACAACAAGCCTGAAAAGCTTCAAACTAAAGAAGTTACGAGCAGTAGCGTACTGAGCAGTTCCGTGAATTCCGTGGAACATGGGTCCGAGGCCACAGAGAGCCCAACGGCATACGTTACTGTTTAAACATTTTTATTCCAAACAAACACACTGATATATATTTGTATCCCGCTAAGAATCGGGTTATTAAAGCTGCCGCGGTCGTTCTAAATCTTGTGACCTGTAGTAATATGATATGACCGCAGACTTAGACTTTTCCTTACACAACAATCATGTTCTGGAATGCGACCAGTTTCACCAATGTAGACTAAACCACGCAAGCAAGGAATTTGGTATACACTTTGAAATAAAAAATACAGTTTTTTTGTAACGACGTGGTTTAGATAAAAAAAAACGATTAGAGTTTTCAAAGATATTTCGGACACGTGTTAACGAAAAAAAATCAACCGCCGGCGCCGTAAATAATGTGCTCCGAAATTAGTGTGCTTCTGCACAGTTGTAAGGAAAATTATTTTCCATAAAAATATCAAAGTTTTGTTTATAAAGTGAAATTATTTAAGAATTTGATATTCGAAATGACTACAATGTGTATTTTATTTAGAAATTTATTTTCAATTTTTTACAAAAACTTTTACGAATGCAAATATTGATCAATTTGAACACGAATTAATGATCTCCCGGTATACGCAAAAATTTTATAAACATTTATTTAATATTATAACGTTGAGTTTTTGAACGCATTAAAAAACACAAGTTATGTTTAGTTACCAATGACACTTACCATTATAAATCCACGTCGAGTTCGGAGTAGGAGCGCCAACAGCTCGACAAGATATTGTCGCATCTTTTCCATCCAATACAGTCACATTCTGTGGCCCCAATTCCATGATTGGTACAGAAGCTAAAATTTAACTCTTATTAAATTGTATACATAAGAAAAAATCTAAGCAGTTGTCATGCATTCGTCTATACAACTAAAAACAATAAATAACGTGTGCTATCAAAAAATATTTTCAAAAATATGTCCAAAAGTTCTACACTAATCTACACAGTGCTATAATCACACAAATTTGTAATTCTTACAAGTATAGAACTCAAATTTCTTTTTGTTTCGTTGATTTGAGACACTTCTTAATTGCACTATATTAGGTCCAATACTTCTAGTGTTTCTCTGTTTAGCTGCATGTTAATAGTTTAAAAGTTTATATAATGTATTTATTACATAAAGAGCATTGCTAATTCGAAACAAATAAATATACTAACTTTTTACTTTCAACCAAGTGGATATAGAGCTTTCTCCAGCGTCGTTACGGGCAAAGCATTGAAACATTCCAGAGTCGTCCATGATTAATCGCTTAATCACCAAAGAATTGTCTTCTTCAATAATATATCTAAAACCCAAAACGTTGTAAATAATAACTTTCGAAAAACGCCAGTACACAAACCTATTGTCACTATTTGGTATTTCAACGCCATTTTTATACCACGTAACATTCGGTTTAGGTATACCAACAGCGTCGCAGATTAAATTAATCCGAGATCCGTAATCGCCCAAAGTTTCAGTTTTTGTGTCGCTAATAAATTTAGGCTTTTCTTGAACTGTCACCGTCGCCGCAGCCTTTACAGTAGGAAACCCCCCACTTCTTAAAGATACCTGACATTCATATTTACCAGAATGGGACAAATTTATTGAAGCCAAAGTTAAGCTGCGATTCCACAAGTCGTTAAGAGTGTAAGTAATACCAGAATTTTCAATTAAAATTTCGTCTTTAAACCAAAGCGTTTCTAACTCGTGCAAGGGCTTTGCATTCGCAATGCAATCGAGAGTGGTTTGTCCAGTACCTTTAACCACTTCAATGTCTTGTGGTCTAATTATAATTTCAGGCGCAATTTCCGGCACCGATCCTTTGTCATTCACGGACAATTTAATAAAAGCGCTATTTTCTTCTTTGCCCTCCTGAGTATTAATTGCGCGTGCCCTTAAATATAATTTTGAAGGAGCCGCATTAAACCACGACGATACTCACCTATATGCTTTTTCGTCAGACGCATCTGCAGATAAAATAATTAATTGGTTCGATTTTGATTTTGCGTATTTTTGTGCGTAAGGTATCGGTTCCTCGTCCGTTTGCCAGGTAACATCAGGTTCGGGAGACGATTCGATTGGTGGCAAATCCAATATTGCAGCTTGCCCCGCGTCTACAGTCACATGCTTTTCAGTAAGATCTTCGAAAACTTCCATGTCTAAAATAAGAAAGAAAGAAAATTAAACAAAATGAGTTGTTTAAAACAATTAAATTGTTTACAGTTTAATTACGTGAAATATACGAGCGCGTTTATACAACATGTTTAATTAAGTGTGCCAACAGGCTTAAAACGTTATAAACTGAAATATCGGATGTTATATAATTGATTCTTGGCAGTCGATATAATAAGATTTCTTCCTTTGTTTATTTTTGTGTTTCACAGTTTATACTTTTATTGTTTATGCCAATCAACTGTTTGTTAATTGACTATTTGACCATCTGCGTTGAATGCAGTCATTCGCACACTCCACATAACGCAATTGCAAATTTCTGTAACGATTATACTGTCAGTTTAGAAAAAGTTTTCAGGAAAACACTGAAACACACGTTTTTATTACATATAGTACAAATGCTTGTAAATAAACGTAAAAAATAGTAATCTGTCATCAATCAATTACTAAATCGCGATAAAAAAGTAGTCATGGACAGTGAAAACTGAAAACAGACATGTACAGGTAGAAATTAAAGAACGTGGTGAGAAAGTAAATTAATTTTTTTTGTTAAACCTTCATATTTACTTTTCACGCCCTGAAATCTCAATACTCCTTAGGTCAATTATACAGGGTGTGTATAAATTGTCGAAAAAGCTGAATCACATGGCAATGTACAATATACAATTCATGGGCAAACACGAAAAAGTTTATGAGCTGGAGGAAGAACTAAAAGGGGTGATTTGGGACATATTGAGATTGCCAGATATAAAAACAAAAGAAGATGAGTGCATAGACACAGATTCTGGCAATAGAGAGTCATAGATCATAGTCATAGGCTTTCTAGTAAAAAAAAGAATTAAAAACACATATAGAAATGTTTAAGACAATTTCAGATAAAGTAGCCTACATAATACTCAAAAATAATAACCTTGGGATAAAAATAATCTAAGCCCATGCGCCAACATCTAAGCACAAAGATGAAAAGTACGAAATGTTCATGGAAAAACTTACAATAGCCACAAAGAAAATAAAACTAAAACCCACCATAATTATCGGTGAATTTAACTCAAAAATCGAGACCAAGACCGACGAAACAAAAACAGACAGACAACTATGGCTATGAGAGACGAAAAGATATAGAAGAACGACTTGTACAATACTAACCACAATAACTTATAAGCCATAAATTCATTCTTTAAAAAGAAACCAAGTAGAAAATGAACGTGGATATCACCCAGTGGTGATACGAAAAATGAAACCTACTTTGATTCCTCCGAAAGATTAACTTTTAAGAACGTCATCCCGTGAGTTGAGCTACCCTGTGGGTTGAGCTACCTATTGGGTGCGTCTCCAGGTGGTGGATAGAAAGGTAAATAAGATGTAACAGTACGCAGCTTCACTAGCTAACCCGGGACAACACTGTTTACCTTGACAGGTGTTGGAGTCGCGATCTAAAATCTGTACGTACTCTACTCACGTCAAACCTTAAGAAACCACTGGGGGAAGATACGGAACTAGAGATGATTTATCTCAATAACCTTTTTGCACCCAAGAAGGTTATGACTTGAGTCCCGGGAACAGCACTGAAACCTGCCACCCTACTGAAAAGAATATCAGTACAGAACATCAGTACTAAAACGTGGCGGGTGGACAGACCACCACCACTGGACCAGAACCTAAAGGAACCCAATACGTTATGTTTATGGACCAGGGGTCCTGAGAGAAGGTAGAAGTGTTAACTAGCCAATTGCACCTTGAATTTTCGAGGATCACTCTGCCACGTGTGAAATTTTCATAACGTAATACCCTGTATATCGAATTAAAATTAGATTCTGGTTTTGACGCCCTCTGCCGATCTTTTTGAGTTACTGACAGGTTGCGTATTCATTTTGAAGCTGTCAACTACGTGAGACGGTCTGTGTCGTAAAATTGACCTAATTCCTAAGATTCTAAGTGCATCCACTGTGATGAGTACGAAATTATAAGTCAATTACAAATTTATTGTAATCTATTCGGCACAAGGTAAGATATTTTGCATCCGGTTTATTAGGATTCCTTTGTAATTTCTGTATTAATTTGATAGCCGTTTCGCCTCGCTTTGATCACATGTTCGATTCAATAAAGAACAATGAAGAATAATTACTATTGATAAATACCGTTACCGAACGCTTAAGATTTTGGGAAGGCATATTATCCACAACAAAAACGAAGTCTCGACAAGAATTACTTTGGAGATGTTATTTCTTATACACCAGTCGATTGCGTTACCACCCACCTGTTCGTAATTACAACTAACAGCATTCGATACAACGGGTTTTTGTCTCTCATTTAATTTATTATTATTATTATATATTTATTAACGATTTTGTAGCTCATTTTGTGTGTATCGCATGCTGTGTATGAACAATATTTACTACGAAATTTTCTTCGCTATTTCGATTCAACTTAACCTATGTATTGTGTGTTGCCGATATTTCTGGCATTTATGAATTGAGAAATTAAACATACAGTATTGGACATATGAACCGCAACACACCTGTGTTACATAAAATTCTATTGTATTTTGAAATCCGATTATCTTTTGTTTATTGTTTTTTTAAAACGTTTTTACATGTCTTATTTACGGCTTATTGGCTACAAAATTGCATTTTAAAAATATATTTTAGTGTTGTTTATACTTGGGAACAGTCAAGATCGGAAAGTTATGGCAAATTATAAGTTATTAACAAATCAAGAAAAAGCTGTTATAATAGCATTAAATAAAGAAAACTTTTCTGTACGGGCAATTAGTCGTCGAATTAAGTGTAGCCCTTCAACTGTGAGTCGGTTTTTAAAAAAATATGCAGAAACCGGTAAGATGGAAAATAAAAAACGTGGTGGGCCAAAAAAAAAGAGTACAGCTAGGGATGATCGAATATTATAAGTCGTAAATAAAGAAAGTAAAAGGTCGTAAGAAAACAATAAGCAGAAAATAATCCGGTTTCAAAATACATTAGAATTTTATGTAACACGTGCAGTGTTGCGCTTCATATGTCCAATACTGTACTCCTGTTAATCTTCTACGTTACTAAATTAAAGTTTTGATACCTGTTAATCTTTCTTTTATGGTAACATGCCTTTCTCTTTTAATTGTAGTTACCCGAACACCAGAGTAACAAGGATTACGAACCTAAAAATTAGTTACAAGTTTGGACCGTCTGTCGTGATCGAGGCAGAAGTGTTAATTAGAATTAATCTGGCGCCCTTTTAATTATAATTCCCTTGAACCTCCCCTATCTCCGACTGTGTGAGTTGGCCGTGCAAGGTTCGTAAGACCTAAAGCTTGTAACAACTCTTCAAGCGCTGGCCGACTTCAGAAAGGACAGCAAAGAACCGAATGCTACAAGTGATGTCCACCAAGCAATAGATGTAAATGCAGAGTCGGAAAGAACATGCTGACGGCAAATCTAATGCTCAAAGTTATTCAGATAAATATACATCACTGTAGGACAGCCTCAGCGGCCCTCAGTGCTTACATCGTGACACACAATACTGATACTGCTCTTGTCCAGGAGCTATGGATCCACAACGGAACAATAAAAGTGTTGAACTGTCCAGGTAGATGGCTGCTTGTAGCCCATCTTGTGCAAAACCCTCGCACATGCATCATTGTAAAAAATGCACTAAACTTAATGCCATTGTGGGATTTATGTTCTAGAGACTTAGTGGCAGCTAAAATATTTGTAGTAGAGGAAGGCATCAGGAAAGAGTTCATTATCGAATCCGCTTACCTTCCCTTCAACTAGACAGGACTACCGCCGCCTGAGAAAATCCACAGGCTAATTAACAGCGAGACCAACAAACAGTTGATTCTTGGATGCAACGCCAATGCACACTACACCTTGTGGGGGATTACAAATACAAATCTAAGAGGTGAACAACTTTTAGAATTTATTCTAAAAGGCAATTTAGACATAATAAATAGCGGAGATGAGTCCACGTTTATACCCGTGTCGCCCACTGAAGTTATTGATATAGATATAGAAGGCTATTTAACACAGCCAAAGAAAGCGGAAACTGTGATGAATACGGAACCAGCCCCACAACATACAACAATGCCATTAAAAAGACAAGGAGAGACTCATAGAGAAGGTACTGTAGGCACGTAGAAAACGAATCTACAAGGTCTCTACTCCAAAAAGCTCTGAGCAAAGACTGCACTGGAAACATAGGTTCTTTACTGACCGAAAGCGGAAAGTTTACAACTCGGTTGAAAGTACTCTGCAAGAACTACTGCAAAAAACACTTCCCGGGTTCATCGTTAACTGAAGTTCCTAAGCACCAGAACCTAGAGGTACCAAACAAACAAGGACCCAAAAGAAACTGGGACTATTAACATAAAAACCTAGAATGGGAAATCAATACGTTTAAACCCTTTCAGTCTCCAGGAGCTGATGGAATTTATCCCATCATGCTGCAAAAAGGATTTGCTGCTCTTTGAAACGCAGTATGCAAAATTCTCAGAGCCAGCTTAGCACTTTCGCATATACCAAACAGCTGGCGGATTGTCAAGGTGGTATTTATAGCAAAGCCGGGAAGATCTACGTACGCTCAGACAAAATCTTACAAACCGATCCGCTTGACTTCCTTCATCTTAAAACTGCTTGAAAAAGTAGTCAACAGATATATCCGGGCCAGGGCACTAAAGGCTTCGCCTCTGCACCGAAACCAGTATGCTTACCAATGTGGTGAGCTGCGAAAATGCAATGATATTGCATTGGGTGCTTTTCTAGATATTAAAGAAGCATTTGACAATACTACCTTCAGCTCAATTGCAAAGGCAATTGAGAAAAAAAGAATCACACCTCTAGTCCGAAACTGGGCCAACTCAATCCTAAGTGGCTAGCAAGTGCTCACAAAGCGGGAAACTGTTACCCTTATTGTGATGCTTTGTCATGGACGACCTACTACAAAAACTAGAAGACGGAGAGGTATTTGCTTTGGGATAAGCCGACAATCTCACCATTATCAACAAACGAGATGTTTGGTGCAACTGTATCGAACACAATGCAAAGCGTAGAAAGATTTTCGGATTTCAAACTGCGTTCTATAGTAACACGTTCTAGAAAATTCACAAAACTAACTACACTTGTAAAAAGATTTTGTGGTTTTAATCCGAGTTCTATATTAACACGTTATACGAAATTTACAAATTTCACAAGACTAAATTAATTTGTAGACAGATTTTCGGGTTTTCAACCGCATTCTATAGTAACACCTTTAACAAAATTCACAAACTTTACAAACTCTGCAAAGTTAACTAAATTTGTAGAAAGATTTTTAGGTTTTAAACCGCGTTCTATATTAACTTGTTTTACAAAATTTACAAAAATTAAAAATTTCACAAAACTGAGTAAATTTGAAAGGATTTTCGGGTTTTAAGCTGCGTTACACATTAACGCATTTTACAAAATCCACAAAGTTTACAAACATCGCAAAAGTAATTAAAAAAATTAAAGAAAGATTGTGTGAATTTTGTATGGAATGCGGTTTAAAACCCGAAACTCTTTCTATAAATTTAATTAGTTTTGCGATGATTGTACAATTTGTGAAGTTTGTAAAATGTGTAAGCATAGAACGCGGTCTTAAACCTAAAAATCTTTCTACAAATATTGTTACTTTTGCGTTGTTAGTAGGTTATGGATTTTGTAAAATATGTTACTATATAACGCGGTTTAAAATGTAAAAATCCTTTACAAATTTACTTAGTTTTGCGAAATTTGTAAGTTTTGTGAATTTTGTAAAACGTGTTAATATAGAACGCAGATTAAAACCCAAAATTTTTTTTACAAATATAGTCAATTTTGCAAAGTTGCTAAATTTTGTGTAGATAAAATTTTGGGTTTTAAACTGCGTTCTCTATTAACACGTTCTACAAATTTGGCAAAACTAACTAAATTTGTAAAAAGAAGTTTTATATTATCACGTTTTATTTGTAGATCCATTTTTGGGTTTACAACTGCATTCTATAGTAACCCCTTTTACAAAATTCATAAAATTTACAAATTTCGCAAAACTAAGTAGATTTCTAAAGGATTTTTGTATTTTAAACCGCGTTATATAGTAACATATTTTACAAAATCTACAAACAACACAGAAGTAACACGATTTGTAGAACACAAATTTTACAAACTCTGCAACAGTAACTAAATTAGTAGAAAGATTTTCGGGTTTTAAACCGCGTTCTATATTAACACGTTTTACAAAATTCACAAAACTTACAAATTTCACAAAGCCTATTAAATTTGTAAAGGATTTTCGTGTTTTAAGCCACGTTGTACATTAACACATTTCACAAAATCCGCAAAGTTTACAAATATCGGAAAAGTGACAAAAAAAATTAAAAGATTTTGTGAATTTTGTATAAAACGCGGTTTAAAATCTGAAAATCTTTGTACAAATTTAGTTAGCTTGGTAAAGTTTGCAAAATCTGCGAGTTTTGTGAAATGTGTTAAACTAGAACGCGATCCTAAAATTTTTTCTACAAATAAAGTAGTTTTACAAAGTTTGTAAGTTTTGTAAAATATGTTAATATAGAACGCAGTTTAAAACCTGAAAATCTTTTTTCAAATTCAGTTAGTTTTGCAAAGTTTGTAAATTGTGTTAATATAGAATTCGGCTTAAAACCTAAAAATCTATCTACAAATTTAATTAGTTTTGTAAAGTTTGTAAATTTTGTGAATTTCGTAAGACGTGTTAATATACTACGCGGCTTAAAACTCAAAGATTTGTCTAAAAATTTTGTCAGTTTTGCGAATTTGGTGAACTTTGTAAAATGCGTTATTATACAACGCGGTTTAAAACCTAAAAATCTTTCTACAAATTTAGTTAGAGTTGCGATTATTGTATAATTTGTGGATTTTTTAAAATGCGTTAATATAGAATGCGGTTTAAAACCTAAAAATCTTTATACAAATTTTGTTACTTTTGTGTTGTTTGTAGATTTTGTAAAATATGTTACTATATAGCGCGGTTTAAACCGCAAAAATCCTTTACAAATTTACTTAGTTTCACGAAATTTGTAAGTTTTGTGAATTTTGTAAAACGGGTTAATATAGAACGCGGTTTAAAATACGAAAATCCTTTTACAAATTTAGTTAGTTTTGCAGTTGTAATTTTGTGTAGAAAAAATTTTGAATTTTAAACTGCGTTCTATATTAACACGTTCTACAAAATTCACAAAACTAACAAAATTTGTAAAAGAATTTTCTGATTTTAATCAGATTTTTATATTATCACGCTTTACAAAATTTACAAGTTTTACAAAACTAACTTAACTTGTTAACACATTCTACACATATTAACACGTTTTACCAAATTTACCAAACTAGTAAATTTGTAAAAGATTTTTGCGTTTAAAGCTACATTATACATTAACACATTTTACATAATCCACAAATTTTACAAACATCGCAAAAGTAATAAAAAAAATTGTAGAAAGATTGTGTGGATTTTGTATGGAACACGGTACAAAACCAGAAACTTTTTCTATAGATTTAATTAGTTTTCAAAAGTGATTTAATTAGTTTTCAAAAGTTGCACAAATTTAATTAGTTTTGCAATGTTTTCAAAATTTGTGAATTTTGTAAAATGTGTTAATATAGAACGCGATCTAAAACCTGAAATTTTTGCTACAGATCAATTAGTTTTACAAAGTTTGCAAGTTTTTTTAAATTTTGTAAAATGTGTTAATATAGAACGCGGTTTAAAACCTGAAAATATTTTTTCAAATTGAGTTAGTTTTGTAAAGTCTGTAAATTGTGTTAATATACAACGCGGCTTAAAACCCAAAGATTTGTCTAAAAATTCTGTTAATTTTGCAAAGTTTGTAAAATTTGCAAGTTTTGTGAATTTTGTAAAAATTGTTAATATAGAATGCAGTCTAAAACCTAAAAATCTTTCTACAACTTTTGTTACTTTTGGGTTGTTTGTAGATTTTGTAAAATATGTTACTATATAACACGGTTTAAAACGCAAAAATTTTGTGAATTTTGTATATCGTGTTACTAAAGAATGCGGTTGAAAACCCAAAAATCTATCTGAAAATTAAGTTAGTTTTGTGAAACTTGTAAATTTTGTAAAACGTGATAATATAAAACTCGATTTAAAACCCAAAAATCTTTTTACAAATTTAGTTAGTTTTGCAAAATTTGTAAATTTTGTGTAAGAAAATTTTCGGGTTTTAAACTGCGTTCTGTATTAAGACGTTCTACAAAATTCCAAATTTCACAAAACTAACTAAATTTGTAAATAGATTTTTTGATTTGAATTCGAGTTTTATATTATCACGTTTTACAAAATTTGCAAATTTTACAAAACTAACTTAATTTGTACATAGATTTTAGAGTTTTCAACCGCATTTTATAGTAACACATTTTACAAAATTCACAAACTTAACAAACTCTGCAAGACTAACTAAATTTATAGAAAGATTTTCAGGGATTAAACCGCGTTCTATAAAACACGTTTTAAAAAATTCACAAAACTTACATATTTCACAAAACTTAGCATACGTGTAACAAATTTTCGCGTTTGAAGCCATGTTATACATTAAAACATTTTACAAAATCCACAAAGTTTACAAGCATCGCAAAAGTGACAAAAACAATTGTAGAAAAATTTAGAGAATTTTGTATAGAACGCGGTTTAAAACCCGAAATTCTTTTCACAAATTTAGTTAGTTTTGTATGTAAATTTTGCGTAGAAAAATTTGCGGTTCTTAAACTGCGTTCTATATAAACACGTTCTACAAAATTCACAAAACTAACTAAATTTGTCAAAAAAATTTCTGATTTTAGTTAGATCTTCAAGTTTTTATCCGCATTCTATAATAACACATTTTACAAAATTCACAAATACTTAACAAACATTGCAAGACTAACTAAATTTGTAGAAAGATTTTAAGGCTTTAAACCGCGTTCTATATTAACACGTTTTACAAAATTCACAATACCTACAAATTTCACAAAACTTAGTAAATTTGTAAACAACTTCGCGTTTTAGTCACGTTATACATTAACACATTTTACAAAATCCACAAAGTTAACAAGCATCGCAAAAGTGACAGAAACAAATGTAGAAAAATGTTGTAAATTTTGTATAGAACGCGGTTTAAAACCCGAAATTCTTTGTACAAATTTAATTAGTTTTGCGAAATTTGTAAATTTTACAAAACTAACTTAATTTGTACATAGATTTTAGAGTTTTCAACCGCATTCTATAGTAACACATTTTACAAAATCCACAAAGTTAACAAACATCGCAAAAGTAATAAAAAAATTGTAGGAAGATTGTGTGAATTTTGTATGGAAGGCGGTTCAAAACCCGAAACTTTTTCTATAGATTTAATTAGTTTTCAAAAGTGACAATAAAAATTGACAAATTTTGTGCATTTTTTTTAACGCAGTTTAAAACCTAAAAATCTTTGTACAAACTTAATTAGTTTTGCAATGTTTGCAAAATTTGTGAATTTTATAAAATGTGTTAATATAGAACGCGATCTAAAACCTGAAATTTTTGCTACAAATCAATTAGTTTTACAAAGTTTGTAACTTTTGTGAATTTTGTAAAATGTGTTAATATAGAACGCGGTTTAAAACCTGAAAATGTTTTTTTCAAATTTAGTTAGTTTTGTAAAGTTTGTAAATTGTGTTAATATAGAATGCGGCTTAAAACCTAAAAATCTATCTACAAATTTAATTAGATTTGTGAAATGTCTAAATTTTGTGAATTTCGTAAAACGTGTTAATATACAACGCGGTTTAAAACCCAAAGATTTGTGTAAAAATTCTGTTAATTTTGCGAAGTTTGTAAAATTTGCAAGTTATGTAAATTTTGTAAAAATTTGCAAGTTATGTAAATTTTGTAAAAATTGTTAATATAAAATGCCGTTTAAAACCTAAAAATCTTTCTACAACTTTTGTTACTTTTGGGTGGTTTGTAGATTTTATAAAATATGTTACTATATAACACGGTTTAAAACGCAAAAATTTTGTGAATTTTGTATATCGTGTTACTAAAGAATGCGGTTGAAAACCCGAAAATCTATCTAAAAATTAAGTTAGTTTTGTGAAACTTGTAAATTTTGTAAAACGTGATAATATAAAACTCGATTTAAAACCCAAAAATCTTTTTACAAATTTAGTTAGTTTTGCAAAGTTTGTAAATTTTGTGTAAAAAAATTTTCGGGTTTTAAACTGCGTTCTGTATTAAGACGTTCTACAAAATTCCAAATTTCACAAAACTAACTAAATTTGTAAAAAGATTTTTTGATTTGAATCCGAGTTTTATATTGTCACGTTTTACAAAATTTGCAAATTTTACAAAACTAACTTAATTTGTACATAGATTTTAGAGTTTTCAACTGCATTCTATAGTAACACATTTTACAAAATTCACAAACTTAACAAACTCTGCAAGACTAACTAAATTTATAGAAAGATTTTCAGGGATTAAACCGCGTTCTATAAAATACGTTTTAAAAAATTCACAAAACTTACATATTTCACAAAACTTAGGAAACGTGTAAAAAATTTTCGCGTTTGAAGCCATGTTATACATTAAAACATTTTACAAAATCCACAAAGTTTACAAGCATCGCAAAAGTGACAAAAACAATTGTAGAAAAATTTAGTGAATTTTGTATAGAAGCGGTTTAAAACCCGAAATTCTTTTCACAAATTTAGTTAGTTTTGCAAAGTATGTAAATTTTGTGTAGAAAAATTTGCGGTTCTTAAACTGCGTTCTATATGAACACGTTAAATTCACAAAACTAACTAAATTTGTCAAAAAAATTTTAAATTTTAGTTAGATCTTCAGGTTTTTATCCGCATTCTATAGTAACACATTTTACAAAATTCACAACACTTACAAATTTCACAAAACTTAGTAAATTTGTAAAAAACTTCGCGTTTTAGCCACGTTATACATTAACACATTTTACAAAATCCACAAATACTTAACAAACATTGCAAGACTAACTAAATTTGTAGAAAGATTTTAAGGTTTTAAACCGCGTTCTATATTAACACGTTTAAAAAATTCACAATACCTACAAATTTCACAAAACTTAGTAAATTTGTAAAAAACTTCGCGTTTTAGCCACGTTATACATTAACACATTTTACAAAATCCACAAAGTTAACAAGCATCGCAAAAGTGACAAAAACAATTGTGGAAAAATGTTGTAAATTTTGTATAGAACGCGGTTTAAAACCCGAAATTCTTTGTACAAATTTACTTAGTTTTGCGAAATTTGTAAATTTTTTTTACAAATGTAGTTTTGCAAAGTTGCTAAATTTTGGGTAGAAAAATTTTTGGGTTTTAAACTGCGTTCTCTATTAACACGTTCTACAAATTTGGCAAAACTAACTAAATTTGTAAAAAGATTTTCTGATTTTAATCAGAGTTTTATATCATCACGTTTTACAAAATTTACAAGTTTTACCAAACTAACTTAACTTGTTAACACATTCTACATAAATAGTAACACGTTTTACCAAATTTACCAAACTAGTAAATTTGTAAAAGATCTTTGCGTGTTAAGCTACGTTATACATTAACACATGTTACATAATCCACAAAGTTTACAAACATCGCAAAAGTAATAAAAAAAATTGTAGGAAGATTGTGTGAATTTTGTATGGAAGACGGTTCAAAACCCGAAACTTTTTTTATAGATTTAAGTAGTTTTCAAAAGTGACAAAAAAAATTGACACATTTTGTGAATTTTGTATAGAACTCAGTTTAAAACCTTTAAAATTTAAAAATTTTTAAAATCTTTGTACAAATGTAATTAGTTTTGCAATGTTTGCAAAATTTGTGAGTTTTATAAAATGTGTTAATATATGTAGAACGCGATCTAAAACCTGAAATTTTTGCTACAGATCAATTAGTTTTACAAAGTTTGTAACTTTTCTGAATTTTGTAAAACGTGTTAATATAGAACGCGGTTTAAAACCTGAAAATCTTTTTTCAAATTTAGTTAGATTTGTAAAGTTTGTAAATTGTGTTAATATAGAATGCGGCTTAAAACCTAAAAATCTATCTACAAATTTAATTAGATTTCTGAAATGTCTAAATTTTGTGAATTTCGTAAAACGTGTTAATATACAACGCGGTTTAAAACCCAAAGATTTGTCTAAAAATTCTATTCATTTTGCAAAGTTTGTAAAATTTGCAAGTTATGTAAATTTTGTAAAAATTGTTAATATAAAATGTCGTTTAAAACCTAAAAATCTTTCTACAACTTTTGTTACTTTTGGGTTGTTTGTAGATTTTGTAAAATGTGTTACTATATAACACGGTTTAAAACGCAAAAATTTTGTGAATTTTGTATATCATGTTACTAAAGAATGCGGTTGAAAACCCAAAAATCTATCTAAAAATTAAGTTAGTTTTGTGAAACTTGTAAATTTTGTAAAACGTGATAATATAAAACTCGATTTAAAACCCAAAAATCTTTTTACAAATTTAGTTAGTTTTGCAAAGTTTGTAAATTTTGTGTAAGAAAACTTTCGGGTTTTAAACTGCGTTCTGTATTAAGACGTTCTACAAAATTCCAAATTTCACAAAACTAACTAAATTTGTAAATAGATTTTTTGATTTGAATCCGAGTTTTATATTATCACGTTTTACAAAATTTGCAAATTTTACAAAACTAACTTAATTTGTACATAGATTTTAAAGTTTTCAACCGCATTTTATAGTAACACATTTTACAAAAGTCACAAACTTAACAAACTCTGTAAGACTAACTAAATTTATAGAAAGATTTTCAGGGATTAAACCGCGTTCTATAAAACACGTTTTAAAAAATTCACAAAACTTACATATTTCACAAAACTTAGCATACGTGTAAAAAATTTTCGCGTTTGAAGCCATGTTATACATTAAAACATTTTACAAAATCCACAAAGTTTACAAGCATCGCAAAAGTGACAAAAACAATTGTAGAAAAATTTAGTGAATTTTGTATAGAACGCGGTTTAAAACCCGAAATTCTCTTCACAAATTTAGTTAGTTTTGCAAAGTATGTAAATTTTGTGTAAAAAAATTTGCGGTTCTTAAACTGCGTTCTATATGAACACGTTAAATTCACAAAACTAACTAAATTTGTCAAAAAAAATTTAAATTTTAGTTAAATCTTCAGGTTTTTATCCGCATTCTATAGTAACACATTTTACAAAATTCACAAATACTTAACAAACATTGCAAGACTAACTAAATTTGTAGAAAGATTTTAAGGATTTAAACCGCGTTCTATATTAACACGTTTAAAAAATTCACAATACCTACAAATTTCACAAAACTTAGTAAATTTGTAAAAAACTTCGCGTTTTAGCCACGTTATACATTAACACATTTTACAAAATCCACAAAGTTAACAAGCATCGCAAAAGTGACAAAAACAATTGTACAAAAATGTTGTGAATTTTGTATAGAACGCGGTTTAAAACCCGAAATTCTTTGTACAAATTTAATTAGTTTTGCAAACATTACAAAATTTGTGAATATTGTAAAATGTGTTAATATAGAACGCGGTTGAAAACCTGAAAATCTTGTTTCAAATTTAGTTAGTTTTGTAAAGTTTGTAAATTGTGTTAATATAGAATGCGGCTTAAAACCTAAAAATTTATCTACACATTTAATTAGATTTGTGAAATGTCTAAATTTTGTGAATTTCGTAAAACGTGTTAATATACAACGCGGTTTAAAACCCAAAGATTTGTCTAAAAATTCTGTTAATTTTGCGAAGTTTGTAAAATTTGCAAGTTTTGTGAATTTTGTAAAAATTGTTAATATAGAATGCCGTTTAAAACCTAAAAATCGTTCTATAACTTTTGTTACTTTTGGGTTGTTTGTAGATTTTGTAAAATATGTTACTATATAACACGGTTTAAAACGCAAAAATTTTGTGAATTTTGTATATCGTGTTACTAAAGAATGCGGTTGAAAACTCAAAAATGTATCTGAAAATTAAGTTAGTTTTGTGGAACTTGTAAATTTTGTAAAACGTGATAATATAAAACTCGTTTTAAAACCCAAAAATCTTTTTACAAATTTAGTTAGTTTTGCAAAGTTTGTAAATTTTGTGTAAGAAAACTTTCGGGTTTTAAACTGCGTTCTGTATTAAGACGTTCTACAAAATTCCAAATTTCACAAAACTAACTAAATTTGTAAATAGATTTTTTGATTTGAATCCGAGTTTTATATTATCACGTTTTACAAAATTTGCAAATTTTACAAAACTAACTTAATTTGTACATAGATTTTAAAGTTTTCAACCGCATTTTATAGTAACACATTTTACAAAAGTCACAAACTTAACAAACTCTGTAAGACTAACTAAATTTATAGAAAGATTTTCAGGGATTAAACCGCGTTCTATAAAACACGTTTTAAAAAATTCACAAAACTTACATATTTCACAAAACTTAGCATACGTGTAAAAAATTTTCGCGTTTGAAGCCATGTTATACATTAAAACATTTTACAAAATCCACAAAGTTTACAAGCATCGCAAAAGTGACAAAAACAATTGTAGAAAAATTTAGTGAATTTTGTATAGAACGCGGTTTAAAACCCGAAATTCTCTTCACAAATTTAGTTAGTTTTGCAAAGTATGTAAATTTTGTGTAAAAAAATTTGCGGTTCTTAAACTGCGTTCTATATGAACACGTTAAATTCACAAAACTAACTAAATTTGTCAAAAAAAATTTAAATTTTAGTTAAATCTTCAGGTTTTTATCCGCATTCTATAGTAACACATTTTACAAAATTCACAAATACTTAACAAACATTGCAAGACTAACTAAATTTGTAGAAAGATTTTAAGGATTTAAACCGCGTTCTATATTAACACGTTTAAAAAATTCACAATACCTACAAATTTCACAAAACTTAGTAAATTTGTAAAAACTTCGCGCTTTAGCCACGTTATACATTAACACATTTTACAAAATCCACAAAGTTAACAAGCATCGCAAAAGTGACAAAAACAATTGTACAAAAATGTTGTGAATTTTGTATAGAACGCGGTTTAAAACCCGAAATTCTTTGTACAAATTTAATTAGTTTTGCAAACATTACAAAATTTGTGAATATTGTAAAATGTGTTAATATAGAACGCGGTTGAAAACCTGAAAATCTTGTTTCAAATTTAGTTAGTTTTGTAAAGTTTGTAAATTGTGTTAATATAGAATGCGGCTTAAAACCTAAAAATTTATCTACACATTTAATTAGATTTGTGAAATGTCTAAATTTTGTGAATTTCGTAAAACGTGTTAATATACAACGCGGTTTAAAACCCAAAGATTTGTCTAAAAATTCTGTTAATTTTGCGAAGTTTGTAAAATTTGCAAGTTTTGTGAATTTTGTAAAAATTGTTAATATAGAATGCCGTTTAAAACCTAAAAATCGTTCTATAACTTTTGTTACTTTTGGGTTGTTTGTAGATTTTGTAAAATATGTTACTATATAACACGGTTTAAAACGCAAAAATTTTGTGAATTTTGTATATCGTGTTACTAAAGAATGCGGTTGAAAACTCAAAAATGTATCTGAAAATTAAGTTAGTTTTGTGGAACTTGTAAATTTTGTAAAACGTGATAATATAAAACTCGTTTTAAAACCCAAAAATCTTTTTACAAATTTAGTTAGTTTTGCAAAGTTTGTAAATTTTGTGTAAAAAAATTTTCGGGTTTTAAACTGCGTTCTGTATTAAGACGTTCTACAAAATTCCAAATTTCACAAAACTAACTAAATTTGTAAAAAGAATTTTTGATTTGAATCCGAGTTTTATATTATCACGTTTTACAAAATTTGCAAATTTTACAAAACTAACTTAATTTGTACATAGATTTTAGAGTTTTCAACCGCATTCTATAGTAACACATTTTACAAAATTCACAAACTTAACAAACTCTGCAAGACTAACTAAATTTATAGAAAGATTTTCAGGGATTAAATCGCGTTCTATAAAACACGTTTTAAAAAATTCACAAAACTTACATATTTCACAAAACTTAGGAAACGTGTAAAAAATTTTCGCGTTTGAAGCCATGTTATACATTAAAACATTTTACAAAATCCACAAAGTTTACAAGCATCGCAAAAGTGACGAAAACAATTGTAGAAAAATTTAGTGAATTTTGTATAGAACGCGGTTTAAAACCCGAAATTCTTTTCACAAATTTAGTTAGTTTTGCAAAGTATGTAAATTTTGCGTATAAAAATTTGTGGTTCTTAAACTGCGTTCTATATGAACACGTTCTACAAAATTCACAAAACTAACTAAATTTGTAAAAAAAATTTCTGATTTTAGTTAGATCTTCAAGTTTTTATCCGCATTCTATAGTAACACATTTTACAAAATTCACAAATACTTAACAAACATTGCAAGACTAACTAAATTTGTAGAAAGATTTTAAGGATTTAAACCGCGTTCTATATTAACACGTTTTACAAAATTCACAATACTTACAAATTTCACAAAACTTAGTAAATTTGTAAAAAACTTCGCGTTTTAGCCACGTTATACATTAACACATTTTACAAAATTCACAAAGTTAACAAGCAACGCGCAAAAGTGACAAAAACAATTGCAGAAAAATGTTGTAAATTTTGTATAGAACGCGGTTTAAAACCCGAAATTCTTTGTACAAATTTAATTAGTTTTGAGAAATTTGTAAATTTTACAAAACTAACTTAATTTGTACATAGATTTTAGAGTTTTCAACCGCATTCTATAGTAACACATTTTACAAAATCCACAAAGTTAACAAACATCGCAAAAGTAATAAAAAAATTGTAGGAAGATTGTGTGAATTTTGTATGGAAGGCGGTTCAAAACCCGAAACTTTTTCTATAGATTTAATTAGTTTTCAAAAGTGACAATAAAAATTGACAAATTTTGTGCATTTTTTTTAACGCAGTTTAAAACCTAAAAATCTTTGTACAAACTTAATTAGTTTTGCAATGTTTGCAAAATTTGTAAATTTTATAAAATGTGTTAATATAGAATGCGATCTAAAACCTGAAATTTTTGCTACAAATCAATTAGTTTTACAAAGTTTGTAACTTTTCTGAATTTTGTAAAATGTGTTAATATAGAACGCGGTTTAAAACCTGAAAATCTTTTTTCAAATTTAGTTAGTTTTGTAAAGTTTGTAAATTGTGTTAATATAGAATGCGGCTTAAAACCTAAAAATCTATCTACAAATTTAATTAGATTTGTGAAATGTCTAAATTTTGTGAATTTCGTAAAACGTGTTAATATACAACGCGGTTTAAAACCCAAAGATTTGTGTAAAAATTCTGTTAATTTTGCGAAGTTTGTAAAATTTGCAAGTTTTGTGAATTTTGTAAAAATTGTTAATATAGAATGCCGTTTAAAACCTAAAAATCTTTCTACAACTTTTGTTCCTTTGGGTTGTTTGTAGATTTTGTAAAATATGTTACTATATAACACGGTTTAAAACGCAAAAATGTTGTGAATTTTGTATATCGTGTTACTAAAGAATGCGGTGTAAACGTGTAAAAAATTTTCGCGTTTGAAGCCATGTTATACATTAAAACATTTTACAAAATCCACAAAGTTTACAAGCATCGCAAAAGTGACAAAAACAATTGTAGAAAAATTTAGTGAATTTTGTATAGAACGCGGTTTAAAACCCGAAATTCTTCTCACAAGTTTAGTTAGTTTTGCAAAGTATGTAAATTTTGTGTAGAAAAATTTGCGGTTCTTAAACTGCGTGCTATATGAACACGTTCTAGAAAATTCACAAAACTAACTAAATTTGTCAAAAAAATTTCTGATTTTAGTTAGATCTTCAGGTATTCATCCGCATTCTATAGTAACACATTTTACAAAATTCACAAATACTTAACAAACATTGCAAGACTAACTAAATTTGTAGAAAAATTTTAAGGTTTTAAACCGCGTTCTATATTAACACGTTTTACAAAATTCACAATACTTACAAATTTCACAAAACTTAGTAAATTTGTAAAAAACTTCGAGTTTTAGCCACGTTATACATTAACACATTTTACAAAATTCACAAAGTTAACAAGCAACGCGCAAAAGTGACAAAAACAATTGCAGAAAAATGTTGTAAATTTTGTATAGAACGCGGTTTAAAACCCGAAATTCTTTGTGCAAATTTAATTAGTTTTGCAAACATTACAAAATTTGTGAATATTGTAAAATGTGTTAATATAGAACGCGGTTGAAAACCTGAAAATCTTTTTTCAAATTCAGCTAGTTTTGCAATGTTTGTAAATTGTGTTAATATAAAATGCGGCTTAAAACCTAAAAATCTATCTACAAATTTAGTTAGTTTTGTAAAATTTGTAAATTTTGTGAATTTCGTAAAACATGTTAATATACAACGCGGTTTAAAACCCGATTTGTCTAAAAATTCTACTAGTTTTGCAAAGTTTGTAAATTTTGTGAAATGCGTTAATATAGAACGCGGTTTAAAAGCTAAAAATCTTTCTACAAATTTTGTTACTTTTGGGTTGTTTGTAGATATTATAAAATATGTTACTATATTTGTTTTAGACGCAAAAATGCTTTACAAATTTACTTAGTTTTGCAAAATTTGTAAATTTTGTGAATTTTGTAAAACGTGTTACTATAGAATGCGGTTGAAAACCCGAAAATCTATCTACAGTTTAAGTTAGTTTTGCGAAACTTGTAAATTTTGTAAAAGTGATAATATAAAACCCGAAAATATTTTTAGAAATTTAGTTAGTTTTTCAAAATTTCTAAATTTTGTAAATTGTGTTAATATAAAACATAAAAAAATCTATCTATAAATTTAGTTAGTTTTGTAAAATTTGTAAATTTTGCGAGTCTCGTAGAACGTGTTAATATAAAACGCGATTTAAATCCAAAATTTGTTTAAAAATTCTGTTAGTTTTGCGAAGTTTGTGAATTTTGTAAAATGCGTTATTATATAACGCGGTTTTAAACCTGAAAGTTTTTCTACAAATTTAGTTAGATTTGCGATTATTCTATAATTTGTGAATTTTGTTAAATGCGTTAATATAGAACGCGGTTTAAAATCTGAAAATCTTTCTACAAATTTTGTTACTTTTGGGTTGTTTGTAAATATTGTAAGATATATTTGTTTTAGACGCTAAAATCGTTTACAAATTTACATAGTTTTGCAAAATTTGTAAATTTTGTGAATTTTGTAAAACGTGTTATTATAGAATGCGGTTGAAAACCTGAAAATCTATCAAGTTAGTTTTGTGAAACTTGTAAAATTTGTAAAAGTGATAATATAAAACTCGGTTGAAAACCCGAAAATTTTTTTCTATAAATTTACTTAGTTTTGTAATGATTGTATGATTTGTGATTTTTGTAAATGTGTTAATATAGAACACCGTTTAAAACCTAAAAATCTCTCTACAAATTTAATTAGCTTTGAAAAATTTGTTAATTTTGTAAAACTTGTTAATATAGAACGCAGTTTAAAACTTAAAGATTTTACTGCAAATTTTGTTAGTAGTTTGTGAATCTTGTAAAATGTGGTAAAAATCGATTTTTTTTTGTTTTGAAACATGAAAGTTTAAAAAATAAAAGAATGATGCTAAAGTTGCAAGAAGAAATGATACATCGTGGACAAAAAACAGCGTCTGGTTGAAAGTTTAAATCGTTATTTTTTTGTTTTCATAGATTTTACGTGCTCTTATGGTTATTTAATTTAACAAGTTCCTGTGTAAATTGGGCGTTTTTTTTTTCTAAGTAGACATTTTTAAACCCGAGTGACACGAGGATTTTAAAAGTACACGAAGAAAAAAAAAGGTTTAATTTACACAGGTACGAGTTGAATACAACATTTTATTGTTCGAACAGAAACTACGAGGCACCCAAAGTCTTAAAATGTCTCAAAAATAGTTTGACGTTTATGTTGATGCAAGTACGCAAAAACTGTCAAAGACGGTTTACAATAGCAAAAAATTAGAATTTATGACAGTTGTTATAACGAAAGATACCAATTTTTTTTCACTTTTATAAGTGTCAACAGAACTTAATATCTAATAAATTTAAAAATTAGAACAAATATATGCCAAGTGATTTAAACTCAAAAAACAATAAAATAATTTTATGAAATTTGACTAGTAAGTAGAATATAGCGTGCAAATCGGCCTATCTCAAATATCAAAATTAGAAAATAATGTATAAACTTTCTAGAATTTTATGTAAAAACAATTTTGGTAATTTATGTGACGTATAGCGCCACTTTGTTGAAAGTGTGTAATTAAAAAAAAACTGCGTTTAAAAATAATCGTCCAGCAAATACATAGGTATGTTGGTACAATTTAACTATAGTTAGTCGGTATAAACTAAATTTTGAACTTGTGATATGTATATTTCACAATAATAACTTTCCCATTTGCAAAAATCAATATATAGTAGTTAGTAAATGTATACTTACACGCTATTACTATTTTAATTTCTTCACTAATGATAGATCCAACTTTATTAGACGCTATGCACCTATAACTACCTTCATCTTCGTGTTTTGCCGAAAATATTCTGTAAAACGACTCCGAAGAAAATTCCGTGATAGCTTCTCCATCTTTAAGCCATTTATACTGAGGTTGTGGAAAACCTGAAATTATACGAAAAAAAAAGTAAATACAAAGTCAAAGGAAGTTTACAGAAAAGTTTTTTTAGGTATAACGAAGCCTTATTCGTTTCCCTATGTAATACAATACACTTCCTTCCTTTTATTCCGAGGCATCGATAAATAATAAATTATTATTTTGATTATGACTTTAAAGTGTGTCAATCTATTCGGAAAATCCAACGTTTAATGGAATATCGATTTTTTAATTGAGACATAACTAAATACGCAGGTGACGCTTACAGAAGCGCAGTTAATTATAATTTCATTCAAGCTCGTATATAAAAGCTAGAAACAGCAGCCTCATTCTACAATAGTAAACATTAATAGAGAAGATTCACTGTTACGGAAATAAAAAAGTAAGTATATTTTCTGGTAACCTATAAGACGCGTATGTATGCTATACATAAAAAACACCCACCAAATATTTATAATTGGAAATATAGGTAAATAAATTATTGCTATTTTTGAATTATTCCGAGCACATAACGAAGCCTGCCGAAGTGAGTGTGACGTCACCACATCCTTCGAACAATATTATAGTATTATGATAGCCTGGTTTTATAGTAATTTTCTTGATTTTCTTGTTATTTTATGTGGTTTTATTGAGTTTTTAGTATAGACTTTCTGCTTGTAGTTGTTGTGAGTACGTAGTGTTGTTGATAAATTAAGCTTTTTTCTGTAAAACGTAGTAGTAGCAAAATAGTTTGTATTGAACAACCTTAGTTTTTGCTTTAGTTGTACTAATAGTATAGTTAGAATTTTAATAGCTTTTACAATAAATACCTATAGTTCTAGTTTTAATAAGTAATTGAATTTAATCATTAGTTAAATAGTTTACGTAGGATATAATACTTTTTCGTTTAGCAGTAGTGGTAGTTATTGAATTTCTAACATTTTTAGTAATAATACTAACTGTATTAATTCGTGTGTTTATAAGTAGATGTTACTAACAATATCACATTTTGTGTAAAAATTGATTTTTTTGTTCAATAAAGGTGTTGTTGTTTCTTCTTCATATTTATGCAAATAGAGCGTTATACTTAAAACATAAAAATTATTTATTTGCAACTTTTACAAAGAGAGACAAACGTCTTATTTAGATTTTTGTGGTGCTGATATACAAGACAGCAGTTGTAGCTGAAGAAGAAGGTTTCATAAGTTTCATGCTAATAAATTTATTAGTAATAAATTTAAAGTGCCTAACATTGAAGAAAATTTCAATTGCTTGTATATTGGACAAAGAAAAATCAATTTTTGCACAAAATGTGATATTGTTAGTAGCAACTACTTATAAACACACTAATTAATACAGTTAGTATTATTACTAAAAATGTTAGAAATTCAATAACTACCACTACTGCTAAACGAAAAAGTATTATATCCTATGTAAACTATTTAATTATTAATTAAATTCAATTACTTATTAAAACTAGAACTATATGTATTTATTGTAAAAGCTATTAAAATTCTAACTATACTATTAGTACAACTAAAGCAAAAACTAAGGTTGTTCAATACAAACTATTTTGCTACTACTACGTTTTACAGAAAAAAAACTTAATTTATCAATAACACTACGTACTCACAACAACTACAAGCTGAAAATCTATACTAAAAACTCAATAAAACCACATAAAATAACAAGAAAAATAAGAAAATTAATATAAAACCAGGCTATCATAATACTATAATATTGTTCGAAGGATGTGGTGACGTCACACTCACTTCGGCAGGCTTCGTTGTGTGCTCGGAAAAATTCAAAAATCGTCAACTTTAATAATGTTTTTCTTCGTTAATTAATTACGGATCTACTTTTAATTACTATTATTGTAAACGTCAGTTATGATATAATGGATATACACTATTTTCTAAAAATCGAATTTTAGTCCATTGTGTATTTACAAGATTTTTCCCTTAAAGTTCCAAGGTATGTAGGTAAGTTACAGTTTATATTCGAGATTCGAGGCCCAAAGGACGTTTTTAAACTAAATAAATAGACTCGTTGAACGATAGCCGCCGTTTTTCGTTAAACAAACCTATTTTTCAAAAGCTACTATTTGCCATAAATATAAAGCTAGTGAAGCGTAATGGATTTTTAATAACCGACGTAATTACTTTCTTAATTAGAAAATATATAAAGAAGTCAGGTGTAAAAAAACAACTAAAAGCAATTAAGGTCCTTTTTTCTGTGGTAACATGATGTTATCGACGCACAAAAAATTACTAAATACAAGTGAAATTAGTTTTAAATGTTACAATTATTCACTATTTTAAATTGCCGCTTTGTCACAGTTTGCTTGGGTAAAATGAAATGTGTTTTGCATTTGTGAGCAGTAAATTTCAATAACGTTGAACTTATGCACATAGAATTGGCACCATCTCTTAATTAATTTCAGAATTATAATAAGAACAATTTTGCATATCAATTGAGATATATAATCAACTATTTACGCTTTATATACAACACGTAAATTTAGCTAAAAGCTTTTGTTACAACTTTAATAAAACAAAATAAATTTATTATTGAATTTTTTTAGTTGTGACACGAACCCAACTCAAACGTTTTACCTTGCAAGCTCATCAAATTGAATGAGTTGGATGATTATCAACCTAAAATGAAAAATTTGACTGTTTATAAAAATTACAAATAAAGTTAAACGTGTGGGCCTCATCCACAAAATCCCGCGAAGAAGTAAAACTTGATTAGTCGTTGATGTTATTTGTATTTTATTGATTTATTCATTACAGTCTTGATTGTTTTCCTCGCATTCAAAGATGTTCCCTTACGTGTAACTGTTTCTCCTTAAGTGTTACAATAGTTATTTGTATCACTAGTGCAGAAAGTGCTATTTTGCGAGTATGAGCATATTTGTAGGCCTCGGGTTCACCTCGGCCTACAAAAAGCGAATACTCGCAAAATACTTTGAGGACGTGTGATACACAACATTTTTTTATAGTATAAATTAATTAAAAGCAGTTATTTAAGTATTGATTTTTAATAAAATTTAATAACATATGTTGATAAAACTCAAACCTGTAATGACGAAATAAAATTGTTTTAGAAATTAATGTGACAATTACATAATATTATAACAATTTCACTTATATGAAAATAAAGCGATTGTTGTTTTTAGCAATTGTAAAATATAAGCAAATTTGTTATATTTGTTCAAAAAAATTTTGTTAGTGCTACTCTAAACAACAACACAGATAATGGTGTATGTTAATAAATCTGACAAATTGACAGATGACGTTTGAGTAATTATTGATTACTAGTGCCAACTTTTAGTTATAAAATTCTACTGCACTTTACCGGCCTAGGCCGGAAAAATAAAATTTCCGGCCGATTATGATGCCTGTAAAATACGTCAAAACGGACGGAAGCACAAAAAAAATTTTAAACGTCGCTAATAAAGATTCATTTCAAAAAATTTCCATACCACAAATTGTACTCCATACAAATCATTCAAATCCAATTTCGAGATACTAGCTAAAAACAACCGACTCTAATCCAAAAACTCGACAGAACAACATGGGGCGCGGCAACCTACACGTATTGACTATGACTTAGATTTCCTCAACAGCAGATTATTGTGCATCAGTCTCGACCAACAATAAACACACCAACCGCATTGAGGTAAGACTAAATCAGTCGATGATTATCATTCCTGAAGTAGTGAATTCAACGCAACGTAACACCAGTAACCATGTCGACATTTTTACAAGAAACAATATGAAAAATTTTAATAAATAAATAAAATACAACATTGCCTACACTTTCACTGCCGCTTGTGATTTGAGTGCCGTCGGAAGAAACTAGCTTCAAATTTTGGCACTTAATTATGCAACTACATTAGTATAAACCCAAACAAAAAAATAAAACAAAGTAAAACATCGTGTTATGGTAAATGTAAACTTTGCACTGAGCTGAAATGCGATCACTTACCGATAACTTAATCGCCACAAAGATAGCAGCGGCAGCTCGGAGTTTCGCAGAGTGGGTGAGTAACTAATAGGATTCAATATGCCCATTGTAATTCAGTTTAAAAAGGCGTCAAAACGTGGATAAATAAAACTCCAAGTGCCCGTTTTCACCTGACAACGGGTAAGGTTGATAAATTGAATAAGTCTAACAATGAGTACATTTACTGCAACGGCAACATAAAAAGAATATAAGAACAATCAATAAAAAAAATACACAACAAATAATGGTGCGCAAGAAATTGTAACGTTTCCGTTACTGTTATTATGAGGTTTTAAATTATTTGTATTATTTTAACTAAATGTTGCGTGTAAACCTTCCTTTATTTTTATTTTGTGAAGTCGCTACTTTTTAGGGCAATGTCAGCCTTGAGATTCAGCTTTTGAGTGGTACGTTTCTGGTACTTCATTTTGAAGCCATGTAGCTTTTATTTTACCTTATATCTACAATATCTTTATTTAAAAGTCTGTGTTAATAATACAGGTATGTCTTCAATTTCTATTTTGTTGAGTTTATCTAATTCCCAGTTTTTATTTGTTTTAGACTTTTTTTTATGTACCGATTTTATCTTTAATGAAATTATCATTATCTTTATAATTTGAGTGGATTTGGTATATGAATAATACAATAAATGCCAATGATCCGAATCGATTTTCTTGAAGAAAATACACTTTGGTCATCGATTTTTGATGGGAAATTTCCCAAGGTTATCCGCCAACTTTAACTCTGCATTCCGTTGGATGACATCAACGTGAAATTTGATCCATATGCGTGAGTTACTTATATCTCTACATTCCTTTCGTTGATTAAAAACTGCTTTATCAACGAACTTGGGTTTTCTTCTTACGAAATAACTTACATTTGAACGTAACTTATTAAATACTAAATAATAAAATTCTCTAATTAATATAAAAATTAAATTTGCTTACTGCAAATATTTAAAGTAACTTAATTTAAATTGTTTTTTTTTTCTTACTATATGTAAAGAAATACCGGTATTCTCTTAATTTTAAGTTTAATCAATTAAATGATAAAAACTTCTATTCTTAGTTTTAAGTAACCTTACTGAATTTTACCTTATTGTTTTTGTTTTGTTTTGTTTTTGAATATCTTTATATATATATATATATATATTTCTTGTGTGCGTGTGTATGTCACTGAACTCCTTCTAAACGACTGGACCGATTTTGATGAAATTTTGTGTGTGTGTTCAAGTGGATTTGAGGATGGTTTAGATTCACAAATAAACCCGGCAGATGGCGCTGCAGTCGTTATATAGGTTATTTATCTATACTGCAAGTAAACTGCTGAATCGACTTGAATGAATTTTTGTGTATGCATTTATTCATTCATTTCTTACTTTGTTTAATATCCTAATCGCTTGGTATAACATGCAGAGCAACGTCTGTCGGGTCCGCTAGTAGGATTATAAATCTTTTGAGATTGAATCAATGAATTATTCCTGGGTAACTTTTTATTGCAGATAAGACTTTAATAGTTTAGTCTTAAAATCAAACTATTTGGCATCCCTGACTTCGAAAGTTAATTGACCAATTTTGACAATTTTTCTAATTGTTTAATTAATTTCTTTACATCGTTTGTTAGTGCACTCTTCGCTTATCTAAACTACCTGAGTTTAGCGCAACAAAATATCACAATACAGTTAGTCTTAGCGGATGTTTACGTTAGGCAACACCTAGTACACGTAAGCAATGAATGTCTAAAGTTGCATTCAGTAAATTAAAATTAGCAAATACAAAAAAAATAAATTATCACAAAATTACAGTGATCACACATTAAGCAACAAACCGCACCGTTATAACTTAATAAATAAATACGAAAAAAAAGATTGCGTAAGTTAATCGTGATAACAGACCTATATGTCTAGTCATTCGTGAATACCGCCAACACCAAAACAAGTACTTACTTAGTTTTTCCAATATGCAATTAGCGCTAATAGCATAGTCAAAGCATTTCCCTAAAAACGCTGAATAAATATATAACCGTGCTAACACTGAGCTGCTAAAATTTAATTCGATGTTTAATACAAAAAGTGCACTAAGCTTCCAAAAGTCGTTTAAGTTATATTTAACAGATGTGTCACCAATTCTTTGTAGTTATTTGTCCCAGTAAAGGATATAGAAGCGTTGGATTCAATTTGCTTAGTTATCGACCTAATAAAGAAATAGCTAAAATTGCATATCGCAGTAAAATAGAAATGCACTCTTACCCCAGCTATTCTTTCTCATGTAAAACATCGAAATCCTAATTGATTTACACATTAATAACGTGGATGTTTTAAGATTTTTAAATATGAATACCACTGAGCACTGCGTTAGCGCACGAGCTGTTTATTAACGGTAACCAAAACAAAAATTAAATGAGCTAGAATCGTAGACGTATCTTGACAACGAGCAAAATTTATACAACGCGACAAAACCATATCAAGGTGTTTCAACATAACAATAGGAAAAATACCATTCTGTTTGCGAACAACATCAAAAAGTTCACGAAAATGTTCAGTTATCTTCACAATATAATGTTTTGGTTCTGCGCGTTTAGGAAGTCTGAGAGTAATTTTAAGTCCTGGTTTGATGGAAAGAAGAGCTTTTATAACAGAAATCCGAAAATCGTACAGTGTAATTTGTTTATTTCTAGAATAGCCATTATACAACTTGAAACATTGTTTGTTTGTGGCCAATACCTAACAGTTATTTATGCTAATTAATAATTGCCAGTAGTTTTTGATTTTCTCTAACTTTTTTTTAGTAATTCCTGATGTTTTTTTTTAGTTGGCTCTCAAGGTACTAGTGCTATATGTTTTTTTTATCAAAAAGTTGCTTTAACAGAGAAAAGCTGTTGTAACAATTGTCCATGTACAAAGCGTGACCGTTGTCCTGTTATAGGTTTCAAAACTACCTTTGATTCATGTCAGACACTACTGAGCTCTGCATCGTTCGTTCCTGTACACACACGAAAACGCGGAAGAATCCCATTCGGTACTGTCAACATATATAGTTTTTAGTAAGATTAGAACGTCTTTCGGGTTTGGACCGTGTTGATGTTGTAACCGAAGTTGCCAACGTTTCGCCCACTTTCGTAAGAAGCTTCATCAGGGCGTAAAATAAATCAATAACCTAAAGAAGTAAACGACAGTCTAAAAAAAAATCACTACGGTGTTAAGTAATCAACTTGTGAACCAAGCCAGATTATAAACTCCATAGAAGTGACTTAAGAAGAAACCGGGAACCAAAGAGAGGATAGTTCAAAACCGTTGTCACAATTAAAGTTATTAGGGTGTTTAATAATTTTTATGCGTTCTCAAACTTTCCTATTGAAGGTAAACAGAGATTTCGCAATAATCGAGGCGTTATCTAAATCTATATTGTAGCCTGTAGTAAAATAATGCTCAGCAACAGCAGACTTAGAAATATGTGTTTTCTTTATACACCGATTATGATCTGAAATACGTATGATGACAGAACAACCAGTTTCACCAGTATAGATTAAACCATATAAACAAAGAATTTGGTATACACCTTGTGATGAGTGTACAAAATTTGACCTTGGGAAAAGGAAGAATTTGAGAGATTTTACCTGTCCAGTTGAATATGAGTTTAATACCATTCTTAGAAATGTCCTTAGGTACTCGAGCACAGGGATGTAAACAAGGATTTATAACTGCCTGAATATCCCGCTTCATATAACCATTGTTAACTAAGTTCTAGTAAGATGAGAGAGTTCTGAATCTAGATTCTCGGGTTGGCATATAGAAAGAGCCAATGAACCAAATATTTAACACAGAACGTTTCTGTGCCGGATGATGATGAGCATAAAAATATTGTCCGTATGTGACGGTTTGCAATAAACAGAATGGCCTAAAAATTCTCCGGGTTTACGTTTCACAAGGACGTCGAGAAATAGGAGATAACCATAACGGCGCCCAAAACTTGTTCGTAAAAAAATTGAAAGTAAGTGGATGATAAACACTTATTAATAAGAGGAACTAAACTCAAATCTTTGTCATGGTGAGACAGACTTTGCTCGATGATTATAAGCAAATATTTAATAGGAACTTTCGTAAAAAGTGAAGTGACATCAAAACTCACAAGAAGATCCTAGGGTTCAAGCTTTATAGATTTTAAACGTTGAATGAAATGACGAAAGTTGAAAACGTGTGTGTACCTGTAAATTTAAAAAAAAAGGTTGGACAAAGACTTGACTAGCATGTAAGTAAGAAATTCGATAGCACTGACGATATGTTTAAAAGTTATACTTTGTGGACTTTAAGAAGTCCGCATAGACGAGGTGGCTGAGAAGCTAAGAGAGTATGATTTCAGAAAGTAGATTAGAAGATCTGATAATTTTGCTGAATTCAATCTTCTAAGTAGGATTACGAATTAAAAGAGGGTACTTATTCTCTTACAGAATAGAATGTATTTTCTTAACGTAATCTGTTTGGTTCAAAATGACAGTAACGTTGTCGTTGTCGGCTAGAAGAATAATCTTATCGCGGTACCGACCGAAAACTTTTCAAAGCTAACTCTTCCGACTTAAAAATGTTGGATTTAAGAACTTGAGATGATTCAAGAATTTTGCAAGTTTGAATATGAATGAGATCTGAGATGTGGCGGGGCGCCCGATTTATGTATCTTCGTTAGAATCAGATTCTGAACTGTCGGAGAATTCAAAGTTTGGTTCACTTGATAAATAAAATCTTCGCTTAGACTCGCTAAATTCGTTTCATGGGAGTAAACAATGTCAAAGTAAATTTCAAGGTTCACCTAGTCCGTTGTAGGCACGCGCGTTTGCTTTGCGATGGCCCAGCCTCGTTTTCGCCACTCATTTTTCCAGTAAAATTTTAGAAAACAATATCACTTCACTCATAAATGTAAATAAACAAGACTTGTAGCAACAAATTTTAAATTAGGAATTCCTCAAAGGTTCCGAATCAAAAACCAAATCAATACGTCTCGTAACACTCTTGCTATGCCAGAATACTACTGAACCAAATAGGTATAAAAACAAATAATGGAACGAGCCTTGAAAAAAAACTAAAATTGAAAATGGTAGATCCAACAACCGAGATTGATAGACAACACTAAATATAATGCGGCCGATTTTAAATCCTGGATGCAAAAATATTATTTTATAAGACATGTAGGATAACATTGGCACAATCTTCTCATACAGAATAATATTTTCAGCAATTTAGATTTTCCAGCTTTGTTCAGTCACAAACTGACCTTAAACATTCAAAAGTTCATCAAATACAAGTTTTTGACGCAGCCCTGTCTATGATCATTGTGTATAGCCAAAACAATTTCTCCAATACCGTTCAAAATATTAAAACATCCCCGAACCTCAAGAATATTCCAAGCGGTTTACAAAACAGACAGAATAAGCTAGTCCAAGATAAAGAAAAAATATAAACTGTTAACGAATGAAATCGGAGTCTTAAGAAGGGACAAATGCGTTGTGTTAAAAAAACCTTGTTATGACTTCTCGTGCAAGTGAATTTTGATTGTCAAACTAAAAAGTTCGTAACTGTCTATAAAATGCTCAGTGAAATTTGTAATTTAAAAAATCGGTAAACATCCGTATATTTGATGGTGTAAAGCGAACAAAATTGCAATACTTGAATGTGAAAGAATCGTAGAAGTAATAAGAAGCATTTTTGGTTGACGGTAAAGGGTAATTTTCTTTGTTTTTGTAGCACTTCACTACCGGTACATCAATGGTCGATAACTACTAAATGCAAGAGATCAGTAATTGGGAAACTCGAATTTATAATATCTTGAATATATAGTATCGATGAAATATCTTTAAGATTTAGCAACATACCTGTCTACCCTTCAGATTTAATTTAGTTATCATATGAAATTGGAAATTTAGCGCACATTGTGTTGTAATATTCAAATGTAACTTACGCAGCCTAGTTATGACACTACGGTAGTATACTTATTACTTTATTTTCCAGATTTTAGAGGATGTTTTGAGAGGCACTAGCGCTAACGGCATCTTTAAAACAATGCAAGTAACCTTTTTTTGTATGTAAAAATTTTAGTGTCCATTGTCTGTGCGACGACCAAATATACGCATACTATCACAATTAGTGGACGTTATGTTTTTGTCATTATCTTTTTTTTCAATTTGCATAACTTTCAGAATTGTTTAACTTAATTAAATTGATTCAATGTAACTGTGCCAGTATAGATAAGTAAAAGTGAGTGCAAATTATCTTATCGCAAACGTGTACAGTTTATTAGTGAGTTGTTTTTATTAAAATTTATTAGTGTTCGTTGTATTGTGCTTTAGTTACATTTATAATAATCGATAATCGTGTAATTAATTAAAATAAGTTTCTAAATTACAGTACATTAAAGAAAACTTTATACCCAGTACTTTAAGTATAAGAGACCAAAAATTGTAAATAAAGTAAATTTTCGATACTTAGAAAAACTTAAATAATAACAAAAATCTTCAAAAAAGAGAAACTTCAATAATAAAAAAAATTGAAGCAAATACAAAAATTCAGAAAGCTAAAATGAAACGCCTCAATGGCCTAATAATACACCAATAAATTAATTGATAACCAAATAACAGTTCAATCGCAGCAGCTTTGTACAAATTATCACCTACAAAAAAAAAAGAATATTGAAAAGAATACTGAGAAAATGATAAAAAACAAAGTCTTTCAAAAATGCCAATCAGTCCTAGTGATATCGATATTCCAAAGATTGATAATCTGTTATATGTGTATATATTCTTATGTAAAAAGTCTTCCGATATAGGTTGCGTACTGTATGAATTTCGTCCCGAAACGCCCCTTTGCAACATTCAGCATATTAACGGTCATTTTTTATTTTTTTCGACATCCGGATATTAAATAAAAGAAGCATATTTTCACTTTCGATCTACGGTACGTAAAAAATCTAACGCTCAGTGGGACTTTCTTTTAATTATTCATAGATCATTCACGTAATAAATGGGTGTGTTGAGTACGTTTCGTATGTATACCATCTGAAAGGTTTGCTTATATTTTTACGACGCGATTTAAATTTATCGTATAATCTTAGCGACTTAAGCGAAAACCTCTTTTGGAATGGTACATGTCTATTAAATACATCTTGCTGGAATCGATAACTTAGAGCATGTACTTAAGTGTACATTGGTTGCTAACGCCAATTTCTCGCAGTAATTTGGGGTCAAGTCGTTGAAGTACTTTGTGTGATGATCTATTAAAGCGGCAATATGAATAGTCAAAGTCAATCGGAAGCTTGACGCATTCGGTTACAACGATTCATCGATTGAATTACGAGTAATTTATTTGTGTTATCAACATATATCTAATTTTTCTTTTTCTTTCCAGTTTTAGCAATTTTAAAAGACGAATAGCTATTAGCATGACTGGACAATCGTGAGTACACGTCCTTTACTGTCTATTAGTTTGTGTATTTGTCGAATGTAAATACGTACGACTTATATAGTTGTTATCCCGAATGCAAATTTGTTCGTACAATTTCGGTTTAAATTTATTATAAGTGCCATTTGCTTCTGATTACGAAAGCACTGGATTCGTATTAAATCAAAGTTTTATTCCTTACTTGCCTATTAGTTTATACTTTCATATTGTACTACAATAATTATATGTACAAAGTGTTGCTTACCCACAGGAGCCTGAATCAACGTTATTGACTCTGATAGTTATCGACGAACTCTTAATTGATAGCACCTATTTAATTCTACATAGCTTTTTTTAACCATTTTCCTTCTCTGTTAAAAATAAATATGTATATATTTGTTGTTGTAACCTGTATTTTGCCGTTTGTTTTTTTTCAGTATTCGACAGATTTAGACGATATTTGCAATTAATAGTCTCCGGCCGTTTTGACGCCTTTTATTTACTTTATGATTAGCACATCAAGAATAAAACCGCGATCCTCTCGCCGCATTGTATTGAGCTAGCTGCCTGCCTTAAATAACGGGTAAATTCACGTAAATGTCTATAATTGACTTAAAATTTGGTTTAAGAAAAGTCTTCGTAAAACCCAAAAATCATTATAAGACAGATTTAAACATTCCCGTTTGGAAGAACGATTTAAAGCAAGTTTAACCTAATTGTTAGTTCGTTTAGTTTTGAAGAAAAGCCGTGCCATCAAATCGGTTGATAACGACAATATATAAGTTGAATTAAAATTACAATTAGTTCTAAATAATAATCAAGTTCAAGATTATTACAGATTTGAAAGTAATTAAAACAATGCCCTAAATTGAGATACGAAAGAAAAAAATTAAACCCACAAGTTCCGAATTAAATAGATAACTTTAAGCTGTTTAAACGCGATTATGCTTGTATAATTTTTTCTTGTAGTAATCTCACTGGAACGAATGATGTCAGCCGTGTAAGCGAGATGAAATTTGATTCAATTAAGCACTCTATTAACGTAATGTAAGCAACGTACTTCCGAATCTTCTTACAGAAAAAGAATATAGAATAGAAGTTGTGATTAAATAACAAATTGAAAAATTTCCAAAAATCACGTTATCATGTGTTCGCTGATCTTGTAGCGATCGGTTATTAATTAATACCGAATAATATAGGAATTAGTTCTAGCAAAACCCTTACCATCTAATGGATTACGTCTCTACACTGACAGCCTTATTCAATCGCTTGACCCCGCATAGATCGACGTTTAAGAATTAAAGCATAAATACATTGAAGCGCAGGTGTAATATAAAAAGGTTAGTATACTCGAGATAGAATGTTCAGTATCGCTCACAATCGACATGCCCCATACAAATAAAGAGCTCAAAAGGCAAAAATTAGTAACTTGCAACCACGTGCGGATAAAATTTATAACCCACCTTAAGTACACCTTTGTTTCAAATTGCAGCGCAACATTAACATCGAACAAGCTTCACAGAATGTGATGATGTGGAGGCTCCCATTATAGCGTTCTTGGATTTTATTGAGCTCGATAAACAAGATACAGATGCTATTGAAAAAACTCTTTAGTCGTACTTAGAACGTTGGAAGATATCAAAGTCGTTTACACTAAAAAATTGCGTTTGCAAGCAATGATGCAAGTGTGAAGAAAAACTGCTGCAACGCTATGCGAGAGAACTTTCAGCAAAGCGGGTCTTGAAAGTTTGTACTAGTGTTTCCCGTTTCAAAAATTTCATCGGCAAACTTTAGGCTTATTATTATCAAATCCCAAAGAATTCAAATGGTTTGAAAAAAGCTTGCACGGAAGTAAGCATTAAAATGGAGAAAATGGATCTTTCCTACAAGAACTCTGGTTTAAACCAAGCAAAAGGGAAAAGAGCTGCAAAGGCTGTTCAAAATAGAATCTTTACAGGTGTCGATATTAAAGCAACGATGACAAAATCAGAAGAGATTAACAGATTTCAATTTTTGAAAGTATTTTTAACAAAATGTGACAAATAACACAATTTTGGAAGATCTAAAGGTAAGACGCTAAAATAAAGTATAGGCATTTTTTTTTTATATTTTAAGCGACTGACGTAGTATTTAAAACAGTTAGTGATGACGCCAGAAAGGAAATGAAGTTAATAGAGTGATATGGCGATTTGGTTTATCTGAATTCGAAAGTAAAGTAGACTTCCGTCCACCGAATGCTTCTACTATTTTAAAAACGCTGAACATACTTCCCACAACAGCTGACTGCAAACGGAGAGTTTCCGGTATGAAGATCGCAATAACCGATTTGAGAACTTGCCTAACTGTAATAGCGAAGGCTTCCAGGCCGAAGTCTATACCAAAATGAAAACGTCTTCCGGGTTTGGACCGTGCCATTGCTGTAACCGAACCCCCACTTTCGTAAGGGGCTTCATCAGAGCGTTAGAGAAATCGAAGAACTCAAACAAGCAACCGAAATCTAACTAAGAATTTCTCAAAAGTTAGGTAATCAGTTTGTGAACCAATCCAGATTCTAAACTCCATAGAAGTGACTTAAAAAGAAATAGTCTCCGTATATAAAGAAGAAGCATCGTCACAGCTGGTTAAGCTCGACTCTGATTGGGTTACAGCTGAAAGAGGGCGTGTTTTCAATAAAAGACTAATGACAGGGTACCAAAGAGGGGATAGCTCAAAACCACGATCACGATTAAAGTTATTGGGGTGTTTGACGATTTCTATGTTCTTTCGGAATTTCATGTTAAAAAAGAATGAAGATTTGGCAATCACCGAAACGTTATCAAAATATATCTTGTAACCTGTAATAAAATGATGTTTAGCAACTGCAGACTTAGAAATATGCCTTATCCGGATTCACCAATGTAGACTAAACCAGATGAACAAAGAATTTGCTATACACCTTGAGATGAAAGTGTAGGAAATTTGTCCTTGGGAGAAGGAAGAATCTGAAAGATTTTGCCTGTCGAGTTAAATAATATGGATTTAATACCATTCTTACGAAGAAGTTTCCCTATTTGATCTGTAACCTTCTGAATGTAGGGTAAAAAAGCCAATTTCGGATTGGATTCGGAAGTAAAATGTCCTTAGGTAATCGAGTACGTGGATGTAGACAACGATTAATAACTCGCTTCATATAACCATTGTTCACTAAGGTTCTAGTAAGATGACGAAGGTCCCAGTCTAGATTCTCAGGTTGGCAAATATAAAAAGCACGATGAACCAAAGATTCAATAACAGCACGTGTCTGTGCAGGATGATGATGAGACGAAGCATGAAGATATCTGTCGGTATGGGTGGGTTTACAATAAACAGAATGACCCAGATGCCCGTCCAGCTTACGAGTCACAAGAACTTCAAGAAATGGGAGAGAATTATTACTTTCGATTTCCATAGTAAATTTGATATCTAAGTGTTGATTGTTACGATGATCAAGAAACTTAGACAATTCGAGATGACCATGAGACGAAACAATAAAGGTGTCGTCAACATACCTAAACCAAACTTTAGGTTTTAATATTGAAGATTCCAAAGCAACGGTTTCAAAGGATTCCATAAAAATGTTAGCTACAACAGGTGATAAAAGAAAACTCATAGCAGCACCAGAACCCTATTCGTAAAACTTGTAATCAAATTAGAAGTAAGTGGAGGATAGACACTTATCAATAAGATGAACTACACTCTAGTCCTTGCCATGTTGAGACAGAATCTGTTCGATGATAATAAGCGAATTCTTAATAGGAACTTTAGTAAAAACTAAAGTGACATCAAAGCTCATAAGAAAATCTTGGGGTTCAAGCTTTATAGTTTCTAGACGTTGAATAAAATGCTGAGAGTCGACGATGTGAGAAAAGGTTTATTTACCTGTAAACTCACAAAAAATGTTGAACAAGAACTTGGCTAGCTTGTAGGTAGGAGATTGGATAGTACTGACGAAAGGTAATACCTTATTTGTGAACTTTGGGAAGTCCGTATAGACAAGATGGTTTAGAATCTGACGGGGTAAGTCGACGTCTAGTTTCAGGAGGTATAATGAAAAATTTGATGATTTGGTTGACTTCACGTTTAATCCTCGAAGTGGGATTACGAGTTAGAAGAGCGTACGGTTCCTTAGACAAAATAGAATAGATTTTCGCAACATAATCAGTTTGGTTGAAATCGACAGTAGCGTTGCCTTTGTCGGCTGGAAGAACAATAATCTCAGGGTTCTTACGAAGACTTTTTAGGGTTAACTCTTCTGACTTAGAAATGTTGGATGATTTAGACTTTAGATGATTCAAGAATTTTACCAGTGTTAATACGAATGGGATCTGTGATGTGGAGAGGAAGATGTCTTAGAGAAGACTGGACCTCACATAAAATATCTTCTTTAGAATACGTTTGGGAGCAACAGCAAAATTCAAACCCATATATAGCACTGATTCCTGTTCTGAAGCGAGAGCCAAACTAGATAAATTGACAACCGTCTTTAAGAAGTTAGTAGTGGATGAAACTTTACGATCCTTGGATTCCAATATTTTTAATTTTTTTTTAATACCATTATTACGAAGAAGTTTCCCTATTTGATCTGTAACTTTGTGAATGTAGGGTAAAAAAGCCAATTTCGGATTGGATTCGAGAGTAGAAATTTCCTTAGGTAATCGAGTACGTGGATGTAGACGACGATTAATAACTCTATGAATATCTCGCTTCATATAACCATTCTTCACTAAGGTTCTAGTAAGATGACGGAGTTCCGAGTCTAGATTCTCAGGTTCTTCTTCTTCTTCTGGTACCTTATCCGTTTCGAACGTTGGCGATCAACATAGCTATTTTTATTTTGTTCACTGCTGTTCTAAACAGTTGTATAGATGTTAGGCCGTACCATTGGCGCAGGTTGTGTAGCCACGAGTGTCTTCTTCTGCCGGGCCTTCTTTTGCTGTCCGTCTTGCCCTGCAGAATGAGTTGAAGGAGTCGGTACTTGTCATTGCGCATTACGTGTCCGAAGTATTCTAGTTTTCGTTTTTTTTATTGTGTAAGATATGTCTTTCTCTTTGCCTAACCTGCGCAAGACTTCTTCGTTGGTTATGTGGTCAACCCAGGATATGCGGAGAATGCGTCGATACACCCATATTTCAAAGGCCTCAAGTCTTCGCATCATCGGTTCTGTAATGGTCCATGCCTCCATCCCATATAAAAGAATCGAGAATATGTAGCATTTAATTAATCTGTTTTTGAGGGTTAGTGATACATCTCTGCTGGTGAATAATGGTCTCATGTTATTGAAAGCAGTTCTTGCTTTCTCAATTTTGGATTTTATCTCCATAGATTGGTCCCACTGTGCATTGACCCACGATCCAAGATAGCAGTATTTCTCTACTCGCTCTATGATCTGACTGCGTAGCGTGATCTGACTTTCCTGTTGTGGTCGTTTACTGATGACCATCCATTTGGTTTTTAGAGAATTTAGTTTTAAACCATATCGTTCGCTGACCTCTTGAATTTTTTGTAGGAGTCGTTGTAGTTCTTCGGTGTCATTGGCAAGTATCACTGTGTCGTCAGCGTATCTTATGTTATTAATTAGTTCCCCATTCATTTTGATGCCCTCAGTAGCGCCATCAAGTGCGTCCTTGAAGATTTCCTCCGAATATATGTTGAACAGCAGGGGGGAAAGGACGCATCCCTGTCTTACACCTTTCTTTATTTTAATGTCTTGTGAAATAGAGCTATTAATTTTTACGGCAGCAGTCTGTCCCCAATTAATTATGTTGCCAATTATCCGGATATCTTTGTGGTCAAGTCCTGCTTTCTTCAGGATAGATATGAGTTGTTCATGGTTAACGCTATCAAATGTTTTAGCGAAGTCCACGAAACCCAGATACACGTCCTTATTCGTATCTCTGCATCGCTGGATCAAGACCTGCAGAGCAAAGATAGCGTCTCTGGTGCCAAGCGCCTGTCTAAACCCAAACGGCTATTTTGTATTATCTTTGTGAAAGCTTTGGTGAAGTGATTAATTAAGCTTATCAGTCTGTAGTCATCGCAGGTCTTTGCATTTGCCTTTTTGGGGATGGCGATAAAGGTAGAGTGTATCCAGTCGCCGGGTATCTGTCCGCTGTCGTAGATCCTGTTGAAAAGTTTCACCAGCATATCGAGGAATATCGGGTCAGATTCGCACATAATTTTGATAATTTCCGCGTGGACGTCATCGGGACCTGGGGCTTTGTTATCTTTCAAGGATGAGGTAGCTGTTATTATCTCACTTTCCATAATTGGTGGACCTGTTATTGCCTCTGTGACGTTGTAATTCTCTGGGCGTGTGTCTTCAAAGAGCTTTTCTATGTATCTTTCCCAAATGGTGATGAGTTCTTCCGTTTCTGTTGTTAAGTGTCCTTCATTGTTTAATAAGCTGAGGGTTCTTTGATTGTTCGTCCTTCTGGATGTAAGTTCTCTGATCTTTTTATGCATATTGTGGTAGTCATATTTTTTCTCGCATTGTTCGATTTCGCGGCATCTCTCTATCAGATACGCTTCTTTTGCTTTCTTTATTTCCCTCCTTATCAGTTTATGTGTCCTTTGGTATTCCATAGGTTTTTTGCCTTTATATTCTCTTCTTCGTTCCATTAGGTCCAAGATGTCTGCTGTCATCCATTCCTTTTTCTTTCTGTTCTCTCTTTTCAATTCCTGTGTGCATGTTATATGAATAGTTTCTTTCAATCTGTTCCATTTCATCAGATCATCATCAATGGTTTTATTTAGATCTGTTAAATTTTCACTGAGTGTTTTTTGTATCTGGTGTTTTATTTCAGGGATTTGTAGCCTTCTAACGTCAATTGATGTGTTTGTCTCTTCTTTGTCGATACGTTTCAGCTTAAATTCCAGCATGCATATGATAGGGTTATGGTCAGAGCTCACGTCAGCGCCCGGATATGTTTTGAGCGATTTGATTGCATTGCGAAATCTCTTAGGGATTGTGATGTAGTCAATTTGATTTCTGATGATGTTGCCTGGAGTATCGGCAGAGGATCGCCATGTGTACAAACGGCGCGGAGGAAGTTTAAATAATGTGTTGCTAATTATTAGTTCATGTTCTTCGCAGAATTGAACTAGCCGGTCTCCTCTTTCATTTCGCGTGCCCAGACCAAAGCTGCCAACGATATCTAAGTGTTTTCCTTCCCCGACCTTAGCGTTGAAGTCACCCATGACGATTGTTGTTTCGTTTCTTTTACATTGTTTCATCAGAGCCTCCAGTCCCTCATAAAACTTTTCAATGATGGTGTATTCCTTTTCCGCGGTAGGAGCATATGTTTGTATTATGTTGATGTTCATTGGGGTAGCATTGAGTTTTAATAGTATCATTCTATCATTGATAGGAATAAAGGATTTAACCGCTGTCTTTATACCTTGATTCACTATTATGCCGACTCATTTCTCAGGTTGGCAAATAGAAAAAGCACGATGAACCAAACTTGCCTAACTATTCAAAACGTATCTAACTTGATGTTCATCTCCATTAATGGTCCTCCAGTTACAAACCTCAATCCGCGACTATACTTAAAACTGTAACTGGAATTTCAACACCTCGTGGTAAGGTCAGACAACGTCAGGAAACAGACAATGACGACAATGCGTATCGAAAACAATTTTTTCTCATTGTGTTTATTTAGCATAATCTATTTGTGCTTCATTTTTGAATAAAGCATTCAGGAAACCTTCTAGTTACTTCTTACCCCCATCCTCATCCAATAAGAAAAATCAGGCACATAATAGATTACTGGTAGCGTACTTTATGAGAACGTCACATCACCATTTAAAATCCGCAGCAAGAGATTCCTAGTGCTCATCAGTCCCAACATGAAAAAACAAATGCCCACGAATATTTGCTGGTGATTTCCGCAATTCTACTGACCAACCCTTAGAAATTGTAAGGCGTTGTTTTATTAACATCTTCACGGCGTTGTACATCGTAAACCATTCAATCCTCGTAAACTGATACTCCGCTTTGAATATCGAAGTAAAACAAGAAGATACGTAATTCGTAATTTTGATAAGTTTTAGTACAAAATAAACAACATAAGTAATAACAGCCTTTGACATTTAGCGATTAACCTTTTGTGCGCCAATTAAAATAAAAAAAATTCACCTTCATCACCTTTTCTTCAACCGGCGTAATTGTTATAACAAAATTATTTATACAGAAATTAATCAAAATTTATCGCAATAAACTTTTGATCTGATAAATTGACCTTAATTAATCGCGTTAATTATAAGCAGTAATAAGAGTTGGTAATATTTAACGAGCCCTGTTATTGTTTGATCTAAAATTTATAAATACAAGCGATTAATAATATCAAAAGGTAATACGCCCTTACCTACATAAAGCGTAATTCTGTAATGACCAACTTCATAAATACAAATTTGAACGCGGTTATTGTTATTAATGACTAAAGTTGTTTTGAGACTAAAGGTAAGACTCCCAGACTTTGTTAATATAAACAAGAAAGTGCATAGATAACATCTGCTTCGACGTGATCTAAATAAAATCATTATGTAAAACACTTTTTAAATTAAGAAAAATCATTCAACGTGAGAATCTTAATTATAATTTAACTTTATAGTAGCGAACGTGCTTGCACATATTATTCAAAGAAGGCAATTAAGAAACGTACGCAAAAGCGCCATAATGCATTCAATTACATTTCAAATTTTATTGCAAAACCAAAAATAAAAGAACATAATACACACAATCCTTCTACATCCTCACCGCCTGGATTGTACGACATTATTTATCTTTTACAATTTATATTAAATATCAAAAGAATAATATAACGAAACGCTTTCACGTTACTGCAGCAAAGGTATTATTAAATGTCTTTAAAAGTTACTGCTGAAATATTTTAAAGAAGGATTACACCCTCTTAAACCACATAAAATTAACAAAGTTTACTACAACTTTTTTAAAAAAACAACAAAATGTTTATTGAAGTTAGTTCACATGTTCGCAAGTTTTATATTACTTCTAAGGTAGCATTTTTATGTGTACGTGAATCAATAAGTTATTCTTATCTAACATTGCTACGTCCTCTCCAAAAGTTATTTTGGTTTCTTTAATTTGTCGTGTAGGTGCCTTTCCTTCACTGACGTAACAAACACATCTAACAAAGAGATTTTGAACTTATTTGAAACGTGCATTAAAACGTTTTCTTCTGAAATCGCTTTTGTATTACATGTAGCAGTTAATTTATAAACGAAAGAAAGTATTGTTTATATTGAAATTGAGCATTAGACATTACGAAACAATAGTTTTCAAACTGTTTCAGAAATTTGAAAATTTCCTGCAGCTAAGACACAAAGAGTGTTACGAGAATTTTCTCGTAACTTGAGATAGTACTCAGTATGATTCGGTAAGTGGATCGTAGGTTTCGGTGTGCTAATCATAAAGCAAGTTAAAAAGGCGGCAAAACGGTGGAAATGACAAATATATTAAATTAAAAAATAGATTAAAAAAATGTAAGCAGAATTACATATACAGGGTGTCCCACGAGGTACTGTCCATACTGAAATGGTATGTTCCTTAGGTCAATTTAAGTAAAAAACGTCCCATAAACATAGGCCCAATTCGTCATAGTTACACAGATACAAACGTTCAAAGTTTATAAATGCTCACACATTTTTTGAAAATTATTATTATTGAAAACAAAAAATCGAACTACAAAACAAACAAAAAAAATCACATCAAATGCTGAAAATGACCTCCTTCGGCATTAATACAACGACGGCTGTGATCTAAAATGGACCGAGTAGCTGCTCGAAGCACCTGCTGGTTGTTCCGTGTTTGTTGACACACATTCAGGATACGCTGTATTAGTTCAGCTCTGGTATTAACTTTCACCTTGTATACTAAACTTTTCACATGACCCCACAGATAGAAGTCCAAAGGTGTGAGATCGGGCGATCTCGGTGGTTAAGCATGCGGGCCTCCACGCCTAATCCACCTATGCAACATTTACATATTTGGTCACATGCCGACTAAAATGTGGAGGACCTCCATCATGTTGTAGAAACATTTGTTGTCTTGTTAGTAAAGGTACTTCTTCCAAAAGCGGTAGCAATTCATTCCGCAAAAAGTTAGCATATGCTTCTCCTGTCAGACGTTCCTCAAAGAAAAAAGGTCCAATAAGTTGATCGTCAATCATGCCACACCATACGTTAACAGAAAATCTGCGCTGAAAGTTAGTTTCCGTTGAGCCATGTGGATTTTAATATAACCACAAATGAGAATTACGTGTATTGTTCACTCCATCTCTAGTAAATTGCGCCTCGTCGTTAAATAAAATGAATGGAACTAATTGTGGATTTACCTGTAGCCAGTGGCAGAAATTCAACCGGGCAGCAAAATCTCCAGGTTCCAGATGCTGAACCTGTTGTATGTGATAGGGATACAAAAGCCCATCATGTAATGTTCGCCATACTAACATACGGGAGAGTCCCGTTCGAGAAGAAATTCTTCTAGTACTCAACCCTGGACTCCGATCAACCATCTGCAGAATGTTTTCCTGCTCATTCACATTTAACTGCACAGGACGGTCAGATCTTGTTGAAACTGATGGAAATGAACCATGAGTCCGTACATGTTAAAACACAGAAGAAAAGGTTTGGTGATTTGGCACCCTCCTGTTGGGAAATCTTCGTTCATATTCCCTAACGGCAGATCTCGCATTTCCATCACAAAATCCATAAATGTAAATGATATCAGCATACTCTTCGTTAGAAAAATGAGAAGGCATTTTGCATTTAACTTACACTTGATTTAATAAAATCGACTGTGACATTAGTAAAAAAGAAAACAATAAATGACATATTGTTTGGCTTTTGTTTCCCAGTTGACTAAGAATAATTAATTTTCAAAAAATGTGTGATCAGTTATAAACTTTGAACGCTTGTATCTGTGTAACTATGGCGAATTGGACCTATGTTTATAAGACGTTTTCTACTTAAACTGACCTAAGGAACATACGATTTCAGTATGTACAGTACCTCGTGAGACACCCTGTATAGTAACAATGAATATCACAGTTATGACGTTGATACAAGTCCTGGATGGTAAGCAACACTCGACACATACAGTTATCGTAGTACAGTATAACAAAATCTCAGAGTTAAACGTCGATTTAATGGAAAACTAGTAAATTCGTAAATCGAAGCAAATCGCATTTACCGTAAATTAAAACTGTACACACAAAAATCTGCGTGCGTTAATTATGATAATATCTATATCTAAGTCGAATTTATTTTACGTTAAAGTAATAGCAAGAAAATAATTCTCACGATGAGCTAAGTCATGCAAATAGCTATCTGCATGCTTCAATAATCCCCTAAAATCGCTAATAAAAAAAAATATTAATTAGATATAGAATCGTATCAAAAGTAAGTTGCTTGTCGACAAACAATGAACCAAATGGTTTTTCTCTCTTGGAAAATTCTAGCGGCCAAGAAGCAACCACTTGACAGTGCATCGCTATGAATGTAGGGAAAAGTGTCCGAAACTTATACGGTACAACTGATATTCAGACCGTCTCTACATAAACCATTGAAACACCTTGTATTTTGAACCAATTTGAACCACTATTGTCAATTTATTAAAAAAGGTCTGAATTAAAAAAAAACAAAAAAATTTCCTTCACGAAAAAGATCAGTTTCAGGTTCTTGGACACAAAAAACACAGATATATAGTAAGAACAAGATTACTCTTAAACCACGTGACTCTGTAGTATATGCAATGTGTTAAAAATAAAATATGTAAATGAGACCTTTGAATTTTTTTATATAAAAAATTACTTTTTTTTGATAAATAAATAGTTATAACAATACTAATCTTTAACTTGAACCTTATCCTTTGTCACAAAATTGGTGGCCTCAAGGTGATAAAAAAAAAGTGGTAAAGCTCAATTTAGCCAAGTCAGATTGTAGTACCATAGCTAATGATGAGGCACATATTTCACGATGAGCAGTGAGAATGCCAGCTATTTGAAAAGTAAAATATTTAATTTACGCAAGTGGAATCACAGTTTGTAACAGCTCGAGTGACGAAAGAAGAAACAAAATATTGTGTTTTCGTAAGTTGTTACTAGGATTTTCTGGTAACTTAATTGTTGACGACTATCTTAGTATGATTCGCCAATCGGGTCGCTAGTCTCGATTTGCTAATTATAAAGTGCAATTAAAAAGGCGCCAAAACGGTTTGAAACTAGAATGGAAACCCATGTTTAAATCGATCCAAGGACGAAAGAGAACAAATGACCACACACAGGTTGTAAGACAAATATATTTTGTTTTTATCACAGAAAGAGGTTAAAAAAGAAAAACGAGGTACTACATAGATAAGATCAATTGCTAGTGCATAGGTACAGATCACAGATAATAATTGTTGATGCAAACCCCCTTCGGTTGGGCAGCACGTCGTATATAAAATTACGCTTGCCGGCCTAACTTTTACATTCCAAAAGAACAAATCGGTAAATATTATATAAATATGCAATATCTCGATAACTAAGAGAACCGGAGCGCATCGTTTAATACAATATTACACAAAAAAAAGTTTTATAATTAATGGTGATAAGAAAAGAAAATTAGAATAGAAAATACAAAATTTACAATCTATTTTTTTGCAAAGAATGCGGCTAGCTAGCGGCACCTTCCCCATATAGCGTTATCACAAATAAATTCAGTTCATACCATCTACGAGAAAAAACCAGATACCCCAAGTTTCCCTTAGATTAATGGGTTATAATTGTAGGAATTTTCCCAATATGATCAAATAGGTGTCAATTACTCCGCATTAATGGAATACGTGTAGGCATCCAAAGTTGCTAATGACAATTAGGGAAAATCAAATTAAATTACAAAAACAGAATCAATTCTTACTCCAGAAAGACTTTCACATAAGCAGCAAAAATACTACACCGACGTTATAAATGAATATTTAGAAATGAAAACCTCACCGGATGCGTACGTTAGTGGACCATGCACGGACCGTACCACAAATATCGAGAAAATGGAAATACACAAAGAAAAAAAATCAATGAAAGATTAATAGAAAAAACGGAGGAAATCGACGAAGAAACGAGGAGCAGGGTCAAAGTGAATGGGGAAGAGAGCAAAAAATTCATTACAAAGAAAGGGTTGAGACAAGGATGCCCACTGAGCCTAAGCCTGTTTGCAGTATATACGGTGGATCTGGAGAAGACAATGAGAGAACAACAGACAGGAGAGATAGTAATAGGGAAAACACAGATATAGTCGTTGGCGTATGCGGATGACATAGTGTTGGTGGCTAAGCAGGAAAAGGAAATGAAAGAAATGATGAAAACGCTGGAAAAATACATGAAAAAAAAAAAGAAAAGAGAAAAAAAACGAGAGAATGAAAATGGAAGGAGGAGGAAGTGCAGCAAGTGAAGGAATTTACATACCTGGGTTACACAATAAAGCACGATAATAAGGAGAGGGAACACATAAAGGAAAGAGTGAGGAAAGGAAACAGGTTAATAGGGCAAGTATGGGGGAAACGGTATTTGAGATGGATATAGAAAGAAGAAATATGGGGGTGGAAAGAGTGGAGGGGGGTAGAAAGGTTACAGAAAAATAATAGAGATAGGTATACACCAAGTTTTATTGTGAAAAAGGAAGTACAGATAGCAAAAATAAGAGTAGAGACAGGAAAAAGGGCCATAAAATACGAGGAAGAAGTGAGGGAAAGAACAGAATGCAAAATACTGCAAGAATGTTGGAAAGAGATAAAGGGAGAAAAAGTGAAGTACGGGCAGAGAAGGATATTACAAAAGAAACGCGTACGCGAAAGAAGAAGTGGAAAGATTAAGAGAAGAGGGAGTAGGGGTAAGAAAAAATGATAAGGAGAGATAAGGACATCGAAAAACAAGAAAGATGGACAAGAATAAAAGAGGCAGATATAATAGGAATTATAAGGATATTAAGGAGGAAAGGATGCCCAAATATTTAAAGGTTCTAGGTAATAAAAGCAATAAGAAGAAAAAATCATAGCACGGTTCAGATGTGGGAACGAACGAAGAGTTAGGTAATAAATACTGGAAAAAAAAAGAAGAAAAGTATGGAGAAGGAGGAAAAAGTTAAGAGGAATAATGAAATGTAAAAAAAAGTAAAAATGTAAATAGAATGTAATGTAGTAATTGTAAATAGGAGAAACACGAACCAATTTGTAAGCTAATAAGCAACCAATAAAGTTAAACTATATAAATACCGAGAAAATGGTTTTTCTCTCCTAGATAATTCCATCCGTAAAAAAACAAAAACAAAAAACAGAATGACAGCCAGCACACTTATCAAAATCTCAAGAAAAAACTTATTTTTGAGTTTGTCTAATCAAAACATAAAAGAAAACTGAAAAAAATTACTCACCGAGATGGAATTGACAAGAAGCCGACAAAATTGCTTCGAAAAATGCGTTCCTTAGCAGCTACGAATTTTACTAATGAATTTTTACGCACTATCGTACTGCCTAACCATGTTCGAGCAATTTTTGCAGCTAGTAATGACAAACTCGATATACCATAGCCTGTATGGAGGATAAAATTATAGAAATAATTGCATCTACTTATGATGTTTACGCTACGAATGCAAGCTCAAGCTGTAAAGATGAACAAGTGGAAGGTCTTAAAAATCAAATTGCTGAAGTCACAAACAGCCTTCAAACACTGCAATCTAACTCAAACTTTAAAATGCACCCAAAAGCAAGAGCACAGAATGTTACCATGAATTGCTGGTTGATACTAGAAATAAACGTCTTATTGACAATAAAACTCAGCTATTAATGATTAACCACTATTTCGTAAAAAAAATTAAAATAGCCATATACGCAGTTCATCTGGAAAGGAGATATGCAGATCTGTTTCCAATATTTCGGAAACACCCAGTATTCAAAAACCAAGACAACCAAGTTTCACATACAATAGTCACAAACTGTCCACTAGTTCGCAGATATAGGTATATATGTCAACCTTCAAAAAGTTACTGAGCCAGCCCTTTTCACCTTGTCCTAAAGAAGAATGGTTCCTGAAGACCTTGTGGTGATTATCGGAATTTGAATACAGTGACAACCTGGCAGATACCCACTTCCTCATATCCATATTAATTGACAATTATCAGGTACAACTGTATTTAGTAAAGCTGCTTTTGTTTGTGAGTTGTTCACCATATTTCTATTGCAAATGATAGCATTGAGACTACGCCAGTCATCATCCTAAAACTGATGACATTTCGAGTACAAGCAAGCAATGATTTAAAACGCCTTTTTTTCAATTTTATACGAATTCAAAAAAAACTAACTCTTGATGCCTCGCCAAAAAAGAAAAGAAGCTTTCTTCTTCTTTTGAGACAAAAAAAGATTCCAGAAAAACAGTCGAAGAAAAATCCGAAAACAAAAGAAGTCTCAGTATGAAGGTCAAATTGTTATTTTTAGTGTTTGGTTTTCTTTAGTCACTCTCCTTTTAATCGTATTTACTAACAATAATATTCCATATAGTCGATATTTCGCCGGTCCGTATCGACATGGTTTTACGTAAATCTCTGGCGTTCGAAAACGACAAGAGCTATCGACTCGACCATTGAAAAAAGGAGATTGTATATGTAATATTAATTTTATTTAAGCAGACACATTTTTATATAACAAAACCGCTTACATGCTTTTTTCTACTTATTAAAAACATTTTAAAACTAAAACAGCAAACAATATCTTGGGATTACAATGGCGCTAAACAAAAATAAATATTAAACAGTAAGAAGACTAAAACAGTGGCAGTCGTAGAAAGGAACTTCTTTATTCTAAACTGCGACAGTCAGTTTTATTCTGGTAAAGTATTGTCACTTAAAGGAAGTAAGGATCAAATCAGTCTTATAAAGAAAAGTGGACCATTTCCTTTTTGCTGGCTTGAAAACCCAGATATTGTTTACAATGAACCAAAACCTTAAAATCTGTCGCGAAACCTCAGCTGCTCGACATACGAGTCATACTCTGTTTCAAAAATGAGCATATCTTTTATTTCACTTACAAAAAAAGAAAAAAACGAAGAATCATCCTCCACAGATTCCGTTTACATCTGTCAAACACATGAAAGCAAACCAAATTAAACGATACAAATGTAACAATAATGCTGCAAAAGCAACAATAAAATAAAAGTAACAATAGTAATTACAAAGTATAAGATAAAAAATTATCCACATTAAGCTAGCATAAAATTGGCAATAGTAATTACAAAGTATAAAGAAGCAAATTACCCATAAAAAACGATAAGCAAATTCAGCATTAACAGATCTTTACACATGACGTAATAGTATTACAATATTGAAAATATAATTTAATAAGTAAACGAAGAATACAAAATTGAATCGATTACGGTTTTCCAAACATGCGATTAGCTTATGGCATATCCAAACCATCCACTAAAATTGCTGAACGTGTAATAAAAGTAGATATATAATGATATCACAAGTAAATTGCTCGTAAGAGATCCAATTATATTTATAAACAAAATGCGTTAAGCTTCCAAATGGCTTTCTCTATTAACATCACAGGTGTGCCACTGAGTCTTTAAGATGAATAGTCCACCTCACTAATATTCCATCAATTTAATCCTCAAATTGATTCTGAAGATTGGTGTTTGTATTCAATGTTTACATTCATACGTGCTCCCAGTTATGGATTCAAAAGAGATGTATTTAAGAAACATTTGCAATTCGAGAGGGGCAGACACGTGGCGATAGCCCAACTCGCAATTTCGCAGGTAACACATACGAACTGAATTTGCAATATTTAAAAATAGAGTTCTTACTAAACGTTAGTTTTCACGTGCTGGCTCCGTTAACTTCAAAAACGAAAATGAAAGTTAATATACATATATCCATATGTAAAAGTGACAGTCAAATTTCATCAACACGCAAACTATATTAAGATGCTTTTAATATAACAACATTCTCTGTAGCATTTGCATTTACCAAAATAAAAACCTGTAGATTAGACGGACTTGCAGTTTAAAGTATAACAAATGGCTCAGTTATTACAAAATATTTATAATACTTTCCGGTCTAGCCCATCACGGCATAAAAAAATAAAAAAACAAAAATTAAGCAAACACCATATAACCGATTCGCGCCCAATTAAGCAAATTGTTAGATGAGGTACCCATTTACACCATATGATTCAGTTCTTTCTACTTCTAGAATTAATTAAAGAGTGATGCAAAAATGCTCTGTTACCCACATCTACCTTACTTCCCATATCTTAAATAACTGCAAAAAAGCAATAGCAAAAGTGCTGTAAAATTTTTTTAACAATTGTACCGCCAGACAAAAAAGTATGTGAACCACTGCTCTAGACCATAGACATAAATGGATAGACAGCAGAGATAAAAGTTTTAAACACACTTTTTGTACTGCCCTCATTCAAAACACTAATATTCGTTCGTTAGTGTAGTTACGTAACGGCGAAAAAACCTCGAGAATTGCAAAGTCGAAAATCGAAATCTACGTAAAACTATGCTTTGAAAGTCAATTATCATTTAAGTAAAATATGTTTAAAAGTTTAGAAATTTAAAGTAAATTAGAAGAAAACCGCTATAAAAATTTCATTAATTTAAATATTACAGTATAATAGGGCAAAGTTGGTATAGATGCCCCAGTGGTAGAGATGACCAACCTTTATTACTCAAAAACTTGCACGCTTGTGACTTAGGTATGCGTCACGCTAAAAACTCGCCTGTTTTGATTTTTATACGTGGTTACACTTATAGGTTGTAGAATCATTAATATTTATTTGTTTAACGAAAAAGATGGCCAAACAATCTTCGTAGAAGGCTAAAGTTAAACGATTCTACAGAAAAGAAAATGAGCCCAGATAGTCGCTTAGCGACTAAAAATTTAAAAAAATCGTGAAATCACTGATCTCTATAGGGATCAGTGTGTGAAATATATAATTAAACTACAAAACCGTGAAAACCTATAAATATGCAGTCGCCTTAAATGTTCCAAATAAACTTAAACTGAACTGACAAAAAAAGATTAGCACCAAAATTTTTTTTAGTGGAAATCCTAAACTATTCGTCCGGAAAACTAAAGATGAGGTTCTCTAGAATTTGCAAGCGCAATAATATCACAATGATCAACTTTCCGACTCATGCCGCGCATTAGTTACAACCTCTCGACAGGGCGCTTTTTAAATCGTTAAAATTGATGTATGCTGGTGTCTCAAATAACTAGATACCAGCAAATCCTTTAAGAAAACTTAAGCGTCTTCAATTTGCAAATTCAGTGAATAAAGCTTAGTGTAAGACAGTCGTTCCAAGAAACAAAATTTCCTCTTTTAAAGCTGGCATATATCCATTGAATTCAGAAGCCATTCCCGATTACGCATTTTTAACCAAAACTGCTATACCTACCTATGCAATTAAATTCTTCCAGAGAGACTACATCCAATCCTGTAACCTTAAACGAAACTATGGATACTGTCACCTGAACAACTCAGTACAAGTACTACTCAAGAAATGCTATCAAAGCAAAGTACAATAATCGTCCCCTCAATCTAGCAAATTCAATGATAATTCATGAAAACTCTGATCCAGAAAAACTTCTAGATCAAGTTTCGTCATCACAAAAAATTCGGGCTTTGGAAGGTCTCCGAAAAAGAGTTCAGCATGTTTCTACTATATTAACTGATGTCAATTATATTGAACAAAAAAAAACAAAATTTCTAAACCCATTGCAATAAATTGAAATCAAATAAAAATATAAAAAAGAAAATTTCTTCATCAAGCAAATCATAAGTTAAGGATTTTAAGCTAGACGATGAGGACTCTGACATGTCTACTATAGGTTATGAGTGTGCGGGATGTGAAGAAAAATATTTCAAAACAACCAAGATGACTAGATAAAATGTTTACACTGCAAACAATTGTTTCATGGTAGATGCTTTGTAAATTTTTGTGATTCATGTGGAAAAGTAGTTACTAAAAAGAAGACTGAGCTTGTCTTGCACTGGAGTATATAGACCATCACTGTGTAAGGTATCTTACCAACCTCCGAGGTAAAGATGGTCAATTTACGTTTTTTTTCGTTTTGCATTTTTGTAGAATAAAACTTGTTTTTTTTTGCAACTTAATATGGAATAACGTATTTAAATAAAGTTTTAACTACTAAAAAACTTGTTTTTGTGCTGCCAACATTACAAACGTCAATATTCGTTCATTAGTGTAATTACGAGCGAAAAAAGCTCTAGGGTGGCAAAATGAAAACTAGCAATCCACATAAAACTAAGTGTTCCAAGTCAATTTTAATATTACAACGAGTATGCGACAGATGGAAAAGTTATTTAAAAAACCTAGAAATTTAGTTAATATTGAAAAAAAAAACAATGTTAAAGCTAATGTCAAATTTGACAGATTTAGTAAGAAATGTGTACAACATTGTATTTATGTTTTTTTTATTAACTCACACACACAACATCAACTCACATGCAACGCTCGGTCGTGCGACCTCGCGTCGCATTAACGTTCGTTATGCTATTCCTTACTTTCGTCCCTTGTTACGTAAATTACTATTATTTTAATTTTTTTATTAAGTATTTTTCTGATAGTAGGTTAGTTAAAAAAAAGTGCGGAGTCTCTACTAACTTACTCTATATTTAGAAGTTGATACTACTTCTAATGTTCAAATATTATTTTTTGTGCTGCCCTCATCGAAAACACTAATATTCGTTCATTAATGTAGTTAAGTAATGGCGAAAAAACCTCTAGAGTTGCAAAGTCTCAAAACAAAACCTACGTAAAACAATGCTTTAAATGTCTATTTTTATTTAAGTAGAAGTGTGTGTCTGGTAAAAAATCTGTTAGAAGAAAAACGCTTTAAAAATTTCATCAATTTAAATATTAGGGTATTATAGAATGAAGTTGCTATAGATGCCCCAGTGATAGAGATGGCCAACATTTGTTACTCAAAAACTTGCGCGCTTGGAAACGTGCCGCTTGTCCCTACTCAATCAGTTGAAAAAGGTTCTAAAATCGTGTCTGCAATAACTTCTGGAGATAAGAGGTAATAATAACAGTTGTTATTGGATGCTTTAGCGCTGAGGTTACATTTATACCTCGAATAATTATATTTAAGAGCAAAAAAACTAAAATCTGAATACAAAGATGAAATGCCTCCTGGGTCTAAGAACGAAAAATCAGCCTACATAAACGCAAATTTATTCATTAGATGACTTTACACGGCGTAAATCTAAAGATCTACTATTGGTGGATAGTCACAGCTCTCATTGCTTTGTTGAGACTCGAAAATTTTCAAGCCAAAATAATATTATAATGATCAGGTTTCCAAGTCATGCCACGCGCTGGTTACAACCTCTCGACAAGGCGTTTTTTAAATTGTTAAAATCGAATAACTAGATATGAGCAAATCCTTCTAGAAAAATTGAGCGTGTTCAATTTGAACATTCATTGAATGAGGCCTAGTGTAAAGCAGTCGTTCCAGAAAACCCAATTTCCTCTTTTAAAACGACCGGTATATATACGTTGAATCTAGAAGGCATTCCTGATTATGCATTCTTAACCAAAACTGCCATATCTAAAGGACTAAATCCTTCCAAAGACTACATCCGATCCTGTAACTTTAAACAAACCTATAAACACTGAAAAGTTACTGTCACCTGGACAACCCAGTACAAGTACTACTCAAGAAATGCCATCAAGGACAAGTACAATAATCGTACAAGAAGTGTCTCCTCAGCCTAGCACCTCCACTACTTCACAAAATTTAATAATAATTCATAAAAACTCTGATATAACCTCAGAAAAACTTCTGGATCAGGTTTCGCCTTTAGAAGTTCTCCGAAGAAGAACTCAGTATATTTCTACTATATTAACTAATGTCAATAATAATGAGCAAAAATAAAAACAAAATTTCTAAACTGAGTGCAAAAGTTAAGAGCAAAAAGTTTAAGTTAAACAAAAATAGAAGAAGAAATATTTCTTCATCAAACGATTCAAAAATTCAGAACCTTAAACTAGACGATGAGAACATTGACATGTCAGGTATAAGTTATAAGTGCGCGGGATTTGGTGAATTCCAAAACTATCAGGAAAGATGACTAGATAAAATGTTTACACTGCAAACAATGATTGCATGATCGATGCAGCAATGTTGTGCATTTTTGTCATTCTTGTGAAAGAGTAGTTACTAAAAAAAAGACTTAACTTATCTTGCATTGGAGTATATAGGCCATCACTGCCACCATGTGTGAGGTATCTTGCCAACCCCTGAGGTAGAGACAGCAAATTTACAATTTTTTTTTCCGTTTTGCATCTTTGTAGAATAAACCTTGTTTTTTTGGCATCTAAATATGTAATATCGTAATTGAATAAAGTTTCAGTTACTGAAAAGCTTTAATAAGTATTTTTCACAAAGTAGGTCAACTGAAGATAAGTGCGGCGTGTCTCTACCAACTTTACCCTATATTTAGGAGTTGGTACTACGTAATAAATTCGAATTTGAATTTGACAAATTCAGTTAGTTATAAATGTATTACCAATATTATAATTTTCTTAAAAATTTCACAAATGATAGGACAAAAAATAATGTAGCTATGTAACTCTCGTCCAAAGTCTTATAGCATAACTCACCCACATGCAGGGCACCGCATTAACGTTCGTTATGCTACGCTTCCTTTCGACGCTTGTTACATAAATTACTATTTCATCTGCAGCTTTAGAAAGATAGCTTTTTATTTGTCAACTATCGTCAAAAACACATTTTTCAATCCAGAAGAAAAATTATAATGTAAAACGGATATTTTAACCGTGTAAAACACGTACTTAGATTCAGGAATAAGAGTTACAAAATAATTAATTGTTATTAATATTTTTTTAGAAAAAAAAAGTGGTTTCTAAATGTGTTTAAATCCGATAGAACAACAAAATACTTGAATAAAAACATTTTGTTCTCGTTTAGATGAATAATAAAAAAGACTATTAATTGTTTAGTTATTTCGTATTTCAAATAAAATATTTTAGCAAATAGCGCTTTCGGCAAAAAACCTTATAGTAATAGTACGCATATTATATGATAAAATACCTTTACGATTACTCTCTGTAAAACCATATAATACAGAAAACTCAAACTTTTCACGTGGAAAGTATTGTAATTTTCCCTTTTATTCATATGTAAATTGTACAAAGTTACTTTACGGACAAAAGAATACTTAGTACGACAATTCAAGCGTTCGTAAACTTTAAAAAACAAAACTTCAAATTGTCCCCCATATATATTAATAAAAATAATTACTCACCAAAAGCTTGGCATTGTATTATTTTTTTTGTTCCTATTCGAACTATGCTGCTTGTTGATGGCGACGTAGTAAATCTAGGAGCTTGTAGATTTTCTGCAACAAAAAACAAATAAATCAATATCGATTGCAAAATTTTGTATGCACATAACACAGATACATTCAACATCTGATTAAGAATTTATTAGGCTGGCTATAAAAAAAGTAAATTGAAAGATCAGCTATTCATGCATTGATTTATGTTATATACAAGTTCGGCATTGATAAAAGAATAAAATTTTGGGTTTAGATGCGTTATACATATCAATATAAAATTCCATATTTTGTAGTTAAAAAAACAACATTTATGTGTAATAACAAATATTACTCATCTTTCATTTACGTTCAACTATACAAAATACACTATAAGCTTGTTTCAAGAAGAACAAATGTAATCATCAAACCTTTTTAAATTTCAAAATATTTTTTAAAGTGTTGTCGTGTTTCTCCATACACGAAAGTATAGGTAAGTAAATATTATTATTATTATAAATTAATTCTTCTATTAACACAAATTACTGTACCATAGATGCTCACATTTAAAACAATCAAATAAAAATTTTTTACAGCAAAAATTAACTCCCGTAAAACAAAGCAACGCTAAAAATGAAGTATAAAAAAAGCCATCACTTGATCTAAATTACACACAACATTGCATAATTTTCTAATGTAAAAGCAAATACGAAAAACTTGTAAATCGCATACAAAAACGGAAACGGATACGTTTTCTAATGAGAAATATTCATTTGTCAGTAAATCTAAATATAAATGCGAAAAAATCAAATATAATCGCAACTGCATACGAATCAGTTATTGTACTATTAACGGATGCTAATTTTTTGTCGTACCGACTTCTAACCTCAAACATCAATAATGAAATATTATAATAACTGACAACGTGTTAAAAAATTACAAATTAGAAATTTACAAGAAATAAATCGTCCAATTAAAGTAAAAAATTTAAATTGCTAAGTATAAGTAAACTAACGAAAAACTTTGCGACAAGAAAAAAAAGTAACGATGGTAGGGAGCTTTGATGAAGTAGTCATTATGGAGATTATTCTTTTTTAAAAGATTTAATAGCCAATATGCTAAATCTGCATTTAAATTTTTTTTCTAATTATCTTCCCCCCTTTTTTTTATCTAAACCGACAGCATGTTTATTCCCTTACGGCATTTTGTTTATGTTGATTATCTTGAGGGTTTTGTAGATTTTGTGTTTCGTTATTTTCAGGTTTAAATTTAGATATAAAACATTAATAGTGTTTAGTTGTAGTTGTAGCGTTCAACAAAACACAAAAGCATCATTCAAATCTTTGTTTCCATTTAATCAATTTTACGATTCCTCCACCTATAGTTAAAATAAAATTTACAGGATTTGTTAATTTATGCTAGTTGTCAGTTGTCAAAAATACAATTAGAACAAACAATTAAAAACAGTAATTATTTTACGGACTTCCATTATCTCGTTTATTATTTAAAAGAATTTAAAAGTATATACGATTAAGTTAAATATTTAATATCGTACCACGGATATTTATACAAAAAACAAATTTGTGATGAACGTTTGAACATGATTCTAAAATGACAACAATCTTAATATATTTAAAACATTTATTACTACCCTTTTTTTTAAATATTATGATAAGAGTGCTATATAGATCACATGAAACTTTAAATTTCAATTTTATCAATTGCGTAATTTTTGAGACAGAGTTAGCAAATCCAATCAGACGAAAAAAAAATGGTTTTCCGAAAAGAGACTTTCAACTTAAAAAAAGTTCTATTATTAATTTTCCGGACAAACCAACGAGAACAGTTCCAAACGATGAAACAAAAACACTAGTACAAAACTAACAATAAAAACCTGAAACGTTTTGATCACATTTCAAGTCAGAAAAATTTTGAAAAAAATGGGTACCCAATGATCCCGAGGTTCCTAATAGAGTAGCAAAGTACAACACGCGGTATTAAATTCTGATGTCACTAGTCAATTCCGACTCCCACACCGTATGTCTCCTGAGTGATCTTATCAAATATCTGGTAACTAACTCAATCGAAATCAAACAAAAGAAAAAAAATGGTTTTCCGAAAAAAAGATTGGGCGGGAAATAACTCACCGTAGATATACAATACACTCTCAATATCAAAAAAACTTCTATTATTAATTTTCCGAACAAACCAACAGATACAAACGATGAAACAAGAACACGAATACAAAACTAGCAATATAAACCAGAAACGTTTGAATACGTTTCAAAATTTTGAAAAAAATGAGTAACCAATGATCCCGAGGTTCCTAATACATAGAGTAGTAAATCACAACACGCGGTCTCAAACTCAGATGTCACTAGTCAATTCCGATTCCCACAGCGTATGCCTCCTGAGCAATCTTATCAAAGATCGGGTAACTAACTTAATTGGAATCAAACAAAAGAAATAAAAAATGGTTTTCCGAAAAGAAGGTTGAGCGGAAACTAACTTACTTTAAATATACAATACACTCTCAATATCAAAAAAGTTCTATTATTAATTTTCCGGACAAACCAACGAGAACAGATCCAAACAATAAAACAAAAACACGAGTACAGAACTAACTATAAAAACGTTTTGACCATTTTTCAAGTCAGAAAAATTTTATCGATCAAGTAATATGCAAACTTTTGATCGAATCAGAAAGTTGTAACCACACGTGTGTTGATTGGAATCAGCAGGAATAGAAGACGGATAGAAATCAACCCGTCGTAACTCGCTTTGCGCCTTCAGTAGAGCAGAGTGCTTCTTAAGTGAAAGGTGTGTTGCGCTCGTTTCAATATGGATCGTACTCGTCAAAAATGGGAATGTCCATTGTTTGGTGATTGAAAAGACAAGAGTATATGTTGCCAACATATGACGATGTTATGAAGTTCTATGAGTGGAGGCGCCGCAAAAACACGAAGAAAGAGTCCACTTATAAGGAAATAAAAGACATTGTGGTGCCAAAAATTACAGAAATGTGGTGTAAGGCTTCTATTCCGATCATCAAACATAAAGAAATGCGAGTGATGTTGAAACCATATCACTTGAAATGCAAAAATCTTCTAAAATCACATGAAAAAATACCCGAGAAGAAATTAGACAAGTTCCGCCGCACCAGTACAACTTTGTTTGATATTTTCTCTTGCAAATGTAAGAATATATCTAAAAAAGCACCTACAAGAGACCACAGCTTCCTTATCGATCAACGAGCGACAAGGAAAATTTTCATTAGAAGCATAGATCCTGTTACTATAAAAAAACTAACTTACACTTTAAACAGAAACTGTTATGTTAAAAAACTGGTAGATAAATTTTCGAGTATAAAATTTTTTTCAAGTATAAAATTCGTCCCTCGACACCCCCATTCTTTTGTCGGCGATGTCAAATTTTATAACAGCGTATTTTATTTACTTCCTGTAAGATCTGGTGCAATCCATACGAGCTCTGTAAGCTGTGTATTTTTACGCCTAACAAGGCTTTCACCATTAGATTATTTCACATAAATATGCGAATGAATCTTGTGGTTACTTAGTGGAAGCTGAGTAAGGGTAAGCCGTTATATTTTTCTTTACTGGGGGTTTAATTCAATTTTGTCCTAATTGTCTATAGCGGATTTCCGTACCCACCACACATTCACCGTTATCAGTGAAGATAACGAACAGGTGGCATATTAAGGAAAGCTCCGCTGGGTTAGAATGCATCGACAATTTAACACAAACAAATTAGTGCACGTGTAAGCATTCCATAGCCGTAGGCAGGCTTATATTCGTTGCCTCCGACATATTGTATGCATTAAATCAAATTACTTGTGCTAACACAGTATATACGTTTTGTGTCAAATTCCATATTAGGTCAGACTGGTATGGAATTAGCTAATCCCCTACTTGATAATACACAATTGTAAGTATTACATTTTTTATTTTACTTCGTTGGTCATGTCGATTATTGGAATGGTCACACGTACATTCTAGGTTGTAATCACAATTAATGTTAAACTTTTTTTTTGTGTGTCACATACTTATCGGGTGCGCTTTGATTCTCGATAGTTTTGATTTTCGTATTCTTGTAATTTAGCTTAATAAAGTAAAGTCATTCCTTCGTTAAATGTAAAAGTTGAATCGATTAGGGCACGTAGATGTACGTGTCGCCCAGTCAAAGGGCGTAACTTATATTTGGTCTGTGATATCAACCCATGTAATATTGTTTGCAACGTTTATATAACTGTATTTATATACTGTCTTCGTCCTCTTCAACTACTTCTGTGATACAATAAATACATATTTTGTGTTATTACTTCTGTCGTGTTATTTGTGCTTTTCCAGTTACGGGTCGAGTTAGACGATATCTCCCTAATTTAATCTTTCATTGTCTTGGCGCCTTTTTTTAGCCTTAATTTATAATTTAGCATCACAAAGCCTTCCACTCCCTCTCCGGGAAAACTGTGTTAACCGTTGCTTCTTTTTTTGTTACAAGAAAACTAGCGCAACAAAACCTTCAGACTCGACTTGAAAGAACATAAGAATCCCCAACCGCATCTCATGTTTGCCTTTCATACGAACGAGAATGCACTACTTCGGGAGAAGATGATAAATTCGAACCACCAAAGCAAGTTGAAACAACAGCGCCTATTATTAAACAGCTCTCTTCTAAAAGTGTAGACTATGATTTGCTTTCAAAGACTTGTGACAGATTTGGTGTCTCAGATAGAGCTGCGGCAGCCATTGCCTCAGCAGTATTGCATACTTAAACTGCTAAAGTCATTGATAAAAATCGGATTCGTCGGAAACCAGCCAGCGCAAGGAAATGTGCCATAAAACGTGCCTGCTTTATACTTCAATGGAGTAAAAAAGCAGAACATTGATTTTATTGGAAAAAAAACGGAGAAATGTACAGAGAGACCATTCTAAAAAAGCACATTTCGTTGATAAAAGAACCAGAGATCAAGTTGTGGGTTAACATTTCACCAAATTCTGGCACTTCAAAAGTATCGAAAAAACAATAAGCGACTTCTTCATAGAAAAAAAAATTTCTATGTACACTTTGGTGGCGGTAGGGTGTTACAAGCTTTTGCTGGTTTTACGAACCTGCACGGCCAACTCTCAATAGTCGGAGAGAGAGGGGGTTCATAGATACATAAAAGATAATTAAGGGCGCCAGAGCTTATCCAAAGTCACGTCTGTCTGCTCACAACAGAATGGTAATAAACTTGTAACTCGATGTTAGGTTCGTAGCTGCTGAAAGAAACGAATAAAAAAAGAAATTCAATCGTTAATAACAATCTCACTTTAATTCCTCTATAAAGATAAATCTATTAACAATTAAATAGTCAACTATAAGCCGGTACTGTAGAGAATATAGAAAAGAGAATAGCAGCAGGATCGGCAACTTACACTACACGTCAAACAAGAGTGTAAGTACTATAACATGTATAAAACTTTATCAGTAAGTAACATTAATAATGATAATTGATTGTGGATATAAGCAGCAAGCGATAAGTAATTTACCTAAATTAATTTGGAACAATCACAAGTAACAAATCAATTCGAACGTACGATTAGCAAATATAATAAGTCGTGAGTTTACACCGTAGCGACAACGCATAAATAAGTAAAAATTGACTTACCAAATTCCAGGGTACTTTCAGAAAAACGTTTTTCCTACGGCCTCCTGCAATTAAACTTCCTGAAAACATAATCGTGTCTACCTGGCGACTCACAAACCACAAATAAAAGACACATTTAAGGGGCAGTAATCGAACCGACACTTATCGTATGCTGTTACATTAATTCTACGCCTATGGTGGTATTAAGTAATTCCCTCCGAATAGAATTCAATCGTATCCAATAATTATGATCTTCCGAACAAGGTGATAGTCATCGAGGTTAAGTTATGGCCTCCGAATAGAATTCAATCGTATCCAGTAATTAGGATCTTCCGCTTCCGATTATAGTTTTCCCTTGAGGATTTTAGGTAACGATAAGAATACCACTATTCATGAAGGTAGCACATGGCGCTAACCAAAAAGACATAAAAATTACCTTTAATTAAAGAAAGAATAAAATCACTTACTCTGCGTGGATGAAATCAATTATTTAAGAGAAACTACTAATTTCCATCGTGTCCCAACACGTGGATGATTTCAGAGAAACGATATTCAATTCACGCAGACATAGATACTAACATGCACGATGTGAAAGTGAAAATGCCGGTTTGTCACCGGATGTCGTCGACTCAATACAAAGTGACCAACGAACCCGATAGATGGCGTCGAGAAATATAAAAGTAATTTCTAATTAAATTGATATACAGGGTAATGCATTATTTAAATTTATGCACGTAACAAGGGTGTGAAGGTACTAATGTGAACGTTGGGAAGCAAAGAAGCATCATCTCTGCTTGAAAATCTATTAAACAAACTTCTGCAATGAATCATCTGTCTTCTACACATGAATGAACTGCCTTTCCGCCACTTCATTCTGCACGTTGATGGTAGCAAATCAGGACCCCAGACATATCGTGGAATCATCAGTAAAAAAGTAGAAAACTCTGAGAAGAGGCTTGTTATTAAATTTCAACCAATTCCCGGAGCGTTGCACTAGGTATCTGCAGCTACTGAAGATCTTAGCACCGATCAAAGATATCTGTACAAAATTGTATTAGCGGTAGCAACAAGTAAACTATCTATTGATTTAGGAAACAAATCTCCAGAGAAAATACCACATGCTCGATGGCTAACTAGCGCTAACAGAATTAAGCGTTTGTATGTTTCAATGGAATCTCCTTCTGAAAGTCTAGTGGTCCTTGCGACGTATGTCGTCTTAAGCTCCAACCTGGTTCGCAATCAAAACTCATCCACGACATCTGTATCACATCATATACTAGATACTTGCCCACAGAACTGAAAGCCATAGTTGATCCTGTAATTCAAAGAAACGCTTACTTCGCTCATTCGGAAAACGTATTGCTAGCAACGTTGACCCATTCTCAAAAGCATATACGTGAACTGGGCGTACGACGAATTTTAAGAGCTCGCAGCATTCAAAGAAAAGAACCCCGACTGTTCCCAGTTCATTCTCTAAATCTTATTGACTGGCAGGTTAGTTTCACAAAGCCGCCAATATTAAAACTAATATTCGATAAAGACATTCATATGTTATTCGCACAAAGAGGAGAAGAAAAGCCTCTACTATACGTCTGCCATGACACTCTCGATCAGTTGAAAGAGCCGCGAAGACTATTACTGAGGTTTCAGCTAAATTGACAAAAAAAATGACAGAGAAGGCTTCACAAAAGCCCAAATTGAGTTTCGTAGAGCTATGCCAAGCAAGATTTTCGCGCTAATTCTTTTCTAAGCTATTTTTTGTTCCCTTTAATAAATAAATTATTATAACTCATAAAATTGTGTTTTATTTTAAGAGTACATATCATTAGACTTTTTTCACCTTGCTGTAACGACTAAGATAAAAAATCCGAATTTTCAAACTTTTGCTAATTTCAAAGTTTCAAACCACATTTTACAAGTCATCTAAAAACATCATTACGCACCCTTTTCGCGATAAACCCCAAACAAAATGAACATTAAAAAAACTAAAAAAAGATACCACTAACTAAAATTGATGGCAGAGCCATCTCATAGTATAAGTAACTATATATTAAAACTGTAAATACCTATAACGTTGGAAGTTGATTTTACACCAACGTAAAACTGTTTTGAATTACGCGGGTGTAAAATCAACTTTTAACGTTTTCCGGTTTTATATAACAATTTTAGTTATTTTATAACTTCAAACAATCATGTTTTGGTCTGATACAAACATAGAGGTTTGGAGCATCACATGCATATGTTACCGTACTTAAAAATTTGTTTGGTTAGTCAAGTTTTATTTAGTAAATTAGTAGTTAAGAATTACGTTTCCTTCTTCGTTTAAGGAAGTACGCAATCAGGCCTTTTGTCAAAGTATCAGAATTTTGATTGAGATTCTTTCTTTTATAAGCAAATCCATCCGAGCAATAGAGCTTAAAATATTTGGTTTGTCTATCTAAAACTAGTCACTAATAAATTCTGAAGTATGTAATTTTAATCGCCAATAATAAAAAAAATCTTACAATTGTAAAATATATGTTTTCTAAATGTTTTATTGTGATGTGACAATTTTGAGATTTTTCTTTTCGCAGTGTTAATTTCCATGTGTTGCTCACCTTATATCCATTCACTCTTACACTTTTCTAGTATAGTTGAATAGTTTAGCCTTGCAATAGTCGATGCTGTGGTTTTTCTAGTTTAGTAGGTCTTTGAGTATTTCATATTTATCTGAACGTCCAAGTTTGATATATCGACGAAAAAAGTATAACACAGAAACTTTGAATTGACATACGTAGGTTATCAGCAAGACGGAGCACCGCTTCATTTTTCGGCAGTATTTACTAATTAACCCATTAATCATAAAGCAACTATCTGATAAGTACTACGTATCAACCTTTGAGTGTTTGAATTGTTCTCAATTACAAATAACTATACGCAGTATATATTAAACACAATGTATTTAATATACGAGTGTGCCACTTATTGAATTTATGCGTGGGACTAATTTGTTTAGTCATGTTATGTTTCGGCCAAAGCACGATTACTACCAACATTTAAGTATACGTATTATCGGTCTAAATAAAACATTATCAGGTTGCGTGACTAGTAGAAAGTACTTTTTAATTTTTTCGCGCATTTTCACTATTAAGGTCAAACATTTTTGCGCTCTAAAGACATTCGCGCTTCAAATTATCAACGGTATTGCACATATATAGCAAAATCAAAAAATGCAAGTCAATTTTATTTAATTAAATTTTGCAAGTGGAAACAATTCATACCTAGTTAGATCCAAAAGATTCATTGGTAAATCTAAATTTGATGAACTAAAACAAAACATCTAAACTCCGCACGTGTCTATATAAGTTTAACCGGAAATTTGTTGTATAAAACGCCGTGCCTTTAATAGACCTTTTAAACTGTTTTAAGTTTAAATGCTATGTTATATAATTTTATTTAGTACACAAGTATACTTTTATAGATTTAGATTAATTTTTCGCAATAATATCCAATATGTTTAATGTTTCTCATAATAGTTTCGTGTAGACAAAAAGTAACCAATTAAAACAATTTTAATTCAGGAAATCACGTATTTCTTTACTAAGATAAAAATGTTGAAAATTGAAACATTGCAATTGATAAACACTTTTAACCAAAATTTGGTGTCGTTTAGAAAATGCGAAATAATATGTCACTTCCCAACAAATTTTTTTGTGAAGAAAACGCTTTACTACAAATAAAAAATTCAGGTAAATTATAGAGCGTATTAAGACAATAAAGCACCAAGTCACACACTATTAAACAGAAAATGATAGGTTAAACCTAAATTTACAATTGACAAATAAAGAACGGAAAAAAGCTCGCTTAATTTTACAGAATGTGATCGTTAACGCACTACAACAAACCTAATGCTTAAGAGAGCGTAAAAACGCATAGTAAACCAAAAATGATCGATCGATTCACCAACGAATACAAAATTTTGCGATTCAATTAAAGTAATCTAAGTTCAAACCACTATAAATTTAAAAGAGAATTAAAAGTTTTCGTGCACTATCTTCAATAACAATCAAAGTTTTAAATCCATGATTAAGCTATTAATCTTGAACAAAAATTGTGTCATTCCACAAAAAAAAGTTGGAAACCTTGAATATTTAAACTATAAAACGTAATATTTTCATAAATCAATAGTTTACTACATTTATAATAGTTTTCAGCTTTTTGTTATATAAGTCTTTTATTACTTTTTAAAAAAATAATTTAGGAAAACATATATACCAAAAAAAAACAAGGAAGTGCTATCGAAATTTTTTTTTAACCTCAAAAATGTAGCCTGCAATAATTTAGAACAAAATATAACTAGTGTAATTCTTTAATGAATTTTTTTAAATAGTTTAAAGATGCCATTCCAAATCGACACCTTAACCATAATTTTCAGAAAAGACAAATTGAATTCGTAATATGTGTACTTACATAAACAGCCAACTCAACATTAACACTTAAATGTTTAACTCCCAAAATGATCCCGTTTAAACTACCGGGCCGATCACTTTGCGTACTTAGAATGAATGTAATTTGAAAAACAAGTACGCAAAAGGAAAACTAATTCGCAATAAAAATATGATAGTAAGGTATTGATTAAATTCAAAAAAGTTATCTTAATCATCCATGTAAATAAAGTAAAACTAAATGATTCTCAACACAAGTTGACGTTATTTAATAATAGAAAGTAGTAGTTTTCAAAAACACAACAGTCATAACAACACAAGAAAAAATATACCATAATATAATCAAATAAAATACATTTTACCAACTTAGTGCAAAAAAATTGTTACCAGAAACATACCCTAAAATTACGTAAATTGTAACGTGTTCTTAAAATAACTTGTTTAGACTAAACTTATGTGTATACAACAACTTACGTGTAATATTCAAAGTTTACAGAATTTTTAATAGTTTCCTTTATGATTAATTAAATATTTAGTATTGCGGTAACGGCACCAGTTATTAAAATACTTCTTGCTTCGATTTTCAATAATTTAACAGAAATAAATAACAATGACCAACCAAAAGCCTATGCTGTTTATAATCTTTGCTACAAAAATATTTCTTGAATATGTCAAAAATGTCTATTGTAACTCGTTCGCAAAAAAAGTACTAAAAAAAAACCAAATAAATTCCCTTTTTTGATTTAATGTCTAAAAGTATACACAGAACAAATAATTCTGAAGAATTTGAAGGTATGAATACTTTTACACTCACTCTGTATACTATTAAATTACCTTTACAATTTGACATATTTTTTTACTAAATTACTTGTCCAAATTTGTACTGAAAAATTAATATAAAAAATTACTGAAAAAAAACTGGTGTGGTCACCACACGACTTTTCTATAAGAAATGATGAAGGAATGTCTACATATTTTTTTAAGGTTATGTTGTCATAAAACCACTTTGCGGTGATATGTACACGTTTGTATTAACTTCTTAGCATGCCATAATTTTTTTGATATTTTTCTCTTCGATTTAATTAAAATATAACCAAAATATGGCAAATTGAGCTTATGTTTTCATATCGACTAAACCTTATATTGCTTCCCCCTTTAGTAAATCAGTAAAAAATATTATTTTTAACGTATCTTGCTTTCCCTTCAAGACATGAAATTTTTTACTAGAAAAAAGCGTCGCAGGTAGAATTCGAAAGATTATATTTGTGAATTGATTTTAAATTATACAAAATATCTAATCAACTGTTAATGTTAAAGAAATTTTTTTTAATTACATAAATTGTTAGGAATTATCTCTATAAGAAACTGTACAAATAATTCGAATAATTTACATACATACAAAATTATATAAAAAAACTGTTAAAAATGGCGGATACACTCACTTCCGGTTTCTTTATCAGACCCGTCTTTTGATAGAACCAAGAGAATATGAAAAGCCAGCTCCATAGCAAATTTTAAGTTACAAGGACTTTTGGATCCAGAGTTATAGTGGGTATATCGTTACACACACACAGACACCCAATTTTTTTGTCAAAAATACATTTTTCTGGTTCACGAGACCTTGAAACGTCAAATTATGTAAAAAAAATTTTGAAAAAAAAATGCTATATTTTCATTATAGGAAAGTAATAAAGTTAATGGCAGTGGCGTATCTAGGGTAGGGCAGGCAGGGCACGTGCCATGGGCGCCAACCTGAAAGGGACGCAAAAGAGACTCGGTTGCGATACAATAAGCGAGAATTATATAAAATAAATTAAGATTTAAAAAAAACTTTAAAGTAGTTTAAAGTTTTAAAACAAACTTTAAAACTTTATTAGTTTATGTTGTAAGGTGGCGTTTTTCAGCAGCCTCTATGCGCAAGTGTGTGCAACTTATGCGTAAGTGAGTGCAACTTATGCGCAAGTGAGTGCAACTTATGCACTTTTAATGAAACTAACAAAGAAAAGTAAGACAGACTTTTATATTTTATTTTAAATAAATCAAAACTGAAATATACACTGGCGCCTGGTATTGCTTGCATGGGCGTGTAGCGACTCGCAAGTGCATCTCAGAGAGCGCGCCAAGTCACGTGTTTTCACCTCAGCTCTCAACCAATCGCTGGTAGGCGAACTAGGTGACGTATCTTGTAGAGAGAGCGGAGGGAGCAGTTTTGAAGTGAACAGCACGGAGAGATGTAGTACGTACGAACGTGGTCCCCGGTGATCAATCGCGAGTTATGGCTGCAGTTTAAATAAAACATATTTTTATATATATCTCGCTGAGTGTTCTTCCAACACATGGGTGTCAGATCGTGGGTAATTTACACACGGTAGTTCACGAAATATGACGGGCGCCCTCTGAATCACTGGATTCGTCTTCTACAAATATATTCTAAAATATTTTGTTGAGATATATTAAGGTAATTAAAAATATATATTGCTTTTGTCAATTATGTATAGCAAATTCTTAATAATTTTAAAAATAATTAGCTGAGAACCATGAATCATTCTTTTGAGAAAAAGAAAAAAAGTGGGGCTGCAGGTCGAAAACGACGTTCATTAGAGCCAAAAGAAAAAGAAAAAAGCAGCAAAGTTTTTAAGACGTTTTTTCAAAAATCGAACACGAGCACGAGTTCTTCAGATAATCCAGAAAATTCTGCAAGCGCAAGGCCTCAAGAATTAGAAGATACTGGGTCAAGTTCAAGCAATAAAGAATTAGTTGCGGCATGTATTGATGGCGATGCAGAGAATTTTAGTTATAATTCCAAAATCCTTGCTACTTCTGAAGAAACAGAAGTTGGACCTGAGTTTGACAAAGAAATGAAGATTGATGACGTTGAAGATAAAGACTTGATATCTGAAAACGTCCAGATTATTAAATGTCCCATACCTAAAATTATTGAAGAACACGACATCGGATTTCTTATGTTTAGTGAAGAAACAGGAAAAGCAATCATAACTGATCCATTGAGAATTGAAATTATGAAACATCGTTTTAAACATTTCCAAAACATCGAAGGTCCTTTTCTGCCGACTAACAATCGTTCTATGAACAAAACTTGGCTCTTTAAAAAATTAGGAAATGGTCACCGTGAGCAAGTGATGCGTTCATGGTTGGTTTACTCGCCTTCCAAAAAATCTGCCTTTTGTTTATGCTGTCTTCTTTTTTCAAAATGCGAAAACCAATCTACTTTGGAACAAGAAAGCGAATTTAATCATTGGAAAGCACCTGAGAGAATGAATGTACATGAAAATTCAAAAAACCACAGACAATGCTTTACCCAATGGAAAGAACTGGAAAGAAATTTATTTTACAATAGAGGAATAATTGATGCAGAACTTCAACAGCAAATTCAAAGAGAAAATCAAAAGTGATGTGATATTTTGAAAAGGCTGTTGCACTGCATCAAATACCTTGCAATGCAAAATTTAGCTATGCGAGGACACCGAGAATCACTTCAATCAAATGCTTACTCAGGAAATTTACTTGGTTTACTGAAACTAGCCATGCTGGATCCACTACATATCTTTCACCCAACATTCAGAACGAGTTCATTCACATCATGGCATCCACTGTTCGTGCTAAGTTGCTTGAAAAGATACATAAAGCAAAGTATTATGGACTAATGTTTGACTCAACTCCAGATTTAGCCCATCGCGAACAAATGTCTGAGGTAGTTAGGTATGTCGAGATCGATTTCGAGGAAAAAACAGTAAATATAAAAAAATCTTTCTTAGGCTTTATCCAACTCAGCGATAAGGATGCAGCTAGCTTAGCCCAAACAATATTGGAGCAATTAGAAAAAGACGATATGAATGTAGAAAATTGCAGGTCACAATGCTATGACAATGCTGCTGTTATGGCTGGCCACAAGAGTGGTGTGCATCAAAGAATAAAAGAAAAAAAAAAACAACCTTGCCATATTTGCCAATTGTGACAATCATAGTCTTAATTTGGTAGGCGTACATGCGGCTAAAGAAGAAGTAATGATGGTTACTTTTTTTGGAACCATCGATGCGCTTTACGTTTTTTTCTCAAGATCAACTCAACGATGGCAAAGATGCTGTGCCTATTACTTTGAAGTACGATTCCGATACCAGGTGGAGCGCCAAAACAGAATCAGTAAAACCTGTACACACCTACATTGATGAAATAGTGGAAGTTCTTCAGAACTTAATGGTAGACGAAAGCGCGTCAAATTAAACGAAAAGCGATGCAAAGCAGCTTTATAATAGAATTTTAACGTATGACTTTCTCACATTGCTAGGGTTTTGGAACAAGATTCTTGGCCGAATTGACCGTGTTCAAAAGAGGTTGCAGAACCCTAAAATGAACTTTTATAATGCAGCTTTAGATTTAAAATCGCTCCAAGATTATTTCCAAAGTGAGAAAGAAGTCTTAATTAATGACTCAATAAAAGAAGGAGTTCAAATTTGCAACGAATGGGGTGTTGAATTTGAAAGACGTCAAAGAAGAAAAAAAAAGAATGGATGGCGAAATGTCTTGAGATGTTAGGTTAACAGCAAAGGAAGAAATGGAAAGGGTAATGAAAGAGACTGTCGACCGTTTTTTCAATGAATTGAAAACAAAAAGCGTTCGATTAATGGAAATTGATGAAAAATTTGGATTTCTTCTTGATGTGGAAGGGTTGTGCTTCAATACGGAAATCAATCACTTAAAAGATAAATGTAAAAAATTTGGCGAAGTCTACAGTTCTGATGTGAATGGACGAGAACTGTACGAAGAAATTTTGGACTGTAGAATGCTGCTTACTAGCCGTAAGGAAAAAATATCAAGTCCCGAGCAACTACTTATGTTTATAGTTAAATATGGAGACGAAAACGTTTTCCCTAATATGCGTATAGCATTGCAAATATTGCTAACAATAGCTGTGTCTGTAGGTAGTTGCGAGAGATCATTCAGTAAACTCAAACTGATTAACTCTTACTTGAGAACTTCGATGGGCCAAAGCCGTCTCTGTGATCTCGCTTTACTAATCATAGAGCGAGAAATTACCGAAGAAATTGATTTTGACAATGTTATTAAGAAATTTGCAGCAACTAAAGCTAGAAAAATAAATTTGTAATATATGTTACATAAACAAATTGTTTATTTATAATGAATAATAAAGTTTTATTAAAAGTTTGTGTGATCATTTATTAAAAAATTGTAATTAAGCACTTTATGTGGGGGAAGAGGGGCGCGAGATCGGTGTTTGCCCCAGGCGCTATTTACCCTAGGTACGCCTCTGGTTAATGGTAAATACAACGTACATTCTGCTACAATAAAAACAGATTTAATTCAAGTATATTAAAGTTTAAGAACTGGTTGCTTAGGTCGACTCCTGCTGACGCCATAAAACTTGCCTATGATTTATTTCAAATACAAAATGTTCGTCAAAATTAAACTTTTGGGCAGTGTTGAAAAAAAGACTTAAAATAAGGTGGTATATCATCTTCTTATCCACGAGGTACTGTAAAAACATCTGTACCAAAAAAACAGCTTCAAGAATAATAATGTAGAACATTTTTCATTTTGTTTTGTAAACAAATTCAAAGTAAAGTACTTACTCCAAAAATAAACACAAATTTTCGGTTTTTTCGAGAAAAATATTTTACCAAAGTTGAGAAATTAATATAGAAATTAATAGAAAAATTACTGAAGTAAAAAAGTAGAACTGCAGAAAAGCAGATGAAAAAACAGCGACATTCTCCAGAACTAAGGCGTTTGCACGTAAATTGGATAAACAATCCATTTTACTTAAAGTAGTGTAACAGGTTGGGTATACATTAGGAGAAATTCTATAACCAAGTAAAAATAAACAAGAAAGAATTAGTTACCGACAGCGATGATTATTCGACTGAATATCTGAAATGAGAGATGAAAGCGTTTAAAAATCAAGAAAAACTCAAAGATTGCCAAACAGAATGCAAAGCGACGATAGAAAATTTGATTTACTTACAGAAGACGTTAAACTCGTAAGAAAGAAATGCTAAAAATACAAAAGGAAAATGCAGAATTAAGAAAAGAAAATGAGGTAATAACAAAAGGAATTAACAGAGATTAGAGACAACCTTGAAGTACTAGATAAAGAAAATAGAAAGAATAATATTGTTATTCAAGGCATGAGCATAAAAACTAATAAAGCACGTATACTAATATCACAAGTAGAAAGCTTTGTGAAGATTATTTAGAAGTGGAAGTTAAAATGAAAGACGCCTTCAAATTAGGCAGAAACTTATGTTTAGTGTAACTGGAAAATGGTAAAGATAAAGAGAAATATATGCTTAATAAAACAAAGCTGGGAAAAAATACCCACCAAAAAAATCTACATAAATAATGACTTAGCAAAGAAATAAAGAGGAAAACAAATACAATTACGAAAAAAAGCAACATACGAAAAAAAGCAACATATGAAAAAAACCGTGGTAAAACTGGGGTATAACAAAATTACAATAGATGAAGTGGTATGGAAGTGGAACAAAAACAAAGAAATATTAAAAGAAAAAATTCTAAAAATACTCTAAAAAAACTGGTGGGGTCACCACACAACTTTCCTATAAGAAATGATGAAGGAATCTCTACATATTTTTTAAAGGTTTTGCTGTCATAAAATCACTTTGAAGTGATATGTACAGGTTTGTATTGACTTCCTAGCATGCTGCAATTTTTTTAAAATTTTTCTCCTCGATTTCATTAAGATATGACCAAAATACGGCAAATTGAGCTTATGGTATCATATCGACTAATCCTTATATTTGTGCGCCTTGATATTGCTTTCCCTTTTAGTAAATCAATAAAAATTATTATTTTTAACGTATCTTGCTTTCCCTTCAAGGTATGGAATTTTTTTCTAAAAAAAATCCCCGCAGGCAGAATTCGAACTTAGATTATATTTGTGAATTCATTTTAAATTATAAATAAAATATCTAATAAACTGTTAATGTAAGAATTTTTTTTTATTGAAATAAATTTTTAGGAAGAATTACTTCTCTAAGAAACTAAAAAGAATTCGAATAATTTACATACGTACAAAATTATATAAGAAAACCCGTTAAAAATGACGGATACACCCACTTCCGGATAATGTAAGGAAGATGCAGCACTCCGTGTATAAACAAGTCAAAAGAATATAGAGAAAAATTGTTATTTTTAACGTATCTTGCTTTCCTTTCAAGATATGGAATTTTTTGCTAAAAAAAATTGTCACAGGCGGAATTCGAACCTAGATTATATATGAACTTTAAATTATATATCAAATATCAAATAAGCTGGTAATGTTAAAAAAAAATTTATTTGAATAAATTATTAGGAAGAATTATTTCTATAAGAAAATGTAAAAATAATTCGAATAATTTACATAGGCACAAAATTATATAAGAAAAGATGTTAAACATGGCGGTTACACCCACTTCTGGTTTTTTTATCAGACCCATCAGACCCATGATAGAAACGAGAGAATATAAAAAGCCAGCTCTATACCAAATTTCAAGTTACTAAGATTTTTGGTTCGATAGTTATCGTGGGTACATTACACATACACACAGACACCCAAATTTTTTTAGTCAAAAATATATTTTTCTGATTCAGGAGACCTTGAAACGTAAAATTATGCAAAAAAAATGTTTGAAAAAAATTGCGATCGCTATACTTTCCTTATAAGAAAGTAAAAACTAAGCACCAGAATAAGTAATTTCAAAGAGACGACATAGAACGTTAGAAGTACATCGGATAAGAAAAAAGAATTAGTGAGGAATTTTGAGAAAGTAGATCTAAATATTCTAAAAATTAACAAAAACAAAAAAGAAAGTATTAGGTGAATTAAAGCTAGATGGTGATCATATCTTAATATATAGTGGAGTACATCACAGAAACAGAGCTAGAGAAGGAACGAGATGCATAATAGAAAAAAACAGAACAAAATACATCAATGAACAAGCATTACAACGAGAATATTGCACATCAAAAGGTATACTGAAAAACAAAACAAATCCTCAATATTAGTAGTATATTGACCTGATGAGAATGAAGCAACAAAAATAAAAGATGAATTCTGGGACCGATTAACGGAAATAATTGAGGAGATTAGAGAAAGATTGCTAATAATAGGTGATATTAATTGAAGAGCAGGTAAGAGGAACCCAGAATCTGCTGAAACTACATGGTGAAAATACTTTAAATAATAACGGAAGGTTGATTGATTTCTGCAAACTAAACAATTTAATAATAACAAACACTTTTTACGCACACAAGGATATACACAAATACAACCGAGAAGTAAAAAGCAGAGGAGAGAAATCTTTAATAGATTACATTATAATAAACAGAAATTACAGAAAAGAAATAAAGGACACCCGGGTGTATAGGGGCTCAGAATTATACGCTAATCACTACTTACTGATGTCAAAAATAAGGATTCTTCCAGAGAGTGTAAAGTAATAGATAGAACACAAAGGATAGAAAAAAGTTGCATTGAAAAAATTAAAATATATACACTGAAAGAGGAGGAGTTAGCAAAAGAATATAATTCTGGAACTGAAGCAGAAATGAGTAAAAACAAAAGAGTGGTTACCAAAATATCAACTGAAGAGCTATGGCAAAGTAACAAAAAGACCATGATACATTCGGCAAGAAAGGTGTGCGGCGTTGCAAAAATGAGTGAACATAAAAAACAAACAAGATGACGAATAAAAAACTAAGGTAGAAAGATTACTTGGGTTCTAAAAAGGCTAAAAAATCAAGCCGATATAAAAAACAACGGAATAACGTCAAACCAATAGTAAAAGAAACAAAACAAAATTTGAAGAAATGATGGAATGTGATGCGGTCGATAACAAAAAACTATTTTATAAAGTCTTAAAGTTCTTGCGGAAAGGAAAGCTTGAGAAAAGTAAGCATATCAAAACAAAAGAAGGAAGGATAGTGACAGAACAAGACTAGATTCTAAAAAGATGGACAGAGTACTTTGAAGAAATGCTAACGATAGACCAAATAACTCTGAACATAGAAGAAGAGCAAGAGATGGTCAATGTAGCCATTAACGAGGACTCGGACATAAAAATAGAGAAAGTAATCAGTGTAAGTGTAAAAAGCTTAAAAAGAAGAAAAGCAACAGGACATGACGGTATAAGTACCGAGATGATTACGAAGCTGGCAAGTAAAGGATTAGAAGTATTAACAGAAGTGTTTAACAAAGCATGATAAGATGAGAAAACAGCAAAAGATTGAGAGATAGGGATACTGATGGCAGTATACGAAAAAGGAGATACGTGGGAATGCTCAAACTACAGGGGAATTACATTTACGTGGATATTAGCAAAAGCATATGAAAAAATCATAAGAAGAAGATTAGAGAACATAACAGAAACAACTAATAATAATAATTATTATTAGAATTCTGGATAATTCCCGTGTTGTTGTTATCACACAAGCTGAGCTTTCGTCACACGTCGCAGTGAACATGTTCAGAGCCTAGAATAAACTGATTTATTGTGCCGTAAAGTCTCGTTTTTATAGACCGGGTTCCAATCGATAAAACTGGTTTCCAGGTCTCCAGTAAGGGAAAACTTGAATTTGTTAATATTAAATAGATTTTTTTTCAATGGATTCCCTAACTTATCGCTGATAGTAATTAGAAAAATTAGCCAACAACTTAGTTTCTAGCGCGACTTCCACAACCGCTGACTTAGAAGATTGTTGAAAACTACTACATCCTTGATTCTCCTTAATGCAAATTACTATGCTCTCATCCGTTTTTCCTATGTATGCACGCCCACAGAAGCAAGGGATGCTATAACTAATAGCCTTTATTTGTCATAAAAAGAAATTTTTAACAAAGAATCCATATTTTTTAAACTAAACCCAAAATTATCTTACTACATAAAACAAAAAAATAATCCTAAACCCTCCAACGCTAATGAATTCTCTATATACAAATCCATCCCACTCCTCCCAAAATCTCCAACCTTCCTATCTCCTCTTCTCTTAGTTCTATCATTTCTTTAACATGTGCTCTATATTTTCCCACCCTGCCCCACATAGTCTACATCTCCTATCTTTATCTTCCTTTCAATACTTATTCTCTTGCTCTTCATTCCAGCATCTAAACCTTGCTACCATTCTTTTTGATCTCAAGCTTTTTTCGTCCTTTAGGTACCTTGGAATATTGTCTATCACTATATTTGTATATCTCTCATTGTATTTTCCTTCTCTTATTCTTGTCTCTATATATTCTTATCTTTCCTTATTATTTCATCTTTTATTTCCCTTCTTGCCTTCCTTATTTTATCTACCCCTTCTCTTGCGTATCCTACTCTTTCATAAAACCTATTTCTTTCTTCTTGTCCATATTTAATTCTTTCATTCTTTATCTCTTTCCAGCACATTTGAAGCAATTTACATTCTTCTCTTTCATTCATTTGTTCTCCGTAACACATTGCTCTCTATCCCGCCTGTAGTCTTATCTTTTCTAACTTAATTTCCTTCTCTACTATGTACCCTGGCGTCTCCCTTTCTAATCCTAACGTTCATTTCCAGTATTTTTCTTGTACTTTCTCCCATTTCCTTGTTTCTATTTGCTTCCCAAACCCCCTCTTATACCCCACACTTAACCTACTGTTCTATTACATTTCTTTGCCAATCACTTTATATGAACCTCATCTTTATTGTCGTATCTGATTTCAGAACCCAAAAAAGTCACTTCATTTACACTTTCTATTACCTCGCCTCCCCACTTCCATTTCACTCTTTTTTACCCCCTCCTCCCTTTTCGAAACACTACTATCTTTGTTTTTCTTACATTTACACTTAAACACTTTTTTCCAGATAGTTTTTTACTGTCTTTATCATCTCCTTCGTTTCTCTTTCATTCTTCGCTATAGTCACTATGTCATCCGCATTCGCCAAAACCCACACTTTTAACTCCCCCCCCCATTACTATTCCTCCAGTCTGTTGCCCCATCAACTCTTTCTCTAAATCCTCTAAATATACTTCAAATAAACTAGGATTAAGTGGACACCCCTGCCTTAATCCTTTATTTGTCCAAAATGCTGCACTTAACTTTCCATCTTAGTTTGCACTTTGTCTCATTATATATTTCCTCTATATTCGTAACTAGTTCTTCCACTATCTGTTTCTTTCTTAATATATTCCATAATTTAATCCGATTTACATTATCAAACGCTGCTTTTATATCCAAAAATAACGCAAAAACTTTCCCTCTCTTCACTTCTAATTCTTTGTTTACTATCTGTTTCAATATGTATACATTATCTAATGCCCTTCTCTCTCTTCTAAATCCTGTCTGCCAGCCTTGTAAGATCTTTTTTCCTCCATTCCTCTTTCCAGTCTTTTTTGCAAAAGTGTCATATAAATCTTATATCCCACATTTGCCACACTATAGTTTGTTACTTCTCTTTTGTGTCCTCCTTTGTAAACTGGGCATATAAGGAATCCTATAAACGCCGTCAGATTGAAAAGGGAACCGCCTTTACAAGATTTAATAGTTGACCCAATTTGGGAAGAGTAGTTTTGACATAGGGTAGATAAGCGATAGACACCGGTTGAGACCCTAAGTTCCGCTGTTACTCTTAGTTTCGCAAACGTAAACATTGTAAGAGATTGTTTAATACTTTTTGTATTTGTACTCTGGTTAGATAATTTAACTCTTTTACAAGATTTTGGGGTTAAATTAAAAAAACAGCTCTACACTAACGAATTTACTACTGATAATTTCTGAGAAGGGTGATGTTAAGACAATCCATTTAAATATCTATCTGTATGGACAGGTTTTCAATAAACTGAAGGTGATAATGAACCATCTTCATTTCTAGTAACTAAAACGTTCAAAAATGGTAAAGAGGAGTTCTTTTCTAATTCCTTCGTGAAACGAATATTTTGATGAACTGAGTTGAAATGACACAGAAAATCGTTGAACGTAAAAAGTCCATGTTGCCAAATGAATTTCTTTGAAACAAGTCCAAGGAGTTAAAAAGATAGTTACAAGTAGTCATCTTAAGAAAACTTAACTTAAAAAAAAGAAAAGAAATTAGTGCGTCCAAAACGTGTCGTCGATGCTGAAGTAACACACGAGACTGTAATTAATCTATCTTAATGCTCATTGGCTGCTGTTTTATAGAAAGGCTTTGTATTTGCTCCAAAACAACTTTCTGAAATTGTATCAGTTGTAGAAGCTTCTATCCAAGCAGTTTCTCATCTTCTTTAAGAAGAAATCCGCTATAAAACTACAAAAATTCTTCGAAAGTCAAGAATTCCCCAAAGTAGCGTTCCAAAATCGAATTTTTTTGCATTAAAATCTCTTAAACAATATAAATCTACAATCTTCTCTCAGACGGGTCGTATAAAGTAACTTCCAAAAATCCTTCTTCATCTATTGAAAAAGCACTTTTCAAACTTATAAACGAGTCGTCTCTAAGTATCTTGCAAGTTTATTAAAATCTTTAGCAGGGAAGACTGATTGAATTGCATAATTTTTGTTTGCAACCGACTGACATTTTGGTTAGTTTTGATACCAGTATCTATCGCTTATCTACCTTATGTCAAAGGCACTACAAATCGTGTAAAAAAAAATTGTCTAAATACAACATTATTACTCGATTTTCTACTCTTCCCAAATTGAGTCAACTCTTAAATCTGGTGAAGAATGCTACTTCAATCTGACAGCGTTTATAGTACTCCTTGCTCTTGTAGGCGTGCATACATTAGAGAAACGGGTAGAAGCGTGGGAATTCGTATTAAATAGCATCAAAAATGTAGTTGTCTTAAACAATCTTCTAAACCGACGGTAGTGGAACACGTGCTAGAAACGGGTTACGAGATTTTGTTTGAAAACACGATGGTGGTTCGTACTTAATAGTTAGACACTTACCCATGTAATCAATATTTGAACAATACCAGGTTCTAGGGTAAGTGTCAGTGATTAAACAAGTTTTACGTTGAATGATCCGACTCCTCGAAGAACCAAATGTTAAGCACGGAGGTTGCCCGTACTTAAATGGTTCGACACTTATCCTTATATATAATCTTCCTCGTTGCATATTAAACGCCCATGCCGAACTTGCTTTCAATGATGATAAGGGTAGTGATGATAGGTATGACAGTGAGGATGAGATTCCTTTAGAAAAATTTATAAAACAGTTGCGCTAGTGTACTAATTTATAGTGATTATAGCTGTGTTTCCACGAAATCTTTGTGCTGAGAAAACAGTTCTGATATTCACCATAAAACTGTATATAACGCAATCTCAAGAAATTGATTTTATTTTATTATGCAAAATATACCTTGCTGTGATAATTAAAATTTGAATAGATTTGCAAAAGTTAGCTTATTGCTGAATATGTTAAATCAGAAGTTTATTTCACTTTCTCCTGTTGAAGAAATGTATTTGTGCGTGCTATGAGAGCACGTAGTTCCGCGAGGTACCTGTCTTAAGGCTTATTCTCGCTTCTAGGTTAATATACTAAGTCAGTAAGGAGAAGGATCTGCATATAGATGAAGAAATATAAAGAAAGGCAGAGTGTTAATCAAACAGCAACAGCTAAAACAAAAATCAAACGTTTTATTTAAATAAAAATGTAATAAACTAAAGTGACTCTAAATAAACATGAATGAGATTTCATATTTTGGGCGTCATGGAGTTATTTGGAGCAAATTCATTAGATGTAGTAGTAATAATGAAAAGCAACGACGTCGCCAGGGTGTCTTAGTTGGGTAAGCGCAATGATTTTGGAGTAAATAGTAAATACAATGCACGAGGGTATGTGCCTGCCTAAGCCCTAGCAAAGACTAGTAGACCGTTTTTTGGTTTTTTAGAGACTCATCAACAATGGTAATACACAATTATCCTAAACAAACTGCCATAGTTAAAATCTATTAAAATCTTTTTTTTTATTTTTTGTTTTGCCAATTCACTTTAATTTTTTTTCTTAAGCTTCTCTATTTCGGAATTGGTTTTTTCAAAATACCGTTTAATATTTTTCTTTTTCACCTTCTTCTTCTCATTTCCTTGTGCTTTTTTAGGCGTCGGATTGTGGGTCACGGTCCTCTTTAACCCATTTCTTACATGCTTTTCTATCTCTTGCTAAAGTTTCCATCTCTTCCTTTGATTTTCCTTTTTTTCTTCCATGTTCTAGCCATTTTCTTCTTGGTCTTCCTCTTTTTCGGTGTCTTGGTTTCCCTCCTTTCATTATTCTTTTCGCCAGCCGATCGTTATTTATTCTCATGGCATGTCCGTACCATAGCAGGTTTTTTTCTTTAATTCTTTCTAATATTGGTGTTTGTTTTGTTTATTTCCTTTTTTTTCGTCCATGTCCAATTTTCCGCTGCATATGTGATTGTTGGAATTATTCTTGTATTGTGTATTTTCTTTTTCGTTTCTTTATCTATTTTTTTATGTCCTAGTATATGGTTGAGTGCGTAATATAGTTTTGTTGATTTATTAGATCTATTTCTTATTTCTGCGTCTATTTTTCCATCATTTGTTATTATTGTGCCTAGATAATTGAAAGTGGGCTTAGGCTGTTTCCTTGCTTTATTCCTTTTTTTTGAACGTGCTTTTCAATGTTTGGATAAGTTGTGTCGGCACTTCTAGTTCTTCCAGGCTATTCCATATTGTTTGCCTATTTTCATTCGTTTTATCGCTTCCTGTACTTCTTCCCTTGTTATCTCTGGTACATCTACTGTGTCTTCTTTGTCTTCATTTCCTACATTTAGTTCTCCTTTAAATTTCTCTAAGTAAAACTCTTTCCAGACTTCCAATATTTCTATTATTTCCATTTTGAGTTCCTGCTGATTATTTTTTATTGCTTTTATTTCTTTGCTTTTAGTCCCTCTCAATCTTTTCGCTATTGTCCAAAACTTTCTTGTGTCTGTCTTGTGTTGGTCACTTATTTTTTGTCCAAACTCTTTCCAACTTTCCTTATTCGCTTTTTTGATTTCTCTTTTTACTTTGTTCCTTTTTTCTTTATATTTTTCTTTATCTTCTTGGTCATTTGTTCGGATATATTTCTTCCAGGCCTGTTTCTTTTCTTTCACTATTCCTTTTATCTCTTTAGTCCACCATCTTGTTCTTTCTAAGGTTTTGTTGATGTTTCTTCTTCCACATTCCTCATCCGCTACCTTTAAAATTATTTCTTTGAAGTTTTCTCAATTTGTCTCCAGGTCCTCTTTCTTTGTTTTCTGTAATAATTTACGAAATTGCTCATTTGTCTTTTCTTGGTACTCCTTTTGTCTTTCCTGTTTTTTAAGTTTGTATAGGGCTATTCTGCTGTGTGTTATTTCTTCACTCTTATTTACTATTTCTTCTATTTTTGCAACTACTAGTCTATGGTTTGAACCTATTTCCGCCTCTTTTCTTGTCTCTATGTCTTGTATTGTTTCTCTTAGTGTTTGTGTGTATAATATATAATCTATTAGGCTTTTTGCATTGCGTTCTTCTGCCACGAAACTGTACTTTCTTATTATCATATCGTTTCTGTGACAGAAATCGATCATTTTCTTCCCGTTGCGGTTTACAATTTGTTCTCCATATTTCCCCATGCCTCTATTATGGTCGTTCCCTACCCTTGCATTGCAGTCTCCCATTATCATAGATGGTTCCGTTTCCTCTCTTGCTTCATCCAATACTTCTTGTAAATAGTTATAGAATTCTTCGACTTCCTGTTTTGGTGTACTTTTTATCGGCCCGTATATTTGTATAATGTTTATTTTCTGTTGGAGTTTTATTGTCACTAGTATTATTCTTGAGTGTACGGCTTTCCATTTTATTATTCGTTTGTTTAGTTCCTCTGTCCCCTTCTTTTGCTCTCTTTCCTGCATCAACTCCGGCGTAGTATATTGTTTGTTTATTTGTTAGTATTTTCCTTTTCCCTTCATCTTTGTTTCGCTCAGTCCCATTATTTGTATTTTGTTGTTATCAGTTTCTTCTGTAATCTCTTTCCCTTTGATTGTATTTATACTCAATGTTCCTATTCCAATTTTCTCTGTTTCTATTTTATTTACTTTACTTTTTCCTTGTTCTTCTGTCTTCATCCTTATTTTTTTCATTTGCCCTTTTCTCTTGCCTATTGTCGTCGTCTTTTTTCCCAACTGGTTTTCGTTTCTTGTTAGTTTTTTGGAAATTGTTTGTTTCGATTTGTGACGTTCCTAAGTGTTTTGTTTAAATCTTCCTCCTGCAAACCCGACCTTTCTTTTTGGTGAGGTGTTAGTATGGTCTGTGTCCAGTTTTTCTTTTTTGGTATTGCTCTCCGGGCATGGCTTGGTTCTTCCTTATCTGTGGATCTGGCTCTTTTCTTTTGTTCCTCTATATCGTTACGTGTTATTACTTTTATCACTTCCGGATTTTTCTTTTCATTTTCTGTAATGTCTTTAATGCCCCACTCTTCTCCATTTATTAGTAGTTCATTCTTCTGAATTACTGCTCTCAGTCCTTTTTTTCTAGCGTCCTTCATGTGAAAGATTAGTTGTTTCCTCTCTTCTTTTGTCTTTTTGTCTAGGTCATCACTCATTCCTATTTGTGTTCCTGTCAATTTCTTTCTGTTCCTCATGATTTCCCATTTTTTTAGTATTGTTGTAATCCTCATCTTTACTGGTCTGTTTTTATTTTCTTTTCTCTCCCCCAGTCTGTTGATAAAGTCTATTTCATTTTCTTCCAGTTGAATCTCCATTATTCCTTCTCTTTTAAGGTGTCTTCCTCTGCTCTTTTAAGTATTCCGAAGATTATTAAATTTCTTTTCCTTGGCTCATTTTCTAATTTCTAGATCTTCGATGCCTTCTAAGTTCTTCATTTTCTCTAATTGTCGATTCATGTTTACATTTGTCTCATCAACTTTTCCTTCTACCTGTAGTAATTTTTTCATGATATCGTTTAATGTTATTTCTTTGTTTTCAGTCATGTCGATTTCTTCCCGTTGCGTTCTCTATTTCGTAATCTGTAGTTTTGTCTTAAATTAATTTACTTGCTTATGGATTTTACGCGCGTTTTATTTTAGATACTTGCCTGTCTTATTGGCGCTGGCGAATCGCGTTTTACGTGTTTGTTACGCACCTGCTTGCTGTTCAGCTTTTGCCGCGTAAAAAGGTCAACTCCGGTCAACTCGTCGCAAGTTGTTCACCCTTATCTGTTTTAAGTTAGGTTGGATTTTTGTTTATTGTTCGTATTTATTTAACTAACTTATTTCTTTATTTTGTGACTTCTTTTCTCCTTCTGTATTTCTTCTATATCACTTTTTTTTTGTAAATTTCGAGAACGTTTACGTACTTTTTATCCACATCTAGAACGTTCACGAAAGAATATAGAAGATTCTCGAAGGATGGCCGTAATATATAAAAGCGATACAAACAAATCATAGGTCAGTTATTCGAGTAATTCGAAATCGGCAGTGTTAAAAAGATTATTCAAGTTTAAATAAATAAGTTATTAACGTGTGTCGAGATAAATACAACGTTCGTGACTTTAATGTAAACAAGTGTCAGTGTTTAGATAAATAGAAGTTATCCGCGGACATTATCTTTCGAGTGATAGTACTATATAAATTAGTGTAAGTGTTTCTTAAATATCCTTAGATTTAATTAGTTTCGATTAGTTATAAAAGTGTAAATATTTTTAGTATAAATAAATTAGTTTTAAAATTCGTGGCAATATGGAATTAAAAACGATTATAAAAACATTGACGTTCAGAGCTATAGATTACAACAAAATTGTATTAGTAACACATTACGTCAAAACTCGTGATTTTAGAGATTTTAGAGACAAAGTAATTAATTAAGAAAACTTTAATATATCAAGAATGTGTAAGCAAATACATTAGACAAATATTACATCCATTTGCCCTAATCCATACTAGGTATATTGTCGTAGAGTAACGTAAAAGTTAGTTAGAATATACCTATTGTTTACAAACCTGACAATATACATCCTATGTCTGTTTGGTATTATTTTATCACACAATATGCTACAATAATCCAGTTGTTATAAACTGTTTAGAGTTGTTCGTATATTGTTTATGTTATAGTGCCTGTAGTAAATGTAACCCTTAAAGACAGACCAGAATTGAAAAGTAAACTCCATTTTAAAACCGACCGTAACTTTCAGATTTAAAAAAAAGTCGTAGAGCAATTCCTCGAGTTTTAAATAAAATTAGAAAATGTTTATTTACACTTTATGCATTAACTTACTTCTTCTAACATCATTTTGAAAGATAAAAAAAGCAAACATGTTCATATATATATTAAGCAACGTGTCCTACATATGTGCAGTAAAAGAAAAATAAATATTTAACTTTACCTTTATCTCAGAGCTGAAAGGAATAATTAAATTATGACGGTTTTAAAGATTTAACGAAGCGTTAAATATATTTGAAAGCGGCTTTTATATCATTTTTATTTCTAAGTGTTGTCGGTTAATTTCATTAAATGTGTACGAGTTTTCTTTTTCTTTTCGCGTACCTAAACGTTTAGCGGTCATTAGTATTGTAGTAGTGTTCGAATGAATTTTTTCAACATGTAGAATATTTTTTCTCACGTTACGGTGTAATTAAAAACACGGATTTGAGAAAAATTAAACATAAAAGCCTTGGATCTTATGCTAATACGGAACATAAACCACGAACTAAACACAAAAAAGTTAATGCCAACATAATGAAAATTAAGTGCAAACTAACTTATGCTAATATATGTACATTTAAACACTTAAATTTTACCTACACGCATTTGTTTCTGCATTCCGCAACATTCTATAATCAAAAACTAATTGCACATGTCTTTAACTAATCCTTTTTTCGATTCAAAATTATTAACAATGCCCTTTTTAAAATCAAATCGTTTTTTATAATGCGTCAGATAAACGTATCCAAAATACACTGAAAATGCACAAAACTCACGTGAGAAATGGTCGTATTTCTGATTTATGTACTCTCTAATTAGGTAAAGCATGTTGTTCTTTTATTGCTTACCGTATCGGGTTTATTTTTATTTAAGTTACATAATTATACAATTTTAAAAACTGTTTTTAAAAGAAAATATTCTTGGTCACACAACTTGAAAAATATAATTAATTTTGCAAACTGTAAATGGTAAAACCAGTAGATCAATAACGTGTTTTTAATAGATCTCTTCCTAATAAGATAGTTTTAACTATTAAGTGATTTTATTTTTCTGTGTTTGCAGAAAAACGTAGAGATATGTTTTAAAAATTGAGGTACCTGATACGAATAATTTTAAAAATAATTAAAGATATAACCTTCAAAATTACAAAGTTTACATTTTACCGGAAAAAACTTGGTGACACTTTCACTAAAATAATATAAAAACACCAAAAACCACAATATTAACTTTTAAAAAACACCGTACGCGTTTCGATAGCTATGATACCATCATCAGAGATACATTAAACTAAAACAATTTTATTTATACTATAACTTGGTGCGCTTCGATGCACATGATCGTTCGTATTGGTTTAAAAGTTCGAAATAATCTAATGGACCTTGTCTTCATATGCATTCAACTCGTCTTGCTTATTAACTTGTTTGATTAAACATATATCGTTTATTTTATGCCCTTTTTCCAGCATATGATTAGCAACGCTGGACTTATCTACCCATCTAAATTTAAACTGAGCCAAATGATCTTTAAACCGAAATTTAATCAGTCTCTTGGTTTATCCTATATATACTTAATTGCAGTTTAGACAGTTTATTTTATATACTCCTGATTTATCGTCTACGTACTAAATTTTTCGGGTTTCCTAAATAAGTTTGTAGGCTATTTTCAAAACTGACAACTCTTTTGAAGTCAAATTTTGTAAATATTGTACATATATTTGTATAACCAAGATGATTAGGTAATTTGACATATTTATGTGTATCTTGTCATTTTTCGGTATATTTCAAATTAAATTTTACCATTCTTCCTTGAAACAAAGATTTCATTTGCATTAATTTCTGTTTCATAGGTAAATTTGATGTTTCTTTATGTCCTCGAGCCATCTTCTTTGCGGTCATCCCACGCTACGCTTGGTTTGCCTTGGGCGCCAGTGTGTTACTTTAATAGTCCATTTGATTGGATCCTACCGAGCGACGTGTCCTGCCCATTGCCACTTTAGTTCGGCGACGCGTTTCATAATATCAACGACTTTGGTCTTCTGTCGGATTTCTATATTTTGTATACTATCCCTGAGACTAATGCCCAGCATCGCCCGCTTCATCGCCCTTTGCATTGTTCTTAACTGGTTGGCAGTCTTTTCCGTTATGATCGTTTTAGCCCATAAGTTGCAACAGGTAGAACGCATGTATCAAACACTTTTCTTTTTAGATTTATAAGAATTTTGTTTTTGAATATGTATTTTAATTTAACGAAAACTGTCCAGGTTGCTCTTATTCTTTGTCTTTTTTCCGCTGTCTGATTTTCTTTTCCTATTTTTATTGCATGTCCCAAACATACGTTTCTTCTTCTACGTTTTCCAGTTCTATTCCGTTAATATATATATTGAAACGTTCGAGTTATTCGCAACTTCAAGAGCCTTCGCGAGGTTTTCTAGAACGTTCACCAAAAGATGTGGAACATACGGGAACGTTAGCCAAAATGTATAAATGCTGTGCACAGAGATCCGAGGTCAGTTATTTCCGTAATGCAAAGACGGCAGTGTTAAGAAGTCGTTAACGCGTGTGAGATAAATAATCTGGTACGTGACTTTAACGTAAACAAGTGTGTGACTTTATCTTATCTTCGTGTTAGTGATAGCGCTATATATAAATTATACTGTAAGTGTTTTTATTAAATATTATTAGATTTAATTAGTTCGGTTAGTTTAAACGTGTATATATTTGTAGTAGTTTGAATAAATTAGTTTTAATAATAAAATTCGTTACAATATGCTCATTTTTGTTACTGATTGCATTGGTCTTTGAGATGCTCATTTTCAGGCCAACCTTATTGGATGCGTCATTTAGTTGGTTTAACATGTCGCGCAATTCCTGCGCGTTACTACTTATCAGGACGATGTCATCAGCAAATCGGAGATGGTTTAAAAAGAATCCGTCGATGTTTATGGCTTTTGTTTCACACTGTAGTGACTTAAAGACGTTATCTAATGCAAGGGTAAATAACATTGGAGATATGGTGTCCCCTTGACGTACTCCCCTATTTATTTTGACTTTAATCCGTTTTCAAAGTTGCATTGACTTTCATGTAAAATGTGGCATTCTTGTAAATGTTTCTTAATAGGTTTGTGTACCTAGAATCTATTCTAGCGTCGTCCATTGCTTGTAAGAAGACCCATCTTTCATTAGAATCAAATGCTTTTCGGTTGTTTTTTTCAATTAACGTTCTTATAGTTTGAAGGTGATATCCCTTCCGGAATCCATCTTGCTCAACTGGCTGATATGCGTCAAATTTATTAGTTAACCGGTTTGTGACAATTTTGGTGAGGAGTTTGCAGAGATGCAAAAGCTAATTGGTCGATAATTTTCTATGTTACTATTATCCCCCTTTTTAAAAATCAGAATTACTTCTGGGTTTTGCTTGATGTCTAATATCGCAAAAATATCGTCCACGTAGCGCAACCCGCTCTAGAAAAATAGTCCAACTCGTGTTCTAGATCGCTTTCAAATCTGATCCTAAATAAGTTACCGATAAACATTACCCATTGCTGTTCCTTCTTCCTGTTTATAAAATTTGCCGTTAATTTAAAAGAATGTTTGATCCACTCATAACCGAGTGAGTTTTAAATAATTATCAACCTTTACATTGTCCAACTGGTTATATAGCAGTATTTCTTTTAAATCGTTTAAGGCCTCAGCAACGGGAATATCTGGAAGAAAACTGACATCAAAAGATGATAATAATTCACCAGTTGTCAATCTGTCTATGTTTTCAATTCTATTAATAAATTCATAAAAATTCGCAATACTAAAATTTGCTTGTTGGTACTCCAAACCATTAAACTTATTAGATAACCATTTCGACAAAATGTATGTAGGCGACTTGATACCAGAAACGATAGGCCACATAGCGTTACTTGGTCTATAGATTGTTACCAACCTTTTTTATAGTGAGCCCCTGTGATAACAACCACGTCACCACGGCTAGCTACGATGTCGGCGAGTGAGCGTGGTTGAGAAAACTATTATAAAAGAAAAAAAGGGCACCACTCCTCGTACTGATAAGATCTTCGGCTCGGAGACACCAAAAGTATGTCTGAACTCACTAACAAAGATAAGAAGAAAATAGAGCAAAAAAAAGACAATCAACAAAAAGATAACGAGCGTATATAGTTCTATCCAACCATAACATGTAATATCTCTACTGTTGTCTTAATAGAATAGTAATTTAAGGAATTTAATAGTGAGTAAAACGAAACATTAATAATCACTGTAACTTTAATCGTAAAATCGATCTATTTCGTTTACATGCAGTCGCAAACAAATTAATAATTATCAAATACAATTAATAACAATAATTAAAGTGATCACCAAACTAAAATTTACCCCACCAAAGTTTCTTACAACAACTAACAAACGTGAAGTACTTCCAATTTATTCACGGCGTATTACGTAAACTTACATGTACACGGCGTGGTTGGCCTAATCTGACCTCAACTACAATTAAACAATCAAAGAAACTTAAATAGTATAATGTCAGCGTACTCAAGACAACTTCATAAGATAAAGCTAAAGGTGTTTTATAACTACGACTAAAAGTAAAATGATTTAGTATGATCAATTAAATTTTTGATAGGTAAATTTTAACATAAGTACTACGGTGTAAACAAATTTTTAAAAAATGCTTAAGGCTGAATAAATAAATAGAAAATAAGATACAATTACAAAATTTAAATATACAATAATTTGCAGAAAATTGTAACGAGGCGCAAGTCACTTATCGCCATTAATAAAAACAATATCCAAAGGTGTGAAAAGTTCGACTCGGATATCAGAGCCTCCGACGACACCGCTCCGAGGAAATTATTTTTCTTACAGCTTACTAACAATGTAAAAGTTCCTTCAATCCCAGCATACTAGCTATAAAAATCTTAAAAGTATTAAAAGCAATATGGCCGACGCCATTTGCTTTCATTGCCTACTAGTATACCAAATAATTATTTACAACAAAAAATTAAATAGAAAAAAATATTACTTACAGTTTAGCGGACAAGCATCTTATCAAAATCAACCGTTCACAGCGACTTAAAAGATACAAGTAAAAATACCCACGGCCACCAACGCGATCCCCACCCGTTAGTGTCGAATAAATTTAAGATTTTACATCCAGTGCGATCCGCAACCAGCGACGTCGTAAAGTTTAGTTGGAATTATGACTTTTAGAAACTGAATGGATAATGACATGTAACAGAATCTTAGGTAAACTATGCATTCTTAGAAAAATTTATTTACAGTTAATCGTGATCTTAGAGACTCAGTTAGAGATAACAGTTATCATTTTAAGAAAAGGATTCTTGTGAATGATGAATATGAACCAGATTTAATTAAGTCTTCAGCTGATCTAAATCAATTTGACATATACCGAAAAACCACAAGCACGAATAGGTTTGTGACGAGTGATTCCAACTAATGCATACAGCATAAACTTGCAAACTTTAATTTCCCTAGTCCATAGACTACTAAATTTTCCATTGAGTAAACAAAATTTTATGAAACAACTTCATACAATAAACGAAATTGCTGCATACAATAGATTTTCGAAGGGAGCTGTGTCAAACATTATTCGAAAACAGAAACACAAATTACATGTGAAAAACATTACCACCTTAGAAAATAATTAGAGAGACAACAATATGTTAAATTACCTAATCGTCGTTATTATACTAAGGGTCTATCTAGAATATTAAGAAAATTTGACTTCAACACAGTTGTCACTTCCAAAAATAGCTCACAAGCTATTTAGAAAACTCGAAAAATCTGAAAGACGTTTAGAATAAACCAGGAATATATAAAATAAACTGTTAAAACTGCGATCAAATATATGTAGGACAAACCAAGAGACCGATTAAAGTTCGGTTTAAAACTAATCATAGAAACGAGTTGGATGCATATGAAACCCTAGAAATTGTTGAATAATGACCATCGAGGAGCATTAGGCATGTGCATCAAAGCGCACAAAGTTATAGTATAAATATAATAGTTTTAGTACCGCTGATAATGGTAGCATAGCGTGTAGTACAAACATATCACATTAGTTTACTTGATTAGACCGTGTCAATATTGTATTGCCAACGTTTCGTGCATTTTCGTTCGAGGTTTCGTCAGAACGAGGGTGAAATAGATAAATTTAAAGTCTAATCCAAAAGAACGTAGCTATTTTAGCATTATTAAATAATTTAAAAAGCAAAGTTAATTCTACATATATACACTCTTTTAACCAAGAACAATGTTTACGTTTATATTAAAGTACTCACATCAAACGAAAAATAAAAATTTAATGACATTATTGGCAGCTCATAAATTGTATTAAAAGAGGTTTATTTACTTCGCCATTAACTCTACTTAAATGTGCAATATTTTTTATGATCTTAGGAGGCGATTATTTTTTTCTGTAACTGTATTTAGGCCACAGCATAACATTTAAAACTTTTTGTGTGGCTTCAAGATAGTATAAAAAATTGATCAAAAAACAGTGTCCAACAAAGTCGATAAACAATAACATTTAGAAAAATAAAGTTACATATTTAAAATTTTTCAATTACTATGCTTCAATACTCTTTACTAGACTTTTAATTGCTTTACTGAATGAATCGTCGTTGTTGATTTTAAAATTAATTGCCGTTGCAAGTAGAATCGTAAATTTTATCATAAACATTTTGTTTAAACTAATAAAAATGTGCAAGTTTAAACGTTATTAAATATTTTCTTAGTTTAAGTTGCAAATCTTAAAATGTAGTTTCAACAAGATGGAGCTACAAGTCTAGACAAACTGCACACTCTAAGCCATGATTTTTACAACTAACAGTATATAAGCGTAGATAAATTCTAGTAGAAATCATTCTCGTGGTCCATATGCTACACATAACACACACTAAACCGGATTTTACGACCCAGTCTCTTAATAAAAACTCGACAGTTCAGTACTTAACACAGAATAGCTTCTTCACTTCTAACTCTTTGTTACTGGTTAATCTTGGCTGGCCAGTTCAGCCGCTCGATATCAGTTCCCGCACGCCCAGTTATGGAGCTAGCAGTGTATGTATATCGAAGCGAGGATATAATGCCTAAAACCCTCCCTCTTATATTAAGAGACTCTAATGTCGCATAAAATAAGTCCACGTCCAACCTCTGTCTAAGTTAGTTCCCAAGCCCCTGAGAAGCCGACACCATGTAGATAAAGCACCGAATAGCGGAATTCCCCGATGAGGCTTTCTATCTTCCTCAGATTCTCGTCTTGCTGCCGGGCCATGTTTGACAAGTCAACACTATCCAACAAAATGGATTTCTCTGCTACCTCAAAATGTTCGTACAAACAGCACCATTTTCACATAATTGCACCAAAATACTGGAATCGAGTAGTTTGCTGTAAGTTTTATAAGTCTAAAGCGCAAACCAACTCATATAAACCCCAAACGTACAGCTACCACAAGACGCTTCCGCTGATGAAAGGACAAGTCCCTTCTATCATGCTTCTCTGCAATAGAAGTTCGCTTCTCCTCTCTCTCTAGAACTCGATCTCGATTTACCAGCACTGATGAAACCCTCGAGCCCAGGCTGTGCCTTAAGTTCCTGTCTGAAGTTTAAATCGGGTTTCGAAGTTTCAAACTAGGTCCAGATTTACCAGCACGGTGAAACCAATCGAAAAACAATTGTCCATAACCGTGCCTCTAGTCGTGTCAAAACTCCAACTCTAGAATTGGAAACGATTTGATCAAAAGATTAGCTTCGTCACAACTACTACCATGTTGACATACGGTTCGTCTCGGCCGTTGACCAAGCTCACGTCGAAATTGGGCGAAGAATAATTTTATGGCAAATCACAAGAGTGGAATGTTAGTCGTCTCCTCGTCATGCGCTCTCGATAGTGCTCTGTACTATGTATGGGCATAAACTAAATGACTAATACGGGATAAAGATAAAAAATATGTTGATGCAAGAAGTAAATGCTTGTTTCGTTTTCACTTCAAAGTATAGACAAAATAAGTAATTACCCTACGGTGCCTAACGAAACACCTAATACAACAAAAAAAATTAAGAAATAGTGGTGGTAATAACATGACCGACGACATACTCAAAGAACCGAATCATCAAACCCAGAAACAAATAAAAAAAATATATAAAAAAATCGATACCAAATGACTAACAAATGGAACAAAAAGTTACGGCGGTTGCTGGTAGACGTGACAGCAAAGAGCTTCCAAATAACTTTCAAAACGATAATTATGAAATACTGCAATATGATGTTTATAGAAAAACTGATGCGTTAGTGCGAAAAAACCTCTAACTTTCATATGAGTGAGAAAAAGACACAAGTACACATTGACATTGTTCTATTTTTCGACGTAGTCATCAAGCATTTTTGTAACTAATGCTCCAACTTTTGTATGCCCATGTTGCAGAACTTAGTCACCAACCAGGGTGAAGACGCAAATCGTTTCTGGTTTGACTTCTTCGATGATGCTTCGTGCTTTTTTAATTTGGAGAACAAGTGGTAATCACTAAGCGCTAGATCTGAACTGCACCAATGATCAAAAATGACAGACTATCCACACTATTTCAGAAGGTTTTGCGTTTAACGGGAGACCTGCTTCACACCTTTGCTCAATCTTCCTCAACGACGATTTTAAATTGTCAACATGAGTTTTTCTACGTGCTGCAATATTTGTCCGAGTCTATTTTTCAGCAGATTTTCTAAGATTTCATAAATGTTTTAGGAGTGAAATGGAACACCCAAGTTTCGTAACCCGTATCGATGGAATTCAACAATTCTTCCTTTTTGTCTACGTTGCCACCTTTATAAACTCATCAAACGCACGTGGGTTTATAAATATGATGTCAAAACTGCAACTATCTAGCGAATGGTGCCCCAAAGATTACCTGTAGTGTTATGAATGACAGTCATTTGTAAGCTTGACGCATTCGGAGTCATAGAGTTCATTGAATGAATTTCGAGGGAATTATTTGTGATGTCAATTTATATCTATTTTTTTTCCTTCACTTTTACCAATTTTAGGAGACGATTCAGGTATGCCAATAGCTATTAGCATTACTGGAAAATTGTGAGTACGTATCCTTTATTTTTTATAAATTTATGTAATAGTCGAACGTCAGTTCGTACGACTTAGAATTAAGTGTTATCACGACTAATGCATGCAGATTCGTTTGTGTCATTAGGTCATTACGAATTACATTTATTACAAGTGCGTTCTGCTTCTGATTGCAAAAGTCACTGTATTTTGTATCATTTCAACCTATTAAGTTAGACTTTCGAATTGTAACACGATAATTAGGTGTATTAGATGTGTTGCCCAATCTAGGAGCCCGCAATCTCATTTTTATCTGTGATATTTATTAACGAACTCTCAATTGCTCATATCTGTATAGTTCTACATCGTTTATTTTAACTTCTTTCTTTCTCGTCTTGCCGAAATATATATATTTGTTGTTATAGTTGTGTCTTGAAATTTGTTACATTTCTCGTTCAGCAGATATAAACGGAATCTGCTCTTTTATTTATCAGAATATTGAGCTAGCCGCCTGCGTTACGAGTAAAACTCATGTAACAAGTTTTTTATGTGATGATAAAACTCGAACACACGTGAACAGAATATCGTAAAATAACAATCATTAGTCGATCGAATAGATTAGTTTTGGCAATACTAGAGTGTCTTTAGTGAGTAAGAACTCTTCTGAAGGTTTTCACTCTAACAAGAAAAAAATCTTACTCTAAAACGCAGAAGAGCATCTGCCGACAAAACCTTAAAAATCAAAAAACAAAAGATAAAGCATAACGCCTTAAAAGATACACACGTCTTCCGTTCTAGCAAAAGACTCTATGAATGAAAAAAGATCTTTACCAGAAAAAGTCTAATGCCAATACGCCAAATCTATCTCCGAGTCAAAATCCAAAAAGTAAGAAGTGTCCTAAAAAGAGACAAAACTTTAGCAACAAGCCAACTCCAATAATAAGCAAATTAAAAGTCTTAGAGCCTACGATCACGTTCACCAGTAAAGTCAGATAAACTTAAAGTCAGACGATTTTTTCGTGTTTAGGACAATCACGCATCAAAATATTTTTAAATGTTAATTGAAAAATCCAAGTTAATAAGTTTAGACGATAGTCTATTAGTTTCATGTGGCATGTATCAGATAAACCTTCTTTATCTGATCATAGATACATTCGATTCCACATTGAATCAGACAAGAAACTCGTAATGAAACACAGAAACTCGACGAAAACCAACTGGGATTTGTTTAGCGAGAGAAATCAGGAACTGCCCTGCAGTTGGAAGATCAATGCACGAGCTAGAACTAATTACGGACAGTATTGCTAATTCTATAAAATCCGCATTTGAAGCAAGCTGCCCAAAACTGTCAAACGAAACCCCAACCGGATAACAAGGGCACGCACCAGAAGGTTATTTAACACATTATTTTAAAAGACGGAGAAGGTACTGTATGGACGTAGAAAACGAACCTACAAGTTCTCGACTCCAAAAAGCTCTAAGCACTGGAAACATCAGTTCTTCGCTAACCGAAAGCGGAAAGTTTACAGATTTGGGTAAAGGTACTCAAGAACTACTGCAAAAACAGTTCCCAGGTTAATCGTTAACGAAAGTTCCTAAGCACCAGAGCCTAGAGGTACTAAACAAACGGGCACCCAAAAGGAACTAGAACTTAGGGAAAAAATAATTAATCCTGAAAACCTAGAATGGGGAATTAATACGTTTAAACCGATTCAGTCTCCAGAAACCGATGGAATTTATCTCATCATGCTGTAAAAGGGTTTTGCGGCTGTTCGAAACGAAGTATGTGAAATTCTCAGAGCCACCTTACCAATTTCGCATATACCAAACAGCTGGCGGATTGTCAAGGTGGTATTTATACCAAAGCCAGAGAGATCTACGTACGCCCAGGCAAAATCTTACAGATCGATCAGCTTGACTTCCTTCATCTTAAAACTACTTGAAAAAATAGTCGACACGTATATACGGGACGGGGCACTAAAGGCTTTGCCTCTGCACCGAAACCAGTGTGTTCACTAATCCCAAAAATCTGCGAGCTAGTAATTCACCAACTAGTAGTAAGCCGATGCGAAAATGCAATCCAATACAATAATATTGCTTGGGCGCTTGGGACCTTCACCTGAATTGCAAGAGCAATGGAGAAAAAAGGAATCCGAAACTGGCTCAACTCAATGCTCAGGAATCAGCCAAAGTGGCTGGCGGGTGCCCATAAGGCGGGGTGCTGACACCCATATTGTAGTGCCTCGGCATGAACGGCATACTACAAAAACTAGAAGACGGGGAGGTATTTGCTTTAGGATACGCCAACAATCTCACCATTGTGCACGATGCTGAAAAAAACAAGGACTATTAGTAAACCCAGCTAAGACGGCAATCGTTCCGTTTACTAAACGACGGAAAACAGATGACATAAAACTACCTACGATGTACGGAGTCACATTGACCAAATGGTCAAATACTGTGGTAACAAGACCCATCATCACATACGGTGCGCTTGTATGATGTGAGAAAACCAACCTAAAAAGTACAGCTGCAAAGCTAAGCAAAGTACAAAAAAGCACTACTTTCACTTCCACCATTACACCTCGTTGTAATGATGGTAGCAAGATAAGCAGCATACAGGCTGCAGATTAATGAACACACGTCAATTACCAAAAAAACGGGTATATACGACGTGGTGCGTGAAAAAACATTCTTAACTATGAGATCCGACTTCACAAAAAATTATCACATCTTAAAGAAATTTAAAGTGATAATACCGTCACGAGACGAGTGGACAAAAAATATTTACCCAACTGCGGTTAAAAGAACTATCTGGTACACAGATGGCGCCAAAATTCGCAACGGTACCGGAGCAGGGGTATATGGAGACAGGCACCATGAGAAGCAATTTTCGCTAACCTTGGATAAATATGCTTCCGCTTTTCAAGCTGAAGTTGCTGCTCGATTATGTCTGACAACCAAGCATAAACAGTCTGGAAATATTAGCAACTTACCAACCAGTGCAGCTAATCTAGATATCAAAAGACCAGAATGTAAAGGGAAACCTAATGGCGGACGCACTAGTTAAAAAAGACACAACAGGGACATATATCGGACTTGAACCCGTTTTTGGAATTGCTTACGAGACCAGAAAAGAAACGATTCGCAGCAAACTTGCAGCGGAGCATAAAATACTATGGAAAAACTCTTCAGGGATGAGGCAAAACTGTTACAGAGACACAATCAAACACTCAAACTGCACTATCAAGCATGAGTCGACAAAAGCTAAGGAAGCTGACGAGGCTAATAACAGTGGCCTTAACAAACATATGCATGAAATGGGACTGCAAAGTAACCCTCTATGCCGCAGATATACTTGGAGGACGATGAGACTCCACAGCATCTGCAACGCACAGCGATTCTCGACAAATCAAAACTAACCGATGATGAGTTGAAAAAGGTCCTTTGGAATAAACTTCTGGACTTCATTGATGAAACAGAACTGCTGAGGGAATAATAAATAAAAAGTGCACAAAAGAACCAAGAAGATCGCAAGGCAGGGGCGCTAAACGATCCACCTCTTGAATTAAAAAAAAAATTTAAAAAAATGGTTTCATATAAAATTTAGAAAAGATAGAGCGTAATATAAAGCTTCAGGAAATACTACAGAAGTTTTAATAGATTAGAAAAAATACATCATTTAGATTATGATAGAATAAGTGACCGTAGAGTCGAGTACTTCTTATCAACTCTTAAGTGCATTTGAATAAACAATTCAAATTCAAAATTAGATCGTGTAAATGTGGCAACAAAAGTTTCGATCACATTCGTAAAGCGTTTCATCAAGACGAAAACGAAATCGGATAAACTTTACAAGTTTGACAGGGTCCAATTTCAAAAGGCGTTGTTGGATTATACTCCGGCTCTTACAATTTAGAGACAAAAATTTTAGTTGGCTGTGGCATAAAAAAACAAAAATGTATGTAAGAATTGAATCATTGGAAATAAAAGTAATAAAATATGTACAATTTTATTGATCTAAAACAATATTTTTCAATATATACTTGTTCAGCAAGTACATATCAAATCCACCGTATCTCATACGATATAGTTTTTTTTCCGCGTTGAAGTTGTGTAGACTGCGCGATATTGCAACTAGTAATTTAGTTACCAATACGTTCCAACTCAATTTTCGTATTTCACATGTCAAGCAGTTCCATCAATAAAGCTTTATTCGTACCTATTCGTCAAATTTCATTTTAAAAAAAGACAATTTAGAAACCGCTACCTTTATATCAACTCCAATAAAAAAAATGTTGAAAAACAACCATTGTCGCACATAAATTTTTTTTATAGAGGTTATACGTTAATACATATTTATAACAGGTGAATAATTTCGCTTCTATTACAGCACGGTATTCTATTTACTATGTAAATTCACGCGATTGCAAATATAATTAGCAATAAAGCAAACATAATCGTCACGATTCAATTAAATCCGCAAGTAAACATAAACTTCATAATTTGTAACATTTTTTTTTCGCAGTTAAGTAAGAGTTATATTGATTGCTTTGAACTCATTAAATATGGAAATTACGACCACAGTGCTTTGACAACTGCTTCTGCGCTAGATTTTTATCCATCAAATTTCTCTTGTTTTTTGAAATCCATTTTTTCTTATATTTATTATTTGAAAGCACGTAAGTTAGACACTTACTATGTAAATCATTTTATTTAGTACCTGATTTATGACCACACATATTTTGTGTTAGAAACGAAATGCTGCATTTTGGTTAATTAAAAATCTAACACGTTTTATCTGAAAACTAGTAAAAATGACGAAACTAATAAATTTGTGCCCTGTCAGCCGATAAAAAACCACTCGCACGTATTTCAATGATATCAACAAGTGATACAAAAAACTGTTCCATCGGAAATGAAATTTTATAAAGCATTCCAAATGCCACTGCTAACTAATCGCAACGTTTTCAACTATGACGTATAATATAGAATTTTCTTCAACTATTCAAACATCTGGAAATTGTTTGCAGTTACTAATTCATAAGCCGATCCAAACAAATACAATACCCCGGTTTATTTATTTACATTAAACAGTTACGATGCTCAATCTCTTTGAGTAAACTGAGCATGTTGGTTTTAATATTAAATCGCACTTTCTATTAGAAAATAACACTTCCGTGTAGTAAATAAATATTTGGTTTTGATAAACAATACCTCGATATAATTAGTATTTTTATGCAAAAGTAGAAATTGATAAATTTAATTTCCTGATACGTTCTGTTAACCATAGGTTTCAGTCATAAAAATTAATTTCCAGTTTCTCATTTTAATAACGAATTAGAACTATTACAGAGTCATATATCTTTCAATATTGTTACAAAATAATAAAAACAATCAATATTTGTCAATATTAAAAAAATTTTTTTTTTAACAATTCTCATAGTTAAAACCATTTTCTGCACCAACGCTTATTGTTCGCACTGACGTGCACTTCTAATTTTTCTGCAAATTGACATACGCATAGAATAAGCATTAGAAAACAAATATCAAGAAATTAGGATGTGATTATTTCTATAATTAAAAAAAATTCGATTCAAAGTTGGGCTTGCGCGCCACGATGCTTGATGCTAGCGACACCTAATTAAATTTGTTTTTTCGTAATGACGTGCTTTTCTGATTTTTCTGCAAATTGACATACGCATAGAATAAACATTAATAAACAATATATCAAAAAATTAGGATGTGGCCATTTCTGTAATTAAAAATAATTCGATTCAAAGTTGGGCTTGTGCGCCAGGATACTGCACGCTAACAGCCCCCAATTAAAATTTTTCTTCGCAATGACGTGCTTTTATGATTTTTCTGCAAGTTGACATACGCATAGAATAAGCATTAGAAAACAACATATCAAAAAATTAGAATGTGATTATTTCTATAATTAAAAAAAAATGATTTAAAGTTGGACTTCGATGCTGCATGCTAACGGCACCTAATTAAATTTGTTTTTTCGCAATGACGTGCTTTTCTGATTTTTCTGCAAATTGACATACGCATAGAATAAGCATTAATAAACAATATATCAAAAAAATAGGATGTGCCCATTTCTGTAATTAAAAATAATTCGATTCAAAGTTGGGCTTGCGCGCCACGATGCTGCATGCTAACGGCACCTAATTAATTTTTTTTTCGCAATGACGTTGTTTTCTGATTTTTTATGAAAATTGACATACGCATAGAATAAGCATTAATAAACAACATATCAAAAAATTAAGATGTAGTCATTTCTATAATTAGAAATAATTCGATTCAAAGTTGGGCTTGTCCGCCACGATACTGCATGCTAACGGCCCCTAATTAAATTTGTTTTTTCGCACTGACGTGCTTTTCTGATTTTTCTGCAAATTGACATACGCATAGAATAAGCATTAATAAACAATATATCAAAAAATTAGGATGTGGCCATTTCTGTAATTAAAAATAATTCCATTCAAAGTTGGGCTTGCGCGGCACGATGCTAAACGTTAATGGCACCAAATTAAAGTCCTTTTTTCGCAATGACGTGCAATTTAGATTTTTCTGAAAATTTACATACGTATAGAATAAGCATTAATAAAAAACATATTAAAAAATTAGGATGTAGTTATTTCTATAATTAAAAATAATTCGATTCAAAGTTGGGCTTCCGCGCCACGATGCTGAATGTTAACGGCACCTAATTAAAGTCGTTTTCTCGCAATGACGTGCAATTCTGATTTTTCTGCAAATTCACGTACATATAGAATATGCATTATTAAACAACATATCAAAAAATTAGGATGTAGTTATTTCTATAATTAAAAATAATTCGATTCAAAGTTGGGCTTCCGCGCCACGATGCTGAATGTTAACGGCACCTAATTAAAGTCGTTTTCTCGCAGTGACGTGCAATTCTGATTTTTCTGCAAATTCACGTACATATAGAATATACATTATTAAACAACATATCAAAAAATTAGAATGTAGTTATTTCTATAATTAAAAATAATTCGATTCAAAGTTGGGCTTCCGCGCCACGATGCTGAATGTTAACGGCACCTAATTAAAGTCGTTTTCTCGCAGTGACGTGCAATTCTGATTTTTCTGCAAATTCACGTACATATAGAATATGCATTATTAAACACCATATCAAAAAATTAGGATGTAGTTATTTCTATAATTAAAAATAATTCGATTCAAAGTTGGGCTTCGATGCTGTATGCTAACGGCACCTAATTAATTTTTTTTTTTCGCAACGACGTGCTTTTCTGATTTTTTTGCAAATTGACATACGTATAGAATAAGCATTAATAAACACCATATCAAAAAATTAGGATGTAGTTATTTCTATAATTAAAAATAATTCGATTCAAAGTTGGACTTCGATGCTGTATGCTAACGGCACCTAATTAAATTTTTTTTTCGCAATGACGTGCTTTTCTGATTTTTCTGCAAATTGACATACGTATAGAATAAGCATTAATAAACAGCATATAAAAAATTAAGATGTGGTTATTTCTATAATTAAAAAAAAATGATTCAAAGTTGGGCTTGCGCGCCACGATGCTGCATGCTAACAGCACCTAATTAAATTTTTTTTCGCAACGACGTTCTTTTCTGATTTTTCCTGAAAATTGACATAAGCAAAGAAAAAGCATTAAAAAACAAGATATCAAAAATTAGGATGTGGTTATTTCTATAATTAAAAATAATTCGATTGAAAGTTAGGCTTGCGCGCCACGATGCTGCATGCTAACGACACCTAATTAAATTTTTTTCGCAATGACGTGCTTTTCTGATTTTTCTGCAAATTAAAATACGTATAGAATAAGCATTTATAAACAACGTATCAAAAAATTAGGATGTAGTTAGTGTGTGCTAAGATAAATAAATAAAGTACCAGTGCTAGTAGTGAAACATAAATACGTCGCGTACGTGTTGTTAAGATAAATAAGTATCAGTTTTAGATAAAATTAAAAAATGCGGACTAGTGATAGTAATACATAAATTAATGTAAGTGTTTTTCGTAAATACCGTTAGATGTAATTAGTTACGTGTAGTTCTGCATGTAAATATTTATTTTAAAACTCGTTGCAGTGGTGTCAGGTGTGGGGTAGCGGTTGTAGTATATATATTAGTTATTTAATATGGCTCCCCTAATAGATACATTGTGTAAACAATACGTGATCGCGTGTGTTTCTTTATATAATGTTTCAGTTCGATAAAGTAGTGCATTTAATAATAAAGAATCGAGCATTATTAAAACTTGTTTTATTAAATTTATATTCGTGTTTTAATTTATGCCGGTGACGCGTTTGCAAGCAAAGTTATTTGAATTTCTCAAATATAGACAAAAATACTAGAAAAATGGAAAACAAATTTAGAAATATGGGAGAATAACTGTTCGAAAATTCTCAAAAACTAGAAGTCTAGAAAAATAAAAGAAAAACCGTCCGAACATTGTCAGACGGAGAAACATTCTAAAAGTTTAAAATAAAAAATACGATCGAGTAGGGAAAATTGAGGAACAAATACAAGTTAGTGTAAGAAATCAAATCAAAATTGTTCAAGAGGAATAAATCGAATGAATTGTCACTGCGGAGGTAGCATCATCACGAGCAAAGAATAATCTAGAAAAAACCACTTACAAGTTTAAAATTGTACCTCTAAATGTTGAAGGAAAAATCCCTTGGTCAACATACTACAAACAGTTTGAAGCCGCAGTCACAGCTAATGGTTAGAGCAACAAGCAGAAAGCGACGTCTTTAATAGTGGCTTTACGAGAAAAAACGCTTGGAATTTTGCAGACTGTTCCTGACCACCTGCAAGAAAATTACGAACTCTTAATTTCACGTTTAGAAATAAGATATGGAGATCCCCATCTTCAATAGGTGTAACAAGCCCAAATAAAGAGTCGCCAGACTGACAAGACTTGCGTATCATACAGCACCAGATATCTTCCTAGAGTAATTAACTATTCAAACCTTTGTAGATGGCCTACGAGACAGTGAAACGCAGCAAACTTTACGGTTAACTGAATCTAAGACACTGGATGACGCTTTAGTGCACGCTTTGGAGTTTAAAGCAGTAAAACAAGTATTGCAACGAGACGGTCATAAACTCCGCAGTGCTGAAAAAGTAGCTGCGCAGACACTAGAAACCAACGAGAAGATAACACGGCGAATACTTCTGGAAAGAGGAGTGACGACTTCGAACTGCAGTGAAAAGACGACATCGTACTAAACCTAAAAAGAAAGCAAGAAGAGTTTAGAACGACCAAAAGAGATAAAAGCTCATCTCATCTAGTCATGTACCGGAGATTACCATTCAAATGGCATCGCCTAGGGAGCAATTGCATATCATTTATCTCGATGGCAAGATTAATGGACAAATTGTTTAGTTACTGGTTGACACGGGAGCGACGAAGACCATCATTCGTCCGGACATATTACGAGAAAATGAAAAAATACGAACAAGTAAAAGTAACTATTGGTTTGAGAAATGGAGTACTCGACCATGAAGTACTGGTTGCCGACATTGCAGAAGAGGTTATCCTAGGAATAGACGTTATAAAGAAGTATGGGTTCCATTTGAATATAAAGAACGATGTTCTGAAGATCGACAACGAAGAAATTCCTTTTCATTCGTCAGAAAATGCAGCCGTGCGAGTCTTATTACGCGAAGACGTGATTCTGTATGGGAGGACTGAAAGTGTGGTGATGGCACGCCTGGATGCAAATCTCCGGGAAGGCTACATTCGCGCCATTGAACCAATGGAAGGCGACTTGATGAAAAAGAGACTATTGGTTAGCACAATATTAGTACGAGTGAAAAACACGGTGCCAGTAAGAATCTTGAATGTCAACTCAGATTCAGTAACGTTGAAAAAGAAGACCGTGGTAGGCCAATGCACGCCGCAGACTCTCAAATTTTGAGATGCGTAAATTCTAGTAAAGATACGTCGGCGAAGTGCCTACAACATCTATTGTACATTCTTACCGCCAAATGCTAAAACCTCAGCCAAGACTAGCTGGCTAAAGTTAAAGTGTTGATACAGCAGTATCAAGATGTGTTCGCTCTGGAGAGGGCGCGCAAGCCCAATTTCAAATCGAATTATTTTGAATTATAGAAATAACCACATCCTAATTTTTTGATATGTTGTTTATTAATGCTTATTCTATACGTATGCCAATTTTCAGAAAAATCAGAATAGCGCGTCATTACGAAAAAACGACTTCAATTAGTTGCCGTTGACATGCAGCATCGCGGCGCGCAAGCCTAACTTTGAATCCAATCATTTTTAATTATAGAAATTGATATGTTGTTTATTAATGCTTATTCTATACGTATATCAATTTTCAGAAAAATCAGAATTGCACGTCATTGCGAAAAATAAGCGTAATGCAGAAAATGGTTTAAAACAAACTTTGTAATAGTTCTAATTCGTTAATAAGATGAGATACTGAAAATAATTTTTATGGCTGAAATCTATGGCTAACTTCACACCGGTACTTAATTTTGTATAAAAACTTAGCTTTTCGCGCCGACATAATTCTAACGATAAAATATTATTTTGAAAATTGTCTACCAAAACGTTTTCCAAAAATGTGTTAATTGTTTAAAAGTATGACGTATAAATCACAAAAGAAAACTATGGAAATACCATATAATTTCCACATTAATCAAAAATAAAAATTGTTTTCCTATGCAAATCTAACTATATTTTCTTATAAGACAAGTAAAATTAAATTTCATTTTCATATTTTCCGTAGTAACTTCATGTAAAAATTGAATAATTCGCCTATTTATTTAAAATTACAATATTTTATTTAGAAACCGTGTATAAATATGCCACAATTTGAAAATTTTCACCAAAACAATTATGCGGTGTCTGTAAATATTGATCAAACGATAAAACCATTTTTAAATTTTTATTTGGATATAAACAATGCACGCGTAACACCTTTGTGTATTTTCTACTTTGTTGTATTTAGTCGATACTGCACCTATACGTGTTTGTTAGAAAGAAACGCTTAAAAATTGTATTGCTTTTAAAACGTAACGTGTTGCGTTTCAATATAAGTCATTCGGTTTTTACAAAAAGTAGTTTTTTTACATAAAAAAAATTACTTCTATGTTTTGTACACAATTCTTTTCACTTTCACTTAGGTGTAACTAAATCTTTATTTAGAGTGTCTAGATAATCCCCAAATGCTTGTATATTGTTTTTTTAGCTTCATTTCATAACCATAACATACAAACTGCCATACCATAAAACAATACAATAATTTATTAAAAAAAATTTTTTTTAATAATTGCTTATACCAATAAAAAAACTGTTTTTGTTTACCACTTAATTTTTGTGTAAAATAATTACATATATACAAAATGCATTTTCAACTAAAATTGCATTATTGTCACTTCCGCTTATATCGGAAGTAGATGCCAACTTTGTTACTTTAAACTGAAATTGATCGAATATAAAATACAAATTGTATAAAACTAATAATAATTTTATTAGATTTAACGGCTAAAGAATTATAGTGCAGTTTACTTGTAAGCAAACCAAGCAAAGCCAGAAAAAAATGTGTGCGAAAATAATATAAAATCTATGCCAAAAGTAACTACTCGTGGAGCGATTACAAACCCACTTTTATTCAGTATTAAGAAAACTTCACAAAACGAATAAAAAACTTACAACTACTAAAACATCAAAAAATCATAGTATGATCTCAAGATAAAATAAAACATACAGCTCACAAAAGCAAACAAGAGATGCAAAAAATACGTAAACTAAGTTGTAATTTGTTGTTATGATGGCTTTTTTAAATACATCAATCAGTTAACCAAAAAACTATTTTTCTATCTTTTATAGCTATAGAGACTTCAATACATGTATCCTAAAATCCAGGACTGAAGAGGAGCATATGAATCACCTCGAGTTAGTGCTGCAGAGATTTCAAAAATATGGTATAGCTATGAACCTAGATAAGCGTTTTGGAAGCAACGATCGCAAGTTATTAGCAATTTACATGGGTATCAAACATCTAAAACATTTCCTCGAAGGACAAAATTTTACTGTTTATACAGATCATCAACCAATCACATTTGCGTTTAAACAAAACCGTGAAAACTGTAGCCCACGACAATGCAGACACCTCGACTTATGGGTAAACAAAAATTATTTTATGAAACAAGTGCAGGAAAAAACAGACTATAGGTACTATAACGCTATCGCCGAAACGTGTTCGACACTACGCACAACTTGTAACATCCGGGGACTAAAGGATGAACGAAATTAGTGACAGAAAAATACTATTGCCCAAATATGAAGAGGAATGTTACGAGTAGGGTAAAAATATGCATTCCATGTCGGCACTTTCGCCTTACCAGATGCTCACTTCACACGTCCACATGGATATTGTAAGTCCACTTCCGTATTCAAATGGTAAGCAGTACATATTGACAATGATTGACCAATTTAGTCGTTCGCCCGAAGCGATCCCAATACAAGACATCACCGCTGAAACATATGCCAAAACATTTGTAGGGGATTCCTCGTTTTGGTGTTCCATCCATAATTACGACTGACCGTGGCAGACAGTTTAAATCAACTTTATTTTCAGACTTACAAAGAATTACGGAAATGCATCGGACATAAACAACATCATTTCATCCGCAAAGCTCTACACGACGGGATTATAAAAACCAACGCAATCGGGGCTATTGGAACCTGGCTCCCATTAGCCCGGTACCGAATTGAAAAAGTTTATGCTTTTTTTCCTTTCAGAATAGATGGTCAACCAATTACATTAAGCCCTAAACATTATTAAAAACGGTACATCCATCCATAGAGTAGCAGTTTTATCGGGTATCCCTTACAGAACCCTTCAAAAAAGAAACAGACATTTTAAACAGATGTCAGTATTGGACTTAAGCCTGTTGCTCTGGGTAGAAATCCTGTGTTCTCGACTGAGTAAGAAAACGATCAAGCAAATCATTTAGTTGCAATAAGTAACATGTTCTATAGGCTCACTAGTCTTAGAAGAAACCCCATTGTAAGTATTTGCAAACCAGAGGCTACTACTATTAATCGGATTGAAAGGTTCAATAAAGAAGATGTCGACCTTTCTAATTTAGAGAGCCTTCTGACGAAATGTAACTTAATGGAACCAAATATTTAATGTGGTTGAAACACAGCTGTTCACTGTACAAGAGCTCCAAAAATACTTGTCAGGGCAGCAACGTTCTAGGAACGAAGAAAGACAGTTACTGTACTATGTGAGTGTTCCAGGTTCCTACTTGTATTCGCTCGAGAGTCATTCTCCATTGCTAGAGAAAGATGAGCCTCCTATATCACCATTCCAAGAACAGGTGGAGCAATGAAATCATATTCCCCAAATTACTTAAATATTTCTCCAAGTTTCAAAAACCATCTAAAAAAATTCCATCGTATCGATATTAGATAACTATAACAGCCATGTAACGCTAGAGGTATTTCATTTCTCCAAAAAGAATTGTATTACAATGCTATCATTACTTCCGCATTCTTCCCATCACATGCAGCGCTCGGACTTGGCTTTTTAGACTTTTTAAAAATGCATACAATAGATTGTGACCATTTTATGAAATCAGGACCTCTAAGAAAAATAATACTTTATGAAACTGCTAGACTTTGTTAATAAAACCTTTTCAAAGGTTGCATCTATGAGACTAATGGATTTTTTATTTTTCTTTTCAATTCGTCTACATTCACATCTGATGATTTTGTGGTTTCAAGAAACGCTGCAGAGTGTAATGACGCGCAGATTCCTCAAGAACCACTTAATATATCTACTGACTGTAAGAATAAAGCAATATAAATGGAATCTACAAGCTTAGAAAACCTAAAAATAAAACTCAACATTCAATTGCCTCAGGTAACCACAAAACAGAACCCGCCATCTAGTACCGGAAATGTAGCTGAACTGCAGGAACTTCCAAAATCTATACCATAGATGTTGATTACAATCGGGCATCATTCTTAGCGTACTGGTAGAATTCTTGGTTCGGAGACGCCAAGAGTACACATAAACTCCCTGTCAAAAAAATTAGATAGAAGAGAAAAGCAAACAACTCACAACACGGGAACGTAACAAATTAATTGTATATTTTCCAATAGGTAAAAATTCATTAAATTAGAAATAAAATCGATCGAACATTAGCAACTACTTACAGTTTATACGCGACTTTTGACTTAGACCGCGTCGTAGTTGAACATCCTCACTTTTTAGGCTTGGTACTAGTTTCTAATTGAGAGCCAAAACTAGAAGTAAAACTTGACAAGAAGACAAGAAGACAAGAATCAATCCTAAAAAGTCTGGGTGTTCAACTACGACGCGTTCTATGCCGAAAGTCGTTTATAATCGTTAACTAAGAAAACAATAAAAGCTTAAAATTCCAGATTTACATACGGTTGCGATAATTACATGCAAAAGTGTAACATGTACTAATTACTATTTCAGTGATATTCCTCCGACACTTTCGAGCAGTGCAACCTTGCATTTGCCGATTTAAAATAGTTGCTCGATTGGTTCAAGTCATGAACGTAAACAGTAATACTAAAATTCAATATAAACTGAAGGCCGAATAATTATACTCGACTGAAAGTAAAATATTAATAATGATCGTAACCACACTAAAATTTTGCTGAAGGCTTAATAGAACTAATAACGCTAAAAGCTTAATATAATAAACACAATTTATAAAAAAAAAGTAGATAAGGAACACAGTAGCAGGATTATTACAATCAACAAAAGAACGCGTAAGGTAAGCAAATAGCATTAACATAAAAAAAGAACCTATACAGTTATCGACAACTGATCGAAACCAAAATATCTCTAAAATGTAGCCTTTAAAGTCATCAACCCAACTTTGATTGCACCAGGGTTTAATTGGTCTAGAAAGTTTTAAGTATCATTACAATGGGATAATAATTGTACTTCCGGTAATTATGGTTAAAATGAAAGCTTCTAGCGTACGTCAACTTGCTGAAATTACTTTACATTACAAAAAGAAACATGGCTGCGGTCGCATGCCTGCGAACAGTTTAGTAGCGAAAAAACGAGTAAAAGAATCTTCATTCAAAATCGCTAAACGGTAATAGTAAAACGACGACGTGAAATTAAATTAAAACAAAGTACTCACGATTGAACGGTCAAAGTTCATATCAAATTAACGTACCCGTAGCGAATGTCAAAAACAAAATGGTACGCAACTAGGCGTTCCCACAGGTTTACTGCTATCATACCGCCAGTTGCGCACTTGCTTACAGAGTGCAGTGCTAAAATTGTTTTTAAAGTACGAAATGTGAAAATTTAATAGTAAAGACACATAACACACCTCAATGAAGAATCAGTTGTAGTCCACAGTGTACCATTCTCGTTTTGTTAAAATTCTTCGTTTAATTTTGTTTCAAAATCTAATTTCGTATTTTTCTACAACATTAAAGAAGTGTGCTGTGTAGTCACTGTATCGTTTGATAATCACTAAATAAATGCATTTTTCCTATAAGTTGTTGTTGTAGCAAGAAACAACACAATAGTTGAGTACTATATTGTCTGTAAGCAAAAAACTATCAAAAGAACAGTCTTGAGTGACTGGTAGAAACAAAAATGCAAGATTTGGTTAGTTTTCACGCATGTAATTACCAAATTACTTAAGTTAACTCTTAGCGAGGCGCGGTTACAATCCACCAGATTTTGAAATTGCGGCAGTCAACAATATCAGTAGATAGCATCACCAGAGTCCACAAACCTCTCGAGGAGTGTATTTTGCATCGTCTATGTATATGTAAATCACCTTTTTGAGTAGCTGGTGTTTATAGCAGATAAGAATTCTCACATCCTAGGTAGCTACTTACGTAATAAAATTGTGCACTTGCTGTCTTCCATGCACCATGTCAGCAATACAGATCCTAACACGAAAAAACCAAAAATTGTAGCTTTTAATCAAGCCGCTAAAGAGACTCGACAAAAAGTGCACACTTTACTCAACCAACCGGAGAAGCAGACCGTGGCCTTGGGATATTTTCTACTAACTGATCAACATCAATATGGTGAATGAATGCACAAGAAAAGCAGACGTGCACTACGACAGTGTGCAAAGATTGCTTGTTTGAAGGATGTCAAATAAAAAGCCTATAAACCTAAATGTTGTTTCGTTAATATTATACATTATTGAGATATTTTAATTAAATTCTAGAGAAAAAAAATAGAAAAAAAACTGTAATAAAAGCAAATGGCAAGACGAAGAAAATTTATACTAAACTGACAAAAAACTACCTCACTAATTACTGGTTAACCCCAACTGAGCAGCAACTCCAACGAAAAAAAATACATTTATTGATAAGTTGTAACGTTTCAATTTCAATTTGGTAAAATTCAAGTTAGCGCAATTTTCTACTCACATTCGTGTTTCAACGTTTCTAATTAATCTTATTGCCGCAAGAGGCTGGGAGACCGGGTAATTTTGCAGATATATTTTATTTTCATTTCCGGCCTTGCCGTTGTTCACTAAGTGCCCGGTTAAAAAATCGTTTCAAAAGAAATATTCTGGATACTAAATGTATAACGATCTAAGAAGCTCTCTCGTCGATTTTTATTAGATGATGATATGTTAAAACTCCCAGCTTGGTTACCCCTTTTATTTCTCTTCGCTGAATTCATTTTACTTGTGCTATAAGTTTGTCCTTTTGATGATACTGATTGGTCTCCTTATTTGTAACGAAGGTTTGTTGCAATGAGCTGCTATCACAAGTGAATTACTACCGAAAGCAACTATCTTTATCTAAAACTAGGTATTTATGCCGTCTTACTTTAACCATCGTTACGTAAAGTTGGAAAAGTACGATCAAAGTTACGGTTACGCCAATCGGGGGGATAAAGCAGTAAAATGGGTTCACGCTAAAAGACCATTTTTTTCGGATTTAAAACTAATTTTTGTTGCCGTGCGTACTTTTGCTTAGTAGTTATCAAAACCAAGTCAAATACAACCTTCGTATTTGACGTCATCTACAATGGCTGTACAAAAAATAAACGCGTTAAATTAGTTAAGTAGTGTAGTGTTAATTTCATTAGTTATAATTGTATCTTTAATAATTTTTATAATGCAACTCGTTATCGCTTGTTATGTTAAAAATATTTCGGTGTGATTTTCGTACTGTATAAATTTCGTCCCCTTTCTTGTTAGATTCAAAGTATCAGCCGTCAGTTTCATTTTTGACATATGCATATTTCCGTTTTGCTGCAAGAAGAACAGTACAAGAAAGGAAACTTACATTTTTAAATATTCGCCTTCATTCATTCAAATGGGTGCATCGATTTTATTACATTTGCGGCACTAGCGAAGGTTTTCCTAGAGTAAGAATTAACTTATCACGATTTAATTTTATCGTATAATATTAGCGGCTTGGGTCATTGCCACATGTCTGATCTTTTTGGAAATCGTGCATGTCGAGTCTATTAACTACATCGAGTCGATAATTTGGAATCACATACGATTGGGGATATTTGGTGACTTACACTAATTACCAGGCGTAATTTGGAGACGAGTCGAAATATTTGGGCGATGAACGATTAACTTGAGAACGCACCTGAGATGTTATATGTGATAGCCACTTGAAACTTTGGCGCATTCGGGGTCATAAAGTTCATTGATTGAATTTTGAACGAATTATTTGTGATATCTATCTATATCTAATTTTTCTTTTTCCTTCACTTTAAACAATTATAGAAACGATGCAGGTATGCCAATAGCTATTAGCATCACTAAAAAATCGTGAGTGCATATTTTTTATTATCTATTCATTTATGTAATTGCCCCATGTAAAGACGTACGACTAATACATGCAAATTTATTTGGGTCATTACGGATTAAAAGTCACATTTAGTATCGATTCAAGTTTTTATTCTTCGCTTATCGATTGTTAGATTTTGGAATTATAACACAATAATTAGATATACGGAGGGTTGCCCAATTATGAGAGCCTAGAACACAATTTGTATCTGTGATATTTATTAAAGAACTCTCACTTACTCAGATCGTTTTATTTTAACCTCTTGCTCTCTAGTCGTGCTAAAATAAATATACTTGTGTCTTAAAATTTGTTTACTTTTATCGTTTTGCAGGTACAAACGGGATCTGCAATAAATATTACCTCGTTTTAGCGCTCTTTTACTTATTGTAATTAGCACACCGAGAAACTTCTGCGACATTCTCCGGAATATCGAGTTGGCCGCTTACCTTTGAGTTAAAATTCATGTAACACGCTTGTGTCGCTGTTTACGTTTGATTTGTGCACTTATACATGTATAATTTCTAAACGTTTTCTGATTTGAGATTCACTTCATATCTTTCTTAATTGACTTACTAGTCAGAATAAAACTTTTCTTTCTAAAATTTTGCGACTTTGATGTTTCTTTCCTTTTTGGTGGCGCAGAGCATCGATTCACCACTCTACTTCGGTCACTACTTTCTTAATCCACGACCATCTCCGAAACCAAGCTAGCCAAAGCAGACGAGTTAAAATTTGTTTCTCGACCTTTTACAATTAGTGTTAAAAAACGTTTATGTGGTTATTATTCTAAAAATTTTAGTTTCAAATATTTTAATAGACCGATAATATGTATCGCCCTTTATACTATCAGAGTTCCGCCTTAAAAACACTGATACAAAAAGTTTCAATTTTTTTTTCTAATTTCAATTCAAATATTTAAGTATTTTTTTATTACTCACTTTAGTAAATAACAGAATATAGAAGAATTAGATGCGTTTATCGTAAATCGTTTACGTTGAATAAAGTTTGACGGCGTCTGTAAATAGCGAAAGTTCTACTAAACCAATTTACATACATTATCAAAAATATAAAAAATTATATTTTGGGCCAGTGTCATATTTATTGTGTAAACGAGTAGATATGAAATTGTTATCATAAACAATATCTTTTTTTTAATTTAAAAGAAACAAAACACCATGTGAACATAACTTCCACTAATTAGTCATTATAAGCCATTAATTATGTAATAAATTAAATTACAAAATTATTTTAATCAGATTCAGAAAAGCATACGGTGCCGACAAAGCAAACAAAAAAGTAAAAAATAATTAGAGCGCATTTCAAAATATTTTAAAAAATCAATGGTGTCAACAATACCCCAGAACAAATAAAAACCAGCATAAATCTGCTCGTACAAAAAACTTCAGATACCTTTTTGGTTTTTTGTTTAAACCAAAATTAATTACTTCCTTATTTTACAGAATGTTTTCAAATTTAATTGCGTTTGTTGAAGTACATAATATCATTACAGTGTAAGAATCGTTATTACACGCATTAGAACTAAGGGACGACATGCATTATCTTTTCTAATAAAGTAGTGATTAGGGTTACAAGAACTAAGCACTTTAAAGTTTTATATATTCGGAAAATGCCACCCTATAAGATAATATATAATATTAAAATTTTAATCTAATTTTGTAAGCACTAAATGTTTTGGTTATCTTATGGATTATAATTCTGCCGCTGTAATTGGAAAATTTATTTGGCGACAGTGCTTTTAGCAACACGATTTCTTTTTTCTTTTTTCCGCTTTTAGTAAAAATTTCAACTTCAAATTAAATCCAATCGATATTTCGAAAAAATAAGTTAAAGAATAACGTACTGAATTAATAATCAAATCGTCGATAAAATGAGAGACAAGGTATTCTAATTAATCGCCATCGCTCTGTAATCAATCAAAAACACGCGTGGATTTTGCAAGTAGAATTTTATTATGTCCTTGAGAATATTAGCTATCGACAATCTTCCCCGGCACTTGCTCGACATTGTTCCTTTAAAAAAATATTATTTTAAAATTTTCGAGTTTTAAGAGTTCTTTGAATAAACTCTTCAAGAACGCTTAATCAAACAAAATGACGGTTAGACAAAGACTAGCTGCGCCAGTAACATTAACCAAAATTTTAAGTTTCTACGTAAATGCGGTAGTAAATTTGTGATTTCACAAATTTATATAAAATATGAAAAAAAGTAGTGTTCTTTGAGGCTACAAAATCAACAGTTTACTTCATTATTTATGTGGTTTATAAAGCACGACTTCTCATCTGCATATCAATGTGCTGTTTATACTCCGTCAGAATAAAAAGTTCTAGCAGCATATTTGTCGAGCGTTTAAAGTTGCATTTAAAAAAAAAAGCACAACATTCTTGGATACAATTATTTAATCAATATACCGCATAGTTTTTCTTTGTCAAATATAGAAAACATCTTTTGTTTCTGAATTTTCTTATGTATCATTAATGTAATTAATCAAACTAGACACTGAAAATGCTTTCCCAGTGAAATAATACAAGTTTAGATAGCAACTAGAATAGAATATATAGACGAAAACCTGTACAAGTATTTATTTTAAAATTATCGTGTTAGGAACAATATTTAAAGACCCAGTTTGAGAATAGTCACATATAATTTCAGTTACTAAAGAAAACACAAAATGTCATTTTACTAAAAATAATTTTAAATGGGAAATCAATCTCAGGCGTCAATTTATTTTGAGGTCATGCCACCCGATGTAACCAACAATTTTTATCAATTATGTAAAAACTTTGACATTTACAAATCAAAAAGTGGGTTACTAACTATATCGTTTAGTGTAATTATACACAAAAACGTTAGATTAATATTTATTATTATGATTTATTATAATTTTACAGAGCTGATTATGTACTGATTTTTAATGCAAATTTAAAGGCTCCTTGGTACTAAACCAGCAACGGCTACTGTAGCCGTATGCCATCGCACAACGGTGCCACTATTCGCACAATGACCTAAATTGTACACACAGCATAGATAAGGCAGAATAACGAGTCACAAGACTGCACAAACACCCGATAACGAAACAATCGCCTACTAGCGCGGGCCATTCTTGGTCATTTTCCACCATAGAAAGACAATAGACCGTCATTTTGGTTAGAATAAAATCTCTAACACTGTCTTTTAAATATTCCGGCACCCCTTCACCCTTGATATCTTTATAATTCCTATTATATCTGCTCTTTTTTATCTTTGTCCATCTTTCTTGTTTTTCGATGTCTCTATCTCTCCTTATTATTTCTTCTCTTGTCCCTACCCCCTCTTCTCTTAATCTCTCCACTTCTTCACTCGCGTACCCGTTTCTTTTGTAATACTCTTCTCTGCCCTCCTGCCCGTACTTCACTTTCCCTCCCTTTATCTCTTTCCAACATTCTTGCAGAAATTTGCAATCTGTTCTTTCCCTCATTTCTTCCACGTATTTTATTGCTCTTTTTTCTGTCTCAATCCTTATTTTTTCTATCTGAACCTCCTTTCTCACAATATACCCCGGTGTATCCCTGTCCAATCCTAACACCCATCTCCAGTATTTTTCCTGTAGCCCCTCTACCTCCCTCCACTCTTTCCAGCCCCATATTTCCGCTCCATACATTACCACCCCCTTTATTAATTTTTCGAACAGCAATTTTCTTTTTTTTTATATCCATTTTGAATACTCTTTCCCCACACCCCAGACTTGTCCTATTAGCCTGTTTCCTTTTTCACCCTTTCCTTTATGTGTTCTCCTCTTTATTATCCTGTTTCATCGTGTAGCCCAGGTATGTAAATTCCTTCACTTGTTGCACTTTCTCATCACTCCATCTCCACTCCTCTCTTTTCTTTTTCCCCCTCCTTTTCTAAATATCATTCTCTTTGTTTTCTCCGTGTTTACTTCCATTTCTTTTTTTTCATATATTTCTCTAGCGTTTTCATCATCTCTTTCATTTCCTTTTCCTCCTTAGCCACCAGCACTATGTCATCCGCATACGCCATTTTCTCTCTTTTTTTTCTAGTTCTTTATTTGCTAAGTGTTTCATTATATTTATGTTGTCTATCGCCTTCTTCCTTTTCTGAATCCCGCTTGCCCGTCTGGTACCAAACTTCTTTCCTCTATTTCCTTCTGTAATCTTTCTTGCAGTATTGTCGCGTACAATTTGTATGCCGAGCTCAATAATGTTACCCCTCTATAATTCTCGACTTTATTTTTTTCGCCTTTTTTATGTATTGGGCATATTATTCCCTCTCTCCATCTCTCTGGGAATCCTTCCCCTTTCCATAATTTATTTATTATTTCCGTCATCCTTTTTGCTACATTTTCTCCCCCGTATATCCACTCTTCTCCTAGTATCCCATCTTCTCCTGTCGCCTTTCCTTTTTTTATATTCTTTATCGCCTCTATTACTTCTTCCTCCCTTATTCTATCGCTATCCCCTTCTTCTTGACTTACTACCGCGTCTTTCCTTTTTCTTTTTCCTGCTTTTTGTTCTTCCCCTCACACCAGGTTTCGAAAATATATCTCCTATTCTTTAATTTTTATTCCCTTTGTCGTCCTGTTTTTTTCCTCTGCTTCTTTAGGTACTTCCATACATCTTCTTCCGTTTTTATTCCTTTAATCTGCTCCTCTTGTTTCTTTTTGTTTTCCTCCTTCTTTCTGTCGCATGTTTTTTTGTATATTTTTACTGCTTCTTTGTATTCTTCTTTTGCTTTCTTGCCTTTTTTCCACTGTCTTAATACTCTTCTTGCATTTTTCTTTGCTTCCTTGCATTCCTTATCCCACCATTTCTTCCATCCAGTTTTCTCCCCTTCCATTTTCTAAATCTGACTCTCTCTGTTGCTTTCTCCATCATCTCTCTCATTTCCTCTACACTTTCTTGTAATTCCTTCCCTATCCATACCGTTTTCCCTATTCTCTCTTTATATCTTTTTATACTCTCTTCTGTCCACTTTTTTAGTTATGTACTTCTCCTCTTCCTCTCTCTCTCTTCTCTTTCCCTTCCTTCCATTGTCAATTCCAGTGGTTGATGGTCTGACTCTACCCTTTCTCCCACCTTAAATGTCTTTACCTTTTCTGCGGCCTCTTCATTTGTCATTACAAAATCTATTATTGATTCTCCTCTTCCTCCTATGTACGTAAATTCCCCCTTTCCACCTTCTTCTCTGTTCCCGTTCATTATTTTCCACCCTTTTTCGTTGCACAATTCCAGCAGTTCCTCTCCCTCTTTATTTATCACCTTGTCCTTTGTTTGTCTCTTTCCCGTCCCTTTTCTTTCTTGTATTCCCCCTCTTCCCCTATTCTTGCGTTGAAGTCCCCTCCTACTATTATCAATCCCTCTTCCCTCTCTTCTATCATCTCTTCTATGTTTTTCCTTGTCTCTTTCATTCTACTGCTATACACCGTCACTACTTTAATTTTTGCTTTTCCCCACTGCATGTTCCTTTCTACAACTCCTCTTCTCTGTTGCACTTTCTCCTTCTTTTCCTGGTTCAACCATTTTTTTCTTATTCCCGTTATTATCCCCCCCTCTTGCTCTCCCTTTTTTCTTTTCTCTTTCTGCATGTTGCACCACCCACTCAAATTCCTCCGGCAACTCTTTTTCCCACCACTCCCATTCTTTTTCTTCCATCCATGTTTCCTGTAATCCCACTACATCCTGTTCCTTGATGTACTTCCAGAAATCATGTTCCTTGTTTTTATTCCTGCTACGTTCCAAAACAATACTCTCAGCTCACTCATCTCCCCCCGTGCTTCTTCCTCACTTTCTTTTTTTCTCCCTTCTTTTTCTTTTCCATTTCCATCTCTCATTATTCCTTTTCTTTGCCGTTTCGTCAACTTTCATTCCTTTACCACCTCCCCTTTGCCCATTAGTTTTTTGCCTTTTGGTTCCATACTTTCTCTTCTCTTTTTCTGCACAGTCCCCTATCCTTGTCGTTCCATATGTATCTGTCTCCGTCTATCTCCATTTTTCTGTACCCTACCCATACTCTTTTTCTTTCCGCTCTTTTTCCACCGCTATGTTCATTATTTCTCTTTGCACTCTTCTTTCCTCCCATGTCAAATCGTGACTTATATATATTCTTGTATTCTTTAATTTCTTCTTCTCCTCCATTACCTTCTGTTTTTCCTCCCATCCTCCGATTTCCGCCACCACCATCTCATTTTTCTTCTCTTTGTTTATTACTGTCACTTTTTTCACCTCTACTTTAAATTTAATTTTTCTTCCAGCATCACTGCTAAATCTTTTTGTGGTTTTTCACTTCTCCACCCCTTTATCACAATATTATTCTTTCTTTTCCATCTTTCCTCGTCTTCCGCTTTTTTCTCCAGTTTTTCTATTCTCTCCACCAGTTTCTCTTTTTCTTTCTCCCACTTCTTTTCTCTTTCTCCCATTTCTTTTTTCATTTCTTTGATTTCTTGTCTTATTCCTTGCATATTTTCTTCTATCTGTTTCATCATTTCTCTCATTAATTCTTTTAACTCCTCCATTTCTTTCCTTCCTCCTTCTGTTCTTGAGGTTTTTCCTTCGCTCTCCTCCGATATCTTTTTAATGTCTGGTGATCTTATTGTTTTCTTTCCTCTTTCAAATATTTGTTGTCTTTCTTTTTCCTCTTCCTCTCTCTCTCTTTTATTCATCCCTTTCTCCCTTTTGTTATTACTTATTATTTATTATTTATTTATTTTTTTTTTAAATTTAGTTATTTATTTAATTTTTTTTTATTAATTTTTTTTATTTATTGTTACTATGATTCTTTCTAACTGTATTTAATTAACGCCCGCCACAAATATTAGAAAAGTATATAAATAAAAGTTTGTATTTCACTGTTATCACAAGCGCGCGCTTGACCTTTAAACAAGTCCGCGATATCCGCTCGCATTCGCACACGTTATCTGAGCCACCTACATCTTCTTCTCCATAATTTTAATGTACTTATTTACTACTCACATTAAAACTGTACTTCTAATCCTTTCTTCCACTTCACATTCCTCACCCCGCACCCGTAAATTAATTGCTGTAAATCACTTTAAATTACCCAAAACTCCGCACTACTATTAAACATGTCCTCACTCAATCACCTTCAAAACACGACTTCTAAAAAAAAATGATTAAGAATATAAAATAAAAAATATTTTTTAAAAATAAAAAAACTTAATATATTTCAAAAATGCACAAAAATTTGCATCAGACGGAGAACACACTCTTAAAAAGCAATCGATCACAGTCGTAATGCTAACTAAATTTCACTACGCCGCTGGTTGCGAACCCCACTAGATGGAAAATCTTAAATTTATCGACACTTGCAGGCATCGCATCGGTGGCTACCTAAATTTTCGCTTAGATGTTATAAGTCGCTATGCGCGATCGATTTTGATAAAACGCATGTCCGCTAATTCGTAAGTAATTCTTCTTTCTATTTAATTTTCATCGTCGATTCATTCTATTACGCTTCAGCAATTTCGCTGAAATAAACAATTGTTCTGTATACTGGCAGAATTCAAGCGATTTTGATTAAGCTGACATTCAAAGGTAAAAAAGAATATATGCGGAAAGAGTTATTTCCCTAGGAATAATGTCGTATATCCAATAACCTTCGGGATCTATGTCATTCGAGTCGATATCTGTGGATATCGGTAAGTATTTGTATTTGTTAATGACGATAGGTGATAATTATTGTACAATAAAATCTCGTAATTGTATTCAATTTCCTACTTACTTATTCATGTACGCGTAAGCTTACATAATAAGTAAATTTCGTGTATAACTTTGGAAGTAGCTGGCATTTGTTCTGGTTATAAAGAACTTTGATGGGGTAAGTTTTTCTTTAGTGGTTAATCGATTTTACGATATAAAGTTAATGTGATTGAAATGTGAAATTGTCTTGTTAAAACTTGCAGACCGTGTTAGCTTGTTAACCGGCAGTGTTCTTTTTTTTTAGATACAAAATTTTTACCATGAAACATAATTTGCGAACGTGGTCTACGTTCTTCTTCAGCTGACAATTAATAAAATGACAATTATAAAACTAAAGTAACTAGAAAAAACAAATGTTCGGAAAACTTGATAAATGTTTTAAGTTCTTTTAGCTACATTTGCTCAAATTAGCATTTGCTCAAAAGTCTAAAGAAAAACCACCATTAAAAACTCTAGACGTAGCTCATAGTGTGTTTGGTGGATAAAGTAAAGATCAAGAAATAACAGGTAACCAGGTGTCAGATAACTCATAACCATTGTCCCTGTTAAAGTTGTTGGGTAATAATTTCAAATTAAAAAAAAACGCAAATTCTCATCATCTATCTCAGAAATTTGGAACAATTCGCACATTATACAACCGTGCGATGACAATTTGCCATCAAGATAAATTACCAGAAGAATTAAATTACCTTGAGAAAGCTTTTATAAGAAATGGTTTTAACAAAGAACAAATTAAAAAATATCTTCGACCAAAAACTAGATCTACTGTACCAAATGATTCAACTGCAAGCAACAATTTTGCTGTTCTACCTTTTGTTGCCAATATAAGTGACAAAATTGGAAGAATACTAAAGAAACATGACATTAAAGTTGCTTATAATACTACCACGAAAATTAAAAATTTGTTGAATCCTGTAAAAGATAAAATTCCACATAACACCTGTGGAGTGTGTCAAGTTCCATGCGCTTGTGGAAAAGTATATATTGGAGAAACTGGTAGAACCATTAAAACACAAGAACATAAAAGACATTGCGTTTATTTCAACCTTCTAAACCTGCCATTGCCGAACATGCGCTGAACATTTTACATGAGATAAACTTCGAAAAAACTATAACGATTGCTAAAACCAGAAAACTGGCGTTCAAGAAAGATCATAGAAGCGATTGAAATTATTAAAATACCCAACAACTTTAACAAAGACAATGGTTATGAGTTATCTGACACCTGGTTATTTCCTGATCTTTACTTTATCCACCAAACACACTATAAGCTACGTCTAAAGTTTTTAATAGTATTTTTCTTTAAACATTCGAGCAAATGCTGCAGCTAAAAGAACTTACAATATTTATCAAGTTTTGCAAACATTTGTTTTTTCTAGTTACCTTAGTTTTATAATTGTCATTTTATTATTGTCACCTGAAGAAGAACGTAGACCACGTTCGAAAGCTTGTGAGTTTTTTAATAAATATTTACACCATTTACCCAAAAACGATTTTATTCGGTATTGTTCTCTTTTACTTATTAAATATTTTAAATTACTATTTTGTGTTAAAAGCATAAATGTCTGTAGTACATATTATTGTAAGATTGACATATATACGCTTGTTGCGTTTCAGTCGCTGTTTGTCTCTTTTTTACTCTATCCTATTCTCCTGGTTAGTGAGTTCCGGCGTACCCTTGGTGTCTCCAAGCCGACGATCTTATCAGTACGAGAAGTTATTACAACGGCCACTGATCATAACTGCCTTCGAAGAATTGATCATAACGGTCAACTTTACAAGTTGATGATAATGATCACCGTGATCATAAGATCCATTCGTAATCATGATCATAACGGTCACCTTAATCACAACGCCTACCGACACCAGTAGAAGAAAATATCATAGGACGATCATCACAACGGCCACATTGATCAGAACGGCTGCTTTAGAAACTGATCATAACGACCACCGTGATCATAGCGGCCAATCCTAATAATGATCATAACGGCCACCGTGATCACAACGACCACAGACGCCAATTGACGAAAATGACCAACAACGGTGATTAGAACTCTATATTCAGATCATGATCACTGCTCCAAAAACGATTCTTTACATAATAGTTCGTAAAATTCTCTTAGACCCATTTTACGCAGATTCAAATAAGACACGCGTTGGTGATTTAATAAGAGCGGGCAAAACGGTTATTATAGCAACCAAACTCAAATCTTTCCCATAGTGAGACAGAATCTGTTCGTTGGTAATAAACGAATATTTACTAGGAACCGTAATAAAAAGTGAAGTGACACCAAAACTCGAAATAAGATTCTAAGATTCAAATTCATTAATTTGTATACATTGAATAAAGAAGTGCATTAGAAGAACTTAAATTTGGATGACCTCACGTTCAATCTTTGAAGTGGAATTTTGAGTTAAAATAGCGTACGTTCGAGAATTCGGCTGAAAACTACTTCTAAAGCTAACTATGCGTCTTACAATGCAGTGTAGTGTAAATATTGTAGGCTTCCTGGTTGTCCATCAGTCATCTTCACTTTCAGTGTGACCCTATCCTCAACGGTTTGGTCATCGTAACATTATTCGCTTGTTTTTTACTTTGAAACCGGTTGTTTCAAAACAGCTGCCGGCTGCTTTTTGTAAATAAGCGATGTATTCTTACCCTTCTTTTCGGTGACCTCCGCTTTCGCAAGTTCCGTGATGGCCGCCACGATTTCAATCGCCGAAAGCTTGATAATAGAAAAGAAGTTCCAAATATGAACCACTCCCCTCTGATATTGTTAGAGAAAAGTTCCTCGCAATAAAGACAAACTGTTTCTTTAGTTTTGAGTTGCTTTCCAGGTTCTTCTATGTCATTTTCTTCTAAAGAAAAGTTTTTTCTTGCTTGTCATCAAAGTCGAAGAATTTGGCCCTTTTTGTCTAATTTTTGCGCTTTGCCGGATGCTTAAAAAGACTTTCTTGTCCAAAGACCCTTTGTTTTCCTTTTTTGTTACTAAGATTTTTATTTCTGATGTAGAAGATTTTCTCCCACTATCAGTTTGTTTCTTTTCGAAGAAGGAAACTGAAAAATTAACGAAAGGTAAGATGAACTGTTTTGAAACCATTAAAAAAATGTTCAAAATCTTTGTACGAGTTCCCTCAAAAGCATATAAACATAGGATCCGTAGCATCATTGTAAACATTTTCTGTAACCCCTAAACTATATGATGCGTCGAATGCTTGACTTTTAAAAATGTGCACCCGGGAATTTACTTTCAGATTCTAACATCTCTCAACGGCATCAACATCTATATAAAAGCTCAGCTATGTCAAAAACTAAAACAGCACCCTGGTTAACACATATCCAATTTTTAATTTCTACACTGTAATATATTTTGAATGGATCAATGAAAATCCAGCAAGGGCGCTACGAATAAATTAGTCATTTCTGTTTTTCTCGGAAAAATTAACATAGATGGGATAATTGACCTCCTGCGCAAGTTATAGCGGCAATCACTTAAGGTGTCTTGATCTGTACTATAGAGAACCCTGTCTTGTGATTATTGCTCAACATGTCATGTTCAAAACTTCAGTAAATCCTATTTTGTTGTACAGCATAAAATATTTAAGTTGTCGGTTTTAAACCTGTCGCTTTAGAAAATATTTAACAGGATTCTATACTGCTTTAGGGCTGGAGTCATTGCTGGATGTGTTACGGTGTCAAAAGCTTTTCGAAAGTCAATAAATATTAGTACCAAGGGCTTGTTGTACTCAGTGACTTTTTCTATAACCATCTTCAATGCCACCAGATGATCGTTTAGACGAAAATCTTTCCGAAACCCACCCTGCTCTCGAGGTTGGTAAAAATCCAGTTTATTACCTAAGCGTTTGTCTATAATTTTTGTGAACAGTTTGTGGATGTAAAAGATGAGACTGGTTGGCCTGTAGTTTGTAATGTCTGCTGAATCTCCTTTTTTGTGTATTAGAATTAGGGTAGCGTGCTTCCAAGTTTAGAGAGTGATTGAATAACTGTGATATTTTTCCAAAAGCTCCTCGTTTCCTCTGACTTTCATAACTTCTATCGCTGCCTCATCTTCTACGATAGCTTTTCCGATTTTCATTTCCTTTAAACTTATTTCAGTTTCCGCTGTAGTGATATCTGACATAATTTTGGATCTCTGGTTTATCACAGTTCGTCTCTTATTTTTCTGCTTCTGTATAGCTCCTTATAGAACAGCTCTACTATGGTTAGCAATTATTGTCTGTTTGTGGTCCCTTGGTTTCTTTTCCTAAGTTTAAAAGAACCACTTAAAACAACAAGTCTAAAAATAAATGTGGACAAGACTAAACTTAAGACTAATTTTGTACCAGCAGGAAAAATCAGTATATCGGGACAAAATACAACTCAAGTTTTTAACTATAAATACTTAGGGCATGAAATCAAAATTAGCAAAAATCATAAAAACGATTGAAAGAGGAATAGATCTGGGAAAACATTTAAAAATAACGAAATACCGATATACTCAAAAGGAATGTTTGAGCAATGTGTGGTGCCAGTGACCACCTATAGTGCCAAAACGTTTGGTAGAAGAGTAACCAATAAACTGACAGTAGCACAATGTGCAATAAAAGAAACTATGCTAGAAATCACAAAATAAGACAAAACCCTCAACAACAGCATACGCTTAGGAACGGAGTTAAAAGATAGCGTAGTACAGTATATTGCAAAAGTAAAGTAAATATGGACCGGGCAATACATGGACAAAACGATAGGCAAATTGCGCCTTAGACAAAACAAGCAAACTAGAAATAGACTCCCAAGCAGATGAACGGATGACCTAAAAAGTATAACCCTCAATTGGGTAGCAACTGGCAAAAAATATATATAAAAAATACTAGAGAAGGTCTATGTCCAGCAGTAGACAAGAGATGCTAGGTGATGGTGATAGAAAGTAGAATCAATAAATACTCAAACATTCAATTATCGTAATTTTATCTAAAAACAGTTCTTGTTGGCTTGAAAAAAAAGGATTTTTATAAATTCTTGGAATCTATCTTAGTTCACAAGTTAATTACCTAACTCTGTAGTGGTTCTTTGTTAGATTGTCTCTTGTTTTTTCAAGTTCATCGTTTTCTTTCTTATCGTTTTAAAGTTTAGAACTTGTAGTTGATTACCTAACTCTTTAAAGGTTCCTAGTTAGATTCGGTTGCTTCGATTTCTCTCACGCCCTGATGAAGCACCTTACAACAATGGGCAAAAAGTTGGCAACGGTAACAATAATGACACGGTCCAAACATGGAAGATGTTCATATCTTAGTAAAGATGTTAAATGATTAAAAGTAACAGCAAAAAAAATTTTTCAACAGCAGATTTAATAAATTCCGACCTCTGCAATTTTCCTATTGCCTATAATTGAGATTACGATCCCTGAACGTTGTCTATTGTTCTATTGCTCTGTTTTGTTTCGTTTTAGCGATATTCATTATCTATTATTAGATAGGCTTCCTTCAACAATTTGTTGAACATAATAGAACCATATGAATTGACCACGTCCTACGTTATTCATAATTGGCTCTGCACTGCCATTTGTTACTGAATTATAAACTGCTTTTTATTAATGGGTTATATAGTAAGTTACACTTCTCTCTTTTGTCTGTCAAAACCTAACAAATTTTCTTTTTAAATACTAATCGTACTCCTATAAGTTAATTTTATTGTTTCATCATCAAACACTCCAATATCTTCTATCGTGACCACGGTTTCAAACTATCCTCTCTGGTTCCTAGTTCACGCTTTTTATTGTTTGACCGTAACCCAATCGCTTCCATCAAGCTTCGAATTTGGCTTAGTTCACAAGTTGGGTGCCTAACTTTGTAGTGGTTCTTTGTTAGATTGCTCTTTGCTTTTTCAAGTTTATTGATTCTTACTTTTTTTAAAAGATTCACAAGTTGATAACCTAACTCTTTAGAGGTTCTTAGTTAGATTTCTGTTGCTTGTTAGAATTTTTTGATTTATTTTGCGCCCTGATAAAACCTCTTACAAAAGTGGGTAAAACTTTTTTATAATAAAATAATATAAAAAATAGTACAAAGTGATCAATCTCAACTTACACAGCAAAAAAAACTATTTTGCTTTTTTTACAATATTTTTATCAAGACAATTCAGCTAGAAATATACATGTACAAACATTCAAATTTGATTCTTTAAACAAACGAAAACCAGACGTTGAGGTTGTTCACAAAATAAATTTTCAAAAATGTAAATACAACGCCTGAATAAAATATAGTAATAGAAGCTTCGGATAAGTGCATTAGTTAATGAACGATAAAATACATTTCTTCGTCTAAAATATTAACAAAACGAATTATCCGCTTTGTGTTCTTATTAATGTGCGTTTAAATAAATTATATGCGTACTTTGTCATTGTTGAAATGCATTATTAAACGAAGTAATTAAGCATTGTAGCTTAAACGCAAGTTGGCAGATTACCAGTATTACTCATAACATCAAATGTTCATAAGTAATTTCATTTAAAAAATTATTTCAACGAATTCGATTTTTATAAAATTAAAAAAAAACGTATTTTCCATATTTTATTTTATACGGCCTTGCGTAAACGAAAAAAAAAACAAAAAAGAGTCACTAACAACAGCTTTCGAAATATGTTAAAATTTCAATAACAAAATACGAATTTAAATAAAACCAAACAACATATAGTGTACGTGATGTATTTTTAATTAATATGTCATAATAGTTAATATTACGAAATATATCATAATTTACAGCATTTTAACAAATAATTTCGATTGTAAATCAATTTTGATTTAATGGAAGGCAAGACTAAAATAAGTGACCTAATAAAGTTGCCATTAGATTCAAATATAGCTTCTAATCACTCAATAAACATTATTTTAATGTAGCTGCGACTGAACGAATAGAAATTACTTGTACTAAGAAATGTGATAGTTTATGGTTTTAAGCACGGAATTGTTAGTTACATTAACACAGAAATCGAGTATGTTCTGTCATAAAATTTTCATATGTAAAAAAGTGCTTAGGAATTTTACATTTATATGTATACGTCAGTTGTACGTAGACAAAACCGATCCTAGAACATTAATGCTACTAAATTTTGTATAATATGCATTTATAAATGATTGCAACCTGTCTAGTTCTTCAGTAAATTGCATCAATACCATGCAACCGGAAGTTTACAGACGATATTTTAATGCGGAAGTACATACATGCAACTTTTCCATTAAATAAATTTAATTTTTATTTATTTATTTGAAGCATTTCACTTCCGAAGCATTTGCTATACTACAAATACCAGTAGATGACGGTTTGACATTTTGAAAATATAATAACTTAACCTATATATCAAACGAAAGAAAAAATGCTTTCAGAAATTAATAAAAAAAGAATACAAAAAAAATGCTAAAAACGAAGAAATAACATAACACCACAAGAAACATACGGTAGACGTAATGAAAAAGATAAAACAATATTTGTGGAAATAAAAAAAGGGAAAAAGATAATATAATATAAAAAAAATAAATCAAATTCAAAAAATTAGAGGGAAAAACTGGAGTATCTTCACAAATGATATACACTGGGTTTCAAATAAAATGCACCACATAGAAGGAGTAGATGTGGAAGGCTAAAATTTTTTATGTGAAACTGTTATATATGAACAAATAAATGATTAAAATTTGGAATAAAAATGTTGATGCATTCAAAAAATATGGTGTTATCAACATCTCCACGCTTCTTTTATTTTTATTTCTGAACCCTTATCGTTGTAGTTTTTCAGATTTTTTTAGATGTAGTTATCAGTTGTCATTGTTTGTAAGTGTCAGGATGCCTTTTGAGAAAGGGCGAATTATTGATATGCACGAAGCTGAGTTCGGATATCGTGAAATCGCTAGAAGATTAGGACGTACTCAGTGCCGTTTTTAAGATTTTGGGGGCCCTGGGCCATTCGTAATTGGGGTATTTTATAGGTTTATTATACTTATTTATATAACATAAAGATAAATATACCTATCTAAGAAATAATCTATATAATATAAAGTTTATGTTTATGTTTAGATTATTAGACCGGTTTTCTTCGGGACTTTTGTAACGCAAAATCTTCGATCACATCGTTAAAATCAATTTCTTGCAAAAGATCATTTTCAATGCTCATTAGAGATAAACATTTTAATCGCTCCTGACACATACTGTTTCGCAGTTCATTTTTGATCAGCTTGAGCTTTGAAAATGATCTTTCGCCACTGGCGTTAGTAACCATTAAAGACAAGAAAATCCTAAACGCGATTTCTACGTTGGGAAACGTGTCAACAAGATTGTTACTTTTCAGAAGGTTATACATATCGTAGATAGGTATGTAATCACCAAGCATTTTTTCTTGAAACAAATAATGCTTAAAATGCTCACATTCCACAAGCAGTTCTTTTTCATTAACATCGTTTACATAAAACTCTGTAAAAGTCTGACAATGAATTTCCAGCTCTTCTGTTCGCAAAACACTTAATCTGGAAAAGAACCCGAACAAATTGAGTAGTTGATCGTAAGCCTTCGAACGTTGTTGCATTTGAGCGATCAATGTGTCGATGATTGGAATATAGACATCAGTTCTGAATTTCTCGCGGCACTGGAACTGGGTATCTTCTGTAGCTCCATCTAAAAAAGTCAAACGGGAGCTCCTTCGTCTTGAACGGGTTGTATTAGTTTTGTATTCGAAGTCCGGGTTGATCTGTTTTGAAGTAGTTTCATACATCTCGAACTTGTCGCGTTGATCCTTCACAAACGTAGTCAGGGAATCCACCACTCGATGATGCTTGGGTAACTCTGCAACGCGGATACAGCATCCGCACCTGCAGACCATTTGGTATCCGAAAGACGTTTCACTACTATGCCTGGCCCGAGAAACTCTTTCAACACGTTCCAACGATGAGTAGAACTTGCGAAGAAAGTATAAAGTTTTTGCAGGAACTAGAAGTAATCTGTTGCCTCCATGACGCACCCTGCGGCCTGCCCGATGACAAGGTTCAAACTGTGCGCCAGACATGGAACGAAAAGAGCGCATGTACAGTGCTCCTTAAGTTTCGCTTGCAACCCATTGTACTGTCCTGCCATGTTTGGTGCGTTGTCGTACGTTTGCCCACGACAGTCCTGCAAACTTATACCTTTTTCTTCAAGAAAAGATACAACGGTATCGAACAAGTACGCTGCTCCGTGCCGTTCTATTGGTATGAAGTCCAGGAAACGTTCTACTGGGGAACATTCCTTCATGTACCGCACGACGAAAGTGAGCTGATCGACGTGAGAGATATCAGGGGTAGAATCGACGCTTATCGAGTAGTACTTCGCTTCCTTCAGTTCCAAAATAATTTTGCTCAATACTTGCTGTCCCATTATAGCTATGAACTCATTGCAAATAGAAGCTGACAAGTAGGAAACCTTTACCATTGTTTGCATAATTATGCAAATGATCAGCAAGAAATGGATCAAACTTGATGACTTGATTGTCACCGCGGAACGCTAGACCTCGTGATGCCAAGAATTTTATGACCTCGACAATTCTTCTCAACACCCGTTTCCAGTAAATCATTTCGTCGTTCAGTTGAGTAGCGAGACGGTCACTTAGAAGACCAACGCTCTTCTTTCGTGACGAATAAGTCAAGATGGCTTGTCTGTGTCCCAAACTGTTCTCGTGTTTCAAAATGGAAGCCCAGGAATGTTTCCAATCGTTGAAGCCTTTTGAAGAACTGAAGGCGGTACACGCGGGTGAAAAAAGGCGACACGGAAAGCAAAACAAAACTTTCTGTGTTGGAGAGTATAAAAGCCAAGATCTGTCAACCGTCTCGCCGTTTTGCAGTTTTCGAGAAAAAAACCGATGGGTTCAGACACCGAACTTTTCCTTTTCCATCGTGTTCCGTATAACTTCTGGCCGAATCAGAATAATCGCATTTTCTGTTCTGGAAAAATTCAGGTCCTTTACTAATCCAGATAGAGCGACCATCCTCTGTGAATTGCAACCAGTTTGCAGGGTCGTTAGAAATGGGTGTTACTGTCTGATGAGTTTCCTGTAGGTCTCCAGTTTGAGGTTGTTGCAACACTTCACAGTCACGGCGAAGAACTGTGGGAGCGGCAGTACCCGTTGAAGTCGATGGAGTTGCATCTTTTTAAGCAACGGGTGATGGAGGCAGTTGCAACTCTTTGTCGGAATCTGTCGGAATCGGAGCTGCACTATCTGTCGAAATCGGAGCTGCAGATTCTCGAACTGTTGGTGATGAGAAGTATTTGGTCAGCTTGGGCAATTTCGAGATCATCTGTTTTTCTTCCGCAGCTTTTCGCCTTTTTGCCGCGCCAGTTTGATAAGTCCGATGCATCTTTCTGATTTAATCAAATATCTGTTAAGTTAAGTAATAATTATCGTTTTCGTACGTATTAAATTAATTTTTAATTTGAACTCATATTTCTTTCTATACTTACGTAATGATAATTTATGAATAATTTGGCTGAAAGTCAACCATGAATTCGTGAAGAAAATAAATGTAGGTACATAAAGATGTAGATATTGAATTACGCGTTTTGTTTAGAGGTAAAGATTAAAGTAGTGCGATCTATCGTTATTCTTAGGTTCGAACAACTAAATCTTGTACTTCGATGCAATGTTTGTCAATTTTAGCAATTCCCCTTGTAGGTATTGTTTTCGTCCGAATTTTATGACGACCTCTACAGAAAAGTTGTGTTCAGCGGCGGGCTTTTGTCGATTGAGAAGCAAAGCAGCCACTGTTATCAAACTCTCAATATTACCATTGTATTTATATCTTATAAATACAATGATATTACCGACAGCGGCAAATCATTACAGACCGTTGATAAGTTTATACTCATTTCGAGATTAGGTATAACGCAGATGTTCTTACTTGTGTAAATAGTTCATAAAAATAACGGTCATGATTTTTTAATTTCTGTTACTCGTAGGCATTAAATTTCATTAAAATCTATAACAAAAATGTCAATGATTTTTTGTTGTCTTTTGGGGGCCTCCAGGACCCCGGGGCCCTGCGCCCGGGCGGCCCGTGCCTAAAAACGGTACTTGACATACTCATTCAACAATATTAAGAACATGTCGAGGATGGCAGGAGGAACAGTTGCAAACACGACGTAGAGGTACTGGACGACACAGAATCACGAGAAGATCGTCTGTTAAGAAGAAGTGCCGTTCAAGACCCTTGAGAACCATCGCGTTCAGATGAATACGAGCAGTTGGTCGCAGAGCCTCTATGAGTACTATTTATTGTCGAATCCGCTCTTTTGGATTGCGATCATATCGACCAAACTCTCGTATTCCTCTAACACCTCACCACCAAGAAGTTAGACTTCAATGGTGCCAATCCAGACAACTATGACTATATGAATGAAACAACATTATTTTTTCTGATGAGTCTAAGTTCTGTTTATAGCACTCGGACGAGCGTACACGTGTGCGAAGACCTAGAAGACAACGCTACGATTTACAGTTTGTACAACGAAGACATACTGGCTTAACAACGGTTGGGGGTGGCATTTATTGGGAAGTCCGCTCTCCTTTAACATTACATCGACAACGTCTTAGAACCAATTCTTCTACCTCTTCGTCAAAAGAACGTTCAGAATCTTCCAACAAGATAATGCGCGACCGCATGTGGCAGTAATGACACAGACAGTTTTTGAAAAGAATGACGTAAATTTGCTACCGTGACCTGCTAAATCACCAGATTTATCGCCAATAGAACTCGTCTGAGACATAATGGACAGAAGACTGCGTCATCTAGCTCACTCTACAAACACCATAGAAGAATTGCGACAACAGATTTAAATAGCCTGGAATGAGGTACGCAATAAATCACCTTATTTCCAGCATGCCTAGAAGAGTAACTTCTTGCATACAAGCACGTAGTGATGTTACAAATTATTGACATTTTTTCAATAAAACGTTGTGTGGCTTCTTCCGAATGGTAATCATTTATTTCTCTATATATAACAGTTTTACATACAAAATTTCAGCCCTCCACGTTTACACCTTCTATGTGGTGCATCTTATTTGAAACCCAGTGTATAACAGATCCTACGCCATATAACGTTATAGGTGGATTAGATTGAGCGAATTTAGTATAGCCGTTGCCACAAAAGATGATCCCGACGTCATCATTGTGTGTCTTGAGAAAACACGTTCTATTATTCGAATTAAAAGAGAAAATTTTGAGTACAACAAAAATTGATTGATTGACATTTGTTTTAAGCGACTTATTTACACTTTAAAGTTCTAGTTCTATCGAGTATATAAAACTTACAAACGAAAAAATCATGTTAAAGTTTAATTTAAACCACAGTTTGTGTAATACGTCTAATTATTCATCCATTCGTTCCGTTTTTTTTACAAATACTATTGCCAACACTAGATATTTAGTAAATTTTAGTTTTTAACCGGCAATTTTAAAGTACTCATTTGATTATCAAGTTTTTACGTAATTCAGATATATGACGTAGGGATCTTCTTTCCCGGCAACGACTATAGTTAGTCGCACTTTGTAATAACAAATTTGCCGCTCGCGTTGCTGCTACGAACAAAGTAGCCAACCGGTCTACTTTTGTCGCTACTCGCTGCAATTTTAGTAGTAACCACCAATTGCGTTACGTCAAAAATTATTGCAAAAAAAAGCAAACCTAAGAAAATGTAAATAATACAATGAATGAGAAAATTCGACTGTAAATGTCTTGTAGGTAAAACTCGCAAAAAGAGCGTTGAACCATATGAGCTTTGACTTGTACTGCTATTTGTATAACCTCGTTTCTATACACGTCCTTAAAATGTCTTCAACTGCTTTTTCTCCATATCCGTCGTCGTTGGATTTTCATGCGTACTGTAACGTGTAAATTCGAAATGGAGCGAAAATCCGCCTGATAGTTAGGCAACTTACCGTAAAAACGGATAATTACTCGACCTCGAGTCGTGGTTTTAAGTTACGCTCGCAGAGGGCGCTCGAGAGTAGTCGGCCATCTACAAACTTCATTTCGTTTTGTCGTTTTGCTGTGTAAGGAGCGTGGAAACGTCGGATGGGTAAGAAACACGAAGTTTCTCTTTCATCGTTTAATATCTACTACAACGACGCTTTATTTTAGCAATCAATAACAAATCCGACTAAACGTTCGATGCATACAATACAAGAGCGATGTATTTTGCTCCAAAACTCATACAGTAGGTTAGTATTTCGCACGTGGTTAAGAAAATGGAGGCTTATCAACTAATATTCGCTATTTTAGCTCTTTCGTTCTTTCGTCTTTTCGTCTTTACTGTTGGGGGTTTCTACATGTCTGTTTTTTTCTGACGAGTTCTGTTGAAGATGGTGGACCGTGAGCTTTTGGAATCGCTGAACTAATGCGGTAATCGTAGTCGCAGAGTAAAAAGGATCCCAGTGGATCGTTGGCGCTGTACTAAAGGTTGGGGGAATGAAGTATCGAGGTATTTATAAGATCATTAAATTTAGAACCGCGGGAGATCACTAGCCGTCGGCTCATTTCGTCTACGCGCTTCGGGGTCAGGACTGCTGCTCTCGCTACGTACGCGGTGTTTTGTTTTAAGTGGAAACAGTGCGGACTTTATATGTAAATACTTTTGTAGTTCGAACGTTATCTCGTACCTCCGGTACACCTATTCGATTACGATTATTTCTAATTTCTTTAATTGAACGATATTAATGAACTTTTGGGAACTTGAATAATTCTGATTAATAATATTTAACGTCACTTTTCTTTATAATGTTAATAGAATTAATTACGATGTTTACCAGACGCCTTCATTGTAATGGTTGATCTACAATGATTATTTAACGTAAGCTGCACTTATTATCTTGTTGTTTCATATAAAAGAATATTGCCATTATCAAGGGTAGAAATTTGGGAGCTATACCGTCTCTCGTACACTAAATTAATGATACTTTTATTACCGGTCGTGCTGAACTTGACGTCAAGGTCCACGGGCGGTGTTACGTACTTTAACGCGGATAAATTTGCTGCGATTTACGGTAGCCGCGTAGATACCTTTTAAATATTAACGCTTTAAACTTTTTTTGGCCCCCAGAGTCTATTTTTGGGACCTGCTTTCATCTTATATGTATATTGTTACCATTTTGTGGTGTTATGTAAGATAATTTAATTTCGGATTATACCAGTGGCGTAACCGTCGAGTGGCTTTTTCCGTTCCGGAATTCGCTATTAATCAATATCCTTAATAAATGGTTATTGTTGATTCGTACTATGATTCTTTTGGGGGACCTCGGGTCTAGGATCTCCTTTTCTCCTCCCTAGACCGTGTATCTTCGACAAAAATTCGAGAAGAGGTGACGCACTTGGGCATTTAGCTTACCTAAAGAAAACTTGGTGTCTTACGATTTTCTTTTACCCGACGACCATCTACGGTGAGGCTAGCCGAAAGGTAAGCAACAACATCTTGGTAATTAATTTAAGTAATTTGTTCTTTCTTTCTTTTTTTCTCCACCTCCCCCATTGGATCATAACAATTACTGTAACAGTACTTTCTTGTCGACCCTCGTATTTACGATCGTTTTAATTTGACGTTTGCATATAGTCAAGGTTTGAATGCTTTTAGTTAATTGGTTTGACGTATTTTAAATCATATTTGTCATTTCAAATTTTAAGTAATTCTTGTTTTCAGTTAGGTTTTAAGTTGTTAAAAATATTCGTTTATTGCACTTAAATACGCATTTTCTTTGTTCTGTGTTTAGATAAATGACTCGTTAGCATCTTTTTGCTAAGTCATCCTTAAAGCGATCTCAAATGGATTTTTACATAAACTTATTATGTCTAAACCTTTTACCTTTGGCATCTCTCTCCTTTGCATTTAGATCATATAAAATTTCATTAAAAAAAATTTTTGGTTCGTCCGTGCAACGTTTATAAAAAAACATTTTTACTTAATTAGTTAGTTGGTAAAATAATGTATTTGTAAAAGTTAGAAGTTAATGCTTCGTTTTGTTAACAGATTTAATCGTTCGTCACATACAACCAAATATTCCCGTATGGTTATGGATGGAAAGTCTTATTCCCGTAATTCATCTTTGCTATGTAGCAGATGCCCCCAGTTGTCGCAAAAGTTCTGATAGCAACATCGACTACCTCGCCTAAGAACTACGGCTAACCATGAATGGATGGTGGCAAAATTCCCAAACGCCAATTTCAAGCTTTCTCTGAAGTCTTTATTGAAATCATAGGAAATCATTATCCAAAAGTTCTCTCGCGACAATACTAATTCTTCGATAACTAAAGCTTATTCAATAGATTATTTCTCAAACACAATTTAACCGAATTTCACAAACTAAACTAACATTGACAGATAAAAGCATGCTGTATTTAATAAACAACAATTTGTTCTGATAATGAACAAGATTTTTCTATTGTCAATGATTATAGCGTGACCCTCGTGTAAGTTCTATTCTCAAAGTGAATTCCACCTGAGCATTTAAAAAAAGAAACGAAAAAACCTTTCAAAATGTGACTCATGTGTATTACAGAATACAAGATCGACAATATCTAAATAAAATCTTACTGTTGCTAATCATTACAAAAGTGAGGATAGCATAAAAAGATCGATGAAACGTATTACGGTTCACACCGCTAGATAAAAAATGACAAATTTTGCTATTTGGTCTAGCTTTTCATCAATTTTTTGTAATAATTAGATGTAATTACGGACTTGGTTGTTCGTTATAAGAAAACGTGATATAAAATGATTGAAACTGTTGGAATTCAAGTTTACTATTAAGTATTAAGTTTCTGATGACAAAATATACAACATATAAGAGATATGGTGTCGTGCTAAAATCAAGGTTATTTTTAATTTACTTCAAGGTTCTTAATAACGACAGATAAAGTAACAATGTTAATCGGTTATTTTGAAGTCAATGTAAATTAAAATTGTAGAATTAGTAAATAATACAAAAAACTATGAAATTAAATTGAAGAAATAACAAAACTAAACACCGAATACCTAACTAAAAAAACAATTTAATGTATTTAAAATATCTTGAAATAAATAAAAATCGAATGAACAGTAACGTACAACCGAAATAGACACAATGACCCCTGAATGGTCAAAAAAAGAGCTACATAGGCTTATTTTATGTTAACCAAGGTTATGCTTTCTGTACGTGTTCAACAATCTACAGTAAAACTAAGCAAAACAATTGTATCCCATTCTTGCATTTTGTACGTGTTGTTTACTAACAAACGATCCTTAATTGGGTCATTAGCTTTTCTTCCTACGAATTTACAATATACTATAACAGGACCGTCTTAAATTTTAATATTAATTTTTATCGAAAACTATAAGGAATAGACCTTAATGTTGATAATGCAAATATGATCTAAATCATTATAGCTATCTCCCATTAAGAGATTATTAGTTAATCTTGTTGCACCCTGTATATATAATGTACTTGAAAAAAATGTGCAGTCCTTAGAATAACAACTTAATTTACTACGTCTTATGTAATAACATAACATTGTATTCATTTTTAATTGTGTTTCAGCAAATGTGTAGTTCTCAAATCAGTAAATAAAATATCAAATCAACCTGTTAATCAGATACACCCTGTATGTATTTACTTAGTAAACACTTATTTGTTTTTTCTTACATCGGTAGGTATCGGATTTTGTTATCATTCGGTTATTGTTATCAGAAACCCCAAGTTTTACTGTGATTCTATTCAGCGGCGTACGTCAATAAGAAAAATTGGTTATATTTGTCATAATTAGACCCATATAATAATGTTTGAACTACAAAAGTACATTGACTAGTAGTTAAAAATAATTATTTTTAAAACGTCACTTATATTATTAAGACGTTACCTTACTTTACAACAGCAAAATTATTGGATCATACAATACAGGATGTATAAAGTTTAGAAAAGCAACGTTTAAATGAAAACAAGAAGGAAAACCTCTTAGGACTTAAGGTAACGGTTCGTTGTTTATTTTGCAAGTCTATTCTAGAAATAATTATGTGAAACTTGGATAATATATTTAGAAGGCGCATGCAAAGGCAGTAATCAATGTACTTAGAATTACCAATCTAGAGCAGCTGGAAAATACCCATGAGATGAGTTTTCAATTAAGTAAATGCAAATACCGTGTAAATAAAAACAGCGTACTAGTTTATCTATTTCATTATTAATATTAACTGACAAAATAGAAACTTGGTGCCATCTTTAAACTGCAATTGAAAAGTTACGTCAGTTATTCTTGAAATAAACGTTGAAATCGATGACGCTTATTGGACGTAATCGTTATATTTTTTAAACTAAAACAATAACGATTATCAATCTTTCTTATAAACAAGACGTTAGTGAAGCCGTCACGACATCAAACTTTTTTCTCTTAAGCGAATTCTCTTGACAAGTGGACGATCTTTATAGCTGACGCAAATTGAGTTGATGTAAAATTGAAAATTTAAAGAAGTTTCCAAAAAGACATATAAGAAGTAATGAAGTAGATGAGAAAATAAACTACGCGTTTTATCACTCAATGCGTGTATTTTTTTAATGTTTAAAATTTAAACCAATACTTGAAAGTATCGATCCAGAAACTGTTAAAAGTGCCATTGATGAAATATTCTTTGTGAAAAGTTTTCAAAGTAGAATTTTTAATTAAAACACTTTAAAACTCGCAGTACCCGATCAAATTTAACAATACCGGATTCATATTTATTTAGTTAAAAAAATAAACCGTACTGAATTTGTGACGCTGATATGGATAAGTAAATTTAGATGAGTACACGAAATTCTTCTGTTTACATACCTTGAGTAACTTAGAGAAAATTGCACAAAATTTCATCCTGAACTTCCCAATGTCGCCAAGTCCCTATTATTTACTGTTCGCCAAAACGTACTTACATTTTCTGTATAATTTTAGACACACGATTCTGAATACTCATTTGGTAATGTTTCAGTATTTTGAGTTATCACATTAAATAGTGAAATTTGAAGTATATTTACTCTGTCAGATCGTTGACATCAAAATTTTAACTGTAACTGTTTTAGTGGACTATCAAATAAATACGGTATCAAATTTTTAGTTATTTAAAGCGCATGTAATTGGTAAAGTAACTTTAGTATATAAAACATCAAATAAACATAAAATAGGAAATTTAATTGATACTATAAAAAACAATTAGTACAAAAAATAAACAGGCACAGAATTCGACAATAGAACAACGAAAATATAGATATAGTCGTTGCCACCAAAGCTGATCCCTGCGTCATCACCGTGCGAAATTAGAAAACACGTTCTATTATTCAAATGCAAAGAGAAAACTATGAGTACAACAGACATTTGTTGTTTGTATTATGAACAAATCGCTCAATTGAGTTCATTGCTGATTGATATTAGTTGACATTTCAAAGTGTTAGTTCTATCGAGTATATAAACGAATAGCATGTTAATAAACCTAATTATTCGTTCAATTGGCCAGTTTTTACTTAAAATAGTATAAATCACAGTAACAGCAAACGTAATCGATCAACTACTTAGTTTACATGCAGTCACGACAAATTAATAATCGACAAATATAATTATTATCAACGCTTAAAATTAGTACTAGAAACTTACCCCACCGAAATTTCTTGATAACGAGTAGCAAAACGTTCACTACTTCTTATTTGTTTATAAACGAAAATTGACATAGTATGTAAGCTTACATGTGCGGCGTTATGTGCCTAAATTTAGCTTTGATTACATTCAAAAGAATAAGGAAACTTCAATGGTATTACGTCAGCGTACTCAAAACAGTTGCATTACATAAAGTTGACAATGTTTTAAATTTACGACTAAAAGTAAAATGATTTAGTATGATCTACAATTAAATTCTTAATAGTTACAAATTAGAATAATTGATATGGCGAGATCAAATTAAAAATGCTTAAAGCTGAATCGAAAATATTAATAAAAAATTCCCACAATACAATACGTCTAGATCAATTAGCATGAGGCTAGAGTCATCTGTCGCCATAGATGTATTTTAAACGATAAGATGAAATCCACAGGTGTGAACCATTGACTCCAATAATACGTTTTCTAAAGGTTATTGGATAATTATTTATGAAAAAAAATATAATTCCCGCAGATTGATACTACTGGAAAAGTTGAAAGGCTGCAACCGACAATTTAATTAATAAATCGCTTAACCCTACTAGAATACTAAACAATTCTTCAACAGCATAATTGAATTTAGTGGATAACGTCTTAACCAAATGTTTCGTTCGTGTTCCTCTCCTGTAAATGTCAAATATAATTACGCATTTTCTAAACAGTGGAGTCGGCATACCAGTGACGGCGTGCATTTGAATTCGAATTATTACTTATAGAAAATGCATTCTTGACTATATTATGTCATTATTTCCAGAACAACGCAGCAAATTAATGAATATTCGACTTAAAAATCTTCAAGCTTCAAAGCACTGTTTCAAATAGTACACCTCGTTATTTTGAACAAGCCTTGCAAAAACATAAATTTTAAATAGCTAAAGCCGTAAGATTGTAAAAAAATAAACTTTTTTTTTGGAATCGTACCAGCTCTTGTCCAAGTTCTTCTTCCCGGTGAGTCGTTATTGTTTGAAGTAATTCGAGAGCTACTTATACAAATGCTGGTTTGATTCTGACTACTTCAACTGTGACGGATTATCCTTCTTTGCGTATCGTAAATGTTTTAATGTCGTGCATGATTACAGTGTAGAGTCCGTTGTATAATCGTTGTAGTGATCGCTCGCGGTGTCATTTCTTGGAAAAACGTGAGTGGCATTGTTGAGTTCTTTAAACACGAAGTTTGAATGTGTCGTCGTAATTGCGTAATATAATTATTGGGCTCCACGGATTCATTCGTTGGTTGGTCGGCCAAGAATTCTCCTAGTACGCGTACTGTCTCGTAGTATACAATTTCTGCTGTGGTAGCTGCTATTTCTTCCTTCCATGCTACATGTATGCCTAATAACACGATTGATTAGGTCTCGTACCAATTTTCCGTATGGTGGCACATTGTGATGTGTCGAAGTTATTTAGACAGTTCGGCATCGAATTGTCGGCCCTGGTTAGTGGTGACTTAAAGCGGTGTTCCAAATTTCATTATATAGTGAGTAAAAATATGCGTGAGGTCTCTGCTTCGATGTTTTCCAACGATGTTTGTGTGATGTAAGAAGAGGTCCGACTAGATCGATATGAACATGACCGAATCTACCCGATGATGGCTTGAATTGTACCATTTGCAGTGCGTTGTGCCTTGTAACTTTTGAGCTTTGGCAGAATATACACGGGCGCATCCAAATGTGGTAATCACGTTAAATACCGAGCACAATGTGCCTTGTTGCTAGCATGGTCTTTTCCCAGTGGGTCGAAGTTAGTTCTTTAGACTTGGTCCACTCTGGATCGGCTACCAATGTAGTTGAGGTATGTGAATAGTTTTGGAAAAGCACTTTTCCATTGTTAGTTTGAAAACGAAAGTTACTGGTTTGTAATCTGTGTAGATCGTGAACGGTTGTCCTTGCGCCAAATGTTCACAGTGTGATTTAGAGTCAGAACTGTAGATTAGGCATACTGGGGATACCACATAAAAAACCCACCTATTTATCTACTTCATAGGTGAGAAAAATATCACAACCTACATTTTTTTTTCACCGATAGCGTCGCTATTGGTGATAAAACATTGTCTCTCTAAGGTCGGGCAACCGTTGGTAAAACAAATTGCTTTATATTCTAAGGCAAAATTCTTTTTTCCAATTTGAGATGCTATATCTCTGTAAATATTGATCATACAAAAAATAGTATATAGCTAAATGGTAGACAATTTTATAAGAAATAATTTTGTATAGAGGTATTTTTCCAATAAAACGTACGGTGTAGGAAGATATGACTAATTTTCTAATTTCATGCGCCATTTTTTTAAGATAGCGTGTTCGCAAAATGAAGTGGTCATTGAAGACCTCAAGATCTAAGTATGTGGCAAGTTTCAAAACTTCCTGACCTTTTGCCGAGACCATCTGTATTCATTAACTAGGCTATGTTTGGAGTCACCAATTTAATGTTATGGTTTCACAAATCTATTTAACATAATTATTACAAGTTAGTACAGCGTATCAAACACTTGCAGCGTGATACTGTATTTCGGGAACCTCCGTCGGCAATAACTACGGTGCACCTTCGTGGATCGGCTAGATTGAGTGTTGAATTGGTGTTGGCGGTAGTAGTGATACTACAACCAATCTGACGTCTTCTTCCTTAGTGGCAAAGATAGCAACAGAAATAATGTCTTCCTCACTGGTGATCGGCGAAAGAAGGCATGCAAGAGGTGTAACTTTCGTTTCTAGTACGTGAATCGTTTCTCGTCGTCTCAGTCGAGGCTAATATAATAAAGTCTAATTTTACCATGCTAAAAGCTTCAGCAGAGACTCGTTCGTGCGAACGAGCACCAGAAAGTGTCTTCTTTCTGATCGTGCGTCTGCTTATAAACGTGGTTCGTCCAATAGAAAATGGTCTAGTGTTTTGGCCAATAGTGAGCTTTTACCTTTTTTTACCTTTACAAAAACAAAAATTCAATATTACAAAACTACCCAAAACAAACTTGTGTTAACGCCGTATGTACGTTTTGTTAGATTTAATGTTACGTTTTAGGTAATACAAGTACGGAATTAGCTAATCTCTTACTGGATAAAACCTAACTGTAAGTATTACAATTCCTAATTTTACGATTAGTACTTCGTTGGTCATGTCGATTGTTGACCGTACGTACATGTTAGATTATTAGGTCAGTTTACTGTACGACGTGTTGCCTAGTATAGAACGCAATTTATATTTGGTCCAACCCATGTATTAGGCTTTGAAAAATTTACGTCATTATATTTATGTACCTTCTTCGTCCTCTTTGGAAGTATTGTCGGTGATAAAATAAATATATATATTTTTTTATTTATCTCAAGTGGTGGTTCGTCTAGCGCGCCTGCACTGCGGTATCCTTGGTCCTTTTGTGCACCTCTTGATTTATTACTCCCTCATCAGTTATATTTCGTCAATGAAGTCCAGAAGTTTATTCTAAGGGACTTTTTTCAACTTATCATCGGTTAGCTTTGGTTTTCCGAGAATCGTTGCGCGTTGCATTTGATACGCTTCGCATTTGCACAGCAAATGCTGCGGAGTCTCGTCGTCTTCCAAGCATCCGCGGCATAGAGGGCTGATTTGCAGTCCCATTTTATGCATATGTTTGTTAAGGCCATAGTGCCCTGTAATATCCCGTGGGTTTCCTTAATTTTTGTCGACTCATGCTTGATAGTGCAGTTTGAGTGTTTAATTGTGGCTCTGTAAGGAAGAGTTTTGTGTGCCTCATTCCTGAAGAGTTTTTCCATTTTCAAGTTTGCTCCGAATTATTTATTTTCCGGTCTCATATGCGATATATCTCCCTGTTGTGCACTTTTTTGCGTGCGTCCGCCATTAGGTTGCGCTTTAAATAAATATATATAATGTGTTATTACTTCTGTCGTGTTATTTGTTTTTTTTTCAGCTACGGGTAGAGTTAAACGATATCTCCCTAATTTAATCTTTCATCGTTTGGGCGCCTTTTCAGATTTAATTTATAATTTCGCATCACAAAACCTGTGACTCCCTCTCCGGGAACAACTTTGTTAGCCGTTGCTTATTTTTTTTTTTGGTTACACGAAAATCAGTGTAACAAACTGCAAACACAATTAATGATAACCGTATTTGTAATTTTGTTACTATTACTTCTCAAGTTCATTGAAGCTTTAATAAATTATAAAATCTACCCTTACTTTTTGTGACAGCTCAAAAACATGTCAATTTTATAATTTGTGTTTAAATTTAAAATCCCTTCAAAACTACTTACACATTAATCTTAGCAATTAAAAACTTTTTTACTTAGAAATACAACTAAAGAAAAAGATTTAAGTAAACGTTATGATATGAAAACGAAGAGCTTTTTCCACCTACCATTAAATCGGCTTAAACAAATTCATTCAGTTAAGTCCTTAAATATTTTCATTAGTAAGTAGAAAGCTTTACGGCGAAGATTCTTAACGACAGCGCAATTACTGTTTCTCTACCTTATCACATAATTCCTTAATTCTCTCCTAAAAAAAGTTAAAAACTGATTTGAATCGGGAGAAAATTAAATTTATGAAAATGAGCCGTGTTCGTTGTTGAAAAATAAAAAACGTTTCAATAACCCCGACTCGATGTCTTATTGTTTCCACACGAACGGATGTAAACCTATTGTTCTGAAGAATTTTCTCACATACGAAAAGATAAAAATAATGACTGAAGCAACACACGAGGTCGTTATAAAATCAATTTCGTAATTGTCAGGATTTTAAAATGTTAACAATAAATTGAAAAAGACGAGCGGCGGTCAATTAAAAGTCCAGGAGAAAGAAGTAATAGAATGCACAACGAAACGCAAACCATTTCAAAGCAGGAAATTGCACAATGCAGAAGGAAGATTGCAATATTACGTTTCTTTTCACGCGAACTTTTGGCTGTTCTTACTGTTAATGGAGAATTACATTTGTATTCCAGATTCCAAATCCAGATGTTTTGATGAATGTTCGTTGCGCACGTTTAATAATAATGAATTAGCAGTGATAATAGAATTATCTTCCTGTTTAATTGTATTAATTGAATTAGTGTTCTCGCACAATCGGTAAGTTGATCTTCACGTTTACTCGGTGTGCACAATGTACGCATTAAATTTTGAGTTAAGTTGTTTTAAAAACAATTCTAGAACACGTAAAGACGCGACTGATTCCCACTTTTTTTAACGTAGAAATAACGTAAGGTTTCGGTATTATAATATTCCAAGATTTCATTAAGTTGATAAAACACATTCGAAACTCGAACCGATTTTCTATGGATTCTTCCTAAAATAAAGTACACGAATAAAATCAATCGTTAAAGTGAAAAAGGAATAAAATTGTTTAATTTTAAGTTTTATGTTAAGTATAACAGTAACCTTGGTAAGAATGAAGAAAAACTCGGATGATAACAAAGTTTCGATTTTATTAATAATTCAAAGTCGCAAATTTCATATTTTTTGAGTCTTTGGTGTAGAACGACAATATGATTGATCCGAAAGTATGCAACAGTAGATTATACTGAAAATCGCGTCACGTTTGTGCCTCTAGCCGATTGCCAAACCATCCCCTGTGGCAATCAAATTGATTGAACATAAATAATACAATGAGGTGTTTTGTAATCCTTATTTTTGTATACTTGTACGTGAATACATTTATGATCCCACCGTAAACAATACAATTGTGTAGAATTAAAAGCTTTCAACACTTAACTATTCCTATTTGCATATTCACTATTTACCTAACTATTTTTTCACCAAATGGATGCTAAGCATAACCAAAAAACAAATTACATTTTATTGCTGCACTAAACTATGTGCTTTAAGAGGTACTAAATGCACCAACGGTAAAAATCATACTCGTTTAAATACCTGATTCATTCTGATAACTCGCACACACGCTAAATAATTATTACAAACGTAATAAAGATAAACATTTTATAATAAAGCACAAAAGAGAAAACAAAAATTAATACAAAATACATAATAATTTCTTTTTCAGAATCCAATACACAAATAAAAATTAAATTCGCAAATATTGAATAGGATAATTATGATGGGTAGAAAAGCAGTATATCAATGAATACGACCTAATAATTGAGGTTATGTAACTGATGAATACATTCATTAATACAACTTCAAATTTCGCACAGTATTAATTTGCCTGTACATCACATTACAATAGCTGTATGTACATACATGAATTAAGGTATCAATAGATTTGCATATAACTAATACACAATCAACCCAAGAATATTAATTAATCTCGATTTCATAGGTATTTTGAATTCAAACTAATTTTTTATTCAGATCACAGCAGAAATGTAAAACATCATCCTACACTGTAACAAAATGTATTAAAAAAATATTTGTTGTATTTCTTTACCTCGTATTTTCAGCTACTGTAAGTTAAACGTATTCGGATGTAGATTGCGTACTGTATAAATTTTGTCCCGGAACGCCCACTGTTGGCTGTCATTTTTAAAATTTTTTGACGTATGAAATTATTCAAGGAGAAAAAACGAGACGGATTATACATAATCTAACGTACGCGTCCAGTGAGACTTTAATTTCTAAATTTTCGCTTTTATCCACATGATATATGGGTGTATTAGTTTTGCTTCATATGTAAAGGTGTTTCTGGGGTAAGAATTGATTTCTATTTTTGACTTAATTTGATTTTCCATTTGTTTACTTGCTATTAACCCTTTAAGTGGCAAAAGACTGAGAGGCTTATTTTTGTAGTGTACTTAATTTAAGAAGCGAAAAATAATATATACTGATGTTTATTTTTTATTTTTCTAAATCTAAGTCTAAATAACAAAGATTATTAGGTTATTATCTTCGCACCTCTAGCAAAACGACTTAAAAAAACACTATTCTAAAAAATTCCAATCATCCTTTATTACTTATATAAGATACACCAAAAATTATATAGTCAGATCAAGTTTTTTGGAATATCGCAAAGCAATCATTACATAAAGCGAGATTACATTCTATACGAATCATGTTACTTCGCTTTTCTTTCTTTTTAGTGCTGCACTGAGCACAACCACGGTAGGTTGCAATTTTTTCTGGTATAAGATCTAATAGTATTTTCTACTGTTTGGCGGCCTTCTAGACAATTTCGTTGTTTGGTGCGACTTTTGCTAAGTAGCGATCTAAATTTTAGATGGGTTAACCCTTTTAACTTTTTATGATTTATCTGAGATTTATAAACAATAAAATTATTTACAATTGATGCCTCTAACAGATAGTAAAAATTATTATCCGCCACCTAAGTGATTTTTGATATATGTAGTAAAAAGACATAAGTTGATCAAAAGCATCAACTCCTCTCCTGTGTTTATTATACGTCGTTATAGCTTCCGGACAACTGACATGTAGCCTGTTTCCTTTATTATCGGGTCTATGTACGGTTGTGAGACTACTTGGACCATCTATCGACGTTAACACAGAAACACTGTTAATTCCTTTGTCCTTCCATTTCACAACGCCAATTTCGCCACACTGTGCAAAATCTGATTCATGTTTCTGCATGTTCTTATCTGGTTTTAGAAGATCACTTAGGTAGGCTTTTCGATATGCTCTTATGGATCCACAAACGAAAAGATTATCCTTCAGTAAACTATCCACAAGACGTATGCTAGAGAAAAAAATTGTCAAAAAATAAGCAATAACTTTTACTAACATAAAGACGTGAAAGTTCTGTATCTCCCCAAAAGATAATTCCATAGTGCCACTTTTTCTAGTGTATACGTTGAAATTTAACAAATAACCACTTTTAGCACAATATGCCTAAACTTTGAAACGTCCCTTGATAGGCTTCATAGGTAGATACAGCTTCATTGAGGAACGATCTTTGAAGACTATCATAAACTCGTTGATGGATATGGTTCTAGATTAGGCGCTTGGATAGGAATTTTTCAAAGTAGAATAAACAAAAATCTTTTTAATGGCATCACTCTAACTACACGTTTAACATAGGAAATTTTCATTTAACGACCAATACAGCTTCATGCTAGATAGGCTATAAAAATCCATAAATATCAATATTCTGAAAAACGGTTTGAGCTCTTCCAAAGTCACTTCATCATAGATATCAGTGCCCCTAACTTGACTTGCATACAAGTTTGTTTCTTTTACTATTTTTGTAAGGAATGACTCGGGTAGCAAGATGTAAAATATCGACAAAAAACTGGAAGTGTTGACTCCGACCGAAACTCCCACTTTCTTCCTTAAAAACAACTTTCTCAAATAGTTGGGATTTTTTTGTAACTTGCAACTATTTGTACGTCCTTCTAATCAAATGACTTTCCTCCTGGAACACAATATCGATGTCTCGCAAATCGTAAGAACGCTCGTGGTCTACATTTTTTTGGTTTATTCCATCAAATATTTTGTCATCGTCTGATTACTCAAAGCTGTTTTAGAAATTGAGAGCGTTTTAGAAAATTAGTTTCTTCGGGAAAATTCCTTCAACTTGTTGATGGTGCTTCCGATCGTGTTGACGGAGAAGAACATTGATTTGGATGAGTTTCTGGTAACTTATCATCAGCATCAGAATCTGCTTCATATTCTGAATCAACAGCCATATCATCCGGTATCTGTTCCATCAATATTTCTTCAGCGATTTGTTCCAGTTCTACTTCCGTTAAAGGTGTTTTATCATCTCTGTTGCTTTTCCATATATTTGACTGTAAATAATTGTCCGTAATCCGGTAATATTTACGATATAAAAACTCGATTTTTTTTGCCGAGGTGTAAACAGTATAGAAATGTTTTGAAAAGGGTATGCTATATTTTGTTTGTGTAAACTCTACGACTGACCTTGAAGGGAGCGAATGGTTACAAAACGATTCGAGTACCTGTCAACAGTAGATTAAAAAGGTGTTACAACCTAAAGAAGACTGCCACGCAACTAATAACGACGTAAACGTCAAGAAAAAATTGTTCATTGTTTGTTTGGTGCGTCAGAGATGGTCAACACCTATATCTTCACAATCTGCAATGGAACATATTTAAACACGTTCAGCAGACGATCTGTGAAAAGATAACATCACTTTTTATGAACAATAAACCGAGAAGATAAAGATCTTAAATGTTGAAACCTCTGATACCGGTCGAGCTCTTTATGGGAGCAGACGTGGTTGAACATTTATATACAAGAAATCGTCAAAAATTACCATGCGGATTAGTAACGATTGAAACACATGTCAGGTGAACACTTATGAGTAAAATGTCGGTCCTTAATGCACGTTCCAATGTAGTTATGACGACTTTGAATCTATTTGTGAAGAATGCCTCCATAATAAATTTTTGGAAACTGGAAGCGCTAGGGATCAAGAAACCTTCTGATAAGCGGATCAATGGCGTTGTGAGTCTCTCGACTAACTACAAATTAGCTCAAAAGGCCGTCCGTAAAATGAAAAATGAGGAGAAAATCGTCTAACAAATAGACAATTCAAAATTTGTGATTGTGAACTAAGGTCATTATCTCCCTCATAGACCAATTGTTACGGAAAACAGGGCGACAAAAAATTCCACCTGTATACGATACACCTGTGCACGAAAAGGACAAAACCGTTGGCTGGAAAACTTGATAGAACTAATTCCGTCGTTGAAAACAAAGTAGATGAGGCATCCGACACGAAACGCGTTCTTACAAATCAGCATTAACGAAAAAGACCAAGAATTTCTCATTTTGTCGTAAATCGATTGATTAGTAACCCATTTCTGCTAGAGGCTACTTTAGAGTATCATCTATCTCGGTGCTTCAAAAGATGCGGTGAGGTTAAAACTTTTTATTCCAATGATACAATCGAAAGGTCGAGTAGCGGTTTCTATATTGATAATTATGTGACGAGTCTGGCCGATAAGAATTCAATTGCAGGATTTATCAATGAGCCTGTATCTATTATGGCAAAGATAAATTCAAACTGAGAAGGTAGGGTCGTTCCCAGAATTTAAGACCAAATACGGGATTTGATCCGTGTCCTGTGCTTGGTTTGAATTGGTGCCCGTGGAAAGATATTTTGACTATAAATTCAAACCTTTTGGAAAAGGATCTAGAAAGTCTTCGATCCGATCGGACATACGTGTCCAGCTACCTTATTACTTAAGCTAATGCTGCAGAGATTCTGGAAGAAAAAGTCAACCTAAAACCAACCAGTGTATAATGTCAGGGCTAAATCATTCAAAAGTTAGATGAAAGATTTGCATCACTTGCCGAAGATTGAGTTACCTCGCTGTATAGTAGTGGACGATTCTAAAACACGCGACTTAAACATACGCACTTTCTGTGATACAAGCCAAGATGTCTGTGTTGTGTTTGTGTGAGTAGTTTTGAGTAGCAAAGTGTCTGTCTTTACCTTGGTTGCCAAAGTTAGAGTAGCCCCCATAAAAAAATCGAGTTTGAAAATGACTGTGCCAAGTTTAGAGTTACGGGCGACAATTATTGGTGCTCGATTGTATACACATGTGAATGAAAACATAAGAAAACAGATTGACCGCTTTTTCTAGATCGATTCAGCTTACTGTCTTACATTTTGGAAGACCATAAAGACTTAGTCGCGTTAAGTTTGTAGATGTTTTTGCGCGAGCTTTTGCTGCATTCATTATGTAAGAAGGTGCGTAAAATTCAGACTTCGAACTCGATTTAGTATTGAGTACCTCCGACAATTGATCGTCAAATTGTAATTGGCATGTTAGTGCTTGACGACAATAGCAAACGTTTACACTGGCCAGTTGGATGAGTCTTGGAAATTTTACCGGGTAAGGATGACTAAGATCGCTTGGTTCGAGTGGAAACGAATACGTCAAAGCCAGTAGAGCTCAAAAATTTTGTAGTCACTACGTTGGATAAATGGATTTCAAAATCTACCACGATATCATTCTAATTAAAAACACAAAATGGGGATTAGGCCCGTCGATGGGCAACAAAGTGAAAAATTCAAGAAAAATAATACAATAAAACATGAATGAGAACTGATAGTAAACTTTGCATCCCCAAACAAAAACAGAATAAGCCTGTATTGATGTTATCTACCACGTTTGAAAATAAAAACTTGAAACTGAGCTACAGAGATGAAGCAAAACAGAACAAAAACTAATTCATGTCCAGTTGTCAAATTATGCAACGAGCACATGAGAGGTGTAAATTATAAGACCACATGCTGAAGTATTATCGTTTTTTTTTCAAATCCAGTAAGAGAACGATCAAATTTTTTTGCCCTGATTTGATTTGGCGATAGTAAGTATCCAGATAGAATATAGAAAAAATTGCAAAACTTTAGACTTTTAGACAAAGTAAAGACATCATGGATCTTTTACAATTCAGGCTCAGTCTTACAAAGTATTTAATATCAGGAACAAAAAAACCTAATTTAGATAAAAAGGAAACATAAATAAAAGTAACTAATTAAAGAAGCAAAGAACGCCTGCAAGTCCCTGTTTAGACAAACGCTTCAATGGTTTTAAGTACTGAGCAAGTAACAAGACATAAAAAATCTGTTAAAATGCAAACTGAAAGTTGCAAACGGAGGTCTAGAATTCATTGCAAAACATGTATATATTTATGATTTACCATTCTCTGCAAACAGTAAATAATGTTCTGATAGTTGTGCTTTTATGTATTGCACTTTCAGCCACAATTGTGCATGGTCTGAGAATTAAAAAAAACATTGAATTTTTTTAACCCTTAATCGATCAGTGGTGTATCTCATGAGATACATAGCTTTAACGAGTTTCCGATGCAATTCTCGTTGTATTTACAGCAAAACGTGCACTCCAAGACACACAAACAGTGAAGTGTATGCCATCGTAAAAAGTTCCAGATCGGCGACAAATTATTTAGTACAAACTGTGTCCCTGGTGTAGCATGGCATCATCAAAAAACACAGAACAGGTTAGTACTCCACTGTGAATTACATAACATTTTATCTTTATTTTCATTAAGCATTTCTAAATGTAATTGAAGGATTTTCAAGTTATTTTTTAAATCTAAAGTTTCTAGCCCAACTAAAGCTCATCCTGACCTGTTTGTATTTTATTTATTTGAGGCTCGACCTGAAATTCAATATATAGCATAACAAACGACCTTGACAATGGGCTCCTCAATCAATACTTCTTCATCTAGAATAAAAACTTACATTGGGATAGAGCTACTAATAGGAATCATACAAATGCCATGATTTGAAGCATCAATAGCTGACAGCATGCTTATGAAAAGACTGAAGAAGCTGCGCAGGCAAATTCATTTTCAAAACAACAATGCAAATACAAACGAAGATCGCTTGTTTAAAATAAGGCTACTGCTTGAAATGATTAGACTAAATTGTAACCAAATTGAAAATGAGAATCTATATGATTATAAGCAACTTTCGACTTAGATCGCGTCGTAGATAAACACCCAGACTATTTAGGCTTAGTCCTAATCTCTTCTTGAGAGCAAAAACAACAAGTGCCGTATTGACGTTTCGCAAGACATCACGTACTCATAAAGGAACTAGATAACAAATACGTAGCAAAAGAGTGGCGACTTTTTATTGACTCTAGTTCAAATAGTTTCAAAGCTGCACTACTAAATAATGACAACTAAAAACGATTAATTCCTATTGCTCATGCCATGGGAACACAGAAAACCTACAATGAACACTCTCTTGGTGCTGATTAAGAACTCTGTGCATAATTGCAATATTTGCAGTGATTTGAAGATTGTACCCTTCTGCTAGGAATGGAAACTGAGAACACAAGCACATGTGCTTTCTTTGCTTATAAGATAATCGCAATGATAAGAATCACTATACAGTAAAAATTTGACCATCCAAAAATTTACTTGTGGTCGGACAGCACAACGTTCAACCTCATAACATTTACGGTAAACTTATAAAACAGTTTGTTGCAACGATGACTCAAACAAATCGTGGTTTTCAGTACTTAAAAAGCAAATATATAAAGATAAAAAAGTTGAAAGCAGGTGTCTTCGTTGGACGAGAAATACGAAAGTTGATTCAAAATCCATTGTTTAGATTGGAGCTCACGGAACGAGAGTCAGCAGCTTGGGACGCATTTATGCTTGCCGTGTACAATTTCCTTGTGAACCATAGAGCAGACAACTATGCAAAGCTAGTGGGTAACTTGCTGATAGCCTACCAGCACCTCGGTTGCCAAATGTCACTAAAGATGCATTTCTTTCATTTGCAACTCATCTTTCCATCAAGTATGGGAACCGTGAGTCACAAATACGGTGAAAGATTCCATTATGAGATGTCCACCATGAAATCAAGATATCAAGGCCGCTTCAATCCCAACATGATGGGAGATTTCTGCTGGTTTTTGCAACAAAAAATGTACACAAGTGGAAACCAATAAACTCTACACACTTTTAAACCAAGACATTGCCAATCTTAGTACGCACATTACTTCCCACAACGTAGCTAATACCATTATCCTTGATAACCTTTACACGTACATAACATTTTTTTCCTGACGTGCCAGTAGCAACGAAAATTTTTTATTTTGTTACGTTTTTAATGTAGGCTCAAATACAAAAATCTAAATATGTAAGATCCGGTGACCTAAATGGCCATATTAAAGGTCCATTATCTCCAATCCATTTATTTGATTTCCAAGCATTGTCGAGATTTATAAGCGGGAAATGTCAAAAAATGTTTAGGGAACATTATCCAAATAAGTCTGCAAAAAAGGCCGTAACATTATCTTGATAAAGTGTCCTAGTCCATGACCTCCTAATACTCCAAGCCAAAAATTAGTGCTAAACACCTCTATTAGAAATTTCGTTTACAAGTTCTAAAAGAATATCATTCACTTTGTCTACTTAACTAATTTTCCCTTTGAAAATCATTTTGTATAATACTTCAATATTTAAATTTATATAATTTTTTAAACGTTTTTTATTCAATTTTAACAAAAATCCATACTTTTAAATGCATTTTCACCAGACACACATTTCTATTTAAATAGTAATTTACTAAGAACATAATTTTTCGTTTCACTTTGCGGCTCTAGAGTATTTTTTTAAGTAATGAATAAATAAAATAGTACCATTTTTATTTGGTTTTCACATTGCCACCTACAAAACAAACTGTCCCGTTAATTAAAAAAATTTAAATTGTTAAAACAATTCCAACAAAAATTATAGTTAACAAAGTTATTTGTTGACTATTTTATTTAAACAAAACTGCAAAATTTTCAGAACACAGCAAATAAAAAAATTTAAAAAAAAGTTTTTGGAATGATAAAAGTATATTAAAACACAAGTTACAGAATGAACGCGCTTCAATCACGAGACCGGGTTTCATACACGAGCCGCGCAGCGGCGAGTTTATGAAGCGGCCGAGTGATTGAAACGTATTCTATGACGTGTGCTTTATACTATTTTCTCTATTTCGATACAATATTTAATAATTTTTGTATAATTTTAATTTTAAAACAACATTGGGAAACTTTTATATTTTATTGAATGGGCAACACTTACAGTTTGACATATTGAAATTTATGTGTTAACCTAAAATCTCATACAAAATTATCTCTTAATACCTCTATAAGTAAATAACTTTAAATTAATAGGACATTTTTATTTTATCTTGGCATCAAAATTTGAATTTCAATTGTTAAGGTCCAATAATTTTGATATCTTTTTTATGTAACGTCAACTTACGATGCAGAGATACCAACTTTGAAAAAACTAACATTACTAAAATTCATGTAAGAATTGGTTTATTCTTACACGGATTTTAGTGTAAGAATCGCTAATTGTCATGTCGAAATAGAGAACTAAATGGTTATTAAGCAGTAGTCATCACATTTGGAAAATCTCGGTAATATAAAAACATCCTTTCAAAGCTAATATTTATAGCAAGAAAATTATAGGTTTAGTGTAAGCAAAAAATTGCATTATTAAGGGTGTTAAAAAAATTCTTGGCATGGATTAAAAAACTAAAATAACAACAAAATTAGAGTTTCAATTACAACTTATAACAATTTAAGGCCCTGGTAGAAACTTCGCGAGTCGCTCACGAACAATCAAAGTTAACACAGTATCTGAAGTGTTAACCACCCTTGTTTATGCCCGATTGGTTACATACACATTCAAATTAATCTGAAGCAAGTTCCCAACAACACTTACCAACCGAAACAAAGATTATCGAGCCTCACCTGAAACAAAAACAAAAAGAATTAGAAAATGCATTTAGAAAATGAAAATTTTCGATGCAGTGTTAAGTGCAGATAAAAGCATTAAATCGTGTGTTTAATAAAAAAGTGCAAGTTTAATTACGGTTGGTGTGCTCGAATGCAACTTGCCGTGACGCAATTTCTCAAATGCGTTTTTACAATTAAACTTTTAAGAACGAATAACATTAAACGGAGCGCCTTATATTATTTTTTTGGTTATAAACATGCGGCATTTAGAAATCGCCCATAGGTTAGAAGACATTAAGTAAGGTTGAGTTATTTAATTTAATTGCATACTATATATAATTATAAACTATATAAACTTGTGATGTAGGTTAAAGGACCTGAGTATTGCCACAAATAGTAATATTAATTTGTGTAATACTGAAATGTAGGTATAATACATACGAGAAACACTTTGAAATGTAAATGAGTTTGCATGTGCAACTGAAATTATAGGCGAGCTCAGTAGAAATAAATATGAAATTCTATATACGTAAGATAAACCAACGTTATTTGTGTTATTTTCTCACAAAAACACCTAATTCGCATTTCTACGTTTAAAATGAAATATTGTTAAACAAAATTAAAATCTGCCAGAATAAATTTTAAACCCTCGTCTAATTTACACTTTTAATTATTTCAGGGTTTAGTAAGATTTTTATAAAAGTTAAAAATCCCGTGTATGCAAGTTAAATTAAAATGTAACGGGCGCTTTTAAGGGTGGTGCATTCGTAAAAAAAATATATTTAGAATTTTATTTTCGGATGCATTAATCAACTAGGAAAAGGCGTGTAGAAATTTTCATGTTGCAACAGTTGCACTTCGGTTAATTAGAAATTGCACGGAAACCTCTTAATCCTAAGAGTTATCTAGTTTCTTAAATGTAATTGGTTGGGTTGAGGTATTTTTATCAAAACTAATATTTCGCAAACTTTCACTTTACTAACGAACGTTAGTACTCGCACAAGATATAATTATCATTTAGGTATTATTGATTATCAGGCAATTTAAATTTATTTCTTGTGGCAACTATTGAACATGAACAATGCAAATCGTCTAAATTTGTTTTTGGTGTTCATAAATTATAAATTTTCTTCCAGTTTTATTAGTAAAAAAATTGTAACATTCCTCGGTAAAATACTTGTTTAAACATAACCAAATACAATAGAAATGACTTGGTAAATATAAAGGTTTAATTCTAATTAAACTTAAAAAAGAACTAAATTTTGCCTGCATTAAAAAAAACAAATTAAAAAAATTGCACTCGTATACCAATCACGTTATAAATGAGTACATTAATTTCGTTTCGTATGTGCTACTTGTAAGGGTTTCGCTGGGGTTAGAATTAACTTCCATTTTTGCGACACGATTGAATTTTCTTCTAATTATCATAGCGAATTGAGCCACCGTCGTTTGTCTGCCCTTTTGGAATTGTACATCTTTTTTGAGTCGATAACTTGGAGCACGTATGAATGTGAACATTGATTACTAACACCAATTTTTAGAATCAATTTGATGAAATATTGGTGAGATGGACGACTAAACTTGTAGGTACACCTGTGATATTAATAGTAAAAATCATTTGGAAGTTTGACGCATTCGATTTATAAATATCATTGATTGGCTTACGAGGAATTTACTTGTGACATCATCATATGTATATATTTTTTCTTACACTTTCATCAATTTTACTGAACGATGTGGTATGCCATTGAAGTGAAGTCGGTAAAAGCATTAACAAACTTGACCTAAATTTAAATAGAGATTTCAAAATATACAAAAATATAAAAGGTGTTCCTTTAAAAATACTGAGTCTGAATCTGTACAGAAGAAATTAAGACCTCCGTAAGAATCAAAATATTCTAAAATTGTAAACAAAAAACATCTGAACAAAAAATATATTTCACCTTTTTCTTGTAAAATTATTATTAATTTACTATCGCAAAAAGGAAGACAAGTGGGCAACCCTGTATATTTAAATTTTTATTCGTTGACTTTGTTATAATTGTAAACATTAGAATAATTAGTGTTACTAATCACGGTATTTTTTTTTAGTTGATATGTAATTGTGTTATACCGTTAATAAATTTTCAGTGGCCTGAAGAAGTGCAGGCTTGACGAACAAGACGTAGCCATGAAAAAAGATTAAAATGGTCTCCTACCTGAAGATAAAAAACGGCTATTGATCGCATAAAGTGTGTTTGAGTACAGTTGGTTATAGAATAAAACAAATGAGTGTAGAAGTATAAGTAATCTTGAATTTTTTTGTGATGATGCGCGTGATCAGGCAATGCGACGTTTCAGCAAGAATAACAAGAACAATTTGTAAATTCCTAACTAAAAGTAACTTACAGCAGGACATATGCACTTTGAACATCAACTGCTGATAATATACATATTATTCCAACGTTTACAATAATAAATATTGCAAATTCACCAAGTTTTAATTATGGTAAAGATAGTAACTATATAACAAATTTTAATTTTTGATAAAACATATTGGGTGAACAAAAACAACACCTTTAAAAAACAAAGTTGGAGTAATTAATAAAGTTGGAGTAGCAATGTAAGCAGCAATAATTAATACTAATTCGCGGCTAATCGGCGTTATAGATTACTCAAGTAAATCAAGTAAATTTATATACTTAGTCGTATTACGTATAACATTAAAAATAAAATTTTAAAAACTAATTTTTAATTACGTTATCTGTACATTCAATAAGTTATATAAACGCAGTAGTAATAAACAGACGTTCTTCGTAATATGATAAAATGTAATCTACATTTATTTTAGTTAAGTTAAATATAGTTTTCCATATTTGAATGAAACCTAATTGATTATTCTATTAACTGTTTGTTTTATTATAATTGTCATATAAACAAAAAAATAGAAAAGTATCCAAAATTTGAGTACAGATGTAAGTAAAATCTACAGTCTATTCTTTATTAATTTTATCTGTTATAGATGATTATTTTATTTATGATAGTTATAACATGCGGAATTATTTACTTAACTTTAACAAGAAATTTCGCCTATTGGAAAATGAGAAATGTGCCTTTTTTGAGCCCGTCGTTGCTTTTCGGTAACGTTTTACCAATACTCACAGGCAAATTTCAAGCATCGGTGTTTTTCCACAAACTTCACTCCTCAACGAATTTGCCCTACTTGGGCTTATTTGTTTTTAATCAACCATTTGTTTTAATTAGAGATCTTGATATAATCAAACATATACTTCTTAAAGATTTTGACTATTTTATCAATAAAACTGTAAAAACTAGCAAGCATGATAGAATAGGATCAAAAATGCTTATACTGCGTAAAGACCAAAGCTGGAGGATTTCGAGAAGAAATGTATCGCCTATCTTTACACCAAAAAAGTTAAGAAGTATGTTTTGTGGGATTAATCAAGTAACGGACAACTTAATTAATTACATTGAAAAAGTTGCAACAAAAAATCCGTTAGATTCTCGTAATGTTGGTATTAAATTTGGCGTGAATGTAGTTTCTTCGTGTTTATTCGGATTGAAAATAAACGCTTTAGAAAACCAAGAATCAGAATTCTTGCGCATGACATTGAGACTCTTAGAAATCAGTTTGAGTAGAGGCATTCAAGTAATTTCGTGTTTTTTTGTTCCACAAATAATCGATTTTTTTGATATGACCTTTCTTGACAAGCCGAGTATAAATTTTATGGAGAAGATATTCATACAATTGTTAAATGCCAGACAAATATCTCAGTTAAAGTACGACGACTTGATTGACATTTTAACTGAAATACTAAATAGTCCAAATAGTGAACTTAGTACGTATTTTTAGTTTAATTGCACAATCTATTTGAAAAATAAATTATGTACATTATTTTTAGCAAAAGATGATTTGGTGGCTATGGCCATTAGTTTGTTATCTGCAGGATATGAAACTACAGGAACTTCTCTAACTTTCTTGTGGTACGAATTAAGTCTAAACCAAAATATCCAACAACGATTAAGGAATGAAATACGCAATGAGCTAAAAAACAATAAAGATATTTCGTATGATGTAATTACTAAAATTAAATATTTGGACATGGTCGTAAATGGTAGCACTATACGAAACGCTAAACCGCGTATATTTTACTTTTATTTTTAGAAAGCTTACGAAAATACCCGCTATTAGGATTTTTGGATCGTCTTTGTGTTAAAACGTATAAAGTACCTAACCACGATTTAGTTATTGAGAAAGGAACTGGAGTTTATATATCTCCATTGGCACTTCATTATGACGAAAAATATTTTCCCAATCCGGACGAATTTGATCCTGAACGTTTTTCTACTGAAAATAAACCATTAATTCCACATTGTGCGTACATGCCTTTTGGTAAAGGTTCACGAGCATGCATTGGTAAAAACATACATTTGCTTAATTTTTTTTTAAATATGTTTTTAGGTGCACGGTTTGCGTTTTTGGTATTAAAAGTTGCTATCGCAAAAACTATTTTGAATTTTAAAGTGGAATTAAGTAAAAGCTGCACACATCCGATAGTTTTTGACAAAAAATCTTTTTTACTGATCCCAAGAAATGGAAAATTAGATATTGTATTTAAAAAAATTGCATAATACATACATCATAGTTGGTAATTTTTTCCATATTTTTTTTTATATTGGCTATTACTTTTACTAATAAACTACAATTACAAATTTTTAGTTATTTCGTTTTTGCTGACGTGGTGGTAATAAGACATTATATACCAAGGTTGAGAAGGGTGTGATTACAACATAAGCGACAAATTATATCGCAAAGCATCGAAGGATATAAGTCGTGTAGGTTATAATAATCTCCTCAAGCGTGGTCTATATACAATTTTTTCAACTACTAGAATCATTAAAACCTTTTTACCTGTTACTAAATCAAATTTAAGATGTTTATTTCAAATTAAAAATCAATTGAGTGATTGTGACAGTCGTCATTAATTTAAGAAATTAATTTTGACCTAATTCGTAATTGTGATTTATAACACATAATAGTATATTAAAACACAAGTTTCAGAATAAACGCGCTTCAATCACGAGACCGGGTAGTAGGCACGAGCCGCGCAGCGGCGAGTTTACAAAACGGTAAAGTGATTAAAACGTATTCTATGACGTGTGTTTTATACTATTTTCTCTATTTCGATTCAATTTAATTAATTTTCGTATACGTTTAATTTTCAATCGACATTGACAAATTTTAGTATCTTATTGAATTGGCAATTCGCATGGGTGCAATGTAGATACTAATGTGGAGTAGTGTGAAGTGATTAATAATATTATGATTATTAAAGAGCGGATAGTAAGGCAAAAAAATACCAAAAAAGGTGGCATAAAAGGCATATTAAACCTGCAAAAAAGGCAATAAAACAAGCACAAATGTCTATTACAATTTACAGTTTATTTTTTTGTTTTACAATGTTTATTAAGTGCTATTATTTTCCCAAGCACAATTCAAATATTTTTCAATATTTTGACCAAGAAGCTGTTGCCTTTTATTATTTAAAATATTTTTATAGAAGGAAAAAGTTCTTTCGACATCACAAGATGTTAGTGGAGCAAATTTTAATGCCGATGTTTCTGTTATTGTTAAAGATATTTTCTGTTGATGCTTCATGATCTCCCCTTTTTGAAATTCAGTCAGTTCTTTAAAGAAGTCAAAGAAAGGGTTTTTTGATGTGACAGAATCCAATTTTTGCTTAATTTTTCTTCGTATAGTCCCTGACCATTCTTTTATAATTGTTTTTATTCTTTCGAATGTAGCGAAAGATTTGGTCATTGCGGTTTCGCTTTTTTCTAAATTCTTTAATTCGTCAGAAATGCCGGAAAAGTGTGTTTTTATAAAAACTAGTCCTCTCTGTAATAGCGAACCAAGGCAGATTCTAAACTCCATAGAAGTGACTTAAAAAAGAAATAGTCTCCGTATATAACTTCGGTTACAACATTGACACGGTCCAAACCCGGAAGACATTCTTATCTTAGACTAGTCCTCTCTTAACAGCTTTGTCATTAAAAGATTTTTGAGATTTAGCAATTGGCGCAGAGGCCGTCTTGTCAAATAATTCAACCACCTGAAGTAAGACAATTTAATTAATGTATAAGACAATGTCAGATTATAGTATGAACTGTTCCTCTTTATTTTTTTCAAAATGTGTAGCATAAAAAATGCAAGCAGGTAACCAAGTTCTCCATCTTGTTATGATAGGTTCCGGTAGAAGTTTAACATCTGGAAGCTTTTTTTTATAGGCTCTTACCCGTAATGGTGTTTCCACAAAAACCTGAAACAAGATCCAATAATCAAAAAGAGAATCTCATATGTTAGAGATTTTTACCTTTTTGGTGGCAGAAATTAACTTGTTTACTATTGCAAGCTCGTCTCTAATGAATTCACACACCCTATGTATTCCATGTGCTAGACAAGTTAAATGTTTTAAATTCGAATAAAATATTTCTAATGCCTGAGCCTGATCATATAAAGTGCTACCTTTTTTACGTCATTTGGATACAGAAGTCCTACAAACATAAAATTATATAATTTTAATTAATAGATTGGATTATATTAATCAATCATTAAAAAAAACTAACGTAAACAATCATCAAAAAAAATTACAACTGTTTTGTGATTGGTCTGTGGAATTTCTTTGGATGCTAGCAAATGAGCTTTTCCTGGTTCTACTTCAGACAATTTACCAACTACAAAATTTGCTATATATCGACCTTTGCAATTGGTTGTTTCATCAACCGAAATCCAAATGTAATGGTCCTCAATGTCATTCCTTATTGTCTGTATTTTCTATAAAAGCTAAACAAGCATTTTGAAAATTATTAATACTTTAATTAAACTGCTTACCGATTGGTAACATATGTCTAAATAATTTTTTCTCAAAGTTGATTCATCATCATGAAATTGCAAAAATTGATATTATCAAGTTTTTTAATAGGAATTTGAGCCGACACCAATGCTTCGCACAAATCTAGAGCCAAAGTTGTTTTTGATGGACCAGGTTTATTCTGTTGATCTTTTATAACGTTTTTTAACAATGGTTGTTTCATAGTTTTTTAATATTTTTTAAATGTAAACAACTACCCAAGTGTTGTTTTACATGTTACTTTTTAGTAGAACCGATCTAAAACAATACATACACTAGTAATTAAAAGCATTTAAATTAAGATAATACAAACTTACTAATTTTAAACAAACTTGACAAAAAAGGTTTTCCCCGTCGGTTGTTAAATTATTGTCCAATTTACTTCACTTGTAATAATTTTCAAATTTTGATTGTTTATTAGGTGGCATTTTTTAAAACTTACTCACAGCACAGCAGCAATAGACTATCACAGTGTGACAATATCACAAGTATTTATAACAAACAAAGAATATTTTAGTCATGTGTTTCAGTCATTAAAGGAATCCCACCGGACAGAATTAAAATTATCTATGTTTGTTTGCTTTACTTAGGTACTGAATAGACCTATAAAATATGATTCATTCCGAAATCCTTCCGGTTTTGTAAATAGTGTTCTGTTAAGCCTGTCATTGTACATAATCTTAGTATAAATTCTTACATGAGTTCTTCTCTATAAGCGGCTTTTGCATTGTTTAACAAAACGTGAAAATCCCTGTTGTTATAGCTAATGGCATGTCTGAACTATCATAAGTAAAAACCTCTTTTTATTATCTATTAATTTGTGTTGGAAAGTTTGAATTGTGAATTAAACGAACGTGTACGTGAGTGCGGCCTTAAATATTTTTCGTAAATCGAGTATTATTACCCAAAGCACGTCACGGCTATTTATTACACATATAAATAAATAAATAAAAAATTTAAACGGTGTTATTAAAGAAAGGAACGGAAACACAAAATTATGTAAATACTATTACAGGAAATTAAAAACTTGAAAAAATGAAAACGCGTGATGAACGCGTAGAAAATAAGACTGAAACATTACGCTTCGAAATACAGAACATAAAGTTTGAAAACGCCAACCTAAAAAACAAAATAAAACCTTGAAAAAGCAGAATACGGATGGAGATCATGAAAAAGCATATACAGAAGAACAAAATAATTGTATCAAAAATTAAAGAATCGGAAAATAAATCAGACCTAACTATTAAAAAAAGTATACGAAAAACACTAAAAGAAATAAATATCGAAATAAATGTGGAAAATGAAACGAGAGAAGAATAGGAAACAAACCAAAAATAGAGCCACACCAAGACAAATTTCAATAGAGATTGTCAGGTTATCAGGAAATAAGAAATTTGAAATGCTAAAAGCCGCTACAATAGCTTAAAACAAGTGTCATATAGATAATGGAAGACTATAGTAAACAAGTACAGGAACAAAGAAACAATTGGTCACATACATGAAAGAAGCGAGGGCTAAAAAACACAAAGCAATTCTAAGATACAACAAGCTCATAATAGATAACAAAAGTTACACTATCGAACAAATAAAAGAAAGGAAGAAATGTGGAAGAACGGTAAACGAGAGATCGCCGATAAATGAAAATGCAAAGGCAACAAATAGGGAAAAAGTAAAGAAGAGTAAAGAGTATAATAACGAACAAAAAAACGAATAAATACAGGAGAGCAAAAGAAAGAGTGGACCCGATGATCGTCTCAAATAGACTAAAGGACGTGATCCAACAAGAATATGTAAATGAAAGAATATTAACGGCAAAAATAAAACTGTTAGACGAAGACTTATGGACAATAATCACAGCATATGGAGTAAATCATGAAGCAAGAATAGGAGAAGAAGACAATTTTTTTGAGGAGATGCAAACCCAAATAGATTGTGGGGAAAACATTTAATAACTTTGGGAGATCTAAACGGCCGAGTCGGAAAGAAGAATAAAGGAAAAGAAGAGCATATGAGTAAAGAAAGAGAAGAAACTTTAAACAACGGTTAAAGAATAATAGAATTATGTATCGAAGACAACCTACTTATAACACACACAAAATGTAAACACAAGGACATACAAAAGTACACAAGAGTATTGGAGAGTAGAAATGAGAAATCAATTATTGACTACTTTTTAGTGAATAAAAATAACTGTTAAAAAATGAAGTGAAGTGAAGGAAAAGTCAAAAAAGAAGCAAAGAGAGGAAATGATCACTACCTAGTGACAATAAAAATAAAAAAAAAGGAAAACACAAAAGAAGAAAAAAAGTAAATGGAAAAATAAAATGTTTTAAACTAAAAGAGAAAAAATGCCAAAAGAAATACCAAGAGCTACTAGAGAAAACACTGAAAGGAAATGAACTAAACACACGGCTAGAGGAAAAATAGAAACACTTCAAAAATAGTATATTGACAGTAGCAGAAGAAAGTTGCGGAAAAAGGAAAATAATAAACAACAACACGAAAAAACAAAATATACGGAAAAAAGTAAAGACGAAAAAAGAGAAATGAAAAAAATTTTTAGTCACTAAAAGAACAGAAGATTATAAGATATAGAAAGAAAACAGGAGAGAAGTTAAAATAACAATCCAAACGACCAAAGAGAAATATTTGGAAGAATTCGGGTATAAAATGACGAAAAACTATAAAGAGAACCAAAAATTATTTTATGGTACATTAAAACAACTCAGGAGAAAAAACTAATATAACATGCTTAATGTAAAAGACAAGGAATAACAAATGAAGAGAAAATGATGAAGAAAATACTTTGAAGACCTAACCTATTCGGATATACAAAATCAGGAAGAGGTAAAAAAAAGCAATAAGAAACAAGACATAGAAATAAGAGAAGAAGAAATAGAAGAAAGCTAAAATTAAGCAGAGCAGCCGGAAAAGATAACATCACCTCGGAAATGTATATGAGAAGAGCAAGTATGAATAAACTAAATGAAATAATGAACTATGTATAAAAGGACACAAAAATAAAAAAATATATTTATAATAATAATAATTAGAAAAGAGACAAAAAAAACTGTAATAACTATAAAAGAGTAACACTCTCAGCATCCCAAGGAAAATATTCGCAAGAATAATAGAAAAAGGAAGAACAGAAGTACACAAGACCTCATATTCATAATTAGACAAGCAAGTGAGAAACTAATAAATAAGAACAAGGAAATACACATATGCTTTATTGATCTAAAAAAAGCATTCGACAGAATATGAAGATAAGACTTATGGAAAGTACCACAAAATAAGGGAGTGAATAAATACATCATAGGAATTATAAAGGTTGTGTACAAAGACAACATAAACATAGTAAGAACAAAGAATGAAGAATCCAAAGAATTTAACTTGACTAGACAAAGAATCAAGCAGGAATGTGTTCTAAGTAAACGACTTTGTTCAACTGTACTGGACGAGGCAATAAAGAAAGCCAAAAAAAAAAAAGATAAAGAAACTAACACTGGGATACTGAAACTGAAACAAACTCAGCTCACAGAGCTTATGTTTGCAGATGACATAGCCCTGATACCAGATATGAAGAAGAACTTGCAATATAATCTTAAAGTAATAGAGGATGGACTAACGAAAATAAACATTGGAAAGACAAAAACAATGATAATTTCAAACATAAAGAAAATACATCAAGTTAGTCTAGACGGGAAAGAAATAGAATATTTTAAGTATCGAAGTGCAATAATAGAAGAAAATGAAACATAGGGCAAATAATTAGACGCTAAAATAGGATAAGTGAGAAAAATATTCAATCTAATGAAGACAACCTTTCTAGGAAAAAGAAAAGTGCCAAAGAAAATAAAAACCAAAGTTGTTAAAAAAGTGGTCAGGCCATCAATCACATATAGCAGCAAGACATGAACACTCACAGAAAAACTCAACGTATTAATGCAACGGAAATGAGGTTTCTCAGAAAAATAGAAAATAAAAGCAAGAAGGACACAATAAGGAACGAAACATTTTGACAAAATCTAGAAATGGAATCAATCAACGAAAAAATCATAGAAAGGCAGATCAGATGATTTGGGCATGTGTATAGAATGTCAGACGATAGGCTAACAAAAACGCGAGTGGCGAGACATAATAAAAAAGAAGGGCCAAGAACAAAATGGATTGATAACGTAAAAGAAAAAAGTAGAGAGAAAAGGAATAATATTGGAGGAAATATAACTAACACATGATAGGAAGCAATAGAGACAAATTGGAAGATTCAACTCCAACATCCTAAAAGTAGAAAAAGGTAGCACAGCACTAAAAAAGAAAGAAAGAATTTGTGTATATTATTGTCACGATTAATGAATGCAGATTTGTGTAATTGCTTGTTAAATTTATTACAAGTGCGTTGTGCTTCTGATTCAACTTCTTATTCTTTGCCTACCTATTAACTTATGTTTTCATATCGTAATACGATTAAGTCATGTAATTATGTACAAAGTGTTGTCTAATCAAAGAGGTCTGCATCATTATTATTAACTGTGATATTTATTGACAAACTCGTAATTGATATTTATTTGCTTAGTTCTACATCGTTTTTTAAACCTCTTTCTGTCTTCAATGAAATAAATATATTTTTTGTTATAATTGTCTTTTACAATTTTTTTACCTTCAGTATTCGATAGATGTGAACGGGATCTGTAGTGAATTTTTCTATCGTTTTGGTGCTTTTTTAATTATCTTATAATTTACACATCAAGCACCATCTACGACTCGCTCGCCAAATTATTCAGCGGCTGCCTGCCTAAGTTACGGTTAGAAAAAGACAAAGTTTAGATACACCGAGATGTATCCATACTCCGATATTAGTTCCAATAGAATAATTGAATCAAATGTACAGATTAAAAAAATAGAACCTATCATAAAAGTAGTCCTTACGAGGTTTTATTTAGAATTTAGAAGAAATAAAACTAATGAAGTTAATAACAACTCAATAATCGTCACAAATATCGACGACATCGAGTAATATTAAGATAAGAACGTTTTCCGGGTTTGGACCGTGTCATTGGTGTAATCGAAGTTACCAACGTTTCGTTCACTTTTGTAAAGGGCTTCATCAAAGGGTGAAAGAAATCTAAAAACTCAAACAAGTAACTAAAAGCTAACAAAAAACGAGTTAGGTAATCAACCTGTGAACTAAGCCCGATTATAAACTCCATAGAAGTGACTTAAGAAAAAGTAGTCTCCGTATGTAAAAAAAGGTATCGTCGCGACTGATTGAGCGCAACTCTGATTGGGTTACGGTAAAAACGGCGTGTCTTCGATAAAAAGGCAATGACGAAAAACCAAAAAAAGGATAGTTCGAAACCATGGTCACGATGGAAGTTATTGGGGTGTTTGATAATTTCTATGCACTCTCAGATTTTCCTATTGAAAAAGAACGGACATTTAGCCATTACCGAAACGTTATCCAAATCTATATTGTGACCTATAGTAAAATGATGAAAATTATACAACGCGTTACATGTCGTTATTTACGTATTTGCTATAAATAATAATTCGTAATAAAATTCACGCATACACTGGTTTCTCGACGACACTGTCGCCGATAAGGATTAAAATTGACAGTTTCGATGTAAGGAATCTTACTCGCTCATTTTGTACTTGACTTTCGCTGCAATCGTTAGATTGTTCATAACGCTTTCCACCAAATCGTAAGTAATTCATCTCAATATGTAAATTTCATAGTTGGTTATTCCCTTTACCTTTTAGCATTAATGCGGTAATAGCATTAGAATATTCTTGCAGAATTAATTGAATTAGTAGTTACATAACAGCGATTGCAGATACATTTTAAAATGGCGTCAACATGTGGTTCATTACTATTAAAAGACTGCTAGGGTTGAAACTACACTCTCTTAACAGTTATTTATAGAGAAAATTCTGCTTCTTGCTGTCTATGTAGATAATAATCACAAATACTTTTTTATTTTGAGAAATTTTCTATATGTTATCTAGGAAAAAATATATATTCACTTGTTACATTGTTCTTGCTCACTTTTTTCTCTCTATCCTGTTCGCTTCGTAGTGGGTCCAGACGTACTCTTCGTCTCTCCAAGCTGAGGATCTTGATTAGTACGACGAGTGGCGCCTAGATACTTTTCTATCTTTATTTCACTTTGTCAACCACGCCCATTCACCAACATTGTAGCTAGCCGTAGTGACGTGGGTTTTTACCAACGGGGCCCACTGCAAGAAACGTTTGGTAACCAATGATCATCTTTTAGATGCGTGTGATGACGGAACGACAGGTTTCACCGATATAGACTAAACCACACAAACAAAAAATTTGGTATACAGCTTGAAATGAAAATGTAGAAGATTTGTCCTTGAGAAAAAGAAGAATCTGAGAAAATTTCCCCTGTCGAGTTAAATATGGGTTTTGTTATGGATTAATGAAGTAAGGCAGTATTGCTGCGCATACAGTGCGAGTGGTTTGACGTACCATGATTATTATTAACAAATATAGCGTACAACAAGCACATCTACAATGAACGTTATAACCAGAGTTTGCTTTTATTTTTATATAAAAGTATATCAGAAGATTACAAGTGGCGACGACGATTTGTGTGTATTGTGTTAATTTGATATTCAAGTGCTGGTTGTGTGTAGATGATCAAAAAACTTAAACAATTCGAGATGACCAAGAGACCAAAAAAATAAACGTGTCGTCAACGTACCAAACCAGACTTTAATATTAATTATTCTAAAACAACCGGTTCAAAAGATTCTATAAAACTATTAGCTGGAACAGGCGATAGAGGAAAACTTATAGCAGCACCAGAAGGCTGTTTGTAATACTTGTTATCAAATTAGAAGTAAGTCAGTAAGTGGATGATAAACACTTATCAATCAGAGAAACCAAACTCAAATTTATGTCGTGTTTAGAAAGGATCTGTTTGATGATAATAAGCAAATCTTTAATAGAAGCTTTGGTAAAAAGTGAAGTGACATCAAAACGAACAAAAAATCTTTGGGTTCAAGCTTCTTCAAACGTTAAATAAAATGCTGAGAGTTGCAAGTGCAAAAAAATTCGTTTGTCGACTCACCTGTTTTGGCTAGCTTTAAATCGGAGATGGTCGTAGGTTGAGATTGTAGTACCCAACGTAGACTAGTGAATCAATGCCCTGCGCCATCTTTCTTCGCGAGTAGAAAAAAAACGAAAGTTTGGGATAGGGAAAGGTACCCAAACCCGCAACACAACCGTGCGTTGAGAATAGAATAGAAAAAGCGAAAGAAAAGAAAAAGTATCACAGCGAATTCCAAACTTATCAGCTATTCATCGATACAAATCTAGCTATAAGTACATAAATCGTTCGTATTTAGTCGATACGCAATTGATAACAACATTATATAATATAAAATGGATTCGAATTATAATTAGCATTAAGTAATAATCAAGTAGAGTTTATTGTAGATATGTAAGTACAAAAAATGGCCCTAAAGTAAAATACGAGAAAAGATAATTAAACCCACAGGTTCCCAAATCAAATCGATAAACATTTAAGTTGTTCAAACGCGTTCACTTTCTGTTTTATTTTATTAATCCCACCGTAGCGAATGACATCATCCGCACAAGCGATATGAAATTTGGTGTAATAACTACTCTAATGACACCACGTAATCAAAATAATTCCGAAATCTCATTACAGAAATTAAGAAATTAAGTTACACAATAGACATGACTCTTTATCAAAATCGCGTTATCATGCGCTCACTAAGTTCGTAACAAACGATTAAAAGGTGAATGTTTATGGAAGAAAAATCCTACCCTACCAAGCATTTGTTATGTTAAAAATATGGTATATTAAAATTAAAATTGTCAAATTTTTAAAAAGCACGATTTCATTCTTCTTCCGGTAACGTTTTGTGCAACACGCGGTGTCTGCACCCAACCATTAAGTTGTTTCACGCGATTCCACGTGAATATGTAAACGGATTTTGTGTATGAGTGAAAGCTTATTTGGGGTATGTGGTTATATACCTTTTTTTGTATTGAGAATTTACATTTATTCTTTAGCGGATCTCCACCTGTGTCCCTTATTTGTGGAACCGATAAAACACGTGTTAAAATTGGAGAGTTTCCATGACGTCACGTCGCAGAAGTTCTGAGGGGTTGAGTACAATCTTATTGGAAGAAATATTCACACAAGTACAAAGTTAATTAGAAGAAAGCTCGGCGCATTCGTGTATTTCAATTTTCGTATGATATTTAAAGACAGGATTTACTTGTGATAACGCCGTACGTACGTTTTTGTGTCAGATTTCATATTGCGCTTTAAGTCATACTGGTACGGAATTAACTAATCCCCTACTGGATAATACACAACTGTAAGTAAGTATTGCATTGCACTACTTCGTTGGTCATGTCAATTGTTAGAAGGCCATACGTACATATTGGGTTGTAATCACAATTAATGTTAAAACCTTTTTTTGTGTGTCATATTATTATCTGGTGCGCTTTGATTCTTTAGACTTTCTAATTTAACTTAAGAAAGTAAAGTCATTCCTTCATTAAGAATAAAAGTTAGACCGATTAGGTCGCTTTGATTTGCAACGTGTTGCCTAATCAAGGGCGTAACTTATACTTGGCCTGTAATACCAACCCATGTAATATTGTTTGCAACGTTTATATAACTATACTTATGTACCGTCTTCGTGCTCTTTAACTACGTTCTGTGATAAAATAAATATATATTCTGTGTTATCACTTCTGTCGTGTTATTTGTTCTTTTTCAGCTGCGGGTAGATTTAAACGATGTCTCCCTAATTTAGTCCTTCATCGTTTTGACTCCTTTTTAGATCTAATTTATAATCTAGCATTACAAAGCCTGCGACTCACTCTCCGGAAACAATTGTGTTAGCTGTCGCTTCCTTTTTTTGTTACACGAAAACCAGCGTAACACACTGCTCCAAAACCTACAAAATGCACAAGATTAATCGTAAAAATTGCGTTCGAGCCACATAGAAATGCATCAGCAATTGAAATTTTTAACCATCACATTACTGTGAGTAGAAAGTTGAATATCCGTCAGTTAAAAATGCACTAAAATGTATTTTAAATCGTTACAGATGGTTTTGAATCTAAAACGGTAAGTCGAAGTTTGGTTTCAGGAAGTAGATTAAAAGATCTGATGATTTAGCTGCCCCTCACGTTCAACTCTCGAAGTGGAACTACGAGTTAAAAGAGCGTACGTTTCCTCTAACAAAATAGAATGGATTTTCGCGGCGTAATCAGTTTGGTTCAAAACGACAGTAACGTTGCCTTTGTGGGCTGAAAGAACGATGATATCGAGGTTCCTACGAAGAGACTCACTTTGGTTACAACAATAACAACGGTCCAAATCAGGAAGATGTTCTTATCTTACTATAGACTTCAACCGTTGAAGTTTTCGCTATTACGATATCGAGTAAGTTTATCGTTCTTTGTATTTTTTTTAGGTTCGATTCGGAGTAGTGCATACAGTATTTTATTTTGTTTCAAAAAACTTAATAATCGAACAGAATTAATCAAAAATATAGAACTACCAATGCACATAGGTTAAAGAAGCAAGCAGAAACGATGCTTTAATTTTCCATAATTTTTGTAAACGTCTAAAAATAGCATCTTCACTTCTATTTATTTGATTTCTAAAAATTTTCCAATACTTTTCTCAATACGTCCAAGTGTTTGCGCTACTTTTTTTTGGTTTTTGTATTCATCGTTTTCCATTGTCTTTTATTAACTTTATTTTTCCATTTCACCCTAATGTTTGATAAAAAAATCCGCGTTTAGCTACTAATGATTTACCGTCCAAAATTTCTTTGTTGTGCTGTTAAAGTTTTATTTTCCATTGTAATTTTCTATTAGTATTGTTAAATTTTTCATTTTTTCATATATTTCTATTGTTGCAAAATATCTGTCAAATTTTTTATCGACTGTACAACGTATTTTATCTTTATTTTTTTACATGTTTGTAAACATATTTGAACGTTTTAAATTCGTAGGTAAAAAGAACAGAAGCAAACCAAAAAAATCCATTAGGACCCAATCTATTCTACGTTCCAAATTTCTTAGATCCTGTTTCGTTTCCTTTCTATTTTGTGTCGTCCTTTCTCGATAACAGTTTGTTTTAGGTTTATGTCTAACTAATTTTTGAATTTCTTTGTTTCGTCTTAAGTCGTTGTTAATTTTTTTTGTTTTTTTAAACAAAAAGAACATCCATTGATACAGATTTCAAATACAGTAGCTTTACATCCAACTGAAAACCTGATAAATGTGTGAAAACCAAAACCCATTCTCCACTGTCCATCCAAAAAACAACCCAATGTAAATTCAATAACAAAAATAACATAAAAACAATTTCAAAATTTTCTGTTTAATGAAACCAAAGATAAAAAAGTTAATAAAATTTGAAAGTTACTTCAACCGTTATTTTTTCTTGGTAGCCCATGGTTCAACAACTCAAACAACAGAGTAATTAAAATTATTAATAATATGTTTTTTATGTTAAGTAATGTTTTTTTAAACAATCAGTAAATATAAATATTATATAAAAAAGTCAAGGTAATCGTATAGCAAAAACTTATTGCAGTTTCAAACGTTTACACAAATGGCTAAGTTCAGTTATAATAATTTTATGTGTTGGCTTTAGCATATAATGTGTTTAATTTGACCTTTAACACAGACACAATCCACGGAAAAAAATTTATTTTAACAGTTATAATAATAATTTTATTTTCAATTTATATTATTTGAACTTTAATAATGAATTCCATTATAATAATTAATTAAAAACTTTTCATGCGATTACAATAACCAAGCCAAATGTATTATTTAATAATCGTAGTCAAATTTTGCGTTAATTTTAAATCCATTAAGAAATTTGTGCACTAAACTTACTTTTCAAACTAACTACAATTAGTTTAAGCTCACTAGTGAAAACGCCAATACAAAGTTGCATTACAGTTAAATAATTTATAAATTCTCTCTAGTATATGCGCGAATAATTTCTTTTACGTGTTTCCGCAACACCCATAATAATAAGAATAATTTTCATATGCAAAGTATATTCTAATTATTCATCACCGTTCATATAACTTCCTTCCATCATATAAGTTTTTTACAGGAAAAACTGAGAAAACCCAGTAACGTTTAAACATAAACCTGTCCAGCAACTGTAATTGCACGAAAAGTATAAAGTTTTCGGTAAGTCTTTAAACCTTTACATTAAGAGTAGCTGTAACTACTTTTTAAATAACATTTTACATTTGTTAACAAATATTAAATTTCTAAATAAAATGTCCAATTTTATATAGTGTCTGAGTATGTGTATATAGAAATTGAGTTAAAGAAAAGGTTACGCGTGGGTCGTTTGAACGACTTCGTTCGTTAAACTCTTATAAAAACGAATATATACAAATAAAAACATAAAAAAACAAGTTAGAAAAAAATGAATACACGTAAAATCGGTTGTAGAATATAAACGTAACAGAAAACATTAAAGAAGATTTTAGTAGAAACGTTGAAAGACTGCCTAAGGAAAGTAAGGTATTATAAATTTACTTACAAAAATCGATTATAAACAATCTATGTACTGAAACATTCCCGATACTTTGAGATTATTCGAAGCTATTGACGAAACAGACACATAATATTCTAGACGAAGATATGACAAAAATATAGAAGACAAACCACGGAAATCGGAGTCAGTCTTCAAAATATAAGCGTGGTCTAATAATGCAACGTCAGTGTAAAAAAAAAGAAATAATGGCATTAAGTAATTAATTATCTTATCCGCGGATAGTGTTTATAAATCTACAGTATTATTTGTAACATTTTAATTAAGAAAACATTTAGAAATTAAGTAATTAATTGTTTTAGATACTCAAATCGAAGAATCAATAAAAAATTAAGCGTAGAAAAAAAGTTTCTATCACAACGCCAAGTTTTCATAACGCCAACCAACGAATTTGAAGGTTCATAACGCCAACCTCGTTCACAACGTCAACTCTCAGTCTGCAATCATAATACCAACTGCAATCATAATGTCAATTCCAACCTCCATTCATAACGGCAACTCTCAGCCAGTGATCATGACGCCAAACATGATCACAACGCCTACTTTGCATAACGCCAACTCGTTATTTTTAAACGTTCATATAACCAACGGCATTCATAACCCCAACTAACAACCTCCATTCATAACGCTAACCCCGTTCGTAAAATGCACTTTTTTCCTACTACCTTATGCAGCTCATTACTTCATAAAATATCGTAAAAACCTATTAAAATGTCGGCGTTGGCTGTAATATGTGCCATAGAAGAAGGGCTGCAAATTAGATCCTTGTCAAGACGGAAGTATCAGTTAAATTATCAGTGGTGTCGCACACGGTTCACCGATGTATAGAAAGGTACCAGTGAGATAATAGAATATGAGGATTACCTATTAGTATGGGAAAGCGAGGTCAGTTGCAGCAAGAGCAAATTGCAACAGTAACGATATTATTTATTCCGTTAAACTTAAAAGCGCCGCCAGCTGTGCAAAATGTGTGCAATTTAGCGACACTTGATGGAACTCAAGATAGTCAAGACAACGGTACTCAGATGTGGTTTTAAGTAAAAAAAGTGATTTAGCAATCACCGCCAATAAAGTTTAATTGCATTGCTATTAAGTGTTTCTGTTATAAGCATTATGTGCAAAGATTAAACATCGATCAATTATTTTACGTGTGATAACCGCAACGATGATTCTGCAAAGTGGGTTTATGTAAGGTATATTGAAACAAGTTGTTGCAATGTGCTCCACGCAAAATTTTTGACGGCTTTTAAATCCGTATGTTTTAATATGATTTACAGAAGCAGAATTATAATAAAAGCAACCAGAGGTCACAAGTTTAGCTAGATCCACTAGTTTCAATAAAGAATATGTTTCAATTTTTTTTTTAAAAACTTGGTGACGTGTATGAACGTTACCATTTGGAACCTCACAGAATTTGGAATATGGATGAAACTGGTGCGAGTGCAGTTCTACGTCTAAATAAAATAATAGCGACTAAAGGTACAAAACAAGTTAGTTCTGCAACTTCAGGTGAAAAAGGAGAACAAGTTACAATAAACAAGGAACTGCCTCCAATGATTCTTTTTCCAAGAAAAACATATCACAAACACTTTGTGAGGGACCATTCTTCTGGCTGCATTGGAGCGGCGAATGGATCGGTCTAGATAAATGAAGAAGCTTTCATCATGTTCATTAAGTACTTCATCAAACATAGTCAACCATCACCAGAAAAACCTGTACTCCTCCTCCTAGACAACCACATCACATCTTAGTGTTAGGGCTATAGATTTGTGTAAAATCAATGCTTTTATTTACGCTAGATCACTCACATAGGCTGCAACCACTCGATTTAACGGTGTTCGATCCTTTTAAAAGATTTTGTAGCTTTGTAGTAAATCCTTGGCTACAAGATAATGCTGAAAAAAGTACTTATAATTTCCTAAAAATCATCAATAAGGCATATTTAAGAGCTATGACAAATATTTTTTATCAGCTTTTGTAACTGAACGCCCAGATCCATCTACCGATAATACTGAATCCGTAACCAACGCATCAACTAAAGGGGTTCCTGTTCAGATCGAACCATTCAGTACACCATATGCTAACTTACATGAATTTGATCCTAAGAAAATAACTTATAAAGCATTTTCGTCTGAAATAATACGAGCGTTTCTTAAAACTCTTCCAAGAAAAAAAATAGTAGAGAAAGAGAGAGACAAATAACTGCAATTTTGACAGACACGCCTAAAAAATTATCTTGAAAGAGAGAAAAAAATCGACGAGAAGAAGCTGAAAACTACAAGAATTTTTGTCGGAAAGAAAGATTCGACCTACAAAAAATACATCATATAAAAAAACATCAGATGAAGAAGACGATACAAGTTATCTTGTATGCCAATTAATATACCATAAAAATGAAGATTGGGTCCAATGCCGATGTTGTAAAATGTGAGTATATTGGTTTTGCGCCAAAAAATCCTTTATACGTATGTGTAAATTGCACCAGCGGCGACAGCGCATCAGAGTGAGTGTTGCAATTACCCCAACATGTGTTGCAATATGTCCCTGGAAGGGAGTAAATTGCGACACCATCTCCTGAGTTGATTTTTTTATTCTAATATATACAACTTATTTTGCGAAATTTTTTAAAGTTCAATGTGTATTTCTTAAGATTAGAACAAATGTTTTTGCTAATAGTTGCGTTTTTAATGCGTTTTGCTCGGACAAAAAAAATTAAAATCGGAAAATTGTTGCAATTTGCCCCTAGTTCCCCTTCTGTTATGTTAAAAAAACCTCTTATAGTTCGTTGCTTGGTATAAACTTTGTTCAGTTTCAACTTTGTCGGCAGTATTGGATTTACTACATCTTCCGTTCCCGTTAACGTCTACGCATTTGCATCTTGATTAGCAAACTAAAAAAGCAGCACGTGTTAACAAAATGCTCAGTGAAACTTTTAACATAAATATCTTTGCACATATTTGATGGTGTAAAAAAATAAACATTTAATAATTGAGTGTGAACGAAAGAATCGCTGAGGTAAAAGCGTATTTCTATTTTGCCGGGAGGTTTAACTTTTATGTCCTTATAACATTTAATTACCGTAATAACTTCAAAAATTCATTTAATTACTGCTAAATACTACGTTCAGAAATTATTTTAATGGTCATTAACTGTTAAATGCATGAGTTCATGAAATCATCGTTGCTTACTAAACGCGAACGTGTTAGTTACTATTATCTATTAAGTGGAAAAGTCGAATCCGTAATATTTTTCGTTAGTGAAATATCTTAAAGATTTATCAGCACAACTGTTCGACCTGCAGATTTAATTAAAAAATACTTAAAATTGGAAGTTTAGCGCACCTCGTGTTATAGTTCCAATGTAACCAACTCAACCTCATTGTGATACCACGGTTGCATACTTATTAATTTACTTTTCAGCTTTTTGGGAGATGTTTATATGCCACTAGCGCTAGCAGCAGTGTAAGCATGTAAGTACACTTTTTCTGTATTCTTTAATGCAGACTTTAATGTGATTGGTAGGTATATAGCTATTGTACCGAATTTTAAAACTAATTTTTTTATACACAAAATATTTACACGTTTATAACTACCCGAACTAATTAAATCTAACGATATTTAAGAAAAACACTTACACTAATTTATGTATTACAATCACCCAAAAAATAATGTCCGCATATAACTTCTGTTTATCTTAAAACTGAGACTTGTCTACAAGTCACGTACGTTTATATTCCATTATATTTATCTCAAACAAACGCGTTAATCACTTATTTAAACATCTTCTTAACACTGCCGACTTCAAATAACTGACCTATGCTCATTTTAAACCGTTTTTATATACTTCTGTTATCTATTCCGACAATTTTCTACATTCTTCCGAACGTTCTAGAAGTGGAGAATAACTTCGTGAACGCTCTCGAAGCTGAAAACAACTTCGCGATTGTTTCACTATTAAATAGATAGATTATTATCTACTGCAAACTTTATTAAACAAATTTTTTTTCACGAATTGATTAATCGATCAATTGTTACGAAACTAATTTCTAGAACTCACAAATATTCTTTTTCATAAACAAAATGGCTATAAAGATAGAAACGGTAAACATTTTTTATCAAATCCAGACCAACAAAGCATATGCAGCAAAAAATCTGTCCCCATAAGAAAAGTAAACAAAGACAAGATTATTTTAATGTCGATTCAAGAAACTAGAATTTTCTCTAACTTTACAAATGTGACTTTGTCAGAAAAGTTCCAGTTAATTGGCCGCAACAGAAAAACATAAATCTCAGCAACATAAACTAGCTGAAAACGTGAAACTTCTTTAGTGACTTCCATTGTCCATTGCTATTTCTATATCTCAACTAAAATAAATAAGCATCACAACGTTTCGATTGCTAGAGTATCTGCAATCGTCATCAGGTGAATACTAATAAACTCAAAGACTACTGACGCTTATATACTAAAGGCATGATTAATAAAGCAATCCAGCGTACAAAAAACAATTAAGCGAAAGAAAAATTAACTAATGGAAACATGAGTGAACCTTAAGTTCCTTCATGCGTACAATTAGCAACATCCACACGTTGCTTATTTCTTCAATAGGTTGGTTGAAGACCTTATTGTTGTTGATGACTGCTGCTTCTTTCAATGTTCTTTTGTACTAATGCCTCATCCCATTTAATTCTATTCTATGTTGTTCTTCCAGGGAGTGTTGCACGATGCTAGATCTTAATATCTCTATTCTCTGCGTGAATTTGGTAGATGCACTTTTTGAAGTCTCGACTAGTCTGTGGTCTTGTGTCAGAAATCCCACTACTGGTCACTTCTTCCTATGCGTTTTATCGGCTCAGATAAGCCTCTGACGTATGGGATGCTAAGCAGCGCTTTCGGTAGTTCTTCTTTTTTTGGTTGCTGACTGGTGTTGGTTTGGCGTCTATAAAGAAGCTTTTCAATGTCCTTTTTTGAATAGCCATTCTTGATTTCTTATTGAAGTCCTTTCTCTAAGTTACATAACTTGTAGGCTCTGTTGAATAGAGACTGTGCTACTCCTTTCTTCGTTGTTGTATGCATAGATATTCGTCAGTATGTGCTAGTTTTCTGTAATCGTTTTCTTACACGTAAACGTCCAAGAATGGTAGTAAGATTTCTTTTTGTTTTTCCATGGCAAATTTGATGGATGGCTTGATGTGCAGATGACGTATAGTCTACATACCTAAACCATATCTTAGATTTAAATTTTGCTTTCTCTATTGCCTGAGATTCAAAACAGTAATGAGTGATAAAGATGAACCCATTAGAAGGCCGTCGTTCCTAGCGGAGAATCTGTCTTTTTCCAGAAAATATGAGTTCCTGAGACAGCATTCTAGTAGCTTCATTATTCCTTTCACTGATAACGTGGTTCTTTCCTACGTCAAAACTGACCAATTGATGTCGTTGTTTCGGTTTTACTGTTCCCAGAATATTATCGAAATGCTTAAGAGTTCTTGACAATGAATGGGCTGTTGTCTTAAAGCGTTGCACGATCGGTATTAAGAACTCGGCTAGGTAGTATGTAAGTGCATTATGAAAGCTAGTTATCGGCCGAAGTGGCATGTTGATTATTTGTATCTTGATTAGTTTATATAGAAGCGGAGGTTTGCTGTAGTGCAATGTCAGCGTAGTCTTCGTTCTTGGCGTTAGAATCACTTTATAATTTCAGAGAACTGGTATATCTTCCTCTCCAGATTTGTTGTTGAATCTTTGTTCAATTTTCGGTAGTTCCCTTGTTGTAAAATCTCTTAGACTTTCTTGTCGTAGAGAATCAAATCTATAATAATAAATAAAGATTTTGATAGAACCAACACATACTGACCAATATCTGAACCATGCATCTAATCACTCAACAGTAACGAAGAAAGGAGTAGAAAAGTCTCTATTCGACAAAGTTTACAAGTTATGTAACACAGAGCAAATATTTAAAGAAGAAATCTAAAACAAAAGGGACCTTAAATAAAATGGCTATCCAAACAAAATCATAGAAGAGGTTCTTCATAAACACCAAACCAACATAAGCCAGCAAGCAAAAAAAGAAGAACTACCAAAAGCGCTGCTCAGCATCAAATACGTCCGAGACTTTATCGAAGATGATAAAATGCATAGGAAAAAGTTACTAAATAAATACAGTGTTCAGATCATCAACTACCATTAAAAGTGTCATCTCTGACACGAGACCGCAGACAAGTCGAAACTCCAAAAAGTGCATCTACCAAATCCCGTGTGAATGTGGTAGGTCATACGTGGGGGAAACCAGAAAATCTTTAGAAATCAGACTGAAAGAATACAGCATTCATACATAGAAAGAAGAGATATGATATCAAGTCATCGGGCAACACTCCTGGTAAGAACAACTGAATGAAATATGATGAGGCGGAGATCATACACAGAGAGGAACATTGGTACAAAAAAAAATTAATAAAAGCAGCAGTCATCAACAACAACAAGTAGTTCTTCAACTAACCTCGTGTGGAAATAGACAACGTGTAGAAGCCGCTGAAAGAAGCTTCACTAGTGTTTCCATTAGTTAATTTTTGTTTAGATTAATTGCTTTATGCACGCTTGATCCTTTTATTAATTGCAGATATCGAGCAATCGAAACGTTGTGATATTCATTTATTTTTGTTAAAATATAGAAATAAAGACTTTAGAAAACCGAATAAAAAAACTTCATTGTGAATAAGAAAAATGATTGGAAAGTAGAACGTTTTTTTCCGAAACTATATATTTTATAAGTAAGACTGGTATTTACTGCAATTTTTTAATAGCGTCGTTGACACCATTTTGTTATGCAATTGCACATCAAGTATCATTATATAACCGATAAATCACACAGGTCGGAAATTTCACGCCATATGTGCAGCAGAAGCAGTAGCATTAAGAGTACTTGTAAAAGACCGGCTCTAAAAATAGGATATCTATTACGTTAGACATCCGCTGCATTATATATTTAAAACTCCATATACACATACACCCTCTAAACCTCCCTTGTCGTTTATATAAAAGGACTAAAACGATTATAATCAAATCTATACACTCTTCGTTATAAAAATTCAGCATTGTTCTTTTAGGCATATGCATAAAATTAGGTCAATCAAAGTACTCCCTAAAGATAACAATAGTAGCAACCCATAAAATTGTTTAAAAGCTACCTGAGGTGAAACGTAAAAGTAATCCATCAGCAACCCTTTCTTTAAAACACATTCAACATTATCAAAGATTAAACATTTCAAAATTGCATAGAATGTTTGAACTTGAACATAGTTTCGCGTTTGAATTATAAATTAACAAATATTTTAGATTCCCCTTAAAATAAGAACAAAAAAGTAGTGTAATAGATTTTTAGGTGCATTAAGTGCTTTAAGCAAAGTATTTTAAATTAATTTGTACACGTTCAACTGAATTTATGATGGCGCTTGGGGTAAAAGAGAATTTCTGTTTGCGCCTTGCCTCCGAAAATTACTGACTATTGGGATTAATCGTAAGTAATTCAGTTCAATCAATATAATACTAGCATGTTTTAGTGTCATTTACGTTACAATAGTTGTCAAACGTTTAATTACTTCATATGTAATAACGTTCGTATCAATGCATTAGTACTAAATATAATATTTATTTACAAATGCTTGTATTGAAAATGTTACGTAAGTAAAAGTCCCATCTGCTTTTGTACACTTGTTAAAGTCCGTAGAAAAAAACGTAACAATTGCTAATCAAATTGACATCTGGTTCGTTTGCGCACTCCTCTCTGTACCCCTGATTTTATATTTGTTAGATAAAATAACAACTAAAAAAATATAATGAAACACTGAAAAGTAAAGTGCATTAATATTATTTATGCTGGTGATTCTGAAGATTTCACTACGTTGTTTTGATTCTTTTAGTTTTCATAAAATTGTTAAGTACCTTTACAACAAAGCTTCAGATGCAGTTTACATTTGTTTTAACTTTTTAATATGCATCGAGGTTTTATATTCTGTTGAAACAAATCGAAAGGCTTAAAAACTGATACTTGGTATCTACTCGTGCGTGTTTTGCAAAATACGGTGTTAGCGTATTAAAGCGTAGCAGGCAGGTACACTTCCATGTTCCCGATGGACGTCAGACCTGTTTCAGAGACTCAGCGACCCTTTCCTTGTGAGTTCCTGGTCCCTCCTCACCTCCCATTGCAGAAAAGAGCCATGCTCCAACCCAACTTCCATCAATCTACCTTACTATTTCTATACATCCAAATCCCCTCGCCACGATTCAGAATCTCACACTGTAAAAACAGTCAGCTTCAAGGATTCTGGGGAAGAGGGGGTGTAAGGGGTTTCAAACAACAAAGGAAAAAACAAACAAAACCCATCTATATTGCTACATATAATGCAAGAACTCTGAAAACTAAAGATAAACTAGATGAACTAGAAGAAGAACTAAATCATAAAAAATGGGAAATCACCAAAGCAAAACACCAAGAAAATGCACACTTCCTAATAATTACAGCAGATTTAAACGCAATAACTGGAAAAAGAAAGCAAAGAGACACAAAACACTCTGACAGAAACATTAGAGGAAAGACCTTGATGAACTACCTCAACAAAGAAGACTTATACTGCCTAAATACTTTCTTTAAAATACCAAAACAACGCAAATGTAAATGGCAAAGCCCAAAGAAAAAGACAAACAACGAAAGTACTTATATATTCTCGAATAACAAAGAAATATGTAAATAAATTTTATACCAACTTACGGAAAAAATTATAAAATAAAAATGTCGACTAACAAAATAAACTCACACACAAGAAACCCCAAAAATTTAAAATTCGGCGCTAATACTATGAATCTTTGTTTCTGGTGTGACCGTAGCGTTTGGATTGTGGGTTCTTTTATGAGGTGGTTTAAATTTTACTACTGCATTTAGCAGAAGGTCTAGTTCAGAGATTTCCAAAGTATTTTGTGTCGTAGACCTCTTTTGCCATGTTTTTCGGTTTTGGGTAGACCCCCTACTTACCTGATATTGATTTTTTGTAAATTTCTAACTGTAGGGAAGTTTAGTGTTAAAAACTTAAAGTAAAAACACATGTTAAATTTTATACATTAATAATTGAATTTAAATTAAAACTACTCAAAATAAAATTTTGTATCTGTTAAATAAAATATACGTAACATAAAATAAACTAAGCAATAAGTAAATGTTGTTCGTGGGAAGGATGTACCTGATGCTTTAATAATAAATTATCAACATTTGGCGTCAATTTTGTAAGGTTTAATCTTAAATCTCCTCGGCTAATGATGTCCAGACTGTTTCTTTTTTTCGTTAAGAGATTGGTAACAGCGCTGAACCCCCTTTCCACTAGGTATGACGATGGAAAGGAAATTAAAAATTTCGTCCCTATATTCCATAATACGGGATAAGTAACGGGTATGTTGTTTTGCAGCCAGAATTGCTGATATCCGTTTTTAAACTAAACCTTAAGTTCTTCGTTTGTACTTAGTTCAGTCAGTTCCTCTTGTATTATGACATTCGTTTCTTCTATGTCACCATATGGGTTAATTATCCACGGTGGTATTACCATAGTCAAAACATCCTCAAACCTAGTTTCAAAATCTGAATAGAGGGCATTTAAATGTTGAACGTAGGTTGAAACGTCGTTTTCCTGGCAGTTTGTCTGTGACAAATTGGGGAACTGGGAAAATTCGCCCCGTCCAATATTTTGCTTCATTAGTTTAACTCTGGCAAGAAACGCTGATAAGATGGACTTTGTTTTAATCAAATTTAGACTGTCGCCTTGTAACTGCAAATTAACTATATTAAATTTTGTAAACAAATCTGTTAAATAGGCGATGTCTGTTTTCCACTTCATTAAATTGTCTTTTAAAATTTTATCTTTAGTATATAGAAATTCTAAAATAGACCCAAAAAGTGCAACAAATCTTGTCAAACATAAGCCTTTCGACAGCCAGCGTACTTCAGTGTGAAGAAGTAATTGATAAAAGTGTTCGTCATTTTCTTCACAAAATTACGCAAATAACCGTGTATTCAACGCGTTGCTTCGGATTTGGTTTACTGCATCAATGACTAATTGAAGGGATTCATGCAATCTAACACTTAAATTTTTAGTAACTAAATGTTGTCGATGGATGACGCAATGTATTGCTAACACCCCTGACACATTTTGTTTTAAATAACTTATAAATCCACGATAACGTCCAACAATGGCAGGTGCTCCATCTGTAGCTACTGATATTATATTTGATAAAAGGATTGCTTTTTCAATGAAGTAATCCTTCAAACATAAAATATTGACTCACCTTTAGTGTAGGTTGTTAAAGTTCTTGCGATGAGCAGTTCTTCGTAGATATCTTGATTCATAATAAAACGAACATATGCCAATAATAATGCTGCATTACCAGGTAAAATTGACTCTTCCAGTTGTATAGAGAAATGGGTCGTTTGCAAATAATTACACAAGAAGCTTTCAATATCAGAACTCATTTCATCAATACGTCTTTCAACAGTATTGTTACTTAAGGGAATTCTTTTAATGATATCAGATGCAGATTTGTGTAAAACAGTTTTTAAAACCTCTTCAACGGCTGGCAAAATTAACTTCTCTCCGATAGTATGCGGTTTTCCGGATTTTGCTATAAGTAGCGGGGATATTGTAAGAAGCCCGCAAACCATCATCGTTTCTTTGTGACGTCGAAGCGAACATTCTGTCCATTGTGGGTCTCTTCTGAAGTTTATCTTTGAGTGTTTGAAGGTATTTCAAATCTTTATCTGTTTTATCAGGGTGCTCCTGCAGCTTAGATGGTTTCATAACGTCATTGCCCAAAACTTTGTTGCATAAAAGGCACAAAGGCAATTGTTTGTCCGACAATGATGGAATGAAGCCAAGTTTCAAATAATCAACACTGTACTGTCTACATTTCTTTTTATATTCGGACACGGCATCAGTCATCTGTGAGCAAAATTTATTTAAATAAGACATAAAGTACAGCGGCTGTATATTAAAAAATTAAAGTCAAATTTAAATCGTATGGTCTTAGATTTTATGGCAGGCAACGGCGTACAGCCATTATAAATGAATGTGAGAAGGGGAATGTTATGAATGTTACTTAAGGTTTTGATATGATGGAACTTTAAGAAAATTTGAAAGTAACATGACAAAAAATGTCATCGAATAATAATAACAAATTGTTATGCGATTTATCTCTACGTATATTCGACTGTCATGTGTAAAAACTCACTGGTTCCACTTTAGCAATAATACAAAATTTAAATTTTAATATAGAGAAGTATGTACAGTGCAATATCCATAATCCGAACTTCCGTAATCCGAACATTCCAGTAATCCGAACTGGCCCACAGTGTAACGACCAATGAACAAAAGTACGATTTTTTTACTTTTTTTGTGAAGTTATTTGGTAAGATATATGTATTTATAAAAGAATAATAAATGCCTGGCAAGGTCGTAAATAAGTAAATATTGACACACATACATATTTATTTATGTGACCGGCCAAAATATGTAGTTTAATTCCAAAATATTTTTTTTAATATGTTTCCTATATGTAAACATTTAAATTCTATGAAAAAAAAACAAACAAATGAGACTGTGTATTGAAAATTCTTCAAAAAAACACGCAGCTGTGTTGTGGATTTCTTATTTTCTTAATTTATCCTTCAAAGTGGTAACATATTGAAACGTTCGAGAAATTATTTACAAATGCAAGAGCCTTCTAGAAGCTGTTATCCATTTTCTAGAAGATATAGCGAAAAGTAGGGAACGCTCGAGAAAGATTCGCCGATGTCTATAAATACCGAAGAAAGAAATCGTAGGTCACTTATTGTCGTAACGCGAATGCAGCTGTATTAAGAAGATTATTCAAGTGAAGATAAATAAGTGATTAGCACGTGCGAAGTTTTAAATAAATAACAGTGTACACCGAATCGAGTGAACGTGACTTATAGTGTAAACAAACAAGTTAGTGGCTTTATCTTATCGTCGCGTAAGTGATAGCATATTATTGTTTTATATAAATTTCTGTAAGTTTTTATCCTTAGATATTTAAATTTAATTAGTTCGGTTAATTTAAAAGTGTACATATTTCTAGAATAAGTAAACGTATTTTTAGTCGTTTTTAAATAAATTAGTTTTTAATAAATAAATACGCAACAATATTGTATGTTAATAATAAAATACATACGTAATATGTATGTACAGTTGTCTTTTTTTATATATTTCCGAAAACATTCCATAATCCGAACATCTCTTTGTAGCAATTAGTTCGGATTACGGAGATTGTACTTAGGTTGCTAAAACTTTGAAAAAGAAACTATTGAGGAGCACTTGTGTAATTTTGCATGATTTGAATATTAATCTACTAATAACTGAAGTCATGATTGGCGTAATTTATCTACCTTTGCTAACTACGAGTACAAAACTATAATATTTTCTTAGCACTTTCCTTTTCAAGATGCAGGAAACGAATAAACGTATTTGTCTCACATTCGTATTTCTAGAGTGACGAATTGAACAAGTCAGTGCAACCACAAAGCGAATGCCTACATCCTACAACTTACACAGTTTTATAAACATATATAAAAATTTTTTTACTTCATAGGTACTTTTATAAATAATGTATATGTCTTTATATTATAAGATAGTATAATGTAAGTCAATAGGTACTATCAGTGTATGTTGAGATCCACTATCGTGGACCCCCATTTTAATTTCATGAACCCCCAAATTTTTTTTTCGCTGACGTAGACCCCTTGCAGGTTGTCATGGACCCCTGGGGGTCGCTATAGACCACTTTGGGAATCACTGGTCTAGGTCATACATTTCTTTGTTGTCTTTCTGTGCCAGGTCTATGTAGAACAGATTTTTTTGCATTTTGGTTTCACGGTTATAAACATTCATAACTGACACCACTTTGTGCCCTTTATTTTGCAAAGCAACTTTAATGTCTTCTGCTGGAGTGGTGTGGTGTAAGTTTTTTACTACCACTTCGAAGTGTTTATTTTCCGGGAGGACATAACGTATGTCTAATGGTGTTGGTGTTTTCTAGAATTGTTTTGATTTTGTTTGTAGTTTTCTATTGTATTAACTTTTTTTTACCTTGTCGATACTTACCATTTCGTATCTATGTTTTGTTAGATCAGTTGAAGTATTGGTGGTGTTGCCTTGACAAAGTGTAAGATAAATGGTGGAGGTAGGCCAGCTTTTTTCAGCTAGTAACATAAATTACTATTTGCTAGTACTAATTTTCAACAAATTGATGTTTTAAACTTTTTTTAAATTATTGTTATTTATTACATTTTAAACAAAATCAATTTTAAGGTTTTTTTTAAATTTCAATTTTAGGTTTTCAGGTATAATAAATGGTAATCGGCATTGAAATCTCTTAAATATAGTACAATTACATGTATGTAAAGTAGAAACCAATGGGCGACAACAAGTGTCAAATATGCCATTAACTTATTCCAATATTTCATATTAATATGCTAATAAATGTTAGAAATTTTAGAAGAAAATTTAACTGTTTTCTTTGAAAAATGTAAGCTTTTATTAAGACAGTTATAAAAATGTGTTTAAAGCTCACGATAAAAAAAACTTGTGCAATTTTTATTATTGGCATTCATGTGTTTATTAAATTTTCACATGTACTACAAGAAAACGCTATCTAAAAATTAAAGATGCATTAAATGTGTTTTAATTGACGTTAACGATGTATCGAAGCACATAAAAACAAGAAATGTTACTTCTTTATGACGTTTTTGATCAATAATTAATTATATTTTATTTTAGAGAAGTCTACGTTTGAAACAACTTAGCAAGTTATATTGAAGTTTAAAAATTTATAGGTAAAATTATCGTAATGTTTATATTTGGGAAAATTTGTTAGAAAATATTGAGCTTTCCTGTGTTGTTTAATTGAAATTAAATGAAAACGCGTAGAAATATTATGGTGTGCTTTTAAGCAATATGGATTTTATTACAAAAATATAATGATAGTTCTAATAAAAAGTCGAAACTTGGCTTATGAGTTTGGTAGAAATTTTAGAATGTCATAAAAAGCTAATCTACCTTTTACGACTTTCCTAAAAATCGTCATAAACTAGCGAAAAGTATGTAACAACTGATAGAAAGCCTAGCGAATTAAAATAACACAAGCATTGGCCAAAAACATTGTTATCGAATATAGAAGACGTTGGATCAATTTTCGGGTAAGGGGTAATTTGTTATTTTATGAAGGTTAGATTTGCTGGGTTTGATATTGTGACCGTAATAATTGAATTTGGACATTGAAGATTGATTCTAAATTCAGTAAGGGTATGCGAAAAACGGGATCGCTTGATTAATGTGCGTGATTACTAATACTCAATATGAAAATTAAGCTTTTTTATTTTATAATTCTTACGATGGTACTAGGTGAAAATTTCGAAAAGGATTTTGATTACTTTGTTATTTAACTTTAAGTATAATCCAGCTCAGTTTGAAAGTTGTTAATCCGTATTCGGTTTTGTTTTAATTCAAATCCTTGATGGTCGTAACGTTTTCAGTGCGCAATCAATATAATATTCTTATTTGATTTACACATCACTATAAGTTATGCTTACTTACGTGCTGTGTTTCTGACCTAAATGGCAAACGCTAGTACATAAATAATATGTCATTGACGTTTGACCCTTAATTCAGTGCGTTGAATGTTTTTTAGTATTTGTTTTATTTTTCAATTACACCGTCTGGCTGAAAAATTGGTTTGTAATTTAAAAAAGTTTTGTTCAGACCACATTCCTATTATTAAATATTTTATTTGTGGTTGTACGAGTCGGTTAATTTACCAATTCTTCAAGATTTGAAGTTTCTTAAGTTTTCTTAAGACAAAAGTTAAAAACGAATTAAGGTTTCTTCTTAAATCAATTTCAACGTCAGTTAATAGTTTGAGACGGTTTAAAAAAATTGATTTATTTTCCAGTTCCTAAATAGAAAAGTTATTAAATAGTGAAGTTATAATGACATTTAATTTTGATTATTAAACTAATAAGTTTTAATTAATACGTTGTAACAGCAACGAAAAATTTTTATGCGCACGCTTAAACGCATGTATACATTTTTTACGATTACATTACTTTCTTGTTATCCAGGGAGGTTTTCAAACAAGAATGAAAATGGGTTGTTCATGCTTGTTCTTATTTGACTAAGAATTTATAAAATCTTTCTTCGAAATATTCTTAAAATTTTAAGGAAAAAACTTTCTAATTACAGCGTAACGTGGATACTGTGGTTTTTTTAAATAAATAATTATACAATATTTCCTAACACAAGTATTGTGGTAGGAAATAATGTATAATTATGATTTAATTTTTCTACTGTGAAGTAACAGAAACAAATAAAAATATTGATGCGTGGAGGGGGTTTGGAAAAATCGTTTTTCACCAGATTTGTTTGTAATGTGTGGCTATTTCAGTGATTATAAAATCATAGAGATGTTATCATACTTATTCTAATTGCGGAATCACATTTAAATCCTAAAAAGATCTTCTAGTGTGCGTATCTGAAAAATCTTATTTCATGAAATCTGATCTTACCGGGTCTGTTATGTTAAATCCACTAATATAATTCTTGCTTTTTCTAAATCTTGGTGAAGTTCTATTTGTTATGAGATTAGATTTTTTAGTAATTTTACTATTTCAAATATTTGTATGAACCTTTTCAGATACATCTAATTTTGCAAATCTCTGTTTGTAAACATTTTTCATACAGGGTGATCATTTTCATTTTGGTATCTTAGAAATGGTATGAAATAGAAAGTCGATTAAGTGATCATATTCGTGTAATTTTATATCCTGCTTACTATCCCATTGGAAAAATCAACGAAGTTCCGTTTATTCGTTTTTTTTTTTGAATAAAACTAAATTTTTGAAAATTTGATGCAACTTCTTTATTTTTGAATTTATTACAAAATAGTTTTAGTAATTGTTTTATAGTATTGTTACGTATCTATTTATTAAAAACTAATTTATTTATAACGACTAAAACTACGTTTACTTAATCTACAAATATGTATACTTTTAAATTAACCGAACTAATTAAATCTAATAATAAAAACACTTACACGAATTTATGTATCACCGTTGTATAACACTTAAGATAACGTCCTCGGATTTGTTTACACTATAAGTCACGTTCACTCGATTCGGTGTACACTGTTATTTATTTAAAACGTCCGCACGTGCTAATCACTTATTTATCTTCACTTGCTTAATCTTCTGAATACTGCATGCATTCACATTCCAGCAATAACTGACCTACGATTTCCATCTTCGGCTTTTATAGACATCGGCGAATCTTTCTCGATCGTTCCTCACTTTTCGCTATATCTTCTAGAAACTAGATAACAGTTCTAGAAGGCTCTTGAATTTGCAAGTAATTTCTCGGACGTTTCACTGCCCCCTTCTTAGGACTGTTCTGTCCCAGAACAGGAGACTGGATGCGACACCGGTAAAAGGGATCGTGGCGATAGCGGCAGCTTCCTCCATTTCGGCAACTTCCTTGACCATAAAAGTAACAGTCAATGGACTTTTCCTGACCCAATACTCTCCTCGGTTGGTAACTACAGACCAACACTTGAATGCCTGTTCCTCGGAAGACGACCTCCAACATGTTTCGAACTGTCCTCCAATTCAGTTGGTCTAAGCCACAACCAAGCTTGGGTACTGCCAATTTCTTAACATGATGGAACTCCATTTGTCTCTTGAGACTCCATAATGTTCGCCACAGATCTTTGTATAACGGCTTGACACGTGAGTATTTCTTGGTGACCAGATAGAAAACGAAGCGTCCGTCACCACGTAGTCCTAAAACCTTTCCGACTGCCGGTTGCTGTCTTCGTAATTCATCTAGCTGCCCAAACTTCTTTTCAACACGACTGCAACCCCTTTGGACATGTCAAGCTCCTCGCTCACGCAATGTGCGATGGCGTAATCTTTTTGTGTCTGGAACAGGTCTTGTTGTTCCTCGGTGGTAACTCCGAACCTAGCTTTTCCAGAACCTCCGTATAAGTTCATAAACTTTTCGAACTCCATTTCTTCGATTGGATTCCTGGTTCTGCTACTTATTACTCTGGTTCGGACCTGAACTTGCGGATTGTGGTTATCGCCAGCAAACGGGGCTAGACGATCGACGTGGACCACTTTTGGCTTGCCTCTGGGCGGTTTTCGGATGCGGTATATAACGTCGTTAATACGCTGCACGACTTCATAGGGGCCCTCCCATTGCCTTTGCAGCTTCGGCGACAAACCACGTCTCCTTTGAGGGTTATACAACCAAACCATATCGCCAGGTTGAAACCCACCATTTTGCGCCTTGACGTCATATATAGTTTTCATCCTGTCGCTGGCAATTTGTGTTTTTACGGACCTTTTCATGTACTTCGTCTAGCCTCTTGGCCAGCTTACTGACGTAATCTTCTCTAGCAACTTCTTCTTCCGGTCTTCGTCCAAATTGAAGGTCGCATGGTAATCTTATCTCACGACCGAGCATGACACAGGATGGTGTTTGGCCTGTGCTTTCGTGAACGGATGATCGGTACGCCATTAAGAAGAGGTGCAAGTACTGATCCCAGTCTCTTTGATGTTCGGACACTACCTTGGCTAAGTACTTGCCCATTGTTCGATTCATCCGTTCAACCATGCCATCAGACTGAGGATGGAGAGGCGTTGTCCTAGTCTTTAATTCCTAACAGTCGGCAAACTTCTTGAAACAGCCCAGACTCAAAATTGCGGCCTGGATCGGAGTGTAAGTCCAACGGAACTCCAAACCGGCAGAAAAATTCTTTTACCAGTACGTCTGCGACTGTGGCTGCTTCCTGGTTGGGTATGGCGTAAGCCTCCGTCCATTTCGTGAAATAATCCATCGCCACCAGGATGTATTTATTTCCCGAATCGGATTCTGGGAACGGCCCTGCGATGTCAATCGCAACTCTTTCCAACGGGCTTCCTACGTTATATTGTTTCATGGGTGCTTTGCGCTTTCCCGCTGGACCATTTCCTATGATGCGCAGACTGTGCATTTACGGCACCATTTCATGACGTCCTCTTTGCAGTTCATCCAGTAGAATCGTTCTCGCACTTTACCCAACGTCTTCTTAATGCCAAAGTGTCCTCCCGGATGTCCCATCGTGGAGATGCTTCAACACTTCGGTCACCCTGCTCTTTGGCACTACCAGCTGTAGTTCTGTTTCCCGTGCCCTCGGCACTTTCTAGGATCGCTTAAGAAGACCGTCTTCTACTATCAAGGAGTCCCACTGCGCCCAGTACGCTTTGATATTTTTCCCAAAGCACTCACTTCTTCCCAGGTTGGTCGTTGGCCGCTTTCTTTCCAGTCGAGGAGTAGTCTTATTTCAGGATCGTCTTTTTGTTCGCGACGTAACTGCTCAGGTTCCCACTCATCATCAACCATAGCAGTTCTCCGGAGGCATTCGACTTTTTCTTCCAGTCGCGAACAATGGCTGCAGTCCGCCGGACATGGTCTTCTGGACAAGGCATCAGCGTTCCGATGACTGCTTCCGGCACGGTGTTCTGTGTCATAGTCATACTCTTGCAGTCTCTCGATCCATCTTGCCACTTGTCCTTCTGGGTTACGGAACTGTAGTAGCCATTTTAAAGCGGCGTGGTCTGTTCTCACTAAAATTTTCGTCCATACAAATACTTGTAGAAATGTTCGATGGACTTAACGACTGCTAACAGCTCCCTCCCTAGTCACGCAATAATTCCTTTCTGGCCTGGACAAAACCTTGCTAAAGTACGCGATAACCTTTTCTTGTCCATCTTGAACCTGCGAAAGGACCGCGCCTATGGCCATATTGCTTGCGTCGGTATCCAAAACAAACTTTCCATCTTCTCGTGGATAACTCAAAATCGGCGAAGTGACTAGGGCCTGTTTTAGTTGATTAAAAGAATTTTCGCAGTCTTCATTCCATCTAAATTCTGCTTTTTCTTCGGTTAGTTTTGTCAATGGTTTGGCAATATTGGCAAATCCGGGGACAAATCTTCTATAATAAGTGCACAACCCAAGGAAACTTCGGACCTGATGTTTATCGATCGGTCTTGGCCATGCTTGCACTGCTCGGATTTTGTCTGGGTCAGCCCTTACTCCCATCTCTAGATACGACGTGGCCAAGGTATTGGACTTCCTTCTAAATACGTGGCACTTCTTTGGGCTCAGTTTGAGGTTAGCCCCACGTAATCTCTGGAACACTTCCTTCAAGTTGTTTAAGTGCTCTTCAAACGACCTTCCAACCACGATCACGTCGTCCAGGTAAACCAAGCACGTCTTCCAAGACAATCCGCGCAAGATGGTCTCCATCAAACGCTCGAACGTTGCAGGAGCGTTACACAGGCCGAAGGGCATTACAGTGAACTGCCACAAACCAGTTCCGATCGTAAAAGCTGTTTTTTCACGATCCTTGGGTTCTAATTCCACCTGCCAGTATCCACTCTTTAAATCTAACGTAGAAAACCACTGGGATCCTGACAGGGTGTCTAGCGTATCGTCAATTCTGGGTAAAGGGTAGCTGTCCTTTTTGGTCACGTCGTTTAGCTGCCTGTAGTCTACGCAAAACCTCGTTGATCCATCCTTCTTCTTTACGAGTACCACTGGGGATGCCCATGGACTACTTGAAGGTTCAATCACGCCTTCTCTCTCCATATCCGTAATTATTTGTTCGGCTTCTTCTCTTTTCGCCAAAGGAAGTCTGCGTGGATGTTGTCGTATCGGCCGAGCGTCTCCGGTATTAATTTTATGTTTCACCACGTTAGTTCTTCCTTTGGAGCCACTCTCCAGCGCGAACACATCTTGGTACTCTTGGATCAACACTTTAACTTTAGCCAGCTGGTCTTGGCTGAGGTTTTCGCATTTGGTGGTAAGAATGTCCAATAGATGTTGTGGACACTTCTTCGGCGACGTATCTTCGTTCGACTTCACGCATCTCACAATTTGTGATACTGGCGTGCATTGGCCTACCACGGTCTTTTTTTTTCAGCGTTACAGGATCTGAGTTGATGTTTAAGATCCTTACTGGCATCGTCTTCTTTACTCGTACTAAAGTTCTGCCAACGAGTAGTCCCTTTTCAACTAAGCCGCCCTCCATTGGTTCAATCTCGCGTATGTAGCCTTCCCGGAGACTTCCATCCAGGCGTGCCATCACCACACTTTCAGTCCTTGCAGGCAGAGTCACGTCTTCACTCAATAAGACTCGCACGGCTGCCTTCTCTGACGAATGAAAAGGAATTTCTTCATTGTCGATCTTCAGGACATCGTTCTTCATATCCAAATGGAACCCATACTTCTTTATCACGTCCATTCCCAGGATAACTTCTTCCGTGATGTCGGCTACCAGTACTTGATGGTCGAGTACTCCATTCCCAAACCAATGGTTACTTTGACTTGTCCGTGAGTAGGTATTTCGTCGCCCGTCGCTGTTCGAAGTCGTACTGTTACTGGTGATGTCTTCTCGTTTTCCAATAAGATGTCAGGACGAATGATGGTCTTCGTCGCTCCCGTGTCAACCAGTAACTGGACGCTTCTCCCATTGATCTTGCCATCGAGATAAATGCTATGCAATTGCTCTCTCTAGGCGATGCCATTTGGATTGTAACCTCCGGAGTTTGCCTAGATGAGATTACTTTTTGTTTCTTTCGCTCGCCTCGTTCCACATTTTCGAGGGCTCTTCTAGTCCTCTTCTTAGGTTTGGTACGATGCCGTCGTACATGGCCTATTTCATCGCAGTTCAAAGCTGTCACTCCTCTTTCCCGAAGTATTCGTCGCGCTATCTCCTCGATGCTTTCCAGTGTCTGCGCGGGTACTTCTGTAGCACAGCAGAGTCTATGACCATCTCGTTGCGATGCTTGTTTTGCTGCTTCAAACTCCAAAGCATGCACCAAAGCGTCATCCAATGTCTTCGGTCGAGCTAACCGAAGAGTCTGCTGCGTTTCGTTGTCTCGGAGGCCGTCTACAAAGGTTTGAATAGCCAATTGCTCCAAGAAGGTATCTGGCGCTGTAGGATACGCAAGCCGTGTTAGTCTGGCGATGTCAGCCTCAAACTCTTGAACTTTCGGCAGCTTTTTGAACCCGACTTTTAATTTGAGCCTGGTATGCTTGTTGAAGATGAGCATCCCCATATCTCATTTCTAATCGTGATATTAGGAGTTCGTAATTTTCTTGCAGGTGGTCCGGAATAGTTTGTAAAATTCCAAGCGCTTCTCCACGTAAGGACACTATTAAAGACGTCGCTTTCTGCTTGTTGCTCCAACCATTAGCAGTAGCTGCGGCTTCAAACTGCTTGTAGTAGGTTGACCATGGAACTTTACCATCAAAATTCGGTGGTACAACTTTGAACTTGTGAGTGTTTTCTTCTCGATGATCCATTATTAAATCTTCACTCGTGACACTTCCTTCACCATGCCAAATCATTTGGTTCATTCTTTCTTTAAGCAGTTTCAGTCTATTTTCTACTGCTTCTATTTTGTCATTCATAGATTCGCAAATTTGTTCTTTTTAATTTAACATATCTGGGTTTGTCTTGAACAATTTTGATTTGTTTTTTTATCTCGTTTGTATTCCTTCTTTTAAACATCTAGAATTTTCCATCAATTTTTCTTCTATTTTCTGGGTATTTTTGCAAAATTTTACATCCATTTTTCTAGAATTTTTTTCTAATTTTCGCGAATTTTCGTGAAACTTTTCTTCCATTTTCTGAGAATTTTCGCCCATTTTTTTATTCATCGATTCGAGAATTTCAAATATTTTTGAATCCATTTTAACTGCTTGCGAACGCGTCACCGGCATAAATTTAAATATAACACGAATATAAAGTTTGAATACACTACTTTTTAAAATGCAGTTTATATACAACACAATATTTAAGTACTATCCAGCTATTAATATTAAACTACTAGTGTACGGAAACGAACCTAATCGCGATCGCACTTGTTAAAAGAAAAAGTTTAATAAACACTATATAAACACGCTTATCGCGAATCTTAACAGATATTTATGCAATGTTTTTATTACGGGTGCGATATCAAATAACTTAATGGTATTCACACTAAAAATCGCGAACGGTTTGATACCCCACACCTGACACCACTGTTACGTATCTATTTATTAAAAACTAATTTATTTATAACGACTAAAACTACGTTTACTTAATCTACAAATATGTATACTTTTAAATTAACCGAACTAATTAAATCTAATAATAAAAACACTTACACGAATTTATGTATCACCGTTGTATAACACTTAAGATAACGTCCTCGGATTTGTTTACACTATAAGTCACGTTCACTCGATTCGGTGTACACTGTTATTTATTTAAAACGTCCGCACGTGCTAATCACTTATTTATCTTCACTTGCTTAATCTTCTGAATACTGCATGCATTCACATTCCAGCAATAACTGACCTACGATTTCCATCTTCGGCTTTTATAGACATCGGCGAATCTTTCTCGATCGTTCCTCACTTTTCGCTATATCTTCTAGAAACTAGATAACAGTTCTAGAAGGCTCTTGAATTTGCAAGTAATTTCTCGGACGTTTCAGTATGAAGATAGTTTAAAATAATGTTTAAAATTATTTTTAAAAAAATCCCATAAACTTCATGTTGTATTATGGCCGCTATTTTTACACATTTGAAACTTAAAATTGTTATGTTTATGACTAACTTAATGAGAGTAAGAGGAAGTATTAAATAAAATAGTTGAAGTGAAAACGTTTTGGTATTGGAGTTTTATTGTTTGCATAATAAAACGTTTAAAATGGTTCAATTGTTTTTGTTAGGGTACGACATGTAAGTGAGTAAAAAAGAAATTACTTACAGTTTAAAGATTTCGAACAATTATAAATTACGTGAAGTGAGCACGGAAATAAAAAGTTAAATAAGATTGATCGAGGTATTTGATGAACCATCCTTTACCGAAATATTAATTTACGTGGAAATAACGAACCATTGACGTGACAAAAACTTAATTAACATAACGACTTTTTTGAAAACTAATAATTAACGACAAGTAACAAATATAATAAAAAAACTACTAAAACTAATAAATAAAAACAGAAATGTACCAGTCCTGGCGTTTTTAAACAATTTGAAAATTAATTTGATGAAATAATTGACCCACAAAACATTGTTTTGGTGGAAAAAAGTCGAGTTCGTCCAGCGGCTTAAACAAAATATTAGACGTTCTTTGATTTATGTTCTGTATGGAAAGCAATGTTTAAAAACATTTTCTTACATAATGCCAGTAGTAATAAAAGTCATCAACTTTCCACATAGCACAAAGACATTCCACGGTTGTCCACAGGGCCACAGGATATACATTAACCATATTTAGTTCATCAGCTGGACGTTCATTACTGGACTTGCAACAACTTATGGTCGTCCATAGGATGTCCTTTTGTCACTAAAATTGACTTCTAGTGAACACCACCTACGGATTTTGCTGGACGTTTATTGGAGAAGATTTTGATACCCTTTTCACATAGCACAAGGGCATTTCATGAAATTTACACAACTTCATATTATGTTCACGAACGATATCCTATGATTTCATGCTGTCTAATTACAATTGGCTGTTGACTGTTACGTGTCATCACGCATGCAGGAGAAACCACGAACAGGTTATGCTGAAATCGTATTTACAGAATAGATACTTTCATGTTAAATACCAAGATGAACTAACAAACGCCGGGGCCCGGCAAGGCAACGTTCTGAGGTCTGTCTTATACCTCTTCTTCACTGCCGATTTACACACTGACAATAACGCTATAACAGTCACGTATGCAAACAACACGGCCATCCTGTCAATGTTTTCAAACGCGGACGCATTTGGATAAAGTACAGCAGTAGCTCCAAAAATGGCATATCAACAAGAACGAGAATAAATCAGTCCATGTGACTTTCACAAAATATAGAAAACACTCCTCAGAAGTAAGCATGAACGGCCAACCACTGCCGCAGGCAGATAGCAAATTTGACTTGCGGTTAAAAATGTTCAATAAAAATTTAAAATGGATAGACGATATGATGTATAATTCAGGTTGCACAATTATTCACATACACCACAGAAACTTGCTTATAATGAAATTAAAAAAGTTTCAGTTCAGATAGCAGTTGGGTATCAAGTTTATCACGCTCCTTAAGTTAGCAAAATTAAATTAAACATAATTAGGAATTTGTTACTAAATTCTTGCAAAAGAAAATAACTGTAGCTTTCTTAATTTTTTAATTATGCGTTCAACTTAAAGCAAGTTAGTAGTACACTATTCTAAGCAGTGTTTTTTAATGAATCGGTACTCGGTTTAAAACGTGTTTTAAATTTGTGGCTAAATTTTTGTTAATCAATTGCAAAAGAAAAAAACTGATGGCTTTATTATTATTCTATACACGTTTTTAAAAAGAAATAAACCCATTAAAACATTTTTTAGAATAGTTTAGTGTTAATTTGTCTCAAGCAAAAAAACGTATAACTAAAAAAGTAAGAAATTATAATATTGTAATTATGTTTTATTTGATTCTGCTAACTTGAAAGACACTTTTTCACTTAAATTAATAACATAACTATATCGGTGCCTTTCAGTAAACGTAAACCTTTGTGCACAGTTTTAATTAACTATTATTTATTTATTAGAAATGTGTGATCCATTATTGGGTTCAACGCGAAGAAAATGGCGCGAAAAATAATAGTCCTTTGCAGATCGCTCATAGAAGTGGAAAGCCATCTCTCTTATCCAGAGTTGAAAAAGACAACATTATCCAAGATGCTTGTTTGATTCCATTCACAACTTCCGCCACCTTTCGCAAAAGACTACAGCTGCTATCGACCTGTACAGAACCTGTAATATTTGAAGAAAATGCCTACCGGAGATTGAAGTTTTCAGAAGAACATTATATTTAGATTGGAGATATGAGTCAAAACATGTGCAATCCAACAAAAGAAGTGGGAGAATTAGTGCTACTTATTGGAGATGTATGAGTGATGCTATTCCAGGGAAATTAACACGTATCGATGGACGCTTAACTGCTCAAACTTACCTGACGATTTTTGAAGACGTTATGTTGCCCTCCGTACTAGCAGTTTATTCCGAAAGACCAATTCGGTTTGTTCAGGACAAGTTTCTTATACATACGAGAGCGGTAGTTCAAGAATGGTTCTTACAACATTCAGAAGTGGAAAGAATCCATTGGTCACCTAAGTTACCGGATTTCAACTTGCATCGCCATATTAATACCGTGTAGGAAAGATTTTGAGGAGCTAATGTATGTGCCAATTTAATCAATTCAGTGCCAAACCGTCTACTGAAATGTTTAACCAATAATGGGTATTACACACATTATTAGCATGTGAAATATCATCATCAAATATTTAAATAAAATATTAAATCGTTTTTTAATCATGTTTTTTATTAGAATTTTCTGTATCTAGTTTTGTTCTTGTAAGTAAAGTTTATATATAATTTAGAATAAAATCTAAGGTATTATTTCTATCAAAATCTAGTAGGTACTATTAGTAATGTAAAACATAAAAAAATGCAAACTACGAAATTGCAAATTTCAGTTCATTACTATTAAATTTATATAATTTTGAAATAGGTAATACTTAAATTAAATGTTACGAGAAAAGAGCAAAAAAATGCGTTTTGCGCTTTTCTAATTTTGTGATTTTTTGATTTACAGCATTTTCAAATTTTATTTGGAATTTTTTTTTATTTTATTTTTTTATGTATCTTTTAATTTTTCACGTGAAAAACTTAAAGGGAGTAATGGGAATTTATACTGCAATTGTTTGACCACTAATTACGTGTTAATGGTATTAATAATTCCTTTGCAAATCGGAATGTTGACTTTAATTTAATCCGGATATATTAAGACTTTTAGGTTAATTGATACAGTAGTTTTACATTTGGACATACAGTTTATCATTATTCGAGTTATGGATGAAGCTTATTTTATTATAAATAACAATTCATTTTTTTTTAATTACTTAAGCAAAGAACATAAATAATTAGAAAACTCGACGAAGAAGATTTTTAAAACTTAAGAGTACAATTTAGATACATATTTGCAGGTAAGAAACACGTTCTTTGAACGCTTGAGGTGGTGCTTATGAAGAATGGTTAGTAACCTTGTAATATCGCTGCAAATAATGTTTATAATGCCAATGTTGTCAAACTTAACTGGCCGTTCTATTATAATGTAAATTGCTTGCCTACTTTGCAGGTCGCGCAGATGTCCAAAAACTTTTTTGAGGCAGTGTACATATGATTTTGTAAACGATAAAAAAATATTAAAGATCAACAGAAGGTTTTTTTGAGATCAATTGTTATATAGTATGGAACAAACATTGATCATTATTCTTTATCTAAAATATAAGCGATGCAATCAATTAAAAGCTGTTTTAGAGTATCTTGATTGCATCAAAAGTTTTTATGATTTTCGATATCAACAAAAAACGCCAACTGTCGGCCGTTAAAATACTTAACCAATACCTGTAATCAAAAGTGAATTTTAATGCCAAATTCGAAAACAACATGAATATGAACGATTCGTGATTTAGTTAACTTCTTCAAATTGGCTATTGTACCTTAATAGCAGTGCAATTTTACTATTACTATAACATGCTATTTTAAGTAAAGAGTTTTGGCATCAATGTCTAGATGACAAACAATATTGAACCAACTCAAACGTTGTCAAAAGTGTCACACCTATACTGAGTGTGAAGTGATAATGTGTCCAAAAAATTGTTTTCCCATTGCTTTAAGTGATAGTTTGATAAATTTTATAATTAGTGTACCAAGTAGATATCATTGTGCAAACGATAAAAAAAAAGAGATCGACAGAAGGTTTCTTTGATATCAATTGTTATAGCGTATAGAACAATTATTGATCATAACTCTTTATCTAAAATATAAGTGACCCAATTAATTAAAAATGTTATGAAAACAACTTTTTTGAAGGATCTTAAAGTGACATGTTACACTAATAGTAAAAATGTACTGCCATTAAAGTGCAATAGCTAATCTGAAGAAGTTAGATAACTGAATCACGAATCGTTCATGTTTATGTTATTTTGAAATTTGGCATTAAAACTCACTTACAGTTTTTGATGAAGTATTTTAACGGTCAACAGTTTGCGTTTCTTGAGTTGATTTTAATCGTTTCATGTACTTTGGGATTGTTTGATTAATTTCACGTTAATTTGGGAACATTGTTTTACGGTAAATTCATCTTTGTCAATCAAAGTTGTAAGTAAATTTTTGTATTCAATTAATTCGAAATTATTACGCTGCATATACATCCGTATTCTGCATTTACGTTGATTTGGCATTTTCTTTGTTGTGTTAAAATTTCAGTTGTAATTTGTTTTATTTTACATATTGTAATTAAATATTATATTGGCAAATTGTTTATCCTAAGTTTGTTTAAAAGTGCATTGTATTAAGTACGTTCGGAGTGCATTCGCACTTGATTTATTGGCGTTAGATTTATTAAATTACATTTGGAATTGAGTCATTTTTATAATTTATAATTCCTAAAGACAGTATTATGATTCAGGTTTTAACTAATTAATCTTTATGACCACAATTAAACTTTTTGATATTTTTGTTGTCGTTGTTGTTCTTACAATAAGAAGGGAATTTTTTATCGACGTTAAACCAGAGAAACTTATTAATAACGTACCATAATTTTATGATTTTCGACTTTGTTTCATTGTACAGTTACGAAATTCGTTTCATTTTATTAATATGTATTTTAATTTTTTTTATGCGAACACGACGTGTGTTATAATTTTTTTGTTTCTGTTAAAACGTAATTAAGTTTTTTTTTAATTATTTTCATTTTGTTTTATTGTAATCATGTTATTTTTTTATTATTCAGTTTTGTTTTAATTTAAAATTTTATTTGCGTTAACTTGATTCAATTTTTTTAAATGCTTTTTCCTGTTTTGCTTGCTTGACCAATTGTCATTTCAATTTTTGTAATAAATGTTAAACTGTTAAATGTAACAAAGCTTTTATTCAGTCGGCTTTCGCATTTTTGAATTTTACGATTACAGATTTTTTATGTAATACACTCTTAAGGTAAGTCCCATTTGCATGTATTTTTGAAGCGGACTCGTGGTTGGCAAGGGCCTGTAGTCCATTTGAGCTTTATTTCTTCCTGGCGCCCTTTGATTTTGACTTTTAATTTTTTTTCTGCACGATCACGGAATTTTGAATATAATCCGCACCCTTCTTCACTGAGCACCGGTAAAACTTCGTTTACGTTACTTTATGTCAGGCAAGTTTCATTGTTTCAGCTTTTGTACGTAACACTTGTTGATACGAAAAACCATAAAAAAAATTTAAGTGTAATCAAGATTCTTCGAAAAAGTTGTTTTGATAACATTTTTAATTCATTGGGTCACTTATATTTTAGATAAAGAATTATGATCAATGATTGTTCTATATAACAATTGATCTCAAGAAAATCTTGTGTTAATCTTCAATATTCTTTTATTGTTTGCAAAATGGTATGTACTTAGTATATTAAATATCAATTTAATCAAACCATTATTTCAAGCAAAGAAAAAACATTTTTTTGAGTACATCATCATTTTTAGTAGGTTTAAATGTGATGCTTTTGACAACGTTTCAGTTGATTCAATATTGTTTGTCACCTAGACATTGATGATTGCCAAAGTTCTTTAAGTAAATTGGCAAGTTACGGTAATAGTAAAACTGTTTTTTTTTGCTTTAAGTAATGGTTTGATCAAGTTGATCCTTAGTGTCTCAAATATACTGTTTTGCTTTGTTTAATGATTACAAACAATTCTTGATGCAATCTGTAAAGAATTTGTTTCTAATACTTCTTCAAAGTCGTTTAATATTATTATAAAAAATTTAACTTAGCAAATAGGTTTTATTAAATTAAAACAGTTAAGCGCACATTTTTCAAAGCCTACCTTGAGCGCAAATCTTTCGGCGCCAGATGTTTTCGGCGCGAAAACTTTTAGGTAGCAAACTTTAAAAATAAAAAAAAACAATAAACGTAATAGATATTTATTTCTATTGTAAATTATGGGCAACTCCTCTTAAATATACAATTAATGTTCGATCCTATGGAGAGTAAATAATCTGTAGAACTCTCGCGTCGTATTCTATTTTTTTAATTATGATTTTGACGTAACAATGACATCATTAGCAACCTATCCGGTGCCGAAACAGCCAGCGCCGTAACAGACTCGCCGAAACCTGGCGCTGAAATGGCCGCGCCAAAAAGTCATGAAGGTTGTGACTACTACTTTTTGAGATTGTAAAATCACAATAAACGTAGAAACGTATGTAAATACCAGTTGCAGTTTTTTTTTTAAATACTTTCAAGGACTTTGCTTTTTAACAGACGAATTCCTAATTATAAATTATTTAAAAATTACTATACAAACCGAATTTTTTTTCAAGAATAAATATAAATAAAATGGAATAAACTAAAATTATACGAATACTTCAACCAGAAGCTTTTCTTTTCGTGTTTATCTGTTACACAAATGATGCTTTGCTTTCGATTATATAAAAATAAAAAAAAAGTAACAAAATTAATACCTACTACACGACCACGTTTTATTACGAAAAATATGCCAATCACCTTTTGTTTTTTGTCAGTTCAAATCTGCAAATCATCAGTTACGCGAAAAATTTGACAATTTTATTTGATATGAAACCAAAATATGTTTCCATGTCCTACACATAATTAATAACGTCTCATTACGCTTTGTTATTTTTCCGGAAAAGTTAATAAAAATAACAAAAACCCATGGCAATTCATTAAAACAAAATAAGAGTTATTTAAAGTGTTTAATATTACTGGAATTGTATTAATATAGCAAATACCTTCTACTTTTACTGCTACTTTATTAATCTCGTCGATTGATTCCAAGAATGTTATACACAATAACAGCGATTTAATTTTCTTACTTCTAACCTCTTCATAACCTTAAGTATCATCAACGGATTCAATAACGAATAATTAAATGTTATTTGCATCGGCTCGATAAACCAAAAACAGTCTTCGTACCAATTTTATTTATAAGCTTTTATTTTTAGGTTTTATACTTTTAATATACAAAAATAGGTTTATATGTTTATAAAATCATCTGGAATATGGTAAAAAAATTTACTAGTTACTTCCTGTTCACTAAAATTTGTTAACATTTCAAAATCCCGTCACATTTCAATTTGAAATTTGCATGCATGGCTCGTATTCAGAAATAAAATTACTAATAATCCATTTCTATAATACTACGGGGGTCGATGCATATTCAAAAGGTGCGATGTACGTATGAAATTTTATTTTAACGCAAAATCGGGAAAAAATTGATTTTCGTCCATGCGAAAATTCGGTCGAATGTAAATAAACAAAGAATATCAAATTACATTGTATGTTAACGTGAATATTTTATTTCATTTAGTATGCTTAATACTTTTAACTAGTTCTAAATTACACTTAATGAAGTTAACTAGCTAAATTACAGTTTCGTGTACAAAACCAAAACTCTCTAATAATCAATTTATAAAGCCTTGCCATTTTTCTTTTTTAATTAAATTCTACTTAAATTGTTATTTTTTAATTATAACGTACAGCGTTCACAATATATCTGTACTTGTATTCAATTATTAACAATTGTTTTACGTTACATTGTCTGCGTGAAATATTATTCAGAACCGGCCTTTCAGATATTTTATCAAATTTAATACAAATTAGGAACGCTTATCTTTGTATTGGTACTATAATTTACAGCGTTTGAATTGCTAAACAAAGCATAATTTGGTGCTGACAATGAAATTATTGCATTTAGCATTTTCTTACTAATTTAATTGTGGATTATTAATTTTCCGAATAAATCTGACATAAGCAATTTTAATATAAGTGTACAATTGCTTGTAAAACACCGCTTCTTCAAATGGCGATAATGACAGTCACACAAAAACTTTTTTTGAGAACAAAAAAAAATAACAAATTTATTTGAAAAATTACATGTAAATAAACCGTTTAAGTAAATACTATATTATTACTATTTATTAAAACTCGGTAGTAATATTTGAATTTAATATTCTTTTGAAATGCAGATTCCTATCTCCACAATAGAATATACTCGTAATTACGATGAAACTGTTGATAATCAGCGCCATTAACAAGAAAATATTTCAACCAAGAATTCTGTTTCCGTTATGAATGCTCATAAAAATTATAATTTTGAATTATATCATTTCCTAAATTGTTGCTTCCGCTTTTAGATGTTCCAGTTCAATGTGCACTAGCACTAACTTACTACATCTTTACCAAAGGATACGAGTAGTAAAATGTCATATTTGAGCTTTAAATAATTGTAACATCAACGATCTCAATTTGCAAAGTTTGATAAATTTTGAGCGATGAAAGCATTAAAATAGTTGTTATTAGATTTTTTCGACTTCTGTAGCACTTTGTTGGCGATTTCAATTTTAATAAAAATTTAATTTGGCGAATTTTGTTTAAGTGAACTTCAAAACGTGTCATAACGTTTAAAGATATTGATTTAATTTGAAAATCTGTGTTAACAGAACGTGTTAAAAAACTGGAAACACATTTTTTCGTCGTTAAAATTAATAAAATACTAAAACGTTCGAGAAATTATTTGAAATTGCAAGAGCCTTCTAGAAGCTGTTATCCATCTTCTAGAAGATATACCGAAAAATAGGGAACACTCCAGAAGGATTTCCTTATGTATATATACCGACGGAACAATTCGTAGGTCAGTTATTGCTGGAATGCGAATGCAGCAGTGTTAAGAAGATTATTCAAGTGAAGATAAATAAGTGATTAGCACGTGCAAAGTTTTAAATAAATAACAGTGTACACCGAATCGAGTGAACGTGACTTATAGTGTAAACAAACAAGTGTGAGGCTATCCGAAGACGTTATCTTATCTTCTTGTAAGTGATATAAATTATAGTGTAAGTGTTTTTATTAAATATTATTAGATTTTATTAGTTCGGTTAATTTAAAAGTTTACATATTTCTAGAATAAGTAAACATAATTTTTAATCGTTTAAATAAATTAGTTTTTAATAAATAAATACGCAACAGTGGTGTCGGTGTCGGGTTCGCGATTTTTATTAGTGTAAATACCATTAAGTAATCTAATATCGCTCCCGTAATTAATTGCGTAAATAACTGTTAATTTCGCGATACGCGTGTTTATTTATAAAGTATAAAATAGTGTTTATTAAACTTTTTCTTTTAACAAGTGCGTGATCGCGATATTAATTAAATTCGTTTCCGTACACTAGTGGTTTATTTAACAAGTGGATCGTTATTAAAATTTTGTGTTATACAAAAACTGCATTTTAAAAAGTAGTGTATTAAAACTTAAACTTTCGTGTTATATTTAAATTTATGTCGGTGACGCGTTTGCAAAAAGTGAAAATGGATTCAAAAATATTTGAAATTCTCGAATCGATGAATAAGAATATGGAAGAAAATAATAGGAAAATGGGCGAAAATTCTCAGAAAATCGAAGCAAAACTGTGTGAAAATTCTAGAAAAATGGAAGAAAAGTTTCACGAAAATTCACAGAAAATTGAAGAAAAACTGTCGGAAAATTCTAGAAAAATGGATGAAAATTCAAGAAAAATGGAAGAAAAACTCTTCGAACATTCTCAGAAAATGGAGAAAAGTTCTAGAAGTTTAAAAGAAGAAATACGAACGAGCATAGAAAATCAAATCAAAATTGTTCAAGAGGAAACTCAAACAGACATGTTAAATTTAAGAGAAGAAATATGTGAAGTTCTGGAAAACGGAAAACAATCTATGAATGAGAAAATAGAAGCTATAAAGGACAAATTAGAAGACAGAATGAAACTGCTTAAAGAAAGAATGAACCAAATGAATTACCATGGTGAAGGAAGTGTCACGAGTGAAGATCAGGTCCGAAGTTTCCTTGGGTTGTGCACTTATTATAGGAGATTTGTACCCGGATTTGCCAATATTGCCAAACCATTGACAAAATTAACCGAAGAAAAAGCAGAATTTAGATGGAATGAAGACTGCGAAAATTCTTTTAATCAACTAAAACAAGCCCTAGTCACTTCGCCGATTCTGAGTTATCCAAGAGAAGATGGAAAATTTGTTTTGGATACCGACGCAAGCAATCTGGCCATAAGCGCGGTCCTTTCGCAGGTTCAAGATGAACAAGAAAAGGTTATCGCGTACTTTAGCAGCAAGGTTTTGTCCAGGCCAGAAAGGAATTATTGCGTGACTAGGAGGGAGCTGTTAGCAGTCGTTAAGTCCATCGAACATTTCTACAAGTATTTGTATGGACGAAAATTTTTACTAAGAACAGACCACGCCGCTTTAAAATGGCTACTGCAGTTCCGTAACCCAGAAGGACAAGTAGCAAGATGGATCGAGAGACTGCAAGAGTATGACTTTGACACAGAACACCGTGCCGGAAGCAGTCATCGGAACGCTGATGCCTTGTCCAGAAGACCATGTCCGGCGGACTGCAGCCATTGTTCGCGACTGGAAGAAAAAGTCGAATGCCTCTGGAGAACTGCTATGGTTGATGATGAGTGAGAACCTGAGCAGTTACGTCGCGAACAAGAAGACGATCCCGAAATAAGACAACTCCTCGACTGGAAAGAAAGTAGCCGACGACCAACCTGGGAAGAAGTGAGTGCTTTGGGCAGAAATATCAAAGCGTACTGGGCGCAGTGGGACTCCTTGACAGTAGAAGACGGTCTTATTAAGCGATCCCTAGAAAGAGCCGTAGGCACGGGAAAAAAACTACAACTGGTAGTGCCAAAGAGCAGGGTGACAGAAGTGTTGAAGCATCTCCACGATGGGACATCAGGAGGACACTTTGGCATTAAGAAGACGTTGGGTAAAGTGCGAGAACGATTTTACTGGACGAACTGCAAAGAGGACGTCATGAAATGCTGCCGTAAATGCATAGTCTGCGCATCAGGAAATGGTCCAGCGAGAAAGCGCAAAGCACTCATGAAACAATACAACGTAGGAAGCCCTTTGGAAAGAGTAGCGATTGACATCGCAGGGCCGTTCCCAGAATCTGATTCGGGAAATAAATACATCCTAGTGGCGACGGATTATTTCACGAAATGGACGGAGGCTTACGCCATACCCAATCAGGAAGCAGCTACAGTCGCAGACGTATTAGTATTGGAATTTTTCTGCCGGTTTGGAGTTCCGTTAGAATTACACTCCGATCAAGGCCGCAATTTTGAGTCTGGGCTGTTTCAAGAAGTTTGCCGACTATTAGGAATTAAGAAAACTAGGACAACGCCTCTCCATCCTCAATCTGATGGCATGGTTGAACGGATGAATCGAACAATGGGCAAGTACTTAGCCAAGGTAGTGTCCGAACACCAAAGAGACTGGGATCAGTACTTGCACCTTTTCCTAATGGCATACCGATCATCCGTTCACGAAAGCACAGGCCAAACACCATCCTGTGTAATGCTCGGTCGTGAAATACGATTGCCATGCGACCTTCAATTTGGCCGAAGACCGGAAGAGGAAGTCGCTGGAGAAGATTACGTCAGCAAGCTGGCCAAGAGGCTAGACGAAGTACATGAAGAGGTCCGTAAAAACACACAAATTGCCAGCGACAGGATGAAAACCAGATATGACGTCAAGGCACAAAATGGTGGGTTTCAACCTGGCGATATGGTCTGGTTGTATAACCCTCAAAGGAGACGTGGTTTGTCGCCGAAGCTGCAAAGGCAATGGGAGGGCCCCTATGAAGTCGTGCAGCGTATTAACGACGTCATATACCGCATCCGGAAACCGCCCAGAGGCAAGCCAAAAGTGGTCCACGTCGATCGTCTAGCCCCGTTTGCTGGCGATAACCACAATGCGCAAGTTCAAGTCCGAACCAGAGTAATAAGTAGCAGAACCAGAAATCCAATCGACGAAATGGAGTTCGAGAAGTTTATGAACTTATACGGAGGTTCTGGAAAAGCTAGGTTCGGAGTTACCACCGAGGAACAACAAGACCTGTTCCAGACACAAAAAGATTACGCCATCGCACATTGCGTGAGCGAGGATCTTGACATGTCCAGAGGGGTTGCAATCGTGTGTAAAAAGAAGTTTGGGCAGCTAGATGAATTACAAAGACAGCAACCGGCAATCGGAAAAATTTTAGGACTACGTGGTGACGGACGCTTTCTATCTGGTCACCAAGAAATACTCACATGTCAAACCGTTATACAAAGATCTGTGGCGAACATTATATAGTCTCAAGAGAGACATGGAGTTCCATCATGTTAAGAAATTGGCAGTACCCAAGCTTGGTTGTGGCTTCGATCAACTGAATTGGAGGATAGTTCGAAACATGTTGGTCGTCTTCCGAGGAACAGGCATTCAAGTGTTGGTCTGTAGTTACCAACCAAGGAGAATATTGGAGGAGTTATTATTGATAGGAGCAAACTGAGAAAAAACGGCAGAAAGTTCAATCCCAGCTTGAAATGGCTACTAGTGAAAATAATGGAATAAACGTTAACAATAGAAAGATAAATGTTATTGGACGCCTTGTTTCCCGTAAACTACATTGACTTATATGTTTGGGCCACTACAGTTTTCAGGCATCATCAAAAAATCCTTGGAAAACAAATGTTAATCCATTACGGCTGCTCTTTCAAAATATGACAAAAAAGATCTTATTTAACACTTTTGGCAGTATACTTTATAAGAAGTTATGCACCCTGCTGGTTTAAACTTAAAAAAAAAACAACAGGAAGTCACAGTCTTGAATAGTTAATATTACAATTGTTCACCAAGTTATTCGAACGAACTGTTATTTTGCTCACTCTGAAAAGCAGACCAAAAAAATTATAAACATTTTGGTTTTATACAGGGATCGGCATAACTCAGGCAACAAATTTGCATTAAAAGAAAAAAATGCAGCGTCAAAATGAATTTATTCAAAGCAATTACAAACGGGATTCGAAAAAGGGTTACTGTAAGTGTTCAAATTGATGCCCATCTTGATCAATGCATTTAGTGCATGCCTTTCAGCATTCGTCGTAAAGAACGATCGGATATTTCAAGTTCTCCCGATAGCCGCATTGCAGATTGGTTCGGCTGCTCAACAAACGCCACCGCCACTGCTTCCATATTTTCGTTAGTTGTTACAGATACCGATCGTCCGGAACGCGGCGCGTCGGCAACAGAGCCCGTTTTAAAAATTTCTGGTACAGCTTCCACACTGTTGAACGATTTGGTAGCGGCGAGTTCGAAAATTCGGTAAACATAGTTTCGTAATCCGCGTTCGTACGAAGATACGACGTAACAAAAAAACTCTTTCTTGAAGCGTGAACTTGTATCGCTATTCATTCCGAAAACGCGTCTACTCGACGAGCACGTGTTATCATGACACCAACACAACTGTCTGAAGCACGAACATGCTTCGTTTTAATCTTTTTCGACAGCGTTGCCAGACTTATGAGCGTTGCCGGACTTATGCCGATTTTTCGAGAGCGTTGCCTGACTTGCGCCGACTCCTGTATCACTATTTGATTTATTTGTTTTCGGAACCTCTATGAAACCTGAAGATTAGTGATTGAACTGGAACTTTAGTACATTGTATTTTTCACTAAGTAAAACCATTTAACCTACCAAAAAACAGCAAAAAAAAACAAGAACCTATACGTACGGCTATTGGATGCTATTATAAAGAGCAACATAGAGAAACCGTTGAGTGCGTGGCCAAGAAAAAAATATAGTAAAGTTTATAAATCCGAACTAGGTACTATATACATCTTCTTCCAGTTTCTTCATTAAAACAGCTCAAAAAATCTATGTCAGAACCATGGTATCGAGTTGAATTCACAACATGCCACTAACCAAAAAAATAAAAAAGAACACTAAACTTTACGTATTAGTATGTATGTTGTTTTCCAATTAAATTTTTTAGTGGTTCTCGATAATGTAAGTTTTCTGTCACAATTGAAGAATGAATGACTAATTCAGAAATTTTAAACCTTGTTTCCACATTTTTTTGTCCACTTGTTGAAACAAATTGTTAGAGTCTAGTAAAAGTCTTGTTACGTGTCGTTAGTAATAAATTTTCACATTTCGTATTTTAATAAAATTCTTAGTACCGCACTGTTGGCAAGTGCGCCACTGCCGGTATGATAGTAGTAACCGTGTGAGGACGCCTCGTTGCGTACCATTTTGTTTTCGACATGCGCTGCAAGTAGTTTAATTTGATCGGAACTTTCAGCGTTTAATAGTAAAGAAGTTTCCTTTTATACTATTACACCTTGTCGTTACTATTAAAATCGGTTACGAACAAAGATTCTTTTATTGGGGGTGTACCTCCAGCTCTTTTATTTTTGGTAATTTAAAGTAATTTCACCAAATTAATTGGCGGAGTTTCAAAGTTTTTCCTTCAAGCACAGCTACGGAAAGTGAAAGCATTATTACTTTGTAATGAGCTCTAATCCTTAGTGAACGATTTAAAACCCGGTACAATTAAAGCAGGGTTGATGGGCTCAGGAAAATTTGAGCAACTGTCGCTAACTGTAAAGTTTCTAGTAGAATTCAGATTTTCACGGGTGGCGTTCGTAATGCACTTTTCTAGATAATTCCCGTGTTGTCCTTATCATACAAGCTGAGCTTTTGTCACATCTTCAGAGCCCGGAACGAACTGAGCGATTGCGCAGTAAAGTCCTCGCTTTTATAGACCTAGAATCTCGGTTAATATTAAAATAAGTTTTAATTATTTTAATGGATTCCCTAATTTTTGCTGATAGTAATTAGAAACATTCGCCAAAATTTTAGTGTTTTCAAACATAATTTAATGGCCTGTTTCTAGCACGTGTTCTGCCTTTTCGTATTGAAGAAATTATATCAGCTGTAGAAGCTTCTATATAATCGGTTTCCAATCTTCTTGCAAAAGAAATCCGCTTTAAAACTACAAAAACTCTTCAGAAATCAAGAATTCCTTAAAGTAACATTCCAAAATCAGAATTTTTGCATTAAAATCTACTAAACAAGATAGTCATTCTTAAATCTGACAAAGGAAACGTCACTGTTATTATGAAACGATCAATTAATGATAACAAAATCTACAATCTTCTCGCTGACGGGTCGTATAAACTAATTTCCAAAGATCCTTCTTCATATATTGAAAGAACACTTTCCAAACTTATAAAAGAGTCGTGAATTAATAAAGCCGATTCAAAACTTTTAATACCATGCCATGGGTTCTCCGCTTTTACCGGTTGTTGCTAATATATTTATAGAAGATTTTGAGAAAAAAACTTTATCCACATTTTATCTAAAACCTAAGTACAGATTCGTTGATGGCACCTTTGTCATTTGACAACATGGTCCTTCTACACTACACAAGTTTCTATGTCATTTAAGCTCAATTCATCAAAACGTTCATGTTACTATGGAATTAGAAAGGAACTCATCTTTACAATCTTTGGATTTTTTAATTAATCGAAATAGAGATGGTTCATTATGAGTATTTCGACATTCGGTTTATCGAAAACCTTTTCTACTATTCCTAAATTGGGTCAACTCTTAAATCCGGTGAAGGACGTTATTCTTTTTCAATCTGACGGTGTTTATAGTATTACTTGCTCTTGTGGTCATGCATACACAGGAGAAACGAGTAAAAGTAAAAGAATCCTTTTAATATTAACGGAAATTCCAAAGATTTGGAAACCAGATTTATCGATCTATAAAATCGAGACTTCACAACGCAATCAATCAGTTTGTTCCGGGCTCTGAAGATGTTCACTGCGACGTGTGACAAAAGCTCAGGTTGTATGATAACGGCAACATGGAAATTATCCAGAATGAAAAAGTGTATTTAAAATTTTTTTTTTATGTAGTTTGCTAGCTTACGCCGTCAACGTTATTAACTGTATTGATTTTACAATTGTGTTACGTACTTATCTGCATTTCTTTAGTTTACGCCTTCAGCTTTATTAATTATATTCAGCCTTCAGCTTTATTAATTATATTAAACCTTTAGCACTTTTAGTATATCTAAATTAATATTTTACTTTCAGTCCAGTGTAATTGTAAGGCTGAACCTTCAACTTATTTCGAATTTGAGTATTTACTGGTTACGTTAACTTGAACCAAACGAGTAACAGAAATTGTTATTGCAACTGTACGTACGTGTTAATGTTTGATCGACTTTACCTTTATGTGATTAAATTTTGTTAGTGCTTGGTTTTGTCTAAAATTTACTGAATTTTTATCTATTAGAAAATATACAACCATTTTGTTACATTATCCGGTTGCTATTCTCCTCTACATAATTGATTCGACAGTGAGTTCGTATGTACCCTTGGCGTCTCCACCAGTTTTTTTGTTTCCTTTCTTTTATTGCAGCAACTCAACTACTCTTTTTACGATTTCCTCACTTATTCGTCTAAAATGTTACAGATTACAACAAACCAAACTTTTTTTGCATTTAAAAAGTCAATCACAAATCGCATTTTGACACAATGTAACAAGCTTACTGTTAGCATTATATAAATAATGTGTCTTTTTAGATAATAAGTAAAATGCGTAGGCAAAGTCATTTCATAATACAAATTTACTATGTATGAATAATAGCATATAAATGGCTATAGAGATTGAAACGTTGAAAGCTGATTTTATACCCGTGTAATTCAAACAACTTTTGAATAAACTGCACGATTAAACCACAACGTATAACATTGCAAGGTAATAATATCAATGCAAATGTGAAAATGCAACCACTGGACGGCCGTTTGGCCCTTTGAGATTCTTCGGCAGTGAAAGAACACTCTTCTATAGTTCCACAAATGCATTGATAGACCTAAAGCTTTATAATAATAAATGATGTTAGTAACATGAGTGAAATACGAAGGCAATCTCAAACTATAAATTTACTATGTACGGTTTATTTAAAACTTATGTGAATTACGCAGGTTCAAAATCAGCTTTCAACGTTTTCATTTATATAGCTATTTACATACTATTATCTATTAGGTCAATTGCACAAAAAAAGTATTAATCTAAAAAGCATATAAAACGTTATTTATCTTTAAAACATATTTACTTCCTCTCCAAACATTTCGGTCACATAGTTGACACTTAAGATTGAAGATGTAAATGATTTTTAAATTTTAATTTTTCTAAATCTCTAAAACATAGACTGATGTGCTTTAATTAACTAACAAGAAAGAATGAATTGTAGTTACGTAACCGTACAATGGCGAAACTATGTATAATCGTTACACACTTTCTAACAAACAAACTGAACAGGTTCAAGCCTGTCCTTATGGGTTAATTTTCTTGTTACATATTAAACTTTTGCCGGTTAAACGAGTAAATGTAAATGTTAAAGCTTGACAATGAGTAAACAGTCAAGTGCGTAGTGCGGATATGACCTACTTTTAAATGTTCATTCTGGTGCGCGCCTGTCCTTTAATGCACAGTTTTTGTCCACAATAAAAATCAAAACATAAACATTTTAAGAAGAAAATTATTGAGTGTTACGGTCCCAATGTATCAAAACTTTTTATAACTTGTAGAAGTTGTCGTCAGGGGGGCATTTTATTTAACGCGTTCCTCGCGATGTTTCTCAAAACGCGACTAAAATTTTCCTTAAGTAAAACGTAAAATATTTACAAATTAAAAAAAACGAAAACGTATGCATTGCGAGTAATTGAAATTTTTGCAATATGAAACACAAAAAAATCCGCGCTTTCAATTTAAATAATTTTCGATTTGCATTTAGAATGCGTATTAAATCAAACAGGTTAGAACCGTTTATCTAACAATTTTAGTTAAACAAATTAAATAAAATGACAAAAAGTTAGTTATTATTCAACATAAAATGTACGTTAATTTTTCTTTGTGCAGGATGGGGACAATTAGCTACTTATGTATTTTTTAACTTTACGTAATATTACGAGCCGTGTTATTCTCCCGAGGTATGTTCTTTAATTTTACAAAAATTAAACCTTTGCGTGCGCTCTACTCAATTTCAATTTGATGAATGTTAATTGATGAATAAATACGCTTAAATGGATTAAATTTTTGTTGCAACGTGCAATCGCAGAAAAATTGAGGTTTGTAAAAATCGGCCATCATGTAACATTACCAACACGAATGGCTTCTTCATCATTATTAGAGTTCAGAAACATTTCAAGTTGCATTACAGTATTGGGTCATTATTTATACAATGCTAGTACTTGTATACAATGCCGTTCTTGTGATTTAATTATATTTCACTGCGCGTTTGTTTATTATCAGATGAACTTTTTAATTAACACATATTGTAATCCTCTACATTACTTTTAACAATGCAGTTTGCACTACAAATTAAGAAAATTAATTAGAATTGAAAATACAATAAAATTAATTAAAACATGCAAAAACGCCGATTGTGAGCAATCATAATTATTGTACCAATATAACATTAAGAGCAGTTTATGCACCGCATTTATGTATCATCGCAAACAAAGAAAGCTTAAATCTGAATGTCGGCGTAAAATGTTCAAAATTTTATATTTATGAGTCATTCGCGTTTATATCTTGACCGCACAAAGCAACGATTGCCTCTTTGGTGGTCACAATGCTACCAATTTCGTTAGAAAAAAACTCGTTTTTCGTGAATTAGTGAATTTATTTTTAGTACGAGGTACATGCAAAAAAACAATGCGGATTTACGGTTTAACACCGATTCTTCAATTTACCATTGCATTGTAAGTTTGTGACATCTGTCCATTGTAAAGTTTGTCGATTTCTCAAACAATTTTCGTACGCATCCGGTTTACGTTATTATTTTCTTTTCTTTATTACATAATATACTTTGATATACACAATACAATTTATCATTTTTTACACAAATTAGAATCGAGACGAAGAAGACTAAACGATAAAATCAAAATTACATTAACCTATTTTTGAATTGCGATTCTAGTAAAATAAATGCAAAAGACAATTTCCTTATAGATCCTATGATTTAAACTGCTTGCTTTCTGGGTAGATAAGAAGACAATGCTTCGTATTGTTACACAAATTTCTATAATTTAACCAATTTTGTTTACTGTTATCGACTATTCGTTCTTTATCCATGTAGTAAAATTAACTTAGTAGTTTTTATTTCCTTGCGATAGTTTAGTTTGTTATATTTTATATATTAATATTGTACTCGTACTAGTAAGTAGTCTAAGCGTGTAGTAAACGCAAGAATATATTTATCGTAAAAGCCATACAAAACTAATTCATTTTATACTTAGAACTGACGTTAAAAAATTATTTTTAAGATGGTACTACTAACATCAGTTTATCGGTTTTCGTCGATTTAGCATTTCCTTTGTGTTAATAAAACCCAGATTGCATTATAATTTATAATTCATTTCTTATTTAAGATACAAGTAATTCGATAGTATGGTCGTTTCTTGTGTCTTGTTGATCATATTTCCTTCGTCGAAACGTGTATTAGTTTATATAAGACAACGCGGTTGTTATTAAGTCAATAGTAATGATGTAGTAATTCCAGAACGAATTATATCGAGAACAGAGCTGGCGCGTGACACGATGGGTGTTTGACCTCCTAAGGTCGTGAACTTGTGTGTTTAGGGTTGAAAGAGTTCGAGAATTGTCGGTTCAAAAAATAAGTTTTTCGCGCAATACGGGTTCTCGTTAAGTTTATGTTTGGGTGATATTCTGCATCGTAGAAACCAACATAATACAAATTTGCATTTTTGCGGATAAATAAATATTATATCCAATCAGCCCGTCATCGCCTCCTTAAATAAGTTTTACCCATCGTTCGAGACTACAATCATCGTCTAGCTTCTGGGTCCAGTCACCCACAGCTCAGAAAAGATTTCATTGCAATTATATCAAGTTCGGTGTAACTTAAGGGCTTTGAGTTTATCAAAATTAATTTCATTCTTAACTTAAATTTATATAATTTCGTTAACTAAATAAGACATTAATGTAGGGATTGATTTGCCGTCGGTGAACAAATTTAACCGATCGACAAGTATTGATTCGTGTATTTTGATTTAATTTTAAGCGAAATAAAATTTGCGACATTTATAAAATGCACCGTTAATATTTTAGTAAGTAAGTTGTTATCTTAAAAAGTTGGTAGATGAATTTTCAAGTATAAAAATGTTTTCAAGTATAAAATTTGTCCCTCGGCACCCCCCACTCTTTCTTCGGCAATGTCAAATTTTGTAACAGCATATTTTATTCACTTCCTCTGTAATCTCTGTATTTTTACGCCCAACAAGGCTTTCACCATTAAATTATTTCATGTAAATATGCGAATGAATCATGTGGTTACTTAATGGAAGCTGAGTAGGGGTAAGCCGTTATATTTCTCTTTAGTGGGGGTTTAATTTGATTCTGTCCTAATTGTCTACAGCGGATTTCCATACCCACCACACGTTCACCATTATCAGTGAAAATATCGAACAGGTGGCATGTGTCAGAAAGTTTCCATGACGTCAGGTCGCTGAAGGCCAAAGGGTTGTACACCACTTTATGGGAAAAATACTTACACAAGTGCGAAGTTAATTAGAGGGAAGCTCGGGGCATTGTTTGACGTCAAATATTGTTTGAATTAAATCAAATTACTTGTGCTAACACAGTATGTACGCTTTGTGTCAAATTGCATATTACGTTTTAGGTCAGACTGGTACGGAATTAGCTAACCCCCTACTGGATAATACACAACTGAAAATTTTCTTTTTACTTCGTTGGTCATGTCGTTTATTGAAATGGCCACAAGTACATACTAAGTTGTAATCACAATTAATGTTAAACTCTTTTTTTGTGTGTCACATACTTATCGGGTGCGCTTTGATTGTCGATACTTTTGATTTTTGTAATTTAACTTAATAAACTACTAATTTTTTCGTTAAATGTAAAAGTTAGATCGATTAGAGCACGTAGATGTGCGACGTGTTACCCAGTCAAAGGGCGTAACTTACATTTGGCCTGTGATATCAACCCATGTAATATTATTTACAACGTTTCTATAAGTATACTTATGTACTGTCTTCGTCCTCTTCAACTACTTCTGTGATACAATAAATGTATATTCTGTGTTATTACTTCTGTCGTGTTGTTTGTTCTATTTGAGCTACGGGTAAAGTTAGACGATATCTCGCTAATTTAATCTTTCATTGTCCTGGCGCCTTTTTTAAGCTTTAATCTATAATTTAGTAAAGCCTGCGACTCCCTATCCGGGGAAACTGCGTTAACCGTTGCTTCCTTTTTTTTTGTTACAAGAAAATCAGCGTAACAAAGTTTTAATAACTTTGTTTTAAATTACACACGTCGCGCAGCCGTCGCAATTTTACGATTTACTTTGTTTAGTTTTTACGTTTGTTTATTACCTTATTAATAGGTAACCATACAGTTTCATACATTTTTCTTAAATTTTAACCCTTGTATTTTGCATTTTGTATTAAGTTCGTGTAAATTTTATTTAAATTATGTCATTTATTTTATTTGTTGCTCAATTTTAATTAACTGTTTTCTTACATTGGATTATTTTAAATTTGTTTTATTATAAATTTGTAAACTTTAAATGTATCAAAGCCTTTTAATTACACCACGTGCGTGTTGACTTTGTGTTATAATTTTAGATCTGTGACGTTGCAAGCCTAAAGATAGGTTCATTAAAAGTTGTACCTAACTCGATAAATTTCTGGGTGATCAAGAATCTTGAAACTGTTTTCATTTTTTCATTATCTTATTTTTGTTTTTGAGATCACCAAAATAGTCACAAATTTCTATTCTGAGCTAATCTACTCCTTACTGCTGAGCACCGAGTAAAAACCCCGTTTGTGTTGCTTTTATTCAGACATTTCTTTTTTTTAACCATGTAACAATGTTAGACAGTGAGTGAACCCTTACAGAGAAGCAAAAGTCCAATTATATCCAAATTAACAACTTCAAAACGAGAGTCAAGTATTTTTATATTTATTGATTCAGTTTTAGTGTGGGGATTTATTTTAGTTCTTTGACATTGGATGTAAGTATGTGTCCATGCATAAATATCTTTTTTCATAGATAGCCATATCACACTATAAGAAATTGGTTTTGAAGTGGTTCGAATGCCAGAATGAGTCATTTCGTGAAAGTCATGAAAGACTGTTTTTTTCATGTGTTTGAATGTAAGGTCTTGTAATTGTAAAAAGTTTACTCACTGTATATATTTTGCCCCATGGCTGTTTCTGGATCTGCTATCGGGAGCCTCCCCTGGAGATGGAGTACGCTCGTCAGCTCTATAAGACTGAAGGGTACCGGGGAAATAAAAATACCCAGGATGGACAAAAACCAGAACCAACGCAACGTCTGCCCCATATTAGGCGGCTGCAGCAAAGACTACGGAGACGGGCAGCTGCGTTTCTAGTATCCCTCAAGAGTGGAGATCAAATAGATCGGAACGGTCTATTAGAATAAATCAAAAGCGGAGATGGGAACCATCAGTACGGCAATGACACAGAGGTGTGGAAAGCCGCGAAAAACCACCACACTAAATTATTTCCCTGGATAATCATCATAGCTGAAACACTTAAAAATTTGACCCTCAGTCCCCGGCAGATCCCTGACCAGAGGGTGCTAAAAATCTCCAGGTCAGTCAAGAAGATTACTACATGGAACCTTCGGACGTTCCATATGCGTCATAATGGGAGATTTTAACTTAAAAATAGGCAAAGAAAAACACGGCCAGTATGTTGGGGAGCATGGGTTGAGCCAAAGAAACCAAAAAGGCGACAGATTAATAGAATTCTGCGAAGAAGAACGCCTTGCGGTTACTAACACCTATTTTAAGTTACCGCCGAGAAGACTATATACTGGAAATCTCCGGCAGATAATGCTCAGAAAATAGTCAGAAACCAAATTAACTTTATTCTTATAAAGTAACGATTCCAACACAGCATAAAATCGGTTAAAACGTACCCTGGCTCCGACTTCAATTCAGATCACACCCCGGTAGTTGCAACAATACGGGTCACACTCAAAATTATTGCGATCTGTAGAAAAAAAACTAAAAGTTTGGCAAGAATACACTAAAAAACGATTGGAGGACAACAGAAACACATAGGGCAACGCACACGCCTCAGAAACTGGTCGAGACATAACCAAATTAACAAAGCACAATGCAACAAGGTGGCAGGCCCTGGCCAAATTCCTACGGAATTGATTAAGCTGCTAATGGAAGATAAAATTAACATATTAGTGAATGTATTTAACCTAATTTACCAAACCGGAACGATACTAAGTGAATTGTTGAGATCTACATTCCTCACAATTCCTAAGCTGCCTAAGGCCAACAAAATGTAAAGACCACTGCATGATTAGCCTTATGAGTCACACCTTAAAGCTGTTTCTGAAAAGAATACGTACACGAATATATCAGAAATGTGAAGAAATTATGAAGGGTGCCCAATTTGGTTTCCGTAATGGTTTTGGAACAAGAGAAGTTCTTATCTCCATAAATGTTCTAATCCAGATGTGCAGAGATGTCAACCAGGATCTACACCTCTGTTTTATTGACTACCGGAAGGCCTTCGATCGAGTACGCCACGACAAGTTAATGCAAGTTCTAAATGACATTGGCTTGGATAGTAAAGATATAAGAATCTGTACTGGCATCAAAGAGCAAAAGTAGTCGTAGATGGCACCACAACCGAGGAAGTAGATATTTGCCGAAGAGTCGGACAAGCATGCGTCCTCTCGCCATTATTATTCAATGTTTACTCGGAAGCAATATTCAGGGAGACCCTAGATGAGAGAAAAGGAGAAATCAGCATAAACGGACAGATCATTACTAATCTGGGCATACGCTAATGACTCTGTATTATTAGCAGAAACAGCAGAATAACTACAGTTGCTGATCACAAGTGTTAACACATAGTGGTTACGAAAAAGATAAATACCAAACATACCAATCAAAGTCCAAAATACAGCAACTCAGTGGGTCAAAACTTATAAGTATCTAGGTTGTAACGTCAATGACAAGTGGGAGAAACGCCAGGAAATAAAGAATAGAATAGAGCAAGCGAGAATTGCATTTGGAAAAATGCAATTTTTTCGAACAGAAACTTAAGCGTGGAGCTCCGTAAGCGCATGGTCAAATGTTACATATTTCCCACTGTACTATATGGAATGGAAGCTTGGACCCTGACAGAGGATATGATAAGAAGAATTGACGCCTTTGAGTTATGGATATATAGACGGAACCTAAAGATTCCTTGAACAGACCACGTGTACCAACGTGGAAGTTTTGCGTAAAATGGACACAACATTCCAATTAATGCTTAAAGTGAAGAAAAGGAAACTGGAGTAATTTGCCCATGCGATGCGCAATAAAAAGTACCGTTTGCTCCAACTCATAATTCAGGGCAAGATTGCCTCCAGGCGAGAGCCAGGTCGTAGACGCACATCGTGGCTTAAAAATCTTCGGCAGTGGTACAGGAGATGCGGTCTCCAAAATTAGAATCGGCCTCCGATAAGAGAAGGCACCGCAAAAAGAAGAAGATATATTTTGCATTCAGGCAGCAGCATTGAAGTGACATAGCAACGTTTTTTTATCGGCTATTCACGCTTTTGTTACTTTACATGCCCAGCGGAGTTTTTTGAATTAATGATCATCAGTCGATTTATATTGAAATTCGAATGTGAAATCAACCGATGCTTATGGAAAGATTCGCTGAGGTATAATGTACCTATACGTTTTGCGATTATATTTAAATTTCTTTCTTCGTTTCTGGCATTTATTACCGTATCTACCAAATCACGTGTTCCAAACGTTTATTAATTCGCTTGTAGATTAAAACCTCGCTGTTTTTTGAATTATCGTTGTCTTAAACACTTTCCTTGTAACCGTTTTTGGTTGTAAATTAATTATTCGTATTCGGTAAACGTATGTATTTATTTCAGCTTTTAGAATTATTGTTACACCTCTCTAGTACTAGGAAGGGAGTTTTAAATCGTAAGTAACCCTTTGGTCTTTGTCACATTTTTGCTGTCGATCGTATGATTTACGACCGAGAATACGTATTTCATTGTCACAAATATTCGGTATCATATTAACGTTCCTATTATTCAAGCTCGGGGTTTGATTTGATGTGCGCCATTCTTATGTAACCACCAGGTATTTGCATCAATTTTATACGTTAAATTTCTATTTAAAAATAATTCATTTTTTTATTGTGAATTGGTGTTGCAGTAGTGTGTTGCATAACTTGAGGATTTAATATATCCTCCATACTTGACTTTATACTTTACAGACCTCGATTCTAAAATAAATTTAGTTTTTGTTACCGTAGAAGTGTTCTACTTGTATTTCTTCAGTTAACTCTGTACTAAGATAACAACGTCTTCCGGGTTTGGACCGTGTCAATGTTGTAACCGAAATTGCCAACGTAGTTGTGTGCATCATCCAGACGTTTGTTGCTATGTATGTAGCGAGTACACTTTTAAAGAAAGTAGAAAGCCTATTTCTGATTGTGTGAGAAGAAGTTATCTGGCCTATTTTAGCGTTCACTTGGGTGACCAGGATAAATCTTGGGCTCCACATTTCGTATGTAAAACATGTATTGAACATCTGCGTCAGTGGACAGTTGGAAAGAGAAAGTGTCTAAAGTTTGGAGTACCAATGGTTTGGAGAGAACCAAGAAACCATCACGATGACTGCTATTTTTGTCTCGTAAATATCAAAGGAATCAATCGCAACAATAGACAAAAATGGCCATATCCTGATCTAGATTCAGCAAAGAGGCCTGTATTGCATAGTGAAGAAATACCCATTCCATCATTCAGCAGTCTGCCTTCGCTCCCGGAAGATGATGCAGAACTACCCATGTTTGATGAAATTCAGTGTATGGAATCAGAAAACGACAGTGATTTTGAAGCAGATTTATCAAGTCCGCAACGTTTCAATCAACAAGAACTGAACGATCTCATTAGAGACCTGAATCTTTCAAAGGAATCTTCTGAATTACTCGCTTCTACATTAAATGAGAAGAATCTACTGCAGCCAGATACGAATATTACATTTTATCGTAAAAAAGATAAGGATCTGCTGCCCTTTTACTCTGAGGAAAATAACCTGGTATTCGATATAAGAGGACTCTTACAAAAAATGGGTTTGTCGGAATACACACCAGACGAATGGCGCCTTTTTATAGACAGTTCCAGACGACGTTTGAAATGTGTGCTTTTACACAATGGTAATAAATATGGCTCAATACCCATTGGTCATTCTACCAGCATGAAGGAGGAATACGAGGCAATATCACTAGTCCTGAAAAAAATTAAGTATGAAGAACATCAGTGGGTGATTTGTGTCGACCTAAAAATGGTGAACTTCCTCCTTGGACAGCAAAGTGGATATACAAAACATCCTTGTTTTTTATGTCTTTGGGACAGCATAGCTAAGGATCAGCCCTGGGTTAACAGAAATTGGCCTTTAAGAAATGTTATGACTCAAGGAAAGCAAAATGTAATCAACGAACTTTTGGTTGCGAGAGACAAAATTGTATTTCCACCCTTGCATATCAAGTTGGGGCTTATGAAGCAATTTGTGAAGGCTTTAAATCGCGATGGACTTTGTTTTGGCTACTTGATTCGTAAATTTCCTGGGATTAGCACTGAAAACTGAAAGCCGGAATATTCGATGGCCCTCAGATAAGGCAGCTTATTAAAGATCCACAATTTACCGCATCAATGAATGAAATTGAATCTAACGCTTGGTGTTTATTTCAAGTTGTACAAAATTTTCTGGGAAATTATAAAGCAAAAAATTATATAGAATTAGTGGAAAATATGCTTTCAAAATTTAATATACTCGGCTGCAACATGAGCATAAAAGTTCACTACCTCTACAGCCACTTAGATCGGTTTCCAGAAAACCTAGGTGATTTGAGTGAAGAACAGGGGGAAAGATTCCATCAGGACATTAAAACTATGGAAGATCGATATCAAGGAAGATGAGGTACCCACATGATGGCCGACTACTGCTGGAGCCTTCAGCGAGACAGTCCTAATAACTACTATGCTAGAAAGTCATATAAAAGAAAATTTTTAAATGATATGTAAATATAATTTATAAGCTTATTTGTTTATTTTGTGAAATAAATACATTACTTTGGATTTTATGTGTTTTTTTACTAGCACTTGAAGCAGATAGTATTAGTAGTAACGTAAAAAGTTAAAAAACTAGACTACTTCTTTCTAAAACAAAGATCAAAATACAATATCTCAAAAACTAGATCTGATAGACCAAATCTGAAGACAGTTTTAGATTCTGCACCCAAAACTTACTTTAAAACAGTTACAAAAACCCTGGCACCAAAATGTGTGTTGAGCTATAATCATATATCTACATAATTTATTAAATATAACTTAAAAACAAAAAAAATTTTTTTTTACATTTTATGAAAAAAACTTGTTGGAGAATGTGTTAATAAACGCGAACAGTCCGAAGTCTTTTGAATGTGATCGTCGCGTCGTGTACTGAGATTTGACTTTAACTAAATCCAACGTAGAATTTTTTTTTGTTTTTTAAGAGGTAGAAAAAATCGATTATGTGCAGACATGGATAACTATACCTGTAATAGTACACAAATTAAGTCTTCTGTAGTCGCACTCGCCGTTTTTTTTTCGATACGATGTGTAGAGAACTGGTCCACGGACTTTTAAAAGTACAACAAATACAAGAATTATTTTAAACTGAGTGTTTCGTCAGGTGTTAATCTACAATTTTTACAACTAAACAAAAGGTCCTGTAGTTTCAATAAAATGAACAGTGTTGTGTTTCGATCCTTAGCAATTTAAAGAATTCCGAGTTCTTGTTTAATAATATTTCTAAATTTGTGACAAGGCTTTATTAAGCTTGTGCTTGATAATAAACAAGAAACAGTTAAGCAGAACCATGTCAGGCATGTTTTACCATTGATAATTTTTTTATTCCTTGAGCCGAGCACCCCCCAGACCTCTCCGAACCCCCCGCCCCGATACAAATATAACTAAAAAGTAGTAATAATATTTTTGTGCAACATCGCCAACGTCAATATTCGTTTGTTATTGTAATGGGCGAAAAAAGCTCTAGAGGAGCAAAGTAAAAAGTAGAAATCCATATAAAACTAAGTGTTCACAGTCAATTATTATATTAGAACGAGTTTGTGGCAGGTAATTATCATTTCTTATTTTTGTGTTTTGTGGTTTTAGCTGAAAAAACGTTTCTTTTCAATTAGAGATAAGTGATGACTATTCGACCAAAAAAGCTTTGTCTGAAGCTGAGAGATGGTAGTGTACCGTTACCGTTCTATACATGAACCCTCAAATTTTACTGTAAACTATGTCAAATAAAGTTAAACCAACCAATACTGTATGTCATTTTTCGTCAGCCATAAAGCACAAAAAAATTGTTACTTAACCACTTACGTCATGAATAACTAAGAAAAAGACTAGATTTGCCCCCGTTACAGTTTATTACCAATACTTTATTCCTCAACCACCGTACCTTATAAATTTGCATAATCCTCAATGAAATCGAATCCAAAAATATACCCTGACGTAAACATTCACAAGCAATTTTTACAGCAAGATAAATATAGACTTAATCCAAACGTTTACAGAAAAAAATGCCGTTAGTTTTTTTTTAATCACCACCCACTCGTACTAGTAATGAATTATAAAGTTGTTCTACCTTGTCCATTCAAATTCGTAATTACATTCTTAGTAAACATATCGAGCATATAAACTAAGCAAAAAAATGCAATAAATTTTTGACTGCCAATTAAAAAATAATTATTTACTCGTTAAGACATAAAAGTAGGAGTCCAAGAACAGTTTACAACCTGCGGTGGTAAAAGGAAAGTTTGCAACGTGCGGTGACAAAATTCAAAATTTTGAGTTTTCAATGCGCAACAGCCATATCGACAGGATTAACATTTTAACGACTATCTAACGTTAAAAAAGACGCCACCATAATGTGCAAATACTTTACAACATGAGAATGTGGTGATGTAACGAATGCATAAGAGTTCTTTTATAGCCACAAGCATACCACAGAAAAAAACTGGTAGCTTGGTATGCGTCTGTTGACCTCCCAAGGTTGCTTGACTTTTACACGTTACTTTAATGTTGACAGTTTGCGCTGCGCTACCAATATGTACTTAAAATAATCGCTAACATAAGTCGTTGCATTAGATCGAACCTCCACCTACTGTTCAACAGTTATTGAACACATGGCTGATATATTTTTCTATGGATTCTTCGATTTCAGTAACCTAAAGCATCATGCTAAAGACTGAAGCATTGAGGTCGACCTTTCACTAATACCTATACTTAATAATCCTCATGTCCGGTTGTTATTACATGCATACTAAATAAATGAAATTTTGAAGGTAACCGTCCAAATAAAAAAAGCCAAACTCAATTTTCTAAAATCCAAAGTTTCGCGATACCGTTACGTTTATTTCAAATTCAAATCACCTTGTATACTTTTTGAATAGCAAAAACAATTGCAGTTGAATTTTTAATGCGTACGTTTAATTACTGTAGAAATAATGCAATCGAGGATTAGTGACAAAATTTATCATACACTACAACCCCTAACAAAAAAAAAATGTTTAAATTGTTATAAACAAACAACGCTCTAACTATATATGTAGTTAATAATTTTTAAAAACAAAGAATTTCTAGTTCTTTGTTAAAAATGTAATCGTTGCTACGTCAATAATTTATTACAAGTTTTTCATAAATAAATAACGAGAAATTCTAATAATACCAATATCGGTGTTAATAAATTAGTGATCCAAACGTTGCAATATTAATCAGTAATGCATAAAATAAGAAAATCTATAAAATAAATGAAAATGGCTGCGTTTAGAAAAACTGTAATTAAATTCATAAACTTAAAATTAATATGAAGGTGTAAAGAAATTTAAATCACGCATTGTAATAAATACATCAATCGTTATAATCTATGCCATAGATCTAATATTTTCTTTTCCAAGTCGAAGTAATAGTCATTTCCGTAATAGAACACGAGTATTACTTAGTTGAAAAGAACAAACAAAACCAGCAATTATCTGTTAATAAACAGGCTCGTGTCACCGATGTATTGATAAAACGACAGTTACTGTGAAAGGGTTGTCTACCTCAGTATAACTATTTGGGACACTGTCACACTTTGAATACAATTGCTGTGTTATCAAAACACGAAGGAGTTATAAAATATGTATGGTATGTTCGATTTTTAGATAATTATTAAAAGCACAGTTTTATTAGTAGTTTCATTTCCCTTTGCGACATGCAACGTTTTCTAGTTAAGCTTTTAGTCGTTAAAGCTCGCTTATTAAAAATTTGGGTAAATAACTTTGTCAAATAATTAAATGGAACCATTATAATAACTAAGCGATTATCAACAATTATATTTTGAGTAGATTACTTATTTTACGATTTCTTATTAACATCGATTCGTTGTCTAATAGTGAAAATTTTACTCGTCGCCACAGTTGAGTCCTCAGAAGCCAGCTGTATTTATATTATACAGAGTGGTTTATATTTTCTCATATTTGTGTAAAAGCACAAAAGTGTAGTTTGTATTATGCGTTTTAGACAAAACCAGAATAATCAGGGTCAAAAAAGGAATTTAATTCATTTAATTTCCTTAAAAAGCATAAGGTTGAAAAAAACCACAAAATTTAAATAAAAACCTTGCATATGATAAAAAACACAACAAAAGTATTAGACAATAAAATGACTTACTAATTTAATAAAATACCAAAAAACATTTCATACAAATTTTTAATAAATTAAAACAAAAAACTAAAGTTTTTTTTTCAAATTTAACCAATTTTTTTTCCTATGACTAAAATCAAACTACTAAAAAGTTTTAAATAGAATGAAAATATATTGAGAAAATATAGATAACAGTACATATTTAAAAAAAAAAGATTTTGTCTTAAAAGAAAATGATTTACTAAAGTTACTAAAATACCAGACAAAAAACTATTAAAAAAATTAATACAAAAGAAACAATTTTTTTTTTTAAGTTTTAACAAAAGTATAATCTGGTAAATTATACGAGATGGTTACAGAAACATAAAATACAAAAAAATATGATCCTTAATGAAAAAACAATGTTTTTTGCAAAAAAAAATATTTTGCGTTAGGCAAAACAACCATTAAACATCAAAATATCTGACATATGTAATTTTTTATTTAATTACCAACAAATGTTTTATTTTAAAAATGGTTCTTCATTACAAAATAACACTGAATCAGACTACTTAATAAAACGAAAAAAACAAACAAAACCTTTGAAATATGTTAGAATTATATAAGCAGTAATACAATAATTAGAGATTGCTTTCAAAGCGCGGAATTCTAAAATCATAAAAACCACGATTTAATATCACTCAGTTCCCCAAAACTCAAAAACTACCTAAAAGTGTAAAAAAACTGACACCCTGCATTCTCAAAATCTTATAAAATAAAAGAGATATTTTTTTAATGGCTACAATCAAACTACTACAAAAGTTTGCATCTAATAAAAGACATAAATAAATGTATTCAAGACAATATGCAAATCCTTGCGGAACTTTTAAAGAATGTTAAAAAAAATGAATTCCTAAAGATAATAAAATGATTGAAAAAATAAAAAAACACTTAGAAAATTAGTATAAAACAAAATTTTTTTAGTTTTTACAAAATATATTGTGATAAATTATACGAGATGGTTACAGAACCATAAAATAGAAAAAACATGGTCCTCAATTTTAAAATAAATGTTTTTTGAAAAAAAATTTTGCCATTAAATTTCAAAATATCTGTAAATTTTTATTTAATTGTTAGCAACCTTTCTGTAGAAGACACCACAGGCAACAACCACGTCACCACGGCTAGCTACAATGTCTGCGAGTGAGTGTGATTGAGAATCTATAATAGTAAACATTTTATGCTGACATTTATACAAAGGAACTAGAAACCGAAGCCGAAGTAATGGCAAACCCTGTACATTTCTATCTAATGATAACATGTAGTACTACTAAGTTTAGTTTAGAGATGAATAATAAGTTAACGAATTTAATAACAAATAGAATTATCACCGCAACTTCGAACTTATTCGATCAACTATTTAATTTATACGCAGCCGTGACACATTAAGAATTGACAAATATAATTAATAACACCGCTTAAAAAAGAAAGTACTAAAAACTTCTTGTCTGTTTATAGACGAAAATAAGCGTAGTATGTAAGCTTACATGTACGACGTGATGTGCCTAAATTCGGCTTTAATTATATTCAAAACGATCAAAGAAACTTGAAGAGTCAACGTACTCACGACAGCTCAATTACATAACGTTAACAATATTTTAATTTTACGACTGAAAGTAAAAGTATTGATTACAATCTACGATTAAAAATGCTGAAGGCTGAATATAGAATAAGATACAAATAAAAAGTTTCCACAATACAACACGTTAAGATAAGTTTTTTCAAGGCTCGAGTTAGTAATCGCCATACAGGAATTCCAAAAGATAAGATGAGATCCATAGGTGTGAACTATTAACTTTAGTAATATTTCTTCTAGAGGTTATTGGATAATTATCACCGTGTATGGAAATAATTATAATTCCCCCAGATTAATACTATTGAGAGAAAGCCGTTTCGAATTCTTAGTAGCCTTAAAAAGAATTTTAATCGTCTTGAAACAACATGGCTGACGCCATTTTTAAATTACCTGCAAACGCCGGTTTAATAAATAGTTTAATCCTGCCAGAATACTCAACAATTCTTTCACAGCATAATTGCTAAAAGCGTAAACGGAGTAACCAACATTAAAAATTAAATAGAAAGAAAAATAACTTACAATACAGCAGAAAACGTTTTGATAAAATCAAACGGATTTACAAATAGTAGAGTCGGTAAACCAGTTACGGCGTGAATTTTACTTCGAGTTATTACTTCTAGAAAATACATAAATAATGACATGTAACAAGCTACAGATGTTTTATTTTTAAAAATACTTTTTTTTTTTAATAACACCAAATCAGAGTACCAAAGCAAAAATTGTAATCAAACTACTAAATCAAACAAAACAAAACAAAAATGGTAATCAAACTACTAAACTCCAAATTTTAAAAAAGCGTTAAAAGAAAATAATTTTTTAAAGATAATAAAATACCAGAATAAAATTTTTAAAATCGATACAAAAAAACTAAAAATTGATTTAATTATAACAATAACATATGATAGATTACACGAGAAATATAAAGTACAAAAAATATACACTGCATTAAACAAACAATTTTTAGAGCCTTAAACAAAAAAACAACCATAAACGTCAAAAATAGCTGATGTCTACAAACTTTAATGAAAATATCTACAGAGGTTTCATTTCAAAAATAACTTTTTTTACAAGACATCACCAAATCAGAGAAACCAAAAAAATAAACCCATAAAATAAGTAATACAATATTAGAGATTGATTTCAGAGTGCAGAATTCTAAAATCATCAAAACTTTGATTTGATATCACTCAGTTCTCCAAAACTCAAAAACTATAAAAAACTAACTCCCACCATTATCAAACAATTATAAAATTGGAAAAATATTATTTTATTAGCTATAATTAAACTACTAAAAATTTTATACAGAATGAAAAACCCATTGAAAAAAAATAAAGATAAATATATGTATCCAAAAAAGAATGCAAACAGTTTCAAAAACCTTAAAAAAGTGATAAAAGAACATTCTTAACAAAAGATAATAAAATACAAACATTTTTTTAAATATTCAGAAAATTAATACAAAAACAAGAAACTAGGACGTTTTTTATAATTTTAACAAAAACGTGATGTCATATGTTATACGAGATGGTTACAGAAAGATAAAATACAGAAAATATGTTACTTAATTAAAAAAAATATAGAAAGAATATTTTATGCAAAAGAACCAAAACCAAAAAATATATAGAAATATTAGAAGTATACAAGCAGTAATAATGTAAGATATTGTTTTTAAAATGAGAATTTCTAAAATTATAAAAACTACATCATTCATTCCTCCAAGTTCAAAAAATAACTAAAACTGTAAAAACACTAACTCCCACCATTCTCAAAATTTTCGCTAAAACCATACTAATAAAATTTATATAGAATGGAAGACATTAAAAAAATATAGATAATTGTGTTCAACAAAAAAAACGTACATAATTGAAAAATTTTAATAGTGTTAAAAAAATGATTTACTAAAAATAATAAAATACAAAAAAAAATTATTTAATGATTAGGAAATTAATACAAAAACAAGAAACTGGAATGGCATTTTTTTAATTTAACAAAAATATGTGTGATTATATATATATATACTAGATAATTACAGAAACATAAAAATTAACTAAAAATAAAGAAAAAACCATCAGAAACCAACAAAAAAAAAGAATCAATAAACGTGCGTTTACAAATTCAAAAAAAAAAAAATGCATTTTATCGCACCAAAATTAAACCACAAAAATGCAGCAGCTTTCTGAAACACTTCTAATATTTCATAACTGATATCACAAGTAAAAAAGTTAATCAAAAATGCACCAAAAAAGTATTGCCGAGCAAACCTTATTTCGCATTTCACGCAAACAAATTTGCTACACTTATAAAAAAATTTAGTCGCACAAAATAGCAGATATTTTTTAAAAAATATTCTAGAGTTAACAATAATGTGAAATATTCGGTTTTTTTTCGTTCTAATTTCGCAATAAACAGCACAAAAATTAATTTATGTCTTTCGTCGAAAGTTTTATAGCATAACTCAGTCTCATACAAGGATTGGCTTACGACCTCGCGCCGCATTAACGTTCATTATGCTATGCTTCACCTGCGACTCTAGTGACATAAAGTTTATTTGTGCTACCCTCATCGCAAAAATCAATATTCGTTCGTTAGTGTAGTTACGTAATAACAAAAACTCTAAAGTCATAAAGTGATAAATTGAAATCTACGTAAAACTATGTTTTCGAAGTCAATAATTGTTTAAACAGAAGTGTGTGTCTGGTAAAAAATGCATTTAAGTTTCAAAAATTTTATTAAAATTGCAACAAAAAAACCTAGTATAGTTGTTACGTATATTAACATAAACTCTAAGCTTTTAAGCTAATTGTTAAAGTTGACAGATTTTGCTAGTAATAAATGCAGCAAAATTTTTCAAGTTTTCAATATCATTTTTTTTAATTTCTTTTAAAAACAAGATTTGGTTTTGCAATAATCAGTGTATAACTCTTATCGAAAACCTCATATTATATCTCACTCGATATGCTATGCTTCAATTTCGACGCTAAAGACATAAATTACGATTTCGTGACATAATTTTTTCCACAAATATAGCATGTTATCAATAAAATTGTTATGTTAAAAAATTAGTAAATCAATTTTCGAGTATAAAAATTTGTCCCTCGACGCCCACGAATGTAAAATTTTATAACCGGATATTTGATTCACTTCCTGTAAGACCTGGTGCAATACAAACCAGCTCTGTAAGCTCTGTATGTTTACGCCCAACAATGCTTTCACCATTAGATTATTTCACGTGAATATGCGAATTAAGTTTGTGGTTACTTAGAGGGGAGCTGAGTAGGGGTAAACCGTTATATTTCTCTTTATTCGGGGTTTAATTTGATTCTGTCCTAATTGAGGTAGCATATTTGAGAAAATTTCCATGACGTCCCGTTATTAAAACGTTACTATTCACACCGTCAAAGGGTTGGAAACTTTCAAAACTGGATTTCTTGTGAAAGGAGCTGCTGCCATAAATTATTACGTTAACTCGAAGGGAAACGCTGCGCATTTGCTATCTCACATGATTGTATGCTTTGAAAACTAAATTTACTTGTGCTAGCGGTATATACGTTTTGTGTTAGATTTAATATAACGTTTTAAATAATGCAAGTACGGAATTAGCTAATCCCCTACTAGATAAAACCTAACTGTGAGTATCACAATTTCAAAGTTTACGATTTGTATTTCGGTGGTCATGTCGATTGTTAACCGTACGTGCGTGTTAGGTTAACACAATTAATAATATCATTTTGTGCTTCACAAAGTTGTATGCAGTACGCGTTGAGTCTCGGAGGGTTAATTTGTTTTGTTATTTACTTTTGCAATTTTAAATTTGCGAATATAAAGTGATTCCTTCTTCGTATGTAAATTTTAGACAGACAAGATCAGTTTATTGTACGGCGTGTTGCCCAGTATAGGGCGCAACTTATATTTGATTCGACCTATGTATTAGCGTTTGCAAAATTTATACTTATGTACCTTCTTTGTCCTTTTTGGAATTATGGTCTGTGATAAAAATAAATATATATATTCTGTGTTATTACTTCTGTCGTGTTATAAGTTCTTTTCCAGCTACGGGTAGAGTTAGACGATATTTCCCTAATTTAATCTTTCATCGTCTTGGCACCTTTTTTTTAGATTTAAGTTATAATTTAGCATCACAAAGCCTGCGACTCCCTCTCCGGGAAAACTGTGCTAGCCGTTGCTTCTTTTTTTGTTACAAGGAAATCAAGTAACAAATTTGACCGCCCAACCTAAGAGACCTGATTTTCTCGTAACAAAATGTTCATCAGCAAGTGAAAGAACAGAAAATCCTCTGGAATTGACATCACTTAACTATGGAGAAAAGAAGTTAGCTCAAAAAGTCACAACTATTCTTCAACAAATTAATGATGAAGACACTGTCCCTGAGACATCTTTAAGGGTACCAAATGAATTCAAAAAATAACCGTAAAATATGCCTGCTAAACACTACCCTAAAAGTAATGTAGAAAATTGTGGTCAATAAAATAACGGACCAACTAAGGATAAGTGAAGAACAGAATAGATCAACAATCGATGGAATATTTACCATACGACAAATAATTGATTTATGTGCTTCATTGGCCTATCTGAAGCCTTCGATAGAATCAGACTATACGATGTCCTAAGGATACTTAAAACTAAAAACATTCAATCACTAACATTCTAGAACAACCAGAATAATGGTGAACAACAATCTGACCTAAGCACTCCCTGTGGATAGCGGCATTCGGCAAAAAGACAGTTTGAGTCCCGTCCTATTCAACACAATTATGAACGAGATTATACAGGTCAAGTCAAGTCAAAGATATTGTGGAGGATATAAAATCGACGATAACAAAATCAAGATATGCTACGGTGATGACGCCGTCATTATAACGCAGACTAAAGATAACCTACAACAAGACAACGACAGAAGCACTCAACATGAAAATTTCCGACAAAAAAACCAAAACAATGACTGTATCGAAAGAACCTCTCCGCTGCAAACTGGAAGTAGACCGTAAAATGATAGAACAAGTCTATCTCCGTATTTACGTCAGAACCTATTATAACTTACGCCGTGGAAAGCCGGGCTGAAACTAAAATTACCAAAAGAACAATGAGAACCGCCGAGATCCCTGTGGGCTAGAACAGGACTCACCTTTAACCGCGTCAGAGGTGAAGCCATAAGAAATACATGTAAAGTACAGGACGTAATACGCTAGACGATAGTGAGGCGTCGAGAGTAACATCAGCATGTGACAAGGATGGATGGTCAAAGACTAGCAAAAGTAGTATTCAAAGACCAAATATAATAAAAAAGACCAACTGGACGCTGGCCCAAACGTGTGCTAAACCTCAACCCCACAAGACTTAACCAAAAATTCACCAGCGTGGAGCATAGATATAACAGGACTTATCCTATAACCAGAAGAAGTTATCAGTAGAATTTAAAAAAAAGTTAACTCAAACACAAGTTTTCTAATATATTTTACAAATTAATATCAAAACAAAGAACAATTTTTAAGCTGGGCATCTTTAGAAGTCACAAAGAGAATTAATTCAACAGTTGGATTAGAATTTGCAATTAGTTGCTCACTAGCAGTTAATGAAAACACACCACGTAAAGTATTGTATAAGGTGTTCGCAATCCTCAGTAAAATCAATTCGGAATAGTTATTTAACGAACAAGGTTGTTAATGATAGCGATTAATAATCGAGACATTTTAACTCCGTGAGCGAGTGTTGCGAGCGAACGCGTTAATATTGTCGAGATTATTTGTCGCCTATTAACAAACGAGTGAGTTTTAAAGTGTTTCCGTTGATCGTACGTTGGTAAAACGTGTAAAGTTATAAGGAAACTAAAGCATACGTAACTCGATGCTGTTGATGTCGTGCAATATCGTTAAATCAGTGGTTGCTAACGATTTCATTGGTTGCTATACAAAATCGTTCATTAATAGAAATTCATTCATTGGTTCAAAATCGTTCATTAATAGGGGTCATTAACGAACTACTTTTGATACATTATTATACGTTAATATTGTTATTAACAGACGATCGACGGAAATATAATAAAACGTGTAAAACAAAGAACAACAGAACGTTCTCAACTAGATGAATTTGTTTTAAAAGCATTATTTTTGGTTAGTGACTGCATTAAGATCAACAATAAGATAAGAAAAAGACGTGTCGCAAAGAATCTGAAATTTCGACGTTGGTAATAGGGCGATTAGGTATTTGTTCTGTTAATGTTATCATTTACATTTTGTTATAAAAAACTTAATTTTATGTAACTTAAAGCTTATCTCAGTAGAGTTATGTACTGTACCTGACAACTACAGTAAAACGAAGTTTTTAGTCCATTTTTACTTGATAAAAAGAATGTCGTTAAAAGAATTAATGTAACTTGCGGGAACGTTAGAATTTGTAATGTTTCAGTACGTAAATGCAAAATTATAAAAAGATATCATCTCGTTGATGTTGAATAAAAATTTATTTTTTGTTGCACGGAATAATGGCGACTGCATTTTATAGATTCCGTGATCGGCTTTGCGATCTTATATGGCAAACTTCGGTCAGCAAGATGATGAAGAAAGGCAAAATGCAATTTTGTGCTACAACGATCACAGAAGTCCTTATAGCGGGAGAATAATATCGTTTACTTTGACGAAACAAAAATATCTGACATACTTTTGTGCCTTTAAGATGAAATCGAGTGTTTTTACAAATCGCCTATTAATAAAAGTAAAACGAGAATGCGTATTTGATTAAAAGAAAAATAAATATTTGGATATTTACTATTCAATAAGTGTAAATTAATCAAATATTGATACTCCTAAATTTGTTGGTATTGATTTATGCAATTACTATTTTAATTGTGTGTGGTTAAGCTTAATTGGTGCTGGGGATTTGTTGTCCCACCATCAGTGTCAAATCGAACGCACGTAATTTTTTTCTTTTAAATTATTAACAACGTATTTTGTCGCACTATTTTTTTAGACGGATAAATTTAATAACTACTTTTGAATACAAAAAACACGTTAAGTTGAATACTTTCTTAAGATTACTGTATAAATTGCTTTAATATCACAGTATATAAATCCACAAACGGAAGACAAAAACATAATTGTATGCGTGACGAACAGAATCACACGTAATGTTAAAAAAGAAAATTTCTATCCACTATTACAATTTTTTTTTAATTCCCACAGTAACATTATTTAATCATTACTATACATATAGTCAATTTTTGATTCGTTTATATTACCGATTAATAAGTCGATTAAAAACATTTAAAAAAAAATCCCCAAAAAAAGCAAACTAAACAAAACACATAAAATACTAAAGCAACTTTTTGTCAATAAAATAGAGCACTTTGAAATTGGAGATTTTAACGTGCGAACAAGAAACAACATTAAAATAACAGCAATTTATACAATTATACTAATGACCAATAACGAATTCTTACGTTATCAAACAGCGGAATCGGCAAAAAAAAGATAAACGTTTTTTTTTTATACATTAATTAAAATCTTAAATTTTTGATTACAAAAATTAATTGAAAAAACGTTTGGAATAGTTTTGGTAGCTATTAAAAATAAAGGAACGAGTTTTAATCTAAAAACGATTCACAAGAAAGTTCTTAATTATAGCAACCTGCAGATTTCAGAACACGAAACAAAAACGTCTACTGCAAAATTAGACTCGTCTTAAATTAACAGACTTAGTCCGTTTAAATTACATCATTTAGAATATCTTTACAAATGCAATTGTATTTTTATGTGTTTTTAAATTAATCAAATGCCATAAACAAAAGCGAATTTAATTTATTAATTGCCTTTACCTAATTAGTAGTCGCTAATTAAAAAACTCAAACAAACATTTTATTTAATTTAGAAAATGTGTATTGAGTTACTGATGTTAAATTTAACTTATCCTTTGAATTAAGTTCCATCTTTGTTCATTGTGTTTTCCACTACTTTTCATTTAACTTGTAGGTAATAGTCGTTTGTCTTAATTTAGAATATAAAAAAAATTAAACAAAGATGTATTCGTTTAATTGTTTTCTTAATTCTATTTCGATTCTAAATATAGGACTTAATTGTTTTATAACATTAGCGCAAAGCACAGACGACTAAAGTGCGTGTAAATTCAATCTATTTCTGTTAAGATGTTTTTAATTTACTTTTAGAATTCGTTTCTTTTTAACAATTACTATGAAACGTTTTGCTTATTTTTATTGAGTATATCTTGTCATTTTTTGCCTGTGCGTTTACCATTATTCACTTATAGTAAAAAAAAACATTGTTATTAGCTGTTCTTATGATGGTACCATTTTTTATTGCCATACTGAAAAGCATGCACCAACTCGAGGTTGATAGTGTGCCGATCACCATTCTTAATTACGTTAACAATAAAACTCTCTGCCAGTTTAACAAAATGAAAAAAATTAAACAATAAACTTTATGAACATCAAATATCTCTAAAAATAATATCAAAAGACATTAAAAATGTTGTAACGTTCCAAATTAACTTTCTTGTACTTCCTCGTATATATTAAATATAAATGTTAAAATGCACTTTAGAATATTTGTAAAAGGCCGTGGTCGATAAGGTGCGATAGCAAATGATATTAAAGGAATTTTCGGAAAAAGAGAGGATAGCGCGTAAACGTCAAAGAGAAAGGACGTTGTTAATCTTTTGGGGACACGCTCTCAAATTTTGGAGTGCTAATAAACGTAATAATACGGATTTTAATTAGCGCGAAAGTATTAGTTTATGTTTCAATTGGACTTAAGTAATTTTATAGTGACGCTCAACCTACGAATTTATAAATATAAAAACGTGGTGATAACATTTGGTTGTGTTGTGATTAAAAGAAAGATTAAGTTAACGAAACACAACTTCCCTGCAAGAACTATAATTAAGGCAAAAGAAATCTTCGACAAAATACTTTTGTGTAGTTTTTTGGGATGGAAAATCATTACAATTGGATGTGACCTAAATTACATAAAATGCAAGATATCTTCTATGGCCAGGCATAAGGTTCAAGCAGTTCAGATAAGTGACTTTTTGATATACATTTTATTACGTTTTGTTTGAAACCTATTTATATATATATAAATGCAAATATACCGATCTGCAATAATTACAAGTTTGTAATTAAGAAATAAGAGTTAACTTGTTGATTTTCAAATTTTCGCCAACGGGTTAAAAAGACTATAACTGCGGAAAATTTGTGGCGCCCTTAGTTTTTGTTAAGTTTTTTATTTTTATGCTAGAGCAAATTAATATTTTTGTTATTAATATTAGGAATTAATATGTTAAAAGTCAATGTAATCATTTTTATTCTATATGTATAGTAATTAAAATTAATTTTTTATTTGACAAACTTTTTTTGTTAAATTGACTCACGCCCGCCAACTGCACAACTGAGCGCCGGTGCAACGCGACAATGTTGTAACGTGCACTTAGCTGAAGTGCTTCGATTACCTTCAAAATTAAGCCATAATACAGTAAACGCAACGGGAGCTCTGATATCGGAGAGTGGGGTGGGTAAAGCAATTAGTACAAATGAATATATCTTAAATGTACGTATTATAACCGATTAAAAAAGAGCCAGGGCGAGAATAACTAAAAGTACTCGTTCACACATTTACACCGCTAAAAGAATACAAGTAGAACACATATAGACTAAGAAGAAATACATTTATTTCATAACCGACGTCTGTAATAGTAATTTACATAACAAGAATCCAAAGTAAGACGAACCTTAATGCGACGCGAGGTCGCACGGTTGAGCGTTGCATGTGAGTGAGTTATGCTATGATACTTTCGACGAGAGTAACGTACATTTTTTTTGCTTTTTGTAAAACTACATTCTTTTTCGAAAAAACACCAGACATATAATGTTGGTACTACATTTATTAATAAATCTGTCAAATTTGACATAGTTTTTTCAATTTTAACTAAGTTTCAAGATTTTTTATATGACCTTTCCACCTATCGCATACTCGTTCTAAGATAATAATTGACTTTGAACATTTGGTTTTATGTGGATATCCAGTTTTCATTTTGCCACACTACACGTTTGCAATGTTAGCAACATAAAAATTATAAAGTCAAGAATATTCGTACGTAAAATATCAGACTAATGAGAAAAAAGCTTCAATGCTACCAACTGCAATAAAAATTAACGATGCATAATATCTGTACCGAGCGAGTCAAAAACCACTGAAAAAATTGTTGATGCAAGTAATATGTACATAAATTTAAAATGTTTACAAAATCAAGAAATATATTTAATGTTAATCAAGTGTATACGATAAATATATATTACCAGTAACCACCTATAGTAAATAACAAATAGTAAACAAACCATAGAAAAAAAATACCAAATTACCATAACTTGTTCAAATAAAAATCCAACATAAAAAATAGAAAACTCATTTCCTTTCTATAAGTTGACAGTACTTGTTATGTTAAAAATATTTTGATACTGTATAAGTTTCATCCCGGAACGTCCCCTTCTTGTTACATTCAGAATCTCAGGTGTCAGTTTCATTTTTGTCATGTGCATAGTATATTTCCGGTTTGATGTAAGGAGGACGGTACATGAAACCTAACGTTCGCGTCTAGTGAGACTATCATTTTTAAATATTTGCTTTCATCCGCGTTATTAATGGGTGCATTACTGCATTTGTAGTTCTTGTGACGGTTTTCCTGGAGTAAGAATTAACTTATGTTTTAACGACGCGATTTAACTTTATCCTATAATCTTAGCGACATGGGTTACCGCCAGGTGCTTGGCCTTTTATGGAAATTGTGAATGTCGACTCTATTAAGTACATCGAGTCGATCATTTAGAATCACATACGATTGGGGACATTGGTTACTTACACCAATTGCCAGGCGTAATTTGTGGTCAAGTCAAAATATTTGAGTGATAAACGATTAACTTGTAGACACACCTGCGATTTTATGAGTGACAGTCATTTGGAAGTTTGCCACATTCGAAGTCATGTTCATTGATTCAATTTCGAGCGAATTATATAATTTTTCTTTACTTTTAGCAATTTTAGAAGACGATTCAGGTATACAAATACCTATTAGCATCACTGGACAATCGTGAGTACAATTTCTTTATTATCCATTAATTTATGTAATTGTCGAACGTAAATACTTACGACTTAGATATATGTGTTATCACGACTAATGCATGTAGAATTATTTGTGTCATTACGAATTAAATTTATAACAAGTGTGTTCTGCTTCTGATTCACTAATCACTAGATTAGCATCGATTCAAGTTTTTAGTCCAAGTTTGCCTCCTAAGTTATACTTTCGAATTGTAGTACGATAATTAGATGTACGAAGTGTTATTCAGGGGAGAGGCCTGCAACATCATTATTATCTGTGATATTTATCGTTAAACTCTTAATTGATGATCTATTAATTCTATCTCGCTTTTTTTACTTCTTTCTTTAAAAAAAATATATTAATAGGTTTCGACCGTATTTAATTACTTTTAATTAGCATACATAGATCATCTGCGACCCTCTCGCCGAATTATTGAGCTAACCGCCTGCCTTTTAGTTACGGGTAAATTCACGTAACAAAATTTGACGCCCAACTGCCAAGGTTCGATTTCGTTTTACTTCGCTTCTTTTGTTTTGTTGCAGGGTCTAGCTTCCTAGCTTATGTTTTGCTGCCTTTTAGGCAGTACGTTAGCTTTAATTAACCATTGCTGTTTCTTATCGACTTACTTTTATTTTGTTTGGTTTGCTGTTTTAGGTTTTTTGTGTTAGCTAAGTATTCTTCAGATGAAGAACCACCACTTTTACTTCTTTAGATTCAGAAATAAGCTTCGCGAGGTGGAACGTGCCTATTTTTAGTTTCTAGATTCTTATTCGTATTGACAAGTTGTTTTATTTCCTGGTGGTAACTCGCATCACCAACTTTTTCTGTCAGCGCTTGAGGTTTTGTCTGGCAAAGCTCTTCTTGTTTTTAGGACGCACTTTACGTTCGTGGAACGATGTTGTTGCTGTGTTGAAGTCGAGGTTTTTCCCTTTGGATTACGATGAGCGCTTAACGGATACTATTCGCAGTGGTACGATGTGAGGCGACAAATCCATTTGTACGTTACCACCATGCGATACCTCTTTCTCTCACCGAATTGTACTGAGCTAGCCGCCTGCCTTTAAGTTACGGGTAACATATTGTATTTAATCGTTACGTCAACTTTGGTAAATCATGTTCAAGTATGTTGCTTCCTTGAATCCCTAACACGAAAACGTATTCGGTATAAGACCTTACGTCGTCGATACAATTGACCCAGTCTGCACCAATGTAGCTGATTAATAGTTGCTGGTTCCTTTTGAAATGTAATACACAATCTTCTGTCTCTTTAAGATACAAGATTCGTTTAATAGGTGTCCAGTGAGAAAAACAAATCAAGAGTTGTACTAATTTAAATAACTTACTGAAACAGAAATACCTGCTCTTGTACTCACAGTCGGGTACATCAATGCTCCTACTAATACTCTGTATGGTAGATTCTGCAATTCTTCCATTTTTTTTTCATTTTTCTTCAATTGTGTTGATTCGAGTTGTATAAATTTGCCTCAATAAGGTTGAACCATTCTAGTACATCCTGTACATAACCCTTCTCATCGTGATTCCTTCTTCATTATTAGAAAACTGTATTCCAAAGCATTTTATCACGTTTCAAAAGTTCTTTATCTTCAAGTTCTTCTTCAGATGCTTGTCCAACTTATTTACTTTCTTTTCGTACTTATAAACAGTCAGAATGTCACCCACCTAGATCACCATCAGAACTAAGCTTTCGCCTCGCCTCAAACAAGACACGCATTGATTTGATTTGTCCAAGCCAAAATCTTTAACTTTACCCACAATCTAGAATACCATTAACGTCTCGTCCAAATCCCAAGGCGCTAAAAGTTTAAGTCTTTAAGTTGCTTTCTTGATTCCCAAGAAATCAAACATTCTTCTCAACAAGAAAGCGTATTCGGTATAAAACCTTCTGTCGTCGATACAATTGGTTCAGTCTGCACCAACGTAGCTAACTAATAGCTGCTGTTTTTTTGAAACGTAATCCACAATCTTCTGTATTTTTGAGATACCACAAGGTTCGTTTAATAAGTGTCCAGTGAGAAAAACAAAACAAGAGTTGTACTAATTCAAATAATTTACTGAAACAGAAATACTTGGTCTTGTAATTACAACCAGGTACATAAATGCATCTACTAATATTCTGTATAGTATATTCAGTGATTCTAGTAGTATGAATGTTGAACCATTCTAAGACGTCCTGTACATAATCTTTGTCATCGTAATTACTTTTTCGTTCTCAGAGAACTGTATTCCAAAGCAGTTCGTCACGTTTCCAAAGTTCGTGATCTTGAAATTCCTGCTTCAAATGCTTCTATAACTAATTTACCCTCTTTTCGTACTTGTAAACAGTCAGAATGTCACCCACGCAGATCACCACCAAAAAGATTATTTCACCTCGCCTCAAACAAAATACGCATTGATTTGAATTGTCAAAGCCAAAATTCTGTTTGTACAATCTAGATTACCATACACGTCCAGCTGAACAAAGACCATGAGATGTAAATTTTCTTCTCAAACTAGTCAAGTAAACTGTAATTGATCAGTCTGTTAGATTTCTAATCAATATAGTGCTACAAATGACATACATAGTTACTGTGTGCTACGAGTGTCTCATCAAATCTATCCTAAGGCGTTAAAAAAATCTTCTACGGTCTGCCTCTATTATTCTTTAATACAACTCTCCTCTAACCAGAATCAACAAATACTTGCGTGTCATTCTTAATTATCAAGCTTAGTTCCATAAATTTTGCTTAAAGCAATTCCTTCAAATCTTGTCCTCTTACTGCTAAATTGGTATTTTACCAAAACCTCCAAAGTCTTTAATCTCAACGACCGTTCATGTCTTTGCCTATAAAAACTTTTCTTGGTCGTACTGACAATCATGTAATAATAATTTTAGATCTTCCTATTCGTCTCTTTAACATAGATATTTGTGCAGATCTTTCTTCACGAAAACATTCTGATTCACCTTCACGTTAATTTCCATGCTGGCGTACACGTTGTTCGTGTCTTTTTTTGCTGATCTTGATAATTCGGTCGTTCTTGAGCACGTTCTTCAGTATCAATATCCATTCAATTTTTTCTTAATCTTCTTTCTGCTAATCATTTCCATTGATTTTTAGTATAATTAAAATTCTATTACATATTTCTCCCAGTCGTCTTTCTTTTTCTCAAATTTTCTAAAATTGCAGTCTTTAAATTTTTGATTTTGCAAAAAAGATGATTAATTCTGACCTGAAACAATCAATCCAAGCCGATCTTTATTTTAATCAGAGAAGTTGGTTAGAAGTATTGTTTAAGATTGTAAGTTCTTCATTTTTTTTGACAAAGTAATTCTTCAATCTGTTATGTTAAAAAACCTTGGTACGGCTTCCTGTGCTGTATGAATTTTGCCTAACCGTAAATGTCGTTTGCGCCCTGCTGGTTACTGGTGATCATTTCCGCTTCTAACGTAAACGAAATATCACGTGTGTTAACGCCCAGTGATTTCTACATTTTAAGTATTGTGGAACATCCTCGCTATTAATGAGTAAACCAATTCCGATTTTGATGTATTGTTTGTCAGAGATTTGCTGTGGTAAGAACGCATTTCCATTTTACGACGCGATTTAAATTCTCCTTTATCATCATAGCAAAATTTGGACACCCTTACGTGTTTATTGGAAAATTTCAATTGCTGACAAGTAAGGCATACACGAAAGACTATTACTAAACCGTATTAGTTAGATGTCGGCAATCAAAACCAACGTTTGTATAACCTATTCTAGGGCAAATTACGAAGAATTAGTGACACTTGTTAAAACAACTCAAAAGATTTCGGGAAGCTTAGCGGATTTTGGTTTTAATTATTGGGTAATATTTGTTCTAATAGCCTAATTGTATATGTGTATCAGCTTAATTTGCAGGCATTTTGATAAAATGTTTTTTCGATATGCCATTAGCTAATCGCATCTTATGAACGCTAAGTACCTTGTTTTTAATATTTAATTATTTGTTTTGGCGTCGGTGTTATGCACGAACGACTCGACATATACACTTGTTATCACAATTAACGCACGCAACCTTTTGTATTTATGTAACAAGTTTTAAGCGATGCGCTTTGTTTCATTATTATGTAATCACTAACTTAAATTCTTTTGTATTCACCAACCTTAATTCACTGAATACAACGTTAAGCCATTTACTGCTTATGTGTGCAATGTGTTGCCTAATTTAAGAGTACGTTAATACTAGTTTTACTGTGATATTGTTTGTGACCTATTAGTTGTTACATATTTCTTATTCTACTCAAAATTATTTATTTTTATGCCCCCTTTTCAAATAAATATACTCGTTGTTAGACTTGTGTTAGTCGATTTATCTACCTTAACCGTTGTCAGGTGTAAACGAGCATCTGTAGTTTATATTTCTTCCGTTTTGACGCTTTTTTAATTAAATTATAATCGACACATAAAAGATCAAATTGAATCCTATTAGTTTCACAACCATTCTCCAAAGTTATGAGCTGTCGCTATTTGAATTAGTGTGATTAGTGATTACTGATAAGTGATAGCACTTCAGTCTTCAGATTCCAGATCTTACCGTAACAAATCTCGTAGACGGATTAGAAACGTATTTAACATAAACCTATGCGGAATGATATAAATTGCCGTCAAAGCATCACCTTTTTATTTGCATTAAAGTTTACAATAAAGGTAATCCAGCACGCTGTCAATTTTCTGTAATACACTTTGACAACACCCTATTTAGATATTATTATAAACGATTAAATTATTTATAAGTTTGGCAACATAGTTGAAAAATCAATGTCACTGATGTCGATAACGTCTAAATAATTTAAGTTGGCTTAAATAAATTTTGATTCACTAAATATAATTAGTTTCTGGTCTTTTCCTTTGTTGAAACACTTTCTAAAATATATTGTTTTTTCGATGAACACAGCGGTAGTAATAATTTTCTAAAAATATTAAAAGCTGTTAAGGAGATAACAATACGCCCTACAATAACATTAAATACTTTTAACTACATTAGTTGTGTATAAAAACGTTTCATAGTAATCGACACATCCTGATGCAACACACGATTTACAATTTTTGTTCAAATAATTAATCTTATTTTTTATCGAAAATTACGAACTATGTCAGAGACTTCCCGAAACACTGTGCTGTTCTTCCGCAACAAAAGCTATTCATCATTCATAATCATATTAACAAAATTCGTATCCAAGCAAAAATTTCAAATCTATTTTTTCATATTCTACAATATGTTAGATTTTAGCAAATTATGAACTTTTTTGAAAACTAAATCGACTTTTACATAATCATAATTTCTATAAACTGAAAAAATTCAAATAGCGAATGTAAAAACATAAAGAAATTTATTCGGAGCGAATTGTAGTCAAAATTTTGGAGTAATTTTTCAGTCCTAACAAAGCAACAGTAATAATCACAAAGAAATATTTCTACATAATAGATGTCAGCAGCAGACAAAAATAATCGTCAGTTCTCCAACTAAAAATAAGTATAAAAGAAAAATCGATGTCGTTACAAACGATAAATACACTAATAAGATTAAAAATAGTTTCAAAGCGATTTAAAGAGCAAATGGACCAATTAATTTTTGTTTTATTTCGTAAACAAGATTCATAAATTATTGTAAATTAATATAATCAAATTAGAGTATCTCTTATAATTGAACTGTAAAAAGTAAATAACGAGTTGTATTTGCATGCCTAAATCACAATTTATAAAACTAATGTCTCGATTTATCAGTTGTTGGCAATTGAGCAAATGAAAAGCTGTTTTAATGCAATTTATATTAAACTACACTATAGAATTTTCAATGAGTTAAGCTAAAGGACATTCACTTTATGTCTACCATGCGAATTGATGTTCTTCAATTCTTGTTATTCTAGACAGTTAAGGTTGTAGCGTAATGGTCGTTAAAAGTACCAACATGCAAAAATACGGTTCAATATTTAGATATCTTTTCGGTACGAAAATTTAATCTGCCCGCAGTTGTCATTACCAAAAATGTAAACAAAATCGTAGAATTTTTCAAATTACATGGTTTCGTGTAAATAAAAGATGCGTGTAAGTGAATGCTCGTAATTGTGTAGCTTTTACTTTTAATTTAATTTAACGACAGACCATATAATAAATGACCACTTAAACAGTTATCATAACCCAATTTTGTTCTTAGATTACAATCAATTTATCTGCTCGAGATCTTTTTTATTTCCGTGTGATGACATAAATTTTGATTGTTTACAATTGAAGCTTCCCAATTACTCCTTACTCGTATTAATATTTTTTTGTGCGTCAAATAATTCATTTACGTTGTTCATTGTGCAAAAAGTAATAAAACTAAGATATGAAAAAACAAACTGTGACATAAAAAAAAATCTTTAGAAAAACTGACCCAACGTCGCAAATTCTTACGGTAAAAACATTCACGCAGCTACGGCCTACGAAACGCAGCTCCACGTAACGACACAATTTTTTCTATTATAAATTTTAATTTGCAACAAAGAAATAAATCGGATAACCTCGTTACTTTTGATAGTTGACTGTTATTGTTTCGTGAAAAAATATTGAATTGGTTTTATTTTCAATTTTCAGTTTAAAGGAATTTACTGAATCGCGTTCGGTGGACAGCGATAACATTTTCGTGTCAATTAAAACGAGCTTTTTTATAAGAATAAATTCGTACTTAAAAAAATAACAGTAATTGCAGTTTTAATATTTTTTACGCAACGGCGAACTTATTAAATATGGAGTAGAACAAATTGTAAAAAGCTAGAAGTGCGTTTTTGCATTCATCGCAGCTTTATTTTCTTGAAGCTGTTCGTTGTGTAAATAAAAGTTAAAATTCTACTTTTTAATATATGTGCTTTTTGTAGTTAGTAAAAAGTACACAACTTTCAAAATATGCTTATATTTGCGATTTAAATAAATATGAAAAAGTACCGCTCAGAATGTACTACAAAATTGTAATTACTTACGTTATTGTTTTCGTATAAGCGTCTGTAATAATGCATAGGTTGTAATTACCTGTAACAAAAAAAATACGTTAATTTAAACATGATTATTTACAAACAAAAATATGTACAAATTCTTGAACAATGCTAATGATGGATAGAAGAATATTAAGCAACTTTAAACGTAATTAAAAAGGTGTAAACACTAAGCCCGGTTGTATTTTAAACCACTAAAGCTGACAAGGCAGCCTTATTAAGTACTAATCTTAAGCTTTGATGCTGGTAGAGCATTCGGTTGTAAAAAGCTAAGTATAAACCGCAAAGTACAATCTCATAATTTAATAACACGACTTCCATAATAAATACTTTGTAGTAAAATTGATAATTTTTCAATAGCCTTATAAGTAGTGCAACAAAGCTTTATCCAAAAGTTGCCTGTAGAAAGATTACCTCAATTAAGTAGTTGTCAACAACTTGATATTTAATAATACTTTTGCCACAACCCCACAAAACATAGATTTATCAAACAAGCTTATTATATAATAGTTATTTAAGTATTAAGAGCTCGGAGAAAGAAGTTTGCCACACGACGCGAAGCGGAGTGCGGCAATTACTCGAGCGCAACTTTTTGCTCGTAATGCATACAACATAACGAAGTTATGAAAGATATTGTAGAATACTGGATAGAATCTGAAACAAGTTATTTTTTATTATTGGCAGTATTAAAGTTAAAAGTGCAGTTATGACAATCTTTGATAGAAATCCCTGATCTAACAGCCAATTCCGAGTTTTAGTTCAAAATTTCAATATTTTGATTAATGCAATTTGCATATTTAGATATTGTAAGCTGGAAAACCATGGCAAACTTTTCTTTGCTCTTTGAATTTCATTTATGCTATCATAAATTTTCCAACCTACATGGCGCTTTAGCTGTGCGATATCGTCTCCTTCGTTAACTAACAACCCAGTAAACACGGATTGAAACTGTTACAGTCACAAAATTAAAACAATTGTTTCATTACGTTGTTTCGTGTTAGTTCCATTTTTATATCATTTACATGTAACTGACAGTGAATAAATTGAAAGAGTTCCGATTTTTCACAATCAGTTTTAAACCGTTTCAGTACTTGCAATTTTTATCCCATAATCAGCAACCGGTTAAAAACTGATTTATTAAAACCGAATATTTTTTGAATAACTAGAATTGGTTAAAGATCGATTAAATAAGATTGAATTATTTTCAAAACAGTGGAATCGTTCTAGGAAAAACGAATACTTTGTGATTAGTCAGCATTAGTCGTTGCTATATTTTTGATTACTGTCGTCAACGCTTGCGCTGCAAATTGATATCTTTTCACTTGTTCGGTTGTAGTTTGATAAGTGATGCTGTGTGTACAATTACGAAATGGAACAATAAACGGTAAGTCGAAACATTTTATTATAATCCATAAATGTAATCGATATTATTATCATTTCTGTTCTTTGTGTATCATGTTTTAATTTGTATAAAAAAATATAAATTAACACACATGGTTGCGTTAAGGTAGATTATTGCGTAAATCTGATGATACTTTAGGATTTATAATTACAGTTTAATTCTTCAAGTTTTCTATACGATTATGTACAGCTAAAGGTATTCACAGTGTTTTTATAACTTTCTAATGATTGCTAAAGTAATATTTATATTAAGTTTGTGTTGTTTTTGATTAAAAAAATGTAATTAATTTTGTGTAACTCTATGATTATGTATGTATATAAATGAAATATTTATTTCTATGTTACAGATGCGGTTAAAAGTTGCTACCCAACAGTAACTGATGCAGTTTTCGAGCCTTCCGTGAAAAGACCACATCCAAGAAAGTTGCAATATGTAAAAAACTCAATGTGATATTGTATTTAAAAATATTTATTGTCCAATAAAATTTGAAACGTGCATTCGAAAATGTATTATTATATTATTGAAAGAATTGTTTTAGTTCATTATTGAAACAAAAAAAATCATACATGTATCGATCATTTAGTATCAGTTCAAGAACGAAGCTTTTAAAACGTAAACCGAATTCAACATTTAGTTTGCAACAGGTTTGAATTTAAAATACCGAAACTATACTGATTCAAATAAGTGAAACAGCGATGGACTTATAGCTATTTTATTGCAGTTAGGTTTCTTTTATGTTTGAAACAAGAGTGAATCATAAATTTTTTATTTTGAAACTGTTACTAAACATTATCAATTTTGTGTTTACTGGGAACGTAGCCGACGATCGTCTAAATCACAGTCGGATAAATTAAAGCTACATCAGTTAGAATTTTTGCAAGGGTGTTTAATCCTATAGGTTGATTAAACCTACTGCCTTGATTATATTCCAAAAATTATCTCGGAGGAGTATTTTCTCCTCTAGGTCATAATCCAACATATTTTCTGTATAACGCTAAATAATCAATGTAACTTTCTTGATCGTTATTTTTCACCATAAATGTTCTACTTTTTCCGGTTTTAGAATCAGGTATATTTATTACTAGAACGAATTATTTATCTTCAACATTTCTTACGTACATTTTAATCAATTCACAACGCCTGCAAGCACTTCGTAAAACAATTTCAGTTCATGTCATTCTTGGCAAAGAAAGTGCATTTGCATTAAGTACTGTTATGGTAAAAATATTTTAGTGTGGTTTTCATACTAGGAGGGTGAGGGGCGGCACCCCTAGATAACAAACGAGACTCTGATGACCCAAAGTCGGCTGGTGTAACCTGATACCACTAGTCCCAAGGTAACGGGGCTAATCCCCGAATGAAGTATCATGATTCAGAGATCGAATAAAAGCCTCGGAAATGGACGAATGAAAGAAACACGAAATCGGCGAGAAAATATAATGAGAATGGAAATATGGTATATAAGAGGATTGAACAGAAAAAAAGTGTAAATAATTGATGAGATGCTGAAATATAAAATAAGGGTCCAGGGGATAAGTGAAATAAAAAAGAAAAGAATGGATAACTAATGCTAACACAACGATATCAACTATTATACCCAAGATCAGAAGGTACCACTGCAAAAGACTCAAACCAACCAGAAAAAGACGAGTTCTTAGATGTATTACAAATACACATCGGTAAGGCAAGAGACAGAAGCAGACATGCGTTTATAAATGGAGATTAGAATGCACGTACAGAGAACAGACAAGATATCAGCCATGGTACAATTCAAAAGTATGGCGGAGAAACTGTATGATAATAGAATTCTGCATAAAAAATCAACTTTTAATTGGAAACAGGTACTTCAACCACAAGACAATACACAGAATTACATACAGCTTACCTCGAGAGCGACAGAAAGCATAAACGACTACATCACATACAATAGAGAAGCAAAACATGCTATACTAGACATAACACAAAATTCTATGCAAAAAAAACCAAAAAAGGCTAGACAATATCATACGATAAAGATAAACGAACTAAGAAAACCAGAGATAGTAAAAATCGATCAAACAAACTAAATAAAGCTTAAAAAAAACGAGAGCTAGAAGAAACTGCTAAAAACTAAAAATGCAGTATAACAACAATCATTAAAAATAACCAAAAACGGAGCAGTTGGTGGAATTACGAAGTAAGAAAAAAAGTTCAAACTAAAAAGAATGCATGGAAGAGATATATCCAAAGTAAAAACAAAAATGATAGACAAGAATATACATATATCCCGAAGAAATAAAGCTAAAGAGACCATCAACAAAAAGATGAAACAAGAATCTTAAGAAGAATAATGGCAGAGATCTTAAAACGAAATGTAATACTAATAGGAAGAGAATTCTGGAAAACAATAAACAAAATACGAGGAAAATATAGAAAACCTGTGTAGAGTATAAAAAAACACTAAAGGTAAAAAAAGTAGAAGAAAAAAAGATTATACATGCATGGAAAAAATACTAAAGTCAGAAATTTATGGAAAACAATGTAAAAATTAGAAAAAAAAACCAGAATGCAGTAGAATAGGAAGAAAAACGACACATAGACATAGAAGAAGTGGAACAGGTAATTAAGCAGATAAGACTAGGAAAGGCAAAAGCCACAGATGCAATAACACCAAAAATGGTTAAGCATAGTGCAGCAAAGACAAAGAAATGCATAAGAGAAATATGCCAACAAGCCTTGAATAAGCACCAGAAGATTAGAACGAAAACATCATAGTACCCATACATAAAATGGGTGAAACTAATGACTGCGACAACTATAAGGTCATATGTTTGTTATCCGTAATACAAAAAAATCAACACCCGGATATTGGAAAGAAAGCTAAGGAAAGAAATAGAAGAAAAACTAATGGAAGAGGAAGCTACTTTTAGATCGGAACGACAAACCCAAAATCACACATATGTATGTACTAAGAACAACTATGAAGAAAAGATTAGAAACAGAAAAACCACTGTATTTAGCTTTAATTGACATACACGCAGACTTTGACACAATTCCCAAGCAGAGCATATGGAGAGCACTAACTACATGTATCGAACCAACTCCAACAAGCTATAAAAAGACTGTACGAACACACAAAAGGAAGAGTGCGTACAAAAGAGACTGAGTCCGACAGTTTTAAAACTGAAAAAGGAATAAAACAAGGGGATTTTCTCAGCCCACTTTTATTTATAGCAGTAATGACCCAAAAAATAAAAGAATCTAAAGATTTGGAGTAAAAATAATAAACTGGAATCTAGCAGTATAAATATAGAGCCTCGTGTATGCAGATGACATAGTGCGACTAGCCGAATCAGCAGAAAATTTACAACAGTCAGTGTATTGTGCAGAGCTATAGAAAGATCGAGAATGAAAATCAATAACACAAACAAAAGTAATGTTCATCACAACAAAGGAAGCATTAAATTATACACAAATATTATGAAGTGGAAAACAACTGTAATGGGTTGAAAATTACAAATACCTAAGAACAATAATAAATAAAACTGGGACAATAGAGCAAGAAGTATTAAATCGAACGAACAAGACCAGCACAGTAATTTTCAAAAACGAAGTAAACATACCGACAAAGCTCAATAAGTACCAACATTAAGATACGCATCGGAGAGTTGGACAACGCAAGATAAAATAAGAAGCAAGATGGCCGCCGAGAAAATGAAGTAATTGAGAGGAGTAGCACGAAGAACTAAAAGAGATCAAGTGAGAAAATTATAACACGAGAGAAATTAAGCTTCAACCCAATAATGCACCAAATGGAAAACCAACAGTTAAAATGGTTCGGATATATATATAGTACGGATGAGACCGGAGAGATATTCAAGACAGGCATTAGAAGCAAGACCAGAAAGAAGACGCAATAGAGGAAAACCACGTGAGACGTGGAAAGAAAAGAGTGACACGGCGAGGAAAAGATCTCAGCTCAGTAAGGCGAATGGCCGAGGATCGCAAACTTTACCGAAAATGGATCGAGTTCCACATTTTTAAGTATCTCAAATCTACGCTGATTTTGAATAGCAAATGGCGGATTATGATGTGGTTGTTATAATAAATTTGTCGAAGTAAAGATGCATTTTCCTTTTACAGTGCTATTTGATTTGTTTATTTTATTTTTGTTTATTTATTGAGAAACCACACTTATCGTTTCAACTGTTTCAACAATATGGAAGACGCACTAACGTCGGGAAACTTAGCGCACTTAGGTTTTTTTTAACGTATCGTACAAAATTGAAACATTTATTTGTGATAGCGCTGGATGCATGTAATAATTTACTTTTCAGCAATTTTAGGAAATTCGTATTAGATGTGCCATTAGCTAATCGCATATTCCGCGACGTGAGTATTTTGTTTCGTATATAAAATTTTTCTTTTTCATATTGTCAGTCGTTTGTACGCACGGCTGTACGTACAAATTACGCTTGTCACAATTAAGTATAAAACTTTTTTTCATGTAATAAATTAAACATAATATTTGACATTTTTGTTGTATTCACCAACGTAAATTCATCTGGAGTGTAAAGTCAACGAATTTGTTTATGTACGAAGTGTTGCTTGATCTATGGGGCCTGCATCAGTATTATTAACTGTGATATTTATTGACGAATTCGCATACTTGAAGACAGACAAAAATTAAAAAGTCAATTAAAAAGATGCAAAGATTTAAATTTATACAGGGAGTCACTGAAATAAGTGCGCATATTTTCAAGGGTTGATAGGGCATGTGAAAGGATCATTTTTTGTCAATTCGCTTTTTACCGCAGACTTAAGATGGCGGCGTAAATCTAAGATTTTGTACGTAACCATTAAAATCCGAGTCGGTAGTGAAGAGAAGAAGTAGACGCTGCTTGAATTGCATGTGTTACTTTTAGAGAAATGGGTGATAAAATTAAGTAAGCATTGGTCGATAGATGCCAAACTTCTTGATGATTTACTTGTAAACACATACATTCTCTGTGAATTTGTAGGCAAAGATTGTGGAAACTAATTTAATTGGAACTTACATTCTTCCTCTGCGCTTAAATAGACACATTTATAATGAATTTTTACTCGAAGTGCTTCCAGAACTCCTTAAAAAAGTGTCACCAGGTGTAAAAAGAAGAATCAACATGACGGGAATCCAAATATATCCCAAGAATCTCCAAAATACATTGCTTCCTTCTCAATAACCAAAACTGTGTGCTATAATTGAGAAAAAAAAATTGGGTCTGTTGAAACTTCTGAAGACTGGAATTCGAAATTCCCAGTTCCATAATACATCTTTATCTATTCAGAACAGTAAAAACAGAGTTCTAAATTTTAATTAACCAGTCCTTATTTTTGATGATCATTGCACATCTTGTTGACAAGGAATTGACCAGTTTGCTAAGTTCCTTTTTAGAAATAATAAGTTTTTTTTGATATGATGATTTCTTTTGACACAAATACTCTATTGAGTTTAATTCAGGTGATCGTGATGGTCAGTTCATCATGTTAACTTTACTGGTTGTCATCCACGACATATAGACAACCAACTCCTTCAACAGATATGCAACCTCATACCATGACGGACGTTGGATGTTTAATGTCGAATGCGAACAGCGAAATGTGAGAGAAACGCTTGGCATAAATACACCTAGCAAATTTGTCAGACTTGTGATGGGAGAGCTTACCAAGATGTTATAAATTCCGGGCGTTACCGGGATTTGAACTCCGGTTCCGTGAGAGTAGTAAACGAGCTTCAACCGCTTGACCCACACTACGTCGGCTCGACTTTGTAAATATCACGTTAATTTCAGTCTTTCAATTTTCTTGTTGTATAATTTCGTTGTCGATTCTACAGAGTCGTTTAGACGTATAGTTTTTGTTGCAGGTATACAACTTGACTGTCTTATTGAACTGGTGTAGACGTTTTATCTAACCGTTTTAAAGCATGTTTATTTATAAGTCATAAAAAAGTGACTCTATTTGCATATTAATTTAATTTCGATCGATTGTGACAGTGATTTAATTTAGAAAACGATTTTTCTTCGGGTATCCTACCTTTCAGTATTAGGCTTCTTTAACCATTCATCTACTAGAAACTACAACCATAAGGAACTCTTTCACATCTCCCATTTTAAAATTAAGCGGGGTAAGCTAAAGTTGTTTTATGACTCCTCGTTAAGCTTGCTTCCTTTTGTATTTTTCTTTTAGTTTTGTTTTTCAGACTTCGGAAATCCTGGATTTTGGTGTTCTGTCTCAGAAACCTATATTATCCGATTTGCTAGTCTACGTTTCTCAAACCCCGTTTGCCAGACGGTTTCTAAGCATGTGGCCCTTTTCTCGCGAATCAGACCCACCAAACCTTGTTCGTCGTGTTGTTCTGCAGATTTTCTTGTCTATCCCTCCTTACAGAGAGTTCTCTGGAGTATACATTGAATTAGTTTGTTAGGTTTCCTGATAAGGTAGTGCGCCGGTTTTTTTTTGATAGCACCACTCTTACAAAACATATATAATTGACTGTATGATTAAGATGATTTTATCGTTATTAGTCAGGTGCCGCTTTTGAGTCCCAGCCATATTTCTACCCAAAGAAGAATGTTTACCTGGTAGCCTTATAAAACAATAGTTTACCCCCGCTGCTACCCACGCGTAGATTTTTAGTATTTGACACTTTCCCAATTTTTCCTGTGTCTACTTGCAGAAGAAATTGAAAGTCTTGTCACTTGACTCTTGTGTTGAAGACAAAAGTCGACAAAACCTATATACAAAGTTTAAACAATCTTGTTAGCGCGTTTTAGAAAACAGTATTTAACCAACAGCACCATCTGTTGTCATGTTTATAATAGTACATAGCTTTTAAACATCCTGCTTTCCCGACTTTGTCAACGCTAACACCATTCCGGACACGTACGTACGGTGCGTATCTACCTATCTTGTAGACAAACGCATCTTGCCCCTCGCCTTCCACTTACACCAAAGCGTATTTCATTTTGTTTTTGAAAAACAAGATCGCAAAATCTAAACTACTATGTTTATCCTGAAAATCCATTTTAAATAAAAACATTTTTGAAATCGGATGAGTACTTTTAGAGACTACCTCATACATGCAAACTTTACGTATGTATTTACAATGTTAGTATAAACAAATAGTAAAAAAAAATAAAAACTAAAACTTCTTCAGCATTATATTTTTTTGTCTGCTTCTTAATGCAGTTTCGAATATTTTTAATCAGCTGCAGTTTTCTGTACAAGCAAACAATACAAAAAAATACATGAATCTGTCGCGAATTTTCTATTATTAATTTTTCGAATACAAGCAAGAATACAGTCAATTTGCAATACTCTTTTATACCAGAATATAATTTAAAATAAACTTAATGTATATTAATTGCTTAACCTTTACTGTAAATTAAAAAAAAAATTAATACGCGCCAAAAACACATAAAAAATAAATTTGTTTCCTTTTCAGTTGCAATATAGGAAATGATTATGTAACACGGTCAAAAATGTGCGCATCAACTGGCAATTTCTCCACATAAATGTGTTAAATAGTGTTAGGCAACAAAGAAATAGAATTCTAAAATAATACCAAACGCTTTTAAGTTTTAACCAAAAGAAATTCACACATAAAAACTTTGTCAGGATACAATTCAAAATATGTAGTACATCAATAAATTTTTAATTGTCTTAAATTGCAACCATTAACTTGTTGATTAAAAAATTGTGGTTGTGAGTTTTAAGGACGACGAAATTTCTAATACACGCACTTGATTATAATTAAAGTTAATAGTTTCTTTTGGTGCACGACTAATTTTAATATTCCTCTGCTGCAAAATACACCGTACGACTTACTATGGGTTTTTCTTCCACATCACCGAGTTTTCTGCTCCACTTCTTAGGTATTGCTTTTACTCGTGATTGATTAAAGTTAAATGCTGTCTATAAGAAAGCACATCTTTAAATAAACAATTCTTAGACTCAGATTCTAAATATACCCTCGTAATGTATATTCATTGAAAATTCAAAATAAAATTAATTTACTGCAAACGATTAATGGCTGATTAATCAAGTTGTCGAGCTTTCAAGTACAATGCCTTACTTTCGTGCATACATCATTACACCGTTCTAACGTCGTCATGATCAAATTATGAATGACAGAAGTATGTTGTATTGTTAATCTAATAGTTGTGTGAAGGTTAACGATTGCCTTTGGGATTCTACCTGACATGTGAATCGAACAAACAACGGAAATTGGGGGAGGCACGTCCTTTGTTAACATCAGGTATGCAGTAAATTCAAATGATGCATCGAGAAGTATTGGTATGCGCAACAAGGGATAACATACGGTATGAATTTCTTCGAAAGCCTCTTATTAGAATATGGTGTCACCCCAGCAGCAAAATAATTTAACAATTTTCTGTTCGTAAATAAACTAATGTGTTTCATAACAATGAATATGTAAATTGGTATTTAAAGCAACGCAACAAGGTTACACTGCACACTGCAATTGGATTTTATAAAATTGAAGAACTTTTAATGAACGGTCAACTGAACTTTGTGAAAATGACACCTTTATACAAGGTAATTATAAATTGAATGAAATCACGATATTATTCATAATTGATTAGAAGTTCTACTTTGAAAGATATAACCTGTAATAGCATAGACTTCAGTACTAAATAAATAAATTTGATTAAAAAGTTGTAGATTAACATAGTCATAAAAATGAGCGACGTCATCTCAAACGACCGAAGCAACGAAAAAATTCAATGGAATTTAGATCACAACGTGACACTCCGCCCAATGCGTGATGCCTTGCATAGGAAATAACGTCCATTATTACCAAATTCGACGATGCCCACTAAATGCGTAGAAACAAACGCTAAGAAATGGCTACAACAAAATCTTCAGACCCCAACCACTAAGCAGAGACATCTGAAAAATAAAACAAACAACTAAATCGGATTTATGAGTATAGGTGTTTCAAAATCTCATGGACAGCATACTCGATTTTTATAACTTAAAACTTACCATTATTAACTATAGAAATCTATATTACCGATTCAGCAAATAACTATTTGTAAGGCGGAAAGTAGTTTCGTTTTTAACAAAACCTATTACAGCGCCACTGACCAGTAGAAAATAATATACCTATACGACCTAAACAAAAACATGTTCTTCCATAAGTTTAGTAAAAATAAAATCGTTATAAAAAGGTTCGTACAAAAACACAAAAAGATCATACAAAACCCACTGCTACAAGTACACTAGGATTTCCTTGAACTAACTGAAATCTAAAATCCTTCATAGCAACTTGCAGAGGAGATATTTTTTACAACCTCGTAATGGAACATACATAATTAACTCCACCCAAGAGTTAAGATTTGATAGACTACACAATTAGAAACTTCCAATAAAGAGTGCACAGAACACAATTGCCAGATTTATTTTAAATGCTTCGGTCGAGAAATGCCCTCTTTACATGTATTAATAGTTTCAATTTTTTTTTATCCATCAACTGTTATACTATACTGATTATAAGTATTTCTATTTCAATTGTCAAACTAATTTAATTTTGCCTGACGAAGAACTTAGACCAAGTTCGAAAACTCGCATTTATATTATTCTAAATAAATAATACACCATTTACCCTAAAAATATTTTAATATTTCTATACTCCTTTAATTTTTGTGTTATGCTGCCATACGTTAAATAGATACGTATCCGCTCAAATATATAATTTCCAATCAGTACTACTGTATATGAGCCCTTCTTTTCTATCCGTTTATATCTATAGCAATAATTTAATTAATCGCCAAAATGTTATGTTCTTCATCTTTGGTGATTGAGTTTGCCTTACTGCATCGGATTCTTTCGTCCATTTTAATCAATTTTTTTGGAATCTACTACACACGCACTCCAGTGTGGCAAAAGAGGAACTACGTATCTAGTAGACTGTCACTGTATTTCTGTTTTTTGCTGTTTGGTGTTTTGTAGATTTCGCGAAATGTGTAGTCGTTCTCCAAAAGCGAAACCCTGACATGTTCTTCATGCGGTTGGCTGGTGAGGTTACCTTTTTCCGTTCTGCGAGTGAAAGCCCCAATCAAAAAGTTCTTCCATTGAGGAGGGTGGTGTGATGTCGCGTGCAAATATCGATCTGTGTGTACCTGCTTGCGATAGACCAAATGGCCTCTTCCTGGAAGGTCTCCACGGAGATATTAAAGATAACTTGTGGCAGTGGTGATCCCATGACGGTTCCGTTCTTTTATTCGTTAGTATTCGTCGTTCCAAAGAAAGTTTCCGATTTTCTTGTGAATCGTGTTTCGAATAATCCGATTCATTGTGTATCCTACCATACCCAAGTAACACGCTGCTTCAATTGTCAAAAATTCGGCCATTTTTCTTTCGATTGTAAAAGCGACTTACAGTGCGGCTACTGTGCTGAAAAGCACGAAACAAAAACACGCCCCAAGTCAGATCAAAGCCCTACATGCGCTAAGTGCGTTCGCTTTGACCATAAAAAAAAACATCGACAAACACAAGGCGATCTCGAACACCTACCCAAAATACCTGAAAAGGTTCGACGCCAAAATATCCAACACCGATTATGAACTGTGAGGACACTCAATTATCTTTGAGGTTTGGGTAATTCACATGTTGCGACTTTCAAAGCTATGAGTTTCTCTTCCGACAACAACATAAACATACTATTGACCCAAGAACCATGTGTGTTTAGTTCAGGTTCAAGGTACAAACTCGATGATGCGGCAACAACAAGATTGCCACATCCTCTTCTATACGGTGACACTAAGCCATATAATAAATGAGTGCAACACAGTAACTATGGTTACGGTTGGAAACAGCTCCCTGGCAGTCATTGGCGTTTATTGGCCGCCAAGTGAGGATGTTTGTATCATATTCAACATTTCAAAATTCTAGATGAACTAAGAAAGATTCCTATTATCATAGCAAGTGACTTCAATTCGAACTCGCCGGTTTCGCAATCCCCCGGGACTGGTGATGTGTGGAAAACCTCTTGAGTAAACGTGACCTCTGTGTTGTCAACAAACATCATTCAAGAAATATAAATGTTACATTAGCGTTCCCTTGTTTTGGCAGATAAATAATAGACTAGCGAGTCATTTTTAAAGTGATAGAAAGTGACCACCGACTTATACAGTTTGAGTTACCTGTCAATGCCCCTAACCTCGCGCCGATCCTTAAGAGAATCCTCGATTTTAAACGCTTAGATCCCGTTCGCCTGAATAATGCTATCGCAAGTTCAATTCCTTGTTATCTTCCACGTGGTGCATTTTGCCACGATCCCAAATCTGTAGGCGTCATCATTGATAAGTTTATCAAGATGATCCCCCACATACGCATAAGTTCTAGAGCTGCTGTACCGTGGTGGAATCCTAAATTAGACAAGTTAAAGCGAGCGTTGTTTGCGAAAACACCACCAGAAAGCCTTTGTAGAGGTAAAACATCAATGGCTTGCCTCGTACAAAGCCGCGCTTCACCTCTATACAGCAAAGTATAGCTCCTGGCAAAGTTTTGTAGAAAAAAGCTTGGTCCGTGGGGGTTAGTTTACAAGTTTTCCTCGCGAAAGTTCCTATCAATCCAACAGTGCGGCAGATACACTATCTCAGAACAAAACACAATCAAAGTAATAGTGTCCACATTATTTCCAGACGACGATTCAACGACAGACAACCCCTATCATGGCCAAATAAGATCACGATCTTTTTTGTAAATTATTCCCGGCAGGACCGAGTAGTCACCAGCAACGATTTGGCCGCGGTGGCTAGCAAAATTCCTAAGAAGAAAGCTCCTAAACTTGATGGTATTCACTGTAATGTTTTGCAAACAGTTGTTTTGGATTATTTCTCATCTACAATCGTTATTAGTAGTTAGTTAATTATTTTCCTAGCAGCTGAAAAGCTAATCACTATTCTCAAGCCCGGAAAAAAAGATCTTGCCAACCCGAACTTGTATCGTCCGATCGGGATTAGGTAAACTATTCGAAACGGCACTCCTTAAAAAGATACTCGATGACATTCCGCCAAACATTTTATTCCATCCTAGTCAATATGGCTTCGTTCCTGGCATAACGCCCGTTGATTAATGACTATTGTAGAATCGAACGTTTCCAAGTACAAACTAGTTATCTTTATAGATAGTTTTGGAAAATTCATTAATGTATGGTGGCTCTCTATAATCGAAGCTATCGTCGTTAAGAAAATACCTGCTGACGCTACGCGCGTCATTCGTAGCTATTTATCTCAAGTAGATCGATAACATATTCTGCAAAGGTCTCACGTTCAGTTTTCACCAAACAATTGACGAAAGGCTCTCTACAAAGTTCGGTTTTTGAGCCGACCTGATGCAATTTAGTTGTTAATGATCTAAACAAAAGCAACGTTTTCGCTTATGTGGACCACATCATCGTCACAGTGTCCTCAAATCCCCAATGAGACTTAGAGGCAAAATCTCGTGCCTAAATATTGTGACATGCTCACTTATAGCCTAGACATTTGAAACTTCGACATTCCCACGTGGTCAGGAAACTGGCCTCACTCCAATCCTTGATTACTTAAAACCATCCTCCTCCCTCTGTGTTATATCCAAGCATCTTCCCCTATATATCAAGAAATTTACTGCACTAAAGTTCTACGCAAGGCTGGCTCGTGCAGCTTCCTTGACCAGCACGATTTTCCGTCCGTTTCAGCGACCAACAGTCATTTAAAGCTCTTAATCTTCTGCAAATGGCAACAGTTGTAGAACACTTCCTATGAAAAGCGTAACGCCTACTCCTCACCTGAGTCATAATATCCCCCGTCCCTGGAAAAAAGATCGTCCAGATCTTTTTTTCACACGGAGAATTTCACATTAACGTTTTGGATAACGACAGCTGTCCGTCGTCTAGCGTTCTTGACACTCCGGCGCATAGTATTCTCGCTTGTCGCGAATTTGATGATGACCATAATGTCATACTAGCCACTATCAACCCCTATCCCAATTCCCCTTAGGCCATCCTTATACTGGTGTCTGATGTAAACTGTTATAGACCATTCTTAAAGAGAGACTAGAGCTTACAGTATTTTTATTTTACTAACGCAAAGATCCATGGTTTTAGTTTTATTTCTTACAAGTAGGCGATGACAAAGCAAGTATTTAGTTTTTAAATTAGAGTCACTTTATTTTATTATTTTTAGTTGAATAACACTTTTCATTTTATTGTTCGTCGTCGCAACTTGACTAATTCTACCTCTTTTACTTCCTTCCCGCTTGTCAAAATTCTTTACCTACCAACTTTGTTTTATGCCTTAGAAACGAGGATAAGCTCGCTGTACCACGTGCTCTCTATGCACATTTCCGTTATCTAACCTTTACAACTGAATCTGACTAGACTTCCTTTCTATTTTTGACACATTTTCCTAAACTTAACATATCCTTGTGGCGAACTTGTACCAAGCAAGTTAGGGTGGTTTTGTGGATCCACATCCTCCTCCTCATTGTGTACCTTAAAGCTTCTTGCTTAATTTCGTAGTAAATGTGACGCATTCTTCTTGGTAATTGCATGTTCCGTCCGGTCGATAATTCTCTTTCCATTAGCGATTTGCAGGTGTTACTGAATATTGACGAATGTTGGTGCGACTTTTACATCTGGGCACCGTCCGTCGCAGAAATGTCAACGAGTTGATTCAGTTTTCTGGTTTTTAAATAATGACGTCTTCTCCGTAGAGGTGTCCAATAATTGTATGCAGGCTTTAACGGCCGATCTCCATTGAAATGGCTTCTTCTCCTATATTATTTTAAAAAAACTTCTTACCCTTAGTATTCTTTTTGCCAATGGTGTATATATCTGTATGTTTATTAGTTGCCATTTTCTAAAGTATTATGTGGTACTAATTCGAAAATCGCGCTGTATATTGTTATTAAATTTTACATTTTTTCTTGTGCTAATTTCGATTTTTATTATTGTTTTGAAGTCCTCTATATCATCTTCTTGACATTCTATACAATTTTATTGCTTTGTAGATCTAAATATATTTTTACTATTCTATACAATAAATAATTCTTCAGTTTTTTCCTACAATGCATCACAATGACAATGTATGCATGTTTATAGTTCTGTCAAACTTATTGACTCTACTTTCCTTCTGTTACAAAACCCGCCAAGATATTACTCAGAGAAGCTTGTCTTCTGACCTGCAAATTCGCTGTTATTTGGTTCGTCCTTAATCTAACTACTTATATGTAGATATATTTGTAGACTACAACTCAATTTGCCATTAAGTTCTTCTAGGCCAATTTCCTAAAGAGCTACATTATAGCATGAAAAAAATATAAGCAACCGAAATCTAACTAAGAATCTTTAGAGCTAGGTAATCAACGTGTGAACCAAAACAGATTCTAAAGTCCTAAAAAAGTAAGAACAAAATCGATTTTGAAGAAGCAAACCACAATCTAACAAAGAAATACTACAGTGTTAGATAATAAACTTGTGAACCAAGCCAGATTCAAAATTACATAGAAGTGACTTACCAAGAAGTGGTCTCTGTATATAAAGAAGAAATGTCGCCGCAATTGGTTGAGCGCGACTCTGATTGAGTTAGGGCCGAAAATGTTATTGGGGAGATGATTTCTACGCTGGGTGGGGTTTTCCTATTAAGATTTTACAATCACGTTATCAAAATCTATGTTGTGACCTATGATAAAATGATTTTCATCAACAGCAGATTTAGAACGATCATGTTCTGAAATACGTATGATGACGCAACAACCAGTTTTCCCGATGTAAACTAAACCACATGAACCAAGAATTTGGTATACACCTTAAGATGAAAGTGTAAGAAATTTGTCCTTGGGAGAGATAGAAGTTTCCTTATTTCGCACATCAAATAAGAAAATTTCGTAAAAATGCCATATGCAACTCGATGGGTAAAATCATTGACACCAAGTCTGAAAGAAGTTCTGGTTTTAGTATAGACTCCGGCCGTTGAAGCCTTCGCTATTATCTTAACTTACTACTTTAATGTTGATTTGATATTCCTATTCCTAAGATGTGAATTTTCACCAAAAATATATTTATAGTTTTATATAATTGTGCCAGTTAAGTAAGTGCGTTAAATAGAAGCAAAAGACCAGAATTGACATGTAGAAAAAGTATTCTCAAAGATAATGCTAATTTGTATAATCAAACTCGAACTATAAATTAGTGAAACGTCAAGTTCAAACATGACCATGTTAAGATACTAATATGTAGAAACGAACACTAACAGCTACCAAAAAGAGAAAACAAAATAAATTACTATTAGTTTAATAAGTTTTGTCGATTTCCGTGACGGGCGTCAATAACAACTTCATATTCGAGTTAATTACAACGTAACCGTTACGTCGAGTTTTAAATAATTGTTAATCAACTTCGCAACAGTTGCAATATTTATTAATTTATTTTTGTTAACGATTACGCCCACATCTTTTAATTAATTCTTCTGACGATTACACAATAAATCATAGGAAAATAAGCGGTTTTTCGTTCTTTTTCACTTTATTCAATTTTACATTCCTCTTCATGTTGATTTTGGTACGCACAACTAGGTATTTTTCTACAATTTGTTATAGATTTTGCACAACTGCGTTTAAGTGCTATTTGACGTGTTTAAAAACATTATACGTAATTTTTTATTGTATTTTTATGTATTATTATAGCATGATGTTATCGTATTAGTGCCCAATAACATTTTTTTAACAATCCTACGAATACTCCAAAAGTCAATGTGATACTTTTTGTGTATTTATATTTTAGTTTCTATGTTAAACAGCGTCATCTATAGAATAAACCTAATCTATTTTGTTGTTTTAGTTTATGTTTTATTTAAAAATTGATTTTGTTGCTAAGCGTAAATAGTCGTTTAAACATTTTTATTAGAATTAGGTGTGTATAGTATGTTTATTATTTGTTAAACAAGAACAATTTTTTACATAAAAAAAGAACCATTTGTAGATTAATAAAAAATACAAAAATAATTTCAGCAATCTAAAAATAATCGATAAACAAAAACTAGTTGAAAAACATTGTTTTACTATGCAAAATATATATGTCTACGCAATCTTAGCTTACCATGACAATAAAAACAAAAGATAAAAAACAGCTGAACACATCTTGTGGAATTTTGAAAATATAGTAGTATGGCATAGACCTTGTTACCCCAAAAAAGTAGGTCTTTTGACCGAAAGTACCTTCCTATCCGGAGAAGAAAAAGCAATGTTTCAAGCCAATTGTTATAAACAAAATCAGTAATTTCTTGTGACACATTACAACGTAGTATGTGCAGTGTTAAAAACACCTAATTAGATTTGCAAACAAAAATTTGTATACTTATAAAATTAGATTTAAAAAAATCTATTGAATACTTTCATCTGTCGACGAAAGAATAATCTCCTAGTACTTAACAATAACGCATTAGAAAAAATGACAACCAAACCAAATGAGTATTTATTACTACACCAACAAGGCATGCATCGTAAACCTGTGACTAAAGACGTTCACCTCACCATCTCATTCTTTAACACATCCAAAAATCATCACTGAAAAACCGTCATTAATGACTCCGACTTAAAACTGTATGTTTAAGCAAATTGCACAACTTCGGAATATAAATTAAGGTGTACCACAACTAAGCTTAATGTACACAGATTTGACACATGTTTCTGTAATTTTGCAAAAAAATGTGCGGATAAATATAATAAATTTCCAGTAATGGTAAAAGTGGTTCCAAGAAACTGGTTATGTGTGCACTTGAAGGTATTTCCTTTCTGCTGTCCAGTGCCCCACACGTAATTACATAGTCGCATGGAGTAATTTAAAGTTTTATGTTACGTATTAAAAACTACAGCAATTTTTTTGTAAACAATTAATTTATAATTTCATTTACTCATAAATTGTAACATTCGCTTACAAATCTATGCGCAGTTAATGTTATTAATTATACGCTTTATGTTAATTCGTATGTTTAAAATGGTAACCATAAAAAAACTGGTTCTATTATGAATTTTAACTACGTGAGAATTGAAACTAATAATAAAACTAAAGAAAAGCATATGTTTGTTTTAATGTTATTATAGTCGCTTAAATTCTTTAATTAAACTACTATTTAAAAAAAACGTATGATTCTCAGTGAATACTTTACACAGATTCTTCTTTTAAGGTAGAATTGTAAGTAAAAGTAATCTTAAGACAGCAATCTTAATTTTACTCTGTCCTGTTATACGGTTCTACAAATAACTGCTATTTTTTCTTTAAAATGCAGTTTCTGCTTTAACCTTTGAACGAAGATTGTGAATTCATATATTATGAACTAAGTGGACAGTTGTTGGCTATTTATTCCTTTATTCCAGTGGTGTCTTATCCGATCCGGTCATTGCCAGTAAACATTCTTTAGTAAGGTTAAAAATGTCCAAACCGTTCTTAGGTAGTTTACTAGTGACACGAAGGTGACAGTAGAAACAGTTTCATGATATCTTTTTTTCTTATGCTATAGTCACTTTGTTTTTCGAACGTATTATCGGTACAAACTTTAAAAATTTTTTTTTATCAGAGTAGTAAAGATTCACCGTGGTCCTTCTATATCGTTTAGTATATAATCGTTGTTTTATTCAATCTACAACTCAAGTATAAGGAACCGATTCGTGATTCCGTTGTCCATCTTTAGTCTGCAGTCACTGAGTCATCGATTTACTGCCGGTGCTACACTTATTCAGTATGCATCCTAATAGTCAGTTAAAATATAAACACAAGTTTGTGACCCTTAGATTTGTTCTATCAAAAATGGAAATTGAATGGTCCACCTGCAATGCTTGCAAGTTTTAGTCTCAGTGTCAATAAAGCAAAATCAACTGAAGCGTCACTTAGAAAGTATTTAAATTTGTCAGAAAAGTGTAAACTTCTGCAAGGCCCATCTGTAAACTCAGAAAAACCAACGTTCGCATTTTTTGTGTAGTGGTTAATTGCGAAGAATAAAAACCCCATACAATCGGCAAAGATTGAGTTAAAGCAAGGAACGCATAGACAAAAAATTACACTTTCTATAAGCAGCGAATCAACTTACTGTCAGAGAATATTTTAGCTCAGCTCATTTCGAAAATCAAAGCTGCCAAAAACTGCTTTGCAAATTGACGAGACTACGTATATCGCGAGTGACCCCCAACTTATGATTTTTGTCGAATACAAAGAAAACAGATGCTGTTGTTAAAGAGTTTCTATTTTGTTTACCGTTGGAAACAACAGCGAAAAATATTTTTAACTAGTCGAGTTTATGAAAAAGCGTGATCTTGACTATAAGCACAGATTACATGTCGTTATTTTGTATTTTTCAAAAATATTTATTTTAAATTAAAATTAACGGCTGCACTGTTTATACACCGCTACTGATTATCAATTCACTCTACGGGTAGGGATAAACGCGATACAGCAACTAACGGCCATTTTACTCACTCGGTAGTGATTTTTATTACAATTTTTGCGGATGTCTAGGAAAAACCTGTTCCAGGCGTTCGTTGGTTGGATTCGGTGATTAGGTTAATTACGCGACGTGCCAGGTAGAAAATCAATTCCTAAAGATGGCGTCGTCACATTATCTTTTTAACTTTTTTTCAGCGAGTTTCGTGGGATTGCCATGCTATCTTTGTACCAGGCTGTTTCTAGGATATGTAATATGTGGAGTCCACCTCGTTTTATGTAATCAGAGATTAACAAGAGAAGATTCACGCCTGTTTCTGAAACATCAGTATCGTATTACTTCGTTAATTTACTTCTGTAACTAATCAATCAACTTTATGCATATTATTTAGTATAGCGTATTCCTTTTCGCATTTATAATTATGTCAGCCGTGTACGTACTACTTCTTAGTATGGTATAATTTTGCTTTTATGCAATCGGTTTCAATTGTATTCACTAACCATCAGCCTACAACCTACATAACTCATTTTATATAATTATAACGTAAACCATACAAACTTAAATGTATTTTCAGTCACAAGCTTTATATTATCTGTAACCTTATGTATTGTCGTTGAGTACGTTGACTAACAAAAAAAAGGAGTAGTAAAAGTTACAACTATTGACAAACAATTGTCGGTTGGGTAACTTTTTGTGCTCATATTTTACTTTTTTGCGTTTCATAATTGTCGGCTTAATTCGCGAATGCATAGTAGACGAGGTAATTTGATTGAGTAATATTTATATTTAAATTAAAATCAATCCCTTATATCGTTTGTTAACAATTGAATATAAATTAGTTGTGTGGTATGTAACTTAAACGAAAGGCCCTATCTCAATACTATAGCTGTGATATTACTATATTAGTCGACGAATCTATAATTGTTATTGGTCTACTTCTTTCTCTGTTAATTTTAACGCCTATTCTCTCTTGTTGGAAATAAATATATTGTTGTTAGAAGTTGTGTTTTGTCAATTTGTTTTTAGTGATCAACATATTTCAACAAGGTCTGTATTGGGTGATATTTACTTCTTTTGGCGCCTTTGTAATTTAGTGTAGGATTAGCACACCGAGTGAATCAAACTGAGCTTGCTTTTGAGTAACGAGAAAATTCTCGTATAAAGGGCTGCTTGAAATACTGTTATAGTTTAAAGACTAAGCAATGTGTGAAATAGTAAAAATAACTATCTAGATATCCTAAATTAAAAAAAAAAAATTAGGGCGTGTACTAGTGTACACATGTAAGAAGTGAAACTTCTTTATGGCCTTATTTTTCGCAAAATGATCTACATGCAACTTTTCAGAAATTGGTTAAATAAAGTTAAATTAGATAAAGTTTAAACAAAAGGATTTTATTATCATAGACATGAATACAAATAATACAATTATTTCACTTTAACTCTTTGCTACTAAGATTATTACAGCATTTCATTAATTGAAATAGAATTATTACTATCATTGTCATCGTTATTATATATTTTTGTAATTAATGGCTTATGGTAACTGAAATATGAAATTGAATCTACAAAAATTAGTTAATTGATTTACAAAAATTAATAACATATCTCAGAATTTATACTCTATGCTAATTAATTGATGTTCATTAAATTAGCAGTCTTATTAATTAATAAATACTATTTTAATGAAATCATATACATTGACCGATAGTTACAATAAGAAACTGAGGTTAACCTTAAATATCTTAAATTTAAAATTAGATAAATTTTAAACAAAAGGATTTTATTATAATAGACATGAATACAAATAATACAATTATTTCACTTTAACTTTTTGCTACTAAGATTATTACAGCATTTCATTAATTGAAATAGAATTATTACTATCATTGTCATCGTTCAAACAGAAACTGAGGTTAACCTTAAATATATTAAATTTAAAATGTCATCGTTCAATCAGAAACTGAGGTTAACCTTAAATATATTAAATTTAAATTAATAACATATTTCAGAATTTATACTCTATGTCAATTAATTCCACCCAAGTATTAGAAAAATAGATATAATTACTTACTTTTGTTAAAAATCCACTGGAATTAGAATTAAAATAAAGCCTTTGATTTTGTTGATCACTTTAGTATTGATATATTATTTATCACGTCGCTATTGCGTTTCAGAAAAAATGTGACGCGTAACCAAAAAAAAAATGTGACGCGTAACGGAAAAATGTGACGGTAAATTTTTTTCCAACGCCGATAAAGAAGTTTCACTTCAAAAACATTATAGGTATAGGTCTAGTCAGTTATTTCGTATGGTTTAATATTTTATGTACTAAATCAGCTTGTTTTGAATAATTAGAATTTATTCAAATCAAATCTAAACAAATTTGCTTCTTTATTTAATAAATTCAATTGATTATGGGTGCTAGTTGCGTGTCCTAGAAGTGCGTAAGCTATTAAGTAGCGGAGGTGAGTGACCGATGTGGAAGAGAAAAATTCAAGATTTGTTAAAACCGCCACAAAAGTGATAGAAAGTTTTAAAAAAACCGGATCCACTGGTGTTAAATACCAACTGAGATCAAATCTTTACAGAAAAGCATATAACTACGCCAAGTCAATGATTACATATGCTGTATATCAAAATCATCGGAAGAGGGGTGAGACACGGAGATACGATGTCTCCAAATAATAACCGTCCTGGAATACGCGTTCAAGAGACTGAACTGGGATGCAAGAGGAATAACCATAGATGGTCAAAAACTCAAACATTTCCCCTTTATGGACGACATTGTCCTAATAACCGATGACCTGGGTGAAGCAAAACAAATTCTCCACAAACTTAGAGACGTGTGCTCCGATGTTGGTCTGAAAATGAATTTCGCTAAAACTAAGATCACGACAAATCTCATTATGAGCGAGTGCCTGGACGTGGAAAACACCGAATTTGAATTAGTCAATAAGTACATCTATCTGGGACATGAAATCAAAATTTCGAGAGATAATCAGACGTGCAAATTGCAGAGAAGGATCAGCCTCGGGTAGGCGGCCTATGGTAAACTTAACGATACCTTTAAGAGCAACCTTCCCATCTGTCAAAAACGGAAAGTATTTAATCAGTGCTTCTTACCGGTGCTTACATACGGAGCAGAAACTTTAACACTAACGCTAACATCGGCGAGAAAACTTAAGATCGCACAACGCAAAATGGAGAAGGCAATGCTTGGAATAAGACTGAAAGACCACGTAACCAACAAAGATCGATGGCAAATCAGGGTGGCAGACGTCATCCAGCGAGAAACTACATTGAAGTGGAATTGGGTCGGACACGTAGCCAGGATGAGTGAAGACAAATGGACGAGAAAGATACTGGATTGGAAACCACGCATTGATAAGCGCAGCAAGGGACGACCTACACGCTGGACTGGCGATATAAAGCGAGTCACAAACAATTGGATTCAGACAGGGCAGGAACGTGGCGAGCCATGAAGGAGGCCTATGTCCAGCAGTGGACAACAAGGCTGGTTGATGATGATGATATCAGAAGATAGTGGACAAAGACAAAGCTCATGGCAGCATGGAAAGCACTTTAGCAAAATCTGAAGCATCGTCCAACGATCAATTGTTCAAGATTTGTACAGATTTCTCGCTTTCAGTTGGACCTCAAAGGAAGATATTTCTACGCATGTTGCAAAGCTAAGAGGTTTGTGGAATGAACTCAACAACGACCTTAAAGGTAAAAATGAGCTCTACCTGACTAAACGCTAGTTTGCAAAGCTATTCATATTTTGACAAGAAATTTTGAGACATTCGTATGAATTCATATGTTGTTGTCAAAAGATAAGCAAAAGACGTGCGATAAATTATAGACTCAGTTACACGCTTAAAAAAATTTCACTAAAAGTTCAAGCATCGAAAAAGTGGAACAAGAAGCATTAGTAGCAAAGCCAGGTTTAAAAGCTCCTGGTAAAGAATATAAGAAGTATGTTAACGAGTGTAATTATTGCCATAAAGGTCATTGGGTCAGAAATTGCCAAAAGTGGATTTCTGAGGGGAGACCAGCTAAACATGCACTGTAAAAAACGAATGTGGCATTATTGACAATATGCAATAAAGCCTGTTCTATAGAAGTAGATGCAGGTAATTGGTGAATCGACAACAGTGCAACTTTGAAGCATTTGTTGAACTTCATACTGAAACGTTCGAGAAGTTATTTGCAAATGCAAGAGCCTTCTAGAAACTGTTATCCATGTTCTAGAAAATATATCGAAAGATAGGGAACACTCGAGAAGGATTTCTAAATGTGTATATATACCAACGAAACAAATCGTAGGTCAGTTATTTCCGTAATGCAAAGCCTGCAGTGTTAAGAAGATTATTCAAGTCTAAATAAATAAGTCGTTAGCACGTGTGTCTAGATAAATATACCGAGAATAATCTTGTACGTGATTTTAGTGTAAACAAGTGTGTGGAGATATCCGCGGACTTTATCTTATCTTCGTGTGAGTGATATAAATTATCGTGTAAGTGTTTTTATTAAACATTATTAGATTTCATTAGTTCGGTTAATTTAAAAGTGTATATATTTCTAGTATAAGTAAAACATATTTTTAGTCGTTTAAATAAATTAGTAGTAATAATAAAAATCGTAACAATACCATCAAAGTTTCTGAACATAAGATTTTAAATGCAACAGGAAGAGAATCAATAAGTTTTCTATAAAGAATTGGAGACAAATAAAAAATAATGACATTAGAAGACATCTGGTAATGTGTCAGAAAAGTTATAGAAATTTGTTTTCTGTATTAGCGGCTCAAGATCAAAACAAAAATAGTATATTTGAATCGTATGCTAGTTTATGTGTGCTAAAAGTTGATGGTCAAGCTAAGCTATGTGGCTCACGTGTTTAAAGCAGGAATTCTACCTCAATTAACCAAGCACAGAACTGACGTAAATGTTGCTGCCAATGAGAAGTTAGATCTGCTGCAACTTGTATTATGAGAGGTGGGATCAAGACACACCTTCATGTCAAATTAAGGCTAAAGAAGGAGTTGGGTACTGAGAACACAACAAACTTAAAAACATGTGAATCTTGTAACTACGACAAGGCATATAAGTTACCATTTGGTACAAGACAGAAGTCTACATTTCCTGGTGAGTTGGTCTCGACAGATATATGCGGACATCTTGACGAATCATTTCAGAAGAAGCGTTACCTCGTTTTGTTTAAAGATACTATATACTCCTGAACAAAGCTGTATCTTAGAGAAAAATAACAGAACCGTGGTGGAAATGGCAAGAACCCTTAAATACTCAAATCCAGAAGTAACTTATCCAGCAGGCATTTGGGTTGAGCTAGTTAATAACGCCATTTATGTTTTAAACAGAACAAGAAAATCATTAGTAGATGATGTTAGTCCTTATGACTTGTGGACAGGTTCAAAGCCTTGAGAATCATTGGCTATATCTGTTATGATAATATTCCAAGTGAAAAACAAAGTAAAACAGACAAAAAAGCAATTGAAAGGTACCTCATAAGATGTGATAGTGATGAACGCTACAGGATTTGTATAAAAAAACATTAAGTTATTTTGTCAAGAGATGTGCAGCTTAAGGAGAAGTCAGGAAGATGCGTTGAACAAGTAAAGTTATGAATTCAAGATATGGACAAAGAAGAGTCAGCTGTAGAAGAATCGTAGGGCTATTTAGAAAAGAGTAATTCTGTCACTAGTTTAGATAATTACAATAGTAAAGTTGTTACAGAAACTGAAAATGATGCAGAAGATCTTCAAGATGATATTCCAGGTGTAACGCTGAAAAATCATTTATGTCTAAAAAAGCTAGCACAGTTTGATGTATCAAAATGTATGGAGAACTAGAAGAAATCATTTATATTGCACAATGGAAAGGGTATGCAAAAGGTACAAAGCGGCTGTGCAACCTAGAGAAATGCTGGTATGACTTGAAACAAGCACAGAGAAGTTGGGACAACAAGTTTAGAAAGATTATTTTTAGATTTGGTTTCAACGTTTCGGACTAGCAGAGTGTAAAGCAATATCTACGCCGATGTTGAAAGTGTCAGAAGTTCAACAATCAGGAAAAGAAAACAGGAAGATATTTCCATATACAGAAGCCGTTGGAGCACTCATGTACATACCTAATACTTGGAACTAGGCCAGATTTAACATTTAGTGTAGGAGCTTTATCCAGGATGCTTGTGAACCTTCTGATGAAGATATATCAAGATTGAAGAGTGTTCTGGTATGTAAAAAAAAGAACTCACTATGGAATCACATTTAAGTCAAAGGTCTAGTGTACCTGTTTCGAGTGCTACAACGACTCAGAATACTTCGGTTATCCGAACACATGTCAATCAACGTCTGTAGTTGTCATTATTTACGCAGAAGAAGCTATTTCTTGGTTAAGTCAGAGACAGTTTTTAGTGTCAACGTCGAGTACAAAAGCTGAGTTACGGGCAGTTCATGAGCCAACAAAGAAAATTATCTGATCGATTCGCCTATTTAAAAAAAATCATGAAAATACATCATATTCCTGTTTTACAAGTCAACTATGCTGCAACAGTAAATTTAACATATGAACATATGAGCTTCATCGCAGAACAAATCATATTAAGACTACAGGAAACCTTGGAGTTCAGCATATAACATCTAATGATCAAGTTAGAGATATCATGACAAAGTCGTTAACTAAAAACACATTGGGATTATTCTAGAACATTAATTTGTATCATTTAACAAAGGAAAGTGTCATTACTGTGCATTGCTTTTTCCACAAAAAGCATTTAATTTTTCAACGATTGTAGCCAAAACTGAGTTCCGTCTTCAAGGATGTCACACATTTGGTACATTTCATAAAATCAAAACCTTTAAAACTTGCACATTTTTCGCTAATTGTGCGATGAAATGTATCGGTGCATGAAAACCTGCTGTTTCCATGCTAAGTGCGCTGGCTGTTTTGAGAGATGATTTTAAAACGCGTTGTTGAATTGGAAGGTGATATCGAATCATTTTTGCAGGACAAGAAACACGTTTTAACCAAAAAGCTTAGAGAGATAATATCTAGTTGGCAGACTTGAATTACTTAAGTGACATATTTGGTCACTTAAACGAACTAAACACAGAAATGCAGGACGCAAACAGAACAATAGTTGACACTGAGAAGTCGATTTCTGTAGCTTTGGAACAATAAATTGCAGTGATAGCAAATAGCTTCGTTCCAAGGTTTAAGCCTTTTATTGAAGAATTTAGAAGTACCAATAATTTGGAAGCCAAGCAACTGCAAATAGGACTATTTAGAAAGTTTAGCGCAGTGAACAGACCATCCTATTTCAGTGAAAGAAGCAGAAAAGACTCTTTTTCCGTTTCCGAAAACGTAGCCATGTATAATTTTAGTTTTGCTCAAAATCAACCGACTGAATCAGCAGCATGATTTGTGATGTGTCTTAACTAAAAAGTTTCGACCGAGAATCGCTGAATTGGTGAATAAGTGTCCTGATTTACCTTCCGCCGCCAAGAATAAGTAGATAAAAAAACTTGAGCTCACCACCACTTGAAAAACTCAAAAGTCCAAGAGCAACCGTTATCATCCGCCAAGACATCACACCAATCATAGTATAAATCCAATTATCCCTAGTAGCTTCCAACCGCGTCATATACACTAATCAACAATAAAAACAGTGTCTAGTTTGTCTTGAAACTATGATAAACGCCATTTGTAAAAAAAAACAAGCTGCCCACCCAAAGTTTACACAACAGTAAACGCACATTCCGTGTGTTTTAAAAAAACAAAAAAACCACAAAACGTTTAAACGACATAGTTTTGAGTGCCAGTATAAGCAGGTTTGACAAAAGTACACAATAAAACACGTCTGACCAACACTAAAACCGCTGTCAGACAACACCATCACAATTCTCTTTTCTAGAAACATTTGCAGCAATACCGCAACAACTTAACACTGCAAGTCTACAACGTTCAAATATCAAAAGTCTCCAGTGACAAAACTGTTCCAGTTTTTAGAATTTTGATAAGCCCTAAAAAATACGAAATTCAGATCAAGATGGTTCAATTACTAAATTTTTGAAGATTAGTTCTCAATTTGTTACTTCCACTACTAAAACGTCTTAATGAGTCAAAAGCTATCATTCCCAATAATGTAAACTCATAGATAAATATGTAAATTAAGACAGAATATAAAGCAAACGACATGTGTTTAATCTCCACAGAAGAAAATTGACAAAAAATGTTAACCACTCGAAAACAGTGCCTACAAAATAAAATTCACGTCTGTACCAAAAAATAAATTTTCCAGTCTATTAGTAAAGGAACAGACAGAAAGAAGAAAAAAGTCCAGTCGCATTATGACTGAATACGCTAAATAACTGCAATGAACGCTTGAGCAAAAAGAGAATTAAAACCACACAAAAAAAGGAATTGAATGTCATAGACAGTGAAAATGGACATGTATAGGTAGAAATTGAAGAACGTGGCCATAGTCTAAGAAATAAACCCAACTTATCAGTGTACAATAAACATTTTAATCTATCAGGTAAATAAAAAAACTCATTTAATTCAATTATATATGTATGTATATCGTTTTCGTAATAGGTACATATATATCATTAATTACTGTGTCCATATGTGATTAAAAAACCGATAAAAAATTATAGAGAAAAAGGCACATTGAAAATTAATTAAAAAACAAAGAAATGACTACAGTACGAATCTATTTTCGGCTTCATTTACAATTAGATATATAAATAACTTCTATGTTAAAGTGATTATAAAAAATATCATTAATACGTAGGTATAGCTAGTTAATTTGGATATTTAATGGCTGCATAAAAAACAATAAATGTATTAACACAACAATATAGTTAACGGGTAATTTCCGGGAAAGTGCCAATTTTGAATGCATTATCATTGAACAAATATTTTTTAATTAAAAAAATGTTTTAATTCTTTGTTTTTTTATTGATTTAATAAATTAATGATTACAAAAAGTATAAAAACCGAATTATACAAACTGTTAATTAGTCCAACAGTCAAACATAATACTTAACATTAGCATGTCATTATTCTAAACAGTTTTCTGTAATTGTCCGATGTAAAATTACTACAAGTGACCTAATTGATGTTTTGATAATGACAAAACCGTATTTTTTACAATTCTTTTACTTGTCCATGTTTTTATAATGTTTAGTTGTATGTTTTCAGACAATCAATATTCATCCAAACATGTTTCTATTATCAATTACCCCATTTTCAAACATTTTTGCACAAATTCAAAGATTTATTGCAACTAATGCAACATCAAAAATTGTCACAAAGTACGACATGTATTTAATAACAGTAATAAAATTAAAATTTACATTATTATCAATAGTTGTACTATTTAATACATTGCTATTATAATTTTTTTTCTTCGAAAGCACGTTGATCTTTGAGTTTTTTTGCCAGACAAACACTAAGAAATAAATGCAGTAGCATTGTTTCTGTAAGAACTAAAACTCAACAATGGAAGCTTTACATGTTTATGTCCTTTTAAAGCTTTAAGTTATTTTTATTAACATAGTTTATAGCATATACGTTCTATCTTTATAAAATATCTGCGCAATTACTGATGTGATGAGTATAAATTAATACTTTACCATAAAAGCACAAATCGTTGTTACATTTAAATGTAATTTATCGTTACATCAAAGACTACTTCTCTTAAAATAAAATATTAACTTTAAACAGAATTTTGTCGCAGTTAGAAACACGTAAATTTGAACACAACAAAATTATAAAACGAATAAAATATACTAAAACGAATTATACTTATTACTCAATTAATAAAATTGAAAAACATTTCATTCGCAATGATGAATGTAACCACATCTAATTGATAGTTTTAACCCAGATCAATTTAAATTTAAATTCATTACACCACCGTAATTAATTAGAATTATATGAATTAAAGGCCTACCGGATATAAATTACACAAAAAATACATTCATAATGATCCGACAACTTAAAGAATTGATAATTTATAAAATTTTGGACGGGTTTATTTTAATTTTAAAATTACAAGTTTAAAACTAAAGAATATAAATGAAATTAAGCAGTTGTTGAATATTTAAATTTTTGCATGTATGTACATTTACGTAAGCAATCTAAAACTTTGTGTATGTGACCTTAAAATGTAGTCATGTTTAAATCCTGCTAATGAGATGGCGTATATTTAATTACATAAAAAGTTTGTATGTTCTACCGGTATTGTCAACATAGGAGTAATTCTGCAAATATTGATTCAGAGATAACTTATCTTCAATAATTACGATACAAGATTACACGATTCACATAGTGTTTTGTTGCGGATTGCAAGTTTGAAAATAAAAGCGATACGCCTAAAGTTCATAACCCATGCATCTTTTTGTTTCTAAAAATACGAAAAGCCACTAGAACGGTCAATAGCATCGCTGATTTTAGAATTATGATCGATTTTGAACAAGAGAACAAGATGAATAATAATTGGATAATATAATTTGTTAGCTGTTAAACTTCTATAAATAATTTTTAGTTTTGTATATAAATTACCGTACACTTGAAATTTCTTAAACGTATTTAAAAAACAAAACTGTGGTTTTCGCAAATAAAAAATTTAAAAAAACGTGAACGAAGTCAGATTTAAGTTATCGGTAATGACTAATTAATAAAGCATTGACTAATTCAACAAATAAATAATATAATCAAACCGGTATGGTATTGTTGTAATTTCAGCTTAAGATGCACAACAAGATCCTGTCAGACCCGGTGATTACTTTCATATCTTGTAGATTTGTTACGGTTAGAATGTCGTCCAGTGGATAAAAACGTAGTATCAGTTTTGATGATGATGACTTTGAAGAAACTGTGTTAGCATCAGCCAGTAAAGCAGACGAAGAACTACCCGGTGAAAGCAAAGTTGAATCAGAAGATAATACAGACGTGGACGAAAATTTTTGAAAAAGGACGTGATAATAATTATACCGAGAATGATTCAAGCGCTAGTAATGATTCTGATGGATTAAACGTTCCTCTTAGCACATCCGTAACGAACTGCATTTTCTCGACCAACTGGAATACAGATCGACTAGCAAATTATTCGTACCAATGTACAATTGTTACGGTAATTTTCATTACGTACGCCTTTGTTGTTACGGTTGAATTCTTCATTAGGTACGCCTATGTGTTGTCGACGTGAAATTAGATTCGGGTTTTGACACCCGCTAACGATCCTTTGCGCATTAGATGTCATTTGGTAGAAAGTCGACACATGTGGATGATGTAAATGGTCTGTAACGAGTGAATATTAATATATCCGTTACCATCGGGGAAATAATGGAAAACCATTTATAATTGTTTAATTTCCTAGTTTCGTTAAGACGTTACAGGGTAAGCTAAAGTCATCTTTTAATATAAACTCGTTTGTAATTCGTTTTCCTTTTGACAGCCATTTTGCGTCCCTTCATGTTACAACTGTTATATTCTCGATAAATGGATATCGTAACTATTAGTAACTAAGGCATCACGTTGCCGGACTCGAGCGCTAGCAGAAGGCGATTTCAAGCCGCGCAATTGGGGTCTTACGGAGGCGTCCTGGGCAAACTTAAACTACACGTGACTGACACGCCGTGTTTGTGTTCACCACCTATTTGGGTTCCAGCGCTATTCTGTATTCGATATCAATTTACGGAGGAATGAACCTCGACAAATATTTAGATGGGACGATATTAACTTTTCTTTATAAGACTTATGGTTATAACTAATTAAATCAACGACAAAGGGGTACCACAGCATATAACAACCGGTTTATATTATTTATACTTTCTTGTATCTTAAGTAATAATTGTTGTAGATGTGATTTCGTGAGACATTAGCTTGACACGATTTGCGATTCAAATTGTTTACAGGGTTATGTGTCGGGGGAACGTACGTTCTTCACACCAAAGAAACCTCCTGTATTTATGGTAAGTGATTTTATATGTTTTATTACGTAGTCAAACGGGTCACTCACGAAACTTTTGCTATTAATTCTATAATTATCGCTATTGTTGTTTACGAGCTAGGTAATAAATTTCATTTAGGTCAAGTTGTGCATGCTGTGTACTACCGATTGATTAACGTTAATGCAATATTAATTTTACACGCTGTGTTAGGATAATTTAACATTAGCGTAGTACTTGCTTACTTCTGTATTTGATTGTCAGTAATGCCATTCTACTAATTATGTAACCGATAGTTACTACCACCTATTCTTCGCTATATATTTTTATTGTAGTTTACTTATGTACGGTGTGTTGCCTATGCTACTGGCATTTCTGTATTTAGAATTCATTATAGTCTGTGATAATCCTCAGCGTTTCTACATTAAAATTGTTATCGTGGTTAGTTCTTCTTTTATAACAACATACCTATTTCATATGACTATCGTATTAACTAGTTGCTTCTGACTACTCGAACAACTGAGTAGAGGAATTACGAACCTAACATCGTGTTACAAGCATCCTGGTCTGTTGTGAGCAGACAGACGTGACTTTGGATAGGCTCTGGCGCCCTTAATTATCTTTTATATACTTCTAGAAAACCTACCCCTCTCTCCGACTATTGAGAGTTGGCCGTGCAGGTTCGTAAAACCACCAAAAGCTTGTAACACAATGTAAACGAGTGTATCGTGACAAATCAAAAGAGTGAAAGATGTTGATTTACAAGAAATTCGTGCTATCCTCGAGGATTAGAATGAAGCTGGGATGTTGGTGTGCGCAAACTATTTTCCCAAGAATTTTCCAATTACATATATCGAGCAACTTGTTGAGTCGAGTCACTTTACTACTAAGAAACAAGAAGATATATAGGTTCGATGATAAGAAAACTAAAGACACGTCCAGCAGCTTGTTGGTTACCGAAGTCACTGCAGAATTATACAGTATATGCCAAGTTAACCTGCAAAATATGGCTTCAAGATATTTTGGATGTGTGAATCCAGCTCCGATACGCTATCGATGACATGATTTATGTAAGAAAACGACGGGCAACCGGGCCAACCACGCATAAGAGTTTAGGATCTGATGTTGTAAAGACATTAGTCCGTAAGCGTCATAATCCTGGACTGCGCTTTACAATAAATAATTGCTTCACAAGCGTTTCAATTTGTTCAAAAGCTTCCCATATGTACTGCTTTACGTTGCCAATCAACAAATCCGCCGTTAGAATTAAACCATTCAGTGAATTTTTGCCTAATAGAAAATGCTTCATTAGAACTTCATTGACTTCTTTCTCTTTTTATTTCTCCTCCTCTCCTCTTAGCTATTTCCTCCTTCTTTATACCTCTTTCATCCACTCCGCTCTTTTTCCGTTTCCTTCTAAGATTTCCTCTACTTTCTTAACCTCTTCTCTTAACTCCCTGCATTCATTCCTCATGTGTAAAGTCCTCCGTCTCTTCTCCACTAGTCTGCACATCCTTTGTTCCTGTTTTCTCCAGTATTTATTTCCTAACTCTTCGTTCCCACATCTGAACCTTGCTATCACTTTTTTCTTCTTGCTTTTGTTCCCTTCCCCCTTTAGATATTCTGGAACCCCTTTTTCCTTAATATTCTTGTAATTCTCATTATATCTGGCTTCTCTTATCTTTGTCCATCTTTTTTGTTTTTATATGTCTTCATCTCTCCTTATTAATTCATCTCTTACCCCTACTCCCTCTTCCCTAAAAACTTTCTACTTCTTCTCTCATGTACCCGTTTCTTTTATAATATTCTTCTCTGCTATCCTGCCCGTAGTTCCCTCTTCCTCCCTTTATCTCTTTCCAACATTGCTGTAGTATTTTGCATTCGGTTCTTTCCCTCATTTCTTTATCGTATTTTATACCCCTTTTTCCTGTCTCTACTATTATTTTCTCTGCCTACACTTCCTCTCTTATAATACACCCCGGTGTTACTCTATCTAACACTAAGCCCCATTTCCAGTATTTTTCTTGTATCCCGTCTACCTCTTTATACTTCTCCACTCCCATGTTTCTGCCCCATATATCACTACACTTTTTATTAGCTTCTCAAACAGCAGCCTTCTTTTTTCTATGTGAACCCCAAACAACATTTCCCCCACACTCCACATTTGTCTTATTAAACTGCATCATTTCCTCACTATTTGCTTTATGTGTTCCCCCTTCTTATTATCCTGTTTCATCGTGTAACCCAGGTATGTGAATTCCTTCACCTGCTGCACTTCCTCTTCTCTCCATTTCCACTACTCTCTTTTTTTCTTTTCCCCCCTCCTTTTCTAAATACCATTCTTTTTGTTTTCTCCGTATTTACTTTCATTTTCTTTTTTTTTTATGTAGTTATCCAGCGTCTTCATCATCTCCTTTCCTTTTCCTCTTTAGCTACCAACACCATGTCATCTACATACGCTAACGACCACACCTTCACTTTCCCTACTACTATCCCTCCTATCTGCTGTCCTTTCATTGCCTCCTCCAAATCCCCCGTATATACTGCAAATAGGCTTGGGCTCAGTCTCAACCCTCTCCTTGTAACGAATTTCTCACTCTCCTCTCCATTCACTGTCACCCTGCTCCTCGTTTCTATGTAAATTTCTTCCATTCTTTCTATTAATCTTACATTTATTTTTTTCTCCTCATGTATTCCCACAGTTTTTTTCTGTTCACTCTGTCAAAAGCGGCTTTTAAATCTACGAACAGTGCCACCATTTTCCCCCTTTTTTTCTCTAGCTCTCTATTCGCCAAGTGTTTCAATATATGCATGTTGTCTATCACTTTTGTTCCCTTTATAAATCCCGCTTATCCGTCTGGTACCAAACTCCTTTCCTCTATTTCCTTCTGTAGTCTTCTTTATAGCACTATCGCCTATAATTTGTATGCCTTGGTTAATAATGTCACCCCTCTGTAATCCTTCACTTCCTTTCTGTCTCCTTTTTTGTGTATCGGACATATTATTCCCTCTCTCCATCTCTCCGTCGCCCTTTTTGCTACATTTTATTCCTCGTATACCAACTCTTCGCCTTGTATCGTATCTTCTCCTGTCACCTTCCTTTTTTATCTTCTTTATTGCCTCTATTACTTCGTCTTCGTTTATTCTATCTCCATCTTCTTCCGTCTTATTACTACTTCTTTTCTTTGCCTTTTTTCTCCTTTCTGATTTTGTTCTTCCCGGCCCCAACAGGCTCCTAAAATATCTGTACCATTCTTTTATTTGTATTCCCTTTGTCGTCCCTTTTCTCTTCCTTGTTTCTTTAGGTATTTCCATAAACATAAAAAGTCTCTTGTATACACAGAATATGAACGCATTAAATTTGGCATTAGAAGAAACGCTTCATCTCCGATAAACACATACGGTGTTTCTGGAATTTGGCCGAATAGAAGTTTGGGTTCGGGTAATTCTAAAGACCCACTGTTCAGCATTTCAAAACTATAAAAAATATTGTTTGTAATTGTAGAAAGAAGAACTACTAAAAAGTAATTTTAGAATGTTAATATGTTTCCCATCAACATCACCTAAAGAATTAAAAAACTGCCATTTTCTTTCATAATCCAAAGCGATATTCTTTCCAATGTTGGTCTAGGTATACAAGTGGCTTGTAAACTTCGCCATAGAGCTACACATACTTCAAATACAATATACGATACAGTTCAAACATGTCATCAGTGGCCAAATACTTAGAAAATGTGAAATTGATTAGTATAATTAAGCCAAAGAGCTTTTTGTTTATCAACTTTTTATTATTGCACCCAAACCTGCTAAGGAACAATGGCGAAATCTGAGAAACTATCACCTAGAAGCTCTTCAAAGGCAAGAAGAAAAAGTGGGCAACATGAAACATATTTTAGGCTATAAGTGTATCAAAAACAGTGTTTCTCAAACCATTTATGAAAAACAGCAATACCATTAGATATCCCGTTCCGACGAAGAAAGTCTATTGATAGAGGATGTTAATATTACAGTATCTGTTACAACCAGCGTTAAAGCAACAAATGATAATGAACTAATTGCCCCTTCTGAGTGCCTCACACCTAAAAAAATTCAAAAATCCAAAATTACTGATCTCGTTATGCAGTTTATTGAAGACAGTGAGAAGAGAGCTTTACATCAGTTTTTTTATACGAATGTAAACGTTTTCCAACAAAGTACTAAAAACAAGTAAGAAAAAAATTGTTTCAAGCTGTTTGATGCCGAAGATAAGGTATAAGTTAAGCAGAATTAGCAGATGAACAGACAACGGCCTCCATCAACCGCCTACCTTACTGGTGAGTACTCTTGTGCCATTACGAAAGAGTTTCCTGAATTCTTCTCACCATCAAATTCAAAATCGGTAAGCCCAGTAAATACAAATGAAAGAGGCTGCTCAAGGCATGAAGATTATACAAGAATATATTTTCCATTGTAATAACATATTGAAATATACATAGTAAATAAATATTTTTTTAGAAAACACAGCATATTTTTCTTTTCATGTTTACCTGAGACTGTTAATTGGCATGTTAAAATTTTTTGAGTATAAAATTTGTCCTCGACACGCCCACTTTTCGTGGTTAGATTTTAAAAGCACGATCTCATTTTTCTTCCGGTAACGTTTGTGCAACACAGACCTCCGTTTAGCGGTGTCTACGCCCAACAAGGCTTTCATCATTAAGTTATTTCACGCAATTCCACGTGAATATGCAATCGAATTTTGTGCCTATCTGAGCGAAAGCTTATTTACAATATGTGGTTATAATTTTATTATATTGGCGGTTTTAATCGATTCTTTTATTATTGTCTATAGCGGATTTCCATATCCCCCACACGTTGCCTTTATCGGTGGAGATAACAAGCAGATAATATATTTGGAAAAATTTCCATGGCGTCACATTGCTGTAATTAAACGTTAGGGGGTTGGAGGCATTTACGATTTCGATTTATTTTGGAAGGAACTTTTACCACTAACTACTACATTAAGTCGAGGGAAAACGTTGCGCATTCGCTATCTTTAATGATTGTATGATTTAAAAACGGAATTTACTTGTGATAACGCCGTATGTACGTTAGATTACGTTTTAGGTAATACAGGTACGGAATCAGCTAATCCCTTACTCGCTAAAACATAACTGTAATTAATACTATTTTTATGAGTACTACTTCGTTGGTGATGTCGATTATTAGAATGACCGTACGTACATGTTAGGTTGTTAACACAATTAATTACTAGATCATTTCGTGCGTCAAAAAGTCTTATGCAGTGCGCGTTGAGTCCTTTTTTTTATATACTTTAGTGATTGTGAATTTACGAATATAAAGTCATTCCTGTTTTGAACGTAAAAGTTAGACCGACTAGGTCAGTTTACTGTACGAGGTGTTGTCCAGTATTGGGTGTAATGTATATTTTGCCCGACCCATGTATTAGTGTTTGGAAAATTAAAAAAATTATACTTATGTACCTTCTCTGTCCTCTTTGAACTACCGTCTGGGATAAAATAAATATATATTCTGCGTTATCACTTCTGTCGTGTTATTTGTTCTTTTTCAGCTACGGGTAGATTTAAATGATGTCTCCCTAATTTAGACTTTCATCGTTTTGGCTCCTTTTTAGAATTAGTTTATAATCAATCATCACGAAGCTTGTGATTCCATCTCCGAGAACAACTGTGTTAGACGTCGCTTACCTTTTTTTCACGAAACCAGCGTAACAAAACATACTGTTAGTTTTTCGTCACTTGCAGTAGGCTTATACGCCTTGCACTCTTAACCAGTGATGTACTTTTTAATTAATTCATGAACCACGCTAAATTGTCTCCTATTTAACCGAAACGACTCTTCAAAAACATTATCTGGAATTTAACTAGACAACTCAAACCATGACTCTCTTTTTTGTAAATATCCATTCGTTTTACTTTTTTTTCTGTTGTGTCACTGCAATAACATAAACATTTTTTCTAAAGATCTCGGTACGAGTCATGAATGTGGCTTGTGTTCAATATGTGCTACTATTAAAAAACGCATGTTTGGACTGTGTTTCGGTCACATGTGGGCTGCGCATGGGATATACATGACCTCGGTTCAATTTACGGCTGGCTTAAATGTCAATATTTAAAAGTAAAATTAAATGCAATAGAACACGCCAACATATATCCCAGTTATCAACACATAAAGCGGGCAAAAAACAGTGTTATGCAGGTAAAGAACATATAACAATCTCTGTCGCTTGTGGAGGTAAAATTGCAACAGATGCTAGATCACACTGTATCACGTTCACTTTTGGCACAAAAATAGGCCTTAGAAGTCGCCAAAACCGATCAAAACAGCGAGTTAATGCTGATATCAAACTGGAGATCAGATGGTAGTACACACCACAGTGAATTCAAACAAATATCTGAAGAAAATGTAGCAGACAGTTATATATGTATTACTTCATTTGTTCCATTGCAATTATTATAGCCTAAATGCTAAAAAAATATTTTATCGAGCAATCCAGGTTCATTATCTGTTTGTTATTGTAGACCGATTAAGATACAATATACTAAAGAAACCACAGAGTTATCACAGGATGAAACGTTTGCAATCTCTTGACTATTTACATCAAACCAATAAAACCTCTTACCCTTTTAACCAAATAACTTAGACCACATGTCAGTCTTAAAGATAAATATCAAAGGTATAAGCAAAACCCACCCGTTTCTGTACGTTGGCATAGTTATCAAGTGAAGTAAAAAATCTGTAGAGAGAAACCGAAACCATAAAAATACCCTTAAAGTTAAAAAGAGAGACAAACTTGAGATCCACACCACAAGTTATTCAGTAAATCCATTATCAAAAATATATAGACCACAATATTTTACAATAATGTAAATCACAAACGACTCAGTCTTCGATTGATAGTAAATTAAATTGTTTTCCATTTTTAGCATCTGACACTGGTCCACAGATGGACTACATGTTTCTATTTAATAGAAGAAGAAGCCTACTACTTCTGGTATGTTTCAAACGGTTGTTACATGTCGTTATTTTGTATTTGTCCAAAAATAAAAATTAACGGCTGTACTGGTTTACACGCCACTACTGATTGTCAAATCACCTTAAGGGTGGAGATAAAAGCGATACAACAAATAACGGCAATTTTACTCGCTCTTTACCTTTTGGAAACCGCTCCGAACGTTCGTGTATCCGAGTGCTATTTCATGATATGTAAGTAGATTTATTTCTGCTGAATTTACCTCGTTAGTAATTTCTATTATGCTTTTAGCGGATGTGCCGAGGAAAACGTATTCCAGGTATTAGATTGGGTTAATTACGCGACGTTCCAGGTAGGAAAGCAATTCCAAAAATGGCATCGTCACATTATCTTATTACCTTTTTTAAGGAGTTTCGTAGGGTTGCCACGGTGTCTTTGTACCCGGCTGTTTACGAAATATGTAACCTGTAGTTCAACTTGTTTTATGTAATCAGAAGAAACGAAATAAACTACTCAATCAACTATATGCACATTACTTAGTATAGCGTATACCTTCCCGCATTTATATTTACTACCTTTGCTTTTATGTAATCGTTTTTAATTGTATTCACTAACCGTCAGCCTTCAGCGTAAAATATATTTTATGTTATCATAACATAGATCATGCTAACTCAAATTTACTTTCTGTAGCAAACTTTATAACATCTGTAACCTTGTGTATTGTCGTTGACTACGTTGACGTGACATCAGTCAAGTTTCTTCGATCATTGGAATCCAGTCACAGCCAAAGGCAAAATAACATTAACCGTCCTACATAAACATATATTCCACGCATTATTTCGTTAATAAATCAAATAAAAGGAAGTAGTAAACTACTTGTGACGAAGAATTGTCCGTTCGGTAAGTTTTTGTGCTCATATTTTACTTTTCTGCGATTCATTATTATTCTTGTTGATTGTCGACTTATTTCGCATAGTAGACAATAATATATATTGTTAGAATCTGTGTTTTGTCCATTTGTTAGTACATATATTTCAAAAGTATAGATTGGCGAAAGATATGAGAACGATGTAGAAACTTGTACTAACTCTCCGGCAATTTTCTGCTATTGAATTTGCTCCCATAAAGTTATTAAAATATTAGAATTATTATACAACCCATCAAAAACTTGAAATGTAATTGATTATTTCAAAAACATCTGAATTAATCGACCAAATCAAAAAGAAACTATAACAAAATGTTTCCATTTCCATCTGGAACTGTTTCAATAATATTGTGCAAGAAGAAAATTCAATACTTCTGTGCTCAGAAAACACGGAGAATTCCATGAATTTATAGGCATATATTAATGAAAATTTATATTCACCATAAAAAAGTTTCAATAAACTTTGGATTAAACAAAATCCTCATCGAGAACACAAGCATTAGAAAAATTTTCCGAAAAACTTACTTACTTAATTATAATTGAAATGCTCTACAGATAAAGATAAGCCATCTCTCACAAAAATTTACAGGGATTACATGATTGGCTAATTTGAATTGAGCGCGAAATCTACGCTTGTAAACCTGGTGCACTAGTCAAATATTTAAACTGTGTGACATTTGTTTTGTGAGGTTATGTGTTAGTTGTGTTTTGATTCAGTTTTTTCTTTTTCTTCTTATATCAAAACAGTCTTTTTCAAGACAGTTATTTAATAATTGAAAAAAGGTAACACAAATAGTTGGTTATTTACAGCTTTGATGTATTGTTCTGTGTAAATATGGTTTCACAATAAAACACCCAATTAATTCGTGGGACGTGGCATAGCGTTATCTGTTGAGCATTTCAACTATAGATTATTTGCACAGAATCAAAAATAAAGTTTTGTACAGTTTAACAACTCTACATTAAATAATTACCCATAAAAAAACTAAATGTATTTCAAAGCCATGCAACCGATAAAATGTTCATTATTTTAATTAATTAAATATTGCTTCAATTTTATGATGCTATTCGTTTTATTAAACAACAAGGGATTGCCGTATAAAATATTTCTATAAGTCAATTTTTCACTTCGACAAATTTAAAATGTGTGAAAACAATTATTAGTAGCTTTGACTGTCACTAATCATAATGTGCTCAAACAGTGCAAACAATTAAAAGAAAAACAAACACGAATTTTTATAATTTCGGAAAATGAATAGCAATTTGGCCACATTTAGTCTGTAACATGCATATAGTATAATATTATTTTAAAGTTTAGAGTTAACAAATACATGCATATTTTGTAATCCTCAAGTGCATAATTAACCGTACTTTACGGATAATACATATTTTAAACCATGTAAAATGTTGATGTTTTTCTACCATAAAATGTTAACGATTATACAGCAAAACTAAGATAATCGCCAATTTTACGATTATGTGTATTGACATTTACTACCTTTTCATAAAACTGAAAATCTGTTATTAAAACTTCCTTAAAAACAATCGTAATTCTTTGTTTAAAAAAACTAGTGATAAATGCACAAAAGATATTTAAAAATAAAGCTTTGACTGTTTTATAATATATAGAGTTGATATATTTTGAATTATTACCCCAAAACTTTAACTTATTAACAAAACAAAGCAAAAAACAAATGAGTTTTTATAATGAATCAAACATTAAAAAAACTTAGGTGTAGTAAATTATAATCAAAATGACGATTTTCGTTTAATAAAGTATCTGTTTACTGTATGGTTAACCGTTCATTTAAAGTAAATACCGTACCCCAGTCAAATAATATAAATGTCTTTCGTAAAAAACTAGAGACATCTATCACGACTCCTATTATCCCACGGTCAAAAACCAACTCCTGTTCAAATCGAGCAAACAATTCACAACTGTACACACGCAAACCCAGTTAATTATATCTAATCCTATCTCTTCCATCGATTTATACGATATGTTTTGTTTAGATTAATTATTTTATACGCGTGTCAAAATTTGCTGAAAATTAAATTCTGTTAAAATATTTAATTAAAAAATTTTTTTTTAATTTTGCAAATGGTATCACATTATAAAAAAAGTTGCTCCAGTAAAACCAAATATCATCAAAAAATCAATAAAAAGCATTAGTAGAATATCTTTACTTTTAATTAAGTTGTGACCCTTTATAGTCTATACGCTGAGCAATGTAACATAAGTGATTAGGTCGTAAATCGAATGTCATTTATAACACGACCAATAATTGTATTTAATATGCACCTGAAATGCAAAGTAAATGCCAGTTTTATACTGGCAAAAGTTGCTCAAGGCAAACGTAATAGAAACTTTTTTTTTATAACATCCATGGTAAGTTTACAATCTGTTCAGATACAATCAGTAAATGGTTTAACAATTGATAAAAATTGACAAAGTAGGAGATAGTCCACTAGCTAGCTCCTGTAAGATCTTAAACTAAATAATATGAAAAGAGTACTAATTTTGACTACATGGAACAAAATTTTATGCTCTATTCGGGAGGTCCAACGGATCGAATCTTTCTAGTTTTTTAACAGTTGATACATTGAGTAGCTAGCACGTTGAGATGTTCTTGAAGTCAATCTTTGTATTTAGCACTAAGAATTTTAATTTCACTTTTCACTGTTTCAGCATGAAGGTCACGGTGTATCACTGAATTTGGGACAAACCACGAGGCATCCACAATTGAACGCAGCACTTTTCATTGAAACCTTTGAAGTATGGAGATATTCGATTCACTAGCTGAGCCGCACAACTGTATTCCGTATGTCCATACTGGCTTCAGGATTGCTTTGTATAATAACGTTTTGTTTTCTAATGACATCTGGGATTTGCGTCCTATTAGCCGGTACATTTTAAAAAATTGAAGACCAAATTGTTTACGTTTAGTAAAGATGTGAGTACCCCATGTGAGTCGCTTGTCAAGGTGCATGCCTAGATATTTCACTACGTCTTTTTGGAGGAGTATACGATTATTCAGTTGGACATTTAGACATTTTTTTTAGTGTAAAAGTAATATGGGTTGACTTCGTTTCGTTAACTTTTATGCGCCAGTGTCTAAGCCAATTTTGAATTTCATTTAGATGCTTTTGCAAGTATTGAGAGGCAATTCTAGGATCCTTGTTTGAGACTAAAATAGCTGTGTCTTCAGGTGGCGATCGAGGTTTATCTAATTTTTGACAAATCTGCTGTATACAATAGGTACAGGGTTGGTCCGAAGACGCTTCCTTGAGATATTCTTGCCTTAATCGGCAATAAGGTTGTTTGGACATCTAAATACTTTATCGCGAAATATCTATCTACTAAATAAGATTTTAAGATTTGGTAGTAGTTATATGGCAACATACTTTTAATTTTATATAACAATCCTTCGTGCCACACCTTATCGAAGGCCATTGAAACATCTAGAAATATTGCTGAGCAGTATCAGTCAGTTTCCAGACCATGTCTGATTTTTTTCGCAACAAGATGTACTTGTTCGATCTTCGAATTTTTGTGTCTGAAGCCAAACTGATGTTTCGGAATAATTTCCTTGTCTTCGAGTATGGGAAGTAGTTTTTAGTTTGTATTATCTTAATTTAAATGCTTTTAATTACTAGTATATGTATTGTTTTAGATCGGTGCTACTAAAAAGTACCATGTAAAACAACACTTGGATAGTGGTTTTCATTTAAAAAATATTTAAAAAAACTATGAAACAATCATTGGTAAAAAAACGTTATAAAAGATCAACAGAATAAACCTGGCCCATCAAAAACAACTTTTGCTCTAGATTTGTGCGAAGCATTGGTGTCGGTTCAAATTCCTCTTAAAAAACTTGTTAATACCAATTTTCGCAATTTCCTTGAAAAATACACCAAACAAGTTGTTCCAGATGAATCAACTTTGAGAAAAAATTATTTAGACATATGTTACCAATCGGTAAGCAGTTTAATTAAAGTATTAATAGTTTTCAAAATGCTGGTTTACCTTTTATAGAAAATACAGACAATAAAGAATGACATTGGGGACCATTACATTTGGACTTCGGTTGATGAAACAACCGATTGCAGAGGTCGACATATAGCAAATTTTGTAGTTGGTAAATTGTCTGAACTAGAACCAGGAAAAGCTTATTTGCTAGCATTTAAAGAAATTTCACAGACCAATCACAAAACAGTTGCAAATTTTTTCGATGATTGTTTACGTAAATTTTTTTTTTATTATTGATCAAAATAATCCAATCTATTAATTACAATTATATAATTTTATGTTTGTTGGACTTCTGTATCCCAATGGCGTAAAGAAAGAAAAGGTTCTCTTATTCGTAACCGATGCAGCAACTTATATGATCAAGTCCTCTCAGGCATTAGAAATATTTTATCTAGTACATGGAATACATTGGGTGTGTGAATTCATTAGAGACGAGTTTGCAATAGTAAACAAGTAAATTTCTGCCACCAAAAAGGTAAAAATCTCTAACATATTAGATTCTCTTTTTGATTATTGGATCTTGTTTCAGGTTTTTGTAAAAGCTCCATTACGGGTAAGGGCCTATAAAGAAAAACTTCCAGATGTTGAACTTCCACCGGTACCTATCATAACAAGATGGGAAACTTGTTTATCTGCTTGCATTTTTTATGTCACACATTTTGAAAAAAATAAAGAGGTACAGTTCATACTGAAACGTCCGAGAAATTACTTGCAAATGCAAGAGCCTTCTAGAACTGTTATCTAGTTTCTAGAAGATATAGCAAAAAGTGAGGAACGATCGAGAAGGATTCGCCGATGTCTATAAAAGCCGAAGATGGAAATCGTAGGTCAGTTATTGCTGGAATGTGAATGCATGCAGTATTAAGAAGATTAAGCAAGTGAAGATAAATAAGTGATTAGCACGTGCGGAGTTTTAAATAAATCGAGTGAACGTGACTTACAGTGTGAAATCCGAGGACGTTATCTTATCTCGTGTTAGTTATCTTAAGTGTTATACAACGGTTATACATAAATTATAGTGTAAGTGTTTTTATTATTAGATTTAATTAGTTCCGTTAATTTAAAAGTATACATATTTCTATAATAAGTAAACGTAGTTTTAGTCGTTATAAATAAATTAGTTTTTAATAAATAGATACGTAACAGTGGCGTCAGGTGTTGAGGTTCGCGATTTTTAGTGTGAATACCATTAAGTTATTTGATATCACTCCCGTAATTGATTGCGCGATACGCGCGTTTATTTATAAAGTATAAAATAGTGTTTATTAAACTTTTTCTTTTAATAAGTGCGTGATCGCGAGATTAATTAAAGTCGTTTCCGTGGTTTAATATTAACAAGTGGATCGTTATTAAATTTTGTGTTATATAAAAACTGCATTTTAAAAAAGTAGTGTATTTAAACTTTATATTCGTGTTATATTTAAATTTATGCCGGTGACGCGTTTGCAAGCAGTTAAATGAATTCAAAAATATTTGAATTCTCGAATCGATAAATAAAAATATCCAAGCAAAACTGTCCGAAAATTCTCAGAATATGGAAAAAAATTCCAGAAAAATGGAAGAAAATGCTAGAGGTTTAAAAGAAGACATACGAGTGAGCATGGAAAATCAAATAAAGACCATTGAAGAACAAATACAAGTTAGTGTAGGAAACCAAATCAAAATTGTGCAAGAGGAAACCCAAGCAGATATGTTAAATTTAAAAGAAGAAATTTGCGAATCTATGAATGAGAAAATGGAAGCAATAGAGGACAAACTAGAAGACCGAATGAAACTGCTTGAAGAAAGAATAAGTCGATTGAATTGTCACGGCGAAGGAAGCATCACGAGTGAAGATTTAATAATGGACCATCGAGAAGAAAACACTCACAAGTTCAAAGTTGTACCACCGAATTTTGATGGTAAAGTTCCATGGTCAACCTACTACAAGCAGTTTGAAGCCGCAGCTACTGCTAATGGTTGGAGCAACAAGCAGAAAGCGACGTCTTTAATAGTGTCCTTACGTGGAGAAGCGCTTGGAATTTTACAAACTGTTCCTGACCACCTACAAGAAAATTACGAACTTTTAATATCACGATTAGAAATGAGATATGGAGATGCCCATCTTCAACAAGTCTATCAAGCTCAAATTAAAAGTCGGGTTCAGAAAGCTGCCGAAAGTCTTCAAGAGTTTGAGGCTGACATCGCCAGACTAACACGGCTTGCGTATCCTACAGCGCCAGATACCTTCTTGGAGCAATTGGCTATTCAAACTTTTGTAGACGGCCTTCGAGACAACGAAACGCAGCAGACTCTACGGTTAGCACGACCGAAGACGTTGGATGACGCTTTAACTCATGCTTTGGAGTTCGAAGCGGCAAAACAAGCGTCGCACCGAAGCAGCCATAAGCTCCGTTGTGCTACAGAAATACCCTTGAACTCTGAAGAAAGCTTTGAAGACATAGTGCGACGTATATTTCGGGAACAAGTAGCTCGAGGAAGAGAAGTGACGTGCTGAACTGCGGGAAGTGGGCCCTGCGTACGACGACGCTGTACTAAGCCCAAAAGAAGACCAGAAGAGCGTCCGGAAAACTAGAACGGGTCGACCGAATGGGGCGAAAGTCGACTTCAACGAGCCATGCCCCGGAGATTACCATCCAAATGGCATCGCCTAGGGAGCAATTGCATAGCATTTATCTCGATGGCAAGATCAATGGGAGAAGCGTCCAGTTACTGGTTGACACGGGAGCGACGAAGACCATCATTCGTCCTGACATGTTAGTGGAAAACGAGAAGACATCACCAGTAACAGTACGACTTCGAACGGCGACGGGCGACGAAATACCTACTCACGGACAAGTCAAAGTAACCATTGGTTTGGGAAATGGAGTACTCGACCATCAAGTACTGGTAGCCGACATCACGGAAGAAGTTATCCTGGGAATGGACGTGATAAAGAAGTATGGGTTCCGATGTCCTGAAGATCGACAATGAAGAAATTCCTTTTCATTCGTCAGAGAAGGCAGCCGTGCGAGTCTTGTTGAGTGAAGACGTGATTCTGCCTGCAAGGACGGAAAGTGTGGTGATGGCACGCCTGGATGGAAATCTCCGGGAAGGCTACATACGCGCGATTGAACCAATGGAAGGCGGTTTAGTTGAAAAGGGACTACTCGTTGCCAGAACCTTAGTACGAGTAAAGAAGACGATGCCAGTGAGGATCTTAAACATCAACTCAGATCCTGTAACGTTGAAAAAGAAGACCGTGGTAGGCCAATGCACGCCAGTATCACAAATTGTGAGATGCGTGAAGTCGAACGAAGATGCGTCGCCGAAGAAGTGTCCACAACATCTATTGGACATTCTTACCACCAAATGCGAAAACCTCAGCCAAGACCAGCTGGCTAAAGTTAAAGTGTTGATCCAAGAGTACCAAGATGTGTTCGCGCTGGAGAGTGGCTCCAAAGGAAGAACTAACGTGGTGAAACATAAAATTAATACCGGAGACGCTCGGCCGATACGACAACATCCACGCAGACTTCCTTTGGCGAAAAGAGAAGAAGCCGAACAAATAATTACGGATATGGAGAGAGAAGGCGTGGGATTGAACCTTCAAGTAGTCCATGGGCATCCCCAGTGGTACTCGTGAAGAAGAAGGATGGATCAACGAGGTTTTGCGTAGACTACAGGCAGCTAAACGACGTGACCAAAAAGGACAGCTACCCTTTACCCAGAATTGACGATACGCTAGACACCCTGTCAGGATCCCAGTGGTTTTCTACGTTAGATTTAAAGAGTGGATACTGGCAGGTAGAATTAGAATCCAAGGATCGTGAAAAAAACAGCTTTTACGATCGGAACTGGTTTGTGGCAGTTCACTGTAATGCCCTTCGGCCTGTGTAACGCTCCTGCAACGTTCGAGCGTTTGATGGAGACCATCTTGCGCGGATTGTCTTGGAAGACGTGCTTGGTTTACCTGGACGACGTGATCGTGGTTGGAAGGTCGTTTGAAGAACACTTGAGCAACTTGAAGGAAGTGTTCCAGCGATTACGTGGGGCTAACCTCAAACTGAGCCCAAAGAAGTGCCACGTATTTAAGAAGGAAGTCCAATACCTTGGCCACGTCGTATCTAGAGATGGAGTGAGGGCTGACCCAGACAAAATCCGAGCAGTGCATGCATGGCCAAGACCAATCGACAAACATCAGGTCCGAAGTTTCCTTGGGTTGTGCACTTATTATAGAAGATTTGTACCCGGATTTGCCAATATTGCCAAACCATTAACAAAATTAACTGAAGAAAAGCAGAATTTAGATGGAATGAAGACTGCGAAAGTTCTTTAATCAACTAAAACAAGCCCTAGTCACTTCGCCGATTTTGGAGTTATCCAAGAGAAGATGGAAAGTTTGTTTTGGATACCGACGCAAGCAATCTGGCCATAGGCGCGGTCCTTTCGCAGATTCAAGATGGACAAGAAAAGGTTATCGCGTATTTTAGCAAGGTTTTGTCCAGGCCAGAAAGGAATTATTGCGTCACTAGGGAAGGAGCTGTTAGCAGTCGTTAAGTCCGTCGAACATTTCTACAAGTATTTGTATGGACGAAAATTTTACTGAGAACAGACCACGCCGCTTTAAAATGGCTTCTGCAGTTCCGTAACCCAGAAGGACAAGTGGCAAGATGGATCGAGAGACTGCAAGAGTATGACTATGACACAGAACACCGTGCCGGAAGCAGTCATCGAAACGCTGATGCCTTGTCCAGAAGACCATGTCCGGCGGACTGCAGCCATTGTTCGCGACTGGAAGAAAAAGTCGAATGTCTCCGGAGAACTGCTATGGTTGATGATGAGTGGGAACCTGAGCAGTTACGTCGCGAACAAGAAGACGATCCTGAAATAAGACTACTCCTGGACTGGAAAGAAAGCGGCCGACGACCAACCTGGGAAGAAGTGAGTGCTTTGGGCAAAAATATCAAAGCGTACTGGGCGCAGTGGGACTCCTTGATAGTAGAAGACGGTCTTCTTAAGCGATCCCTAGAAAGTACCGAAGGCACGGGAAACAGACTACAGCTGGTAGTGCTGAAGAGCAGGGTGACCGAAGTGTTGAAGCATCTCCACGATGGGACATCAGGAGGACACTTTGGCATTACGAAGACGTTGGGTAAATTGCGAGAACGATTCTACTGGATGAACTGCAAAGAGGACGTCATGAAATGGTGCCGTAAATGCATAGTCTGCGCTTCAAGAAATGGTCCAGCGAGAAAGCGCAAAGCACCCATGAAACAATACAACGTAGGAAGCCCTTTGGAAAGAGTAGCGATTGACATCGCAGGGCCGTTCCCAGAATCCGATTCGGGAAATAAATACATCTTGGTGGCGATGGATTATTTCACGAAATGGACGGAGGCTTACGCCATACCCAATCAGGAAGCAGCTACAGTCGCAGACGTATTAGTAAAGGAGTTTTTCTGCCGGTTTGGAGTTCCGTTGGAATTACACTCCGATCAAGGCCGCAATTTTGAGTCTGGGCTGTTTCAAGAAGTTTGCCGACTGTTAGGAATTAAAAAGACTAGGACAACGCCTCTCCATCCTCAGTCTGATGGCATGGTTGAACGGATGAATCGAACAATGGGCAAGTACTTAGCCAAGGTAGTGTCCGAACATCAAAGAGACTGGGATCAGTACTTGCACCTCTTCTTAATGGCGTACCGATCATCCGTTCACGAAAGCACAGGCCAAACACCATCCTGTGTCATGCTCGGTCGTGAGATAAGATTACCATGCGATCTTCAATTTGGGCGAAGACCGGAAGAAGAAGTTGCTGGAGAAGATTACGTCAGCAAGCTGGCCAAGAGGTTAGACGAAGTACATGAAGAGGTCCGTAAAAATACACAAATTGCCAGCGACAGGATGAAAACAAGATATGACGTCAAGGCGCAAAATGGTGGGTTTCAACCTGGCGATATGGTTTGGTTGTATAACCCTCAAAGGAGACGTGGTTTGTCGCCGAAGCTGCAAAGGCAATGGGAGGGCTCCCTATGAAGTCGTGCAGCGTATTAACGACGTTATATACCGCATCCGAAAACCGCCCAGAGGCAAGCCAAAAGTGGTCCACGTCGATCGTCTAGCCCCGTTTGCTGGCGATAACCACAATCCGCAAGTTCAGGTCCGAACCAGAGTAATAAGTAGCAGAATCAGGAATCCAATCGAAGAAATGGAGTTCGAAAAGTTTATGAACTTATACGGAGGTTCTGGAAAAGCTAGGTTCGGAGTTACCACCGAGGAACAACAAGACCTGTTCCAGACACAAAAAGATTACGCCATCGCACATTGCGTGAGCGAGGAGCTTGACATGTCCAAAGGGGTTGCAGTCGTGTTTAAAAAGAAGTTTGGACAGCTAGATGAATTACGAAGACAGCAACCGGCAGTCGGAAAGGTCTACGTGGTGACGGACGCTTCGTTTTCTATCTGGTCACCAAGAAATACTCACGTGTCAAGCCGTTATACAAAGATCTGTGGCGAACATTATGGAGTCTCAAGAGACAAATGGAGTTCCATCACGTTAAGAAATTGGCAGTACCCAAGCTTGGTTGTGGCTTAGACCAACTGAATTGGAGGACAGTTCGAAACATGTTGGAGGTCGTCTTCCGAGGAACAGGCATTCAAGTGTTGGTCTGTAGTTACCAACCGAGGAGAGTATTGGGTCAGGAAAAGTCCATTGACTGTTACTTTTATGGTCAAGGAAGTTGCCGGAATGGAGGAAGCTGCCGCTATCGCCACGATCCCTTTTACCGGTGTCGCATCCAGTCTCCTGTTCTGGGACAGAACAGTCCTAAGAAGGGGGCAGTGAAACGTCCGAGAAATTACTTGCAATGCAAGAGCCTTCTAGAACTGTTATCTAGTTTCTAGAAGATATAGCGAAAAGTGAGGAACGATCGAGAAGGATTCGCCGATGTCTATAAAAGCCGAAGATGGAAATCGTAGGTCAGTTATTGCTGGAATGTGAATGCATGCAGTATTAAGAAGATTAAGCAAGTGAAGATAAATAAGTGATTAGCACGTGCGGAGTTTTAAATAAATCGAGTGAACGTGACTTACAGTGTGAAATCCGAGGACGTTATCTTATCTCGTGTTAGTTATCTTAAGTGTTATACAACGGTTATACATAAATTATAGTGTAAGTGTTTTTATTATTAGATTTAATTAGTTCCGTTAATTTAAAAGTATACATATTTCTATAATAAGTAAACGTAGTTTTAGTCGTTATAAATAAATTAGTTTTTAATAAATAGATACGTAACAATACTATAATCTGACATTGTCTTATACATTAATTCAATTATTCTTTTACTTCAGGTGGTTGAATTATTTGACGAGATGGCCTCTACAGCAATTGCTAAATCTCAAAAAGCTTTTAATGACGAAGTTGTTAAGAGAGGACTAGTTTTTATAAAAACACACTTTTCTGGCATTCCTGACGAATTAAAGAAGCTAGAAAAAAGCGAAACCGCGATCACCAAATATTTCGCTACATTCGAAAGAATAAGAGCAATTATAAGAGCATGTCCAAGGACTATAGGAAAAAAAATTAATCAAAAATTGAATTTTGTCACATCAAAAAACCTCTTTAAACAACTGACTGAAATTCAAAAAAGGTAGGTCATGAAGCTTCAACAGAAAATATCTTTAACAATAACGGAAACATCGGCATTAAAATTTGCTCCACTAACATCTTGCGATGTCGAAAGAACTTTTTCCTTCTATAAAAATATTTTAAATGATAAAAGGCAACAGCTTGGTTAAAATATTGAAAAATATTTGATTTGTGCTTGGAAAAATAATAGCACTTAAACATTGTAAAACAAAAAAATAAACTGTCTCTCTGTCTGTATCTAGTTCTTTTCTATTATACATTTTCTTAATTAATTTGAAGTCTTTTAATTTACGATTATTTTCGAACATATGCAGGCCAACACTGAATTTATCTATTCTCTTATTTGACATGAACTAAGTGTTCTTTATAACAGGTTTTTAAAAGTCTTCTAGTTTGCCCTATATGTATTCGGTTACAGTCTTCACAACTAATTTTATAAATTCCCGATTTATCGCACATGTCTATTGGATCTCTCGGGTTACCTATAAGGTTCTTTATGTTGTTGTTTATTTAATTTTGCAAAGCACCATTGAACAAAATAATTGGAAGTGTGTATAGAGTTGGATTAAAACTTTAGACGAAAATAGCAAAAACATTTATCAGAAATGGTAGCAAAATTCAAAAAATTCAGCTAGAAAAAAAATATAAGATTATAAAAAATCTAAAAAAAAATTGTTATCTCAAAGCAGATAAAGAAAATCGAGTTGTCATTTTAAACAAAGAAGATTATTTAACCGAATTAATGTGATACTCAGTGAAAGCCCTTTTTTTGTTAATATCAAAAAATCCTGCGAAAATGCTTGCGGACACCCGTAGAGTCTTGCTGGAATGTGAAAACATCTTTGGTGAAAACATTGTAACGAAACAACTACGGTTTCAACTAATGGTATCCAATCCAGTCCTACCAAGAATGTACTGTTTACCTAAAATACATAAGCCCAAAAAAGCATTGCGTCCAATCGTCTCAGGTATCAACGCTCCTACATATCTGATATCAAATAAATTCAAATTTGGGAGTATCAATACCCACATCTCAGCATCAAAAATTCTTACGAATGTATTGAAAAAATTAAATACGTTAAGCAGTGTGTTTCTTTCTTTAGGTCAAAGAGGGTCAAACACAATTACAATTACTCATTACCGAAAAAGTAATGCATCATTTTGAAAATTACTTTTGTAGTTATTAAATACTACTTTAATACACCGCAGCATACTGTATAAGTAAGTTGAAATAAAATCAAAAAGTTATTGATAAGACTGTTCGCGATCTCGGACGACTAATGATTGTAACCTTAATACCTATTTGAAACGGGATGATTTGTTTTCGCAGCTCATGCATAGGTATAATTTTCATGTAGAAATTTCTAAAATATCCTATCCTGATTATTTATTCTGCTGAATATAAAAGTAACTTCAAAAGTAATGTTTTTTTCCAATACCAAAAAAAAGCTAACGCATTCACATTACTAATTACTTATCAAAAAAATTAATGCATTACATTCCTCATTACCGAAAAAAGTAATAAGTAATGCATTACTTCCAACCACTGGACTAAGGCATACGTACGTGCGTTGATTGACGAAGGGCACTGTGTCGTGCGGAGCGGGGCACGGGACGAACGTGCATGCGCAATCAATCAGTCTCGAACAAAGTGTCTGAGCAGTGTTGCCAGGTGTGGCGATTTTTATTTGACTTTATTTAATTGGCGATTGGCGACAAAACTGGCGACTTAAAATTATGGACAAAATTTGGTAATGTACAACATTTTGGGGCGTTATCGACGATGTAGATAATGCAAACGTAAAATAATTGCCCCATATAACTACTGGAGTTGAATGAAAATGATTTTTGATTAAAAATAGTTACATATCTAGTTTTATAAGATTGAAGCAATATTGATAACGTCTTACATTTTTTTGAATTTTTGTTGTTTAAGAAATTTGAGTTTTGTTGTTTATATATATATTTTGTGAAATAAACTTGTTATGTCTTATTGAATTTTGCTATATATAAAAAAGAAATGTACAATTTTGATATAAATTAAGAATATTTAAAAACATATCCCCAAAAATCACTCGGCTTTAAACTTACTTATTTACAAATAAAATACAAAAAACACAATAAGAAGACATTTACGTAGTACTTTAATAATTTAATGTTGCCAGGTGTGGCGATTTATCGCCAATCTCACGATTTTTTTTACTTGGCGCAAATTTTTTTGAATTGGCGCTGGTATTCGGCGATTTTTCCTTTTAAAGTTGGCGACATGACATTTGACTAACAAGTGAAGTTTTTCAAAGATCTTAGATAATGCTGGTAAGAAGCTGATTGGACGATAAGAGCTTACTTGTTCTGATGGTTTACCAGGTTTCTGGATCATTATAATTTGTGCACCTTCCACTATGTCGGAACGTACCCTAACCTGAAGACTGAATTGCATATTATGGTGATAAAATAGAATCCACAAGTAAGTAATTCTTGCAGTACTTTTCCGGTGATTAAATCATATCCAGGCGCCTTTTTGGTACGGGTATGTTTAATGATCATTTTTTTGACTTCATCCAATTTGAACTTTTTTATCGGAAAATCCATTTGAAATGGCGCTTCAAGCATTTCATGAATCTGTGCTTCTTCCTCAGTTGTGAGTTGTGAAGCGAACGGTTCGAACACATTGACCAGATAGTTAGCGAAGGCATCGGCTTTTTCGTTTTTTTGTCGCATTCCATAAAAAGTAATCATTTACTTCTGTTGCAGAAAGGTCAACTAGATATTTTTGAATTTCACGATATTTGTTATTATCTAATAATACTTTAACCTGATTTGTGGCTTGATTTAGTTTTCTTTTGTCCTCCGGGGCTCTGGTAGTTGGCCATATAACTTCTTTTATGTAAGAGGGACACGGTTTAGTGTTTGATTTTATATTGGTATCTGAAGTTGCTTTCCATGCTGCTTGTTGGATAGAGAGGTTGAAGATTTCTATTGCTTCATCCATTTCGTCTGGTGTTTTTAGTGGTAGGTTTAAAGGAAAGTTTTTGTTTACCTCATTCCTGAAGATTTCCCAATTAATTGTTTTATTGTGAAGCTTGGGGAGAGTGCTGTTATAAATTAATTGTGTACTACTAGCATTCGCTAGTAACGGTGAGTGGTCAGAAAACAGTTCGAAGCAGGACCTACTTTCCATATAATTGCTCAAAATGTCTTTGGTTACACAGTAATGTATGGCATCAGGGCCCTTGGTCAAATCTGAGGGCCAATACGTAGGTTCCCCAGTGGCTAGGTGATGTAAGTTACTGTTTCTCATTGCTTGAAATAGTTGACGTCCCCTAGGTGTGGTTAATCTCGACCCCTATAAGGAGTGCTTTGCATTATAGTCCCCCTTGCAATAAAGCGTATAAAAAACAGCTTAAACTGGTCCTTCTTTGATAATCGGTTTAGGTTGACAGTAGACGGCAGAAATAAAAAGAAGACCCTCCAATCTTCTATCACGACGCTGGTGGCTTAGAGATGCTTTTCACTATATTTGCTTAGCTCGTAATGTTTGATACTATTTTTAATAATGATCGCAGTACCTCCATAGCCTGTTCCATCTGGATGTTTTGTTTTGTATATGGTGTCATTTGGGATTTTTATGTAGCTCCTGTCTATCAGATGTGATTCAGAGATAAACATTAAGGCGATATTATGTACACCTAAAAAGTTTGTGGTCGCTAGAATATCGTTTGTTGAGCCATTAGCGTTCCAGGCTATTTGTAAATTGTTTAGAGCCATTATGGAAGCTTAGCGACAGCAGAGGTGAGGAGGTTTAGAAGTACATCCATTTTCTCCATCATTTTTGTTAGCACAGCTTCTAGACTATTGTTTGGCCATAGTTGAGGGAGAACAAAGGCTTAACTGCTTTGGAATTTTTCTTGACACAGTAATTAACTGTTGCTACTAGCAATCTGGGAGTAAGTATATCGAGGCTGCCGAAATGTTGCATTAGAATTATATGTTGGTTGCACCGGTACAAGTGTTTTCTTTCCCTTATCGCAGAAAATTTTATTTTTTGTAGTTCCTTATATATCTTACATCCTTTTTAATTTGCACGGTAGTTTTCTCCGCAACAACGACGTAAAATGCACGTCGTTGTTGCGTTTTTTTTCTGAAACACTGCGATGCATGATTTCTGGTGCATTTAACACAACGTGGGTTTCTGTAGCAGAACTTCTTCGTATGGCCATAGCGCTAGCAATGCATGCACTGTGGCATCTCACGTTCGACGTGAAAAAGTGGTAAAGCTATTTTCGTTTCACGTTGGCTGATATTGGATACATTCTTTAACTCATGTTCTAGTGCATTTATTTTGGTTTTATATTGGTCTATGTCAGTGGATGGATGCATGTTTCACAGAACAACTCGAAAAGATCTATCTTCCTTAAGTTGGTAGGTGTGAAATTGAGTACTTTTTTCCTTGAGAGCTTTTATGATAGCTTGATAGGCTTCTTTTGTATTTACTTGTATCTTTACTTCATTAGTTACACATTTTTGAGTGTACTGGTTTAGTGTAACTTGTTTAAGCAAATCTACCAGTGGCTGTATACATTTTACACCTACTATAAGAGGGGTGGAAGCTTAATAACTTTAGTTGTGGTTTCCTGCTCATTGTCTGTTTGTTCCTGTTGGAAGTTTTGGGTGGTTGATTTAATCAGTAGTCTTTCAAGGTTGACTGTTTTATTATTCGCATAAAAGTTTCTGAACCATCCTTTCTGGAGCGTTTATTGGACTCTGCCGTTTGCCAGTCGTACTCTTGTATTTGTGTAATTTGAATTTGTGGAAAAGCAGCAGTATAATGCTCTGTTAATGATGTAGAAGCTTGAGAGAGTTGCGCTACGCCAATGTAATTGATCTGCATTTGTGGGATTAATTGTTGCATTTGGAGCAAGTACGACCCTGGCATATGTTGCGGGGTTTGAATTTGAATATTCTGATCATAATAAATTGGCAGTGCATTGTGTACTGAAAAGTTTTGCGGGTTTGACATTATTTCTCACATACCTAATTTTTGAAACTTTTATTTGATGTTGTTTATCTGTATTGTGACCTTACGGTCGTAAGTTTATCACTTATCACTTGATATTTCACAGAGAGTACAAACCAACGTCTTTACTATACGAAATTCAACTGTATACTGACTATACTGGCAGAAATTGCTCAAAACAAACCTAACAGAAACTTAAAAATAGAAGAATAGTTTTCAACTACCTAAGAGTCAGCGGTTCTCGATAGAAGATACACTAGTTTCATTATGTGACGTAATTGTATAAATTGATCAATTTCGCTATAAACAAACGGTATATATATAAAAATCATTAAAATTTAGACAAGCAATAGCAATACGCAGAAATTATTCTTCTTTAGGGATACTAAATAACTGAAAATTGCATAAAAAAATCCCTCCCGAAATTTCACCACTATTCATTGTAATTTTAATTTATAGGTAAAAATTATGCTGAAAACGGATAGTGTTACTACCTTCCGCTCGGCACGATTCCCTCATATTTACAAAAAAAATTACCTATTAAATATATGTAGATATTAAAAAACAGAAAAAAAACTCATAATAATCAGTCATATCAAGATAAGAACGTCAAAGAACTCGAACAAGCAACCGAAATACAACTAAGAATATCTTAAACTTGAAGAAGCAAACGACAATCTAACAGAAAACCACTACAGAGTTATGTAGTCAACTTGTGAACCAAGCCAGATTCTAAACTCCATACAAATGCCTTTTTTGTTTTGGACGTTTCTGAAAAGTAGAGCGTACGCAACAGAACCAGAATCAATAAACTCCTCATAATTCTTAAAAGAAATAAAATGTCGGGGTTTGATATATAAAGATGTGTCTCTTTTTTCATTACCTTTCAAATAGGTAAAACTCAAAGAATTGCTATTTAGCAATGTTGGAATAGTCATCTAAAAAAACTCCACGTTGCATGGAAGTTCTAAACTCTCTAAGAATGTAGTTTTTATGATTCTTTAATTTTTTCCTAAATATTCAATTGTTTTCCTCAACTTGTTCAAGACTTATAGCTTCGTTCCGAAACTTTTGGAAACTTAAGAAAAAGCGGTTGATTGAATGCGACTCTAATTAGGTTACGGTGAAAACAGAACGTGTCTTCGATATACGAGTAACAACTGGGAACCATAGTCACGATTGAAGTTATTGGGCTGTTTGATGATTTTCATCTTCACTTAAATTTTCCTATTAAAGAAGAATAGAAATTTCTCAATCGCCAAAACGTTATCAAAATGCGGTAAAATGATGTTCAGCAACAGTCGACTTTTTTATACAACGATCTCATGTTCTGAAATCGGTGTTCAGATTGAATTCGAAAATAAAAACGTGCTTAGGTATTCAAACGCGTAAATGTAGACGACTATTAATAACTACCTAAAAATTCAGCTTTATATAACCTATAATCAGGGAAGTTTTAGTAAGATGACGGAGTTCCGATCTAGATTCTTAGGTTGGCAAATAGAACACGCACGACGTGCCAAAATGTTACGTGCACAAATTTCAAAATGTAATACCCTGTATATTCATTACACTAAAGTCAGATTTCTACTTTTGACGCCCTCTAACGAGTTTCGTTTTACTTCACTTCCTGTCAAGACGTTAAACCGTCCATTACTTAAAATCGTGCTTGCGATGTCTAAATTAATTTTCTAACATCATCGGCGTATGTTGAAGCTATGATATAAAACGACAACGCGTTTCTATTAGTTTATTCATCACAGGGTAAGCTTTTCCTATTAGTTTTTAGAATTCTTTAGTAATTTCCATGTTAATTTGTTAGCACGACCCGATACTTGTTAGTCCATGTGTGTTCGGTGTATTCTCCACCAATAAAGGGTTAATATAGACCAAATAACTTAATTGAAATATTATAATTTAGAAAGCCTACTTTATATCTAAAAAGGAAGTTTCGAGAAGAAAATTTCGTCCAATGTACTGTTACTTACGAATCAATAGACTGCGATATCTCTTTTAATTTAATGTGTGCAACAGCATTCGATAACCGTTCCGTTTAGCATTAATTAATTGTGTTGTAGATTTTTGCATTCGTAAGTCATTGCGCTGACACGATTTGCTTTGTTCATTCATAGTACTGGATTGTAGGTAAGTCTTATTTAATTACATTTGTGTCACAATTAAGGTCTCTCACAAAAACTTTGCTTGTTATTCTAACGTACGTAATTACAATAATTATTTCAATACAATTTAGGTATTTTCATTAATTATTTGTTTGTGTTGCATGCTGTTAATCATAGATCTTTGTCATTATCAATCTAATTTTCTTCGCTATAAACACCCTATGTGTAATTTATGCCTATGTATTGTGTTTCCGTTATTTCCGGCATTTATATAACAATTGTTGAATAATCTAAAATACATTTTTGTGCTCGTTGAATAATTTACGATGCCTTCTTGTACTCGTTAATTATCGACAATATTAAATTAAAGTTGTTGTACATATCTATCTTTCTTTTTTTTTGTCCGTTGAAGATTACGAACCTAATTTTGTTGCAAGCTTAGACCTTCTGTCTTAATCCAAACAGGAGTTTTCTGAGTAAGATCTGGCGCCCACTAAATTCCATTTACTTGAACCTCCCCTATCTCCGACTAGTGCGAGTTGTTCTAGCAGGGTTCGTAACACCTATAAACTTGTAGCAAAAAATTCAAGTAGTTTCTGTGCAGAGAATGGGAGAGAACCATTTGTAACACAGTAATTGTGTCAGGTGAGAAAACAATAGACCGTCGACTCACCTACTTTGGCTAGCTCCGTATCGAAGATGGTCGTGGTTTGAGATAGTAGTGATTGAAGCGGAGTGGTGAGTCGGTGCCCTGCGCCATCTTTCTTTGCGAGTAGAAGAGTCAATTTGAAGAGAAAGAAAATACATTCAAACTAGCAACACAATCACATGTTAGAAAAACAAGAGGATATTGTGACAAGAATAATCTTAAGCTTTATTATAACTAGCAATAAAAAAGAAAGATATAAAGTGAATCCCATATCACAAAGCGTTCAGTAAACATATATAAGTGCACAAATCAAATGTAAACAGACAACACAAGCGATAACGAGTTATATGACGTAAAAATATTAGAGATGCTATAAAATTATAAAAATTCTATAGTAGACTTGGAAGTGATAATTAACCTTAAATAAAAGTGCCAGAAAAAAATACCCCTCAAAATTAATACTAGTTAACTAATTTAACAAGTTTACTTTTTGTACAACCCGTGTAGATGACGTCAACTACGAAGTTTATACTCAACAAAACAACTCACGGCAAAAAAACTACTTCCGCATCTCTTTACAAGTTACAACGCATTTTATAATTATATATACAAAGTAAGCATTTAAAACGGTCAATAACATTAATTAAAAGTTTGTTATCTTTGACGCACTAAATTATTAGATAATTCACAATTTATGCATTAAGTAAAGAAAATTACCCGTCCTCCCGATTGACGCAACTTCACGTAACAGTGGTTAAAGTAAAACGGCTTAAATACCGTATTTCAAGTAACGATAGTTGTCCTCTTTGGTGATTCACTAGATATAGAAATTGTTCCGGTGAGCATTCCATTGCTAACTATTTACACGAAAGCCAACGGTAGCTCATTGCAACAAGTCTTCGTTACAGATAAAGAATCCAATCGGTAGCCTTAGAAGAAAAAACTCATAGCACAAGTAAAATGAAACCAGCAAAGAAAAACAACAGGGATATGCAAGCTGGGAGCTAAATTATGAAACGTGTAGTACTCAAACCCACGTGTGAGGCAAAATCTTCACAAACCTTTAATACAACCACTAACAAAAATTGAACACGAAAAAGCGTCTTAGATGTTTATACATTTTGTATCAAAAATATTTCTTCTAAAAAGATTTAAATAAAGCGGGTGTTCGCAAAAGAAAAATCTGCACTCACCGAACGATTCTTTAACCAGACACTTTAACACAACTGTGAGTGGAAAGTTGCTTACACGCCAGCTTAACTTTTACCAAATTCAAATTGAAACGTTACACATTATTTTCGATTTCAATGATGAATTTGATATCAGCGTGTTGGTTGTTTAGATGATCAAGAAACCAAAACATTTCGAGATGACCATGAAACCAAACGATAAACGTGTCGTCAATTTACCTAAAGTAGACTTTTAATCTGTATAATTCAAATGCAATCATTTCAAAGGATTCCATAAAAACATTAACTACAAATGTTACCAAAATATTGGACAAAAACTTGGCTAGCTTGTAAGAAGAAGATTGGATAGTACTGACAATAGGTCGAAGAGGTACACCTTATTTGTAGATTTTGGAAAAACGATGTTTTCGAATTTGAGGGTCAACGTTTAGTTTCAGAAAGTAGATTAGAAGATCTAATAATTTGCCTCACCTCACGTTCAATCTTCGAAGTGAAATTTTCAGTATACAGCGCTGATGTACAGAATAGAATAGATTTTCTCAGGCCTTGTCGGCTGAAAGAAGGATGATGTCGAGGTTGCCATGAAAACTACCTCTCCAACTTCAAAATTTTAATATTAGTAACGTTAGGTGATTCAAGAATTTTGCCAGTGTGAATACGAATGAGTTCTGATATATGGCGAGAAAGGTGTCTTATAGAACACTCGACATAAAATGTCTTCTTTAGAAATGCGTTTAACAGCAACAGCAAAATTCAACCGCTTGGATAGCACCGATTTCGGACTGCTGGTAAGTAATGCTGTCAAAGAGTTGCCAATTATCCGGGGGTAAAATGGTAAACGTTTAAACAAATGTTTTTATATAGTGATTATAAAATGAAACAAACATTTTTTTAATTTTTTCGTCCCTTAAAATGTTAATAAAAAAATTTCGTCGAAGTTTAAATACTGAGATCTCTTTTAAACGATTTAAAGATTAGATTCCAGATTTTTAGTTTAAAAATTACAGGAGATTTTATGTTGATTTAGTAATAAACTGTAAAAATTACTTGTTATATAGGTTTTGTGATAATAAGTTGGAGTACATGATTTAGAAAAGGAATTAAATTAGCCATGATAATTCGCAATTACAAGAACAATTGAAAACTTTAAATTTGCTTAATTATTTCTAATACAGTTTTTAACAACAAATTCCTACCTATACAAATATTTCATTTTTGGTTTCAAGACAAGCACAAAGGAGATGTTATCGTGAGAACAATCAGCTTACGTATATCTCAGTGCTTAGTTGCAAAGATAGTTAATGCTAATGAGCTTCATTATAATCACATCTAATACAATTGTACAGTTTGTAATGACGCTTTTTGGGTCTAAGCTTTTGTAACAAAAAAGTAAATGGATAATTGTGGTGAAAGTGTGTATTTCCAATTTAAAAAATGAAGTAGTAGACATTTTTCCTAATCGAGTAAAACTCGTTTTTTGTATTTTCGTTTTTAATCAAAAATTCATATATTTACTTAACTATTCACAATTTCACATGCTCTCAAGAGTACCCTGTTTTGTTACAACAGATGCATAATAGTTTCAGAAAAGAAAAAACGTCAGTAAGAACAAAAAAACTCCCCTAAACTACGACAGTTAGAAGTAAAATATGTCACCAAAGAACTCATAAAAGAATCACCAGAGCCAGAGTTTTCTTCATAACCATCTGATAATGATCTTAAAATCCCGCTAAACACCCGACATACAGTGTTTGCGAAGTTAGCCATGACATTCTACAAAGCTAAAAACAATTCTAAAAGTTCTCCTAGCACTTATCATAGTTCCACAGTTTTTAAATTTGGATTTTTTAACGTAAGAAGTACAGAACATTTTTTTAAATTTTCATCAAGAGGCAACTAAAAATCTAAAAGCTTTGCCAACATTATTCAGATAGATTCTTATAACAACGTAACCGTTCCTATAACCAAACGAGTAAACTCCATCGAAAAACAAGTAGGAGATAAGATCATCGTAAATAATAAAACTCAAAAATTCATAAGATATACAAAATCTAGCACTAAATGAAGAAACAGGTTACTGTCCCTGATAGAAACCAATAAGTGAAATCAGATAATAATAAAATTTCAAAAACCATTACTCTAACCATTCCAAAAAGTGTTACCAAGAAAATAAAAAATCGTAATACAAAAAGGCGCCTGGTTACAACCTGATTACCGGTGAAACGCTGACACAATAGCCTAGAAAAGTATGTGTAGAGTCAAGCCCAATAAACAGAATATCGATGTACAATCAAATTTTAAAACATAGCTTCGCCAGCTTTGGAATAAAATATTGCACATACAATAGTAGTTGCGCTGTCGTATGTTCATAACATAATGAAACGTTCGAGAAGTTATCTGCAAATTCAAGAGCCTTCTGGAAGTTGTTATCCATCTTCTAGAAGATATACCGAAAGATAGGGAACACTCGAGAAGGATTTTCAAATGTGTATAAATACCGAAGAGACAAATCGTAGGTCAGTTATTTCCGTAATGCGAAGACAGCAGTGTTAAGAAGATTATTCAAGTCTAAATAAATAAGTCAGCACGTGTGTGTACATAAATATACAGAGAATAATCTTGTACGTGATTTTAGTGTAAACAATTGTGTGAAGCTATCCGCGGACTTTATCTTATATTCCTGTAAGTGATACAAATTAGTTGTGTTTTTTTATTATTATTAGATTTAATTAGTTCGGTTAATTTAAAAAGTGTACATATTTCTAGTATAAGTAAAAATATTTTTAGTCGTTTAAATAAATTAGTTTTAATAATAAAATTCGTAACAATAAATTTCCTTAGAGACCTTAGTATTCCAACTATCAAAAAATAAGTTTGCCGGCAAGCATAAATCCAGGGCTATACACATCAATGCCAAAACTCGTTGACAATCAACACAGTGTCCGACAACCGACCAAACCACATGACCTAGTGGGATGTGTTGTGGGTAAAAAATAAAAACCTAAAGGATATCAATGAACAGACTTTACCTGATAAGTACTAAATTCAAAAATGTATATGAGCAAAAGTTTTTCCTCAATTCCAATCTTTAGTTTGGTTTTCCTCAAACAAAAACAAAAAATAATTTTCCTGAATTTACAGGAATTTTCTTTGACTTATTCAAATACTGAATCTAAATTTTGCTTAAGCTATTCCTTATTTGGTTTTTTATGAAAGTGTAATTCCAAATTCTTCCAAATATGTTATTACACTTATTTTTGTTATATTAGAAAGTGGTATAAAACAACACTGTTTCTTATCTTCTTTTCATCCCTAGTATTGACCATATACGTCACTCTTGGCTCTCTAGTTATCCCTGCCTCTGTTCATCTTAGCTCTGCCACCTTGTTTATGTCATCATACCAGCGTGCGTTTAAGCTCCCTCTCGTTCTGTAGCCCACTTATGGTGTCCACCGTATAAGTTGTGGATTCCATACGTTGTTCATTATTTTTTATACATGACCCACAAAATCCCACTTCAGCTCTGTGACTCTGTTTATAAAGTTTGTTCTCTGCGTATTCATGTGTTTTTCTTTTCATCTCTCAGCGTTATACTAACAATCGCTCTCTTCATGGCATGGTGTAACAATTAGTTTGCTGGTTATTTGTTTGGTAACGGTCTATGTCTGTGTACCATATGTTAACAATAGGAGTACGCGTTGATCAAATCAAATAGTTTACTATTTTTTAAAATCTTTCCCAGTTTGCTGAACGCAGCCCAGCTTAGCCGACTCTTTCTTTTTATTTATATGTCTTTATTTTCTTTTCCCATTTACACTTTATCTTCTAGCCATATCATAGTATAAATTTACTATGTATGAACAATGGTATGTAAATGGTTATAGAGATGGGAACATTGAAATAAGTTTTGAATAAACCGCGGGCTAAAGCACGACGTATACATTGTAAGGTAACAATGTCAATGCAAATGTGCAAATGCCGCCCGCGCTGTATTCAAAACTTATTTGAATTATGCGGGTATAAAATCAGTTTTGAATGTTGTTAACGATGCCATCTATAAAAGATTATATTCAGTGGTTTTCTCTACCATTATTTTGTCTGTTAAGAGATGTGTTATGTTAAAAACATTTCTTTACTCGTCACCCTGTATATTTCGCATCATTTCACTTTAAATTCAGTGGGCAGTGTTGGAGTGATGTAGCAACTTTCGTTTCTTGCGGTTATTCGCACTTTTGACACTCTACACAAAAAAACTGAACAAAGGTAATTTAAGCCTTATCTTTCTCTACATCTATCTTTCGTTTTTATTGCTTTCTTCTTTTATTTGAAGATTTTCTATGCGCCAGCTATGCTTTATTCTTGTTCTTCTTTATATCCGCCTTTGGAGAATTGTTTGGACATCGTAGGATGGTCGTTCATCTACGAGGAGAAGAACGAATCAGGTATTAAGATCAAGCCTTATTTTTCTCGTCTTTCGTACTCCTCATTTTCTTTTTTCTTTCAGTTCTTTTTGGCAACTATTTCTCTCTAGGGTTCAATGCAACTATGTTTCTTTTCTGGATTTATTGAGTTAAGTTAGCTTTTTCTGTGATTGGTCTGAAACTTGACACAGACTGCAACGTCGTTTCTTATATTTTACGTACTTATCTATCTTCGTATCTATTTTTCTTATTCTTATTTTTTTTATTGCTTTTTTCTTTTACCTGGATATTTTCTAATCGCCAGCTATCCTTTATTTTTATTCCTCCTTTATGTCCGCCAGTTTGGTTGAACATCGTAAGGTAGTCGTTCATCTACGAGGAGAAGAACGAATCAGGCATTAAGATCAAGCCTTATCTTTCTCCCTCTTTCTTGTCTTTCGTACTCTTCATTTTCTATTTTATATCTTTGATTAGTTGCTTGGACCCTGTTTTTCTGTTCTTTTTGTCAACTATTTCTCTCTAGGGTTCAGTGCAACTATGTTTCTTTTCTTCTTTTGTTGATTTATTGAGTTAAGTTATTTTTTTTTGTGTTTGGTCTGAAACTTGAGACAGACTGCAACGTCATTTCTTGTATTTTACGTACTTCCGCAATCGGCATTTTTGATGTTGTTGGTTACTGTTAAAATATTTCTTTTCTTTTTTGCTTCTTGATTCTTGGTATTGGTTCTTCGACTTTTAACTTCAAGGTGACAATTATTTGCACTTACTTCTTTTTGTCTCTTCCCGTTTTGTGTTATGCGTGGATTGATTTTACTTTGATTGGTACACTCAAGTAGTGTTTAGCGTATTGAACTTTGTAATTGTGACCTTTTGATTACTAATTTGTTATCCTGTTTTTTAAGTAGTGTCGACTTATAATTAAAATCTTTTTGCTTGAGATTTCTTCGTTGGTTTTGTTTTTCTTAGATCTTTACAGTCTGCTTGGTTTTTTAGTGAGAAGAATCTGATACCACCTGTAGACGACTTTACAACATGACTATCACAGTTCTCGTTCTTGATTATTCTCTTTCCAAATTCGCATATCAACATTCACGATCTGCTAGATACTTATACTTGGGTTTTCTTCTTTCTACTCTCTTGAGTTCTCTCTTCTTTTTTTATTTTGGTTTGGTTTAGTTTTTTGTTTTGATACGTCCTTTTCTGTTGGTTGAAGTTTCTTTAGTTCTTGAAAGTATTATTCCGCGAGGTTGAGTGCTATTGTAATTAGGTAAATTTTAGATTTTAAAGTTATATCCTCGGCGTATGCTGTTTCGCATCATTTCAAGTTGGCAACGTTAGAGTGATGTGATTTCTTTTTTCATCCGGTTACTCACGCTCTTGACACTACACGAGAACTACAAAGTGAACACATGTAATTTAAAGCTTTACGGAGCTTTCTAAATCGATAGTGATCCAGTTGATTTATAGTGAAATTCTAATGTAAAATTAACCAATGGTTATGGAAAGAGTCGCTGAGGTATGATGCACCTATACCTTTTGCGACTAGATATAATTTTCTTTCTTCATTTTTAGCATTTATCACCGTATCTAACAAATCAGGTGTTCAACACCTTTACTAATCTCCCATAGATTAAAATTCTTTTGGATTATCGTCGTCGAAGACACCTTTCTAAAGTTGTAGAAACTGTCAAGTTTGTTCGACACACAATTTGTCAAGCGTATTACTACAACAGGAAAGCTAATGAAACCTCACTTATAGATTCTGTCAATGCATCTGTGCTCACACCACCTGGCTTAATTAAACCTTAACTTTAAATCTAGATGACTGAAAGTCCAGCGCACGTCTTGTTTCGGATATTGGTTGTGAATTAATTATTCGTATTTGTAATATCACTGCGATATACTTGTGTATTTGTTTCAGCTTTGTGAAATTTAGCGACACATCTGTAGTACTAGAAAAACCGTAAGAAAACCATGGTTTTCTTGTCACATTTTGCTGTCGATCGCACGATTTACGACCTAGTATGTTTATTTCAGTATCAAACATATAAACATATTCGGTGTCATAATAATATTCAAATTATTTGAGCTCGGGGTTTAATTTGCTGTGCGCCAATTTCGTACATTAAATTTCAATTTGTAATAAAGAATACATTGACGGATTGAATGGAAATAAAGAACGTATAATAAAAAGTAAAAATAATATAACCACGGCAAGCAATCGTAAGCACAGACCTCAAGGTGATGGGTTTGAATGATAATAACTACAAAGACGTGAACTCCGTTAATTTATTAACTATACTTAACTAACTATTTACATTAGAGAACAATGAACAATATTTGAATTAAACATATTTAGAATAAAACAGTATTTAAAATAAAATATTAGGGCGCCAACCACATTAAGTGATGAATAAAAAGCGTACAATCTTACACCTAATAAGTAATTAATATTAAATGCAAAAAATAGTAAACGGTAAATTTGTTATCGAGTATGTTTCCCGAAAGGTTTTAAACAACACAATTTAACTGCTTGAATGTAAAATGTAACTTAATTCCAATTGACTCACCATGTTTAATATAACGTTATCGGATATCTTCTATTTTTAGCACATCTTGGTTAACGTGATAAAATTCTTCTAAAGGAATGTAGATTTCAAAACACACCAGCAAGCATGAATTATCCATGTATAATAAACTTCATTAACGAAAAATCCAGTAATTAAACGACAAAACCAAAAGAAAGGATCCAGAATAAAAATCCAATAAACGAAAAGATCCAATAAAAAGGAAGATCCAAACAAAAATAAAAGAAAAGATCCAATGAAAAGAAAAAAGACCCTAAATACAAATAATTAGAACGGTTTTTTAAATGACATCATGTACTTACGTCACACCTTCAATGTAACGGTCTTCGAAATAATTTCCTTTGTCTAACCATTGCGCAATATTGCGAAGTCACTAAAAATGTTGAATTCAATAGAAAAATTATATCAGAATAAAGGTAAACTCACCAATAATTAGATGGAATGAATAAAAATTAAATTGCATGGGGTTTTTACGCCATAATCAAGAAAAATTGACTTCCCCGCATCACTACGACACGCACGCCAAGCGTGGCCCCAGCGAAAGTGAAAGTTCAAGCCACCTTCAAGTCGGTTAAAACAACGCGACGTCAAACTGAATAAATTTACGTGCAATATTAGTTGCAGCAATAAACGATTGTAAAATTGAATTTTAATTGTAATGGACTTAAACGGGACGTTACAAATTTAAATATCATTAATTTCTCAATTGTGTTTATTTGTTGTCTAAGAGATTAGTATATCCTCTCTAATTTACTTAATTAGTTCTACTGTGATTTTTGTTTAAATATTGTTAATCTTATACCTTACAGACGTCGATTTCAAAATAAATTTACTTTCTGTTATTTTATATGTGTTCTAGATGTATTTTTTCAGTTGAGTAAAGTATGAACGAGCACCTGCAAGTACTCTCGTTCTGACGCCTTTTCTAATAGGTTATAATCTGCACATTTGTCCACGCCACTCTCCGATATCAGAACTGCCGCTGCATTTACTATTTTTTTGATTAGTTTGATGGTAATTGAAACATTTTAGCCAAGTGCACGTTGCAGATAATCACATGTAACAAAACCTTTACGAAACGTAGCCTGCTTCAACGGTTGATAGTCAACCATTTGTTTTGTAATTGGGTTGGTAATTATTCTCGTCAATGAATTATACAGTTTGTGACCGTAGGTTTATTAATCTTTAATACAGTTTGTGACCTATCTTCCTTTTTAAACAGAATTATTATTATTGCGTTCTCTCAGTCTTCTGGTATTATCCGCTTTTCGAAGCAGACGTTGAACAATTTTTTTTTCGCCATTTTTAGGGCTGGTGCTGTTATAGCATTACTTAGTTTTGTTGTTGCGTTGTTAGTTTCTTATAACTGGCTTATTCTCTAAAACAACCCTCCATTGTAAACCTATTCAAAGATGACGACCGTTTTAACCATCCAAACCAGACTATGTAGAAGACCTCGTCCTTGTTTTCTGTGATCTTGTTTTCACGCATCATTAAGATAAAATCAAAAACGTTACAATCAAGACATTAAAAAATATCGATTCAATAAATAAGATAAGATGCAAATCAAAATTAAAAATTTCAATTTAAAGAGAATTAATACAACGTTGACAGAAAACTTTAACGAATGATATAAACCCACAAAATTTATTAGTTTTTTCGTACGAACATATGTGATGGATTTAATTTCAATTTAAAATTAATGCCATTTTTTATAGATACATATATCACATTTTTATTAATTATTACATGTATTTTTTGCATATATTGGGATATTTTTCCATATATTAGTATACACTTCATTAGGTTTTTCTGGCATTAATGCATAGTATTTATTCTTGTGTTAAATATATTTTAGTTGCTAATTTTTATAACCAATTATCACTATTTGTTATATTAATCAAATATTTTATCCTTATTGGAGTCACAACCATTTTATTAAATTATTTCTTCATTATCGTATAAACTTCAGTTTCAAGTTTCATTCATACTGTAAATTTGATGGTAATGTAACTGCAATTTAAAGTCATTATTTCGTGAGTAAACTCTCCTTTGTAGTAGTAGTAATTTTCAAGGAAATTTCAGTAATTCTATGTACTACTACATAAAAAACCCTAGCATTTATTACAAAAATTATTAACCAAAACATGCCTGAATTAAAACGTACGTACTTCTCTAATAGTCTGCATTGAATATCACAACACACGGTCAGTATTTTAATATTTAATTGGGCTTTTGTGCTCAGTGTATTGCGTCGTCCTTTATTAATTGTTCATAATTAAATTTCGTTTAATGTAATTGCGTTTTACGTAGCATATAGACGTGAAGTTTTCAATTTCGCAGTTTTTCGACGAACAAAAAACGCGAATTCGCTTTAGCGTTTCTACATAAAAGGATGTTAGTCGTTTAAGTATTACAAGTTACTCGACCGTTTCCTTACAATTCTCACGCTCAAAAACGTACACCATCTAAAAAGCCTCTCTAAATTACCCCTTGAAATTATTTATGTGGCGCCTTTGATACGTTTTCAGGAGTTTAAAAAACAAACGCGCCACGATTGTAAACGGCGAAAGAAGAAAGTAAATCAACAGGTATAAAATGGAATTAGATTGAGGAATATTGAATGTGTCAATGACTTTGAATTATAGCTTCCTCGGTTTTGCACTATTCCATAACTTTCGCATGTGTCAAAACCCGTAATACACCTTTTGTTGCTTACATATATTTAAATATATTTACAATATAAAATATAGCAACGCGATGATGGGTTTATACTTCCAAAGTTAAATTACTTTGTGTCAATAAATTTTAATTCGGTTCAATGCGTTTAGATCATTTGTAAAGTGTTAAAACATATTCAACACATATATCAAAACAACGAAATTATTAATCCTTTTAGTCCTAGCCAAGCTTAATTTTTCTATTAATAATAAAGTAGATTTGTAATCGCCGATAAAATAAATATTGACCGACATTATCAAGCACATTAACATCGATGTGATTTGACCGTGAATTTATATATTGATTTTTTAATACCCGGGTTCTTATGTCAAAAATTGATTCGATTTGCTTAAAGACACGAGTCATGATGAATCAGTTATGCTGCGTTAAAAAAAATGTACCGGGAAACTGTCATAATTTCAATGATTACGTAAATGAAAAATTAAGTAATTCTCTACGTTTCCTACTTTAGCAAAAATAATGCTTCTCTTGTCAATATTTCTTAACGTTACTTTAAGAAAATATTACACAATTTTTTTTAAATTGAACACTCCTATTTCCGCAGTTTTATAAACATTTTTTTTCAATTTGTTTTACATTTAAAACAACTCAACTATCATCACAGTTTTCTACCGTCAATTATCTTTAGAAATTGGTGAAAAAGATTAATTTAACTTATAGATCACGATTACAGAAAAAAAGAAAATGGCTAATAATTAATTCAAAAAAAACATCTCAAGATAATAAAAAAATATTGTGTAAATGTAGAGCGCAAATAGTAAAATCTGCAAATGTGTTTTATATACTCGACCATACGATAAGAGAACGTTGTTACCCTCCGATTTTACTATGAGTAGAGCAAAACAAAACCTAACGAAGCATTAGAAAGCTACATTTTGCTAAAATAATTTTGTACCCAATATACTGCAACTGGCAAGATCGTCGTCTAGGATGTCGCATCTAGTCCATAAATATAGATCTTGTTAAAAATTGATCAATTATTCATTTGCTCATGAATACTTGAAATACTTTTATTGTTATTAACTGTCATAAATTTTAATTTTTCGCTATTGTAAACCGTCTTTGACAGTTTTGGCACACTTGTCAACATAAACGTCAAATTGTTTTTTTAAAGATTTTGAGACTTTGTGGGCCTCCTAGTCTATGTTCGCGCAATAAAATGTATTCAACTCGTTTCTGTCTAAATTTGACGCTTTTTTTCCTCGAGGACTTTTTAAACCCTCGTTTCACTCGGGTTTAAAAATGCTCTCTAGGGAAAAAAAGCGTCCAATTTACACAAGAACTCGTTAAATAAACTACTATAGTTAAATAGTTCATGTAAATATTAGGTAGTTTAAATGTACATATATACAGCGCTGTCTAGCAGTAGCGTTCTAAACGATTCTCTTCAAGGTGTGCATCGTGTTTGATCATACGAGTATTACAAAAATTAAAGTTAATTCTCAAAAATAAAATCTTTGATTTACAATCACTAGTTAACTTCAACAGGTTTTGGGTCCAAGCCACGCGTATATATATATTTTTGTGTTTTTTTTTACATTTCGTTATGGCTTCTAAATTAAAAATTCAAGTGGAAAAACTTATGGGTGCAACAAATTGGGCAAACTGAAAATGGCAGATGCATCTGCATTTCGAGCCATATGATATGTTTCCAATAATTGATGGTTCTCGCTTATGTCCATCCCTGGCCACTGAAGCAGAAGCGACAGAGGAACAACAAAAGAAAGTTTCGGCATGAAAAAAGGATAATGCACGAGCAGATATAAAGTACTGTATGCGAGTCCATTGATGATAATAAGAGAACAACCAATAATCTACTAGAAACATTATGCACAATTGAAAAGAGACTGCAAACAACGACAGAAGGAGAATCAAGTGCCTTCATAGCAAAAACTAAAATAATTGCTAGTTCAAATGACAGCAAATACAGAAACCAAAAGGAAAAGATGTCTCAATTGTGGCAGGTCTGGCCACATCAAGAAAAATTGTTGGAAATTAAACACCAACAAAAAAAACGGCCCACTGTAGATTCTTCAGGTTCTGATAGAAGCACGGCACGAAGGAGAGTTACACAGGCCGTAGGGCATCACAGTGAACTGCCCCAAACCAGTTCCAATCGTAAAAGCTGTTTTTTCACGATCCTTGGGTTCCAATTCTACCTGCCAGGAATCACTCTTTAAATCTAACGTGGAAAACCACTGGGATCCTGACAGGGTGTCTAACGTATCGTCAATTCTGGGTAAAGGGTAGCTGTTCTTTTTGGTCACGTCGTTTAGCTGCCTGTAGTCTACGGAAAACCTCGTTGATCCATCCTTCTTCTTTACGAGTACCACTGGGGATGCCCATGGGCTACTTGAAGGTTCAATCACGCCTTCTCTCTCCATATCCGTAGTTATTTGTTCGGCTTCCTCTCTTTTCGCCAAAGGAAGTCTGCGTGAATGTTGTCGTAACGGCCGAGCGTCTCCGGTATTAATTTTATGTTTTACCACGTTAGCTCTTCCTTTGGAACCACTCTCCAGCGCGAACATATCTTGATACTCTTGGATCAACACTTTAACTTTAGCCAGTTGATCTTGGCTGACGTTTTGGCATTTAGTGGTAAGAATGTTCAATAGATGTTGTGGACACTTCTTCGGCAACGTATCTTCGTTAGACTTCACGCATCCCACAATTTGAGATTCTAGCGTGCATTGGCCCACCACGATCTTCTTTTTCAACGTTACAGGATCTTAGTTGATGTTTAAGATCCTTACTGACATCGTGTTTTTTACTCGTATTAAAGTTCTGCCAACGAGTAGTCCTTTGTCAACTAAGGCGCCTCCATTGGTTCCATCGCGCGAATGTAGCCTTCCCGGAGATTTCCATCCAGGCGTGCCACACTTTCAGTCCTCGCAGGCAGAGTCACGTCTTCACACAATAAGACTCGTACGGCTGCCTTCTTTGACGAATGAAAAGGAAGGAAGGCTACATACGCGCGATTGAACCATTGGAGGGCGGCTTAGTTGAAAAGGGACTACTCGTTGGCAAAACTTTAGTACGAGTAAAGAAGACGATGCCAGCAAGGATCTTAAACATCAACCCAGATCCTGTAACGCTGAAAAAGAAGACCGTGGTAGGCCAATGCACGCCAGTATCACAAATTGCGAGATGCGTGAAGTCGAACGAAGATACGTCGCCGAAGAAGTGTCCACAACATCTATTGGACATTCTTACCACCAAATGCGAAAACCTCAGCCAAGACCAGCTGGCTAAAGTTAAAGTGTTGATCCAAGAGTACCAAGATGTGTTCGCGCTGGAGAGTGGCTCCAGAGGAAGAACTAACGTGGTGAAACATAAAATTAATACCGGAGACGCTCGGCCGATACGACAACATCCACGCAGACTTCCTTTGGCGAAAAGAGAAGAAGCCGAACAAATAATTACGGATATGGAGAGAGAAGGCGTGATTGAACCTTCAAGTAGTCCATGGGCATCCCCAGTGGTACTCGTGAAGAAGAAGGATGGATCAACGAGGTTTTGCGTAGACTACAGGCAGCTAAACGACGTGACCAAAAAGGACAGCTACCCTTTACCCAAAATTGACGATACGCTAGACACCCTGTCAGAATCCCAGTGGTTTTCTACGTTAGATTTAAAGAGTGGATACTGGCAGGTAGAATTAGAATCCAAGGATCGTGAAAAAACAGCTTTTACGATCGGAACTGGTTTTTGGCAGTTCACTGTAATGCCCTTCGGCCTGTGTAACGCTCCTGCAACGTTCGAGCGTTTGATGGAGACCATCTTGCGCGGGTTGTCTTGGAAGACGTGCTTGGTTTACCTGGACGACGTGATCGTGGTTGGAAGGTCGTTCGAAGAACACTTGAACAACTTGAAGGAAGTGTTCCAGCGATTACGTGGGGCTTACCTCAAACTTAGCCCAAAGAAGTGCCACGTATTTAAGAAGGAAGTCCAATACCTTGGCCACGTCGTATCTAGAGATGGATTAAGGGCTGACCCAGACAAAATCCGAGCAGTGCAAGCATGGCCAAGACCGATCGACAAACATCAGGTCCGAAGTTTCCTTGGGCTGTGCACTTATTATAGGAGATTTGTACCCGGATTTGCCAATATTGCCAAACCATTGACAAAATTAACCGAAGAGAAAGCAGAATTTAGATGGAATGAAAACTGCGAAAATTCTTTTAATCAACTAAAACAAGCCCTAGTCACTTCGCCGATTTTGAGTTATCCAAGAGAAGATGGAAAGTTTGTTTTGGATACTGACGCAAGCAATCTGGCCATAGGCGCGGTCCTTTCGCAAGTTCAAGATGGACAAGAAAAAGTTATCGCGTATTTTAGCAAGGTTTTGTCCGGGCCAGAAAGGAATTATTGCGTGACTAGGAGGGAGCTGTTAGCAGTCGTTAAGTCTATCGAACATTTCTACAAATATTTGTATGGACGAAAATTTTTACTGAGAACAGACCACGCCGCTTTAAAATGGCTTCTGCAGTTCCGTAACCCAGAAGGACAAGTGGCAAGATGGATCGAGAGACTGCAAGAGTATGACTATGACACAGAACACCGTGCCGGAAGCAGTCATCGAAACGCTGATGCCTTGTCCAGAAGATCATGTCCGGCGGACTGCAGCCATTGTTCGCGACTGGATGAAAGAGTCGAATGCCTCCGGAGAACTGCTATGGTTGATGATGAGTGGGAACCTGAGCAGTTACGTCGCGAACAAGAAGACGATCCTGAAATAAGACTACTCCTGGACTGGAAAGAAAGCGGCCGACGACCAACCTGGGAAGAAGTGAGTGCTTTGGGCAAAAATATCAAAGCGTACTGGGCGCAGTGGGACTCCTTGATAGTAGAAGACGGTCTTCTTAAGCGATCCCTAGAAAGTGCCGAGGGCACGGGAAACAGACTACAGCTGGTAGTGCCGAAGAGCAGGGTGACCGAAGTGTTGAAGCATCTCCACGATGGGACATCAGGAGGACACTTTGGCATTAAGAAGACGTTGGGTAAAGTGCGAGAACGATTCAACTGGATGAACTGCAAAGAGGACGTCATGAAATGGTGCCGTAAATGCATAGTCTGCGCTTCAGGAAATGGTCCAGCGAGAAAGCGCAAAACACCCATGAAACAATACAACGTAGGAAGCCCTTTGGAAAGAGTAGCGATTGACATCGCAGGGCCGTTCCCAGAATCCGATTCGGGAAATAAATACATCCTGGTGGCGATGGATTATTTCACGAAATGGACGGAGGCTTACGCCATACCCAATCAGGAAGCAGCTACAGTCGCAGACGTATTAGTAAAGGAGTTTTTCTGCCGGTTTAGAGTTCCGTTGGAATTACACTCCGATCAAGGCCGCAATTTTGAGTCTGGGCTGTTTCAAGAAGTTTGCCGACTGTTAGGAATTAAAAAGACTAGGACAACGCCTCTCCATCCTCAGTCTGATGGCATGGTTGAACGGATGAATCGAACAATGGGCAAGTACTTAGCCAAGGTAGTGTCCGAACACCAAAGGGACTGGGATCAGTACTTGCACCTTTTCTTAATGGCATACCGATCATCCGTTCACGAAAGCACAGGTCAAACACCATCCTGTGTCATGCTCGGTCGTGAGATAAGATTACCATGCGATCTTCAATTTGGGCGAAGACCGGAAGAAGAAGTTGCTGGAGAAGATTACGTCAGCAAGCTAGCCAAGAGGTTAGACGAAGTACATGAAGAGGTCCGTAAAAACACACGAATTGCCAGCGACAGGATGAAAACAAGATATGACGTCAAGGCGCAAAATGGTGGGTTTCAACCTGGCGATATGGTCTGGTTGTATAACCCTCAAAGGAGACGTGGTTTGTCGCCGAAGCTGCAAAGGCAATGGGAGGGCCCCTATGAAGTCGTGCAGCGTATTAACGACGTTATATACCGCATCCGAAAACCGCCCAGAGGCAAGCCAAAAGTGGTCCACGTCGATCGTCTAGCCCCGTTTGCTGGCGATAACCACAATCCGCAAGTTCAGGTCCGAACCAGAGTAATAAGTAGCAGAACCAGGAATCCAATCGAAGAAATGGAGTTCGAAAAGTTTATGAACTTATACGGAGGTTCTGGAAAAGCTAGGTTCGGAGTAACCACCGAGGAACAACAAGACCTGTTCCAGACACAAAAAGATTACGCCATCGCACATTGCGTGAGCGAGGACCTTGACATGTCCAGAGGGGTTGCAGTCGTGTTTAAAAAGAAGTTTGGGAAGCTAGATGAATTACGAAGACAGCAACCGGCAGTCGGAAAAGTTTTAGGACTACGTGGTGATGGACGTTTCGTTTTCTATTTGGTCACCAAGAAATACTCACGTGTCAAGCCGTTATACAAAGATCTGTGGCGAACATTATGGACTCTCAAGAGAGAAATGGAGATCCATCATGTTAAGAAATTGGCAGTACCCAAGCTTGGTTGTGGCTTAGATCAACTGAATTGGAGGACAGTTCGAAACATGTTGGAGGTCGTCTTCCGAGGAACAGGCATTCAAGTGTTGGTCTGTAGTTACCAACCAAGGAGAATATTGGGTCAGGAAAAGTCCATTGACTGTTACTTTTATGGTCAAGGAAGTTGCCGAAATGGAGGAAGCTGCCGCTATCGCCACGATCCCTTTTACCGGTGTCGCATCCAGTCTCCTGTTCTGGGACAGAACAGTCCTAAGAAGGGGGCAGTGAAACATTCAAGAAATGTCTTGCAAATGCAAGAGCCTTCTAGAAGCTGTCTAGAAGATATAGCGAAAAGTAGAGAACGTTCGAGAAGGATTCGAGAAGGATTCGCCGATGTCTATAAATGCCGAACATGGAAATCGTAGGTCAGTTTTTGTCGAAACGCGAATGCAGCTGTATTAAGAAGATTATCAAGTGAAAATAAATCGTTAGCACGTGTTTGTCTACATAAATAAATCGAGAATAATCGTGTATGTGATAATTAGTGTAAACAAGTGTGAAATCCGAGGACGTTATCTTATCTTAAGTGATATAAATTATAGTGTAAGTGTTTTTATTAAATATTATTATTAGATTTAATTAGTTGGGTTAAATTAAAAGTGTATATATTTCTAGAATAAGTAAACGTAGTTTTAATCGTTTAAATAAATTAGTTTTTAATAAATAAAGACGTAACAATATGTACATATACCAAAACAGTTTCGGAGAAAGTTTGATAATAAAAGTGTATTTGGTCATATGGTTGGATATTTTAAATGACAAATATGGATATCAGGTGTATATACCTTCTTTGAAAAAAATTGTAAAATCACATGACGTTATATTCAAACCAGAACGTGTGTGCTGTAACTCGTCGACCAAAACAGGTAAAAACAAATACGTTAAGGCAGAAAAAGGTACTGAAGCAACTGTATTGAATAACGTTGAAAATAAAGAAACTACTGTAACAATGCAGAAAAGATTACTAGATTCAGATGGAGATGAATATACTCCTGAAGATATAGAACAGAATTTCTTGAAGTTTTTAGGGGTAAAACAAAACTACCTAATTGGATGACTTCTGGTAAATATGCTGTAAATCTAGCATTACGTGTTTGTGAAAGTACAGAAAATCCATCATGTTACAGTGAGGCTATGCCAGCTCGGAGTCATACAATGTTCTCAATAGTACATTAATCAGCCCAAAAAGGCTCGTTATAGCAGAATGTTATAGATTTTATAAAGCATTAAAACTTTTGTAACCAAGTTAAAAAGTTACTCGCAGTATCGTAAGTTTGGTCAGTTTCCTTCTGAGTGTCTGAGATATCGTTTAGTCTATGAAATCCGATCGCAAGGCATTCTGAGGAAGTTATTGTCAGAAGATGATTTGACGTTTGAACGCGCCTATGAAATCGCGCTTTCAATAGAGTTAGCAGAAGGACAAGTTAGGTTCATGAACGTCGACTCTGGCGATGCTACTTTGCCAGACAGTCTCGACAAGTTGTATGTGCGTCGAAAAGATAAGAGTAATTCAAAGAAGATTGAGAAGCCAGATGATTGGAAAGCGTGTTTTCGTTGCGGAAAGAAGCATGATTCTGATAACTGCCTAGCTAAAGAGTAGAAATGTTTTAGCTACGTATCAGTAGAGCGTACAGAAAAGGAAATGCCCACAATGTCGAACAAGTGCATGCTGGTTCTTCGAAAGGTGGCTCTGAATCAAATTTTTTACATTTAGGTTTTTTATAAACTTTAGATTCTAATATTAAGGATCCAGCAAAAATAATAAGTTTAGTAGTAAAACAAATCAAGCTAATTTTTGAAATTGATAGTGGAGCTTGTCGTAATGCATCTAAATGATTTTGAATTTTATTTTAACCAATTGTCAGATACGATTTGAGAGTGTTAACTGATCAACCAATGCAATAGTAGATCATATATTAATAGAGTTTGGTCATAGTCCCAAACAGCGACACCTTCTCATAATTGAAGAAACTACGAACTTAATTGAGGTGTCCCAAAATAAAAAAATTAATTTTCAGAGACTTTTCTTTTAATTCATAGAAAAATACAATAACAATTAAACAAATGCGTTTCAGAAACTTCAGTTTAGCCTGCTGCAAATTCTGACGATTTTTGTTCAGTTAGAAGAAATTGTACCAACTATTATCTGCTTTTTGATCACTTTTAAACAAAAAGTAATTGCTTTTTAATAAATAGACACAGGTTTTTCGTAAAACAACAATTACAGACTATAACCATTACTAATTTTTGAAATATTCTAATTAAAAATTAATGATCTATAACAAAAATAAGAAAAACCTACACAAATACAACAATGCTTTCTATTGCATGTTGTTCAAGTTAAAATTGTATCGCAGAAATGAGAAATGTAGCAAAACTATTGGGTACAGCAAAAATATTGTAATATTCAAATTTCAAGGACGTATTCTACGAGTTTACTTAGTTTGAAAATAATAACAAGTAAACCTTGAACTGTAGCGTTGATTTGTATGTACTAATTAATCAAAAATTCTTATTTGTGAATTAGCTAAATGACGTTGATTGGCATTTTTTACAAATTGAAATAGCTTAGTCCTATTTTATAGAAATGCTATAAGTTGTTTTGCAATCACTGACTGATTTAATTAATCAAATGTGAGTAATAGTATGTTTTTAACACAAAAAAATTAAATTCGGTGTCATTCAGCATATGACGTAAGTTTAGAAAACACGGAAGACTAAATGCACTTTAAGTATCTATTGAAAAAAGGAGTAATACGTATTTTAAAGCATTTTGCTTTAAGAACCCACCATTTTAACATGAGTGAAATACGATGGCGGAGCCATCTCAAAGTATCAATTTACTATGTATAAACACAAATATGTAAATAGGTATAGAGGTGGAGACGTTACCCGCGTACTTCAAATAAGTTTTGAATAAACCGCGAACCAAAATCACAACGTATGAACATTGTGAGGTAGTAATGTCAATGCAAATGTAAAAACGCCACCAAAGTGAACCACTGGACGGTCGTTTCGTCCTTTTAAGGCTCTTCAGCAGTGGGAAAACACTCTACCGTACTTCCACAAATGCCCTGACAGCCCTATAGCTTTATATTAACAAATGATGTGATCAGCATGAGTGGCTCTTTCACATTTGCCTTGACGTTGTACCTTACAATGTTTATTCGTTGTGATTTTAACGCGAGGTTTATTTAAAACTTATTTGAATTACGCGGGTATAAAATCAGCTTTCAAGCTCTATAGCCATTTACATACCATTTTAATTTGTTCATATCTTTCGCAAGCTCCAAAACAAACTAGATTAATAAAAAAAATATAAATAACGTAGAACATCCGCGAGAAACATAAAAAATCTAAATCTAGCAGGAATACTGATCAAACCAATGCTCAATTCAACAGTCAGAGCTTGAACCAAGTGAACAATCATAAAACCTTCACAATCCTACCATATAATGCACGTCAATGAGATGATTATATCACAAGGAAGAAGACATATTATCGATTAGTATAGAAAAAAGACTTTTCAGATATTGCGCGGTGACAGTCTTGAAAATTTAGAGAAGGAATCATTTGGATTTGACTTTCTTAGAATACGACCTGCTTTTCTTAACGTTATTTGTATTTTGTGCCTTTTGTTTTCTTAGAAAATACAGTTCTTTTCAGAACTAACTACATGGTTCGTTGTGTCACAAGGAAGAAATAATGTAAACCACATATTACTTAGTACATTTTTGTTTAGGTGTGTATAAGTTAAACTTCGCCCGGACACAAGATAATAGTTTTCTTTAACAGTAGTTCATGCAATACCCACAATATGGTAACCATTGGAGTAACCATTACTATATGTCGTTAACCAATCGCTTAACAATATTTTGCTTACCCTGCAAATGGCTGACTTTGGCTTCACTTTTAATTCATTAGTTAGCTATCCAGTAAATTATAAAGAATCTAAGGGTAGACATTCTTAAAGAAAACAAACATATTTCTGACACAAAGTGTAAACATAGTAATATAAAATATGATTAGCAACGGCATAAACAAGGCAAGTAATATACAGATAACTCCACACCCACATCCCAATCTGGTGTTGTAAACAAATTGTTACTTTAAAAATTTGGTATAGTAAAAATTTTCTAGTATAAAATTTATCCTCGGTACGTCTACTATTTGTTGTTGGAGTAGAGCGAGTCTGTTAAATTGCCAAACACGCATTCATTTTCATTGTTCCGGTGAAGTTTGAAGAACGCAGACATCCTCTAGCTTTGTGAGTGCCCAATAAAGCTTTCATTGTTAAGTATTTCACACACTTCCATGTGAATTGCAATCGAATATTGTGGCAATCTGAGTAAAAGTCTATTTGGGTTGAGAACTTATTTCATTTCTTGTTTTGCCGATTTAATTTAATTGTTTTGTCTGTAACGAGTTTCCATACCTGCACCTGTGTTCCTTATCTGTGGAGTTAATAAGCACATGTTGCAATTGGAAAATTTCCATGATGTCACGTCGCTGAAGTTCGATGGGTTGAATACAATCATATTGGACGACAAACAATTACCGTAGAAAACAAGTTAATTGGAGGAAAACTCTGCGCATTTGCTTATTTCCAGTGATCGTATGAATTAAAAAAAAGGATTTACTTGTGACAACGCCGTGTGTACGTCTTTTTCTGTGTTAGATTTTAATTAAGTTTTAGGTAATGCTGACAGGGTACGCGCTAGCTAGTCCATACCTGGAGGAAACTAACTGTAAGTATTACATTTTTACTGTAATACATATTAGTTGGTGGTCAGTCAATGTTAAAATCTTTTTACGGTGCGCTTTGATTCTCTAGAGCTCGATTTTCGTGTTCTTGTAATTTAATTTACGAATATAAAAAAATGTCATGCCTTCTATGAATGTAAAAGTTAGACCACTAGGTCACTTTGCTGTTCGACGTGTTGCCCAGTCGAGGACGTAACTTATATTTTGTCCGACCAATGTACTAATGTTGGGAAAATTTATACAACTATACTTATGTACCTTCTTCGTACTCTTTAACTACTGTCTGTGATAAAATAAATATATATGTTGTATTGTCACTTCTGTCTTGTAATTTGTTCTTTTTCAGCTGTCGGTAGATTAAAACGGTGTCTCCCCAATTTAGTCTTTTATCGTTTTGGCACCTTTTTAGATTTAGTTTTTTAATCTAGCATCACGAAACCTGCGACTCTATTTCCGGGAACAACTGAGTTAGCCGTCGCTTACCTTTTTTTGTTACGCGAAAATCAGCGTACCAAAACACCCAGTAAAACGTTATACTACTCTATAGTAATTATTTATGAAAACACAAAATAAAAAAAAATCCAAATCAAACTCTTCCAGAAGGCAAAGTAAACAAACGTTTTTAAAACCCACACAGTGCGAACCGGTACAGATAGTAAATTAGGCATACCGGATGTCTGCGCAATTTTGACCACGCACATATCAAATTTCACAAACTAAATCCCCAATCGCCCCTACTTTTTACATACTACCACTTGTTTTCTATTCCCTAAAAAAAATTCATTCCAGAACTATGTATTAACAAACACAGGGCAAAAATTCCTGTGGTTTATAAAGATATAATTTTACGGTAAAAAATTTTGCGTCCACCCAGTCATTTTACTACGTCTCATTTAACATCAAGTAAAAAATCATAAACAGAAATTGTGGATAGTGATGATGAGTTTTCTTTTAATGTATTTTGCTCTTCAACATTCATAGTAAAAATCCAAGCAATTTTGTGCTAAAAACGTTATCATAAACTAAACAAACTTTGACTTATGCTAACTATCCCAAAAGTCCTTAAAGAAAAAAAGAAAATGGAAGAAATGGAAGCTACTAAGCGTGCGTTAACTTTTTAAACAATATAACGGCCGAGCGATTTCGTTTTGCTGCTCCAAAACGCACTCAATCGCTCGTGCACAAGTCTAGCTACGTAGTTCTTGCGGTGGCGCTGGGTAGCGAGGAGTCGGTGACGAATGGTGACCTGTCAAAAATGAATGTGCTGTTTGTTGACGATAACGGTCGAAGTAAGTAATTGTTTTATTAGTTAAAACCTAGTTTTGTTTAACTAATTAGTGTTTTTCTTCGTGAAGTTTAAAGTATTTGATGGTCACAATGATGGTGATACTTCATACAACTAATAAACGTATTATAATTTTCAGAACGACGCTTAGACGGTGATTTAATTAAACAATTTTTGGAGACGGCTGCGAATCCGAATTAGACATTTCCGACAAAGAGGTGGAACCGGTTGTTAACGTTCGCCGGCTGCTAAGTGAGGATATACTTAGACTAGAGCTACCAAGTGATAATGAAGATGAGAATAATCCTTGCTTCAATGTCCTATTGGCAATGATAACTCGCCATAACCAAGAAAATATACCTGTCAACAATAGAAACACTCCCGAGACCAATGGCAGCCGTCGACAGAAGAAAAAACCGAGATTATGAAAAGCCACGACCCCCACCGATCGGGGACATGCATTTCGTTCTCGTCCACAAGCTGACAGAGTAAAAACACCTATGCAGTATCTGGATGCATATTATGATGAGAAGTACTTTCAAAACCTTGGCAACTGCACCAATCTGTATTAAATACTAATAGTCAGGAAATGCGCAGGTTATTTAGTGGTTTCTGATAATGGGCTAAAATCCGTACCCTCGCATTCACATGTGTTGGCATGCTGGAATCCGACTCGAAGGTATCGCTAATCAGATGCACTTCAATGGTCCACCGATGGGACATAAAACAACAAATGTACATCCAAGTAACGCTTCCAACAGTAGTAACGAACTACAACAGAAACAAGGAAGGTGCAGACGTATTGATCAGCTCCTTGAGTATTACCAGACATACTAAAAGACCAAAAAGTGGCTAGTAAAAGTAATGGTTCATTTCTTACATCTTGTGCTGGCAAATGCTTGGAGGCAATACAAAATCGATTGTGAATCTTGTACGACATGAGATTTTAAGATTGACTTAGCCGACGTCCTCATGAACAGTGTTAATGCTACATCTGATGATGCAACAGCGGAAGAGGAGCAGTCTCTGTCGCGCTCAGAAGAACCACTCAAAAAGTATAAACCAACAGTGACACCAGCCTTCGAAAAACGATTTGACCAGTTCGGACACTTCCTTGTATTTGATAATCTTTCAAGATGCAGAAAATGCAAATTGGAAAATTGTTACTAGTCAACAAAAAAACACTACCAAAAATGTGGTGTTTTTTTGTGTATTCTGAGGAACCAACATTTTGAGCCATTTTGTGCTTTTTGATGTTTTTTTTCCATATATTTGTTATGATTTGACATGATGAATGACTGACTTCATTAAGTTTTGATTTAAGATTTACAAGATCTTCCAATTTGAAGATTTAGACTGATCTAATCTAAGAATTCCTCATAAAGCTTATTCAGTTTCTGAACATTATAAGATCTCAAACTACTGTGGTTTAATAAATAAATAAAGAGATTATTAAATATCTGAAATAAGTGTCTGATCTTTTCTTTTACTACCATATTGTAATATGTGTCATATGTTTGTTCTGATATGCAATGTTACTATTACTATTTGTAGTTGGCTACACCACAGTTGGTTTAATTAATGCCAGTTTGTTTTGCTAATTACAGTTAAATCTACTTTTATCTAATAGTATATTAGCAAAAAGAAAACTCGTAAGTTATCTATCGCTAGTAGTTACGGAACAATTCCTTAAACTAGAAAGCTTTGATGTCGATCCCTTGTGTCCAGGTGCAGAAGCTAAATGGAAACATTGGAACCAAACTTTCTCGAATTTTATCGACAAAATACCAAATGTGACTGAAGGTCCATTATTATGTAACTACATCTCTGCCGCCGTTTTTCTATATATCAACGATACAGAAAGCTACAGTACTGCTATCTCTACTCTGAATTCGTTATATGTGGAACGTCGCAATGAAATCTTCGCCAGACATTGTCTAGCATAAAAAAATCAACAAGCAAGTGAAAGTGTTGGTGAATATTTGCAAGTGTTAAAACAGTTAAGTAAAGATTGCGAATTTAAACCTGTATCGGCTGAAAAATATAAAAATCAGCATATACGTGACGCGTTTATTCGAGTATACAAAAGTGCATGCATTCGGAAACGTGTGACCTGCGTTTGAAATTCAGCAGTTTTCTTTTATGACAGACCCCATAAATAGATTCAGCTGGCTGAATTTGCGTTTTTTTTTCTTTCTCGATTTGTTAGCTCGATGTAACCATCGTTTAAAATCGATTGGTTGTTTGAGTAATCTTTGGTAATGGACACAGTATTCTGAATTTGTTTTAATATGATTTTAGATTGAGTTTAATAAGTTATTTTACGATTTTAAATTCAAAGTTACAATTTAAATTGTTGATAAAGTTTTGTATTATGTTACGCCGTGAACCATCTGATTTCGCGATTTTGTTTATTGAGTAGTTCACTTGGTTTGTTGAGAATTCCAGTGGTAATTTATGTTTCCCTTCTGAGATATAATCGTAATTAAATATATTTCCGCCGTTTGTTTATTTTAAGTTGGTTCAAAAGTTCTTTGTTCAAGTACAGTCGTACTTGGATTTATTTGTGTCAATCGTTTAGATTACGTGGAAAAATTAAGTCATTATCTTAATTTATTAGGCAATTTAAATTCTTGTAATATAATATTTTGTCAATTTGACATTTTCACGTACAAGCGAAACGCTGTGTCCAAATGCTATGAATATGACGTAATGGGGACTGATTGCCTCTTTATTGCACTTCTTAATTAGAGTGTTTTGGTTCTTGAAGTTTCGAACACAGCCTTTGTGGAAAGGGTAGTCGAAAAAAAGTTGATATATAGATGTGATTTTGGTAAATGCGGAGAGTCCGAAGTTAGTTGGTTGACAGTCGTCAGAATGTAGTTATCGCGGGTGATAATTCACCTTTTCTAGTAGTTACCGCGGAAGTAAATGAAAATGGTTCAGTGATTCTTTAAGTGGAAAACAAAACTTTCCTTTTTCGTAATTACGGTTCATGAAGATCACTGTTTTCCGAATGAAGTTAGTATGTTTCGTTAAGTGAATTTGTGCGTGAGTTTGTTTCGCAATCTCATATCTTTCGCCTTGGGGGCGGATCAATAATAAATCTTCCGTTGGTAAATTATTCATCTGGATTTGGTACCCTATCGAGGTTCCGGACGTCTGCTGGCCTACGCTAACCAAAAGCCCGACTACAAATAATTCAAGGTATTTATTTTGCACCATCTATTGATATGTGAAATTTTTGTTTACGCGATTAAGTGTTAAAAGCTTTGAATTTTAAGAAAAAGTATTACAAGTGTCTCGAAGTTAACGTTAATGTAACTGATTAATGACCGTATTTTACGGTACTGTTTTAATCCCAAGTTTAAAATTTATTAAACGGGACCGAATTATCGATTCAAATTATATATATTAGTTTTAAGGTATTTAAGTGCATTTGATTTTATAATTAATTAATTTCGACGCGCACACGGCCGTGAATTTTTGTTTTGTTTTGGTAATTAATGTTTACCAATATTATATTTTTTTTACTATTATTATTTTGTTCTGTATTGTGTATTTATTCAAACTTTCATTTTGCGTTCTTTGTTTCTGTTTTGTGTGATTAATTTTGTTAATTTCAATTCAATTATTTTATTATTTTATTCATTTTGTTTTTTTTTTGTTCAAATAAATGTTAAATTGTTAAATGTAAAGAGCTTTTAATTCCGCCGGCCTCCGCGTGTGTAACTTTATTAGTTTATTTTAGATTTTAGCGAGATACACCCTATAAGGTAAGTCCGTTTAGGGTGTATTCTACAGAAGCGGACTTGTGGTTGGCAAGGGTCAGAAGTCCATTAAGCTTTACTCCTTCCTGGCGCCCTTTGATTTCGACATTATTACTTTTCAATTTTGTATTTTCGACAAGTTAATCCACTTCAATCACGAAACTTATAAATATAACTCACCCCCTTCTCCATTGAGCTAGTGGCACAACCCCGTTTATGTTACTTCATTTCAGGCAGTGACTTTGTGTTAATTTTGGCATGTAACAAACGGTTGCTTGAAAACACTACGACGAACTTAAATGACGGATTTGACCAAGCCACAGCTCTAGAACTTGCTGAGCTAGAAATGCGTGTCGTAAATGTGTCAAGAAAAGACATTACCAAAAAGTGTGTGTGTGTGTGTGAATCGAAACAACAACATAAGATTCCGGCGAGGCGGCTGCCTCTGCTCATACGTTAGTCTCACTATCGTCTGCTCTCGGTTGTTTACAAAAATCATTAGTTACTGTGACAGTTAATTGAGTAAAACTCCGCACATTAATTGACACTGGGAGCTCCTTCAGTTTTATTAACCTCCGACATGTGACAACGTGTAACCTCGAAATGACAGCGTATCTCGGTAAGATAACTATGGCCAACTCAGCTGTGACGCCAGAAATTGCGGGACACTGTATTTTGAGCATCGAAGTACAAACTCATCGATATGAAAATGCAGAAACGTTAATCATCAAACACCTGACGCTGACTTTTTGATCGGTCATGATATGCTAAAAAATCACTCTTCTCTGATCATAAACCATAAACAAATTCACCATGTTAGACGTAGAATAGAAGAATTAATTTCGCCAATATCGAAATATAAAGTATTCAGTAGAATTGACTAATAGTGTAGCATGTTTACAAAAAACTATTGATACCGTGATTCAGGAGGAACAACTGGAGGATACGCTTCCCTATTTGGATGGTATTACAATTGGTGGAAGGGACCAGCAAGAGCACCATTGGAATTTGCAAACATTTTTTGCCGCTGCTAAAAAGTATAATCTAACGCTAAACGAAGAAAAGTGTGTCTACTCTACAAAGTCTATTGCGTTATTGGGGTATATTGTTGAAAACAAAACTATCAGACCAGACCCAGTCAGACTAGCTCCTACCTGTTTCTAGCAATACTGCCTCCCTGCAAAGAGCTCTCGGAATGTTCGCTCACTATTGTCGATGGATTCTAGCATTTTCAGCTAAAATTCGGTCTCTCTTGACCGAAGCCTCTTTTCCTCTATCAGAGAAGCTGTCGCTGCTTTCAAATTCCTCAAGAACTCTAACACCAACGCCACTCCAGCTGCTTTCCTTCCTTTTCGTGTTGAAACTGATGTCTCTGATTTTGCTATAGGTGCTATCCTAAGCCAAGCGGGTCGACCGATAGCGTTCTTCTCAAGAATCTTACACCAGTCTGAGCAAAAATACTCGTCAATTGAAAAAGAAGCATATGTAATAGTTGAATCATTACGTTACTGGAAGTACTATCTCATAGGTAGAAGAAGTCTTCACTGATCAACTTTCGGTGGCCTTCATGTTCCATCAACTGCATCTAAGCAAAATCAAGAATGAAAAGATCATGCGTTGGAGACTGGAACTCGCATGTTTCAAGAATGACTTGACTACCGTCGGGGGAGCAAAAACGCAATTGCAGACGCCCTCTCTAAAATATCAGCGGCTACTACCTCCGGAACCAATTTGATGTCATCCAGGAATAACCCATATGGTTCACTAGATCCGGTCCAACCTGCCTTTCTCTGTGGAGGAAGTAAAGAAAACTATTAGTGCTTGTACAACATGTCTAGAACTGAAGCCGCGCTTCCACAGAACTGAAGGTACCAGGATATACAATCAAGGACATGATAAATTGTACTCCTGTAAAACCATCCCAACACCCATGTCAAACCGAGTATATCACGCCATGACGTTACCAGCAGACACGAAGAACATGAACAAGAAAACAAGGAAATAAGTATTGATATGAACTCTCCAAATCCTACTCTTCCCAATTCTCATAGAAGCAGTCGTCCACCCAAATATCTGAAAGACTATATAACTAAATACTAAAAGGGGAAAGGTAAATGTAATATGAGTAATATGTTTGTTCTGATAAGCGATGCTACTATTACTATTTGTAGTTGGCTACACCACAGTTTGTTTAATTAATGTCATTGGTTAAACTTAACGTTAGTCAGTTTATTTTGGTAATTAAAGTTTAATTCGAGTTATCTAATGACAGAATGCACTTCAAAATGACCACGCACGTGCGTGCGAGGGGGTTTCTGCGCAAATGAAAAAAGAAATATTTTTTTTCGAATTTTTTCTATATATTTTGAAGCAGAAATATCTGCCTTTGTAACACACCCGAGAGCTCCCCTTAACGAATTAACAAAGCTACAAGGGAATAAAGACATAATTTTTCATTTCTTCCAAGCTGTAGAAAGCACTTCGAAGAAATGAAAGATTTAAAAAAAGTTTCATATTTACCTCAATAAAATTTCAGAATTGGAAAACCGATTTAGCAAATCAAAAGCGAAAGTTTTAATAATAATAACAAAAAACCAAAATCAAATAAAATTATTGTTATCGCAAAAACAATACATTGACAATATTGTCCTATAATTCAAAACAAATATTTTGTTTTGTGTAAACATATTTAGGAAAAGTAAAAAAAAAGTTAGTAATAGGCAGGTTGTTTTGTAAATTTAAAGTAAGAAACTTGCAGTCGCGTAGAATATAATGAAGAAACTTTGCCTCGTTGTGTACATTATAAAATTCGTTTTTTTAATGAGCTTGACAAAATTTTAAAAACGACTTGCCTTAAAAAAATATATAACTCACATAAATCCTCGGCGTCTATACTAATCACCCACCTGAAACAATAAAAATCGAATTAATAAAATAAAAACAAACAATAAAAAGAAAAATGTAATTTTCTCTCGGTTGTACGTTAGCTTAAATCGGGGATAATTTTCTATCCTTAGATGATCATTTTTTATTTTAAATGTCAGCGTTGACAAATATCAAAAGATAGAACTGAGCAATCTATCATACAGTTTAAACACCATACAAACTTTATATTATTTATATACTTCCACTTTTTATTTGTTGTTTGATCGTCCATTCTGAATGCGTGCTGTTTACTTTTATACTTGAGGTTACACACATTCATATGATCAAACATTAATTGGGCGTAGTAATTATGTTTAAAATTCGACTATTTTACATCGTTAAATTCGCAGTAAGATGAAAATGCGATTTTATCTACATACCTGCTGAATACACTCGCTTCATTTACTCTATTCATAAACGAAAATGCGAACATAACACAACGGAGGCTACTGAAAAGCACTGAAAGATGCTTTTGCTGAATAATTCAGGCGGGTGTAAAAAAGAAAACTACCGATAATAGGAATTTCAATTTTTTGTTTGATTTATATCAGTTATAGTCACACTTACTAAAGTATTGACAGTAGCGTGACTGTAATACATGGGTTAAATTCTTTGGAGTTGACGCTTTATTAAATTTCTAGTAACGTTTATTGCCTTTTTAGTCTAATAATTGAATTTCAAAAAAACTGAGACTTGATCCTAACCTACTTTAACATTTTCAATTTGAACCATGGTTTTAGACATGATGAACTTGAATCTTTAATTACTGTAATCTTAAATACAATACTGTGCTCAAAATTTTTTTGTACGCAATTTTATAGTACACAACCAAAATTAAAGTCTTGATTCTTCTTTATTATAGTTCAACAATAAGTAACATAACAAAGCTAATATTTACATTTTAAAAGGTTAAATTTAAATAATTGAGGTCAATGCATTTATAACGCAAATAAGAATCGTTATTAACAATAATAACGCCAAGGAATTTGTGGGTACAATAGTTTCGTGTGATCTTTTTTCTCGCTTTTTAATTGATGCTTTGTACTTATAATCATTTTAAACCCCTCCTAACATTTGACGTATTCTCACAAAACTTATGTCTATTTAAATTTTAAAAATACTAAAAACCATTAAAACAAACGTCCAAAAAGTTGAAACGGGTAGCATTTATTAAAACTGTGGCTTTTAATAAATATTAAATTTCTTAAAAACGTACAGAAGTCCTCAAGATCTATAAAAGCATAAAAATTTAATCAAATAATAACCAAAGAAAAACGATAAGTTTGTGTGCATTTTTCACTTTTGCAGTTTCAGGATCTTTTAATTCAATTTGTGCTTTGCCACATACATGTAAAAACATACTTTTGCTGACGTATCAACCGTCTTTAAAACTGTACACAGCTTTACCGCGAACGTGCTAGTTCCGCAAACTTTCCGCAAACTTCCACTTTTAAGACTTAATATTAAACTTTCCAAATTGAACATTATACTTCTTATCCGATACGTACTCGTTCTAATTAAAAATTATGTAAGATAAAGTGGTGTTGTTTTTATGTTACGTAAATTAATGTGTTTGAAATAGTACACTGCTTAAACGTATCTTTATTAAATTGGCCTACATAGAGAGTCGTCGAGATTCAGTGTTTGTTGAAATAATTCATGTTTTGATAGTGCTGAACAATACGTATAGATGTGCACTAACGACTACGTAATTTGTAAATAAAAATAAATTCAATTTCTCGTTATTGTTTGCTCGAATAAATCCTCAAATCTTCAAATGGCAAAAATTTAATCACAAATTCCCTTAATTTATTGTATTAATATTATTATTTCACTGAAAAAAAAACAAGAAAACAAAAACAATATTTGCATCGTGTACTAATATCCAGTGATCGTTATCATTTGCAGACAATTTAGCTTCAGTCTAAAAAAAAGAGATAAAGAAAATGATAAAATGTTTAGATAAACTTCTGAAAACAAACAAAGAAAAATCTAAACTTGTGGTTTTTAAAGAAGAAGAAAGAAAAGAATAAAAATAGAACGAAGAAGTGGTAGATACGTACAATCATGAAACTGACATATTTAGGTAATAAGATAAAAATAAAGGGTATGTGAAAGAATGAAAAAGCAAAGTAAACAATGTGTTATGATTTATAATGTAGAAGAATTTGGAAATTGATAGAACAGAAAGAAATTAACAGAACAAAAAAAATTAAACGAGCACTACAATTAGACAAAGAAATGAAGTAAAAGTAGAAACAAGAAAAAAGTGAAAAAATAAATAAAAGAAATCAGGACAAGAACCACATCTAAGAACCAGAAAAAATCTCTTAAAACACGGAAACATTCAAAGACAGAAAAGAATTACGCGAGTCAAAAGAATCAACAAAATCAGAAAAAAAGGAAATGTATAGAAAAGAAAAAACTAAGCTAATACTAAATAAAAGAAGAGGTTAAATGCAGAATGTGTGAAAAATAGCTGAGAAAATTTTGAGCTTTTGTTAAACAATTGTCAAAAAATCAGCGATAAAAAAATAGCAAAAAGAAAATATGCATGTCTGTGCATACTAACATGCAGTAGTAAAACAAAAGACAAAAAGCAAGTTAAAACACAAAAACCAAAAGTGGCGACACTCAATGCAAAAGTATTCATTATAATTAATCTGTGAGATCTCTAAACCTAACAAAATTGTCCGAAACTTACGGTAATAAAATAAATGACATTTTACAATTTCGCTGAATTAGTGTTGGGTAAGTAAGTATTAGGACTCAGTCCATCTGCAATGTGCCGATTGTAATGCAATTAAAAGACACACTGAAACGAGAAGAAATAAAACTCCAAGTGCCCGTTTGCACCTGACAACGCTTAAGATAGACAAATCGAACAGCACAAGTCTAACAATTAGTATGTTTATTGCTGTTTCCTCAACGCAAATAAACGAAAGTGAGTTAACAAAAAAAATGGTTTTTACGATTGGGCAAAATTCATACAGCGCGAAAAACCACAGCTAAGTTTTTTAACATAAGTCTCCCAAGCAACATAAAAACCTGGAAAGTAGACACAAGTGAAAATTAAAAACAGAAATTTAGACATACGCCAAGAACAGAACCCTAAAAGACCAATCCAAATACCATAACGCCCAACCCCAGAAGAAATGTAAACAAAAGATGATTTCCCAGCTCACTAAGTATTACCAATCAGATGTGTTCAAAAATCGCATGAAGCGGAATAATACTTCCCACAATCAAAAAACTCCAACCAACAAAAAAGGAAATGTACTCGTTGCAAAGTCGACACCAGTCGAAACGCTAACGAAACAAGAAACGTCAACGCAATCCCAGCAAACCAAGAGGAAAAAAAGAGGTATAGAAAAAAATTTAAACCACACTCAATGAGAACGCCCTAAAATCCCATGCAACCCCAGCCCACACAAATATAACCCTGAATGTAATCCACAAAACTAATAAAGTGTAAATAAATATAAATATCTAGCAGATCTTGTACGTTGATATAAGGATTCAGAAAAAAAATAGTCAGTACCAAAATTAAGACAGTTGTGCCAAAGAGTCTTCAACAGACGGTATGAGATTCTTTCACCAAAAAAAACCAAAGATCTAAGAAAGCAAAATCAACGATCAATCTAAAAAAAAAAAAAGATTTTGATTAAAAGTCGACACAAGTCAAACTACTTAAAAAGCACCACAAAAAACTAAACACTACAGAAATGTACTAATCAAGAATTAACTCAAACTGCATAACACGACAAAACTAAAAGAAATAATAAGTACGAAAGAATACGGAACATGTTGGAATGCCATAATGAAACCTAGAAGCCAAAGACGGATGAGAATATTTCAACAACATTCAAAAATGCGAGCCAAGCAGAAGTGCAAGAAACGACGTTGCAGTCTATCCCAAGTTTCAAACAAAACAAAAACCCACTAAACCCAATAAAGCAAAAGAAGTAACTGATAAAGAAAAAAAAAGAAACATAGTTAAGTGTACACTATACAGGAAAGCTACAAAAAGAAAAGAAAGAAAGTGTTCAAGCAACTAACCAAAACCTAGAAAAAAAGCACAACCAACAATTTCCATAAAAGCAAACAAGAAACAAAAGAAAAAAGAGGTAGAAAAAAATAAGTAAGAATGACAAAATAGAAAGAAAAGACACAGACGGAGAAAGATAAGAATTGATTCTTCTATGCCCTACCAACCGCTCTTGAACCTTAAAGCCGATCAAGACGAAAAAAATGGCTGGCACATAAAAAACCCACAGATCAAGAAAGAAAAAAAAAACAGAAAAAATAAGAAAGACATAAAAGACGTTGAAAGATAAAATGTTTCGTTCTTCTCTACGTAAAAGCAACGAAAGAGGTGACCAACCCTTCAATACCCAACCACCGCCCTAATATATAAAAAAAGAAAAGATATCACAATTAACCATAGAACGAATGTATACCAAATGCTGTCCCAAACTGAAAAGTCAAGAAAAGATAAACCATATCCAAAAGAGAGAAACCTATACATACGTACCAAACCAAAAAAGCCGAGTAAGCGGATATAACTATATACAGATAGGGAAGTAGTCTGTCCTGAAGTAAAATAGAGAAGAAAGAAACCAAAAAAAAATTATTAATAAACTTATAGCAAATAGATATGATCCGAACTACCACCAAGATATTGACGACGTACTCAAACACTGGAACAATCAAAACTAAGAGACAAAATGCAGAAGATTGGCAAAAGTCAAAAGCCGAAAGCCAAAAAGCAAAGTAGCAATTACAACGCTTGCGACACCGATGAAAACTATGAGAACGTTTAGGCGACAACAAATTACAATTAGATGCAAAAGCGACACCGGTGTTGGAAAGCTTCGTCGTAACTGGCAACGCGTGACCGCGAGACCTAATGGAATTGCTTTGTTGTGAGTATCAACAAAAACAGTAACGTATGCACTCAGTAACCTAAGGTATCATACGAGGCCATTAGAAATGACACCGGAGAGCTTCAAAAATGCGCCAAACACTGCGGTGATCACAGCCAGATAGAATGTGGTGATCCTAAATAAGCTGCTTGCGCTGATCTAATGGAACGACTGATCTCCACACGCAATTAGAAGAAGAAACACGTGCACGTTTACAAAGAAAAGTTTTCACACCAACGAGAGAAACGACGAGAAGAAGCAGTAACTAGAGACCTAAGTACCAAGGATCAGTAGTAGGCCGAATAATCCTAGAAACTCAGAAGAAATTGGGAGGCAAAGAAACCAGAGCAGGAACAGAACGTAGACTTATCACTTAGTGCACGACGAACGCAAGTATTCGAAGTAACAGTAGATACAGAAAAAGAAAGTAAAAAATCATTAGGATTCGCAGAAGAGGCTGAAGTAGAAGTCTTACTAGCATAGGTTTTAAATTCTTAAACTTTATCACTGACCTTTGAAGTTAGAAAGTTCATGTTTGACTCCCAACGTTTGCCCAACGATACTAACCTAGAGATAGGTGTAGTATTAAATAACGCTAACGGAAGTCGGCAAATCACGGCGAATGATCTTGACCTGTATTTGCTCCGAGACCGGTTCTGATAGCTGAAGAAAGAGGTATCGCATAGTGGTAACGTACGTACCGATGAATTCGTTAGCTTTCATCGTACGATTACGAATAGTATCCATTAACGCTCATCATAATCCAAAGTCAAAAACTCAGACTTCAACAGAGCAGAAACATCTTGAAACCAAGAAGAGTTTTTCCAGACAAAAACTGAGATAAAACGTTGGTGATGTGAAACACCACAAGACAAACAATACACAAACTCTTAACAACCAGAAGGTAGTAATAGCCATGTCAAAACAAATACACAAAACAAGAACTAACCAAAAACAAATCTACCAGAGCTTACTACACTCTAGCACAGTGAATTATCTCGATGTAGACCGAAACTTCTGTAGTTGACGCCTCCATTAAACGTTTTTATGTCAGGTATTTACTTATTAAATAAAAATTAATTTTTTTGTAATAATACCTAAAGACTTATTAACAATAAATACAACGATAAAAGCAAAGATAGGTTAGAAAAAATGTACCGGGGAATGTTTGTGAGACGGATAATAACAATATTTTGACACATACAGACTACAGCGCCACAGTTCACGAGATCTTGAAAGACGTCTAAAAAAGCAATCTTACGAACAACATCCTTACAAAAATCTTATCCGTAACAAATGCCGCTATGTGATTTGATTGTTTCCATTCCACACGATAAAAAATTTAGTTGACACAGTAACCCAACTTAAGACCTAGTTAAAAAACAGAACACCAGACCCAGCACCAACGCACGTAAAAACACGTCCAGAAACTACGACACATGCTGGTACTACTGTCATTGTAGAGAAAAAACAAAAAATTGGTGACCCCCATGCAAAAAATCAAATAAATCGGAAAACGAACAGAGCAGTCGCTAATGGCAGCGGACGACTTGCTAAACTGTACTATCTCTTCGTAACAAACCTGAAGACGAAAATAGAATTTTTGGTAGGTACAGAAGCCAAAAATCGCATCTTTCTACAAAAATATTCAATGAGAACCGCTAAGCTACCCATTACAAAGTTTACGCCGTTAATAACGCCGATATTAACGCATAGGAAACAATAAATGTAGATCTCAGGTTACGAAGAAGTTTTACGTAGAGATTTACCGTAACAGGTACACACAAACTCATCATCGAAGCCGATTTGCTATCACACGGCCTGCTAGTAGACATAAAACAATTAAAATTGCACGATGCTTCTACAAGCCTCGCCTTAGAAGGCCGTCCAATTTCCCATACTCGAAACCATATAGTTAGCACGATCAATAACAAGCAAAAGTACCACGAACTACTCGAGAAATTTTCGAGAACAAAACCATCGGGCACGCCACGAAGCAACCAAAACTAACAGCTTGCAGACCACGAAAACTTGCGCCCGACAAACTCAAGATAACAAACGAAGAATTCAGATTCAACATGAAATTACACAACCATCTAAGAGTTCATGGTCTGCATCACTACCGCCAGAAACCATACACTACCTAAATATGCGATACCTCACATCGAAGATTTTTTGCAAGGGATGCACAAAAAATATTTCACAATAGATTTGACAAAAACCGGAAGAAAAATTCAAAACGTGTATCCCTCATAAACAATAAAGTATGTTTGGATACTACCGCTCTAGCAAACGCAAAGCTCATCATTGGCCAAATCACCAAACTATTTTCTATTGGTCGGTTACTGCCACTTTTCCGCTATTGACCGAAAAGCGTTTATATGCAGACTGTTATATAAGAAACATCTTGATATAGTTTTCTGTATGAATTTCGCCCAGTTAGAAATGTCATTTACGAATAAAGGCTTACTGATTATCATATTCCCCATTCTAACGTTCAGGAAACAACACGTAAACTAACGCCATGAACATTGATATCTACATTTAAATTTTTTCGATTTTGATGTTACTTGTGAAAAATTCGCTGAGGTAAGAATTCAGTTTTATTTTACGACACGATTTAATTTTCTTGTATTACCGCAGCAATTTGGGTTACCTCCACGCGTCTACAATCTCGGAATTTGTTAAATATTTCCCAAGTATTTCTTCCTTTGAATCGATAAATTTGAACATATACAAATTCCAAAATTCAACACAAACAAGTTTGGGATATTCGTGAGAAGAACAATTCATCTCGAAGACTCGGCATTGTGAAGCTTGGCGCATTCTGTTTACAATAATCATCGAATGAACTATTCGCAACTTACTTGTGTTATTATGATATATTTATTTGTTGCACATTCAGCAATTTTAAGTTGATGTTCTGGATAAACCATTAGCTGATCGCATGTCAAGAGAAACCTCTTTCTATTATCACATAATTTGTGTTGATGTCGAACGTGCATACGAACGACCTAGATATATATGTTGTCACGGTTAATATATGCGCCTCAACAACATTCCCGTACGTATATTTTTCGAATTCAAGTACCTCGGACTTTTTCTACAAAACAAGTTGAGTTTTGTAAAACATTGCACATTCGTGGTTGACAAATACAAGAGCGTCTTGCACTTGTTCTACAAATACTTACTCACACAAAAACTCTCTTGCTAATATCTTTAACTGTGCCCATACCCATGCTCACTTATGGTCTAGGCATTTGGTACCACCGACTTCGACACACTCACGTGGTCAGCAAAGTAACCTCCCTACAAACCCTATTCCTCAGAACTATTCTTGGAGCATATCACACCGTTCCCGTAGATACTCTATGTGTAATATCCTAGCATCATCCGCTACATCTCGTTTTGCAGAAAATTTACTGTACCAAAGGCTGTTAATTAAAACGTGCAACTTCCTTGACCAGCACGTTTTAATTAACTCTTTCTCAGCTGCTAAACGCCAGCAGCAGCGGCTGTGAGACACTTCTCAAAAAACGCGTAACGCCTACTTCCTTATCCCGGATATCCTTACTTGACCAGAAGTCCCCGGACGAGAGGCAATCCTTTCTTCGCACGACGGCTATTTAAAACGCATCAACGACAGCTGTCCGTCATGTGGCGTCCGTGACACTCCAGCACATACATATGATTCTCGCATGTCGCAAATTCAATTACGTTCGGGGTGACCTGTTAGCCATAATCCCGATTCCCTTCAAACCATTCTTAGACTTGTGTCTGATGACGTATATAAACTTTTTGCGGTGAGAAACCAGAGCCTTTGTTTTCCTTACCTATATACTGACCTTTTTCCTTAGCGTCTTAGTATTAACGTTAAAAGCAAAGATAAATCGCAAGGCCCACGTCTCCTCATTAGTACACAACTATATTTATCCCATCCGACTGGTCTTACAGAACTATCCTTTTTCCACCATGTTACGTACGAAATTTTCATTACGGAATACCCTGTATATGTAATTGAAATTAGATTCCGGTTGGGACGCCCCCTACCGATCGTTTCGTGTGACTGTCATTTACGACGAAATCATTAATCTGTCAACTGCATAAGATGGCCGGTGTGGCTTGCAAATAATTTTCAAAGACCATCCGCAGTAATGGGGATCAAATCATAAGTGTACTACGATAATAATATATTTGAGTCGTCACCGGGTAAGATACTTGCTGTCGTTTATTAAAATTCTGTTGTAATTTCTCGTAATTTGATAGCCGTTCCGCCACGCTTTGACCACATGTTCCTATTCGATAACGAATTATGAAGGATTAACTTCGAAAAATACTTTCGTGGGACGAGTATAACTCGATTTATAAGGCATACGGCTAAAATTAAATGAACCGAAGATAATCACACTTCTACGAGATTCTACTCAGGCGGCAAACACCTGCGAAACCAACTGTCATCGACGGTGTATAACAGCATTCGACAACCGGGTTAGGCTATATGTACTTTCTTTAACAATAAGTAACCATTTTTGTAGATTTTGATTTCGTGAGGCATTGGTTTGACACGATTTGCTACTTAAAAGTTATTTCAGGCTCACTTGCCGGGGAAAGCGCTTTCTTCGACCAAGTAAGAGTTCCTGTATTGTGGGTAAATTGATTTCTTTATTTGTTCGCTGTCAGAAAGGTCGCTCACGAAACTTTAGCTAATGTTAATTCCGTAATTGCTATCATTGTTTTATTACCATTTAGGTAGTATCATTAATTATTTTGTGTGTTTCGCATGCTGTGTACAACCAATCATTAGTACGAAAGTTTAGTATTAATTCAGTAATTATTCTCACTGTTTTATTATCAGTAAGGTCGTATTATTACTTATTTTGTGTGTTTCGCATACGGTGTACAACCAATAATTAGTACGAAAGTTTAGTATTAATTCAGTAATTATTATCACTGTTTTATTATCAGTAAGATCGTATTATTAATTATTTTGTGTGTTTCGCGTACTGTGTACAAACCATATTTACTACGAACTATTTTTCGCTGTTCGCTTCAACGTAACTTACCTATGTATTGTGTGTTGCCGATACGGCTGGCATTCATGTATTGAAAATTCGATATATCTGTGATAATCATCGACCGACGTTACTAAATTAAAGTTGTTATATTGGTTATTCTTTCTTTTATGGCAATATACCTTTCTCGTTTGATCGCCGTTATCTAGTAACAAACTTTGGTTACTCGACCATCAGAGTAATAAGGATTACGAACCTCCAATTGAGTTACAAGTTTGGACCGTCTGTCGTGAGCGAGGCAAAGTGTTATCTTGGATCAGCTCTGGCGCCCTTAAGCATACTTCCTGTGAAACTCCCCTACTTCCGACTATATGAGTTGGCCGTGCAAGGTTCGTAAAACCTAAAGCTTGTAACAACCAGCACCAGCTAGCACCAGTATAAGACTTCTTTATTAAGAGAAACTTCACGTCAAGTATCTTAAGATTTCATACCCTTTCGTGCTTGACGCCAGTTAAAATCTATATCCTTTAAAGATGGAGTTTTAAAGTTACCGTAAAAATGTAAGTAAGTTGAGTCGTAACAGGCAATTCTAACGGTTCTCTTTCTGATACACCTCTCATTTTTGTTTTGTTTGATTGCTTTTGAGTTTTCTTTTGAGTTTCCATCTTCTCTTTCGCTGCAACATCAGTCGCGTTCACTCTGAAATAGCTTTATCATTTACGAACCGTGTGATCTATTTTCATTCACAAGTCTAAGTTTCTGGTAAATTATGTTACGTACGAAATTTTCATTACGGAATACCCTGTAAATGAATTAAAATTAGATTCCGGTTTTGACGCCCTCTACCGATCTTTTCTCGTGACTGTCATTTGACGACAAAAATCGTGAAACTGTCAACTACAGTAACGAGCCGGTGCCGAGGTTTTCGAATTGATTCTTAAATTTTTAAGAACATCACGTGTGATGAACATAAATTTATAAGGCGATTGCGAATTTATTACGATTCTTTCGGCACAGGGTAAGCTGTTGTGAGGGCCTGCTATTTAAATAACATCGAGGTCTCGTCGAACACTGCGTCGTGGATGCTGATTTGGGAATAGAAGTCGATTGTGTTATCAGCCACCTGTTCTAAATTGCTACCTACAGTATTCGATACACTGGGTTTCTATATAATGCTTAATGAAGAAGTCGATTGTGTTATCAGCCACCTGTTCTAAATTGCTACCTACAGTATTCGATACACCGGGTTTTTATACAATACTTAATGAATTATTAATACTAATTTTGTAGCTTACTATTCTTCGTGAGTTGGTGTGTGACACGATTTGCTTCTAAATAATTATTACAGGCCACTGGCGGAGGAAAACGTTTTCTTCACGGTAGTGGAAACTGGACTTCGGGTGATTTGATTTATTTGATTTTTATATCGTTGTCACGAAAATTACTCACAGAATTTTGATGCATATTAACGATCGTAATTATATGTATTGCTTATCTACCAATAAGGTAACTGTAATCATTCACTTTACTGTATCGCATACTGTGTGTGGGTAAAGAATATTTACTTCGACATAAGTTAAATGTGTATTGTGTGTTGCCGATACTGCGGGCATTCATGTACTAAATCTTCGATATAATCCTGTAAATCTTATGTGTTGCGAAATCAAAGTTTTCTACACTTGTTAACGATTATTGTTAGTTCTTCTAGTATTTATGATTTGAGAATTTAATGTATAGCTGTCAATTTGCTACACTACTAAGTTAAAGCTGTGATATTTGTTAATTATACTTAAAAATCTTCCAAGTATGGATGAGTGCAGAAAGTTCATATACTCTTGTTAATATTTGACATTCACACATTAAAGTGATTAAAATAGTTAATCTCTCTTGTTAGTTTTCTCTCTCCTGTGGTTATCGTTATCTATTAACTAATTTTTGCTACTCGAACATCAGAGTATAAGGATTACGATCCTCCAATTGGGTTACAAGTTTGGACCGTCTGTCGTGAGCGAGGCAGAAGTGTTATCTTGGATCAGCTCTGGCGCCCTTAAGCATACTTCCTGTGAACCTCCCCTACCTCCGACTGTTGTGAGTTGGCCGTGCAAGGTTCGTAAGACATAAAGCTTGTAACAATTATTACTTAGACTTCGAGTTTAAAAGTTCTATCCTTGGTGATCATTAGAGATGTCGTTTCTTCTCTAGGTTTCAATTTTGATTGCGAAAAATTTGCAACAACCACTCTTCCACTTTATTATAATTATGATCTACCCTGCATCAAATGTCAAGTTAAATAAACCCTTACGTCACTGAGTTTTAAACAAGGCGCAGCTATCATTCTACTACCTCAATGTGAGTTCTGCATCTGCCGTTCTTTCATGCAGCATGCTGTTGATTCTTAAACGTTATTCATGGGTATATTTCTATATAAGAACATTTGTTTACAAACAAAAAAAAGTATATTTAAAAATTGACCAATAATTCGACTGTGTCAAAATTTTATTTCAATCAATATAATGTACGAGCTGGCGTTGCAATAAATATAATCACTTTATCGTAAAAACAAAAGGTAGTAGGATTACGATAACTAAATTTATTCATATTCAAATTTAAGCATGAGACGTTTATTATAAAGCTATAGATATGCTAAAATAAAAACTATACGAATACAGTTATTCAAACTATTAAATTATAACAATGCTTTTTGATTTAAAATCATAAACAGCAATTCTCAGAGCAGTAAACCACGACTTTGTAAATTTAAAATAGTAACGGCAACGGTCAAAAACGGAAGTAATTTTTTCTTACAGCTACTAATACAATTCAAGATTATATCTGTGAGCATGAGAACCCTTAAATCACATTGTTAATTAAAGTATTAGGTCAACATTAGGTCTTGTAGCAGTACTATTAATATATAAAAAAGCGCTATTGTGAATAATAACAGTAACGATACATGCAGACACACACACATGTTATTTCCACTAGCACGATAATTACTTTAGGAATTTTCATTTAAATGCAACCATTTAAAAATGAAAACTGTGGAAACAAGTGCTTTAATCAACATTTCTCACATTAATTCCGCATTTGTGTAGGTCAATTATACACTTATGTGACGAATCAACCGATACGGATATAAGTTAAGTAAAAGTCATGACTCGAAAAGAAATTTAAATATTTACGTGACGTTGCCACAATTCCAATGAAAAGTTACTTAACCATAAATTACCTCTCTCAAAATAGAACAATTAAAGGTTAACCGTACTTATCATTGACCACTCTTGAGATTTAATTAGCATGTCTGAAACAGCTCTCTTGAGAAGTAAATAATTATAGACTTAAGTTTCATATTATACATTGTTTCTAGATTAACCGTAGTTTCGATCCGAACGTTTACTAATTACGCCAATGATTAATACAAAAAGAAATATCTGAATGCTTCGTCATATGCTATAAGAATAATTCAAGAAACCATTAAATAAAGGATCATAGCCACATAGTTGTAATCAATTAGAAAAAAATTCTCCCTCGATGCTTACAATATAAAAGACAGGAAACTAAAAACCCGGAAGCATCAAACCACCCTTGCAGTATGAACTATAAACAGTTTTTCAACTTCCTTGTTTATTAGGATTTTACATAATTAAGTTTTTTACTTTATTTTTAATATCGATAAAAGTATTATTATAATACAAAAAAAGCATCAGTACACTAATTAATAACTATGATATATGTATACATAAAAGTAAAATATACCGTACAATCTATCATTTATAGTAAAGAAAAACTACAATAGTAGAGAAGGCAACAAAACGTTTCTTGTTAGTCATAGTAGTAAAGCGTCACCTCAAGTCTATATTAATAGATGCGGTTATAGCCGGTAAAAAATGATGTAAATCAATCAATGCCCAACTGATTTATACCGAGCAGTAACTGAAAGTTTAAAGATTTATTCACTTGTATACATAAATCTTACTTTATTCGATCATAGCAAAAAGTCATACAACACTTGTTGCGTAAGCAACATTCTTTTCAGCTATTATACTATTGTTAAAAATGTTTTTTTCTAAAGAAATATTAAACTACTGTATATAACATTAAATTATCAAGAAAACATATTTTTCTCGTAACGTAACGATATTTTAGGTTACTCAAAAACTAAAAAAAACAACTCCCAAGAACAGTGTAATCAAGACGCGTAAGTACTTTCAATGATAAAGAATAATCTGACATTTGTATTTGTAGAAATGCATAAGGTGATAGTTTAAAACCGGATCCATACGGCAACGAATCTAACATAATTTGCAAAAACTTTAAAAAAGAATATTTCTAGTCAGTGCTAAATTCGCAGTTTGCTCTATTAAAAACAGAATTTTGGACATGCATTAAAACCGTAACCAAATCATATGAAAATGGTTCGATAACTACGTGGCCTAACAAAAAAAAAATTCTGAATAGTCTCCAGCTTATTCCAACAATATTCCAAATTAGCAATGCTGTTATTGTAGGTCGACAAATCCAAGTCCTCGAAATATATTCTGTGACATTGAAATCGCAACACCAAGAAGGGGTAAGAATTTTGTGACCAAACTTGGCAGGAAGGTTTAGCTACTCAGACGTAATAAATTATTAAAATCTCAAAAAAAAGTAACAAAGATTTTTATTTAATAATGTGTTTATCCCCACCCCCTCTATTGGCTTCTACACTCCCTCACTCTTCGTGGTATCAATTCCAGCAGGTGGTCAATTTCCTCTTGAATTATTATATCCTAAGCAACTGCTGTGTCTGTGAAGAATGTGCTTAATTCTTCAGTCCTCTACCGATAATGTCTCACACGTGTTCAATAAGCGAAAGGTCTACGACTAGACCGAGTGACAAAAGTTGGATGAAACTCTGTTCGGCTGGAGTCCGAAAAGACAGACCTATCTAAAATCCCAACGGATATCCTTAACAATGCCGGCCTTGTGATCAGACCGCAAAGCAAAGTCCTTCCTAAGATTTCTCTTTCGAACGTTCCATCTAACCTTTCCCCCAAGCACTTGAAAGAGGCGATCCTAGAACAAAAATTCGATACTGCCTCTGACGATATAGTTAAACAGGTTTAAGAACATCTTAAGGTTATAACAAAAATCGGGCCTAGAGACAAGGCGAATACTAATTAGGTTATCGAAGTAACTTCGGAGGTACGAAAGTACCTAATGGCCAATCGTCGAGCATACGTAGCCTTAAATTCATGCAGAGTCAATGACCATGTGCTCATCTTAAGATGCTTCAAGTGCCAAAAGTTCGTTCACCAACAAGGTGACTGCAAGAGCGAGTTTCAATGCGGTAATTGCACTCAAAAGCACGATACACAAGTTTGCCCAAAAACCGCAAGATACCCTGTGTGCGCTAATTGCTTAATGTGATAAAGCGTCTTCTAACAACTGCCCGACGTACTTATAGAGGCTTGACACTAAGATCTCTGATAGCAATTATGGACAGAGAGGACGCTTCTCTGACTCTTAGGATTGCGCAAGCAAATCTTTAGCGTTCTCGTGCAGCGACCTTGGAAGTCATGAGCTTCTCTTCCGACAATGACATACACATTCAACTGACCCAAGATCCATATGTGTACAGTTCTCGTTCAGAGTATAGGCTCGCTGGTGCGGCCTTACCCTTCAACGGGATCATCACATCCACTTTTATACGGTATTTCTCGGTTATTGTTTACAATAGCGCGAAGCCCGTCAGAATAGTTACCCTCAGTAATCTAACTAATGACTGCACTGTCGTATCTGTGATCACAGTTGGAAACACCTCCTTGGGTATCGTCGGCGTTTATTGACCACCAAGCGAAGATGTTCGTATTCATCTACAACATCTAGATAAAGTTTTGGACGAACTAAGTGGCGTCCCGATTAATACAGCAGGTGATTTCAATACAAAATCGCCGCTTTGGCATTCCTTGCAGACCGACAAACAAGACAGAAGTGTGGAGAACCTCGTAGGAAACGTGACCTAAATGAGCCTGATCTACCATTCACCTTTGCTAGTCACCGAGATAATTTAAATATCGATATCACATTAGCATCACAAATTTTAGCTAGAAAAATTTCTCACTGGAAAGTTTTTCCAGAGGTGATTGAAAGTGGCCACCGACGGATATGTTTTGATTTGACCGTTAAAAATTGTCGATCGGTTCCGATCACTAAGCGTATCCTCGATGACAAACACATACATCCTGTCAAGCTGAACAGAGCTGTCAGCGCCCTACTTTCTACTTATCTTAAATGGCTTAAACCTTGTTCGCTCGAATTTTAGAGCTAGTGTACCGTGGTGGAGTCCAAAGCTAGATAGGTTAAAGCGAGTCGTACGTTGCTTAAGAAAGCATACCCTAGCAGAACTAAAAACTCAATGGCTAAATTAGTACAAGGCCGCGCTTCATCGGTATAAACTGGCAGTGAAAAACGCTAAATTTAGCTCATGGCATAGGTTCCTCGAGAGAAGTTTGGCGGCGAGTCCGATAGGATTAATTTATAGGACATCATCACAAAAATTCCTTGCTATCCAACCATGCTCCAACGTCCGTGACAGAGCTCTCAGAGCTCGACACAATCAATTCAATAGTTAGTTCCTTGTTCCCAGACGACGATTGAACAAACGAGGATCGTTACCAAGCCAGAATTAGATCCCGATCTTTTGCAAATATTGAGTTCCGACATGACTAGGTGGTTACAAAAGAGGATATAGCGTCGGTGGCTAGCAAAACTCCTAAGAATAAAGCTCCCGAACCCGACGGAGTACACTGTAACGTACTAAGAACAGTTGTACAAGATTCCCTCTCTTCTACATTCATTTGTCTATTCAACTCTTGTGTTCAATGTGGGTATTTTCTAAATAGTTGGAAAACTAACGATTCTCAAGCTTGGCAAAAGGGATATCTCAAACACCAATTTGTATCGCGCGATTACGCTACTTTCAGAACTTAGCAAATTATTTGAACGAGTACTGTTAAAGAAAATACATGACATCATTCCATCCCAGCCAGTACGGCTTCGTTCTTGGCAAATCAACGATAGACGCCATAAAATAATGACAAAAGTACGAACGAACGTCTCCAAGTACAGACTAGGCATCTTTATAGACATTTCAGAAGCGTTCAATAACGTATTGTGACCATCAATAATTGAAGCTCTCGTCGTTAAGAGAGTGCCTGCAGACGCCGTGCTCGTCATTCGCAGTTATTTATCGAGTCGCTCGATCACTTATTCCGCGAACGTTTCTGGTTCTTTCTACACAAAACGACTGACGAAAGGATGCCCACAAGGAACGATTTTTGGACCGACTTTGTGGAACGTAGATGCAGATTCTCTATTAGAACAACTCTTACCCGACAGCTGTGACATTTTCGCTTACGCGGACGATATCACTATCACAATGTCCGCAGACAACAAACGCGACCTAGAATCAAAATCACGACAGAACCTGAATATTCTGACTCGCTGGGCTGTCAACAACAAATTGAGTGCCTAAGCTGACAAGACCAAATACATGGTTTTTGGTTCCTCCTTAAAAAGAAATCCCCACTTCGACTTAACGGCATTTTAGTTCAAAGCGTTTTCGAGTTTAAGTACCTTGGTCTTTTGCTCGATCATAAACTGAGCTTCGTTAAACACTGTTCCTATGTAGTTGACAAGGGCAAGACTGTCTTGCACTTGTTCTACAAATATTCTCGCCGTAACTGGAACCTACATAGGAAATCATTAGTGACCATTTTCAACAGTGCAGTCATCCCTATGCTCACATATGGCTTAGACATCTGGTACCACAGACTGCGACATACCCACATTGTCAGAACTGGCAACCCTACATTCCTTATTCCTTCGTACGATCCTCGGGTCATTACGTACAGTTCCTATCAATTGTACGTTGTGGCAAAATATACCCATCTGCATCTCATATTGCAGCAAGCATACTGCTCTAAGGTTCTTGCAAAAGCTGGTACGTGCACATTCTTAGACCAGCAACTTTCGACCGCAGATTTCCATCCCTTTTCGGCTGCCAAGCGCCATCTCAAGATTTTGAATTAATGGCAGCGGCAGTTGGATACATCCCAAAGAGAACGTAACGCCTATTCCTTGTATCTAAATATACTAGACTGGATCAACATGTCCCATAACCCGGGACGAACGGTCGTCCAAATTTTCGCATCGCACGGCGGGTTCCGTTGCCATCTGAAACGCATTAGCGTTACAGATGACGACTGGTGCTTGTCGTGTGATGTTCCTGATACTCTGACCGGAGTACCCTAAAAACCCAAGTCAACCCGTATCCCGATTCCCCTGAGTGTAGGCTTAGACTATTGTCCGACATCAATGTACTCATTGCATTCGCTAGAAGAGACCAGAATCAAACGACAATCAGAGTATAATTTAGTTTATTTTAGCATAGCATTATGATTTTATTTTACAGTCAGCTACGGCGAAGTAGGGTATTTATTAGTTATTTGACTGCATGTGGCTTATGTTAAAATATTTTATTGGACTATTTTTAGTTAACCAACATTTTCATTTCCTTTTTAGTCGTAGCTGTCTTGACTAAGTGGCTTCATCCCCGTCTATTACAACATCTTATCCTTTTCCCGCCTACTTGGTTTTCAGCATGACATGCGAGAAGAAACCGCAAGGTAGATGCCTCGCTGAATCTCGTGTTTATATAGCACAAACCAGATATACAGCCCATCCGACTCGTCTAACTAGGTAATCCTTTCTTCTCGTAACATATCCTAAATCGTTCTATCCTACATGTGGCGAACTTAAACCAAGTAAGTTTGGGTATTTTAGTGGGCTCACGTCTTCCTCCTCCACCACACCAAACGTTGATGTCGGTGATGAGCCGTCAATGGTAGCACAAGATGTGGCCGATAAGATTACAATCCGAAACTTCTGATTCGACGGTAAACTGTACGAAGGGTTACAAGTCGACCTTCATTACCTAACCATTTATCTGCGATTGATATACTAAAAAATCGGTCTCTTATTGCCATAAGTCGTATATGACAGTCCTGCACCTCATTTATTTACCTCTGTCCTCCAGTTCCTTGTCTACGACGATTCTGACACTCCCTAGTCCATGCTTGATAACAGCGCATCATAATGTATTGGTGCGGTTAAGAAAATTTGTAATTTCCCTGTATGAAAAACCACCTTCACATAAGCCCTCCGTTGAATTCGCTTAATAATTTTCACGCTGTCGCACTCTAGACATAATCACACTCTTCTTCTTCTTCTAGTGTCATGTTAGGCCCCCCCAACGTTAACTATCACCTAAAAGTAAACTTCTCTATGGTAGGTAGCTCGGAATAGCTCCCCAACAGTCCTAACATTAGTCCAGTCGCGTATGTTACGAAACCAGGATATTTGTCTTCTGCCAACACCTCTCCGACTCTCTACTTTACCATTAATGATTAACTGCATCAACTCATATTTGTCTCTTCTCAGTACATGACCCAAGTAGGACACTTTTCAGACTTTGATAGTAGTCAGCATCTCTCTTTCAGCTTTGGCTCTGTCAGAAACTCTCGTGTTACTGACCGTCGCAACATTCTCCGATGCATCCACATTTCAAATGCCTTCAATCGGTTCATCCGATTAGACTAAAGCCTCTTACGGTTGACCCATTTTTTTAAGTTTAGAAATAGATGATAACAGCTAGAGCCCAATTCTACAGAATCGGGAATCTCAATTCATAAACCATTCCATATGCGGTCTTGTGAGCACGTTCGTTATCCTGATAGAAAAACACTTTCTTCTTTGCCAAATGAATCCGTTTCTCTTTGATTTTATCGTTAACTTGTTGCAACAAATTGGCATAACACTTGCCATTTATTGATTTCCCCTTTTCTAAGTAGTCCACCACGAGAATTACAAAACACAGCTACCATAACTTTTCCAACTGATAAAACCGTTTTGCCTTCCTCGGAGGCGAACAATCCTTGTATCCGTTTCTTAAACTGTTCTTTAGTTTCGGAAATGTTTACCCTGGTTTCATCGACAGTTATGAAACAGCGCAGAAACGATATGGTGGATCAGTCATATCCGCGCATTAGAAGCTTTTGAACGTTCATTATGGGATTCGTCATGTGTGCTCTAACGATCACGCTTAAATTCCTCAAAACAGATTTTGACCATAAAAAATAATGTTGAATCCAGCTCTGCTTTGATTTTGATTGGTAATAATTTGTTTAAATATAAGTATTTTATCACTGCTTGCAACTCAGTTTTTTTCCATTGTTTACACAATCACGCAAGACGCTTACTTTAGCGTACTGATCATATTTAACATTAAAAGATTATTCTGCTGAATGATAAAGAATATTCCTCAGAATCCTCTACAAGAAAATAATTTATTTTGATAAAATTACTGTCCCAGCAAAGAAAAGTGTTATGACACATCAGCTCCAACGAGTTCAACAATGAAAATAGTATACTTAATGTTAAACGTTGTCTACCGATGACACCGAAACATTTTATTTGTCCAAATACGATGTAAATAATAAGACATAATTAAAAAACTAAAGTGTGTGTGACAATTGACATTGTAGTAACAGATATATATATATACACAAAAGGCATTATTACAATGATTACGCCCGGAGAGCAATGTGATGCAGCCGGAAGAATATATAGTTATATCCTACGTTATGTGCGTGTTTGTGTCAGTGTTGGTGTCAGTGTAAAAAGGTGCCCATTAGTTTTACGCTTTGATTTCAAAACTAATAAACGCCGAAAATATGTCATAGAAACTTTTAATTTATGCTGTAGGATGTAAGATTTCTCGCTGTCTACCACGGTTAGACTATAATTCTGACATCTTTATTTTTATTTTATTAGTTATAGCGTAAAAGTTCTCGCTTGCAATCACGTAACGTAATTATTATAATGTCTTTAAAAACTTTTATTTTTTGATTTGTAAAATCTCTCGCCTTTAATCACGAATAGGCAATAATAATTAAGTCTGAGGACATCGCCCTCACAAAAAGAGTCGCTTACGAAAATGTAAATGTAATTATGTACAATGAGTTCTCCCTCTTTTACGGATATAAAAACTAAGAAAAAGGGATTCAATCAGTCAGAAAAGTCGCATCCAGAGAACGTGAAAAACTATCCGCGAGACGGCGCATAGTCAGCTTATAACTTAGTTAGTAAGACCGATTAAAAGTTAAGTTCGTCAAATGTATTAATTATCCACAAGTGTAATCGAAATATTTACGAATAAATAACGTAATTAAATCTGTGGGTTAATTTATTGAAATACGTCGAAAACTTAAAAATATAATTATATGTTGTTCGATAGGCGTAATCATCAAGTATCGCCAAGGGTGCATACAAGATTTTATTTTTCACTTTATATAAAATAAAAACTAACTGACTGACACGGGTCTGCATTTGACCATGTGGTGTTGTTGCTCTTAAAACCCAAGCGCGAGACGTACCGTATCCTAACGTGGTAGTAGTGGTGTTGATGCTCATCTTTTAATGGGCTTTGTGAACTTAATTGTGTACCATCTATACGGGAAGGAACGGTTTGCCATATGGCTGCTGTCCTTAGAATAACCACTCTACCCAATTCCGAAGAACGGTCCTGAACAGGAACTAGAAGCACGGTTGACCTATGTCGCCCGTATAGTACCACGCCGGTATCTCCGTATCTAGTTCCAATTCCAAAGTTCGGTTCAATCGTCAGACAGCAACTCAGCGCACAACCTAGGCTGAGTCCTATTATACGAAAGCATGATAGAGGAACCAGTCCCTCCGACGGAGGGTCTTGTGGTAGCCGTACGCGGTCCAATACGCATAGAACTTACAGCAATCTACCCAATTCTAGTATCCCTAGTATACTGATGCATTTATGTAAAAATGGCGAGGGCTGTTAGATTGGATTATTTTAGTAATTACAGCGGAGAACCAAATTCGAATGTCAATTTGGATTGGGTATTGACGCCAGATTCACGAATGGTATTTTGTAATTTTGCGTCAGTTTCACTTTTGATGACATACACCGCGTTTTGGACGTAGTCGGAAGAACGAGAGTCAGTGTTTTGAACTCGGCGCTTTGTCTTAGACCTAATAAATTTCCTTGCAAAAGAGTCTGCTCCAAGCATAAAAATAAAACGAATAACATTTGTAGATGAGTAAACAACAAATACGCGAACGAGCTCAAAACTAATCCTTTGAGAAGTTTGCTCCATGGGCAAATTAAAATCGAAACTTTCTTCCACCTTACTGTTTAAGTTAAATGTTTCTTTACATAATCAAAAGTTTTTGTAAAAATCTGTTTTGCTCTTAAACAATACCGACTGGTTAATTAAAAACAATCACTAAAATAATCTTTGTTTGGTTTATCCCACCAAACGTACCTTGAATCGATTGTATTCTTTTGTTGTTTTTTTCTTATTTTCGAACACTATTCTCTTATTTCAGCTATCTAACATGGACTTTTTAAAATCCATACAATAAAGAGAAAAACCGTATCCAGGTGAACAGAAAATGAAAACTTTTAACTTTATTTGTTGAAACCGAAGACTTTCACACGAATTCTTTTCTTGCCACATACTACCGTCATAGACCCACTTTCAAACACGGATAATTTCTTACTGAACATGGATGTAAATACTTATAGCAATAATGCAATTTTCCCGACAGTATGTAACGTTTTTATTGCCGTTGTTACTTTTTACGAGTCTGCGTTAATGTTATGCGCGATTAAATGCGCACTTCCGTACGCCGACGCGCGACCGTTGCTCTTTCACTTTATGTCCTAAAAATGTTCACACCCGCTTTGAAACAATATAAATCAATTTTTTAGTTTCTTTTACTTTAATCTACACTCATCTAACTTGATCTTATTTTAGTGTCGACTCGGATCGTGTAAGCCTTCGTTCTTACATAGTTAATTTTATTTTGCCTGATTTTGATGTAAGCAATATATGTATAAAATATTTTCCCTGTTACTCCATGCCTTTAGCGTTTAATCCTTATTTCGTTATTACGTATTCACTGTTAGCGTCACTTAACAATGGTTATCTCTTATAGACAGGCAGTTGTAGTGGCCTCGTCAGAAGCAGTCGCATCGCTTTAAAGTTAATATTTCAGTTATTTCTGAGTAAACAAACTTTCAATCATCGTATTTTTTTAAATTACCGTAAAAGAATAGCCATTGAGAAAACTAATATTTAAAAACTTGAAAAACTTTATTTTATTTTTTGGAAACAGTGTTAAAACTTTTAAGAAGATGCAAATTGACGTATTAAATAAGATCAAAACTCGCAAGATTTCTAGAAAAATGCTTTCCTACATCAAAGACCTAAATTCTGTGATCAAGTCGATATTAACCTAGAACGCAAATGCATTTGCAAATACAAGCGTTAATTATTGACAAATTGATTTCTATCCAAAAATTAATTAAACAACACTCACACGAATGCCCTTTTCAAATTCCCTCGTTACAATTAACGCAATTGTAAAAATACAATTGTTTTTATTTACGTTCGATTCGCGAGGAACAATCGAATTGAAATCGCAAACTCGCACAAACGTTACAGCATATCGTAAATTCGCGTCGATTTATGGCAATTCGTTTCGTTACGTCTACAGGTGTTTCTTCATTATTACAATATTTGACACCCTAATGTGTATTTAAGATGGAATTAAACGTAACGCTCGAAACGAAATAAATTTTAATTTCGGTGTAAAGCAAATAATTCTGCCGGGTGAAATATTGACAGAGACAAAAGAGATCGTTTTTTTTTAATACGAAACGACAGTTATTATTTTCCTTCGACCAAGTTTGAAAAATTTCCAGGACAAATACCTAAATGTCATAAGTATTGAAAAAGAGATATGATTGATTACACAATTTCAACGTTATGTGAAAATTCGCGCTTTATATGTATGTATGTGCTAGTAACGTAGAATGCTTGCGTGAACATTATCTATTTAAATTGTTGTCGATGTAGACCAAAACACAATTTTATCTTATATTTTCATCATTGTTCAACTGAGCACAATGTCTTAATAACCGTCTGCGATATCTAAGTAAAGCTAGATTTGTATAGTACATAATACACTGTAATTTTTGATAAGAAAACATAAACGTGGTAATTAAAATTGCACGAAAGAGACATTTAAAATAAAACTAAAATTTTCGTGTACAATATTAAGGTGTTATGAATTTAATTGCCATTCTTGCCGTAAGCAAATTTAAAAGTAAAATGGTGTTAAATTACAATAATCAAGATTCAAAGATAAAGATCTATTCAAAAATCTGAAATTAAGCTCTGCACGAAGAAACGCGTGTTTAAATCAGATATTTTGTCGCTTCTTATAAGTATAGGTATTGAAATCGCTGATGACATTAATGTATAGTTTTACATAATTCCTCCACGAATTTGTTTCAATTCAAAATGACAAACTATGTATTAATTTATTGTTAGCGCATTCTTTTCTTGTTTAAACTCTAAAAGTTTGGCATAATAAATTTATCAAAAACGAAAAAGTGGGTAGCTCATACAAAATCCTTCGTTCAGCTCGTAATAGGCATTGTTAAATTAAAAAATATCTCTTTTATACAAAGTTTTCGTCAATAAAATATAAGTAGAATGTTGTAATATGTTTTAACAATTTTCAACAAACAGTAGACTTTTTTCTTTACACAGTACTTTACTTCAAAACAGATCTTAACACAAAATTGAATCATTTCAAATTAAGCACCACATTGAAAGAAGTATGCTTAGTTCCATTTATAAAAGTAAAGTGCTTTTGATAAATTTTTCCACGTATAAAAGTATGATTTAAAGACTCATTAAGCTTGCTAAATGTAAAAATATTTATATGTGCTTGAATGTTTAAATAAAATGTCACGCACTGACAAAAAGTTGAATAATTACACTTCGTTATGTAGGATTTGAACTACACAAATTAACACTAAAATTTAAAAAAAAATTATCAAGTAGTATTTAACCTACATAAAAAATTTTAAAAAATTTAATGTGACTCACTGGTTATTACAAATCTTTGAAAACAGCCGAGAAGTTTATGCCTTCAGCAAGATGGAGCGTACCAACATTTTAAATATTTTCATAAAAGTAAAATTGATAACTTTGAAAAATGATCCTTGCGTTCGTTGGTTCAATCTGACAAACATCCAAGAATACAAACCTGAAAATCTTATAATGCTGTAAAATATTAATTGAAATGACAGTAGGTATCTAGTATGATAGTCGCCAGTTGACGCTAAGTGCTAATTCGTAGCATTCAAAGTACTCAAAAATTCACTCAGACAAAGCGGCATGTTACCAACTTTTAGTATAGTGGATCCTGTTCGTAACAACCACTTCACCATGGCTAGCTGCGATAATAAACTATAATAAATGAAAGAAAAAATAAGCGCATCTCCTTGTACTGGAAAAATCTTCGGCTCGGAGACACCAAGACTACATTTGAACCAACTGACTAAGAGAACGTAACAAGAGATACAATTCTCTCAAACAATAACACTTGTTATTATAAGCATTGATATACTAGTACGTTACAAGGTTTAATAACAAGCAAAACAGGAAAAACTACCGGTTACCTAAATCGACGATAAAAATTAAATAGAAAGAAGAATTACTTACAATTACACGGATAGGTTCTTAATCAAAATCGACCCACTCACAGCAACTTCGAACAGGAAATGAACAACAAAAATGACCACCGACGCAATCCCTTCCCGTAAATACCGAATAATCTCAAATATCGCATCCAGTGGGGTTTGCATACCAATAGTGCAGTAAAATTTAATTACAATTACGACCCTTCGAAAATTAAAAAGTAATGACACGTAATACGCATAAAAAGATGAGAACTTTAAGTACCTACTTCAATGCAGAACTGTTGTGGTTTAGGCGAAAATGTTAAACATTTTAGAAGACTTAATTACTACAAGATTTTTCGCTAAAAATAGATAAATGGTCGGTGAAACGTTTCCGAAAAAAACCTCCAAGATTTTGTTTCAGGATTTAAATATTTATCAACTGAACGACCAACAGAAAAAAATGTTCTTTGTATATGGCGGTTGCTCACACATGCGACATGGTCTGATGTTAAAATAAACGTCACAGAGATAAATTTTTTTTATAAAGGATCGGCTTAAAGACTTAAGGAATTACTAAAAGTAGCGATCAATAAACTGTACAGGTTTTCCACGTTTTTTGAAGTTTGATTGCTGAACCCCTAATCAGCTTTTCAAAAATCGGTTGGAACGATACATACTATATGCAAAAGCATTTTAAAAAATCCAATGACCAAGACAAGTAAATCAAGAAAAAAAGAAGAACCAGCAACGACGCGTTTGATAGATGTATTGAGACTAATCGAAAATTGCAAAAACAAATTCAGCGATCACTTATAACAATTAACGATATTAAAATGACAAGAAACATCTGTCAATGTAAAGAGAAAATGATAAATAAACGTGAAACTGTAGAAGAAAATTAAGATGAAATTCAAACAAGACATTTTGTGAACTCTTAGAAATTCTTCTAAAACTAAAAACGCTTGTAAATGTAACTGCCCTAGAAATGATACTATGAGCATGCTAGAACATTTGTTCTGAGATATATAATCGCCTTAAATAAACTGAGTACTGTAGTTTTGGTTCAAGGTCAGCAGAAAGATTACCATACTCTCCATAAAAACTTTAAAATACTAAAAGCAATATGGCAGTCGTCATTTTACCTGCGAGTGCCAACTAAATTAAAAATCCCCTTAATTCAACCAGTAACAAAAACAATCTTCATTTCGGTGAAATCGCTAAAAGCGTTGTAGAAATAATCGACGATAAAAATTAAATAGAAAGAAGAATTACTTACAATTAAACGTACAGGCTCTTAATCAAAATCGATCCACTCACAGCGACTTAGAACAAGAAAATGAACAAGAAAAATTACCACCGACGCAATCCCCTACCGTAAATATCGAATAATCTAAAATATCGCAGCCAGTGGAGTCCGCATACCAATGCCGCAGTAAAATTTAATTATAATTACGACTTTTCGAGAATTAAAAAGTAATGAGACTATTGCGCATAAAAAGATGAGAACTTTAAGTACCTACTTCAATGCAGAACTGCAGGCGAAAATGTTACAACATTGTAAAAGATTTGATAATGAAAAAAGTTATTAAAGAATTGGACGAAGTAGAATTTTTTGATATTGATGGATCAGTAGATAGATATAAGATCCATAACAAATTAATAACTACAAGATTTTTCATTAAAAATAGATAAATGATCGGTGAAACGAATTGCAAAAAATTTCCAATATTTGCTTGAGGATTTAAATATTTATCAACTGAACGACCAATAGAAAAAAATGTTCTTTGTATATGACGATTGCTCATAGATGCGACATGGTCTGATGTTAAAATAAACGCCACAGAAATAAAAATCTTTTTATAAAGAATCAGCTTAAAGACTTAAGGAATTACTAAAAGTAGCGATCAATAAACTGTACAGGTTTTCCACGTTTTTTGAAGTTTGATTGCTGAACCCCTAATCAGCTTTTTAAAAATCGGTTGGAACAATACATACTATATGCAAAAACATTTTAAAAAATCCAATGACCAAGACAAGAGAATCAAGAAAAAAAGAAGAACCAGCAACGACGCGTTTGATAGATGTATTGAGACTAATCGAAAATTGCAAAAATAAATCCAGCGATCACTTATAACAATTAACAATATTGAAATGACACGAAACATCCGTCAATGTAAAGAGACAATGATAAATAAACGTGAAACTGTAGAAGAAAATGAAGATGAAATTCAAACAAGACATTTTGTGAACTGTTAGAAATTCTTCTAAAAGTATAAACGTTTGTAAATGTAACTGCCCTAAAAATGATACTATGAGCATGCTAGAACATTTGTTCCGAGTCAGCAGAAAGATTACCATACTATATAAAAATTTTAAAATACTAAAAGCAACATGGCAGACGTCGTTTTAGCAGCGAGTGCCAACTAAATCAAGAATCCCCTTAATTCAACCAGTACACAAAAACAATCTTCATTTCGGTGAAATCGCTAAAAGCGTAGTAGAAATAATCGACGATAAAAATTAAATAGAAAGAAGAATTACTTACAATTACACGTACAGGCTCTTAATCAAAATCGACCCACTCACAGCGACTTAGAACAGGAAAAAGAACAAGAAAAATGACCACCGATGCAATCCCTTCCCGTAAATATCGAATAATCTAAAATATCGCAGTCAGTGGAGTCCGCATACCAATGCCGCAGTAAAATTTAATTACATTTACGACTTTTCAAAAATGAATAAGTAATGACACGTAATACACATAAAAAGATAAGAACTTTTTAAGTACCTACATACTTCAATGCAGAACTGTAGGCGAAAATGTTACAACATTGTAGAAGATTTGATAATGAAAAAAGTTATTAAAGAGTTGGACGAGGTAGAATTTTTTGATATTGATGGATCAGTAGATAGATATAAGATCCATTAAATTAATTAATAATACAACATTTTTTACTAAAAATAGATAAATGATCGGTGAAACGAATTGCAAAAAAAATCCAATATATTGCTTCAGGATTTAAATATTTATCAACTGAACGACCGATAGAAAAAAATGTTCTTTGTATATGGCGGTTGCTCACAGATGCGACATGGTCTGATGTTAAAATAAACGTCACAGAAATAAAATCTTTTTATAAAGGATCGGCTTAAAGACTTAAGGAATTACTAAAAGTAGGGATCAATAAACTGTACAGGTTTTCCACGTTTTTTGAAGTTTGATTGCTGAACCCCTAATCAGCTTTTCAAAAATCGGTTGGAACAATACGTGCTATATGCAAAAGCATTTTAAAAAATCCAATGACCAAGACAAGAGAATCAAGAAAAAAAGAAGAACCAGCAACGACGCGTTTGATAGATGTATTGAGACTAATCGACAATTGCAAAAACAAATTCCGCGATCACTTATAACAATTAACGATATTGAAATGACAAGAAACATCTGTCAGTGTAAAGAGAAAATGATAAATAAACGTAAAACTGTAGAAGAAAATTAAGATGAAATTCGAACAAGACATTTTGTGAACTCTTAGAAATTGTTCTAAAACTAAATACGCTTGTAAATGTAACTGCCCTAGAAATGAGCATGCTAGAACATTTGTTCGCCTTAAATGAACTGAGTACTGTAGTTTTGGTTCAAAGTCAGCAGAAAGATTACCATACTCTCTATAAAAATTTTAAAATACTAAAAGCAACATGGCAGACGTCATTTTACCTGCGAGTGCCAACTAAATCAAAAATCCCCTTAATTCAACCAGTAACAAAAACAATCTTCATTTCGGTGAGATCGCTAAAAGCGATGTAAAAATAATCGACGGTAAAAATTAAATAGAAAGAAGAATTACTTACAATTAAACGTACAGGCTCTTAATAAAAATCGACCCAATCACAGCGACTTTAAACAGGAAAATGAACAAGAAAAATGACCACCGACGCAATCCCCTCCCGTAAATATCCAATAATCTGAAATATCGCAACCAGTGGAGTCCACATACCAATGCCGCAGTAAAATTTAATTACACTTACGACTTTTCGAAAATGAATAAGTAATGACACGTAATACGCATAAAAAGATGTGAACTTTAAGTACCTCCTTTACTGCAGTACTGTTATGGTTTAGACGAAAATGTTCAACATTGTAGAAGACTTGATAATGAAAAAAGTTAACAAATTAATAACTACAAGATTTTTCACTAAAAATAGATAAATGGTCGGTGAAACAAATCGCAAAAAGCTTCCAAGATTTTGTTCCAGGATTTAAATATTTATCAACTGAACGACCGATAGAAAAAAATTCAATACTGACAAAAACAGAGTAGTCTCTGGCTTCGTACAAAAAAATGTTCTTTGTATATAGCGGTTGCTCACAGATGCGACATGGTCTCATGTTATAACAAACGTCACAAAAATCAAAATCTTTTTATGAAAGATTCGCTTAGACTTAGGAATTACAAAAAGTAGCGATCAATAAAAAAAATTTTACACGTTTTTGAAGAAGCTAAACCCCTAATCAATTTTTCAAAAACCGGTTGGAACGATACATACCATATGCAAAAGTATTTTACAAAATCCAACGACCAAGCCAAGAGTGTTTATGAATCTAGAAAAAAAAAGAAGAGCCAGCAATGACGCGGTTGGTAGATGCATTGAGACTAATCGAAAATTGCAAAAATAAATCCAGCGATCACTTATGCCAATTAACGATATTGAAATGACAAGAAACATCCGTCAATGTAAAGAGACAATTATACATAAACGTGAAACTGTAAAAGAAAATTAAATTCAAACAAGACATTTTGTGAACTCTTAGAAATTCTAAAAGTATAAACGTTTGTAAATGTAACTGCCCTAAAAATGATACTTTGAGCATGCTAGAACATTTGCTCGGGAATATATAATCGACTTAAATATACGAGTATTGAAGTTTTGATTCAAGGTCAGCAGATAGATTACCCAAACTCTACCATACTCGCTATAAAAATTTTACAATACTAAAAGCAACATGGCAGACGTTTACTTGCGAATGCCAACTAAATCAAGAATCGCCTTAATTTAGCCAGTATACAGAAATCGCTAAAAACGTTGTAGAAATAATTCGACGATAAAAATTAAACACATAGAAAGAAAAATTACTTACAATTAAACCAACAGGCTCTTAATCAAATTCGACCAACTTACAGCGACTTAGAACAGGAAAATAAACAAAAAAAATTACCACCGACGCAATCCTCTCCCGTAAATACCAAATAATCTGACATATCGCATCCAGTGGGGTCCGCATACCAATGCCGCAGTAAAATTTAATTATCAAATATCACACTAGAAGATGAAAAAACTGACAGCAACGCAAACGCTGAATTAGAATTGATTACTGCGCTTACTCCCACTATTGATGTTGAGGTTTCAGAGGCCAAACCTTCAGTCAACTATTAAATGTTTTTTTTTTCATTTTTGCTTTATTTTTGATGCCATCCTCGACATAGGTGTCTGCAACATTACTAAGCCAGCCGCCGTGTCTCTTTAGAACTTGAAAGTCAGTTCCACTGTCGACCAAAAAAGTCGCTAATGAAAACAATGACCTGTAGAGCTCCGGTAGCCTTAAGTACTCAGCAATTTTCTTCGGTAAATTGTAGAAGGTGTTTATACCAATTCGTTGCTTTGTGCACTCGCCCCGTCTATAAAATATAAATAGTGTGCGATGGGCTACATTTTTTAGTCTAAAATTAAAATCATTTTTGTAAAGCTCAATTGCCGTTTACTTTATCTTCCGATGCGATTGCAAAGACTAATTTTCTTTGTTTTCGCGTCATGGAATGTTATGACCAAAATATGCCCGCAATCTTCTATATCATCTACATTTAATCAACGTAATTTTTCCGTCCCACATGCTTCATGCAGAAACCTTGTATTAGAAGCTTTTTCTAGGAACTCCTTAACATTACTGATCGATTTGACGTTTTAGGTAAACGATCAATTTTTTATATGCAGAAATATTCACATTTTCATTTATTTGTAAAGTACTTCTCAGCATGGACTAAGCATAATGTTAAAACTTTAAATATTTTCACATAAGATTTTTTTAAAATCAGTTGTATATGTATCAGTTTAAGTTTCAGAAATTTTAGAGAGATATTGTTGGATGTGCCATTAGCTAATCGCATATTAAGAACGCTAGGTAAGTACCCTGTTTCTTATATTTAATTATTTGCTTTGAGGTCGGTTGTATGTACGCACGATTCGACATACATATATAAACGCCGGTCGTATACACGAACGACTCGACATATACACTTGGTATGACAATTACCGTACGCGACTTTATTAATTTATGTAACACGTTTTAAATTTCGTGATAGTTGACAGTTTTTGTTATAATCGCCAACGTAAACTCATTGAATGTAATTTTAAGCTATATACTGCTTATGTGTACGAGGCGTTGCCTAATTTAAGGGTTTTATATTAATTAATTGTATTGCATTTATTGTTGACGAACCATTAGTTGTTATATATGTCTTATTCTATTTCCCTTTTTTAATGTTTTATGCTGTCGTTGAAATAAGTATACTCGTTATTGGTGTTAGTCAATGTATCTACCTTAAGTGTTGTCAGGTGTTAACGGGAATTTGTAGCGTATATTTCTCCCATTTTGCCCACGATGCACTCTCCAAAGTTCTGAGTTAGCTTTTCTTGGTCTGTTTAAGTTACTTATAAGTGATCGCACTTCAGCCTAACGCAAGGCTAAGAATCAAAACTCACATTAACATAGTTTAGCACCTCAAAACTTACGACCCAATCACCAAATCAAACTGAGTTAGTCCCCGCCGTTTAATACGAGATAGTTCTTGTAACAATGTTGCAACTATGCGTAGAAACAGATGGATTTCAATTCGAACAATTCTGTAAGGGTTAGTGTCATTAACTTACTCTCAGATAAAATTTAAAAAAAAATCCTGTTAGAATACATTCTAAATTAACATCATTAATTGTATGTACCTAGGTATAATTCTGACAATAAATAAATTGAAGAGCAAATCATATATTGCGTTACGTGTGGAATTTAAAACGTGCTACCAATGACAAGCAAAACATTTTTAAACATTGAAATAAAGAAAATAACATCGGCAGAAATTACAATCGTATGCTAGCTGACAGTGTTGCCAAATGTATGTTTCTTTTAAGTGGTTCCTGAAGACATACGAAGCATAATACAACTATTTAACATTAAGATTTTCGATTCGGAATTGAACGAAGAATGTCACAGCGTGCAGCTTTTTCGTTAATTTATACACACCCCGTATAAATCATTCTTTTTAGATTCATCTTTATGTACTGTGATGTGTTTTCTTGCAGTAGTAGTACAAACTGAATTGGGAGGAGTAAACATATTTTCCTGTAAGATTCGAAAACATGAAAAATGACTTATTCGATGTAATGTTACGAGGGTCAATCAAATATAAACAAAATTTATTTTACAGCTACATTTCTAAAAATTATTTTTCTATATAATTTTCTTCTTTTATTATACGTTTTTTCCAACGTTGTGGTAATTTTTTCATTCCATTCTCGTAAAATGAAGTTAAACGTGTAGCTAACCAGTTGCGCACGAATATTTCCACTTGATCTGTGGTTTCAAATCGCTTGTCTCCAAGTGCTTCTCTTAGAGATCCAAACATGTGAAAATCGCATGGGGATAAATCTGGACTGTAAGGTGTATGATCAAGTGTTTTCAAGTTCATTTCCACCAGTTTCTGTGGCGTTACAGCTGCTGTGTGAGGCCTGGCGTTATAGTGGAAAAGCAAAACCTCACGGATGGTAACAAACTCGTATTTTGCGTCAATACTGAAACTTAACTTGATTCAAGAGACTACAGTAGTAGGTTGCGTTAATGATCCGACGTCCGTGTAAAAAAGATGAGGATGCTTTTTTGCATAAAATTGTCACCTGTGATGAGACATCATTACAACCTTGAATAAAAATGTGTAAGCATGGAGTGGCGAAAGAAAGGCGAAGGTGTGAAAACCAAAACTCGATTGCCTGCAGAGAAAGTGTTAGCTATTTTTTTTGGGACTTAAGGGGTGTTCTATTGGTAAAGTTTTTACACGGACCATCCAAGCAAGCTACTACTGTGGTCTCTTGGATCACCTTAAGCTTCAGTAGAATGAAAAAATTACAACATTGGGGAAAATGTATAATAAAAGAAGGAAATTGTATAGAAAAATAATTTTTAGAAATGTAGCTGTCCTGTAAAATAAATTTTGTTTTTACAAAAGACTCGTTTCTATTTGATTGACCCTCGTAAAACTAAACTTCTTTCAGTGTGTAATATTCTGAATTAAAAACACACTTTTGATATCATTTCTACCTTACCTTACTGCATGCAAAATATTTTCATACAAAATATAAACGTTTCATTCTTCAATCAAAATTTAGAAACAATATTTTAAGACACAAAAACGATACCGAGCTTTTTATTGAAACGCCTACATTATTATTCTTTAATATAATATCAACATTAAAAATATTTTTAAAAAACAGTACATGAACGAAAACAATTAGTTGTAATTAAACAAAAATACTCTGTAAGCAAAAACAATTTAAACGTCAATGAAGTCATACACGAAAACCAGTCTAAAATAAATACTCTTCCTAACATCCATTACCATACCGAAACATACAATAAACAATGTATATTTTTCAGTAACTTTTTTTTAAACGGTTTGGTTTAAAAATACGTCAAGTATTATGTCATTTAAATAAATGTTATAAAACATAAAATGTTTGCACAATAAAAAGCAACAGATCAAAATGCAATAATTACATAATAAACATACGCAAGATAACCTTTAAGATCATTAAAAATGAGCAATCAACTAGAATAAAGAAAACATAATTTTATGCTGATACTAAAAACTGCAATTATCGATTTCTCAACTTAAATTTTGCAGAGTTAAGTGTCGCATTAATGTTGAAGAAATATTTATAACATATTAGCATATTCAAAAATAACACGAAAAAGAGATTTACCAGAAAATTTTGCATGATAAACACCTTTTTTTTCGAAATATATTCAGACGCAGTCTCAATTTGAGCAGCATTGTATACACGATTTATGCATGAATTTTAAACGACAAAAAAATCAACCAAATCAAAATTTAATGTAACGTAAATTACCACGGTAATACCAACTATTATTCAAGCTTCTACGCATCAGTGGGCTAAATCGTTTACTATTTTTTTAAACCTAAATCGTATTCGGTATTTATTCCCTTTTCATCATTGTACACCATTTGTTTTCCGACCCTTTCGGTATAACGTAGTAAAATATTCATACTTTGCACCCTTTGCTTTTCTTAAATTCGAGCTGTAACGTAGTCAACAATACTTCATTTCTAATGCATTAATTTATTTAAACCCAATGAATAGTCTATCAAGTATGGTACTTGTCCAAGATAATTAGTGTATGTATCCACCTTAATCACATATACATAATAACCCTTGAACAGTATTACCAACATAATAAAACCCAAATTTGTTATTCAGCGTCTGCTCGTTCGCTTTCAGCAAGCGCTATCGTTAAACTTCTACTTATAAACTAGCGAAATAAATAAAAGTTAAAGTTGATTAAAATTGTTGATAAGCTCTTAATGTGAGTTATAAAACTGTTCAGGACTTTCTGGAGCAAATTGAGTTCCAACAGTTTTATTTATATTTAATTTTATAAAGCATAAGAAAAGCCCAGATTGAACTAGTGATTGATGGTATTACTACATTACATCATTGGCTTTTCCTTTATATACCCATTAAACTAACAAATTCAATTGCAGTTACGCAAATTTGTTGATATAGAAAATTAACGTTTATAAACAGTTGCATGTAATTGCATTAAAAACTTTTGCTATATTCAATTTTAAACCAATTACAGTAACAGAATTTCAAGCGAAAACCTAACAAGTTCGGTTTTAATTAACTTAAAGGTATAGTAAAACGAGACATCTCTCAGTGATACGAATAAATCTATTTAGCAGAAATAATAAGTTCGATTAAATCGACAATTCGATATTTTAGCTAGAAACGTTTTCGAACACCGGTACAAAAATTTCCTCGCGCAAAACTATTAATAATTTAAACGAAAAAAGAACATGCAGTCAAAACAATTTTTCAATTTATCTAACTGTTAGAAGTTGTTGAAACTACAGGTTCAATTAATTTTCGCTTCGTAATATTCAATTAAATAAAATTAAGTTCATTATGGTAATAATTACTGGTATTTTTTGCCTTTAATGTTACTTTACAGTAATTAAGAGTTAACCTATATTTCGACTAACAGTTAATTTTAATAAAGAACGAATATACGAGAGACGTGTTTCGAAAAAAATTGTTACGATTCCGATAAAACCTTGAAGAAAAATTAATAGACACCGATCAAATCACGCTTTTGTTTATTTCCATCTTTTGCTATACAATAAAAAGTCTTGGTGCTTTTGTATTTCTACATTAAACAGACGTAATATAAAACTGCTTTGTCTACCTTACATTAATACAGTTTTTTATTGCAAATTCGCAGACATTTATCCTCTCGGGGGCCCAATTAAAACATTATTTTTACAAATTTAGATCGATTGAGGATTAAAACATAAATACGTTAATCCATTGAAATTGAATATATTTTTTATTCGTCTACGAGGTAGACACGCTTTTTCTACTTCCATATAAATTCAGAATATAAATATTTTCTTTGATTAGTTAAGACTATTAATGCAATGCAAAAGTTTAAAAATAATAAACAAGACAAAAATCGTATAAATCGTCATAAAAAAATTATCTCTAAAAGATTATATGGTCAATGTAAAGAAGATTTCACCAAGTTGACAGAAACTACTTAAGTTAGTTGGGAGATTTCAATGCCAGAATAGAATACATTACGCAAAATTTGAAATACTACTATGTGCTTGTTCTGTTTCTATTGATTACTTGATCATTTTATGTATTTTTCTCGACATTTAATTATTCCGTTTCATTTATTCTTAATTTATTTCCGTATTGTTTTAACATTTCTGTAAAGTTCTACGTTTTAGACATTTTTCTTATTCGCGTTTGATATTTTTGGTTTGCTTTGTAGTGTTAATTTTAATTCATTAGATGGTTATTTTTTAGCGCTTTCTAGATTGCTTACAAGTTTTTTCCAATATTTTGATCCACACATATTTTCATTTTCTTTGTTCTCGCTGTTTCTTTTAATTCTTTATCCCACATATTTATTGGTTGAAAGCAAATGTAAGTTATTTTTTTCGTTCTACAAATTCTTCCAGCTGGTTCAATTATACTTTTCGTTAAAGATTTCCATTTCATTGTTTACATTTTCTTGTTGCTTTATTTTTGTTACGTTTAATTAGTTTCCTAGTATTTATTTCCCTATTTTCCTTTCGGATTTTCTAAATATGTATGATTGGATTCTAATTTAGCACCTCTATAGATCCTTACATTATTTTACTTGTAATCTCGTATAGAAACTAAACTAAGACTTAAGTTAGTTGAGTGATTTCAATGCTAGAATAAAAAACATTGCGCAAAATTTGAAATAAATGATGAACAAACTTAGAATGGAAATCCGAAAGAATAACTTTTTAGAATTGCCAACATCGCGTCGTCAATATTCATTCGTTATTGTAGTAAATGCGCAAAAAAAGCTCTAGAGTGGCAAAATGAAAACTAGAAATCCACATAAAACTAAGTAATCAAAGTCAATTATTATATTAGAACGAGTATGCGACAGGTGGAAAAGTCATTAAAAAAACCTTGAAATTCAGTTGTAACTGAAAAACATAATGTTAAAGCCTGGTTTATATACATTATAGTTAGATAATGAGATAGCTTTATATGGAAACAGATTTTTTAGTCATGTTAGATGGCGATAGTGAAAACAAGGTAATAATTAAATGCAAAGCCTCAAACCGTTTTTTGTTATTAAAAGATTGCAAACAATGGCAGCACAAGTAAGCTACTTACACACGCTATTAGTTTCGACATACGTGCAAAGCAATGTTTTACCAGTTAACTTGCTTTGATTCTTAAAACTCTTAGTTTACAAAAATAATTACTACACTTGAATTTCTGTTTATAAACAAAATATAGAATGAATAAAATCCTGCAAACGTTTCGATAAAATTATAATCGGTTGAGTGGTTTGTTTCATTTACTTTGTTTAATTTTCTTTTCAAGCCGGAAGCCAACGAAGATGTGCTAATTTTACTTTTTTTAAATTTTTATACTACTCAAAAGGCACATAAAATATAAATATACAAGCTTATTTATTAGCACTTTCGATGTATCTTTAGCAATAAATTCAGGGCGATGCTTCAAAGATTCGGACTTCAGAACCAAATTAATGATTTAAATTTTGGTATGAATTACTTACAGCGCTCGCCGCTTATCGGAATCACGGATAATGTTTTTAATCGGGTAATGTTATCACTTTACTAAAGTATCAATCCGGACGCATGCTACTACATAGAAAAAACGCCGTTTATAGTAATCATAATTTAGGTTTATGTTATCAATTTATTTTCAGGTTTGTTTGTATACATGATCAATAACTTATTTTGTATGCATTTTTGAGCTGAATTTCACAATACGGTTGTTTAAGTAAAAAAATTTATCATTGTACTCTAAAAATAGTTGTTTTGCATTTTTATCTTATTTTTGCAGTGTTATTTATTTATTAAAATAATTTGACTGATTTACGAAACTGTACATTATTTTAACATCTGTAAATACGTTATTTTTGTGAATTCACTTGGAAAGCACGTGCCTTCTAGAATAACAAATTAAATTAACTACGTCTTATGTGATAACGTTGTTTTGTATTTATTTTTAGTGTCAGCAAATTTCTGAGAAGAATTGTGTAGTTCTTAGAACAGTGAATGATCCCAGATGTGTTTTTATTATGTCAATAAACAGAAACATGTAGAATATTTCTGTTTATTGACATAAAAGGACCATCCTTAGCTAAACATCCTTGCCCACCTAAATTATCTTTTATCATTTTTTTATAAGCATGTGTATTCATTAATTAGTTAACTTTAATCTTATTTGAGTAGAAATTTTAGTAGTTTATTTTATTGTTTTGATCGCTCAAATACTATAAACAAGAATATATAGAAATTAGAAACTGTACATTCAATCATAAAATTGTCTTCTATTAGGGGAATAATTATGTTTCTCAGAATATCAGTTGTTTACGTAGACCGAATTTCATAACATAAGTGTTATCGTGCATAGATATAATTTTCTTTCAAGGTTATTTTACATGAAATAAAAAAGAACGTATGTCTTTTCCAAATCTCTGAAACTGTATCTTTATAGATTACTGTAAGAGAATATACTGATTTGTAACTTAGAAATCTGTAATATTAACAAAAGCAGCGCTTAATATGTCAATTTTGCGTTTGCATCCAAAACTAGTCCTTTTTGCATCCAAATTAATGTTTCCAATTTTAAAAATATAAATAATCTTTTTTCTGCATTAACCAAAAGAAAACACTAAAACCTAAAAAATAAATATTAGATATTTAATATAGAAAAAAGGTATTAGTAATAGTCGCAAACATACGTTCCAGCAGACAGAATGTACCCACACATTAAGCACTGTGTACACTGCCCCCCCCCCCTACATCGTCACTACAGTTTCCATCACAAAAAAACAGTAATTGAAACCTAAAATGCGCTCAGCGAGATCTCCATTTCTAAATATTCGCATACCAGCCACCTTCTAAATGGATGCATTGATTTCGTTATGCGTGTGTTGCTTGTGAGAGTTTCGCTCGGCGAATTAGGCCACAGCCATGTGTCTGTCCCTTTGGATTTGTCTATTAAGTACATCTCTTTCGAGTCGATAACTTGGAACACGTACGAATGTGAACATTGGTTACTAACACCAATTGCAAGAAATAATTTGGGATCAAATCGATGAAGTATTTGTGAGATGGACAATTAAACTTAAAGACACACCTGTGATATTAATAGTGAAAGCTTGGTGCATTCGGTTAATAATTATCACTAATTGAATTACGAGCGATTTATTTGTGATATCATCATATATCTATTTTTTCTTACAGCTTTAGCAATTTTAGGTGACAATTCGGGTATGCGATTAACTAATAGCATGTATGGACAATCGTGAGTAAAAATCTCTTTTTATTATCGATTAATTTGTGTTGGTGTCGAACGTAAATACGAAAGACTCAGACATATATGTTGCCACGATTAATGCATGCAGATTTGCTTGTGCAATTACTCGTTAAATTTATCACAAGTGCGTTGTGCTTCTGATTGCATAATCACTGTTTTCCCATTGATTCAATCTACATCATCATTATTAACTGTGATATTTCTTGACAAACTTTTATTGATATTTATCTGCTTAATTCTACATCGTTTTTTTTACCTCTTTCTTGCTTCATTGAAATAAATATATTTGTTGTTATAATTGTGTTTTGCAATTTGTTTACATTCAGTGTTCGACAAGTGTAAACGGAATCTGTAGTTAATATTTCTACCGTTTTGGTGCTCTTCTAATTATCACAACGAGTACCACATACGACCCTCGCTCCAAAGCGGCTGCATGCCTTAAGTTACGGTAAAGTTTACGTAACAACGTTCTCTAAATAGTTCCAGTTCTCATCAGAACTGTAATTCACATTTGATTCTGAGACTGAGTCTTTGTTGGTTTACCTTTAGAACCTTCTTTGAAGTTTATTTTGTTTTATGGCAATCATGTCTTTTTGCTTATTCGTTTCACTTTTTATCCTTTCTCAATTTTCTCGGTCTTCTTTCTTCAATCTCTGTTTTACATGAAAAGCTTGACAAAACGGCTGATTTTGTAGTCTAGAGACTACCTTCTAGAAAACTAGTTGTTGATAGTGGCTGTGAGTCATCTTTCAGAAAAGAGCTGTTGACCGGTTATTAGTTAGTTGGCATTTTCCTTTATTTAGTTTCATACACTCTTCGCTGTCTTTTCTGTCCCCTTTAAATCAGGTTGTCTTTCCGTACTTATATTAACTTCTAGTCTAGCTCGCACTAGCCTATGGTCACTACCTGTATTATTTAACAGTGAAACATCTTTTACGTTTTGTTTTTTTGTCATCTCTCCGTTCGAAAAAACGTGTTCATCATATATAATTAGTTATCGTAAAGATACTTTACTAATTTATTTCCTTTGTAATTTGTTACGTGTCATTACTTATTAGTTTTACAAAAAATCTTAAATTAATTTTTTGCCACGTCACTGGTATGCCACCACTGGTTGGTTATTTCAACGTAAATCAATATTACGGTAGTTTATCGAATACTTTGATCGATCATATTTGACTTTCTACTGCACGTAATCTATAATTGTTCGAAATCTTCTGTAAGTACTTTTATTTTCTCTTGTTACGCTTTTAGTCCAGTGAGTTAGGAATGGGGAATTCTATTCATCGAAAGCCCTTGGAGGAAGTTTTCCACAAAAATGAAAAATTACGTGCCAGTAACAAAATGGTTCTTTTGGCTAAAATTTAACATTTTGCAGCAAGATAGGCCAGGATCGCTATATACATTCCTATTTAACCAAGGTAGAAAAATGCACTGCTTCACAATTGTCTGAATCATATCCCGCAAAAAATATTTTAAGCGCATAATACAAATGGAAACAATGGACCTCGACAGTAATCAACCATCGCTAATTTAGAAATATTCTTTTCAACATAATTGCGTTTCTTCTACAACTTAGGTGTAATTAATGTGTATGTATCAAATTCGCTATTGGTATTACGTATGTATTTGCATTATTTAAATTAAGCAATTAGCTATATTTTTACTTTTGGTTCAACCTTTCAGCAATTTAATTATGTTCAGCTCTCAGCTGTTTTTCTTTTGTATAACTAAGATCGCTAATTAATTTATACTTTCAGTATATTATACCGCCTTCAGCTTTAATCGTATTTGAACAATTGTTGTGTACGTTGACTGTATTCAGATCAAGTATCTTAAAATTTTAAACGTAGTTAAAGCCAGAGTTTGGCATACACGTCGATGAATGTAAACTTACAATCTTCGCAACTTTCAAAAGTAACATTATTCCTGTAGCTGTTCACTGCTATTTTTTTTGTAATCGTTAATACTTGATGGATTTGCTTTGTAATTTTTTGATGTTCACTCGTGATTCAAGATTTGTCTTATCGTTTTGAAATTATTGACCGAGTTGGCTTATGTAACCGGTACTATTTCTTGTTTCTTGCTTCGTATGAAAACACATAAATTATTATTTTGTTATCGCTTGTAATAACAGAAAAACAACAATTGTTATTGTATGAAGAAAATATATATGTAACGCCACTGACTTCCGCAATGCCCCTGTCATATTATTACAGCCCACTATATTACCGACTATGTAATATAATATAATACTAAGGTGTAAAGATGTAATGTGTTGTGTTGTTTATGGTAAAATAAAGCTATTAAAACAATTACAGCTCCCTTACAATGGCACCCAACGTGGGGCCTTGTTAAATAATAATAAAGTGCTTAAGCTCATTGTTAAATGAAAGCGTACAGTGATTAACGAACAACAACGATCACACGTAACGTAAGTACAAAACATAATTTTATATGGACGCATGAACTTTTGAGTTTTAACTTTCTGTACTTACATTGTGTCTCAACTTCGTCATATTTTTACAAAACTGGCGCATTTCAAACTGTATTGTTTGCATAAAAATTCCCTTTACGGCGTTAACGGAGCTATACACGATAACCGCTTTATATTTTCTATGAAGTAATCTAACACGGGAAACGCATATTCGGTTTCGGCTTGCATCACACGACCGCACCTCTCCTACCGAAATTTATGCCTTATAACCTCACATCCCGCCAGATTATAAACGAAAACGTCGCCATGAAACTAGTCGTTATGACGCAAGATCAACTGAACACATTGTTGCTAGGTATGCAAAATATCCTCGCCGGGGATACGGGTGCCGCTTCCGCCGCAGTTACTCCAATAAATGCTAACAGTAATTTTTCAAAATTGCAATCGCGTTTTGCCGGAAAAAAACGAAGATTGCGGCTCCTTCACCGACGCATTCAACGTTTACAAAGAATGTTTACAGATCTCAGACGCGAACGCGATCAGAGGCTTGTCCAGGCTATTGGATGGCTTGGCGGCCACTTGGTACCAGGAAAGCCACTATCACCTCCTAGAACTCGATGTCGCAGTGCCCTACTTGCAAAACTACATCTACACCTACCGTTAACAATGCCGCCTCCATCAAATTGTTATCCACAGATGTGTGCATACCAACGAGTATCTTCTCGGCCCTTAATGTTAATTACAGTTTTTGACAAAACCGGCTTAGCATATGTTGATTCTGGTGCAAAATGCAGTATTGCAACTCACAAATTGTATTCGTATTTGCGATCAATTGATTGCCCGTTTACCACGACAAAAATGCAAATCATTCTAGCCGATGATCCAGTCAAAATGGTTAATGCCGAAGTGTTCCAATGCGATGTTCAACTTCAGAACAAAACAATTTCTACGTCGTTCGAATACACCAATAACAGAAATCTTCTTGAAGTCGATTTTAATGCTCATGCGCAAATCATTTTGAATTTTTTCAAAATACAATGGTCGTTTGCTGATGACCCAAACTGTAATTCTGATTTCCATCAAGAACCTATAACTGCTGATGCTACGCAAATGTTAATGGTTACCTCCGTCGACGTCGATCTATCTTTACAAAAACATGAGGCCGCGCAAGCGAACGACTCTGAACGTGTCGTCCTGGAAGCTTTAATTCAAGAACATTGTAAAGTTTTTCAACAGAACAAGGAACCTACTCCTTTTGCGGAGCACAGAATTCCATTGTCAGATGATACTCCAATTTCGGTACCTCCCTACGGCCTAGCTCCTTCTAAAAAAGAAGTTCTCAGAAAGGAACTAGACAAGTTACTCGAACACGAAATAATAGAAGAGTGCGAATCGCCTTACGCTTCCCCGGTAGTACTGGTACCAAAAAAGGATGGAACCAATAGACTCTGTGTCGACTACAGACTGTAACGTCCCGTTTAAGTCCATTACAATTAAAATTCAATTTTACAATCGTTTATGTTCTGCAACTAATATTGCACGTAAATTTATTCAGTTTCACAAGGTCGCGTTTTATTTCGGAGGCGTCTGCGTAGTTGACTTGAGTAGAAGGTCAAGTTTCCACTTCCGTGTGAACCTCTGGCGAGTTCACGTTGTGATGCGGGGAAGTCAATTTTTCTTGATTATGGCGTAAAAACGCATGTAATTTAATTTTTATTCATTCCATCTAATTATTGTGACTTCGCAATATTGCGCAATCGTTAGACAAAGGACTTTGTTTTGAAAGCCGTTGTGTTAAACGCAGCGGTCTTTTCTTTTATTTTTATTTGGATCTTTCTTTTTATTGGATCTTTTCGTTTATTGGATTTTTATTCTGGATCCTTTATTTTGGTTTTGTCGTTTAATTAATGGATTATGAGTTATTGAAGTTTATTATACATTGGTATTTATTCCTGTTGAAGAATTTTATCACAAGAACCAAGATGTGCTAAAAATAGAAGATATCCGATAACGTTATATTAAACATGGTGAGTCAACTAAAATTAAGATTCTGCATTTTATCTTCAAATAACTAAATTGTGTTGTTTAAAACCTTTCGGGAAACATACTCGATAACAAATTTACCGTTTACTATTTTTGCATTTAATATTAATTACTTATTAGGTGTAAGATTTTACGCTTTTTATTCATCACTTAAATGTGGTTGGCGTCCAAATATTTTATTTTAAATACTGTTTTATTCTAAATATGTTTAATTCAAATATTGTTCTTTGTTCTCTAATGTAAATAGTTAATTAAGTATAGTTAATAAATTAACGGAGTTCACGTCTTTGTAGTTATTATCATTCAACCCATCACCTTGAGGGTCTGTGCTTACGATTGCTTGCCGTGGTTATATTATTTTTACTTTTTATGATACGTTCTTTATTCCGTCACTGTATTTTTTATTACAAGACGTCTAAACTCAGTCACTCGTTCGGACGAATACCCGCTCCCGAGAATAGACGATCTACTCCATTCCACGTCTACATGTCCACGCTTGACTTGAAATGCGGATATCACCAAGTCCCGGTTAAGTTAGAAGATCGAGACAAGACTGCCTTTCGGTATTAAAACAGCACCCGCAACGTTCCAACGTTTGATGGACCGATTTCGATCAGGTCTACAACATATTTCGATGTTTGCCTATCTGGATGACCTAATAATACTTTCCTATTCGTCATATTATTACAGCCCACTATATTACCGACTATGTAATGTAATATATACTAAGGTGTAAAGATGTAATGTGTTGTGTTGTTTATGGTAAAATAAAGCTATTAAAGCAATTACGCCCTTACATATATGTATATACACTGTTTTACTATTTCTCGCTGACTGTTCTTTACTTTTCTCTCTTCGATAATGGGTTCAGACGTACCTTTAGTGTCTCAGAGCCTCGGATTTTGCCAGTAAAACAAACATGTCAACTTCTTTATCCGAATGGTCTTATATAAAGACATATGTTTAGTGTTTAGTTTTATATTTGTTACTTAGTTTTAATGTAACGCACTAACTCTTTCTAATATTTCTTTTAATTCATCAGTCTTGCAAGTATATTTCTTGGATCTTATCAAAACTATGGTTCTTCGTTTTTGTAGAATAGTATGTGTTCTGATTTCAAAGTAATACAGTTTTCCCCGTCTAAGCGTATTTCGTTTACTCCCAAAATCTCCCAATTTATACCTTCTTTTTCTAACTACGTCATTCTCTCTTCGTTCTGTATTATTTTTTGTGGCTCTCGTGTTTTTAGTCATAATTTTGCCTTCTCAGAATCTTTGAGGTCGGCTGCTGCTGTAGCAGTGTGGGATTTTGGTAGTTTCTCTTTACCTACCTGAGGTAATGCTTTTAAATTCGAAATATTTACATTTGATTATTTAATACATCTTGCTAGCCCTGCATGTTGGTGTGCAGGTGGTAATCCTGCTAACTAGGATTGCGTATTCTATCTTGTCTTTCCATATTATCTACGTGCTTCCACCTTGATCACGTTAACCTTAAAGTCCCCTTGCTTCTTCCGTCTTCTATTCCGTTAGGGTATCATACCCTTGTTCCAATTCAAGCTGTTGATCGGTTCAAATTTGTAACTTTGAGATAGGACTGGGTGCAATCAAACCGGGCAAGCTAAACCCGGTTTTTTTGGGTGACTCTACCACTCAGTGGCTTGTGACAGACAGCGCAATTCTTGATGCAGGTTAGCGAGCGATTACTTCAAAGTGTTTTTTAATTACGAAAAATGATCGCAATTTTAAAAATATTTTTTTAATAAAAAGACGCTTCTACAACTGATACAAGTTTTTTCTTGTCAAATATAAAGTTTGGACCTTTAGACAAAACTACAGTTTTAGCATGTTACTTCTGTATCGACGATACGTTTAAGAGTGACCTATTTGTTAAATTTCTTAAAATGGGTACTTATAACCAAAATAATTAAAAAAAAAATTATCAAAAAGTAAAGATCATGGTAGCATAACCTGAATTGTACTAATTGATTAAATATAAGCGAAACTGTTCGGTAGTCTATTTAAACCTAAAAATTAATAATTACAAAAATTACAACCAGAAAATTAAGGCATTAATTCATAATATAACAAGCTGAACATACTAAAAAACCAAAATAATTAAAAAAAATTTCATATATAAAGAACAATATTATTAAGAATTGCACTTTTTCCCTAGATTAATATAAAATATTTAAAAGTCGACGCTTATACAACAGCTGTTCTAGTAGACTGTAAAAAAGCTAAACAGATCTCTTAAATAATTTATGAAAGCGCTGCAACAAAAGGCAAAAAACACAATTCAAGTTAAACACGGAAGTAAATATTTAAAAACGCTACAACGTACGAATCGGCTTTTGGCAAAAATTAAAACGCTCTTGTCTATAATAAACAAACAAATATCGAAAAATTAACTTGCATCATTAAGTGTCCTAAAAGTTTAAAGAAGACGCTTCCTTAAAGCTCATGAATTAATAAGAGCTGGCCTTTACGTCAATCCTTTCAAAGACAAATCTTCAATGTATCGGCTCAAATATCAAACAAATCCAAATAAAACGCCCTTTCAATGCTTAAAATTAATTATTCAACAAACGAACGATTAAAATGTAACATACAATCTCTGGGGTAATTAATCAATTTTTGACAAACGATAACCTATATTACTTAAGCATTAATCTATTCTAGGTAAATGACTACAACAAAAATGGTTTAATTAAATTAAGAAGTTTTTTTATTAAAAGGTATAACCGGGTTCGTGACGGTACATAATTTAATTTCCAATTTTCTTTCAGAATTTGAGTTATTTGTCATTTGTTTATATTCTTAATTCACTTATTTCAATTTAGAAATGGTAAACCGCGGTGTTAACTAATTTTGTAGCTACACGGTTTCTTCAGAAAAACTACGTCGTTATGTAGCATATAGCAAAGAAATGAAGGAAGTCAGATATAAAAGTATCGATGTATTATTTTTGCTTTTTACGTCGTTGACATACACTACACATACTATTGTTTGTTTTGATGAGATGCTGCATGTGACATTTTGAAACTGGTTAACATTCGACTCGATGCTTTGTATGTAAATAATTGATTACCGTACAGATATAGTAACAAGTGCAATTTATATAAGAAAACGCAAAACATAAATCCCGTTGAGCTCACAATCAGATTCGACGGATAACTCAATTCGTAAAATGCAATACAAGCAACTCCAAATTTATCATATAACTAAAAACCGTGGTTTTAAAAAAAATCTTCTAAAACGCTCCCGGTCAGACAAGTGGACTATATGTATGTAAAATTTTTGTTTATTCAGTCAATTTATTAGTAGGCGATGTGTTTTTAAAATAGCCCAACGCCGTTAAAGCAATAAAGAGCAAGTATATTTATTTTATCGATTGCAAAGTAAAGATTTTGCTGCTCACGACAGATTATTTTCTGACTAATGCGTTTAAAATGACATTTATATGTTAATTCAACAATTATTGACAAAAAAATTCAAAATCAAAATAATAAATGCAAATACAGTGACCGCCGCTTAATGTAATCACATCGGGAATTATTCAACAACTAATCTTTAACAAGGCACATGCAAAAAACCAAAAAATAATTATTTGATTTAGAGAGAACGTTTTAAATGCTGCAAAAGATTCTACAGAGTGGTTAAAATATTTTTGCTATTTTAAATAGGGAATTATTTGTGTACACATTTTGTTGAAGCATATAAAATTAAGAACGGGTTTTGTGTCGATTTAAAAAAACTTTTACAAAACAACTCATTAGAAATAAACTAGGAATACTCCTCCTAGTGTCTGTGAGTTAGCACGACATTCTATAGATTAAAATGATAACAAAAAAATACAGTGAACTGCTAAAACGTAAACTGCCAGGACCAAGTATATTTGATCTTGTTTAAATAAACATTGATAATTGCTTATGGTAGATAGAAAAAATTTTATGCGCTTGTTAGATTTTCAAAATCCATAGTTGTAGTTTGTTGACAGATTCTTATAATACTAATGACAGAATATTCCGTGTACACAAAAACAAGTTTTAAGTTTAACTATAAATTTATAACACTACCCGTCGCATATTTTTTCTTATGAATGGTAAAAATTACAATAGTATATTTATAAATTTCTTCTAAAGACAATAATCTGTTACATTCTGCATTAACCCTCCGCAACTAACAGTCTTATTGCAACACTTCAGCTACCATCGGTTTCAGACACAGATTTTACGAAAAGTAAAAATATTACAAAAAGTTACCAAAACTTGGTTTTTATGGTTCTATCATTTATTTAGAAAAAAATACTTTTTATATAACAAAAATTTAAAAAACTTATTTTGCAAATGTGCTATGAACAAGGTTTACGTAAAACTCAACATTTTAAAGAACTTAAAACTGCATTGGCACATTAAAGAAAAGTTTTGGTAAACCAAAAAATATAGCGATTTTAAATGTTCCAAACACATCAATTTTATGCAAGACTGGCAACTGTATTTTGTTCTTCTATTCTGTTTCCTGGAGCAGTAATGATAGTACCCATATATAACAATTCTTGGTAGAATATTTTCTACAGGTATAACATAGATCTCGGAAATTCTCATACGAATGGATCTCGGAAGATTTTGTATTGTTAGTCAACGCTTGATATGCGCTTCAACCAGTGTGAGTCCAAGTTGCTTCTTAGATTTTCTTTCTCTTTTCATTGTATTTATAAGTCGCATAAGAATTTATACCAGCAATATACATTGCTCCAAAGGATATAACCATTGGCCAACGGCAATTCGTGCGCAGTTGTATGTTTCACAAAGTTTGCCCACTCCGCACTTCATTTTATTATAGTTAATTATAATTTCTGGCTTACCTGTCTCAATATCCATAGTATCATCTTTGTGCATTGTAGAAGGCAGAATAACTTGTTTATTTTTCCTGTGCCCATTATGGTCAACTGGTGATCCATCCAGTTTTTCGGCGAGAGGAATACTAGTAAAAAAAACTATCCATAGTGACGTTTCTTTTTGAACTTTAAATGGGCTCACAAAATTTATATGATCCCTGCGGTTTATAGCTTGCAAATATAAAACATCTTTGCATCTGTTAAAAAGTGTATTTTTATACCATAACGGTTCGGTTTGCTTGGTATATCAACTTTAAATGTACACCGTCCTCGAAAAGTAAAGAGCATTTCGTCAACTGTGGTGTGTTGCGATGAAAAAAATATTTTGCTAACTTATTGAATTCTTCAAAGAACTCTCTGATCGCAGCTAACTTGTCAATACTCTGCATTTTATCCCTCGTTGTTTTATCATTGAATCGAATGTTCCGCAGTAAAAACTTAAAATGTTTCTTCCGATATTGCTAAACGGAAAACCTTCGTGCCCATACCGTCAGTGCTGAAAAAGTCACGTGAATTCTGATGATTGCTTTTCATCACGACCGCAGTCCGAGTAGAGCTTTCATTTCGTGAATAATAGTTTCTATCGCAGTTTTATAATGTAAAAAACAACTTTTTGTAGCACAACATCAGTAAAAAATAACTCCTATGTCTCAACAGGTTTTTTGTTCCACGAGCATCTCCTTTCACCCCTGGCAGTTGAGTAATTATATTTTCGGCACGAGTTCGAATTGTTCGCCTTAAACCCATATGTTTCCTCTATCTAGATCCTTCTCTGGCAATATAACACGGTTTCTTCTGACATTTGGAATTACTGGTTTCAGCTTCACCAGGTACATCAATGTGCAGAAATTCATGGTCATCATCACTCTCACACACTAAAACACCATGTTCATTTTCTTTCTAAATTATCACTTTCATAGTCAGAATCACTATCTTCTGAGTCACCTTCTGTGTCAATGGCACATTTTACCCGGAGACGTAAAGCCTCTCTTGCTCTCTTTCGTAGCTCCGAGCAGCCATTTTTATTTGTAATCCTTAAGACGATAAACTCTAATTATTATTCCAATGATTGATCAATAGTTTCACGTTTTTCCTAAACGCGATTCATCCAAATTTTACTGTACAATGCATTTTAACTTACCAGCAATTTTTCTTAAATCACTTAGGAAGCTACTAAGGCGTATCCGAGCGTTCGTGGCTGATATCGTCAAATATCGTTGAAAATCGTGTCTCTCGGTTTACAGACCGTGTGTTAGTTGCGGAAAGTTAGCAGGTTTAAATAAAATTATATCTAGTAGTTTGGAGTCGCAATTTACTTTCAGTTTCCGCTTTAATAGGATAAAGTTAAGGTTGCAAGAGTGACTTTGTTAAGATTAATTCTAAGATTGTTCTCTACGCACCACTCTTGTAATAGCCTCTGTTGTTTAGCTAGGTGAGCAGTTCATCTACTATGAGGCACCACAGGAGCGGAGATAGCACTCCTCCCTGTGGACATCCTCTTGTCGCTTCTGCTGTCTTTTCCTTGCCCAACTATTAGACTTTTACTTACAGTTCTACTATTAAGTATTGCCATAGTCCATCTTATTGTAGTATTGGAGGTGTTATCGAAAGACTCCATACATTTCTAGGAACGCTCCATTTGCATACTCCTTACTCTGCATACACCAGTTGGTGTAGTGCTGTATCACATGACTTTCTTGGTTGCTATGCATGTTGATATCTGTGGATCGGAAATGCTGTTAAAGACACTCCAATTCCTGTTTACTAATCTTTACTATGTTATATGGACGTTCGCCGGATGGGTCTGTAAGATTTAGCAACTGCGTAGCTGCTTTTACCCGGTTTTGGGATGAATACCACTCTCCAAACTGAGAGAATGTCACCTAGTGCGAGACTTGCTTGGAACATGTCTCTGAGTGGGTTAAGTAGTATCTCTATCATTTTCTGCAGCATCACGGGTTGTATGCCATCGTTGTCAGCAGATTTGAAAAGACTTTATCATTTCTTTTCCAACATATCTTTCTAGTCGATAACTTGGGACACGTACGAATTTGAACATTGGTTATTAACACCAATTGCAAGAAATAATTTGAGGTCAAAGCGATGAAGTATTTGTGAGATAGACGATTAAACTTAAAGACACACCTGCGATATTAATAGTGAAAGTCATTTAGAAGCTTAGTGCATTCAGTTAATAATTACCACTAATTGAATTACGAGCGATTTACTTTAGGTGACAATTCGGGTATGCCATTAACTAATAGCATGTATGGACAATCGTGAGAAAAAATTTCTTTTTCTTATCGATTAATTTGTGTTGGTGTCGAACGTAAATACGAAAAACTTAGACATATATGTTGCCACGATTAATGCATGCAGATTTGTGTGTGCAATTACTCGTTAAATTTATCACCAGTGCGTTGTGCTTCTGATTGCGTCATCACTAGATTCCCATTGATTCAATCTACATCATCATTACTAACTGTGATATTTATTGACAAACTCTTATTGATATTTATTTGCTTAATTCTACATCGTTTTTTACCTCTTTCTTGCTTCATTGAAATAAATATATTTGTTGTTACAATTGTGTCTTGCAATTTGTTTACCTTCAGTGTTCGACAAGTGTGAACGGAATCTGTAATTAATATTTCTACAGTTTTGGTGCTCTTTAAATTATTTTATAATTGGTTGCTATGCATGTTGATATCTGTGAATCGTAAATGGTGTTAAAGATAGTCCAATTCTTGTTTACTAATCTTTCCTATGTTTTACGGACGTTCGACTGATGGGTCTGTAAGATTTAGCTACTACCCAGTAAACACGGATTGAAACTGTTACAGTCACAAAATTAAAACAATTGTTTCAATACGTTGTTTCGTGTTAGTTCCATTTTTATATCATTTACATGTAACTGACAGTGAATAAATTGAAAGAGTTCCGCTTTTTCACAATCAGTTTTGAACCGTTTCAGTACTTGCAATTTTTTCCCCATAATCAGCAACCGGTTAAAAACTGATTTGTTAAATCCGAATATTTTTTGAATAACTAGAATTGCTTGAAGATCGATTAAATAAGATTGAATTATTTTCAAAACAGTAGAATCGTTCTAGGAAAAACGAATACTTTGTGATTAGTCAGCATTAGTCGTTGCTATACTTTTGATTACTGTCGTCAACGCTTGCGCTGCAAATTGATATCTTTTCACTTGTTCGGTTGCAGTTTGATAAGTGATGCTGTGTGTACAATTACGAAATGGAACAATAAACGGTAAGTCGAAACATTTTATTATAATCCATAAATGTAATCAATATTATTATCATTTCTGTTCTTTATGTATCATGTTTTAATTTGTATGAAAAAAATATAAATTAACACACATGGTTGCGTTAAGGTAGATTATTGCGTAAATCTGATGATACTTTAGGATTTATAATTACAGTTCAATTCTTCAAGTTTTCTATACGATTATGTACAGCTAAAGGTATTCACAGTGTTTTTATAACTTTCTTATAATTGCTAAAGTGGTATTTATATTAAGTTTGTGTTGTTTTTTATTTAAAAAATATAATTAATTTTGTGTAACTCTATGATTATGTATGTATATTGTATATAAATGAAATATTTATTTCTATGTTACAGATGCGGTTAAAAGTTGCTACCCAACAGTAACTGATGCAGTTTTCGAGGCTTCCGTGAAAAGACCACATCAAAGAAATTTGCAATATGCAAAAAACTCAATGTGATAATGTATTTAAAAATATTTATTGTGCAATAAAATTTGAAACGTGCATTCGAAAATGTATTATTATATTATTGAAAGAATTGTTTTAGTTGATTATTGAAACAAAAAAATCATACATGTATCGATCATTTAGTATCAGTTCAAGAACGAAGCTTTTAAAACGTAAACCGAATGCAACATTTAGTTTGCAACAGATTTGAATTTAAAATACCGAAACTATACTGATTCAAATAAGTGAAACAGCGATGGACTTATAGCTATTTTATTGCAGTTAGGTTTCTTTTATGTTTGAAACAAGCGTGAATCATAATTTTTTTGTTTTGAAACTGTTACTAAACATTATCAATTTTGTGTTTACTGGGTACGTAGCTGCTTTTACTCGATTTTGGGATGAATACCACTCTCCAAACTGAGAGAATGTCGCCTAGTGCGAGATTTGCTTGGAACATGTCTCTGAGTGGGTTAAGTAGTATATCTATCATTTTCTGTAGCATCACGGGTTGTATGCCATCGTTGCCAGCAGATTTGAAAAGACTGAAGAGGCTAATGGCCTACTTTATCCTTTCTTTTCCACCTATTGTCTTTGTCATAATATACAGCAAATAAACCGAAAACTGTCAGAGTAAAAACCATAAAAAATACATTATATAAAAACCTTAAACCCGATAGAAAACTTCTAGAAAAGACCTATATTGAACAGTAGACAACGCAAGCCTGATGATGTCATATAGCCTGTCATATATCCGTTTATTTATATACTTTATTGTTCCTTCCTGTATATTCCCAGAACGTTTGATTTAATATAGACATCCCTCTACACTTTGAGTATTTGTTTTGAACAAAGGTCTTAGATTTTTTAGGTTTGGTTCTGTGTCCTTTTCATTTTGAAGCTTTTCAAGCTGTTCACTAAAATTTGCTTTTATTTGCTCTGTATTATTTTTAATTCTTCCCCGAAACGTTCCCTTTTGTTTTGTTCCTTCGTACTCTATTTGTACCGATACTATTATTCTACCCACATTATTATTTATTCATTTCTTGCTAGTATGCCTAATTAACTGATATACATCGTGTAATCTATTCCAAATTCTAAATTTGTCCTCAGTTATTCTTTTGATGTAAACTAACGTATATCATTTAAGATTTTATTTTGCTGCTGCTATTATCTATCTCCAATAATTGGACTGTAAAGTCTGTAGGACAATAAATTATTATTATTACCTATGTAACCTCGATTCCTAAAGATATTGGTGTAAACTCGTAAAATAGATAAGATCAAAATCTATGTTCTATATTCAGCAACAGCAGACATAAAAATATACTTTTCCTAATACAACGATTAAAATGCGTGTGATGATAGAAGAACCAGTCTCGCCGATGTAAACTAATCCACATGAACAAGGAATTTTGGGTACACCTTGAGATAACAGTGTAGAAAATTTGTCCTTGAGGAAAGGATGAATCTGAGAGGTATTACCTGTCGAGTTAAATATGGGTTTAATGTCGTTTTTGCAAAGAAGTTTCCCTATTACATTTATCACAGTCACGCTTCTACTTCTTAAGTCACTTCTATGGAGTTTAGAATCTGGCTTGATTCACACGTTGATTAGATAACTCTGTAGTGGTTCTTTGTTAGATTGCCATTTGCTTCTTCAAGTTTATCGATTTCTTTCTCACCACTCTGACCTGGTTCACAAATTGATTACCTAAGTCTTTAGAGGTCCTTATTTAGATTTTGGTTGCTTGTTGAAGTTATTCGATTTCTTTCACGCCACGATGAAGCCTCTTATGAAAGTAAGCAAAACCTTAGCAACTTCGGTTACAACACGTAAGACGTTCTTATCGTAGTATAAATCAAATTGTCTCTATTGCAAAACCATAACTAACTTTATTAGCCCTCAGATACAATACAACTTATATCAAAAACTTCGCTGTTCGAATACGATTTGACTCACACGCAAAAATTATTTAAAAACCAGTCGTTAAATCAATAATATTTATTTAAACACACTCTTCCTTTCGTTATAAGTTAATGATCGTAAAAAGCAGTCATTAATTTAGTAAACGCTTCATGACAAGCACAGAAAAACTCAAAACGCGTCATTATCGTTATATTTCATTAATGCTGAATGAAATTTGTGTAAAAGTAAACACGCAAAGAATATTAACATAAGCTCTTCTAATAATATTTTGAAAAAGCATTCGGATAAAAGAATCTCTCACTAAATTCAAGCAAAATATAAAAACTATATTTCAAAACGCAAAAATAACAAATAAAGTCTAACTTTAAAATGTTTCAAGAAATAATAATAATAATAATAACAGGCATATAAACATACAGCAAATGATTTGAAAAAAAATAGTACTAATATATACACGACATTATAAAATATAGAATGCATTTTGAGTAACTCGCACGAGAAATTTAAAAAGTACAAAAAACAGAATTAGCAAGCCGAACTTCGAGAAAACTTATCGTAAACAACGCAACTTCGAAATTCTTTCACGCTCAACTCGTAACATTGTAAAACTTTTAGAAACATATATTAAGATAGCCGCTGAAATAACTTAGGCCGTTCTAGTACATTTAATTCATTGTTTTCTTTATACTGTTAATAATGACCCAACACAACGAGTGATCAAAAAGTAAAAAAATAGTTGGCAATGATTTTATAAAACAAAATTACATGATACCAACTGTTTTTTACTTTTCCATTACCTAACATGCAAAAACAGTATTTGTTCAACTACATCTTTGATTATAATATTTTGTGTCAAACTAAAACGTAATTAATTTATGTCAAAGTGTCAGGAAAAGTTAGAAAATAGTGCTGCTGTAGTAATTGTAGCACATACAAAATGTCACAAAAAGTTTAATTACTGTTTTATCGATATTAGACTCGAATGTGGTATCGCAAACATATTCAGGTGTTGCAATTACGTGATACTTGTATTAAAAACGAATTGCACCACGTAACTACATGTAATGATCGTTGTCCTACACAAATTACAGCTTGTTCCATATACAAAAAGAAGCATTTCGCTCCAAATAAAATTTATACAATTAAGTATTCAAACGATTATATAATCACATTTTAGTAATCGAATTTTCAACGATTTAGAATTAATAAATTGAAATATTAATTAGCAGTATTAAATTAAGTGTGAAGATGAAGTTTAATTTCATAGGAGCGTTCGCTTTCGATGATTAATCGCATTGATAGATTGACGTCGGTAATTAGTCTATAAATCGAAAGTTACGAGTTAATTAGCGATTGTTAACAAAAGTCAATTGGTATTTTTGTTTAGTAAAAAAATGTCTATTAATCATTAATATTTAACATTATTTATGTTATGTTGATTGTCATTAAATATTTCAAATATCTTCGTTGTTCATAGTCGAGAATACTAAAAAAGAACGATTTATAAAATTAAAATAAAATAAAGTTAAGTATGAGACCTCGTCCATTGATTGCAACACTCCAGAAATGATTCTTTTCCTCATGTTGGTACAACGGTTAGTAGACGCCATGGAAAGTAACAAACGATTTTTCCTTAATAAGTACCAATACTCTGATACAATCTTTAGTTCGCTTTTTTTGATAAGAAAAAACCGATGTTTATGATGAAGAAGGTCAGGAAAAGATATTCGACAACACAGATTTCAATATAACTAATTAAAACAAGAATATCCAACATGAGACCCGCGAGCTACCCGCATGTGGCCCACTTCAAATTTTTTGTGGTCCGCGGAGCAAAAATATAGAAATTTGTCTAAAATACGAAAACACAGGGTGTATGTGGAATACAACTACAAACTCAGAAGTAGTTTCCTTGTGTCGTTGAATGAGAATTTTTCCTTTACAGATTTGGCCTAAAATGGCCCAGTTTTGAGATATTTGGAAACGGAAATTGTTTGTTGATTGTGACTATATGGTAAATGATGGGTGTAAATACTGTAAAATCCGTGAAACATATTGATATATTGTGTTAATTATTGTTTTCTTTCATCTACAAAATCAATTGTTAACAAAATAATTAGAACAGATAGTAATGTTTATTTCATTATTACTGACCTAGCTTAACAAAATGTACTTTGTGTACACGATCACATTTATCTTTGGTTGTAACCAAAACAAGACTTCGGATAATTAAATGCAACATTCAGGTTTCTTAGAACTGAGTTTAACAATCTGATTTATTTCTGTTTCGATTTTTTAACGGATTTCTTTAGTTGATGTTAAGTGATTCGTGTAAACGTACCCGTGCTTCATAATATTTAATTTAAATTTTTTTATTATGTACAACAGTGATACTGTTTTACTGTACGGTGAGTGTAATTATAACCTCCACACCATACGTAAATTGTAGGTTGCGCAATATCCTAATAGACAATTGCCTTCAATAAACTTTATTTTGGCGTATGTGCAAGAACTAAGAGAAACTGCAGGTGTTCTTCTTTCCTACAAAGGTTGTGGTCAAGAAAGGCCACCCTATGCATTAGCAACGGAAGAAGAATAATTCTTTTTAATAAAATCAAAACTTTAATATTTGTTTTTCTTCAACAAAAATCGGTCACAAAGTAGCACTAGAGAAAAAAGCCGCGCAGCTAACGTGTCCTCTAGTACGCTACATAGTGTTTTATAAAATTATTCGTTGTACCCTTACCGTGTTGAACCAGTCCAATAGTTAACCGACGTTGATATTGAACCGCGACTTGAGTTTTGTGAGTAATTTCAGCAACAAGAAGCTTTTGACCCTGACTTTAGTGCCAAAATATTATTTTCAGATTATCGTTGTTTTACACAAAATGGAGTGCTGAAGATTCACAACCCGAATGTTTGTCATGAAGAAAATTCTCATGTAATTCAACAAAGTAACTTTTAGTGGCGGTTTTCTATGTTTGGGCGGGTATTTTAAGAAATTGGACCGTTTATTTTACCGGAAAGACTTACAGGCGACTTACACTTTTACAAGAAACTTTTGCGCACAAATTTGATGATGTAGTTTGTTCACGATAGAGCTCATCTGCAAGTGAGTTGACCGGTTTGCGATTTCTTGATTTCTTGGATTGGAAGAAACGGCACTAGACGCTAGCCAGCTCATAGGCCAGATATTAACCCTTTACACTTTTTTCTGGAGCTATGTGAAAGGTGAAGCACACAAAACGCCCGTTAATAAGAGACAAGAGCTACAAAATTTTTGTAGTAGCAAATGCAATTGAATTAGACTGAATGCGCAATTATTTACGCGAGTAACGAACAATTTTCTGCGACGTTTAACTACGCCTTATCCGATAACATTATTTTGTATTTATTTTTAGTGTCAGAAAATCACCGAGAACAAATTTGCACTTCTTAGAACAGTTTATTTTTATTCGTGGTGTAAACAACCTTAGGAGACTACAGTCCGTAATTTACGATTTATTTTGCTAAAAATTTAAATTGTTTTAAATGTTTTAATGGAACTTTTAATTTGACTTTTTTTGCTTATATTTATGCTGTAATTTCACCCGCTAAAATAACAAGCCGTTAATCTGACACACCCTGCATATAAAAGCGAGTCATTGAGTCTATTTGACGCCAATGGCGATTAATACAAGGACACAACGAAGTTAGAGGTCTTCGGTATTGTTATGAACGTCATTCCATACGACATAGTATAAATTAAACCCAAAAACATTAGTTATGTAGGAAATACTCAATTTGAAATTGTTACAATGAAAACATTTTTAGGTTGTTCCGTATAACGGACATAAGTTGATACCAAACGCACTTTTGTACACTACGCAATGTGACGTCATGTTCATAAGAAAATCGAACAAGTCCACTAAAAACTTAGAGATCTCGCTGAACCCCTCTCTAACATTCGAGTGTTTATGTGCATAAATATAAAAAAGTTGAGTCAAGCACAACGGGCGTGGAGAGTTAGTAGTGTGGAATAGAGAAGAGACTCATAGAAACAGATTGAAAACGGTCCCCAAACTTTATTGTTACGATCAAGTGTTTATTTGTTTATCAGACATCAAGAGATACTATTTAGAAAATCCATGCGTCAAATAAATGTCATTGAAAGTGCTAAAAAGTCCAAATAGGACGAAAAAGTTGTCCACAGGTCTGCAATAATGGTTTCTGCAATCATAAAAAAAAATTTCCACTTGCGTAGTACAGTTAGGAATATTATGCCGCGTATAACTCAAATATATTTTTTGAAATTCGCGGTTGTAATATTTGCTATCTAACTAACAACTTCATGGTTTCCTACATGTGGATAAACTCTTACGTAGTTCTGTTCCTACGAGATGGCGTTTGGCCTCAAATTTATTAATGAATTTAACACGCAAATGGTATAAAGTTATACTAATTTGTTTTACATAGCTGTGGAAACTGCATTATTTGAGTGCTGAAAAGTCCAAATAGAACGAAACAGTTATCTACCCATCTGTAATGATGCAATTATATAAAAAAAAATTGCACTTGCGTAGTACAGTTACGAATATTATGCCGCATATAATTCAAGTATATTTTTTTAAATTCGCGCTTGTAATATTTACTATCTAAAGCCTATTTTAAACGATACAATTTTCTTGTAAAGCTTCAATTTTTAATATTTTATCCGTTCCTGGAGATTGAGCGCATACCTCGGAAGATTATCAGTCTTCTCCAAGCAAGTTATCATGGGTCAACCAGCCAAGTGCGGATTCGAAATGAGCTGTCCGACCAGTTTACCATTCAAACATGGATCCGCCAGGGTGACGTCGTCTCGCCATAGCTCTTCAACATCGTGGTCGACGCAATAATGAGGAAAGACAAACGTGGCGTCCAGCTCGACAAAGACCACTTCATGACAGACTCGATGTTCGCCAACGATAGCGCCGTGTTGGGTGACAATGATGCTGAGGCAACAAACACCCTCTACGATATCGCCTGCACTGCCCAGATGTACCGTTTTTAAGATCAACACATAGAAGACGAAGGTGCGGACAACGTATGGATCACCAGCCATAGTGCAACTCGATGGGGTCCAAATATAGAGCAAGTCCAAGAATTCAAGTACCTGGGGTCGATAATACAAAAGAAGAAAGTGGCGTCCACAGCAAAGATCCACTCGCAAATTGGTCAAGCTTCTGCGGCCTTTGCTTCAGTGGTGTCTGTGGAAACAAACCAACATCACCACCAAGAAAGAATCTCATTTTGTTCGTTGACGATTTCCGTTGGCCTTATAGATTGGGCAGTGTTCGCACTTCTTCTGATTGTGTCCTTCTATGCCGCATTTATGGCACAACACTAACCTGTCGATTCCTTTGCAGTTTTTGGCATTATGGCCGAAGTTTCAACACCTATAGTAAAAGTCTGAATTTCTCCTCTACCGGACACTTAGACATGCCGATATTTATTCTGAAAGTTTCTCCTCTTAGTAGTGTGTTTGCCGTGTTTAACCTGACCGTAGCCGTTACCGCCTTGTTTGGTTCCTGAACTCCCTACATTTAACTGTCGTCTCGCAATATCGCAAATACTTCTTGCACTTCCTTTTTAGTTGTGGCGACGTCCATGCTTCTAATGATTAAGTTTTTTGTTCTATTTTTATCACCTATCGCTATAATGTTTATCTCGTCGTCATTCTCCCTTAGTTAGTTTATTAATTTTTTCAGTACCAGGTCATCCTTGGGTAAAGGTAATCAATAGTTTACCTTTCTCTGTAGTTCTAAAGCTTCGTATCAGATTGGCGTCATCTTTACTCTTTAATTTACATTTTGCATTGGTAATAAGTTTTGTGGTAGTTCTTACCTTCTTGTTGGTGAAGGTGTTTCTTTTATTTGGATCTGCCTTATCAGGAGGCTTATAATTTTTTATAGTTGGTATAACCTTCATCCTGACGTCCATATCTTTGAAAACGCATTCGTCCATTATCCTTATTTTATCCTCATCTATCTCCGTTCCTACGAGAAGGCGTCTAGCCTCAATATATTAATAAATTTAACACTTAAATGAGATACAACTATGACAATTTGTTTTATATAGTTGTGAAAACTGCATTAGAGTATTCCAGTGCTGAAGAGTCCAAATAGGACGAAACAGCTGTCCAGTGGTCTCTAAGATGGTTTCTGCAATTATATAAACAAATTTTTGCACTTGCGTAGTACAGTTAGAAATATTATGCCGCATATAATTCAAATACATTTTTTGAACTTCGCGGTTGTAATATTTACTATCTAACAATTTCATAGTATCCTACATGTGATCATTTTTCATATTTTCGAAACGGTTAAGACCATTTTAATTAAATTTAAAAAAATTGAGAAAGTTTTATTTTTAGCTCTATAAAATAGGCTGACACAATGTCAGAAGCAATCGAAAACCGATTTTACCGACTTTAAAAAGATCGAAGAATTAAATCAGTTTTAACTTAGACACTTACTACTTACTACTATTGAAAACGTAAATACAGCAGATATTCAACTGGATTTTTGTGATTTGCAGTCAGATCCTCTTTACCAAGTACATAAAACCCAAAATAAGATTGAAATTTTCTAAGTTACTCTCAGAACTATACCCAAAAATTCAGGCCTTTCATGGACCCAATGCTAGAAAGTACGTATGTTTGCAAACGCAGTTTTTCCAACATGAAATGTATCCAGTCAAAATATAAGGTGTCTTAGGATTATATCGCCCGTTTTTAAATCACCCACCTAATTTAGAAACTTTCAGTGACCAATAAGAAAACCGATAGTTATTCTGCCCGCTTAGTAACCAGTCATAAATATTTGAAACCTGGTGGGCGATATTTAAGTACATTAAGTTGCACATAAATTAAAGAAATGCTTATTTGTTTTCTGATTTTTAACAAAATGGAAAAAATGCAAAAGCATGCAAGGTAACTGAACAACAGAAATGATGGAGAAATACTTTAAGTTACTTAGACAACTGCGCAGTCAAAGATACGTGGAACAAGCATGTGGAATGCGAAAACGACTTTGCGGGATCACTTGAGAACTGGATATATTAAAGGCGGCTCGTTTTATCATAGCAACAAGATCTATCCACTCACATAGCAAAAAGAAGTGTATTCAGCTATTGCAAAAACAATGATGTCACTACCAAATTTAATGATGAAACTCAAATAGCGGGTTATAGCTGGTACAAATCGTTTATGCGAAGAATTGTCAAAAAGAAAAGCTGAATCAACGAATTAGGCACAGATCAGTTAAATTCGTTCATTGTAAAAGACTATTTTAAAAAACTTTCCCGCATTATGGATCAATATGATTTGAAGAATTCACCACACAATTTACATGAAATAAAAAGCTGCCGCCTGACCCTCTACCATTAACAATCTGTTTTAAATGCAAAGGGATCAAAATGTGTATTTTATCGCAAATGAATATGCAGAAAATATTATGGACAGACAGTACTTCTGATGATCTTTTTCAAAGAAGTTAAAAAACAAGACATATTTGGTGCCACCAAGTGCTGTTATCGAAATGACTAGTAAAGCAGGTATGAATAAGAAATATTTCTTAAGTAGATCCATCATTTTGTGAAATTCAAACCATCTGGACGTTTTTTGTTAATTTTGGATGATGCTTGGGATGATTTGGCAGAAATATCTATTTATTACCTTCCAACAGCACCCATGAGCTGTAGTCTCTTGATAAAGCGGTGTTCCGATATTTTAAATATTATTAGAACAGCAATCTACTAAAATACTAGAAGAAAAATCCTTCTGCCAATAGACGGCTTACAAAAATCCACTTTGGAAAAGGTTTTCAATCGGTTTAGCAATAGGCTTAAACCATTGCCAATATTCAGAACGGTTTCAGGTCCACTGGCAGATACCCTTTCGTATTAGATTTGTTTTCTAAACCCAACCCATGTCTTTTAACCGATTGCTATAGCTGTAACATAAAAAAACTAAGTTAAAACTATAGAACCAATCACATTCAACATATTAATATGAAAGAACCATGCCATGTAAAAAAATAAAATTAATGGAGTCGAATATAGAAGATGTGACAACCGCCTTTTGTAATTGTGTTTATTAGTTACTGACAGCAACAATAATAGGAATCAAAAACAAATTCCACGAAGAAACGGCCAACAAATGGGAAAACGTTCGTCAAACTCAGCACGCACAATAAATTAAGTATCAACAACATCGACTGTGATCACAAACTCCAACATGAAATCACTCTTCAAGGAAGTGGAAGGGTTAGAAATACCACGAAACATAAAAATAAAAAACCATGGTTTCACGCCAGAAGTAAAGAAAAGCACAAGAAAAAAATAAAACATTTGATTTACACATCCAACAAATCATCAAATTGTATCAAGTGCGCTCAAACAAGATGGGATGGGATGAATTTATCTAGAAAGAGCAGCAAAAAAAGAAATGAAACACTACAACTAAACAAAATATCAGCAGAAAAGTAGACCAGCTTCTTCAAGAGTGCGCTCAGAGAGCAACAATAAACTAGAAACGGCAAAACAAAGAAATACTGACAAGGAAGATGTAAGAAAAATCAAGTAAATCACGATAGAGTAGATAAATTAATGAAGAATGCAGTTAAAAAGTTAAAAAGAAAAAATAGCATCCCAACATCATAGAGACAATCGTTCTACTCCAGAAACACTACCACCATCAGAATAGAATCACTAACCACAGACGAAATGCAACTAAACACAAATCTCCAACAAAGGAATTGCCTCAAACCGTTACTTTTCAACATAATCATGAACAAAATAATAGAACTAGTTCGCAAGGATACAGAATGGGAAAGAAACAACAATCAAGAAGCATCACTCAGAGGCAAACTACGGCATTTTGAGAATGCAAATATAAGACTCCAGAGTAGAAGGTGCGTTAAAACCCACCATATAGAAAAAGACATGTCTGTCAAGAGATACCAATGTAAAAATATACAAATCATGCGTAAAGTCGATAATGACATACACCGCAGAAATACAAACTGAAATCCCCGAAATGAAAAGAATGGCGCACATCAACGAAATGAAAACATTAAGAACAATCACCGGTAACACAATAAGGGATCGTGCGTGTAGAAGATATTAGAACGAACACGTCTCTAACTCTAGGATGAACGAAAACAGAATACTGAAAATAAACAAGAATCCAACATCCTCCAGACCGCCAGGACAACTGCCCAAGAGATGTAAACATAGCTGGCGGTCAATTTCCTAACAAGTAATTAGATAAAAACAACAAAGAAGATACATACAAAAAATTCAAGGTCGTGATATAACCAATAAAAAGTGGGAATGAATATTCACAAGAGCACTAAATTTTTATTTCCGATTTCTTTGATTAAGTTTGACCCTTCTAAATTCTGGTTTTTGTATTGTTTTCTACAAATTATTGACTAAATCATTAGAGACCGGAAATTCAGTAAAATTTTTCATTCTTCAAAGTAACTGAATACATTTCTAAACGGCAAGTGTAAATAGAAAGTTTTTCAAATGCAGTTAGTTACCTAAACCGGTTCATTGCCAGCGAGGGTATCTTAAACGAAGTCAGCCGTCCATACATAATGCTTTTTTTACTATCGTTAACACCCTGCAAGTTTTGTCGAATGTCATTCAAAAGACCGCCCGTAGTAGTATTACAAGTCAATGCTAATTTACTATCGTTTGAACACGCTTTAGTGCGATTTAGATAAAAAAAGGCATTTGAAAAAAAGATTGGCATGCAGTGTGTTTTAGGGCAATAATTACTATTTGAGGTCAAACATAAACGATTTGAAAGTGGAATGTATTTAATAAAGTAAACGTCTGATAAACCACAACCTAAGGAGACTGCAGGTTAACGTTGCAACATGAACTAGTTGACAGCCTAATTACAAGCGATTTCCAATATTTAAATTGGATTGAAGCACGGTCGATCGAATTTCTAAGCGCGCTTCAAAATAAACAAGTCGGGTTTGGAAAAAAAACTGTATATGTATATCAGAGAACCAAGTAACAAAAGTAAATTACACTAATGTTTGTAGTCTAGCACGTAAAAAACATTCTTACGATAAACTTTGTCTATAAAAATAATAGTTAATTTGTATCTAGCCCAGAAAGTCCCATTTTGCGAGTATAAGCATATTTACAAAATGCGAATACTCGCAAAATACTTTCAGGACGTGTCATACACAAAAGTTTTTGTGCTAACTTTTATAGTATAAATTTGTTACTTAAGTGTTTAATGACGTTGATAAAACTGAAATTACAATTTAACTTATATGTAAAAAAAACTATTATTGTTTTTAGCAATTATATGATACATATAAGCAAAACGATTATATATGTTTAGTATGTGTTAATAATAAATCTGACAGAATGACAGATGACGTAAAAAATTAATGATTATTATTAGTGCCAACTTCTAGTTATAAAATTCTACTACGCCTAGGCTGGAAAAGTAAATTTTCCGACCACTTATGCTGCCTCAAAATACATCAAAACTTTATTTAATAGTGTAGGAAACAATAGGTATGCCCAGTAGTGACCCAATAGGTTTACGAATTTTTTGTTTCCAAAAAATAATAAATTAAATTTTTGTCTTTTTTTATAACACGTGCTAATTCTTGCGTTGCTAGTGCTTTACTTTAACTTGTTTTACTTATAACCCTAGCTCAGAACTAGTAAAAAAAAATAGCCTAAATATAGACCTATCCAGTATGATGTCAGTTTCCTACAGAAGTCGTTTTATTTTATCTAAATTTTAGTAATAAAGTGATTCGGTCTTTGTCAAAAAATAGGATTTGACAATAAACTCTATGACATAACTGACAGTACACAAAATTACCGTATTACTAAATTTTACTTTAGGAAAAAAGAAAGTGACATGTGCAGGACAACTTGAAAGCATTTTGGACAGGTCTATTATGTCTATACATATTTGACATCTAAATTGACATTCACAATTTTTGAATAAATGTAACCTCAAGTTTAATTTTTTGTGAATGTAGTGTATTCATAAAAAAATCTTTCACGTCTAGTGTCTTTGTCAGAACAAATATTAAAAGTTAGAAGGTAAAAAATATTTGAATTACGAAATTTTAAAAAAAATGTAATTTATCTGAAAAAAGTATTGTTTTTTAAATTTATAGAGAAGGAATAAAATGAGAATCGTATTTGTTCAATTTGAAAGTGTTAGATAAAGTAAACCACAGTATTTCTGAAAACGCCAAGTCGTCTCTAACTGTTGCCAAAAATATACCACTCTCGCCTACACTGATAACACTAACCGACAATTTTCAACTTTTTTTGAATAACTGTTGTAGAGGCATTTCATTATGTCGTGAACTGTGACCTTGAGTCGAAAATTGGAATTAATATACTAAAAGTCAAAAATTTGACAAGTCTATCTGAATTCCAAAAACGTTAGTCTATTTAAAAGGCACTCCGGTTAATAAAATTTGATAATAATCGGATACTTATTTATTAAGTAAAAATTAATTTATTTATAATAATGCCTAGACTTATTAACAACAAATACAACGATAAAAGCAAAAATAAGTTAGAAAAAATGTACCGGTGAATGTTTGTAAGACGGATAATAACAATATTTTGACATATACAGACTACAACGCCAAAGTTCACGAGATCTTGAAAGACGTCTAAACCTAGGTGTATAGTTCTAACTTTTAACTGAAAGCATAACCAAAAACTAATTCTTTCCAACACGTCTAGTTTTAGGGTTATAATAAATAACATATATTGCTGACATATCAATATTTTACATAAATAGTTATTTCTTCCTTTAATGTTGACTGTTGCCTTCTAAGAAACCAGCAATAATCTCCCATCATGACGAGATCCCACCAAACCTGATATCGTTTTTCCATTTCTGAAATATCTTTCTTCCTGTTCCTCACTATCTTTCCTAAATTAGCAGAGAGAAAATCCAAATGTGATCGCAAAAAATTAATTTTGAGCGACATCGACGATATCTTGGTCCTTTCCCCCCTTCAAGAAACCAAATTCAGTATTAATTCATTGAGATCTAATTAAGTAATGTGATGTGATTCGTTAGAAGGAACAGGCATCAGATCGCTTAAAAACGACACATGCAAAACATCGTTATATCTTCTTCGTCCGTGGAATTTGCAAAATAATTTGAATGTATTGGAGTTGGAAGCTCGCAATCAGTTCGTTTCAACGGTTTGCTTATAGATGTAATGTCAGATACGTTGCTTTGTGTTTATTCCTTTTTGAAAATCATTCAATTTTTACAAGACAGAAGCAACAGTCCATGACGTGATTTGTTGATTCACGCAAAATCATCGGCCTTTGTGATAAGACTTCAAAACGATTATTGCTTCGTTCAACTAAGTTAATTTGACATACCTATGTTTTTTCTCTATTTTGAAACCAAATCTTTGAATTAATTCACTTAAACGCTTCTTATGCGATTTTGTAACATATTAAAACGTTCGAGAAATTATTCTCAAGTTCCAGAGATTTCACGAAGTTGTTATCTATTTTCCAGAACGTTTACCGAAAGATATGAAACATTCGCCAATTTCCAAAATGTATAAATACGGTACAAACAAATCAGAGGTCAGTTATTTCCCGTAATTCGAAGACGGCAGTGTAAAGAAGAGTATTCAAGTCTAAATAAATAAGTGATTAACGCGTGTCGCGATAAATTTACGGTGTACAACCTTGTACGTGACTTTAATGTAAACAAGCGTTACTGTTTAAATAAATAGAAGTTATCCGCGGACTTTATCTTCGTGTAAGTGATAGTGTTATACATAAATTATAGTGTAAGTGTAATAATAAACGTTACAATATAATCCACAAACATAACAAAAACTGTTCGGATAATTTTTACGATCTCTTGCACAGTTCACAGACATTTGAATTGTCTTTTGCCAGACCGCGTCAACAACTTAACAATAAACTAATCACTTCGCCGACGCAACCTTTATTTCTGCACGTATCGATTCTAGAAGTTACATTGTAATGTATTCCACGAGAACTGATTTATTAGAATTCTCTACTTCTCAATCTTGAAATTTGGTTTCCGAACTGGTTGATAGATTTGGCCTGACGTTTCGGCCAACATCTCGTGACCTTGTTCAGTAGATTTCCACTTGGGTGTGTGTTTATGCTAATTGCTCGTTCCTCTTCACTAGTCTGTAAGGTTTGGGTTGACCGGACTCTGAATACCTATTTCAAAGTGGGGAAAGCTCTATTCCGTTGTCCCTAGTAAAATTATTGTCATTCTTCTGGATCTCGCTTCCCTGTAGATTCTCAGCCAAAAGTGTCTGACTCTGGGAAGTCTACTTCTCTCTGAAATGCGTGAGGTGGTGTTATTTGTAGTTACCGCCGCCGTTTACAAAATAGCAGTGAACACGTGGGGCTTGTTACATACCTTTTTAATTTTTAATTTTATGTTAACTATAGTAAAAAAAATGTAAATTATCAAGGTAGTTAAATTGGACCCTAATGAAACACAGAACATTTAAGAAACTCCAATTATTTTAGAGACAAAAAAAGAATTAGAAAGGATTTAATATTTATTCAACAAATTTGTCATGTATAGTAGCTCTAATAACCAAACTTGAAAAAAAAGGACTTTCTTCAAAACAATGCAACGCACGATAACAGAAGAAGTAGTACGTCGTTTAAATAAACTGGAAAAAAATGTTTACCAGTAAATTAAAAAAAAGGTTACCTAAAAATACGAGTTATCAGCTGATAAACCAAGTGAAATGTTGCAAAATCAAACAAACATTTTTCACCAATAGATGTTGTCAATTTTAATTTTACCACTGCTATGTAGTTACATGTTAAAAATGCTTCAAAAAAGATGCTCGGCATCAAAGTAATAATTTTTTCGTTATTTACAACTTTGTAATTTGTAAATTAAACAAACCTCAATATCGAACTTTTTTCTAAATAAAGTAGATCCAAGTACCCAAAAGATTAAACCTGAGATAACATTCTTTCTTGTGGTGTGAAAATTAAAATTATAACGAATCAGTGAAAATAGACGAACCCTAACGCAATACCAAAAAATGGCAAAGTACTAAAAAACTAACCGCTGTAAGAAACTGGATACCAAAATCTGTCTCTTGCACAACATAGAAAATGTGTGAAAAAGCGTAAAGAGTGTCGGTAGCTTTTCTTCCTCTTCTATGTCCTTGTACTCTGCCGGATTAATTTATCCTCCTACGATGCCTCGCCAGTAGTTTCATTTTTTGTCCAGCTTTCCATCGGTCTTCTAATCTATTTTTTCCCTATTCTCCCCATCTCCATAAATTTGTACGTACATTTCTGTTTTCAATTAACTTATGGTTTACGTTGTTAAAACATCCGGTTGTCGGTTTTTGCCGCTTTAGCATTTCCTTTGTGGTAACGATCCAGATAGCATTATAATTTGTTTCCGACTGTCATTTCTTATTTAATTTCCGAGATACAAGTAATTCGATATTTTAGCAGTTTTGCTTATTTTCACACAATTAAGTGTTTCGTTTACATTTTGTTGCTTTATTCGTCGTGAGAGAGCTCGGTAAGCTCACGTGTTACTACGTATTGTTCTATTTCATATCCTTGTTTGGTTAATGTGTTTTCGTGTATGTCCTTAAAGATTTTACGTCTTAACCTTTTACCTTGGGTATATCTGTTCGTTCCATTAAGATCAAATGGGATCTCTTTTGAAAATTATCTTGGCGGTTCACGTATTATTTTAATAAGAGAAAATTGTAATCGGGCACTTGGATTCTAATTCAATCTCGGAAAACATTAACAGGTAGTAGTGCCGCGGTTCCTCTAAATCCAAGGTAGCAATTTCCTGTATAACAATGTGTTTGTGAAATCTCAAGTTAGAAGTTTAATGCTTCGTTTTCGTTCTGTTAACGGATTTAATCGTTCGTCACACACACAACCAAATATTCCGGTATGGTGTTGTAATAGTTACTTTCATAACCTATTTTGATTGAAACGGATCGCCCCAAGTCATAGCAGCAATTCTAAGATTACTGTCGTCTACCTCGTCTAGGGACTGCGGCTAACCAGAAAAACACGTCTTCCAAACATTTTTTTATAAGTAACAAATATACCGTTTGGTTTTGCTTTTAATTGCAAAAATAATTCGACTAAATACTTAAGTTTGTGAATTATCGCCTATTACAATTTTACGTAAGGATGCTTCAATTTGGTGTAAATGCAATTTTGATGATTTACGAATAAAAATAGTTACCAAATTTAGAACAAAAATTAAGGTCACTATTTAATCTACACTACTAAATTGAGATAATTAAGAAGTCTAATCTCGTTTGTATTTTTTGTTTGGTTATTATGGCTGTTTAAGTTTCGTTATTTGGTTTAATTAATATTGTGAACCCAAAAACCTTTGAATTTAAAATAATTGCATTTTTTTGTATCATTTTAAATTCAATTTACGCTTCAGTAAAATTAATTTTTAAATTTTTCACAAAATTTTGTAATTGATTATTTTCTTTTTCTATGTAATAAATGTGAAATTGTTGAAAAGTAACAGATAGGTTCTAATAGTGTGTACATCGCAAAGCGAGTTCTTCTAGTTCGCCAGATCCAGAAATCTATCGATCCGTATATTAACTTTCCTTGTGTCCTTTTTAGTTTGAGTTTTTCGAATTGTTACCAATCCAAGCCCATTTTCTTTTTAACAATTTTCGGTTAGAAAATCCCACTGTAGAAGTGCCCACCCCGTATATTTAACAAAAGTTCTTTATATTTTCGATTATCTATCAAAAACCCTTTTTTTAATAAAAAACGAGATAGATCCGAGTCAAAATTTATAGAAACATTTTTGAAAATTGGCAATCAGGATTTAATTCGTCTTGTAATTTTGACTAACTTGACTAATTTAACCAACTCTGTTGCAATACATGCAATAACAACCCTGTATAGCAGGTTATGGCCAATTTGTAGTCTTGTTCTTTTTTGTTCTTCTTTTCTTTAGTCTGAAGTTGATACAGCATTAGCAAATGCAGCAGAAACCGAGAAGAGAGTCAATTCTTCCGTCGATTTCCAAGCTGTTGCCTATTATTACTAATATAAATGAAAAATAAAAAATCCTACACGTCATTTTTCAACGTATCTTTTCATTTTGTCCCCTTACCCCAAAAACATATATTCGCACTTTAAAGTAATTCCTCTCGACCCGTATTTTAAATATGTCAAAAAAAAAACATAAATAATTACTCCTTTAATAATACGATAAATAATGCAAAACAAAGTGGAATTTATTTGTACACAATTTCTAAAACTTAATAAATAATTCTTTAATCTTCGATTACGTTATACTCTGTCCTAATTCGGCCGTTATTAAATAATTAACCTGTTCAATTTTTTCATGCCTTAATGGATAATGGATTGTACATTTTCTTCCGTAAACGCGTAAGTTAGTATTAATCTTGTCAAAATAATATTTTCGGAACGTTAATAATAACCGTATATTTAATACCTGGATTGCTTTTTCTAAATTTACACGCGAAGCTCCATCGGAAGTAATTTTGAAACTCCACAAAGTAAATCAAATTAACATGAAAATACAGTTTAAGATCATGTACGGGATAGGATAGCTGCATTAATTTGACAAACAATATATTTGTTATCTGTTGATTTGTCAGCTTCTAACCTCCCGAGATTCGTCCCCGTGTATATACCAAAGCTCATCTCTGCAAATGTGATTAGATTTACATTACGCTTATTTCTATGTAGAGATTATCGGGTTAATCCTCAGCTTCTTACCTCCGGGCGATGTAATTTTATTTATCGATAACTCGCTTAATTGCATTTTCAGATAAAGACACAAAGTAAACACCAGCATGATTTGTTTATGAAAAAAAAATTCCGTTAAAAAAAGGAAGCGTCCAACAAATTTCTGTTATTACACAATACTCAACTTCCTGTAAAAGTCATTTATTAAACATGAAACACGTACGTACGTGTTTATTGTCGTGTAATATATACCGTGCATTATTTTATGTTTTTAGATTGTATTAAATCATAATCGTCAATACAGTCCTCATCAATTTCATTTTCTACGTACTTTACGCTTAATGCAAAGCACAAAAGGATATATTTGTTGAGCTTAAATAAAAAGTTAAACAATGAATTAAGTAATCACAACCATATCGAGACTGTTACATGTTTTATTACTTTACGGCACGAATGAAAATATATATGAAGTAATATTTAAATCATAAATGCAATTGTAAAAAGAGAAAATAAAAATCGATTCTTTTTTAGAACTATTTGAAAAAAGTCTTCAAAGGATGTGCATTAAAAACAGAAATATTGATATAAATATGTCCCAGTCTGTGAATTCGATTTTCCATTTCAGTTCATCAAAGATATTTGCTTTATTGTTGTTATTGTTGTATTTTTAGTTTCGTTGTTGAATCTTAATAATAGATACAACTGAAAATGGTATTGGGGTCATCGTCTATGTACCGTATCAAAATATGAATACTACCAAAAACTAGCGCCTACAATCATAATAATTATTGCAACATTCGTATCGGTTAATAATGGAAGAGGTTTCCGGATCAACAGTTTTAAGCACTACTAAATATGCGCATTTTTATTGTTTTAATATAAAATTGTATAAAATGCAACATTTCTAAGAAGAATTAAGAAGAGGAAAAAAAACTAGACAATAGTACATTATAATAAATTTTTTGTTCCAACAAGATGATGCACCACGTTACACCGATGCAAAAAATCGCAAAAATTTAAAAGCAGATATTAAACTTGTTACGGTCGAAATTTTCTTTACGTACGTCTATGTTGTTACGGACGAAATTTTCTTTACGTACGCCTATGTATTTTCAACGGGAATTTAGATTCGGGTTGACGCCCTCTAACGTTCTTTTCTCGGTGCGATTCATTTGACGGAAATTCGTCACACGGGCATGATATAAAATGGTCTGGACGCATGGAATAGTTATGTTATCTATTACCATCTAGAAAACCAATTATAATTAGCAAAGGATCTAATCGCTTCAACGCGTTACAGGGTAAGCTATTGGCGTCTTTTAGTAACAATTTAGTTCGTAATTCTGTCTTCCTTTTAACAGCCATTTTACGTTCCTTTCTTTAACATCTGGTACCTTATCGATAAATGGCTATCGTAAACGACTGCTAAATACGTCAGCACGTTGCCGTACACGGGCACCAGCGTAAGGCGATTTCCACGCTACGAAATTGGGGGTCTTGCGGAGCCTTCCCGGGCAAAGAGTGCTACACGTGGATGACACGCCGTGACCTGTCTTAACCACCTATTTGTGTTCTAACGATATTCAGTATTCGATACCAATTTACTAAGGAATGAACCTCGACAAATATTTGGATGGGACGATGCTAACCTTTTCGTTATAAGGCTTATGGCTATAACAAATTAAACCAAAGATAAGGGGTACCACAGCATACGACAACCGGTTTATATTATTTATACTTTCTTGTACCTTAAGTAATGATTGTTGTAGATGTTGATTTCGTGAGACATTAGTTTGACACGAGTTGCGATTCAAATTGCTGACAGGGTTACGTGTCGGGGAAAGTACTTTCTTCACACCTGTGGAAATTCCTGTATTGATGGTAAGTGCTTTTATATGTTTTATTTCGTAGTCAACTGTTGTATGTTGAGTCGCGCATGCTGTGTACTACCAACGATTGATTAACGTTAGTGCTATATTAATTCCGCACGCTTTGTTACGATAAGTTAACCTTAACGTAGTAACTTATTATTATTACTGTGTTTGATTGTCAGTAATGCCATATTACTAAATTATTTTGTGTACTTCGCATATTGTATGTAGACGAAATTTACTACCATCTACTCTTCGCTAGTCATGTCAATGTAATCTACGAATGTGTTGTGTGTTGCCGATACTTCGGATATTTAGTTATAGTCGAACTAAAATTATTCTTGGTCCTGTTATCCAACTGTTATCAATTCGAACGTTAATCTATTTATCATTATAGAGGAATTAAAGTGAAATTGTTATTAACGATTGAGTTTCTTTTTTTATTCGTTTCTTTCAGCAGTTACGAACCTAACATCTAGTTACAAGTTTATTACCACCTGTCTTGAGCGGGACAGAAGTGACTTTGGATAAGCTCTGGCGCCCTTAAATATCTGTTCGTTATTATCTAGGAACCTTCCCCTCTCACCGACTATTGTGAGTTGGCCGTGCAGGTTCGTAAACTAGCAAAAAGCTTGTAACAAACTACAGAATTTTTTTCAAAGTATTTAGATCATTTTAATCCTATAATTGTATAAAACGATTAGTGAAAGTGTGAGAAAATTTCTATTGGGTAAACTGCAGAAAAGACGTCACAGACGATCAAGAAATGACTCAGTAATAAAGCGCAAAGCACCAATAAAACAGTATAACGTGGGAAGCCCTTTAGAAAGAGTGGTGATAGATTATTTCACAAAATAGATGGAAGCTCACGCCTCGCAGACGTTTTGGTGAAAAAGTTTTTCTGCTGGTTCGGAATCCGGTTAGAATTAGATTTCCACTAAAGCGGCAACTTTGAGTCTACTGTCTTTCAGAAGTTTGCCCACTGTTGAGCATTAAAAAGGCTAAGGCGAGGTTGTAATACGTATTTAGCCAAAATAGTGCCAGTATTTGCATCTGTTCCTAACGGCGTGTTAATCATCCGTTCACAAAAGTACAAATCAAACATCATTCTATGTCATGCTGGGTCGCGAAGTACGACTACCATGCGACCTTCAATTGGACGAAGTACATAACGTAGTTCGCAATAACACACGCGTCGTATACCGTATCCGGAAACTATCCGAAAGAAGCCAAAAGTAGTTCACGTCAACCGTTTAGCACGGTTTCCTAGCGGTAACAGCGTTTCCCAAGACCGAACCCGAGTAATAACAAGCAGAATCCGGAAATAAATTGATAGAATAGACTTCAAAAAGTGCGAGGTTCTGAAATAACTAGGTTCGCAGTTACTACCTAGGAGTAACAAGACCTGTTCCAAACACGAAGATATTACGCCATTGTACACTGTGTGAGTGAAGACCTTAAAATGTCCAGAAGGATTGCGGTAGTGTTTAAGAAGTTTAGACGGTTAAATGAATTACCAAAACAGCAACCGAAGTCTTAAAATTACATGATGACCGACTCTCAATTTTCTATTTGGTCACCAAGAAGTACTAACGTGCAAAAATCTATGGCGAGCATTATGGAATCTCACAAGCTTGGTAGCAGCTTAAAATAACTGGATTAGAATACAAAATATGTTAGAAGTCGTCTTCCGAGAAACAGGCATTCAAGTGTTGGTCTGTAGTTACGATCTAAAGAGAACATCGGACCAGAAAAAGTTCATTGACTGCTAGTTCTATGCTCAAGAAAGTTGCCAAAGTGGAGAGAGCTGCCACTATCGCCACGACCCTTTCTACCGGTGCCGCGTTCAATTTCTAGTTTTAAGAAAAGGGCAATAAAGAGTTACCAAAATATTTAGAAGATTCGAGACGATTGTCAAAACAGATAGAGTGTTCTAGTCCCAGATAGGACAAAAACATAAAAATTATCGGAAAGAAATTAAATCCAATTTTTAGTCTGAATAAGGAAAAACACGTGCTTAAAATAAATAAGTGCAACGCCAATGTAAAAGAAAGTGTTTAGCAGTTTCCCACAATGCCTCAAAAATCGTGAGACGGTTACCATATTTCTTGATTACTATAAAGTTAGGTTAGACACGATGCGAGAATGTAGGTATGGAGCATCTTAGACATGACCCTTTGACACTGTTAAAACTGTCCCCGGTGATTAGTTTGCATCCTTTATATTGCACTTACTTTTTCTAGAGCGACAAAACTATAAGTAGAAAGTCAAAGGTTCGATATTAAGGAAAATGCATTCAAAGATACAAACAGAAAAAACGAACAAAATCATTCTCGGAAAACTCGGTTGCATTAGAAACAGACATTTCTGAAGCGCCTTTAACAAGTTCTGCTGTAGATCAAGTTTTGTGTACTAAAACAAAAGATTCTACAAGAGAAACAGAAATAATCACACCTCATGCAATAACACATTAAAAAAAACAACAGTGGAAAAAAGATATTGAAACATTCTCGAAGCCTCAGGAATATTAGAATCGATTTAAAAATGTTTCAAAACAGTTTGGCGAAAGGTAAGACAAAAATATATTAGGTGACAGAAGGAAATCGAAATCCTAAAGAAGAATTTACCGATGTTAAATAAATAAGTGCATGGTAAGTGTGCAGTAAGAGATAAGTAAAAATGAAAGTGATATCTTCTTCTTCTTAATTAGCTATAAATTTTATTAGCGTTCGTTGTATTGTGTTTTAGTGTAGTGAAATTAGTTACATTTGCAATAATCGTTTAAAAATGTAAAGAAGTTAAAATAAATTATAGTGTTAAGTTTGCAACAATTGGCGTCAGGTGCGGGACGATGTTTTAACATTCAGTAATATAAGATCTTTGTTGTTTTAAACAAACAAGTGATTAGTTCGTGCTTTGCGTGTATGCTTATAAACTATGCAGTAATTAGAATTACTTCATTAAACTTTTATTATCAGTGTATATAATTTAGTAATAAAAACTTTTTCGCAATTAAAATTTAATGCTAAAAAAAGAAGGAAAATGATATCGACAAACATGGATTCAAAATTATTTGAATTTATGGAAGCCCTAAAAATCAATAAATGAAAAAAACGGATAAAACTTAAAAAAAAACCTACAAACCGGTTTTAGAAAACTAATGAAAACGAACATCGGAAAAAACTATTCTGAAGTTTAAGGTTGTCCCTCTAAATTTAGATGAAAAATCTCCTTAGTCAACATACCGCAAGCAGTTTGAAGCGGCAGGTACAGCTAATGGTTAGAGCAACAAGCAGAAAGGAATGTCCCGAATACTGTCATTACGTGGAGAAGCGGTTGAAATTTTGAAAACTCTTCCTGATCACCTCCAAGAAAATTACGAATTGTTAATTTGATGCCTGAAAAGGAAATATAGAAATGCTCATCTGCAACAAATTGAAATTAAAAAAAACCGCGACTAGAAGCCTCCATTGACACAATCCAGAAAGTTTTCTGGAACTATTGGTTATACTTGTGCAGACGGGCTCCAAGGTAACAAAGCATGTTTTAGAGTTTAAAGCGGCAAAACAGACGTTGTACCAAAGAAATCATAATTTTCACTGTACTACTGAAAAAATCGTATAAACATTAAAAACATCGAGGAAATAGTGCGACGAATGTATCGTAAAAGAGGAGTGACGACGTCAAAGTGGAAAAACAAAAAAATCGTACAAAAATCTGAAAAGAGTTGATCAACGAAAACGAAACTTCATCTATTCATGAACCGAAAATCACTATTCGCATTGTCTAGGATGTAGAAATCTCCAAGAAGCTTATATTCGCGCTATTAAACAATAGGAAAAAACACGGTACTGATCAGAATTTTTAATGTGAAGAAGAACTATTTCAAATTGTGAGATGCAAAAATTCCGCTGAAAGCAGCACTTCAAAGTGTCAAAACCTCAGCCACGACTAGTTGTCCAAAATTAAAACGTTGTTTCAAAAGAAAGACTGCTGCAGTAAAGCTCAAAATCAATATCGGACACGTTCGAAAGATACCACAACACCCACGCCTTGACAAAACGAGAAAAAACTGAAGAAATAATTACTGATATAAAGAGACAAGATGTGATTGAACCTTCAAATAGTCCATGGGCGTACTGTTAAATAAAATATAAATCATCAAAGTTCTGCGTAATTATATATAGCTTAACAAAGTGACCAAAAACCTTTTACCGATAATTGACGATACTGTAAATACTCTGGCAAGATCCTAGTGGTTCCCCATGCTGAATCGAAAAAGCGATTACTCTCAGGTAGAATTAGAACTCAAGGTCCGTGAAATACAGCGTTTACGATAAGAACTGATTTGCGACAGTTATGCCGTTTGACAAAAAAGTGTCACGTGTTTAAGGAAGATAGTTCAAAACGTTGGCCACGTTGTATCCAGAAATGAAGTAAAAGCTGACCCAGACAATATTCGAGCAGTTGGCCAACGCCAATCGAGAAACGTCAGGTTCAAAGTTTCCTTAAGTTGTGCACTTACTATAGACTATGTGCACCCAGATTTGCCAACCTTTAACGAAGTTGAAGAAAAAAACTGCGGAAACGCATTCCATCAACTAAAACAAATTCTAGTCCGTTTACCGATCTTAATTATCCAAGAAAAAAAAAGAAACATTTTTGTTGAATACCGACGCAAGTAATCTGACCATAGGTGCAGTACCTACGTTCACATGAACTAGAACAAATCATCGCGTATTTTAGTAAGGTTTTGTCCAGGCCAGAGAAAAATTATTGCCTGACTAGAAACAAACTATTAGCAGTCGTCAAGTTCATAAAGCACATCTACAAATACTTGTATAGGCGCAAATTTTTACTAAGGACGAACCACGCCGCAGTGAAATGACTATTGCAGTTTCGTAATCCAAAAGGACAAGTGCCCAAGATGGGTCAAGAGTATGAGTACGACACAGAACATCGTGAAAAAGCAGTTATCGTAATGCTAATGCTTTGTCAAGAAGACCATGTTCGGCAGACTGCAGCTATTCTTCAATAATTAAATTAAATAACAAAGATCGATCGTCTTTAAATAACTGTCATGGTGAATGACGTAAGCAAAAAAATTACCCCGGATTAAAACTACCCCTGACAACCAACGACCGACGACCAACTTGGCTAGAAGTCGGTGCGTTGAGCAAACACATCAAAGCATGAGCGCAGTGGGGCTAAAACTGGGAGTAAAAAAGGGTCTTCTGAAGTAATCACTAGAGAGTGTCGAAGACACGCAGAACAGACTGCATTTTATAGGACCAAAGAACTGAGTGTCAACAATATAAACAAGAAGTCCAAAATGCAGAAGCTACTTGAAAGAAATAAGAAACAAATAGAGAAAGAAGTAAAAAAGGAAAGCTTTTTGAGAACAAAAATAAAGATATCTCATATGTGGAGCACATTTATCTTATAGCAAAAACTTAAAAAAAAAGTACGTCAAATATACCTCTCGCTCCCAATTTGTATAGAAGAATAGTAATTATAAATTAAAAAAAGAAATGATTTAGAATAAAATAGTACGATGGCTGTTTTTCAACGTTCGATCGCGCAGTATGAAAGCCAGACTAGCGGCAGGTGGATGGTATGCACATCTCTCGCTCCACACACTCTGTCACTACCGAGTCCCAAACGACTTTGTTCAACCAGTTGACCAAGTGGTTAGAGAATACCGTAGGTGGTGAACCACAAAAATTGCCAAATGATACCGTTACGACACTGATTGAGAAAATTTTTAAAATCCATTGACAGGTAATGAGAGCTATTCAAAACAAAAAAAGGCATACTGCAATTGTTCTAATCCATCACAATGCCCGTCCTCGCAGTGTGAGTATAACCTAACCATAATTTCAATGAGAAATTTTTGAAGATCCGCCATACAGTACCAACCTAGCGCCTGAACTGAAAAAATGGCTTGAAGGGCAGTGCTTCCAAACTGATGAAGAGCTCAAAGAAACGGTCACAACTAACTTCAAGTTATTGGCGACAATATTCTGTGAAGGTATAGCAAATCTTGTACACAGATATGACAAATGCCTCAATCTTCATGAAGATTACGTAGAAAAGTAACCTTAAATCTACATTTTGTTAATGAAATCATTTTTTTATATTCACCCATCGTTTCATTACTGCCTCGAAGTTCGTATATCTCGGTAAGCTCCCATACAGGAAACCCCAGAGTTAGACAACGGGGCCAGACCTGGGCCAGTACTGGGAACCTAAGTTTGGCGTACCTGTATTGGCCCAGACTTGGCCCAGGATTGGGTAGCTCAGCCTCGGCCATTCCATGAGGACCCAAGCTTGGACCTAGACTGGTTGACCCAGCTTCGGCCATGCAAATTATTGGCCAAGCTTGGCCCAAGCTTGGATAACCCATCCTTGGCCATTCTATGAGAATCCAAGTTTGGCCCAAGCCTGGATAACCTAGCCTTGGCCATTCCATGGAGACCCAAGCTTGGTCCTACACTGGTTGACCCATCCTCGGCCATGCCAATTCTTACCCAAGCTTGGCCCAAGCTTGCATAACCCATCCTTGGCTATTCCATGAAAACCCAAGCTTAGGCCGAGACTGGTTGACCCAGCTTCGGCTATGCAAATTATTAGCCAAGCTTGACCCAAGCTTGTATAACCCATCCTTGGCCATTCTATGAGAATCCAAGTTTGGCCCAAGCCTGGATAACCCAGTCTTGGCCATTCCATGGGGACCCAAGCTTGGTCCTACACTGGTTGATCCATCCTCGGCCATGCCAATTCTTACCCAAGTTTGGCCCAAGCTTGCATAACCCATCCTTGGCTATTCCATGGAAACCCAAGCTTGGGCCAAGACTGGTTGACCCAGCTTCGGCCATGCAAATTATTAGCCAAGCTTGTATAACCCATCCTTGGCCATTCCATGAGAATCCAATTTTGGCCCAAGCCTGGATAACCCAGCCTTCCTATTCCATAGGGACCCAAGCTTAGTTCAAGACTGGTTGACCCAGCCTTGGCCAAGGCTGGATTATCCAAGAAAATAGCAATAATAATTTTTTTTCAATGTTAAAAATTTTAAAAAATTGGTTAATAAGTTGAGTTATGATAACATCGAAAGTGTAGAATTGAAACTTGAGCCGTTCGGTTACGTATGGCGAGATTCGGGTATTTTCGTTTAGCGCAGCCGCCATCCTTGTTTACATCATCTGTTAGTTAAATGTAAGATTTTTCTCATTTCTAGAGTAGTAAAGGTGATGAATCAAATCTCCGAGATTCAGTTATACAGTCATAGAATGTTAGTACGTTTTAACTAGAAGGAAAAAACTTTCAAATATAATTTCTTTTGTTTACTCCGCAGTTATTACGAGGCGAGGATACTAAAAGTAATTATGTCTGATTCTTACCTTAGAGTTTAAAGATGGCGTGCGTTAAATAAACCAAAAAGTTTTGAATAAAAAAACTAATTTAGTTGTTAACCGGCAAAGCTTAAATAATCAAAGTGTAAACATCAGCTGTGCGAGTGACGTTAATGACCCTAGTGATACAGAAAACCAAAAAATATCAAACAAAAGGTGCCAAAATGAGTTGAACTTGAATGTGAACTAGTGATGAAGAATAATCACTGTACTAGCTAAATGTTAATATAATTTAAGACGAGATCTAAATAGTAATTAAAAAACTTTATGTAATTTAAATAGTACATAATACAAGTAATAACAATAAAGTGTAAATACGTTCATACAATTATTTATTCCATTGTTTTATTAATGCTTAATTCTTGGCATTTAATTTTGAGCTAGTTTTAGCAATTAAGCGTGGCCCAGTACTGACAACTAAGCATGGCCCAGGTCTGGCAACTGAGCATGGCCCAGGTCTGGCAACTGAGCATGGCCCAGGTCTGGCAACTGAGCATGGCCCAGGTCTGGCAACTGAGCATGGCCCAGGTCTGGCAACTGAGCATGGCCCAGGTCTGGCAACTGAGCATGGCCAAGGTCTGGCAACTGAGCATGGCCCAGGTCTAGCAACTGAGCATGGCCCAGGTCTGGCAACTGAGCATGGCCCAGGTCTGGCAACTGAACATGGCCCAGGTCTGGCAACTGAGCATAGCCCAGGTCTGGCAACTGAGCATGGCCCAGGTCTGGCAACTGAGCATGGTCCAGGCCTAGCGACCAGGACTGGGCCATGGTTATCATTCCAGATTTTTTCCAAAGCTGACCCAAGCTGGTCTGGCAACTGAGCATGGCCAAGGTCTGGCAACTGAGCATGGCCCAGGTCTAGCAACTGAGCATGGCCCAGGTCTGGCAACTGAGCATGGCCCAGGTCTGGCAACTGAGCATGGCCCAGGTCTGGCAACTGAGCATAGCCCAGGTCTGGCAACTGAGCATGGCCCAGGTCTGGCAACTGAGCATGGGCCAAGCCTGGACCAAGCCTGGGCCTATGGTACTTTCCTCTATGGGCTATCGTTGCTCTCGGCAGTAATGAAATCATTTCCACCTCCCTTTAATATACTACTACTCATATAATGTCAACGCCATAATTTGAAAACAGCAATTTACAAAAAAAGTAACATTTAATTGGTAAAAATTTTAGTTCAAAAATTAATTGACCGTTAACGAGTTAATCACAATCAAACTTTCAAGGAAATGGTCAAATTTATTGTACTTAATTAGGACAGCGTTAATGGGTTAATTCAAATGAATGTTACATTCGTACATAGTTCTGTTAATTTTGTTAGACCTTCTATAACGGTTTTGTCCAAATTGTAGTGTAGTAACTAACATCAATCATTTATGTCATACTACTAGAACACTGTGTACTAACAGGATATGATGCCAAAAACAGATTTTTCACAGTTTGGAGATTCGTTTTTTACTACAGAAATAGCATTTAGCTCATCAAAATTGACGTTTGTTTACAAACTTGGTTAAGCAAGTAAACAATAGAAACAGACTTGATTGAGATTAAACTTTTAGAAATACTCAAAAACAAAAGTGAAGAAGCATTTGTCCAGTCTAAAGCAAAATTATCAATTCGATTTTATCAAATGTTTTGGTAATTAGAAAAAAGAATAAGTAAAAGTGCAGCAGATACCTATCCAAATAAAGATATCAGAAAGGCACTAAACAAAACCAAAAATGTATTATTAGATTAGAACTAATTTCGTTAAAATAGAAATCTATTTTTGCTTTGTTAAATTTGAAATTATCGATAGTTTGCTACCGGGGCAGAAAGCTTTCATAGTAAAATAAAAATTCCTCAGAGACTGCGTTTCCGAAAAATAAAGATGCCATCAACATTAAATTTGAATAAAGCAACGTCCTTTTTTAATTTGTAATTTATTACATTGGCCAAAAACACCACAAGGAATCAGTTGGTTTTTTTTTGTAGCATTATTGTAACAAATACACCAAATGATTTCATAAAACGTCAAATTTTCCCACGTTTCTGTATGCTCTAATCGTGAAAATATCGTGTAATAAGAAAATAAATCGATTTGAGACTATAACGTTAAATCATAGACTATATAGACACGAGCAAGATTTAGTACCAATACAATAATTTAATAAAAATACAGTAAAATAAACAGAGACATCTTGTGACAACTTAACGTAAAATGTTTGAGGTTTTTAGTAAACCCAATAAATTTTCTTCATTTACTTAATAACCGAAAAATTAAGAAAATGGTCACAGTTGATAAAATCACATTTATTTAATAAAAGCTCATTCGTGAAGCTATTAAACGGGTGTTGATCAATTGGCCATCAACTGTAGCAGACTCCAGATAGAAGATCATTCAGTTACAGTTGATTAACGTACAGTTTATCAGTCATTATTTACTTTCTAAACTAAAAACTAGATCTCAAATATAGTATGATGAATATCAAGAGTACAATGAAGCAGTAAGAAATGGCAATAAAACGTTAATGAATTTGTTTACTTGAACCACAACTAGTTAAATGTGGATACGCAAGATTATTCAAATTAAACAGCTGCATTTTTAATTGTTGGTTATAATTGCGGATGCATTGTTTATACGTAGTTTAATTATTACGCTAATTTGAGCGTACACGAAGTCAAAGAAGCGTGTATTATATTTCCAGACATGTGGTAGATGGTCACTACATGAAAGATGATATGTTAGTCTTAAACTAAGCAATGCAGTCTTAATTAGCTTTCTAAAAATAGAAATACTTAAGGCTTACGTTTATCAATAGATTACTGTCTTAATTACATTTTTCATTTTGACATCATAGTTGTATTGAATACTTTATAGAAAAATCTTGGAAACAATCGTAATTAACGTTGAAGATTGCGCTCGAATAAATATAAACAATATTTAAAAAAACTGGTATTAATATTCTATGTGCAGCAATTTTAATTAATATCAGTAATATTGGCAATTCAATCGAATTAAAAATAGCTAATGTCAACATTATCTCGAAGCAAATTTGTCTTTGTGCGTGTTCAACCAATTATCGTGGGATTTTATTTTGAGATAGGCATTCTTAAAATTTTTTATCTGCCATAAAATATTTATTTACTTAAAACATGTTACATAGTAAAAATCAATAAAAACGGAATAAATCTAAAAGGTGGCCACGACATAATCTACCCTAGAATAGGTCAAAAATACGCCACTAAATAATGCAAAGACTAGTAATTACAATTTTTTTATCGTTGCATAAAAACCAAATTGCGGTCCATTATGTTTTAAAAAAATCCTAGCATCGAAAATAACCGAACAAATGTAAATTAACGTCTCCCAATCTTTGTAAATATTTCAAAATATAATCGAAAGTGAGCAATAAATAATTTTGAGTGTAAATCAATATGTTTGTTAGTCCTTTTACTACGGTTTCGTACAGCAACATTTAATAGGATGTGTAATTTGCATCTAACAATACAAAATTAATAAAATTTGTACAACAAATTAATATCATAACTTGTTTTATCTCCGCGGGAACAGATTTATTTAGATCTCACGTCAAAAAGTCTAATCGAATTTGCCCAATTCAAAATTTACCCTCTGTTGCCTTCGGCAGCAACACTTTAGTTGCGTTTAGATTACCATCGTTATATACACAATAGAACAAATTTTAAAAAGGATTTAGAAATCTTTCTTCACGCTTAATTCAAAAATAATTAGTGAAGTGAAGCATTAGTCAAAACTACACGTAACAAGAATAAGAAAAAAATGATCAACGTCATAAAACAGTCATTAACTTAACTATTGCATCAAAGCGATCATTGCACAATTTATATGGTAAATAATACTTTTATTGTGCAAGTTATAAAACGTTTTAAGATTTAGTTGCAACGCTTACTATTTTAAAAAAAAATAATAGCCAGAATAACGTTATTCAAAAAACACAACACGCTAGAGACTGAAAATTAATTGGCCTAGAACTGTCAAGGTACAAGAATCGCGTTAATTACATTTAAGGTCTACAACAAACGCAATATCTGAAATATACACAAAATACCCGATATGTGCGTACTCGATTCCTAAGTATTTATAATTAAGATCAAGTTTCGATAATTTTAAGCTTTACACGAGTGTAAAAGAATTCGAAAGAAGTAAATACTAACGGTATTGATTTGGATATTTATCCAAAAAACAATTTATTCAATAATAAAAGTAAAAAAACAGTTGGCAACGACGCGTAAGTTTATGTTGGTTACTCTGAATACACCATACATAGCCAACTACAACTTTTTATGAGTCACCAACCATTTTCTACTTTTGGAAAACTTTAGTTTTGAACATTTGAATGGAGTAGATAAAGAATTTCGCTGCTGAGGTTTGATTAATTTTTAAATTAATTAATTAAAGAGACACACGTGTACCAGCACGTTTAATCGTCTGAATCGGTTGCTCTTTTCGGTTTATCCACAATGGTACTTAAGTTCTACCTCCGATACTAACATATTCTTAAATTCAGTCTTGGTTTTTCAATTTGTTTTGGCTTAAAGAGCATAAAAGTGGTACAATGTTGGTAATGTTACGTCTTTTTTTGTTAAAAACTAATTTATTTCTAACGACTGAAACTACGTTTACTTATTATAGAAATATGTATACTTTTAAATTAACCGAACTAATTAAATCTAATAATAAAAACACTTACACTATAATTTATGTATAACCGTTGTATAACACTTAAGATAAGATAAGATAACGTCCTCGGATTTGTTTACACTATCAGTCACGTTCACTCGATTCGGTGTACACTGTTATTTATTTAAAACGTCGCGCGTGCTAATCACTTATTTATCTTCACCTTAATAATCTTCTTAAAACTGCATGCATTCACATTCCAGCAATAACTGACCTACGATTTCCATCTTCGGCTTTTATAGACATCGGCGAATCCTTCTCGATCGTTCCTCACTTTTCGCTATATCTTCTAGAAACTAGATAACAGTTCTAGAAGGCTCTTGCATTTGCAAGTAATTTCTCGGACGTTTCAGTAAGCTAAAGCAACAAAGTGTTGATGTTGAAATAAGTTTTTTCTGTAATATGTTCCTATTGTAAGTTAAGTAGATAAGTTTGGAAGCTCGTACTAAATCAATTGATTTTGCTGTAAATCCAGCTCAAAAAAGCAAAATAATAAGTAAGGTTCGGTTTTCTTAGTGTAACATCCTGTATATATGCATCTCGCATAAACTTCTAAGTTAGCGACACTAGTTTAGATTTAGTTACTTCCCTGATTGTCATTCAATATTTCAGCAAAGCATTGAAGACCTCGTGCTAGGGCTCGACGATTAACTAATTTTCTAATCGACGGCCATTCTGCTTTGATCTAATTCTAAATGTGATAGAACGTTAATTCTATTCTTTCAGGCTTTCGTAGGGATAAGCGCAACCTTTCCTTTTGGAACGTAACTCACCAAGTGCCACGTGGCATATTAATTTATGTAGTTGCTAACTCCAATTATCCGAATTCTGACAATCCAAAAAATTAAGGCACCGTCTGATAGTGTAGTTCTATGTTATATTTACAGTCAGTGTGACCTGCTACTGTTGCGGTACTCTTTTGCATCGGTTCTTTTGTTTGTGAGTGCGCTTTGGTTTCAGACATTAAAAAAGCAAACCTACACTTTAACACTACGTGTGAATGCTTAAAAACAAAAAAATATCAAAAAAAAGCAGCAACAAACAAAGATTTAAAAGATGCCGCTTTCAAACGGTTTTTGCAGCAACGTTCTATAAAAAACCCAATTTCGGGTACGATTCTTTGTGAAAAAGCTAACGTCATAGCTCAGAAGCTTGGTTGTTCATATTTTTAAGCAAGTAACGGCTGGCTAAGAAATTTCAAATTCAGTCACGATATCCGTGAATTAGATTTAAGTAGCCAAAAGTTATCAACAGACTCTAAAACTGCAAAAAAATTATAAAGTTGTAGCAGACTCCTACAATCCTGAATTTTTGTACAACGCCGACGAAACTGGTCTTGTTTGGAAAACTCTGCGTAAAACTTCTTTAGCCTCTAAAAAGTAGTCCAGTGCTCCAAGACATAAAGTCAGTAAAGACCGTGTTACGGTGCGTAACTGTAAGAACTCTACAGGAAAACGTAAAATACCCGTTTTGTTGATAAGGATGTCAAAAAACCCAAAAGCAATTAAAACGGTAAAGAAGTTTGCCCTTTTTTATAAAAACCAACACAAGGTTTGGATGACTGCAGCATTGTTTACCGAGTGGTGTGATGAAATGTTAATCCCTGAAGTGAAAAAACAATAAATATTCTCTTGAAAAAGAAAAGTGCTTTTGATCGATAATGCACCACCGAAATTTGTGGCCAGTTTCCAACAATCTTTTTTACAGCCAAACGTCACATGCTTATTGTAAGCAATAGACCATTCTGTTATCGCAACCATAAAACGCCATTAGAAAAGGCAAGTTTTAAAGACATTTTTGGTAGAGGGCGACGACAAAACATAAAAATAGACTTGAAAGATTGCGCTTACATGGTGGCGAATGCTTGAAACTTGATTAAGGCAGTCACGTTAAGAGGTGCATGAAAGATGTTGAAAAGCATATTAACTGAAGAAAAAAAGAAGAGAAAAAAAAGGGAAGATGAGGATGACTTGTCACTTGAAGAATTAAGAAGAAACAGTCTTGAAAATTCCTGAAAGTTCAGAAGTATTTGCTGAAGATGTAAAAGAGTGGATAATGTGTAATTCGTCAAACTCTGGTTTTCAAATTGTAAATGATGATAAACTTATTGAAAGTGTGAGAGAAGAAAGTGTCGAGAAAGAAGATGACCTTAATGTCAACATTTAAGCAGACGCGGAACCATTAGCTAGCGAAGCGTTTGCCAGCCTTGAAATCGCGTTGAAGTGGATGAAGCGTCAGCCCGAGTGTGACCACACGCAACTTCTCACTGGCAAGCGGATGCGCGACTTAACTGCCCGAAAAAGGATCAAAACAGCCAAATAGCTTACTTTGATCAAAATGTTCAGCAAATAATGACTTTCATTTACTACCAATGTACAGCACTTGTGTGTGTGGATGCACTTAATAATTCAAATTTTAGCTTGGCATGAACGTCGAATCCATCGTTTAAATCTAATCTAGGAAGTATCGCCGTAAGTATCTTTACTTATTCGTCTAAGACGATTTGCATGTGTTAATAAGTGTTGTGACAAATATAATATAATAATTTCTTTATAGTAAATATAATGTGCTTAAATAACTTATGTTTAAGAAGAACCTTTCTTAATTTTGACATTCCATCACAGTTAACTGAACTGTCATAAAATATTACATAACAATAACTTTGTTACTTCGTGCATGTGTGAGCCAATATATCTGTCGTTATTTCAATTAGTGTATTAGTTATTCTCGTCGTTATTCTTCTACTCACGCGGTGTGAGCGAGCACCGTTGCAAACCAACTCGCTCTGGCGCCCGAAATTCTATTTACTGCTTTTTTTAGTTGAGTGTATAATTTCGGCAAATACACTTCGTCTTCGGCTGATTATTACGTTACTACTACTCACGTCCTTTCCGACGATTGTGAAGCTGCCGCTGCTAATTCTTTTTTTCTGTAGTAGTATTACCCTGTTGGCCTGAGGCACGTATCAAAAATATAAATTTCTGTAGATGTTATAAGTACAGCTTTTTTTGTGCTTTGGATTTTTAAATACTGTAGACAAAAGAAGCTAGTTCAATTTAAATAAAGTATTGGAAATAAAAAATTCCCAATATGTATCTGTGATTCATTAGGTTCCAGTTTCCAATAAAACTAAGAAAAATTCAATAAAAACCATTGTTTTAACAGGTTTCAATTGCGGCAAAAAAATATATTTAGAAAACCGGCCTAGAAGAAATGAACCACATAGAATACATGATGGTTTTCTAAAAATGAAAACTCTGCAACGCAACTACTCTCTTCCAGAACAAGAATTTTAAAAAATTGTTACGAATCAAATAAAATTTTTCAAAAAAAGAAAATGTTTCCACCACTAGAGGTTTGACAATGATGTAATCGTATTCGCTAAACCTACAAAAAGAACTTATATTCTTTAGAAAAAACATCAATGATGCAACGAATCTAATAGATCTGACCAAACTTTTAGAAAACGTAATATACTAACTTATCAAAGAATGTTTACTTTTTAAGTCTAAAGCTAGGATTAAAATGTAGATAATTATACTACTATTTGTATTATGGAATAAAACTAAAAAATAATTTAATATTTAAAATGTACTTATGGTTATAAATAGTTATAACACAGCATTACGATTCTTTGACTTGTTTTGAAAGATCTAATAGTAGTTATCCTATATATAAATATAGCATTATAGTTCAAGAAGCTGAAAAGTGGATAAAAATTTGATAACCGCCATAACGTCATTATGTAATGCATACAAAAAAATGTAAATAGATGTGAATCAAATTACATAACTAAAAGCGAAACGTAGATATTTTTATATAATAAAGACGAATTATATTTAAGTAGCCCTCGTAATATAACTTGAGTACATCACAAGCTTTAACTACGAAATACGTAAACACGTACAAACCGTTCGTAAAAACCAAAAGGTTTGACGACTACAAGATTTGCTTTTTATTATAAGAAAGTAAAAACATTTATTTCCAACGAACTCAAATGTAAAAATCGTCTATGTAGAATCATTGGGTAAAGATTAAACCACTTAAAAAGATAATCGGCATTGTTATCGAAGACTAATAATACTGCTGGGGTTTCTCCCTTTTCAAACCCACACGCACATAACCACGTGTATTTACATAATAAAAAGTACAAACAGTATCGTTATATAAAAATAGAATCAAGAGCGGTAATAGCAAACAAATTATTTTCTAGTGTCAAAAAGTGACATTTACCAGAAAAATAAGAACGGAAAGTAACTGTTAATTGTTTTTATTGTTCTTAACTGTCATAAACTTTAATTTTTCGCTACTGTAAAGCGTCTTTGACAGTTTTTGCGCACTTGTCAACATAAACGTCAAATTATTTTTGAGAGATTTTGAGACTTTGGGGGCCTCCTAGTCTTTGTTCGAGCAATAAAATGTTGTATTCAACTCGTTCCTGTGTAAATTGTACGCTTTTTTTCCTTCGAGGACTTTTAAACCCTCGTTTCACTCGGGTTTAAAAATGCCCTCTTGGGAAAAAAGGCGCCCAATTTACACAGGAACTCGTTAAATAAAAGTGATCCTGTATGTACGGTAAAAACAAAAGTTTTTTTACATATTCAATTTTTGATGTTTAACGATCTCAGTTTTGCATGGTTTTTGCACATACAGTGTGTCCGAAAAGTATGGAATATATTATACAGGTCGATAAATATGCACTTTATACGAAAAAGTTGTAAATAAAACTTGTTTATCACTTAGTTATCTACCACCTGGGAGATATCAATTTAAATTTTTGCTGTAAACAAAATCGCAACGAATAACACTTACATTTTTTTAAATGGCAAGGCACGTCTTTATTATACTCATTTGATAGAGTCTTTTTTCTCTTTTCAACCATATGAAACTTGAATACCTTTACATCAAAAAATTTTCAAGAAAAACAAGGACATGTCTAACAAATTTATTTTACTGAGTAGTATTAATCAGGTACGTAATATGTAGCATTGAAACAATTGAATGCACTTTGGAACACTGTCACACTTTGCTATTTGATAGTGCTTGAAATATGGCTCAATTATCTGAGAAACATAGAATTGAAATTTTAATGATTCTGGGATATGGAGATAGAAGAAGAACCAAAGACGAAGTATGTAATTTATTTAATAACTTGCATCCAGAATTAAACATTTCGCAGTCCACGGTAAGCAAAATTTGGCGGAAATTTCAAGAGACAAATTCGGTGAAAGATGCGAGTAGAACTGGTAGACCTTTGTCATTAAGTAATGTGGAACGAGAAAACGTGTTCTTGTCTGTTGAGGAAAATCCACAAATTTCTGTTCGGCAAATTGCTAGAGACCATAATTTGAATAAATTGGCTGTATATGACGTTTTAAAAAAAGAAAAATTTCGTCCTTATAAAGCTTGTGTAGTTCAAGAATTATTTGAAGACGATTTGGACAAAAGGCTGGAGTTTTGTGAAACAATAACAAACAAACTTGAACGAGATGCACATTTTCATAAAAATATCCTTTTTACTGATGAGGCCACGTTTTGTTTAAACGGCACAATTAACAAACAAAACACACGTTACTGGTCTTCACAAAATCCTCACTGGTATCTAGAAGGACACACCCAATACCAGCAGAAAGTCAACGTCTGGGTAGGAATGATTGGAAGTCAAATTTTGGGGCCATATTTTTTTGAAGGTAGTTTAACGGCGAATATTTATCTCGATTTCTTAAGATTTGAGTTAGTTCCTGCTTTGGCCGAGTTATTTCCACATGAAGTAGATCCAGATATACCTCATAACAGAATATGGCTTCCACAAGACGGGACACCTCCACATTTTGAAATTAATGTCCGCCACTTTCTTAATAATACTTTTCAAAATACATGGATAGGCAGAAGAAGTACGATAGAATGGCCTGCTCGCTCGCCGGATTTAAGTACACTAGATTTTTTTCTTTGGGGCTATATTAAAAGCAAAATTTATGTAAATAGACCTGATAATGTTGAAGATTTGAAAAATCGCATTAGAGTTGAGATAAGAGCTATAACTCGAGATATGATTTCAAAAGCAATCGATGGTTTTAAAAATCGAATTTACCACTGTCAAATTATGAATGGTTTACATTTTGAACATTTATTGTAAGTTTAGTTTAAATACATTTTTTTGTTATAACAATTTTATGTAAAGATATTTAAAGTTTAATATTTGCTATTGTGACAGTGCATTCAATTGTTTCAATACTACATATTACGTACCTGATTAATACTGCTCAGTAAAATAAATTTGTTAGACATGTCCTTGTTTTTCTTGAAAATTTTTTGATGTAAAGGTATTCAAGTTTCATATGGTTGAAAAGAGAAAAAAAGACTCTATCAAATGAGTATAATAAAGACGTGCCTTGCCATTTAAAAAAATGTAAGTGTTATTCGTTGCGATTTTGTTTACAGCAAAAATTTAAATTGATATTTCCCAGGTGGTAGATAACTAAATGATAAACAACTTTTATTTACAACTTTTTCGTGTAAAGTGCATATTTATCGACCTGTATAATATATTCCATACTTTTCGGACACACTGTATATCATTCTGTTTTTTTTAATTCTTCCTTTTTATATTTAACTGCAAAAGCTAAAACCAAATGTTATTCGAGAACTCCATATATGTATTTCGATTACTAATCCTTTAACCGAAATCAAAACGCAAAAACTGTTAGATCATACCACTTCAAGTCTCCTGCAAGCTCACCATAGTCATTCAAAATCAAAAAAAAAATTAAGGAAACTATTTTGAAATTTTCCACGTTCCAATTTTATCATGGGGACAAAATACCAAAATAGCTAAAAATCTTTAACAGATACTACTGTTAATACCATAACTCGACCATAACATATTTTTCAGGTATGTTGGTATAGATACTACTTTTGTTTTTTTTTCGCAAAAGAATTAATTTGTGGTCAAGTTGATGAAGTATTCGTTTGATGGACGATTAAACTTATCTTACACCTGCGATATTAATAATGAAAGTAATTTGGAAGCTTGAAGCATTCGGTTTATAGTTGTCACTCATGGAGTTACGAGCGATTTACTTGTGATATTATCTAATTTAATATAGTTCCTTACAATTTTACCAATTTCAAGAGACGATCCGAGTATGCCATTAGCTAATAGTATGTCTGGACGATCGCGAGGAAAACCTCTCTTTATTATCTATTAATTTGTGTTGATGTCAAACGTAAATACGAACGACTTAGATATATACATGTTATCACAATTAATGCATGCAGATTTGTTTGCGAAATTACATGTTCAATTTATCACAAGAGCGTTGTGCTTCTGATTGCGTAATGACTGGATTCGCATCGATTCAAGTTTTATTCTTCGCTTACCTATCAATTTATACTTTCATATTGTAATACGATGAAGTCCTGTAATTATATGTACAGTGTTGCCTTATCTAAGGAACCTGCATCATCATTATTAACTGTGATATTTATTGACAAACTCTTAATTTATATTTATTTGTTTACTTCTACATCGTTTTTTTTTAAATTGCTTTCTCTCCTTATTGAAATAAATATATTTGTTGCTATAATTCTGTTTTGCACCATCTACGACCCTCTCACCTTGTCCTAAGTTACGGTTAAATTTATGTAGCAGGTATAAAAGTATGAGTTCAACTCATCCTGGTCAAAACATACTCCTGTCAAGAGAAAAAGAAACGGAGTTAAAAAAATATCAAAACGTGGTAAACTCAGATTGCTGATAGATTTAAGATAGATGAAATAAATCTTCAAATATCATTGATCATTTAACAACAGAATTTCATACCGCTATCGATAATTTAGAAAAATTGCAAGAGATCGTTGATTCAAGCTGATAAAAACCTATAAATCTCATAATGAAAATTTTAACTGAAATGACCGTCTATGTCTATAACGATACCTAACAAATTCACTCAGACATAGAAATAAGAGTACAAAGACAAAAAACTTGAAGTATCTACGAATTTATATGATCTATGCGAAAATGTTGACTATTATAAGAGATTTAATTATAGAAAAAGTTAGAGAAGAATTGGAAAAGGCAGTATGTTCTGCTATGGATGGATCAGTAGATAGATATGGGATCCATAACAAATTAACAGTGGTCTCTAAGTTCGTACAAAAAATTATTTACAAAAATCTTTTATGTATACGGTGGGTTGTTCACAAATCCGACCTGGTCTAATGTTGAAACAAGCGTCACAAAGATGAAACACTGAAAACAGAACTTGAAAGATATACCTTCTTTTCATAAAGGATCCACTTAAAAATTTTAGAAATGACAAAAAATAACGATTGTTGTAAAAAATTGTGTACAGGTTTCAAGGGTTTTTTGAAGATTGATTGGTAAACCCCTCATCATGGTACATCAACTTTACCCGAAAGGTTTTAAAGAAACAAGGTGAAACTGTAGGAAATGAAGATGAAATTAACTCTTCGTTTTTACAAATAGATGTTAGATTGCAGTAAAAGAAAACGACGTTGTACAAAACTGCCAGAAATTTTTAGGTGTTCGCCTTGCAAGTGATCAGCAAAAAATTCTTCTAAAATTAAAAACGTTTGTAAATGTTACTGCCCTAGAGATGATAAGAGCAAGTTGGTGCATTTACTCCAGGATGTATATCGCCTTAAACGAATTGGGTACTAGATTTTTGATCCAAGATCGGCAGTAACGAAAGAACCAAGGTAAAATGAAACTCGTTTTCCATTAATAAAAACAACTGTAAAAGCTAAAAGCAAAATCAATTAACAGTCCATATATTTTAGTTACTAATCCTTTAAATGAAGTAAAGCTTCAAAAACTCTTAGATCATACAACTTCAGTCCAGCAGTTTCCGGCAAGCTCACCATAAAGCGACTCAAAATCAAACAAATTTTAAAAAATTTTGAAATTTTTTTGGCTTTAAGAGTTTCCCTCAATTTTTCATCTGGTGATTCAGAAAACCAACAAATTGGCAAATTGTATTTTGAAATAATGCAATAACTATATTATCGTCCAGATTTCAATTTCTTCATAAGACAAAATACACAGCTAAAGACGAATTTAAATTTGCCGTAAAAACCACTATGGAAAAAGAAGGATTTACTTCTGTATAATAAAAGTAAAATTGACAGGTTTGAAAAGTGATCATTTCAGAGAATCTGACAAAAAAACGTTTTTGAAAGGTCCCTGTTGCATCAGAACAAAAATCAACAGTCCTTGCTCGTGCAGAGGGGGATGGCTTAACTTTATCACCTTTAATAATATTTAAAAAACAAGGTGAGCGTCAAAAAAAGCAAACCCCAAAAACTCTTATAAAAAGTTGGATGGAGGAGTCACAATTTTATACTTAGTTCGATGAGGGTTTTATAAAACATCAAAATTTCAATTCAAGATCTAATGAGAAAAAAAGATAGTAATGATCAACATGTAAAAAAACAAGAAGATCAAAATAAATATTCTTGTAAAACCAAAGAATGTACAAGTTCACGTGCTAAACCGTCCCAACCATCAATAAGCCTCACTTTGATATAAAAAACATCTACTGGTACCCAATATAAATTGTATAAAAAAGCAAAGCTCAACTCGTCATACATAAGCTTATATACTACGCATATTTTCCTTCTTAAATCAAATAAAAGGGAGTAGTGAAAGTTGCTACTGTTGACGAAGAATTGTCGGTTGGATAAGTTTTTGTGTCCATATTTTACTTTTTTGCGATTAATTACTATCATTGTCGATTTTCGATTTATTTCGCGGCTGCAAAGTAGACGAGGTAGTTTGATCGAGTAATATTTTTATTTAAATTAAAATCAATCCCTTATAATGTTTGTTAGCAATTGAATATAATTAGTTGTGTGGTGTGTTGCCTGAACGAAAAGACCTAAAAAGATTTAGATAGCTTTTAACCCCTATTCTCTCTTGCTTGAATAGTTATTATTGCCTTTTTGCTTTCTCGCCAAATTCAATTCCAAATATGCCTGTGTATATAATATAAATACTATAATATACTCTCATAACAGATTGGTTTATCCGTACAAACTCCTATCCCAAAACAATGGAGTAAATGTGAGCATTAATAACTTAAACATAAAATTACACTTCAAAAAGATACTAACAAGTGCCATTATTTCTACTATTAGCGTGTAACTTGAAACAAACAAGACTAATTTTGATACATTCCACCCTAGATGAGGTAGAGTATGATTTTCAAACTTCGTCCACTTTATGTTAAAAAACAAAATGTTTCAGCAACCGTAAGTAGTTTTGAATATAGCTAATTATGTTGTATATATCGTTTAAAAATAAACCACTCAACGACATGAAAAACCTATTATATTGTGCATGTAAATTGGGTGTTAATGTTCTCGACCACTATGGAAAGTGATGTTATAAACGCAAAATTTATAAAATTTATTGCCGAGATTATAACGAATAACATTATTGCCAAAATTAGTACATTACTTAATAAGTACACAACTGATAAGTGAAATTGAGTGAAATGTTGCGTTAAAATCATTTTTAAACATAAACGAATTAAGTAATTATAATTAGAGCCATATAACATCGAATAAAGAAAAAAACCTAAAACTCAATTAAACTTGGTAATCAACTAATTAAATTTACACATAATATTTATTGATTTAATTTGAAGCATCAACTTTTATTTCATCCTTAATTAAAAAAATTATAAATTAAATTACAAAAACAAACAATTTTTTGCTGTATATTTCACACATGAGTTTTTCTGCTATAATGAATATTACGCCCAAAAACAGTTAAAAACCACAACTTTAATAAAAACACAGCAGCTTGGTTTGATTGTTAATATAATACCGTCAGAAACTAACACTAATGTTGTACATATACAAAATACGATCTTAAAGATTTCTCAAAAATAAAAAGCTTTGGTATTGTAATGAAACTTTAATAACTGAATAAATTATTTCAATTACATTACATTGCAAAAACAAGATTTTGTAAAACCATTATAAATATATTAAAACAAATTCGAATTTCTATATTAAAAAAAGTTGAGCAACACTAATCGTCTTCATACAATCTTTAAATGTAGCTTGAAATAAATATTCGAAAAAAAGATTTCACAATGTAAGTAAAAAAGTCTTTTCTAACCAACAAATATTTTTGCATGATTTTTCCTTAAAAAAAACTTTAAATTTGATTAACATTAACACCAACGTTAGGAAGACTTAGCTCGCACAATAAGAAAAAAAGAACAAAGAACGTATCAGATGTTAGATGGTTTAATTTGATATAATTTTTTTTCTGGACAACACAATATATCTCTGTCAAAATTAAGTTTTCAAAAGATGTACTACTACTAGATTATAGAAATTGCGATAACATAGCAGGAAACGATTTATGTGCCTGAGCAATACCGTATATTATCAGGAAACTACCTGTAAAAATCAGTTTGGCCTGGACAAGAAAAAGACGAAATTGTCGATGAATAAATTGCATTCCAAGATGGCAATAATGGCTACGTGTAGACGATTTAAAGTTTCGCGTAAATTAGAAAAATTTCGGTCCTAATCATTAAAAAAAATCGTTCATTTTAAAAAACTTGTAGATAGTACTGTAAATTACAAACGTTTGTGTTTTTGCCAAAAGCTCTTCAGCAAAAAGACGCAGAAATGAACAAATTGTACTTTTTAATACACATCTGAAAATTGGGTCTAATCAATTTTTTCGTCTTTGTTTCAAATCAATCTTTATACGTAATCTATTAAAAAATTAAAATTTTGAAATATAAGCTACACAAACTCTTCAAAATTATTGTTTTTTAGTCAACTTAGTTTCAAAAAATTTAAGAGAAATCCGTGTTCCAATAATAATTTACTAAATTTTATACACAAAGGTTAAAAAATAAAACGAGTGAGCCTCGACCGCATAAGCTCACAGAAGAAGTGAAACTTCTTTGCTAATTAAATTTGAAAAAAAAATTCAAAACAAAGCTTCATAAATACGTAGACAGTCAGAACGAAATTAAAGAAATGTAAATAAAAAATATAGTTTGCTGCGACTGTGCTGCCTTCTTTTTCGGATTTACCCTCGCTAAAGAAGTTTCGCTTCAAAAACAGTTTTTTTAAACAAAAACCACGGATTAAAATGGTGTTTTTGGTTTAAACCAATTAATTTAATTTTTTTAGTATTATAACATTAAAAAAACAATATTTTGCAACTATAATGTGAAACAAATATAATAATAATATCATGTGCCCTTTTTTGTCTCCATTTTTTTAAGTTAAAATAAATTAAATTTGTTTTCCTGAATTCATTTTGTTTATCCTTGCATTCATTTCTTAGTTCTAAATGAATATTACAAGTTTTTTACGCAAAATCGGCAAATATACCAATGGAATAATAATAAAATTGCAAAATTACGTATTAAAGTATTAAATTAAACATGTAAACTGACTGAGTTATGTTTAAACTAACCAATGGTTTAAATCTGGCAACCCTGAGAAAAAATCCAAAAACAAATCAATTTTAAAACCAAAATTTTTGCATTATCACGATTTCATATTTTTGACCAAAGTGGTTTTATAGACAAAATAATCGGCCGGAAAACTCACTTTTCCCAATCCAGAATCTTGATATACCCTTTAAATTGTAGCTTTTAAAGTTACCGACGAAGTTACTGATATAAGATTCATGCATCGAAAAAAATAACCAAAGCAAATTCCTAAAAATAAATTCAAATTAGTCTGGCATATGTTACCAACACAAAAAAATGTTTTCTAAAGGCAATGTCGAATCAAAGAAGTTCGTGCTGTGGTAACACTTGAAAAGATGACAAATAAGCAACGATTGCAAGCCCAGAAACTAATCGGAAAACAAAGACACATATTATACGAGTAAACATTTACGACTTATTATTTAACGAACCAAAAAACCAGCAAAAACGAAAAAGTAAAAAACCAACTTCTCATCAACGGAAAATGAAAATGCTACAGTTTCGTGTTATCAAGATATAAAAAAATAATTTTTTTTATCATAATCGGTCGAAAATTTTACTTTTCCGACCTAGGCCGTTAAAGTGTAGTAGAATTTTATAACTAGAAGTTGGCACTAATAATCATTCATTAATTAAACGTCATCTGTCAATCTGTCAGATTTATTAACATACACCATTGTCTGTGTTATTGTTTAATAACCCTAACAAATTTTTTTTAAACAAATACATATAACTAATTTGCTTACGTAGGGAAAGTTAGCCCCCCCACCAACGCAAAATTAATTATCACTTACTTTATAATTAAGTGCTAATTAAGTGCTAATTTAGTGCTAACCTTGAAAATTAAGTGCTCGATCGGTTTGGCAGAAAATTGGGTTTATACTGGGGGGTGCTGACTTAACATTAAGCTGGACCCCCCTATTCAAAAAAACCAATACCGCGCATACTAATCGGAAAATAAAACCTGCAATAATTAAGTGCTAAATAGGTGCTTTAAGAAATAGTTATTATAATTCCGAAATATTTGCATTTTTATCCTAAATTCAACAAAATGCTGTTTTTGTATATCATGTGATCGATGCAAGATTCCTATTATTCGCTTAAAAATTGTTGTAATAAACAATTACATACATGAAACATTTGTCTATTAATGTATAATTAAAATATGTAATCGCAGAATTTCGTAATCGTCTCCTTAACTTAAGTTTTTGACTTGGTGGACATCTTTACGCTGCGTAATATTAACAAGAGTGGAACTACTTTAAAAAATAGGGTGCTGTATAGTGTTGTACATTAAAACATTCGTCTTTTAACCTGTAATTAGAATATGTAATCATAGAATTTGGTGCTCGTCTCCGTAACTGAAATATTGCACTCGGAGGACAACTTCACGTGCTATATTAACAAGAGTAAACCCACTTTAAAAAATTAGGTACTGAAGAGTATTGTACATCAAAACATTCGCCTTTTAACGTATAATTAAAATATGCAATCAAATAATTTGGTGCTCGTCTCCGTAACTAAAATATTGGACTTGGTGGACAACTTCACGCGCTACATTAACAAGAGTAAACCCACTTTAATAAATTAGGTACTGAAGAGTATTGTACATCAAAACATTCGCCCTTAGTACCTTATTTTTTAAAGTGGGTTTACTCTAGTTAATATAGCGCGTAAAGTTGTCCTTCAAATACAATATTTCAGTTACGGAGACGAGCACCAAATTCTATGATTACATATTCTAATTACAGGTTAAAAGACGAATGTTTTGATGTACGACACGATGCAGCACCTAATTTTTTAAAGTAGTTTCACTCTTTTTAATATTACGCAGCGTAAAGATGTCCACCAAGTCAAAAACTTAAGTTAAGGAGACGATTACGAAATTCTGCGTTTACATATTTTAATTATACATTAATAGACAAATGTTTCATGTATGTAATCGTTTATTACAACAATTTTTAAGCAAATAATAGGAATCTTGCATCGATCACATAATATACAAAAACAGCATTTTGTTGAATTTAGGATAAAAATGCAAATATTTCGGAATTATAATAACTATTTCTTAAAGCACCTATTTAGCACTTAATTATTGCAGGTTTTATTTTCCGATTAGTATGCGCTGTATTGGTTTTTTTGAATGGGGAGGTCCAGCTTAATGTTAAGTCAGCACCCCCCAGCATAAACCCAATTTTCTGCCAAACCGATCAAGCACTTAATTTTCAAGGTTAGCACTAAATTAGCACTTAATTAGCACTTAATTATAAAGTAAGTGATAATTAATTTTGTGTTGGGGGGGGGGGCTAACTTTCCCTACGTAATTTGCTTATATCTTACAATTGCTAAAATCAACAATAATTGTATTTTAATTTTCAAGTTACATTGTAATAATACTATGTAATTGTCAAATTATTTAAAAAACAATTGAATTTCGTCATTACAGGTTTCAGTTTTATCAACATACGTTATTAAATTTTATTAAAAACCAATGCTTAAATAACTCCTTTTAATAAATTTATACTATATAGCACACAAAAAATTTTGTGTATCACACGGCCTAAAAGTGTTTTGCGATTATTCGCATTTTGTCTCTCATCTCGGCCAACAAGTATGCTCATACTCGCAAAATAGCACTTTCTGGACTAGTGATACAAATCACTATTTTTTTAAAGCAACGAAAGACTAGATGTAAAAATAATGTTTTTGTTCAACCCAACTCGAGCAAGATTAAGCCTCCTGTAAAGAGTCCAAAAGATAACTTAATTAAAAATCTGCAAAATGAAGATTTTGTTATCGTTCGTTGGAATAGTGTGAGGTTTCCAGGGAGGTATTACAGAAAGACTAAAGAAAAACACTATTTTAAACTCTCAAAACTTTTACAGATAGGTCTTTCTCAACATAAGAACCGTATATAAGGAAGCTCAAACCAACTTCCGCTGAGATTTTTGAAGTAGAAGATATAATATTTTAATCCCTTTATTTAACATTTGTCAAAACCTCAACTAGTACCAACACCCATTACAAGTTCAGTCGGTAAAACAAAGTCAAAACTACAAAATTTGAACAATTGCGTTCAGTGCATTTAGTGAAAACTTGTGCTGATGATTTTCCGCAGTTTAAATGTTAGTTTTTCAAAGTTCTATAAGAATTCTCTACTGAGTCTTCCTAGTGCTTATGCCACTGGGTTTGCGTCAACTGCGGTAATTGTAAAAACATAGTATTTGTAAAAATAGGCAAATATTGCATTTACAGACATATGAATAATACTGTTGTGGCAACACTGAGCTATTAGTAGTTCCTAACCGCTTTGACACCAAATTTGGGCATTGTTGTTTTGCTGCAGCGAGAAGATTAACCTTCTCTTCGAAGTAAACATCAAAGTGACGTCGTTATAAATAAGTGTTTTTTAGTGCCTCAAACACGCTGTAAATGACGTACATAAAAATTGTACTTACCGGGAAGCAGAAGAAAAACACGGAACTCCAATTTCTGTAATCTACCAAAGAATAAAAGACAGAAAGGTGTCAATGGAGATTGGCGCTGGTAGATCTTATGTTTGAACAAACCATGTGGAAAAGCAGATTTTAGCACGAGCCCAAATTGAACATTCCTGTGACAAGGAGGAGCTCAAGCAGAGTCTGATTATGTAAAAGCTAATCATGTTAAGAACCCGTAATGTCAACGTCACGTTTAAAGAACCAGAACACCTCCAAAAGTTAAGAAACGCTGCTCGTAAGCCTGCAGTAGTGTACGTATTTTATTCCAAACTAAAACACCTTTTCAAAAAACAAAATATTAATGACCAAACTACAAAATTTGTGTTTTATTGTAACAAAAGTGGTTTTTGCTGTGATCCAATCTGTCTGAGTGCTCTTGACCAAAAAGAAGAAAACCTCTGAGTAAGGTCTCAAAAAAACGGGTAGAGTCTACAACTGTTTTATTCTGCGTGTCAGCAGACGGATTTTTTCTCCTACCCCTTCTAGTATATAAAAGTGCGGTTGTTCAGGCTAGATAGGTGTATCTACTACTTTATAATGGCCATTCAAGTCATTATAGTCTTAGAATTATTGAGGAAGCCTTAACTAATAAAATTGAACTGATGCGCTTTCGTTCCCATTGAACTTATAGAGTTCAGCCCTTACTTAAGTGCGTTTTTAATCATATCAAAATACTGTGGGATAAAAAAATCAAAAAAAACCAGAGGCTTAAAACTTAGTAACAAACATATCTGATATGATTTCATCTCTATGTAATTCCAATAAAACAGATTGCAAGAAGGTAATTGAGATATTTTCGTCAATTTTGCAAAAAAGAAACAAACCCTAGTTGTTCGTAGAATGAAAACTTCTGCGTATAGAGAAACAGAAAGAAGCAGAAAGAAATAGATGTAACAAAACCAAATACTTTGTGGGCGGCAACAAGAAAAACATCATTATATTTACCTGTGCTTGGTAATTTACAACATAGCGATTAACAAAACCTAACTGTTGAAAAACTGTTAAAAAAATTCAAACAATCCGAACTTTTTGTAAAAAGCTTTCTAAAGGATAGAACTCTTGTAGAACTATTAAAAACTACCGTAAAAAGATTGATTAAACATTATTAGTCAGATCAATGAAGAATCCTTTTAATACGGAAAGTTGCATATAACAGATTTTTTTGGTCCCAGGCAACTATATATGCCTGTAAGTACACTTTATCCTATTAAAACGGAAATCTCCATAACGCAGAAGCAAAAAGTAAGTTGCGACCCCAAACTACAAAATATCATAAATTTAAACATGTTAATGGAAAAAGTAACAAAATAGCTTATCGCATTTACAATAAATCTACTAGTGTAGTTTTTACTATCCGGAAGAAAAAATTAGAGACAGGTGTGTTATAAAGTTAAGCCTAATCCCTAGACAATCTGGCAAGGTCTCTAGCGACAAGTACGTTCGGTTTCAAAAAACATTATGAAAAGCACGTTTACTTCAAATTTGTTTTTGCGTACACGAAATATTCTGTCATTATTATAAGAAACTGTCAAGAAACTACAATTACCGATTTTTGAAAACGCATTGCATACATAAATTCAAAATCGTTTTATTACTCTTTTTTCTCTTTGTGTCTGCCATAAGCTATTATCTATGTATGTTTTAGATAAAATAATAAAACTGTGGAAAGCGAAAACTTGACTAGATAGGAAATTCTGCTTTTTAGCAAGATTCACGAATATGCTGAACTTCTACAGAATTATTCAAAACCCTTGTAAAAATGGTAATATTTAACGCGTTTTAATATTTAAAGAGAAAGATGTACTGAATTCACAACGGTTTTTCGATTTCGATATTTTTCACCTTGAAAGAAAGAAAAACAAAAATGAGAGTAATAAAAATGAAGTTAATAAATAATATAAAAATCACAAAAAAAAAGAAAAAATAGAGGCAACTCCTATATAGAACTTCAAGAAACCCTCAGCTAAGCATAACAACATTTTTTGTTAGATACTAGTCACTCTTATTGTATGGAAAAAACATAGACGCCAAATAAAACACCCTCAACAAATTTAAATCTTTGGCATGTGGATCTACCAAAGTATGCTAAAAATTTCATGAACCGCTACAGCAACAACAATAAAAATAGAAGAGCGTTGATATAAAATGCCTGAACCAGCATTAGTAGTACCGAACAACTACTCAAAATATCGTTAATTACTCTCCCAAGCAATGGCCAACGTTAAAAAGACCTGACATTGCACAATACAGAAGAACAAAGAACGTACCAGAGATAAGTAGTACAATGTTTGTGCTGAAAAGCAGAAGAAGTTTCAAACAATATAGTATATCTCTATCCAAGTTTAGTTTAAAAAAAAATAAACAATTCCTACTTCGGTTCAGACAGCGACTTTAAAAATATAGAAATGGCCACACCGTGATATCAGGAAAGAATCAAATCTGGGCTAAAAAAACAAAACTCAATAGTTGTCTATAAACAAATTACATTCCGAGATGGCAAAAATAGTTACGCGTGGCCGAAAAACCAGAAAAGAACAAAACACCTCTCCCCTTTTCTTAAGTTTTGTTTTTTAATACGAATCTAAGAAATCGGGTCTAATTAATTTTTTCTTCTTTTCCGTACTAAAATTTATTTCAAATCACTAATGCATCGAAGAAAACAACCAACGCACTTATTCCTCAATGAGTAAAAAACGGCAACAAAAAGATTTTGAAAAAGTAACCATAGACTACTTACTCCAAAAGAAGAAAAATGTGCAAAAAAAGATTGTGCTATCGTTAGTTGGAGTGGTGTAATATTTTCAGAGAGCGGTGACTAGGGATGCCATACGTCCGGATTTTTCCGGACATGTCCGGTAATTTAGGTCTTTGTCCGACATGCGGGGAGAATTCTAATACGTCCGGAATTGCTACATTTAGGTAAAGAAATTAAAAAAAATCAAATAAACATTAAGTTTTTATTGAGAAATCAATGGTACGTACATGCAATCATTATGATCATTTTTCTTATATTTAACGCTACCTGAAATACTTTTCAATACTTTCGAATCTTTATTAATAGTTTTGTTTTCTCACATAACGAAATATATTTACACGAAAGTCCGGAAATTTCTTCAAAAATCCGGAATTTACTCCGGAATTTTAAGTTTTTGATCTGGTAAGCCTACCGGTGACTGTGTCAAACAAAAGTGCAATTGCCCATTGCATGAAAAAAACTAAAGAAAAAGACAAATAGAATAATATCGAACAGCTTATTGAATCACAAAACGTTTAAAGATACGTCGTTCCCAGCATACCCGTCAACTCTAAGGAAGCATAAAAGAACAAAATTGACAAACCTATGATCTGGCGGGATCTCTAACGGTAAGTACGTCCGGTTTAATAATACTTCATAAAAATTTGTTTTTACGTATAAGAAATGTTGTATCGTTGTTGTTATCAGAATGTCAGTTACAATTACCGATTTTGAAAATAAATTACATATAATTACAAAATGGATCATTTGTATTTTTCACTGTGTATCTGCCATCAGCTATTAATCTATGTATTCTTTAGATAAAATAATAAAACCGTACAAAGCTGAAACTTGTATAAAGCGTCTTTTATTTGACCTATAATTCATGGCATGCTAGATTTCTGTATACTTACATAATATTCTAAATAGTAGTAATTATACTAAACATTTATTTACAGGCCTTGATTTTATGTTAAACAAATCATATGTTACATCAAATTAATCTCAAAAATGTGCGCTTTCTAAATAAGTAAAAATAGAACATAGCTGCTAGGAGAAAAAATGAACCCGATGGTGCTTTCTCTAGAGCGAAACACCAACTTGATGAGCTTCAAAACGTGCCATAACAAATTTAAGATTTTTTTGGTTTTTCAAAATTTATAATTTAAAAAGGATTAGTCACATATATGATTTATTTATGATTTCGTTTGCCAAAAAATTAATACAAATTTGTACTACTATAATTTTGACAGGGAACAGAAAGAAGGTTTCAAGAAGATGGTTTGCAGAATTTGTCAAACCTCGAGCAGTTTGCTATTTGTAAAAAAATGGATTAATTGTAGGCATCACAATATCCAAAAAAGTCGCTATTCAGTCCCGCGCCGTACATAAGGGTGTGGTGCATGATGGCGCCGAAAAGCCTCAAAAGTAAAAAAAAGATAAAGCAACAAACAAAATTATCAAAACAAAATTTATAATGATAAAAAAACCAGAAAGGAATTGCTAGCTATTACATTGTTTTTTATTTGTTTATTTTTTTTTACTCTTTGGGACGAGGGAACCGAATTACTTCTCCAAAATAATATATTTTCCAAATGAGAGTACGCAATAATATCATTTATTCGATCGAATACGTAATACGTAACATGATAACATGAATTGTGTGAACTCAAATCTGAGCCAAAAACTTGCATCTCAAAAATCCTTTTATATTTGATTATATAAACATCATTGTTAATCGAAGTAAATTCAAACAGAATAATTGATAAGCACTAATATTACTATTTATAAACATTTATAAATTTTGAAATAACATGAAATAAGTAATGTTGAAAAAATACTTTCGAGTTTCTTTACAGTATACAGAATGTCAGAAAAAAAAGGAGAAATTGTCTGGATACCAAAATTTGCTGAATAAAAGAAAAAGAGAGGAAGAACTGGAAAACTATGTCAAAATTACGCATTTTTTTTAAACCCGAGTCTACTTTGCCAAATATTAATAACAACAATAATACAAATATTCTGAACCTGTACTTGAAAGAAGTATCAGCAGCAGACAAGAAACTGATCTTCTAGAAAGCAATCCATTAACATCTTCAAGTTCCGCTGATATTGAGAAATCAACACCTTTAAAAATTTCTCACCGACTTTTACCACTTGTATAACCAAATAAAAGAGCAGGTTTCTACTAACCAATTATTGCAAGATCAACTGATACCAACAATGAATATTATTAGTGATAATAACTCAAGACATCTGAAGAAGTCATGCTATGCCAATACGTTCTTAGATATGCTCAAAAAATGCGTTAAAAAAATTCAGGTAAATATGGCAAAAAGAAAGCAGGAAACCGCTACGCAACAGAATTCAAAAATTTTTGTTTATATATATATGGATAACGGCAGGACGTTTAGCGTACGAAACACTTGCCGCCAATTCAGCGAATGGGTTACCGCGGTTACCGTCAATTGCAACACTCAATAGAACACTGACAGATTGTGAAAGATATGTAGAAGGAGAAATTAAGTTCTCCCGATTAAAAGAATTTTTAGAAAAGAGGAAGTATCCTACACATATTTTTATATCGGAAGACCAAACTGCAACCACTAATTGACGGTGCCCTAGCGTTGTGTTTATCAATTTTTGGGTCAGATATTCGGTTTAATTCGGAAAATGTTCTGAAAAGATGGAAATGTCTACAAGAACTGGCAAACGAAAATGGTATAACAATTGCTTGTTTTTCTTCTGATGGCGATACGCGCGGTTTAAAGCCATGAAAGTCCATGCCAGCTTACCATCAAGCGAAAATGGATCAAACCCGTATTCTCCATATTTTCAGGTAGGTGTATGGAACATATTGGACACCAACATTTATTTTAATTAATTTTAGGCTATGACTTAGACAAACCGACTGTGGTCCAGGATACCATTCATATAGCCACTAAATTAAAAACTAGATTACTAAATTCTAAAGTGCAACTATGTATGGGAGATTATACTGTTTCAAAAAATCATTTAGAAAGGCTGATTAAGGAGTTGCCAAAAGATAAACATTTTCGATGCTTAAGCGATCTGGACGGTGAATAGCATTCTTACTGTGTGCACAAACTTTTAATAGAGCTCTCTTTTTCAGAAACTGACAAAATGAATTTCGAAGCAATCAACAAGTTATCTAGCAACCAAGTAACAGCTATACTAACAGCGGATGAGTTTAAAGCTACCCAACGCTACTTAATTATAACCCGATACATATTAGATTCCTTTATTGATAAATCTATTGATATTGAACGTCGAGTGTATTTTTTGCGGCTGTGGCGAGAGTGGATAAAGCATCACGACAATTTCACATTAGGCAAAAATTGGATTTCTCTGAATTCATACAGCTGCATAGAGTGTAGAAATCTCAAAAATCCTGAAATATTTTTGCCATGGTTATACAGCAGCCAACCCTGCGAACGATTTTTTAGACAGACAAGATCTATGACAAGTACATATGTTACACAAGTTAATTTTGATATGTTAGATTATTACAAAGACAACACAGAATTCAAGCCATTAATGACATTGTTAGTGATTCAGGTTTGTAATCTCCAATAATACGTGGTTAGAGCCAGTCGCATTAGAAAAGTTCCCACCAAACCGATTTTTTATAGTACAGAAAATTGTTAATTTTTCTATTTTACGCCCTTGCTTAAATAATTCTTAATAGAGTTTGCTTGTTTATCTTAGCCAACTGGACTGCAAATACTTACATCAATTACGTTTAATTAATATTTCAGAACACTTCATATTTCCTAGAGAGAAAACAGCCAAATTGGGAATTAATGCCACAACGACTTCCAATGGAATTCCTTCTATTCAACAACTGAAACAAACAATTGAAAAAGCGAGGGACCAAACATTAATCGATTCAGAAGATCTCTGTATGCTCGTCTGTATGTCATTACCAGACTATTTGAAACGTAATGCGATAGAACATATTTCTTTAACTGTCACGATGGATTTGACTGAAATTAGCAAAAAATGGTCTTATTAATGTGAAAAAGATATTAGCCATTTACATGAAGATGATCTAGAAGATGTGCGGGAAGCATGAATATATTTTCCGAAGTAGAGGGTTTGAACATTAAAGATTTTAAAACAGTTATTGACAAGAAAAATTCGGATAATAACTTCTTAAAAACCAATGTGAATAATAAAGAAATGGTAGTGAAGAAATCCCGAGGGGGAAATCGTTGGGAAATTTGGTGTAGGTGATCTGGGAATTGAAGGGGAATTGAATGGGAATTTAGGGGAATTGGAAGGGAATTGATGGGAATTAGAAGGACATTGTGAGGAATTAGAAGAGAATTAATGAGAATTTAATGGGAATTCTGGAAATTAAATGGGAATTGAAGGGAATTATTTCTTAGAAAGGGAATTTGGTGTAGGAAAGTTTTGGACCGATTTCCCCCTCGAGAAATCCACACATATGATTTTTCTCTAGCAAAATAGGTCGTTTGTCGAGTGATAGGTTGCTTCGAGTAAGAGGAATATCACGAATGTCCAAACCAAAATCAAAGAAGAAAACAGCAATTACCCCAGTCAATACTGATACGTCAAGTGGCAGTTACAACACAGAGTGTGAATTCGATAACGAAAGTTTCTCCGAAGATGATGTCCCCGAGGAGGTTATTTTAATTAATGTCGAACAATATTATGCCGTTATGTACCAATCTTGGTATATAGGAAGGGTTATTGAAATCATTAATGACTCTACATGCAAGATAAAATTTTTGAAATCTGAACTTGACCAGTTCGTGTGGACAAAGCAAGACGATGTACAGACGGTAGAAAATAAATATATTTTTTATGGCCCTATTTCTTTAATTGGGACGAGTCCATTCTCCCTCAAAAGGTGTGACACCGTGGCAGTGGAGAAAAAATGCGAACGTTTGAAAAAAATGAATGTATAAATCTACCTATATTTAACCCTGTAGACACTAAAATGTATTTTCCGAATATTTTTACATTCGAAATAATTTTTTTTCTTTAATGTAGTTGTTTTAATGGAGTTTCTTACATCAGAAACAAAAGTGTATAGCCGAATGGGCTCAGAAACCCATTAATTTCACTGCAACTGTAAAAAAAATCACGTCAGTCGATCAATATTCATATTCTCAAGCATATTTTTAAGGAATCTCCTCATTTTAAGAAATCTTCGCAATCCTTAGGAAATCTCCGCAATCACGCCGATTGCGGCAATACGTGTACATTTTTCGTCGAGTGAATTACCCCTCGGTCAGAACATACAAAACGCTCTAAAATAAAAGATCACAAAAACTATCTCGGGGATAAAATACAAAATGAAGTAATCAACTTGATCGGTGAAAATATCAAATCCAAAATTTTGGAACTAACTAAAAAGCGAGCTAAAAAGGCAAAATATTATTCCATATTATTAGACTGCACTCCTGTCTCTAGTCACCAAGAACAAATTTCAGTTTGTCTAAGATTTGTTAGTTTGAAGAGCACGAGAATCAGTATAAAAGAACATTTTTTATTATTTTGTCCTATAGATGATGTGTCGGGTGAAAGTTTGCCAAAATTTCTTTTGTCGGCGTTAGAGAAAGAAGACTTAAATATCAACGATTTGCGGGGTCAGGGTTACGACAATGAGGCAAATATGCGTGATAGGCATAATGGTCTACAAAAAAAATTTTGGATTTTAATCCGCGAGGTTTCTTTGCTCCTTGTTGCAATCATACCCTAAATTTAGTCGTCAATGATGCCGCAAAATCGATACTTACGTCCATTAACTTGGACCCGCCACTAACAGAAAAAAGAATCAGACTTCTTGTAAAAATTAGTGCTAATTATCTGCTAATTTGTTACCATATTCAAAATTTTGTTGCTTAAGAACAGTAGAAAATTAGAAATGAAGTGGGTGGGGCTAGCTTAACGTAAAGCTGGATCCCCCTTCCTCAAAAAAACTTATTGCGCACAAAAAAGCAAACTAATGTCAGGTGGAAATTTGTTGCTAATTTCTTGCTCTAAAATAGCATCACATAATTTGCGAGATTCGCAAAAAAAGTTACGTATTCGTTTACATATGAAAATTCTGTAAAAGACTAACACCATACATGATTTAAGCTTCATTAAAAAAAGATAACACAAAATTACTTATTAAAACATCAAAAATTTTAACAAAATCTAAATTAAAACTATTAGACATACCCTCTACCCGCTTCTTTAAAATACCCACGATGCGTTCGCCGTCCTGGCGCAAGTTAGCCTCATTACCTTTAATTATATTTGCATTTACATCTTGCTCAAATAATTATTACGTACAATTCTTCTTTGCACTAAAATTAACAATAGTTTATGCGTAATCGAATTTGTTGCTAACTATGAACAAAAAACGACAGAGAATCGATGTGCTCTCTACGGGACTTTTTGTTGTTTTAATTTGCATAAACAATTTGTTGCTTAAATTGCAACCACGTAAAATTGTTCTTTGCACTATAATCAAAAGTAATTTATACATAATCGAATTTGTTGCTAATTATAAAAAATAAAAAACGACGTAGAATCGATGTGCTCTGGGTCTGGCGCGTGACTTTTCATGTTTTAATTTGCCTAAACAATTTGTTACTTAAATTGTTACAATGTAAAATTCTTCTTTGGACTATAATCAACAGTAATTTATACATAATCGAGTTTGTTGCTAATTATAAACAATAAAAAACGACGTAGAATCGACGTGCTCTGGCGCTTGACTTTTCAAGTTTTATTTTGCCTAAAAAATTTGTTGCTTAAATTGTTACAACGTAAAAATCTTCTTTGGACTATAATCAACAGTAATTTATACGTAATCGAAGTTGTTGCTAATTATAAACAATAAAAAACGACGTAGAATCGACGTGCTCCGGCGCTTGACTTTTCAAGTTTTATTTTGCCTTAAACAATTTGTTGCTTAAATTGTTACAACGTAAAAATCTTCTTTGGACTATAATCAACAGTAATTAATATACGTAATCAAATTTGTTGCTAATTATAAACAATAAAAAACGACGTAGAATCGACGCGTTCATTTTACCATTTTATATCGATTCTACGTCGTTTTTTATTGTTTGTAGTTAGCAACAAATTCGATTATGTATAAATTATCATCGATTATAGTGCAAAGAACAATTTTACATTGTAACAATTTAAGCAACAAATTGTTTAGGCAAAATAAAACTTGAAACGTACCGCGTAAGAGCACATCGATTCTACGTCGTTTTTTATTGTTTATAATTAGCAACAAATTCGATTATGTATACATTACTGTTTATTATAGTGCTTAGAACAATTTTACGTTGTAACAATTTAAGTAACAAATTGTATATGCAAATTAAAACATGAAAAGTCCAGCGCCAGAGCACATCGATTCTACGTCGTTTTTTATCGTTTATAATTAGCAACAAATTCGATTATGTATAAATTACTGTCGATTATAGTGCAAAGAACGATATTACGTTGTAACAATTTAAGCAACAAATTGTTGAGGCAAAATAAAACTTAAAATGTACCGCGTAAGAGCACATCGATTCTACGTCGTTTTTTATTGTTTATAATTAGCAACAAATTCGATTATGTATAAATTACTGTTTATTATAGTGCAAAGAACGATTTTACGTTGTAACAATTTAAGTAACAAATTGTTTAGGCAAATTAAAACATGAAAAGTCCCGTAGAGAGCACATCGATTCTCTGTCGTTTTTTGTTTATAGTTAGCAACAAATTCGATTACGCATAAACTATTGTTAATTTTAGTGCAAAAAAGAATTTTACGTAATAATTATTTGAGCAAGATGTAAATGCAAATATAATTAAAGGTAATGAGGCTAACTTGCGCCAGGACGGCGAACGCATCGTGGTTATTTTAAAGAAGCGGGTAGAAAGTATGTCTAATAGTTTTAATTTAGATTTTGTTAAAATTTTTGATGTTTTAATAAGTAATTTTGTATTGTTATCTTTTTTTAATGAAGCTTAAATCATGTATGGTGTTAGTCTTTTACAGCATTTTCATATGTAAACGAATACGTAACTTCTTTTTGCGAATCTCGCAAATTAGGTAATGCTATTTTAGAGCAAGAAATTAGCAACAAATTTCCACCTGACATTAGTTTGCTTTTTTGTGCGCAATAAGTTTTTTTGAGAAAGGGGGGTCCAGCTTTACGTTAAGCTAGCCCCACCCACTTCATTTCTAATTTTCTACTGTTCTTCTTGAGCAACAAAATTTTGAATACGGTAACAAATTAGCACATAATTAGCACAATTTTTTTCAAGAAGTCTGATTCTTTTTTCTGTTGGTTGGGGGTCCAAGTTAATGGACGTAATCATTTAAATTATTTGAATAATGTTTTGAAAGCTTATCGATCCGATAAAGGTTTTAATAATCTATTGATTGATGCTAAAGCATCCAGCTTAGACATAGAACCTAAATTCAAGAAACAAAGAGGTCTAAGACCGCGAAAAAAAATTTTGATTTGAATGTGACTATGAACCGATCCACGACGAAACTTTAAAGTTCAAAGTTGATTGTTTTTTTAATGCTCTAGAGATGTAATCATAACATCAGTGGATGAGAGATTCCATTTTTATGTCAAAAAGTTGAAAATTTATTAAACGACAAAACTCGCAATGAACGAGACATAACTGCCGTGGAACTTGTTAAAGAATTGCAATGTTTATAAAATTTTGAAAAAAAAGTTATTACATCTCCAGAAGAAACTTTAAATTATATAACAATTAACAACTTAGTGGATTCTTTTTCTAATACGAGTATAATACTTCGTATTTTATTAACAATGCCGGTTTCTGTTGCTGCCGCAGAACGATTTTTTTCAAAACTCAAAATAATAAAAAATTATTTTAGATCGATCATGGGGCAAAACCGACTAAGTAATCTTGCTAACATTTTAATAGAAACGGACCAGCTAAAAGAATTGAACACCGAAGATTTAATTAAACAATTTGCAAAAATTAAAGCACGGAAAGCTCAATTCACTTAGCTAAAATATTAATAACAATACCTAATACCTGGATATTAACCTTTAAAAGGTGACATGTTGCATTACTAAAATAATATATTGTTTTGATTTTATTTGTCGATTAGTTTCGTCCTGTGATATATAAACGAGTATTTTTAATGTTTTTTTTATTTCTTGTGCTTTTGTATCATATATTATATTTGAAACTAAAATACAAAAATTTTGAGTTGTAATACTGTTAGAATATATTTCTGTTTTCTATAAGTTTATAATTGTTATGTACCTCAATGAAATAATCGGAAATAATGGTATAAATAAATTTATCAAGATACTTTTTAAAATTATTTTTCAATAGTGGATAATAATACCTAACTTAACCCGTATCTGTACTCACATATGAACGTAATACAAATTTGGGGCGTTATTTTAATTTTGCTCAAGGGCGCCAAAAGTGCTGGGCGCGGGCCTGTCGCTATTGAACCTCGAGTGAATAGTTCAAATTAATAAAAACAATTCTTGTGATTCCTGTATTAACATTCATACAACAGAACAATCTTTTTTTAGTCTGCATATTATAACCGCTTAAACTACTCGAAAAAAGTTTTTTTTAAGAAAGAGAAACACGAAAAACAAATTGCTCGCACCGAAGGCTTTATAAGCCGGTTAGGGCACTGTTCAGTGTTATAACAAAAAAACTAAAGCTTTACTTAGAACAAAATTATTATTCATGAATTGGTGCAGCTGAAACTAGAGCAGAAACAAAGAAAGCGAAACAAAAAATGAGAGTAATAGAAATGAAAGTTACAAGATCGATGATATATATGATAAACAAAAGTCAAAAAACATGAAGACAACTCCTGGATATAAATCGAATTCAAAATATTCAACGACGGTCACTAGCAAGTATAACACATAAAACATAACCCTTAGTTTTTCAATAAAGTTCAATAAGTGTTAACACAAAAAAAGTTAATGGACTTATAAATCATCTCTAACATTCTAAACATCTGGTACTATTAATCGTATCTGAAGAAAAAAAAGTCAAAATTTAAAGATTAAAATACCCGACAGGCAACTAACAAAAATAAAAACCAATAACATCTATAAGATAAGGCGCCCGTTATCTCGAAGAATAACTGTTTTTAGTGCATCAACGCCGTGCGCGTCAGATAAGGATTTAAAAATAATTCATAAAGTCGTTATTAAAGACGGCCATTCAAAACAAATGACTGTTACAAACAACGCATTCCTACACAAATAAAAAACTTTTCTTTCGGTTGATGATGCAAACTTCTTGCTAAAGTGTGATTAAACACCTGGGCGCTTTTACACAACGAATCTTTTAAATTAAAATCACTCACCTGCTAAAGTCGAATCTAAGGTGCAAAGGAACATCGTCGAATATACCACGAGAATCACTAATAAACTTGGTTTTGTTAATAAAAACTTGCGTCTTCGTTCGTTTTCTTCCATTGTACGATTTCTTTGTTGCTCGCACATTACTTTTAGTCAAAAATTGGCACTAATTACTTAACTATATTTAAAAGAGATAATTTTGTATTAAACACCACTCCCGTTATTGTTGTTGCTAATATTAAAGCCATTTTAAAAGTGGTAACCATAACGATAGTCGGTAAGTTTCAAACATTAAACACCTGTGGCATAGGTACGCGAACACCGTTACTTATTTTATCATTCCAAGTTGTTTTTAAACCGCTAACTTAGATGAATTCGTCGAAAATCAATTGTAAAAACTGTCACAAACTTTGTTTTACACTTTTAGAAAGTCCGAAAAGTTTAATTTATTTACGTAAGTTTTACACGCGGATAATAACACAATTACTTATACTTGCGGTCGAACGTGCACGAACCGAATGCAGTGTAACGCATAACTCAAGTTCGTGCGCATGTGCATTCGCTTCAAAAAATTTTGATTTTAAGCGCCGCCTATCGCACAGGTAACGTAACAGAAACGCGTTATAATAAATTACATTGTTGCAATGATTGCATTGATTATTATTTTTAAAAAAGCAGTTAAATATACCGCATAATAACGAGATTTGCTGTAAACACACGTAATGATTTAATCTGCACTTACACAACTTTTCCCTTAGGAATTAAACTTACAACTAAAGTTTGTGTTTTATGTTAAATTTATTGTTTTATGTACAAGTTACGAGTATCTTATTCTCAAATTAAAAATTATAATGTAATTAAATTGATTGTCTACATAAAATAAATAACTTCTTTGTAACGCATTCAGTAAATATAAAATAAAGTTGTTCATTCATAGTTTATATAAAATCAGTGACGGCGCTTTTTCTTAATTGGGACCAAATAGGCAAAATGCTTTTGAAGTGGGCACTTCTTACAAACTTTTTTAAAAGGAGTTTTAACAAATAAGTAATTATTTAATTTAAATCCAATAAGCAGGGTGAGGATGTGGCCACCCAGGCTCCCCTGACGCCGTCGTTGTTTCTAAAAACCAAGTACAATACAAATACTTTTTTTTACTTTGTCGACTAAAATAATTTTTCTTTTCGTATAGAAATGATTGTAAGAAAAATGTAGGAATTTAAATGAAATGAAAATGCACACGAAAACCCCCAACAAAATTTCCAATCGAACTGTTCTTCTCCACATACCTCCTCAACTCTCACAATTTCTTCCTGGGAACATTAAACGTAAACGAGCAGCAGTGAATGTTAAGACCTTTTATTAGCAATATGCAAACAATTTTAAAAATGCTGTTCATTTAAATAAATTTGACAAAACCCAAAACTAAGAAAAAATCTCGTCAAAAAAATGTACACGAAAGTTATTAAAAAAATACTGCAAGAACGCCATCGCTTTTTGACGACACTACTGAGCAGGTTTTTCGATCATATGTTGTTTATTGAGCTATCAAAATATAGACTACATAGACTGAAAACGAACCAAATATTACAACGATTAAAGAAAACAGACAATTTTTTTTCTTCTTTTATTTAGAATTAGAATTAACACTATTCTCTTAGATTATTCGATGAGGAAGAGCATCAAAAACACTTTAATTTTAAGTAGATGTGTACGGCGACGTTTCGAGCGGCTAACTTCAGGCCTATGTACAGACTAAACCACAACAGTAATTATAATATGAGGAGATGGCCTGAATATGGGCTAGGCGCTTAATATGAGCCCCCTGTCCATCTACCAACCCGGATGCGTTCATTTACACTATTTACCAACCCCCGGGGCGATCTCACATGTTATTAAATAGTTGTGACTGACCTTTGCGGCCGATAAAAACAACGATGTCGAAATTAAAGTAAAAAGACGCGATAATAATGTAAGGGTAATCGAAAAAGGACAAGATCTGATAATAGTGGAGGTAGATGATATTACTATTTGCGGAGTTTACGTCTCCTCCAATATAAGAAAGGACCACTTCTAAAACATTATAAACGAGTGGAAAGCAAAGATAAAATACAGAAAGGACCCCGGTGATATTGGCCGGAGACGTAAACTCCAAGCACGTCACTTGAAAATCGACCTTTACGAATTGGAGGAGAAAGGTTGCCGCGGAATTGGCAGCGTCTTTCAGACTTGCCGTGGCGGGAACGTGCACCAACTTTCGTAAAGAAAAACCAGCAATCATCAATTGACGTTACTCTGGTAAGTGAAAGGTGGATAAATGAAGTGAGTGAATGATAAGTGATGCAAGAAGAAACTCTAAGCACTCGCAGGTACTTACGTTGCGTATAGAATTAAGAGTAGAAAAGGTGACGGTAGATGTAGGAATGAAAGTAGCACGAGATAGAGAACGAATGAGGAAGTTCTAAAAAAGCTGGAACAAAAACTGGAAGTGGGAATTAGAAGAAAAAGGAAAGTATTGGTGGACAATAGACACAGTGAGAGTCAGGAAAGAATGCGTGAAAGCTAGAAGACGGATGACATGTCACATGAATAATAGGAATAAACGAAAAGGAGTAAAGGGTAGAATATGAATTGGACAAAGCATGGACAGAAGAAAAAGAAATGTGTAAGGCCAAAAAACAGAACTAAAAAAAGCAATAAAGAAAAGTAAAGAACAGAAATGGGGAAATAGATACAAGATCGTGACAGAAAAGTTTGGTTTAAAAGTAAAAGTGCGTATAGGAGCAGAAGAAAGTGTGCGTCTGACGAGGAAAATGTTTCCAAGACACGGTAAGATCGAGTGAAAAAAAGTGCCGACCAACGAGAGGTACCGGTGACAACGAGAGAGGAGCTAAAAAATGCCGAAAGCGCATGAAAAGTAAGAAAACCCCGCGTCCCGATGGGATAACAGCAGAATTATTACGCACGGCTTGTCAAGTGATTGAAGACGACTTGCTGTCATGCAAAAACAAATGTCTTAGAAGCGGTTCCTTTCCGAGACTCTGGAAGATCGGGAGTTTGGCGCTGGTCCAAAACCTTCTAAACCTAACGGGAAGACCCGGGAGTCTTAAATTTATATGCTTCCTTCCGGTTTTAGAAAAATTGTTAGAGATAATAGTAGGAGAAAAAATAAAGGAGCGGATGGAGACGGGAAATAAATTAAATCAAAGCCAATATGCGTTTACGAAGTCCACCCTAACTTGGGATTTCAGAAATTGTAGATAGAGTAGGGCGCCAAAACAGACGATGATGAATCCTGATGACGCTCGACGTTCAGAACGCGTTTAACAACGTGCCAGGGTTGGGCCATCAGGGCCATAGAAGACAAAGGTGTCCCAGCGTATTTGCTAAGCACAGTAAAAGATCTCAGGGAGAAGTGGCAGGAAACGACTGATGTTCAAAACATTCGGAGAAAGATCCCGGACGATAAAACTCGCGTCGCGATCGACGACATCGCCTGGTCAAAACGAGAGTCGACATCTTCGAGATGGGTCACCCAGCGAGTCTGGCAAACTTCCAATTCCAATTGGGAGAAGAAGAAACGCCGCCTTGGCGTTACTACACCGATGGTTCGACGTTCGACGACGGGAAAGCTGTTTTTCAACGAAGAAGAAGTCACTGCGAAGAAAAGGAGACTTGCCGAGGGCTGTAACAATTTTCAAAGCGAGCTGGTCGGCATCCAGGGAGCGTTGCGCCACGTCATCGAAATGGAAGATCTGCCGAGGAGCTAAGCAATCGTCAGAGATTCGAGAGCCGTGCTATAGACACTAGCTAGTCCGAAATCGCCAACCGACCTAGTTTTTCAGACTCAACGAAAGCGCGAAAGAAGTAACAAAGTTGGAATTCCGCTGGACCAAAGCCCACGTTAACGAGAGAGCCTACGCCTTAGCGAATTAACCATCCGGAAATTGAATGCGAGATGGGAAAACGCCGAAACCGGAAGATGGGCCTTTTGGTTCATTCCCTCTATAGAAACAAGACGCGGAATACCGGTAAAACTTGACCGCTTCACGGTGCAGATCGATCGATTCGCGAACTTTCTGGACTGTCTAAAACCAGATACGGCGGAGTTGATTTGCGAAAGAAAATTGAAAAGACGCAGAATAATTGTACGCTAAGAAAACTGTATGAAGTTGTTTGCAGGAAGCCCGGCTGGGGTAAAAGATGACAAACCACGGCACGACGTTAAGGAGGATACAAACGCCTAGTGCGATAGTTTAGTAAGTGTTTTGAACGCGATAGTGCGAAAAAAAGTAAAAGCCATGCTGCTCGAAAATGAACTAGAGTGCCGTGTAGACATCGTAAAGTAACCCACGCGCGCAGTAACGAGCACGGTAATCCTTCTCGAGTAGTTCGGACTAAGTCACAAGCCAACTGGACGAAATCGGTATTTGCTGCTCTGTTAAAATTAAATGCGGGAATGAACGAATAAACGACAGAATATACAAACATTTTATTATGTAAGTTTTAGTACTGTAACAAAAGGCAGACGAGAATTTGACTCTGATAGCCACCTAGGATTTTAATTTAGAATTGTAATGCTGTAGGAATGTTTTATGTTTATGTTTTGCATATTATTTTATAAGCTTTAATTGATTTATAAATTTCATCTTGTCAAAATTTGTATGTAATTGCCGTCTGGAGCGAGCATCGACAGTTACGCTAAACGCACGGTGCTGTACTCCAGACTCCAGCTGAACTTTGTAAAACTGTTTGTTTGTTTTTGTACTTGAACCATTTTGTGTGCCTAAATTTATTTGCGTGTACTACCTTTTGCATGTCCAATTACCCGCAAAAATTTCATCTGTACCAAAATCGTAATGTCGTCACCTAAAAATACTTTGCCATTTTGCATTTCAAATTTTATTTCGGTTGTCACAAGCGATATCGAGAGACCTTGTTTAGCATAGTCGCAAACCGGAAAAGCGAAAAGAGCGCTGTCTCAAAAGAGGTCGCTGTTCAACGCACCTTCTTCGAGCGCCTCCTGAAGCCGATACCAAAAGCATAGTTAAGCGTATCATGTAACTGAGCTGAAGGAAAAACTGCAGCAAAGCTTATACAGGCACCTTTGTCTGAGAAGGCTCCGACATTGAGGTTATAAACTGCAAATTGTAATCCGACGGTTTTCCAAAGAATAGGTTAAGCTTTTTGTTTATATAAATTTAGTTTTAATGCATGCAAAGGTTTGTATATAAATAGGTTAATTGCTATGTGTAACGTCGATTCAGGAGGAGGTGTAATGTCGAAAGACAGTGCACCGCTCCGCAATCTGACGATTGTAGGAAATAAAATTGTATGTACGTCGAGTCAGGTAAAAAAAATAGAATTCAGGGCAGGGGTTTGAGCAGCTTCTGTAGAACCTCTACTGCGACGGAGTTCTGAAGCTTGCGATACATGACGGTGTCACGTTGTTGGGATACGCAAACGACCTAGCGGTGATAATCAAAGGTAAAACCGCAGAACTGGTAAGAAGAACGATAGAGAGGATTTATAGGGTAGAGAGCTGGTTGGAGAAATATCAAAAGTAGAAAGGTACTTGGGCGTGTAGATCTGAGATAATGATAAAATTACTGAGCACGTAAAGCGTGTATGCGAGAAAGCGAAAAAATCCGTGAAGAGTTTGGTTTCACTCATGCTCCGATCAGAAAAAAATGTATGTATGGGTGATACCATTCATTCTTTTGTATGGGGCTCTTATTTGGAGACCCAGACTGGGATCGAACCATCACTTCGATATGTTAGAAAAGACGTGGAAGAGGACTGTCTTGAAAATGACTGCAGCCTATAGGACGGTGTCTACGGAAACCAATCTGGTGGTAGCCGGATTACCGCCTATTAGGAAAAAAATAACAATGACCTCTTGTGAAAAAAAAGACTATTCGAGTGTGTTGAATATCGACATGGGAATCATATTTGGACCAAACTATTGTATAAAATTTTTGCAGGTATTCATGTATTCGCCAGACACAGATCGAAAGTTTGTACGTAAAAATTTAAGTAAACAATTGAATAATCAACATATGGAACAAGCTGTAGATTTTTTAAATAATGGACAAATCGGCTTGAAGACTGCGTCAAAATGTGCCAAAGAGTACGTTACAATTCATTACTGTAGTTGCAGCAATGAGTGCTTGTGCACTCAAATCTATCTGCGCAGTTCACCTTAGTGACTGGATCCAGCAAAATTTATTTATCAATCACTTCATTGAATTTGTGAAACCTAATAAAGAGTTGCTCATACTGGAAGAGGATTACAGTCACACCTCACACCCTAATTTGAACATAATAACACTAGCAAAAGAAATGCATCACCCCTTCCACCCCATTCGACTTATATAATATAATTATTAAACACAGTTAGATATGACTGAACTACTTGGCAATGCGCTGTTGAAATGCAAGATAACCGAGTTACTTGTTAATGGATTCAGAGTTACTAGAATCTGTCCATTGAATAAATGTTTTCACGGATGCTGATATTATTGCCAAAAAATCATGTAGTTTAGGGCCGGAAACTCAGCTGCTACAATTACTACTGCTCGTTAAGAACCCACATAAAAGTGTTCAAAAGATCTGGCTTCCTAACCATGTTTTGAAAAGATCGAGATTTCCAACCAAACTATTCAAAAGACCTGGATCTCCAACCAGATTTTTCGAAATACCCAGATTCTAACCCACATAGTACAAGGACATTCAAAGAATGTCCACATGATGTACGTTACCCGTACTTAATTTGTTATGTTAAAAACATTTTGGTATAGTTCTCGTGCTGTATGAATTTTGTCCCGTTATGTCATTTTACGAGTGCGAGAGATTACTGATTTTTTTTGTTGATTTTCATTTTCGTTTCTGATGTTGAGGAAGACACAGCACGTGAACTAACGCTATGCCCAGTAATATCTACATTTTAAGCATAGTAGGCCATCCTCGTTGTTAACGGTTGTCGTTGGTTTCTTAAACGTTGCAACCTTCAGAGGCGTTTTGAAAAGTCTAATATTAAAACACGTTGTTGCGAATGGTGGCCATTTTGAAAATCGAATTTAGTCCTCGTTTTTTCATTGTTTTATTCTTCTTGTTTGTTTTTTTTTATTTCTTGTTTAATGACAGCGAGTCTACTTTGTTTTAATTGATTGCTGCAGTATGTTAAAATTTATCTAGTAATTCTATTTGAATAAAAACTTTTTTTAGACAGATCGAAAAAAAATGTTTAAGACAAATGTTGTAGTTGATGAATTTTATAAATGTATCGATCGAGTGGTTTTCAAAATATCTTGTTTTGAAATTTTTGATCGGTCGCCGTTATATTTGATAAAATAGAAAATAATTATAAATACAGATGTTATATAGAGAACCGAAACCAAATGCCGAAAGTTTTTGTATTTTTTACATATTCCTTAAAATGAGAGACTAATATGATTTTTCGAAAAACAAAAAAACGCTATTAACTAAAGCTCCAAATCAAAAATTTGAACTAAGAAAAGTTGTTTGTTTCAATAAGTTCTAACCGCTATTTTCGAGCGTTACATCTTAGCATTTACTCTGTATATGATCTGTAAGAGTGGCGCTGTCACAATCAATCAAAATGAAACTACAATATGCAAATAGAGTAACGCCTTTCATTAGTAAAAGAAAAAAATTCAGACTGACATGGACCACGCAGTGGAGCTGTGGGCACAGCTATTTTACTAAAAAAATGTAGAAGCGTACTTTTTGTTTTTGCAAGACAGCGCTTGACAAAGTTCCTGCGCTTAACCGCACATAATTACTAAGAAAATTATTGTCTCGCTGGAAAGATACAAGCATGCGGGTGCTTGTATCTACCAAATACCAATAGACCAGAAGTAGAATTTTCAATCGCCGAAAAAAAATACATTTTGCACCAAACAGAATGCGACTTCAATAAAAATTCAAAACAAAACAAAAAAATCCAATCACAGAAGAGGAGACAGACCATGAACACTTCCTAACTACTCAGTACTGTACATTTCCACAAATTCATGAACGAGATACACGCGGGATAAAGTTTACACTCAACAGCAAAAACGGGGTCGCAAATAGCGTACGTCGTCATACAACGATAAAGAAATGACTAAAAACCGATATTTGTAATCTAAAAACAATTTTTCTTTTAAAGACAATAAATGGTTTCCTACAGCTTACGATTTACTACGTATTCCAGTGACTACTTAGAAGACTTATCTAGGTTAGGCAAACCAAAGTACAACAATGTACGATTGTTTTGCATTATATCACTATAAACTTGAGTTTTGTATTTTTAATGTAAATTCGATTTTTTTGAAATTAAAACACCTGTATAAGTTTTTAAGATATTAACAGTGTAGCAGTAGCAATTTTGCAAGATCTTTTAAAGAATACCATAAAAACATTAAAAGAATTCGTTTTCAGAAAACCTATAACACAATCTTCAGAAGATAAAAAAACAAAGCAACAAATAGAAAATTATGGAACCTCAAATACATAAACATTGAAAACTTTTGAGCAGTCTGTATAAATCCTCAACCTTAGAGTTTGATGTCCTTTCCTTAATAAACAATTAGTTAACAACAGTTAAGAAGCTAAAAAAAATTAATAGATATAATACATCTGTATGAAAATAAAACAAACTGTTATTAATAAACGTATATTATTTTAAATTACATTACATTAGAAAAAGAACCCCAGGATTTTACCTCCAAGATGTTTCCTTCTAGCTTCTTCGTGGTCCATTATACCCCCACTGGTTGTTAAAACAATATATCTACGAAGCAATACCCGTAAAAACCGAAACTTATTTTGACAATCACTACTCACCCAAACTGACGTGACGGCAACAAATTGTTTGTCCATTTTTCAATGTGTGAAATTGGAACGTCAAATCTAGGTGAAATAACTCCGCATTTATTCAATCTACCAGTTAGATTGACTACAACTTTGCCCGACCTATGATCGTCAACGATCTCAAATTCACCAATATACCCATGTTTCATCATAACCGTTAAAAACTTTACAATTACCTTAGAACATGGTCGTATTAATACCTGTCTTTTGCCACGTTTTTCTGCATTGTTTATCGATTTCAAAGCATCACTTAATACATTCATCCGCACCATGTCTGTAACAAAAAAAAGTTAAAAAACGAAAACAAACACAATTACAAAATAAATACAAACCAAAAACTTGTCCAAATTACTAATTTTTAAACCAGAAAATGTAAAAAATAAGGAACAAAATTGTTGAATCTACACGATTTCTAACCTATAATTGTTACAATAAATATTGAAAGTGCTACAAAAATCTGATTGAAAGTTACTGTAAAATCATCTGGATTAGTAAATTTAGGAGTTTTTGATACTCGATGGTTTAATGTTATTGAAATTACCTGCGATTTAAATTGTATTTACAGCAAAACCATTTACTGTTTAGAAATACAGGAAAAAGGAAATTAGTTCGAATTTTCACCACCGACGGCTCTGCTATAATAATGAACATGGCGCGTAGTTTAAAACATTAATAAAGAACGATATACAGTGTACACACAAAAGTATGACAAATATATTACGTTTTATAATTTTCTTTTGACGTTTTATAACATACATTAATTAATTTTTATACGTTCTTTGCAATATTACATAATTATTTTATTCATAATTTTATCAATTATCTGGTACTTTTCCTCCAAATTATTCAAAATAAAATCTCAAAGTTAAAAGTATTCCCTTTCTTCTATAAATTAAATTTTAGCCAACTGAAATAATACAACTTACCATACGTAATCAGTTACTAGATTGGTACAAGTAATTTAACTAAATAGTAATCGGTCCAGGGTGAATGGTAAACTCCTCCTTATCCTTCTCTTCCTTATTGAACCAGGTAAAAGTTAAAAATAATTGTCAAGTAAATTAAACACACAATTTCAACCTTTAGTTCACTAACTTGTAAGCGTTTAATGTAATAAAACAACAAACCATTTCCAAGAAGTTTATTTCCATGGGTGCTACCAAGTATAACCATAATTCAGATTTACATAGATCGATTATAATACAGGAATATATTGCGAATATTAAACAAGTGACTTTTACAATTCCTACTACAGTATTAGTATCCTTGGCCCAAAAAACCTGATATCATTCATCATACAAATAACGGGAATTAAACATTTTGGACACAGCGTAAAGTATATTAATAAATAAAGCAAATAAAATGCAACAAGACTAGAACATTTGAACCGGAAGTTTAATAGGCACTGCTACTATACCTTAACGTCAGATAGTAATAAATTTATAAACTTAAATCTACGGAAAATGGAAAAAAATCTACTTATAGCACCTTTGTGCAAAAAACAACGTTTGTTAGTTACAAAAATAACATTGTCCAAATTTCTTCAAACAGGACACTATCAAACATTTAAAAATGTTAAAACAGATTCTTAAAAGAAAATTTAGTTTTAACAATTTAAATATTTTCTTCTATAGCACACTTAAGTTAAGTTAGACACGTATTTGTACCCTCCAATTACTACCTTATAACCTTCTCTGTTGTGTTCAATACTTTGACTACAAAGAATCCAAAAGCCGTGGCGATTGCCAAGCCGATGCCTGCTTTCCACCATGTAGTCGTATCGGTTGGCACGAAGCCGAAATTGCGTATATTCCTTTTAAAAGAAAAAAGGTATTAATGCGTTTGCTTTTAACAAAAGATTAGCATGCGAGCTACACAAATCTGAACACAAACTTAGCTAAAGTAAAAAGCGTAACATTTACATGCATTAGTTAGTTAATACACCGAAAAGTCACTCTGTGTGTATAACATACAATTAAAAAAACAACATTCTCTTTGGATCAGCCTGTAGACTAAATCAAACGCAAAACAAACAAAAAAAAATTTAGTTACATTATCGACAAATTTTTTAAAAGTAATAAACGGTAACCTGTAAAACTGATTAAACCATTCTGATGGTTGTGGTCGCAATAATAGCATATGTACCATGCGGCGTAGTGGACTGGAAATAAATTTTGATCGTCACTTCGGTGTCAAACTTTGATTTTAAATGTACATTGCGTAGCGTGAAATTAACGTTAGCGAAAATAAAGTTGAATGTTTAATGCACAAACTCTAAGACGCCACGCAAATAATGTCAATGGTTTAAATAATTAAATGTAAACAAACCTGTGTCTATAAAACAATATCCATGCCGCTTGAAATCGACTACAAAAATTTACTTTAATTTAACTGTTTAGAACTAGCTGATATTGTATGAAGATATAGTCTATGTCAACTAAATGAATGCAGAATCTCAATGAGTTACAAAGATAATTGTTTTGAATTCTAATCTAATACTAAAAATTGATTACGTTCGTAGAACTGTATTTTCTCAAAGACGTCATTAATCCCATCCGTTAGAACCACTTAATTTCTCTTAAAATGACTGCCAAGTCGTCTATGTATGTTATAGCAGTAGCCTCTTGTAAATTATAGACTAAGTAGCCAATCAAACAATAAGTTTCACAATATTCGTCCTAGAAGACAACCATGTGGGTCACCAAAAAAATCCGGTACTGATAGGTACTTGAATGGGAGAACTCTCACGTGTCGAGGATTTCTGTACGTAACCGCTTACTGTTCCCCAAAGTTCTAGCTGTTTTTGAGTTACTTCGTTTAAGATGAATAGTAGCAAGCGTTTCTCCAAAATTTTTCACTCAAAGGTCCATAACCTGTTCATTCGTTCACCAATTCATAGTTACCAATTTGTAGATAGAGTCCGCTCCCCACCCCTCTAAACTACTCTACACTCAGTTCCTCCACCTGTTTAAATCTTCCTGCTTCACTGCCCCACCCTGTACCAAACCATTCACCTCGATCTTCTAGAATTTAGTAGCATCAGACTTTCGTATCGTCTAACAATGGGTGAGGTTTAATATTCTGAACGACTGAGCTGTTACTTAAGTAAGTTATAATATTCAATGAACAGTTTTCATACCTATATAATATGCTAACTTCTTGCAAAGTATTTACAAGTAGCTGTAATGAGATAGATTATTACTATTCTTACACTTCCACGATCTTTTATACTACTTCGTGTGTCTTAGTCTCGGTCACTATTTTTCTCCATAACTATGCATCTACTTTTGCGTTTCTTTGTAAGTTCCATTTTCATAAGATATTATCCAAGTATTCATTTAGGTTTTGAGCACCCCTAGTATATGTTTATAGAGCTTAGCTTATTTAACAATGGCTTTGTTTGTCATTTCCATTGGTTCGCTATTTTGGCAAAGGACAAAATTAAAAATATTCTGTTTAGTCACGAAGCACACCATTGAGACACCGTTACTTTTTTTTTAGGATCTCAGGTACAGAAATTTCTTCTTCCTCTTCCTAAGCTTATAGCTTGTTCTTTCCCTCTGGAGATCCCTACAGGCTATTTCTCCATTTTTTTCTCGGTCTTCCTATATTTCTTCTGCCCTGTGGTATTTTATTTCGTGCTTGCTTACCACGCGATCTTCATTCATCCTGCTGATGTTTTCGTCCCATTGATTTCGCCTGTCTGTTATCCACTCCGATATGTTGGTTATTTTACTTTTATTTCTGATATTCGTGCTGGGTACTCTGGCTAGTCGGGTTTTCCCTTGTATTCTCCATAGAATTTTTCATCTCCGTGATTTCGGCTAGCTGTTTCGTTATTGTGGTGTCTTGTCGTGTTTCGACAGAAATTTCATAGCTTCAATTATCTCGTTCCTGGAATCTTCTTAGCTTCCTCTTTATAAATACGCTTTTGAATTTAATTACTGTTTTGTTTGCGTAAGCTTTTTTTACTCACTGCTGTTTAGCAAACTGCTGCCTGTAAACGGTCTGCCTTACGAACATTGCTGTCTTTCATGGTGCTTCCTTCTCCAAGGTCAAATTTCCTACACTTTCATCTCAAGGTGTATATCGAATTCCTTGTTCATGTGGTTTAGTCTATATCGGTAAAACTGGTCGTTCTGTCTACAACCGCATTTCAGAACACGAACGTTGTATAAAGAAAACGCATATTTCTAAGTCTGCTGTTGCTAAACATTATTTTACCGCACGTCACAACATAGATTTTGATAACGCTTTGGTGATTGCAAAATCTTCATTTTTTTCAATAGAAAAATCCAAGATTATAGAATCGTGAGCATGGTCTGCAAGTATCCCTTTTTGGATCCCGGTTGCTACTGGTTTATCGATATGTCCCTATTGGAACGTAACCTAATCAGAAACTACTTCTATGGAGTTTAGAATCTGGCTTGGTTCACAAATTTATTACCTAACTCGATAGTGTTTCTTTGTTATATTGTCGTTTGCTTCTTCAAATTATCGGTTTCTTTCTTGCCTTGTTATGTGTCATTTGTATCAACATTTAATAAAATTCTTACTACTTCACTGGTCCGCGGAACCTACTGTGGGATAATTCGGATTTATTCGATACTTACAAGAGGGGGTTGCGCCGGTGGTCATTTGTCATTTTCCTATCTTAGGTCGCTGTGAGTGGTTCGATTTTGATAGAAATGAAGATTATTTATGTATATTGACGGAATTAAGACGATTCTCGACTTAGTTGGCCCTTGCAGGTAAATGGCGACGACAGCCGTTTGGATTTTAGTAATTTAAAATTCTTATAGCGAATTTGGTAGATTGAGGTATTCCTGTTCAAGTCCGTTATTGAGAGTGAAAAGAGTAACTTCCTTGAAATAATGTCGCACATCCAATCATCCAATAGGCCGATCCAGCAAATATAATTAATGTGAGACTGATGACCTCAAGGATTTGGTTTACTCAATTCGAAGTTCGCACAGTTGCGTATACCGTAAAGTATAGTTGATCCTAGCAGATGACTTGCACCTCGCTGTAGCTTCTACTTTCGATTATCTTTATGCAATTGTATCACACAATTGTACCTATTTTTCTATTAACTACTAAGTCTTAAGCATTATTAATTTTGTTATGCATTACTACTTGTATTAGTCCTCAGTTAACATGACTTTATTTGATTTATTTTCATTCAAAGTTATAAATTCGGCTTCAGCAATATTTCATAAAATTGTTAATTATTATAGTGACTGTATTAGAATCGAGTATCCTTAATTGTTTTTAACGTAGTCAAGAAAAACACACGTCGTTGCATGTAAGCTTACATACTTCGTAAGTTTCGAGAATAACATTTTGGATATAGCTGCGATTCAGCTTTAAGGAACTTCGGTGGGGTAAGTCTTCAATTTATTTTTTTAATTACTATATATAGTTCGCGACTGCATGTAAACGTTAATACTTGGTCGAGTTTTCGGTGATATCATTAATTACAGGTAATCAAATTTTATATTGTCGTGGTAAAAATTATTGACCAGGATGTGATGTTCGAATAACCTTGAAGGCACACCAACTTGTTTGTAGGGTTTCAATTTACGCTAAATCCGATTTGCTTCGGGTTGCGAATTCACTAGTTTCGCATTAAAGCCTCCAGGACTTGTATCAACGCTATAACTGTGATATTTATGGTAGGGGAAGGTGTGGCGAAAATGACCACTCGAAATAATTCAAACACCAAATATCACATCGCATCAGGTAAGCACTATACGTGCTCCCGAGCATCAGCTACAATTGGCATAAGTTCATTTGATATGACGTCCACTCAGTTGAACATCAGTTGTCGGAGAGTGCGAACGTGTCGATTTTTACATCCAATTTTTCTGCAATTTTTGGGTTGTAGAATATATTTCCAAGGACAAATAATATTCGTTGAGTGTTTTTAGCTAATTAGGACGCGCTGAATCGAATGGTACTAGTGGTTTTTATGATAAAATAATTTTTGTTTGTGTTATGACTTCGCAAAATCGAAACGACATGGTGGGGCGAAAATGGCGACGTAAGAAATTTAAAAAAACTTTCTTGATTGGTGGCCCTGTTGGTTCTGGTTAAGCTAACAATCCAAGCGGCTGGATGAATAAACCACAATTTTATTAATTCCTCGAATTTTTCTAAGCGCATGCACATGCATCACCGATGAAAAATGGCATCGTTGTTTTATCATTGCCACCGCACTGCTCCACAAACTTGAGCCATTACATCGCTCCGTATTTGAACCATTCAAAAAAGTCGTCAATTGGGACAATTGAATTACAAGCAATCCTGGTGCACCAATGACTATTTATCATGTGCCTGGCATCATCAAAGATGCGCTTCCATTAGCGTCAACACACAAAAATGTGACTGCAGGTTTCATGTGAACAAGAATATTTCCATTGAACGAAAACATTTTCGAGGAACATTATTTTATACCGAGTATGGTAACTGATCGTCCACAGCCTGTTGATATTGCTGTCCCATCAACATCTGCTGCGATTGCTGGCCCATCAGGAATCGATCTTGGAGGTGGCTTTACATATGCTGAAGAATCATTCAATATCGAAAATAAAGGTTTTTTGAATGATTCATTCAGTGTTGCGGCAGCGTTTAAAGATATTGAAACTGCAAGTATCGATCAATCTAGATCGCTTCAAAGCGAACATAAAGAAAGTAGGTCAGCAAGTTCTTCGATGTCAAATTTGGAGTTGCTGAATTAAAGTACCGAACCGTGATCGAAAGAAGCGAAAATCAGAAATTTTAACATCATCGCCAGTGATGAAAGCATTGCGTGAAGAACAAGAGGCCAGTGCTAAGAAAAAAGAAGCTAAAGCAGTCAAAACAGCAGAGATGCCAATGGTGAAAAACAATGGCAGTGACAAAAAAAATTTTGAAGCCAGCAAAAATCCAACAGCGTCCAACACGACAAAGTATGCCAGCAAAGATCGCACCGCGCACAACACGTAAGAGGATAGCAGCACAAAAGATGAGCACCGATTCCGAGCCATCGAACCACAATTTAGATCAAACTTGCTGCGCATGCTGTGACAAATTGCTCAAAAATCAGCGATTCAAAGTTTGTTTCGAGTGCCGTCGCAACGCTCGCGTGGACTGTGTTCGCACCAGCGACAACATTTTCACATGCGTTAATTGCTTCTCTGAACCAGAGAGAGATTCAGAAGAAGAATGAAACGTTTCTATTCAGATCTTTTTTATATTTCTCTAACAAAATAAGTAATTTTTAAATGAAATAAGATTTTCCATGTGCGAAATAGTTCAAAATATATCAATAAAGCATTAAAACTTCATTTGCACACGATATTTGGTCATGTCTAATTATTTGCTGCGTCGAAATGTGACTGGCCATTTTCGCCCCACCCATTTTGTGATTTTTGATTTCGAAGTTGGTGCACTCTGAGCCAGATTGAGTGGGGATATGTACCATCAAACCATATGCGTTTTGTAGCTGAAGGTTGTAGGTTTCGAATGGTATATAGCATTCCAAGTAAAAATATTATTTTCTGTACTATTTTTCGCGTAAGACCAAAAGTGGCCATTTTCGCCCCACCTTCCCCTACTAGTTATTATTACTATATCTGTAATTCTGCCCTGCTTACATTTCTTTTAACCTCTATCTCTCTTGTTGTTAAAAATAAATATATTTGTGGTTATAACCAGTGTTTTGTCATGTGTTATATTTCAGTGTTGCATAGATTTAATAGATTTAAACGGTGTCTCCTATTCTAGTTTCTAACCGTTTTGGTGTCTTTTTAATCTTACGTTATAATTAGCACATCGAAATCTGCGATCCGCCTGCCGATTCAACTGAGTTAGTCGCCAGCAATATAAGTTACAAAAAAATTCTCGTAACACATTTAAAACATTTCTTTAATTTCGATCGTGGTCATTTTATGATTTAGTTTCTCTCTGTTTATCTTAGCCTTTTCTTGCTCTGATGATTAAATTCTATTATTTGTAGAAGCAAATACTCATCTCTTTTTTTTCAGTGGTTCACTCATTTAGTTTTTGTTTATTGGTGCTGCAGTTCACTGGCTTCTTCCATTATATTCACCTTAAACTATTGCTTTACTGTAAACTGACAGTTTCGCCCTTCCAATTTGGTACCATTGCCTGATAATTCATTAGTTCCTCTTTACCCTTGCCTTCTCTTGGTCCGATAATTAAATTCTGTTATTGCTAGAAGCAAATACTGTTTTTAGTATCTTCCTCATCTCACGCTCTTTTTCAGCGTTTCACTCATTGACATTTTAATTGTTGCTGTAGTTTATTATCTAGCTTGTGTTTTTACAGTTATTCTGCTGCTTCTGTTTCCTTTTCTTTGTAGTACGCTCGTTGCTCCTATTACATTTCGCCTTATATCGCTTTATCTTGAACCGTGCAGCCTTTCCAACCCTTGCGTATGGTTTAGATATTTGGTACCAGTGACTGATATTTTTAGTTTAAAAGCTACTAAACGTTTCTACTGCAAACTATATATCACTTTTGTGGATTAATTTATTTCGAGCAATGGTAGTTAAAAAAAAGGTTTAGACTAAGTTGAGGTTATTTTTAAAATCTGGGGTCAATTATTTGATGGTTTAAACTTACTAAGTTTCAGTTTAGTTATACATAACTTACAATGTGAAAAATATTCCCTACAGTCACCGCCCGGGTAACACTAAATAATTAACTTTTGACTAGTCTGAAGATGAGTTTCATTGAATAGTAGTTACACCTCGAATTTAAAGCTGGCAATAATTTCAGATAGTAAAACAGAGAAGAATATAAATAAATTAAGATTGGATTAATTTTGACACCAAAACTTTTATTTAACGCTAACTGTAATAGGCACGAATTGTAAGTACTCGCAGGGAGCATCAATTACAAAAAGAAGATATTCTTATAGTTAAAAAAAAGTCTGCTACTTACGGAAAAGCTGCCATAGTTGCGAGTTTAACGTAAACATCTTTACGCACGTGTCCTTTGGCACTAAAAGGTTGTGGAGGTAAAATTCTATATTTTTGACAAAAAGCTAGAGGTTGAAGCAAGTAATCCTGTTTTTCTTCGGTCAAATCACTCTTCGCAGAAACGATCAATACAGGTATTTTGCTCTCGGCAAAATATTTCTGTTAAGAAAAATTAGTTTTGTATCGAACATATTAAAAACAACTTACGATATAGATTCGTGCAATGTACTCGAACGATTTGGGATTACTGATGTCATAAATCAAACAAGCGACATCGCATTGTACCTCGTTTGGTAAAAGAGGATCAGAAACATTTCTGAGGTTAATATCGCGTAGCACCATTATTTTGTCTTGTCCGTAGACTTGTACCATATTTACTATGCAGTGAGGCGTGTCTGTGGCATCTGTGCGGGAGATATTCTAAAACGCGTTATCACAGTTATGTTTTGTTGCTATATACGTGTTAACTTACTTCGACAGGCGAGCGAATAAAATTCCTGCAAAACAATGATTTTCCCGACGACGATGGTCCAATTACGTGACACTGGTAGACGTTACGACTAGATTGCTTCTTTGCTAAATCAAGTTTTTTTTCTCTTGTGACTAAAAGTCATCCAACTACTATACGAATAATAAACAATTTGTACTTACTTTGAACCGCCGTCACTTGGGATTCGTTTTCATATATGTTATACCCTAAATAAGCTAAATATTGAAATGTACGTGGTAGATCGACCAAAGTCATTAATGCCCATTGGCACATATAACCTTGATAAGTTATCCAATTCTTCTCGTTCGTAGGCACCATGGCGCTGACATCTCTTTCCCAAGCCGGCGACGGACACGTAGAAAACAAGTCTTCGTATTCCTTTGGGGACAGCGCTTGATCTTTATCTTTGTCATATCGATCAAACATGTGAGCCAAAAACTGTTGACCTTTATACGATAATTCTGTAGTACATCCTGATGGTACCTTCAATCTAAACATCTCTTAAAAAACACCCAAACAAATTACGTTAACCTTACGTCGGAAATAAAAAATCCTTCGATATACGCAAATTGTCGTTATAGCCGAATTTTCTAAGTACAGTCCAAGTAGTTTCATTTCTACCTCTTTGTATAAACAAGCTATGTAGGTACAAAAACCCTTTCAAAGTAACGCAATTATTATATACACCGTCGTCTAAATTTTTACGTAAAACTCCTTTAACATCATCCAAGACTTGTGGTTGTAAAGGAGCGTTGAAACATCTACTTTGAAAATTGTTTAATTCTATATCATTTAACAGTCCATCGTTGTCGATGTCGCAAATTTTAAATATACGAATTAAGGCATTTTGACACGTTTCCGTTAACTAAATCATAACAAATTCAAGCGCATGTAAATTACTATAGCGGTAGCTTACGTCTGCTTTTTCCACGCTGTAAAGTGGACCTGTTGGATGTAGTACCGACTTTTGGGCGTAATAGAACATTTCCGATATATTCTTTAACGTTTTCGCTGAACACTCGATACATGTTTCTACCTCTGAGTAGTCTTCCATTATAGAATACACGCCCTAAAATTATACTATGTATAAGTATCAAACGTAAGCAACTAAAAATTGTATGTTAAGCTAAAGAAATGACGCAATGATCCTTTATAAGAAGAACAAATTGAATTAGTGGCAAGCATTGTGACTATTGCGACACAAAACAATTTTTAAATTTTTTTAAAGATATTCACAAAAAAGCAATGTCTTTATGTAAGGTACAAATCTTTCTCCTCAAAAATCTATGGGATAAAGATGCCTGTCGCTGCTCTACTAGCGTTGCTCAGTAGACGTAGACGCGTCAGTTAAACCCAACATTCTTTGCTGTAGTGAACACGTCTCACGAGCTGAAGGGTCTTGGCTTAATTGCCTGAACCAAAAGGAGGCAATCTCATTAAAAACCTAAATCTTAGGTTGTAACAACCTGACCGTCAGATGAGTGACTGGATAGAAAACCAGTCGTTACTGATTTCAGCCTAGAGGTACCAAGCGAACTCCTTTGTATATAACCAGCTATGTCTATAGGGGTACTGCACATAGTTGTTTATATTTCCTCCTTACGCGTGGGATTACTATGAACCAAGCAAATGAAACAAAACAAACATAACAGACTTAAACTGGAGACACTGAAAAGAAGGACCCTCCCAAGAAACAGCAAAGAGAACCAAGAAACCTAAAACATCAGAGACAAACAACCCCCCTAAAACCAAAGGAGTCAAGATCGGGAACGCAAAACGCAACCGATCAGAAGGCAGTGCCCCAATTACAGCAACACGACCGGCAACAAAGAAGAGTAGAGAAGTGAAACCCTCCACCTCTTATGGTACGGCCGTGTCTAATATTCGAATGACAATGATTGCGAAGAACAAGCGAGTCTTATTAAGACTGCTCTGGTTCAAGCTCTGCACACATTAACCGAAGAAGAATCTGCTCCCACACTCTCTAGAGTTAACTTGAAAGGAGACTTTCTATTTCTAGAAACCTTAACTAAAACCTTCGCAAGTCTTATTCTGACGTCTCAAAGAGTAAAAAGAAGAAAGCAAAATAAATGAAAATCGACGAAGCTTCGGCTGTCCTACACAACTATGTAAGAATGAACAATGTTGACATTGTACTGATATAAGAACCTTGAGTTTATAGAAAGACTGTCAAGGAACAAAGTATGAGTAACCATTACTACCAATGTGGAAACTTACCACGACAGACCGAATGGTCGAATATCGAAGGGAAGATACGAAACCTTATAATGGCTTCGGCATATGTTCCATACGATCATCCAGAACGACCATCAACACGAGAAGTTGTGAAAGTGATGCAGTTCTGCGAACAAAACAAAATCCAACGGGTGCTCTGCAGTAACTCCAATTCACACCGTACGGTTTAGGAAAGCACTGGAAACAGAAGAGGTAAGGCACTTTTAGAATTTATTATTAGTAACAAACTAGAAGTCGTCAATCAAGAAAACGAGACTACCTTTGTCACAGATACAAGAATCGACATTACGATCAGCACACCACACGTGAAATAAGACGTATCAACTCAAACATCACTCTTCGACCATATGTACATAAAATTTAAATTAGAGAGAGACTTAAGCAAGAACTGAACGAATGTCCATTAATACTTGGAACCTCGGTAAAAATAGAACTGATGAACGGTATCATCAAGACATATCAAAGACGCTAATGAAAATAGCTGTCCGTTAAAAGTAAGGAAAATCAGGCGAGAGGCCCTTTAGTGAAATCTAAATCTTTTCTTTCTAAGCGTACAAACTCGTAAGCATTTCAACCAAGCGAAAAGAACTGGAAGATGGGAAAAATACAAAACTTCTCGTCGAAAATATGACTACGCTATTAGAAAAGCGAAAAAAATCATGCAAAAGCAGTGTGAGCAGAATAAAAAATCATCAAATTGTGCTAGACTACAAAAGGCTTTTCAGAAACATAACCAGAGTAAACTGAGGTAATTGCAAAAACCACAAGGTTATACTTTATCTGGAGAAAAGACTCTAGAATTAATGCTAAAATCACATTTTCCGGAAAATATATCCATACCTGCAAACGTAGTAACGGGTTCAAACTTTAACATACCTAAAAAACTAGGGTTAAAAGAGGACTAAAAACTGGCTAACAAGCTGGTGACGAAAGTAAGATCATTTAGGCTGCAAAGTCTTTTGCGCCATATAAAACTCCAGGTCCCGATGGGATATTACCAATCATACTACAATCTTTGGGTACATTATTTAAAGCTAGTATAGCTCTAGGTTACGTGCCAAATGATTGGCAAAAAGTAAAATTAGTTTTTAAACCAAAACAAAAACGAGAATCATACGCCCAAGCAAAATCTTTTCATCCAATTAGCTTAACATGTTTTATGCTCAAGACTATTAAAAAATTCATTGAAAAGCATATTAAAGACGAAACAATGGGTACAGCACCTTTGCATCGACACCAATATGCTTACCAAACAAGTAAATCGTGTGAACTGAGCATACATGAGCTCACACACAGAATTGAAAATACATTAAGCAACCAAGAGATCGCATTGCGAGGTTTCTTGGATATAGAGGAAGCATTTGGTAATCCCTTTTTTGATTCCACTATGAAGACTGTCAAAAAACCGAAGAGTTTCTCGGTTCGTAGAAGAATGGATCAGCTCTGCGATAACTGGCAGAGAATTTACAAGTTCGCTGCGCAATGTAACCAGAATGGTAGTTGCTGCAAAAAGGTGCCTTCAAAGAAAGGTGTTATCGCCTCTATTGTGGAGCTTAGTAGTAGACAATGTTTTACAGTTACTTGACTAGAACGGAATACATGTGCAAAAATATGCAGATGATATCACTATATCGATATGTGACAAGTTCGGAGAGTCGTTTCAAACCTTATAAAAAAACCTGAAAATAGTGGAAAACTGGTGTACGGCAGAGGGGTTAACCTGCCCAGACAATAATAGTAACCTTAACAACAAGAAGAAAACGTCAAGATTTAAATAAACTTAAATTGTAGAGGAAAGAAGTTCAATTGGGCAATGAGGTTAAATCTTTGGGACTCACTTGAGACACTTTAACCTTAACACGCACTTAGATAAAACAATCAACAAAGCTACTCAGGCATTTTGAGCCTAGAAGTCTGATAGTATATGGGAACTAAGGCCAGAAATGATTCTTTGGATATATTCTAGGTATGAATTTCTAATTTGGTAGCATAAATCCAAAAGAAGAAAATCCATAACAAAATTCAGCAAGTTACAGAGACTTGCGTAACTAGGAATCACAGGGGCAATATCAAACCTTCCACAAACCTTATCGGGTAGTTATAGCTAAGGAGGTAAATAAACAAAAACCGAGAAAGCAGCAAACAATTATCTGATATACAGATGGTTCCAAAACTGCACAAAGCGAAAATCGCTGGCAGTAGATCAAAAAGCAACCTTAGCGTAACCGTATTAAAAACAGAAATGATTGCAATATCCGCTTGTGCAAAGAAATTATTGAAACGTTCGAGAAGTTATTTGCAAATGCAAGAGCCTTCTAGAAGCTGTTATCCATCTTCTAGAAGATATACCGAAAGTTAGGGAACACTCGAGAAGGATTTGTAAACGTGTATAAATACCGAAGAGAGAATGCAGCAGTATTAAGAAGATTATTCAAGTTGAGATAAATAAGTCGTTAGCACGCGTGTGTAGATAAATATACCGAGAATAATTGTGTACGTGATTTTTAGTGTAAACAAGTGTGAAGCTATTCGCGGACTTTATCTTATCTTAATTAGTGTAAGTGTTTTTATTAAATATTATTAGATTTTATTAGTTCGGTTAATTTAAAAGTGTACATATTTCTAGAATAAGTAAACGGATTTTTAGTCGTTTAAATAGTTTTAGTTTTAATAATTTAATACGCAACATTATTAAGAAATCCTATCAAAATAGAAGAGTCCAAATCGTTACAGATAACCAAGCATCACGAAGAGGTTTAGACTTGGTGACAATATGCTCAAGAATAGTGTTAACTCGCGAGTCCGTCTAGTTGAGCACAACAGAGTTACTCTACATGGGCAATAGAAGATCAATGAGACGAAAGAAACTAAAAAGCAGACCTATTCGCAAAAAAAGGAACAAAAAACGTCTAATAGGGCTTGAGCCAACCTGTGGTCTAGCACATGTGACCATCAGGACTACTCCTGGACTAAAACAGCCAAGGATGTTTATTGGGGGACCATCACGATAGAATTAATTAAATTAGGTAAAAACCAACTAAGATGGGTTGTCGGATGCTTCACAAGACACTGTCCGCTTATGAAACACCTTTAAACCTTTTAAAGTTACTTTAAGGAAGAGTGTGAATGTAATGCCTTCTATTGTAAGAAACTTTAACTTATTAGCTATGTTGTCGAGTTTTTTTAGTTGCCATCTAAAAAAACAAATAATATATAGGAAGTTTTTAGTAAGTTTTTTAATTAATAAAAAGGATTGTCTGTAAAGACATACTCATAACTCTGAAATTATTCCTCATGAACTAACCGTACAGAGCAAAACCGAATAATTGACATTAACAACAAATCCTTAAAATGTGTACCCCACTTACAATAAAAAAAATCTGAATTAACTATTTCGTTTACTAAAAAACATCAGAAAACTTAGTTTTATTTAAATTTAGGATAAACAATAATACAGTACTTAAAATTATGGAAAAAAACGACATTTGACGGATAATTATATGTGTGTTTAATAAAGAAGTAACTGGATATTAAAAATATAATAAAATATGCTAATAAAAAATAATTCAGACATTAGAAAACAACGGATATGAAGCAAGCATAATAAACACAAAACTTTATCAAAATAATAGCCTAGTTTTATGTGCTTCATTCATAGTTATGTATCGATAAGAATCAAATAATACTTATAAAGTAGAACAACCGATGAATGAATTATGTGAAATTACATTAATTGTAACGCATCTTCCAGTTTAAACGTAAATTGAAAAAAAAATACAGATTCGAATTTGAATTGAATTGTAAGAATACGGAGCAATGAACTATTTAGTTATCCTGTAAGACTGTAACCTTTAATGATAGCGGTATTTTTTAATCGGTTTGATGTTTGTTTAACTGTTCATTTTCATGTCCAGAATCAATGTGTTCCTAACCTAAATTTTTCTGTTGACTATATAAACTGATAGGATGTTGTACGTCGAACATAGGTAATAAATACGATGTACCTCGGACATGTCCATGGTACAACATGTTTTACCGTGGACAAGAGTCAAGAGGAGTCCCCAAGATAAAGAAAAAGTTAAAAGTGCAATTCATTTGAAAAAAGAACTAAACTTGACACTATATTCAGCTGCAAAACGTACTGAATTGAGTAAGAGCACCATTCGCAGGCATCTTCAACATTTTGAACAGAGCATGGAAGACTACACCCTTCCTCAAAATAATGCAACAAAGAAAGTTTTCAATGAAGAGACAGGGTAGATGCTCGTGGATTATATACAACAAGCAGCGTTGTTGCAGTATGGTCTGACATTGAAGAACGTTCGTGAGTTAAGGTACAGCTTTGCTAAAGAAAACAACAAAAAATATCCTTCCAGCTGAGACAAAGATAAAGGCTGGTGATCTTTGGATGCGTATTTTTAGGAAGAAATAAAAAAATTACATATTACACCGCAAACCTGAAGCAACCTCCCTAGCGCGTTCAACGGCATTAAATTGAACCAATGTTGCATTCACATTCCAGAACTATAAGGCAGCTTTGACAAAATGCCCTCCTCTGCCAGCTGTAAGCATATGAAATTGTGATGAGACAGGATTACCTACGGTTCATGTTCCTCCAAAAATCCTGACTACAAAGGGATCCAAGCAGGTGGGCACTATGACAAGTGCGGAAAGGGGCACAAACATAACCATGATTGCAGCGATGAATGCTGGAGGAAGTTTCATTCCACCAATGCTGATATTCCCGCGAGTAAACTTCAAAGATTTTATGATAAGCGGCGTCCCGCCAGGAACAGTTGGGGGCGCTAACCCATCAAAGCACTATTCCTTCAGTTTTTCAAACACTTCTTACAATACGCAAAACCGTCACGAGATTCACCATGCATCATGTTAATCGATAACCATGAGTCATATCTCGGTTCCCGTTATCCAACATGCTAAAGATAACTGGGTGATTTTAGCCCTTGAACAGGACTGTATTTGGCCCATTTAAATCGTATTTCCTTACAACGATGAACAAATCCATAATCACGCCCGGAAATGTTGGTAAACCGGCTACAATCTACGACCTGGCTCCGTTGATAAGCAAAGCATTTCCGTTGGCTTTTACGCCAACTAATATAATTCAAGGATTCAAAGTGTCAGGATTCGTTCGACTTAATGAACATCTTCGCAGATTTTGAATTTTTACCCTCAGAGGTAACAGTTCGTCCTGATCCAACTGCAGCAGCTGAAGATGCTGAAAAAATCCCCAAGTTTGATGCTGCTGATGATAGATTGTTGGCGAACAAGCTCAACCAAGAGCTGAACCTTTGACATCAACTTCAACTGTTATTTCTACTTCAGTGATTAGGCCACACCCGAAAGCTGTCACCAGCAAGACCAACCGCAAAGGACATGAAAAAAAAACAAAGCAGCAGCCGAAAAGTCATCGCTATCAAAAAAAAAGTTCTGGCAGATTCCGACTCTCCGAAACGTCATCATCTGACCATTTTTCCTTACATAATTCTGATAGGCCGCTGTATTTTGGAGAATGAGCAGATACGTTTGTAAATACGATTGTTGGAACATCCATGCCATGTGTTACTAAGATCTTCCACAATATCTAGTGGGTGATTTTGTTATTTCTGTTTATGAAGACAAACACTTTCCCGGTAAAATTTTTAAAACAAGCGAAAAGGGAGCAGTAATAAGGGAGCATCCAACCAAAACCAATTAAAAGTGGCCAGAAAAAGTCGATTCCATGTTTTACCCGTGGCAGGACATCCTAAAAAACTCTTCCCCCTAAAAATCATTCTAAAAGAGATATTTATGAAGTAAAAGAAATGACTCAGTTCGAGGCTAAATTCTTCTAAAAACTTATTTTCCGTTTTTGATTCTGTTCTATTAATTATGTTTTTGTATTGTTTTTTTTATAGGGACTGTTTATAGTATTATCCTCGGTATTATCGAATAAGTTATACTGTAAATATAATTATTATAAAATTTGTTTGATGATCAAAGTTCTCTTTTACTTCTCGTTATTGTGCTAAATGTTTTAAAAGATATATGTCCAAGGTACAATATCCCTAGGTCCAAGGTACATCATCTCTGTTGTACCTTGAACCTAAATGCAATTTTTTCTAAATAATTGTCTTGTTGCAAAAAACTTTAATATTTTCCCCCCAAAAAATTCTGGAAGGTGTCCAAAAGCAGGTTTTCTCGATTGAGCAACAGTACGCAATTTTGATTAATAGGTGTAGTTTGTAAAAAAAAATATATGAGAAAATAGGTCGAAGGTACAACAGGTTCCCCTACTTTAGATTTCAATTCAAACTCCAATATACCTACAGTGTGTCAATTTAAAAACTTTGGATTGAGAATATATTTACAACAAAAAATAATATCAAACATTACAAAAACCCATTTCGACAATAAGGAGGAAGAACCAAATTGACATGGTCAGTGGCACACCCTTACCTAGCCTTCACCCCCGCCCCACTACAACTTCAAAAATGTAAATTGCAACCCCCCACTTATAATACATCGTTGAAAAGGTATTTAAAAATCCTATTCGGAAATATCAAAAGAAGTGACATTCCACTTGATAGATTTGAGATAATTAACAAATAATGTAGTTTCGGGAGATGCAAGAACTGTTCAAAATGTTCACCGTTTTTTCCAAAGAAAAAATAGTCTAAATTCAACTTTTTGCCTTTTTTAAAAAATATCTCACGACAAACGTCGATAATTCGTTGCTGTAAGTCTTATAGATCTGCTGGGTTCGTCTTATAAACGATTCATTTGAAGTGCCCCCATAAAAAGAAATCTAATGGTGTCAAATCAGACGGTCGCGCTGACCACTCGATTGCTCCTCTACGACCAATTCATTTTCCTGGACAATGTTCATCTAGCTACTGTTTAGTTTGTATGGCGTAATGCGGTGGAGCACCATTCAGTTGAAGGTGAAGCAGATTTGCATCTACTCGCGGCTCGCGACCTATTTGATCTTCCAAGGTTTGAACAACAACGGCTCTATTGTGTTTTCAAGCAAATTCACAAAAATATCACCAGTAAGGTTTACATTCAGAAACAAAAGTCCAACAATTTTATATCATAGAATGCCACCACAAGCATTTAGTTTCTGAGGATATTGGGCGTGATCCTCTCGTACAATTCGCGAATGTGCATTCATCAGAAAACAAATTTTTAAAATGTTAGGATATTGTTCAAGTTCTTCAATCGTGGTTTCATAAAAATGAATTCATCTATCAAAATTATCGTCCCCTGTGCATTTTGTAAGGAAAAAACTTATGTGCTATTAAGACTTTCCGAACCAATTCATATGACACTCCCGTTAATTCTGTAACTTTGCAAAGCGACGTTGTTGAACACATGGTGACTTGACCCAAAATTGTAATTTGCAACCTTTCATCCAGAATTCTTGACTACTTTCCTTGATATATCCTACAGACCAGTCGCTTCAAATTTCTGCAGAAGAAGTCGCACGTAAACGTCGCTGACATTACTATCCAGATGCTTTGCATTGAACGCAATAGCCGCCCGTAAAGCACATCCATTTTCACTTGCATAAAGATTTTTACAAATTCTTTTCAAAAAACCAGTTCGTATAAAATTTAACACTAACACACTTCAAAGTAACAATAAATACCGACGTGTAAATATCTGTAAACAATGAATGGAATGCCCAAACAAATACCTTTGATAAAACAAAATTACAAAAAAACTTTTATCTCCTTCTCACGATTGTCGTTATTGGGATAATGGAATATCCTCAAAAATAACTGCGCTAGATATTCTAGGAGTAACGTGATAACTGATAACTATACCAAAAATTTTAATTTTTCATCACAAAGAGTGGAATTTTAAAGATTGGCAGCATCTTCCCAAATTTCATCATTTGCTAATTATTTCAAAACTGGCTGTTGAAGTGTTACTTTTTTTGGTATTTCTGAATAGTACATATTTTTAAAAACCGTTTCAACGATGTATCAGAAGTGAGGGGTTTCAATTTACATTTTTGATGTTGGAGTGGTCGGGGGTGAAAAGGTAGATGGGAATGTGTCACTGACCATGTCAATTTGGTTCCCCCTCCGTATTGTAGAAACGGATTTTGATATTATCTTTCGTTATAAATATATTCCTAATCCAAAGTTTTCAAATTGTTACACTGTATATTGTCATCTATCCAATAAGAAAAAAACCTATAGTAGATTAGCGCGAACACGTCATCGGTGGAAATTGTGTTTTATAGTCTTGTTACTTTTTGGAAATATACAACGTATTCTTTACACGTTTTTATCCTACAGGAGAAACGTATTTTCGCCCCTAACACGTCTAGAAGTTCGTAAAAGGCAAACCCAATAAAACTAATTAAAAGTCAATATCTGTAATATGATTCAAACTACGCTGTCCCTCGATAATCCGACAGTTAAGGGACCGAGAGAGTGTCGGATTACCGAAAATGTCGGATTACCAAAAATGTCATATTATCAAAGATGTTTGATTCTTAATGCGTTTGAACACAATGAAGTTAAAAAAAAAATAAGAAACAGTAAAGGTACATGTAATTTATTAATACCAGGATACAAAATGACAGTACATGTAAGTTTTTAAAAGAAATACGGAAAGAAATTTAAGTAAAATCTACAATATGTATGTACATACATACATACATATGTATTTACACATTAAAGAAGTCTGTGATTTTCTTTTGTTTCTTCGCACGCAGGCAGTCCGTCATTGCTTGTTCTTGAATACCTTTTAACATCAAAATATTTGAAAAGTCTAATTCTCTCTCCTCACACCAACGAAGCAAAGTTTTCGTTGCCGATAACGCTTCATCGCAGCTGACGGTGAAGTTTTTCTCTGGCACTGCCTCCTCGTTCACTTCGTCATCTACTGTCATGACTTCCTGGATTATTTCTGCTTCTGATACATCATAAGCAAGGTTGTCCTCAATAATCCATGTTCTGAATTCCTCACTTGATGCTGGTGGAAGTTTCACTTCGTTACAAATTTCAAGTGCAGCCTCCAAAATAGATTCAGAATCGTTGGAAGAAGAGTAGCATGTTGTAAGATGTGGGTTGTTAGGCCAAATATTCTTCCAAGATTTTATCAAGGTTGTGCTTTTTAGTTTCTGCCAAGCAAATGCTGCATTCAAAATCGCATCCTTAATGTTAAAGGATTTCAAAATGGCTGCAATGTCATCATTAGGTTGATCAAAGCGGTCGTGTTTTTGGGCAAGTACATTACCTCAATGTAACCATCGGCAGTTTTAACTTTTAATTCATCCTTGTCAGGGTGTCCGGGTGCGTTGTCAAGCAATAGAAGGGCTTTCACTGGTAACTTCTCCTTTTTTAGTTCTTGCTTAACTTGAGGGACAAAGCTTTTAAAGTACCAATCATGAAAAACCTCTTTTGTGACCCATGCACGGCTTTGACACATGTAGGTTACTGGTAAGGATTCGACCTTTACGTTTTTTAACGCACGTGGGTTTTTTGATTTACCAACAACTAACAGTTTTAACTTGTGAGTTCCTAAAGCATTCGCACATACCATCAGAGTGATTCTTTCTTTTTGTAATTTTCTTCCAGAAACTTTCTTTTCATCTTCGGTTACAAATGACTTTGTTGGTAGCTGACGCCAATTCAAGCCGGTTTCATCGGCGTTATAAATTTGTTCAGGAACTAGGCCAAGTTCATTGATTTTTGCGTCCAATTTTCCAATGAATTCTTGGATTTCAGACTCGTTAGCAGACACTTTTTCGCCACTCATCTGCATAAATCGTATACCATGGCGTTTTTTGAAGTTTTCAAACCACCCGTGACTAGCGCGGAAGTCAGTTTTCTTTGTTATTTCTTGGTAAAAAAACTGGGCTTTTTGTTTTAAAATGTCTCCTGAAATAGGTGCATTCCGGTTTCGCTGCTGTTTGAACCAAATGAAAAGAGCGTCTTCGATCTCGGGCAACTCGCTAGTCTTAAGAGTTTTTCTGTTCCTGGGCTCATCATCAACAGACTTTATGAATTTTTCAATTTTTTCCCTATTTTTCACAATATCGTAGACAGTAGGTCGTCCAAAGTCATACTCTTTAGATATTGCACTCGGAGTTTCACCACGGTCTATTCGTTTAATAATTTCCCATTTTTCAGATAAACTTAATGTTTTATGTTTACGTTTCACACTTGTGCTTGCCATTTTTACACTGTCACTACACGCAATCACACTGTCAAAACGTAACACAAAGCAATAGTAAATATACATACTTTCCGTCCGAAACTATACAACACAACTGCTGAACTAACTCACTTGACTGATCTGTCCCCACAGAGTGGAGGGAGGAGGATTCATGTCACTGCAGGTTTGTTTTGCTTCCTGCCGGAGCGGTGGGAGGGAGATGCATGTTGCTGCCTGTAGCGCGTCGGACTACCGAGTACGTCGGATTAAAAAGTGTCGGATTATCGAGGGACAGCTGTATTTAAAAAAAAATCAAATGACGCATAACCTTTTTTGGAACCATATGTTAAAGTGTTTATAAACAGCTTGGTAAGGTGTGATTAGTAATTTGTTTAATTTCACATAAAGAAGATGTAATTTGTCGATATGTGTGATTAATCAATAAAGACACCAAAACAATCCTAGATAAAACAATACAAATTTTTTTGACTTTAGTGTTTCATACTTTTTCATCTTTAAATTTTAATTGAGAAGAAAAAATCATTTGCGTATTTAAGCACGTTATTGTAAACCTATACATTTCTCGGTACAGAAAATGTTACAATACCGGAACAACAATCTTGAATTGAAAACGTACATCTTGCAATAACTATGCAACAAAACAATGCAGTCAAACCTCGAGTAAAACATTAAACGTACAAAGTAATCAACCCCGGAACCAACAAAAATGTTTCAATACTATAACATTACTTCAATCGTAATTCCAAATTAAGTTAAAAACAAGACGTAAAAAAAAGAAATTAAAAAAAGCTCGAAGAAAGAAAACAAATAAAAGAAAAGTCATTTACAGAAACAGTGAAAACAGACAAAACAAACAAATAAAGAATTAATTTGTATACTATACAAATTTATGTAATTTAAGCAATCGATGTCGACATACATCAGCTAAAAATGCTATTTAATGATAAAAAAGAGAAATGATGAAAAAAGCTAAACAAAGAAACGAAAAAAGTGTAAGTAATAGACGATAATTCAAGAAAAGTCTGTTCTTGTTGATGTCATTTTTCAGACCAGTATTGCGTAACAAATTTCTTTACTCTGCTTCGTTAAAATAAACAATATGACTTCAACCGTTGACTGAAGAAATTTCTTCAGTCAACGCTTCAACATAAAGTAAACTGTAAAAAAGACGTTTAGAAAGCATACTCTCAAACTACTGCAGTAAACTTTCCTATAAAAAAAAGTAACAACGTGCATTGCGGTGCATCAGATTTACATAAAAAGTAATGGCCCATATATATTGCAATAACTATAAATTTGTAATAGTTACATAAATCCAATCACATGATATAAAAATATATAGGTCAATCGGGATTATTATGATACAACGAAAACTTTGGCTATTGTGATACACCTAAAAAATGAACAAGTGTACATGTTTGTAATAATTTAAGTATTTGTCCCCAAATTCATAAGGGTACCTCAAACCAATCAGAACCCTATTTAAACTATTAGTCGGATTAATTAGCACACATACAGAACCAGGCGCGGATCCAGGGGTTAACCCACCTCACCCGGGCCACCCCTTTAGATATAATAAGATAGAATATAAAGAAAACTAGTAAGTTAATCTTTTAGAAAAATTACTACACTGTACACTATTATGATATTATTCTGGTGCCCCCCCCCCTTTCAATGTTGCTAAATCCGCCTCTGTACAGAAAGGAAGACGTATAATGGCATACTCGATGGCATATCACAAAATACAAACGTTTTTTTTTGCAACTTGATTGAAACTATGAGTGCGCGGATGAATTTTTATGCAAATTTGCACATACCTACAAAACAGACGATGTGTAATAACATAAAAAATAAAAAGTTATTTATTTCTAACTACAGATAATGTCGTCTAGAGCCCTACCAAGGTTGATTGTTATGCAAATACATAGCAGAACCCCTATTACGCTGGACACCCGTGTGAATTTAGCCACAAATCTAGCCAGAAAAATTTGTCGAATCTATTTGCAATGAAACAAAACGATAACTATCGAAAATATAAAAAACCGTAAAAAACTGTTAATACAAGTACTAAAGAATTTAAATATTTACTAATTGTTTATATTTTAATCACGGCGGAAAGAAGTAAATTTAAAACGAAACAATTCTTTTTTAAAAAACATCGTCATGTTTATTTTTCAATATTGTTTATTTTATTTGTTGTCAAATTTACACAATATTTAATCGACTCCAACAATGTTATTTTGGTGTACATTAATGAAAAAAATGGCAGTTGTGAATTTGTTTAAATAATATTTAATTTATTAAAATATTTAGTACTTGTATTACTTCACAATTTTTTGTATTTCCGATAGTTATTGTTATTTGTGGCTAACTTCACACGGGTAAAATGGTCCCCCCGCTCATACCAGAGCAAATTTAGTTCGCCCCTACAAAAGCAATTGTGCTATTTACCTATGTGCTAATTAGTTGCTAAATTCCCAATTTTGTTGATCAAAACAGTTTAGCAGGAATTCGCGTTCAAAGTAGAGGGGACGACCAGCCTGAACACACCCGTACTAGATTTTTTTTAAACAGAAATCTTCAATCCCGACGCCCTCGTTACTAAGCGTAGGTAAAAAAAAATTAGTCCGGTAGAGCGTACCGCCTGCGATAACTTAGTTTCAGTATGGAATTAATTAAACATCCCTGTCGACCGCTTGGAAAAAATGTGCAGTTCTCAGAATAACAACAATTTAATTACGTCTTATGTCAGTATTTTGTATTTATTTTTAGCGTCGCCAAATTACTGAGAAGCAATGTGTAGTTAGAACAGTGAATTAATGTGATTAAACATCATAACATTGCTTTTGATTTGTTTTTATTAACGCTGTCAACAAATTATTTAATGCAACAGGTCGGCAATTTTTAATTTATTTACTCCTTTCTAACCAATAATTTTTTTATTTCCTTTTTTTAATGTCGGATTTTGTTATCACTCGATTATAGTTATTAAAAACCCCAAGTTCCAATGTGATTCTATTAAGCAGCGTGCACTGCCTATCTATTTCAGATTTTGTTGCTCGCTGAAAAACTTCGATAAATTATTTCTCCTGTGTGTGTCGTGTCTTAAATTTTCTTTACCGCTGTCGTCGTTTTGTTTAGATGTCAATCCTAGAATTAAACAACCGCTTTAGTTTGCGCGTCTCATACTCTTTTACGCAGATGATAGTTGCTTATAATAGAATAGAAAAAGGTGTCGGATTTTCGTCCAGTCCATTATAACATCCTTATCTATTTTGGCAGCTCATCCACGTGCAAGCATGATGACCATCGGACACCACACCTTTATACATTTGACGAAATTATGCTCTGTGTCATAAATTGAAATTGCAACACCAAGAAGCAGTGTGAATTTTGTGACCAAACCAAATGAAACGTAATGCCCTCTGATTTTCGTGTTAAAGAAAATAAATGTACATATTTTTTATTATATCCTTAGTCAAGTAAGTTAGAATTAAGTATAAAGTGCAAGCGATTCAGAATGTGTTGTAGCGAAGTGAAGTGCTGAGTACAATAAAAAAAAAAGTGCGGGGAAAAAAAGTAGAGCAAGGAGGGGAGTCGGTGAGAAGCAGTGGCGAAGTACGGGTGATAGGCGACAGTAGAGAGTCGCTGAGAAAATTGGCGAAGCGAGGCCAAAAATGAAAGAGTGAACTTCTGAAGTGGTACCAATGAGCAGAAAATTAGTGAGCGCTGTAACAAACTGAAAAAGTAAAGCAAAAATACCAAGAAGCCGATACGTCAAAAAATAAAGTTCTCAAAGTAAAAGCGGAAGTAGATGGTCTGCCATTACGACCTCAACCAGAAAATATTAGTTACACAGCGAAGTCGTAGTGACTAATAAGAAACTGTGAAAGAAACCACCCGCCTGTGGAAAGACGACCGACGCCTCCAAGAGCGTAGTGAGGAAGACGCCGAAATTACCTGCCAGCGATTCTTCGGTAAAAGGTTAGATTTTTAAGAGATATTTTGTATTTTCATAAACTTATGTTTTGTTTCTTTTATTTGAATATTAGGGCCCTATTACATAAACGTTGGTTTTTTTTATGTATTTTATTGTTAATATAAATTTGTTTGTTCTACAATCTTTCTTTCTTGTACAAAATCAAAGGGTTTACCTGGAAGTCTTGGGAGAAAGAAGTCTCATTTTATTCTATTCAAAATAATAGCCGGAGCAATTCATTTATTATCACATGTTATGTTATTAGAAAAATAAAACGCTTTTAACAAAATTTAAAACACCATAACGTTACACAAACAAAAATAGATCAAGTGATAACGGAATGCCTGACGTTTTTTTTTTGTTTCTTCTACTACTTCATTATCGTATGTATTTCGTGCGAGTCTTAGTTAATTCTTGTGTTTTGATAGTGTACTTATGTCTAGAGCCACAGCGTGAAAATTACCGCTAAATAAGCGAATTCAACAGAGGTCGAATTGTTGGCCTACGTGAAGGTGGTTTTTTCTATAGGGAAATTTCAAATCGTTTTAACCGGAACTAATCCACTATCATGGGCTGTTATCAAGCATGGACTATCAGAATCGTCGTAGACGAGGAACTGGAGGGCGGCAAATGAGATGCATGACTTCGACGTATGCCAGTAAGAGACCGATTATCAAGTACCAGATCAATCGCCGACCAATGATTAGGTAATGAAGGTCGTCCTGTAACCATTCGAACAGTTTACCGTCGAATCAAAAGTTTCGGATTACAATTCTATCGGCCGCATCTTGTGCTACAACTGACTGCTCAACACCGACATCAACGTTTTCGAGTGGCGTAGGTTGCGATTCCACTGGAATCTGGAATGGCATAGAGTAGCCTTTAGTGAAAAATCTCGATTCTGTTTGGGGATGCATGATGGCCGTATGAAAATCAGAAGAAGGCGCGGGGAACGGTGCAACGTAGAGATTATAGTATGGGGTGCTAGTTTATAGAAGTAAGTTCTGTTTAATATTCATCCGAGAGAATATGAACGCCCGGCGATATATTAACGAGGTGGTAAAACCACATACTTTTCCATTTCTTCAGCAGTTAGAAGACACACTTTTCCAGCAGGATAATGCCCGTCCCCACATAACAAGACACTCTATGAACAGATTCAAAAATACTAATCTCTTACCATGCCTATTGAACCCGTGTGGAACATTATGAAGAACTTAGTGCATCTTTCACACACACAGGAAGCTATCTAACATTAATTGCAAGTTGCTTGGTATGTAATAGCTCAAGAAAAAATCGAACACCTACTGGAATCGATGCCACGAAGCGAGTATGAAGCCAACACATTATTAAATAAAAATTGAGTTCATCTTTGTCCCTTTTCTTGGAAATCTTAATGATTTACTACCTCTGAGTAGCTAAACCTGCCTGCTAAGTTTAGTAACACAATTCTCACCCCTTCTTGTTGTTGCAATTTCAATGTGACTGAGTATATATACACTCACTGAGAGCGGATGGAAAGACTAAATGACGACACTACGCAACATGTCGCAATAAACGAGAGACACGCTAGTTTCTCGCAATAAGTTCATGCCTAGCGCGAGAGCGCCTCGTGAATAATTACGCGAGTCGATTACTTGAGAGTAATAGAAATTCTAACGCGTAGAGCTCCCATGTAACTTCTACCGAACTCGCGCACAGTAAGGACAAATCGAGAACTTTCCGGCACAGCGAAAAAATTACACACGGCACCTTACATAGGATGTCCGGTTGCATAAAGCAAAGTTGTTACCTGACGCCATTGTTAACTAAATCGTATCTATTGATTTGAGAATGTGTTATGTTAAAAACATTTCGTTGTGATTCTCGTACTGTATGAATTCTTCTCGGAAATACTTTTTACATACAAAACGTCATCTCTCCTTGAGACATGTGGTTACATTTTCAATCGGCCATTTCAAATTTGTGCAGAACGAAGGTGAGGCTCATAAAAACCCGTTAGTTTCTCCATTATCATTATCTTAAATTACCCACGTCGATTTTGTGTACTAAATGACGGTTTAAGACGCTTCTGTGTTAAGGAATTCATTGGGGTAAGAATGCTTTATCATTTTTCGACGCAATTTAATTTTCTATTTTGTCTTTGGCAACTTTGGTTACCTACACGTGTCCTATTAAGGTTGAGATACTGAGACCTTAAAAAAGTCCTATGCAGACGCTGCAAGCTACGAAGTATTAAAAATGTTACGTTTATAAATAAATTGGAAGGCCCATTTACAGAAATATCAGTATTAATTATGGAGAAAGGCACGTCTGGTTTCTTCTCATAAATCGTACGAACCTAAGGAATTTATTTGTGATACGTAAAAATTTACTTTTCATCAAATTTTAGGAAAGTGTGGGGAAGGAAAAACAAAGTGTGAGTATTGTTATTTAAACTTTCTTTTATTTACGTTGTCGATCGTTTCCACACACGACTGTACGTACACATTATGTTTGTTGTCACAATTAAGTAAGATTTTTTTTGTGATGAAATATTAGATATTTCTTTTATATTTACTAATGTAAATTTGTGCCTGCGAGAATGTAAAAGTTAGGTCAACAAGTTTTATTATATGTACGATTACTGTGATATTTACTTAGGTACTCTTAATTGAAGACATCTATGTATTTCTACATCGCTTGTTTTTTTCTAACCTTTTGTTTTGATAAAATAAACATAGTTGTTATAACCTTTGTTCTGTCATTTTGTTCTCTTTCACTGTTGTATAGATGTGTCTTCCATTACCAGCTTCTAACCGTTTTGACGCCTTTTTAAATTACTTTATTATCACCACACCGTCTCTTGCGATCCACTCGCCGAATTATAGTGAGCTAGTCTCCTGCATTGACGTTACGGGTAAACTCACGTAACAAGTGTCTTCAGCAAAATCATTGATTTTGTACCAATGACAACGCTTAGCGACATAACCCCATAGGCCCAGTTGCATTTGTTAATTGTGACAATGTAGTTAACTACGTGGTCACGTCACGTCAAATCAATAGCTATGATTCAGCTAACTTCGCTTTATGAATCCGTGCACTAGTTAACTACATCGTTAAGTTAACGATGCTTTATGCAATCGGGAACGCTCGGTCGGGATAAATAATTAATTTTCGACGCTTTGTAGTGAGCATCAAAGTCGAAAATTGATATATTTCGAAAGTAAACATTTCCCCGAACCAGCAAGTAATTATTCTACTGTTTATTATAGTGAACTACGCGGCACGATCGTCTAGGATAAATAATTATTTACCAACGCTTTGTAGCGAGGAACAATGTCGCGAAGCAACAAATTGTCACACAAATAGTACTAGTTTTTGATAGGTTTCAATTAAAAAAAAACATTTTTCCAGTATGAGTGGGTCCAGCTTAATAGCAATTTGATTTGCATAAAAATTTAACACTAACGACATGTAATGTCGTCCCCGCGGCACGAAACTGTCAAACGTAATTTTGAATTCGATTTAAAGTATGAGTGCGCGGATTTTTATGCAACTGTACATACAGATAGATCACGTGTACATTGCTGTACCTTATATGTTCTAACTGTAAATACTGGTAGTGATGTGGTACAACATCAAATTATGACACCTCGTCAGCATTATGATTGGACAAAGATAATATAGCAATAACTATTGTTTTATATACAACCCTGAACCCGCAAAAGATTATAAAGCAAAAAACTCTCACTGTTACAATCAAGACTAAGAGCATGAGCGTAACTAGAGAAGGGAGCTGGGGAGGTCTGGGAGATGCCCCGCCCAGGCCCCCCTGTAGTTACGCCGGTGAGTAGGAGCCCTGAATTCGTAAAATTTAACCTATTCGAACTTAAAAAAATAGACCATACATTTTATGAATATCGGACATATTTGTGCTGTGTGTACAGTAGGAACAAGAACATTTGTAGTAGACGATCATGTTTCGCACATCACTACACCCTACACCTTTCCAATTTTTGTGCTGTAACTGCTATAAAAGATATGCATAGCTTTCTTACCCAACTTTTCACACCTTGAGCTTGATCTATCCAATGAACTTGTAGAGGCGTTTCATTATGTCGTGAACTGTGACCTTGACTCGAAAATCGGAATTAATAAACTAAAAGTCAAAAATTTGACAAGTCTATCTGAATTCCAAAAACGTTAGTCTATTTAAAAGCCACTAACATCAATAAAAATTAAAAATAATCAGATATTTCTTTATCAAACAAAATTGAATTTACTTATAATAATACCTAAAGACCTATTAACAATAAATACAACGATAAGTTAGAAAGAATGTACCGGCGAATGTTTGTAAGACGGATAATAACAATATTTTGACATATAGAGACTACAGCGCCACAGTTCACGAGATCCTGAAAGACGTCTACGTATTGAGGCTTAAAGCTGCCACAAAAACAAAAGTTCAAAAATGGAAAATACAAAAATAAAGAGCAGGTTGCAGAAACAGAATTTTAAACAATTTTCAAGTCTTTGAAAGTGGAGAATGTAAAAAAAATATCCCTCTTAGTCAACAGTTTTTTTTTTTTTTGATGATGAGACACATTGTATACAAATATGACTCAAATTTAAGTGATGCACTTTACACTAATCCTATATATTACCACTCCTATCACTATATCTCAAGTAAGAGAACCATAAAAACAAAATAACGAAAATATCTAATCAGGTAATTGATATGAAAAACATAAACTGCTAAAAATAGGCATTTCTGCACTTCACCATAGGTTCAACACACTAAATTTCATTAATAATTAAAAACATTCTAAGTCATACCCTCGGTCATACCCATTATCGTTTTTTAATTTTTTTTTTAAGAGCAATAATTGTCCAATAAATTGTTTCCAATAATTCTAAGAAGTTACAGATGTAAAAATTATATTAGAATGTTATTTTAGCATTTGTATGTACTTACATCTATCGTTGAATAGTCGACGAGATCAATCTTATTACCCACTAAGACAACTGGACACGTACAATCAGGATGATTTTGCCTAATTAGTGGCATCCAATAAGACGAAATGCGTTCGAACGAATCATCATTGTCCACTGCATATACAACACACACCACACTAGCTTTTTTAATCTGCTCATTTAGTTGCTCGTCGCTTTGCTCGACTGCCGAATAATCCACAATGTTAGTAGGTACCTGTTCAGGAGTCACATCGGCTGGGATTGTAATTTCCTCAGCTTTTGCAGGTACACTTTCGGGAAACTCTTCGCTAACCAACGACAAAATCAACGATGTCTTGCCAACGTTTCGATCTCCCACTAACAGAATGCGAACATTCCGTTTGTTTGGAAATTTAGCAACCATTGCCTGTTGGAAGTTTAATACAACATTATATAAGAGTTGGATTTATTGTTCAAACATAAACAAAAAGATAGCTTGTGCAAACTTACTTGTTTGAATTTTACGTTCACATAATTTTATTAATATAATAAATTCTATCAGTTAAACTTCTTAGTACTAATCTTGGGAATGTAGAAAATTAATTTTTACATTTAATAACACAACCACGTCTTAATTAACCACCGTAGCCGACCACCTACAGCTTCAACTTTTGACAATTTAAGATCATTAAATCCCATTAAATTGAGCAAAAGTTATAAAACAAATGATTAAGAAGTATCGAACAAGATTTATACTGGATGGTTTTTATAAAGATTTTAAATGTACAGAGCTGAGCTAAATATATTTGCACTTTATTTTATAAAAAGTATTTATTTTTAAACAATTTGTTATGTTATTATTATTAATTGTTTAAACTTAATCGAGTAGGTTTTTGTTTTATACGTGTATTCAATTAAAATACTTTGATGACAAGTCGTTGCAGTCTTTACTAAATTTCTAATATTTTTTTTGTTACTAAAAAAACTTGGAATATTATAGCAGCTTCAGTCTATTAAAGTACATTTTTTATCAATGTTATCTTATAAAAATATTCACCGATAAAAACTAAGAAAAAATAGTATACCGCAATAATCTCAAAATTTGCATTACATAAAATCTTAAGTTTTCAGGTTTATTACATTCATTTCCTAATGCTTCAGGTACTAATTAGTAAATTCAACTAAGTTGATATATCGATGTAATTTCCGATGGTTCATTAGTCCTATTTTTTAATGATAATTAGAGCTATGATTCAAACTTATGAATAATCCTACGTACTAAAAAATATATAGTTAAACTTATGAGCCTAATTAATAAAAAACTATTAATAAATGTACTTAAAAACTATGCTGAGTAACACCTATACGTAGCACATGATATAATTACATTTTAATATACGCAATAAAGTTTATAAAAAAGAAAGTTGTTTTTTTTGTAAATGAGCCGATAAATGCATCAAAGATTAATATAAAAAGACAAATTGCTACAAATAGAATCAGTGTCTTACAACTCATAACAAATCAACACTAAACCATGTCTTTCCAAGTAGGAATTTTATTTAGTTTTTTTTTTAAATATTAATTATTTTTGTTTTAGATTTTAGTTATCGCAGCAACTCTTGCTATCGTCAATGCTGGATACTTAGAACCAGCTTTGAGATACGCCGCACCAGCACCAGCTATCGGTTACCACGCAGCTCCTCTTGTGAGCTACACATCTCCAGCAATCACCAAAACCGAATTCATCCCTGGTTCGTACTCATCGTCCTACAGAAGCGATGTCATCACTCCAAGAGTAAAGTACACTGAAACTCCAGCAGTCAGCGTTGCCGTACACCAACCAGCTATTGCTGTTGCACCAGTAGCTCGTATTGCACATGCAGCCCTTCCTTATGCTCACCCTTCAATTGCACGCGTAGGTTATGGACATGGTCTTGCCGCACCTCTTGCCCACGGTTATCATGGATACGCCGGATTATCTGCACCTTTAGCTCGTGGATACGGCTGGTAAATTATTAATAACACAAATACTTGTATTTAATAAAACAATAAATATTATAATTTTACATTACTATGTTTTATTTATGCAAATACGCAAAAACTTTTAAGCGTCTAAGAAAGCAGTAGTTTCAAAATTATTTTAGCGAAAAAATCGTTCTTAAGAACACGTTTTTTATTATAAACACAAAGCCAAGGTTTCTGATTCTTTTCAAAGCAGCTTCTGACTATATTATTAAATCGAAAACAAAAACATCAGTTTAGATTGACCAATTTTTTAAGTGAATGATGAAACATAACAAATCGTTTGTTTTTTTTTTTACTAAAAGCGTTTTGCTTAAACATAATTTTTAAAAGAAAGCATAAATTGACACAAAGAAAAAAATAAAAGAAAAAAAAACAAAAAGTAACGAGACCATAAAATGACTACCCACGCTATCTTTTCAAACAAAAAGATTCAATTAGTAAGAAAACTGCGTTAGCCACCGTGTAAACGCTTAAAACAGAAATATAAAATCAGACAAAGACATACATGGGTTAAAGACACACACACCTTTAAAGATACCATTCTCACGGTATACCAACGAGTATACGTTGGATATGGATTGTAAAGGATTCGATAAGTGTACGAAAAGATCTTATCAGCAACACTCAAAATCGAATTTTCTCTCAACAAAACCAAATCACCAACCTTTAACTTATCTCTAAAAGTCGAATACTTTACACGACGCTCTGCACTCTCTCTTAGATTCATTCGCATCTTTTCTGGATCTTCGTGTACATCAACGGACCTAGGCGGTGGTAGAAATGTCATAATCATTTCATTCAAAGAGTGCGTAAGGATCTTGCCATATAAAACGTGACTAAAAAGTACGAGATAAGATCTCTTGACAAACGGTTCTTGATCACGCTTCCGTATAGTATGAGTGTACGTATAGCTCATACCAGAAAATTTGCTGAACAGATGACGAAACCTAACAACAAGATCGAACAAAAGCCTGCGTACTTCCTCCTCTTGACAAGCAATCTACACTTTCGACAACAGCTCCTCATCGGTAGCGAGAACTTTCTTAGGATGCGAGTATATACGGCACAGCACACAGCCTCTCATTAAATAACATTTTAGCTTGGGGACGATCACGTTCCTCGTCTATCAAACAATGTACTTCTAAATTAACAAAAACGCAGAACAGCCCACCATCACCAACACCTTCCTAACAATACCTCTTAAAATCGATCCTGGCATTCACACTTCCTAACCAATCGATCCACAAGATAACCAGGCGGATAAGTATCTTGACAACTAAAAAAACAATGCTAAAGAGCATCCACAACATTTGGAATTCATAATGTAAGCCAAACTTAAATCTTGACTCCTATGGCCAGTTACCCCACGAAGGTGTGTTGTAACAGAAAGCGTAGGAAACCGGTTTTTCTATTGAGTTTTAGAATATCCTCCTCTGTTGTCCCGGATCAGAAACATCACCCTGAAAACTAGCCAACTCCAGAACGAAAACGCTCCTATCGCACCACTCTGGAGGACCAAAGCATCGTCGTACTTCTAATTCATCTTCTCTAACAAACGCACGCCCCTAGGGTCAGCTTCAAAAAGTCATTAGACTGCAACGCGGTACCATGAACAAACTGCAAAATTGGTTTGAGCACTCCAGGTCTGTGGACATGATCTACACAGACACCATTTTCGCAAACCAACTCGATCAGTGACCATAAAGATTGAATGGAGGAAATTAGAAACATTCCAAGAAAACTTCATCTCCTTATTGTCCTCTGCGGTAGTTTTCCGACGCCGTGAAAGGCAAAGAAGGCGGAGAAACGTTTGGTAACGTTGTGCAAAGTTGGCAAACGAGAACGTTTGGCAATTGGAATCTTCTGAGGTCCAAGGCAACTATGTGTTCAGGCACAACAGTCCACAACGACTTGTGTAGCTGCAGGAAACTGTTTCATTATGTCGGATACTAATACATTCTCTAAGTTTGTCGCTTGTCTTAAAAAATATTCGTCTATCATACATGGCCCATGAGTAGCAAACGTCATGCTACCCTAACGTTGCCTTTCCAGGTATTGTTGATCTTCGGACCAATAATGCGCCTTAAATTCTTCTTCGAACAACTAAAACTGGACCAGGTAGACTCTTTCATATCGGCCCAGTCAGAAGCGCTATTACGACTCCTTTACAACATTCAACTTTTCAGTTGCCTGAAGCTGGGAAGCGCTAAAAAACAATCAAATCGGCGCAGAAAAACCTTAGGATGACTTTTCCCAGGACGATAAATAAGCTTAGTGACGATAGCTCGAAACGACGACAAACTTAAAGTAACGCATCAAGTTCCGGGATAGAAGTATAGGCATATCTACGTCAAAAAAAGACAGCGCACATTGGTCCTCACATCGGAGAGATGGTTCCGATGCAACACTGTGGTCTACTGAAGTAAGCAGTCTCGTTAACAGATTGCTCATAAAGACGGTCAACACCCATTGCTGCTCCAAAAACATCTGCTTCAAAGACAACAATAAAACAATTGAATAAGCTTAACAGCCTTCCGCATCGATTTTGTATAACAGTGTATCGTGGTCGTGGCACCAAGAACTGTGATGTAACCTACTCACATTTGAAAATTAAAACCCACGAACCGAAAAAAATAGCGACATCTCGCTGTGGCTGTGATCGTCAAGATACCCCCTTCCCCTCTTCGTTGTATTAAGATCGTTATACATTGTTTACTCTCGATATATAAAAAGACTGCAACAGGTTAAATAAAACACAAAATGAATCGTAATTTTTATTCGAGTTTAACCGAAATTTTGCCGTTGCGTGGAACCTGCAGTAGGAGAAAAAGAACATCCAAAAACACCCCTCCGGTCCTGTAACTGAATTTATATGTAAGCTCATTATATAATTTCTCAAACGTGTAAACACCCTCTCTATCGTAAGAGCGTTTACTTATCTGGACTGTACTTGCAGCGCCACGCACGCCTTTTTCTAAAATTATAATTAAAATATTTGTTATTTTGTCACTATAATTTAATTAATAAAGGCGGTTTCTTACATACCACCCCTTCGTGGGTGAAGGACTGTGAGCTGGTAACTTAATGGTTTGGTTTTCGCTGATTGAAATATAGACGGTGTGGTGCTTCTTTCTTTTTTTTGTTGTTTTTAGCTGTCGACATGGTTGCTGATTGTCCTTTCCATTGCAGCGGAGTTACTTTCAGTGAAAAGATGGGAAGAGAAATGTCCCAGTTCACAGCTTTTGTCGGTTCGGGTGGGTGAGACGGTTTCCTCAAGTATTCGGGATTTTCTAGAATCTTCGGTATGCCTAGGGGTGATGACATTAATATTTCATCCAAACTAGAACGGGTTGGTGAGGCCGGAGGGGTTTTCTCGTCGGTAGTGAGAGAGGCCAACTTCTCCGTGCATGCAGTCAGCTGGTGTTCGGTTGCAACTGGCTTTCCTTCCTGGCGGGTTGTTTCTGCTGGATGTAGCTCATCCTCGCTTTTTGTTCGATACACTTCGGGCTGCCAGGGTTTGATTCTAACTGCAGGTCGGTTGCATTTCAGCAGGGTGTCGGCTTCGGCGTTGGTAACGGCTTGCATGGCTGGGTTGCGGGGATAATATTGTTGTTTTACCGGTTCCGTCCCTGGTTTGAGTTTTATCTTGTGGCAAATGAGGTTGGTCTTTCCTGGGATGTTGTCGGACTGGGCCAGTTCGGATTCTAATAATTGGTTGACTTCTCGGAGTTGGGTATGACGGAGACTTTCTAGGCCGCTTAATCCGGGGGTCGGTAAAGATTGTAAAGGCAGGACTTCGTTTTTGAGCGACAGGCGGAGATTTTTCAGATCTAACCATGCTTCATTTTGGAGGAGAAAGTCTAAACCCAGTATAATGTCGCTGGTGAGGCCGGTGATGCTGTTACATAATACTTGAATAGACGTTTTATGGAAATTCATATTTATAGGGTAAGCTCCAATGGACATGATGATGATGCCATCGGCCATTTGTACTGGTTCGGGTGTAGTGGAATGTACTGCCTGGTGGTGTTCAGGTAGGAGTGGTATAATCGAAGAGTTAATGTACGATTTTGCAGCTCCGGTGTCCACTAAGGCCCATACGGTTCGGTTGCAGACGGTTATTTCGGTACCATAATAACACTTCATCTTTAAGAAGTTCCGGCAGCGTCAAGAGCAGTTCCTGGTCATTGATTTGATAACATTGTTGTAGCTCTTCCAGACGTTCCAGGAACGATATAGAGTCGCTACGGCCATCAAAACGTAAGCCCCACTTTCGTACACGATCGCAGATTTGTGCACCTACTGGAAGGGGGACGGTTGTCGGATTTTCGGTTGAGGGACCGGCTAAGTCTTGTCTTGCATCTCTCGGTGGCGAACGGGTGTTCAGTTCGGCAATAAAAGGACCTTCTCCTGTACGAAGGAAGTGCACCAGACGGGACCGTAATACTTCAACAGTACCTTTGGGTTGTAGCTGAAAGAGAGTCAGCTGTTGCACGAGGTCGGATTTATTAAGTCGGTAGACCCAACTGACACGAACATCGGTTTCCGCGGTTTCGGTTTTTCTTGCTTCGTCGGTCATGTTTTATGTACGGTAGCTCGGGCGCTAGTCAAACTATTTGACACGGTAGCAATGCTATAATAAAAGAAAATTAAAAACTCTGAACGGAAAAGAAAAAAAATATATAATTCTGGAAAAAAACAAAAAAATTATAACTCTGGAAGAAAAATTAATTCTGGTGCTGGTTTTCGGGTTTGGACTGGATAACACGTTGCTTGCCGGTTGCGCTGTAAAATAAGATTATTAAAGTCCCTGCTCGGGCTGACATGTAAACACCCTCTCTATCGTAAGAGCGTTTACTTATCTGGACTGTACTTGCAGCGCCACACACGCCTTTTTCTAAAATTATAATTAAAATATTTGTTATTTTGTCACTATAATTTAATTAATAAAGGCGGTTTCTTACAAACGACCAGTTTATAATTACAGATATCAATAAATATAAAAAAGTTAGAACATCCCAAACTTAAGTCAGTTATACAAATACACAGATATGATAACAGGTTTAAATTTCAACACATATAAACACGTGCACAAACTTTAGTTAACGGCTGTCAGTAAGTACTGAAGTCCTAGTTACGGAAGCAATTCAGCTATTAGTTGAATGGTCGGGACAAACAAACAAGGGTCCAAATACACATGTATAATAAACACACAATAATATATCAAACAAGTTATAAAGATGTGGAGTCTAATCAAGATGCAACCTACCGCGACTTTAGTACATAAAAGCTATATCATATAGACCTAAGACATTCCTTTAAATAAAATACAAGCGGGATCCAACCATAAAGCAATATTAAAAAATGCATTAGCCTCCCTCTCACTCATTATTACAGATACAAAAATTATCATAAAGCAAAATGACTCCATATCACTCCAGCTATTAATTTATGTTTTTAAAAGTATGGCTCATCGCTTAACTTTCTGATATCCCGTAAACTTTGATACAGCAGTTACGCCAGCTGGCTGTGGATTTAGGAGCTACGAAATCATTTCCATTTCTTTTGTCCACTTTATTTACCTTATTATTGTCTAGATACAGCCGCTCCGTACCCTGATTTGAACGCCCAGTATTTTTATACGTCTAATAAGTAGGATTTGTTTATTCATTCGTCGTTATGTACCTAATATACAAATTTTATACAACCGACATACCACATTGTATTAGGTAATGCCTTTATTTATTATTAAACATTTTTATACATTGTACTTAGTTGGTGCGTGTCACTCATTGGTGTCACTAAACTGCTATGTATAGTAGTAGTCTGGAGAGAAACTGTGGCTAACACTCCACAGTGATCGAACCAAGATAACAAAAACAAAGTTTTTGTACTTTCAAAGGAAGTAGTGTCCCGATTTTTCTTTTCTTGAGTGTACATAACGACATATTTAGAACCAAAGACTATAGCTGTAGAAAACCCAGAAAAAGCATATAGAAATAACATTGAATATATACGCAAATTAATTTATTACTAATTACATATTAATTAATAGAAAAACTGCTATTACAAATAATTAATTAAATACTATAGTATCAAATAATGAAATAAATTCACAGTTGGTATTACCCCAATCCGCGATAATATTATTGAAATGTTTTAAAAACGTAACATTTTAAAAAATAGTTTTAAAAAAAATGATTTTGTCGGGTTTTAAAAATATTTCATTTAAAATATATTTTCTAAAACATTTTTCGGTAACTTAAAAAACGTTTTTGTTATTGCAGCGTAATTTTGGCCATTGAAACTTTAAAAAACATATTTTTAAATCACGAGTATATGTACCATCATTGTACTATGACGAAACATTGATCAAAAATAATGTACAGCAAACTTTTAAAAACTACAAGCATTTATTTGTATTAATTTAAAAAAATCAAATATTTTTTGTAAATTATGTTTTATTGAGTTAAGCCCAAAGCGTAAATGTAAATGAAACCCCATCTTGTCTATGTAATAATACGATTGGTTCCGGTTCGTATCCAGTTAACTGTTACATTAATTGTAAATTCTGAAGTGAATCATTAAATTCGTTTAAAAAATAATTACTGTGTTAATTATTTTATAAGCTTATTCATATTGTAAAAGGAAAAGTTGTTTTTATAAACGTGTTAGTAACGTACAGCAATTCAGTATAAATTCGTGATTTGTTGAACATTTAATCAGTGTCTTTTAGGAACCTAAAACCAATCAATACAAATCATGTCTTTCAAAGTAAGTTATATTTAAATTTTATTAATAATCATTAATAATTTTTTTGTTTTAGGTCTTTGTTATCGCCGCAACTCTTGCTATCGTCAACGCTGGATACTTAGAACCAGCTTTGAGGTACGCCGCACCAGCACCAGCTATCGGTTACCACGCAGCTCCACTTGTAAGCTACACGTCGCCAGCAATCACCAAAACCGAATTCATTCCCGGTTCCTACTCGTCGTCCTACAGAAGCGACGTCATCACTCCAAGAGTAAAATACACCGAAACTCCAGCAATTAACTTTGCCGTACATCAACCAGCTATTGCTGTCGCACCAGTAGCCCGTATTGCACACGCAGCTCCAATTGTACCAGCTCTTCCAGCCTTAGCACCAGCACCGCTCGCTCTTCCTCACGCTTCAATTGCACGCGTAGGTTATGGTTTAACCGCCGGGCATAGTTTTGCCGCACCACTTGCTCATGGTTATCTTGGACATTCTAACCTCGGCGCGCCGTTGTTAGCTCGTGGATATGGTTGGTAAATTCTAAATGCATACAAAACTTAATAAATTATTTAACAAAAAATTAATTTCTTTTCCAACGTTTTTTTATTTATCTAAAAATAGACTAAAACGTAATGACTCGTTGCTTTTTAAGAGAGAAAACACAAAAAGCCAAATTGATAAACTAAAATTTAAAGTTTATGGTCACGTCGCGGTTGAAAAATTGTACGCAGCGACGGCGTTAATTTTTCTTAGATAGATTGCCATAAAATGACACAATTTAGAGTTTCGCAGTTTTTTAAGTAAAACAATTTTTTTTTACTTATAAAATCAATTTCGTTCAAGAATAGTTTCTTCCAATTTTGATTGGACATGTGATCATATCTGTACAAATCGAAAAAGTTATGTAACACCTACTGATTACTATAAAATTTGATTATCGTATCAACTTACCAAAAAACCATGGCCTTGAAGCTGTACCCGAACCTCCTATAAAGAGCAAAGAGAAGAAAGGTGACCTTCGCCAAATTCATTTTAATTTCCGGGGTTTGATCCGTTATAATCAATTTAATACCGTTTGTTCACACACGGCACGACGATAATTCTAATAATACGGTTTTCAAATCGATGAGTTTTTGAAGGTCGGAAATTGCAATCAATTTTCCAGCGCTCGCCTTAAAATTATATCAATAAGTGCAGTTTCTAAATGTCCGATTGATAAACGCATTCGAACCTGGAAACTCCCCCCAACTACCAGTAAATAAAAATTAAAAAGGGCAACAGAAAAATAAAATAAATAAACGATAACTCGCCCGCACACCTACGTAATAACGTAAGCGGATTCCTCCAAAGATACCTCAAAAACTCATTTTCTTTTCTTGTTTCGCCTTCTTCATCGTCTAAGTATGCATCTTCTAAATTTTCTTCATCTGTCCCATCACTTTCGTATAACGGAATTCTTTTGTCTTGTTTCACGCCTTTCTTAGTTTTTGTTTTTGGTAATTTGTTTTTGCTTGTTTATTGTTCTTATTTTAGCAATAGCATCGTCAGACGTAATAATTTCCGCTCCTGAACATACCTTTCTCTTCTTTCCTATACCTCTTTTCGAAGTTTCTTTAACATGCTTTAAGAAAAAGATTTCAAAACTCTTAAATTTATATAAGTTTGTTTATCCCGACCATACAACTAACAGCTGGGTTGCTTCCGTAACTAGGACCGCAGTACCCTCTGACAAACCGTTAGTTAACTAAGTCTTCTTCTGTTTAATATAATGATGTTTGTGCACGTGTTTATGTGCGCGTGGTAGAGGTATAAACTCTACCCCACCATGATAGCAGAATTTATTGCAGTTTTTTTTAACGTAGATAGTGCTACTGATGTCGACATTTTGTTGTTAAAAAATACAGCGTTTATACTTGCCTAGAATGCACACTTGCCCCGGTGTACCTTACCCTATACCTGACGATACTTGATGCCGATTAAAAATAGAATTTAATTTATTTAAAAATAATCTAAATAATCTGTAGTACAAAAATATATAAATATTATACATACTAACTTACTATAGCACTAAAAATTAAGTTAAAAATATACAACAATTTAACTTTCAGCTTATAGTTAAAGATTAACAAAAAACGTTTAAAAAAATAATTAAAAAATCGTGAACAAAAAATTGATATGATTTATATAATTTCACTGACATTATCCCTTTGCTCTCTTAAAATAATATCGATGGTTTTGTAAACATTCTCCGGCAAATGATCGAGAAGCATTCGAGGCATGACTTTTAGTTCCATAAAGTCTTCGGCCACCGCCCAACGCATTTCGTAACTTGGTCCACCGGTACCCGCTTTCCTGTTAACAAAAATACGTAAAAAATTGTCATAAATTTGTAGAAATACCTTTCTGCTTTCGTTTTCTTTCTACTAACTATGTGTAAAATCCTGCCGGCTGTATAAAGCCTAGTTCGCGAAAATCTTCTTTGACTAATGTCTCGCGTGAGCAAACACGCTTCCTAAAAAAATTATTAGTTTAAGTGTATTCGAATTAAAGAAAAAACGCACTGTAGCTTCGGTTACAGTTGGTATTGGACGATGATCGAGTAAGGGTGATCTTCCCGAAGAAGAGACAATATCATCTCTCCAGGTAGTTTCTAAGTCACCAGATGGTACACCAAATAACGCATAACCACAACCATTTAGAACCACTCTATATTTTGGCAAGCAACTAGCGTGAAGCACCTGCATAACACTCGTTCGTAAATTCTCGATGCTGTCAACACCAAGCCTCATTACAAAATCATCTCCAACGCCGACCGTAAAAATAAAACTTTCAGTGAGCTTTGCAGCTTCACGGCTCAGTAAACCAGCTGTAAAACACCATTGAAAAACAAGACACGACCTAAAAATTATTTTACCTGGAGTTGCAAAAGCGTATACCTTTACATCTGGATATTTCGGCCTTAGCTTCAGTGCCAGCAAACTAGCGACACCTGCGCCCAAGCTGTGCCCAGTAAAAATTAAGTCGTATTCGGGATATAACGCAAGCGCTTTGTCAATTACTCCAATTTCTTTTAGAATTTTTGCCACGTAATTTGCCCCTTCGGCCATACCCTTATGAGCCATCGTCTCCGGAGATACACCGGGAACGTCAAAACGATCACTTGCAGCGCTTAGATCGGTAAAAATATCACGAAGTGAAATGGAACCACGAATTGCTACTACTATACTTGCAGTTTTGTGATCTGCTATTATGCAGAATGGTAACTGAAATAAAATAATTTTGAGTTTGATGAACATGTTGACGAAAGTAAAAAATTTAAAACAAAGTCAAGAAGAGCTTACCTCAAATACATGATTGCGAAACGACGCAAATAAAATATCTTCTTGACGAATCTTCGAAATGTATTTAACACCAGCGAGGTGGCAAAGACAGCAATTGTCATCAATAATCATACTGCTTTTGCTACTGAAACAACCGCAACACGTGATTTCCGTCAAAAGCCGACAAATACCAGTGACGCAGTGACGATACATAACGAAAGGCCAACCGTAAGCAGCTATCGACAAGCGTAAAAAATGTCGAGCGTTTTCCAAATTCATCCATCTCGGAGCCACCGCAAAAATTCGATTCAAATCTTAAAGATGCGATTAACGACAACTTCATCATTATTACGACTCCTTACCACAAGTGTACTTCGGTTCATCGTCAGCGAGCATTTGGATTCGTCTCATTTCTCTTGTTTCTTTTTTCTGTTTAACTCGTAGTAAAATGCATCCAGCCACAATATCGGAGGGTACCAAATCTGTACTTCTAAAAAGATCGCTTAATAACGCAGCTACTTGTCTAAAAGCTTCGTTCCCATGTTCGTCAGATCTCAACCAGCAAAAAGCCCATCGAAATCGTCTCTGCCAAATACTAGTTACCTTTCGATGTCGCAACGATTCGCCCCCGCCTGGAGTCTCCTGAACGTCATGGTACCGTTTTGAACCCAACGGATCAAATATTAAAGCTAAACCAAACACGGCGAGACCAAACAATGCCCAATTAAATATAGCTAAAGCTGCAGACGAATACGTTAAGATAATAAAATACCAAAAAAAATTAAATTACCTTCAATCACTGTTTTGGAAAAATGCTCTTCGTGTTCGCAAACGATTACATCTCCGCAAAATGCCCACATTGTTCCAAATACGTTTAAGACGGTTTCGGGAATTATTAAGAATATTTTAAGTAGTAATATAGCAGGCACGTGCTTTCTGCTTTCGACGTCTGTTATCGAACCTTGCGCGCTTCTGTTAACCAGGGCAATAAGTATAACAATAACGACGACTAAAAGGGCCATCATTCCTAGTATATACGCTCGTACATAATCGCCTCCTTTGGTACATTCCCACGTGTAATCGTAGTATCTTATATACAAAATAACTATTAAAGTGAGCCTGAAAAAGAAAACAAAAGTGAGATTGGGGTATAAGTAATTCACCAAGATAATAGTAATTTATGTAACGTCGAAAATAAAGCTTAACATAGCGAACGTTAAGAGTTTAGAGTTTTTTTCGTCATACGTAACTACACTAATGAGAGAATATTCAATAATGGCAGCACAAAAAAATTATTAAGCAATGCCATAAATTTATTAAAATATTTACAAACACTAGTATAATATATATAAACTAATTGACGGGTTTAGTTATTAGTTACGTTTGTCTTAGTAATAAAATAAATAAATATAAAAAATGGGAACAGAATAATTATTGTCTACTTAATATTTTTGCACTAATAAAATGCAACCGTATTTTAAAATACTTCGCAGTCATTCAATTACTCAAGATATAAGTAATCTAATTATATAAATTAAATTCCGTTTTGATGGAACTTTGAGAAGAGCGTGTATTATTGGAATTACCGATGGTTGATGTAAGGCAGATACGGAAATTTGTATCGAACACACAGACGTTAACAAAATTTTATTTTTAATAAAATCGTTATGGTTAAAACACTAATTTTAACTAAATTTCAAAATTTTTAAACAGATTTTCTACCAGGCACACACTTCTACTTAAATAATAACTTCAAAGGATACCTTTACGTAGATTTCGATTTATCACTTTGCCGCTTTAGATTTTTTGGAATTACGTAACTACACTAACAAATATTGTTGTTTGCAATGAGAACAGCCCAAAAAAATTGTTAAACAAATTATAGAGTTGGCTGTCACCAGTAAACATATTAAATTTTTCTATTTCTATGTGTTTTATTAATAAAATCAAACACAAAAGAATTGCCAACACCTAAAATCGATTTGAAGAGTATAGCCAAAGAACAAAAATTAATTTAATTCGGAATGTCCGAAATACTAATGTAGTTCCAAATTCTTTACTTTTAATAATTAAAATTGTGTTTTCTAAGGTATTCCAAACCAATAGAAAAACTTTCTGTGTACTAGTTTATTAAACCAGTTTTTTTAATAATAAAAATCAAAGTTATATCGCCAAGACGTAATAGTTATGATAATTAAAAATTTGATTGCGTAATTATTAAAATACTTTAATAGTTCCTCCTTAAGTATTTTAAAATTATTACATCGTTAATTAACATTTCCAAACAAAAAGTTGGAAAAACACACTGAAACGGATCTTTATTGTGTTGTAAATGAACCTATAGTAAGTAACAATTTTAATTGAGTTCAAAGTACCTACTTTTTTTCTTTATATATAAAATTGTATGTAAATTGATGTAAATATAAATGCAATTTTAGTTCTATTTTGACTTGTAATATTACAAATGCCCTAAGGCTCTTAGTTTCTGCCTACTCGAGATCAGTGTAAGTGGTTTTCGAAAATCTATTAAACACCTGCGCAGATAAAATGTTATTCATGTAATTTAATTCAATGTATCAAACTCAAAATAACCAAAAGTTGCTAAATAACCGTTACAAATTTAAATAAAAACCTACAAAAAAGCCTTTAAGCAATGATAGAAATGTAAACTTATAAAGATTTAAAAGAAACGATCCAGAAAAATAAAATAATTATAAAGTCGATCGTGGTGATTTTAATGCTCGAATAGACAACAGCGTAGAAAAGAAAATTATCGCTAAACCGCAGTAACGAAGAAGTAAGACGATCTTTAATATGTCACATTCTAACTAACAGTTAAAACATTCTCCTTAAACACATGCACGTCTACATGGTGTATAGAGTATAATTTCTGCATAAATTGCTACTTTGCAAAATGTAAATTTCACGTCAGCAAAATAACTAAACTTTTACAGTGATATCAATTGAATTTATTAAACAATATAAACAATACACAAAAGGAATAGATAAACTGTTAAAAATGTATATAGGGTGTCGCAAATAAAATGGCCTATTAGAAGTTTACGTATTTAAATTTTGAAAATTTGTAGTTATGTACATATTACTTACAGCAATCATTTATTCTCAAATATTCTCTACTGTAATGCATTTTTCAGTTGTACCGGAAGTCGACAATGTTAAATAGGTATAATGCTATAATCTTTATGACATTTTCAAATTTACGATGAATTTTAAAGCAACTTTAGTAACAGAATAAAATGGCTATCTGTTGTAGTTTTTAAACGGTTGGTCACACTGATACATAGTCATATCTTTCTCCATCTTTCTTACTTTTAATTTTTTTCTTCATCTTCTTCTTCATTACTTGATCACCTGCATGCCACATCTCTTTCTTTATTCTTGTACCTCCTTTTAAGCGGTTGAATGAGCATCATAGAGTGGACTCCCTTTTCGTTCTTCTACGGGGAGAACGAATCATCAAGCCTTATCTTTCTACGTCTTTCTCTATATCTATCTTTCCTACTTTTCATTTTTTTCTTGTTTGAGGGTTTTCTATGAACGAACAATTCTTCTGTTTTCTTGATTCTCTTTAAAGTTTAAGTCTAAGCGGTTAGTTGGACATAGAAACATCCAGTTTTATCTTTCTCCGTCTCTTTCTTGTCTTTCTTGCTCTTTATTTTTTTTTCTCTTTTCTTTTGTGCTCTTTAACATTTGCCTTTAGGACAATTGTCTGTTTTGTTTTCATCTTTTTTTCTAACTCTTGGTTAGTTGCTAGAACACTTTCTTTGATTTTTAGTAACTATTTAGTATTTCAGTTACTTCTCTTGCTTTATCGAATTTAGTGAGTTTTTGTTTTGTTGTATTTGGTTTGAAACGTAGAATAGATGTTGTCAGATACTGTTACAATATTTCTTTTCTTTAGGTTTCTTTTGGTCTTGGAATATTTTAATGGACTCCTCGGTTTTTGAATTCTATTCTAACATTACAAGCTACGACTAACGATGTTCAATTAGCAATTGGCGTTTCTTATTCTTTTTTAGTTACTTTTACTTCATTTACTTTCTTTGTGTTTTTTGTGTTATGCGGTTTTGATTTTACTTTGATTATTAGTACACTAGTGCAGTGTTTACCTTTTTGGAACTTTGTGGTTGGGACTTTTAGATTGCTGATTTTTTTCTCTGCCTGTTAGGTAGTCTGATTGGTATCGATTTTTAATCAGAATCTTTTTGCTTGAGATTTCTTCGTTGGTTTTTCTTTTTTTGGATCTTTAGGGTCTGCTTGGTTTTTTGGTAGAAGAATATTATACCGTCTGTTAACGACTTTGTAGCACAACTGTCTTAGTTTTTGTCTTGACTATTCCCTTTCTAAATTCGCATATTATCTTTCTAAATCTGCTAGGTAGTGATACTTGGTTTTTCTTTTTACTTCTTGAGTTTAATTAGTTTTGGAGTTTATTGAGAGTGGAATTTAAATCTGTGAGCTGGGGTTTCATGGGATTTGAGAGCGTTGTCCTTAATGGTGATCTAAACTTCTCTCTTTCCTAATACCTCCCCTTTTTCTCTTGGTTTGTTTTATATTGTCGTTCGGTAATGTCTATGAGACTGCGTTGATTGGTCCTTAGAAATATAATTCCGCTACTTGCGACTTTTATATACATCTGATAGTTAATACTTAGTCATCTAGGATGTAATCTTTTGTTTAAGTTTCTTCTTGAGTTGGGTGTTATTGTGATTGAGTTAGGTTCGGATTTTAGGGTTCTGTCCTTGGCATATGCCTCAATTTCTATTCTTCATTTTAGTTAGTGTCTACATCGCAGGTTTTTATATTGCTGAGGGAGAATTTGTTATGTTAAAAATATTTTGGTATAGTTTTCGTGCTGTATGAATTATATCCCTGGGCTTAAATATCAATTTGCAAGTGGAAAATTACTGTTTTTACTTCCGTTTTTGACGTTGAGGAAGACCGCACTAAACTAACATTATGCCCAGTGAGATCTACATTTTGAATATCGTAGACCAACCTCGCAGTTAAGAGGTAAATCAACTTCGATTTGTATGTGTTACCTGTAAAAGTTTCGCTAAGGTAAGAATTCAGTTCTATTTTACGACGCAACTTAACTTTTTCGTATTATCACAGCGAGTTCGATTACCACCACTTGTCTGCCGCTTTGGAATTGGCTAAATGTTTCCGAAGCATCTCTCTTGCGATTCAGTAAATTATCAATTGAAACATGTACGAATGTACCGCAAACACAAGTTTTAAGGGCTAATTTGGAATCAAGTTGGTGGGATATTTGTGAGATAGACAAAAGACTCAGTGCCACTCCTGCCGTGTTATCAGTGAAAGTCATTCAAAAGCTTGACGCACTCTGTTTATAATATCAAACACTGGCCAATAAAAATTTCTAAACTGATAACGGCAATTTCAAATGTTTCCGTCTACATGGTGTTTCGTAGATAAAATAAGTACAACCGTAACAACACATTGTATCTTATTGCACAAGTTGAAGTTAAATTTAATTCTCTTTCGATTAGTAGATGCGTTCTCTAAAAGTATCTTTCTGAAATTTCGCATTGTCAATAATCTTTGACACTAGTTTGTAATTATTAGTATAATAGCAAAAAGTAAACAATTATAAAATAACATTACTAATAAACAGAATCCAAATTGTAAACAGTGACGGTGCAGCCCTAAAAGTAAGTTCTGAGGTGTACCCTTGTAAACGTGTCTTCGATGAATAGAAATGAAAGACAAATAACTACGTAGTGAACTCTATTCGGCGCCATTATGCACTGTGACGGTCTACTCCAATTAAGTTTTGTGATTGTTTGCCGCAAATATCAAATCGTGTAGTACGAAATGAGTAGAATGTTGAAAGACGACTAACTTCATTCTTACGCCACGTTTTCACATAACCTTTTTTTGTTGGAAATCTACAGTAGTCCTCCACGAGAATTTAAATTTTGAAAAAATATTAAAAACTATTTTTTATGCAATATTTTGTGCGAAGATGGAAATCTACAGTAGTCCTCCACGAGAAGTTAAATTTTGAAAAAATATTAAAAACTATTTTTTATGCAATATTTTGTGCGAAGATGGAAAGCAGTGTTTGAGTGTTTATTAAATATGAGTTCCTCTGTGGAATCACAACGGCACAGACGGGTTGCAACATCAACGATGTGTTCACTTCACAGTAAACGGTATCTCGTTGGTTCAACAAATTATGTTCTAAAATTTTTAACCTGATCAATGAGTCACGTAGAGCACTTGAAACTCAGGTGAAAAAAATCCCGGCCAAAGTGCACTTAAATTATCTTTTATGCTTGCTGTAACAAAAAAAAACAATATTGGCCCATTTGGCTGAAAAGTTGGACAAGTGGGTACCTTATGAGTTGAGCGATGTACAGAAAGAACGACGTTTTGAACTCTGTGTTTTTTTGTGTCGTTACAATAACGACCCATTTTTGAATTTGATTGCTACCCGTGACTAGAATTTACTTTACTATAATATGCAACCGTTCATCTCAGTGGTTGGATCAGGATGAACCACCATAACATTACGCAAAAAAAATCTTCATTAAAAAAACTTATGGTAAGTGTTTAGTAGTCTAGCTCAAGTGTCACAGTTTCATAAAACTTGGTGAATCAATCACGATCACTGTCTACTGTCAACAACTGGACGAAACGATGAAGAAATTGGCGACTAAGCAACCAAGATTAGTCAATCGAAGCATTCCGCTACTGTTGCACGACAATGCTCAACCGCACACCACATAATTCACTTCGGCCAAGCTACAGCAGTAACAATTACAAACTTTTCGTCATCCACCGTATTCGCCCACTAGTCATTTTTTCCAGAATTTGGATAACTTCTTGGGTAGGATTAAAGTTCAATTATGACGAGGCTGCTTCCCAAGAGTTTATTGAGTCCTGGCTACTACAGCAGGAGAATAAATAAACTTCCAATAAAATGGCAATTCAATTCAACTCATTTAATATTATAGAATGCAAACTTTCACGAGCGTTGTCTAATATAGAACTGTTTTTCGAGTGCTGTCGCGTAACGAAACTTTTACTTTACGTTTTTGCTGATCATGCTGTCAGCTTCTTCAGAAGATTTTCTAAAGACTGATGTTATTTTCGTGTATTCCTCGTTATTTTTCGATTTTGCTTCGCTGATCCGTGTCCGTTCTGGTGTGCTGAACCGTGTTTGCAGCTGTCTAGTGATTTCTTGTGTGTTCTTCACGTAGCGTAAATCTCCATGTGTTGCTAAGTCTATATCCATTTTCACGATCGAATATGTTGAAGTGATTTCTACAGTTTTGCGTATTATTCACTGGTGATAGTTTCTGCTTCTTGCTAATATCTTTATGTTTTCGTAGTCAATTTGACGATCTCCACTATCATGTAGAGGTTCAACTACTACAGATTTATACGTGCATCTAAGTTGGGCGTCTCGTTGATGTTCTTTAACCCTGCACTTAATACTTCGTCCCGTTTGGCCAATATAACTCTAGTTTGTGGACACCCTTAGTGTGTAGTCTCAGAAATTGATTTTTTTAAATGGTATGAGCTGCTTTATCTTCTTCACAGTGTAATATCGTGTAGTGATGTTCTTCTTTCCTAGAATTTCCCTTAGCCAGTTACTCCGACAACGTAGAGTAATTAAGCGTATGTTGCGACTTCAACTTGTTTCTTCTTCTTCTGTGGTCTGTGTATCAACATTATGCTGTAGCAATTTTTTATGAAAGCTTCCTTAATATGCTTGATTTCTTCTGGTCTATATCCTTTATCAGTAATTCTCTCTGCTAGTAGAAATGTATTGATGAGAGATATTTTCTATTGTGGACGGTGGTGCGAAGATCCGTGTAGATATCGGTCCGTATGTGTTTTCTAACTGTATACGCTATGGCTTAGTCTATTGTTGTAGGTGCGTATTACTAGAACGTGTAGAAAAGTTAGTGCTGTTGTAGTGTCTATTGGTGTGATGAAGGAAGTCGTGTGACCATATGACAAAGGTGTCGTCTACGTATCTGTACCAATATTTTGGTTTCGTGTTATTTGAAATGATAGCTTTTTGTTCAAAAGCTTTAATAAAAATGTTAGATATCACTGGTGATAGTGGTGATCCTATAGTTGCACGGTTCTTTTGTTCATAGAACTCCCCATTCCACAAGAAAAAGGTTAACGTTAAACATAGTACAGTGGAACCAAGGAAATCCGAACTAATTGAGGCTGACGTCTGTTCGGATTTCAGAAAATTCAGATTTTACGGAATTGTTTATAAAATACTCCTAAAATGCTATTTTCATACAGTGTTAACTTCAGACGTTTCATTAAAACCACCGCCGACAATACTAAATGTAACAATAGACAAAAGCCGACGTTCATTAACAGATGGCAACAATCTATAGCCAGCTACGACGCAAAATAACAAGCCATGATTCACGCGGCAAAACAATAGGCGGCGTGTGGTGGGGGTTCAGTGGCCTACTTAGCTTGCGTGAATCATACCGAGACAGTGTCAGTGGTGAATGAGGGCCTTGTTTATGTTGTTGTAGTATTGCATATACGTACAGGTTTTTACGTTTATTTAAAAGTTTAATTGTGTTTAAAATGGGACAAACGTAAACATAGTGCCTGTATACTTCAAGAAAAACTGGAAGTGCTGAAACGTCTCGACAAAAAAGAAACTGCAACTAAGTTAGCTGTTGAATTTGGTGTTGGCAAAGCTACTATCACCGATTGGGAAAAAAATCGTTCTAAAATTGAACAGTTCTGTAATACAACTAGTGAAAAAACACTTAAACAACGCTACAACTCAACGAATTCTGTTTATGAAAAACTAGATGAAGTGACTTTTTTGTGGTTTACCCAGGTATGGGTGGTTAGATCGCTGGAAAAAGCGACACGGCGTTCCTCAGCTGTCAATAACAGGAGAAAAGTTATCCGCCGATTTCGCCTCGCCGCTGCAAATGATTATTTAGATGAATTTTCAGACCTCGTTATTTTTGAAAACCACTCGCTACCGCAGGTATACAATGCCAATGAGTCAGATCTAAATTTTAAACCACTGCCAACCAAAAGTCAAAATTCGAATCTTCTGCCGCGGGGTTTAAAATTAACAATGAACGCCTTACTATTTCAGCCGGTAGCAATGCTGCGGCAACGAATAAAATCCCACTCATGGTGATTGGCAAGGCTGCTAAGCTTCGTGCCTTGAAAAATATTAACATGAACTCTCTTCCCGTATTTGATAGAAATCAAAGAAAGGCATGGATGAATGGTGATCTATTCAAGGAATGCTTTGAGAAACAGTTCGTTCCCTCAGTAATCAAATTTAATGAAGAGAACGGTTTGCCGAACAAAGCATTCCTTTTAATGGACAATGCCACCTCTCATCCAGCAGATTCGGTGCTAGTCACAGGTGACATTAAGGTAATTTTTTTGCCCCCAAATGTAACCCCATTATTACAGCCCATGGATCAAGGTGTGCTGCAAACCATCAAGCTGTATTATCGAAAAATGCTCTTGCAAAACTTAATTGAAGGAGAAGAGGATTCCTCCATCAAAGATCGCCTAAAAGAAATTACAATTAGAGACGTTATTTACTGGGTTGCAGAAGCATGGCAAAAATGCAACAAAATTGTGATCCAAAAATCTTGGAAAAAATTGTGGCCAAGTCTGGAATTCGAAGAAAACGATTTCCCCACCCAGACAAAAGTAACTGACTTGATTTCATTGGTCCAACAGATCCCTGGATGCGAAAAAGCAGAAGAAAATTGTCGCCAGGAATGGATTGACCAAGACGACGACGGCAATCAAGCTTTAAACGATGACGATATTGTGACAATGGTGCTAGATGAAAATGAATGTAGTGGTGATCAAAGCAAAGAAAGTGAAGAAGATGACATGTCACCTGATCTTGTGTCACACGCGGACGCTGCCAATGCATTTGACTTGGCCCTACGCTACGTAGAATAGCACGCTGCCGCTACACCGACGGACGTGATGTTTATGCGGCGCTGGCGCAACATCGCATCTTCCAGCCAATTTATATCGTTACGTCACAAGAAGATGACCGATTTTGTTCTCACTTAAGTTGTTATACTGTTTTCTTTTCAAAAGTAATTGTCTTGTAAGTTAAGAATAAACACCAGTTTTCTATCCTATCCACGTACGTATTTCTTTTTCCTATAATTTCCAGTAAAAAATATTTTTTTATTAAATTAGCAAATGATGTCCGAATTATCCAGAATTTCGGATTACCGCGGTTCGGATTTCCGGGGTTCGACTGTATGGCCAAGTCTTCTTGTAAACCTAGTGGCAGTAGTAGTTGTGTTGTAATGATCTCTAAGGTTTCTTTCACTACTAAATAGTGATTCTACATCCTAACTAACAAATATGTCACTTGTAGCTATATCATGTTTTTGGAAAATCTCGACAAAATGTTCCGAGTTCTTAACGTAACTAGTAGTGTGTTCGGTGTGCTGCTGTAATCTTCTAACTAAGTATTTTGCTAACTCGAAAGTTGGTGATCCGCAGGTACTAACGCTAAGTCTTAGAAAGTTTCCGGCTTTATGAATGTTGAGGTTGGCTTTCGGATTGTAATACCCTTTCCTGATCTTCTGTTAGTATGGATGAGTTCCAGATAGAAGTCGTAGAGTTGCTGTTTAATTTTCTGTAACGGTCTGTTTTTAGTATAGTGTCCATTCTCTTATTAAAAAGTTTCCTTTTGGTCTATTACTGAGGATTTGACCGGTAAAACATTGTTTTTGTTTAAGGTAAGCCAATCGTGACTGATTTATTGACAAGACGAAGCTTATTGAGAAAAAGTCTGAGTTTTCGTATTGGAGCAGTTTCGTTCATGAAATCTACTGACGCCTTACACATTTTTTTTTCTCTTTTACTGTTTTGCTTACTTTGGACAGCCTATTTCTCTTGGTGGTGTTGGTATAAAACTGTCTCAACTTCTTTCATTTAGTGTAACTTGTTTTGAGCATCTGGCTGAGCATCGCAGAGTGGTCACTGTTATCATCACACCCTTACTGTGATTACTGGAGTTTCGTCTAACCCGTGCGTTACCTTCTTTCTTTTCTTCTTAACGTTTCTTTTTATCTCTTTAAAGTTTACATTTTTCAATTTTACTGCTGCAATTTCATATTAGTTTTGAGTTTTTCCCTAGTTTTACTGAACGAGAGAGGCACGTGCGTTTTGCGTGTTTCTTCTAAAGTTGCGATAAATTGTACGCACAATACAAAACAATAGAAGACAACATAGTAAACATAACCATCCACAGTTAAATTAAGAGGTAAAATTTACCGGTGATAGTAGAAGTTAAAAAAATTTTTTATTTTAAAATCAGAACTTAATACACTCGTATTTTTAAATGTATCAGTTAAGTTGTAATGAGAAAATGAAAAGTCAAAAAACGCCGAAAAACAATTGAAAGTGTTCACTATAAAACATTATGTGTTCTTTTAAGACTTTCCTCGCATTCACTTTAAATGTCTTGCAAATAAACAAACAAAACAATTAACGAAAGTCTAAACGAGTTTTATCAAGTTTGAAATTACTCCTAAACTTTTTCTTTGGCAAACAAACTTTCCGCCCAAGTCTACGGCAATTTGATTATTACACTACAGGGTACGTTCTTGAGGTAATGTAGTAGAATGTCTCCATCGTTTACAATTCAACGGTTGAAGGTTAACGCAAAACTTTAGTTTTAGTCATCTCTGCAGAATCGATAACGAAAAATTGATTAAACTTTACCAATCAAGACAAAGTAGTTTTTTATATAACATTTCGTTTCCTTGATGATAGCTTTAATAAAAGCAAACGGGGTTAATTAGATATTCAAAAGCAATCGGTCGTTACCGAAGATTCATTTAATTTATTGTTTGCTGTTCGAATACGCTTTCGCGCACAGATTTTTGTTGAAATTTATTGCGTCTTCGAGCATTTTCATATTTTCCTTTCGCTATGGTTACCTTTACGCTCGAATGAACGCTAAAACGTAGTCATTTGCGACGATATTTGCACTGAACTCAACGCACTAAAATTGAATATACAATCTTTTAGAAGATCTCATTCCTTGGTCAATAATCATCGTCAGGTCTTGTAAGTATTTTTCACTTTTTAAGTTTAAGCGTAAAATTTAGCTCTTAAATTACAGCGGTGGCGATAGATTATACTTTAGAAAATTCTGAAAATTGGAAGTTAAATCAACAACGTGTAACTGCGAACTCGATCGTCTTTCAAGCATTGTACGTAATTATTGTCTGTTTGAAGTATTCATCTCATTCCGACTGAATCGTTCATGCAGATCTCATTATGAGAAAATATTTACTTAAACTAAAAATTCTACAGCCGAAACTCCTCAAAGCAAGCGAACCAAAACATAGATTAAATTTGTACAATACATAAACGATTAAAGTTTCATACAGCAACGAAAAAATCAGTATATTTAATCTCTGCAGCATTTAACGTTGTAGTTTGAAAACTTTTATACTATTGAGTTATAATATAGGGAGGCCACGTTATGTATATTAAAACAATACCACTACCGCCATATTGATGACTAATGTCATGCTAATGTCAACTGATTTGTAGTTGTGTTTTCCAACGTTGATAGTGATTTTTTTGTGTTAGCTTACGTAATTTTTGTAATTTTCAGAAGATAACACTGAAATTATGAATATGCCAAACCTTACTATCCAAAGAAACTTGTTCAATAAAAGATTCTAGAAGTTGAAATCACAAATTCTTCCATGTATCATTGCAAAAACAGAAGCATTTCATCTCATCCTAATTTGGAGAACATGTTAGTTGAATCACACTCCAGTTTTTGAATCTAATCGTATAAAGTTTGATCGCCCTCAGAATATATTAATAGAATCATGTTTAAACATGAAAAGTCTAATGAACAATCTTACAGGTAATTTATATATGACTGTCACTAGATATGTCTGCGGAACTGTTCACTTTTATTTATCTACAATATTTATTTACTCTGGCACACGCTTTAATTTATTTATTTAGACCGACAAATTCTTTTTACAATTTCAGATTTGCAACTTTTAGCGATTGTCTTTTATATTTTCATATTATCCGCTAGTAGAAGATTCTGTCCTTTTCGGTAATCGCTTTAAATTATCTTGAATAATCCCGAAACTTCGATACGTTTCACTGTCCCCTTCTTACGACTATTCTGTTCGAGAACTTGAAGCTGGACACGACACCGATAGAATGAGTCGTGGCGATAACGGCAGATCTCTATATTTCGACAACTTCCTCGGGTATAGAAGTAACAGATTTTCTCTAGCAGAATGTTGTATCTGAACGGTGATTGCAGACCCACACTTGGGTGCCTGTTCCTCGGAAGACGACCTCTAACATATTTCGCACTGTCCTCTAATCCAGTTGATCCAAGCCGCAACCAAGCTTCTTAATGTTTTGAAACTCCAGTTCTCTTTTGAAATTCCATAAACTCTCGTATATTAGCTTTGTTCGTGAGTACTTCTTAGTGACCAGATAAAAAATGGAGTGTCGATCGTCACGTAGTTTTAAAACAGCCGGTTGCTGTCAAATTCATCTAACCGTCCAAACTTTTTCTTAAATACTACTGCAATCTCTCTGCACATATCAAGATTTTCACTCACGCAATGTGCAATAGCGTAGTTTCAAACAAGTCTTGCTTATAAACATATCGAAATCCATTCCATCAACTTGATTACTGATTTTGTTTGTTATTGTCCTAGTTCAGAACTCTTCTGAGATAAAGTTGTTATCGTCAGCACTTTTGGCTTGCCTTTGGGTGGTTTTCGGATACGGTATACGTCATAAATAGGCTGCAGAACTTCATGAAGACCTTCCAATTACCTCTGCAGCTTCGGCAATAAACCATGACTTCTTCGGGAACTACATAACCACACCATGTCGCCCAGTTGAAACCCATCGTACTGTGCCTTGTCGTAATATCTGGTCTTCATTCTATCGCTCAAAATTTGGTGTTTTTCCAAACCACCTCATATACCTCGTCTAGACTCTTCATCGACTTGCTGACGTTATCTCTTCGGGTATTCCTTCTCCCGGTCTCCGTCCAAATTAGAGGTCACATAGCAATCGTATTTCGTGATCAAACATGATACAGTATAGTTGGCCTGTGCTTTCGTAAACAGATAATCGGTATGCCATTGGAAAGAGTACTGCCGGTACTGATCTACTTTGATGTTCTGACACTACTTTGGCTAAATATTTTTCCATTGTTCGATTGATCCCTTCATGCATGCCACCAGATTGAGAATATTAGAAGCGTCTTCCTAGTTTTCTCAAAATCCTGGCAGTCAACAAAATTCTTGAAACAGAGCGCCCTTGGTCGGAATGTAATTCGAACAGAACTTTAAACCAGCATAAAAACTACTTTGCCAAAACGTCTGCGACTATAGCTGCTTCTTGATTAGGTATACCGTAACTCAGATATATTTATTTCCCGAACATGCTAAAAATTTGTGTCCATACAAGTATTTATAAAAATGCTTTATAGACTCAACAACCTCTAACAGTTCTCTTTTAGTCACGCAATAATTCTTCTCTGGTCTACACAAAACTTTGCTAAAATACGCAGAGACTTTTTCTTATGCATCTTGCACCTGTAAAAGGACTTCACCTTGCATCGGTATCCAAAACAAAATTCCCATCTTTGCTTGGATAACTTAAAACAGTGTAGTAACTAGAGCTTGTTTTAGTTGATGAAAAGCGTTTTCACGGTGTTCATTCCATCTAAATGCATAATTGGCAAATCCGAGTACAAATCGTCTATAGTAGATGCACAACCCAAGAAAACTGCAAACCCCATGCTTGTCGATTCGTTTTGGCCATGCTTGCAATGCTCGGTCTAGGTCAGCCTTTACTTCATCTCTAGATATGACGTGACCAAGATACTGTACTTCCTTCTTAAATAAGCGGCATTTATTTGAGCTTAATTTCAGATTTGCCCCAAGTAGTCGTTGGAACACTTCCTTCAGATGTTTAAATGTTCTTCAAACAACCTTCTAACCACAATCACGTCGTCTAAATAAACCAAACTTGTTTTCCAAGATAGTCCTCGCAAAATGGTTTCCATCAAACATTCGAACGTCGCAAGAGCGTTACACAAACCGAAGGACATAACAGTGAACTGCCACAAACCTGTTTCTATCGTAAAAGATGTCTTTTCACGGTCTTTGGCTTCCAATTCCACCTGCCAGTAACCACTCTTCAAATTCAACGTAGGAAATCACTAAGATTATTGTTCATTCTTTACTAGTACCACTGGAAACGCCCATGGACTATTTGAATGTTTAAGCACGCATTCTCTCTTAATATCCATAATTATTTGTTCGACTTCTTGTCGTTTTGTCAAAAAAAGTCGGCGTGTGTCAGTATTAATTTTATGCTTCACCACGTCAATTCTCTTTGGAATCACTTTTCAGCGCAAACACATCTTGATATTGGTGGATTAACGTTTTAACTTTAACCAGCTGGTTTTAGCATTTTGAGCTAAGAATGTTTGGGCACTTTTTTGGCGATGTAGTTTTAGCAAAATTCCTACATCTTACGATTTAAAATAATAAGGTACATTGTCCTACCATGGTCTTCTTTTTCAATATTACCGGATCTGAGTTGGCATTCAGGATCCTTACTAAAACCGTGTTTGTCAGTCATACTAATATTCTGTCAACCAGTAGTCTCTTTCCATCAATTCGCCTTCCCTTAGTTCAATAGTGCAAAGGTAGCCTTCTCGATCCAAGCGTGCCATCACTCAGTTTCAGTTTTTTCAAATAAGATCGCGTCTTAACTTAATAAAACACGCACGACTGCTTTTCTGGCAAATGAAAAAGAATTTCTTCACTGCCAATCTTAAGGACATCGTTCTTCATATCCAAATAGAACCCATTCTTCTTTATAACGGTATCAGTACTTGTTTTACTTGTACGTGAGTAGATATTTCTTCGCCCGTCGCGGTTTAAAGTCGTACTGGTACTGGTGGTGTCAACCAGTAACTGAGCGCTTTGTTTATTAATCTTTCCATCAAAGTAAATGCTGTCCAATTGTTCCATAGGCGATGCAATGCGAATAGTAATTTCCGGTGCATGACTAGATTATATCAACTTTTGTTTGTTTTAATCAAGTCGTTTCAGGTTTTTGAACGCTCTTCTTGTCCTCTTCTTAGACTTAGTCTGGTGTCCTTGTACGTAGCCTATTTCACCGCAGTTTGAAATAGTCAGTTCTCTGTGTCGAAGCATTCGTCGTACTATTTTCTAGATGCTTTCTTGTGTCTGCGTGGATACTTTTGCAGCACGGAACCTATGGCTGCCTCTGAGCGACGTCTGTTTCGCTGCTTCAAACTCCAAAGCATGGGAAAGCGTCATCCAACGTCTTAAGTCGAGCTAACCGTAGAGTATAGCCAATTGCTCAAAGAAGGTATCTCGTGCTTTAAAATACGCAAGCAGTGTTAATCTGGCGATATCAACCTCAAACTCTTAAAGACTTTTCACAGCTTTCGGAACCCGACTTTTTATGTGGGCTTGGTAAACCTGTTGAAGATGACAATGTCTATATCTCATTTTCAACGTGAAAGTAAAAGTTCGTAATTTTCTTATAAATAGTCAAAAACAGCCTGCAAAATTCCAAGCGCTTCTATACGAAAGGTTACTATTAAGGACGTTGCTTTCCGCTTCTTGCTCCAACCATTAGCTATAGCTGCGGCTTCAAACTATTTGTGGTAGGTTGACCATGAAACTTTCCATCATCAAATTTGAAGGCACCAAGCTAAACTTGTTAGTAGTTTCTTTCCGATGATGCATTAATAACTCTTTGCTCGTGACTCTTCCTTTACCGTGACAATTAATTTGATTGATTCTTTCTTCTCCTTCTCCTACTGCTTCTATTTTGTCATTCATTACCTGCTGTCCGTTTTCTAATATTTAGCACATTTCTTCTCTAAAATTTAACATATCTGCTTAAGTTTACTCTTGAACGATTTTAATTTGGTTTTTGATAGTCGCCTGTGTTTGTTCTTCGATAGTTTTCATTTGATTTTCTATGTTGGTTCATATTTCTCTACCATAATCTATTACTTCGGCAACTTCAGACGAATACAAATCAACGTTTATTCCGTTCTCTTCCAGATTTTTGCAAAGCCGAAAATTTTGTTGTCGTCATGGTTCGTTGACTAAATTTTAATTAAGAACGATTCTCTCATATTATTTGATACTGAAACATTCTGTCTCTTTCGAAAATCGCTTTAAATTGTGTTAAATGATCTCACAGCTTCGATGCGTTTCAATAATATTGAAAGTATTAAAATATTCCGATTTGTACCACATTCTGATATGTTTCGATAATCCGATATGTATACGTATCGCATACCCTTAATAATAACCCATTGAACGACGAAGTATATTTTCTAATAGAAAAAAAAACCTATAAAATTTTATTACCGTCCGATGAAACGGATTAATAAGACATAACCCTGCAAAAATTTTCAACGATGGTTTAAATAACAGAAAAAATACACACAGCATATTTTTATAATCTCGTTTTCATTTATTGTATTTCGAACGAATACGTATCAATAGTACAGCTTGAGAAATCTTAATGAAATATTTATTTTTTACACAGCCGAAATTTATTTCATTTGTCGCCTATAACAACCAACGTAACTTGAAGAATACAGATTTTCCCTTAGGATTCGAGTGATCGAAGTTTCTGTGTACAGAAATCGTATTAAAAAAGTTGTAACCTTTGAAATAGTAAATAAATATTGTATTATCTGTCTGTAGTTTTTTTTTCGAGTCTTTACCTTAGATTAATTTCTCAAGTGTTACACATCGTGATCATTACAGATCAGACTATATAAACAAAATAAGCTGATCGATTGATGTTTAGAACGACACATCAGAACGATTTGTATAGTTGAAACCAATTCAATTTCAATCAAGTATATATGTAAATGATCTAAAAATTCCTAAATTTTCTTTTTATACGTAACAAGCATAAATAAAAGTTATTACTTGCCGCAACTTTACCACAGTTTGTTGCATTCACATTCTTATAATGTAGTTTACATATTAATATTCTGTCTACATCTCGTCAAATATTTACAAGACAACAGCTTTTACGAAGAAAGAAGATGAAAAAATCTAAAGAATCGTATCTCACAATAGTTCTCACATTACAAAAACTTCATTAAAACATTACGTTCACGCAAAGTCTCAGCCGATTGAGATAATATCAAAAGGAAAATTATTTTCAGGAAAAAAGGTTAAACGCGATTTTTGATTTCCGACTTAATTTTATCGTTTACAAACACGCTATAAAACGATTACAATAAAATTTTTTTGATAACATCATGTTGTTCATTTAAACTTAAAATACAACTTGGGAGTTATAAATGTAGACATTTTATAAGTTAAGAAGGTTAGCTTAAAAAGTCTCTTAATGCTGTCCACCGAACGCATTTGAGGTCTACCACAAATGCCGTTCCTTAACCATAGTCTAGTCTTCATTTCGTCTGTTTTATCTATTCTATCTAACTGCAAGCTACTATTTCTCTGAAACCTAAAACAAATTGTTGTCTCATTGCTTGCTGTGTTTTTATTTACATATTCTTCTTTTTGGCCAAACCTGAGCACCATATCCCAACGGTTCTAAGATTTCTGAGTATATAACCAAGATTGTCTTACTGTTGATCTGATTTCTAACTATTGATTTATTTCGAGATGTTTTTTCTAATTGTTGTTCTTCTACCAAAAATACTAGTTGTGTTTTGTTTGTAATAAATAATATTACGTCGCCTGCAGTCAGTGTTCATTTTGAACTTTTTTTCGGTCTAGCTTAAGTTTTTGAACCATCTAGAATCAAAGTCGGTTTGGTAACATTCATTAACAGTGCGTTGTAAAGAAGTAGGGCTCCACGGCTTCGATATGTGCATTATTCTCGATAATGTAACTCAAGATTGCATCAAAAAACTCAAGTAAAAATAAAGAAAGAAGTGCTAGAAATTCACAACATGATGGATGATTTTTCCGATTCTGTAATTGCACTTAAGTATCTAGCCATAAGATGGGTGGTTGAGCCTGTAGCACTCGCAATTGGACAAAGCGGTACCTCTGGTTTGTCACCGTGAGGATATGGTGTCCTGCTGTCTGAAGAAATGAAGCGTCTTTTCTGATGTTCTGGGATCGTGCTTGCGAATTTTACAGCGGCTGAAATCTTTTTCTCCAGTGTTTTGAATGGATTCCTCTTCAACCATTTGTATGCCGGATCTTGTAGCAACGTGTTGATTTTGTTCATGTAATCGCATGATTACAGTGGCATTTTCTTTGTTAACTGGTAGTATAGTAATTTCTCTGTTGGTCTTAAGTTTCCTTAGAGCAATTCTTTCATTCCGATTCATGTTGGATCTCGGTGTTATAGACTTCTTTAATACATCGGCTGCTTTGACCTTCACTTCTTCTTGAATGTGATCTGGTAGAGTTCTGGGTGTGCTCTCCAATGAATTCGCTGTTTCTTCTTTTGGTATCGATTATGGTGTTACAGCAAAAGTTTAATCCTTTAGATAAAATTACTGTTGCTAGTTCGCTGAGTGTGGTGGAGGACAGATTGGCGATGATTCTGCCTTTCTCCAATTGCGGTTTCAGAAGACATTGTTATTGTTGCAACTTCTAAAACTTTGCCATTTGTATTTTCTTTGCTCCGTAGCTTTCTTGTCTAATTGGCATCTGGTGTCGTACATTATCTTCCTCAACAAAGCTTGACTGGCTACTATATACTTCGCCGTTATTGTTTTGATGTGATGTTGTATTTGCAGAAAACCTGAGAAAATGTCCTTGTCTCTGCTCAATAAAGCTCATTGAGCAAGAAAGCGTTTTCCAATTTTCGTAAAAAGACTTTTGACTTTTAAACTACGTTCCATATTCCTTGTTTGTATAAGCTAGCTTAGCTTATATGGAACAAACGAGACGCAACATCGTTATCGGGATAAGATAACATAAGGCGAACACACATAAACATAATACAATATTGGCTGTTACAGAACACTTCCTAGACACCGGACACGCCATAAAACTCAAAGAAATAAACATTTTGACTAAATCCTGAAGCTTCTGGCCCAGATTATACAAAAAAGCCGTAGGAATTCAGAGGTACGACAATTTCAACACAGAAAATGATATGGATCTAGCCCCAGTATGGAAAAACATTTTCCGAGACCGTCACGGGCCATTGACCTGAACAGCGCAATATAAAGGCTTCTCAGAATACTATATCTTCAGTTTTAGTCTGTCTGAAGAAGACAGTTACATGACTGTCAAAACGTCACATATTGTAATTTTTGAAAGTTTGTGAGCTTTTTGAGTTTTTTAAATATAGAACGCGGTTCAAAATCCGAAAGTCTTTCTACGTTAGAAAATAAAAAAATATTGAATTAGTAAACCAAAGCATAACGATTACTGAAACAGATGGAATACTCTAGTTCCAGATACATTGAAAATATAAAAGATATTCGAATGAGGTTGGAATCAGTCTAAAAATAAGACTGAATAAATAAATGCAACGTCTGTGTAAAGAAGAACGTGCCGGTGTACAATAAATAAGTACCTTAAATGATTAATTATCCCATCCGCAGACGGTATACAGTTACATTGATGTATAAATTATAGTAAGTGATTGTTTTTATTAAATTGCTTGTTTGTTAGTTTGCTTGGTTCGTTGTATTGCGTTATTAGTTTAGTTACATTTATAATAATCGTGTAAATAGTTAAAATTTATTAAGGTTTAAATTCGTTACAGTCCTAAAGATCTAATCTCATTGAGAAGAACGCATCTCACAATCCTAAAATTTCTAAAAAGACACACAACGCAGATTTGAGTACCTACAAATAAAACCAAAAAACTTCCATACACAAACCATAATTGACCTGTCTCACTTCTTACAGACAATAAAAATTACAGCTTGATCAACAAATTAAAATACACCGTCAACCTTTTTGATTACGAAGACATCTAGAAATGGTATGCTCCCATTGTTTTCTCGTAACCAGAAAGGCAAACGGCTCATTGGATCACAAGATGTGCAGAAAACTAACACACACGGATAGGTATCTAAAAACACAATCACACCATCATCCGATGGAGAAACTAGGAATGCTCCACACCTTAGTGAAGAAGGCACAGCAATATGTAAAGCAGAATTCTGGGAAGAGATAAAATAAAACATCCATACAGTGCTCTACCAAAAAATAAATACCACAGGAGAGATATTATCAACGCGATCAGAAGACAGCCGACGTAGAGACCAAAACAAGAATATATCAAAACAACAGCATGCCTACCATACATTCAAGTATTCATGAACAAAATCATGAGATTTCTCAAGAGAAATAATGTGAAGGTGCTCTTCAGTGCTGAAGAGAAGATGTCAACGCTGTTCCCGAAAACCAAAGAACCCAAGAAGAAACTTGAAGATCTCGGAGTCTACAGTATTCTCTGCTACCGTGGGAAAGTATACATAGAACAGACCGGAAGAAAGATCAACATCAAGCTGAGCGAACACATAGCAAAAATGCGAAACACTCGCAGAACACAGAACATGCAATCGATTTTGACGAAACCAGAACACTTGCCAGAGTCAGACACTTTTGGCCACGGATCTACAGGGAAGCAATAGAGATAAACAAAAGACAAAAATTTCAATAAGATCTTCCTTTCACCTGGAAGCATTTATTCTGAGACCGGTCAATCGAGGCCACTGAAGAGGAACAAGCAATTAGTATAAATACTGGAACCCAAAGGTAAGCAAAGTAGTTTTAGAAATCTTCTGAAGAAGGTCACAACATGATGACCAAAATATCCAAAAACCAAATTTATCAGCAACGCGGTAACCAGCCCGAAAACCAAACTTCAAGATGCCGCAAAAGCAAAAATAATGTATAATTACACAACTAGATTTTGCATCCCCAATCGCCTTAGCCAGCCTTTCCGATCGTACGTTAGATCTTTTATCAATATCCCGTTCCCTCATTCCATGAACGTCAAGTACCCCTTTTTCTGTTTCTCGTAGTGGTGTGTCAAACATACGAAGTAAGTATCTGAACCACTTCAGACATCTGCTTTGCTTTCTTTAGATCACTGTTTCCCTTGCTAAGGTTCTATTTCTGATTTCTTCATTTTGTATTCTCTGTAATCTTTCGATAAGATAAGTGTGAATAACTATCAGCTGGTGATGATCTGATGATATTAGTGAAATCGAAGTATTTAGGCACATGCAAATGTATAAAAAAAATAGAGAACGTTGCACTGCGTTTGTTAACAACAGCATAATACAAAATTTCTTTATCGCGTAGGCGTAGTACCAAAACGGTAGCAAACGCTCCGATCTGCAAACTAATTTTAGCGGTTGTGGTTTGAATGTCTTGCGCAATAAAGCATTAGAAAAAAAACGGTTTTTTTAGGCTGGGAAATTGTACCCGTCAGTATCTCCAAAAAGTAAACGAGTGAAATATAAAAAACGGTTAAAAGTGCTAGCAGGTATGGCTGTCCAGAAAGTTTTAAAGACAAAGACTTAAAAAGTTAAGAATTAACTCGACCTTGAATCTTAACAATACTGCGCAAAAGTTTGAAACAGAGTACTACCATGATGTCATCGTAACCGACTCAAAATCATACGCCAAGCTAATATCAAAAACACGATCCCGGTAACCGATGGCCAATCGAAGCCGAAAAAGTCTAATGTTGAGAGATTAAAAAACTTGGAATTCATCCAGAAAACCAACCAATTAAGTCTTCAATACCTGATCACTATTCCGCTAGTGCGCCCGTATTGAGTGGTTGATCTAAAACCGAAATAGATTTAAATGTTCCCGCGCGAAGAAAGGACAGTTAGTGCTAAGAAGAAAACTGTAACGTAGATTCTAAATAAAGGTCCAATTAATAAGCAAGATCCAAATAACGTACGTAATTCTGGAAAAGGAAAACAACGTATGCTCGATGAGATAAGTTTAATACCCGAGGAAAAGAAAGCAAAAACCCAATGAAACGTATTTATTTTGGATCGCTTTCGTCGCACGCAAATTTGTTTGAGGACATAAAGAAGAAGAGGCAGCACTTTAAAAACTTGAAGATGAAGAAAATGTTATCGACTTTTAAAGTACCTTGCAAGGTTGTTTGGTATCTGAAATGTCATTACACAAATTTTTCCGCGACCGAATGTCATTTACTGGTGTTCATTTCCGCTTCTAACGTAAATAAAACGACACGTGTGTTAAGGCCATGCCCAGTAAATTCTACATTTTAAATATCGTGGAACATCCTCGCTAGTAGTGGCCAAGTCAATTGCGATTTTGATGTGTTGTTTGTGAGAGATTCGGTAAGGTAAGGGTGCATTTTAATTTCTCTTTTATTTTCATAGCAAATTTAGTCACTCGCACGTGTTTATTACCTTGGAAAATTTCAATAACTGACCTATAAAGCATTCACGTAAGACAATTACTAAACTATATTAGTTAGATGTTGATCATATCATCCACTAACCTACGTTAGTTAGGCAGTTAAAACCAACGTTTTTATAACCTCTCATAGAGCAAGTAATTACGAAGAATTGGTGCCATACCTGTTAATATAACTTAAACGACTTCAGAAAGCTTAGCGTACTTTGGTTTTAATTATGGTATGAAACTTTTAGCATCTTTCTTGTGATATCATGATTTTATATGTGTATCAGTTTAACTTGCAGAAATTTTAAAGAGATCTGCCGTTAGCTAAACGCACAATAAGAACGCTGAGTAAGTACCCTGTTTCCTATACTTAATTACCTATTTGTTTTGGCGTCGGTCGTATGCACGAATGGCACGACATATGCACTTGTTATCACGATGAACGTACGAAACCTTTAGTATTTATGTAACAACGGTGCCTTTTGTTTCATTAGAGAGTTCCCGCAAATACTACGATAAACTATTCTAAATGTTTTTTCGCAGCATGCAATTTCAATGACATTATAAACTATGTTTATAAATCAAAGGTTTGCACATAACCTAACACACAAATACCGTTTACGATATCTGGCCCGCTATTTTGATGAATTTAACGTATCTCGGTAATTATTTAGCGTTACGATGTTTTATCGGAAAGTCTGCACGAATTCTCTATTCTTGTGTAATCACTATAATTTCGTGATTTTTTGTATTCACCACTTTAATTTACTAAATGCAACGTTAAGCCATTTACTGCTTATACTGTTTGCAAACCATTAGCTGTTATAAATTTCTTTTTCTACTTGCCATTTTATTCTTTTTATGTTGTCTTTGAAATAAATATACTCGTTGTTAGACTTATGTTAGTCGATTTATCTACCTTAAGCGTTGTCAGGTGAAAACGGGCATCTGTAGTTTATATTTCTCCCCGTTTTGACGCTCTTTTAATTAAGTTATTATCAACACATCGAAGATCTGACGGAATCCTATTATTTCACACTCACTATCCTCTAAAAATTTTATGTACCCTCAGGCTTAAAACTAAAATAATTTGTTTCTCGTGGTACTTAAAAGTTATCAAAAAAATATTGCAATATTCCATTTTAAATAATCCCGCGTATTAAATTGTTCAAAAGCCGAGCTTTCGTCGGATGCCGCAGTAAACATCTTCAGAGTATGAAATAAACTATTTTTTATTCCAGACTCTGAAGATGTCCACATCTAAAAGTACCCCGTAGAAACTTGAATTCTACTATGTCAGAAAAATGTTTTATTACCAAAAGTGGTTGACAAAAATAATCCACTGATTGACATTTATTCAACCAGTACATGACACAAAGACATTGAAATAACATTTTTCTACTACTACACTAATGGTAATTTACGAGGGGTTGATCACCTAGTAAATATGGTGTACCGCGGTTGGTAAATGTAGTAAATATTTGGCAAATATTGGTAATATTTGATAAGTATTGGTAAATGTTTGGTAAATATTGGTACATATTTGATAAATATTTTAAATATGGTCTACCAAATTTTAGTCAGTGATGAACTCTTTGGTAATTTATTTAAACAAAAATAAAAAAATTAAATTCTAAATTATATACTGTATCCGCTGAATGAAATTCTGGAAAAAACTTGCATCTTAAAAAGTTTTTTCTTTTTTCCCAAAAAATGCTTTTGCCAAGCTTTTTGATTGTTGAGTATTTCTTGTTTGGTAGCAAAAAAAAGCTTTTGTAAATAAAATAACAAATGTTTGCCAACTGTAACTGCAAACGTTTCTTTGAAATAATACCATGGTTGTAGAACATTGAGAAGTTGCATCGTTTCTTGCTAGGCGTACCATCATCGGCAAATAGATTTTTTTTTAACAAATATTATTTGATCACATCCAGATTTCTAAGAATGTTTCATCATTTTTAAATACAACAATTAAACGTATTTTTCTTTCAGCAATAAAAAAAATCTCTTAGGAAAATTAGCAACTTCGATTTGACACGGTTTAACAATAATACTAATTCTGACCGTGAAAACCGACATTTAAAATAAAAAATTATTTGCTTAAAGAAGCGTTAACTGCGTCAAATTTAGAACTTAATAATTGAGGTTGGTCACATTCAATGTGGCATTTAAAACAGTGTTATAAAACATTATGTCAGTAAATACTACAAAAAAGGTGTGTTTAAAATTCTTAACTTATACAAAAGAAAAGAACAAATCTTTTGAAATCGTACTATTAGGAAGTAGATACAAAAATTTAAAAAAACGCAATTAAATTTAAAATATTTAAAATTGTTAATAAAGGTCAAGTACCTTTCACTTCTAAACAAAAATGCAACAAAAATAACCAACGCTGTAAGGTAAAATTTAACCACAGACATTAAAATTGTTTGACCTACATTATAATTCAGATACTAAACTATGTAGTTATTGATAGTAAAGAATAAAATTGCTAGTTTGTCGTGTTATGGTTAACAATAACCCAGTAAAAACAACAAAAAACGAAAAAAAATCATTTGCTAAAAAAGCAAAAACTGCTTACGTAACTAGCGCTTGTTTACGCTTTTAATAAAATAATCTCACCTTTTTATATTTAGAAAAATTTCGCATAGCTTCCTGCATCAATTTATTTTATTTATTTAAAAGAATTTTACATAAACAGAATGTGCAAACGTGTTAAATTCGGAATGTTTTCGAATTATTATTCGTTCGGTAAAAGTTGTCTTGTCGGCAAGTGTAATGCTGGTATTTGCACTAATTTTGTGCTGATTAGTTTTATTACAAAATGCAAATAAATTTATCTGACTACAGCGATCTTTTCAAGTCCGTCTGTAGTCTGCTTTTTACTATTCCTTTTTAGGTGTTGTAATTGTAAATTTCGTTTTACTATATATAAAGTGTCCCAATTATTGGAACATTGTATTGTTGCGTATTTATTATTAAAAACTAATTTATTTAAACGACTAAAAATATGATTTACTTATTCTAGAAATATCTACACTTGTAAATTAACCGAACTAATGAAATCTAATAATATTTAATAAAAACACTTACACTAATTCATGTATAACCGTTGTATAACACTATCACTAACACGAGATAAGATAACGTCTGCGGGTAGCTTCACACTTGTTTACACTAAAAATCACGTATACGATTATTCTCGGTAGGTTTATTTCACACGCGTGCTAACGACTTATTTATTTCAACTTGATAATCTTCTTAACACTGCTGTATTCGCATTCCAGCAATAACTGACCTACGAATTGTTCCCTCGGTATATATACACATAAGAAAATCCTTCTGGAGTGTTCCCTATTTTTCGGTATATCTTCTAGAAGATGGATAACAGCTTCTAGAATGCTCTTGCATTTGCAAATAACTTCTCGAACGCTTCACTGCCCCCTTCTTAAGACTGTTCTGTCCCAGAACAGGAACCTGGATGCGACAGGTAAAAAGCATCGTGGCGATAGCGGCATCTTCCTCCATTTCGGCAACTTCCTTGACCATAAAAGTAACAGTCAATAGACTTTTCCTGACCCAATATTCTCCTTGGTTGGTAACTACAGACCAACACTTGAAGGCCTGTTCCTCGGAAGACGACCTCCAACATGTTTCGAACTGTCCTCCAATTTAGTTGATCTAAGCCACAACCAAGCTTGGGTACTGCCAATTTCTTAACATGATGAATCTCCATTTCTCTCTTGAGACTCCATAATGTTCGCCACAGATCTTTGTATAACGGCTTGACACGTGAGTATTTCTTGGTGACCAAATAGAAAACGAAGCGTCCGTCACCACGTAGTCCTAAAACTTTTCCGACTGCATGTTGCTGTCTTCGTAATTCATCTAGCTGCCCAAACTTATGTTTAAACACGACAGCAACCCCTCTGGACATGTCAAGATCTCTTGGACAGCTTGCTGACGTAATTTTCTCCAGCAACTTGTTCTTCCGGTCTTCGTCCAAATTGAAGATCGCATGGTAATCGTATTTCACGACCGAGCATGACACAGGATGGTGTTTGGCCTGTGCTTTCGTAAACGGATGATCAGTATGCCATTAGGAAAAGGTGCAAGTACTGATCCCAGTCTCTTTGGTGTTCGGACACTACCTTGGCTAAGTACTTGCCCATTGTTCGATTCATCCGTTCAACCATGCCATCAGATTGAGGATGGAGAGGCGTTGTCCTAGTCTTCTTAATTCCTAACAGTCGGCAAACTTCTTGAAACAGCCCAGACTCAAAGTTGCGGCCTTGATCGGAGTGTAATTCCAACGGAACTCCAAACCGGCAGAAAAACTCCTTTACTAATACGTCTGCGACTGTAGATGCTTCCTGATTGGGTATGGCGTAAGCCTCCGTCCATTTCGTGAAATAATCCATCGCCACCAGGATGTATTTATTTCCCGAATCGGATACTGGGAACGGCCCTGCGATGTCAATCGCTACTCTTTCCAAAGGGCTTCCTACGTTGTATTGTTTCATGGGTGCTTTGCGCTTTCTCGCTGGACCATTTCCTAATGCGCAGACTATGCATTTACGGCACCATTTCATGACGTCCTCTTTGCAGTTCATCCAGTAAAATCGTTCTCGCACTTTACCCAACGTCTTCTTAATGCCAAAGTGTCCTCCTGATGTCCCATCGTGGAGATGCTTCAACACTTCTGTCACCCTGCTTTTCGGCACTACCAGCTGTAGTCTGTTTCCCGTTCCCTCAGCACTTTCTAGGGATCACTTAAGAAGACCGTCTTCTACTATCAAGGAGTCCCACTGCGCCCAGTACGCTTTGATATTTTTGCCCAAAGCACTCACTTCTTCCCAGGTTGGTCGTCGGCCGCTTTCATTCCAGTCCAGGAGTAGTCTTATTTCAAGATCGTCTTCTTGTTCGCGACGTAACTGCTCAGGTTCCCACTCATCATCAACCATAGCAGTTCTCCGGAGGCATTCCACTTTTTCTTCCAGTCGCGAACAATGGCTGCAGTCCGCCGGACATGGTCTTCTGGACAAGGCATCAGCGTTCCGATGGCTGCTTCCGGCTCGGTGTTCTGTGTCATAGTCATACTCTTGCAGTCTCTCGATCCATCTTGCTACTTGTCCTTCTGGGTTACGAAACTGCAGTAGCCATTTTAAAGCGGCGTGGTCTGTTCTCGGTAAAAATTTTCGTCCATACAAATACTTGTAGAAATGTTCTATGGACTTAACGACTGCTAACAGTTCCCTCCTAGTCACGCAATAATTCCTTTCTCGCCTGGACAAAACCTTGCTAAAATACGCGATAACTTTTTGTTGTCCATCTTGAACCTGCGAAAGGACCGTGCTTATGGCCAGATTGCTTGCGTCAGTATCTAAAACAAATTTTCCATCTTCTCTTGGATAACTCAAAATCGGCGAAGTGACTAGGGCTTGTTTTAGTTGATTAAAAGAATTTTCGCAGTTTTCATTCTATCTAAATTCTGCTTTTTCTTCGGTTAATTTTGTCAATGGTTTGGCAATATTGGCAAATCCGGGTACAAATCTTCTATAATAAGTGCACAACCCAAAGAAACTTCGGACCTGATGTTTGTCAATTCGTCTTGGCCATGCTTGCACTGCTCGGATTTTGTCTGGGTCAGCCCTTACTCCATCTCTGGATATGACGTGGCCAAGGTATTGCACTTCCTTCTTAAATACGTGGCACTTATTTGGGCTCAGTTTAAGGTTAGCCCCACGTAATCGCTGGAACACTTCCTTCAAGTTGTTCAAGTGTCCTTCAAACGACCTTCCAACCATGATCACGTTGTCCAGGTAAACCAAGCACGTCTTCCAAGACAATTCGCACAAAGATGGTCTCCATCAAACGCTCGAACGTTACAGGAGCGTTACACAGGCCGAAGGGCATTACAGTGAACTGCCACAAACCAGTTCCGATCGTAAAAGCTGTTTTTTCACGATCCTTGGGTTCTAATTCTACCTGCCAGTATCCACTCTTTAAATCTAACGTAGAAAACCACTGGGATCCTGACAGGGTATCTAGCGTATTGTCAATTCTGGGTAAAAGGTAGCTGTCCTTTTTGGTCACGTCGTTTAGCTGCCTGTAGTCTACGCAAAACCTCGTTAATCCATCCTTCTTCTTTACGAGTACCACTAGGGATGCCCATGGGCTACTTGAAGGTTCAATCACGCCTTCTCTCTCCATATCCGTAATTATTTGTTCGGCTTCTTCTATTTTCGCCAAAGGAAGTCTGCGTGGATGTTGTCGTATCGGCCGAGCGTCTCCGGTATTAATTTTATGTTTCACCACGTTAGTTCTTCCTTTGGAGTCACTCTCCAGCGCGAACACATCTTGGTACTCTTGGATCAACACTTTAACTTTAGCCAGCTGGTCTTGGCTGAGATTTTGGCATTTGGTGGTAAGAATGTCCAATAGATGTTGTGGACACTTCTTCGGCGACGTATCTTCGTTCGACTTCACGCATCTCACAATTTGTGATACTAACGTGTATTGGCCTACCACGGTCTTCTTTTTCAACGTTACAGGATCTGAGTTGATGTTTAAGATCCTTACTGGCATCGTGTTCTTTACTCGTACTAAAGTTCTGCCAACGAGTAATCCCTTTTCAACTAAGCCGCCATCCATTGGTTCAATCGCGCGTATGTAGCCTTCCCGGAGATTTCCATCCAGGCGTGCCATCACCACACTTTCCGTCCTTGCAGGCAGAATCACGTCTTCACTCAATAAGACTCGCACGGCTGCCTTCTCTGACGAATGAAAAGGAATTTCTTCATTGTCGATCTTCAGGACATCGTTCTTCATATCCAAATGGAACCCATACTTCTTTATCACGTCCATTCCCAGGATAACTTCTTCCGTGATGTCGGCTACCAGTACTTGATGGTCGAGTACTCCATTTCCCAAACCAATGGTTACTTTGACATGTCCGTGAGTAGGTATTTCTTCGCCTGTCGCCGTTCGAAGTCGTACTGCTACTGGTGATGTCTTCTCGTTTTCCAATAAGATGTCAGGACGAATGATGGTCTTCGTCGCTCCCGTGTAAACTAGTAACTGAACGCTTCTCCCATTGATCTTGCTATCGAGATAAATGCTATGCAATTGCTCTCTAGGCGATGCCATTTGGATTGTAATCTCCGGAGTCTGACTAGATGAGATTACTTTTTGTCTCTTTTGCTCGCCTCGTTCCAAATTATCGATTATGCCGTCGTACATGGCCTATTTCATCGCAGTTCAAAGCTGTCACTCCTCTTTCCCGAAGTATTCGTCGCGCTATCTCCTCGATGCTTTCCAGTGTCTGCGCGGGTACTTCTGTAGCACAGCAGAGTCAATGACCATCTCGTTGCGTTGCTTGTTTTGCTGCTTCAAACTCCAAAGCATGCACCAAAGCGTCATCCAAAGTCTTCGGTCGAGCTAACCGGAGTGTCTGCTGCGTTTCGTTGTCTCGGAGGCCGTCTACAAAGGTTTGAATAGCCAACTGCTCCAAGAAGGTATCTGGTGCTGTAGGATACGCAAGCCGTGTTAATCTGGCGATGTCAGCATCAAACTCTTGAAGACTTTCGGCAGCTTTTTGAACCCGACTTTTAATTTGAGCCTGGTATACTTGTTGAAGATGAGCATCTCCATATCTCATTTCTAAGCGTGAAATTAAAAGTTCGTAATTTTCTTGTAGGTGGTCAGGAACAGTTTGTAAAATACCAAGCGCTTCCCCACTTAAGGACACTATTAAAGACGTTGCCTTGTGCTTGTTGCTTTAACCATTAGCTGTAGCTGCGGTTTCAAACTGCTTGTAGTAGGTTGACCATGGAACTTTACCATCAAAATTTGGTGGAAGAACTTTAAACTTGTGTGGTTTCTTCCCGATGGTCCATTATTAAATCTTCACTCGTGACGCTTTCTTCACTGTGGCAATTCATTTGCTTTATTCTTTCTTCAATCAGTTTTATTCTGTCTTCTAATTTGTCTTCTATTGCTTCTATTTTCTCATTCACAGATTCGCAAATTTCTTCTTTCAAATTTAGCATATCTGCTTGGGTTTCCTCTTGAACAATTTTAATTTGATTTTCTATGCTCGTTCGTATTTCTTCTTTTAAACTTCTAGAATTTTCTTCCATTTTCTGAGAATGTTCAGAAAGTTTTTCTTCCATTTTTCTTGAACTCTCCGACAGTTTTTCTTCAATTTTCTGTGAATTTTCTTCCATTTTTCTATTCATCGATTCTTGACCATTTTTTATTGATTCAAGAAATTCAAATAGTTTTGCATCCATTTGAACTGCTTGCAAACGCGTCACCGGCATAAATTTAAATATAATACGAATATAAAGTTTAAATACACTACTTTTTAAAATGCAGTTTTTGTATAACACAAAATTTTAATAACGATCCACTTGTTAATATTAAACCACTAGTGTACGGAAACGAATTTAATTAATATCGCGATCACGCACTTGTTAAAAGAAAAAGTTTAATAAACACTATATTAACGAATTTAACTATGATTACACTTTATAAATAAACACGCGTATCGCGAAATTAACAGTTATTTACGCAATCACTTACGGGAGCGATATTAGATTACTTAATGGTATTTACACTAATAAAAATCGCGAACTTCACACCGTGACACCAATGTTGCGTATTTATTTATTAAAAAATTAATTTACACGAGATAAGATAACGTCTGCGGGTAGCTTCACACTTGTTTACACTAAAAATCACGTACACGATTATTCTCGGTAGGTTTATCTCACACGCGTGCTAACGACTTATTTATTTCAACTTGATAATCTTCTTAACACTGCTGTATTAGCATTCCAGCAATAACTGACCTACGAATTGTTCCGTCGGTATATATACCCATAAGGAAATCCTTCTGGAGTGTTCCCTATTTTTCGGTATATCTTCTAGAAGATGGATAACAGCTTCTAGAAGGCTCTTGCCTTTGCAAATAACTTCTCGAACGTTTCAGTATCTTTGTGCAAAAATTTCCATGTTAAGTTGTAACTTAAAAATATTAAATCAAGATCAAAACTACCACTAGTTATAGTTCGGCCCCATCAGACAAACAACACCTCACCAAAATAAAAAAAAATTATCGTTACTTTATACAGAAATGAGTAGATTCTTCATTTGAAGTTTGCAAATAACAATTAAAAATTCAATCGTTAATTTGATATTTTTCAGTAATAAGTAAATAACTAATTTTGAGCGATAATAAAAATGTATTCGGCATCTGAATTATCATTCTAATGTCAATTGTCCTTCGTATAATCCTCAGTTTTATTCATCATTTAAGCGATGTTAAGTGACGAATGCAAAACCAATTTTCAAGTAATAAATAAAAGTGTCAATTAATTTTACATCGGTCAATTAGGAAAAACTGTTTAGAATAATGAGTCGCAATGTTAAATATTATGCTTAGTGTAAGTGAATAACTAATTCTTAACGTCATGAGTAACGAATAAAAATTTATTGATCATTTGAATAATGTCAATTGTAATTCGTATGATCCTGAGTGACACATTATATTTTATTTATCATTTAAATGATGTTAACTGACAAATGGAAATGTATTCATCGATCATCTGACATTAAATATATGTATAACATACATTCGCTTATGAAAACTGTAAAAAATTTGGACAACCCGCTAGCTAATGCAATGTTTTATTAACAATTCCAGTCTTTGCTTTATGTTTGTATATAAACAAATAATATTGAAATGATTTTAAATTTAAACGACATAAGTAGTAAATAAAAAAAAAAATTTTATTATTTAAACATGTCCAAGAACCTCATAACAAAACTTATAAATATTAAAATAACGTCGGTAATTTTACAATATTAAATCTAAAAAAAATCATTAACATTGTTGAATTTTCATTTGAATCAAACTTTTTTCATATCTAAGGAATATTACATACAGATCTTTGATACTGTAATAGGTAACCGAGCCTCACCTATCCTAGCTAAACTCGTGGTACACGACTTGGTAATTAATGTCAAGAATAATCTTGATTTTAGTCCTACGTTCTTTTTCTTATACCTTGATGACATAATTTGTGTTCCAAATGATAATATAACTTCAACATTTCTAATAATTATGGCACACATGAAATTTAGACAATATTTACAACGTCAAATAGTATTATAAATTTTTCATCAAAGCATGCAAATAGATTTTATTAAAGCTTTAAAAAACACTAAAACGTAGTAGCCTAAACTTATAAACACTCCAAAAATCTTACACAATAAATCAATTTTAATGTAAAGTGTATGAATATTTATTCATACACTTTACATTAAAATTGTGTGTTGTATACAAGATAGATTGTGTTGATTGCAACAAATGTTACATAGACCAAAAAATAAAAATAGAAAGAGAATTAAAGACCATCAATCCAATATTACATAAAAAAATTTAAATGAAACGTTTAAATTCATAAATATATAAATTAAAAATGCCTTGTTAAATCTGTAATGTTAAGTAATTAATATAATATCTAATTAACCTAATTTGAAAACTAATAACTACATTAAAATTAACTAAAAAACGTATTAGATGTAAATTAATTTGTAGGTAGTTATGATTCCAATTACTCCTAATTCTAATTACATCCCAAGGTAATTCTTCATAGATATTAAATTTGATTGATTTTTTAAGTTCTCGAAAAATAGCGCAGTGTCTAAAACGTTGCTTAAGTAGGCAATAAACAAAACAACAAAAAACATGTTTTAAAAAAGTAAAAAAACGCAATAGTAACAAAACCCTAAACTAAGTAAAAACTTAAGAAAAAATAAACTGAACTCTTCAAAAATCCTTTATTGCCACCTATTTTTGTTGGCAAAAACCTATGAGAAAACCACATACAGAGCGCCGAAGCAAACAAAGTCCGCGGAAAATATGTCAACTAACTTTAAAAATTGAAAGCGGTAAATGTTTCAACCAATCACAATTAGAAAGTACCGTCCGCTTGAAAAATTAAATTACAATCAAAATTCCTTGATTGCCTCGTGTATGTTTACATCTTTACCTGCTGTTTTACTTAAAAATTCGTCGTTATTCAACTAGTCTTTATAAAGACTGTTTTAAATGCCATTATTTGTGAACAAGGTATGTGTATTTATAATTTTTTTTTTAAGTATAACCCAAATTTTTGTAGCATAACCTCAACATCAGTTATTACTTTGTATTCATTATTTAAAGATCTGTATTTAATTCCAGTATTTATTCTACAAACAATAACTAATTTCTATGGAGAATTTTACATTACTTACTTTCTGTATTGTTTCAGCTGTTATTTACCAACATGGAATCTAAGTCGAAGAAAACCATTCATTCCGAAGCCAGTACATTCTTGTGCATGCAGGTGGATCATATGGATTTGTTAATAATGGCGTTTTAATCTAAAACTAAGTCCGGTGATTATCACGATGACATGAATCATACCAACTTTATGCAGTGGATGGAAAAACAATTAATTCCAAACTTGCCTCCTAATGGTATTGTCATGGATAATGCGCCTTATCACAGCGTACAAATTAATAAACCTCCAACACAAGCAGAACGTAAGGAAAGCATTCGACAATGGCTCGAAAATAATGGAGTAACAACAACAAATGAAATGCGTAAAGCAGAACTAATAATGTTAGTGAAGCAATTTAGTTATACGAAGACATATTACGTAGACGAACTTCTAAAAACACGGGCATACAGTGTTACATCTGCCACCGTACCACTGCGACCTAAATCCAATCGAGTTGATATGGAGTTTAGTGAAACATAAGATCGCTATGAATAATGTTACACAGAGTGGTTTAGAGATCGAAGCCTTAGTGAGAAAGGCATTTTCTGATGTAACTGCATCGGACTGGGACAAACATTGTCGACATGTAAATCACTTGGAGCAAGAAATGTGGCAACGTGATGGATTGCTGGATGTAACGGTGGAAAACCTGTCGTTTATGGTGAACACAGGATCATCCGACGATGAAAGTTGTAGTGGAGAAGACGAAAGTGACAGTGATTGAACTGCTTTATTTTTTTTATGATTGTATTTTTTGATGTAAATAAGTAATTTTTAGAATAACTTTTAGAAATATGTAATATTTTGTAATGCCATACTTCATCTTTTAGAAAAGTAAATGTGTAATTACAATTTATTTTAATAATCATAAAGTCATCAAGTGTTTATCTGAAATAACCTCAAACTTCAACAAGCTCTAATGATTATTTACACAGGTAACCTATGAATAATTTGAATTTCCCACCAAAATACTTTTTAATTTGAGTGTACCTTTAAGATTAGAGTGACACCAGCCACGCCTCTCCAGGGACTTTGTTTATTCAGCTCAACTGTAGCAAAAATGATGATAACTCAAAAATAAGATTAGTTTGATTTCGATTTAAAATTAAATGAAATCGAACAAAGCCTGTAACCTTTTTTCTTCACAAAAAAACTATTTATTTAGCGAGAAACACGCTTATGCTATCTTCATACTAAATTCAAATTTCCCAGCAACTGTAACAATCGGTACGGAACCATATCAACTCTTGTTACGCTAGTTTTCTTGTAACAAAAGAACAAGCGACGGCTAACACAGTTGTTCCCAAAGAGTGAGTCGCAGGATTTATGATGCTAAATTATAAATTAAATCTAAAAAGGCGCCAAAACGATGAAAAACTAAATTAGGGAGATATCGTTTAACTCTATCCGCAGCTGGAAAAGAACAAGTAACACAACAGAAGTGATAACACAGAATATATATTTATTTTATTTGAGTACGTAAGTATAGTTATATAAACGTTACATGGGTTGATATCACTAACCAAGTATAAGTTACGCCCTTGACTAGGCCACACGTCGCACATCGAAGTGCCCTAATCGCTCTAACTTTTACATTTAACAAAGGAATGACTTTACTTTATTAATTTAAATTACAAGAATACGAAAATCAAAAGTATAGAGAAGCGCATCAGTTAAGTATGTGATACACAAAACAGAGTTTAACAATAATTGTGATTACAACTTAGTATGTACGTGTGGCCATTCCAATAATCGACATGACCAACAAAGTAATACTCGTATAAATAGAAAATGCAATACTTATATTTGTGTATTATCCAGTAGAGGATTAGCTAATTCCGTACCAGTATGACCTAAAACATAATATGAAATTTGATACAAAATCGTACATACGGCGTTATCACAAGTAAAACTTGATTTAATTCATACGATATTTGAAGTAAATGAATGCGCCGAGCTTCCCTCTAATTAACTTCGCACTTGTGTAAGTATTTCTTCCCATAAAGTGGTGTTCAACCCCTGAACATCAGCGACCTGAGATCATGGAAACTTTTCAAAAAGTAGGTGTTTTATCAGCGTCACCGATAAGGTCATTGGTGGAGAGGTGGCGACCCGCTAAAGAATTAATTTAAACCCTTGATACAAAATATGTTTGCATTATCACGTTGAATCGTGTGACAACAACTTGATGATGAAAGCCTGGTTGGGCGCAGACCCGCCAAAACGGTCCGTGTTGCAGAAGACATTACCGGAAAATAATCATTTGACAGCCGTCTACGAAAAGTAGGCGTGTCGAGAACAAATTTTATACTCGAAAAAATTTAACCTACCAACTTTTTAAGATAACAGAAAAATATTTTCTGTATAAAGTTCAATTGTTCCTTTCAAACTCCAAAGAAGAACGCCTGAGATACATGTGAGTTAATGAAACAGCATAGACAAACGTAACATGATTATGAAAATGACGCGATAAAGAAATATTTCTGTCGTGCAGAAAAGAATAGCATAGAAAAGACAGAAACTAACGTTAAGAAAGATCATCGTCATTTCACCTCAAAATCGCAACTCAATATTATATTTTGTCATCACAAAATTTTTACGCAAGCACAAAAATTCGACAAAAAACTGTTACTTTAAAGTAATTCGTTCTAGGCCACTCCTGCACAAAAGAAGAACAGTGCAAGAGAGAAGGCATTAGAAAACAGATTATTTTCTAGATTAACACCTCCATTGAAAACTTCAAAACTTTTTATAGTCAGCTTTATAGAAATAAAAATAAGAAATTCAGCAGTAAAACGTTTTCGATTTTATCCAAACGAAAACCAAATAACAAAAAAATAAAATGCGTAATTATGCCAAAAAAACCATCACGGCAACTTTTCTGTCTCGTAGATATAAAAAAAAATGAATCAAAACAATAGACATAATTGAATATATTCTGATTTAGTTTTAGTAAAGAGACATGTACTGCATTATAAGAAAATACCCCTTCCATCATACAACAGTCTTCTTAGACTCGATGTATCAGAAGACAACAGTGATTTGTTACATGTCATTATTTATGCAATATCTATAAGTAATAATTCTAATTAAAATTTCGCCAAACAGTGGCGGGTTTGCGGACTCCACTGTTTGTAAAGTGTTTAATCTTTTTTGACATTCACGGGAGAGGAGCGCGAACGAAACGAACTTTTACTTGCATACTTTACATCGCTCTGAACGGTCAGATTGGATTAAACGCTAGCTGCGAAATTGTAAGTAATTATCCTTTCTATTTAATCTTCATCGTCTGTTATTTTTATTACGCTTTTAGCAATTATGCTGTTGAAGAATTGTCCTGCAGACCTACTATCGGAGTAAAAAATGCTGACCCCTGAGTTTGAAGTCAAATAAAATGAAAAGTTACAAGTAAAAAAATTATAAAAATATTTATGATGTCCATTAATTAATCATAAATATCATATTGGAACGTTCGAAAAATTATTGTCAAATTCGAGAACTTTCACGTACATATTATCTTCCAGAACGTTTACCGAAGGTAGTAGAAAATTCTCGGGATAGATAACGGAAATATATAAAAACGGTGCAAAAAGAGAATAAATCGGTTATTCGAAGTCGAAAGTGTTAAGAAGATGTTTAAATAAATAAGTGCTTAATGCGTGTTTGAGAGAAAAATATAACCGAGTATAAACGTACGTGCATTTAATGTAAGTGTCAGTTTTAAGATAAACAGAAGTTGTCCGCGAACATCGAATCGTGTAAATAAACAACTGTTTAGTTCGTGATTCGCGTGTATTTGTTTATAAAGTGTAATTATAGCCGTTATATTTCCATAAAGAATCGCCCGTTACATAAATTTAGTGTTATAACTTATGCCGGTAACTCGTTATCAAACCAAAATGAATGCAAAGTTATTTGAATTTCTCGAATCAATAAAAAATGCACAAGAATCGATGAATAAAAATATGCAAAAAAATTCTGAAAATTCTCAGAAAATGGAAGAAAATACTGAAAAAATGTAAGAAAATTCTAGAAAAATAGAAAAAAAACCGTCTGAAAATTCTCAGAAAATAGAAGGAACATTATTGAAGTTTAAAAGAAGAAATACGAACGACCATTGAAAATCAAATAAAGACTATTGAGGTATAGAAAAACAAATTAAAATAGTTCAAGAGGAAACACAAGCAGATATGTTAAACTTAAAAGACGAAATTTGTGAATCTGTGAATGACAAAATAGAAGCAATAGAGAACAAATCAGAAGACAGAATGAAACAGCTTGAAAAGAAGAACGAACCAAATGAATTGCCATCGTGAAGAAGGCGTCACGGGTGAAGATTCAATAATGAACCATCGGGGAAAAACACAAGTCTAAAGTTATACCTTAAAATTTCGATGGTAAAGCTCCATGGTTAACCTACTACACGCAGCCAATAGTTAGAGCATCAAGCAGAGAGCGACGTCTTTAATAGTCCTTACGTGGATTACAAACTTTTAATTTCACGTTTGGAAAAGAAATATGGAGATGCTCATCTTCAACAAGTGTATCAAGCTCAAATTAAAAGTCGGGTTCAAAAACTGCCAAAAGTCTTCAAGAGTTTGAGACTGACATCGCCAGATTAACGCAACTTGCGTATTCTACAGCACCAGATACCTTCTTGGAGCAGTTAGCTATTCAAACCTTTGTAGGCGGCCTTCGAGACAGCGAAACGCGGCAGACTCTCCGGTTAGCTCGACTGAAGACGTCACACCGAAGCAGCCAACTCCGCCGTGTTGCAGAAGTACCCGCGCAGACATTAGAAAGCATCGAGGAGATAGCGCGACGAATACTTCGGGAAAGAGGAGTGACGACATTGAACTACGGTGAAATAGACCATGTACGACGACATCGTACTAAATCCAAGAAGACGACAAAAAAAGCACTAAAAAATTTGGAACGAGTTGACCAAAAGAGACAAAAGTTAATCTCATCTAGTCATGCCCCGAAAATTACCATTCAAATGTCATCGCCTATAGAGCATGTTACGAGAAACTTAGGCTTCTGGAGTTGATCCGCCAAAAATAAATTGTTGATAACGAAGAACATTTGGTGGCTACCAATATCCGCTACAAACAATTAGCAGAGTCAATTTAAACCCTCAATAAAAAAAATTGTATGCCACTCACCCCGTTTCAACCTTCCAAATGCAATTGCATATTAAGATAGCAGCGTGAAACAATCTAACGGTGAAGGTTAACCCGGGCGTAAAAGTACCAAACTCGTAGATGATCTAGTGCAAAGTGAAGTAAAAGTGCTGTCTAAAATTTGACAGTCTCGGCGCAAGAGTAGGAAAATTCTCCTAACAAATTTCATACTCAACGAAAAATTTTCATACTCGCGAATTGAACTACTAATTTCTTGTTTTAACATTACAAAGAATTGCATAGCATTTATGTCGAAGGCAAGATCAATAGAAGAAATGTTCAGTTCAGTAACAGTACGACTTTGAACGGCGACGGGCGAAAAAATACCTACTCACGGACAACTCAAAGTAACCATTAGGTTAGGAAATGGAGTACTCGACCATCAAGTAGTGGTAGCCGACATCACGACAGAAGTTATCCTGGGAATGGACGTTATAAAGAAGTATAGTTTCCATTTGGATATAAATAACGATGTCCTGAAGATCGACAATAAAGAAATTCCTTTTCATTCGTCAGAGAAGGCAGCCGTGCGAGTCTTATTGAGTGAAGATGTGACTCTGCCTGCAAGTACGGAAAGTGTGGTGATGGCACGCCCGGATGAAAATATCCGGGAAGGCTACATTAGACGATTGAACCAATAGAGAACGACTTAGTTGAAAAAGGACTACTCGTTGGCAAAACTTTAGCAGGTACGAGTAAAAAACACGATGCCAGTAACGATCTTAAATATCAACTTAGATCCAGTAACGCTAAAAAAGAGGACTGTGGTAGGCCAATGCACGCCAGTATCTCAAATTGTGAGATGCGTGAAGTCTAACGAAGACCAGACATAACGTCAAAGAACAAAATGGTGGGTTTCAACCTGGCGACATGGTGTGGTTGTATATTCCCCAAAGAAGACGTGATTACGCCGTCTTAAAAAGAAGTTTAGACGGCTAGATGAACTACGAAAACAGCAACCGGCGGTCGGAAAAATTTTAAAACTACGTGGCGACCGACGCTTTGTTTTCTATCTGGTCACGAAGAAAAATTTACGTGTAATGCCGTTATACGAAAATCTTTGGCAAACATTATGGAATCTCAAAAGAAAAATATTAAGAAATTGGCAGTACCCAAGCTGGGTTATGGCTTAAATCAACTGAATTGGAAGACAGTTCGAAACATGTTAAAGATCATTTTCGAAGAACAAGTGTTGGTCTGCAGTTACCAACCAAGGAAAATATCGGGTCAGAAAAAGTCCATTGACTGCTACTTTTATGGTCAAGGAAGTTGCCGAAATGGAGAAAACTGCCGCTATCGCTGCGATCCTTTCTACCGGTATCGCATTCAGTTTCCCAGTCTTAAGAAGGTGGCAGTGAAACGTTTGCGAAATTATTGTCAAGCTCTAGAACGTTCACGAACTTATTATCAACTTCTAGAACGTTTCTCAAAAAATGTAGAAAATTCTCAAAAGATAGGGGAAATGTATAAACGAATCATAGGTCAGTTATTAGATGTCGGAAGTGTTAAGAAGATGTTTAAATGAATAAGTGGTTAACGCGTAAGTTCGAGATTAATATAACGAAGTATAGACGTACGCGCCTTTAATGTAAACAAGTGTCAGTTTTAAGATAAACAGAAGTTATCTGCAGACATTATCTTTCGAGTGGTTGTAATATATAAACTAGTGTAAGTGTTTTTCTTAAATATCGTTAGATTTAATTAGTTTTTGTAGTTATAAGCGTGTAAATACTTCGTTATAAATAAATTAGATTTAAAATTCGCTACATTGGTGTCAGTGTGGAATTCGCGATTTTAGTGTAAATATTTTGTGTATAAATAAATTAGTTTTAAAATTCGTTACAATATTAAAAACAACCGTTCTTCAACAAATAGTAATTTTGTAGGTTAGTATTTGGATTTAAAAAAAATTAGCATTGCCAACCATAGATTTTAGTTTATAACCAGCAAAAACATTTTAAACTAACTCATTTGATCAGCAAGTTCTTACTTAATTCAAATGCATACGACATGACGTAGGGACTTCTTTCCTGGCAACGACTATACCTTGCAATTTATTGCATATTAACCCACCAGTCAAATTTTCAAGGCGTTTGAATAATACTGTTGTAATTAATTTATTGGTACAAAAAAAGTAGATTACCATTGTAACATTATCGACTAAATTACTACATAAATTCAGAAGTACTCATTAATTATTGAAACGATAATGCGGTAATACCACCGGCAATTCAAGAGATATTATAATACCATCAGTTGGAAATCTAAACCATCTCTCGAACATGAAACGTTGCGTGCAGACGATGTCATATAAGCAACTTCAGGCATTGCACGATATGTTCGGCACGAATTACATATACAAACTAATCATCCTAATTACTCATAAACATTTGAAAGCATCATCGTAATCACGATGAACATTAAAAGCAACGAAATGTGTTTACACTGTATAAGAAGATTACAATCATAAATATTACATTTTTACATAGCCATTAGAATAAGAAGAAAAAAACTGCAAAAAATTGTAAATTATAAAATAAGTTACTAGTTTGTGTACTGTAAACATAAAATAATAATAACAATAAAAAAAGTATTAAAAGCAAAACTATAAAATCGCAAAATTGCGTAGAAATGATTGAATTTAATAGTATTTCAAATTATTAGAATAAAGCCTACTAGTTTAAAAAAACGAAGTTTCAGTAAGATCATTAAAGTATTCAGTGATCATAAAAAACTTTTGTAACCTACTTCAGCCATTTGTGCTATTTAACGATTAGTTTTTATTTTATTATCGTCTAAAGAAGTAAATAAGCGATTTAATTTTATTTACAAAACATAAAAAAATTACGATGTTTTTAAGATATACTCAATTCAGCAGTTTATTTTATATGATTAATTGAAAACGATTGTAAATAAACTTTGACGAGTTCAAGAACAATAATAATTTACTATATAAACTATATAAAAGTACGTTAAAAACAATTTAAAAAACAAAGAATTTATATACGTGTACCTTCGAGTAACAAAAAATAACAGAAATAAAGTAAACCAGTAATTAGATTAGCACATACGATTTTTTCATAACTTTTATACTGAGTGAGTCAAAAAGAAAAGAGTTGAAATGAATTTCTTACTATTTAAATTTTGTTCTGTTGTTTAAAAAGTGTCAAATTAAATGTACAAGATACAACATAAACCTTTAATGATATATTTATTTGATCTTAAATACATAGTTACCAACTTAAGAAAACAAAATTATCAATTTTGTAGAGAGAAATTTACTTGACGCCAATTATTTTGACTCGCCCTGTATTAAATAACATAAAAAAACAATAAACAAGTAGTTACCATAAACCTTAAATATAACAATGAATATAAAAAGACAGATGAAAACTGAAAATATTTCAAAAAAATATAGGTGAGAAAAGGTATTAAAATATTTAGTTCTTAAATCACGTAGAATCTCAATAGTTTTTGGTTGTTGCATATAGTATATGGACTTGAGAGCAAAAAAACAAGTAATAGCAGTATATAAAAAAGTTTTTGCAGGTTGTGGCTACCAAATAAAAATCAGATATTAAGTGGTTTTCGTTTTAATAAAAATTCCACTCAAAACATTGAACTTACAAAAATCAAATAAACTCTTATCATAAATAAAAATTTAGAAAAAAAGGGATGCAAGATAAAACTAACAAATAAGATAAAAATAAAAAACTCATCATAAAAGAAGTATATCTAAATTAAAAAGAAATGTCAAAAAACCGCAGAGCTCCAAACGTACGGATAAACTAAATAGAAAAAATATTTAAGGTGCGTGAATACTTTCTCAAGCAATCTAACACATAAGTGGTTTAATATACACAAATATAGAGAGTATCATAAAAAATATACAGCAAAACATTCGTTAAACGTCAAAAACAATAAAAATAGCATGCCAAAATTCATAAACCTAATGTTACGTGTCATTTGTATCAAGGTTTCACATTTTCGTAATGTAATAAAATTCTTGTCACTTCACTGGTACGCGGACACCGCTGGTTGGATATATTGAATTTATTCAATACCTACGAGCGCCAATGAATTGCTATTTTGTCATCGCTTGTAATAACAACAAAATGGCATTAGTTATTTATTGAAGAAAATATATATATACAGTGTTACCTTCTATCGTTGACTGTTGTTTACTTTTCTCCTAATCTCTTCGATAGCACATTCAGACGTACCCTTAGTGTCTCTGAGCCAAGAATTTTGCCAGTAAAAGAATGCTGTCTATTTTTTTCTTTTTTCTATTATAGCATTCTCAACCACGCCCACTCACCGACATGTCAGGTAACCTGTTCAGTTAATGTTATTTTTAAACTCCCCAAAACACTCACTTTTCTTCTTTGACGAGGCATCAACAGTTATTTCTTTAGACTTTTTTCAATAATTTTCAATATCAGTTTTTGTAAAAATTTGTTTTCTGTCGGAGCCATTTACTTCTTGATTATATATACCAATTCTTTTAATCGATGTACAATATTGTCACTGAACATGTTTTGATATTTTACTACTAGCAACTAAACGAATTTATCATTTAGTCGTTTTTTACGTAGATCGGTTTGTTACCTTTTACAGAGTTCTTTATCCCATGTGCATTTTATACCTCTGAAAATCTAAGTTGCAGAATATGAGTAAAATGCAGTGTCTAATCAGATGACGTCGCAGTAAGCCTTAGCGCATAAAAGCTTCGTTAATTTAAATAGTACCACAGTCTTCTGCGGTTGCCCGTTTAGGAAAAATAACCCATTTAAAACCGGTGTCTTCTATAATAAAGATCTATTTTAACTGATAGGTGTCTGGTAGTGGTCCAAGCAGATCAATTGTTAACATTTCAAAGCAATGTGCATACAGGTATTTGAACTAATCCAGCAGGTCTCTAGTGACTAATCTTATAGCGTTGGCATTCTTGACAAAATTTTATATAGTAGAATGCAAGCTTTCACGGCCGTTGTTTAATGTAGGACTGTTTTTCGGGTGTTGCCGCGCCACAAAAATTTCAATTAATGTTTCGCTGATCATGCTGTCAGCCTCTTCAGAAGATTTCTAAAGACTGATGTTCTCGTCTTGCGTTTCTCGTTATATGCCGTGTTTCGGCTCCGCTTCGCTGATCTGTGAAACTCTCTAAGACCTATCGTCAGTACCTGTGGATCATCGACTTACGAGTTAGCAAAACACTTAGCTAGAAGACTACAGCAGCACACCGGACAGACAACCATCTACGTTAAGAATTCCGAACATTTCGTCGAGATTTTCCAAGGACTTGAGGTAACTACCAGTGACATACTAGTTAGTTTCGACGTAGAATCAGTATTCTCCAATGTACCAATGGAAGAAACATTAGAAATCATTAGACAACAACTAGTGCCACGAAGTTTACAAGAAGATTTGATCGACTTGACCAGACTCTGTTTAACGTCAATCTACTTCCTGTGAAATGGTGAGTTCTATGAACAAAAGAACGGCGCAAGTACGTAAGCTTTCGAACAAGAAGCTATCAACTCAAGTGACAGAAAACCAAAATGCTGGTACAGATACGTGGACGACACTTTTGTTGTAAGGCCTCACAGATGGGAAAAATTACACAACAGTATCAAATTCACCATGGAGATCGAAAAGAACAAAACGCTGCTCTTTCTAGACGTTCTGGTAACACGCACGGACAACAACGGGCTAAGTCACTGCGTATACCGCAAGGAAACACATACAGAGCGGTATCTACACGCATCCTCTCATCACCATCCACAACAGAAGAGATCCCTCATCAACACTTCTAAGAAGAGCGGAGAAAACTAGTGATGAAGAACACAAGCCGGAGGAAATCAAACACATCAAAGACGCTTTTATAAAAAATGGCTACAACAGAATATTAATAAGACCACAAAAGAAGAAGGAGAAGCAAGCTGAGGTTGCTACGGAAACACCGTTAGAACATGTGCTTACTTACCCTACGTTGCCGGAGTCACTAACAGACTAAAGAAGGTTCTACACGTTATAACACAGTGAAGAAAATAGATCAGCTCATACCACCTAATAAAGATCAACTTACAAGACTACACACCAAGGGTATATACAAGTTAGAGTGTATGTGCGGCAAGAGTTACATCGGCCAAACAAAGAGGAGTGCAGGGTTAAAGAACATGACGCTCAACTCAGACGCACCGACAAATCTGCAGTAGCAGAACATCTACATGAAAATGGAGATCACCGAATTGATTACGGGAACGTATAGGTATTCTCACGAAGCAGACACTATCACCAGCGAATAATACTCGAATCACTGGAAATAATAAAAAATCCTAACAACTTCAACCGTGAGGATGGATACAGATTAAGCAACATATGGAGATCTACGCTGCGTGAAGAACGTGCAAAAAGTCACCAGACGTCTATGAACGCAAATCAACAGACCAGAACGGACACGGATCAGCGAAGCGGAGCCGAAACACGGTATATAACGTGAAACGCAAGAAAATAACATCAGTCTTTAGAAAACTTCTGAAGAAGCTGACAGCATGATCAGTGAAACGTTAAGTGAAAGTTTTGTGACGCGGCAACACCCGAAACAGTGCTACAAAATTGTATATATTCCGATATACATATATGTTTATTTTTGCATACCTGTCAATGCAATGCGTTGTACTATACGCTCGGATCCATAGTGTCCGGCAGTAGAAGCGTGATAGTATTCTTTCATTATTAAATCGCGCGCAACTATTTGTGCTTTTTCGCTTTCACTGCATAACTATGCAAAATGACAACTATCCGTCCATTTAACAAAGTCGTCGTCCTCTTGGTTTTCGACCGCTACTGATCGACAAGATTGTTACGTGCAAAATTTTTCTAACGTGATACCCTGTATATTGAATTAAAATTAGATTCCGGCTTTGACGCCCTCTGCCGATCTTTTCTTGTGACTGTCATTTTACGACGAAATCGTTAAGCTGTCAACTGTATAAAATGGCCTGTGTAGCTTAAAGAAAATTTCGAATGACATCCTCAATAATGGAAATCAAATTATAATTTCATTACGCTTGTAAAATAATTGAGTCGTCACAGGGTAAGATAGTTACTTCCGTTTTATTAGAATTCTTTTGGAATTTCTCCTTAATTTGATAGCCGTTTCCCCACGCTTTGAGCACATGTTCGTTTCAATAAAGAATAATTATTATTGAGAAATTTTGGGAAGGACCAACGAAAACGAAGTCTCGACAAGCATTACTGTGGGAGATGTTATTTCTTGTATACCAGTCGATTATGTTAGCACCCACCTGTTCGTAATTACAACCAACAGCATTCGATACAACGGGTTCTTATATCACACTTAATGTATTATTATTAACAATTTTGTAGCTTCCTATTCTTCGTGAGTTATTGTGTGACACGATTTGCTATTCAATATCTATTCCAGGCTCTAGCGGGGAAAACGTTTTCTTCGCGCAAGTGAACACTGGATTTTGGGTAAGTTTATTTGATTAATTTTTCTTCGCTGTCACAAAGTTACTCACAGAACTTTGGTTAATGTTAATGTCCGTAATTACGTTTACTGTTTACATACCAATAAGGTAATTTCAATTATCATTTAGAGTGTATCGCATGCTGTGGACAGACAATATTATTACGAAATTTGCTTCGCTATCTCGATATAATTTAACCTATGCATTGTGTGTTGCCGATATGTCTGGCATTTATGAATTGAGAAATTAAATGTCCTCCTGTTAATCTTCTATGTTAATACATTAAAGTTGTTATCTTTCTTTTCTGGTAACATACCTTTCTCTTTTAATTGTCGTTACCCGTTAACCCATTTTGGCTACCCGAACACCAAGGATTAGGAACCTCAAAATTAGTTACAAGTTTGGACCGTCTGTCGTGATCGAGGCAGAAGTGTTAATTAGGATTGATCTGGCGCCCTTAAGTATAATTTCCTTGAACCACCCCTATCTCCGACTGTGTGAGTTGGCTGTGCAAGGTTCGTAAGACCTAAAGCTTGTAACAAGATAAATTTGCAGCGATAATGCAGACATCACAAACTCATTTAATTGTTTCAGTATAAGGTGGGTGGAATGATGTATCTGCAACTACAATTTATTTCCCAGAGAGATATTCAATTGTTAGATCAAAACTTTATACATTTAAAACCCATCTAGGTATTCTTCCAATCGCAGTTTTTACACCAAACAACTATCGCAATAATAGACTCTAAATCTATGCTAAATACTACTGCGAGGGCTTCTCGTTCCGTTATAGAATAATTTCGTTCTGGTGTCGTAAATAAACGACTACTATACTCGACACTGATATCTGTACGATTGATAAAAAGCTTGGAATACTCCGCTTCCTGTAGAATTGGAGCTGATATTAATAATCGTTTTAAGTGGTCGAAAACGGCTTGCTCGATTTTACTCCACTTAAACGTCGCGTTTTTTGTTGAGTCACTTAATGATCATACTATGTCTGCTAAGTATATAGCGACAATACCATAAACAAGTTTGTAAAAAACTTTGCATATGCTTTACGTGACGAGGTAGTGGCATGTTTGCAAGTTTTATTTAGATCTACTTATATTCTTTGATAAGTAATTAAGTGACCCAGATATTTCCCAGAAGCAAAAACACGCCCCCTCTACGAACATCCGCAGCAGCCAACCATCCTGGAAAGCCCATAAGCTAGATGTCAAGAAATTACTCAAAACCTTTGATCCAGTAACACATGACTGTAAAACATAACTTCAAGGAAGATGTAATAATTCACAAAAAAAGCTGGTCATGCCAGCATTCGCAGAGCCAAGAAAAACGGCCTAACTAACACTGGTATATATTGGTGGAGCGAGAAACTGGTCAATATTAGGAAATGAAGTGTACTGCGTCTAAGGAAAACAAGAAATAGAATACGAAACTCACAACCATACAGCAGTACAAGAAAATAAAAGAAGAATTTAGTAAAGTAATTCTGGCAGCAAAATATCGCGTTTGGATGAAGCTATGTAAAAGCATAGAGAGGGAACCATTGGGTAGAAGATACAAAATCGCAACAAAAAGACTCAAAACAGATTGACCTAAACCTACGATAAAATTAGACCTCATAGAAAAAGCGGAATTCGCTAGGTCTCCAATAGACACATCCCCACCACCTCCATTCAGCATAAACATAGCGGTTAAGGCGGCAAAAATAATTAACAAAAAGAAAGCACCCGGACTCGACTGCATACCTCCAAAAGCAATTGCGATGGCCACCAAAAGCTTTCCTGAAAAGCTGGCACTCCCAGTAAACGCACTGCTGTTACTGCAAAACTTGCCCGAGGAGTGGAAACGAGCAAATCTGGTGTTACTAGATAAACCTCCCCCAGCATCCCTGTGTCTGCTGTATACCATTACCAAACCGTACAAACATCTTATACCTGCCAAGCTACAAGCAAACATTACGGAACTAAGTGGCTTGTCTGACAAACAGTATGACTTTAAAAGAAGCAGATCGACAATGAATGCCATAGAGTCGGTCGACCGATGGGCAACAGAAAGCAGGAAAATCACCTGGAGAACTAGGAAACTATGCGCCATGGTAACGCTGAATGTCAAAAACGCTTTCAATTTGGTTGGCGTGGTTGGTTATCATAAATGCGCTTATGACCAAAGGTATCGAAGATTACCTAGCAAACTTGATAAGTAGTTACCTCAAAAATAGAATTCTGGTTCTACGAAGTGCAGTAAGAATTAAAAAAATTCAAGTGACCTGTAAACATCACAATTGAAAAAATACTTGACCTCATCCTGGAATCGATGTAGTGCTGTTTGCCGATGATCTCGCCCTAGTAAACAATACTAGAGAAGAAATCGAGCTCGTGGTAAAGACTAACCGTGCTCTACTGACGTTAGACAACTCGTTGAAATCGAAAAAATTAGAGGTAGCTCCCAAAAAAAACAAAAGCCATTATCTTCTCGGGCAGAAGAAAAATACGTGCTGCTGAGTTTAAGATACATACCTTTGTCATCGCGCCTAAAATATCTAGAAGTCTACATGCAGAGACCATACCCTGCGACTTGGTGGCGGAAAATCAGAAAAGAAGAGAAGTCGTTTCGCCAAGCCAGGTGTGAGACCATAGCCGAATGGCAAACTATTCATAAGAGCAAGTAGACCAATAGGCTCATAAAAATGTTGACAGCTGGGTCAGAAGAGGCTTAAATTATGAAACCATCCAGGTATTAACTGGACACAGCTGCTTTGCCACATATCTAAACGGCATACAAAGTAGATCGATCCCAAGTGTATATATTGTAAGGCAGTAGACGACGTAGAGCACACAATTTTCGCCTGTCCACGATGGACCAACTTTAGAAAACTGGTCGGTCTCTCCCCCGAGATATTGATACAGTACACGTTAATAAGCGGAAAGCATTGGAAAAGTATCAGTACCTCGATAGAGATGATAATCAGACAGAAAGAAGAAGACTTCCTAAAGCTGGAGAAGTAAACAGACACATATCGTAACCAGTTGCCTACCAGGATTTATTTTCGTGTTGTTAATATATCTATAATATAGTGTGTCATATATATTGTAATGGTTCAGTCCTAACCAAAATAAAAAAACCTTGATTGGTGCGTGGTAATTTATTTGACCATTTGACTGTTATTTATACAAGTAACCTGGAGATGAACTGTAGTTAACACTATATAGAGATCCAATCTCTGTTCACAGTTTTTAAATCTATTAAATGTTCGTCACAAACGTAATAGGTAAAACTGTAATGTTACCTAGAGAGACTAGTGCTAAAATCGGTTTGAGTCCAATTTAAAATATAGGCATAAGTCATTGAAAGATAACGGGTGCGTTACGTAACCCGAATGGCATTCGACTAAAACGATAAGTAATGAGTAACTATTACAAACGTTTAATAACGAATAATGGTTCCATGCTTCTCTGGCGCATATGAGGGTGATTCACACACTTAGGTGGTAACATCGGATGTTAGACGGTTTACTTCTACTCCAACTGGTTTGTAGTTGCTAGTGCCAATACAATGCTCGGTGTATGGAGTAGGGACTCCCTCTACCCGGAAAAATGTTTAAGTGTCTTTTAATAAACGGTATAATCGATCTCTATCTTTGTCTTTTAACACTGTTCCATCATCACCCCATCGTCTTAATACACATAGTGTTGGATATCAGATTTTTAAAGTCTTTACAGTAAAGTTTTATGCAGTTAGATTTTCACTGTAATAAAATCTATTCCTAACAAGGTGTAGTTATCACCAAAAAAGCAATAAACGCAGTGAGAATTAGTTTTCCTATTAAGATAACATTGACCTGCGTTGCCAAAATTCCTCAACATCTTGACGAACCATCCGATTATTTATTTCCACATTAAATTACTTAAAAAAAAGGTACGCCCTAACTCGCACTGTTTAGCACTAGAATATACTAAAGCTGTTCCATACCCTAAGACACTCCTGTGTAACCATTGACGAAGAAGTGATCTAATGCAGCATAGAGTATTGCATTTCACTGCGGATAGCGTTTCTTCATTTAAACTGACAGATTTTGTTAAAACATGTACTGTAGTTTGTCGATCAGATTTGTTAAAAAACATTTTAGTGACCGTAGTTATGGTACATGGGTCGTTTGATTGAAACAATTCTTCCTTTCTCTTTTTCGCAAATATGCTTGTAAAGAAATCCACAAACCATATCCAGTTACACGGTTTCTTGAAGAACATTTTCTAATCGTGTTAGCACTCCATGTTTTTTACAAATAAAAATATCGGTATGTGTATTGACGTCTTGATCGAATTCAAACAGTTCAAATAAACACAACACGCCGATTTCTTTGAGCCGTACGTAGACTTTAACAAGTCAGAAGCACCTGTCCAATTAACCATTTTATGTTTAACACATTGCCAGCATGTGGCAGCAAAACCATCTAGCAGCATCGGTAAGCCACGAAAAGTGTCACCTCATACGACTGAGACATGCAAAAATAAAGTAGTAAAACTTTGTTTGAAAATAAAATTACAAAAATTTGTTTAAGATGACGAAGAAAAAAATGTATTTAATGTGTTACGGAATAAAACACAAATGTAAAATTTTAAACTTGAGCACCAAAACAATAAATTTACGTTTCTTATTATTTTAAGTAATATTAGAACAGACTTCAATATTTGACTAGTTTAAAGGCCCCACGTTGGGCGCCATTGTAAAAGAGGTATTTGGTTTGTTGAATTTCGTTTTATTAGAATAAATAAATGAAGTATTTTTAAGGTAATTATTCGCTACAACCTTACTTTAACAACTCTAAGTTACTACTGAGAACAACATATGTAATTACTCTCCCCGCCACGTCCGGGTTGTAAAAGTACGTTACAAATGATATTTGTTTAATAACATTAACAGCCTTAAATATATTTAAAAATCGATTAACCTCAAACTTAACAGAAATGTGTTGACTTCTGAACAGTATTTTGCTCCTTCGTACGTCACAATATCGTAAAACCGATTAATTTAAAATTACGTTGACCAATAATCGCAATATGTTAAAATATAATTTTATAAATAAAAAATGTACTTAGTACTTAACATTATTACATTAAACACTACTCTAATTAAAAAAAAATAAAACTCATTATTATTCAAGATTAAAACTTTTCAGGCCACAATTTTCTCAAATTATCAAAGTGATACTAGATTCGTATAAGCTTTCTTTCCAATATCCGGATAAATAATTCAGTTTGCCTCGACTTTAAAAACAATTTTTTTTAAATAAAACGTAGCTGATTCCTTTTGAGCTTATCGACCATTCTCAAATTAATATTTTCAAGCATGAACAAACACATTTCAGCTGGGAATATCAAACAATATTGTATCTGTTAGTATTTCTTTTATTACAAAACCCTTGAATGTTGAGCCTGGATCCAAACTGAAACTAGGCAAATTCATATTCAAATATTTAGATTATGGAACAATTCGCACAGAAATTTTCAGATAAGTAAATTAAGCATCAACAAAAGTACGATTCAAGCAATAACGTTAAAACGTAAAGCTTCATCCTAGACGTTATTGTAGAAACATAATTGGTTATTTCTACATTTCCGGCGCATTAAAATGCAAGAGGTTTAAACGTATACACAAATAAAAATTTGAATTTCAATGCAAATTCTAATCGTAGTTATCATTACACGTATTATCGTTACGTTTATTTTACACGCCCTATCAGTAAACTTATACATTATTAAAATGCTGTAAATATATGTCACCGATAACGTAAAAAAATATGTCACAATTTCTATTACAATACCTGGTTTTTGCAAATATATGATTGACATGTAATAGCTTTTTTATGTAAAATAGGTACAAAATTTTTACTTACAGATACTCTTTTGTATTCCGCGCAATTACACGATCATTTCCTATTCAATGGTCATAATTCTTCCGTTTAACGTTCTTTACAATTGATTTCAATTATTCAATTATCTTAATAAATAGTATTAAAGTGCTTATATGAATATCCGTTATAAACCCACTTTTATGCATTTGTAAATACTTTACATTTAACTACTTGAAAGTTCGTTGAAATCACAATCAAAAACAGTACTTAGTACTTATGTAAGTGAAACGTTTGTTTATTCATCTAGAAAACAAATGCAAATCAGCGCAAAATTATTAGCGACATTACAACAATGCCTGACAGATACTTGGACCATAATAACATACAAGAGAAACAGACCGAAGCTAAAAACTGCAATATTTTTAACGACTATTTCAGGAACAATTTGTTCCTTATTTCTACTGAGATAAATATACTAATTAAATTAACGCTATAGCAGTTTGTCCTATAAAGCATTTGTTACAACCTATGCAATATATTTTGTAAACACAACTTGAAAACTTAAACCCATTAATATTACTATCAATATTAAAACTAGAAGAAGTTTTTAATGTAAATTTTGTGTAAAATTTTAGAGTACATCGTCAAATTAATTAAATAAATGTTTAAGTGGTAGAAATATATGACGGTTACTTGATTGATGGTATGGGTTTGAGTATCTCTTATTACCTTATTAGTATTTGTTGAGCGAATAAATAAAATTTGTTGCTGTTTTTTTATGTACACGGTTTTAATACCAAGTTTTAATACCCAAAAATTGCTGAACTGGTTGAAATAAACAACTTTTTCTTTTTCAAATTTTTGATTTGGAACCCCAGTTCATATTTGCTGTTTTTTTATTTTTCGAAAAATCGTCATCACCCCTTTTTTTAAGGAATACTTAAAATAAAAAACTTTCAGCATTTGCTTTCGGTTCTCTAAAACATTTGTATTTACCATTATTTTCTATTTTATTAAATAAGAAAATGGCCACCGATCAAAAATTCCTTCTTCTTTCGTTATCCGTTATACCTTCACGGGATTGGGTATTGTGTTTCTATCCATTCTTTTTCCATTTTTTCGTGTCTCTGGTTTCTCTTCAGATTGCGAATAAATCTTTCACCTTTAGCTAAAGTGAAAAGACTTTGATTAATTTGTATTTGTGAGCAATCAAGCGAAGTCGGATAATTAAGACCGACAGTAATTTTGTAATATTAGTGTTGTTTATTGTGATAAGTTGTTTTTTTCTATGGTGCTTTAGACCCTTACCTCCACGAGGTTGAAGGTAGGCAACGACTCACAGGCTATAACCCCAACCAAGCAGTTCATTTCTTCAGCCGACACTCCACGAGCGTCGCGCTCTACCTCCCCTACTCTCTCAGCATCCTCCGCCATGGAAGCTGAATCTGCCTCTTCCAAGCGTCGCCGTGAAGACGACGACGATCTCATCCTACCTGATGAAACCTCGCCCGACAGCATTAAAGCTTCCTTTGAAGCAGATATCACAGGTCTTAGGAAGGTAATCTCTGCCTGCAAGATTACCACTTCTCATCAATCAGAAATGATTGACATTGTCAGCAGGCTTCAAGCGACTTTCAGGAAATCCATGATCACACATCGCGTCTCGCAGCAAACTGTTGACATCGCACACGCTTTGGCTGATGTCCATACATCCTGCCCCTATTTCCTATGCTCAAGCGACCCGCACCAAACTAGATGAGAAGGTCTAAGTACCATCGGGCAAATCCGTCGCGCCTGTTCCCAGGTCGACAGTAAATATTCTACCCAAACCCGATTCTTTCCTCAAAACCGCCGACAAAACAAAGACTACTTTGATGAAAGTTTTGGATCCACAAAAATACGGCCTTAGACTGGACCGAGTGACGAAAACAAGCAAAAGTTCTATAAGACTAGAATCTGAAAAATCAGATTTGACAAAAATACCTGCGGCCTTCCTTGAACTAGCCGGCCTTGTGATTATACCCCAAGACAAGTCGCTTCCACGCATTTCTGTCCTAGACGTTCCCAGAAACCTGTACCCTGAGCAAGTGAAAGAGGCCATCATTCCGCAGAACTTTCACGATGCGTCAGATCTAGTGCCTTATCTCCCCAATGAGCACCTAAAGGTACAGCTTCGCTTCGGTTCTAGAGACGAAGCAAATTGCAATTGGATCCTTGAGGTCCACCCGGAAGTTCGACGATACCTTTTGGCATCGCGTCGAGTTTATTTCGTCTGGAATGCATGCCGGGTTAATAACCACATCCAGGTCACACGTTGCTTCAACTGCCAAAAATATGACCACCACTACACTGACTGTAAAAGCAACTTACAGTGCTGCCATTGTGCTAAAAAGCACGAAACGAAAGCATGTCCAAACCCGGATCGAGACCCGACATGTGTTAACTGCGTTCGCTTTGGCCACAAACGAGACGTCGTCAAGCATAAGGCGACTTCTAACACCTGCCCAGCGTAGCTAAAAAAGCTCGAAAGCACTCAATTAACTTTGAGGTTTCCGCAAGTGAATCTTCGCAATTCACGTGTTGCGACATACTACTGACCAAAGAGCCATACGTGTTCAGTTCAGGTTCAGGATACAAGCTCGCTGGTGCGGCTGTACCCTTCAACAAGATTGCCGCATCCTCTTCTAAGCGGTATCACTCGGCTATTGTTTTGAATAGTCCAAAGCCCATCGGAGTGGTGACACTCAGCCATTTAACTAATGACTGTAAAGCGGTAACTATGGTTACGGTTGGACACACCTCCTTGGCAATCGTTGGCGTTTATTGGTTGCCGAGTGAGTATGTTCGTATTCATCTCCAACACTTAGATAAAATTCTTGATGAACTAAGAGGCACTCCTATTATCATAACAGGTGACTTCAATTCGAAATCGCCGCTTTGGCACTCTCCGGTGAAAACAATGCTGTTGCAAATTTAATTCCTACTTATCTTCCACGTGGTACTTCGTGCCACGATCCCAAATCTGTAGACGCCTTCATTGATAAGTTGACCAGAATGATCCTCGACTCTTGCCAAAATGGCTTGAATAGTTGTAACGTGTAAATTCGTACATGGGCATAAATTCGCCTGATAGTTAAGCAACCTTGCCTTTAACCATGTGAAATACTTGACCTTGTGCTATATTCTTCAAGTTATGCTCGTAGAGGGCGCTCGAGAGTAGTTGGCCATCTACGGAATTCATTGTATTTGGTGGTTCGCGTTGTAATGAACGTGGCAGAGACGGATTGGTAAGAAAAATGAGGCTTTCCCTCATCGATCATCATCTAATGCAACGACGTTTTATTTTAGAAATCCTTAATGAATCCGATCAAATGTCACATTTGTAAAACAAAACATCTACGTATTTCGAAGTAAAATCATAAAGTAGGTTAGTATTCGCACGTGGTTGATGGTGGAGACGTACCAACTAATATTCGCTGTTTCATCTTTCTTTCGGAGTTTTCTTTCCGAGCTCTTTCGAAGCTTTCTTGCTGAGTTTTCTTTCTGAGCTGATGTTCTGTGTGACTTCTTACGAACTGCCGGAGTTGTATCACCGTACCTATGAAATAACAAGCGCAACGGTGTAAAGAATCCAAGTTGTTTGATGGCGCTTTCCTATAGCTTGGGGAGTGTGCCGAGGGTTTAAAAACGAGGTGACCTGGTGAAGGAGTTATGCAAAAACAAAAAAAAACCCGGAACGTAAAGGTATTTATACGTATCTTTAAGCGTAACGTTGAACATCGGGAGGCCGCGGAACCTCGACCCACTTTCGTCCACGCGCTTCGGTATCATGACTTCCGCTCGCGCCTAACAACGAGAAATGGATAGTGCAACTCACGCTACGGATTAATCAGTACGGACTTCGTAATTTGATATATTTCTGTCTTGAACATTGCCTTTTGCGCATAAAGTACGCCTATTTTAATCTAATTAATTATGTTTAATTACTATATTTAACGTAAAAGAAAATTTCAATCTATAATGTGCGGGAATTTGTAAATAGTAGAGATTTGGGAGCTCGCAACGTATCATTTGTCGTAACCTAATTGATTGACAAATTTGTTACCGGTCGTGAACTTGACGTCAAGGACCACGGGCAGTGTTACTTTTTCTAATTCTCACGCGCGGTCACGGGTGTATCTGCTACCGTTTATGGTAGCCGCGGAAACATAATTTAAACTATAGCGGAAAATTTTTTTGCTTCCAGAGTCTATTTTAGACCTGCTTTAACCTTATATTCTATTTGTTTGTGTACTTTATTTATATGTGATTTATACCAGTGGCGTAACCGTCGAGTTGGCTCTTTCCTTCCAGGAATTTGCTATTAATCTATATATACCTAATAAATGATTATTGTTTATTCTCGATATCTTTCTTTTGGGGGACCTCGGGTCTAGGATCTCCTTTTCTCTTGCCTAGACTTATTACATTCGACTAAATTTCGAGAAGAGGTAGTGCACTCGGGCATTTCGCTTACCAAAAAAGATTCTTTTCCTTTCGATTTTCTTTTACCCGACGACAATCTACGGTGACGCTAGCCGAAAGGTAAGCGTGACATCTTGATAATTAACTTAATAATTTTTTTTTTCTTTTTCTCCACCTCCCCATTGGAACATAACATAGTATACGCCTAAGATCTAGCGCTGGTGTGCCGTGGTGAAATCCTAAGTTAGACAGATTAAAGCGAGCGGTACGTTGTTTGCGAAAACACCATCCAAAAGACCCGCGCAGACGTAAAACATCAATGGCTTGCCTCATATAAGGCCGCGCTTCACCGGTACAAACTGGCAGTGACGACAGCAAAGTATAGCTCCTGGCAAAGTTTCGTGGAAAAATGCTTGGCGACGAGTCATTGGGGGTTAGTCTACAGGTTATCCTCACGGAAGTTTCTGTCGATTCAACCGTGTTCCAATGTTAAAGACGGCAACAGATACACAACCTCAGAACTAAACACGATTAAAGTAATAGTTTCCACATTATTTCCAGACGACGATCCCTCGACGGACAATGCCAATCATGCCCAATTAAAATCCCGATCTCTTTTGCAAAGTAATTCCCGACAAAACCTAGTGGTCACAGTGGCTAGCAAAATTCCTAAAATTAAAGCTCCTAGACTTAACGGAATACATTCTAATGTTTTGCGAACGATTGTTCTAGATTCTCTCTCATCAACGATCGTTGACCTGTTCAACTCTTGCATAAAAATTGGTTATTTCCCTACCAGCTGGAAAACTGGTAAGCTAATCACTATTCTCAAGCCTAGAAAGAAAGATCTCGCCAATTCGTATCGTCCGATAACTTTGTTATCAGAACTAGGCAAACTTTTCAAAAGAACACTGAAAAAGATTCACGACGAAATTCCGCCAAATGTTTTATTGCATTCTAGTTAATATGGTTTTGTTCCTGGCAAAACGACGACTGACCCCGCCCGTCGATTAATGACTATTGTACAATCGAACGTTTCCAAGTACAGACTAGCTATTTTCATAGACATTTCTAAAGCGTTCAACAACGTATAGTGAACCTCTATAATCGAAGGTCTCGTCGTTAAGAGAGTACCTGCTGATGCTACGCGCGTCATTCGTAGTTATTTGTTGAATAGATTGATAACATATTCTCCGAACGTTTCACGTTCAACTTACACCAAACGACTGACGAAGAGCTGTTCACAAAGCTCGGTTTTTGGCCCGACTTTGTGGAACTTGGTTGTAAATGATCTCCTTGACAAAGACTTACCAGCAGACTGGAACATTTTCGCTTATGCGGACGACATAACCGTCACAGTGTCCGCAAATTCCCGACGAGAGTTGGAGGCAAAATCCAACACGTGCCTAAATATTGTGACTAGCTGGGCTGGCAGGAATAAACTAAGTATTTTTACAAACAAGACTAAGTACATGATTTTTGGCTCTACGCTAAGACAAGATCCTTTACTGCGCCTCCACGATACTCCTGTCTGTAGGGTTTTTGAATTCAAGTACCTCGGACTATTGCTCGACGACAAGCTGAGTTTTGTAAGACATTGCGCTTTCGTGGTTGACAAGTGTAAGAGCGTCTTGCACTTGTTCTACAAATACTCACGCCTGAAATGGAACCTTCACAAAAAACATCTTGCGAATATCTTCGATAATGCAGTTATTCCCATGCTCACTTATGGCTTAGACATTTAGTACCATAGACTGCGACATTCCGACGTGGTTAGGAAACTGGCCTCACTCCAATCCTTATTCGTAAAACTATACTGGGGGTTTATCGCACCGTTCCCATAGATACCTTCTGTGTTATTACCAAACATCCTACCCTACATCTCCTTTTGCAAGAAATTTACTGCACCAAAGTTCTTCGCAAGGCTGGCTCGGGCAATTTCCTTCACCAGCACGTTTCAAAGAACATTTTGCGTTCTTTTCAGCGGGCAAGCGTCACTTAAAGATTTTGATCTTGGGTGAATGGCAGCGGCTTCACATAAAGGGCGTAATGCCTATTCTTTCATCCCAGATCTCCTTACCTGGGTCAGATTGCCCCACGTCCCTAGACGAGAAGCCGTCCAACTCCTGTATTCACACGGCGGATTTCGTTGCCATCTAAAACGCATTAGCGTTTTGGATGACGACATGTGTCTGTCGTGTGGCGTTCCTGACGCTCCGGTGTATCGGATTCTCGCTTGTTGCGAATTCGGTGAAGATCGGAGTGCCTTGTTATTTATTGTCAACCCATATCCCAATTCCCCTCAGGCCGTACTCAAACTGGTTCCTGATGTTAATTTATATAAACCATTTGCAAAGAAAGACCAAAGCCTACAATAAAACGATATTTATTTTCTAATGTATTTGCATGGTTTTTAGTTTATTTTATTTTCTTTTAAGTATGCTACGGCAAAGTAGGTATTTAGTTTTTAATTTATTAACAGCATGAAATTTATTTTAGAATCATTTATTGCATTATTTTTATTTTGAATAACCGTTTCAGTTTCTTTTTCGCCATAGCTACTTAACTAACTCTGCCTCTCTGAGTTCCTTCACAATTGCCTAAGTCTTTTTCCCACCTACTTGGTTTTATGTCTTAGAAAGCCAAAAGACAGGTGCCTCGCTGAACCGTGTGCTCCCAAAGTACGTTCCGTTACCTAGCCTATCCAACTGAGCCTAACCCGACTTGTCTTTCTAAATGAAACATTTCCTTTTCTTACCTATCCTGTTGTGGCGAAGTTGTACCAAGCAAGTTCGGGTGGTTTGGTGGGTCCACATCCTCCTCCATTCTCCTCTTTTCTGTCTACTACTACATTTTGTATTTGTTGATGTGTTATGTTTCTTCAGTATTTCTTTCAGTATGTCATTTAATGTTTTTCTTGGTCTTCCAGGCGTTTTCTTTTCAATAGATGTAGATATTGTCTCGTTTTCCTGCTTACGTGACCGTACCATGCTAGTTCTTTTTTCTCGATTTTGATTCGAATCTGTTCTTGCTTCAGTTCTTTGTAGATTGCTTTATGTTTGTGTTGCCAAATATTTCATTTCTATAGATGATATTTTTCTATTGTGTTCTGGTAGTGTGTTCTGAGTGAAGCTTCTATTGAATAAATACTACTACTGTATTATATATTTGTAATTTTGCACTTGTTTGTATTTCTTTCTTTGCGAGTATAGTTCTGTTTATTGAGTAGTAGATGTTTATTGCTTTTCTGGTTCTGTTTGCTATTTCTGAACATATCTTACCGTCGCTTATCAATCCTAAATATTCATATGTCGTTACTTATTCTAGCTTTTTACCTTTGCAGTAAAAAGCTCTTTCATTGTCTCTTTTCTTGGTTTTGATATGCCCGTTCTATCTCAGCTGTCCATACTTCTATGTTTACCTTTGCAGTAAAAAGCTCTTTCATTGTCTCTTTTCTTGGTTTTGATATGCCCGTTCTATCTCAGCTGTCCATACTTCTATTAATGTTTGCATTTTGTTGATCTGTCGTCCGCATAGAGTAGTGCCTCTATTTTTACTAGTTTTAAATTTGTGTACCCTATAGTTGTTTCTGGAATTTTTCCTATGCAAGTTTTAAACGTCTCATCCATATAAATAATAAATAATAGGGGGCTTAGTAAATCTCCCTGCTTTAATCCCCAGTGAATTTTAAATGGTTTTGATCTTTTTTTCTCTATTTGAACTATTCCTGTTACGTTTTTGTATAAGCTATTTATACTATTTGTTAGTTTTATTGTTGTTTCTAGTAGTTCTAAAAACTTCCACATTTGTCCTCTTTCTACTGTGTCAAAAGCTGCTTTGAGATCTACGAATGTTAAAAATCATTCTCTTCCGGCGTTTGGTTTATCTTCTATAAGTGTCCTTATCACATTAAGCTGTTGTCTGCGGTGCTGTTCGGAACCCTCCCTGTTCCTCCTCTATATAATTTCCTATTCCTTTTCCCAGTATTTTGCTGTAAACCTTTAGGGACACCAATTTTGCTGGTTAACCATGCTTTGTTACAGATGTCTAGCATCCAATCTTTCACCTCCCCATTTTATCATTTCGAGAGCTATTTGGTCTGGCCCACTTGCTTTTTCTGCTCTTAGTTCTTTTATTGCTTCGTTTACCTCTTCGGCAAATATTTCTTCATGTCGTTCTTCTTCTTCTTCCTCTTTTCAGTTTGCATCTTTCTTTGAGTTTTATTTTTTCTGAAATTGTCTTTATAATGTATCCTCCATAGTATTTTTTCTTGTTTTTAGCTATTTTCACCATTCTGTCTTTTACGAATTTAATGTTTTTGCTTCTTTTTGATTTAAGAGATTTCACTACATTCCAAAACTTTCTATTGTTTCTACTGCGTGTTTCTTGAATCTCTTCTCCAAATTCTTGCCAGCTTCTTGCTTTTACTCTTTGTTTACTTTCTCATCTTTTCTCTTGTTATATTCTATTTTTAAATATTTCTTCAACGCTTTTTTTTTACTGACAATTTTTGTTTTACTTCTTTGTATTTTTTTTTTCTCCACATATTTCTTTTGTTATTTGTAATATGCATACAAATTAATGTGTTTTTGTTAAATTGGTAGTTTATTATTTTGGCTTAGCTTGTTGCATTGTATTTTTAGTTAAGTTTATAATAATCAATAATAGTGTAAATAGTTAGTTTAAAATAAATTAAGTTTTAAATTTGTTACAATATAATCAATCAATTAACCTAACTTATTTTGACTTTTTTGATAAAGCACTTGAAGTACTGCACTAAAATTCACAGAATACTGGCGTGCCTTTCATAATGACACCGACGTATGATATAAATAAAATACTCGAAACTGAAAAAGCTTATTATGAGAAAAATACATTACGGCTGAATTATTACAAAACTTTTTTCTTCAAAGTAATTTATGACCTTTTCGTACTAAGAAAACTGTCCTCCATTTAAACCGGAAAAGAAAAAAACCAGGATATCACATCTCCATAATAAAACAGGATCCTTAAAGTTTACTTGTGAAAACCAAACTTTCATGGTCAACTCTCCCCGAACTCTGCTTTTTTTAATAAATTTATATAATAAATTTTCAGTAAATGTATCGATCGTAGTCCTCCCAATTTAACACAACAAAGACAGAGTTTAATTTAACCGTATGTATGAAAAATTCATTTTAATTTATGTTACCAAGTTGAAAAAATTTAATAACCTCAAATTATTAAAAGTGTACAAAGCATTTACAGTATTTTCACTTTCTTTTAGTTATTATATTAATTACAAAGTCTTTTTAAAGAGACTGTTGTTTTTTATAAACTCTCGTATAAATTTAAGAACTCCTTAACACGCGTTATTAAAATTTAAATTAACAAAAAGTTAATACAACACAACAGAATCATACATAAAATAATACCGAGAGATCGTAAATCCATGTCCAGAAAAACTATTAAAAATGCTGATGTTTACATCTTTTTATATGTATGTATATTTTTAAACTTATGTTTTCTTTACAGATACCTTTTACTATGCGTGATTATATTAAATTATTATTAATTCAATAAAATAATCAAATACAAAAATCATAACAAAAACTATGTTAAATCGGTTCGGTGGTATGCGACACTTAAATATAAGTATACACGCATTTTAAAATAGGAATCGTTGATAAAAAAAAACATTTTACTTACGTCAACAACCCTGTGTAAATATTCCTCGAGTAGTTATTGAAAGCAATAAAAATGTATGAAGAAGTTTCATCATAGAAATGTTTCAAACAAACCAATACAAAATCGTTTTCAAATTTCCGGATTTATTTCCCCTTCTGCAAGTTATTTTTAATCTTTACGTGGAAAATGGTTGTCATAACAACTGTAATTTGACGCTATTGTTGCTGATTCAATTTCAGAATAAGAATAAAATTCAACCCATTTCAAGATGAAACAATGAAATCATCTCGAGAATTTCATATCTTGGTATTTGAATAATCAACGAAAATTGTATTGAAAAAATACGATAAAAGCAGATGAGGTTATGCTTTAGTAGATACAGTTTTTTTTTCTTTAAAATAGTTTTATATACTTTTCAAGATTTATAATTCATTTAGGATTTATAATTACAAAAAAGCAGAATATCAGCATTTTTTTAAAAATTGAACATTTTAATTTATAAAAGTTGTACACAAATTTTAGCTTAATCAATGAAAAACTAAAAACCTCAATAAAAATGCAGAAATTAATTCTCGTCGTGTAAGTTTACTACGTGTGTAATAATTAATTATGTGTAAGGAACAGAACATTTGTTAACGACAGTTTTATTTGGGCGGTTGGATGGGCACCGGAGAGAAGAACGAATCAGACACTTACATCTTGTCTTATCTCTCTCCGTCTGTCTCTTTTCTTCCTTTTCTTGTTTTTCTTACTTTTCATCTTTTTTCTTTTGCTTTTAAAGGTTTGCCTTTAGGGAAATTAGCTCTTTTGCTTTTTTCTTTTATCTTAGTTTGTTGGCTGAACACTTTCTTTTTTCTTTTTAGTAACTTCCTTCTTTAATGTTCACTGCAACTGTGTTTATTTTTTTTCTTTTCTTTCTCAGTTACTTCTCTCGCTTTATTGGGTTTAGTGGATCGTTGTTCTGTTGTTTTTGGATTGAAGCTTGGGATAGACTGCAACGTCGCTCCTTGTACTCTGTACTTCCGCTTAGTCGGCATTTTTGATGTTGTCAGTCACCGTTAGGATATTTCTCTTCTTTGGGTTTCTTTTGCTCTTGGAATATTCTAATCCGTTCTTCGACATTTACGTTCCAACGTGACATTCCAACACAACGAGCACTAACGCACGACGTTCAATTAGCAAGTGAAGTTTTCTATTTTTTATTGACTCTTACTTCTTTTTCTTTCTTTCTTTTGGTTTTGTTTTGAGTTACGTGGTTTGGATTTCTTTTGGATTGGCACTCATTTAGTGTTTAGCTTTTGGTGACTTTGTTGTTATGACTCTTGGATTACTGATTTTTTTTGTCTGCCTTTTTGGTAGTCCGACTTATGTCGACTATTAATCAGAATCTTCTTTTTTCTTGAGATTTCTTCGTTGGTTTTCTTTGCTTAGGGTCTGTTTGGTTTTGTTGGTGGAAGAATCTCATATCGTCTGTTGACGACTTTTTGAGGCACAACTGCATTAGTTTTTCTTTTTGACTTTTCTTCTAAATCGCGTATCACAATTCAACATTTAGATACTTTTTTCTTGTTACTTTAGCTTAGTTAGCTTTAGGGATTTATATTCAGGGCGGGATTAGTATTCATGGGCTGGGGATTCAAGGGATTTTAGGGCGTTGTCCGTGGTCTAAACTTCTTTCTTCCCTCTTCTTCTTCTTTTTCTCTAGGTTTGCTTAGTATTTTCGGTCAGTCAGGTCTATGGGACTGCGTTGCTTTCTTGCTTTATAGCGTAACGACTTTTGTTGACTTTCAACGAGTACCTGTTCTGATACTTCTCTTCTGTTGGTTGAGTTTTTGGTTCTTTGGAGTATCATTTCGCTTCATGCGACTTTTGGACACATTTGGTTGGCGATGCTTAGCAAATTGGGAAAACTTCTGTTGTCTACGTTTCTTCTGGGGTTGGGTGTTATTGTATTTGGGTTGGTTTTTGATTTCAGGGTTTTGTCCTTGGCGTAGGCCTAAATTTCTATTCTTGACTTTAGCTAGTGTCCACTTCCCAGGTTTTCATGTTGCTGGGGGGGAATTTGTAACGTTAAAATAAGAAATTAGTAGTTCAATCCGCGAGTAAGGCAAATGTCTCGGTATTATGAAAGTTGTCAGGACCTTTCTGCTCTTGCGCCAGACTGTCACATTTTCGATAGCATATTCACAATTCACTTGACATTAGATTTTTGGCGAGTTTGGTTACTTGTACGCCCGAGTTCACCTCCACCGTTAGATTGTGTCACGCTGCTAATTTAATATGCGATTATTTGTGGAAGGTTGAAACGGGGTAAGTGGTATACAATTTTCTTTATTGAGGGTTTAAATTGACACCTACTAATTTTCTATAGCCGATTTTGGTAGCCACCAATTGTTCTGCGTTATCAATCAAGATAACCAACAGGTGGTCGGAATATTCCATGACGTCGAAGCATTGATACGTCCTTATCATATCCACCGTCGAAGGTTGAGAACCGCCAGGACAATCCTTTCTTTTACGAAGACATACATGGAAAATTTAATTGATTAAGTCACAGGGAAACGCTGCGCACTTACATTCGTAATCATTGGATGCCAAACAAACCTTTCTTATTTGTGTTAATCGTATATGCTCGTTCCGATCTGGGTTTAATAATATTTTTAGGTACATCAAGTACGGAGGTTAGCTAACTTTCCGACTGAGATAAAGCCTACCTGTAAGTATTACTACTTTCAATTTTTTTATTTGTGTTTCGGGGACTAGGTCGTTTAGGACCGTACGTGCATGTTAACTTAACACAATTAAATGTATTTTTGTGCTTCGCGAATTTATCAGTTGTGCACATCGAATCTCGAAGGCTTAATTTGTTTGATTTGTCTACAATTTAAATATATGTACTTATAAATTCAGACGCTATATGTATGTAATTATCAAGCCCGACAAGGGCAGTTTGTTGCACGGTGTGTTGCTCGCCAATCGGCGCAATTTCTAATTTAATCAACCTACGTTTAAATGTTGTCAAGAATTTACATTTCTATGCTATTTCAACTTCTGTGATTCAATAAATATATATATTCGGTGTTATTATTTTTGTAGTGTTACTTATTCTTCGCTTACTACGAGGAGAGTTAGACGGGGTCCCTCGACTTTAATTTTTCATCGTCTTGGCGCCTTTTTTTAGATTCACGTTGTAATCACACATAACAAAGCCTGCGATCCCTCTCCGAAGAAGCTGTGCTAGTCGTTGCTTTGTTTGGTTATGAGAAGACCGGTGGAACTTTTTATTTTGACAGCTCCACTCTAGAAACCCGAGCTTCTCGTAACAAACGGAAAATAGTGTATTGTATAACAAGTAAGAAATGGTAATCATTACTAACGAGTATATAAATTTGCAACCGATCCGAAGCTATACAATAAAAAGGAACAAGAATTCGATTACAGAGATGAAAGTAACAATGATTAAGTGCTTTTGCTTATAATTACTTCTAATACTAGAACCACCACTGAATGTAAATGCCAAAAAGCGCCAGTTGTGGTCAAATTGATCCTTGATATAATTAAATTAAACAGTATAAAGTCCTCAAAACTAATGCAAACTTAAGTTTATAGAAACATAAAGTTAACAAGTGATTTGTACTAATTTTCCATCACACTGACACCATAAGAAATAATTGTTTTTGTAATACTTATCTTGCGTTATTTATTATAACGTAAATACAAAGTACTTATGGTTATTTTATAAATACTATATACAGTTTTATTAAGTAGAAGGTACAGAAACAACCGAAATTTCTAACAAGGTACTGCACGAATTTATTGTTTTTATAAGATTATGCTATAATGTAGAGTAAAAAGCAATTGGTCTCTTAAAGTAGTTTAAAACATTGATCGATGTTAATAAATACTAAATTGTTTAAGTTAATTGGTACATTTCGTTATTGCAAATTGAGTAATTTTGTTGTTTGACTGATTCGATTAACCATTGTAAAATTCGATAAATTACTGTTGACGTTTCTTTTCAATCAGAAGAAAACTTTACAGAAAATTAAAACTAGTAATAAAGTTGCCAATTAGGTGGTTTAAATTATTCTAATTACCTTGAATTAAGTTTTTCTAAAATATAGTTACATTTAATTACAAGAAAATTACCACTAAATACAAACCTTTGCAAACATAATCTAAAATTTTTACTCTAGTATACGTACCGTCGAAACTAATGTAATAGCATCCACGCGGCTCTAAATGATTTCATTTTCAAATTTTATAATTGTGATGGACGTAATAATTGTATAAGATTCCTAAAGTATGCTTTCATAATTCATTATCCTGTACAGTAATGACCTATACGGAAATGAAATTAGTCAAACGAAATGCACAACGTTGCCTAATCGCTAAGAAACATACAATATGTCGTATTATCTGTTAGTCGTAGAAAAATACTTTTACTATTATTAAAACCATCATAAATTTGATTTTGGCTCTTGTAAACCGTCTTTGACATTTTTTGCGCATTTGTTAACATACACGTCAAGATATTTTTGAGGTATTTGACCTTGAGGACTTCGTAGTCTTATTTCGAACAATAAAATGTATTAAACACGTTCCCCGTCTAAACTAGGTGCTTTTCTCGCCACCGGTAGCCCTAAGTATGTAGCGATTTTGTTTGGTAAATGATATAAGGTGTTTATACCAATTAGTTGCTTTGTGCACTTGACTTCTTTATAAAGTATAAACAGTCTGCGATGATCCACATTTTTTTATCTCAAATTCAATTACTTTGTGTAAAGTTGAATTCCGTTTACTACATCGTCCGATGTAACTGTAAAAACTCATGTTATGTAATGTTATGACTAAAATATGCCTGCAATCTTCTTGCTAGATGTTAACAGAAGTCACGATAGGTAGCCGTGGAAAACTTTTTTTAATGTTGCGTGTACGTATCTTTCAAATCGTTTTTCAACTTTTCCTTACTTAGAAAAAAAGCAAGAGAACATTTTTGAATGGTGTTTTTTAAAAAGAAAATTTGTAAAAACCGTCGTTGAAATGTGGGTTTGCTTGCTGTTTTAGTCAACGTTTCTATACTAAAAACATTTTGAAACTGCACACAGTAATTTCATTTGTTAACGAAACAAAATTGGCGGCCGTGACAGGACTGTGTTGTGTTTTAGTGCTGAAAAGGTGTGATACTTTAGTGAAAGGTAAAAAATTGTTAATAATAATTGGCCGTCTTGTGAATTCGATTCGAAGAAGAAGTTAAGTGAGTGAAAATAGAAGCGTTGAAAAGAAGAAGCAAGCGGCGTTTACGCGAGTGGCGAACGAAGTACGAGATTGGATGTTGCTTGTCGATAAAGAGTTTAATTTAAAAAGTTTATGAACACTTGTTGAATGACGATGCGGATGAAGATGATCTAGCCGACAAAAGTAAAGCATGTGATAATTACGCAACTACATTTAACAAATTGAGATTACAATGTAACCGGTTAAAGCGTACACAGGATGATGAAGATGTATTTTCAAAAAGATTCACGACGATGAAGATATAGTATTAGAAAACAAATTTCAGTATTTATTACAAATCATTACGCCAAAAACCAGAACGCGTAATTTGGTAGACAGCTTTTCTGCTACTGCCAAAAATTATGAAAAAGCGATCGATAGCTTAAGAGCGCGGTTTGGTAAAGAAGAAGTGTCGGTAGAATTTTACGTCAGAAAGTTATTAAAGTTGGTTTTAGCAAATGTTGTTAATGGCAAGCGTTTATCAGTTTCAGCTCTGTATGACAAAATCGAGTCTCAGCTACGTGCGCTAGAAATATTAGGCGTGACCACGCAACCCTATGTTGCAATGTTATATTCGTTGGTAGAATCGTGTCTACCAGAAGAAATATTACGTGTTTGGCAGAGGTCCTCGGATTTTAATTCTTTAACTGATTCTTCAATGAAGGACAGACTTTCCAGATAAATGAATTTCTTGTTGCGAACCACATAATAACGATAATTGTTTTAGAGCACGTGAGTTATACTTAAAGAAAAACCAGGAAATTTGAAAGCAGAAAAAGGCATATTTTCGCTACGCGACGGTCAGTCATTAAAGTAAAAGATGTCGCAAACGTGCAAGGTGCGTTGTTTGCAATGGACAACACGCTGTTATTCTGTGTAGCAAATTAGCTGACTTTCAGAAAATAAATATTAGATAAGGCTCAGCCTGCGAGTGAAGAAATGCACAAAGACAAAACCTTAGCGAATTTTACGGAAATGCATGTTATTTTGCAAACATTGAGGGTTATTATACGCAGTGAACATTGTCCGAGAGAGTGCGGGCGGTTATTGACACAGGTTCGCAAAGTTTCTACTTGTTACGCGAAGTTGTTGAACATACTCAGTATGTTCCCAAAGGAGTGTAAAGGTCATTCATGCATTGTTTGGTGGCGCTAGAACTATCAACAGCATGGTTGTTGCGATATAAGTTTACTCAGTTTGGATGGCAAATATGCGTGTACTTTTGAAGCAATGCACCAGTTCAGATGGGTGCCTGGATAAATGAATTGAACATGTTAGGCATTCAACTGACTGATTTGAATTGTGTAGGTATTGAATTATTGATCGACGCTGATGTGGCTGGAAAGTTGTACACGGGTAGGTGTCATCGGTTAAAAAATGGTCTTGTGGTTTTTGAGACATAGTTAGGTTGAACCATTATGGGTAAAGTAGTCGCGTTAGCACTAGTATGACTGTGACGGTATAGAAATTATGGTAATGGGATGGATTAAGGATAGAAGCACATATTATCCAAAGAAGAAAGAAAAAGAACCGTATGTAAATTTTTTGATAAAACCGTAGCTGTGAAAGAAGATGGTCGTTACGAAGTTTGCTTACCTTAGATCGAAAGACATCTACCGTTACTATCTAGTTATATGTTAAGCAAAAAGCGACTTGATTCTACCATAAAGAACCTAAAAAAGAATGCTGACTGGTTAAAAGAAGACATTATCGAGCTGGTGTCAGATGTTGGAAAAGAAAATATGGCGCATTATTTCCGCACAGACCCGTTTTTAAAGAGAATAGTACCACAAAAGTTCGACCAGTATTTGATGCTTCGGCGAAAGAAAGAGATCATCTTTAAACCAGTGTCTGGAGAAGGAATTGAACCTTATTGAACTCATTCCATCAATTATGTTGAAATTCAGAATGGAGAAGCTAAGTGTCATTTCGGACATTCGCAAGGTGTTTTTGCAAATTGGATTAAGTCAAGCCGACAGGGACTGTTTGCAATTTTTGTGGCACATTTCGACACAAAAGGGTAGTATTGGGGTTTATTGTAGCCCTTTTTTCTTGGAGTTACAATAAACCATCACTTAGTGTTGTGCGCGTGGACTTAGTTCGATTTCGTTTAATTGTTCCGAAAACACTATTTCTAAATTGCGTGAAAGTTTTTATGTAGACATTTGTGTAACCAGTGTGTCGGGTGTAACTGAACTTTCCGAATTTATTCGCAAGCTGACGCAAGTGATAGCGTTGGCCAAATTTGACTTAAAGGTCTGAAAGTTTTCGGGTGAATCTAAAGTTTTGGGGGCAACAATAGTATTGGGCATGTGTTTGAACAAGAAAAATGACAAGTTGTCTGTTTCGGGTGAGAGTAAGATCGAAGTTAATGATCAAATCGTCACAAAGAGGGTTATACTTTCAACGGCTCAACGCATTTTTGACCTACTTGGATTTACGTGCCCCGCCACAATATTGCCGAAACTACTCCTGCAGAAATTTTGAAAAAATGGATTAGGCTGGGATGACGAGGTAGATGATATACGCAGACAATCATTTGTTAAATGGCAAAATGAACTGCCGACACTTTTCCGCATTGAAATCCCGAGACGGATAATGGGTGGTACAGGTGAAGCCAATGATGTTAGTTTACACGTTTTTTGCGATGCCAACAAAGGCGCTTATACGGTGAGTTATTTATTTACGAGTAGAAATGCTGGCCAACTTCCACGTTAATTTGATTCAAGCGAAGTCTCGTATACCGTCTTTGAAGAAGTGGCCGATTCCTACGTTAGAACTTTTAGCTGCAACAATCCCTGTAAGGTTGTATCATTCGCTTCGACGTGGATTTCCCGAGAATTAAAAAAGATATTTTTGGAGTGGCTCCTCTACGGTTTTGACCTGGATTAGAAATAAAGGAGAGTGGGCTATCTCTGTTTGAAATAGAGTTCATGAGATTCAAAAGTTGACATCGATAGAAGATTGGAGGTACGTTCCCTGGTGTGATGAATCCCGCCGATCTACCACCTCGCGGGTGTTCACCGAATTATTTTTCCAGGTTCAAATGCTGGGAGAGGCTCAATTGGCTATATGCTAGTGAAGTAGAGTGGCCTAAACAAAGTTTTCTAGTAGATGAAGAAGATGAAGTTGGGGTTAACCAAGAGCGAAAAAAGAAATTAATTTCGGCTATGATGTGTCCAAGATGTCGAAATTTGGTATGGACGTTACTTCTCCAAATATGAAAAAATCGTACGAATGATAGCTTGGATGCTTCGCTTTGGTTATAACTACAGAAATTCTGCCAATAAAATTCGAGACGAATTGTCTACAAATGCGTTGAATAATGATGAGATGATTCTGATAAAACTAATTCAAAAAGAATCATTTGCTGGTAAAGATGATAAGACACTGGGGTATCTAAATTGTTTTGAAGATGAAAATGGGGTAATTAGAGTTCGCAGTAAAATTTCTAACCGACAAAACACAGATATATGATTTACATGTTTCTTCTTGTCATATTAGAGTGCAAGGGTTGCTATCGTTGTTACGAGAAAAATATTGGAGGAAGACGAGCTGTGCGTTCGGTTGTGAAGCAATGTGTAACATGTCGCAGATATGTTGCCAAAAAGATAGAAGTGATTTTTCCTCCCTTGACCAACGATCGTGTGAGGATGCAGCTACGTTCCAAATTACGGGTATAGATTTGGCTGGTTCATTGTTTTTGCAAAGTGGTAAGAAAGCATGGATTTGTTTATTTACATTTGCAGTGTATAGGGCCGTCCATTTGAATGTAGTGTCGTTGTTGTCCACTGCAGAGTTCTTGAATGCTTTTAGGCGTTTCGTAGCGAGAAGAGAAAGGCCTGCTGTTAGTTACACAGAAAATGGGACTAATGTTGTGGGAGCAAAAAACGCTTGTGCTAAGCTTGATTGAAAAGCAATTAAGCGTCACTGCTTATCTCACCGAATTGTGTGGAAATTCAATCCTCCTTCGGCTCGGCATTTTGAAACCGCACACAGTAATTTTATTTGTTTACTTTTAGTGAACGTAATTTTTCCTCCTGACATTCTCCATGCAACGCAATTGCCAACAGTACCTTTATAAACAAAAAACTAACATCAGGAGCTTTTCCAGAAACTCCTTCATATTATCCATTGATAGAACACGAGATTTTTTTTGTCACAACCGTCATTTTGACGTTTCAAGTAAACCAAGAACTTTTTATATGCAGAAATATCCACATTTCAATTTATTTGTAAAGCAAATAGAATTTCTTCAATTGCCCCTTGCACATTTTTTTCATTATTCTAGCCACAACTCTGCTGGTAATTTCTCGTACTTTGCTTTAAACTTTTTAGGTAATAAACTTGAATTTGCTTGTGACACCAATTGTAAAATTTCTTTTTTATTCTCGTTTGATTGACTCATTTCCAATGAACGTTTTTTGACAAATTATTTATTTATTCATAAGTTTTGTTTCTATGTCAACAAATACTCGACATACCTTGATACTGAAACGTCCGAGAAATTACTTGCAAATGCAAGAGCCTTCTAGAACTGTTATCTAGTTTCTAGAAGATATAGCGAAAAGTGAGGAACGATCGAGAAGGATTCGCCGATGTCTATAAAAGCCGAAGATGGAAATCGTAGGTCAGTTATTGCTGGAATGTGAATGCATGCAGTATTAAGAAGATTATCAAGTTGAAATAAATACGTATCGTTAGCACGCGCGACGTTTTAAATAAATAACAGTGTACACCGAATCGAGTGAACGTGACTTATAGTGTAAACAAATCCGAGGACGTTATCTTATCTTATCTTAAGTGTTATACAACGGTTATACATAAATTATAGTGTAAGTGTTTTTATTATTAGATTTAATTACTTCGGTTAATTTAAAAGTATACATATTTCTATAATAAGTAAACGTAGTTTTAATAGTTTAAATAAATTAGTTTTTAATAAATAAAGGACGTAACAATACTCTATTATTATTTTCGTCAAGTATACAAAAACAGCATACTCTACACGTTAGAAAAGTGAATTCAAACATTTACATTCGTTGGAAAACTATTAGTTTTTCAAACTTGTGGATCAATATACTATTAGCGTTTCTGAGTAAACTTCGGTTTAATATTTCGTTACATTGTATTCTTTTAAATTGTTCAGCATAATGCATCATCAATTATTCGTTAAAACCAAAGGTAAAAACTGGAAAATACTCAGAAACCACTAAATTAATTAAAAAAAATTAATTCAAAATAAACCATTTTGTTTTTGAGTTACTCAATTAAATACGATGCGATTATATAATAGACACACCTGATCCTACTATAATAAATCAAATATTCCATACATTGTTTAACTACGCGTATTACTTAAGACTTAATCGACATAAACAAATTTAAGTTTTAAAACATAATGTGAAGTTGAAGTACTTGAATAATACATAAATCACAAAATTGTATTTAATAATTTATGATGCTATTTTGGCAGCTTCGTAAGCGCACACTACCATTAAAATACGTTATTTCCCTGTACTTAGCTAATAAAACGTAGACTTAATCAAAAACGGTAAAAAACATTATTTATTATTAATAGAAAATTAAATGTTTATTTTTATAATGCAATTTGTTGGCAATTCACTACGCACGTACTAAATAACTAATTAAACATTACAGTCGATACAAACCAGTAATAAAACATAAATAAATAAAAAACTCGGCCGTTTTTAACCGATCATAATTATTTAATAAGTTTTATATTATATGTAGTTTTCGTCCAGAGTGCATTCCATTTGGATCATCAAATTAATAAAATTGAATAAAAGAATAATGAAATCGTTATTTGTGCAATAAGTTGAGAAACAGTTTTTTTCTAGTATTAGAAAAAAGATTTTTGAAAAAGACACTAGCACATGTCGTATTCCAAAGTACCAGTGCGCAGTGAAATAAAAAAGAGGAGAAAAATGTTTACCGTCAGTTGATTGGTGTAACGAAAAGCGAGTGAAAGCGATTAATGCAGAAATTTTGTTAGCATATTTGGAACCAAAATCCAAAATTCTATGCTGACGTTATCAATAAGAAAAAAATAGACCTAAAAATTAAAAAAAAAAAATTTAATTAACACCATTTAGAAACTAGAAAATCGGTTAGATGGACAAAGTGGTGCAATTTCATATTCTCCTGAGTATCCCATTAGCAAAATAAACAAATTTCTGTTTATACGTCTTTTATTTGGAAAAAACTAAAAACTGTTATTACAAACTTACAAATTTTTTATATATTTTATTGTATATACAGGGTGACAATTTTCAAATGTCTTTGTATATCAGAAACGGTAAGAGAATAGAAAGTCGGGACAAAGTAGTGTAATTTCATAGCATTTTTATTATCCCATTGCCAAAATAAATGAATTTCTGTCTTTTGTTTGGAAAAAAAATTTCGAAACTTTGCTGTAACTTCTTTATTTTTGAATTTATCATAAAATAATTTTAGTAATTGTTTTACAGTGTTACATTTTCTTTACTGGTTTTTGGGATAATCGCAAGAACTTCATTTTTTCTGATTACAACCATATTGAATTTTTACAAATTTGAAATTGTCGACATTTTCCATAAAAAACATATTTTTTAAATAAATTTTTATTCATATGAAAAATAAATTAAACTCAAAACAAATTGCCTTAGAAATGAAACAAATCAAAATAAAGGTGGATAAAGTAATTAATAGAATTTAGCATGTCTTCGATGTGTCGATTTTAATTGTTAAAAAGGCACCAAAACGAGAAAAAAGACTCTAGGTGCTTGTTCCCACCTGACAACGTTTAAAGACTTAAATTAAGTTGGCTTAGAAATGAAACGAATGGAAGGTTTCATTTATTAGAAAGGTATTTATTGTGTGGAACAAATTCAGGTAATGCATTGCAGATACTTTATAAAGAATGTCAATTACCACATCACACATAATTTGTAAAGATAATGGGTTCTTTACAGAATTTCACAAGAAGCTACAAGTCGTTCAAACAACGGGTACCATTTTGAACAATTAAAATAAAGCTTAAATTAAATGTTCAAAATGCATTCCATTGTTTTGGATGTATGTGTTATTAAACTTTAAGCTTATCTTTCATTTGTTTTTCAATTCGCATACATTTCATATTTGTAATCGTTCATTTTTTTTAAATTTAATTTAATTAAATAAATTTGAATTTTTAACTGCTACCGTACCTACCTACTCATGATTTAAAGTTAAAATTAAAACGACTGTGATATTTCTTGGTAAACAGTTGTTTGACTTGTTTTTTTTAACGTGCTCGTTGAAATCAATGCACTTCTTGTTTTGAAGCCTTTTTAATAGAATTAAGATTAATTACCTTATCCATTCCACTCTCCGAAACTTTAAGCTACTGTCGCCTTTCTGTGCTGTGGATTAAGTTGCAGGTAATTTATCGCGCTTCAACCGAGTGCAGAGCTTACGTTTTACCGCAACAAACTAATTTCATTTCCAAGACAACTTGATTTGAGTTTTAATTATTTTAGAGTCATAACCATAACAATTTGCTTAAAAAATATATATAATTTAGGCATACTAACAAGAAAAAATGAACATAATTTTCCATTCCGGATAATTCTCGTGTTGTAACTACACAAGCTGAGTTTTCGTTACACGTCGCAGTGGATATCTTTAGAGCCCGGGCTCAACCCATGGAAGCCTGAATTTTACTAGACAAAATGAAGTTTATGCGATTATATGAAAAACCAGAGAAGAAAATAATTTTAAGCATACATCATTTTAAAGTACCTAACATACTGTAAAGCAATTACTAAAACTATTTTGTAATCAATTCAAAAATAAAGAGTTGCAGCAAAGTTTCTAAAATGCAGAACTCATTTTTTTCCAAACAAAAGACAGAAATTCATTTGTGTTGCCAATGGGATAATAAGAATGATATGAAATTTTACCACTTTGTTCCGACTTTCTATCTCTTACCGTTTCTGATATACCAATAGTAGACCTTTAAAAATTGTCACCCTGTATATAGACGTCTTTCAGGATCTCGTGAACTGTGGTGCTGTAGTCTGTATATGTCAAAATATTGTTATTATCCGTCTTACAAACATTCGCCGGTACATTTTTTCTAACCTATCTTTGCTTTTATCGTTGTATTTGTTGTTAATAAGTCTTTAGGTATTATTATAAGTAAATTAATTTTTATTTAATAAATAAATATCTGATTCTATTTAATTTTTATTGACGTGTCTTTTAAATAAACTAACGTTTTTGGAATTCAGATAGAATTGTCAAATTTTTGACTTATAGTATATTAATTCTGATTTTCGACTCAAGGTCACAGTTCACGACATAATGAAATATCTCTACAATAAAATGTATATAAAATTTGTAAGTTTAATAGGAATAGGAAAGTTCCTAGTAAGGAATAGAACCTTAATGATGTAGATAAAATTTTGTTAAACCTAATGCAAATGTTAGAATTTTTTTTAAATTTTAGGTATTATTGATTGTGAGTCAATAAACTAAATTTTCTTTAATTTGAAAACGTTAAAAAAATAACGGCAGTTGTTTTAATGGAGATTCGTAACACAAAAAAATACTCTCTGTCATCAATTAAAATTTCAAGATTGTTCGTGAGATTTTGAGACGCAAAAAATTTACGCAACAACCGGTTAACATAAATAGTATTGTAGACACAGCTGTGTTCATAGTCGATCGCTGGCGGTTGGCTAGCACTTTGCTGGATGTTTCATTAGGGATTTTGCTGGCGACAGACATAATTTGTGTTGCATAGTCGTTCTCTCGCCGTTCGCTCCGCCGGCGAAGTATTCGTGCTCCTGATATGCACCTTTTACTTATTTACGTTACACGAAACGCAATTGCTTAGTTTAATTAAACTCTGGAACTATTAATGAGTTTTTCACAATATACAAACAATATTAACATTAAAAATCAAATAGTCGAGTGCATATAATAAATTTTGCTTAAAATAGTAAAAAATTCGTTTTTTGGGGTTACGTTAATTACCAAATCTAAAACGTCTATGTTTGTATTATGTGTCATATATAAATTAAATTCTATTTTACTTTTACAAATCACAAAAATTAGCAAATACCATCTATTCTGTATAACGTCAGCGAATTGCCGGAGATGCTATCAACTACCTCCAATCGTTCGCCAGTGGATCGCCAGCTTTTCACCACAGCTTGTAGTGAAACGCATGTGCGTCGTTGCTAGCGAACAATTATACATTTAAATTCTCTTCTGAAAAATGGAAAATCGCCAGTGAACGACTATGAAAACGACTGTAGTCACGTAACTACATAAGAGCATTGTAGTTTACGGAATGTTATGTTGACGATTTTTAAAAACACGATAACAATATAACACAACAAGAACTGGATGCTAGAACATCGCATCCTGCTATAGAAAAAAACAAGAAATAATACTGAAAATATAAACATAGGTATATGCAAACTAGCAGACAAAAAAATTTTTTAAAAACACTACAATACTACAGACCCTCCACTCTCAATTTAATAAGCATATAATGCTCCTTATATAATTAGATCCAGGGGAAAATCCAAAAAACTACAGAAAACTGCAATATACCGTAGATTTAACATCTTAGAAACTTAAACCATTGTAAAATAATATTGAAACAACCCAACAGAATAAAAAGATCCACAATATATATAAAAAAATACAAGATACAAATTATTTTTAACAGAAAGCACACTAAATGTATGTAAATTAAATAAAAGAGTATACGGGAAACTATAAGATTATTAGCTAGTGAACATTGCAATATTAAAGAACTACATTAAAGCAAATATAAACGTCAGATACAAGTAAAAAATTTTCTTGATCAAAAAAATGAACCTAAATACAAACAACTAAACTTAGATGTAGTTTAATAAAGGGATTACACAATACGCGCAACAAAAAAGAAAAAGTGATTACATACAAGAGTATACAAACACAAACAGTGCAGAAGTAGAATAAATGCAAAAATCAAACCTATAAAACGAGAATATTGCATAAAATCAACAAACGCCATAGATCACGACATGCATAGAGCTCAAAGAAAATTATACAACAACAACGAAGAAAGAATAAAAAAACGAACAAATAATTCAGATAGACTAAATCGTTTAATAATATTTTGGACGCATCAACAACACATATACAGGGTGTCCCACGAGGTACTGTACATACTAAAATGGTATGTTCCATAGGTCAATTTAAGTAGAAAACGTCCCTTAGACATAGGTCCAATTCGCCATAGTTACACAGATACAAGCGTTCAAAGTTTATAAATGCTCACACATTTTTTGAAAATTATTATTATTGAAAACAGAAAATCGAACTACAAAACAAACATAAAAAAACAAAAAAAAATCAAATCAAATGCTCAAAATGACCTCCTTCGGCATTAATACAACGACGGCTGCGATCTAAAATGGACCGAGCAGCCGCTCGAAGCTCTGGTATTAACTTTTACCTCTTATACTAAACTTTTCACATGACCCCACAGATAGAAGTCCAAAGGTGTGAGATCGGGCGATCTCGGTGGCCAAGCATGCGGGCCTCCACGCCCAATCCACTTATTGGGGTAAGCAACATTTAGATATTCAGTCACATGCCGACTAAAATGTGGAGGAGCTCCATCATGTTGCAGAACATTTGTTGTCTTGTTAGTAAAGGTACTTCTTCCAAAAGAAAAAAGGTCCAATAAGTTGATCGTCAATCATGCCACACCATACGTTAACAGAAAATCTGCGCTGAAAGTTAGTTTCTGTTGTGCCATGTGGATATTGATATGACCACAAATCAGAATTACGTGTATTGTTCACTCCATCTCTAGTAAATTGCGCCTCGTCGCTAAATAAAATGAATAGAGCTAATTGTGGATTTACCTGTAGGCAGTGGCAGAATTTCCACCGGGCAGCAAAATCTCCAGGTTCCAGATGCTGAACCTGTTGTATGTGATAGGGATACAAAAGCCCATCATGTAATGTTCGCCATACTGACATACGGGAGAGTCCCGTTCGAGAAGAAATTCTTCTAGTACTCAACCCTGGACTCCGATCAACCATCTGTTTTCCTGCTCATTCAAATTTAACTGCACAGAACGGTCAGATCTTGTTGAAACTGATGGAAATGAACCATGAGTCCGTACACGTTGAGACACAGAAGAAAAGGTTTGGTGATTTGGCACCCTCCTGTTGAGAAATCTTCGTTCATATTCCCTAACAGCAGATCTCGCATTTCCATCACAAAATCCCTAATGTAAATGATATTAGCATACTCTTCGTTAGAAAAATGAGAAGGCATTTTGCATTTAAATTACACTTCATTTAATAAAATCGACTGACATTAGTAGAAAAGAAAGCAATAAATGACATATTGTTCGGCTTTTGTTTCCCAGTTGACTAAGAATAATTAATTTTAAAAAAATGTGTGATCAGTTATAAACTTTGAACGCTTGTATCTGTGTAACTATGGCGAATTGGACCTATGTTTATAGGACGTTTTCTACTTAAATTGACCTAAGGAACATACCATTTCAGTATGTACAGTACCTCGTGGGACACCCTGTATTTCAAAAAAATCAACCAAGTACCCACCCAGTTACTCTAAAGCCAGATTACAACTAAATTAAGAAATGTCTACACTCTATACATTAAGAGATGATCCATGTTCAGCTTGCACCATCTTGTTACAGTTTTGTTGTTTCAATTTTTTGAAGCCATTGTCTTGATCAAATTTTCCATAAAATTACAACCAAATTAATAAAAATCAAATCCCTGAAATTCTGCAACGATTTAAAAACGTTTTTCATTTCGTTTAATAGATTAGTCCTTTTAAAGCAATAACCAAATTCGTACCTTTATTTTGTTCTCAATATGCTTCTAACTGTTAAACTGAATCACTTTGTATAATGTAGTACACTCAAAAAAAGAAAAAACGAAACAACCTATTCGAGATATCGTAAACTTTATGTTTTTCAGCAGTTACGCCCGCTAGCGGTGAATTTACATACTTCAAACAATTTCCAGCCATTTCTGTTGCCCACTTTATTTATAAGGATTTTTTCCAAAACCTCTAGGCCTTACCGTTGTCGAGATACAACCGCTCCGTACCCTCATCCAGACACTCAGTATAAAACCGTTAATAACAATTATAAATAATAACCAAAGTTTATTGAAATTAATATTTTTGTATTCTGAATTACAGCAAATAAAAAAAAAATAATGAGTATTGCCCCCGTTCATAATCAATGCATTATACTTTAACGTTTTGTCATAAATTTTTAATTGCCGTACCAGGTGTTTCGCATTTAACCTTTAATGATCTGTAACAAATTTGAAATCAAAGTGATGAATTTTTCTTATCGATTTGAAAATTTTTTTATAAAAAAACTGAAGGAAAAATTGACGTATTGCAAACGTTTAAATTTAAAACGAAAAATGACATTTAAAAAAAAAGTAAAGAAGCCAAAGCGAAATCGAATAAGTACTGAAAAAAATAAATAAAGAATTAATTTTGTCGACAAAAAAAAGTGAAGAAAACCAAAAAGCTATCGGCTACAATTTTTTAAAATGGATTAAAATTTATTTTATATAAAATAGATAGTACATTTTTTCTAATGAAAATAAACCACAGAAGTAATTATATTGACTAGAAAATTAAAAACAAGAATGTGAAGAAACAGAAGCCGTCGATTATATTTTTTTCATAAGTTACTTAAAACGGATTTGAAGAAATCTTAACATAAAGCGAAACAATTTTTTTTAAATGTTCATTTTTTATTTTAGGTTCTATAAAATAAATTTCTCTAAAATCATCAAATAGTTCTTTTTGACTTCCTTCTTATTGAATTACACAACTTTTTTAATCGGCAAAACTAGCTCTCTTCTTTCTTTTCTTCAAATATATTTTATAAAAAAAAAAAATAAAAATACTTGCAAATTTATAATAAATTTGAAAATTTTGTTAAAATCGTAACCGATAAATATGAAATTACATTACAACCTTGAAAATACAATAATAAAGAAAAAAACAGAAAAACAATTTGAAACAATATAATAAAATTTATCTAAACCGTTTAAGACCTATGTTTACAGTTAGCGTCCCGTTTTTTCTTTTTATGAGTGTACATGTTTAGTTTAACACTATATGGTATTTGTTTTAAAACTAAAGTTTTGTGAGAAAATAAACATAATAAATCGATAAGCGTAGATACAATAACAATACACAAATTAAAAAATCAAGTACATACCATATTGTTCTTACTGCTAATTCGAAAAGACCCGGGTAGACGAGATCATCAGAGGCGACCAACCATTTTCTGCCAAATAAACGCAAAGCCGGCATAACGTGCCCACAACCTAGAACAATAAATGATGCTTATTAATTATTATTAACAAGTGTGCGCTTTTAATTAGTTTAGAAAACCTTCACCTTAATGATCACCTGTAAAAGTCGAGGTGTAGTAATTATTCTATATTCAATAGGACTGATACACTCATAACAATAAATTACAATACTAGAAGAAAATAAAACGAAATAGTTTTTTTTAATGCAACGCTTAAACGTTTAAGAAAATGTTAAAAAAAAAGTAAAATAATCCTTCCCCACCGTTAAAAACTCTTCTCCAATACTCGGGTGTCTAAAAAGTTCCATGAGCGAATGGAAAAATTTCCGTAAACGAGACCGGTCAATGTTCGAATGTCAAAACATTAAGGTCGTTCAGTTGCTATACGGTGAAACCACCAAGTTTGCTAATGTTCGCATAACACATACTAAGCACCTGGTTTTCCATAATTACATTAAACATTATAAAAACATTCATATTCTCCTTAATCACATTAAAAGTTTAAACGTTAACTGAACCAATGTGCGTCGTAAGAACAACCAAAACCTTTACCACATAACATCAGAAGAATTTTATTTGCAAAACCAAACTTGATAGTTGATAAACTATAAGTAAAAAATAAAAAAACGCCACATAGTTCTAATAACGTACAATACTATAGAATTTATTTCATGATTTGTAGTCACATGTTTCATCACAATTTGCAATCATCCAAAAGCTCAAAAAACGAACAAATACAAACTATCATGGAAGTAGACCAAAGACTTAGGATGATGAGTTAGACGAGTATAGTATGATGCAACCACAGTCAAATATTTCTTCGCCTTCAACATTAGCATACTTTTTCTACTTGTGGGACATGGATTATACCGGATCTAAGTAAATATTACTATTGCTAATATTGTTAAACTAAATTAAAAAAATAGTATAAGACCGCCAACCATTATTAATTCTTTCAAAAAAAGCGGGATCTACCTTTTTGACAAACGTTTTGACCAAAACAAATTTTTTACCAAGCACGGTTACAAACCAATTACTTAATAATTGTCTGTCAACGAACTTGGTCAAGACAAAACGATGTAAACGTATTGAGAGATATTTTTAAAAACAAAACATCGAAACAATTATCTGACCATTTCTTCTAGAATAAACGCGAATCTCCACCCCCATCGCCATTACACTGACAATAGTAACATACCCAATGTGTCAATTTGAAAACTTTAGGTTGGGAATATATTTATAACAAAAAATAATATCAAAAATTACAAAAACCCACTTTGACAATACTGAGCATCAGCGTTACGAGACTTCTTTTGGCACGATGTTCTGTGTCGTACTCATACTCTTGCATTCTCTTGATGAATCTTGTAAAGTGACTAGGACTTGTTTTAGTTGATGAAAGACTTCGAACCTCATGTTTGTCGATTGGAGTTGTTTGCACTGCTTAAATCCTGTCTAAGTCAGCCTTTACTTCATTTCTGGATACGACGTGCCCAACGTTTTGAACTTCCTCCTTAAACACGTAGTATTTTTTTGGGCTCAATTCACTTTCTTCAGGTTGTTCAAATGTTTGTTAAACGACCTTCTCACCACAATCACGTCGTCCAGATAAACTAGGCACGTCTTGCAAGACGGTCTTCATCAAAGACTCGAACGTGGCACAAGCGTTATATAGATCAAAGAACAGTGAATTGTCACTAGCCAGTTTCGATCGTAAACGCTGTTTTTTTACGGACGGGTTCTAATTAACCATTCATCAAATCCAACGTAAAAAAACCATTGGGATCCTGACAAAGTACCTAGAGTATCGTCAATACTCGGTAAAGGGTAACTGTTGTTCCTTTATTAAGCTCTAATCGACCCCATAAAGTATTTGAAGATTTAATCACATCTTGGTAATAAATTAATGTTGTGAAAATTGATAATGTCAATTTCTACTTAATATTAATAAGCAATATTTGAAAATTGTTTTAGCGTAAATGGTTTAGGTGTTTATTTAATTAAAAACTCACAAACCTATAGAATATACCAAGTTCCATGCGCTTGTGGCAAAGTTTACATTGGAGAAACTGGTAAAACTTGATGCTAGACTGACACAAACACAAAATATATCTACGTAGACACTTTCCATAACATAGACTTTAAAAAAACTAAAACGTTTGCTAACACCAAGAACTGAGATTCAAGAAAGATCAGATCAAAACGATTGAAATTTTTTAAAAACTCTAGCAGAGGTTATAAGCTACCTGGCTAACTGTTATTGCCTGATCTTGATTTTTTTGTATTGGTTTACTTTTTACCTTCAAACAAATACTGAAAATTCATCAAGTTCTCTAACCATTTGTTTTTTCTAGTTACCTTAATTTTATAATTGTCATTACTAATTATTTCCTCAGCTTCTTTTCGTTTTCCCAAAAGAAGTTGGCGTGGGTGTTGTGGTATCGGTCGAGCGCGTCCGATATTGATGTTGTGCTTCACCACTCTTTCCTTTGAAACCACTCTTCAACGCGAACACATCTTGATACTAGTGGATCAACACTTTAATTTTGATAAACTGGCTGAGGTTTAGACACTTTGAAGTGAGTATGTTTCGCTGGAATTTTTGCATTTTACAATTTTAGATAGTAATATTTTTTCCATTGTTTAATAGCGCGAATGTAATCTTCTCGTAGATTTCCACATTCTTCTAGGCAATGTGATAGTGATTTCCGGTTCGTTTCTTTTGATCAATTCGTTTCAGATTTTCGGACGCTTTTTTTGTCTATAGGCTTAGCACGGTGTCGTCGTACGTTGTCTACTTTGCCCCAGTTTGAAGTTTGAACAATCAACTGCTCGATTGTGTTTTCAAGCAAATTCACATTAATGTCGCCCGTAAAGTTTCCATTCAGAAACAAAAATCCAACAATTTTATCTCCTAGAACGCCAGCCCAAACATTTAGTTTCCGAGGATATTGGGTGCGATCATTTCATACAATACGCGGATTTTCATTGTCCCCAATAACGACAATTTTGTTTGTTGGCCTGTACGTTTAAAAAGAATGTGCATTCACAAAACTAAACTCGTCTATCAGGATCATCGTACCCTGGGTTGTTCAAAATTATAAAAAACTTTCATCTGCTTCTCCTGATTGTCGTTATTGAGATAATATAACTCATCGTATTGTATGAAACCCAATATCCTCAAAAATAATTGCGCTCGATATTCTAGGAGATACAACATATGATAACCATATGACAAAAATAATTTTTTTATCACAAACAGTGTAATTTTAAGGGTTGGCAGCATCTCCCCAAACTTCATTATCTGCTAATTATTTCAAAACTGTCAAACTGTGGAATGTTACTTTTTAAAGACCTTTTCAACGATGTATCATAAGTGTGGATTGCAATTTACATTTTTGAAGTTGGGGTGAGCGGGATTGTAAGTTTAGGTAGGAGTAAGTTACTGACCATGTCAATTTGGTTCCGCTTTCGTATTGTCAAAACGGGTTATTGTAAATTTCTTTTTATTATTTCTCGTTGTAAATATATTCCCAATCCAAAGTATTCAAATTGACACACTTTATATTACAATGAAGTGACTTAATGTTATTTGTTACTCATTTGCTGTCATTTTTAATAAATATCAAAAAGACAGTTTTTTCAACCCACCCCCAAATACTACAAATCATCAATGTTATACTATCCTTAAATCCCAAGGAAATACCTCACTTGAAAACTTTGAAGAACTATAAAAAAGTTGATGAAACCTTCGACTTAGATTCAGATCATTCTTCGGTTATCCCAACACTAAGTGAAACTATAGTTAATTACAACCAAATGTGAACACTGACAAGGAAGGTTTTCAAGAACTTCTATATAGATCAAAATACTGACATAGTTCATAAAACTGAAGGTATTAGGCTGATCGTAACTTATGCTTCTAAAACATAGATATTAAATAGAAAAAAAACGAAAATATTAGTAAGATAGAAAAAAATCTCGAGAAGAATGTATGGAGGAAGAAAGAAAAATAAATCACAACTGCAATTGCAACAAAAATAGTAGAAGAAAAGGAAGAACAAAACAAAATTTCCAACAGTTACAAAAAAACAAATGAAAAAAAATTGTGCGTAAAAAAATCAAATTGAAGAATGTTTCAACACGATGGTGCTGCAAGGTCGTGTTATTTAAAAGTCCTAAACACATTATTTTAAATTGTTATTACAGACTTGGTAACATAAAAAAATTCAAAAAGCTCGAAAAAACAATTTTACATATGCGTATATTTAGAACAATAACCTACAATTAACAAAAATTGAAGATTAAAATATGAAATTATAAACAACCGTAACCTTGAAACGAATAAATAAATTAACTATTCAGTATTAATTATAATAACTAATTACAAATAAATTTGCATTAATGTATGATTTTTTATCCAATGTAACGCTGTCTCGCACAAACAATAATATATTAATATAAATATAATATATAAATAAATATAAAAGATCTTTTAATGCTTTATCGAACCTATGGAAGAAAGGCCACATTATCGAAGAAGTAAATCGCAAAGACAAAATAATTGCGTTATTTTAAGAATATACCTCATACTGCAGAGAAAATACTCTGGTATCAAAATATTGAAGATCAGTTATGAATCTAACATTTAAGCACCTGTACAAAATAATGTTTGCTGTCATTTCGATAACGCATAAAGACCGTGTTCTTCTTTTATCTGTCTTCTACTTTTAAGACAGTGGTTTCAGCTTTTGAAACTATCATTATTGCAAGCTTTTTCAAAAAACAAACTCCAAGACAACAGACAATATAAAATACGTCAACTTTGACATAATACTCAGAACCCATAACAAAAGATACCGTGGGAATAGATGCAACAAGTCATAAATTTGCAACAATGCTTGAAAAGTAAAAAATTAACATCTAAGATGCGACACTTCTTTGTTTTATCCCCAAGATAAATCTAGCCTCAAAAGAAGTCAATATAGAAACTGACAAACGTATATCTAAAACGAGTAAGGGTACAACCGCAAATTAGTTTCTGTGGTCGGAAAAGTTCTTCAAAACGATTCCACTCAATAATTTCCCCATTTAGCAAGATTAACTTAAACAGCTTTTTAAACGTTCAATAATTTTCTTTCGGAAAATACTATCAGTATACATTTAAATTTTAATTGTCTGTTAAGAGATATTTCAAATTAATTCCACGGGACTGAAATAGATATTGATTGCCTTACATTTTTCGGCATTTAACAAACTGGACTGTTTCGCATAATTAAACAAAGCATCGATTGATTTTTTTATATGTCAAAATAAAAGTAATAGAAAACTTTTATAGGTCGCATGTTATTTATGTATTCTCATCTGCACACAAAAGTTTAAAGATTAATATGTTGATTTTGTTTTCGAAAAAATGTGGTCTGTTGTAATAGACACAAGATTCCTACAAGTCTTAGAGGCATTAATTATATTTCTTTAAACAAATAATAACAAGACTATATTACAAACAGAACTACTTAGTTCGCAACTACAGCAATAGAAACTGTTAAAAACGTTTGAGATATGGCGTGGTCGTTACATTTTTCTTAACGTCTCGCTGATAATGCTGTCAGCTTCCTCAGAATCTTTTTCTAAGTTTTATGTTGTTGTCTTCTGGTGTTGGTTATATATCGTATTGTTATCTCACTCCGTTGTTCTTGAGTATCCGTCAGTGTTGTGGTTGGTCGATCGGTGTTCAGATAATATAAGAACGTTAAGGATGAGCACAAAGAGCATATTCACCAAGACTTTTTGGTAACAAAAAAACGGTACCAAAGCAAATGAAATTCAATAATGGTAAGAGATTGTTGTTGAACATCAAGAAAAGAAGAAGAAGTTTGCTGACTTCTAGAATTCTTCTAATCCATGACAATGCCCATGCGTGCAATGCTGATGCAGCAATTTTAATAAGACATTTTCAAACATCCGCCATACAGCATCGACCTAGCGCCTAGTGACTTCCATCTTTTCCCTGAACTGAAGTGGGTTGAATGGCAGCGCTTCCAAACTGTCAAGGAGCTCAGAGAAACTCACTTCAAGTCATTGACGGCAACCTTTTGCTGATAATGCTGTAAACTTTCTCAAAATCTTTTTCTATGTTGTTGTCTTCTGGTCATGATTATATATCGTACTATTATCCACTCCGCTGCTCTTGCGTATCCGTCAGGGTTGTGGTTGGTCGATCAATGTTAACCAACGCTGCCCAAGTGATCTTTTTTGTTCATATAATATAGAAACGTTAGTGATGGGACAAAGAGCGTATTCACCACGACAATTTAGGTAAAGAAAAATGGTACCAAAGCAAATGAAATTAAATAATGGTAAGAGACTGCTGTTGGATAACAAGAAAAGAAGAGATTTGCTAGCTTTTGGAATTGTTCTAATCCATGACAATACCCGTCCTCACAATGCTGGTGCAGCAATTTTAATAGAACATAATAATTAAAAACAAGTTAAAAGTTGATAGTGATGATATTACTGATGAGATTGCATTTATTATCTGGTATACTAAAAATAAATACAAATAATCTGCTGTTAGATTAGATCATGTATCAACAAGCTAAATATTTGCAGTATTTCGCTAGTCATGTAATGTCACGCCCAGTTTATATTCAACACTCAAATAGCTTACAGAAGTGTAATTTCTTCCGACAGGTTCTGTTATGCATGTAGTGAATATACAGTAAAAAGCCAACAAAGAAACATAAATGAGTTTGTGAAGAAAGTTTATTGTGCATATTTCAAATTGAAACTTGGAGATCAAGATAAAACACGGACTCCGCCTAAGCTGTACAGTCGATGCAAAGAAGATCTTCGTTTATGTTTAAAGGTATAAAAAACTCATTTCGTTTTGACATTCCTATAATATGGCGTAAACAGAAAAATCACATAACCGACTGCTACTTCTGGCTGGTAGATTTAATACAAAACATAAAAAGAAAATATTGTCCCATGGTTCTGAGATACCAGTTTCACAGCCACTTTATAATTTAGATGACATCCTGAGTGAATCAGAGGACTCGGGCGCAATAGCTTCCCAGGGCAAATGTAATTCAGATTTTTCTGTTGACGAAAACCTTCAGCTTTTTTCTCAGAAAAAGCTTAACGACCTAGTAATAGACTTAGGTCCTCCAAAAAGAATCAAGTCAAAAAATAAGAAATTGTTATTAGTTGGAACCTCATTTTCGTCGTGCAGACGTCAATACAGAAAATATTTTCTCCAAAGAAGGAAATCTAGTTTATTGTAATCATATTTATGGGCTCATAAAGTACTTCGAAATAGAATATGATTCATCAGAATAACATATATTCATTGAATCGTCTAAAACTAACCTCAAAGCAGTCTTACTGCATAATGAAAGTGTATTTGCATCTCTACCTATGAGACACTTGGTTCATATGGAAACAAATTATAATGACTTGGTTATGATTCTTGAGAAAACCAAATATCAATAAGGTCAATAGATAGTTAGTAAAGACTTCAAAATACTAACCATATTGTTGGGTCAGCAAGAAGATAATACAAAATTCATTGCTTTCTTTGTGTATGTGATAGTAGCCAAACAACTGCACTGAAAAAAACTGACAGTTCAACCTCTTCATATTTAGTTGAGACTTATAGAATAGTTTGTCAAATCACTGCCAAAGAATGGAAATTCTTTCAGATATGTGTGTTCTAAGTTCCCAAAAATATCTGAAGCTTGTAATGTTAAAAAGTTGGTAGATCAATTGCAAAGTATAAAATTTGTCCCTCGACACTCTACTCTTTTATCGACGATGTAAAATTTTATAACAGCATATTTTATTCACTTCCTGTAAGATCTGTTGCAATACAGACGAGCTCCGTATTTTTACGCCCAACGAGGCTTTTACCATTAGGTTATTTCACGCGAATAAATTTTGTGACTATTTAGTGGACGCTAGTAGGGGAAAGCCGTGATATTTTTCTTTTATTGGGGGTTTAACTTGATTCTGTCCTAATTGTCCATAGCGGATTTCCATACCCACCACACGTCACTGTTATCAGTGAAGATAACGAACAGGTGGCATATTTGGGAAAATTTCCATGACGTCACGTTATTAAAACATAACTATGCACACCATCAAGGGGTTAGAAACCTTCACGATTGTACTTCTTTTGAAAGCAGCTGCTACCATAAATTATTATGTTAAGTCAAACGGAAACACTGCGCATTTGCTATCTCAAATGATTGTATACTTTGAAAACTAAATTTACTTGTGCTAGCCGTATGTAAGTGTTGTGTTAGATTTAATATTACGTTTTAGGTAACACAAGTACGGAATTAGCTAATCCCCTACTGGATAAAACCTAACTGTGAGTATTACAATTTCTAATTTTACGATTTGTATTTCGGTGGTCATGTCGATTGTTGACCGTACGTGCATGTTAGGTTAACACAATTAATAATAAGATCATTTTGTGCTTCACAAAGTCGTATGCAGTGCGCGTTGAGTCTCGGAGGCTTAATTTGTTTTTGTTATATACTTTTGCGATTTTAAATTTGCAAATATAAAGTCATTCCTTCTTCGTATGTAAAAGTTTAGACCGACAAGGTCAGTTTATTGTACGGCGTGTTGCCCAGTATAGGGCGCAACTTATATTTGATTTGACCCATGTATTAACGTTTGGAAAATTTATACTTATGTACCTTCTTCGTCCTCTTTGGAATTATTGTCTGTGATAATATATATTCTGTGTTATTACTTATGTCGTAACAAATAACATTTGTTCTTTTCCAGCTACGGGTGGAGTTAGACGATATCTTACTAATTTAATCTTTCATCGTCTTGGCGCCTTTTTTTAGATTTAAGTTATACTTTAGCATCATTGCTTCTTCTTTTGTTACGGGAAAGCCAGCGTAACAAAGATTGGCTGCCCAACTCGAGAGGCCTGATTTTCTCGTAAAGAGCTAAGTTGACACAGAGAGTTTTCACTGGTTCCGACATAAAAAATCTGCTAACTGATCCTCTCTTTTTGGAAACAATGGGAAACAAAAAAACTGAAGTGTTTTTGGGGAATAGCTCAAAAGCATTGTAGCCAGTACCGACAAGAATACATGGGTACATCAGAGCCAATTACCTAGTACTCATCAGATAAAATTAAGAAACTCTAAGACTGAGATTTATATTATATAAATTTTAGAATGATCAATTAATCTAATTTCTTCCTGTGTGTCCACTAGAGACGGATCTAGAAGATCCGTTTGCTTGCGTCATGTTTGAGGCCACAAATAAACATAGGTCTATAGCAGCGTATGGGTGACTGAAGATGGTAAGGTGGTCTTCCTTTTTCTAGCAACCTTAAATCTTCAATATTTACTTCGATTCCGGCACTAACAGCTAATAAGGATGCTCGACGTGTTTGCGAGAATACTATTATTAATATTTGTGTTAGTCGTCTATGTGTCTATAATAATCTATATTAACGGTTATTACCTAATCGGTATGAATAACACATGCAGTGAAAATGGCAATCAAAATAACATCATCGGAGAAGCAAGTACGAAGGCAATCCACAAACTAACCATCGTCTTCGCGTGGCGCGGGAAGTAGTGGGAGTGCCATGTTTGTGTACGTATCGTTCACCCATTATATTGTTTCAGCCACTGTAATTGAAAACTCCGCGAAGTGCGAAATTCGCGCTGCGATACAATTTTTACTGACAAAAAAGCATTTCGCAGCAGCATTCACCGTGAAATTTGTACTGTTTACGAACCAAATGTCATGAGTGATGGAGTTGTGTGTCAAATTTTTAAACAAGGAAGAACGAACATTAATGATCCGGAAAAGAGTAGCCGCCCATCTGTAGTCGGTAATGAACAAAATCCGTGAAAATCGGCGTTTCACAATATCTCAACTTTTTAAGCACCTCTCAGAAATTTCACGGTTTCTTTTGCAAAAGATATTCCCAGAGAAATTAGGCTACCGGAAGTTCTGTGCTCGGTGGATTCCAAAATTGCTCTCTGAGCGAACAAGCCAGAAAGAATGGGCCTTTCTTTAGACTTGAGACCAGAGACGAGGCTTGGTTCTCGTATGTCAGCACTGAAACAAAACAACAGTCAATGGTGTAGGGTCATACTGCTTCGCCAACCAAACCAAAGAAAGCTCGGCAAATATTGTCTGCTAGAAAGATAATAGCCACTGACGTATTATGGGATGCAAAGAGAATATTGTTGGTGGAGTTCATGGAGCGGAGAACAATCATCAATGCTCAAGCCTATTGTGAGACTTAAAGAAATCTAAAACGAACAATTCAAAACAAACGTCGCGGTTTGCTTAAGTCCGGCATCGTATTCTTGCACGATAACGCTCGCTCCATATTGCGCAGCAAACACAAAAACTGCTGCGTCAATTCAAGTAGGATGTTTTGAACCTTCTATCCTACAACCCGGATCTGGCTCCCAGTGATTTAGACTTGTTTATCCATAAAAGAAGTGGCTAAGGTCAGAGCGGTTTGACTCCGATGTAGATATTCAAGATACTGTTACAGACTGGCTGCAGTCTCAGACGGCAAAATTTTATGAAGAGGGAATTTCTAAGTTAGTTAAGCGTTAGGATGCAAACGGTGGTTAGTTCTGGTAAAATATTCGATTTCACTGGTTTCAATAAAATGAACGTTCACAATTGCATATAAATTCAGTGCAGTTACTAGCGAAAGTGAAGAAAGGTACAAATGTTTTGCTAAGTTTGAATACAAAAAACCACTAAAGAAACGCAAGAAGCACGTGAACCTCTACTGTGCATAATTTCTTCATTTTAATACTGGATGAATCAAGGGTTGGCAATTCATGACCATGAAAAAGAAGGATACTTCTAAATCTTCGAGCAAATGATATTCCAGAACTCAAAAAGTAGATGAAAAACAAAGGTAGCTTCAAATGGCTTTCAAAAGAAGTAACCAATAAAATTTTTGACATAATGACATCTTTTGTTCTGAATAAAATTTTAAAAGAAATACGGCTACAATCCTTTTCTTCAATAATATTGGTTGAGACCACAGATTGTAGCAATTCTGAGCAGATCTCATTTTGTATTCAAATGACTACAGTGACTAGAGTCGAAAGAATATTTTATCATTTTCTATAATAGATCCTCGACCACAGCAGAAACTTTTTTTTAAAATTCTGTTACTATAGGGCTAGTAAAGTTAGTAGTCACTTAAGCGGCTTGTAAAAAAGAATTTGAAATCTGAAAGTAAAAACAATGTTGATACATTATTTGGCGCACTTTGTTGCATACGATGCAATACAAATAACGCCACAAGTCCATTTTTTGAGTAATATCAGAAAATTGATTAAATTTATAAGAAAAGTTTAGGCTGCTTTGAAAAATTCAAACAAGACACATTAGTAAATGAATTCGATATCCCAGTTCACCCAAAAAAATTAAACCGTTCTGCCCAACAAGGTTTGCATAATGCCTCTGAAATCGTTAACGGATTCCTTCAAGAACTAAGTAATGATTCAAAAAATGAAGTTGGAGCCAAAACATCGGCACGTCTGCTAAAACTTCTTCAATTCGAATCATTCTTTTTGCTTAATACTCAAAACATTTTTGAAAAAAATAGAGTTACTGAATAATGCCTCACAAAGCAATCAACTTAACTTCAAGAAAGCTGAAGTAACATAATATATGAAGTTTGAGATTTTGTGGAGTAAAATCATTTTCAAGCGAAGAATGTAGACCTGAAAAAGCCACAAGTTCCACCTGTAGTACGAATGCCTAAAAGATATGACAAAGGTAAACCACACTTATTTGAATGTAACGAATCCTTTTTCAGAAAATTATTCTTCGAAATTCTTCACACGTGTATAAATGGAATTGTTAGATTTGCTGCAGATACAAAATCGCATATAAGCAAAAAAAAATTGCGTTGAGCGAAGAGAATGTTATAGAATTTTATGATGATGATTTTAACAACAAAAGACTCATTCTGCATAGAAATACGTTTCTTGACATTGTTATACGAATTTTTATATGTTTCTCAGTAATTTTAAATCAATCAAAATATTAAAATAAATTTCTAGTTCAATTTGATCTTTTCATTTTGTCATTTCGTAAATAGTTAATAAAAAAAAATAAATATTTATAAATTTTAGTTTGAATATTACAAGGGTTTTTACGTTGATTTCCAAATTGTAAAAATTATATAAATAAATAAATTATAGAAAAAAATGGTTGAATAATCTTAAGCTTTCGCGGTTTTCTTGGTTACAGTTTTGTTATAACCTGGGGTTTTGTCATTTGGTTTTCTGTCAGTGTTAGATTGATTTAAACGATGTCTTCCATTAATAGTTCTCAACCGTTTTGGCACATTTTTAATTTATTGTAAGACTAGCACACCGAGTTTTGCAACCCGCTTACGGAACCATATCAAGCTAGCCGCCAGCAATGAATTTACGAGAAAATTCTTGTAACACATCGCAGAGTTACAAAATCAGCAGAACACGTGTGGACCAAGAACACACGTTAAACTTTGACCAAACTAAAGTGTTGGCTAAAATTTCTTTCTACTTTCTCAGACTAATCCGCAAAGCTATCGAAATAAAAAAACAGTCACATAATATGAACCAAGAAAACAGTTTAAAACTCCCTCTAAAACAAAGAACACAAACTCTTACTGCGAGTAATTACGCACTCAGTGAAGCGGCAACGGAAGGTGAAAGTCCTAATCGCTAATAATATAATACCGTCACTTACACTTTTTCTTTCGGTGACATTCAACACTCCGAAGATGCATGGTGCAATCTCTTGGAAACGTCAGTTTGTTTGGGTTCACGAACGACAATTCAGCAAAGGACAAATTCTACTTCTTGTTTTGGCTCTCAAAGAGAGACTAAAACCAAGTCTAAAGAGTCTGGTAGTTCAACTACGACGCAGTCTAAGCCGAAAGTCGCTTATAATCGTGAAAAATTGTTTTGATGAATTATTGTTCATTTATGTATCTAAAAAGCGCACGGTAGTCTCAATCATCCGTTTTGAGCACTATTTTCACCTCTTAATTAAAATCGTAAATATTTGTGGCAAAACTCTTTTTAGAAAATTTCCTGCTCTTTAAGAATCCTATTTTTTAATTTGCGATATGTGCGACAGTTTCTGAGATATTCGCGAAAAACAATAGTAGTTTACATAACAAGCGTCGGAAAGTACATCATAGCATAACGAACGCTAATGTGAGTGTGAGTGAGTTATGCTATGGAATTTTAGACGAGAGTAACGTACATTTTTTTGTGTTGCCTTTTGTAAAATTATATTCTTTTTTGAAAAAATAAAACAAATACCAGAAATATAATGTTGGTATTAGATTTATTACTAAATCTGTCAAATTTGACATTTACTTTAACATCGTTTTTTCAATTCTAACTGAATTTCAAGTTTTAAACGGCCTTTCCACCTGTCACATATTCATTCTAATATAATAACTGAGTTTGAACACATAGTTTTATGTGAATTTCAAATTTTCATTTTGCCACAGAGCTTTTTTCGTAACTACACTACACTAACGAACGAATATTGACGTTTGCGATGTTGGCAGCACAAAAAATCCTTTTCTCTATTTCGACATGAGAATTAGCGATTCTTACACTAAAATCCGTGTAAGAATCAGCAAATTCTTACACGAATTTTAGTAATGTTAGTTTTTTCAAAGTTGATATCTCTGCATCGTAAGTTGACGTTACATGAAAAAGAAATCAAAATTATTGGAACTTAACAATTGAAATTCAAGTTTTGATGCTAAGATAAAATAAAAACGTCCTATTAATTCAAAGTTTTTTACTTATAAAGGTATAAAGAGATAATTTTGTATGAGATTTTAGGTTAACACATAAATTTCAATATGTCAAAGTGTAAGTGTTGCCAATTCAATAAAATATAAGTTTCCCAATGTTGTTTTAAAATTAAAATTATACGAAAAATATTAAATATTGTATCGAAATAGAGAAAATAGTATAAAGCACACGTCATAGAATACGTTTCAATCACTCGACCGCTTTATAAACCCGCCGCTGCGCGCCTCGTGTATAAAACCCGGTCTCGTGATTGAAGCGCGTTCATTCTGTAACTTGTGTTTTAATATACTATTCTTTGACATCTTTCTGGGCGCCACTTGAAGTTTTTTTAAAGTTTCCGAATTGAATGGCACCTCAACTAGAATTTTTAAAGAAGGTGAACTTACATTCGTAAATTGTTGATTAGACTATGAAAGTTATAAATTGTTAGCTACGATGTCCAATTAATTTGTAACCCTCGACGAAAAACATTGATTTGTTTTTACGCATTTCATAAAATGATAACACTATGGTAATTTTAGAATTAAATCTTCAATATACTATAAAGGTTAATTGATGTTTCAAAATTAACTGATTGCAAACTACTAAATGTCAAAAAAATACATTATAATTTAGTGTGAATAAATTTGCATTCCAAGCTTGTGGCAAATGAATAGTCGATAACTTAGAACACTGTATTCGATTAGAAATGTCATTTTAACTGAATGCCAAATAATTTATAACAAAACTTGGTTGACATTTAAGAAATTGCGAATATGCTAACCCCAAATACCTATAAATTTCTTAATCATACGATATTACAAACCTAAATTTTTCTTCATCTTAGTCAATCTAGAGCTACTTTATTGAGGAACCAAAGCATTAGTCTTAGAAATAGAACAAAAATATTGCCTTACGCACTTTCCCAATGTTCTTATTTATTAAAACGTTGCCATACGTTGCTTTGCAGCACACACATTTGAAAAAGTAATTTTATTATTGCATCCTAAACTGCACTTTTTATTGCATTTTTAACGAGTAGAGTCATAAATGAAAGTATACATTACGGTTTGCAATGACTTATGCAATCTGTTTTACTTTGTGTAATAAATATGATTTATATTAAATTTTAATTAATATCGCCACGAAATTTGATATACGATTTTTTTTTAAAGAAAGCTAGTCAATTCCTTCGAACTGAATCATCTTAGAATATTCAGCAAGTTACTTTCTCCAAATTGAATTGAAACGCTCGCTGTTGCCTTCGCGCCTTGTATTTCCTTTTTACAAAATGCGTTAAATACTGTATTTGTCTAACAGTGTTAGTACAACCGAATTAATTTATTCCTTTGAGAGAAATATATGGCATCGTGCGGAAAACTAACTGCTTCTGTATTCCTCTTAATGTATTTTCGGGGTTACTTTGTTAGCGGCAAATTTCATATTCCAACCTTGAACTTCTGACCCGAGCTCGTATATAATTTATTTAACATACAATTTTTGACGTTGTTGTACAGTGAAAGTACCTTCTGCTGAATTAATGAATATCGGCGAACGTTCGTTATTGGTTATTATTGATTCCACAAGTTTGTGATTTGCTCGTTTAAAACGTCCATTTTCGTTGATAATTAAGCTAACAAGATGTTTATTGTATGTTTAAACTTTCGAAAAGCTACATTCGGTATGTTGCATCGGAATTTAGGTCAATTCATAAAGAAGAAATTTACAATTTTTGCATTAGTTAAAAATTACAATAAAAGAAACATTCGTGTATGCGTTAAATAATTAAAAACTGTATCGAAATGTTTAAATTGGTTTTTATTACACACGTTTTAACACCTTCATGTTTCAATTACAAAACATACAAAACAAAGATTCTCGAGTGTAACTAAACAACTAAACTAACATTGTCAATATATTAATAAGATTCAATTATAAGATCAATGAAATAGACGTTTCTAAAAAGCCAAAACAAAAACAAAAAATTTAGTTAAAATCAGGTAAGATTTTTAAAAGAATTGTGATGGTAAACTATGGCACAATTTTATAAAAGTTACAAATAATTCCCTGTAAAGTGAAAGACTGCTTGGAAGCCTCAAAACATGGAAGGGGCATTAATCAAATTTAAATCTCATATGAGATACTTTATTACAAAAATTTTATTTTAAATATTGTTACGATTTTTATTAAAACTAATTAATTTATTTATACTAAAAATATGTACACGTTACAAATTAAATCTAAGGATATTTAATAAAATACTTACACTAATTTATATATAGCGCTATCACTGGCACGAAGATAAGATAAAGTCCGCAGATAACTTCACACTTATTGTTTACGTTAAAGTCACGTACCAGGTTATTTATATCACACGCGTTAATCGCTTATTTATTTAAACTTGAGTATTAACACTGCCGTCTTTGAATTAGTGAAAATAACTGACCTCTGAATCCTTCTCGAATGTTCCATATCTTTCGGTATACGTTCTGGAAATGTACAAAAACCCCGCAAAGGCTCTCGAAGTTGAGAATAACTTCTCGAACGTTTCAGTATTAATGAAAATGTGAAATGTTATTACTAACGACACGTAACAATGACTTTTATTTAGCCAGTTTCTCGACTTCTTTGCGTCGCTTAGTCTTAACCGTTAATTGGAATGACGTTTATATGTTGATTACAAAGAAGAATTCAAAAAAATAAACCTACGCGTTCAGTAGAAATTGAAGAGTTGTATTAAAGAGGCACAATATATTCTTTATATAATATTACATAATTACATAAAAAAATGTACATTAATAATGCATACAAACTAAATATCATCAAGACTAAGTAAGTGAGAAAGTCGATTTGTAACATTATATAAGAACTAATAAATAAATACCCTACCAATTCGAAAGAACATAATAATACTGTTAGGAAATTTCAATGCAAGAGCATGAAACGAACTACAAACAGACAAAACTACAAGATATAATGTGGCAAAATAAACTTATCAATATTGACAATAATCCTAGAGACCCATATTAACCCACATTTACAACAAAGATGACGACGTTGAGAATTATAATTAAGGCAACCATTGCAAACTGAATTAGAAACACACAAATAAAGAATGACTGCAAAATAACAGAGATCAGAAAATGTATCCAAGATAGACTAAGACAATTATTGAGTCTTACAGCAAAACTTATCAGTCTTGATACCCCTACCTAAAAATAACAACCTCAAAACATGTAATAAGGTAGCACAAAAATATTTGGCACTTTGACAACCCTTTATTAAATTTGGCACAATTTGTGACGAACTTTTTCCTCCCCAAGTACATAGTGAACAAGAGATACTGTTTCAATTGGCAGTAAAATTCTGGGGATTTTTTTGCCAACCACAATTTCGGATTTGCACATAATTTGGATTTGCATTGATCATTCCTGTATATCCCATACAGGAAACCCCAGAGTTAGACAACGGGGCCAGACCTGGGCCAGTACTGGAAAACCTAAGTTTGGCGTACCTGTATTGGCCCAGACTTGGCCCAGGACTGGGTAGCTCAGCCTCGGCCATTCCATGAGGGCCCAAGCTTGGGCCTAGACTGGTTGACTCAGCTTCGGCCATGCAAATTATTAGCCAAGCTTGGCCCAAGCTTGGATAACCCATCCTTGGCCATTCTATGAGAATCCAAGTTTGGCCCAAGCCTGGATAACCCAGCCTTGGCCATTCCATGGAGACCCAAGCTTGGTCCTACACTGGTTGACCCATCCTCGGCCATGCTAATTCTTACCCAAGCTTAGCCCAAGCTTGCATAACCCATCCTTGGCTATTCCATGGAAACCCAAGCTTAGACCAAGACTGGTTGACCCAGCTACGGCCATGCAAATTATTAGCCAAGCTTGGCCCAAGCTTGTATAACCCATCCTTGGCCATTCCATGAGAATCCAAGTTTGGCCCAAGCCTGGATAACCCAGCCTTCCTATTCCATAGGACCCAAACTTAGTTCAAGATTGGTTGACCCAGCCTTGGCCAAGGCTGAATTATCCAAGAAAATAGCAATAATATTTTTTTTCAATGTTAAAAATTTAAAAAAATTGGTTAATAAGTTGAGTTATGATAATATCGAAAGTGTAGAATTCAAACTTGAGCCGTTCGGTTACGTATGGCGAGATTCGGGTATTTTCGTTTAGCGCAGCCGCCATCCTTGTTTACATCATCTGTTAGTTAAATGTAAGATTTTTCTCATTGCTAGAGTAATAAAGGTGATGAATCAAATCTCCGAGTTTCAGTTATACAGTCATTGAATGTTAGTACTTTTTAACTAGAAGGAAAAAACCTTCAAATATAATTTCTTTTGTTTACTCCGCAATTATCACGAGGCGAGGCTACCAAAAGTAATTATGTCTGAGTCTTACCTTAGAGTTTAAAGATGGCGAGCGTTAAATAAACCAAAAAAGTTTTGAATAAAAAAATTAATTTAGATGTTAACCGGGAAAGTTTAAATAATCAAATCAGCTGTGTGAGTGACGTTAATGACCCTAGTGATACAGAAAACCAAAAAATATCAAACAAAAGGTGCCAAAATGAGTTGAACTTGAATGTGAACTAGTGATGGAGAATAATAACTGTGCTAGCTGAATGTTAATATAATTTAAGACGAGATCTAAATAGTAATTAAAAAACTTTCTGTAATTTAAATAGTACATAATACAAGTAATAACAATAAAGTGTAAATACGTTCATACAATTATTTATTCCATTGTTTTATTAATGCTTAATTCTTGGCATTTGATTTTGAGCTAGTTTTAGCAATTAAGCGTGACCCAGTACTGGCAACTAAGCATGGCCCAGTTCTGACTATTAAGCATGTACCAGTCTTGGCAACTAAGCATGGCCCAGTCTTGGCAACCGATTATGGCCCAGTCTTGGCAACTTAGCATGGCCCAGAGCTGGCGATCAAGACTGGGCCATGATTATCATTCCAGACTTTTGCCAAGACTGGGTCAAGCTTGGCTTACAGGCTTGATCCAGGCTTTTACAAACTTGGGCCCAGCCTGAGCCAAGCCTGAGCCCATGGTACTTTCTTCTATGGGATAGTAAAAATTCATAAAACAAAATTGATTTTTTTCTTTTGGCTTCCTACGTGATGCTAATGCACGTATGATTGTTGAAAATCGGTGAGAAAACCAAATATTCAGTGTGGTACAATTTTTTTCAATTGGCACTAAAATCCTCTAGATTGAGGCACACAACATTTTAATAGCGGAACAACGCTGATGAAGAAGTACACTACGTGAATCGCAGTCACAGAAACTTAAATAGAACTCAAATAGAAGTTTGTCGAATTGGTCCCTACTATCATATAGACAAGAAACTTTAATATTAAAAGCACAAATTACAAAGAAAATCCAATTTTTGAAACTTTGAATATACAGACTACAGACGTATACTATTGTTGCGAATTTTATTTATTAAAAATTAATTTATTTAAACGATTAAAAATACGTTTACTTAATCTAGAAATATGTACACTTTTAAATTAACCGAACTAATGAAATCTAATAATATTTAATAAAAACACTTACACTATAATTTATGTATAACACGAGATAAGATAACGTCCTCGGATAGCCTCACACTTGTTTGTTTACACTATTTATCACGTTCACGCGATTCGGTGTACACTGTTATTTATTTAAAACTCCGCACGTGCTAATCACTTATTTATCTTCACTTGATTAATCTTCTTAATACTGCATGCATTCACATTCCAGCAATAACTGACCTACGATTTCCATGTTCGGCATTTATAGACATCGGCGAATCCTTCTCGAGCGTTCCTTACTTTTCGCTATATCTTCTAGAAACTAGATAACAGCTTCTAGAAGGCTCTTGCATTTGCAAGTAATTTCTCGGACGTTTCACTATAGACAGTTAGAATCATAAATGAGAAAGTGCTAAGAAAGATATAAATCAAAAATAGTTTCTACCTACAATTAGTAGAGATGTCAGCTCAATACTCAAACAAAAGAATGAAAGAACAATACCTAACCCAAGATGTAATTTCTTTGACAAAGCGATTAAAAAGAATCAAATAATATAACAATTAAAAACAGCAAATTTGGTCAAGAAACGGTAAAAAGCAGTTCAAATTCTTGAAAATAGTGAATTTCTCAGCCAGAACTTACGACAAATGAAGAAATTACAGAAGGAACTGGAGCAAAAAAACTATTAATCATGGCATCAACTAACTTTCAATTATTAAATTTGCAAAAGACACATGTGGAATTATAAACTAAAGCAAAAAATAAGGAATGCAAACCACAAATTTATACTAAACGTAAAATTAATCTTGCATGTTGCATATCTTATACGCGCATTAAAGAAAAATTAATTACGTAAAAGTATTTTATAATAAAAATAGAGAGTAAATACAATAACACAAATTATTTTAGTCATTGTTCCGAATCGCAGACGCTCAACATAAATTTTATTTTACCTGGATTTACTTTTACCATACATAATTACACAAATCGCAATATCACTTCAAACTGAATAGTAAATTTATGAAATTTAAAGAAATTGTTCTAAAATTTTCTTTAAATTTCCTAAATTTGCTATTCCGTTTGCAGTGATATTTTTCTAATTTCTATTTTATTTCTAATTAGAATTTTTTTTAATAAAAAACCACCTTTTTTCAATTACGCAATTATTTGATTACACGTGAATATAAAAAAACAAAAAAGAACAAGTCATCAAAACGTTGAAGGTTTATTTATGTTTGTGTTAATAGTTATGTTAATCAACACTTCCGTAAACAATAAATTGCACTTTGTTTTTATTTCTAACCATTGTTATTCAAACATGAAACGAAACCATGGACAGATTATAAATTAAATGCCACTGATATCAGTTTGAGCATAAAATCATCAACGTCCTGCTTACAAAGACAATGATTGTAAAATATCCTCTTGGTATGTTTATTATCTAAAGCTAACTTTACTTTTTTTTAGAATATTAACTAATTTGTCAATTGTTATGTGATAAAGAAACGATCTAGATCTAAATTGCTAGAGTTTAAAAAAATGCCATTAATCAAGTAGTTTTTGAAAAACATTTATTAATGATATTACTAAACACAGATCAAGAGATTAGCATTAGAATTCCGTAACGCAAAAATATTCCTATCAAATCAAGATGTCCTTCTTGAAAAATGCTAAATAAGGCGTTAAGATAAACATAAAGCGAGTTTTAAGTTTTTGAAACTCAAAACACTTGTTTTACTTGGAATAAATTCAAATAAACTACTACTAAGTATCTAGAAAACCTTAGAATTCACTCCAAAAATACTCAAAATATTTACAAAATCTTTTTTAATTAGCAACAATACCGTAGTTTGATAGAATTTTTGTTCTTGCAAACGTTTTCCATGTTCCTGTCTTGGGCTAGTAAATGAATTTGGTCTTGGACTTGTAATTTTAGCAAGATGAAACACTAATTTTGCTCATCGCTGATAACCAAAGGAAAGCATCTTAAGAAAAAGATATGAAAAAATAGTACTATTAGTACAGCTAATAAAAATAGTAATATAATCGGTAGAATAAAAACCATAACACCGAGAGAACATTAAATTTCTAACAGACGTAATAAGGTTATAAGATAATCAATAAGCAAGAAAAATATAAAATAATATAAATATGAAACATTTGTCAAAAAACGTTCATCAAAAATGAGTCTATCGAACGAGAATAATGAAGAAATTTTACAATAAATTGGTATCAGAAGCAAGGTCAAGTTTATTACCTAAAAAGTCCAAAGCAAAGCACGAGACCAGTAGTTCTGTAGCTAGAGAAACGAAATAATTTTGAAGAGGGCAAATGAAGATATTCTAATTGCCAGTTTTCTGATGCTGATGATGTTTCACAAAAGACAAGACAAAAAATAATGTACTGAACATGGAATGATTCTGATAAAGTAGAAATATAAAAAGGCGACGGAAGTAAATTCATCTATTCGGAATTGTCAACACTGTATAAATAAATAAAGTGTTTAACGCGTGTGCTAAGATACATAAAAGTGCGGACAGTGGCTATAAATATCGAGGGATAGTCATAGATAAGTTACTTATAAGTCGTTTTTCTTAAATATCGTAACATTTTATTAGTCAATTAAACTAAAAATTAAGGATAAATAAAATAGGGTAAATACTTAGTTTAAAAATAAATTAGTTTTCACACTCATTACATTGGTATCAGGTGCGATTCGCGTCTGTGTATAAACTTAGTTCATCAAACCTTTTCTTTTATTAGTGCGTATAAATTAGTCTTTTAATAACTCAGTCGTTTTTAAAATTTAGTGCTAAAAAATAATATTAAGTAAATGGGCAACGACGAGAAACAAACTTTGTGATTTAAAAGTCGCGGATTTAAATAGAAAACCAGAAGAACGTGATCTGGTACTAAAATTGTGTCACAACGGTTTCGCAAAAATTTAGAAGAAACCGGAATAGACGGTAATTCTTATTTGTTTGAAGTTCCTAAAGTAACAGAGTATGGTAGGCTCATTAGAAAAATAGATGACAATGCTAAAAAAATAGAAGAAACATTTTGCAAAAATTCGCAAAAAATAGAAAACAAATTACTAGAAAACTCAAAAAATGAACGAAATACCGACTAATATTGAATCCAAATGAAAACCATCGAAGAACAAATAACAACAACAAGCAATGTAAGGAGGAAATATTTAATAGACCATCGAGAAGAAGCCACGCAGAAGTTTAAAATTCTACCTCTGAATTTTGACTGTAAAGTTTCATAGTCAACCTACCACAAACAATTTGAAGCAGCAACTGTAGTTAATAGTTAAAGCAATTAACAGAAAACGGCGTCTTTAATAGTGGCGTTACGTGGAGAAACGCTTAAAATCTTGCAGACTGTTCCTAACCATCTTCAAGAAAATTACGAACTCTTAATTCAGATTTAGAAATGAGATATGGAGATGGTCATCTTCAACAAGTGTACAAAGCCCAGTTCAGAAAGCTGCGGAAAGTCTTCAACAGTTTGAAACTGACATCGTCAGATTAACATAGTTTGCGTATCCTAAAACGCAGCAAACTCTACGGTTAGCACGACCTAAACCGTTGGATGACGCTTTCATCTAAACTTTAAAGTTTAAAGTAGCGAAACAGCCGTTGCACTAAAGCAGCCATAACCTCCGCTGTGCTGCAAAAGTTCTCCGCGCAGAAACAACAAAGTATAAAAAATAGCAAAAATTAACCTCATCTACTCATACACCGAAAATTACCATTCAAATAGTATAGCCTATAAAATAATTGCACAGCATTTATCTCGATGGCAAGATCAATAGAAGAAATGTTCAGTTACTAATTGACACAGGACGAAAACCATCATTCGTCCTGACATATTACTAAAAAATCAGAAAACATCACCAGTAACAGTACGACTTCGAACAGTGACAGGAGAAAAAATACCTACTAACGGACAAGTAAAAGTAACCATTGGTTTAGAAACCAGAAAAAATTAGTAGCCAACACCACGGAAAAAATTGTATTGAAAATGGACGTTACAAAAAAGTATGGATCTTGGATGTCAACACAGATCCAGTAACGTTGAAAGAAGAACGTGATAGGCCAAGGTACGCCAGTATCTCAAAACGGGAGATAAGTGAATTATAGAGAAGTTACGTCGCCGAAAAAGTGCCCACAACATCTATTAGACATTCTTATCTCCAAGTGCCAAAACCTCAGCTGGCTACAGTTAAAGTGTTGATCCATCAGTATCAAAATGTGTTTGGGCTGGAGAGTGGTTCCAAAGAAAGAACTGCCAATATGACATCCACGTCGACTTCCTTTAGCAAAACGAGAAGCAGCTAAACGAATAATTACAGATATGGAGAAAAAAGGTGTGATTGAACCTTCAAATAGTTCCTAGGCGTCTCCAGTCGTGCTAGTAAAGAAGAAAGCAGGATCAACAAGGTTTTGCGTAGACTACAGACAGCTTAACGACGCGACCAAAAAAAACGCTAATCTTTACCGAAAATTGAAGATACTTTAGACACCCTATCAGGATCCCAGTGGTTTTCCACGCTGGATTTGAAGAGTGGTTATTGGCAGGTGAAATTAGAATCAACGGACCGTGAAAAACCAGCGTTTACGATTGGAACTGGTTTGTGCCCGTTTACCGTTATGCCCTTCGGCATGTGTACCACTCCTACAACGTTCGCGCGTTTAATGAAGACCATCTTACAAGGATTGTCTCAATAAACGTTTATCTAGACGATGTCATTGTAGTTAGAAAATCGTTTGAAAAGCGTGTGAACAACCTGAAGAAAATACTCCAACGAGTAGGTGGGACAAATCTAAATCTGAGCCCAAAAAAGGTCCACGTATTTAAGAAGAAAGTGCAATACATTGGCCAGGTCGTATCTAGAAATAAAATAAAGACTGACCCAAACAAAGTTCCAACAGTGCAAGAAGATCAAGATTAATCGACAAATATCAGATCCAAAGTTTCCTAGGGTTGTGCGCCTATTATAACCGATTTGTACCTGGATTGGCCAATATTGCCAAACCTTTGCCAAAACTGAACGGCGAAAGAGCAGATTTTAGATAGAATGAAGGCGGTAAAAAAGCTTTATCCAAGAAAAGATAAAAAAATTGTTTTAGATTGCGACGCAAGTAATCTGGCGATAAGTGCAGTCCTTTGACAAGTGCAAGATGAGCAAGAAGTCGTCGCGTATTGTAGCAAAATTTTGTCCAGGCCAGAAAGGAATTACTGCTTGACTAAGAAAACGCTGTTAGCAGTCGTCAAGTCAATAGAACGCTTTGCAGTTTCGTAATCCGGAAGAACAAGTGGTAAAATGAAATTGTGCCATGGAAAAAGCGCAAAACCAACAAAACAATATAACGTGAGAAGCTTTTTAGAAAGAGTGGCGATTGATATCGCAAAGCCGTTCCCAGACTCTGATTCAAAAAACAAATACATCTTGGTGACGATGAAATAATTCACGCAATAGACAGAGACTTAGCCTATACCCAATCTAGATGTAGCTACAGTCGCAAACGTTTTGGTGAAAGAGTTTTCCTGTCGGTTTGGAGTTCCGTTGGAATTAGATTCCAACCAAAGCCTCAACTTTGAGTCTGCTCTGTTTCAAAAAGTTTGCCGAGTGTGGAAAATTAAGAAAACTAGAACCTCAATCTGATGGCATTGAACGAATAATTCGAACAATGGGAAAGCACTTAGCCAAAGTAGTGTCCAAACACCGAAGATATTGGGATCAGCACTAGCAGTAGTTTTCTAATGAAGAAGAAATTTGCGGGAGAAAAGCACATCAGCAAGCTGTTGAAGAGGCTAGACAAGATACACGAAGCGGTCCATAAAACACAAAAATTGTCAGCGACAGAGCGAAGACCAGATATAACGTCAAGGTGGGTTCCAACCGAGCAACATAATGGGGTAGTATTATTCCCAAAAAAGACGTGGTTTGTTGCCAAAGTTGCAGAGGGAATGGAAGGGCACTTATAAATTGCTGCAGCGTATGAATGACGTTATATATCGTATCCGAAAACCACCCAGAGGCAAGCCAATAGTGTTTCACGTCGATCGGCTAGCCCCGTTTGTTGGCGATAACAACGTTACCCAAGACCATCACCAAACCAGGCAGAATCAGAAATCAAGTTGATGGAATGGACTTAATAAATTTATGAGCATGTAAGGGGGTTCTGGAAAAGCTAGGTTTGGTGTTACAAACGAGGAGCAACAAGACGTGTTTCAAACATAAAGGGATTACGCTATTGCGTGAGTAAATATCTTGAGATATTCACAAAGGTGCATTTTAAAAAAATGATAAACTACCAACGCTTGATTTTCTATCTGGTCACCAAAAAGTACTCACGTGCAAAGCCGTTATACAAAAATATGTAGCAAGCATTGTAGAATCTCAATGGAGTTCCACAATATTAGGAAATTGGTAGCACCAATCTGAATTGGAGGACAGTTCGAAATATGTTAGAAATCGTCAAACTTTAAATTTGTAGAATATAAAGCAATAAATGAGGATACTACACCTTATCAAACTTGGGCTGCAGAATTGACGAACCTAACGACGTCTTCTAGCTTTGATAAGCAATCTTTCGATCGTCAATGGGTCAAACCTCAATCAAATAATTCTTATTAAGAAGTCACATATGTGTTAATTAATTTAACAAAAAACAAATATGACAGTAGACTCAGTCAAAAGTTGTTTAAAAGAAACATTACACAAAATTTACAAGTGCATTTCAAATTTTTCAAAAATCCAATTTGAAACCTCAACTTATTGAATGCAACTTTCGGTTAATAAGGCACGATCTTTGTGGGCGGTATTTCAATACTAACGAAATATAAAATAGAAAGACCACACCAAACAATTTGTCGATCGAGTAACTCATGACGAAACATCAAAATCTTTGAAAAATATTCATTTTGCTTAGAATCATCGTCGTTTGACAAGGTATTTTTTATTCCATTCGGTGTATGAGATTTATCGTTATCGATGTGGAATTTGTAACCAGTAAAGCCACGATTCAATTAGAAAACTACCTCGACGCTAGACGCTAAAAATATGTCCAATAAATTTTTTTTAGCATCATTTAGTATCAGTTGAATGATTAATAAAAATAATAAAAATTTATTCGTCACTTGATTATTGAATATTTATTAAATCTTTAAAATTATTGAATAATAAATAAATTTTCATTCGTCACTCAAGATCATTCGAATGATGAATACATTTTTGTCACTTAAAATCATGAAATCTCCATATGATTTCGAAAATATATTCTATTTTGAACACCTAAATAATATGCATTAAAGATCAATCATTGATAATGACAAATCTGATGTAATTTTGTGTATGTCATGTATCTATAAATAAATAATTGTCGTTTGACAGCCTATTATCTATTCCATTCGGTACATGAGATTTATCGATGTGGAATTTGTAACTAGCAAAGCCACTACCTAAACAAAAAAAATCCCTTGACGCTAGACGCCAAAAATACATTTTTTAACATCATTTAGTGTCAGGTGAATAATGAATAAAATTTTATTCGTTACTTGGTTATTGAATATTTATTCAATCTTTAACATTATTGAATAATAAATAAATTTTCATTCGTCACTCAAGATCATTCGAATGATGAATACATTTAGGTCACTCAAAATGATTAATCACCATACGATTTCGAATATATATTCCATACAAAATTTTATTTTCAACACCTAAATAATATGCATTAACCATCAATCATTGATAATCACAAATCTAAATTTGACTCATTAAAAATGAATATTCAAATACGCCAAACGCTGATCTATAAATTAATGAAGAATCATAAAAGTTCATTTTGAATAAATATACGCAAATAGAACTAAAAAAATCTGAAATTTTACACAATTAACATAACGTTTTGTATTTTTAGATGTAACTGTTCAGTTTCCTGTACAAAGTCAAACCGATTCTAAAAACTCTTATTAAATATGTTTTTGTAATGTATGTGGGTTGTTACAAGTTAAAACTTTTTTAATCAACAAATAATATGTTTAAAAACAATTCGGCGACATAACTATTTCGTTGCAAAGTCTATACACTTCAGACGTGATGTGGGCGTAAAGTAAAGACGAGCATCGACTTCAAACCAACTCGATCAAAACTTTTTCATACGTTTTCGAAAAAGTATCTAACCTTCTTATCGTATTAAGACTGTTTTCGATGTCCATTAGAATAATAAAACCCAATTTACTATGAGTAGTCAACAACAAATCCTACGCGATACGTACACTTTCATTTCACAGACTGATTGATAATTAGTCTTCGAATAATTATGCAATTACGTTTTATTGTGGTCGCAAAAAATATATCACATTTTACGCCGTGTAAATTTTAAAGCAAAGCAACACGAAATTAAAAATTAACAGAAAATCCTTGATTAAACCTCAAGAACCCGTTAATCACTTGCGCAATTCAATTATAACTTTATTGTACCACTTCAAATTCGAGACCCCCTCTGATTCTTCATCAACTTCAATTGAAATTGTTTTAGGGTACAATCCTCCATCTGAGGCGTAAAGTTTTAACCCCTCATCAAGATCAAACAATTTCTTTTAAAATTTGCAACATATTCCACATATAAAATTCTAATCACAGATGATTAGCAACACGTTACCACATAATTACTTAATGAGAATAAACTAGTAGAGAAATCGAAGTAATTCGTTATTGATTTTTTACGAGGCCTTTAATGAAATTATTTTTTTTAGAAATTCCAACCGTTTTTTCGAATATAAAATGATGTATAGAACTCTGATTGCATCTTACTGACCTGGATTCATCAAGGTTAATCATTTTCACTTATTTTTATGGAGAATGAATTAATCACGAATCTGTTCTTAATTATATAATGATCGTAAAAGTATGCTACACTTCTAAATGGCGTTATGCTTTTTACTTCAACAAATAATAGTGACAATTATGTATAATAATAACCCGTAATTAAAAAAAATGCGTAATCATTATTATTAACCACACAGAATGAAAGTACAACAGGCGGTTGTAGACTATAATTATTGCTAATAAACGTCTGATTAAAAATTGAATTTAAAATTGATCTTAAAAAAGTTTCTACGAAGTAACCCACTGACCATGACTTATTTTATTCTTAAAGAACTCGGCGTTGCATAGAAATTGCTAAAAGGTATTAACTTAAAAATTATTAGTAGACAGTGAAAGTTTTCAAAAACTAATTTGATTAACTAATAGTGATGACACACTGCATAATTCTCTACGCAGAACGTCAACTCAATCTAAAAAAATGTAAGATTTAGTTACCTAACACTGTGTCAAAACTACTTTGCTTCATAGCTTACATGTCAAAAATTAGCATCATACAGATGCTTACACCTTTAATTTATCTTGTACAAGAACAGTAAAGTATTTCTTGTCGACGTGAGTTCCTAATAAAAACTATTCAAAAATGGACCTGCGGAGATGAGGTCAAAGAAGAAGATGAGACTTGGTCAAAAAATTCCAAGTTAGAATTAAGTATAGCCTCAACTTTAATTAATAATAATTCTTAAAAAACACCTGCGTAAATCCGTCAACCATGAGTTCTGGCTCATCTTTTTCCTTCAATTATCAAGCGGAAAATCTCATAGCGCTCGCATCGTATTATATGACCTAAATGTTGAAGTTTTTCTCTCCTTAGTTCTCAGGGAGAGTTCTTTATTCTTTCTCATTCGTTCTACGTTCTCTAGAATGGTCTTATGCTCCACCCAGGAAACACAGAGCATTTATGATGGCCAAGTATGGCGATAACAAGATTGAGAACGTAAAGAAAACTACAATTGGTGATTCCAAATAAAAATTGATTTTCATGCTTCTCAGATCCTCTTGTGCTGTTTTGTTTTAAATTTGTGTTTGTCCTGGTTAGCCAGTACAGGCGGCTATAACCCTGCGACGGAGATTGAGGACTAAATTCTTCGTACATTACACAACATACAGTTCCAGGTACACAGTAAAATATTACTTATTAATAATTATGCTAAGTGCTAAAGAAAGCTTACAAATGCAAAGTAGTGCCACAGACACATTGATTCATGTCGTGAATAGTCAACATTCCACCTATCTGGAAAAGAAATGTGGGGTACTGGTTTAGGCAACTTGAAGCTCCGTTTGCGACAGCTAAGATTACTGTCGAAGAAACTAAATACAATTACATTCTAGATAGTACAGCCCCAGAGGTACTATAAATAGTTTGGGCAAAGTCGTATGGTGCACGGCCTCAAAAGTAAAAAAAAATGATAAAGCACATTGAACATTGTCAAAACAAAATTTATAATGATAAAAAAACCAGTAAGGAATTGCTAGCTATTACATTGTTTTTTATTTGTTTATTTTTTTATTTTTACTCTTTGAGACGAGGAAACCGAATTACTTCTCGAAAATAATATATTTTCCAAATGAGAGTACGCCATAATAACATTTATTCGATCGAATACGTAATACGTAACATGATAACTTTAATTGTGTGAACTCAAACAAACCTGATTTTATTCAAGTTTGAGCTTGAAATTTGGCTTGCAACGAGCGAACAAGCGTTTTTCCTGTTTGAGCGTGCAATGTACGAAACTTTATATATTTAAGCGCTGCATCGGTCGCGATTTCATTTGTTGCCTGATGCCCGATCGATAATTAACTTGGAGAAGTGAAAAGGTGCATGGGGTAAAAGATATCTGCTTTTGAAACTTTAGTTTTTTGTAGTTTTACATACTTTATAGTGATGTGTTTTGTGCTGTGAATTAAGATGAGTTCATTTAAAATTTATTTTTTATTTAGATAACTTGGATGCATTAGCTATTTAGCAGATAAAATCTTAAAAGTTAGCTGTCCGCCACACATTGTTTCAACTGCATCCGGTTCAAGTACTGTATCAGTTCCATGGGAAGCTCAAATGTTTGCACTGATGGGGCAATTAAGTAAAACCTTGTAACTTCAATGGAGAGCAGAAAAACGATCAGACCAAACGTTCAGTTAACGTTCACGCCGCCTATTTGTCACGGATATTTCAATGAAACAACAATATTTAGTGGATTCGAAAGCTGAAGTTTTAGTCGTTCCTCCTAATTCTCAAGGTTAGAGTTCTTTGTGCAGCTAATGGTTCTAGTATATCTATCTACGGCGAATAATTACTTAAACCTAATATCCGGTTAAGAAGAGATTTTGTTGTATCGCAAGTACAAATTCGAATCATCGGTGCTGATTTCTTGAGTAATTTAAGATTATTGGTGGATTTACAGCGCCAATGTTTAATTGATACATCTACAAAACTTACCAGCACTGGCAGGTGTGTAAAAGATATTTTGATTCCGTCCATCCGTATGGCTATTTATTAGCCAAATATTCAAGTCTAGACCACTAGAAAAGTTGTAGGCTGCAAAAACTGAATTTTAGGAGATGCTTAATCTCGAAATTTGCCGACCGTCGAGCAGTCCTCGAGCCAGTCCACCCCATTTAATGTCTAAAAAAGATGGATCGTACGGTAAGGCCTTGAATGCTGTGACGAAACCAGACAGGTACCTAATTCCGCATGTACGAGATTTGAATTCGCAGTTCACTAATAAAACTCATAGTTAATTTGGTACAAGCATATCATAATATATCGGTAGGGGATGAAGATATTCCAAAGACAGCTGTGATAACTCCGTTTGGTCTGTTCGCGTTTTGGCGACTTAGTTTTGGCCTTAGAAATGGAGCTCAGTCATTTCAACGTTTCATGCACCAAATTCTTAAAGAGATTCCCTTCGTTTTTTCCTATTGTGATGACTGTTAATTGCTTTATGAATGAAACGCAACATAGAAAACCTCTGGATTTGTTACTGCAAAAGTTTGGATTTATCAATAAATCTATTCTTGGTACTTATTCAGTTGATTTCCTGCGTATTCAACCACAAGGAGAAAGAGTACAAGCAGTGCAAAACTACACTCAACCGACAACAGCTAAACAACTAAGAACTTTCTTGAGCATGATAAATTTTTATCGACAATTCCTTCTGAATTATGCTCAAAAACCACAAGTTTTATTTTCCTTAATGTAAATAGGAATAAACGGAATGATAAAACGCCACTGAATTTGGTCAACTTATCATGTTTCTATTTTTTAATGTATTGAAGAAAGACATGACTGAGGCAACATTACTGGCACATTCCCTTCCAAATACGCCGCTAGCACTTATGGTAGACGCATCAGACATTTGTGTAAGCAGAGCGTTGCACCAGGCAGTCGACAACTCGCTGCAACCACCAATTTTCTTTTCAAAAAAAAAACTAACGCCCACTGAACAGCGGTATAGTACATATGACCGGGGTTTGCTTGCTGCATACAAAGCAGTGAAATCATTTCGTTTAATGTTGGAAGCCAAAGATTTCACAATTTCACACCGATTATAAGTCGCTTTCTTTTGCTTTTCAGCAAAAACTAGAAAAGTCATCAAGAAGACAATTACAGCACTTGAATTTCAGCGAGCAATTCACAACAGCAATTGAGTATATTCCGGGCAAAGAAAATGTGGCAGCAGACGCTTGTGCACGAATTTCATCCCTCACCATACCTTCTATAATTACGCATGAAGAATTAACCAAGGGACAAGCCCACGATAGTAAGTTAAAGAAATTACTAATAAATTCACCTTCAACCATTTGTGCCTCAACTCATCAGAAAAAAGTCTTTCACTCACTTCGCGCTATGACACAACCAGGCGTTAAAGGAACAGTTAAGTTAATGAGTAAGCGGTACATATAACCTAGTTTAAATAAACACAATGCACAATGGGGCCAAACTTGTATCGCCTGCCAGCGTGTCAAAATGGGCAAACACACAAACAGTCCACTGACGTCATACTCAGAGGTTAAGAATAGGTTAAAATATCTTAATTTGAATATAGTTGGTCCGCTGGCAGCATCTGAAGCTTATACTCACCTAGTTACAATGATTGACAGGTTTTCAAAGTGGCCAGAGGCATTGCTAGTGAAGGACATTACTGCAAAAACTGTAGCGCGAGTGGTAATGTCAACATGGATAGCTCGCTTTGCAGTTCCAAGCCGTATAACGACGGATAGAGGAACACAGTTTGAAGGGCATTCACCATATCAAAACCACGACATATCATCCCGTTGGGAATGGAAAGATGAAACGGTAAAATAGGTGATTAAAGTGTTCACTAAAAGCACATTTAACAAACAATTGGATGCCACAACTTCCTATAGTGCTTCTAGGTCGTTACTTGTTCTAGAGTTTAATACAAAGCCGGCCGAATTTTGTATGGAACACATATTTCTCATTAAAATGTCATGCAAAAAAAATCCTTCATGAAAACTTTCATACGAGTCACGTTATTATTAGGTATGATGCGGTGCGCAAAAGCTTTCAACCTACTTGTGATGGACTATTTAAAGTTATCAGTAGTTTTTCACTGTGCAAAAACAATAAGACTAGAGAGAAATAAGCAGGCCTACATACTGCAACTTTCAAGTCAACTAGATCCAAATCAAGTTGAACAACCTACACGTGCACCAAAAATGATTACAGATACAAGCTAAAAAACCGTATTCGGTACGATAAAAGGAAAACTGCTTCGGGTCGCATCGTGCCACTTAAATACCTAGGCTTTTTTTTAGAAGTTATAGTAGCTTAAGTTTGTAGAATTAAAAAAGCATAAAACAGTTCTTTGTTTCTTAGTTGTCCTTCTGTTGATAATCATAAGTATTTTTGTTTGATTGTGTTGGCAAATGAGAACGTAAAGAAAATTACACATTCATCTATGTGAGTACATCTCAAATGCATCTATTCGGTTTTTTTGCGTTTCCATCGAGGATCCAGCTCTCACACCCATGTAGAAGAACAGAAAACGGGAAAAACGTAGCACCGTAGATCAAAGTTGTGGTTTGCTTGCTCTATTGATTTTATCTCAATCGTTGCATCGATTTATTGGTTAACTGAGCCTAGATGTTGGCATGTGTTTTAGAGAACACAACTAGTCTTGAAAGTGTTCATGTTAAGACACAATCAATCGTTATACTCCACAACGAAGCCCATAACAGATTAGAGTTCCAGCAGACTACCCGTTAGCACCAGTGTCATCGGCACAACGAAGATTATTGATAATATTACTATCGATTTTTATGCCTATATCAAGAACTTCATTGAACACAACCTCGGCGTAAAGATTGAAGAAAAGAGAGGATATGACAGAAAGAGCTTCCCATACGTCTCCAAAACTAAAACTGTATGATGACATAAAATGTCAAATAGATCCATATGTTAATGCATAATCTACAACAAAGCTTGTTTCTGATAAATAAGTAACTAATTCTATTAGTATATTGTATCTATATGCTCCAATTAATAGGATGTCATTCATTTGAGTAAATACTTGAAAACAAAAACAACCAATAAAGTTAAAGATAGTGGGAAAATTCCTACAAACAATTAATAAGACACGCATGGAGTATTGAGAATTGTTCCGGATGCGTATTCTGTAATCTTATATTAGATGGAGACATTGAAATTACCGTTGCGATTGTTATGATTGCGAACATCATTACGAACAAGTTGAAGGGCGGCTACTGAAATATTTAGCCTAACTTCGGGAAATTTAGCGCGCTTAGGTTTTTTTCATATCGTATGAAATTATTGATGGTAACGCCGTTACAGATAATAACTTACATTTCGCAATATTACAAAATTTGTTAGATGTGCCATTAGCTAATCGCATATTCCGGGACGCAAAATTGTAAGTATTCTGTTTCTTATATAAAATTTCTTTTTTTACTTTGTCAGTCGTATGCAAGTATATGTTGCGCTTGTTGTCACAATTAAGTAGAAAACGTTTTTTACGTGTCATAAAGTAAACGATGCGCCCTGTTTCTCTTAAGCTCGTGATAATTGACATTTGTGTTGTATTCACCAACGTCAATTTATTTTGAATGTAATGTTAAGCCAATGGATTTGTTATTACATTACCGGTTACGGAAGTTCAGACAGATCATGCTATTTTATTTCGACGTACAAGAAAAAACCGAAACCATTGTATATAATATTTATTTGTTCAAGCAACAAAAGGATCTTGTAGAAATAAATAAACTTACTACACGGCAAAAGTTACATTTTATTTACACATTGCGTTCGTCAAAAAATCCACCTTTAGTGACAATTATCATTGTAACGATTCAATAAGATGGTCGAGAGTTGCAAGCTGATTTTTTTCCACTCACTATATAACAACTTCAATTAATGCAATGGGTCTATCAGCTTTAGACGTTTGTCTAGAAGCACACGGACATTTACAGTCATAATATGTGCCTATACGCTGATATCGCCCAATAACATCATGCACTATTGATTTCAGTATGTGTAATTTTTGTGCAATTACACGTTCTGAATAGCGTTCCCTTTGTAAGGTTATAACGGACGCAATGTTTTTCAAAACTCAAAATAACTTTTTGCGAAGCATTTTACAAACACAAATAACTCTCCCTTAACCAAGCAGTGATCTTACACTCACGCGTCTACAACTATAGGTACTAATGCAGTACGATTACATAAACCGATCTAAAAATGCCCAATATAATATACGTAAATAACAAATTCTTTGTACTGGTTTTGTAAAGGTTTGATTTATGACGCTATATACTGTCGGTACTTAAATCCTACACAGTATGTATTCTTATTCCTCAATTTTACTATAAAGCAATTATGTGTAAATGGTTCTTCTTCTTCTACAGCCTATTCCATCCATCGTCGGATGTAAGCTTGCCTTAGAGTTTGCCACTCTTCTTGGTTATGTGTTTTCCTCATCTAATCGTGTGCTATTATCTTCTTGATGTCATCCGTCCACCTGGTTTGTGGTTTTTCTTTAAATCTCTTATTTTCTCGAGGTCTCCATTCTATAATTTTACGCGTCCATCTATCCCCTTCCATTCTTCCTACGTGTCCTGTCCAGTTCCATCTTAGGAAACAGAGTCGTTCCACTACGTCAACCACTTTTGATCTTCTACGTATCTCAGTGTTAGGTATATGGTCGCGTAACTTGATGTTCAGCATTCTTCTCTCCATTGCTCTTTGCGTTACTTGAAGCCTATGTATGATGCCTTTGTTTAGAGCCCACGTTTCAGTGCCATAAGTTAGGAATGACAGCACGTATTGATAAAGGTCTCTGCTTTTAACGTATTTGGTATGTCTGACATTAGTATGTTATTCAGTTTTCCGAACGCTGATCACGCTAATGAGACTCTTCTATCTAGGTCTGCTCTCAAGTTATTTTTTGAGATTTGGAATTTGTGCCCTAAATATACGAATGTATTCACTTTTTCTATTGCTTTGCCTTCTAGATCAACTTCTTGTTGTTCTTCTGTATCATTTGTTAAGTATTTTGTTTCTGAGTGTTTATTTTCATTCCTATCTGATTTGATACCTCGTTCAGTTCTTTCAACGTTTCTTGTAATTCTTCTTTGTTCCTTCCTATCAGTGTTATGTCATCGGCGAATCTCAGATGGTTTAATTTCTCTCCATCTATTGTTATTTCTCTTTCTTCCCCGTTCAATCTCCTAAACATATCTTCTAAAGACAACGTGAATAATTTAGGAGTTATTGAGTCGCCTTGTCGTACTCCACGATGTGTCTCGAATTTGCTGGTTTGTACTGCTGTCGTTACTTGTATTGTTGGATTTTTATATACGTATTTAATAAGACCTGTGTATCTTCCGTCTACTCTGCAGTTACTTAAAGCGTTCCGGATTGCCCATATCTCTATAGAGTCAAATGCCTTTTCATAATCTATCATTGCTATCTATAGGTTTATATTATATTCTTTAGCTTTCTCTGTTAATATTCGCATTGTCTACAAGTGATCTATCGTGCTATAGTCAGTCTCTTCTAAACCCAGCCTGCTCACGTGATTGGTAACTTTCTAGTTTATTCGTTAGTCGTTGTGTTATTATCTTTGTAAATAGTTTGTACATTAGTGACAGAAGAATTATTGGTCTGTAATTTTCTGTCTTATGTTTATTTCCTTTTTTTGAAGATTAAGACTACTTGGGCATTTAACCAGGAGTTTGGTGTTCGGGACTCCATTAGGCATTTATTGTAGATTTTTTAAAGTAGTTTTGAGACAGATGTACCTCCGTATTTTATCATTTCTATTACTATTCTTTCCTCCCCTAGGGCACGATTGTTTGACATCTTCTTTAAAGCATTGTTAATTTCTCCCTCTGTAATTTGGGGTATAAATGGTTGGTAAATTGCAACACACATCTGGTCCGATTTATTTAAACCTACAGTACCGTTTCAAGCAAGTCTCCGATGCAATTAGACAAGATATTAGACACTATCGCAGTATGAAAATTCAAGAAACCATAGAGAGAAATGCTAGTATGAGAATGTTGCAAAACAGTCTCACCGAAGGTAAGTTGGAGATAAACAAACTGAAAAATAAAGAGGGCAATATCACCTCAAATCGGGAAGAAATCCTAAAAATAGTAGAAGAATATTACCACGAACTGTACAGAAGCCGTTACGAAGAGGATGTAAACGCGAATATACAAGAGCAAAGAGTTATAAACCAAGGATCGGAAGAACTGCCAGATATCATCATTGGAGAAATCAGAGGGTCCTTAGCCAAGATGAAAAGCAATAAAGCACCGGGAGAGGATGAGGTGATATCGGAATCCATAAAAGCCGGGGGCCCTCTATTGATGGAGAAGTTGCGAACTCTCTTCAACCTATGCTTGGGAGAGAGCTCCATCCCCGACAAATGGCACAGCGCAACCACCATACTATTGCACAAGAAAGGAGATAAAACGGATCTAGAAAACTATCGCCCCATAACTCTTCTCAGCCACTTGTACAAGTTGTTTACCAGGGTTATAACATCGAGACTGGAAAACAAACTGGACTTCTACCAGCCAAGAGAACAGGCGGGATTTCGATCAGGCTTCGGAACAAATGACCACCTGCAGAGTGTTAAAACCCTCATAGAAAAGACCATAGAATACAACAGGCCACTAGTACTACTGTTCATAGACTTCCATAAAGCGTTTGACACGATCGAACTGAAAGCCGTATTAGATGCCCTACGAGAATGCCGTGTGGACCATAGATATTCTGAGTTGATACGTAATATTTATATACAAAAACGCTAATATGGTAGTCAAAATGCACGAAGCTAGCAGCAGTATCAGCATCGGAAGAGGGACGAGACAGGGAGATACAATGTCTCCAAAATTATTCATCATCATCCTGGAATACGCGTTCAAGAAACTGAACTGAGATGCAACAGGAATAACCATAGAGGGTCAAAAACGTAACCATCTTGGCTTTGCGGATGACGTCATCCTAATAACCGATGACCTGGGTGAGGCGAAACAAATGCTCCACGAACTTAGAGACGTGTGCTCCGATGTTGGTCTAAAAATGAACTTCGCTAAAACTAAGATCATGACAAATCTCGTTGTGAGCGAGTGCCTGGTCGTGGAAAACACAAAAATTAAATTAGTCAATAAGTACATCTATCTGGGACATGAAATCAAAATTGCAGAAAAGGATCAGCCTCGAATGGGCGGCCTACGGTAAGCTTTAAGATATCTTTAAGAGCAATCTTCACATCTGTCAAAAACGGAAAGTATGTAATCAGTGCGTCTTGCCGGTGCTTACATACGGAGCAGAGACTAACACTAACGCTAACATCGGCGAGGAAACTTAAGATCGCACAACGCAAAATGAAGAGGACAATGCTGGGAATAAGGCTAAAAGACCACGTAAGCAACGAAAATCTTCAACGGCAAACCGGAGTGGCAGACGTCATCCAGCAAGTAACTACATTGAACGATAAAGAAGGCGAGCCATGAGGGAGACCTATGTCCAGCAGTGAACAACTAGGCTGGTTGATGATGATAATGATCGTTTCACTCGTATTACTTAAATTAAAACGTTGTTTTATTATTTTTATCAATTACACGAAGGGACCTGCATCATTATTATTAACTGTAATATTTATTGACGAACCCTTAATTGCTATGTATCTGCTATAGTTCTTCCTCTTTGTTAAAATAAATATATTCGTTGTTATAACTTGTTTCCTTTCAGTGTTAGACAAATGTAAACGGAATCTTTAGTTAATATTTCTACCGTTTTGGCGCTTTTTGTCCTGATCTGCCGCCTGCACTAAGTTACGGTTAAATTTCTGTAACATCGTTTAGATGTAGGTGTTTTTGTAGCCATATATAACGATCCCTAGGCATAGTTTGACATAAAATTGTCTTTTAGTGAACACCAATAGTCTCTGTAAGTGGGGAGTTTCTTGATTCCCATCAAAAGATTTACACCTATAAACGTTTCTATTTCCTTAGAAGATGTCGGTTTGAATGCATTTGGATTTCCGTATACTTGAAGGGCAAATAAATATGTTTGAAACAATTTATGATCAACGAAGGTTTCCGGAAATAAATAAAGGAAAACATCAGTTAGACTCTAATTCAGTAGGTAGGTGAGGTCCACAGTTTTTAGCGAATTGTTTCATATTTTAAAGACAATTTGTGTTGGAATTTGTCGAATTTGTTTTTTGTAAGTTCTTCAAGCCTTATATCACTTGGAATCTCATCTAGTAGTGTAAAAATATATGTAGTACTCATTGACTTCAAATTTCGAAGTGACAGTCTCAATGTAGAATTTCACAACGAAAGTATTAGCTGCATGACAATAACCTTTTCATTTTTTGTTTATTTTTTACGTTAAATTTAACACGTCTACTTTCTTCTAGTTTTTTAAATCAAAATCTTCAAATTGATTTTTTAAAAATTGAAACTTATTTCTTCATTCTTTATTTTTAGTCACCATAAGTATTCAAGAAGAATGTTATTGAATACTTGTGATATTTTTATTGTAGATCAGTTTTCGTTAAAATATTAAAATCAATTTAATTACTCTTTAGAAAAAAAAATTATTTCACATTGTTAAAAGAATGAATGAATTATTAGTTATGTTAATATTATTGAAATTTTTGTTGTACTAAACACTTTAGCGATATTAATCAATGGCTTTACATTTTGCGTTCAAACGTTCTTGCGTTCAAAGGTATTGCGTTCTAACAGTCGCGTTCAAACGTCCCAGACCGCACCCACACGGATACCGTCGTACTATTTGCAGAAAATTAAAAAATATATATATTATTTGAAATTAAATTAAAACCATAGAAGAATACATAAACACAATGGATAAAAATTAACCTCAAGATAAACGAAGAATCCGAGTTTTTGGAAAGTTATCCTACGTACTCCAAAGTCAAATATAAAAAAAATATATGTGCGCCATCTGTGAAATTCGCGGCGTTTCTTTTTGTAACAAAGAACAATAATGCTTTTGTAATTTATATGCAATTATGTGAAGTTTATGGGACAGTAATATATGACCATAATAAATTGCTTCTTATTCATGATTTCAAAAACGCGTATTATGAAATCGCGTATTAAAAAAGTGGTTTAATGCGTCAAAAAATTTTGAAACTTTAAAACCAACAGCTTAGCAATGAAATTGATGATCAAAATGATTGAAACAATCAAAAACATCAAATGAATTATGTTCGAATTATAATACTCTTTCTAAAAAAATCTTTTCTAAAAATCAATCTATAGAAATTTCGTTATTTTATATTGTAACCAACGTATCCATTGTAACGTCTGTTCATTTAATTTGTGATTGTTTGGTGTGTGATTGCCACGATCTATAGACTATACCAAAAAGCTATTATTTATTTTAGAAAAGAAACAATCGGTCCACAATAACTACAAATGTTACGTAATTTTCACTCACTTAACTGCCACATGATAATAAAATTATTCTTCTAAATACACGGAATTAAAATTAACAATAAAAAAAGAGTTGCCAAATACCATTCCATTTGCGCTTAACACATTTAACATGTTGTTTTCACAATTTAATTAACTAATTTCGCTCACAATTTATTTATAATTGTACATTTTTACATAACGAAAGTTAAACATAAACATTCAATTTTCGGTTGTAATTAAGTATTTCTATATTGTTGGTGCAAAAATTAATTTTGCAAAAATTTCACTATCATCAATACTTTCTAAGAGAAAAACACCACTTAATCTCTAATAGAAATTTTAATTATAATATTTAAAGCTATTGTTTGACCAAGCAAAAAAGATTTTTAAATGACCCTGCATCATAATCAAAATATAAAACATCTTTAAAGATATTATTATAACAGTTGATGTTATTTACTTACATTTTCACTATCGAATCATAAGCAATCGATAATCAAAGAATTAAAAATATGCACAAACTGTTCGAGATTTTCAATTATCTGAGAACTGTTTGCCGATAAATGTCAGCATGTTACAGTGTGTGAAATGACATGCCTAATAAAAGTATGTGACGAATTACACGGTGCAACAATTCACCAATAAAACAAACTACACAATAAAATATATTATAAAAACGCATATAAAAAGTAGAAAAAATAGTAAATCCAGCAGCAGTGATTGAGAAAACTAATTAACTTATTTGAAGAAAAAAAACTAAACATTACACTGTTTTATTTCGATTTACTACATTTGAAAGTTACAGAATTTTCTACATAATAAATTAAAAAAAATTTTTTTTTTATTTAGAATAAAACTAATAGCTATCGAGACTTCAAACACCAATAACAACAGAGCGAGAGTATTTTGAAACAGTATTCCAAAAGTACTCATGCGTACATCTTTAAAAATAATTTTGTCACTAACGTCACAGAAAAAAATGTTTATAAAAGTAACAAAAAACATTTTTTCATTGCGTATAAAAATAAATAGTATATTGTATAACGAGTAAGGAATGGTAGTCATTGCCAACAATTATGCAAATGTGCAGCCGAGCCGAAAGCGAAGCTGCAATTCATACTAGTTGACAATGCTTATACTTTTTCTACGACTATATATTTAATTATTTATCAAAGTCGAATAGAAATTAAGATTTTTACAAGAACAAATCACGCGAATAACAAATAAACTAAATTTAAAAATCTATGTTAGTAATACCTAAAATGACAATTAAAAAATTAGATGTCAAAACTTTGTGTCTATTTCATGTCAATTTGTTTGCATTTGTATTCCAAGTCGTAAGCGTTACTATGGTGAATATAATTTACATCCTTTAAACACATGCAATTTTAGTTAACCTCAAATTATTGACTACTTTAACTTTATTAATACATTTGTTTCAAATAAAACATGAATGAGCTAAATCAGTTTAAAAAACGTCAATTATACTAAGACAAGAACCTCTTCAGCGTTTGGACCGTGTCATTGTTGTAACCGAAGTTGCCAACGTTTCGCATCTTACGAAAGTGAGCGACTTCGGTTACAACAATGACACGGTCCAAACCCGGAAGACGTTCTTATCTTAGTATAGACTCCGGCCGCGGAAGCCTTCGCTATTACATTAACGTCAATTATTTACAAAATTTTACTTGCCGAAGCCTTAATTATTAACTGTGTCAAAATCTTCCTAAAAACTGCAACAAAATAACATGTGGATGTGACTTACAAAACAAATAAGGTAAATTTGTAAATTTTTACATATTATTTGTAATTAATGAGTGTTATTTTTAGGAATGGAGTTTTACAAACTAAAAAAATAGTAATATAAAAATCGCAGTTGAAGAATTAGTGGTTTACATACCATTGTTTTAGATAAAAAACTGTTTTAATCTTTTTATAAAGAATATTTGCGTTTATAAAATGCAAGATAAAGTTAATTACCCCAACGGATGTAATATGCTACAACAATATTTACTGCAAAATTTATTTAAATATAAGTAATACAGCAAAACCTCGTTCGTTATTACTCGGAGTAAGTGTTTGTCTCCTTTCCAAGAAGGTTGACGTTTGTCTTAGAGGATGTAATACAGGCAGTCAAGATTTGCTGAGTCTTAAACCGTCTTTTCGGTTCATGTTATATGGATGTCATTCTATTTCCGCAGCTTCGCGGATTAGTCTGAGAAAGTAGAAACGAGTTCTAGCCAACACTTTAGTTTAGTCAAAGTTTAGTGTGTGTCCTTGGTTCCACACGTGTTCTACCACAGCTGATTTTGTGACTCTGCGGTGTTTGCAGTCAGCCATATGTTCTTTTACTCTAACTTCAATAGAGCGCCAGTCTGTCACAAATAACTTCATCCACAGGAACAAAAAATTTTGTAAACTCCAGCATTTTTTAGAGCCCCTTATTTGTCTTTAGCAGATGTAAAGGAAATGTTCAGGGTATCCTTAGTCGTAAAGACAGTTTTGGCATTCTGTTTCTTTAGCACCCTGCTTATTTTGTCTGTCGAACCCATACAGTATGGTAAATAAGCGGTGCTAATAGGAGGTGATAAATCTTCTTTGACTTTCGGATTTATTGCTCTTTCCCATGCGTTTTGGATCTCTTTGAATCCGTATCCATTTTGTCGTAGGGACTCCATTTTCATTATCTGACACGTACAGCTCTTTTAGCTAAAGTATGTAAAATAATAGTCCTCTGTACTGGATGGTGGGGTGATTTGGCGTTTAATTATCTATTAGTGTGCGTTTTCTTTCTATAAACGGAATGCCCAATTTTCCGTTATTTTTCTTTAGTACATCAAGGAAGGTTAGACTGCTGTTATTTTCTAACTCTATAGTAAATTTAATTCTATTATGTGCAGAGACATATCTGAACCAAATTTTTCATTTTAACTCAACATTTTTCATAATTTCGTGTCGCTCGTATTTAAGAGAAAAAATGTTGATTATAAACCGTGATGAGCTATTAGCTGCAAGAAAAATTATAAAGAAATCATTATCTTCACTTGCTTGAACGATCTAAACAAAAGCGTACTGCAAGAATTCCACTTTCTGGACCAATGACTTGTGAAAGCAAAATAGTTCCATAAAAACTCGAAAGTTGAGGAAACATTTAAGGTTGGTTGTTTAGGTTCAAAAATGGCAAAAGACAGCTGGATATTTAAGGTAAATCTCGAATAAAGAATTCAATTTATTGTTTTCAAAATTTAACCTGTGCCCTGACCAAGTGTACAACGCTGATCACTGCATATTTCAAGCCCTGAAAAAGTACAATTATGATAATGTAGTGTAGTGGAGCATTGGTTTTTTTTTGTAGTCATTCTAGTCCTAGTGGTGACTGATCGGATTTCTGGTTAATTTCTTTACTCAGTTAGTGTACTACGACTGTTTATCGACTGTAACCATTCGTAACCTTGTTAGTGATACTCCTTTGTTGGTTTTAGTTTTGTGCTTAGTGGTCTTGTTTAGACTCCTTATGGTTTTAATTTCTTTTTCTAAATTTAGTATATTTGAAGCTTTGAGTTTGCTCACCTATTATTTAATTTTGGCATGCTTCTTTTCCTTTTACTTTTATATACTTTTAGAGTGGGGGAATTTGCTGGGTCTTGATTCCCCTAGTTTTAGATCAGATTCCTTCCTGGAGAAAGACTATTGTGCGCTTGTAGAATAACGTCGGAAAATCTAACGACGCCCTGTTCAATCTTGACGCAAAAGCCTGAGGTATGTTTAAAACTTCGACGCCACACAACCGTCCACAATTTCATCGATTTCCTAGCTTTGTGGGTTCGGGTGTCGTTCTTTTCCTGTTTCCCTATAGTACATTCGTCCTTTTCCTGGTGGGTTTTCTGGGTATTATATTCAGGGCGGGATTTGTATCTGTGGGCTATGGTTTCATAGGATTTTAAAACGTTGCCCTTGGCTGTCGTTTAAACTTCTGTCTTTCCTATACCTCTTCTTTTTCTCTTGGTTTGCTTTAGATTGTCGTTCGGTAATGTCTATGGCACTGTGCTGACTTTTCTTGCTTTGCTAGCGTTTCGCCTGCTGTCGACTTTGCAACAAGTACTTTTTTTATACATCCTTAAAGTCTATTTAGTTCTGGAAAATATCACTCCGCTTTATGCGACTTTTAAACACATCCGATTCGTAATAAAAAAGTTTCTTCTTGGGTTGGGTGTTATTATATTTGGGTTGGTTTTGAATTTTAGAGTTCTGTCCTTAGCGTATGCTTAAATTTCTGTCCTTTATTTTAGCTAGTATCTACTTCCTAAGCTTTTATGTTGCTGAAGGTGAATTTGTTATGTTAAAAACATCTTGTTATAGTTTTCGTGCTGTATGAATTTCGACACGTTATAGATGTCATTTCCGCTTCGAACGTTGAGAAAACAACACGTAATCTAACGCCATGTATCATGGATGATCCTCGTTGTTAATGGATAATCAATTTCCATTTTGATGTGTTATTTGTAAAAGATTCGTTAGGGGTAAGAATTCAGTTCTATTTAACGATGCGATTTAATTTTTTTGTATAATTGCAGCAAATTGGGTTCCAGGTGTCTGCCATGTCGGAATTTGTTAAGTCTTTCTTCTTCTAGATCAATAAATTTTAATATATATATACGGATATCCGAATTAAACACAACATAAGTTTTAATAGCTAAATTGGAGTCAAATTAGTGAGATATTCGTAAGATGAACAATTAATCTCGAAAACTCGGTGGCACACCTGCAATTTTTTTATCTATGAAAAAGGCATTAGAAAGCATGGCGCAAGGAGCTGTTTTAGATATGCCATTAGCTAATCGCATGTCTGAAAAAACCGTAAGTAACCTGTTTCTATTATCTCGTAATTCTTTATCAAATTATATTCACTAACTTTAATATTAATAACTCATGTACATACTTGTACAAGGTGTCGCCTAGTTTAAAAATCTGCTAATACCAGCATTATTTTCTTACGAACAATTAGTTATTGTATACTTCGCTTACTGATTGTTTTTTTATTATTCTCTTGTTAAGTTGCCACTGCAATAATACTCATTGTTATACTGGTGTTGCTCGATTTGTTTACTTTAAGTGTTTGTCAGGTGTAAACGGGATCTCTATATATTTTTCCCGTTTTAGTGTTCTTTTAATTGCTTTATAATCAATTCATATACATATACACATCTACGACGCTCTCTCTGAAGCTCTGGTAAATAATAGCAGCCTATTGCAAGTCACAGTTGTTTACCGTAAAAAATTTCTTTCTCATTTGTGTTTGAAATTGTTGTTGTTTTTTTTCTTTTTCTACTTTAAGGAATCTAGGTAGTCAGCTTCTGTAATTATTATATCTGTTTAACGTTTTTTGCGGTATTGCTTTATTTAAAAGTCGATAGTAAAATTGTTTCAAACGTCTTACTAGGTGTCTCGATTCGTATTTCTTCTGAAGCTACAGTCGTGTTAGTTAATGTCGATAGAATAAGACTGATGCATGTATGAAAAGCTTTATAACAAGCTAATTTTTCGATATCAAAACTTGTTTCAGGAATTGCGTCCTTATTGTAAGGATATATGCCGGTTTTGAAAAATTATTTTCTTATGGTTTCATAATCAACTTCGGCCTAAATTTGTAGGTCCACATTTGTCCAATTAAGTCTACAAATTTGGACTGTCTTAAATATTTGCCGTAATTATCTTTAGACCAACATCAAGAAACTGCAATATGTAGGAAGTATGCGGAGGTAGCTGTAGAATCGTTATCTATGTTCTATTGCCGTTTCTACAAATTCGAGACTAATATGGGACGGCCACCATATATTAAAAGAATTTCAACACTTGAAAGAAAAACTCTTTTGAACCATGACTTAAACACGTCCTCAGTCGTGTAACCGTTATATGAAACTTGCTAGATTGCCCCAGAGAATGCACGTTTTCCAATCATCTAGTCCCACTTTTTTCGTTCATGTAAAATCAGCAGTCGCTAAGTCCATAGAACACTTTTACAAATATTTGTATGGAAATTTTTTACTACGGACGGACCACGCCTCTTTAAAATGGCTATTGTAGTTTTATAATCCGAAAGGACAAGTAGCAAGATAGATCAAGAGATTGCAAGAGTATGACTGTGACACAGAATACCGTACCGAAAGCAGTCGTCGGAACGCTGATGCGTTCTTTAGAAGATCATGTCCGGCAAACTGTCGCCATTGTTCGCGACTTGAAGAAATGATCGAATGTCTCCAAAGAACTGCTATGGTTAATGACAAGTGGAAACCTAAGCCGTTGCGTGGTAAACAAAAAAACGATGCCTGTATAAGAATACGGTAGACGACCAAACTGAGAAGAAGTGAGTGCATTGTGCAGAAACATCAAAGCATACTGGGCGGAATGGAACTATTTGAGAATGGAAAACGGTCTTCTTAAGCAATCCCCAAACAGTGTCCAGGACACAGAAAACAGTTTGCAGTTGGTAGTGCCAAAGAACCGACTGTCACAGGTTTTGCAGCAGCTACACGATGGTACATCAGGGGGACACTTTGGCGTAAGAAAGAGATTAAGGAAAAGTTCGAAAACGATTCTACTAGGTGAACTGATTATCATATTTCCGCTTCGAACTTTGAGAAAACAACACGTAATTTAACGCCATGCCCAGTGATGTAGATATCACTGGGCACTTTAAGTATCATGGATGATCCTCGTTGTTAATGGGTAATCAATTTCCATTTTGATGTGTTATTTGTAAAAGATTCGTTGGGGGTAAGAATTCAGTTCTATTTTACGATGCGATTTAATTTTCTTGTATAATTGCAGCAAATTGGGTTCCAGGTGTCTGCCATGTCGGAATTTGTTAAGTCTTTCTTCTTCTGGATCAATAAATTTTAATTTAATATACGGATATCCGAATTAAACACAACATCAGTTTTAATAGCTAATTTGGAGTCAAATTAGTGGGATATTCGTAAGATGAACAATTAATCTCGAAAACTCGGTGGCACACCTGCAATTTTTTTATCTATGAAAAAGGCATTAGAAAGCATGGCGCAAGGATCTGTTTTAGATATGCCATTAGCTAATCGCATGTCTAAAAAAACCGTAAGTAACCTGTTTCTATTATCTCATAATTCTTTATCAAATTATATTTATGAACTTTAATATTAATAACTCATGTACATACTTGTTAAGGTGTTGCCTAGTTCTAAAATCTGCTAATACCAGCATTATTTTCTTACGAACAATTAGTTATTGTGTACTTCGCTTATTGATTGTTTCTTTATTATTCTCTTGTTAAGTTGCCACTGCAATAATACTCATTGTTATACTAGAGTTGCTCGATTTGTTTACCTTTAAGTGTTTGTCAGGTATAAACGGGCATCTCCATATATTTTTCCCGTTTTGGTGTTCTTTTAATTACTTTATAATCGGTACATAGAAGATCAAGCTGAATTTTATTACTTACACATCTACGATCCTCTCTCCGAAGCTTTGGTAAGTAATAGCAGCCTATTGCAAATCACAGTTTACCGTAAGAAGATTCTTTCTCATTTGTGTTTGAAATTGTTGTTGTTTTTTTCTTCTTCTTCTCCTTTAAGGATCCTAGGTAGTCAGCATCTGTAATTATTACTATATACTTTTAACATTTTTAGGGTATTGATTTGTTTAAAAATCGACAATAAAACTGTTTCAACCGTCTTACAAGGTGTCTCCGATTCGTATTTTTTCCTAAGCTACAGTCGCATTGGTTGATGTCGATAGAATAGCACTGATGCATGTATGAGAAGTTTTATAACAAGCTAATTTTTCGATATCAAAACTTGTTTCAGAAATTGCGTTCTTATTGTAAGGATATATGCCGGTTTTTAAAAATTCTTTTCTTATGGTTTCATAATCAACTTCGGTCCAAATTTGTCCAATTAAGTCTTAAATGCCGTAATTATCTTTAGACCATTCATCAATTCTCTTATTACAGCAACATCAAGAAACTCCAATATGTGGGAGGTATGTGGAGGTAGCTTTAGAATGGTTATCTTATTTGAGACTAATATGGGATAAACGGCCACCATATATTAAATGAGCTGGAGTATCAACACTTGGAAGAAAAACTCTTTTGAACCATGACTTAACACGTCCTCAGTCGTACAACCGCATCTGAAACCTGATAGGTTGCTCCAGGGAATGCACGTTTTCCAACCAACTAGTCCTACTTTTTTTCCTTTATGCAAAATCAGTGGCAGAAGTTTATCTTCATCAGCAGACACGCGACTTTCAAAGTTGATTGACCAACAAGGAACCAGATTTTGCTGGTATTTGGATCTAAAGTAAAACCTAATTCATCGTAATTAAAATTTCTGATAGGAGCTTTCTTCGATTACTTTAGTCAATGTGCCAAAAAAAAACAAAAATAATAAACTAATCTCTGGATTATCTGGGTCTTGAACTTTCCATTTTTTCAGAGAGAGCCGATGTCGTTTGCAAAAAGATTGGAACCAATCATGGTTGGGTTTACCATCTTTGAATCTTGTTTTTAGATTGTGTTTTTTCACAAGTCTCAGCAACACTTTATCTATAAGAGCGTTTTCCTGGTAAACTAACAAAAACAGCGAAGACTCTTAGCGCAAGCCTGGTTAATAGTATAGACCCAAAACTGCAAAGGTAATAACAATAATTACGCAGTAGAAAATTTAAAACAAAGGCAGAAAAAAAAAAGGAAGAAAGACTACTAATTTTGTAAAATATCCAAGCAAACGTTCTTTGCAAACAGTGAAGCTAGAAGAAGCTACAGCAAGTGGGATACCAAAAAAAAAACATTACCTTCAAATAATCAGCTGAGAATTACGAAACAAGATACATGCACTAATAAAAAAAAATTTAAAAGCAAAGTTATCAAAACGATGATCGCAACACAACTCAAATTTTTTTATAGATTTGCCTTCAATCAAAAACACCAGAAGAGCTTGCTCCAAGGAAACACCGAAGACTTTGGGGGAGTTACTGATCCACTAGCACCCAAAGTCTTCTTATGCTGCAAGTCGAAATAGGTAGTTTTCATTTAAAAATTTAGTTTTTATTGTCAGAGAAAAATCCATAAACGGAATAAAAAATAATAAACTCATTAAAATAAACACTAAAAATAAATCTAGAAAAATGTTTAACATGCAAATGGCATATCAGTTCAAAAATAAGTGTAGGAGTCCTCTAATCACACAATTAAAAATAAAATCAACCCACTGATTTTTCAGCCGGTTTTAATATTTTGCATAAAAACCAAAGTTCCACGATAGTTGTTTCTCGTCACGTCATATTTTCAAATTTTGAACAAATAGTTGCTTCTAGATCTCTTCAAAAAAATTACAGATAGGTATTACCAGTTTGTACAATGCCCTAAAATCCATTACCGTTATTAATTAAAAAAATATATATATTTATGTAAATAAGACCCATCTAACCGGAAATGAGCTTAAATTTGTAAAAGAAAGTAATAAAGAAAGGTGATCTAAAACTGGGCGAACCTGCTAAATGTGTTTATTATAAACACTGCCAAATGCGTATAAACTTGATTTTTTAACAAAATTAATGTACTTTGTTTAAAAACACGCGCTATAAAATGATAAAAGTTGTCCTTTGTATAAAAGAATTATGTAAATGTAAAAAAACAGAAACATCCCAAAATGAATTACCTTACGTCATTTTTTTTATCTGTTTCTATTCTAAAAACACATTTTAAAGGATTTAATCTGTCAAGTTTCCATACACGAAAGATTAGCTACACCCACACAACCGCATTGTAGAGTATCGCGAAGCCATTTCGCGAATTTAGTCTTGACACAATTTATTCCAACGCTACGAGACTTGAACAAGCTACACATAAGTTTTCCTTGAGTTTTTTTTTGAATAGATGCATACATTTACACATCTCAACAAAAAACAGAAATTTCATTCATTAAGACTAAATCGTCGTTAATTCAAGGTTAACGTCTAATTTTAAAACGGAAAAATTTGTTTTAGAAAATCTTTTCATTAATTTTAATTAACTGTACATAATAATGCAAATAAATTAAATAATTAGTGAATAAAACAAAATGCAAACAGAACTTTATTTTTCTTTAAACGTATCGAAAAATCATTAATATTTGTATGCATTTGCATACTTTTAACTTGCATAGAAGCTGCAATTTATTATGCAAAAAAATTTGAAATCATATTAGAAAAATAGGAAATTAAAAAGGATTTGATATTTATCGAAGCAAATTTGTTATAATAACTTTATTTGGAACAAAATATTTGAATAACCTAAGAAGTAGTACTTTGTTTAAGAGAACTGAAGAAAAAGAATTTAACAATTAATCAACAAAAAATGTGATTGAAAAATACAGCTGAAGAGCGTAAGTGACGTGTTGCAAAACCAAACCGTGATCGATGCATCAAATAAATATTTTTCAGCCAAACGGCGACGGCGACGGATGTCTTAAATTTACCACTATAGTGTCGTGGTGATGTGGAACGAAACTTTTCACAATACAAAAACGTTCTTGCCACGTAGACTTAAATTTACATTTGAACATTTATTGGGCCATATATGTAGTTAGTTAGTTCGTTTGCAAGCATTGAAAATAGATATAAAGCTATTTGAAATTTTTGACCAAAAATTCTCAGAAAATGGAAGAAAATACTAGAAAAATTGAAAAAAAATTGGGAAAATTCGTAGAAAATTAAAGAAAAACCATTAGAAATATCTCAGAAAATGGAAGAAAAGTAAACTATAGTATTGAGAATTAAACGAAAACCGAAGAACAAATACAAGATAGCGAGGAGAACTAGATTAAAACTGTTCAAAAGGAAACGCAAGCAAACATTTTTAATTTAGAAGAAAAAATTAATCCGCTTGAAGAGAGAATGAATCAAATGAATTGCCATGGTGAAGGAAGTGCGACCAGCGAAGAGTTGTTAATGGATCATTGGGAAGAAACCACTAACAAGTTTAAAGTTGTACCCTCAAATTTTGATGGAAAAACGCCTTGATCAACATACTGCAGGCAGTTCGAAACCGCAGATACAGCTAATTGGAGACATTCGCAGAAAGCAACGTCTTTAATAGTGGCCACCTCCAAGGAAATTATGAATTCCTAATTTCACGTTTAAAAATGAGATATGGAGATGCTCATCTTCAACAGGTGTACACAGCCCAAATAAAAAGTCGAGTTCAGAAAGCTGCAGAAATTCTTCAGGAGTTTGAGGCTGACTTTACCAAATTTACACGGTTTATGTATCCTACAGCACCAGAAACCTTCTTGGAGCAGTTAACTATTCAAACCATTATAGACGACCAACGAGACGGTTGGCTCGATCTAAGACGCTAGATGATGCTTTAGTCCTAAACTCCGCTGTGCAGCAGAATACTCGCGTAAACACTAATAGAAAGCATCGAGGAGATAACGCAACGAATACTTCGAGAAAGAGAAGTAACGGGTTTGAGCTTCTGTGAAATAAACCACACACGACGACACCGTACTAAACCTAAGAAGAAGACAAGAAGAGCGCTCAAAAGCCTGAAACGAGGTGACCAAAAAAAAAAGTTAACCTCATCTAGTCATGTACCAGAGATCGCCATTTAAATAGCATAATCTATGGATCAAATGCACAGCATCTACCTTGATGGCAAGATCAATGAACGAAGTGTTCAGTTACTGGTTGACACGGAAGCGACAAAAAATTAACAAATAAAAAGAGATCACCAGTAACAGTACGATTTCGAACGGCAACGGACTAAAAAAATTTTATTCACGGACAAGTAAGTCACCATTCGTTTGGGAAATGGGAGTACTCGATCATTAATTACTGGTAGCCAACATCACAAAAAAAGTTATCCTAAGAATAGACGTTATAAAGAAGTATGGGTTCCATTTGCATATGAAGAACGATGTCCTAAAGATCGACGGTAAAGAAATTCCTTTTCATTGTCAGAGAAGGCAGTCGCGCGAGTTTTATTGAGTGAAGACGTAACTCTGGAAGGACTGAAAGTGTGGTGTTGGCATGCCTGGATGGAAATCTTCGGAAAAGTTACATTCGCAAAATTAAACTAATCGAAGGTAATTGATGGAAAAGAGACTACTGATTGGAAAAATATTAAGACGAGTAAAAAATACATGCCAGTAAGGAATTAAAATGTCAACTCAGATCCAGTGAGGTTGAAAAAAAAGACCGTAGTAGGCCAATGTACGCCAGTATCTCAAATTGTAAAATGCGTAAATTCTAACAAAGCTACGTCGCCCAGAAAGTGCCTACAACATCTATTGGACATTCTTACCTCCAAGTGCCAAAACCTCCGCCCAGACCAGCTGGCTAACGTTAAGGCGTTAACACTAGAACTACCAGTCATTTTGACTGGTTTGGTAGTTTTGCTTTAAAATTTCTCCTTCATGTTACATTTTTTTCTCTCAACAATGTCATGACTTTTGCAGCGATAACTTAAGAAAGTGTAATAAATAGCATTTTTTCTCTTATTCAACGAATACAAAATAATTTCGTATCATGAGTACTTATACCAGCACCAGTCAAAATTACTGCTACCAGTTGAAATGCAAAATCATGCTGCCATTTGCTTACCGATCACGAATTAACAAGATTACTCGATTGTATAACTACAAAGTGTTTCTTAGAACTTTTTAGAATTTCTTACAATTTTGTGTCATTCAGTATGATGATGATAATTATCAAGAAAAATCTTGCTCGGTCGTAATTCTAATGCAAAACCTAATGCATTCATGCCAACATTCATTCGAAAATATATTTAGTCATTTAGATCTGGAGACGTTGAATGTGTTATGATAATAGAATAGTTATATAATTTATAATAAACGGCATTTTTTTCAATTAGTATAAGATGAGGAAAATTATTACAAATATAATCTTTATGTAAGCATTATTTGTGATTTTAGTTTTATAAGCCCTGAAAATGAGAAAACGTTTGAAAATATCTGAAATTTTGGAAAATCTGAACGATATAGCAATGGAATGCTCTGATATTGAAGATGATGAACTCATTGACAGTGATCAAGAAATTGAAAATGAAGTATGCGGTACCCAAGAAGAAATTTTTGACAGTGAAAATAGTGACAATGAGGTTTTGGACGAAGAAAATATTCAGGACTCCTCAGAAAGTGACAGTGAATTTGAAAATATTTTGAATTCTCGTAAAAGAAGATGTATTCAAGTGCTTTCAAGTTCTGAAGATGACAATGAAAGTATACGACAAGATAATCAAAATGAAATCGCTGCAGACGGAACTTGTTGGGAAAAAATACAAGAAGGGTCTTGTCCTGGAAGATTACCACTTCATAACATCTTCAAAGACGAATCCGGTCCAACAGGATATGCAAAAAAAAAATATTATGAAAGGTCAAGGAAGTAGCGCATTTTTTTAGTAATCGACGATCGCATGCTTGAACATGTAAGATCTTGCACGGAATTAGAAGCATCTCGAGTTTTGGGTAAAAAAATGGAACCTAACAACCAATTGAAAGCTTTCATTGGAGTTTTATATGGACTGGGGGCATACGAAGCAAAAAATTAAAAAGTTTCATATCTATGGAACAAAAAATGGGGAACAAACTTCTTTGCAAACACCATGAGTAGAAATGATTTTACGGAAATATTGAGGTTTATTCGCTTTGATAAAAAAAGTGAGAGAAGTCAACGTCTTCAAAACGATAAATTTGCTTTAGTATCAGCAGTATGGGATAGATTTATCAAAAATAGTATGCAATGCTACAAACCAGGACAAAATATTACAATAGACGAACAACTCTTGTCAACAAAAGCCAGATGCAGATTCACCCAATATTTGCCGAATAAACCCGACAAGCTTGTGATAAAATTTTGGCTAGCATCTGATGTTCAAACTAAGTATATTGTGAATGGGTTTCCTTATTTAGGAAAATATGAGACACCAGTAACATCACAGCCTCTAAGTGAATTTGTTGTGCTAAAACTTATCGAACCATTTACTATGAAGGGAAGAAATATAACAACCGACAACTTTTTCACAAGCTTACCGCTGGCATTTAAATTGCTAGCCAAAAAAAACAACATTGGTTGGCACTATACGCGGAAACAAAAAGGAAATGCCAAAAATTTGTAAAACAAAGAAGGATACTATGGTTCGATTTTCTTCATTACTGTATAAATCAAGTGGGTGCGTTCTTACAATCTACAAAAGTAAACCGAAAAAAAAAGTTTTTATATTGAGTTCGAAACATAAATCTGTCAGAGATCATAAAGGTAACAAGCTATTACCTGAAACAGTTGAGTTTCATAATAAAACTAAATTTGGTGTAGATATTACAGACCAAATGGTAAAGAAATATATAGCGTTAAATCAGGATCAAGAAAATGGCCACTCCAAGTATTTTTTAATATTTTAGAATTACCGGGCATAAATGCCTGGATCTTATATAGAGAAACAACAGGTGAAAAGATATCCAGAAAAGAGTTTCTTTTTCAATTAGCAGATGAACTTGCCAATGAAAATACCGATAAAAATGTTAAACCAGGAATGGAATCACGAGAAACTATTGTACCTACAACTTCAAAGACCTTACTTTGTTTACGCAAATGGTGTCAAATTGGGTACTGTAATAATAATAAAACCAGCACTATTTGTAATATCTGTAAAAACTTTGTATGCGGAAAATGCACTCAAAAGAAAATCTATGTTTGTAGGAAATGTGACAAATTATAAATATACCAAATAATTTACCTTATACTATAAAATTAACTTAAATTTAAAATGAGAATTTATTTTAATTTCTTTTTACCGAGACATATTTTCTTTATTATACTTATTATTGTTTAGGTGATGAAATGTAAGAATTTTCATTTAGGGATCATGGCCTCACGTACTACACAGCACAAAATTCCTTTTGTAAGCAACCAATCTTGTAACAAATAAATAAACTATTATATAAACTTTACTATTAAGTATTTTTTAAAGACCAGTCATTTTGACTGGTTTTGGTAGAAATAACTTCGACTTAAGTGTGGTAGTTCTAGTGTTAATCCAGCAATATCAAGATGTGTTTGCGCTGGATAGTAACTTCAAAGAAAAAACAGACGTGGTAAAGCACAAAATTAATACTGGAGACGATCGACCGATACGACAACATCCACGCCGATTTCCTTTAGCAAAAAGAGAAGAAACCGAACAAATAATTACGGATATAGAGAGAGAAGGTGTGATTAAACCTTCAAATACTCCATAGACGTCCCCAGTGGTACTAGTGGAGAAGAAAGATATATCAACGAGGTTTTGCGTAGACTACAGATAGCTGAACGACGTGACCAAAAAGGATAGTTACCCTTTACCGAGAATTGACGATACTTTAGGATCTTAGTGGTTTTCCACATTAAATTTGAAGAATTGAAACCCAAGGACCCTGTTACAAGCCAAAGTTAAAACAAAGTCACTGCCTGAAATGAGGTAACATAAACGATGTTGTGCCGCTAGCTCAATGGAGACGGGATGGGTTATATTTTAAAATTCCGTGATAACTTGGAAACAAGATTGACATAAAATCGAAATAAAACGGTAAAAGACTCAAAAATCGGTTAGGGCGCCAATCAAGGACACGATGATCGTAGCTTCCGGACCCCTGATAACCCGAAAGCTCATCTGGTTGGTTACAACCCCGGAACTTACCTCGAGTTGTAACTATTTTGAAATACACTTAAAAAAAAAATTACGTGCGCGGCAGCTGAATGAATAAAAGCTCTTTACAGTTTAACAATTTAACATTTATTGACTGAATATTAAAAATAAATAATGAATATCAAACAAATTCGAATAATAAATAAAATAAAAATGAAATAATAACAAGCAAGACAAAAAAAATGAACAAACTGAATACAAAATTGATATATATATAAAAAAAATAATAATGATAAAAGCGTTAACTCGTTTATTTTTAATACAACACAATAAAAATAAACTTCAAGGCCTTGACCGCATACATAATTCGCAAACAAATAAAATAAAAATACACAAGTTATAAAATATACGTCCGAAACTTTGCTTCGAACTAAACGTTTAAACAAATTAAAGTTTACATATCGTTACATTATCTTTTATGCATGAATAAGATTTACTTTTACATACACAAAACAAAATTAATTAATTAAATCGAACTTCACGCAAACACCTTCAAGTGTTTCTTGAAATATTTAAAGTTAACCGTAATTCAATCGGCTCAAATCAAAGCTTTTACTTCATATCAATCGCGGTTCACTTTACGGTAATAACAATTTCGATAAATACCTTTGCTAGGTTGTTTACTCCAGGTGAACTGCGGGCCACAGTGGTTCCCGAAAGCTACGACTTTAGATTGAACTCCGGTCGGTCCAGGTGTACCGTAGTCGAATACAAGCTCGGTGGATCCCCCAAACAATAGAATACCGACGGAAGATTTATTTCACTATTTAATTGAAATCCGCACAAAAGCGAAGACAGGATTTTTCACACAAAACATCGACAATAAACCCAACTCAAACGTAAGTTTTATTATGGATACCATGAAGTTCCTTAAACCGTAAAATTACGAATTTGGAAAATTACTATTTCCCCTCACACCACTCAATTTTCACGGCACCATTTGTTTAACTTCCGCGGTATTGCATAACGGTAGGGTAAAACACCCCTAACACTTGACTACATTCCGGTACCCGGTATTCTTAATCGCGACCAAAGATTGATTCCCAAAAGCAAAACTTTACCTCTTTTAACACCTCGCATTCCCACTTAATTCAATGAACTTGCGCCGTAAAATCTTTGTAAAAGATAGAACACTAAACGAACTAAATTAACAAAGATGAAAACTATAATTGACCACGTGAATTCTGTCACGTCGACCATTGAAAAGAACGAAAATTTTCCCACAGAAAACGTTAACGTCGCTAATTTATCCGGAGGTTCGCAATCGCGCTCGTAAAAGAACCCAACATAAACAAAGTATAGATACCAAGAAAAATGGATCAACTTACATTCCAAAAGGAAGTCGTAAATGATCTAGCATTGTTGTTTTACTGAGATAAACAAGTAAAACACTAAATCAAAATCAAAACCACGGAACTTTATGCATTCAAAAAAAAAAAAACCAGTAATAATTGTGAAATAACTTGAAATACAAATAAACTTAAATCACACGTAATAAAATAACGAGCAGAACGTTTTCGATGCTACCTTGAACTAATCAAACGTACAAAAAAAAGAAAACCGCAAATTCAGCCAGTTGAATCTACTTACGGGTCTTACATAAAAGATTCACTGCTAAAATTCCAAACGCAGGTTACAACCCCTTGGTCTGTGTAATCCTCCTAAAACGCCCGAGCGTTTTATAGAGACCATTTTGCAAGGACTGTCTTAGAAGACGACGCGATTGTGGCTGGAAGGTCATTTGATGAACAATTGAACTACCTAAAGATAGTGGAACAAATCTAAAATTGAGCCCAAAGAAGTACCACGTATTTAAGAAAAAAGTGCAATAACTTGGCCAGACTGACCCCGACAGGGTTCAGGCAGTGCAAGCATGGCCAAACCAATCGGCAAACATCACGTCCTCAATTTCCTTGGGTTGTGCACCCACCTATTATAAACAATTTGTACCCGGATTTGCCCATATTTCCAAACCTTTGACAAAACTGACTAAAGAAAGTACAGAATTTAAATGAAATGAAGACTGCGAAAACGCTTTCCATCAACTAAAACAGGCCTTAGTCACTTCGCGGATTTTAAGTTATCTAAGAGAAGATAGAAATTTTGTTTTGAATATCGATGCAAATAATCTGGCCATAGATGCAGTTCTTTCACAAGTGCAAGACGGACAAGAAAAAGGCATCGCGTATTTTAATAAAATTTTGTCCTTTGTCTAGGCCAGAAGGGAATTATTGCGTGACTAGCAGAGCACTGTAAGCAGTCGCTAAGTCCATAGAACACTTCTACAAATATTTGTATAAACATTTTTTACTAAGGACAGACCACGCCGCTTTAACATGGCTATTGTAGTTTTATAATCCGGAAGGACAAGTAGCAAGATGGATCAAGAGATTGCAAGAGTATGACTGTGACGCACAATACCGTACCGAAAGCAGTCGTTAGAACGCTGATGCGTTCTCCAGAAGATCGTGTCCGGTAGACTATTGCCATTGTTCGCGACTTGAAGAAATGATCGAATGTCTCCAAATAGCTGTTATGGTTAATGACAAGTGGAAACCTGAGCGGTTGCGTGGTAAACAAAATGCCTTTATAAGAATACGGTCGACGACCAACCTGGGAAGAAATGAGTGCTTTGTGCAAAAACATCAAAGCATACTGGGCGGAATAGAACTATTTGAGAATGGAAAACGGTCTTCTTAAGCAATCCCTAAACAGTGTCCAGGACACATAAAACAGTGCAGTTGGTAGTGCCAAAGAACCGACTTTCACAGGTTTTGCAGCAGCTACACGATGGTAGATCAGGAGGACACTTTGGCGTAAGAAAGAGATTAGGGAGAACTTCTAAAACGATTCTACTTGGTGAACTGCAAAGAGAACGTCATGGAATGGTGCCGTAAGTGCACATCAAGAAAAGGTCCAGCAAAAAAGTGCAAAGCACCAATAAAACAGTATAACGTGTAAACCCCTTTAGAGAGAGTAGCGATTTATTTTAGTAAATGAATTTTAGGACAGTTATAATAACAAAATAATGAATAGTTTATAGATTAACAGGTAAAGAAACTAAATCGCAACTTGACCGGTATTGAGATGTAAAATTGCGTGTATTTTTTTAATACAATTTTTATTGAAGTAAAGACGGCCGCTGGTAGGAGAGTCATTTTACTGATATAGCGATATTCTAAACTGCTTTGATTATGGTTTTTAACTTTTTTTACAACATTCTGTAAATTTTTTTGTTTTTAAATTGTAAGCGCTACACCTAAAACTCGTAAAGAAAAGTGTCAAGATTTGATTCAGCAGCTGTTCACTACAAATCAAACCAAAGTTTCAAACCAAGAAAATTGTAACCAGGATTTAAACAGTTTGCTGTAATATCCCAATTGCAAAATTGAACAATCCAATATTTCACGGCTCCACGAAGAAAATATTCGAGCTAGCAATTTATTCTTAAAGCGATTAAGACTGTTGAGAACAATTCAATATCTGTTAACAAGACAACCGATGTTAAACTATGGTATATTACAAACTTCATTAGAAATTTAAACGGTAGTAAATGTAGCATCCGATATTTAGTTTCTGTTAAGAAGTAATCATTACTTGTCAAGTTTTTGTTTAACGTTCAAGTCCTTTGTTATTTTTAAGTATTTAAGAAGTTTTAATTATTGACATTATCATGTTTATTTGTTTTGGTGTTATAATTTATTAAGAATCTACTGTAACGTGAAGTTACCCTTCTTCGTGGTCCGGTGGATTCTTCCAGTTTAATCTACCCGTTAGTCTGATGAAGTGCTCGCTCGTAGCACGAAACGTTGCCACAAAAATAGTCTAAAACGGTTTGTTTTGTCCCTCCTAAGCAAAGAATTTTAAATTAGTTACCATAGACTATATACCATCCCGTTAAGATAAAAGAGCTTTTCGTGGTGACCTATTTTGCAACTAAAGTCGACGAAAAAAATGATCGAGTGATCCATTTTTTGCGAACGCTGCCTTAACAGTAAGAAATAATTAAATACTTTCTATTACGAAATTGTAGAATTCAAAAAGTTCTATAAAAAAACGACATATAACTATATGTTAAGGTTAATACATGAATTGATAAAATATTACTAAAACTTACTTATATTTAAAATTATTTTTAATCTATCACGGAGAATTTAAGTAAGTACCTCTTAAATTCAATATACATATTTATTTATTATCGAGAAAATTTTGTGTAGATAAAAATTGCCTTTTATACAAAATTGTTTGGACAAGTAGTTTAGATTTTGCGATCGTGTTTTTCAAAAACAAAATAAAATACGGGTGGCAAAGAAAAAGAGGGGCTAAGTACGTACGTATGCGGAATGGTGTTAAAGTTAACAATGTGGAGAACGCGGGATGTTTAAAAACTATCTACTATCGTAAACATATACACCATATGGAACTGTTAGTTAAATACTGTTTTCTAAACCACGCTAACAAGATTGTTTAAAGTTTGTGTCTATATATCGCCTTCAACACAAGAGTCAAGTGACCAGAAAAAAAACGAAGAAAGTGCCAAACTCAAAATCTACGCGTGCGAAGCAGCGCGGGTAAGCTAGTTTATTAAACGCTATAGGTATGTCAATACATTTGTGGAAGTACATTAGAGTGTTCCGCCACTGCTGAAAAGCCCCAAAAAGGCAAAACGGCCTCTCTGTGGCGTTTTCACATTGCATTAATATTGTTACCTTACAATTTTATACTTTGTGGTTCAGCTCGCGATTTATTCAAAACTTATTTGAATTACGCAGGTATAAAATCAGCTTTCAACGTTTCCATATCTATAGCCATTAATGCACGTAATGCACATCGAAAGATTTGCTAAAGATCGATACCGAACGATTAACACACCTTTATCTCTTTGAGACGGCGTTTTAAGCCAGGTAGGTAAACTAATACGGCAAAACAGTACTTGGTAAACTCGAAAACCTTAAGACTCATACGAGATTAGTCGAAAGTTAAACAAAAACACTCCGCAACGTCTTACTAACACAGCGGTGATCATGAGCAAATAGGTATATAATTTTCAAAACCACAAATTTCAACACGCAGGTATCAAAAAAAGAAACACGTACTTACAGAGCAGACAAATTAAAGAAACAACAAGAAGAAACAGAAACGTTGGCTACTAGAGAAGGACACGAAAGATCGGTAGTAGGTCAAATAGTCCTAGCAACTGAGCAGAATTTAGGAAAAAGAGAAGCAAAAAAACTGAATGCAAAGCTTTAACACATTTAAGATGACAATGAACGATGTGAACTAAAATCTAGAAAACAAGGTTTGCAAAAGAATCAGAATCAGAAAAAATAATTCCAAAAATCAAGTACTCCACCACAAAAAAGCTGGTACGTCTGAAGCTGTATCTCTACCAAGACCGTTACCAACAGCTTCTGAAAAAAAGCTTTACGTAATAATGACGCAATTTGTAATGGATTAGTTTGTTCCCATTGTAATTGCACGATTACTATTATGAAACAAAAATCAAGATAGCATTCTCTAAAATGATATGGCTATCAGCAAAGCTCTCTAGTGAAAATGTTTAGAGAGGCTCTGTACTACATTTATACAAACTGAAATAAACGATAATTACAAATCTAGATTTACTACAACAATACAGTTTAAAAAAACAATAATTACTACTTACCAATGAGTTAACTATTAACTAATGAGTGCATTAGAACGTTATTGATAAAATACATAATTGTTATACGACAATAAAATTTATACACTACAGTTCATAGATAACCGAACACATATATCTAAGGAAAAAGAAAGCAATTTTTATCTTAAAAAAATTGTTACAACAGTTGTTAAAACTTGATAAGTCGTTATCGTTATCACTGTTGCAGTTAATGAGAGATTCGACGGGATTGTTGTATTTTGTATAAACGCGTCATCTGATTTAAGTACTTTTCAATTACTGGTTGTACAGTGTGTTTCATAAAATAAATATGTCGTCACAAATTTTGATTTTGTTCACGTTTTATCATTCAGGCAATCAACGTTCTATATTTTATTAATCTTTATGAAAAATGCTAACAATACGAGTATTTTTCTTCAATTTAAACAGAATCCATGTTTATTCTTGATCCCCTTATCTATTCTGTGTTTAAGACCTTACATCATTTGGGTATCCTAATCCCACACGTCCGTACTATTCTTCTTTCGTTGATTCTATAGAAGCATTCACCTTTCTTTTTTTTTGTATTTAGCACCAAATGTCTACTACTTCTCACATCTTCAATTTCTGTTTAGAAAGGTTTTTACACTTTATACTTCCAGTTGTTTCCAGGAACTGTTAAGTTTTTGATATTTCTGAATTAGTTTTCTGCAGTGAAAGTCATATGTCATATTGTTCTTGTTGCGTTCGTCGTTAGTATTCTCACCTCCTAATCTTACTCGACAACTGAAAGAGTTGACAAAAGAATCCATTGCTACCTACTTGACAAAAATGGTTAATAATAGCTCCCTATAAAAATCAATGAAGACACCACCAACTTAAAAAAATATGAAAACTTGACGAAAACCAATAAACAAAAAGAGAAATGTGTTGCTGCTCGCTTTTCTTCGACTACAAGAACAAGATATTTTTTATTGACAAATTTGGGGTTTGAGAAGAATAATAGAGCCAACAAAGTAAAGACCCGATTAACAGATCGTAATTATTGGATTGCTGTTGAAATGTGTATTAATTATTTATATATATTCACAATTCAAGACAAACCTTACAATGTCGAACACTGTGAAGAATTCTTGACCACTTGACCAAAGATCATATACAAGGTGCATATTTTGTCATGTACAACGTCGGATTTCATAGAACGGATGAAATTCAACAAATGATCCGAGCTAATGAACATGTACTAGTATTTTTGCCCCCGTATATTCCATTTTTACACTCTATTAAACTGTTGTGTAACCAATGAAAAACTATTATAAAGAGAAGGCAGCCTACGGATGAAGAACAACTGTATGCTCAAATTCATAATGCTTCTGAAGCTATAACACAAGAACATTGCCAAAACCATGTTCGACATATAAAAACTTATTTGAGAGATCGCCTCAACAGAAACGAAATTTTGAAATATAATTACATATTTATGTAGGTATCCATTTTTATTACGTTACATAATATTTGTATGGTTAGTAAATAGTTATTATCCTGTACTGTTTCCGATAAAATTATCTCAAACTGTTTTTTATTAATTAAAACTTAAAAAACATGTGAACCTCGCCCACATAAGCTCACAGAAGAAATGAAACTTCTTTGCTAATTAATTTCTATTATTTTTATTTATTGATGAAAAAATGTTCATGTTCAAAACAACGCTTCATAAATACGTGGATATACTCACAACGAAATTAAAGGTTAGAATAGCTCAACATAAACGTCAAAAATGCAAATAAAAATATATAGTGAAACGTTCGAGAAAATATTCTCAAGTTCGAGAGCCTTCACGAAGTTGTTCATTTTCCAGAACGTTCACCGAAAGATATAGAACATTCGCGAAGGATTGCCAAAATGTATAAATGCGGTACAAACAAATCATAGGGGGTTATTTTCAGTAATTCGAAGTCGGCAGTGTTAAGAAGATTATTCAAGTTTAAATAGATAAGTGATTAACGCGTGATGAGATAAATATACAGAGTATGACCTTGTACGTGACTTTAATGTAAACAAGCGTTAGTGTTTAAACAAATAGAAGTTATCCGCGGACGTTATCGTTCGAGTAAGTGAGTGTACTATACAAAATTAGCGTAATAAAGTGTTTGTATTAAATATCCTTAGATTTAATTGCGTAGACTACAGACAGCTAAACAACGTGACCAAAAAAGGACAGCTACACTTTACCCAGAATTGACGATAGGTTAGACACTCTGTCAGGATCTCAGTGGTTTTCCACGTTACATTTAAAGAGTGATTACTGGCAGGTATAATTAGAACCCAAAAGTCGTGAAAAACCCGCTTTTACGTTTGGAACTGGTTTGTGGCAGTTCACTGTGATGTCCTTCGGCCTGTGTAACGCTCTTGCAACGTTCGAGCGTTTGATGAAGACCATTTTGCGCGGACTGCCTTGGAAGGCGTGTTTGGTTTACCTAGACGACGTGATCGTGGTTGAAAGGTCGTTTAAAAAACACTTGAACAACTTGAAAAAATTTTCCAGCGACTAGGTGAGGTTAATCTCAAACTGAGCTCAAAGAAGTGCCACGTATTTAAAAAGGAAGTGCAATACCTTTGCTACGTCGTATCTAGAGATGAAGTAAAGGCTGACCCAGACAAAATCCGAGCAGTACAAGCATGGCCAAGACCAATCGACAAACATCATGTCCAAAGTTTCGTTGGTTTATACACCTATTATAGACGATTTGTACCCGGATTTGCCAATATTGCCAAACCTTTGACAAAATCAACCGAAGAAAGAACAGAATTTAGATAGAATAAAAACTGCGAAAATGGTTTCCATCAACTAAAACAGGCCCAGTCACTTCGCTGATTTTGAGTTATCCAAGAGAAAATGGAAATTTTTTTTCGCAGGTTCAAGATGGACAAGAAAAAGTTATCGCGTATTTTAGCAAGGTTTTGTCCAGTCCAAAAAGGAATTATTGCGTGACTAGGAAGGAGCTGTTAGCTGTCGTCAAGTCCATAGAACATTTTTACAAATATTTGTATGGACGAGAATTTTTACTGAGAACGGACCACGCCCCTTAAAAATGGCTATTGCAGTTCCGTAACCCGGAATGACAAGTGGCAAGATGGGTCGAAAGACTGCAAGAATATGACTATGACACAGAACACCGTGCGGGAAGCAGTCATCGGAACGCTGAAGCCTTGTCCAGAAGACTATGTCCAGCGGACTGCAGCCATTGTTCGCGACTTGAAGAAAAAGTCGAATGCCTCCGGAGAACTGCTATGGTTGATGATGAGTGGGAACCTGAGCATTTGCGTCGCGAACAAGTAAACGATCCTGAAATAAGATTACTCCTGGACTGGAAAGATAACGGCCTACGACCAAGCTGGGAAGAAGTGAGTGCTTCGGGCAGAAACATCAAAGCGTACTGAGACTCAGTGAGACTCTTTGATAGCAGAAGACGGTCCTTTTTAAGCGATCCCTAGAAAGTGTCGAGGGCACGGGAAATAGACTACAGTTGGTAGTGCCAAAAAGTCAGGTGTCAGAAGTGTTAAAGCGTCTCCACGATGGTACATCAGGAGGACACTTTGGCATTAAGAAAAAATTGGGGAAAGTTCGCGAACGCATCAAAAAATGGTCCAACGAGAAAGCGCAAAGCACCCATGAAGCAATACAACGTAGGAATCCCTTTGGAAAAAGTAGCCGTTCTCAGAATGATATTCGGGAAATAAATACATCCTGGTGGCGATAGATTATTTCACGAAATGGATGGAGGCTTACGCCATACCTAATCAAGAAGCAGCAACAGTTGTAGACGTATTAGCAAAATGATTTTTTGTCGGTTTGGAGTTCCGTTGGAATTACACTCCGATTAAGGCCGCAACTTTGAGTCTGGGCTGTTTCAAAAAGTTTGCCGACTGTTGAGAATTAAGAAAACTAGGACGGCGCCTCTCAATCCTCAATCTAATGGCATGATTGAGCGGATAAATCTAACAATAGGAAAATACTTAGCCAAAGTAGTGTCCGAACACCAAAGTGGCTGGGATCAGTACTTGCACCTTTTCCTATCATCCGTTCACAAAAGCACAGGCTAAACACCATCTTGTGCGATGCTCGGTCGCGAAATACGACTGAGGCGTTCAAGTGTTGGTCTCTAGTTGCCGACCAAGGAGAATATCGGGTCAGAAAAAGTCCATTGACTGTTACTTTTATGGTCAAGGAAGTTGCCGAAATGGAGAAAGCTGACTCTATCGCCACGATCCTTTCTACCGGTGTCACATCCAGTCTCCTGTTCTGGAATAGAAGAGTCCTAAGGGGACAGTGAAACGTTCGGGAAATTATTCGCAAGTTCGAGAGCCTTCATGAAGTTGTTATTCATTTTCCAGAACTTTCACCAAGAGATATAGAACATTCGCGAAGGATTGTCAAAAAGTATAAATGCGGTACAAATGAATCATAGGGGGTTATTTTCAGTAATTCGAAGTCGACAGTTTTAAGAAGATTATTCAAGTTTAAATAAATAAGTGATTAACGCGTGTTGAGATAAATATACGGACTATAACCTTGTACGTGACTTTAATGTAAACAAGCGCTAGTGTTTAAACAAATAGAAGTTATCCGCGGACGTTATCTTTCGAGTAAGTGAGTGTACTATATAAAATTAGCGTAAGTGTTTGTATTCAATATCCTTAGATTTAATTAGTTCGGTTAGTTATAAATGTGTACATATTTGTAGTATAAATAAATTAGTAATAATAATAGTTACAATAGTTTGCTGCGACTGTGCTGCCACCTTGTTCGTTACGGCGTTACTCTCCTAAAAAACTTTTACTTCAAAAAGAAACCTAAGGCCAAATCATCAATTCTAATTCAACGTGTACATTTAACAGTGGACAGTGGATTAATTAAATTAAAGAAAATACTATAAAAGCTAGTTTTCGAGTGTAGCAGAAACATCTAACAAAGAAACTTGCTGTAAAAATTAAAATCTATCTTTCTTAAGCAATATTTTAAAATCTTATCTTTAACATTTTTTTAGAATAAAGCAAGATGGTGACCAATATACAATTAAATAAATAACAGGTGATTTAGCATCAGCGTGTAACCATTTTCTTCATAGTAACTACAAAAAAATATTATGAAAAAATCATACAATATTTAGTTAGAGAATCACAAGAATTTGCTTTATTTCTAAATAGCAGTGATTCTAAAATTATCGGCAGAGATGAGATGTACCGGAGCTCCATCGTGTAACAACCACATTCTCTAACGAATGTTAAGAAAAACGTTTTCAAACAGTAATAGTACTAAAAAGAGCTCTATCAAGCTTGCAATTTGTAGCTCGATTGAAACTTTCTTGTTACGCCGATCGCGCAGGTGTAGCTCGACCCGGGTCCGAAAATACCACTGACCCGTTAGCGTTAAATTCTACTGTAGCTTTTTGTAATTATTGTGATGCTTATTAGTTACGCTGGTCTCGTTTTTTGTAGCTCGTACTGGAACTGAGAAAAACTCAAATCTGCTAGCTCAACAGACATGTATCAGTTCATAATTTTGTTTTTTTGCAATTGAAAAACTCAACAAGTTTCGAGGGTAAAACCAGATGACTTAATCAAAAGCAATATATCTCTGATTGAAAGAAGTAACGATGATCATTTTTTTTACTAAAAAAAAGGAAATTAAATTTACCATAGAAATGCCGCGCCGGAATTTTGTAAAGATGACTAATCTAAACGCAAGGTGAAAAGAGGTGGGAAAGTTACTTTTCAAGAAAAATATGGGATACAATATCAATCCGCTGTGTTTTCCAATTTGAGACTCATTCTTTATCTAAAGATGGGACTAGCGGCCGTGTATCCGGCATCTATTTGGATCCTTAACAATGTATTTTACTCTTGTCCTGTTCATACGCAGTACGCGCACTCATGGAATTAAATATAGCGCGTGAGCTAGTGCGTAAGAAAGTCCCTAAGCATTTTTTTACTGAATTCGAGTTTCACTGTATTTGATTTCTCAGGAAAACTTCTTTTAAACACATTGTATAGTAAAAATTTCAATGTTGATGCTCCGGCAAGCGTAGTAAAAATTCTAGGGATTCTTAGAAACATATATAAAATGTATAATACGGAAAAGAAATCCAGTATCTCCTTTGATCCTGGCTGCCCCTGCTGGCGCATAGTCAACACTCATCTGTCTATGAGAGATCAGTATTCGAGATAAAACATTTTCATTGAAACCAAGTACAGGTTAAAATTGTAAAAATAACTTCCTCCGTGAACTTTCCAGTCTAGCAGTTGTGGAAAAAATCAAGCAGATAGAAGAAGAAAAATATCACTCGGACTGCGGCAAAACTCATGAATGAGAAACATTCAAAAACTCCCATGGTATATTCGAAGAACGTTGTTCATACAGCCAAACATCAGGAACGGGCAAAGCCATACTTGGATGCTGATCCAAGATTAGTATTGAAGATCATGGCTGCCACCAAACACACTGATCCTATACATACGATTGGGCTACCCCGGATCTACTTACATTAATGGATGGCGGAACAAATTCTAACTTATAGACCGGCCAAATCCCAAGCAGGTGCGGTCATTTCTGCAGATGCAACTAGATTACCCATTCAGAAAATTTCACGATCTTGCACATTATCAAAAACCATTACTTGTTGCAAGCGTTTTAACTGAAAAAGCGTCTACAAGAATAAATGATAACCCAACCATTGAACAATTTGGACAGATATACGTACCGGTAATTAGAAAAATCATCATAAATCTAGACGCATTTTTATGCTTATATCATTGTACAAATCGTGTAGAGAATAAAAATTAAACATAAACGTCCAAGATAAACGTCTATAAAATAGAGTATTTAGTACTAAACTTAAGTACTGATTGACAATGACCAAGTCACGTTAACTAGAAGTCAGGTTAAAATCTTGTTCTAATATTCCTAAACCCTTTTCGGATGGTGACCTGTATCCAGCTTTTCCATCTTCTCCTGTATCTCGTTATTACTTTCATTTCATTCAGTGTTACTCTCCTTTCTAGTACTAATTCTTTCATTTGTTACGCCCATTATCTTCTGGGTCAGCATCTTCGATTCTTAGTTGGTTTTCCCGCTTTCACTCTTTTTTTTGCGGTTTATGTTGTGTGCGCATACCACTTTAGTCATTTCTTTTTTATTTTTTCCATTATTGGTTCCTGTTCCAAATTCCAAGTTTACAAAATTCTAAGCCGAACAATTACTATAAAACGCAGATCGCTCTGTTTTAAATTTTAAACGAGAAGTCAGTTAACCGCTACTTTTGTCAATCGTTTTTAACAAATATTAATTGTATCCATAAAATTTTCAAATAATTAATTTTTACATCGTTTTCGAAGTCTTCGATTTACCATAAATAATAACATAGTTTTACATTTAGATAATAAAAGAAACAAATAGTCGAGATATGTGCATGTTTTTGCAGAGTGCCATCGTTAATTACATTACGTTTTAAGTGTCGTAAACTTGGGTTGAGTCGTTTGCTTACTTGATTATCCTGGAGTGAAAACAATTACTACAAAATAGTTTCTCAAGTATAATTAGAATAGCTTTTTAGATCGACTAAAAAAGACCATTAAAATTAAGAGTGCGTTTAAGAACCGTAAATAAACAAAATACTTCATTAAATTTTGTTTATGTGTTTAAATTATACAAATAAGCTTGCTTCATATTTTTTTATCCGCTGAAATGCGCATCAACATCGGAAGTCGAAGCGTATATCAAAAACCGCGTTATTATTTAATAAGTTACAAAAGCGTTTCTAATTGTAAATAGAAATGAGAGCGATAGTATTCCGAGCTACTCCGCATGGGAAATTGTAAATAAAGTCTTGCTAACAATCGCATCGTCATTTATCATTTGGCATTGTAGTGAAACCATACCTCGAAAGATGAATGAACGTTCAAAATTAGACCTACAGTTCAAGTCGACTCAAATTAAATTATAATCAATCTATTCATGTTATCCAATTTGTCAATCCTTTAAAGTGCTTTATTAGACTTGTCGATTTAACTGTGACAGTAATGACAGCTTAAATCAAATTTATATTTACACAGGGCACGATAAGAAACTTACTGATTTTGTTGTATTTTTCTTCAGGCGCAGAAACTTAAAGAAAAAGTAGATCAAAAATTTTAAACCTGAGAAAAAACAAAAAGAAAAAAATGCAGTCCAACTATATTACCATCCGCGTCATCAGAGTTGTCATTACAATCTAAAGGAAATATTGATGATAAGCAGGTGTCACATATGTACGACAATTCCGATTCGAATGAAGCGCTCGTCTAATTTCCAATTGGGAGTCTAAATTTATAACGAATGAAATTTAAAATTGTAGCGAATAAAAATTGTATGAACGTTTCTAGTAGTAGTCTTTTCTCCTTCTTAAAAACTGTAGTGTAAAACCTTTGTCCAAACTCTTTAGACATCTATTTTTAAGAATAGTGTCGTTTAGCGCCAATTTGACTTTCGGAAATGGAAGAAAAGTAGCACGAAACAAGATCCGTCGAATAAGTGAAATGCCTTTTCGGCAGGGTTGACAACTCCTAAAAAAGTTTACCCCTAAACACAAGTCAAAATACCCCTAAAAACCCCTAACTATTTGTCAAAATCTCTAAAAAACAATATTTAGCTGAAATATATCTCTCGACATTTGCCTTCTTTGTAAATGTTACGTTTTTCTTTTCCTAAAATGTATTTCAAAATTTTTAAATACTGTAGAGGCATTTCACTATGTCGTGAACTGTGACCTTGAGTCAAAAATCAGAATTAATACACTAAAAGCCCTAATTTGACAAGTCTATCTGAATTCCAAAAACGTTAGTCGATTTAAAAGGCACTCACGTTAATAGTATTTAAAAATAATCAGATATTATTTATTAAGTCAAAATTAATTTATTTATAATAATACCTAAAGACTTATTAACAACAAATACAACGATAAAAGCAAAGATAGGTTAGAAAAAATTACCGGCGAATGTTTGTAAGACGGATAATAACAATATTTTGACATATACAAACTACAGCGCCACAGTTCACGAGATCTTAAAAGACGTCTACAGCTGTGCAGCAAGATATCGATAAAGGAACCAAATACACTAAATTATGTTCTAAAAAAGGTTATAACCTATATCGGTTTTGATTTTTGGCCTAACAAGATGGTTGAAGGTAATAAAGATCAGATCTAAAACCTCAAATCAATCGCCATGAGATACACTCTTAAATTATCGTATTCTGTGTTTTAGAATGATATATAAAGAGTGTTCTTGACATAAGTACGCAATTGTCAGGGTTGATAGAGCATGCAAAAGGAATTATTTATTGCCAATACACTTGGTACCGCATCCTTATGATAACGGCACAAATCTAAGATTTAGTACGTGACATTAGAATCCGAATCGGCAGCGAAGAAAAGAAGTCCACTCCGCATGAATTGCTGCGCATATGTCACTTTTAGAGAAATGCGTTGATAAAATTAAGTAAGCATTGGTCGATAGATGTGAAAGAATTGTCATTTTGCTCGTTCTTCAAAACTTTTTGATGATTGTTGTTGTTCCGTTAACGTGCAAAATGCACGTCCATACATTACGCGCCGCACGTCAATTGTACCATGAGAAATACCCAAATAGACAACTTCCAAACTTCCGCACGTTTAGGGTTGTTGATTAACGCTTACGGGATAAATGGTCTCTCAAGAGACAGCACCATGGCTGCGGTCGACAATCATGGGTTCAACAACCTTTTAGGGCGATTTAAGAAAAATCTGGCAACCAGTACGCGCACTGTAGCTAGAGAACTGTTAGCCGCCATACAGTATAGTAAATTATAACACCGGTTAAAAAAAAAGAGAGAAGAAATTTGAATTCGAAAAATAACTCTGTATGGGCCACAAAGAATCTATACGCGACAAAAGGACGCAATAATCAACATAGATTCTCTGTGTGGGCAAGAATTGTGGGAACTTATTTATTTGGACCTTACATTTTTCCTCCGTGCTTAAATAGACACATTTATGGAGAATCTCTACGCAAAGTGCTTCCAGAGCTCCTTGAAGAATTGCCATTAGCAGTAAGAAGAAGAATGTTTTACCAGCATGACATGGCTCTTCCACATTCTAATCTAGCCGTTAGAGAATGATTGCAAACGCAATTCCGCGATAGATTCATTAAACATAGTGGACATGTTCATTGGCTGGCGCGGTCTTCCGACCTGATTCCCCTCGATTTCTTCCTTTAGAGAAATTAAGGTTGCAGTTACTGCCAAGGATGGTCAAAGATAATCCGTACAAGCTGCAAAAGTCAATAAAATCTACAGTTCGAAGAGTACGTTTATGTAATGACGTACTAAATCTTAGACTTGTGCCGCTATCTTAAATCTGTGGTAGCAAGTGCACTGGCAAAAAAAGTTTCTTTTCGCATGCCCTATCTAAAAATATGCGTACTTATTTCACAATTTCTTAAAACTCCTAAAATTAACCCTAACAATTTTAACACTAAAAAAAAGTCCCATTCCACATGTTTTCCTCCTAAATTTAAGGAGAAATCCCCAAGTTCGTATTCCAGCTTTTGGGATTAAAAACTGTTGTACAAAAAGTGCAGCATGAGATGGCGCATTATAGCGATAAAGAATCCAATAACGCATGTCTGCAAAAAAACTGCCTCCAATATTTTTGCCAAATTATATGTTTTCAAAATCACAAATTCTAAAAATGACTTCCATAACATCACGTATAGGTTTTTTGCAAAATAAAAACAACGCGTTTCTTCTTTTTCACTTTGATGCTTCTCCGAACTAGTTTCCCGTTTCCTTGTTTGGTTTCTCGATTGAGCATCCAACAGTAGTCGGCTAACATATTGACATCCCATTTCCCTTGGCAACGTCTGTCAAAATCACGGATATCCTGGTAAAATTTTCCACCCTATACTTCACTGCAAGCTCCCAAGTTTTACAATGTTTTTGTACTCAGAGTTCCACGTTTCTTTTTTCTTGTTTTCCATTGTTTTCAAAAAGAGAAAATCAGTTAGAAGTTTTCTTATGGTGAGGGCCAGTAAAAACTCCCTCTTTTATTCAGACAATTTCGAAAACAAATATCTGAAACAATCCCTATTTTTTGACAATGATTTGACAAGCTGCTTTATAAGCCCAAATTTAATATAAAGAGGTAGGTAATAATAAAACTTTTTCTAGCGTAACCAAGGTCTTATTGATGGCGTTTTTCTCGTCGAAAGTTAAACTGTCTCAAGAAAGCCAGTCAGTTTTTGTGTAGTTGTTTCGCTCTACTATTCAATAAACAAAAAAAGGCAAAAATATTTTTTATAACCTCCCTGCTGACTCAACAACATACTTAGTATTTTAAAATCTCTAGAAACCATCCACTTGATATTTGATTTTCTCAAGAATCGTATCCAAGTCATTATAGTTTTCTTCGATATGAACAGAGTATCCCATAGAAAGAAATGAGGCTAATAATTCTGATGAATTGTATTCTACTTCAAAGCGCTTCATGAGCTCATAAACATAATTACAATAAACCAGATTTCCCTCTGTAGAGAAAAACTGAGTAAATTATCTCTATCGATGCCCGCATCACGAAAATGAGGTACTCATATGATAACAGCTTTTTTCTATTTTAGTCTTGATTTTAATAATTCAGCAGCATCTTTTAAAAGTCCTAAATCTGGTACTAGATCGTTGAGTTTACTTAGAGAGAAAGGTTGACAACAAAAAATTGTTAACTAGATTCGTCCTGGAAAGTTAATACGCCTGAGTCTTTTGACTCACTTAAGATGTCATCTAAATTAGAAAGTAGCTGTGGAACTGATATTTCAGAACCATGGCACACCGCACGAATAACTGAGTCAACGTTAGAGTAAGATATTTTCTTTTTATCTTTGTATTAAACCTTTTCACCGAACAGAAGTACTTATGTAATTTTTCTGTTAACGCCATGTCATAAGAATTGTAACACATTGCAAAGGTGTGGAAACAAAAGAAAATTAGTTCGTCGACTCACCTGTTTTAGCTAAAATACCAGTAGGTTGAGATGGTAGTACACAAAGTAGATTGGTGAATTGGTGTCCTGCGCCACCTTTTTTTGTGTGTAGCGAAAAGAAAGTTTGGGGCAAGGAAAAGACCCCCAAACTCGTAACACAACCGTGAGTTAATAATAAAACAACAGTAAGCTATGATGAAATTATTACTACAATTTATTTTGACTAGTGGTGCATCACAGCAAGAAACAAGGAACAAGAGCGACAGCGTATCACAGCAAATTCACAACACAAGCGTCGTATGCAACTGGATTTAATAACCACGCTACTAACAAAAGTACTTCTGGATCTTATTACAGAATTGAACGTAATTTAGTAAATATATATTAAGTTACAAAAGCAGGCAGTGAAAAAAAAAGATAATATACTTGAGGTTGAAATTCCATCATCGTTCACGACAAAAATATCCAATCGGTAGCATCAGTAGGACAGCTCTTAACCTTTTACGTGTCTTTAGTAGAGATTACACATAAGACTAATAAGTCGGGAACTAAAATTGCGAAATGTGTAGCTCGCAGCCACGTGTGGGTCAAAATTTATGACAAACCTTAAGTAGATATCCGTCTCACATAAAAATCGACATCGTGCAGACTTTTCAGAGTTTTATACTCTTTGTATCGACAGGAATTTCCCCGAGCGATTCTTAATAGAACATTCGAAACGCACAAAGTCAAGTGTAAATAAAATGGCGTTTGGCAATATCCGTATCTATCCGTACTAACTAGTAACGTAATGCAAGCTTTTTTAACCTCACTGTATATATTGACGAGTCCGCAGTTTAGTAAAAACAAGACAACTTTTAAGTATTATATCAAAATAATCATAAATATGAAATAAATTATTTCCTAACAAAATCAAACAAGCTAGTGTAGCAAGCGAAATCGTTAATACTGTCGAGATTATTTATCGCTGATTAACAAACGAGTTTTTCGGTTGATCGTATATTAGTCAAACAGATAGAATTATAAAAGAAGCTAAAGTACACAATACCTTAAAATACATTTTAAAGTTGAGCAAACCTTGATGTTATTAGAAAACACATTTGTGTCAATGTCAAGTCGTCATAATTTTTTCAGATTGTATTTAAAATTGACAGACAAAACAAGATAAGAATCCATATTTTTCTGAGTTTACAAATTACGCTAAGTTCAATGTGAATAAACAGTTACTTTACATAATGATCGTTAAAGCTATTTCCCAAACTTTTTGATTTTTGTAGCACAAAATCTTAAAAACCTGACGTACTACCACCCTAATCTACCACGTATAATATATTATTGTACATTGTAACAAAAAATTTGACTTGTCGGACAAAATGAAAAAAAAATGCGCAAAAGTTAAAAAATCAGAATTGGTTTCGCGTACCGCGGAGCAGTGTGTCGCGTACTATTAGTGCTACCCGTACCACAGTTTGAGAAACACTGGTTTATCAAATATTACAATTTTTTTGCCAGGGTATAAATTATAGTTTCGCTTGAAGGCAGTTTTAAACCTCACAAAAATCCTGCCCGCATTAAGCAAACTACACATGGCAAAAAGTTTTGTAATTAAATAAAGAATCAAATTTAAGCGTATTGCTCATTCTGGATGTTTATCATACGTTTGTGGTTTTCCGGTATTTTTAAACTACGCTGCTCAAAACGATTAACGGATATTTCATAAAAATGATAATAACCAGTTAGAAAAACACTTCTATATGTTTTTACATTCCAACTGCAATATTTCAAAATAAAAAATAACACTAACCCGATATCGGGCGAAGTTAAAATATTTGCTTTCAAACACCAAGATATTACAGTCCAAATCCAACTATTCAGAAAAAATTGTGTCTAGCATACTTTAATGCTTTTGTTCTTAGTAATCGACAAAAATGCCTACATCCTGAACCTCTTTTTCTATTATTGCAAAAGAGCACAAAGTTTAGAAACGGAGTCGTGAGAAGTGATTGCTGAAAACCAAACAAATAACTCCTTCAAAAGATGTCTCCCAAGTAACAATTAAATAAGATTGAAAAACAAAAAAAAACTTTTTGAGTTAAGAGTGTTTCAACTATTGACAAAAAATTTAACAACTTAGAAAAATCAATGCCCAAAACAACCTATAACCCTTGAAACGGTAATTAGAATATACAACAAGATGCCATCAGCGGTGACCACATCTACATCATAAGTTTTACGAACATATAAATTTAAGGTAGTAATCAAATAGAGAACAGAACCCCCAAAAAGCATTTCAACTAAGGCACATGCGTCAAAATAGTCGCTAAGAGAAATGTCTGTTTCAAACATTTGCAAAAGAGGTGACGAAACCCAGTATAATAAACCAACTATTGCAAGCTAAAGATTTTTTGTGTTTTTTATGACCTAGTTAATTCAATAGTTCTAGATAGATTAAGGGTAAGCCGCGCGATAATATAGTTCACTTTGTTCTTCCTTTAATTTAGACAAAATCGCCTCTTTATTCTTCGTCAATTTACTCGCCAGTATTCAGCAATTATGTTGTTGCTCCACCTTATCTGATAGTGTCCCATAGCTACAGTGATTTATCATTCACAAGTTCTCTACTCATTTCATCCTGAATTGTATTCAAACTGCTTTTCTATTTAGCACCCAATCGTTGATATCTACTACTTTTACATACATTTCTTATACTACATTGTGATTCCGTTTCTAATTTTTTCTTCTTCTGCTTTCTCATTAAGCTAAAGCCCAGTTCCTCTTCCGTATTGCCACACTTCCTTTATTCTTGGTTTAGTTCTAAAATTGCTACTCCATTGTTGTCTTGGTCTTCCTACTCTTCTCATGCCCAGAGGTACCAGTCTAACCAGTATATTACGTTCCATTTTTTCAATATGCGCATTTGTTTTCCACTTTAGTATTCACTCTCCTATGTTTACTTTGCACGTTCTTCTTACATTTTTGTTTCTCTCTCTATACAATATTGTCTTGTCGGCAATTCTTCGCAGTGTGTTACATGTCATTATTCGTGGTTTTTATAAGAGTTCTAATTAAAATTCACGACGCCACTGTTTGCGGATTCCACTGTATGTAAAACTTTTATTTTTGTTTAACATTTACGGGATAGGATCGCAAGCAGTAGCGTCGTAAATTTTAATTAGGATTACTACTTTTATTAAACTTAACTTTTTGTTACCAACCTTTTCTGTAGCAGTTCCCGTTAGTAACAACCACGCCACTACGGCTAGCTACAATGTCGGTGAGTAGGTGTGGTTGCGAAAACTATAACAAAAAAAGAAAAACTAGACACCACTCCTCGTACTAATTACATACTCGGCTCAAAGACACCAAGGGTACGTCTGAACCCACTAACGAAGCGAATAGGATACCGCAAAAAATACATTTAAGAACAACGTAACGAGCGTATATAATTCTATCTAACGATAACGTGTACTACTTATAATTATAATAATTTAAAGAATTTAATAGTAAAAAAATAATTAACAATTATCGTAGCTTTAATTGGAATCGATTAACTATTTCGTTTACATGCAGTCGCAAACCAATTAATAATAATGATTAAAATAAGTACAAAAAACCTACCTCACCGAAGTTCTTTGTAACAAGTAGTAACGTTCACTAATTCTTATTTTTTTATAGACGAGACGTGTGTAGTACGTAAGCTTACACGTACGGCGTAATGTGCCTAAATCTATCCGTGATTACGTTCAAACAATCAAAGAAACTTGCAAAGAAACGTAATGGTATAACGGGAACGTACCCAAGACAAACTGCATTACATAAAGCTAAAGATGTTTTCAATTTACGACTGAAAACATAATGATTTAGATGTACAATTAGAATCTTGATAGTTACAAATTAGCATAAGTGATACGGTAAATTCAAATTAAAACAATTATTATTTAGAAAATTGAATACAATTAAGAAGCTGCTCTACAAAATACGTCGAAGCACATTTAGAGTGAGACGCAAGTCATCTATCACCATAAATGTATTTTAGTGATAAGGCGAAATTCCCAACTGTGAATCGCTGTCTCCAATAATACGGGTTCTGAAGGTTACTGGATAAGTGCCACCATTTACCGAGAAAATTGATTCCCGTAGATCAATAGTATTGGCAATGCCGTTTCAAACTCACTAAAAGAATTTTAAACGTATTGAAAGCAACATGCCCGACGCCATTTTAATTACATGCGAACGCCAACTTAATTAAAAAATCACTTAATCCTGCTAGTAGACTGAACAATTCTTCATAAAAGCATAATAACTAAAAGCGTAATAGAAATAACCGACTGACCGACGATAAATCCCCTTCCGTAAATGTCAAATAAAACTTAAACATTTTACATACAGTGAAGTCCGCGAACAGTGGCGTCGTAAATATTAATTAAAACTACTACTTTTACAAAATGAATAAATGTAACAAGTGTTTCCATTTCTGCCGTCTTGGTTTCGGCTGTGTAGATCACGATTGGTATATTTTTGATTTTGTTTTTATATTAAAGTGGTTGTTCCTCCAGATGGTGTCATTTAGACATCATGCAATTTTATTAGCACTCATTATCGGTTGGGATACTTCATTGTTCCGATATCGACGTAACTCGATACTTCAATTCAATAATACTGTGATTTAATTCAAGTTTGCATTGCAGAGGCTCCTTGACATGCATTTAGTTTTTTGAACAGATAAAATCATTGTTGCGGTAAACACAATCTCTCCACGTTGAAGCGTCCACAATTTGATACGTGCATTTGGCAGAAGTTCGATCAATGACCTGTAACTTAATCCACAGTAAAAAAAAAGCTAGGACAGCTCTAATATCGGAGAGTAGCGTAAATAAAACAACTAAAAGAATTCAATTTTCGATGTGTCGATTACAATAAGTTAAAAAGGCGCCAGACTACAGGTGCTCGCTTTTATCTCAAAACAATAGCACACAACTAAACTAACCAGAAATAAACTTATTTTAACATTGACGTCTAAAGAAAAATTAAAAGCAAATAACTATTCGTTCATGCAATATCACACTAAATAAACAAAATTCAATTTTAGGTATACTAAAACATCCAGTTACCCAACACCATGTATGAGTAACAATTCCAGTAGCAAAATTTATATTATAACGTTGACTGAAGGAAACGATTATAATTAAACGTTAACAATATGAAATTTATAAAAATTGGAAAGAAAGACGCATAGCCAGCTTCAAATCTGCACGATTGTTATTTTGGTGTGGTTTTCGTGCTGTAGGAATGTTCTTTCATTTTGGAAAATTCCTAAGAAGAATTAATAACGCACGCATGGATTATTAAGAATTGTTCCGGATGCGTATTCCAGGAACCTTTGTTAGATGGGGACATTACAGCAACCTTTTCGATTCGAACAGCATTACGGGCAAATTGGAGGACACGCCTACTGAAATACCTTCACTAACTTCGAGAAGCTTAGCGCACTTGGGTTTTTTGACATATTGTATGAAACTGAACAATGTATTTGTGGTAACGGTGTATATATGTAACAGTTTAATTTTCAGCAATTTTAGGAAATTTGTGTTGGATGTGCCATTAGCTAATTGCATATTCGGGAACGCAAAATTGTAAGTACTTTGTTTCTTATATAAAATTTCCTTTTGCTTTGAGGACAATGGTATGCATACACGAATGTTGTCACTAGTCCTGGGTCGTTGTATCGATATATCGATACGTATCGATACGTCGGGCGTATCGATACGTCGGGCGTATCGATACGCCGATACAAACCACAAGCTCGTATCGATATATCGAAATATCGATATTTCGATACATATCGATATTTCGATACGTATCGATATACCGATACATGTCGATATTTCGATACGTATCGATATTTCGATACGTATCGATATTTCGATACGTATCGATATTTTGATACGTATCGATATTTCGATACGTATCGATACTCCGATACGTATCGATATTTCGATACTTAAAGAATCCATGTTTACCTCAAATGTTATGGTAATTGGTAAATGTTATTATAAAAAAAACAGAAATCAAAACCATACTACTACACAGATATATTGATATTTAGATACGTATTGGGTATACCGATTACCGATACATGTCGATACGTATCGATATTTCGATATATCGATACGTATCGATACAAATTGCGTATCGATATTCGATACACAAAATTGCGTATCGCCCAGCACTAGTTGTCACAACTAACATTTATGTTGTATTCACCAACGTGCTTTTGAATGTAATGTTAAGACAATAGATTTGTTTATATATACAAAATGTTACTAATATAGAAGGCCTGCATCATTATTATTAACTGTAATATTTATTGACGAACCCTTAATTGCTATGTGTCTGATATAGTTTTAACATCTTTCTCTACGTTGAAATAAATATATTTGTTGTTATAACTGCGTGTTGCAATTTGTTTACCTTCAGTGTTCAATAGAGGTAAACAGCATCTGTATTGAATATTTCTACCGTTTTGTCGCTTTTTTAATTATTTTATAGTTAACACAACGAGTACCACGTACGACTCCCTCTCTCCGAAATTTATGTAACACGGTAAATAAGGCATAAACTACTAGTGATAAGAATCGTATACTTAGTCGCGGCACATACGATCGGCACTAAATTTTATTCAGAAAGTAAAACAGTACTTATACTTCAAACTGTTGCTAGTGCTAGTAACATTATGGGCATCCCTAAAACCTGAAAAATAAGTAACAAGTATATCTCCGTGATATCACAAATAGGACTGAGTTATTTACATTCAATACTGAAACAAGACGTGCGTTAAACTTCAAATTTCTCTGATTTCGAAATTAATTCGGAATATAACTTTATAAGCAAGGTTTGGGTAATAGTAAACGATCATATTAAACCTATCAGCAAAACGTAAATGTGCATCATACCTCAGCTGTGCTGGATTTGCGGTTTTCCCACAAAAACCAACGCTTGATGTAACCCGAAGAAAGAGAGAAAAAAATCCAATACTACCAACTGAGTTTCAAATGAGCAAAATCTATACAAAGCGATGAACCATAAAACGTTTTTGCCGTTGTGTTAAAAATTTTTTAATTTTTTTGCAGATCGTCTTCGTACGGCATCATCGGCGTAGCAAAAAACTACACATTATCTTAGATCTTGTCAAATGCTTTTTGTAGTTCAAAAAACCATAAGAATGCGAGTTTATTGTATTCAATTAATTTTTTGACCACTTATCTCATAATCAAAACGGTATCTGTATAAAATCTCCTTGTTCTAAATCCTTGTTGTTCTTCGGATAGTGTGAGCAAGTCTGAGCATGGTATTCAAAAGGTTTATTCCTCTGGTACTTTGCGGTCTCCTGTTTTATACACAAGACTCGTGCTTGGTTTTCACTTGTTTGGAATTATCTGTTCTAAAAAGATTTTCTAAATCAGTTTTTGCGTTCACATTGCAGTAATTTGTTCGGAATTCTGTCTTGGCTGGGAAATTTCCAGTTTTTAAATTTTTTATTGTATCGTTGGCCTTTTTTTCTGTAACTGTGGTGTTTTCATTGATTATTATTTTGTTAGGACTAGCTTCGCATCTACTGTATATAGTTCTGTTAAATAATTAATCCACGTGTCTTCGTCTATTTTATGTGCTTCTGTTCTCACTTCTTTCCTTTGTTGTCTAAAAATTTTCTACATTTGTTTTTGTTGACCATAAAAAACTTATTTCTCTTTCTAAGAATTTTGTTTCATTTTTCAAGCTTTTATATTAGAGACTCATATTCTAGATACTCCCTTTTCTCTTGATTTCTTTTCTGAACCAAAGAGTCTTATTCAGGATTCGCTTTATTTTGACAGTTCTAGTTTCCATTACTTCTTCGGCGGCCTTCGGCTATCCTCGAAAGTTATCGGGTTCACAGTTATTTTTTCTGATAGTTTTTGTTAGTATAGTTGTTTTGTGAACTCATTCCATAGAGCTTCTACATTAAACTTTTTTTATTGTCCATTTTGTATATTGCAACACAAAAAAATTGTGTTAGTCAAAATTAAAGTATTAACGTTCCTAGATTTATGATCTCGACTGTTTTCAAACTTATACCTGTATGATCCTTTGTGATTGTAAAACAGTTATAATCGTGAGTTTTCTAATTTATCTATGATATTTTTAAGTTATATATTGAAACGTTCGAGAAATTATTTGCAAATGCAAGAGCCTTCTAGAAGCTGTTATCCATCTTCTAGAAGATATACCGAAAAATAGGGAACGCTCCAGAAGGATTTCCGTATGTTTATATATACCGTCATACCGACGAGATAGATCGTAGGTCAGTTATTGCTGGAATGCGAATACAACAGTATTAAGAAGATTATCAAGTTGAAGATAAATAAGTGATTAGCACGTGCGAAGTTTTAAATAAATAACAGTGTACACCGAATCGATTGAACGTTACTTATAGTGTAAACAAACAAGTGTGAGGCTATCCGAGGACGTTATCTTATCTTCTTGTAAGTGATATAAATTCTAGTGTAAGTGTTTTTATTAAATATTATTAGATTTTATTAGTTCGGTTAATTTAAAAGTGTACATATTTCTAGAATAAGTAAACGTATTTTTAGTCGTTTTAAATAAAGTAGTTTTAATAAATAAATTCGCAACAATATAAAAAAATTCAATTTTTGTCACATTACCCATTTTAACACTATGCGTAAAACGCAATTTGTTATTAATACACAAATAAAACATTGGACAATCAATTTACAGGTTTGCATCATTTTGAAAAAAAGTGTCAATTATCGAATTCTCATCACTACCGATCGCAATAAAACTTAAAATGCCTCGTTTGTAATAGGTCTCAGCTGCGTAATGCCATTAGTTTAAACTTCGTTTCTAGCAACCAATCTATTAAGTCGAAAACTAATATGAAGGATGCGAGACTAATCGATTTAACTCGAGGGTATCAGCATTTCGCCTTCGGCTAGACCATGTTAAATAGTAATACTTTTACAAATTCGTGTTCAATTATTCCATCATCTTGATAATTTAAAATAAACTTTGGTAACCTCAGTTACATCATTAATCGCAGAAGGCTTTATAGTAAAGACTCTCGCAGCGGAAGCATTCAAATGTAGAATTTATTATGTATTAAACAATATTAAAGACTAAGCAAATGGTTTATTGCTATTATATGAAAAGAACTTCATCGTGTTTTGAAATAGGTGGTAAATTAGCTGATGCAATGCGGATTAAATTTTTTTGATTAATTTACTAAATTAAAAAACCGATTTATTAAAGATTATAATCTTTAATAAATTACTAATAATTAGTGTTTCAATATCTTGAAAGCTTATTAACTGTAATTTGATGTGGTTTAAATTTGGCGATCAAATCGTAAAGAATTGAACGTGCCAAAACTCGTAAAAATTAATAAAAACCTAGAAATTCGAAGAGTTAAATATAAAGGTAATAAAATAATGAGGAAGTTAATAATCAAAATCATTATCATCGTCATTCATAAATAATAAAATCCTCTAAAACTAAAGGTCTCTAATGTATTCATCATTTGGCAAGATCAGTAAATTGCATGCAATTTTTATACGTGTCACGTAATCAGCAATTCGTATTAGTATAGTTAGATGACTTTTTAAATATTCGTCGTATCATTCTAAATTCTAATTTAAATGTATGTAAACTCAATAACAAACTTTTTTATTATTTTAAAAAAAGTTCTTTTGAAACGACTACATTCTACATATGTATACATAACTTGATACGTTTATGCATATTCGTGCATTAAGTACTGATTTGATAATTTAAATGTTTGCCAACGCACCTTAAATTCGATAAGAATTTAGAAAGCATACGTCTCAATGAACTTGTCCTTAGACCTGAGGACAATTTCCAGGATTGAATTGAGAATAAGCGATTTTCTTTAAAATTAAAAACCTGTAATTTTGGTATTGATCAGATTACCTTTTTATTAAACTTAACGATCAATGCAGAGAAATTAAAATTAATGTGAATTACTAAACGATTTTGATTCAAAAAACCAAATAAAAAAAGAATCGACGTAAAAACGCATTAATGTAAAATCCCACCTCTTGCGCAGCGATTAGACTATAGTAGCGTTCGATTAGTTATGCGTTTCAGTTTTTTAACGTCACTTTTTTTATTGAGCGATTGTTTATTTAAAAAAATAAATACTCTTCAAAACTAATACGTTTGTGGTGAAAGTACATTCTTAGATAATTTGTAAATAGATTTGTTCAAAATATCTTTTTACCAAAATGCCACCTTTATGTTGGTACTATATAGCTGTGCGAAAAATGACTAACATTCTCAATTTTATTTGAGACGAGTTCTAGTACATTTAGCCAGTTTTATGATAATATAAGGCGTGTAGAAGAAATCTTCTGTGGCGTTGAGCGATAATGCTAGTTGTGCACTGGATCGAGCACTATATTGTAAGCTAAATCGGCGAATTTCCTCCTTCACAGTTGGCGTTTGAAGATCCTGTCTGGTGAGAGTGTTAGGTATGAACCGAGCATCTTTGATTGAAAATGATCTAGTATTTCAAAGTTTGTGTTAGAAGCGGTACCCTATATCTGGATCTCATATGTCCAGGTCGGTTTCAGAATTGGTTTATACAGCAAGAGCTTGTTATCCAGACCAAGTTTGGATTTTCGTCCCAGCAACCAGTGCTTCTTCGAGAGCGTCATTTAGCAAAAATGTGCTTACGCCAAGCAAGCTCACGGTACTTTACTTCTTCTTGCTGTGGTAGAGTTAAGGTAGACCTGGAGAGAAATTTTTGATGAAGATTATATGCACAGACCTGGTTTCGTTTTTATTCTCCTTTTCGATAGAGGTTAGGTTAGTCAGCAGTTTCTGTGATGCAATGGCGGGATCATTCTCCATAGCCAAAATTGCAGTGCACTGCCTGGAGGTACTCTCGCGGTTATCGGCAAAAGTTCAAAGAATTGAGATTTAACTTTAACCAAAAATTGTCTTTCGTAAATCACAGGTTTAAGTTATGTCAAGTTGAGTTTTTCCACTAGTCAGTGAATTTGCTGTACTGTTGAATGCATTTGGCGGAATGCAAACTGGGCGTTGTCGCATTATTATCGAGAATAAAAAGCAATCTCTTAAAGATAAGTTTTTCAACTACCCTAAATAAAATAGGCAAGAGGCTTACAGGTCTATAAAATTTTAATTCTGTCCAGCGTTTGCCGGGTTAAAGATTAGAATTTGTGCCCATTATACCGGAAAATATCCTGTACAGAATGCTTAACATTTTGGCGGTAAGTTATGACTTTCTGGTTTTTGTTAGGCTTAAAACGTTCGATTATTGGTTCAAGTTGATAAGGTGAGGTCTAATGTTAGAAGGAATTCGTTTTCGTTCTTTGGTTCGTTATCTGAGGGACATGGCTGAAACACATCCGTTAAATATTCTGGGCCTTGTCAATATAGCTTCTTGCCAAAGTGTCTTGATAGGTAAGAAAGCTTTTTTACGTTGGTTAATCGTTTTTGTTGCTCTTGAGAGAGAGTTTCCTATATCCTCGGTGGGGGTGAGTTTTTTAAGAAATGTTCCGATACATGCATTTTTGTTTTCATTAAGTAGTGTGTTAGCTCTCGTGCAGCAGCGTTGACTAAGCGTTTGTTTTCTGGTGTTTTACATCTTTGCCATTGCCTTCCAAGTCTGCGTTTTTCTCTATTTTACGTTTGATTAATATGAAACAATCGTAGCTTGCTGATAGTCTAAAAAGTTCTGGGGTGGCAGCCGAGTCAGCCTGTTGAATAACATCATTGAAATAGCTGTGTCTTCGATGTTTTACTCAGTTTTAGGCGAACATAAAAAGTTAAGTTCTTAATTATAAAAAATCTTCCCAATTTGTACGTTTGCTACTTAGGTTTGGTTCTTTTATTTTATTTGCCATAGATGCATAGGTCTGTTGACAATTCGAAACACGATTTCATCGTAAGCTCCTGAGAAAATCCTTTTGTAGGTACATTCTGCAGTCGATAGAAACCTAGATCCTCATATTGTGTGCTTGCAGTTATAGTCGCCACCCACTAGAAACCCAGAGTCCCAGAGTGTTGAAAAAGTTTACATAGTGCCCTTGATCCATTTTGAGTCTAAGTGCAGAGTAAGCAGCTGATAACGTTAATAGGCCCGTTGCGTCCTCTATAGACACGCTAGCTGTCTATAGAAAGTCTACTGTATTCGGTTATTTGATAGTGCTTAATTGAATGTTTTATTATATGTCATGTTAAAAGCATCTTCATATAGTTTGCGCGCTGTATAAATTTTGTCTCGGACTGTCACTTTTACATATTAACCGTTGAAGGAGACAGCACGTGAATCCTAACGTTGCGTCCAGCGTGATCTCCATTTTTAAACATCGTATACCATCCTCGTGATAAATGGGCAAATCAGCTTCGATTCGTATATGTTACCTGTAAAACTTTCTCTGGGGTAAGAATTAACTTCAATTTTTACAATGCGATTTAATTTTCTCGTATTATCATAGCGAGTTGGGTCACCGCCACGTGTCTGTCCCTTTGGAACTGTAAATGTTTTTTAAGTACATCTTTTTCAATTTGATAACTTGGAGCACGTATAAATGTAAAAACTGAATACAAACACCAATCTTAAGATTCAATTTAGAGCCAAGTCGATGAAATATTTGTGAGATGAACGATTAATCTTGAGGACTCTGTTTATCAATATCATTGAATCACTTACAAGCAATTTACTTGTGATATTATATATCTATTTTGTTACACTTTCAACAGTTTTAAAGGACGGTTTGGATATGCCATTACCTAATCGCATGTCTGGAAAACCGTAAGTTGATTATCGTCTCTTAGTATTGTAGTTTTATTCTATTTTCCTGTGGATCATTTTTTACCTCATACTTCGTAATTACTATTATTACTTATTCGATTTGGTTTACTCTCAGTGTTTGACAGATATAAACGGGATCTGTATAAGATATTTCCCAGTTTTGGAGCTCTTTTGATTATTTTATAATTAGCAAATCGAGTATAACATACAACTCCCTCTCCGAAGTGTTGAGCTGCCGTCTAGATGGTTGGTAGAATAAAATGAATAATTAGAAATTCTTAAATAGCTTCTTTCAGTAAAACATCTTTTAGAAATCAATAAGATATCTATGTTGTGGTGATTGATTTCAGTTCCTCAATATCAATATTATTTGCATTCCGCAATAGGTCATTGGCATTCCATAAAATTAGGTGTAGAGACTGATCCACTATTTAAGTTTAGAGAGGACTTTTCACATGTTCTTTAGATCTTGCTAACTATTGGTTGTGAATTTTGGTTTGAAATTGCTGTTTGAGCAGCATTGTAGAAGCGCTGGGTTAATCCATTAGTTACTTGGAAGTAAGTTTTTCCAGGTTGAGTCTATTAAAAGCGAGAAGAAGAGAGGTATATAGTTTAGACTTGTAATTCTTTATATGTAGTACACCGTTTATAGTTAGCAGGGTAGTTTCTCCCATATAGGACACATCTGACGTCGCGTGATTTTTCTTTCCTTTAAGACTTAGCTGTAGAGTGATCTCCTGTGCATTTTACACATATTGGTCTTAAATTGCAAACATTTTTGCTGTGCTCGTATCTTTGGCATCTTGCACATTGGACAATTTCTTTTTTAAGCCTAGGAGATTAAAATTTGATTTTGCACTACTGAATGTATTTTACATTAAAGATTTCCGTAAAGGGTAAGTAGAGGTGTACCACTGACCATGACAATTTGGTTCCCCCTCCGTATTGTCAAAACAAATTTTTGTGATTTTTAATTTTATTTTTTGTTGTAAATATATTCCGAATCGAAATTTTTCAAATTGACACCGTATATTTATAACTTGATAACCTAGATTTTGATTTCGTTTTTTATTTCTGTATTATATACTATATTACTACCTTATAGCATCTCTCTTCTTTTAATTGATAGGTATGGAATTCAGTTTGTTTATCAGTTAAAACTTTTACAATTATTCCGTGATATTCTGCCGTTTTGGGTTGAATTTTGACTTGGTTATCACGTATCAATAAGGACTTCTAGTTATTATTTTTGTTTACTTACTTGAGTAGAAGCTGTATGAGTGGTGTGATGGTTTTGACACCACTTACGAAGATTTTCGTGTTTTTTGAAAACTTATCTCTTGATTTTGTTCATTGGTTTCGTCCATTTCAAAAAGTGAATGGCGGTTAGAAGTTGAAGGTGCTTTTTTATAAGAGAATTTGGTCGAGTTTCTATTAGATTGCAGTAATGGTGAAAAAAATGAGTTTTGATTGAAGTGTTGTGATTGTTAGTTTGGTTGGGAATAAAAATGATGTTGTGATTGTGGGAGAAAATTACCTAGATATTGTTAAAACTGTGTGTTGCACATCTGCGGTGACTCTGGCGTCATCATAGAGGTTACTGGTATAATTTGAGGCGGCAGCTGTAGATGTTAGGATGCTCCGAATTGCTGTAGGAATGCCATAAAGGCTTTTGCGTTAGAGTTTTAACCCTAACTTAATTGACTATTATTAGAATAATTTGCGACTTTATTTATGTTAACGAATAAAATACAATACTCGCGTTACGCTTGGTATCTTAGACCGTGAACCAAACGTCTTTCCTGTTAAAATTCAAATGGGAACTCAATACATTAATTGTAACGATTGTAATCGAGTATACATTGGATAAACGTGTTCAAAGTTTTTTCGGTATTTGATCTGTTGTTGTTTAAGTGTTGTGCCACAATGGTCCTGTAATATTATTTAAAATTTTAAATACTCCGAATGCACAATTTATAAACGGTTGTAATACAAGATGGATTACGAACACTTGTAGAGCACGATGGCCGTAATCCAAAGCCTAGTAAAAAAAACGTTTTATGATCAAAATAAACTAAAAAATCTAACACTTCTAATGACTTAGAAAGCACTGTAATAGGCACCTCGCTTTAGAACACCCTGTATAGGAAAGCAAAAGATCTACAGAGTAGACAAAACATAGATTTTTAAGGTCATGCAAACAATTAATCTCTTACTTACAAGAATAGTTTTCTTCGAGTAACGCAAAAACAAAATCCCGACCAACTAACGCATTTTGAGATTTACGAAAAAGCCCTTTTTCGCAAGTTACTCAAGGATTATTCGGCATGGTTTCTTCAGACACTAAATTACGAATTTTTAAACTTACGAAAATAATTATAAGTGTTATTGAATAACTTCATTGACAACTACGCAACTAAATACAAGTTTGTAACAATTTCACAATAATTTTAAAATATTGTAGTCCCAAATTATACAATAATTTAATGTCAACTGTCATTTACAAAGACCAACGTGATTAAAACCATAAGTTAAGTGAAAAATGATACACTCAAAATTTGAATGTACCAAAATAACGTCGATTGTCCCACAGGTTAATACTTACGTCAATAGTTATAAAAATAGCGATGGAAACCTTTTGTTGTAAACAAAAAGAAAGCAATAAATTATGCTGTACTTAAAATAATGATAGGTAACGATTTAACTTTTTTGCTTAATAGATTATTGCGTAATAAATACATCGATTTATTGCTGATACTACGAGATTATTCAGCATTTTGAAACCACCAAATCGGATTAAATTGACACAAATTGATGAAAACCTAAAAAAAGATAAATCGGTAAATAGACCTTGACAAATACACGATTATTACGTCTTACTTCTATGACCACATTCGGCAATGACGGATTCGAGTTGTTAATTACCGCTGAAGAGAGAATTACCGATTTACCCGATGTAAATCAACGCATAAAAACAGAAATAAAAACCAGTTTAGTATACTCGAAAACGACATCTGTTGACACTATGACATGCTTCACTTCCAATTAATGCGAAGACTTTCAATGTTTCTTAAATCAGTTTTTGTAATAAATCCAACTAACAACCACATTTTTCATTGAAGTTAGTTTATTCGAAGTATCTTGTAATGTAATAGCGAAGGCTTCCACGGCCGGAATCTATACTAACATTAGAATGTCTTCCGGGTTTGGACCGTGTCAAATTTGCAACCGAAGCTGCCAACGTTTCGCCCACTTTCGTAAGGGGCTTCATCAGGGCGTGAGATAAATCGCAAAACTCAAACAAGCAATCGAAATCTAACTAAAAACTTCTCAAAAGTTAGGTTATCCACTTGTAAAACAAGCCATAACCTAAACTATGAAAAGGTAAGAAAGAAAACGATAACCTGAAAAAGCAAACGAAAATCTAACAAAGAACCACTACTGAGTTAGGTAATCAACTTGTGAACCAAGCCAGATTCTAAACTCCGTAGAAGTGACTTAAGAAGAAATAGTCTCCGTATTTAAAGGAAAAGGATCGTCACGGATGATTAAGCTTGACCCTGATTGGGTTACGGTTGTTAGGGGGCGTGTTTTTGATAAATGACTAATAACCGGGAACCAAAGAGGGGATAGTTCGAAACCATGATCGCGATTGAAGTTATTGGGGTGTTTGATGATTTCTATACTTTATCGGAATTTCCTGTTGAAAAAGAATGGAGATTTGGCAATCAACGAAACATTATCAAAATCTATCTTGTGACCTGTAGTAAAATGATGTTCAGCGACCGCAGACTTGGAAGTATACCTTTTCCTTATACAACGATCATGTTCTGAAATGCGAGTAATGACGGAACGACCGGTTTCACCAATGTAGACTAAACCACAAGAACAGGGAATTTGGTATACACCTTGAGATGAAAGTGTATTCAACGTCTAGAAACTATAAAACTTGAACCCCAAGATCTTCTCGTGAGCTTTGATGTTACTTCACTTTTTACTAAAGTTCCTATTAAGGATTCGCTTATTATCATCAAACAGATTCTGTCTCAACATGGCAAGGACTTGAGTTTGGTTCCTCTTATTGAAAAGTGTCTATCCTCTACTTACTTCCAATTTAATAATAAGTTTTACGAACAAGTTTCTGGTGCTGCTATGGGTTCTCCTCTATCACCTGTTGTAGCTAACATTTTTATGGAATCCTTTGAAACGGTTGCTTTGGAATCATCAATATTAAAACCTAAATTAATGGTTTAGATATGTTGACGACACGTTTATTGTTTGGTCTCATGGTCATCTTGAATTGTCTAAGTTTCTTGATCATCTTAACAATCAACACTTAGATATCAAATTTACTATGGAAATCGAAAGTAATGGTTCTCTTCCATTTCTTGACGTTCTTGTGACTCGTAAGCCCGACGGACTTCTAAGCCATTCTGTTTATCGCAAACCCACCCATACGGACAGATACCTTCATGCTTCGTCTCATCATCATCCTGCACAGAAACGTTCTGTTATTGAATCTTTGGTCCATCGTGCCTTTTCTATTTGTCAACCTGAGAATCTAGGCTCAGAACTCCGTCATCTTACTAGAACCTTAGTGAACAATGGTTATGTAAAGCGAGATATTCATAGAGTTATTAATCGTCGTTTACATCCACGTACTCGATTACCTAAGGACATTTCTACCCTGAATCCAACCCGACATTGGCCTTTTACCCTACATTCACAAGGTTACAGATCAAATAGGGAAACTTCTTCGTAAGAATGGTATTAAACCCATATTCAACTCGACAGGCAAAATCTCTCAGATTCTTCCTTCTCCCAAAGACAAATTTCCTACACTTTCATCTCAAGGTGTATACCAAATTCCCTGTTCTTGTGGTTTTAGTCTACATTGGTGAAACCGGTCGTTCCGTCATTACTCGCATTTCAGAACATGATCGTTGTATAAGGAAAAAGGTATACTTCCAAGTCTGCGGTTGCTGAACATCATTTTACTACAGGTCACAAGATAAATTTTAATAATGTTTCGTGGATTGCCAAATCTCCATTATTTTTCAACAGAAATTCCGAGAAAGGAGAGTAGTCATCAAACAACCCAACAACTTCAATCACGATCATGGTTTTCGAACTATCCCTCTTTGGTTCCCGGTTATTAGTCATTTATCAAAAACACGCCCCTAACAACCGTAACCCAATCAGAGTCAAGCTTAATCATCCGTGACGATCCCTTTTATTTATATACGGATACTAGTTCCTCTTAAGTCACTTCTATGGAATTTAGAATCTGGCTTGGTTCACAAGTTGATTACCTAACTCAGTAGTGGTTCTTTGTTAGATTTTCGTTTGCTTTTTCAGGTTATCGTTTTCTTTCTTACCTTTTCATAGTTTAGGTTATGGCTTGTTTTACAAGTGGATAACCTAACTTTTGAGAAGTTTTTAGTTAGATTTCGATTGCTTGTTTGAGTTTTGCGATTTATCTCACGCCCTGATGAAGCCCCTTACGAAAGTGGGCGAAACGTTGGCAGCTTCGGTTGCAAATTTGACACGGTCCAAACCCGGAAGACATTCTAATGTTAGTATATCTTGTAATGGTCTTAGAAGATTGAAATTCCTAAACATTTGATAAATTAGTCAAAAGACATCGGACTTTCAACATTATTTGAAATAATCTGACATGAGCCACATTATAGTTGATAAAAAGTTATATTCGTTTACTAAAATGATTCCCACGCCGATAAAAATATTCCTGGGTTTAGACACATTTCTCACTAAAATTGGCAGTATTGTCAAACTTGCCCGCATTAAATAGAATCGATCAAAATCAGCAGTTGAGATAGTTTCTAAGCATACACTGGAAAAACCCTCAACTCTCTGTGGCTATCGCGATTTTCGTAAAACGTAAGAAACCATCGAACTAATAAATTGGAAGAAATACTTCTAAAAGCACTAAAGCAGCCTTCTAGATCACCTCATCTAACAAAAATAGTAATTTTTCTCAGAAGTCAGGTCCAGTGAAGTGGCCTGCATGGTCTTTTGACCACTGGATTTTTTATGTGTGAAGACACATTGAACAATTGGTTTATGCGGAACCAATAAATAACCTTGAACAACTACAAGAGTAAATTACGAATGCAGCATTGCGAATTCAAATCTCAACAGATTTTGAAGAAGTTTATAATTCTATTTTAGTGTGTTGTCAAATTTGCGTCAATGCTCATGGTGGTCATATTGAAAACTTGTATTAGTTTTATTTTGGTTTTTTGTGATTACTTTTTTCTGACAAGTTGTAACTCAGGAAACGAGATGCGAGTAAGTGTTGCTAACGTGCGGTGATTAATTTTTGCCAACAATGTTTTTCGATTATTTCGGAAAATAAACGAGTTAAATGATTTATACACCGTTTCATTTTTCGTCACCAGTTAGAATACACACTGTATACGAATTCTATTGATTGTTTTTTTAAGGTTAAATTAATAAAACTACAAATATTACGGAGGAATCTATCCCACCCCTTGCTTGAATGTACCACACCATTCATATGAAAAAAAATTAGGCATGGGGATTCCCCGATTCTAATTTACAGTTTGAGTACATCGCCATTAAGTTTGTATTTTTTCGACGTGTTGTATAATGTTTTTATACCTGCCGAGGTGTCTATTAATTCGCTAAGTAGTTATTTATTGCTTTACATTGGCAAATTTTGATTTGTTCATTTATTTTAGAAACCGTATTTAAACTACCGTGTTTTGTTATGCAATAATTTTTTTTCCAATTATTTCGTATATTAAGAAAACAGGAAATACAACTGCAACTATTTAAATCGTTAAGTACCTTACAACAAAACAATAACATTTCAGCAATCAAAGTCTACTTTTAAAGTATCGGATTACATTATTTATAAATAAAATCCACCAATCTTTCACAAACGTTATAAATCAGGATAAGTTATTAGTTTTGAACAATAACAGTATTAAGAATTTGTTACGTGTAATACCCTGTATATTCATTACCTTAAAGTTTAGATAGTAGATTTCTACTTTCGACGCCCTCTAACGAGTTTCGTTTTACTTAATTTCCTGTCAAGACGTTAAACCGTCAACTACTTAAAATCGTGCTTGTGATGTTTAAATTTTAATTTTCTAACGTCTGCGTATGACATAAATCGAAAGCGCATTTCTATAATTTATTTATCACAGGGTAAACTTCTCCTATTAGTTTTTAGAATTCTTTAGTAATTTCCTTGTTAATTTGTTAGCAAGACCCGATACGTGTTAGTGCACATGTTTCGGTGTATTCTCGACCGATGAGGGGTTAATATCGGCCAAATAGCTTCATGGAAAGATTATAATTTTGGAAGACCTTCGTTAAAGCTAAAAACGAAGTCTCGATAAGAAATTTTCTCCGAGGTACTATTCCTTATGCGTCAATCGACCGCGATATCAACCTTTAATTTAATGTATGCAACAGCATTCGATAGCTGGTTTTTATGTCTAATTTCTTTTAGCAATAATTAATAATTTTGTAGATTTTTGCTTTCGTGAGTCATTGTGCTGACACGATTTGCTCTGTTGATAAATATTCCAAATCGACTCAAAGAGGAAAACGTTTGCTTCGGCCAAGTACCGGATTGTGGGTAAGTCTTATGCGTTGTCATAAAGGTCTCTCACGAAATTTTGCTTGTTATTCTAGCTTACGTAATTACAATAATTGCTTCAATACCATTTACGTATTATCATTAATTATTTTTGTATATGAACCATAGATATTTGTCATTATCAATTTAATTTTCTTCGCTATTAACACCCTATGTGTAAACCAATGTATTGTGTGTTGCCGATACTTCCGGCATTTATTGATCGAATAATTTACGACAAAATTTCTTGTGCTCGTTATTAATAATCTACAATACTAAATTAAAATTGTTATACCTATTTATTTTTCTTTTTTTTGTCCGTATAGGATTACGAACGTGATTTTGTTACAAGCTTGCACCTTCTGCTTGATCGAAACAGAAGTTTTACTTTGTACGATCTGGCGCCCTTTAAATTCTATTCATTTAAACCTCCCCTATCTCCGACTAGTGTGAGTTGACCGTGCAAGGTTCGTAAGACCTATAAGGTTGTAGCAAATTACTTTCATTCTCCCTTTTGCATAGGGTATATACCTAATATTCTAATACAGTGCACGTAATGTTAACACTTTATTAAAACACGGACCGGACGTATGCTTATACTTAAACAAACACCGTTTATAGTAATCATAATCTCGGTTTATTTTATCAATTTTCTTCTCAGGTTTGTTTCTATACATGAACCATAACCTATTTTGTATGAATTTTATTATTATTATTTATGCAGTGTTATTTATTTGTTGAAGTATTTTAACTGACTGACGTAACATTATATCATTTAAACATCTGTAAAAACATTATCTTGGAGAATTAACTTAGAAAGCATGTGCGTTCTTAGAATAACAACTAAATTCTTGAACGTTATCTTCTATTTATTTTTATTTTTAATATCAGCAAACTACTGAAAATAACAGTGTAGTTCTTAGAACAGTGAATTAAACGTTATACCTACTGTTTTTTATTTATTTTTATCAACGGTGTCAACAAACTATTTAATACTGCAGGTCCTTTCGCTCAAAATTTTGACATTTTTTGCTTGTATTGGATGCTATGATTTCACCTTCTAAATTATTAACCTGTTAATCAGATACATACTGTATGTATTTACTGCTTTCTAACTAATAATAATCATTTTTGTTTCTAAATTACGGATATTGTTAACATTCGGTTATTGTTATCAAAAACAAAGTCTCAACGTGATTCTATTACGCGGCGAAACTGTAAATTTTTTTTATAATAAATGTCACTGGAATTAACAGAACATATATTTAAACCTAATGTTTTTATAAAGTAATTAATGTTTAGTTATGTAGTAGTTTGTAACCGTCGTTTGATTTCTAGGCGTATTCTTTAGTGAAAGAATTTTGTTTTTTTAAGATCATTTGAGTAATTTCGCATTAATTTATCAAAGTTATTTTACGTTTTTAAATTCTTCTTTATATTAATTTTAATTTTATAAGTACGTATTTAGTGCATGTGCACTTGAGTTATTTAGGCCGATTTTATTGTAGTGTGTTTTGAGTGCATTTTATAATTTATTATTTCAGACAGTCATTTTTATTTGGTTTCAAAGATTTAGATTCCAATTCCAATACGTTCGTTTGCTTTAATAATTAATATTTCGTTATCGTTTGATGATTTTGCGTTTCTTGTGAGAGATTTTTGTTGCTCATATTTATTCAGGTCTTAACTTGGTGCGTTTTGCAAATCTGTCTGTTGCATTTTGATAACATGTAATTTCTTTTGCAACTTCCGTCGTCGAAACGTGTGTTAGTTTATAAAAGAAAACGAGGTTATTAAGTCAGCGATGATGATGTAATAATTCCGGAACAAATAATATCAACAAGTAAAAGTTGGCGCGTGACGCAAAGGGTGTTTGACCCCTTAAAGATCGTGTTTAAGGTTAAAAGATACGAGTTCGAAAATTTTTGAATATACCAATTAGTTCTACACGTAATATAGATTTTTGTTAAGTTTATGTTTGGGTGATGTTTTGGCATAATCCAAATTCGAATTTTCCGACTAAATAAATATTATACCCATTCAAACCGTCGTCGTCTTGTCGAGAAGTTTTAGCACCCCGTCCAAAACTGGGATTACCGTCTAGCTTCTGGTTCCATCCACCCACAGATTTCCTCAAGAAAGAAAATTACCTCAGGTATTTACAATTTACCTTGATTGCGAAATCTTCAGTGTAACTTAAGGAGTTTGAACTTATCAAAGTGAATTTTATTCCTAAGTTTGATTCATGTAATTTCGTCAACTAACTAAACCATTAATGTGGCGATTGATTCGCGATCGCTGAATAAATGACCTATCGACAAGTATTCGTTCGTGTATTTTGGTTAAGTCTTCAGCTAAATAAGATTTGCGTCATTTATTAATACGCCGTTAGTATTTTACTAAGTTTTAATAACTTTGTTTTACATTACATACGTCGCAAGGCCTTCGCCTTAGTATTTCTTTGTTTAATTTTTACGTTCGTTTGCTCACCTTATTTTTTTTTGTTTTTAATCAAATTTCGTTGTGGAGGATATTTTTTTCAGATTTTCGTTTAGATTTAGAGGATAACAGATATTCTATTGCCTTTTTTGCATTTTCTTCAGCATATGTGAGTATAATTCAAGCACATTCCTTACGATCGTAAAATTAATTCTGACAAATAAAAGATGAAACGTCAAAACTTACAGATTTACCAAAATAGAAACTAATATAATTATTATATACATAAAGTAAAAAATAGAATCTGGTATGCACCACTGGCGTTATTTAATGATTACGCTCATCGTGTAACATACATCCCTCGGGCCAGAGAACCTCGGACTGTACCACGTTGCTCTACGAGCATAATCCTCGTAATAACGATCTTGGTTCATAAATAACTAATAAGATAGTTTACTGGCTACATAAAATAATTTTTTTTAAGACAGAATTTTCAAAACGTTCCTGATTCTTAATAATCACCCTCTGAAGTTGCTGAAGAGTATATATAAGAAGAAATGTTTGTATAATCAATTACGTATGAGAATCTTATGTAAATGTTAATTATACTAGTTTTTCTCATAAAACACACAATAAAACGAAATGAAACAACGTATATAATCGTTATTATGTAGAAATAGGAATGTTCTTAATTGATATGCCAGAGATAGAATGGCATCCTGTTGATGTTTGTGTTCTCAGTTGTTTGTGAGTTTGTAATTTTACAAATACCATTTTGTTAGGATAATTATATGCAGAACACAATTACTATAAACAACAGAAGAAACATTTCAAACTACGAATACAAATGGTTAAAGGTAATTCTCAAAGTTTCTACTTGTACATTACTTAAATCGATGTTTCCTAAACTTACAGTAAAGTTAAAGCACCTAGTACGCGTTGAAATTCGCAATAATGAGGTAGAAACAGACGCTTGGATAACGCTTATAGATCTGTTTGTGTAAAAATAGAATAATAAGCATTTGTTTCAATTTTGCAACTCGACTAAGTCTATTTATTGCGCCTAAAATATACTGATTCAAAAATAATATTAAAATTTTAATTTTCCCCATAAGTTTAATTTTTGACGAAAGTTTAGAGATTCTCTGATCAATGCTAAAATAAACACAATAAACGTTATTAGATTTGAAGAGCTGTATAAGTGAAATGATTTTTGTCTTTTCTAAATATCAGAAATAGAGTTAACAGTAGTAACTTGTAGTTATTAGTATTCGTTATAACCGAATTACATTATATTAAAGAAAACCCGGACATCAAATTAACATGTACAGATCCTGCTCAAATTTTTGGTTTATTTTTTGAAATTACACTAATATACGCAATTTTAATAGTTTTGATGTAATGACTATTGAGATTTGTAATTTGTACAAGTCAAAGTATTAGGGAAAAACTTTGTCTTTGTTTGATAAATTAGAATGAAACTTGAAACGGAGTTCGTAAAGAAAATCAGAAGTTACAACCTTAACCTAGCCCCAAAAACTAAAACCCAAGCAAAAACCAAGTCGATATTAGAAGAAACAATGGATTTCAAAGTTCTCTAAGAGCAAATAGACCTGACTTAGACTAGTGACGCATTAAGCAAAATGATACTGCCCGAGAAACTAAACTCAACATAACCCACAAGGCAAATATCAAGAAAGAAACGCACTCATCAAAAGACGCGAAATGTGATTCCGGATAAGAATTATCAACAAGGCGTTCTACCATGTAAAGAAAGAAAACTAAAAAGAAACTAAGAAAAATGAGGAGAGGAGATAAAGAAGAGAAATTTAGAAAAACGTCTAAGACCCAAAAAGAAGAAAAGAAAAAGAGGAAATATGAAAAAGTAAGAACTATTGCTAACCGAACACTAGTTAATCATCGGTCACTATCCTGAACTGTCACAATGAAGCTTAGAACCCGATGAACGGATTAGAATAACCCAAGAAAAAAAACAAAGAGAAAAATAGCAAATGTAATATCCTAAGAACAACTAACAGCATACCAAGCGGAAGTACATGAAGTACAGAAAACGGAGTTGTAATCTGTCTCAAGTTTCAGACTCACACAGTAGCAAAATCAAAAGAAGAAGAAAACGTTTTTAAAAACATTGACTTAAAAAAATAGTTAATAATAGAGAAAAAATAATAAACAAAAAAAGACGATATGTATTCCAAAAAACTTCAGAATTTGACTTAATAGTATATACTTAGTACCTAAATTTCGACCACTAACGCAATTTCGTACCCCACGGTACGTCAATTGTCAGTACTAAAAGCAAGAAGCAAGTTAATAAACTTGACTCAGCAAAACGTAGTGCCACTATAACAATATAACGGCTGCTGGTCAATATGTGCCACCCATGTTGATCTTCCCCCAGAAAAAATGGCAGAAAAAGCTCGTTGGTGAAGCTAAATTGACTATGGTTGAATAACTTCATTTTTCCTTCAGTGGGCAGAGCATTTCATCTAAGCTGTAAAACCAAAAAAACCGGTAGTCTCACACAATAAATGTTCAGGTTAATGACCTGGCTCGTTCTTCTAAACTTATAACGATGTGCATTCCTCCACACAACACAGCTAGAATAAAACCACTTAATTTTGCATTTATGTTTCCTCTCAAAACGTACTACGGTCAAACCATTAAAACTTAGTTGAGCATTGCAAAGAAGTACTAACATTAGAATGTCTTCCGGGTTTGGACCGTGTCATAGTTGCAACCGAAGCTGCCAACGTTGAGATAAATCGCAAAACTCAAACAAGCAATCGAAATCTAACTAAAAACTTCTCAAAAGTTAGGTTATCCACTTGTAAAACAAGCCATAGCCTAAACTATGAAAAGGTAAGAAAGAAAACGATAACCTGAAAAAGCAAACGAAAATCTAACAAAGAACCACTACCGAGTTAGGTAATCAACTTGTGAACCAAGCCAGATTCTAAACTAGGTAGAAGTGACTTAAGAAGAAATAGTCTCCGTATTTAAAGGAAAGGGATCGTCACGGATGATTAAGCTCGACCCTGATTGGGTTATGGTTGCTAGGGGGCGTGTTTTTGATAAATGACTAATAACCGGGAACCAAAGAGGGGATAGTTCGAAACCATGATCGCGATTGAAATTATTGGGGTGTTTGATGATTTCTATGCTTTCTCGGAATTTCCTGTTGTAAAAGAGTGGAGATTTGGCAATCAACGAAACGTTATCAAAATCTATCTTGTGACCTGTAGTAAAATGATGTTCAGCGACCGCAGACTTGGAAGTATACCTTTTTCTTATACAACGATCATGTTCTGAAATGCGAGTAATGACGGAACGACCGGTTTCACCAATGTAGACTAAACCACAAGAACAGGGAATTTGGTATACACCTTGAGATGAAAGTGTAGGAAATTTGTCTTTGGGAGAAGGAAGAATCTGAGAGATTTTGCCTGTCGAGTTGAATATGGGTTTAATACCATTCTTACGAAGGAGTTTCCCTATTTGATCTGTAACCTTGTGAATGTAGGGTAAAAAGGCCAATTTCGGGTTGGATTCGGAAGTAGAAATGTCCTTAGGTAATCGAGTACGTGTTCTAAGTCGGAAGAGTCAGCTCTAAAAAGTCTTCGTAAGAACCCTGATATTATTGTTCTTCCAGCCGACAAGGGCAACGCCACTGTAGTTTTGAACCAAATTGATTATGTTACGAAAATCAATTCTATTTTGTCTGAGGAAACTTACGCTCTTCTAACACATAACCCCACTTCGAGGATTGAACGCGAGGTTAGCCAAATCATCAAATCTTCCAATCTACCTCCTGAAACTAAACGTCGACTTACCCCATCAGATTCTAAACCACCTCGTCTATACGGACTTCCCAAAATTCACAAACAAGGTATTCCTTTTCGACCTATCGTCAGTACTATCCAATCTCCTACTTACAAGCTAGCCAAGTTCTTGTCCAACATTCTTTGCGAGTTTACAGGTAAAACCTCTTCTCACATCCTCAACTCTCAGCATTTTATTCAACGTCTAAAAACTAGAAAACTTGAACCCCAAGATCTTCTCGTGAGCTTTGATGTTACTTCACTTTTTACTAAAGTTCCTATTAAGGATTCGCTTATTATCATCAAACAGATTCTGTCTCAATATGGCAAGGACTTGAGTTTGGTTCCTCTTATTGAAAAGTGTCTATCCTCTACTTACTTCCAATTTGATAATAAGTTTTACGAACAAGTTTCTGGTGCTGCTATGGGTTCTCCGCTATCACCTGTTGTAGCTAACATTCTTATGGAATCCTTTGAAACGGTTGCTTTGGAATCATCAATATTAAAACCTAAAGTGTGGTTTAGATATGTTGACGACACGTTTATTGTTTGGTCTCATGGTCATCTTGAATTGTCTAAGTTTCTTGATCATCTTAACAATCAACACTCAGATATCAAATTTACTATGGAAATCGAAAGTAATGGTTCTCTTCCATTTCTTGACGTTCTTGTGACTCGTAAGCCCGACGGACTTCTAGGCCATTCTGTTTATCGCAAACCCACCCATACGGACAGATACCTTCATGCTTCGTCTCATCATCATCCTGCACAGAAACGTTCTGTTATTGAATCTTTGGTCCATCGTGCCTTTTCTATTTGTCAACCTGAGAATCTAGACTCAGAACTCCGTCATCTTACTAGAACCTTAGTGAACAATGGTTATGTAAAGCGAGATATTTATAAAGTTATTAATATCGTCGCTTTACATCCACGTACTCGATTACCTAAGGACATTTCTACTTCCGAATCCAACCCGAAATTGGCCTTTTTACCCTACATTCACAAGGTTACAGATCAAATAGGGAAACTCCTTCGTAAGAATGGTATTAAACCCATATTCAACTCGACAGGCAAAATCTCTCAGATTCTTCCTTCTCCCAAAGACAAATTTCCTACACTTTCATCTCAAGGTGTATACCAAATTCCCTGTTCTTGTGGTTTAGTCTACATTAGTGAAACCGGTCGTTCCGTCATTACTCGCATTTCGGAACATGATCGTTGTATAAGAAAAAGGTATACTTCCAAGTCTGCGGTCGCTGAACATCATTTTACTACAGGTCACAAGATAGATTTTGATAACGTTTCGTTGATTGCCAAATCTCCATTCTTTTTCAACAGGAAATTCCGAGAAAGCATAGAAATCATCAAACACCCCAATAACTTCAATCGCGATCATGGTTTCGAACTATCCCCTCTTTGGTTCCCGGTTATTAGTCATTTATCAAAAACACGCCCCCTAGCAACCATAACCCAATCAGGATCGAGCTTAATCATCCGTGACGATCCTTTTCCCTTAAATACGGAGACTATTTCTTCTTAAGTCACTTCTACCTAGTTTAGAATCTGGCTTGGTTCACAAGTTGATTACCTAACTCGGTAGTGGTTCTTTGTTAGATTTTCGTTTGCTTTTTCAGGTTATCGTTTTCTTTCTTACCTTTTCATAGTTTAGGTTATGACTTGTTTTACAAGTGGATAACCTAACTTTTGAGAAGTTTTTAGTTAGATTTCGATTGCTTGTTTGAGTTTTGCGATTTATCTCACGCCCTGATGAAGCCCCTTACGAAAGTGGGCGAAACGTTGGCAGCTTCGGTTGCAACTATGACACGGTCCAAACCCGGAAGACATTCTAATGTTAGTATAGATTCCGGCCGTGGAAGCCTTCGCTATTACATTGCAAAGAAGCCTCAAGTAGGAAAACTATTCAATGAAGCATACGTAAAAGTGTCCACTATACAAAACTCAATCAGCATATTCAAAACGACAACCCAGACCTAAACATTTTCGACGACAGTGTTTTTGTAGCACATCAGCACCGCACAAACTCAAATTTAGAATCAGAAACCACCGCTTAAAGATACAAGTGCTCTAATTCCAGATAACATGGGGTTAGTCAGTTTTAGAGACATCGTGTCAGTATCAGTCTTTGAGCGTTTGGTCAACAACACACAGGGTGGTACCTTTGTTGTCACGAACATTCCCCACAGCAAACGCGTTAAAAAGTCAAGCATAAACATTATGTTGACTCGGTTCTGATCGGTGTTAAATATTAAAGTCATATTCCTGAAACCATCCAATTCATAATAATAAATAAATGCTTTAGAGGTACATAGTCTGTTCTCAGTGAAAACTTTCGGCTACAGAGATGTATGACAATTTTAGCGTTAACAAAAATGTACCAAATCAGTCAATTACTTTTATGTGTCCATCTGTAAATGTGTCGCCCTCAAAAACTTTTAAGTTGAAATACCTTCACTAACCACGTTAAATACTCTATGCAGAATTCTTCGACATTATGTAATCTGAATATACCAGACGTATTTGTCAAGAAAATTCTCTTATGCTATTTTCATCAATCGTTCAACCTCCATGACATCACGGTAAATTTCCATAATCCAGAATCAACAATAAAAATGTTTTTTTCTCGATCTTCCAGCTACAGGTAGAAAATGATCGAGATTTTGTCAATATATCTCAAGTGTCGTCGTTTCAAAGTAAAAAATAATTTTTTTTATCACATTGTTCAGTTCGATAACTCCTTCATCTGCCCGAAGAAGTTCTCTCACGTTTTTGAGTAAAAGTAAATGATTAGCATGTACATAGATAATAAGCTTTCAAATTTACCATAGTTTTTCTTTGCTAAAACCTCGACCAGTTTTTTTGGCATGAGTAGTTGAGTCTTAGAGGATAACAAAAACTGCATTCCTCCTCCATAGAAAAATTATAGAACGCACAGATATCATCAAATATTTCAAGAACTTAAATCGTTTCACGATTTCAAACTATCCCCACTTTGATTCTTAGCTGTTACTCATTTCTCAAAGACATGCTTCTTTCAACCGTAGCCCAATCAGCTACGCTGAACCAAACTTGACCATTCTTCTATATAAAAACTACTTCTTATTTTTTTGTGTTGTTTTTTTTTACTTTGCTATAGAATTTATTAAAAGTATTGTTTGTTCTCTTTTATCTTTTCTTAGTTTGTATCCATTTCAACCTAATTTTATTTTTGTCTTGAGGTTTAACTTGACAATCTTTTCTTGCTTCGGTTCTCATGTTCTCCTCTTAAGTGTGTCCATGTTCATCTCTTTTGCAATCTGAAACCTCCACTGGAACCTCATCAACTGATCAGGAACGACGAAAAAAGAATGCTCTAGCGAATCACAGCAAGAATGGGAAACTTTTGACTCTGGCGACAATTTTTCATGAACAAATATGTTCAAAGGAAAGAAAAAGAAGAAAATTCACCTGCGGCTTGTACCTTCAATAACTTACCCAAGAGTTAGGTAAAGATTTTTTTATTTTACAATAAATTGTCTACTACATTGCAAATATGAACATAAGACTACAAAAACAAATTATAAATAAAGAAAATAATAAAATAAATTGCAAAAACTATAGCTTCTTATAATTTTGATTTATCTACAAATCATAGATAAAGTGCTTTAAGTGTAAATTCATAAAACAGAAAAATTAACAGATCTACTATAGCTGACCATGATGACTATTAAAATATAGACAATAAATTAATTATTTTAAATGTTAAATTACTCATTGTTTTGTAATATTTTGTTAAATATGTATGTGTTATATAATTTTCATATGTATGAATATTTATGTAAGTATGGAAAATTATTTCAATAATTAAAACACTACTTTAAGATTCCGAGACCTTCTGAAAAATTTAACAGATTTATTTATCTATTTACATATTTTACAATAGGAAAAGACCTTAGTAGTAAAATACATAGCCTTTGTCCACTCCCATAATTTTTATACGATAGTACAAAATAGATAAACCACAACCTAATATTTGCGTTAGCAATCTCCAAGACCGTGCAAAAAGACAAGAAACGTATATATAAGACGCAGAAAAAAATATTGGATAGCAAAATAGCGAGAAAAAGAAAAGATATTGACCAAGGTGGAGAAAACAGTGGTAGAAAAAACAGCAAATAAGAAAGTACAAGTCCAGTCAAGAACCTACTAAGTTCATAGTAGTTTACATCAAAATACTAGAATGACCAGTTCAAATTTAAACTCAATTAACACACAAAATTATGTAAGCATCGTCATCTGGCGGAAAGAACGATAAGTAAAAATCCGTTTGCGTATGATCTGCTTTAAGAGGGGGTTGCGCACGCTAAGAGTAGAACGTCGAAAGTAGAAGGGTGCTGACCTGTGGTACAATCAGCATTGATAGTATAAAATTTGTGTAATGTTTGGTTTTCTTAGTGTTTTGTAAAATTTTATGGGCTTATAACTATAGGTATTAGTTACCTAACGTAAAGAGTGATAAAATTAACTAAAATTTGTAAACACTTTGTATTTAAATTCCAGCGTTATAGAATCGCCACGTTTTCTTTGTTTTGGTGAAACAAATGCATGGGCAATTTATGTGGAATTATAAGACGGTGTTTTTAACCACTTATTAATTAACTCTTAACTGGTATGGCGGAATCAAATTTGACCCCAATCAAAATTAAATTTCTAGAAAAACGTGTTGACTTGGCCACCTTAAATTTCTTGTATTCTTCTCTAGCAGAAAGCTGCTGAATTTGCGCTGGCAGTCGTACTTTTGTCTTAACGTACCGCTTGTTGGGGTCGAATTTGACCCCGCCATACCGTTAACCGTTTTAACAATGGCAAATTTACGCAAAAGAAACATACCTTTGAAACAATATAAAATAGAATACCTAGCTGAGCATTTATTTAATAGTGATAATGATATTTCTGATGCTGCAATAATAGTTAGTAGCTATAATACTAATTCAGTTTTTGAGTTAAGTAATCAAAGTGATAGTGATTATGCCGGTAGTGACAGTGAACTTGTTGAGAATGTTGCCGCAACTGATTATTTTTATGGTAAGAATAGAAAAAAGTGGTCAAAAAGTCCCCCTGCTTCTAGTCGCACTCGAGAAGAAAATATCATTTCTCATCTCCTAGGTTTATATAGACCATCACTAATAAACAAGCCAACGACGCCCACCAAAGCAATCGGGCTATCTACACTAATATTATAAAGAGGAAAGATTTGTATTTTTGTATGTAACGAATAAACTCAAAAAGTACTGGACCGATTTTAATAATTCTTTTTTCATTAGAAAGCTACATTATTACTGAGTAACATAGGCTATATTTAGTACTAGATTACTATAGAAATCTTTAGAAATTAATATTAAAACCAACCGAAGGTGTAAAAAAAATTGCCATAAAATGTCTTTCATCGCATACGCTGCGAAGAGTATAAATGATAGGACAAAAAAATGTTGAACAATATTATAGAATATATCAATATCTACAAAAAACTTCGCGAGACCATGAGTCTAACTATTGTAGTTACGTCACTATAACTACTTTTTTACATTTAACGAATTGATAGAAATGCCGATCAAAATCAGACCGTGTTATCCATACCATTTATAAATTTTTATCCAAATAAATAATTTAATATTCAAGACTGTCTCAATACCCGATGATTACTTTTTGAATTATTGAAATCGGACATTCCATTCAAAAGTTATCATGAAATTAAAATAAAAATACATGCCGGCGGCGGCCGCCACGCAGCGCATCGAGTAACTAACTCGACGAGAGAGGGGCAGTGCGGGAGAAGGGGGTGCACCATTATGAACTAGGTAGCCGCGCGGCTCATTCGCGCGGTCGGCTCCTTACGCAGTGGACGCAAGCGACATTGAATATTTCGAGTTTTTTTAACACATTTTTATGCTTCATTTAAAAAGTTCTTTCCAAAGATAATTAGTCAAGCGCAGAGCGCTCGCAGCGACTTGAAGGAAATAGAGCTAGGAACTCGCGAACGCGTGCACGGGAATCTAGCACTGAACGCTCGCAGCGGCTCCTGACACAGCGAGATAGACAACGGTCGTTAACAGCTAGGACGCGCAATAGAATTTTAGCTCATAGTAATAGGTAGGCATTTAGTTACAATCCTCAAATTGAATATGCTCATCAAAACAGCATCCAAATCGGAGCAATGAATAAGATTTTTCCTATATGTTTCGCTAAAAAATGGATTGAGGAAGCGAAAGGTATGTGCTGTGCATCTGGAAAAGTTGTTCTCCTTAACATTGATGAGCCACCAGAACCAATTAAAAGTCTTTTGACAAATAATCATACACTATCCGCGCATTTTTTGAATAACGTACGTAGATACAATAGCCTTTTTCAAATGACTTCCTTTGGGACAAAAGAAATTAGGGAAAACATTTTATGCCTACCTTTAAGGTGGAAGGACAAGTTTATCATCTCATAGGTAGCCTTTTACCGCCATCAGGACAAATTCCCCAATTTTTTCAGATATATTTTATTTCCGATGCTGATCAACTATCATTGCGATCAAACATGGCCCCCATGCTAAAACTAGATTTGATAAACAAATTGCAGACCATTTTGAATAGCCACAATGTTTACATACGAAGTTTTAAACATAGTATTGAACTCAATACCCCCGAGAGTTTGAAATTGATCATTTACTCTGATCGCACACCCCAGACAGAACACAGAGGAAGATATAACGCCCCTTCAATAAATGAAGTGGCCGTTCTCTTGGTCGATGAAGACAAAGGGCCCAGGGATATAGTACTGCACGGTAGAGACGGACAACTAAAACGAGTGTCGGAATTACATCGTGCATATGATCCGCTACAATATCCGTTGATGTTTGCATCAGGAGACGATGGATATTATTTAAGTATTCCTCAGCAGCATTCCTCAAGAAATAAGACTGTGTCATGTATGCAATATTATGCATACCGTTTAATGATTAGGGCCAACTGTTTTAATGCACTCCATTATTACAAATATTTGTTGAATCAATATTGTGTGGATATGATGGCGAAGATGATTTCCGAAAGGTTAAATTTTTTTTCCCGAAACCAACAAAAGCTTAGAGCGGATGACTACATTCATTTAAGGGATGCTTTAAACCAAGACGCAAGCGTAATTGCAGCTAATATCGGACAGCATGTCATCTTGCCGTCATCATTTACTGGGTCTCCAAGGTATCTCCACGAAAAGACACAAGATGCAATGACATACGTGCGCAATTATGGAAGGCCATATCTTTTCGTAACTTTCACCTGTAATCCAAATTGGCAAGAAATAAAACAGGAACTTTTTCCCGGTCAGCGGTCTTTCGACCGGCATGACATCATAGCTAGAGTGTTTCACTTAAAAATGAAGAAAATTATAAAAATATTAACAAAAGACGCGATTTTTGGGCCGGTTAAATGTTATATGCTTACTGTTTAGTGGCAAAAAAGAGGATTGCCGCATTGTCATATGTTACTTTGGCTGGACTCAAAAGTACAACCAGATGAAATTGATGAAATAATAGTTGCCGAACTACCTAATAAAGACGAAGACCCAGTATTATTTGAGATAGTCACAAAGAATATGCTACAGGGACCATGTGGACAAGATAATTTGACTTCTCCGTGCATGAAAAATGGGATATGTACAAAAAAATATCCACGACGTTTCGTGACTGAAACCCAGACCGGTGAGGATGGGTATCCCGTTTATCGACGACGCGATATCAACAACGGAGGGCAGATTGCTACATTGAATGTCCGAGGGCGTACGGTTAATATAGACAACAGATGGATCGTTCCATATTCCCCAATACTATGTCGATCTTTTAATGCTCATATTAATGTTGAATATTGTCATTCCGTACAAGCCATAAAATACATATGTAAATACGTTAGCAGTACACCTAGAGAATGGAAAACGAGTTTACTTCTCAGCGGAAAATATGCAAAATATAGCGCAAAATCCACCAAAAACGACACTTACGGCGTTTTTTGACCTATGCCACAGTGATGATTTTGCTAAAACACTACTCTATCACGAAGTTCCTCATTATTATACATGGGCTAACAATAAATTTTCTAGAAGGAAACGTGGCTAAGAAGTAGTTGGACATCCCGGTATAAAAAAAGAGGTGGCACTGGGAAGAGTATACAGCGTTCATCCTTCCCAGTCAGAGTGTTTTTATCTCAGGATACTGCTTCATCATGTACGTGGCCCAACATCGTTCCAAGATTTAAAAACCGTTGACGGAGTTGTTCAAGAAACTTACCAAGCCGCTTGCCGAGATAGGGGTTTGCTAGAAGATGATAACCAATGGGAAACCACTTTGAGAGAAGCTTCGATTTCTCAATGTCCGTTAAGGCTTAGAGAGTTGTTTGTGGTAATATTATTATTTTGTTTTCCCTCGGAACCTCTCAAATTATGGGACACGTTTAAAGATGATTTATGTGAAGACATCAGACATATAGCCCAAGAACGAGGTTCCGATTATGATGTATATAACGAAGCTTTAATACAAATCGAAAACAAACTTTTAGAATTAAATGACAAAAGTTTAAGAGACTTTGGATTACCTTCTCCGAATCGCTCACAAAATGTAGTTGATGCCATACCGTGCCGTACATATGATGTTAACGAGTTGTCAGAATTTGTCAATTCAAATGTACCCAAGTTAGTGGCAGATCAAAAAATAGCGTACGATGCTATAATTGAAAGTGTGGAAAATAACACTGGTCAACTATTTTTTTTGGACGCGCCCGGTGGCACGGGTAAAACCTTTCTTGCCAATTTAGTATTGTTAAAAGTACGATTATCCGGAAGAAAAGCACTGGCAGTGGTATCGTCAGGAATTGCTGCAACCCTATTAAATGATGGGAAAACGGCTCACTCTACATTTAAATTACCGTTGGCTGTTTCTTTAGATCAACAGTCTGTATGTTCAATCCGTAAAAATGGTCCACTGGGAAAGCTCTTACAGGACACGTCGCTGATTATTTGGGATGAGTGCACCATGGGCCATAGAGCTCATGTAGAAGCAGTGAACCGCACATTAAAAGATATAAGAAACTCATGCAATATGATGGGTGGCGTAACTTTTGTTTTCGCTGGAGACTTTCGCCAAACTCTACCAGTTGTAACAAAAGGTACACGTGCCAACGTTATTAAAGCGTGCCTCAAATCATCACCTTTGTGGCTATCAATTAAAACTCTCAATTTGCGCACGAATATGAGAGCACATTTATGCAATAACCGCGGTGGTAATTTCTCAGAAAATATACTTAAATTAGGAGACGGAAAATTTACTACTTCAATTGCAAACAGCTCCCAAGTACTGTTGGATATTGAATTGGCTCAAACTGTTCACAGTCTAGAAATTCTTATAGACACAATCTTACAGTAAGAAATTTCCATTGGCTCTGTTCGAGAGCGATATTGTCACCCAGAAACGACTCAGTAAATGAGATAAACAAAATTATTATTGAAAAAGTACCAGGTGATTTTAAATGTTACAAATCTGTTGACACCGTGTGCAACATCGAAGATACAGTGCACTACCCACTGGAATTTTTAAATTCCCTTAATCCTGCTGGCTTGCCACCTCATGAAGAAATGTAAGCCCTCCCAATATGTGTAATGGTACAAGACTATTGATCAAAGAATTAAGAGATAATGTGATTGTAGCAACTATCATTACAAGTCCCGCGGTCGGTCAGCTCGCACATGTTCCGCGGATCCCGATGATACCAACTGATTTGCCCATATCTTTTAAAAGTTTACAGTTCCCTTTAAAAATATCCTTTGCCCTAACAATAAATAAATATCAGGGACAAACTTTTTACATAGTTGGTATTGACTTAAGGAAAGAGTGCTTTTCCCACGGGCAATTGTATGTGGCACTTTCTCGAGTAGGATCTCCTGAAAATCAATACGTTTTGTTGACACCAACAAATACCACAGCCAACGTAGTGTACAGGGAGGCTTTAATATAAACATACAATTTTTTTTTAATTTAGTGATTCATGGTCGTTTTAATTAGCATGCTTATAACTTAAATATCTGTACCTATTTATGTCTACCCGTGCAAAGCCGGGACGGGCCGCTAGTTACTTGATAAATTCATAATTGATCAGATCATTGACCGAAAGAACGAGAAAATCACGATTTACAGGCAAATTATGGTGACCAAGCTTTAACATAGTAGTTCGTAAATCACACACATAAAACCTAAATTATGTCATTTTTAGGTCTTCTATATTTAGCTGAAGTGTTTAAATCAAGCAATGAAGTTATAAATTTGCTTTTTGGTACAGATGCCATAGGGCGTGATATTTTTCGGTCTGTAATGACGACGAAAAGGTTCTCTTTTTTGCTAACCGCTATGAGGTTCGACGATCCGAGTACCAGAGATGAACGTGTATCTGATGGAAATCAGTTGGCAGCTATTTTGCACTTTGTCTATAACAATTATTCTTGTAGAGAATATGTAACCGTGGATGAGATGTTAGTAGGATTCCGCGAGAAATGTAGATTTAGAATATTCATGAATAGTAGCCTGTAAATGTTTTTTCGTCAGTTCAACTAGTGGAAGAGCTGAGATTGAAAAAACTCACTTATATTGGTACTATGAGGCAGAACAAAAGAGACTTTACCTAATAAGAATCGAGAAATCTATTTTTCCTTATTTGGATTTACTAGAAATCAGAGCTTGGTACCATACGTACCAAAAAGAAATAGATCTGCTTCTCTAATCTCCACTTTTTATCATGATGATAAAGTATTAGAAGGAGAAAGAAAAATCCCAGAAATAATAGATTTCTATAATCAGACCAGAGTGAGAGTAGATGTATTAGTAGTAGAACTTGTGCAAGCTATAAGGTTGAAAGACGTACAGACAATATGGTTTGGAATAATGGACATCCCTAGTGTAAATGCAACCATTTTATATAACAGTGCAAATCTAAATAATGAACTGACCCATCAAAAATTTCTTATTAACTTATGAAAAGAACTTATTCAAGACCAGTTAGTTAGACGTTCTCAAATGAAAAATATACCCAAAAATTGAAAGAAATTATCCGTAACATATCAGACAATAGACAAGAGAAACCCCGATCGAAAAGCTCCTAAACGGGCAAGGTGCTTTATTTGCCTTCATCATAATGACAGTAAGCAGTCTCTCATGTATGGTTAGTGTGATAAACATGTAAACATGTACCAACTGTCATCAGTGAAAAAGAAAATAAACTGCGCAGGACAGAACATGTCTGTTAAAAGTTTCTAGTTTTATTTTATTTTCTAACTATAATAACAAAATGTTATTTGTACTATTTGAAGTCACTACTACTATTTTTTTACATTTCTTATTTTCTTTTTTTTAGTTATAAGATACTTCAGAGGTTAATGTACTTTTTCAATCTACCCAATATAACTATTTTTTTTGTAAATTTTTGACCAACTTCTTTATGTTTCTCTCATTCATTTGATTAAAGTCATTTCCTTCTCATACCTGGTTTTTTATTCCAGAAAACTGGTGGGGTCAAGTGAGTGTTTAGAAATTGCCATACCAGTTAAGTGTTAAAACTTAAAATTACTAAATCGACATATCTTAAGAGTGCTTGTAATTTGAATTCGTCGTATCTTCTTTATTTTGTAATTTTATTTAGTTGATATTTTAGATACAATATTAAGGCTCGGTTGCATAAAGCATTGTTTACTTTGTCGATGTAATTAACTACGTGGTCATATCGTTAAGTGTCACCATTGGTCGTCAAGTACAAAATCAAATGTACTTGTCGACCAATGACGTAGTTAACAACGGCATCTATTAACCACATAGTTAACTTTGCTTTATACAACCGGGCATAAACGTACATTTAACTGTAATAATTAACCATTGTATACTTAAATTTGAAGATTATTAAACATTGCAAAAGACGTTAGGTAGATATTTCTTTGTTTATAGTAGGACGCTACTTGAATTTCTTTGTCTATTTGTTTTGTCATTTATATGCCTTTTACTTAATGTTTTCTGTATTGTAACCGATTATTTTATTAGAAATTGATTTTGTGTTTGAAATTTTGTTTGTTCATTGCATTTTTTATTTCTTTTATGTAATAAATGTTAAATCGTTAATGTAACGGAGTTTTTTCTCAATTAACTTGTTCGCAAGTGAATTTTTTTTTAGAATTTACTACACACTATAAATGTAGGTTCCAATAGTGTGTACAAAGCCGGACATGTTCTCTATTGGCAAAATCCAGAGGCCCCTTTTAAGCTATAAACCTTCGCGCCCCATTTGACTTTTGTTTTGTTTTGATTTTGACGTTTATTTTTATTTTCTTTCGAGTTTTCCAAACAGTCACAGAGTTTTGAGTATAATCTGCACCCATCTTCACTGCACCAGCAAATACCTCGTTTATGTTACTTACGTACTGGCAATTTTCGTTTTAATAGCTTTTGCATGTAACAATGACTGGAATACTTTGGTAGAATTGAAAGCTGATATGCGAACCCTGAACGAAAAAGATTAGTAATTGGCTTAAATCGTTAGAGACGCGACGAGTTCAAAGCCGAAAGTGGTTTATTTACCTTTTTTAGAACCTACAGTCTTCGATAAATCACGGCGTGTGAATTTGGTTTTAGGTATGTATCGATACCGAAACCAGAAACTTCTGGTCAAAACGTCAATTTAAGAAGAAAGTAGTTTTACAAATTTGTTTTGTTTTGAAGTTTATTTAACGTGTGGCCGTGTGACGTACTACATAAATTTGGTTAAATGTTAGCGTTGCAAACGTTATAAAAAAAATACTCCAATGAAACGAATTGTGAACCAGAATTAAGATTCTAAACGGTTTTTGAATGCGTTACGACTTTCAAATTGGTAGCAAATAAAAACTTTGTTGTGGATACAATTACTTCCGCACAAATATTATTAGAAAGATTTTAAATTTTGTGCCTTAAACTTTATTTGGCATAGATAAAGTAAACAAAAAACAACAATTCCATTAAAATGTCATTGAGTAAACATATTCCAAACATTCATTGAGACTAAGATTTCACGTAAAAATAAGCTATGAAGGTTTTAATCATATTTTTAGTTTCAGAATGTTTTTTTCCTTACAACTAAATCTGTAAATGCATCGGATAACCTTAAAACAATCCTAAAAATGCAGTGAACACCTATTCCAGTATCCCAATCTAGTCGGCCGTGGGATTTTCATTTTCTGAAAACTAGTCATATTTTCAGTGGACTACTTCTGTGTCTAATGTTAATAAAATTATCGATATCAGCGTGTAGATTTAACCTGAAGCTAAGGATTTGAGAATTTTTAACACCTTGTATATTACCTTGACGTCATCAACGTACCCGACCTACCCCCATATTTTTTCACCAAATCCAACAGTTTTCCTAATCAATTTGAAATCATTAAAATAAATATTTAAGTTTTTGATTTAATATGTTAATCATTGAGATAACTGCAATTTTTTTAATATTACAACGTAATGTAGAAATTCGTCAAAGCATTTGCATAAAAACTGACGCAAAGATGAGACACAGCATTTATGCAAGAACTACTAATTTGCAAATTAATCGAATTCACAACTTATTGGGAAAGATGTGTAAAAGCACGCGTTTTTAATTACTTTTTATATAATCAGGAAAGAGTAATACTACAAGGAATTCTAAAGTTAAATTAAAAGCACTTTTTACACTGGCGTAAAGTTTTCTTTAATTCCAAACTACTAAGAGGTTATTAATCTTACCTGTTTGTTGAGATAAAAGTAGTTTGATTAATTTCACCAATCCGTGTATGAATAATGCTGGACCATTTTCTAAACACTGCACTTAAAACATTTCCATTTAATGTTTATTGTTTTTAGCATAATAATATACACGATTGATACAAATAAATCGCACGCACGACCGAGAAACACATCCACTTACGATTGCCGTTGAGCTACTGATGTTTTTTTGGAACGTTTTGGTGTACCACCACGAGCTGCGCGATTAATTGCATTTTACCTGCGCAGTTACATTACATTTATCCGGAGTTTCAAGAACACACTTTTTGCCTACATACCATTTTTTCAAATTGATTTAAATTTAAATAGTGTCATTTTGTTCGGTTACTACACCGACTGGTAAACAACCAGTAAACTGACAAATTTTATACAATTCAATATATCTAAATTGCTAAAAAATAAATAACGTTCAAAACGATTATTCTTTAAATATAATGTTTTTCAATTATGTATTTCAAAGTTAAATGTTTTAAACTCGGCATTTACCTAGGTACACTATAAAATAACACTGTAAACTACTTTTTACCAAAAAATTATTGACATCTACAAGGTGTAGCAAAAGTCCTGTGATTCTTTGATTGAGTAAAAAGATAATATTATTTTGCATTATACACGGTAATTCAATGCTTACGTAAATTACCGAAAGTTAATAAATTTAACCCATTCATAACCAACATAAAGCTAAGCATAAACGTAATTTTGAATTCACGAGTGAGCGTACACGAACATGTAAATTCACTTTTCTAACGTGTAGATCGTCTTGTTTTTTTGTGTACTTTGAGATGATCCGGTTTAAATTTGAAACCAATTAAAGACGCGTGAAATTACGTAAGCATCGTCATCTGGCGATAACTACAAATATGCACAAGATTCGCTTTAAAATAAGACGCTTATTTAGGGGTTAAACCTAAAAGCCGGCCGGTGGTAGGTATTATTTTATACATTTGCTAGTTATTAAAATTGAAAATGGCGTTGCGTAGATATTCCTTTGTTTGTAAAACGACGCTACCTAAACTTCTTTGTCATTTTGTTTTTGTCATTTGTATACCTGCTGTGTTTTAGAATCAATTTGTGTTAATCTATTAAATTATTATCATTGCAAGTTATTATTACCAGGCGCGCCGTACATAAGGGCAAAGTCGTGTGGTGCACGACGGTGCCGAGGCGCCGAAAAATCTCAAAACTCAAAAGCAAAAAAAAAAGATAAAGCAGCATACAACATTGTCAAAACAAAATTTATAATGATAAAAAAACTAGTAAGTAATTGCTATGTTTTTTATCTGTTTATTTTTTTATTTTTACTCTTTGAGACGAAGCAACCGAATTACTTCTCGAAAATAATATATTTTCCAAATGAGGGTACGTAATAATAGCATTTATTCGACTCAAACAAATTTGATTTTATTCATGTTTGAGCTTGAAATTTGGCTTGCAACAAGTGAACAATCGTTTTTTTTTCTGTCTGAGCTTGCAATGTACGAAACTTTACATATTTAAGCGCTGCATCGGTCGCGATTTCATTTGTTGCCTAATGCCCGATCGATAATTAACTTAGCGAAGTGAAAAGGTGCATGGGGTAAAAGATATCTGCTTTTGAAAGTTTAGTTTTTTGTAGTTTTACAGACCTTATAATGATGTGTTGTGAATTAATGTGAGTTCATCTAAAATTTATTTTTTATTTTAGATTTATTTAAACATTAAAAGCCAAAAACTTGCATCTCAAAAATCCTTTTATATTTGATTACATAAATATCATTGTTAATTGAAGTAAATTCAAACAGAATAATTGATGAGCACTAATATTACTATTTATAAAAATTTATAAATTTTGAAATAACTTGAAATAAGTACTGTTGAGAAAATACTTTCGAGTTTGAGTTTGAGACGTCGAAATATTTCCATTTTTCATGAATAATTTGTCAATTTGTTTACTTAAGTATTAATTTCTTTACAGTATACAGGATGTCAGAAAAAAGAAGAAATTGTCTGGATACCAAAATTTGCCGAATAAAAGAAAAAGAGAGGAAGAACTGGAAAACCATGTCAAAATTACGCATTTTTTTTCAAAACCCGAGTCTACTTTGCCAAATATTAATAACAACAATAATACAGCTGAATCCCAATATTCTGAACCTGTACTTGAAACAAGTATCAGCAGCAGACAAGAAACTGATCTTCAAGAAAGCAATCCATTAATCTGCGAGTTCCGCTGATAATGAAAAATCGACACCTTCAAAAATTACCAGAACGGAAAATATGAGTCAACTTTCGAAAGATGCTGCAACATGACCAAAAAAATTACGTCCTAACAATATTCAAGAATTAGTAGAATGCGGCCGTGTTCATTATCAAAACAAAAAGGATATTTATACGAGAGATAGTTCGGAGTCGGGGCGTAAGTTTGTAACGTCCCGTTAAAGTTCATTACATTTAAAATTCTATTTTGCATTCACGTACTAATTTGCATCGTTTTCGAATCGACCAAGCAATCGATTTTTGTTCGCACTTCCGTGTGAGCCATCTTTTGGCTTTCACGTAAGTGGTGCAAGGCAGACAAATTTTCTTAATTATGGCGTAAAAACGCATACAAATTAATTTTTATCCTTTCCAACTAATTGCTGGTAAGTTTATCTTTGTTCCAATATAATTTTCTATTGAATTTAACATTTTTGGTGATTTCACAATGTTACGCAATACAATTAAACAAAGGAATTGATTTCAAGACCGTTGTATGTAAAGCAACGTAAGTAATTTCATGTCAATTACAAACCATTCTAATTATGTATATTTAAGGTCTTCTTTTTTTATTATTTACTGGACTTTTCTTTTTATTTACTGGATCTTTTTCTTTATGGAGTTTTTATTTACTGGATTAATATCCTTTGGTTTTATGCCTGCTCTTTTTGCTTTCCAATCTACATTGTTTGGATTCGTTATTTTGTGCTAAAGATAGAAGATATCAGATAACGTCATATCATATATGATGAGTCAACTAGAATTTATGTTACTACTTTGTTACGGTCAAAATTTTCATTAGGTACGCCTATGTGTTTTCGACGTAAAATTAGATTCGGGTGTTGACGCCATCTATCGGGTTCGTTGGTCACTTTGTATTGCGCAGACGGCATCCGGTGAGGTTTCCGGCATTTTGATTGTAACATCGTACCTGGTAATATCTAGGGTTGCGTGAGTGAAAGTTCGTTCTCTAAAATCATCCACGTGTTAGGGACACGATGGAAATTATGTAGTTTCCTTAAATAACTAATTTGCTCCCGCAGCGTAAGTGATTTTATTTCTTTCTTTAATTATAGGTAATTTTTATGTCTTTTTGGTTAGCCGCCTTGTGCTACCTCATAACTAAGGGCATGCTGGTTATAATTTAAAGCCCACCAGGGAAAGTTGTGACTTCGTTGCGATCGTGGGGTATTCGTATCGTCACCGGCCATTCTTACCACCATCCGGCCCATGAATTCTAGTCGATACCGAAAGACGAGAGATAACCCTCGACGAATATTGTGTTGGAACGATTCTAAATATTTCTAAGGCCTACCGTTGGAATTAATTAAATCACAGACAAGGGGTATAACAGCATCCGATTTTAGGGTTGTGTTAGGTGTACACTGTAAAATTTAAGTAATGACTTTGTAGATTTGAATTTCGTGAGCTATTAGGTTGACACGAATTGCGATTCAAATTACTTACAGGGTACGTGTCGAAGGAAGTACTTTCTCCGCACAAAAGAAATTCCTGTATTGTTGGTAAGTGTTTTTATAAATTTTCTTTCGTCGTCAACGAGGTTACTCACGAAACTTTCACTAATCATAACTTCGTACTGATTATCGTAATTGTAATACCATTAGTTAGTAAATTTGCTTATACTACGTATGCTGTGTCCTACCCTTATTTACTGTGATAATTTAATGTTAATGCTATACTAATTAATTTTGTCTTATTGTCGTTAATGCCATATAATTAATTATGTAAAAGATATTTACTACAAGCTATTCTTCGCCATGTTCTTCACGTATGTAGTGTAAGTTGCCTATCTTACTGTGATTCGATGTTGTATATTCTCCCTAGTATTTACTTAGATGTGGCTTGTTACAAGCTTTTGGTATTACGAACCTGCACGGCCAACTCGCAATAATCGGAGAGAGGGGAGGTCCACACTAAATATAGAAAAGATGTTGCAGGGCGCCAGAGCTTCCCAAAGTAATTCTCTGTCTTGCTCAGGACAGAACGGTATAAACCTTGTAACACTATGTGAAGTTCGTAATTCCTCTACTCAGCTGTTCGAGTAGTCAAAAGTAAGTAATAGTTAACGATAATCACAGGAGCAGGAAAGATAAAAAGAAAGATTAACAAGTATAATCGATTTAATAGTTTAACGTTGGATAATAGTCGAAGATATGAGATTTACTATTAGCAAGTAGAATTAATACTTATCACAGTTTGCATTAATAATTATGAGAAACTTTGATTAAATGAGTACATAAAATTTTCTAGAGTATATCACAATCCTCATACATAAATGCCTGTAACCTCGGCAACACACATCACAGAAAAAGATTATATCGAATAGACCAGCATACAAAGTCACCGAATAACTAAGTTTCCCTCACAGCATGCGATACAAGTATGACATGATTAAAATTACCTTATTGGTATATAAGCAATAACGCAGTGACAATCATTAACATTTAAATATAATTCTGTGCACAACTTTGGTGATCTCGATATAAAGAATCAAATAAATAACTCACCTAATAAAGTTTCCACTTACACGTCGAAAACGTTTTCTCGTCAGTGGCCTGTAATCAATTGTGAAACACAAATCGGATCATAATCGAGTTCACACAGAACAAAAGCTACAAAAGATAGTATTAGTAAATAATTAAATGGCATATAAAACCCGTTGTATCGTGTACTGCAAGAAATAGTCTTTAACACAAGTGACTGATAACACATTCGATTTCTTCATTAATCATATCATTGAACCCCAAGATATAGAACGATGTAAGTAACAATTCAAGACAGGTTGAATACACATTCGACTTCAAATTTTCAAATCAACATCCCCGACACAACGTGCGACTGGACCCCGATGTTGTTTAAGTAGCAAGCCCTCACGACAGCTGATAGGCTCGGTAGATTTATTCCTTAATAGTAGTTATGCATCCCAATTGTTGATTTAATTCCAAAATGGTAGACAACGTGGTCGGAACCGGCTGTCATATGAATATAGAAATTACGAAAGAAAGAATAGATTTAAGACAAAATGACTTACCCCCGTGCCGAACTAATCGTAAAACTTTCTACGTCGATTTATAAATTTATGTTCATCACACGTGATGATCTTAAAAATTTAAGAATCAATTCGAAAACCTCGACACCGGACCGTTACTGTGGTTTACAGTTTAACGTCTACTTGACCGAATGACAGTCACGAGAAAGGATCGGTAGGGGGCGTCCCAACCATAAACTAATTTCAAGTCAAAAATACATAGGCGTACCTACTGAAAATTTCGTCCGTAACGACACAAGCGTACGTAAAGAAAATTACCGTAACAGATTATTTAACTTCGACTACATTTAGATATATAAGATATAGATATATTTGATCGAGTAATTACAGTGTAATTGTTATTAACGATTTAGTTTTTCTCTTTTATTCGTTTCTTTCAGCAGTTACGAACCTAAACATCTAGTTACAAGTTTCTTACCATCCTGTTGTGAGCGGACAGGAGTATGACTTTGGGATGAGCTCTGGCGCCCTGAAACATCTTAGATATATTATTTGTTTGAACCTACCCTCTCTCCGACTATTGAGAGTTGGCCGTGCAGGTTCGTAAAACCACCAAAAACTTGTAACAACTTATTACATTTTAAATTCAAGTTAATCAAATTGTGTTATCAAAAACTTTTCGGAATACATACTCCATATAACAAATTAAACGTTTATTACTTTTGAATTTGATATCAATTAATATTTAGTTATAAGATTTCATGCTTTTTATTTATCACCAATTTCAAGGTGATTGGCGCCCAAATATTGTTTTCATCCAAATATTGTTTTAATTCAAATAATGTTCATTTTTTTCTTTAATGTAAATAGTTAGTGTAATATGTTATAGTTGCAAATAAATTAAAGGAATTCACATCTGTGTATTTTACTTTCATTCAGGCTCACACCCAGAGGTCTGTGTTCCGACTGCTGCCGTGGTAAAATAAGTATTTTTGCTTTTAATAAATGTATATTTATATTTTGAACGTTTATTATTGTTTTTATTGTATGTTTTTATTTTTTATTACAAGTTTTCCAATAGTTACTTCTTTAGAACTTTACCGAACAAAGAAAAAATTGAGCGTGTTTGTTTGTTGTATTCCGAAACAAAAAATTCACTTTTCTGCTTCTGAAATAATTGATTCTGAAATTCAAAATGTAATAAACAGAAAAACTAAATACTGTTATAGAAAGAATTTTCTACGTGATTCAGCTTTTAGATCAGCAAAATTTAGCGTTTCGTGGAAGTAGTAATAAGTTGTTTGAGAAAAACAATGGTAACTTTTTAAAATGCATAGAAATGATTTCTAAATTCGACCCGATTATATCAGAACTTACTAAACACTTGGGGATAAAATACAAAATAAAGTAATCAATTTTATCGGTGAAAATATCAAATCCAAAATTTTAGAACTAACTAAAAAGGCAAAATTTTATTCTATACAGTGTGTCCCAACGATCTGGGGGTGGAAGATTACGCCTATACTGTTGATTTAAAAAAGCATATTATAACAGATTCTTTTGGTCGACAACGAGGAGCATCTCGTAAAAATATTTTGGTATATACAGGGTGGCCCATTTTCGAGTACCACACCAAACTTGTGTTTTTTTAAATGGAATGCCCTATATATTTTTATATATTTGAATTCTCTGTTAAATACTGAACAAAATGATATAAAGTACTATGGATCTACGACCAACGGTTCCTGAGTTATTGACATTGTTATGTAAAAAAATTAGTCAATTGAGTAGGCTCCTGTTCCGCCATCTTTAAATATATCAAAGTGAAATTTTGGTATTTGTATTTCTAATATGTCTAGTATTGACCTCTATACTCAAATTGCAGACTCTTTTCTCTACATATACAGGGTGGTCCATTTTGCGCAATGTTATTTTTCTCAATTTTTTTAAATGGCACACTCTATATTTTATTACAGATTTGAATCGAATTTTTTACGAGCTTTCAATAGATACTCACTTTATACTACCTGTTCCTAAGTGTTTTTGAATTATTCTGTCTTAAAGTTGAAAATTGCAAAATTTTGTTACTTTTCTTAAATTTTCTTCACATCATAGTAACCCGATTTCCGCTTGTCCTTTTCTGTTCCTTAGCAACTTAACAAATGAAAGTCTCTTATTGTCAATAATTTGTGAAATCATTGTTGATAGTAATCTGCATGGTTACCTTGTTAATAACTGGTTATCTACTTATTGTGCGATGAATTTCTCAAAAGAAGAGCTGATTAATATGACCTATGCTTTAGGAGAGGCTGAAAGAAACTGCTTGTTGGCGTCACGAATTTATGAACAAAAGTACCCTTTTGCTAGACATCCAAGATCTGAAGCGTTTGAACATCTTCGAGAACGATTTGAAGACACAGGAAATGTCAAATATAAAAAAAGAGATGTAGAGCAACGTACAGTTACAAACGACGAAAACGAGTTGATAGTTTTATTAAGTGTAGAAGAAAATCCTCACGTAAGTGTTCGTCAGATCGCGGTGCAAGTAGATCTTAGCAAAACTTCAATACGAAGAATTATAAGCAAACATAAATTTCACCCATACCATTTGTGCTTGCATCAAAGCCTACGACCGCAAGATTTCGCAGATCGCGTCGCATTTTGCAATACTATTATAGAAAAAACTAACCAACAACCCAATTTTATTGACTTTGTGCTATTCAGCGACGAAGCAAGTTTTAATAACGTAGGAGTCGTTAATAAAGATAATATGCACTATTACTCCGTTGAAAATCCACACTGGGTACGACAGATAGACTACCAGAATCAGTGAACTGTGAATGTGTGGGGTGGTATTATCAATACGAATGTAATAGGACCTTTCTTTTTCGATGGTTCCCTGACAGGCGAAAAATATCTGCAATTCCTTCACGAAGATTTAACACAGTTGCTTGAAAATGTAAATCTACATACTCGACAAACTATGTATTACCAACATGATGGAGCCCCGCCACACTACCATAATCGAGTACGTCGGTATTTAGAACATTGGCGCGAAGATCGGTGGATAGGTCGCGGTGGTCCCATTGCTTGGCCAGCGAGATCACCCGATCTCACTCCGCTAGACTTTTTTCTTTGGCGATATGTGAGACAGGAGGTGTATAAGGATTTGCCTACTACACCGGCCAATATGAAAGTTCGAATTGGAGAGGCCTTTCGAAGAATTCGAAGAACTACCCTTCAAAATGTCAAAACAATTTTCACTAGGCGGTTGGCATTGTGTATTGCTGAAAATGGAAACATTTTTGAACATTTAATATAAAATTTATAATTCATTGTGTCCTTTAATTCCATTTTAAAGATTATGGTTATACTGTTCCGTTCTACGAGTAAATAATAGTTCCCCTTCTGTAGTCCATTGTTTCATTGTCCTAATTTATTTTATAGACCCTTATTGTGACAAATTCAAGAAAAGTAACAAAATTTTGCAATTTTCAACTTTAAGACAGAATAATTTAAAAACACTTAGGAATAGGTAGTAAAAAGTGAGTATCTATTGAAAGCTCGTAAAAAATGCAATTCAAATCTGTAATAAAATATAGGGTGTGCCATTTAAAAAAATTGAGAAAAATAACATTGCGCAAAATTTACCACCCTGTATATGTAGAGAAAAAAGTCTGCAATTTGAGTATAGAGGTCAATACTAGACATAATATTAGAAATACAAATACCAAAATTTCACTTCAATATATTTAAAGATGGCGGAACAGGAGCCTACTCAATTGACTCATTTTTTTTACATAACAATGTCAATAACTCAGGAACCGTTGGTCGTAGATCCATAGTACTTTATATCATTTTGCTCAGTATTTAACAGAGAATTCAAATATATAAAAATATATAGGGCATTCCATTTAAAAAAACACAAGTTTGGTGTGGTACTCGAAAATGGACCACCGTGTATATACCAAAATATTTTTACGAGATGCTCTTCGTTGTCGAATAAAAGAATCTGTTATAATATATTTTTTTAAATCAACAGTATAGACGTAATCTTCTATCCTTAGATCGTTGGGACACACTCACTTTTCAGTCACAGTTTCAAAAGTCTCTGCTCGGGCGCCATTTTGTAATGCCCTGGTTTAGCTCAGTTTGCTGTAGAGTTTTGGCGTCAATTGTTAATTAACTGTAAACAGGTTATACTCAAGTTTATTAAGTTATTAATTGTATTTACAATAATTATAAATATTTGACGTTGTTTACACGGTAATTTTTTTTACGTTCGTGATACGATGAAGTTATCAAAAAAAAAGCAACCAAAAATACTTCGAGTCCCCGGGGCAATAACTGATTGAATTTTGCAAATGGTAAGTTAACGCTTTACAATAAACAAAGCGCCGTAGACCTTGTGGTACTTTAAGTATAAATCGATAATTTATTCACCTTTATTCGTAGTTATTACAAAGAATTTCGATAATGGTTGTCAATCAAACACAGGGACGAGAATGAATAAATCTAACAATTAAATTAATCTAACACGACAAAAGTTAGCCAGGACGCAGCGGCGGTTGTTAATTATGAACAGGAATAAAAATAATATGAACAGGAATAAAAATAAAATAATAATATATAATAATAAAAAAAAACGTTTCTAGTAAAATATGTGGAAAACAGGATTACGAATGGTTGTTATGGTTACTGGCAGGTGTCCTTATATACTAAACAGACGAGAACTACGGTAAACTGGTGAATGTAGTTTACACGCCGTGAGGTCAAAGTACACGCGTGTTTACGACTGATTTCTAAACAATTTGGTTTCAAATACGCTCCTAAAATATGTTTCATTACAATATAAAAGTTGGTCAAAGCCCAAACATCGAATATTTACCGATTGGTGGTGATTATAATGGGTTTGATAACAGAAAAACACTAGTGTATGCATTGTCTTGTAAAATGTAATCAAATATTTTATTTGCCGTGAGCGGCAAACATCTTGAGGTCGCAGGTTGTTTTCTGATAATAAACCCTGCTTGTATATATTTTTATTGTTTATTTTATGTGTATTTTTGGGCTCTATTTGCTTTCACCGACAGTTTAGCAGAGTTGCTACCATAACTAGGACCTCAGTACCCACTGACAGACCGTCAGTTAACTAACTCTTCTTCTGTTTAAGTATTTATATGTGTCGGGATTTAAACTTGTTATCATATCTGTGTATTCGTTTAATTAACTGAGATGTCCTAACTTTCAGATGTTTATTGATATTTATATTACTGATCGCTTAGTTTATCACCTTTTTACGAGTTTGTGCTACCTGGGTGTTCAGAGACAGCTACAATATTTCATGACTCGTTTCTTTATTCTTATACTTTTAACCGCTTTCGTCCGCATGCCTACGTTTCTTTCCAATTTTTAGTTAACTTCTTTATAGCTTCGTTAGTGTCCTTTATGTATTGAACATTAATTGTTATAATTTTCACATTTTTTTTACTCCATCCGTTATTTCTTCAAACTGAAAATGAACATAAAAGAAAACTTTTTTATTATTCCATCATTCATTGCTCTATATTTCGCGACGATTAAATGTAAATGTGTAAATGTAAATGTGACACATGAAAAAACTTGCCAGTTTCTTTTTTTACTAAAATCGGTAGTCGCTTTTATCATTGTCCGCCCACGTCTTATCAGACTTTCCATTGTGTTTCAGCGTATATCGTATAGTTTAAAATAATTTATTAGCTTCTAAATTCCCATGACAGGCATTCTCATCGATTCTGTCGCATTTTTACTAAAAAGTTTTAGTTGTGTTTTCATGCGGGTTAACTTATCTTTATCGGTTAGAAAATTATTTAAATCAAAGAGTAATTGTGCTAATATCAATATTTGCGTTATCTGCAACAAAATAGGATTAAACAAACAAGAATTGTGATAAACCAAAAAAATGTCATGCCTTCTTTAATTATCTTTACAATAGAATTAATTAATTGTCATTCCAATATCATTAGATAATATGCTTAAAATAAAAAGAATAAAGCCGCATTCTTGCTTTTAGGCTTTAACAACAGTGCTCCAATCTTGTCTGTTGGTTTGCCGGCTGTTTACCGCGTCGCTGATAAATTTGACTTCTTGACGTTTGAGCCAACATCTCCCGATCTTTTTCAGAAGATTCCTGAAACTGATTTGCTTAACCTTGGGTTCAACTATATGTACCTGTTGTTCGTTCCTCTTTTCGTAGGTCCGGTTTCTGTTGCAACCTCTCGCTGCACTTGATAGCTCGTCGGTGGATTTTGGTTAATTAAAGATTAATTAGCTAAGTAACAAAAATGTTTATTTCCTAAGTACATAATATGTTTGTATTTTAAATAAAGTATGCAGCATTGTCCCTTCTGATTTCGGTTAAACTTAACAGACAGCGTTGGACGGTTATAGTCAAGATTTGTAACCTTAAGTTAGTTTTTGCGTTTCAAAATGGCTATGTCAAATCCGTCGAAATTGATTAAAACTATAGTGTTAAATACACAGATTTTTCTGGAGCTGTAGGAATTATTAGAGTGAGCTCAGGTATGTCAAAATTCTACTTGAAGACCACTCAAGATTTGCGTTTAGCTACACGACTATTAGAGGAGTACCAACGTGAATTCCACAAGTACATCTCCAATCAGAAAAACCACTGAAAGTTGTCATCCAAGGCATTCCGGTCAGTGAAGACTCCGAGCAAGAAACTGAAGACGATCTCAGACCCCCGGAATACGACGACATCAACGTCACGCGTATGAAGGCAACCAAATGCAAGGTCCCTCTACCAATAATCATGGTGCACCTATTGAAGACCAACGCGTCGAAAAACATTTTCAAAAAGCGTTATGTGGGACTTTTACGGGTATATATTAAATCCTCCAACACTAAAGGCTCCCTTTCACACGCCAACATGTTTGCGCAAACTACGTTGAACAAACCGAAATCTCAAACATGTTGGAGTCGACGTATGTACTTTAACGCTCAAACAATTTAGCACAAATTATACAGTTTTGATCAAACTCCTGCATTTTTTCGATAATAATTTTGTAAGCTTGGGATTTCACATTACGGTCATTGTATTCTTTTGATTTAATTTTCCAAAGGCACGGGAATGATCTGTACAGTTTATATACTCGGTCAAGAACTGTTTTTCTTTCTTCATCATCGTCATACAGTGAATTAAAACTAATCGTTATTCACTGGCACACACTACAAATTTTTAATTTAGATACAACAGCATGGAGCGTAGCAGACAAAACGTGGGCAACATGTGCAAATAGAACCAATGCGCAGGTGCTGCGTGTGACAACTGCAGAAACCGGTTTGAATTGCGCTTTCACGCTCAAACCAACGCACCAACCTCAAACCAAAAATCAAAACCGAACAGATTTGCCCAAACCAATTATTTTTGTATGTACAAACAAAATGTTTGCTCTTTCACGCACAAATTATTGCGCAAATCGGTTTGTTTAACCTAGTTTGCGCAAACATGTTGGTGTGTGAAAGGGGGCCTTAAGACTGGTTTCAGTCAATGCCAGCGTTTCGGCCACGCTCAGAATTGCAATACCGAGATATGCAAAATTTGGAGAACATTTCACAGACGCACAAATATGGTCTAGCAACGAGCTGCAACTGTAAAGAAGCACATTCCGCCAACTACATAAAATGTTCGGCGCACAGATCCGTAGCCCCATCAAGACAAGTACGTCAAGAAATTAGCTTCGCTAGAGAAACCGCAGTAGCCGCATCTACAATCCATGAAGATCCGAACTTCGCATTTGTACCTGAAGTTTGTCGAGTTTATGAAAACCCACAAACGCCAAGTATCAATAATACACCCTTAGACATATTCTTTACAGTTAGCCATTCGGAACGCAAACGGCATCTTCGAGAAAAAGAACGAACTACATGACTTTGCGTACAGTTATAGCTTGAAAGTTATTGTAGTGTCCGAAACACATCCTATGGTGTATCCGGGTGTATCGCGATCCTAAGATATTCAACTACGTCATGTACCAAAACGACCGAGCTACCGGAAGAAGTAGTAGCAACTACATCAAAAAGACGCTGGACCATTACTAAAAAGCGACGCCCCCGCTTGAATGTCTCGAAGTGATGCTTGTCGTCGTTAGGACGAATTCGACGAGAAAGCCAGTTACAAGAAGCGGATTTCGACGCCGTTTTTAACACCAACATCGCAACAATCATAGGTGAAGACTTCAACGCAAAGCATCTATCTGGAAACAGCCTACGCACTACTAATCCTAACTTTGTTTAACTACGCAATTCTACGCCACAGCGTTATTGCAGACGGACCTATCGAGCCGGCTTACTATCCTACTGAAACAAACTACAGACCGGACGTACTTGACATCGTGGTTATGTAAAACTGCAAGCTTAACAAGATTTAGACGGTGCAAGAGCCGAGTTCGGACCACAACCCTGTCTTGGTACAACTTAGCGAACCCATTGTCATTAATTCAACACGAAGACCACAACTTCGTAGTATGGTCCGCCTATGAGATCAAAATATGTTGTCCAACGTTCTTGTCATCGCACCGACCCGCAACAACTGGCTCTACGGATCCGAAAGATGATTCGCGCGATCGATGTCGCAGGTGGCAACGCAACGGGAACGCTGTAGACCATAGGATTCTCAACAGAATGCAGCATCGTAACCGAACATAGTAAGCGAAACTTGAGCCGCTGAACCCCGAAGACGGCAGCGCGTGAAAGTCGCTGAAGAATTCTGGTGCGCCAAGGATCCCTTCACTACGAGAACCCAATGGCATCACAAACTCAAACGATGACAAGGCAGAACTGTTTGCACTTTAAAGGTATAGTTCAGCCCTACGCACGAAGATATCGAATCGATCACACGACTCCGAACCAGACAGCATCAGCAACCCAACGATCCGATTAATCCCACCTAAGGAGTGGCCATCCTCACCGCTATTTTTAACGCCTTTCTCAGACTCCGCCTATTTCCGACTCAATAGAAGACGGGCACGTCATTCTCCTCCCGAAGCCGAAGCTGTCGATATTAGGTAAGTCTTTTAAGCGAGTAATCGTGATTAGGTTGCAGAGAGAAGTCGAGGCCAACGAAGGGATTTCGAAAGAACAGTTTGGCTTTCGAAAGCCACACTCGATCGACGAAGCAACAGACTATGCGAATCGCCGAGAAGATTCACACCGGAATGGTTTTTCTCGATATTCAAAAAGCGTTCGACAAGGTTTGGAATCAAGAACTTCTACAACCACATTTCACAACCGATGGTGCAACTCATCCGTTCTTACCTCATCAACCGCCCGTTTCGAGTGAAGCTAAACATGCTCAAGTCTGGCCTAAGAAGAAAACAAGCCAGAGTACCTCAAATGTCAGTCCTGCGTCCTCTTTATTTTTTTTTAACGGAGGTTGTTCCCCGGTCATGCTCGGGGCCTCCTGGTTCAGCCTGTTCTTGAGAGCAACCGGAACACAATTAAGTTTTTTCTTTGGTCGCTCTGAGGCTACAGCTGCATCGCCAGTTATTCTAACGGTTTGCTAGCTTTATAGAATCTGTAGACTCGTTCTTGTGTATTCATTCGTGGAACTGAACCTGATAACATATTAATGGCAACAATATAAGTAAATCTATAATAAAAATTTGTACATGTAATTAAAATTCTTGTATACTTAGATATAGGTCAATGGTACAACATAAAAATAAATAACACGATAACATAAGATTTGTTTCTTAATGGTTAACAGATTAAAATAATTTCAATATTGTAGAGGTATACAGTATTGTGGAGGCACTCGTTACAGAGTGGTGCTGCTTATTACAGCGCCTGTATCCCCAGCGTTGCTATTCTAGAGTCGGAACCTTGATGGCTCACGGTAGCTCCGTATCTCTTCAGCCTAAGGAAGTCTGCTTCTTTTTTGCTAATTATTCTGACGATGCTTGTGTTCATGCTCTCCCATTTTTGTCGGCTGCTCAGCATTTGCGGGATTAGAAGTTCCGGGGTCAAGTCAGATATGTCGTTCCTTAGGCTGGTCCACTGCGGGCAAGCAAACATCGTGTGTTCCACATCGTCTACTTCCCTACAATAGATGCATTGTGGGTCGCTTTTCTTGCGGATTCTGTGCAGGTAGATGGCAAAACAGCCGTGCCCTGTCAGCGCTTGGGTCAGATGGTAATTTAATTCCCCGTGATTTCTTTCCAGCCACGGTACAATGTTGGGGATCAAGCGCCGGGCTCATTTGCTCTTTAGGCCAATTGCCTGCCAATGTTGGGGGGTTTCCCGTCTTGCTTCCTTTCTGGTATCGAAGCTTTCTCTCAGTCTGCGCCTTTCATTTGCCAAGAGGTCCCATGGAATAGTACCAGCGAGTAATTGTGAGGCTTCCGTGGCAATAGTTCTGTAGCACATAATGATTTTTATGCATACTCTTCTTTGTATTTTTTTAATTATTCCTAGGTACTTTTTTATTTCCATGGCCACGGCCCGTATGGACGCTGCATACACTATGCTTGAAGTTATTGCCGACGACACAAGTCTACGCTTTGACATACTCGGCCCATCTACGTTTGGCATAATAATGGAGATGGCCGACGCTGTTTTAGTAGCTTTCATGGCTGCCATCTTCTCATAATGTCCGTAGTTTAAGTACTTGTCTAGGTAGACGCCGAGGTAGCGGATGTAGTTTTGTGGCACGACAGACTGGTATTGGACAATAAATGTGATGGGACCCACACGGCGTTTGCCTGAGAAGACTATTGCTTCTGTCTTGGTTGGTGACAGCTCCAGTTCGTGGTCTGTAAGCCATCTGTCGATCCGAGCTATCGCCGTAAGGCAATGATTTGCGCCGATGCGCCTAGGTCTAGCCTTAATAAGGCATCAAAGTAATATTTCATAAGGTAGGCCCTAGTACCGACCCTTGTGAGACTCCGCAGATCACCTGGACAGATTCTACACCATCAGGCCCTTGTATCATTAAAACCCTGTTTTCCAGGTAGCTTCCTATTATGTTTACAATATAAGGTTCGACCTTCTTGCTTTTAAGAGCTTTTATAATAATTGGCCACGCTAGTGAATTAAACGCATTTTTAACATCTAGCGTGGTCAGGGCGCCTAGTTTTCGAGTTCTCCAAGTTCCCGCTCGGGTTGTTCTGGCCCATCGGTCAACCTTCTCTAAGGCATCCATGGTTGACTTGCCCCGCATGAAGCCATATTGGTATTCTGATAGACCCCCTGCCGTCTCGATGCTGGATTTCAGTCTTTCGAGTATAAGATGTTCGAACATCTTGGCGGTTGTGTTGAGTAGGCATAGAGGTCTATAAGAACTAGCCTCGCTAGGAGTCTTTTTCCCTTTATCTAATAGAACGAGCCTGGCCTTCTTCTATATGTCCGGGAATATTTGTCTCTGTCAAAAGTGGTTCATTAGTTGGGCGATTAATGTAGGATTGTTAATAACGATCTCCGCCAGAGCTTTTGCCGGAATGCCGACTGGACCAGGGGCCTTCCTGTTGTTTATGTTCTTGGTCGCGGCAATTATTTCCTCATTTGTAAAAGGGGATATGGGGTACGGGGACGGAGACTTGGTGGTAGTCGTCGAGGGTTTCTTTGGGAATAACTCTTTTACTATTATGTGCAGTTGTTGTTGGCTGGGTTGAGCACCAGGCTGTGTTTTCCTCAACCTATTCGTAGCGATTCTATACCTCTTACCCCAAGGATCGCGGTCTATGCTTTTGCAGAGCTCCAACCATGGCGTTCTTTTGGCGGCATATATGGCTCTGCGAAGTTCCTTCCTACACTCCCTGTATTGGTGGTTTTCTGTAGTTAATCGGCCGTTGGATCACTTATTGGCTCTTGCCGATTATCATCTGGCGCGTTGGCATTCCCTTTTAAGACGTGCCAGGTCGTCGTTCCACCAGCAAATCCCAGTTGCAGTATGGTTGTTTCCTTTGCGTCGAGGCATGCTGGCATCGCAGCACTGAATCATTATGTCTATCAAAATTTCCGGGGTTACTTCGTAAAACGATTAAAAGAATTCCTGAGTTTCTCCTTATTCAGTTTCTTAATATTCCATGATGGGAAGAAGTGGCAGTGGTTAGGAGGTGGCAGATCTGTGGCTATTTCATATGTAATGTAGTTGTGGTCACTTATCGATTCGTCGTGCATCACTCTCCATCCCGTGATCTTAGTGGCTAATCTGGCACTCGCGCACGTAACACCGATTATAGAATTGCACCCGCGTTGTCTACATTTATCACGTACATGTCTTGTGACGCCAGCCACTCCATTAGAGTTCGACCTCTTTCGTCCTCTCTATCTTCTCCCCCTCCGGGCGATTTAGCATTGAAGTCACCGGATACTACGGCAGGTTTCTTGTGAGTTTTTAATGAGCACTTGATGTCCTCGAGGAGTCCGAGGAAGTCATCGAGGGTAGAGTTTGGCGAGATGTAGCAGGAGTACAGCCACGAATTGTTGATTATTTTAGATTCAAACAGCTTAAAAAACTTTATTGTAATTGCCTTCACTGACAGTACCAAAGGCACTAGAAACAAACATATGATACACATACCATTGAGCATCGCAGACGAATGAAGTCAACGCAGCCCTGAAAGGTTTGACTTAATTGGAAAAATACTTACTTTCGATACAAGACAAATATTTTTTATATATATTTAGACTTCTGTACATATATATATTTACAACTGTACATCAGTACATTTTTAAGGTTGTTAGGCACTGGAGTTTAATCTACATAAACTTACATGGAAGAATTACTTGTGACTAGTTAATATTTAATGACTTAAAGAAAATTAAAAAATAATTAGCGATAATACATTAACATAAATAAGTATTAAAATACACAGCTAATACAAATAATTCTAATTCATAATTAATTGGTAAAGTAAATAAGTTAACTAAAATCAGACATTAAAAAAATTAAAATATGGAGAAAAAGTTCCGTTTCCTTTATTCTTCTCCATTTATCTAAGTACTTTACAATGCTTGTCATCAAGTTCCTACATTTTGCGAGTGGTTTTTTTTCACCCAAAAATCTATGTGAAATACATAACAGGTGTATAATATTCATAACAGGGCTATTTTAATTTATATATCCGCTATACAGAATCGTGTAATGATCAACAAGTTTACAATAGTTTTACATGTTATTGCTAGACAATGACCAAGATTCTTTTTAACCGAAACAGTCTTCAGCAATACTATCGTTCCTTCGCTACTGATGACATAGTGGCATCAAAGCGAGCAATAAAAAAAAACTTTTTACAAACGTGTCACTCTCGAGCAACCACACAATAACAAGACAAAAGTTGTTAACATGTTTAGGTATCTATAAAGAAAATTATTTCTATTTGTCAAAGACTAAAAATGCCGAGATACTATCATCGACATTTTCGCCTTAAACAACGTTAATTACTATTCGTTAATACCAAAAATATCCATTTGGTTTGAAAGTAATATTGCGATTTTTTCACTGTTATCGTTCAGTCTCCCGTATTACTTTATTTTCGAATATAGAACGAACCGTTTAAGAAAATATGTTACAAACATAAACTGATATTTTACCACAGCCACTGGACTATCAATTAACTTTCATCATAATTCGACGATGTACTGAAGTTATTTATTAAACCACAAAACCAGCACATTTAACAATTCGCAAAACGAATTACTTCTTAAAATTAATTTAAATAAAAACAAACAACAAAATTATTTTGTTGCGTTTACGACGATTTTAAATTTTAGCCTTACAGGCAAAATACTTAATTGCACGAAACTTGAGCAAACAAAACCACGCCGACAAAGAAATTTGTTGCTAGCACGATGATGCGTCCCAATATCGATTGTTCATTTGATTAGGAGGAAGAGGTGCTTGTTGTTTATTACAAACTATAAAAAAACAATAAAAGTTTTAGTCAGTTTGAACGACGAATTCATTGTTATGTAGTAACTCGCTTTAAACCGAATTTACAAACAATATGTTAATTATTCCCCGTTATTAGTAACTAATTGATAAGATTTTAATAGTAATATTAACAAAGAAAGAACTATACAAAAGTCAATTGTTTGCATAAACTAAATTAAATAAATAAGCTTTGGTTTAGAAACTTATGCTAAAACACAAAAATTTAATAATTTTTGTGAATGTTAAGTTGGCAACGAAACCTCATTGAAAGAAAGAAACTGACTGATTCCGCTGTCGATTAAAGATATGATGAGGTCGAGACTTACAGATACAAAACCAGGAGAAGACCTACCATATTCACCAAAAACCGCGGCCCTAACGGATGATCACATCAAAATTATTTAGATAGGCAGTAAAAGAACACTCTCAGACAAGCGAGTTTTGGTAGAAAGACATAGAAAGTGTACCAAGAAGATAATAGAACACTACGATTAATGAAAAAAAAATTAACTCGATTTTTTCGGTTTTAATTATTGTATAAAAAAAAACAACGTTTACCTCTACCTACATCACGTAGATACTTGATAGCTAACTAAGGAACCAGTGTTGCCAAGTGTGGCGATATTTATATCACTTTGGCGACTAACTGGCGACTTTGCAAAGTTGTGCAATAAAGCTGTTATGTTTTATTAAATTATGCTGTATATAGAAAGCAAAAGTGGCAATCCTGTATTATGTCATACTACATATACCTTCAGTTAAGAATTGTAGCCGCCCCATCTTTGGGCTTTAAAAATTCGTTCCTTATGACGAGTTAGTCCATGTTCCTCTATTCTTAACATATCCTATTCCATTGTTTTTCTTCGGTTCTTCAGTTATTTTCTGCCACGCATCTCAGTCTTGTGTCCTTTCCCACCATGTTGTATTTTCAGTTTTTTACGTGCTTGATCTTCCCACCTACTTTTCGGCCTACTTCTTCTTTTAAAATTCTTTATTTTAGAATTCATTAGCATTCTGTATTCATCTTCTGCGACTTTCTTAAATCTGTTCTTACTACCTTTCTTTTAAAAGTTTCTAACTTTTGTTGTTCCAATATTCATTATTTCCGCTCCATAGATTACTGCCATACTTCTGTCATTTTTGGTATTTAGGAGTCATAATAAATACCAAAAGTGACAGAAGTATGGAAAGTTTTCTACTACTTCAAATTCGAAGATTCCTATTGTCACAGCTTTATTTAAGTGTCTCTGTTTTCCTTCCTTATTTCCACATATTTGCTTTTATCTTCATTTATTGTGAAGTCTGTTTTCTATGCTTCGTCTACAAATTGTTGGATAGATTTCTCCAGACTTCTGTCTCTCGCTAACACATCGAGATCATCTGCATATGTAACTAATTGTATCGCTATATTAGTTATAGTTCCCAAAAAGTTACACTCTTTAACTACTGGATCCAGTGTTATTATAAACAGTGTAGTTTCTCCTTCAGCTACTCTTACTATTGCTTGTAAATTTTCCATTGTCATTTCTGTAAGTCAGGTATTTTAATATCTGTCATGGCTTTTATTACTTGTTCGAAAGTTTATTTGAAATCAATATACACGATTTGCAGTTCCTTGTTTCTTCTGAAGCCATGTTTCCCATTTTTGTTTCAGTATGCCTCATTTATTATCGTTTTAAGTATTTTATATAGTACACTGAGTAACGGAATTTCCCTGTAATTTCCGGTTTTTTAGATCTTCCTCCTTATAGACTGGAACTGTTATCATTTTTTCTCACTTCCTCGGCAATTTTTCTTTCTCCCAGATATGTTTTATTAGGTTATATATTCTTCCTCTGAGAGCTCCGTACTTTTATTAGCTCATTGACTATATTATCTATTCCTCCTGGTTTCTTTCTCTTAAGTTTTGTTATAACGTCAACTTCTTCTGCATTGCCGTCTTTTTGTATTTTGATTTTTGATATATCTATATAATGTTATTCTTGTAGCTTTTTCTATCAAAGTCATTATGTTCTCAATCCAATCATTCTTCTTAATTTGTATTAGTTTAGTGCTATCCTTTCTAACTTCTTGGTATGTCCTATCTATTTCCGTCCCTGTATTTAATCACTTTAATCTAGTCGCCTTCTTTTTCTGTATCATTTTTTTGTAGTCTTCACTAAACCATTACTTCATTTTTTTACGCTTTTTCCTCCTAGCGTTTTATCATCTTTTTAGTTTACTCCATTCTTCTTCTATGTTCTAGTCTTCTGGATTACCTGTTAATTGTTTGTTGACTTCTTCTTTCTTCGTATAATGACTTTTTGTCTGTTATCGTCTCAATTTTCCATTCCTGCTAAGATTCTTAATTTAAGCTACGCTATAACTAAGACGTGATCTTTACCTGCGGAACGACCCTACATCGTGTATCATTTTTTGTCTATCAAGATAGGATTTTTCTGATACCCTATCGTTTTCCTTGGGTTTAACCATGTTACCTTGTACTGTGGTTTATGTTGGTATTTGGTGCTGACTATATACATACATCTCCATTTCTGATGCCAAATTTCCCAATCTCGTTTCCATGTTCTTTATTTTCTTTTCCAACTACTCCACTCCAGCATTCTTTTCCTATCTTTGCATTGAAATCTCCCAGAATGATGCGTGTGTCGTGTTTTGGTATTTTTCATCTCACATATTTTGCATCTTTCTCTTTTTCACTTGCTATCTCTGTTGGTGTATTTATGATGGTGATATTGGCTATATCATTTTTTAGTCTAATATATGAAACTCTCCCATTTATTTTTTAAAATTCTATTAAAACTTTTACTTATTAGAAAACCCTTTCGATTCTTTCCCTGTCTTTCTTCCCCTCCGTACGACATTGGATATTTTTTCTTATCAATCCTCCATTCTAACTTATATCCTGCATAGCCATTATTTCTATTTTGTATTCTAACATTTGACTTACTCAATTTTACCTTCAGCGAGCAATATTTTAAGTTCCTACTCGTATTACCGCACATTCGCTCTTTTCCCGTTTGTTCGTTTTCCTCTTCATTGCCTTGTCATCATATTTTCTTCGCCCTCTATCAGTTTTTTCGCTCAGTTCTGATGATTTTTCTCCGTTGTTCATTGAGAAGCTCGCCATCTAGTGACCTTTCGGTGCGGTTGTTGACGTATTTTATTTAGTTTTCATTATCTCCTGAATTTTCAAGCTCTTCTATTCCCCCGCCCCCTAAAATCAACTTGTATCTGATGTAAGCTGTATATCCTTGTTGAATTGCATGTTTTAAGTGAAGAATTTGGTGTTTCCTTTCTTGTAGGGCCAGCAATAATCCATATGTCTTTCTATTTCAATTCTTTAGTCCTTTCGAATATTTCCATTTTCATGTTCCATGTTTGCTGCTTAACAAGAACTAGTTTTTTTATTTGGTTCGTAGGTATCCAGTTTTGTTATTTCCTTTATATCTACCTCTAGATTAAATTCTACTCCCATTTCCGTCACCGCCTTCTTTTGCTTGTGCCTGTTCTTCTATGTCTGTATCATTTAATCCTTGCACTACCAATATTATTCTTCTTTATTTCCCTTTTAACTTCTTGTAATCTTTCTTTTTGATCTTTAACTGTCGTTTTAGCTTATTTATTGTCTCCGTGCTTTTATCTAGGTCTCTTTCATCGCTGCTAAATGTACGCTTAGATTGATTTCTTCTTCCACTTTAGTTTGTATTTCATTAGAATTCCCTGTTTAGTCGGTTTGTTTAATTGTATTTAAATAAATAAATATTTTCCTATGCTCTAACAGCGTGTATGCGTGGCACTTTTTTAGACTTATTTATTTACAAATAAATTACAAAGAGCACGACAAAAAGACATGTACGTCGTATTTTAATTCAGTGTTGGCAGATGTGGCGATTTACTGCCAATTACACGACTTTTCTTTTACTTTGGTGACGGTTTTTTTTTTGTATTGGTGATTTAACATATTACTAAATAATGATGTATCCATTTGTTTTGTTGGTATTTAGCAACATTTTCTTTCAAAGTTGGCAACCTAAGAATTGGCTAACCTGACAACGCCGTAATGGATTAAAAGTAAAACCAAAGTTGACTATTTGCTGGGTAGGCAAAATGTTGTTATGTGATTGGTTAACGACATATAGTAATGGATACCATCTTGTGGGTAACTCACAAACAATTATTAAAGAAAACTATGTGTATATAGTCAATGCTTTTTTCAATAGTAGTTTATAAGATACGCAAAAGATGGTAGTCATCACATATATCGCTAACACAATCATATTAAAACTGACCAATAATAACATTTTGTCTACTTTATAAATGGCCGATTTTGTATATACAACTGATATTCAAAGTTAGCGATCCAGTATATTAGTAATAGCAAGGATAAACGTTTTTAAACAGATCGATGGATATTATATTTCTATAGAACTTTTAAAACACGCTCCAAACTCACGTATTTGTTGAATTGAAAAAATGTAAAATTTAGTCCTGTATGTAACTTTAAAACGTTATGCGCAAAAAGGAAACAGAAATCAAGTACATAAATGTTACCTCAGATGTGTACAAAAACTTAAGCTGTGCAAAAGAAGAAAATCGGGATAGTCAAGAGAATCTCTAGCGAATAAAGACCTAAAAAAATGGGTGGAGTTTAAAATCTGCTTACATACAGAAATGAAAGACTGTCCAAAAATGTAGAACGATGATAGCCAAATTGGAAACTGGTCGAATTTACATAACATCTACGAACAGTAAAGTACTGGGTGTCCGAATAAGGGAACAGAGCGGCTGTATATGATAAATGACAAAGCCTAGAGGTTTGGAAAATATGCTTAGAAATTATAAATAAAGACAAGAGAAATGGTTGAAAATTATTTTGAAGTTCGTAAATCCACCGCTAGGGGGCGTAATTGCTATTGAGAAATATAAAGTTCACGGTATCTCGAAAAGTTGAGCGATGAGCGATATTTTTTCGTATCTGTCATAATAAGAGAGAAAAGCCAATGCATTTTTAAAAATTTACCTTTTAATATCTCCTGAACCATTCAACCTATTTGAACATTTTTGATCTCAAAATCTTTTGTTGGACCGTTCAGTTTAAAATAAATAACTAGAGGGCGTTATCTGCAGCTTTCACTCAATTTTGTGATTTTTGGAAAAGAGTTGAATAGAACGGTACGGTACGGTAACCGCACGTATGGTGTGGAATCGTTGAGGGGAAAATTATAGGGCAACATTTTTTTGGCTAAATCCTTAAGGAAGAAAGTTTTTTGGAATGCATCGAGAAAAACGGAAAACATTTTGAACATTTGTGGCTAAACTTGGAGTAATTCTAAATGTTTTGCGCTTCTACTATTTTATTGTTACTGATGTTTTGTTGATCAGTTCTCTTTCGCACTACTTCCACATTACAGAAACTGGAATTAGACTTGACGTTCCAAACTGTTTAGAGCCGACGTTTCACCACTAGAAATAATGCAAGCTTTAAGCTTTCATTTTTATTCTCAATTTTTTGATACGCGATAGTTTCGCGCTGTACAACGGTCAGAAATATAGAAAATTATTTTAGCACAGTCTTGGTTCTTGGAATGGTCTTAAAAATACCACAACCCTATGGGACCGACAAAAAATTTATAACGAAGACGAAGAAAAAATCCGAGATGAAAGAAGTTCCGGTCTACACCAGTTAAAAATAGTAAAGTAAACACCTACCATTGATATCTCGGATATTACAAGCGATGGAAGATTGGTTAAATAGAATGAAAAATGAGTTATGTAATCCTCTACGTCATGGTTTCAACAAATGCCAGATTACTAACGGTGATGACAAAATTTTAAGCATTTTTTTCTTACGAGTCATTGCTTATAAAAATGCTTTAAAGTAAACAAATGAAAATTAAAACATACTACCAAAACTGTTTCCACTGTCGCCGTTCCTTTGCGTTATTAACCTGGGATAAAAACGGGATAACTAATTTAACCAATCTTCCATCTTTTATGAATATTGTACATCAAAAAATTCGTCACTGTGTATGTGTATACGGTACGATAACAAATTTGCGATAAAACACATTCAATACTAAAATATAACAATTACTTTAAAAAGCTAATAATAAAACATGCATAAAACAACAAAGTAAACTATGACTGTGCAGAAGTATAATATTAAAACTGCAAACATTTAAACAAAGATCGATAAAAGTTATTCACCCTCTACTGGCTCACCCTGTACCTAATTCTACTTTAAGCTTTTACGCATCCCGCGGACGCTTGTCACAAATGAAATAACCGAACAAAATAATTAAACTGATATTTTTTGAACTTTAAATATATTTCCCCCCACAAAAATAAACTTAAAAAAAAACTTACTTTTATGCTGTTTGGGTCACCATTGAATTCAACCCTTCTGCACACGCAAATATTTTTATATTTAACATAAATATTCTGTCACTGAAGTAACTACTGTAGAATGTTATAAGGAAGACTAATAAATACACGTTTGCTCCATCAAATAGAAGTTAATAATGTAAATAATAAAAGAAATGGTAGCGTGATTAAATGGAATTTTAAAAAGTACTCGTCCATCACCACAATAAGAAACATTTACAAAACTGTTGTTTTATATAATACTAGTCAAGTAGCTGCCCCATAATAAAAATAATATTGCCATGCGATAATATTAGACCATGCAAAATTCTTCTCAACATGTTGTCTCTGCAGATAAAAAAAAACAAACAACTATTAATCACAACTAAACGCTGTTAGTGCATTTAAATTCATGCTTAAACGAGAAAGAACCATACCTGTTTTACTAGAATAATATTTTGGTATATTTCTATAAGGACTTGGACGTGGAAACTGATCTACGGTGTGAAAATCGTTTTTAAATTTTTGATCTAAATCTAAAAATAACGCTCTACGACCAGCTGCTGCATCTCTCATCGAAGAATGCCTAGGAGGTGGTGGTGGAGCATTTAAAGTATTAGACGTAGGCACCTAACGACAAAAACTTTAGATTTGGTTTTATAAGGCTTTAAAAAAACTTACTGCAGGCGGTGCTCGTACTGGAATTGTCCTGTAAGGGGGTGGTGGTGGAGGAGCATGAATAGGAGGTTGCGGAATCACAGTCGGAGGTGGTGGAGGTGCGTGATTTGGTGGTTTAACTGATATCGATTTGCTCGGAGGAGGCGGAGGTGGAGGTACTTGTTGTGGAGGAATTGACGGAGGTGGAGCAGTAGGCCTGCCGTTTAAAGTTGGACGTACCCTCGGTATCATGTTTTGACCTATCGATTTATCCAATACTGAAGACAAATTCCTAACGGTTCCAAATTTTGCGTGATAATTTATGTCGTCTGGACTTTGAGGAGAAGGCGATCTAGGAGTTCTCATACTCTGCGCCCTATTTATGCTAGACGGTCTTCCGTTCGTTATCGATTTCTTTGGTGGAGCAGCGGGTTTCCCTAATGACGACAAACTATAGTTAACGACCCTCAAATTAATACCACTTACCATTTAATACGGTTGGAGGTTTAGGCGCCAAATTTGGTTTTCTGTTAGAAGGCCTTGCAGGCAAACTATTATTGCTGGGCGAAACCTCTGACGAATCAAATACTGTCAGATTCGCACTGCTATTTGCTTTTCGATGTAACGTACTGCTGTTTATATGCAAAGAATTGAAATTTGGTAGTGGTTGCGGCGATGTGGGCGTCGGTTGGGGACTTGGCGTTTTATTCGTCGACTTATGTAATGAACTAATATTTACATGTAAACCATTTGAACTTCCATTTCTCGCACGGTACGACGGTCTACCGGAATTTTGTATATTTTCGGTACTTTGCTAAAAAGAAAACGAAATTAATTCGCATGCATAAAAACTTTCGAACAAAATAATTATTAATAATTATGATCAAAATCAAGTGTTATCAGACAGATTTTAGTGACAACTGAAGATATATTATTTACTACTAAGAATAAATAAGAGGATTGAATTTTCATTTGTCAACATCGTTTAAAATGTCTGATGGAAATGACAGCGAGATACCTCATACTAAAACAAAATTTACTTTTTCTAGCGTGGTTCCGTAAGAATCGGTGTTGCGTCTGTATAGTGCGTTTTGCGTATTCACTGTACAACCTAGTCGCCTTTGCCGACGACGTCATCTTAGATGTTATTGTGAAATTCGAGACAACGACGGAAGAATGTTGAACATTCTCGAGGCACATAACAGAAATATATAAAAACGGTTCAAAGAAAGCATAGGTCAAATTTCGAATTAAATCGAGATTTTGTCGGTTTAAAATAAATAATGAACGTACCGGTGCGAGTAAAACATAAACACGTCGCGTACGTGTTGTTAACATAAACGAGAATCCGTTTTAGATAAAATTAAAAAATGCGGACTAGTGATACTAACATATAGATTAGTGTAAGTAAGTGTTTTTCTTAAATATCCTTAGATTTAATTAGTTACGTGTAGTTAGAATCGTGTAAATATTTAGTTATACATAAATTAGATTTTACAATTCGTTAAAATTCGTAAACCATCGGCAGTAGATGAGTAAAAAACAAGTCAACAATCCTTCAATAAACATTATATAACCCCAATTATTTATCATAAATTTTATAATTTCACACACGTTCTGTCGATTGTAATAAAATAAAATTCATTTATCGCTACGTTTAAAAAAAAAACATGTACACTACAGAAAAGAAAAAACGAGACACTACGTGCTTGTGAATAGAAACATATAACTGTGTAAACAAGAAATGATTTTAAAAAAATAATTATTTTATTAATGCTCGATCATCTAGATTTAATTAATTTGGCGTCTTGAACATACAATAAAGAAAATAATTTTTCAATTGGAAATAATACTGAGTAAAGAAAACCTAAAGTGTTTAAGAACTTTGTTGTAATATATGAAGTTAAAACCAGTTTTCACAGCTATATGTCGGTACTTAAAAGCAGATAGTGTCTCGTTTTTTCTTTTCTTGTGTGTACATTTTAATACGCAGTGTTTGCGCGCAATGATTAAAAAAAGTGAAATTTAAAATAAAATTAAAACTACACTTTGAACCTAAAACACCTTATTATAGCACCAGCCAAACATCACACTGAATAACTTAAAAATAAACCGTACAGACCGAATAACAGCCAACTAAAACTCCAATAACCCACTCACGTTTTTGAATCACCTTAACACAGAAAATTATCAAATCCAAATGCCATATATTATTTGTGATTCAGTATAAATTTCTTATACATGCACTATTGAAACGATAAACAAAAGCGGTCGTATGAATTATAAATAAATTTATATTTATGTTCTACGTCAATTAATAAAAGTCACTTTGTTAATCACACACTAAAACAATACCGATCAAGAATTATCATTAAAACAAAAAAACTGAGACAGAGGTCGCATTATCGCCTACCCCGTATGACTGATGGACGAGTTGGATTGTATTGTTGGTTGCAACAACTCACGGTTTAAATAATTTTTATAATTGTTTAAATGTGTATTGAAAATAATTTAACTGAAACTACTATTGATGTTAAACGCGTTACATAAAGTGTTACCTTAATTAAGCCAATTTTGTCAAGGTAATCCTATGTACAAGCTGTCCTATTATTCCATACTTTCAATGTTTCGAGAATGCACATAACAAGATTTAAAAAAATAATTTAATTATTTAGGTACTAGCCGTAATTAGAACATTTACGTGGAACGTCTATGATAATAATCGCAGGCACGAAAATGTCTGTTAGGATGTGTTTCTAACATCAAAATTTAACTAATTTAGGTAAATTAAAAAAACCCTTTCATTACTTTTTGTTATATACTTTTTTTAGCAATGAAGACTTAACATACTTTTTTTTTATTAAGCACTATGAATAATAATTTTCAGTTAAGTAGTACACGTGGAAATAACAATTTTACAAAGCACTGAATTGACTAGAAATTTTAATCTAATCCCATACATTGTTTTTCTTTCCTGATGAAGGGTTCAACATGTTTTAATCCAATGATATTTATTGTTAATTGTTAATGTTAATTAACAATACTGTATGAGTTTTTTTTATTAATTTAAATTGTCCTAATAATTATGGGAGATCTTGCTAAATGTATATTAAGTTGAATGATTGTGTGAAGGCGCAGTAGTACGGATATGATAATAGATATGATTAAGTAAGTGACTCAAAAGGTAGATTACTGAAAAATAGCACTTGAAACAAAATACATATATGTTTTTTTGTACAAGTAAAAGATTAAAAAATTCCAATAAAGCAAAAGATTTTAAAAAAAGCAAGGTGCTTGGCAGAGAAACTCTGCTATATATACAGGGTGGTATACATAAATATCAAAAGATTTAACGACAACGCTTTTGTGAAAGTTGGTATATATAGTAAATAGTATACAATATTTCCAACATATTTTAAGTCAAGTCACTCCTGTTTATACCTGAAATAACTATTAACTCTGTTTGTAAGCCTCCGTGACCTCGTTCCACAGTTTGAAGTTTTCCGGGCTGGTTGCCACGTTGTCGGTTTTTAGCACCTGACGTTTCGAGAAGCATGTCGTTCTTTCCTTTAGAAGTCCAGAAACTGAAGATTAAGTCGTCGAGTCGGTGTTTATATGGTCGTCAGTCAATAGTACTTAACGTTCCGGTGGTTAATTTTCGAGGTTGTTTTGTATTGTTCTAGTGGATGGTTTTTTCGAAGTATGCGTCTCCATATTCTGAGTAGTTCCACGCCTATGTCTCTGTTGAATGGGGTTCTTCTGAATTTCTATTGTTTCCCTGTACAGTCTTGGTCGGAATCTTCTTTCCTTCACTAAGAGCTTTGTTTTTTCCAGTTCAATAGTGCCTGGTGTCCGCTGTGTCCTGCAACCGTTGATTTTTCCACGTCGTTATGTTTCAAACTGCTCTTGTGCTGATGTGTCTTCCTGTTTGCCTTCATGTTTGCGCCTTGTCTTCGGAAAGATTGATGTTAACTTTCTTGTGGTATTGTGGCCAGGGCCTTCTTCCATAAAGTTTGGTTTTCTCTTAATATTCCGCTCGATGCTGCTCCTGGTATAGCCGTTTCTTCTGAGCGCTGTCTTTAGGTAGTTTGGCTCTTGTTCTAGATGTTCACATATGGTCTGGAGTCGGTGTGTCAAGGTGTTTATAACGCTTTGTTTTTGTGCCGGGTGGTAATGAGATTCCGGAACAAGGTATCTGTTGGTGTGAGTCAAGAAAGTAGAAAAGGTAGTATCCACTGCAATAAAATCATCGAACATACCCAACGAATGTTAGTAATATGAGTTATGTCATAGTATAAATTTACTATGTATGAATAATAGTGCGTAAATCAGTATAAAGTTAGAAACGTGTAAAACTTATTTGAGTTAAGCGGGTATAAAATCAGCTTTCAACGTTTCCAACTTTATAGCCATTTACGTACTCTCCAAAAAACTGCATCGGAATCTGAGCCGGTCGAACACCACGACGACCAAACTTTACTGCTTAGATCCACAAAGACAACCACCCTCTGCGACCAACAACATCAGGTAAAAAACACCGCCGAGATCTAAGTACAAAGTCACGGTGAGGTTCACAAAAGTGACAATAAGGAGACTCACAAAGGAAAATATCGACGAGAAACTGCCAAATCTGGCAAGAATATGCATCAAGTCAACATTCTTTGCCCTTCGAGACAAAGTCTACAAACAGACAGAGAGGAAGCTCATATGGGATGACCCCTGTCTCCAACTCTATCAAACATATTCATAGAAGCACTAAAACCCAAACTACGGTTATGATAAGTGGACGACACACGCGTCATCTAGCCGCACGGAAAAACACTCCGATGGAGTTCCTGAACCACCTCAACGAACTACACCAAAACATCAAGTTCGCCATAGATGTGGAAGAAGACGGAATGTTACCATTCCTGGAGGTGCCAGACGAGATGAAACCAGATGGAACCCTAGAACATTGAGCGGGTCATCAAGAGTAAACCAAACCTTAAGGAGATAGAATAGGCCCTAGCCACAACGTTCCAACCATATGTAAAAGAGCGTACGAATAAAATAAGACGTCTTCTAAAGACATACAACCTCAACACCATAAGAACGTTAACATCAATTTTTCCGAAGACAAGGAGCAACCATAAAGATCTCTAAGAGTCCACTGTATATAGCATCCCATGCACCTTGTTATGTTAAAAGCATTTTGGTATAGTTTGCGTTCTGTATGGATTTTTTTCTCGGAACATTTTTCCACATAGCAAAATATTTACTTTCCCTTTCGTTTTCAACGTTGAGGAAGACAGCAGGCGAAACTAACGTTGCGCCCAGTGAGATCTCCAATTTAGATATCGTATACCATCCTCGTTGTAAATGGGTACATTACTTTCGATTCGTATGTGTTACCTGTGAAAGTTACGCTGGGCGAGTTGATTTACATCCACCTGTCTGCTCCTTTGGAGTTGTTAAATGTTTCTCAAGTACGTCAACAAATAAAAAATCGAGGCACTCAGTCTGAATAGAAAAATTTTGTTGTTTAAATGAAGTAAAATGAGTTTGGTATAATAGACAATACGTAGTTTACCTAAAATTATTTCGAGTCTGTAATTGATAGGGTAAAACCCCATTTAAACAACTACATTTTTGTATTCGGATTCTCAATTTTATATTTATTGACTGTACATCTTTTTTGAATCGATAACTTGGAATACGTATGAATGTAAGTATTAATTACAAACACCAGTTTAAGAGCTAATTTGGGGTCAAGTTGATGAGATATTTGTGAGATGGACAATTAATCTTGCACTCAGTGGCACACTTGTGTTTATATCAGTGAAAAAGTCAGTTCAAAGTTTGGCGAATTCTGTTTAGAATAATAATTAGATGAACTATTCGCAACATTACTTGTAATATTATTATATATCTGTTTATTACACTTTCAGCAGAGAAAGAATACAGGAATGATGGAAAGAGATAAAGAATATTATAAAAGAAACGGGTACGCAAGAGAAGAAGCGGAGAGATTAAGAAAAGGAGTATGGGTAATAGAGGAAATAGGAGAGGATAGAAAAACAGGAAAGATGAACAATGATAAAAGAGAGCAGATATAATGTAAATTATAAGATATCAAAAGAGAAGAGATCCCAGAATATCTAAAGAGGAAAGGGAATAAAAGCAACAAGAAGAAAAAAATGATAGCAAAGTGTAGGTGTAGAAATAAAGAGTTAGGAAACAAATATAAATAATAAATAAGTTGTGCAGACTATGTGGAGAAGAGACGGAGGACCTTAAAGACATGTGGAATAAATGCAGGGAGTTAAGAGAAAAGATTAAGAAAATAGAGGAAATCTTAGGAGAAAACGGAAAAGAGGCAGAGTGGATGGAAGAAGTATGGAGAAGGAGGAAACAATTAAGATCAGAGGAGGAAAAATGAAATGTAATAAATGTAAAAAGAATGTAATGTAAGGTAAATATAATTAATTTGTAACACTGAAGCGAACAAGTAAAGTTAGACGTTATTACACTTTCAGCAATTTTAGGGAATTGGTTTGGATATGCCATTAGCTAATTGCATGGCTGCAAAACCCCGCAAGTAACCTCTTTTTATTATCTCATAATTTGTGTTGATGTCAAACGCAGATACGAGCAACTTAGATATATATGTTGTCACGATTGATTCGTGCAAATTTGCTTGTGTAGTTACCTGATTGCGTAATCACTAGATTCGCATCGATTCAATTTTTATTCTTCGTTTGCTTACCAAATTATGTTCTCATACTTTAATACTATTAACTCATGTACCTACGTGTATGAGGTCTTGCCTACTCTAAGGATCTGCTGATACTGAATTGATTTGTGTTTTCTTATGTATAATTTATCTTATACTTCGTAATTACTGATTGTTAGATTTATTCCATTTTATGTTGCCAATGCAATAAAGATATATTCGTTGTTATACTTGTGTTTGTTCGACTTGTTTACTTTCAGTGTTTGTCAGATTAAAACGGGCATCTATAGTGTAGGTTTCTCCCGTTTTGGGGCTCTTTCAATTACTTTCTAATTACGGTAACAACCTGCGGAAAGGTTTACATAAGGTAAACAGGAAGACACATCAGCACAAGAGCATTTTGAAACATAACCACGTGGAAAAATCAGCGGTTGCAGAACACAGAGCGGACACCGGAAACTGAACTGGAAAAAAACAAAACTCCTAGTGAAAGAAAGAAGATTCTGGCCAAGACTGTACAGAGATGCAATAGAAATCCAAAAAAACCCAAGAACTTCAACAGAGACAGAGGCGTGGAACTACCCAGAATATGGAAACGCATAGTTCGAAGAAATCACCCACTAGAAAGATACGAAACGAACCGCCGAAACCAACCAACGGAACGACGTAAAACCAACCGCAAAAATAAACCACCGAAACGTCAAGGTCATTAACTGACGACCCCGACACGAATTAACCTCCAATTTCAAAACTTCTGAAGGCGACATCACTCTTGAAACGTCAAGCGTCATAAACCAACGACGTGGCAAGCAGTTCGGAAAACTTCGAGCCAACTATAACTCTATAAATCTAAAGTTCTATTCATAATACTTTGCATTTTGTTTTACACTAAAAAGTTAACACTGAGAATTTTTTAACAAACTATAAGTACACTCAAAAAAAGAAAAAATGGAACACGACCTGCTTTAATCTCATTCACAAACTTAGCAAAAATTGTAAAAAATTAATTATACAACAAATTATAAATACCAGTAAATATGATAACATCAATAAGCGCAATAGCACCCTTATTATAGCCTATTTCAATCGTCGTAATTAAACATTTCAGGTTTTTTGCGAACAAAACAGCCAATCTTTCTAATCGATTTGAAGAATTTCTGACAAAAACTGAAAAAAAAAGATTACGCAACAAGTAAATGTTTAAACTTAATGTTAAAAGTAAAAAATCTTAGAAAAAAAAGTAAAGAAACCAAAATGAAAAAAAAAGAAATGCTATTAATTATAATTTTTCTAAATAAATTTATTTTACGAATTAAAAGAAAAAACAAAAATCAAAAATAAAAGAGGAAAACTAAAGTTGTCGATTAGAAAGAACGGAAAAAGTTTAGAATCAAGTGAAGAAAACTAAAAAGCTATTAACGATTTTAAAAAAATTTGAAGTGAAGAAGAAATATTGTAATTTGATTTGTCAATTTGAAAATTTGGGCAATAAATTTATAGAAAGGAAAATGAAGAAAACTAAAAAATTAATCATTACAATTTTTTCGTAAAAAAACATTCAAATAAAAATTTAAAAAAATTGAAAATTTTAGTAAAAAAATTAAATTAAGTAAAATTAAACCAGAAGCAGCAGATATTGTAATTCTTTCTTTAAAGAATTCATTTATTTTTTTATTATACATTTTTTTAGGTAAACTTTGATCAACCCTTTAAAGAAAGAACTGCTTTTTACTCTTCGTTTTTCAAAATTTTCAAATTTGGTTCAATTTATTGCCAAAAATTTTAAATCAACAAAAATTATCTTGTTCATTTTCTTTTTTCTTTAATTTTTCTTCGTTCGTTCTATTAAATAAATTTCTATCAATTTTATTTATAGACAATTAATAAATTCATAATAATTTAACTTATACGAAAATAAAACTATTATTTTTTTAGCAATTGTAAAATACATCAAAATGAACGAAACCACAAAAATTAATTATTATCATCAAAGAGAGGCTAAAAAAAATCGGGAACAATTAATAGCGGCAATTAAAAATGTATGGGGTGACGCTTAGAATCTCCCGCATTTAGTGATTGATAAGAAAGGGGGTCAGACCCCATAAATTATGCATAATAAATTACTAGTATTTATAATTATATAATTATTTTTTTGCAATGTTATATGTACGTTTGTGCTTAAAGTATTGTTTATCCTCATAATATAAAAGTATTGATTTAAGAAAAATTATTTGATTATTTAAATTAGTTAAATAAGTGTCCTTATCAGGTGCAAAATTTCTACATTCATATGTTAGTACTATTTATAAGCAAATCTCGGTTTTTCTTTTCTTGAGTGTACAAGGTAACAACTTCAAACTCCAACACATTTAATATATTCTATTTTCTAAATAGAATCTAATATTTTTTTACTCTATTGGATTCCACGTTAACAAGATATGTCTTTTATTTCATATACGTAATCATAATCGATATGGTTTGCAATCTAAATTAAAAATGTTATCATAAAAACCAATCGATTTTTATCACGAATAATTACCTCAACCTTATAACATAAATTTTTTGGGCGATCTATTACTCGCTAATTGCACTGTTGTGCAATGCCATCAACTACGAAAATAGCATATCAATTATAATTGTGAAATAGTATTGTGCATTTTTTACTGTAGTTTGAAACATCAATTAGATTCATAAATTAATTTCCGGTAGTGAGTAAATGTGTCATAAACAATTACTGGTGTTAATTACATATATATAAAACGCTTGTACAATTGCAGATTATAAAGCTATCACTTGTTTAAGCAAGATTGCGTTGTTTATTCTATAAGCGATGCTCTAGAAGTAGAAGTATATACGTCTAACATCTGATACATAAAAAACAATGTACTCCATACCAAGTACATTAAAACAAAAATACAATTGAAAATGTTTAGATTTTTGCCGTACAAAGCAATCATGCCTTGACGGGGTCAGTTAAATTTGAGGTTATCAAAACTAAGTTGGCCAAATTCTAGATTTAAATGGATTGCAAAAAATAACGATACTATCGAGTTACGATTACTTATCAAATTTTCGAAATATAAGATTTGGAACTTTAAAAAATCCGAGAATTTTTCCAATGTCAGTATTAGTAGGATCGGAAATGTGATGAGTAGGCCTACAATGTTAATACCGCCTTTTAAATAATTTTAAAAAAAGATCACACGTTCCTTTGAAAAAATGTATTATCAGTAACGTTAAACAAATTTGCCAAAAAACGATTTTACAACAGACAGAAGCATGTTATTTTGCAAATTTTATGAAGTGCACGAGCACTAATTAGGACATTGTCGAAAACCGGCCCGAAACGTTCAGAAGAAGAGTTCTGTACAGCTTTTATTAGTACCAAGAAAATATAAGTGATTGTCAAGTTTGACATTTCTACGTCGATCCAGAGACTAGGCCTAACTTCGTGAAGGTGAAACATCACATACCAACAAAAGCAGCTAGAAAGATCCTAAGGAAAACAAATGAAGCCCTACTTCGAGAACGAGTGCATTAAGTCTCTACAGATCTACAACTAATTTACAAGATTATGACACTACATCTGACGTTGGCTACTACGACGAGGAAAGAAGACTGGGAGTAGAACGCAGCAGAGAAACAATTAGAGATATCTATCTACAACCAGTCGATGAACAGAAAGTACTTCCATTGGGAATGAATTTAGTCGTCGCATCCAGAAAAATACCAACAAAAGAAATCATTACAGATGAAGAAGTAGCTATCAAGAGAATACCAACCATTAAAGCGGAGGAAGTAAGACAAGAAGTGAGCAGAGCTGTTAACAGTGGAATGCTTTTATCAAAAAATTTTATACAAAATATTTTCGTGTATAAATAAATTGATTGCAACGCTGAACTATTTATTCCCTTGTTCGTCAATGCATGTTTGCGTCCTTAGCCTTTCTGTGCCTTTTTTAGTTTAAGAACCTTTTTAGATAACTTTGATACAATCAATTTTTTTCCACACTAGTAGAACAATAAGACATTTATTTGAATGCTGAACTTATGTGTCATTGAATTTCCATACGTTACGTTCCTTTAGGGACGGGGAGGCGCCATCACTAGATAAACAAAAAATTCGTATTTCACGTGTCACTCATATCCTGCTTTACTATAATACGATAAATAATCGTTCTTATTGTTTTTTCAGGAATATCAATTAAGGACAATGAAGTATTTTGTTTTTATATTCATTTACTATTTTTAGCTTTTAAGTCGCTGTTATAATCTCAAAATTTTAATTGGTCGGTCTATTATTTATTATAAGTGAATGTGAATCACTGGCACCCTTAATTATCATACAAGTAATTGTAGTTTTCAGATTAATTTACGATTTAGTATGTTTTTACAACTTTCCGAAATGATCTAGCCAACGTCGAAAAAGGTTGGAATAAAGAGTATCAAGCAGCTATAAAAGAAATTATTAGCGAGAACAATAAAAGAAGACGTCTGGAATTTGCAATACGTTACGTCAATGAACCGCTGGATTGTTGGAATCGTGTTGTTTTCAGCGACTTTTAAAAGTTCAAGTTCAAAAACGTTAAAAAAAAATGAATTACAAAAGCTCAAAAAGTGTAGCGGACACTTTTTAGTAAATGTATGGGGTTAAGTGAGTTCCCATGGCCAAGGAGTTTGTTGGGTGATTGGGGGTCGTCTTAATACAGAAGGCTACTTAGGTATTTTATGCAGCCTTCTGTCCAAATTTTGTATCCGGCGAACGATTACATATTTCAACAGAGGAGCTTCCGTAATACTTAAGGTTATCTTAATTTCTCCACTATTACAGTATGCATGTCGAACAATAACCCAACAGTTACTCAGAATATAGACTAGCTATAGTCTTTAAACTGTAATTTTTAATTTTATTTATTCTTTAAGGATAATGCTCCTATACATACATCTAGGTTGGTGCAAAACTAGGTACAGCAAAATAACCAGAACGTGTTACCATGGCCAGCAAAAAGCTCTTATTTCAATATAATAGAAAACGTTTGGGGTTAAGTTGTTCGAACCATCCGGGAACAACAGAGGGCCAATTTCATCGCGAGAGACCGCAAACAATTAATGGCCGCTATTAAAACTGCTTGGGAAACGATTAGTGATGATTACCGACGTGTTCTTATAGCATCAATGCCTAGACAACTACAAGAATGCATTGACAATCAATGTCATACTTATTATTAGCAATAGTATCTTTCATTCAAAAAAGATCTGCTCTAAAATATGAATTGAGAATTGACACTTATTTAAATATAGCTTTTCATTTAGTTACAAGATCTTTTGTTCAATCTTTTTTTTAATACATAATCGATATTTTATTAATACGACCAACTTTGAATGACTTATTACTGTATTGTACTGCATTATTTTTTCTACGGCGACCGTTTGTTATCAGTTTTTTTAGACTGTAACAACGACTTGAAATGAATATAAAGATAAAATACTTCATTGTTCTCAAACAATAAGAGTGATTATTTATCGTATTATAGTAAAGCAGGATATGGGCGACAAGAAAAATACGATTGATCGTGTCTCCCCGCGCCTAAAGGAACGTAACGTGTAGAAATTCAATGACACATTAAGATTAATTTATTTATTCTTACGAATATATCAATTAATTTATACACAAAAATATTTTGTATAAAAATAAAATGATGCAATTATCTTCTTTGACACAAAATCATTCTACTATTAATACGTCTTAATAAGTGGTTTAGCAATAATTTAAAACATTTATTATAATTGCCTTTCTTTGACATTTTGACCAAAAAGAGATAGTAAAAAATACAACTACTTTACTACTTAAAGCTTAGGAGCAATAGCCTTATATTCACAATGTAACTATTTCAATCTAACTAACCAAGGTGTCCCGTTTTTGGTTTAGTTGAGTGTACCTAAGGAAAATGCACTAACCCCACTAACTAAGACCGGAAACGAATATTATTGAATTAATAAAGCCCTTTATCACCTGTAACCTATAACACCCAATTCGTATATGAGGGCGTTTGAAGAAGCTATAGCATCCAGCCAATAGAAACCCAAGTACTGCTACAATATGTCGACGATACCTTTTTGATATGGCAGCACGGAGAAGAGAAACTACAACAATTCCTGAACTCACTGCACAGAGCATTCAAGTTGACCATGAAGAAAGAACGACCCAAGAGGGAAAGCTACAATATGCAGTATACGGAAAAAAGCCACATCACCCTATACAGAAAAAGCCCTTATACACTCCCAATCCAGAGCAGAAACCATCAACGATGACCAACATCTAGCCAGTGAGATGTGCAACAGACATAAAGAAAGCTACGAAGAAACAAAGAATTCTGCAAACAGAACCACACAGACGGATAGATTGTTTACTTTACGTTCCTAAAGAAAGAGAAGATAGAAGGTATATACAAGCTAATCTGCTCATACGGAAAGTGTTACCTCGGACAAACAGGAAGAACAGTAGGGCAACGAATAAAAGAATACGAAAGAGGCGCAAGTTTGAAAAGAATTGAACAATCGGCAGTAGTACAACATACGCACGAGACTGGACACAAAATAAACTTCGGCAACGCAGAAATAATAACTAAAGGAAGAAACAACACCGTTAACAGAGAAGAAGGGTAACACGTGAAAGAGCCTACTACAACACAGCATTAAGCTCAATGGAGCCATGAAGACAGTTGAATACACACGAGGCATATAAAAGAGAAAGGCCAAACAACGGAGTATCGTGAAGATAATAATTCAAACTTTTTAGAGTTTATGATATAGCTTTCTTAAAAGTTCCTTTCAAATTTTCGATTTTGTTTTTACGTTTAGATATTTTTTTACGGTCCTGCTGAAGACACTTACAAATGTAGGCAAAACGTTAGAAACTTACAACGATAATACCATCAAATCCTAGGAGAAAATCTTATTTTAGTATAACAGTGAAAAACTCGTTTTTAAATAAAACAATTTAAAAAATGTTAAGATTCGTTACCAATAAACAGTGTATTTCAACATATTCCGTGAAACGCTATTCTCAATTATTAAAATTAATCGTTTAGAAACGAAATTGATAGCTGCAAGCGTCTTCTATGATTTTATTTATTTTAATTCTTAATTTCCATAATAATTATCATTTTTAACTAATCAATATTTCCATAATAAGTAGTTTTTGAGACATTCACATAAAATTTTCCTCACTTCCGACTCCCCCCTATTACTTTACGTCGAAATCTAGAACTTGAATCACCTGCCAATTAATCTTGGGTTAAACCGCTAAACACCTGTACCAAATAGTTGGATTTTCAAGAAAAGTTGCTCATTTTGAACCATTTAAATATTTAAATAATGACAAACCTTTTTAATTTATATTTACGTTTTAAAAACTTGTCTTTTTATCTTTCTTGGTATTCGTGGCATCAGTTAACTAATATTTAGAAAGTTCAAATATAATGTTTTTCATCCTTCTAATTTTTATCATGCATTTATGCAAGTTATTTATGCCGAAAAATCAGATTAAAGAAATGTAAAATTCGACTTTTACGAAAAAAAAAAGATTTGTAACGTTTAGTTTTATCATTTCTAATGCTTGTTTAAACGCATTAATTCTTTAGCTACCTCAATTTTCTCATGCGGTCACTGCATTTCTGAGTAATTGCTTGGTAGAAGAGTGACAGTGATGAGATTCCCGTAGTTGATGTTGATCGGATTTTTGAAAATGTTGCTATTGTCTTACTCATTACACTAGCCGAATTAGAACGAACCGCACGCCCCGAAAGGAAATATTATTCCATGCGATTTGTGCGACTCCGACTACTGTACGTCTACCTTTACTGTATCATTCAAAGCGACATTCAACTTATGGTTGGCATTCCACTGACGTAGATTTAAAACAGATCCCTGTGTTTTGTCCACATTTGGGAAATACAAAACACTTTCCAAGTTGCATTTCTCCGTCTCATCGAATCATACATGATGCTTTTTAAAAAAAGCTACGTTGTTGCTATTCATCCATGCTCCAGCTCTATTGAGTCTTCACATTTATCGTCTTTCCACCTTATCATCGTTAAGTCCAAGCTTCTACCTATAAAGATTCTCCAAGACACTAACTCTGCGGAGGACTTTTGCTGGCGCAACATTTCCACGCCTCTTTTCACTTTGCAGAAGCTCACCTTTATAGTGACGCACACGTAGTTCTTGCGTGGCTCACACTCTCTCCACAACGTCTTCATACCTTCGTCTCTAATCGTTTTGTAAGTATCCTCAATCTCACCGAACGGTGACAATGGCGTCACATTGATACTGCCCAAAATCCTAGCATCTCTCTCAAGTACTTCTCGCCCTTCGCATATATCAAGCGATTTTTTCTTTTCCACATATCCAACAAACGTTTGTTTAAGTGTTTCGTTTACATCAAAATTTTCAATCTTATAAAACAAACTTTCCTCGCGCATAGGCACATTTGTGTTCGTATTTCATTATTTATTTATTTTATCCAAGAGGTGGTTCGTCTAGCGTCCCTGCATCGTCTTTCAAGCATCCGCGGCACAAAAGCGGCAGTTTGAGTGTTTAATTGGGGGTCTGTAAGGAAGAGTTTTTAGTGTCCGATGTCTGCAGAATTTTTCCGTAGTTATGTTCCGCTGCTAATTTTCTGCGCGATATCAATCATCACCGACACTCAAGAAACACTACTGGCGCTAAGGTCGCCAGTAATGAAAATCGAAACTAATTATGGCATGCATAAACGGTTTGGAAACATTGACAACTCGGTAACAAGTGCAGCTAGTTTGAATACCAATGTACCAAGGTGTAAATGGTAACCTAATGGCTGGCGCACTAACTAAAAAGTACACAACAGCGAGATATATCTGACCTGAACCCGCCTTCGGAATCTCCTTCGATGCGTTCGTACTACTCAAGCTGTCTATTATAGAAAAGAAGTTTTGTTGCTTCAACAAGTGAAACATCTTGCTTTTTTCCTGGTTTATTCCGTTCATTGATGAGGCGGGTCCCAGTTTTCTCTAAAGTCCTCAAAGTAATCAAGCTCTAATCCACGCTAATTTCTAGTTTATTTCTTTGACCTTCTTCAGAAAAACTCTAAAACTGTTTTGCGTAAGTATTTATACTAATTGCACGTTCCTCTTCGCTAATCCGTAACGCTTCGGTTGACCGGTCTCCGAATAAATGCTTCCAGGTAAAAAGAAGTTCCGTTGTCCCTATTGAAATTGTTGCCAACCTTCTGAATCGTGCAGATTCCTGGCCAAATGTTTTTGACTCCTGTCTTGGTTCCGTAGAAGTCGACTGCATGCCCTGCGGTAACGGGAATGTTTCGCTGTCGCCAATTTCATACTATTCCTCATCGTGTCTGCAATATGTTCGTTCAGCCTGATGTTGATCTTCCTTCGGGTCTGTCCTATGTTTACCTTCCCACAGAAGCAGAGAATTCTGTCGACTACAGGATCTTGAAGTTTTCTACTTGGGTTCTTTAGCTTTCGAAAAGAGAGTTGACATTTTCTCTTTAACACTAAATATCACCTCATTTCTCTTGAGCAGCCTACCTGTGAATGTATGGAAGGAATGCCTGGTATCTTCTTGTCTTGGTCTCTTCGTCGGTTGTCTTTAGATCGCGTTGAGAAAGTCCTTCGTGTGGTATCCATTCTTCAGTAGAGCATTTTGTAGATGTTTCAATTCCTCCTCGAAGAATTCTGGTTCTGGTCTATTCACCAAGTACGGAACACTCTTAGTTTCCGCATCTAATGGTTTCGCGGCAGTCGTCCAATCGCAAAATTTTGTTTCTTTGCTTCGTTGATGAATTTGGCTTCTTGAGGTTTCAGCTAAAATCTCGTAAACTTCTTCAAAAAAAAAAACTTCTGAAACTGTTTTGCTTACTCTTGGATTCAAGTATTCATACTAATTGCGCGTTCCTCTTTACTAGTCCGTAACATTTCGGTTTACCGGTCTCGGAATAAATGCTTTCAGCTTTGAAAGGTCCGTCGATGTCCCTGTTGAAGGAATAGGAATGCTGTTCTAGTATCTTCTAGTCTTGGTCTCTCCATCGGTTGTATTTGTTCGTTCGGCCTGACGTTTATCTTACTTCCAGTCTGTCCTATGTATACCTTTCTACAGAAGCAGAGAATACCGTAGACTCCGGGATCTTCAAGTTTCTTCTTGGGCCTTTTTCACTTCTTCCCCCAAAAATTCTGATTCACGTATCACTTTTGTCGTCTTCGTCAAGAGTTAAGCACTCCTAGGTTCTGCATCGGATGGTGGTGTGATTGCGCGTTTAGATACTTGTTTCAGAAATTTTCTGAAGCTCACGAGATGTCTGCCGAAACGTCAAGAACCCAAATTTATCAAAAACGCAATAACCAACCCGGAAACCAAACTTCAAGATTTCGTCTTTCGTCTATTCCAACAGATGCGACTTTAGTTCCGATGCGTGCTGCATCTACTTCATATTTGAAAACCTCAGATTTTGATATTTTATCAACATCACTTTTCTTCGTTGATCACTTCCATCTAAAGTTCCCTTCCGTTCATGCCAATGGTTCTTTATTACGTTTGGTAAACCAAGTGATCGCGCATTTCGGATTCAATCAAGGTCTCGATTTAGTTCGAATGGGATGGTTGCACGCGCTCGATTAAGTTTTATCTCTTCTGAACTTTTAATTTGCGCATTTTCTAACCTGTGGGTTGCTACAGAGATAGAATTCTCTTGTTAGCAGACTTTATTAATACAATCGGCTGCCAGTTTCCGTGCGGCCAAGTTTTCCTCAAGGCTTTGCAAAAGCTATGTGACTTACACACAAAAGATGCAACGTTGCATTTGAAATAACACGCATTTTTTAAACTATACGTTGTATATGATGTATAGAATCGACTTTGAGCAATTACCAAAGCCACTAATGACACCCAATCTATACGCACGGTAAAAACCGCGCAGACACAGGAAGATCTGATAAAAGTCGCGCTTATCGAAAGCAACTTATTGATCCTTCATTTACATAAGAGAGCGCAGAGAACAGAGATCGCATCTGTTGAGACCCAACGACTTCAACACGAATATTGGTGCAACAACACCCAGAGCGAATTTATATGAATCGTCATTGATTCGAAGTACTGACAAATCAGCACAGATCGATCGACTTCATCTCCGAGCTCTACTCTGTCATAGAACCCAAAGTTGAACCATCCTAGAATTTCGCTGAACCCGCACTTACGTAGGTACAGTAAAAAACAAGCGAATGTGAATCGTGTCAAAAATAAATAACTGAAAGAAACGTGGAGACAAAAGGAAGTGGAGGCGTCAATTACACAAAGCCTAGAAAATAAATTATAAGATGGTACGCAAACATCCGGAAAAGCGATGTAGAGAAAGAAGAAATACTAACAATTTTGACGTACTCTTAATAAATACTATTTATATTCCTACGTTTATAATCGAGCCGCGAGAGCATTTTTTTGAAATTCAAGACCCAGTAACACAATCTATTACTGACAATTTGGTAAAATTCATTTTACTAAACTGACTAAACTATGACGTACATTCTTTAAAAAGAAAAGGCAATTTTAGCAATTCTTCATTAAATCCATACCAATTTATAAGACAATCCCTTTTTTAAATCTGCACGAATCTATAAAAAAACTAATCGTAAAGGTCACCTAGTTTTCCTTAAATCAATAGCTATTATAAGTCTTCATAATCGGATTTAGTTGTTTTGTAACAAGCGCATGCAGATTCTTAGTTATCTTTTGTAAGCCTCTTTATCACTTTTATGTAGTTGCAATCAATATTACTATAAGCAACTTCCCTTGTTAAAGATTATGATTTTAAAAGGATATGAATAATAACAAAATAATAAACTTACACTAATGTTTCTAACTGGTGCTGGAGGTGGTGGTCCCCGATTTCTATTACTATCAGTTGCCATCTGTTTTTTAAGAGCCGTCTGCACTTCACTTTGAAAATTATTGAAACTTCTCGGAGTACTCGGAGCTAATTCTAACCTATTAGGCGATTTTCTTGTGTTAACACTGTTTGAATTGTTCCTTTTACTAACATCGTTTTGTACATCATCTATAAATAAACAGTCGTTTTAATAGTAGTCTTTGTTAATTCGGTTTAAGATAATTTACCAAATTGTTTTCCCGTCGACCTTAATTTTGGCATTCCTCCAGCAAAAAGTCCTCCTAATCCTAATCCATTCGAGATTGGTGCCGATGAATTTGATAAACTAGGAGTGGGCGCACTCGAATTGTTATTATTAGATTTATTACCTAAATTTTAAAAAAATTGGTATTACAAAAATGTCAATGCATTACTAGGTCAACGTTCACTTAAATATGTTTATATGATTTCCTAGATGTAATGATTATGTAGGCTAGTTAATTGAGCATAGTTAAGTTGTGGGTTTTTCTATAATTACCTGAAACTATGGGGGCACTTCGATCGTTCGTAACTGCCTTTTTTAATCTCGCTCCTTGTCTTATCGATTGTAAGAGAGCGCCTCGCTGATCGCCGGACGACTTCGATGGAGTAAAAACAGGTGGTGGAGGACAGACCGGTGGTGCTGCTGGTGGTGGTGGCGGTGGTCCAGGCATTTTATTAATAGCTTATTAAAGTTACGTATCAATTTCCATTCAAACCTGTGATAATCAAGGTTAAGTCAGTACACTTCTAAACTAGTTCAAGATCCTTATATGACCGTACAATGCAATATAATCAATTAGACGAACTAATACAGTCAAAGGCTTTATCTTATCTTTAAATAATGATTATTTATCCCAAAACAAACATAAATAGTACGATTTTTTGTCAACGTACTTACCTTAAGAAATTCAATAAATTTATGCAATTCACAGGAAGGTACCAAACAACGTACTCATATTGTTGAAATTTTTTTTTAAACACTAATTTTTAAACCACATTTTCAATGTAAATAATTTCTTCCAACTTTCTCTGCTCCACCTTCTATGTACTTATCAAAAACTAAAGATGGTGGAAAAATAATTCGAAAACTGACACTGGATGGCACTTCGTGTAAACACGTATATAGTGCGCAACGCAAATAGTAAAAACGCACACATGCAATGCAAACTATTTCATTAATTACAGTCCCAAAATTAAAAATGCATTACTAATTTTAAATAAAAACTAATTAATCTAATTTAAATTAAACATTCAATCTACCAGACACAGCCAAATTAATTAGAAAAACCGATTTTCTCAAATTGAAAATTTTCTAAAAATAAAACACACCTACGAAGAAAATATAAATTTAAATTTTGCCCCCTGCTTCAATTTTATAAATAAAAGTCTATATTAATTGTGCTAATTTTACAACTTTACGTTGTCTTTACATTTATCAATGAAAATCTTTAAAAATAATATAATTGTGGTATTCAAGATAGTGGTAGTGATGGTTAATGACTCACTAACATTCTGATTCATGTGGTGAATGACATTTCTTTTTAGAATTAACAATGTTAACACGAAAAAAGATAGTTATGCGTCATTTAATTTTTGAAGATTTGTCTAGAAACTGTTAAATTATTGCGCTAAAGATTTAATTAAAAAATATTAACTGGTTTAATACACCTATTAATAAAATAAGAAAAGAATTGGCAAAGAAATATTAATATTTGGGAAATTATATAATCCTGTTCTTTGTTCAGTTAGTAATCTCTTACATTCGTAATCCGCTTGCGTAATTTACGTACAAACGGATAAATAATTATGTCATAAGTCATGTCCAACAAGACTAATGTTCCTTGGCTAAAGTCTGCATCCAAATTTTATACACCCATACTAAGCCTTTTAACAAAATACTTAATTTACCTGTAAATAAAATTACAAGAAAATTAGTATACTGCACACTTTTTGTGGTTTTATGATAACAGCTTAAAGAGAAACCAAATGGTATTTTTAACCATACATAATCTTTTAAGTTTACTTCAGATGAAACTAGATATAACTGCTTCAATTAATAGCGCAATAAAGATGCAGAAATCGATAAACAAAACGCGACAAAGAGCAAAAAAAAGTAGCTCGTTACAATGTTTTAATTTTTATAGTTCTTATTTATTACTTTTTTAAATAATTCCATCTCTGCTGACCACCATTGCATTAAAGTCTTTGTTAATACCTCATTTTGCAAAACTCCGTTTTTGTTTCTTTTATGCCTTTTTTTTATATTTTCAAACAATTTGTTTTCTGGTTAAAAAATAATACGATTTATACATAGAGAAATTTAACTAAATTATGCTTTTATTAAACAACACTACTCATCATGAGGTAACATTGTTTCTTTAGAATCCAAGCAATCATAAATTACCAATGACGTTAAATAAACGTAACTGTTATTCTCCAAGAGTAGTTTGGCAAAATTACATTTCTTTTATATAGTTGCAAAAACTGTACGCCATTTCGTGTTACAATAGTTTTGTAGTCAAAAAATATTGTTGAGTTAAACTAAAAATTTACATTTGCTGACGAGGTTTACATACTTAAACTTATTATCAATAAAACTCTGGCTGGAAAGTTAACACAAAAAAAGTTTTTGAGCTGTTTGAAACTTTTAAGCTATTTAAACATTTTTACGCATTACTGTTTTAATTCTGTAATATTTTTGTTAAAATTCTTGCTAAAATAAGGACTCTATTTAAGGTGATATACATTTTAACGCATCATGTATATAGTTTAAAACTACACAACACTTGGCAACGCTGTGTATGTTTTGACGTTTTTAAATAGGGTTAGATATTTATTATTAATGTACGGTTCCATTCAAACTGCATAAAATGCTTTCTTCAATGATTAAAGAACACCAAATGCGTCAAAATGTAAAAAAAGAAAGCCAAGGTTGGTATTTTTTATTTATAGTCAATAATTAACAGTCACGATTTCAGAGAACAAACGAAAAGATGCAATCGGTGCTGCTAGTAATTTAACTCAAGCGTTGGTGGATCATTTAAACGTAGGGTAAGGCAGTTAATTATATTTAAAATCGAAATATCTGAATAAAATTTTAATATAGTGTAGCACAAGCTTACCTTAATCAAAAACGATTGGACGCCGAAGCAAAGCAACTACACACGAGTGCAATAAATTTTTCAAAGCAGACTAATCAATGGCTAACGTTAGTGGAGACTTTCAGTAGTGCCCTTAAAGAATTAGGCGACGTCGAGAATTGGGCAAAAACTATTGAAGGTGACATTCGTACTATTACTATAGCTTTAGATAATGTTCATAGAGATTTACAAACACAAACTCAATAATAGCTTGAATAAATTTTATTTAAGGCTGTACTGTATTTTGTAATTAAAACGTGTAATGTAAATATTTTACGATTAAATGTTCAATATCTTTCAGTTTTTCATTCATTATTTATTTATTAAAAGATTGCCTTGTTCTCCCAGGTATTCGTGACGAAACATACATTGTTGTATAGGTATTAGTTAAAAATTATTGTACAAGACAAGAATAATTGATTCACATTACAATCGGGCAGTTCAGATCGTTCCACATCCCATAGAACATGATTGAAGTGCTACCAGATCATTAGGATCTGACGTGTAGATCAGTGGTCTAAAGTGAATAGTCTCACCATAGGATACAATCAGCATACATATATTGAAACGCGGGATAGATAGCAAATACTGATGAGTCTCTGGGTAGTGGATTGGAGGGTAGATGAAGTATTACACGCCTGAGTCAATACAAACTGTGTCAGATGTTGGATTGGCAAACTGCAACTCTTATATATTCAAATACGAACCGTGTTATTGATGTATTTTGGCTTGTCTATATGGAAAAGAGACAACCTTCAAAATTAAAATGAGCAAGATCAACCCGAGGGAGAGATTAGTCGTTACTGGTCACAACCTTGGGACACCAGAAGAACGTCGTTGTACAAGTCCGCCATCTGTATTCGAGCACTGCATATAGTTTTTTTTACTCGTGGTGTAATAGTGTTTGAACGGAACTAGTAAAAAAAATTATGAAACGGGGGAAAACCCCAAAGGAATCAGGGACACAAAACGACACCTCAACACGTCCGCCAATTCAATAATGGAGTGGCAAAACCCTCCAATTCTTAAGGTCGTGTTGGTTTACCACTTGTATGCCCACATCTACATAGAGACTTTCTCATATAGTGTTCTATGCCGACCGTCCACTAAGGATTCGTTGGTGTGAGCACTACAATAAGTACCTTACCCACATGAAAAATTTGACAACAGATAAGTCTATCGTATCGGCGTACTTTTGAACCAATCGTGGAACTAAAAGGGATATTAAAGAACTTGAAGACTGCCCACCTCACTACCAACCTTACCTGAATACCTTTCGCTCGGGTTTTATTAAAGAGTTTTGGAAAGAAAAAAGATAAAGCAGTAAAGGCAACTATGAATAAAGAGATGACGAGGAACTGAGGGGCTCGCATATTAGCAAATTACATTAATCACTTATTACTAACCTGAAACTATCAACAAGGCAGAAAAAGAAATCTCATACTCTGTTCTGATTCCAATGCACTCTACTGTAGTTTAGGAAGAGGACGTGGACTTACTAGACCGCTAGAATTTGCTTCGTACAAGTTCGCCACAAGAAGCTTAGGTTAAGTATGGAGGACAGTCTTATAAGACCAGTTCCGAGAGACACCTACCTTACGACTTACCTTCGCTTCTATGGTTAAAAACGAAAATCAAAAAATGAATATTTGTACAAGTGCAAGACGCTCTTACACTCGTTAACCACGAATGCGCAATGAAGAATCTCGTTTTAAAGTGTAGGCAAAACCATGTACTTAGTCTTGTTGCACGTATTGGATTTTGCCTTTTAAGTCTCGGCTAGAAATTGCACACACCGTCACAATGGTTTCGTTCGTGTATGCGAAAATGTCGCAATTTTCTAGCTAGTTAGCTTAGAAGTCATTTACAACCAGATTTGGCAAGGTCGGCCCGAAACCCGAGCTTTGTGAAGACCGCCCCTTCGAAAACCGTTTAGCTTATACCAGAACAGGATTGGTTCAATGTAACTACCAACGACGAGCGTAACGCTAGCAGGCACTCTATTAACGACAAGAACTTCTATTAGCCACCATACGTTGTTGAACACTCCAAATATGTTAATGAACATTGCAAGTCTGTGTTTGAAGACGTTCGATCGTACATTGGTCATTAATCTGCGTGCGGCGTCAGTCGTCGTTTTGCCAGGAACAAAGCTAAATGAACTAGGATGTAAAACACATGTGTGTGGCGGAAGTACACGTTTGAAGGTTCAGTACAAGTTAAGGTTTCTGAGAACCATCTTCCCAGGTTTGAAAATGGTGCTAATTTTACCAGTTTTCTAGTTAGTAGGAAAATAACCACATTTAATGCATGAGATGAAAGGGAATCTTGTACGATTGTATGTAAGACATTACAATGTATTCCGTCAGGTCCAGGAGATTTGTTCTTAGGAATTTTACTAGCCACTGCGGCTATAAATCATCTCTAGTGACCACCGGGCCTGTTGGGATCTTACTTGGGAATTCAAAGGGTTATCTGTCATCGGATCGTCAAACATGGAGCAAACAATAAGTTTAAAAGTCTCGTATTCTGAGATAGTGTATCTCTCGGCATCTCGTACATTCGAGCACGGTTGGATTGACCAAGCGAGCAAATCTTGTTAACTGAAAAATCGGGAGAAGTCGGAAAAACGAGTGGATAATAAATGCAGCTTTCTTTAAATATTGTTCTTAAAATGTTCATGATTGAATCAAAAATAATTACCCTAATGGCTTTATTGGGTGTGACAGTCTTTAATTGGTCTTCCAAGGCAACCAAAACCCATTGGGTGTACATAAAAGCTATTAAGGTATATGCAAGAAGATTGTAACCGTCGTTTGATCTTTGAACGTATTTCTTTTGTGAAAGACCCGGTATTTGAGGTTATTCTAATAATTTCGTCATCTTTAAGATCGTTTGAGTAATTTCGCATTAATTTACGTTTTATTAAGTACGTATGCACTTAAGTCATTCCGGTCGATTTCATTGTCATACGTTTTAAGTTCACTTAATAATTTATTACTTCAGTATTTATTATAGTTTTAAAGATTAAGATTGTAACTGAATCTGCTTTGAATATTTTGTTAACGTTGCATTTTTTGTCGTGAGAAACGGAGCCAACGGACCCGTGCTTTTGCGCGTTGATTTAATTTTGCATTTTTTTTTCTAAATCAGTCAAGTAAGTTTCGTTTTAACAGCTTTTGCATGTAAGAAAGATGACGAAAAGTGAGATTTAGTAATAAAAATTCCTCGTAGCGCCTCGAGATTAAAGAACCTCGTCAAAACCTTGCGTGAAAAAGTGGAAATAATGCTGCACTAATGAATTTTTACGTTGAATCTATTTTCACTGATGTCCGTATGAAGGAATAATAGAAGTCACCAAGGCCAGGTTCAATCAGCAGGTTGGGTTAGTTATTTTATATGGAATAGAAACACGGAACGATACTAACATGCAACGTTTCTTCACTATCTGCAGTAGAAGAGAGCTCTCATTCATTAGTGACGACTAGAAATTAAAACCAACACGTCTAGACCTTAATTTAGAAAGTATCTCGACGTCAGATGGTTGAGACATAATTTTGGTATTAATCTGTCTATTAATCCCAAAATTATGTCGAGACACATGAACATCAAAATGTAAATACATTCAGTCATTTTCAGTATAAAACGTTTTAAAGATCAGATTAAAAAAAACGAATTTTTACTCAAATATAGTGATCGTGGAAAATTCCATAGCATATCGAAGGAACATTTTCCCCCATGAACACAGCCAAGCAGTTGATTTTTTTTTGGTTTTGTAAACATGCAACGACAGCTACCGTAATATCGAAAGTTTAACCTCTACATATCTCGTCGTAGTTAGTATATAGTCAACACTGCTGCGTTGAACTGACCAATCTCAGATAATCAAAAAGAAAACAGGAAAATACGAAATATACAAAGTGGTAAAAGGTTTTAAGGAAAGTGTTGTGGGTATCTCCACGGTTCTACGCTATAATCAAAATGAGATTAGGTTTTGTAGAAATCAAAATAAAAATTATAATGAATCTATTTTTAATCAGAAAAACATAAAAAGATTATACATATTCCAAAATGCACAAATGTGAAGTAATTCTAAAGAAACTCGGCAACGTATTCTTAATTTAAAAAAACATACATAAATGACTCCAAGATTAATGACTAGTGAAAAAATATACAACTATAGATTACAAACAATTTCTAAATTCATTTATGCACGAATCCTGAAAATACAAAGATTAAAAACACACTTAATTAAAAAAAGAATTACTTAGCAAATACAAGAATCGCCCACTAGAGTCAAGTTAAAATTTTCGATCTAGGATTTTTCAAAAATACACTCACTATTTTTTATCTTTATAAATAGATTATGAAACTATTTCGAACGTTGAATCCTAAGTCTGTTTAATTCTACCACCTACGCTCAAATACCGTTTATAAGTGAATTGGTAAAAATTTAGAAAAAATCTTACCTGTGTCAATTTCGTACCAAACTAAATAGGGTTAATTTTAATTGAAATTAATAAAATGAAAATTTCTCGGGATAGTGGTTAAGGGTTTTGATATAAAATTAATTATTTTCGTATTATTTATTAACATCAACGGGCCTAAACTGAAATAAACATACTGAATGCTACTCTAATGATGCACATTCCACGTAATGTTTTTCAGTGGATTAGGTCGACCATCTTGCTTTCAATTCAATAATTTTATATGAAGTCTTCAACCTAGATAGAGGACCTAAAATTTCATTCTTCATAATTCAAGAGAGTTGTAAAAGAATTTTCAATTCTCTTGATATTCATTGATAGAGATATTCGAGAGACATATTCTATTTTCATTTTCAGATTGAGCTGAATAGTTTCATAGGTGAAATTTCTGAATTTCTTAAACAAACTTGGAATTCATCCATTAGGTCTTGTTCTTAACCCTTTTTAAACAAAGGAAAACAATATTAGTGTGAAAATTAATTATTTATTACTCCTTACCTATTACGAATGACAAATCAATTTAAAACTAAATGTCAAAACGAAAAATATACACAAAGTATTTTAGCAATTACAAGGAATTGATGTATGCCCTATTTGTTCGAAACTATTTGTTTTACGTCAAAAAAAAACATTGTTCGTGACATAAGCTAACATACAAACTATTAGATGAATCATGAAATTAAAAAGTATAAGGACAAGTTTACATCAAACAAGACAAAGAATATTACAACAGTGACAAATGATGTAAACTAGTCTGAAACATTTATAACTATATGTAAAGTAATTCTACATATTCCTGATTTTTATGCAGCGGCCTTCTGGACTTAATAACGACCTGTAAGTAGGATTACAATAAAAACCGATTTAAAAAAATCACCGCAAATTACAATAATAAACAAAACTACTTCTCGGCATTACCTTAAAAGATGTAATGCGTCTACGTCATCAATTCAGGTTTAATAACTGCAAAACCTCGGTTATCTAACTAGAAATAGCTTCAGTGCACTTTAATTTCATTAAATTTGTACATCGATCACAAAATGTAGATTTTTGAAAATAATAATTACCACTGAACAAAGTTATGGAGTATAAATAAACAAAACACTAACAAAGCTATTTTGTTAATAGTTATCACAACTCTTGTACAAAAATTTGAAAAAAATTGCAATCGTATGTATGTTTTACATTTCTGCAGTTGGTAACACTTCGTTGTAATAGTTTAGTTAGTTTAATCACGGGTTCAAACGCCTCCTTTACTATCCGAATAGGCAGCATTTACTAGCGTTTTCCGGATTGACGTCCCATTTTTAAATTATAACACCCACTCTCCAAGGTCAACTGAACTACCGAGGTGAGCCCCAACCGAAAGAGAAGTCGTTTAAATATGTGCATCTAGTTTTGCATGTTTTAATGACAATAAGCTTCCTTATGAAGATTTAAAAAACTGACGCCTGACTCATTAACGAACTAAAATTTAAAAAAAAATTGTTGACCAAAGTGTATAATTATGGGTTTCTAGTGAAGGTGTCACATACAGTAAAGCATGGAATAAATTCATTATTTCCTAAATGATAAAGTTTAAGACATTTCCTCAAACACATTGATTTTGTTTTTAATGTCACTGCCACTGACATTTTTTGCTAGTGTTTTGTTTCTGAGTTATGACGTCAACGACATTTTTTTAAAATGGATTTCGATAGTTCATCTTTCAGAGTACGAAAATGCCAAAAAAGTGTGACCTTGAAGAGAAAAGTTTCCAAGATATTCGGTTCCAAAGTTTCAAAAATGTAAGTAAAATTTGCTGATGAATGCATCGGTCGTAGAGGATTTATCGAATGACCTAGATCTCCTGATCTCACCCTCCTCCAGTACTTCTTATAGTGGTATTTAAAAAGCAAAGTCTATCTCGATAGACCAAATGCCATCGACGAACCAGAAGGGAGAATTCGGAACGAAATGCGGACAATTCCATGCGATACTCTTGATAAGGTTCTCCAGGAGTTTCAGTAGCGACTTGGATATTGTCAAGAAATGCTTGGAGGCCAATTCGAACATTTATCATTTTTTTTGTTGTACATGTCTGCATCTCAAACGAGTCTTTGTTTGGTGTAGGGGCATCATTAGACCATTTTTGTTTAAAGACGCTGTCACGATAACCCTGTTTTTATGCCTTAAATAGATTGTAGAATTCAAAATTCTGATGTTTATTCTAGAAATAATTTTCTTACCGAACCCTTTAAGTACGAGTGACACTAATAAGCGTTTTTGCCTAACTTTCGCGAAAGCCGAGCATCAATAAGCGTTTTAATAAATTCACTTGTTTTAATATCCGAATAGCAATCAGATCATTTCAAGGCGTATATCAAATGTCTTATTCATGTGGTTCAATCTACATCGGCGAAACGAAACGAACTGTCGTTCCTTTAAAATGAAAAGGTATATTTCTAAGTCTGCTGTTGCTGAACATCATTTTACTACAGGTCGCAAAATAGATTTTGATAACGTTTCGGTGATTGCGAAATCCTCCAACACTCCAATAACTTCAATCGTGATAATGGTCTTGAGCTTCCCATCTGGTTCCCAGTTATCGAGAAAACGCCCTTTTTCGACCGTAACCCAATTATGGTCGCGCTTAACCAATCGCGACAATACTTCTTTATACACGAAGTTCTTCGATTTATCTTACGCCCTGATGAAGCCCTTAAGACAGTCGCGAAACGTTGGCAACTTCAGTTGCAATAATGACACAGTCCCAACCTCGAAGACGTTCTCATCTTAGTATAGAAATAAACTATGTTAGCGTATATAAAATAAACATATTTTTTGTTGCAAGCACGTTTTATGACTCGTCATTTCCTTCTGGCACCGGCATCTCCGAAGCATGCTTTCAACCAAGTTGGAGTACTCATTCGGAAAGGACCTCTAAATGCAACCAATTTCTCGTGTTAACAAAGGACAAAGGTTGTCCTGCAGATATCCAGTCGCAGTTTTTCTTGATGAACCAACGTTTGGCAATTTTCGGAGCATTCAGATTATGGCTAAACAGATACAAAGTTTCAAAACCCAGATCTGAGAAGCAAAACCAAAAATGCACTTTTACTGGGTGTTGAACGGTCCGCTGTACCTGTTGGATAACATATCTGCAAACAGAAGCTTCGTCCGTAAAAATGACATTGCTCCAATCGCGAACCTTCGTTCAAAGCGAGTCATTTCCTTAGAGTTTTTTCACCTAACAAAGGTTTCTTCACTGAATTGCACGTTTTGATGTCATGAGTATGGAGATGGGTTCGGATAGCTACGTACGATATATCAACACCTTTTAGTTTCAATTTTTCGATTTTAGGGACTTCTCCTATCAAACCACGTTCCAGCAAGTAATCGACCGTTTTGTCTCCTTTTTTCGCAGCACCCACTTGCTAAAAAATGACTTAAACTTCCTCATGCAACGGTAAAGGTTCCCTCTTTCAACGTACGGAAGATTTAGGGCGATACCTTTCACAAACTGCTGGTTATGCCGTATATACTCTCTTACTTAAGACTGTACCTAAGAACTAAAAAAATAAAAATCGTGAATGATTTGTGTCGGTATTATTCATCAGCACAAACTCTACTCCAATGACCAGTGCACTCCTCACCATGTTGCATCATCATCTGTTCTGCCAGTTGGCAGGTTCAGTCAGGTGGGGTTTCCCTATGCCTTGCCGTCTTTTACTCTTCTTTTCAAACTCTCAGGTTATGCAGCAGCTGAATTAGATTAGGCTAATATTCCTCATACAATATTACATGTTAATAAAAGCTCCAGTTTGAGACGTTTCGGGCACCAAGTGTTGACATTGAGGATGCGATATTGCTATGGTACTCAAACGTTTTGTTAAATTTTACTAGATTCTGTAAATTTTTCGATCTCCTCGACTAGATTCTACTAGCCGATATTATACAGGGTGTTAATACTAAGTTGTAACACCCGGAAATGATAGTTAGAAACAAACAACTTTTCTTAGTTCAAATTTTTGATTTGGAGTCCCAATTCATAGTTATTGGACGTTTCTGGTTTTTCTAAAAATTTTTTTTAAAGGAGTATTTAAAAAATACAAAAACTTTCAGCATTTGCTTTCGATTCTCTAAAACATTTGTGCTGACAATTATTTTCTATTCTATCAAATAAAAAAATGGCGATCGATCAAGTTTCAAAACCAATCTTAAGATTTTGGAAAATAAAACATTTATAAAATCCTTAAAGTATCTACTATAACATTTGCCTAAAACATTTTTTCCGATTAGTTTTTATTCAAATTGAGACACAAGATACATTTTAACAAACGGGAACAATCATTTAAAACAAAGTAGACTTACTGCCATTAACCAAGAAAAACAAGAAAATTAAACAATGAAACAACAAGCAAGAGACTAAATTTGATTTCCAAAATGACTATTCGCAGCGTATTTTAATATTAGAAGTATACTCGCAAGAGCTGCCTGATTGTATCTCTGCTGCAGCTACTATTCTAGCCACCAGCTGTAACTCGATGTGTACCGGTGTTTCATATACCGAGGTCTTCTTAAAAACCCAGAAAAAAAAATCTAAGGGAGTTAGGTCGGGGTTCCGGGCCACGCAACAGAACCTCCTCTACTAACCCACTTATTCGGATATTCTCTATTAAGCAGTGTTATGACTTCTCGGGTTGTGTGAGCCGGTGCTCCATCTTTTTGAAACCAAAGTCTACGTCTGATGTTTAGCGGTAAATTACCAAGAGGCTGGATCTTTTCTCCGATAAATTCTACAAGCTTCTAGTGTATTACGCCTTTCCTCTCCAAAAACCAAAAGCATGTCCAGAAGTTCAGCGTGTTGATAAATATGCATTTTTATACACAGATTACGCACACAAGTGATAAACGTGACAAAAACTTTTCAAGATAATGCCTGTATATTTAGTCCACGTTATCGCGAGTCTACTGTACTTTTAAGAATTGTTTTAACTATAATAAGTAATCTTAAAATTCAAAAATCGAACTTATAAAAATTTTGAGGATCAATGTACAAAAGCAACAAAAAGTATGATGCCAGTAAAAAATGTATCCTATGAACATGAATCTATTTTAGTATTTTGTTTAAGTTGTTAAAATCAAGCATAGAGACCTTGTAATGTTATGTTTTTCAATGTTTGCGTTTTGATTAAAAAAAAAGTGCTTTCAGCTAATTGAGATTGAGTTTAGAAAATCAAGAGTTTAAGAGCTTAATTTCATACGGAATTGACTAGAAAATTAAAGTATTCTAAGCGGGAATCAAAAACTAAACAGTGGCGTCATCTCTCATAACAATGGTCGAAACAGCCATTAGACAACTCTTCATTGTAGGTAAACGCACTATTGGTTTGTTAAAGTTTAGTCAAGCTTATCTATACGACTGCGCGTTTTTAGTACCACTAAAAAATCAATATTTTAAAACAAATCTACTTCAGATAATCGAGGTGTGCAGTACACAAGTTTTAAAAATGTTAGTTGAGTATTAGGTTCGATCTATAAAAAGTGAGCATACTTACGGGGTGAATATGAGCGTGAACGGGAACGTTCGTAGCGACGAGACGAGCGCCTGTAGTATGGTGATGGCGAACGGCGGTATCGCGATCTATAATTATCACTAAAATATAAAAATTACTATTTCCGAGATGGACAATTCAAATTAACAGAAATCATTCAAATTTGGATTAAGTCCTTCAACGAAAATTAAAATTACTTACTCCCTATCCCTATCACGACGACGATCCCAACGGTCGCTTGACACACTAAAACAAAACGCATTTTTGAAAAATCCTCTTATTGAATATACTGTTTAGGATCGCCTTTAACAAAGTCTTAAACTTAAAAAACTTCATTCTAAAGATCCTCGATTGTTTTACCCAAAGCAATGGCGAAGTGCTTCATAGTTCGAAGCACCCAAGTGTTGGTTTTGGGCACCAAGTATAAAAAACAAAATACTTACTATGTAGGTTTTCCCATGTATATTCCAGGAGTAGGTGTGTGCGCTCGTTCAGTTATCGAAAAATCAACCCGAATGCTTTTGCCGTTGATCTTGATTCCGTTGCATTGTTCTTTCGCAACTTTAGCGTCTTCATTACTTTCAAAATAAACGAACGAAAATCCTCGGGAACGACCAGTCTAAAATAATTGAACCAATCTTTAATAACATCATTTGAATTTAAACAAATGAAACCACGTCGTGTAAAAAAATGTGTTAGAGTTACGGACCCGAATTTGCACAATGCAAGTCGGAACGAGGCTCTAAAAATTTCATTTTCCTGCATATTCTAGAGATTTTGTATCAATACACTAAAACCCCTCAAATGTTACAGGTGTGTTTTTGGCTGTGTTACGTTAATTTATTATAGATTTTCTGTGATGCTATCAAATATTTGTCTATTACGGAATAGTAATTAATGTCCCTAGCGTCGAAAGTGAAGCATAGCATAACGAACGTGAATGCAACGCGAGGCCGCATTACAACATATCACTAAAAGCTAATACGACTTTGTAAATTTTCTTTTATTTCCTTCGCGTTGCTAAACATTTTATTAACAGATCAAGAATAAAAGACCGTAGATCAAAATGTATAAGTGCAAGGTAGTGTTTCAAACTGTGTCAATTATTTGAAGAAAAATCAAATTACCTTGGCATCGATAACAACTTGAACTCGTTCAACTGGTCCATACTTGGAAAAAATATGGAAAAGTTCCTCTTCGGTGGTATAAACGCTTAATCCAAAGACTCCTAGGCAACGAGATGGTTTTGGGTTGTCTCGTGTTCCAAGATGACGCCTGCGACTGGACATAGGGCTGTGTGAGTGCGAACGGCGACCATAACCTCTCCCATGTGAGTGGGAGCGTGATCTACTGCGAGAATATTTTGACGACTTGTAACGTCTTTCTGAACGTGATCGACTACGAGACCTGTAAGATCAGATATAAAATCTAATGTTACAGTCTATGTTCGAGGTCGTTTTGTCGAAATTCGCAACTCGCATACATATATGCAGTGACTGTTCCAAATTTAGCTTTTTCCAAAAATGAATGATTTTTTTTAAATCCAAAAGTTGAACAGTATATTGCATAATTTATATATGCCCGCATAATAAATTATATAAAACTAAAGCTACTGATTTACATAAAAAATAAACTTCAGTAAAAAAACAAATGGGTAAATTGAAAATAATCAATACTTGTAACAAAGTTTAATACTAAACAATAAGGTAGTAATAAATCTCTAATAGTAAAAGAAAATTAGAAAACAAAAAGTAAAAAAATTTGAATAGCAAAAAAAAATTATATTAATGCATAACGCAACTAAGAAAACACTGATTAGCGTGACGGGCAATTGATGGAAGAAGTTTCGAGAAGCAAATACATTGCAGTTTACTACTTACTTTGTTAGATTTTGTCTTTAGGATACAGAAAAAATTTTGAGCCAAAAGATTTTTTAAATTCCCGCTTAACTCAGTAAAATTAATTTAAAAACAGTTTTATATCTTGTCCCCATGGTGTTGAACTTTTGAAAAAAATCGAGAATGTGTGGCAAAGAGTGACCTTGAAGATTTTGGTTTGTGGTCACGAAATCTAAGAGAAGAAAGAGTTCTGTATATGTCATTTAGATTTTGGCCAGTCTTGTGATGAGGACCACTCCATTCAAAGAACGAGTGCAAAAACCGTCAACAGTTTGAAACTTGGCTGAAAAGATTTTTGAGTTATAAAAAAATGATCATAAAACTGATCTCAAAAAAATATAACATAATACAAAGACCAGTACGAAACGGTAAAGGAATAGAAGAGTATTTTTGGAAAGAATGCCAAACATAGAATAACGAGGATTAGAAAGCATATGAAAAGTTAAATCGATTTGAGAACGTGCCGCTCTTGCAAGGAGTTGGTTTATACATACAAGAAAATGCAGTTGTAGGGCCAAGAGCGACCTTGAAGATTTTGATTTGGATTCACGAAATCTAAAAGAGAAAGTTATGTAGATTCTAAAACCAGAAAACAGAACCTACTACGGAACAATGAACGTATAGCCTTGTTAGCATTTCTATGACGGTGCCGAGACCAAAAAGTCACACCAACATTCGTCAATATGCAACACCGCCATCAGAAAACTACCAATCGAGGAACCCGAAGTTAGGCACGAGACTTACCGGATCCTGCAAAAAGCCTAATCACCTACTAGGATTATTACAAAGAACGGGAGGAACATCAGAAGCACCTCGAACATTATCGTGCTAAGAGCAGACAAAGGCGAGGAACAAAAAAGACTACCAGCAAAAGGTATAAGCCTTGCTAGTTCAAGAAGACTGCACAAAGTGAAACGACTAGGACTGCCCTTCAGAGAGTTTAATGTCTCAACATGAATAACGTAATAAAGGCTTTTAACTTTATTTGAAAACGCTTTACTTTGTATTTATTGGTAATGGCAAAGATCTGCCACAACCAGCAACTTTCTCTGGAACCAGAAATAGTACTAACAAAAGAGCGGAGACGCCATAGGATCACCACTGTCACCAGTTGTCGCTAACATATTTGTGAAGGTGTTCGAAGAGGGCATGAATTAAGCGACAAGAAATCCAAAATGTTGGATCCGCTACGTGGATGACACATTTGTACCCATATAAAAACTACTGAGTCCATTAGCACAATATACAGTAGTTTCACTTGGCAAGCGACACTTTGATGTTCGTCATGATGTAACAGTTTTAGCCAGTGTGGATTATGCTGAGAGTTGAATGAAACGGCGGGATTGAACAAAATTACGTCGTCTGTTATCAACTTGTTTAGAAAATCAGTCAATTTGAGTTTTATTTCAGTCAATTTTTCATTGCGTATTATGCTAAGAGTTGAACTGCGCCAAGAAAATTGTTACACAAATTTGATCGAGTAAAACTATTTAATTATTTCTATACTGTGGTATTAGCAACAACCAACTTTTTCATTCGGTCTACCGCAAGAAGGCGCACACAGATCGATTTTCGCACGCGACATTACACAACCATCCTCAACAGAAAAACTCTTTGATTGAAACCGCCGGGCGCAAAGCGAAAAAAAATTACCACACCGGCCAACCGCAAGAACATGTCAGTGATTCACTTTTGAAGAAAGGCTACACACTCGCGACATTACAAAAAATCAAACAGTAAAAAGATCAGCAGCAGCCTTCATGATACGCAGTTCAACTCTATGTCAGCGCTACTAGAATTCGATAAGGTAGCGTCCAAAAAATGGAAGATCTGCCACCCAAAACAGGTCAAATAACAAAACTAAGTACGAACGGAGTTCACCAACTAGAATGTCATATATAGGGCAAACAGGCCGAAGGGGCATCCAATGCAGTCAAAAAATATTAACGAGATACCATACTAGGACACAACTAAACCTGCAGACCAAAATAGAATACATATCTTCGTTGTTGAAGGCCATCCAACACGAGCTGCAATCAACGGAATTCGTCACAAAGAAACGACCGAAAAACTTAGGCGTCAACAAAATTGCAAACAAAGTTATAAGCATCGCTACCAAACTGTAGGCGCCTTTCTGAAATCTATTTTTCCGACGACTACCACCTAACAATCACGTTACGATCAGAAAAGTGAGAAAGTAAGAAGCATATGCAGAAAAGTCCTAGACAAGTAGAGACTTGAGCAACAACCAAAGAAAACTTCGAGAAACGCAGCTCCACGTACTAGATGTATCAACACCACCAATACACTTGCAACTCCAAAAACAAACGAGATATTGTAATTAAACGGAAGCGCAAGCGGCACAACTTAGGGAGTTCCATGTGAAATCAAAGAACGCTACAACGGAACTAAGAAGCGTCGTTCAACGGAAACTTGGCACATTACATAGATTTTGGTCCCGTATCCGACGACGTCGTTATATAAACCGCAAGATTGTAATCAGATGGTTCCAAAGGTTTATTGATTATATGTTTACAACTATTGAATTGCATAAGTTACTATAATCAGTATGACGAAGGTTTGGGAGGTGTAATGCCTCTTGCAAAAGCATTAGTGCTTTTTTTCCCCATAAGTGATCACCTGCTAAAAGAGACTCAACACTTAAAGCAATGGTGGAAAATTATAAAATGATTCTTTGATTATAGCTGGTACTATTTCAATGTTTATTTAAAATCGTTTCACATTGCTCAAAGCTCAGATTCTAAAGATTAAAAAACAGATTACTACTAGTTATTTGATTGTGGCTGTTTATTTTGTATGTAAATCGAAAACACCTATTTTAAGTACCTACCTATATCTGCGACTATCACGATCCCGGTCTCGGTCACGATCATCCCGACGACGATCTCGGTCACGATCACTTTCTCTATAAACCTTACGAGAACGGCTAGGGCTCCTACAAATAATGAAAATATTTGTAGTGTAATAGAATACAATGATACCGAGCATAAAACTTTATACAGATCATATAATTCTATACATAATTTCCCTGCTTTAATCGACAAACTACGTTGAACAATAGTTTGCTAATAACGAACAGGTTAAAACCGTTTTTAGAATCTTACCCTTACCTAGAATAACTTTTTCCTTTATGATTCCTAGGCGAATCCTCGCGCCTGGCGTGTGGTGAATGATCACGATCGTTCATATTTTTATGACCAACTGGAGAGCGACTACCCTATAAAGAAACAAAAAAAAATGTTAGATCAATAAAATAGAAGCCAATTACTAATTACAGTTGTAGTAAAAATAACGTAATCGTGATACTGATAAAACCCGGAAAAACGTGGTCACGTTACTACCGGCGAATAGAATAAGTTACGAACGCCGAGTAAAAATCTATAAATAGATTATAAAGTACTTACCTCTCTATCACTCATATCTCAACTAGAAAACAATTAAAATGAAGATACAAAAAATTCAGGTTACTGAGAACGAAACTACTTTTAACGACAGACGCCACAGCTTCTATAAATATAATGGCGTATCACTTCGTCATTTACAAACGGAAGTTTATTTCAGCAAACAATTCTCATTGGTCAATATTTGAACTCGACTAGTTTTCCGGTTTAACGTCTTTTAGTACCAATACGTACATAATAAAATCACTAAATCTACGAATTTTAAATTCAAAATAAAGCATCGATTTAATTTTTTATTCAAATAATGTTTATTCGTAAATGTAAAAGATAAAATTATTCCACGACAAATGAAATTAATTTAAATAAAATTTATACATTCATTCATACATGTTATTTGTCAACAAACCTCGGGGTATTATTTATAGTAAAATGGATAGACAATAGTTTATATCCTTTAATTTGTCATATTATTTCGTCTTGTATAAGTTCTTTAATGATTAGTGTATACAAGTTATATATATACAACTAGAATAAAGAATATAAAATGTTCGGCTTTGCGTTGAACTATTAAGAGACCATTTTGAGAACTTGGCGGTTAATTTAAACAGTATCAATTACTTTGAATCCCCTTTGAGAATACACGCCAACAAAGGCTATGGTTTCTCTTAGCAAAAAGTCTATATACATTTACATCACGCACCCGTCTAAGGATAGAAATTGATCGTGGCTAACAGTTCACCCCGAACGTCATCGAATTCGCGGCAAGCGAGAATCCGATGTGCTGTGGTGTTAGAAATGCCACACGACGGACAGCTGTCGTCATCCAAAACGCTAATACGTTTTAAATGAACAACGAAATCCGCCGTGTGAAGAAAGCATTTGGACTGCTTCTAGTCCGGGAACGTGAGACATTCTGACCCAGAAACGATACCGGATATCTGTAATAAAAGAGTAGGTGTTACTCCCTTTACAGGAAGTGTCCTACAGCCGCTGCCATTCACCTAAGATCAAGGCCTTTAAGTGAAGCTTGGCCGTTGAAAATAACGGAAAGTTGTTGAGCAAAACGTGCTGGTCAAGAAAATTGCACGTGCCAACCTTGCTAAGAACTTTAGTGCAGTAAATTTCCTGAAAAAGGAGGCGTAAGAGAGGATACTTGGATATGACACAAAGAGGGTATCTACGGGAACGGTACGATAATAACCCCGAGGATAGTTCTAAGAAATATGGATTGAAGCGAGGTCAGTTTTTTGACCATGTGAAAATGTCAAAGTCTGTGGTACTAAATGTCTAGACTATAGGTTAGTATAGGTATAACTGCACTGTTAAAGACGTAGCCGTGATGTGATGCTAAAAGGAATTTTAGAACTTTTGGTGGTATTTCCAGAATGCAGTTACTGTTAGCTCTGTTCTGAAAGCCAAAGTAGAAAGGGACTTTTATTTGCTCATTGGCAAGATGTAGAATCTCATCAAAACCATCGTCGAAATTTTGTGCCCCCTTTACCTGGCCAGGGAACAGGTTTGTAAAAACGTCGAGGATATAGAAACACGAGGCAAGAATTTAGCTTGCCGTTTAGTTATCAGACTGGCTTTATCAAGGACGGCCGAAGATATTTTTGTTAAGTCCGTTCGTTCAGAGACTTTTTGTCCGTGTTAGTGGCCTTAGCTACTCTGTCCAGTCGTAGACCATAAGTTTGCAGGTTAAGAACTTTCATCAGAGTCCGTTTAGTTTCGTCTGAAGCCTTCAAAGCAGAGTCCGGTTTAGGCACGATAACAACAGTCAAACGAAGAATATGACGACTGTTTTACCCGAAGAAGCTGTAATCAATGTTAGATCGGGCCACTTGGGCGTACGATGAAGAAATAGGAACTGCAGCAAGTGCGCTGGAAACTTCGGGGGTAACAGTTTGATGATTTTTGTAAGGCTCATAATGTCAGTATCGAACAACTCTTCGATGCAGTCAGGTAATCGGTTTTTAAAAACGGATAGAAACACGAGGTAAGAATTTAGCTTGCGGTTTGGTTATCAGACCGGCTTTATCAAGGACGTTCGTAGATATAAGTCCGTTTGTTTAGATTCGAACCTTATGGAGTTTTTGTCCGTCTTCGTTACTCTGACCAGTCGTAGACCATAGGTTTGCGGATTAAGAACTTTCATCAGAGTCCTTTTAGTTTCGTCTGAAGCCTTCAAAGGAGAGTCCGGTTTGAGTACGATAACAACAGTCAAACGAAGAACAATGGCGACTGTTTTACCCGAAGAAGCTGTAACCAATGTTAGATCGGGCCACTTGGGCGTACGATGAAGAAATAGGAACTGCAGCAAGTGTGCTGGAAACTTCGGGGGTAACAGTTTGATGATTTTTGTAAGGCTCATAATGTCAGTATCGAACAACTCTTCGATGCAGTCAGGTAATCGGTTTTTAAAAACGGATAGAAACACGAGGTAAGAATTTAGCTTGCGGTTTGGTTATCAGACCGGCTTTATCAAGGACGTTCGTAGATATAAGTCCGTTTGTTCAGATTCGAGCCTTATGGAGTTTTTGTCCGTCTTAGTTACTCTGACCAGTCGTAGACCATAGGTTTGCGGATTAAGAACTTTCATCAGAGTCCTTTTAGTTTCGTCTGAAGCCTTCAAAGAAAAGTTCGGTTTGAGTACGATAACAACAGTCAAACGAAGAACAATGGCGACTGTTTTACCCGAAGAAGCTGTAACCAATGTTAGATCGGGCCACTTGGGCGTACGATGAAGAAATAGGAACTGCAGCAAGTGTGCTGGAAACTTCGGGGGTAACAGTTTGATGATTTTTGTAAGGCTCATAATGTCAGTATCGAACAACTCTTCGATGCAGTCAGGTAATCGGTTTTTAAAAACGGATAGAAACACGAGGTAAGAATTTAGCTTGCGGTTTGGTTATCAGACCGGCTTTATCAAGGACGTTCGTAGATATAAGTCCGTTTGTTTAGATTCGAACCTTATGGAGTTTTTGTCCGTCTTCGTTACTCTGACCAGTCGTAGACCATAGGTTTGCGGATTAAGAACTTTCATCAGAGTCCTTTTAGTTTCGTCTGAAGCCTTCAAAGGAGAGTCCGGTTTAGGCACGATACCAACAGTCAAACAAAGAACGTGACGACTGTTTTACCCGAAGAAGCTGTAACCAATGTTAGATCGGGCCACTCGGGGGTACGATGAAGAAATAGGAACTGCAGCAAGTGTGCTGGAAACTTCGGGGGTGCAGTTTGATGATTTTTGTAAGGCTTATAATGTCAGTATCGAACAACTCTTCGATGCAGTCAGGTAAACGGTTTTTAAAAACGGATAAAAACACGAGGTAAGAATTTAGCTTGCGGTTTGGTTATCAGACTGGCTTTATCAAGGACGTTCGTAGATATAAGTCCGTTTGTTCAGATTCGAGCCTTATGGAGTATTTTTGTCCGTCTTATAGTTATTCTGACCAGTCGTAGACCATAGGTTTGCGGATTAAGAACTTTCATCAGAGTTCTTTTAGTTTCGTCTGAAGCCTTCAAAGAAAAGTTCGGTTTGAGTACGATAACAACAGTCAAACGAAGAACAATGGCGACTGTTTTACCCGAAGAAGCTGTAACCAATGTTAGATCGGGCCACTTGGGCGTACGATGAAGAAATAGGAACTGCAGCAAGTGTGCTGGAAACTTCGGGGGTAACAGTTTGATGATTTTTGTAAGGCACATAATGTCAGTATCGAACAACTCTTCGATGCAGTCAGGTAATCGGTTTTTAAAAACGGATAGAAACACGAGGTAAGAATTTAGCTTGCGGTTTGGTTATCAGACCGGCTTTATCAAGGACGTTCGTAGATATAAGTCCGTTTGTTCAGATTCGAGCCTTATGGAGTTTTTGTCCGTCTTAGTTACTCTGACCAGTCGTAGACCATAGGTTTGCGGATTAAGAACTTTCATCAGAGTCCTTTTAGTTTCGTCTGAAGCCTTCAAAGGAGAGTCCGGTTTGAGTACGATAACAACAGTCAAACGAAGAACAATGGCGACTGTTTTACCCGAAGAAGCTGTAACCAATGTTAGATCGGGCCACTTGGGCGTACGATGAAGAAATAGGAACTGCAGCAAGTGTGCTGGAAACTTCGGGGGTAACAGTTTGATGATTTTTGTAAGGCTCATAATGTCAGTATCGAACAACTCTTCGATGCAGTCAGGTAATCGGTTTTTAAAAACGGATAGAAACACGAGGTAAGAATTTAGCTTGCGGTTTGGTTATCAGACCGGCTTTATCAAGGACGTTCGTAGATATAAGTCCGTTTGTTCAGATTCGAGCCTTATGGAGTTTTTGTCCGTCTTAGTTACTCTGACCAGTCGTAGACCATAGGTTTGCGGATTAAGAACTTTCATCAGAGTCCTTTTAGTTTCGTCTGAAGCCTTCAAAGAAAAGTTCGGTTTGAGTACGATAACAACAGTCAAACGAAGAACAATGGCGACTGTTTTACCCGAAGAAGCTGTAACCAATGTTAGATCGGGCCACTTGGGCGTACGATGAAGAAATAGGAACTGCAGCAAGTGTGCTGGAAACTTCGGGGGTAACAGTTTGATGATTTTTGTAAGGCACATAATGTCAGTATCGAACAACTCTTCGATGCAGTCAGGTAATCGGTTTTTAAAAACGGATAGAAACACGAGGTAAGAATTTAGCTTGCGGTTTGGTTATCAGACCGGCTTTATCAAGGACGTTCGTAGATATAAGTCCGTTTGTTCAGATTCGAGCCTTATGGAGTTTTTGTCCGTCTTAGTTACTCTGACCAGTCGTAGACCATAGGTTTGCGGATTAAGAACTTTCATCAGAGTCCTTTTAGTTTCGTCTGAAGCCTTCAAAGGAGAGTCCGGTTTGAGTACGATAACAACAGTCAAACGAAGAACAATGGCGACTGTTTTACCCGAAGAAGCTGTAACCAATGTTAGATCGGGCCACTTGGGCGTACGATGAAGAAATAGGAACTGCAGCAAGTGTGCTGGAAACTTCGGAGGTAACAGTTTGATGATTTTTGTAAGGCTCATAATGTCAGTATCGAACAACTCTTCGATGCAGTCAGGTAATCGGTTTTTAAAAACGGATAGAAACACGAGGTAAGAATTTAGCTTGCGGTTTGGTTATCAGACCGGCTTTATCAAGGACGTTCGTAGATATAAGTCCGTTTGTTCAGATTCGAGCCTTATGGAGTTTTTGTCCGTCTTAGTTACTCTGACCAGTCGTAGACCATAGGTTTGCGGATTAAGAACTTTCATCAGAGTCCTTTTAGTTTCGTCTGAAGCCTTCAAAGAAAAGTTCGGTTTGAGTACGATAACAACAGTCAAACGAAGAACAATGGCGACTGTTTTACCCGAATAAATTGTGACCCTCTCTATTTTAGATCGGGCAATTTGGGCGTGTTAGAAAGTTTGGGTGTAACATTTTGATGATTTTTGTGAGGTGCATAACGTCAGTATCGAAAGACACTTCGATCTGTCAGGTATAAGGAATCGTCAGAAATAGAGGAAGACGCGGATTCAACCTCCATAGAGGAGGCTGATGGAGTGGACGAGGTAAAACTCGACAGAGTGCCGGTTGAAGAAAGACTGTGTCTGACGCTTACTTTTTTAGCCGTGCACAGAATTTTATTGCCTAAGAGGGTAGACTACTTATTGCCTGCGCTTCGTTGTCCACCTTTAACGTCGTGGAAGTAAGGGTCTAAAGCTTCAACAACTACTACGCTACACGCAAAATCAATACTAAATTACTAATTAAATTACTGCCAACCTTTATACTCAGGCTTCTTAATAACTCACAAATCGAAAATCAATGTCCCTTTAGCTAAAAGTGTATTCGCATATATACCTTCAAAAAGGTTATCACTTGGGTCCCGGGAACAGTATTGAAAGCGGCCACCTTACTTGTAAGAACAAAACAACATTAGTACCAAAACGTGGCGGGGTCCAAAAAAACCCAACGTCCTATTTATGAACAAGGAGTTCTGGCAGAAGATGGAAGAGTGTTAGCCAACCATAACTGCTGCTCGAATTTTTGAGAATCACTCTCCGGGCGCTGGCCGACTCCAAAAAAGAAAACAAAGAATCAGATGCTACAAGCTATGTCGACAAGGCAATGGATGTAAATCCAGAGCCGGAAAGAACCCAGTTAATTATACATCACTGCAGGGCAGCCCTCACTGCATTGCATTTGTACAATAGCAATGGATCCACAAGAGAACAATACAATGAGATGAAACGGATGACATAAAACTACCTACGATGTACGAAATCACGCTTTCGATGACTAAAAAAGTCAAATATCTGGGACTGATTCTTGATACCAGACATGACTTTCAAGGCTCATCTAGAAAAAAATCACAACTTTAATGCAACCACACGGAGTGTCGGGCACATATAAACCTACAATGATCAAATGGTTATGTACTGTGGTGACGAAAGACCCATCATCCTTATGGTGCGCTTGTATGGGGTGAGAGAACCAACCATGAAAAGCACCAGCTTCCATAAGCCAGGTAAAGTACAGGAGAATGACATGTCTGCAGATAATAGGAGCGATGAGAACTACGCCCACAGTACCCATAAAAGCACTACTTTCATTTCCACCAATACACCTAGTTGTAATGATGGAAGCAAGACAGAAGCAGCATACAGGCTGCAGATTAATGAACACACGTCAATTACAAGAAATACCAAACCGTGCATATACAACGTGCTGTGTGAAGAAACTTCGACTTCACAAAAGATTATCACATCTTAAAGAAATTTAAAGTGATAATACCGTCACGAGACGAGTGGACAAAAGACATTTATCCGGGCGCGGTTAAAGGAACTATCTGGTACACACATGGAGCCAAAAACCGCAACGTTGCCAGTGTAGGAATATATGGTGACAGGCACCATTGGGAAGCAATTTTCGCTGACCTAGGCTAAACATTGCGTCCGCTTTTCAAACTGATGCTACTGACTGGTATGTCAGGAGTATTATCGACTCGATATCATACGCAATGGTCCGAGATATATCGATTATTGCATACATAAATAGTTTGGAAATATTGACAACTCGCCAACAAGTACAGCTCATCTGGATACCAAAAAAACCAGTGTTAAGGAAAACCTAATGATGGATGCGCCAGCTAAAAACGACACAACAGAGACCGGAACCAGTTTTCCGAATCGCCTACGAAATCGGAAAAGAAATAATTCTCAGCAAACTAGTAGCGGAGCATAAGAAACTAAGGGAAAACTCTTCAGGGACAAGGCACACATCTCATTCTCAATCAATCATAAGTCTACAAGAGTTAAGGAAACTCACAGAACCAATAACAGGGCACTGTGACTTTAATAAACACATGCACAAAATAGGACTGCAAAGTAGCCCTTTAAGATGCTTGGAGGACGACGAGACTCCGCAGCATCTACTGTATAAATGCGAACCGTATTAAACGCAATCCCTATTAACCAATGAGTTGAAAAAAGCCCCTTGGAATAAGCTTCTGGACTTCATTGATGAAACAGAACTGCTAAGAAAGTAATAAACTGGAAGTGCACAAAAGGACAAAGGAGATCGCAGTGCACGAGCATTACACGAACCACCTCTTGATTAAATAATCCTTTATATAGTAAATATCACAAAAGAAAAAGGAAGAAAGCTGTATTAATAAAAATACGGCTTATTCAATCTTTATTTTATATTGTTTTCAGCCTTAAGATAACAAGTGTAAGAAAATACAATTAAAAATTAGATTACTATTTCATTATGGTTCAGTATTAGAAAAAAAACTTCCCAAATATTGTTTAAATAAAAATGTTATTAAAAAAAATGTACAATGTAACATTCAAACCAGTTCGCAAATAGCTGTTAGTTTATTAACCCAATCCAAAAAACTTTAGTAACGGAATTATTTTTTTTTATATTATATATACAGCTTTATATTAAAAAAAGGACTAACAAAGTTCTTGAAAACTGCTACCAAAAGAACTTACTTTAATTTTTTGAAAGTAAATACATTTTAGTTAAGTTTAATTAAAATAGAACCTATGATAGTTTCTTCGCCTTTTGATAAAGCGTGTCTACGACTTTGCTCATACTTTGTATTGTTTCTAAAGCCATTTCATACGTTTTATCTACTGGCGTATCTTCAAATACGATAAGGACACCTGAAAAATAAAATCTTTAGATTATGTTACAATAAAATGATTGTTTACCTTCGCCTTGATCCAAGATTCCGTGAAATTTGGCATCCAAGATCATCTGAGATAACTTTTTTTCTACTTGCGGCATAGGAAGTTTAATAGTCCTGGCAATATAGTCGACTTGTACTCTTGAATAAGGTTCGATAATTCGACACAAATTTTGTTCGAGCATGTTGTCATATAATGTTCCCAAATGGGCACGTACTATAACGTCGTCTTCTAACTCGTGTTTATACTGTTTTACGGCTTGTTGAAAATCGGCTAATGACCGTTTGTGCGAAGCTTGAGCAACACTTTTCATGGCGTCGATATCTCGTCCTGCATATTTTATAGCCAACTTTCCACTTACAATTTGCTGCACATCTTCTGGATTATTAAGCATAATTTTCGACAACAACATGTACTTTAATGCGGTCAATGCCTTCGGAGATTCCACACTATCAAACCCTTCGAACGCTTCATAAAAATACGAATACGCAGTTTTGAAATCTTTTTCATCTGCGGCGTGTAAAATACCAGATTGTAAATCTAAGGCAGCTTGCATTTTGGGTGGACAATAAATAGCGTTAGCAGTAGTACGTGCTGACGTTAAAGCGGCACGTGCTTTTGGTAAATTACTAAGTGCATGATAGGTTTTACTCTCTAAAAGTTGCACTTCGACCAATAGATTCTTATCGTCTAATTTTTTAAGTTCTTTAAGTAGCGTGGAACCTAACTGTAAAGCTTCCGTATACATTCCGGTATCGAAATATAAAGCAACAAGTCGTGCCTCTAACGACTGTCGCAAGAATGTTCGTCGTTCTTCTTTCGCCCATTCTATGCATTCCTTACACAATTGCACTTCAATACCAATACCAGCTTCCAAGTCCAGGAAAAAATCTACCAGAGATCTGACCAATTTAGCTGCTTTAGCTTTACTTATCAAACTTAGAAAAGGTCTTGTTCCTTTGATTAATTCAGCCAGTTCTTGGGCTTTTCCTTCTTTTTTATACTGTTCCCCTTTGTTAAGGATATCCTGTTCCTGGTTTTTAATTTTTTCTTCTTCATTTTCGGTGTCGTCTTCGTTATTTATCAACGATTGCAAATCTTTATCTCGATTATTAACAACTTGGGACCGCTCGAAAAGCATTGCGCCCGCCATCTTAACTATCTAGAAAAGCACTGTCATCAAAAGCACTATGGAAGGAGAAAATGTCACTTTGAATACAAAACGCTCTAAATTTATAAAACAAGTGTTTTTGTACTTATTTTGCGCAAACCTTACTCAAAATGACTAATCATAAATACGTCTTTAAAAAATACCAAAATAAATTCAATCAATTCAACAACTATGCGTGATTAATATGATTATTAAAAATTTATTTAATCGTGTTTCCCGCGTTTTCCAAAAATGTTTTACTTCTCATTGTTTTTTCTTTCACGAATTTTGGTTAGAAATTACTAATTTGACATTTTTGATTGTTTATTTTCACGGCTAATTATATTTAGATTTCAAAATAGCATGTCATTCAAATACGATTCATTCAAAAATACGTTTTTCTACAGGGTGATGCAAAGTTTAAAATAAACGAATTTACCATAACATCGTTAACCCCATTTCTTTGTGTTTATCGATTATCTAAAAATATTTGTTGAGTCACTTATAAAAATATTTTTAAAATCTAACTTTAGCGAAAGTATAAAGTATAATCAAAATTTAAATTATTCTAAAAATTAAGCATGAAAAGTTATAAAATCGTAGTGAATTATTTGATGTATTCAAGTCATGAAAAGAAACTATTCTTTGTAATATTTAAATAAAGAAAATAATAAGAAACTTAAATGTTTTGAATTCAAAAATAACTGCTAGCGCGCTTCTATTCAATCAAAATTTTGTGGTGACTGAGAAAGATAGATAATCTTCACTAAAAAAAGGACATTCCATCGCTGGCGATTTCGTCACCTCCACTTTTTTAGCAATATGTAATTTGGCTCTGTAGGAATGACATGTCTATCTAAAAACCTTTAGAAATTGGTTCTACAGAAGTAGACGACGAAGTTTATTCTATGTATATCTCTGGAAGTTGCTATTTTCCACGTCTCGAGTAAGGGAATCGCAGTTTTTATGTAGTAGAATACACTAGTCTTGGTAAACGCTTCTTACAATTTTGCATCAATAATTTCGCCATAGAGAATACTTTTTTTAACAGCCAGAAGAACGATCTTACACGTGTACAAGCCGAAATGGAATATAGATAAACCAGATGATCGATATTTTGATTCAAAAAAAGTCACTAAAGACAGTTAAAACATTACCATTAAGCATCAAACTTAAACCAAGCAGTTATATAATAACGGTTATGATTACAACTTTCAAACTTTCACTGAGAGCTGATAGAAAAAAATATAGATTGAGATGACCCGCAAATTACGTAAGCATCGTTATCTTGCCGAAAGAATAATATCTGCGCATGCTAATAGTTGCACGTCGAAAACAGAAAGGTGCTAGTCAGCGTGCCCTCGGTACAATCAGAATGGATAACATCAAATTTGTGTAATGTTTAGTTTTCTTTTTTTTTTGAAAATATTGTCGGTATATAACTAAATGTGCTAAAAGCTAAAGTAGAGTGATAAAATTAACTAAAATCTGTAAACATTTTTGTATTAAAATTCCGGCGTTATATAGAAACACTACTTTCTTTCTTTGTTTGGTAAAGCGAATGCATTAGCGGCCATTACAATTTTATCGATTCAATTATTTTATGCGTATGATGCATTTCAAAATCAGTTTATATGGAATTATTAACAACATTAAGAGTCGTAAATTTAACTGTAATAATTCACTATTTTATACTTAAATTTGAAGATTATTAAAATTGAAAGTGGCTTTGTGTAACCTTTCTTTGTTTGTAAAAGGAAGTTATTTATACGACATCGCCATTTTGTTTTTGTTATTTGTATATCTTTGACGTGTTTCAGAACTAATTTGGCATTGAACATCTTAAGGTTGCAAGTTGGTTTATCTTTAAACTTTTGTTTGATGTATTTATATTATTGTGTGTTTATTATATATGTGTATTTTTGACTCTTGTGTGTTTGTCCCAACCATTCAACTAATAACTAGATTGTTTCCGTAACAGAACCTCAGTACCCACTAACAGCCAAGTAAACACACGACGTCCCAGGGACGTTCGTTATATATGTCCAAATGATGTCTTTGCATCTCGGGCTTTAAAACGGACCTCTTTAGGATGTCTGTAATAAGACGTCCTCAGGATGTCAATGAAGAACGTACGATGGGATGTCCTATGCGGGAAAACAAATTTGGGCGTTTGTCAAATCATATTTTTAATCGAATTTAAAACAAAATTGAAAAAGAGGATTTTCATAATACCTAATGCAAATATTTATTTATGATTACTTATCAAATAAAACTAGAACAGGATTATACATTCATTATATATAAATATAAATGAATCAATGATATAAATATAAATTTTGGTTACTCTAGTTAATCTTTCTTTTGATATAACAAATATTTTGAAGATGTTGATGTGTGTGATTTACTTCAACCACACCGATAATCGGTTTTCGTACATAAACAAGACATATTTAAACTTAGTGCGCGTCCCCACTTTTCTTCTTGTTCTCTGGTGCCTACTCAACACCCGTACGCTCCTTTGCTATATCAAAGTGGTACACTCTGTTTGGACCGTTTGCACTCCTGTATTTGTTTTTGTTGGTGTTTTGACTACTTTATTTATGTTCTTTTTATTATCTAACGTTTTTTGGGTGTTTTAGTGCATAAAAAAATTTATTTGGTAAGTTTTTGGTACCTTATATTTATTTATAATGTATAAAAATCATCATTATTATTTTGAATTACTAAAAACTAATAAAAAATTTATCGAAATGATCACAATTATTAATAATGGTGATTTAAAACCCCATCTCGCTCGCATATGCCTATGCGGTGAATTGAAAATATTTATTTTATGCAAAAAATTACTCAAAATATTATTTAAAAAATCTTTTCTTTGTATTAAAGGTTTAAAAGCGTGACGTTATCTCACGACTTTTATCGTCGCGATTCACAATAATTCATTCAAAAATTCACCCACTACCTGTCAACATGACCGATAAAACACAAAATCGGTTATCTAACTAAGAAACTATAACGTTATCGCGTTCTTGTTAACAGCGTCTTAGTTCATAGCTATGATTAGTGTGCGGATTTCTCGTATTGTATTACTGTTTCCATAATAATTAGTTAGGTAGTTAAAAATACGTCTAGAAGTAATTTATTGTTTTCACCTCATTCCTCTAATGAAACGTAAATGCGAAACGTATAAAAATTCTTAATGAATTTGAAAACTGACGTGTTTACAAACATTTTTTAATTGAATGGACTTTGTTTGTATTTTATCTGAAGTAGTGTATCGTGGATCTATAATAAAGTGCCTGCTTTTATGTATTGGAGTCGCGGTAGGTTGCTTCCTAAATTTATAGCTTTTGTGTGATATATTATTGTGTGTTTATGAGTATTTTTAGCCTTAAAGCCACAGTGAGATATCGCTTTCTTTGGTTCGCGGGTTTTAATTTTCAAACGTAAGTGAGTTACATCACAACACTTTGATGTAAAGAATAAAACACTAGGAAACGTGTGGCCAAGGTTCTATTGAATGAACTGCAAAGAAGATGTCGTAAAATGGTACCGGTCTGTGCGTCAGGAAATGGACTATTGGAAAAGTACAAAGTGCAGATGGGAGAACCTTTCCCAGAATACGGTTCATATAATATTCATGCCAATGGATTTTTTCACAAAATGGACGGAGGTTTATCCCATATATCCAATCAAAGGGCAGTTACAATCGCAGACGTGTTAGTACAGAAGTTGTTTTACTAATTCCAAGTTCCCTTGGCACTACCATACGACAAAGATCAAAACTTTTGAGTCTTGTTTGTTTTAAGAAGTTTGTTGACTGTGTTACATGCAAAAGCTCTTAAAATTACCTGAATGAAAGTAACATAAATGGAGTTTTGCCAGTGCTAAGTAGTAAGAAGTGGTTTCGCTCAGAATAGAAGTTTGTGACTAACTTGGAAAACTAAAAGTCAAACTCAAAAGGGTGCCAAGAAGGTTTATGATTTAAAAAGGGACCTAACCAACCAAAAAGCCCGCTCCTGATAAATACACTCTGAACGGAACTACCCACGTATGAAGAGCTAAACCCCACCGCAACTACAAACCCGAAAAAGGTACATCCAAAATCTTCAAACTTGAGAAGCTTAACTTCTAAAAACGAAAATCAACTATTTTTATCACCTCTGTACCCCTCCCAAACTTCAAAACCAGTAACAAATCTTCGTGAGAGAAATTAACAGTACAACAAAAACGTGAGAAAAAGATAAAAAAATAAATCAAAACGTAAAAGCACAGGTCCGTTGACTCAATTTCTCACGACAAGAAGTGCAACGTTAACAAAAACAAAAATATCTAAAGCAGAAGATTCAGTTATAAGCTTAATTTTTGAAACTCAATATTAATGACTGTCGAAAAAATCAATTATAAGGTGTACTTAAAACGTATGACCACAAAATCGACCTAAATGACTTAAGTGCATATGTACTTAATTTGTACTAATAAAATTAATAATTAAGATGAATTTAAAAATGTGAATGGGAAGAACATTATGAAGTTCTGCAGCACATTAACTGACGTCATATACCGTATTCAGAAACCACTGAGAAGCAAACCAAAAGTGTTTCATGTCGGCCAACGTTGCTCAAGATCAGGACCGAACAGGATCGGGACCAAGTCGATGAAATAGAGGGTTCTAGAAAGACTGTTTGTTGTTACGACAAAAGTTCAACAAGACTTGTTCCAAACACCCGAAGACTACGCCATTGCAGTGTGTGAGTGAAAACCTTGAAATTTCTAATGAAATTGTGGTAGTTAAGAAGAAATTCGAACGGTGGGATGATCTACAAAGACAGCAACCGGCAGTCTTAAAACTACGTGGTGGTTTTCTAACCGGTCACCAAGAAGTATTCACGTGAAAAGCAGTACCCAAGCTTGGTTGCGGCTTAAATCAACTGGATTGAAAAATATGTTGTTTACTGCTATTACTGCCCTATGAAGTTGCCGAAATGAATAAGAGTTTCCTGTTTTAACAGAACAGTTTTAAAGAGGTAGTGAAACATTCTTGAACTTTGAGAATATTCCAGACACTTTAAGAAACCAACAGAATTCTAGTTGAAGATAAGACGAGAATATAAAAAGTAAACGAAGCAAATCGAAATCAGTCATAAAGACGCGCCGATGTTAAACAAAGGGAATATTAAGTGTTTTCAAGTGTGTCGTAAAAATAAAGAAAAATTACTGCAGATTATCTTATCGCGAACATTTATAATCGTGTAAAACAGTCAGAATGATTTAAGTTTTAAGTTCGCAACAATATAGAACCCACGTGTTTGTGAAGACGCAAAAGATCAATGATGATTAGAATCAATTTAACCGGTGTTTTAAATATCAACATACAAAAAATTTTTTTTCTATTGTATTGTTATTTCGAATGCAATTATAATTATTTTATTATAAGCCACTTATTTTAAGGAAACTTTCCTGTAGTTGGTTTTAGTCGTTTCTTTCCCTTCTTTTTCTTTTTTACACCTGAAAAATGAGAACAATTTGTTTAATCAAACACATTTTAGGTGTGCCTAAAAACGGTATTCGATAATTTTTGAGAATATCATCATTACCTTTCTTATTATTATAAACAACTACGGCCGGTTTAAACATGCCAGGCATCCGCTTAAACGTGGCATGAGCCGGTAATATATAATTGACATCGATCGGACACCATGCTCTATTTTTATGTACTTTAACGCAACAACTATTGGAATCGTACGCTTTAGTTAAGTCCAATTTTATATTTTGTTCCCTAAAACTTTATTTGAAAACAGAACCAACACAAAAAAAATTTCATACGTATTAATACATTCAATTAATACTTCTGCAAAAGCACCAGTGCGTTCGTTGTGGTGTAGCATGTAATTTCCACACTCTAAATCGAGGAGTTTGGTAAACACTGTAAAAAGTGCCCCTAATCGTTCGAATGGCTTATACTGATGATGGTGCATAGCTTCACTGTTGATTTTTTGCAAAGACACGCTTTCTACGTCAACTACTTCAGACGTATTCCCCTGAAGACGCACTGAAAACCTAGTGACAAAAATACTTAATTAAGATACAAACATACCTCGGTATAAATGCGAAAAAGGTCTAAACAACAAATCGGTCCACTGTTTAACTAATTCGGTTTTTGTAGCAATGTTAGCACCGTGTTCTAACTGGTACTCAACTTTCGGTAACAGAACCACAGGTCTTGTTTTACCATCGGCCAAACTCTATCAGAAAAATCATTAAAATGTTAATCATAATTTAACCTTACCTCAAATCCATCGATTTTCTGTCGTAACAAAAAATTAATTTTCCTATTCAGTTTTTTGGTTTTCATCAACACATTTTCTTTGTCGTTAAAACTTATATTCCAAATATTATAAACAACGTTTTGATTTAGTTTGTTACTTTCTTCACTACATAGAATAATCATATAATTTTATAATTTTTTTTGCTTTTAGGTCGTTACCTATTTGTGAAGACTCTTGAAAAGTTTGTTCTAACTAATTCTTTATGACATTTTTCACTAAATTCGAATTTTGTGGGATACTGCATTGGTAACGCCTTATCAAGAAAGACAAACTTTTTAAACTGTTCGTTTCCATCCGGTAACACAACTTTGTGTTTTCTAACTATAACTGGAATGTTCCAAAAACAATGTGGATTACTATCGTCCATCAATCTTTTTAATGCACTCATAGATAAAACTACGTCAACATTATTCGTTTTTAGTAAGTCTACAATGTTTCCATCTTGACTGACTACTAAAATGTGTTCAAATTTTAAAATAAATATTTGTGATTATAAACTTTTCAAAATCACCGCACTTTATTTAAGAAGCGTATTAAGCTAATTATATATCTTACCTGGCATTTGTGAATTTAGTTCATAATTTTCTATGCTTGGTAAATTTCTGAAGCTGAGAATACACTTAGATGTTAGCGTAGGAAGTATTACAGTCTTCGAGGTACCCTAAAACGAAAATAATTTAAAAAAACATTTGCATGACGTATAAAAAACCAATGATTGCAAATTTTAACTCAGAGTATGCTTCTAAACCCAGTGGTGAGCTACCTATCAGACGCGTCTCCAGGTGATGGACGGGAGGCTAGATAGGGTGCCACTGTACGCAGCTTTACTAGCTGAGTCGGGACCTTATTTACCTTGACTGGTGTTGGAATCGCGACCTAATTCCGTACGTATTCCAATACTACTGTCACGCGAACTAGCTCTCCCAGCTCAAGCTGTAGTGCTGTGGCAAGGCACTCTGGGATAAGAATGCCTGTCGCTGCTCTACTGACTTTGATCAGCAGACACGGCATCAAACTCAAAACTGTGGACATGTCTCACAGACAAGTAGTGCTGGGATGTCTTTACTCAATTGTCTGAACTAAGAGGAGACAACCTTATCAAAAATCCAAATCTAAAGTAGGGAGAACCAGGCCGATAGATGCGTGACTAGATAGTCACTGGTTCCAACCTCGAAGCACCAGGCGAACTCCATTGTATATAGCCTTTCGTGCGTATCGAGACACTGCGCACGGCGACTCTTATTCCCTCCGTACTCGTGAGACATGTATGAAACCATTGATACAAAGTATAAAAGAAAAAAACGACGATTCTGAGCAGAATCCAAAAATATCAATAACATCGGTTGTTGCTGAGCGTAAACCCGACAGACCTAAAAAGCTTTCGGGGACGGCAAAGTGAAAACTAAAAAAACACGCAACTCAACAAGAACAAAAAAGCGTAACCTTTCCAGCAATGGCACACCGGCGTCACACAAGCGATCGACAAAGCGAAGTCGATGGGTTGAAGGAAGCAAACAATACATTCAAGGACACTGACGGGAATTACTTTTGCAATCATACCAAAACAGTTCCCTAAAAACACTATCAGTCCTGAAGAACCTGAAACCATAAAAACCTCGATACTCGGATATATTGACGAACTGGACAAAAGACAAGCTTCTCCGCGTTTTCAGGAATGCACCCAACAAGAGGAATTCCTGTAAATAACGTACGCAGGCGAAACAAACCAGGAAGTTGTTAGTCGATACGTCAAACAAAAAGAAACTTCTGAAGGAAGATAGGGCTTAAGATTATTTATCTTAAGAATCTTCCTGCAACCAAAAAGATTCTTCCACGAGTTCTGAGAACAGTACTAGAACCGACCATCCTACTGAAAAGACTATCGGTACAAAACAACACTAGTACCGAGACATGGCGGGTGGTTAACAATAAACCCGTGTCATGTTAAAATTACTCTGATATAGTTTGCGTTCGGTATGAGTTTAGGCTGTCATTTTTTGTTTTTTTTTCTTGACATAATGGATATTAATTAATAAACATAAGGTATTTCCGATCAATGTAAGAAAGATTGTACATGAAACCTAACGTTGGCGTCCAGGAGATCTTCATTTTTAAGTATTCGCCTTCATCCACGTTATTAATGTGTGCATTGGTTTTACTTCATACGTGAGGGTTTCTCCGGAGCAAGAATTAACTTCTATTTTTGTGACAAAACTTGATTTTCCAGTAATTATCATTCAGGAGCCGCGGATCCACAAGGGAGTAATAAAACGGTTGGACTCTCCAGGTAGGTGGCTGCTTGCAGTCCAACTATCGCACAACCCTCATACATGTATCATCGTAAAGAATGTCTTATTGAGATTTCTGTTCGAGAAACCTAGTGGAAGTTAAAATGTTTGATATAAAAGCATCAAGAGAGAGTCCATTCTCAGATCCAGTTACCTGCCATACGACCAGACAAACCACCACCGCCTTTGGAGAAAATCCAGCAGCTGAGTAACAGTGGGACCAACAAACCGCTGATTTTTGGATGTGATGGATAAAATAAATAACGGAGATGCGTGTACATTTATAACCATGTCGAACAGTAAATCTAATGGGTCGAGCAAATTAATAAACTTGTAGCATGTGTCTTATTAACCTTCTTTATCTGACCATAGATACATTCGATTCAATATTGAATCAGACGAGAAACTCGTAATAGAATACAGAAACCCGAGGAAAACTAACTGGGAGTTGTTCACCGAAACTCTAGTCAGTCATATCAGGGACTGTCCTACAATTGCAAAATCAACGAAGGAACTTGAACTAATGACGTGCAATATTGTTAATTCAATAAAATCCGCATTTAAAGCAAGCTGCCCAAGAACAAACAAATGCATCCCAACCAGAGTAACCTAATGAAACAGAGAGCTTGACAAAGAAAAACACGCACTAGAAAGCTATTTAACACAGACAAAAAGAGCGGAAACCTGGACGAATAGAGAACCAGCCTCATGACATACAACGATGTCATTAAAAAGGCCAAAGAAGCTCTTGAAGAAGGTACTGTAAGGAAACAAACCTATATGCTCTCGCCTCCAAAAAACTCTGAGCAAGGACCGTACTGAAAACATCGGTTCTATGTTGGCCAAAAGCGGAAAGTTTACAGACTCAGTTGAAGGTACTCTGTAGGAACTACTGTAAAAACACTTTCATCGTTAACTGAAGTTCCTGAGGACCGAGAATTAGAGGAACCAAACAAACGGACACCCAAAAAGAACTGAGAAAAAATATAATAACATTGAAAACCTTGAATAGTACGTTAAAACCGTTTCAGTCTCCAGGAGCTGATTTAATTTATCCCACCATCTTGCAAAAGGGATTTGCTACTCTGCAATACGCAATATGTGAAATTCTCAGAACCAGCTTAGCACTTTCGCATATACCAAACAGCTGGGGAATTGTCAAGATGATACTTATACCAAAGCCAGGAAGGCCTACTTACGCCCAGGCAAAATCCTACAGCTTGACTTATTTCATCTTAAAACTACTTAAAAAAGAAGTCGACAGGTACATACGGGACGCCCCTAAAAGCTGTCGCCTCTGAACCAAAACCAGTTTGCATACCAATCCGGAAAATTTTGCGATCTAGCAAGCAGATGCAACTCAATACAATGAAATTGCATTGGGTGATTTTCTAGTTATTGAAAGAGCATTTGGCAATACTACCTTCACCTTCATGGCAAAGGCAACGAACAAAAAGGCATCACACCTCTAGTACAAAACTGGGTCAACTCAGAAATCGGACGGTAACAGCTCCTTTGTATGATAGCACTGTAGAAGCCAAGGTGACTGGCGGGACGATGTCACCCCTTCTGTGGTGTCTCGTCATGAACGGCCTACTACAAGAACTAGAAGACGAGCGCTTTAGGATAATCATACGATCCTACCATTATTCCAAACGGAAACTTTGGGACAACTGTGTCAAACATAATGCAGAGTGTACTAAATACCGTCGGAGTGAAAAAACGGGACTATCAGTAAACCCAAACTAACACGGCAATTGTTCCGTTGACCAAACGACGAAAAACGGATGACATAAAACTACATAAAATGTACGGAGTCACACTGTCGATCACAAAAGAAGTTAAATATAAGTAACTTTTAACAGTCATCTAGAAAAAGGTCACAACGAAAGCCACCAAGTTCTAAATGAAACCAAATGGTTATATACTGTGGTGACAAGACCCATCATTACATACGGTGCGCTTGAGTGAAGCGAGAAAGCCAATCTGAAAAGTACAGCTTTCAAGCTAGCCAAAGTACAAAAATGGCATGTCTACTGCGAACAAGAGCGATGAACGCTAGACCCACAGCAGCTATGGAAACATTACTTTCACTTTTACCATTACACCTCGTTGTAATGATGGAAGCCAGACAAGCACCATACAAGCTACTACGTTTAATGGACACACGTCAATTACCGCAACAACGGTATATCTAACGTGCTGCGTGAAGAAACAATCTTACCTCTGAGATTCGGCTTCATAGAAGATTATCACATGTTAAAGAAATTTGAAGTGATACTATTGTCACAGGACAAGTGAAAACCTCCACCTATTATGCTAAGGCCGTGTCTGATATTCTACTGACAATAATACCACAAAAATATCCAGGTATTACTTTAAGCGAAGAACAGGCACGTCTTATTAAGACTGCTCTAGTTCAAGCTCTGAACACATTAACCGAATATTCTTGTCACAACCTTCTCTTGTTTTTTTTTGACGCGATTGTGTTGCGAGTTAAGGGGTCCTTTTCTTTTCCTCAAACTGATTTTATTACTATCTCAATCCACGACCATCTCCGATTCCGAGCTAGCCAAAGCAGATGAGTGGAAGATCAAATTTTTTTCTCAACCTTCACAATTAGTGATACTTAGAGAAAACAATCAACGAATCTACTTAGGCATTTTAGGCCTGTAGAAGTCCGACAGGTAAAACGTGAAGACTAAAACCGGAAATGAGTTTTTGGATATATACTAGGATAATAGCTCCGACGGTCTTATATAGATCTCTAATGGAAACACTCGTGCTAAGCATGAAGTTGGACAGAATCGGTCTTCCAAAAACCTTATTGGATAGTTATACCCACAAAGGGAAAGGAGGTAGATAGACAACCACAAAGAAAGCAGCAAGCAATGATGAAAGTACTGAAGGGGGGATCGCTGGTAGTAGATCCGGGAGCGTTTAGCGTAAACCTGAGCTGTCTAGTAGCTGCTTTCCAAGCAGAAATATTGCAATATGCGCTTGTGCCTAAGAAATTATTAGGAAATCCTATTAAAATAGGACGATCCAAATCGTTATCGACAGCAAAGCTGTATTAAGAGCTTTAGGCTCAGTTACAGTACGCTCTAGAGCAATTAGAGATTGTCTAAACTCGCTAGTGAGTCTAGCTGAGTACAACAGATTTTCTCTACAATGAACAAAAGGATACCAAAGAGAGGAAGAAAACGAAAAAGTAGACCTATTAGCAAAAAAGAGAGCTGAAATTGACCTGAGACAATCTGTTGTCTAGCATATAAAACCATCAGAAAGGAGATTAGAAACTTATTAAGACAAAAATATAACTCTTTACAGGAGACTGTCCCTTTATGAAACATCTCACTAATATAAAAGTGAAAGGCAATCCTGAATGTAGAATGTGTAGAGAAGAGGAAACACGGAAATGTCTCTTCACACAGTTCTTGTAAAATATTTACACTATGTGGCACACCAAGCTTAGAGCTTGAGTCAGAAGGATATTAAAAACCCAACCCAAATAATAATAAATGCCTCTGAACCATAGCTCACATTCACAATCACATAAAAACTTAAAACTTACACTGTTATGAACATTTTCTTGCATGCACACTTGTATGTGATTATCAGGATCCTCGTATGCTAAACAAATTGTATCGTGCAACTTATAATGTGAAGGATAACGAATCACTTTTTCTAATTTTTTTTCCCACAAAGTTTTAGTATAAGCAAACAATCGATTTTTCATATTTTCTAATCTGTCAGATTTCTTCTGCCAATCTTTTTTCACGTATTCGCTAAATTTTGCATGTTCTTCTAATATAACCGAGTGTAATTTCTACAATCCTGGTATTAATTAAAACCACAAAAATATAACACTTACTTTATAAACATCTAAGTTTTCTTGCTCGATTTTTGTTAGATTGTTGAAATCGCGTTCGGAACGATACATTTGTAACACTTTTAGACAAACTGCTTGTTGACTTTTTGTTAAAGACGAATCAACATCCAATGGAAAAAACACTTTACCGGGTATAAATTTCCTCACTCTTTCTTTAACCTCATCTGTTACTGTTTTTGAAACTTTTTTAATATTCAACTGTAATGGATAGTGCGCTTTGTCGGCAGGTACAAACTGTTGTTTGGCAAGCAACTCCTTTTCAAGACGATCGCTTGAAAGTTTGACCCTGTAGTAGAGGCTATTAAATACAATTACTATTGTTATTAAACGTACCAAGGCAGAAAATCTTTGTCCGCTATCGACATACTTCTTACGGTTTCCTATATAGGATTTTTCATGTTTCTAGGAATAATAAAAAATATAACCTCAAACTTTGTTGTTACAGTACAAGTAACATAAAATTTATAAACAGAAAAGTTACTTCTTTTTTTTTAACACCAGTTTGAACTTTTTTATTAAATACATAATACATAAAAATACATTTTCTTTTACATTGTATGTTTATTAGTTAAATTTTTGAATGTATGAATATTTGTTTTCAATTAATTTAAGGTTTTGTGATGTAACCCACTCACGTTTGAAAAATATTTTAACGTCAACGTAGACAGTAGTCCGTTTGCACCGTAACGGTCACGTGTCTGCGACAGCCAATGAAAATACAATACGCTGGTGTTCTTACGGTATCAACGCTGCATGAGGATTCAGCTTAATCAAAGATATCAATAAACATCGGAAAGTTAGGACATCCCAAATTTAAGTCGATTAAACGGATACGCAGATATGATAACAGGTTTAAATCCAAACACACATAAATACCTGCACAAACATCGTTGTATTAAACAGAAGAGTTAGTTAACTTACGAAATGTAAGAGGATATACTGGGGTCCTAGTTACGGAAGCAACCCACTAAAAGTTATAAAGATGTAGGATCCAACTAAAAAGCTACTTACCGCGACTTGAATTAATTAATAAAAGCGGGCACTAGCTTATATTACAGACCCAAGATTCGTTACTTCAAATAAAATACAAGCAGGGTTTAATCAAGAAACAATCTGCGACTTCAAGATGTTTGCCCCTCACAGAAAATAAAATATTAGATTACATTTTACAAAGCAATGCATACACTAGTGTTTTTCCCTGTTATCAAACCCATTGAAATGCATCATACACATAAAACTATTGAAGCGACAAAATTGAAATGGCCGCGAGTGCATTTGTTTTACCAAAACATGTGTTTCTATAACGCCGGAATTTTTATACAGTGTTTACAAATTTTAGTTAATTTTATCACTATTTACGTTAGCTAACTAATAATTTCACAATATTGAGGTAACCAAAGAGTAGCTGTTTACGAAATTTTGCAAGCTTTGGCAACATACCACACGATTCTGCAACAAGTGGCAACACCGCTCTTGCGACATTTTTACGCGGGATGCATCTTTTTTCGGCTGGAAAGCATCATCTTTGTTCGTACTTTCGAAGTGTTCACATCATATTTTTTTGTTCTAAGTATTCTTGTTTTATTGCTCTTTGTGTGTAATATCACCACGTGTTTTATTTCAAGGTAGTACTGTTTTTATTTTAATGCATATCTGATTTAGCTAACTATTTAATTCATTCTTAATTTGTTTATTTTTAAAATATGTTGTACATGCAATTTCTTTCTAGGGTGTAACAGTTGTTACCTGCTTTTGTTTGATCGCGTTAATATTGTGACTTATTTACTGTAGATCTGTCGATTTGCGGTTTGCTTTAATTTTAAATTGGGGATTGAATGGGCATTTCTAACAATGAACAAAGTGTGAACTGACCTGTTATGTTTTGTACTAACATTTTCCGCCTTGAAGACTACCTTTCAATACGGTGGTAACTATCCAAATATACTTAATTAAAGTCCGTATTGCTTGGTAGCAAATCATCTCTAGCCCACGTTCGCACGAGAGCGTGATATTGGTACCTATGCGGGGGGCCGTATTAAGACTAATACTACTTCTGTTTTAATTTTATATGTTTTGAGATGTTAAATGTGTGTTAATTGCTAGAAATGCCAGATATCAACCCTTGTGTTCATTTTCTTACTTTGGTTTTACGTGCCAAATAGACAGACCTATGGTTTAGTATAACGATTCATGATCGACAATTATTTTTCCATCCCTTTTGCCTAAGCATGTAACAAGTGTCCACCTTTGCAACTTTGTGGTTCTTTTTTGTTTGTGTTTATAACATTATACCTGTCCAAGATGTTTTCTGTATCTATTTCGTGATTTTATGTCTGTTTTGGATTTAATTTGTGTTGCCAATTGCTATTTTATCACTTGACTTGTTTTATTTGTGTAATTATTTGTGTTTTTGAATATTTGATCAAATCAGGGGTACAGGGTTTGTTGGGTTTCTTTGTTTATGTAAGTTTTGGTATCGTCATTTAAACTTGTGTATTTTTAACGACAGGCTTTGAGATTGATCGAAGTCCTGTTCAAATTTTCTTGTCTTATGTTAAATGTGCATATTTTTCAACAGTTTTGTGTGATTTGTATACTTAAATTTGTTCAGCGTAATTAATGTCTATTTAAGCGAGTAGTTTTTCTTGGGAGTTCTTTTCTGCTCGCAAATCGTCGTTGAACTGCCCATTCTCCTTTTTGGCCTTGTGTTGCTAATTAATAAATTAATAATTACAAAATTTTAGGAAGCTTTTAAATAAATATATTTTTGTTTACTGTGTGTTTTGATCTTCCCTTCCGATTACAGTTCGCTGCAAGTGTATTCGTGTCTCCTTAAGACAACAGAGGGCCTTACTAGACGATCACGTTTGTGTGGGTTTTGCCGGGTAATTTTAAACTTTACCGCGGTTTTCTAAATTTGGGGCGGGTTTGTTTTGGCGGGAAAGTTGGTTTTAGCAGCCATTTGTAAGTTTTCCCGCTCTGATTTGAATTGTTGTAACTGTAATGTGAAGTTAGCGTAGAATCTGGGGTTAGAACATTACAGATTGTTGCCGGTGACCAGGATACACTTTGGCAGTGAATTTGTGGAAGGAAGTTTCAATTTATGTATATCTAATTTGTTTCAGTGTCAGACATTGATATTAATGATTTCATTTTGTTCTGTACAGACATACTGCTGTGTGTGTGTTTTTAGGTATGGACGATTCAACAACCCCCAAGGAGGCCCCAGTGGTAGCTGTAGCGGAGCCCACCCCCGTGGAGAGGGAAATGGAGAGTTTGAGGCAGTTGGTGTCGCGTCAGAGTACCTTTCTGGAGGAGTTTATGAAGAGTCAGCTGGCAGACAAGGAGAGGAAGTGCTGACAACTGCTTCCGGGTCAGGTGAGTTTGTTTGTTTACCCCTCCAGAAGAAATTTTCAACTCGTTGTCCTCCGTGAGATACCTTTCGACCATTGATTTGCGTTCGTCATATTGGCAAATTCCGTTGAGTCCCTCTAGCACCCAGTATACTGTTTTTTTGTATGATGGCAAGACTTATACCTACCAGGTCCTTCCATTTGGTTTGAAGACTGCTGTCGCCTCTTTTACTCGTGCTCTGGACGTCATTTTAGGGCCAGAGATACAACAGTTCACGTTTCGATACATAGATGATTTGCTTGTCGTTTCCACCTCTTTCGAGGAGCATTTAGGACATTTGGAGCGTCTTTTCGCTGCCCTTACTGAGGCTCACCTCACGGTTAATTTAGAGAAGAGTAGGTTCTTTCGGAGGGAAGTTAAGTTTTTAGGGCATGTTCTCTGTACCAGTGGTGTCTTCGCCGATCCTGATAAGACTTTTGCTATTCGCAATTTCCCTCAACCCAAAACTGTTAAACAACTGAGAGCTTTCTTGGGTCTTTGTAATTATTATCGACGGTTTAGCAGGTCTCACAGTGATGCAATTACCCCTCTCACAGCTTTGCTTCGAAAGGGTAGTACTTGGGTGTGGAGTGAACGTGAGCAGTGTGCTTTTGAGCGAGTGAAGGGTCTGTTTTTGGATACTGGCATTTTAAAATTCTCCAATTTTTCGAAGAAATTTTATTTGCAGACTGATAGTTCTGGCGTGGCGTTAGGGTGTGAGCTATATCAGTTAGAGGGAGATGAACATTTGGTTTTAGGGTTTGCTAGTCGAGTTCTACAATGCCCCGAATTGTTGTATACGGTAACTGAGAAGGAACTTCTGGCCATAATCTTTGGGTTAAAGAAATTTCGTACACTTCTTTTAGGGCACCGTGTTATCATACGTACCGACCACTTTGCTTTAAAGTTTTTGCAGCAATGCCGTTTGTTAAATGATAGGTTGACTAGGTGGACACTTTTCCTTAATGAGTTTGACTATAGAATAGAACATGTCCCAGGCAGAGACAATGTGGTTGCTGACGTCCTTTCTCGTTTTCCACCCCAGTTAGGCGATATTTCTTTGATTAAGAGCCCTGCACCGATTGTCGCAGCCACAGAGGTATATTTAGCGGGTCTGTTTGAGAGTAAGGATAGGGAGTCGTTCCGCGACCTTTTTACTGATCTTCCCAAGCATCAACGAAGCGATCCTTTTTATTCACCGTTTATTCAGTATTTGTTAGGTAGACCGGTGGTTCTGAGTGCTATGCAGAGTAGGGCAGTTGCATATTTCAGGTTGAATAATGGTGTTCTTATTCGTGTACATTCCGCTGACGGATTCCCTCGGTTAGTGATTCCTGATATTTTGATTAAACCAGTCGTCAACAGCTATCATGAGTTGTTTGGTCATTTTGGTGTGTCAAAGTTGTGTATGCTTTTCAAGCGGTGTTTGTATATGCGTCGGATGAGAAAGCAGGTTTTACGTGTCATTCGTGTGTGTGATGTCTGTCAGAAATCTAAATTCCCTTCGCATAATTTGGTTGGTGCCCCACATGCCATCAAGGTCACAGCTCCTGGCGATTTGGTCACTGTTGATTATTATGGTCCTTTACCCCAGGGGCGTAACAGAGTATCCTACATCCTCGTTGTCATAGATTCTTTTTCGAAGTTTGTTCGTCTTTACCCCCTTCGTCGAGCGCAGGCCAAGGTCTCCGCTAAGCGTGTTGTGAATGATTTTGCTAGTATTGTTCCTATACGTACTGTTTTGTCAGACCACGGTACACAGTTTTCTTCTAAGGTGTGGTGTAATACAATGAGAGACCACGGTATCACCCCAACTTATTCTTCGATACGACACCCTGCTTCTAACCCTACAGAGCGAGTTATGCGAGAGCTCAGTCGGTTGTTTCGCACTTATTGTCACGATTCCCATGCTGGTTGGGTCGCTTATTTGCCTAAGATTGAGTCTTTATTCAATAACACCCCTCATATTACTACCAGGTATTCTCCAATGGAAATTCTTTATGGTACTAACTCCCCTAATACTCTGGATGATATGGTCAGGTCCTTTTTGCCACTAACTCCACACAAAGGTTTGGATGAGATTCGAGAAGAGGTTCGCCATAATATCGAAGTTTCTGCTCAGGCCCGCTATAGGAATTCCAAGGCAAATGATAGGTTAGAGGTGGGTGACCTTGTTCTTTTACGTGAGAGTCCGGTTTCTGATGCTAGCAACAAAATCATATACAAGTTTTGTCCATTGTACTCCGGTCCATACCTTGTTACCGCACGACCTTACCCTAATGTCTATACGCTTTGTAACCCAATCAGTAAGGTAAGAAAAGGTAACTATAATATTACAAATTTAAAATATTATTATGCACATTGACTGTTGAATTATACTAATGCTGTTTTATTTCATGTCCGAATTGCACCAACCGCTGCCCAGTACCCATGGTAGCATTACAAGCACATCCACGTTAGTGACGATTGTTGAAAAACTCTCGTGTGTGTTTCGTCACACCCGGTCCTTTTCCAAAGGGGCGTCTGAGGTAACCAAAGAGTAGCTGTTTACGAAATTTTGCAAGCTTTGGCAACATACCACACGATTCTGCAACAAGTGGCAACACCGCTCTTGCGACATTTTTACGCGGGATGCATCTTTTTTCGGCTGGAAAGCATCATCTTTGTTCGTACTTTCGAAGTGTTCACATCATATTTTTTTGTTCTAAGTATTCTTGTTTTATTGCTCTTTGTGTGTAATATCACCACGTGTTTTATTTCAAGGTAGTACTGTTTTTATTTTAATGCATATCTGATTTAGCTAACTATTTAATTCATTCTTAATTTGTTTATTTTTAAAATATGTTGTACATGCAATTTCTTTCTAGGGTGTAACAGTTGTTACCTGCTTTTGTTTGATCGCGTTAATATTGTGACTTATTTACTGTAGATCTGTCGATTTGCGGTTTGCTTTAATTTTAAATTTGGGATTGAATGGGCATTTCTAACAATGAACAAAGTGTGAACTGACCTGTTATGTTTTGTACTAACATTTTCCGCCTTGAAGACTACCTTTCAATACGGTGGTAACTATCCAAATATACTTAATTAAAGTCCGTATTGCTTGGTAGCAAATCATCTCTAGCCCACGTTCGCACGAGAGCGTGATATTGGTACCTATGCGGGGGGCCGTATTAAGACTAATACTACTTCTGTTTTAATTTTATATGTTTTGAGATGTTAAATGTGTGTTAATTGCTAGAAATGCCAGATATCAACCCTTGTGTTCATTTTCTTACTTTGGTTTTACGTGCCAAATAGACAGACCTATGGTTTAGTATAACGATTCATGATCGACAATTATTTTTCCATCCCTTTTGCCTAAGCATGTAACAAGTGTCTACCTTTGCAACTTTGTGGTTCTTTTTGTTTGTGTTTATAACATTATAACTGTACAACATGTTTTATGTATCTATTTCGTGATTTTATGTCTGTTTTGGATTTAATTTGTGTTGCCAATTGCTATTTTATCACTTGACTTGTTTTATTTGTGTAATTATTTGTGTTTTTGAATATTTGATCAAATCAGGGGTACAGGGTTTGTTGGGTTTCTTTGTTTATGTAAGTTTTGGTATCGTCATTTAAACTTGTGTATTTTTAACGACAGGCTTTGAGATTGATCGAAGTCCTGTTCAAATTTTCTTGTCTTATGTTAAATGTGCATATTTTTCAACAGTTTTGTGTGATTTGTATACTTAAATTTGTTCAGCGTAATTAATGTCTATTTAAGCGAGTAGTTTTTCTTGGGAGTTCTTTTCTGCTCGCAAATCGTCGTTGAACTGCCCATTCTCCTTTTGGCCTTGTGTTGCTAATTAATAAATTAATAATTACAAAATTTTAGGAAGCTTTTAAATAAATATATTTTTGTTTACTGTGTGTTTTGATCTTCCCTTCCGATTACAGTTCGCTGCAAGTGTATTCGTGTCTCCTTAAGACAACAGAGGGCCTTACTAGACGATCACGTTTGTGTGGGTTTTGCCGGGTAATTTTAAACTTTACCGCGGTTTTCTAAATTTGGGGCGGGTTTGTTTTGGCGGGAAAGTTGGTTTTAGCAGCCATTTGTAAGTTTTCCCGCTCTGATTTGAATTGTTGTAACTGTAATGTGAAGTTAGCGTAGAATCTGGGGTTAAAACATTACAATATATTTAGCATCAAACAATAATGTACATTAATAATAAAATAAACAAATATATATACAAAAAAACTGTATTTCAACGGTCGTTGATTACGCCAAGCCTCAATATGCTTACTCCTGGCGGTAACGGGTGATACGGTGAGACTTAAATTCCTGATGGAAAGCGGAGTACCATATGGCTAGTCTTAGATGCCCATTAAGAGAAAGGTGTCAAGCTAGTACTTGTACTTCCAAAGTGGAATCATTTGGAGGCGCCGGCTTGCTTTTTTTATAGCGCAAAGATGCCCTCAGGTGGTCTAGAGTGGTAAAATAACTTTGTGAACAAAATATCATGTTGCGGTAGGGGCGGTAAAAATTTCTCTAGTGGAGGAAACGGTAACAAACCCCCTCCCCATACCGCACCGGTTTGAACACGTCTTTACCGACTATGGAATTTATTTTCCGAATGCTCCAAGCGTCGAAACTGGTTGTTTAGCTGTTTTTACAAGTTTTGTAGTAGCTATGCTTTCACACTTTAAGCTCATAAAGTTCTTGGTTTTTTTCTGTCAAAGCTGTTTCCACCGACTACAAAATCTGCATCGTAAAGGCGATTTCTGAATAGCAAAGTTGTACTAGAACGCTACCGGGTCTTTGGTCAGGTCTTCACTAAATGTTGGCAACGGTCGGCAAATAGTTGGTACAAGTAGCAACTGGCGATGTGTTTCCAAAAGGTTATCAACTTCGTTGACATTCAATCTAGTCGATGTTGATGTAGGCAATGTGTTGAACGTCACTACCCCGATCCAGGCCGGGATTTTTGTGTGATGTCGTCTCAGCGAACGACGGTCGGAGACGGTAAATTGTTGTCTCAGTAAACGATGGTTAGAGTTGGTATAAGTTGTCTCGGGAAACGATGGTTGAATGCGGTACGTTGTCGTCTAGGCAGACGATTGTTGAAACAGTAGTTGTCGTCTCCGCGGACGATAGTAGAAGGCGGTAAATGTCGTCTCGGCGCACAATGTTTAGAAACGTGAGGTAACCAAAGAGTAGCTGTTTACGAAATTTTGCAAGCTTTGGCAACATACCACACGATTCTGCAACAAGTGGCAACATCGCTCTTGCGACATTTTGCGCGGGATACATCTTTTTCGGCTGGAAAGCATCATCTTTGTTCGTACTTTCGAAGTGTTCACATCATATTTTTTTGTTCTAAGTATTCTTGTTTTATTGCTCTTTGTGTGTAATATCACCACGTGTTTTATTTCAAGGTAGTACTGTTTTTATTTTAATGCATATCTGATTTAGCTAACTATTTAATTCATTCTTAATTTGTTTATTTTTAAAATATGTTGTACATGCAATTTCTTTCTACGGTGTAACATTTGTTACCTGCTTTTGTTTGATCGCGTTAATATTGTAACTTATTTACTGTAGATCTGTCGATTTGCGGTTTGCTTTAATCTTAAATTGGGTATTTGAATTGGGCATTTCTAACAATGAACAAAGTGTGAACTGACCTGTTATGTTTTGTACTAACATTTTCCGCCTTGAAGACTACCTTTCAATACGGTGGTAACTATCCAAATATACTTAATTAAAGTCCGTATTGCTTGGTAGCAAATCATCTCTAGCCCACGTTCGCACAAGATCGTGTTATTGGTACCTATGCGGGGGGCCGTATTAAGACTAATACTACTTCTGTTTTAATTTTATATGTTTTGAGATGTTAAATGTGTGTTAATTGCTAGAGATGCCAGATATCAACCCTTTGTGTTCATTGTTTTACTTTGGTTTTACGGGCCAAATCGACAGAGCTATGGTTTAGTATAACGATTCATGATCGACAATTATTTTTCCATCTCTTTTGCCTAAGCAGCTAACAAGTGTCTACCTTTGCAACTTTGTGGTTCTTTTTGTTTGCGTTTATAACATTATAACTGTACAACATGTTTTATGTATCTATTTCGTGATTTTATGTCTGTTTTGGATTTAATTTGTGTTGCCAATTGCTATTTTATCACTTGACTTGTTTTATTTGTGTAATTATTTGTGTTTTTGAATATTTGATCAAATCAGGGGTACAGGGTTGGTTTGGGTTCTTTGTTTATGTAAGCTTTGGTACCGTCATTTAAACATGTGTATTTTCAACGACAGGCTTTGAGATTGATCGAAGTCCTGTTCCAATTTTCTTGTCTTATGTTAAATGTGCATATTTTTCAACAGTTTTGTGTGATTTGTATACTTAAATTTGTTCAGCGTAATTAATGTGTATTTAAGCGAGTAGTTTTTCTTGGGAGTTCTTTTCTGCTCGCAAATCGTCGCTGAACTGCCCATTCTCCTTTTTGGCCTTGTGTTGCTAATTAATAAATTAATAATTACAAAATTTTAGGAAGCTTTTAAATAAATATCTTTTTGTTTACTGTGTGTTTTGATTTTCCCTTCCGATTACAGTTTGCTGCAAGTGTATTCGTGTCTCCTTAAGACAACAGAGGGCCTTATTAGACGATCACGTTTGTGTGGGTTTTGCCGGGTAATTTTAAACTTTACCGCGTTTTCTAAATTTGGGGCGGGTTTGTTTTGGCGGGAAAGTTGGTTTTAGCCTCCATTTGTAAGTTTTCCCGCTTTGATTTGAATTTTTGTAACTGTAATGTGAAGTTAGCGTAGAATCTGGGGTAAGAACATTACAAACGGTAAGATGTCGTTCCGACATACGATGGTTAAACACGATAAGTTGTCGCCTCGACAAATGATGGTTGAATGCGGTATGTTGTCGTCTCGGCGGACGATTGTTGACGCGTTAGTTGTCTCGGTGAACCATAGTTGGAGTTGGTAGGTTATCGTCTTGGTAGAGTATGGCTGGAAGTGGTAGTTGTCGCTCGGCGGACAATGTTTGGAGGCGGTACCATGTTGTCTCGGTAGACGGTAAGGCTTAGTCGGCTGCGGCAAGACTTCTCAGCTGTGGGCCGGTGCGCGTTGTTTCCGTATGAGCCTCGCGTTCTAGGGCGCCAATTCTTACATACGACGTTCGACTACTAATTGTATATAGGCTTTCATTATTACGTATAATAGTATGTGGTGAAGTTGCACTTTTTTAAGCGCAGGTAAATAATATGTCATTATTAGTCACTGGTTAATAATGAACATTTTCTGATAATTCTATAACAGTTTAAAGCAAAAAAGTGTACCAGACGATAGAAATTTTATTTAATGCTATTTTAGGAATTTGAACCGTTCATTAAACAAATTAATTTGATTTTAAAAACGAAGTTATTTAAAGTACGCGCTTTTAACTAAATTATTAAATATATTTTAGATATAATTAATTGTTTTAACTCATTTTAGTAAGTTTAGCACGAAAACTTACGTTATCTATTTATTTCTGTGTTATAAATAATAATTACGAATCACGTAAAAATTAATTCTATTAAACTAATGACAACTGTAACAATCACTCTCTTGATTTTTAATTTGAAATGAACATCTTAAATTTTAAATTTGATTTAGTAACAGGTAAAAAGATTTTAATAAGTCTAGTAGTGGAATAGATATTTATTTAACGAGAACCTGTGTAAATTAGGCGTTTTTTCACAAGCAGACGTTCTTAAAACACGAATGATACGAAACATTTTATGCATAAGTAAATATATATTAGGATAGGCTTAAAAAAGGGTAAGTTAGAATTCTATTGCATTAATTGGTGTACTTTTAAACATCCTTTTAAATTAAGGCGAGTGCCATCTCTGAGATATACAACGATGAATGTATTTAAATTAAATAGTTTACCTATTTTTCTAAATAATTTTTTGGCTTGTCTTGGATAGAATTGTATAAGACAATTATTTTAATATTCTCTAAACGTGAAACGGTTAAAGTTTGTGTAAGAGATTTTTGTTGTTACTTATTACGGTATTTTAATTTTTGCAAAATATTGTTAATCCCAAGTTTAGTTTCATTGCAAATTAGAAGTATGATTATTAATTTTACTGCCACGTAGGACTTTTTTAATTGCGTTAGCATTTTCGTAATTCCATAAAAATTACAAATGAATTATGCAAATACATAATTCGTTTAGGGATCACAAATAAAAATTCACAAAGCCTTGTTCGCACGACAAAAAAAATAAAATACAATACAAAATAAAAGTCAATAAACTGCTATACTAAAAATATAAATATAGAATTGTAGTACACGCGTGGGCTTAATGTGGTTTCTCACGACGCAAAATGTAATAATAATAAAAATTAGAAAATATTTAAAGCTGAAGTTACAATCATCATAATGTTTGAAACCCGATAATAAAGACTGATGTCGGTACTGATAAATTATAAAATGTACTTAAAACGTATGACAATAAAATTTACCAAAACTACTCAAGTGCATATGTACTTAATTCGTATTTTAGTGTATATCTATAATAAGTTTCAGTAACTTATGTAATTATGTATTTTGTATGTATAGTTATTTATTGAATTTATTATGTTTTATAGAAGTGATATCAAAACTACGCAACAGTTCAAGTAAAAATCAAAATTAATACATAATGAATTTTGTGGACAATGTAATGCTTTTGTTTTTCTGTTGCTGGTGGCCGTGTAGATGGGGGCACAAATAAGTATACGTAAATGATAGTTTAACAATAGATAATACATTATACTTCATAGAATCATTTCTGTAGTCGTTTTTGTCAATTGTATCTGAGCTAAAACATTTCCCCACAATCTTTAGAGAACACTATGTAATAATTTTCGATTAAAGATACAAATTTTTTTACCTACTGTAAGGTTGGTTGCTGTTGCTTTTTTTCCCTCTATTTACTACCTTGAATAACATACTAAAAATGTTATTAACGCTGAATTGCAAAATTGCATTTCTTCCTTGAATAAAGTCGATTAAGTAATGTCGTTCAGTCAAGGTAATGTGCATTATTTTTACACGTGCTTGACTCTAACATTATATTACTATTTAAAAACTGACGGTTTTCATCAAAGGTTTTATATTCGTTTAAAGAAAAGTTATGATATTCACATGGTGTTAATTCGAATAAACCTGGAAGTTATTTATTATATTGTATTTGTGCAAATAAAAAATGTTAGTATTCCAGTCTGTATATTCTTTATATAAAACCAATGATAAAACAAAGCCGCTTTTATAAAAAAAAGTCACAATTCATTCGTAATAACAATGGATGTTGCATCAAGTTTAAAACTCGCGCTGTTTGTTTTCTTCACAACCCAAAGATAATCACATAACCGTTAGAGGGCGCTAAAAACTGTGTTCCAAGTTTTAATACAGAACGAATTTATGATTGAAACTTAGATTATAACCTAAAGATTGAAAAAAAATTATATATGAACTGCGACACCGAAATTTCCCTATAATCAACCTATGTGAAAAACCCAGAAGTGAAAATGAACACCCCCACTTAATAAGGAATAAATCTGGGGAATTCTTGAAACTTTTTACTCTGGGCACAGTATCTCTGGGGAATTATTTTTTTTTATACTTGGTAACCCTATCAAGTGATATCATCATCTTTGAGTGATATTGGGTGCATTCAGGTAGACTCAGCGGCTGTAAGCGGCTGAGCAGCAGCTGAGCAATTCGTTACCTGAATGCAGCGCTTAGTCTCAGCATGTTACTCAGCGGTCGCCATTTTATTCAGCAAAGTTTTTTTCCGCTTTTTTCTACTCAGCGGTCGCCATTTTACTCAGCGCTTCTACAGCGCCAGCGCAGTTTACAAAACTAACTATTTGTAGACGAGAAACTTCAATTGAGAGAAAAGGAATAACGTTTTAACTTTTCCCCACAACCACTATGTAATAATTATCGGTAAAAAATACAAATACAGCAAATTTTATTTCCCTCTTTTTCGTACCTTGAAGGCTAAAAACGCTGAATTGTATTTGTCGAATAAAATCGACTAAATAATGCAAGTTATTTTTACACGTGTTTGATTCTAACGTTTATTACTATTTAAAAACTGAAGGTTTTCATATTCGTTGTAAAGAAAAGTAGTTACAATATTCACACGGTGTTGATTCGAATGAAACTGGAAGTTATTTATATTGTATTTGTGCAAATAAAAAATGTTATATAAAATAAGTCGCTTTTTTTAACGCATAATTATAAAAAAGTGACAATTTTCATAACTATTCTTTCAAAAACAAGAAAACATTCAAAATAAACCATTGTAATAATAATGGGTGCTTCTTTTTTTTTGTCCTTTTATACATATTCGACGTAATTAATATTTGGGTACTTGTAAATGAAACCTAAAAGTATAAATAAAAATAATCCGGATCCTAAAACCTACAATTAGTCCTTTGCACTATCGTAAAAAAGATTATTTTTAAAAGGTATCATAAATAACAATTTCAAATAATCGCATTTAATGCCTGAAAATACTTTTAAATCGTAATCCCTATTATGAAGTTAACCATAAACTTCAAAAAAACCGACAGCATCAAAAAGCATAAACGGTAAACACAGGTATTCAAAGATGCAGGTATTTAAATACCCAAATGTTATTTAATACATACGTGTTTATACTGTACTCAGATGGTTTTGACAGCGTCGTGCAGTGGTGCTGTTCAGGTAAACTCAGCGGCTGAGAAAAAGCCGCTTACGCTTTTTCTCAGCCGCTGAGTCTACCTGAATGCAGCCATTATCTTTGAGTGATTTATGTGATATAATGATGGAAATATATGTCAAATACGTGTCCTCGATAGTATTTTTTGATATATTTATGGTGTAATATGATTATTATATAAAGGTAAAACCAAAAGTAGTTATGTTGCTTGATTATAAAGCTATACAAATTTATAGTGCCTATAGAAGTTTATTATGAATCTGTTTGAATCCATATTTATATCCACTTATTAACTATTTATTTGGCGATACTTCAAATTGCGGAAATGTAATTTTTTTATATACAGTTAAAATACTCGCACAAATTTTAAGTATTTCTAAACACCGATTAAAAAATGACTACCAGCATTATGAAGAAACAATTTTTTGTTCACCATAATTCAGAAACCATTAAAGTATTGTTGCCAATAAATGCAACAATAGGTAAATATTATACTTAACACTAGTTCTAAATTGACCAAAAAAGCATTTTAGATGATATGAAATTCGAGCTATTTCTTACAACTGGTGTTCATCCAACTCAGCAATACCTTAAACAATCTCCGGAACATGAAAACACTGTTGAGTCCCTGTTATCCAATGTTCTGTGGCTGTCATCTTCAAATATCGATGATGAATTAGTATATACTACATCAGGTAGGTGTTATGTAATAATTACATTATTAATGTCTGGTTGCATAAAGTAAAGTTAACTATCTTGTAGCTATTGATTTGATGATGTCAGCAAAACATTTGATTTTGTATGAATGACGACATCAAAGTTAATAATGCTTTATACAACCGAACCTTAGTGCAATTGCAACTTACCTAATAATGTAAGAAAACACTAGAGGCAAGAATCGTCAATTAAATATTTTTAAAAGCATTTCTTGCTTCAGTTAATTCAAAAGTAACAAAGGAAATATGTCATTTAAAAATTGCTATAGAGCTGGAAACGTTACCACCTCTACAATATAGCAATTTTCAAATTAATTCCAGTGGATTCTGTGTTTAGAATTAGTTGATCATTTGGTATCTAAAACTCATTGTTTTATGCTCCATTATCTATATGTAGGAAATTAAATTATGTGTTAGGTAATTTAAGTTTCAAATCGGAAATTAGACTTGAATTTGTTATATATAATAATAATTTCCGCGGATAACTTCGATTTACCTAAACTGGTATTTGTTTATTAAAAGCACCTACGCTTATTTATCTTAAAACACGCGTTAAACACTTAAGTAATTTATTTTAACCCGACAAAGTCTTCGTAACTTCTCTACTGACCTCAGCTCTTTTTGAATACTTTTTATGTTTCTGTTATCTGTGTCGAGAATTTTCTACATCCTTCGGTAAACGTTCTCGAAGTTGACAATAACTTCGAGGACGTTTCACTGTCCCCTTTTTAAGACTTTTGTCTCAGAACAGGAAACTGAATGCGACACGGATAGAAAGGATCGTGGCGATAGCGGCAGCTCTCCATTTCGGCAACTTCCTTGAGCATAAAAGTAGCAGTCAATAGACTGTTCCTGGCCCGATATTCTATTTGGAGGGTAACTGCAGACCAACACTTGAACGTCTGTTCCTCAGAAGACGACCTGCAACATATTTGCGTCAAAAAGCTGGGTTTCTTTTTAGATCAAAATTTGCGGTTTAAAAAGCATATATCTAGCATATTACAAAAAGCGTACCTCAATCTAAAAATTATTTTTCAAAATAGATATTCCTTGAGTCAAAGCATTAAGATTATCTTGTGTGAATCCATGGTTTTGTCTCAATTTAACTACTGTGATTGTGTGTACGGCCCATGTCTGGACAGTGTAAACATTAAGAGAATACAGCTTATGCAAAACTCGTGTTTGAGACTGATATATGGAATAAAAAAATATGAACATATATCACATAAATTAAAAGAAATTGGCTGGTTAAACATGTCTAATAGAAGAAAACTTCATTTAGCATGTCTATTTCACAGAATTATTTCGGATAAAATACCTCTTTACTTATTTAATAAAATTAAATTTAGATCAGCTCGGATCAGACTTACATGATGTAAACATACGCAACAGATATTTCATAAACATTCTATTTCATCGAACAGCCATATTTGAAAGATGTTTTACTTACAAAATTGCACATGTCTACAATTCTCTTCCACATTATTTAAAATTACTAAATTTAAACCAATTTAAAAAACAATGTCTTAAATTATCACTAAATAATCAAAATGATCTTACATAGCAACTTTCATTATATGTATTATTATTATTATTATTATCTATATAGCGTTTGACCACAGTTACGGATTCAGCAACTGCATCTTCATCTTTATCTTTTAGACTTTTAAGACTTTTTTATTTTATTGTTGGAGTTTCTTTTCTTTTTTTTCTTAAATAAGTATTTAGTGTAAGCAACTAAAGTATTTCAAATGTTTTGATTAAAGGGTTAAGTGGTAGAGCAGAGGCTGAATATATTTTCAGTCACTGAACTTCGCCCTATTGGTAATGAAATACAATTAATTATGTTTATATTTGTACATACTTATAAAAAAATTACCAATAAAAGACATTATTATTATTATTATTATTATTATTATATATTTCTAACACCTCCCATTCAGATAAACTAAGCCACAACTAAGCTTAGGTGCTGCCAATATAATAACATTGTAGAAATCCATTTCTTTCTTGAGATTCCATAATGTTCGCCACAGATTTTCGTATAACATGTCAAGATCCTCGCTCACGCAATGTGTGATGGCGTAATCTTTTCGTGTTTGGAACAGGTCTGGTTGTTCCTCGGTTGTAACTCTAAACTTAACCTTTTTAGAAGCTCTGTATATGGACATAAACTTGCGTAACGTTGTTATGCCAGCAAACGGAGCTGACGATCGATGGATCACTTTTGGCTTGCCTCGGGGTGGTTGTCGGATGCGATATATGACGTTATTAATACACTGCAGGACTTCATAAGGGCCTTCCCATTGCCTCTGCAGCTTAGGCGACAAACGGCATCTTCTTTGGGGATTATACAACTACACCATATCGCCAGGTTGAAACCCACCATTTTGTGCCTTGACGTGATCTGGTCTTCATTCTGTCACTAGCAATTTGTGTGTTTTTACGGACTGCTTCATGTACTTTGTCTAGCCTTTTCGTCAGCTTGCTGACGTAGTTTTTTCTAGCAACTTCTTTTTACGGTCTCTGTCCAAATTGAAGGTCGCATGGCAGTCATATTTTGCGACCGAGCATGACACAGGATGGTGTTTGGCCTATGCTTTTGTAAACGGATGATCGGTTGCCATTAGGGAAAGGTGCAAGTACTGATCCCCGTCTCTTTGGTGTTCGGACACTACTTTGACTAAGTACTTTTCCATTGTTCGATTAATTTGTTTAACCATGTCATCAGATTTAGTATAGAGAGGCGTTGTTCTGGTTTTCTTAATTCCCAACAGTCGGCAATCTTCTTGAAACAACCTAAACTAAAAGTTGCGGTCTTGGTCGGGATATAATTTCAACGGAATTCTAAACCGGTACCAAAACTCTTACTAATACGTCTGCGACTGTTGCTGCTTCTTGATTGGGTATGGCGTTAGCCTCCGTTCATTTCTTGAAATGATCCATCGCCACCAGGTGGTATTTGTTTCCCGAATAAGATTCTGGGAACGGCCCTGCGATTTCAATTGTTACTTTTTCTAAAGGGGTTCATCGGTGCTTTCGCTGAACCATTTCTGATGCGCATACCGAGCACTTACGGCACCATTTCATGACCTCTTTGCATTTTACCCACTACAATATTTTTAGAACTTTTTCTAATGTCTTCTTTACACCAAAGTATCCTGATGTACCATCGTGCAGATGCTTCAACACTTGTAACACCCGGCTTTTTGGCACTACCAATTGCATTTTGTTTTCCGTACCCACGACATTGTATATGTAACTGTTAAGAAAACCGTTTTCTGACCGAATCCTACTGCGCCTAGTACGCTTTAATGTTTCTGCTCAAAGCACTCGCTTCTTCCCAGGTTGGTATGACCCGATTACTTGAATTGGTATCCAAAACAAACTTTCCATCTTGTCTGGGATAACTTAAAATCGAAGTGACTAGGTCCTGTTTTAGTTGATGGAACGCGTTTTTGCAGTCTTGATTCTATTTAAATTCTGCTTTTCAGTCAATTTTGTCAAATGTTTGGCAATATTGCCAAATACGCGTATAAATCGTCTATAATAGGTGTAAAGCTTAAGGAAACTTCGGACCTGATGTTTGTTGATTGGTCTTGACCATGCTTGCACTGCTCGGATTTTGTCTGGGCCAGCCTTTCCTCCATCTCTAGATACGACGTGGCCAAGGTATTGCACTTCCTTCTTAAATACGTGCTACTTTTTTGGGCTCAGTTTTAGATTTGCTCCACGTAGTCGTTGGAACACTTCTTTCAAGTTGTTCAAGTGTTCCTCAAACGACTTTCCAACCACGATTACGTCGTCTAGGTAAACCAAGCACGTCTTCCAAGACAGTCCGCGCAAGATGGTCTTCCTCAAACGCTCGAACGTTGCAGGAGCGTTACACAGGCCGAAGGGCGTCACAGTGAATTGCCACAAACCAGTTCCAATCGTAAACGCTGTTTTTTTCAAGATCTTTGGGTTCGAATTTTACCTGCCAGTAACCACTCTTTAAATCCAACGAGGAAAACTACTAGGATTTTGACAAGGTGTCTAACGTATTTTTAATTCTCGGTAAAGGGCAGCTGTCTTTTTTGGTCACGTTGTTAAGCTGTCTGTAGTCTAAGCAAAACCTCGATTCTTGATCCTTTTTTACGAGTATCACTGGGGACGCCCATGGCCTATTTGAAGCTTCAATCACATCTTCTGTCTCCATATCCGTAATCATTTGTTCAGCTTCTTCTCTTGATGCTGCTGGATCAATACTTTAACTTTACCCATCTCGTCTTGGCTGAGGTTCTGGTATTTGGAGGTAAGAATGTCCAATAGAAGTTGTGGGCACTTCTTCGGCGACGTATGTTTACTAGAATTCACACAATGCAGAATTTGAGATACGGGCGTATATTAGCCTACCACGGTCTTCTTTTACAACGTTATTGGATCAGAGTTGTCATTCAAAATCATTACTGGCATCGTGTTTTGCATTTGTACTAAAGTTGTGCCCTCCATTGGTTCAATAGCGCGAATGTAGCCTTCCTGGGAATTTCCGTTAAAACGTGCCATCGCTACATTTTTAGTCCATGCAGCTGAGTCACGCTTTCACTCTCAATAAGAGTCGCACGGCTGCCTTCTCTGACGAATAAAAAGGAATTTCTTTACTGTTGATCTTCCGGGCATTGTACTTCATATCCAAATGGAACCCATACTTCTTTATAACGTCCATTCGCGGGATAACTTCTTCTGTTATGTCGCTACCAGTACTTGATGGTCGAGCACTCTATTTCCGAAACCAGTGGTGACTTGTACTTGTCCGTGAGTAGGTATTTCTTCGCCCGTCGCCGTTTGAAGTCGTACTGTTAGTGGCGATGTCTTGTCATTTTACGTAATATGTCCGGACGAATGATGGTCTTCGTCGCTCTTATATCAACCAGTAGCTGAACAATTCACGTCCATTAATGTTGCCATCGAGATAAATGCTATGAAATTGCTTCATAGGCGATGCCACTTGAATAGTGATCTCCGGTACATGACTAGATGGGATTAACTTTTGTCTCTTTTGGTCAACTCGTTCCAAGCTTTCGAGCGCTGTTCTTGTTTTCTTCTTAGGTTTGGTACGGTGTTGTCGTACGTAGTCTATTTTATCGCAGTTCAAAGTTGTCACTCCTCTTTCCCGAAGTACTCGTCGCGTTATCTCCTCGATGCTTTTTAGTGTCTGCGTGGGTACTTCTGCAGCATAGCGGAGTTTATGAGCGTCTTGTTGCGATGCTTATTTTGCTGCTTCAAACTCCAAGGCATGTACTAAAGCGTCTTGGGTCGACCTAACCGTAGAGTCTGCTTCGTTTCGCTGTCTCGGAGTCTGTCCACGAGGGTTTGAATAGCCAATTGCTCCAGGAAGATATCTGGTGCTGTAGGATAAGCAAGCCGTGTCAGTCTGGCGATGTCAGCCTTAAACTCTTGAAGACTCTTTGTAGCTGCGGCTTCAAACTGCTTGCAGTAATTTGACCATGGAACTTTACCATTAAAATTTGGAGGTACAACTTTAAACTTATGAGTGGTTTCTTCTCGATGATCCCTTAGCAAGTCTGTGTTCGTGACACTTTCTTTACCATGGCAAATCATTTGATTTATTCTTTCTTTAAGCAGTTTCATTGCTCCTATCTCGTCATTCATAGATTCGCATATTTCTTCTTTTAAATTTAACATATCTGCTTGGGTTTCCTCTTGAACAATTTTAATTTGGTTTTCTATACTAACTTATATTTGCTCTTCAATAGTTTTTATTTGATTTTCAATGCTTGTCCGTATTTCTTCTTCTTTATTTTCTGAGAATTTTTAAACAGTTTTTTTCCATTTTTCTGTTATTTTCTTCCATATTTTTATTCATCGATTCTTGATCATTCTTTATTGATTTGAGAAATTCAAATAACTTTGAATTCATTTTAACTGCTTGCATACGCGTGACCGGCGTAAATTAAAACACGAATAAAAAGTTAAATAACTATACATTTTAATAAGGCTCGATTCTTTATTACTAAATACAAAACAAAGAAACGCGACATTTACTAATCACACGTTTTTATTACGGGAGCAATATTAAATTACTTGCATTCACACCTTAAAACCGTGAACTTCACACTGACACCACTGTAATGATTTTAAAAAAAATTAAAATTGTATTGATTGATTAACTACTTTAAAATAGGTAAAAAAACGGCTGCGAAGGAATAAATTTCTGGTATAATCAACCACCTTACACACCCATAAGGGTGTAAGGTTACACTTAAAATCTTTCAAATAGCAGTTCACAATATTGTATTTCACTAAACATAAACAAAATGATTCGTTCAATTCGACATCATTTTTTCCAGTTGTTTCTATTTGTTGTTAACCTTTTGGCTTCTGTCCACGATTTTTCTTTCTTCAGTACTTTTCCAATTGTATCATCCCAAGTTTGTTTTGGTCTTTTTCTTTTGCCTATTGGTTTCGGGAAGATAACTAAAATATAAAAACGGGTCAAAGGAATCATAGGTCAATTATTCGAAGTTGAAAGTATTAAGAAGATTAAATAAATAAGTGATTAGCGCGTGTTTGAGATAAATATAACGGACTTTAAGCGTATGTGCCTTTAATGTAAACAAGTATCAGTTTAAAGATAAGACAGAAGTTATCCGCGGACATTATTTTTCGAGTGATAGTAATATATAAATTAGTGTGTTTTTTAAATATCGTTAGATTTAATTAGTTACGTGTAGTTATAAATGTGTAAATATTTCGTTAAAAATATTTTCCATATCTTTGTTGTCTATTTCATCTGTTTTCATTTCTCTTTCGGTGTATTCTTTAAACTCTTTTTTGCTATTTTTTCACTCTCCAGTTTATAAGTTCTAATTGTTTCTCTGCTTTTTTAGTGACATCTTGTGAATTTTCTTTACTGTGTTCTGGTTTTATTTTTGCTTTTACTAGGTAGTGGGCGCTGCCTATTTTGAATCCTCTTTTAAATGGTTATCTCGGTTCTTAACTGGTATTTAAAGAAATTGATCTACAAATGAATCAGAAGTCTGTCAAATAACAACGGTTTTAATGTAATTCCATTGCTAAAATGATTATTATACAAACTGTCAATCGAACGGATAGATTTCTTCATTAATAAATTTGTATAATTACAGTATTCCCAGTAACGATTAACGAATAGTAATAACGAATACAAATACTATAAGTATAAAGTAGTATTGATTACTCAAAAGTAACGAAGTTAACTCGTTATACATTAAATAACATTTAGATTTTTACTGTTCATGTTTGTTTATAGAACCAGCTGCTGCTCAATCAACTATTTGCGAACTAGCATCTGCCAGTTTCATTTACCATTTACGCTCTAAATATGGAGATAACTACGTTAAAACATTAAAGGATTGTTCTCTGTCAGAAGCTATACAAACTTCATGTCTAGCTCCATTTCAATATGTGAGTAAAATAATTTTTTATAGCATACTTTAATTTATCGTTTTAGCGTAAGATGCTTGCACTATATTTACACAATGACGATTTATTTTCAAAAATGTTTTGCCCATCGTTGGTGAATGGTGAAATCCGTAATATTTTTGAAAGATCTTTCGACTTAATTGGTTGGAATCTATTAAGTGTTGAGGAGGGTGCTTTAGAAAATGTTCTTGATCAATGGACTGAGTTAGAAACCGTTAAAAATCAGATTAAAAAAAAAGTATCTGCACTGTATATTCTTTATCCTTATGCAAATAGTTTTGCAATTTTTACTAGTATAAGTGGAAACCACTGTACGATAGAAGCAGTAGAAACAATCTTGAAAGAAATTGAGAATAGTTTTCAAGAAGATATGGGAAAGACACATGACGTTGAACAAGCTAAAGAAGAAGCTGAACCAAATTGCTTGATTGGGTATGTTTGTATCGATTATACTAATTTTTTTTATTTTAAAATTTCCAAATCTTGCACATATTAAGTTGTAGAAAAATTTAGCACATACATCTAACACTAGCTGTTAAGGTTGATTCGCAGTATATAACCTTTTTAGATTGGTTTTTGAGCTTATTTATTAATTGATATTCTGCAGTGCATTCTGTATTTAAATACAAATGGGTAACCCAAGACTTTTATTTCTATAAATTTAATGTTCTAAAATAATAACCATATGTTTCAATAGAAATTGCTTTCTTTCATATCTTTATGCTTTTTAAGTGATATTATGTATGTACGCGCTCGCAATGTCATATTTTAGTTTCGAGGCCCCATAGAACTTTTTGAAATATTTTATTTTTGTACTAGCATATTAACATTTAAAATCGGTCATTTGTTAAGTAGGTAAAATATTGTTATGTGATTGGTTGACATATAGTAACGGTTACCATCTTTTGCGAATCTCATGAACTACTAATAAAAAAGCTGTATAATAGATGTATGAAACTTAATACTGTTTGTAAGGTACCCACAAAATAGCAATCATCATTAATGTCGCTAGCACATTCCCAGGGGAAGTTAGCCATAACTTTTCATCCATAGATTTCTACCGAGCGCGCACCGAACACACGCTCTTATTTTCAATGTGAAAGATGAATTTCTTGAGAAAATTTCTTAGTAAATCGATAGTATGAATAGTAGACCACAAAACAATTAAATAATTGCTACAATACTTTTCCTTCGAAATAAATAAATCATAATTTCAAAGAAGTCGTTGCGCGTCTTCACATAAAATTCTTTCTAACTCAAAAAGTATGTTTTTTATTTCGATAATTTTCTTGCAATAGATAAATGGATCTATAATCAACACAATATCAAATAATTGGAGGGGTGTTTTTTGTTTAAAGCAAATTATTTAATTTCAAAGTTGAGCCACAACTTTTCGCCGTATCCGTCACGCGTCTACGCCTAAAACATTTTCTAACTCAAAAAGTATGTTTTTTATTTCAATAATTTTTTTGCAATAGATAAATGGATCTATAATCAACACAATATCAAATAATTGGAGGGGTGTTTTTTGTTTAAAGCAAATTATTTAATTTCAAAGTTGAGCCATAACTTTTCACCGTATCCGTCACGCGTCTACGCCTAAAAATTTTCTAACTCAAAAAGTATGTTTTTTATTTCAATAATTTTTTTGCAATAGATAAATGGATCTATAATCAACACAATATCAAATAATTAGAGGGGTGTTTTTGTTTAAAGCAAATTATTTAATTTCAAAGTTGAGCCATAACTTTTCACCGTATCCGTCACGCGTCTACGCCTAAAAAATTTTCTAACTCAAAAAGTATGTTTTTTATTTCAATAATTTTTTTGCAATAGATAAATGGATCTATAATCAACACAATATCAAATAATTGGAGGGGTGTGTTTTGTTTAAAGCAAGTTATTTAATTTCAAAGTTGAGCCATAACTTTTCACCGTATCCGTCACGCGTCTACGCCTAAAAAATTTTCTAACTCAAAAAGTATGTTTTTTATTTCAATATTTTTTTTGCAAAAGATAAATGGATCTATAATCAACAAAATATCAAATAATTGGAGGGGTGTTTTTTGTTTAAAGCAAATTATTTAATTTCAAAGTTGAGCCATAACTTTTCACCGTATCCGTCACGCGTCTACGCCTAAAAAATTTTCTAACTCAAAAAGTATGTTTTTTATTTCAATAATTTTTTTGCAATAGATAAATGGATCTATAATCAACACAATATCAAATAATTGGAGGGGTGTTTTTTGTTTAAAGCAAATTATTTAATTTCAAAGTTGAGACATAACTTCGTGCTGTTTGGGAAGTTATTAAATATGTAAGAGATAAAAGGTATTGCTTATCCAGCAGTTCAGATTCGTACTAACTAAAATTACGTTTTTAATAATTTTTTTTTCATGGATGAAAACAAATTCCGAGACAAATTCACATTATGCAAGCCGAAATTACAAGTGAAACTTGTATGTTTAAATTCTAATTTTAAAACTGATTATACACTGTCTAGTTGTTCTTTCATGTTTTATACAGTACAGGTTTTTTAATACTTGCATTGGGACTAGGGGTTTTTGATAACAATAACAGAATCATAACAAAATCCGAAATAAAAACATGTTTATTGGTTAGAAAGGAGTAAGTAAATACATAAAGTGTGTATCTTATACTCATTAGCCTAGAACATATAACATCATTATAAACAAAAAATGTCAAAATAAAATATATAATGAAACATTTAAAAAACTCAAAATTTTGAGACAATAATACGAAAATTGGTCATAGCTAATTTCAAAAATGCTTCAATTAGAACGTAATAATTTCGAATGTAATTACTTGTAATCATAAATCGTATAGTAAGTAAATTTAGTTCGGTTATTAAATAATTTAAAACCGTAACCGTCGGGTTATGTAACTTCGGTTAAGAAGTAATTATACTGACTTCCAGAAAAACTGCAACACTTAGAACTTGTTAAACGATTTTATTAAAATTTTTAGGAAACGTCTATTTTCCTGAAACAAAGTGATGATTAAAATTTAAATAAAATCTAGCCAGTAGTTTTTTGTTTTTTTCCTTTTGTTTCCATAGTAACAATAAATTTGAAGTAGTAGACCATTTAGTAATTCTCAAGTTTGCAAATTTCTGTTGTTTGTTCACAATTTCATTCTGAACTTGATAACAATGCCGAGAGTACGTCAACATCAACATTTTGTCCAATTAAATAATTTTGAACGTGGCCGTATTATTGGTATGAGAGAGACCGGACTTTCGCTAAGAGAAATTGATCGTCGTGTAAACTCAAATGTTTCATCGGTATTGAGATGTTGGTCTAAATGGTCCGAGGAAGAGGTTCAACATCGTCGCTGTGGGTCTGGACGTCCTCGGAGGACTACAGATCGCAAAGAACGTCGCTTAAGAGTTTTGGCCATAAGAGACAGACTTTCAACAACTCGATTAATTGCAAATGATTGGATGAGAGGTATAGGACTCAGAATGTCAATGTCATCTGTTTATCGCCGGATAAGATCTTATAGGTTGCGTTCATATCGTCCATTTTTATGTCTTCCCCATACAGCACTTCACCATCTACGCAGTCTAAAGTGGACCAACGAAAGGGTTAATTAGGCGCAAGAATGGCATCAAATTGTGTTTAGTGACGAATCCCGATTTTGCTTGCGGACCCACGATGGTCGTAGGAGGGTCAGACGGATGCGTGGAGATCGTAAAAATCCAACATTTTTTGTAGAACAACACAGCCCTTACTCAAGAAGTTACGATATGGGGTGCAATATGCTATGGTTGCAGATGACCCTTGGTCTTTATTGACGGCAACCTAAACGCAGCTGGTTACATTGCTAATATGCTACAACTATATCTTCAGGGGCTGCAAAATCTCATTTTCCAGCAGGATAATGCGCGCCCTCATACGGCAAGAGCGACAAAACGGTTTTTGGAAGAAGCTAACATTGCCGTCCTCTCATGGCCTGCTCGGTCGCTTGATTTTTCGCCCGTTGAACATGTATGAGATATGATTGGTAGGCGACTGGGTAATTTACCACACCCTCCAGATAACTTACACGATCTCCAGCTACGGATTCTAGAAGATTGGGACGATATACCACAAGCAGCTATAGATTACTTGATTGATTACAAATGGTGTCGGAGCAACTCATTATTGAAAAAACTTTTTGAGCTTTTGTTGTTTTGTTTTTAAATTTTAATCATCACTTTGTTTCATGAAAATAGACGTTTACTGAAAATTTCAATAAAATCGTTCAACAACTTCTAGGTGTCTAGGTGCAATTTTTCTGGAAGTCAGTATGTGTCAGTAGCCCTTGAGTTACTCACTAAACGATCTACATCTATTATGTATCTACCAATTTGTCATTATCCTAACAGAATGATTTTATCCAGAATGTCTTTCTTTACAAAGAGCTACTATTCAACGTTACGGTGAATCGTTATGGCTCAACTTTGAAATTGAATAATTTGCTTTAAACAAAAAACACCCCTCCAATTATTTGATATTGTGTTGATTATACATCCATTTATCTATTGCAAAAAATAATTGAAATAAAAAACATACTTTTTGAGTTAGAAAATTTTTTAGGCGTAGACGCGTGACGGATACGGTGAAATGTTATGGCTCAACTTTGAAATTAAATAATTTGCTTTAAACAAAAAACACCCTCCAATTATTTGATATTGTGTTGATTATAGATCCATTTATCTATTGCAAAAAATTATTGAAATAAAAACATACTTTTTGAGTTAGAAAATTTTTAGGCGTAGACGCGTGACGGATACGGTGAAATGTTATGGCTCAACTTTGAAATTAAATAATTTGCTTTAAACAAAAAACACCCCTCCAATTATTTGATATTGTGTTGATTATAGATCCATTTATCTATTGCAAAAAAATTATTGAAATAGAAAACATACTTTTTGAGTTAGAAAATTTTTTAGGCGTAGACGCGTGACGGATACGGTGAAAAGTTATGGCTCAACTTTGAAATTAAATAATTTGCTTTAAACAAAAAACACCCCTCTAATTATTTGTTATTGTCTTGATTATAGATCCATTTATATATTGCAAAAAATTATTGAAATAAAAAACATACTTTTTGAGTTAGAAAATTTTTAGCCGTAGACGCGTGACGGATAGGGGGAAATGTTATGGCCCAACTTTGAAATTAATTAATTTGCTTTAAACAAAAAACACCCCTCGAATTATTTGATATTGTTGATTATAGATCCATTTATCTATAGCAAAAAAATTATCGAAATAAAAAACATACTTTTTGAGTTAGAAATCATTTTAGGCGAAGACGCGTGACGGTTTCGGTGAAAAGTTATGGCTCATCTTTGAAATTAAATAACTTGCTTTAAACAAAAAACACCCCTCCAATTATTTGATATTGTGTTGATTATACATCCATTTATCTATTGCAAAAAAATTATTGAAATAAAAACATACTTTTTTGAGTTAGAAAATTTTTTAGGCGTAGACGCGTGACGGATACGGTGAAATGTTATGGCTCAACTTTGAAATTAAATAATATGCTTTAAACAAAAACACCCTCCAATTATTTGATATTGTGTTGATTATACATCCATATATCTATTGCAAAAAATTATTGAAATAAAAAACATACTTTTTGAGTTAGAAAATTTTGTAGGCGTAGACGCGTGACGGATACGGTGAAAAGTTATGGCTCAACTTTGAAATTAAATAATTTGCTTTAAACAAAAAACACCCCTCCAATTATTTGATATTGTGTTGATTATACATCCATATATCTATTGCAAAAAATTATTGAAATAAAAAACATACTTTTTGAGTTAGAAAATTTTTTAGGCGTAGACGCGTGACGGATACGGTGAAATGTTATGGCTCAACTTTGAAATTAAATAATTTGCTTTAAACAAAAAACACCCCTCCAATTATTTGATATTGTGTTGATTATAGATCCATTTATCTATTGCAAAAAAATTATTGAAATAAAAAACATACTTTTTGAGTTAGAAAATTTTTTAGGCGTAGACGCGTGACGGATACGGTGAAAAGTTATGGCTCAACTTTGAAATTAAATAATTTGCTTTAAACAAAAAACACCCCTCCAATTATTTGATATTGTGTTGATTATAGATCCATTTATCTATTGCAAAAAAATTATTGAAATAAAAAACATACTTTTTGAGTTAGAAAATTTTTAGGCGTAGACGCGTGACGGATACGGTGAAAAGTTATGGCTCAACTTTGAAATTAAATAATTTGCTTTAAACAAAAAAGATCTCTCCAATTATTTGATATTGTCTTGATTATAGATCCTTTTATCTATTGCAAAAAATTATTGAAATAAAAACATACTTTTTGAGTTAGAAAATTTTTAGGGCGTAGACGCGTGACGGATACGGTGAAATGTTATGGCTCAACTTTGAAATTAAATAATTTGCTTTAAACAAAAACACCCTCCAATTATTTGATATTGTGTTGATTATAGATCCATTTATCTATTGCAAAAATTATTGAAATAAAAACATACTTTTTGAGTTAGAAAATTTTTTTAGGCGTAGACGCGTGACGGATACGGTGAAATGTTATGGCTCAACTTTGAAATTAAATAATTTGCTTTAAACAAAAAACACCCCTCCAATTATTTGATATTGTGTTGATTATAGATCCATTTATCTATTGCAAAAAATAATTGAAATAAAAACATACTTTTGAGTTAGAAAATTTTGTAGGCGTAGACGCGTGACGGATACGGTGAAAAGTTATGGCTCAACTTTGAAATTAAATAATTTGCTTTAAACAAAAACACCCTCCAATTATTTGATATTGTGTTGATTATACATCCATTTATCTATTGCAAAAATTATTGAAATAAAAACATACTTTTTGAGTTAGAAAATTTTTTAGGCGTAGACGCGTGACGGATACGGTGAAAAGTTATGGCTCAACTTTGAAATTAAATAATTTGCTTTAAACAAAAAACACCCCTCCAATTATTTGATATTGTGTTGATTATAGATCCATTTATCTATTGCAAAAAAATTATTGAAATAAAAAACATACTTTTTGAGTTAGAAATTTTTTTAGGCGTAGACGCGTGACGGATACGGTGAAAAGTTATGGCTCAACTTTGAAATTAAATAATTTGCTTTAAACAAAAAACACCCCTCCAATTATTTGATATTGTGTTGATTATACATCCATTTATCTATTGCAAAAAATTATTGAAATAAAAAACATACTTTTTGAGTTAGAAAATTTTTTAGGCGTAGACGCGTGACGGATACGGTGAAATGTTATGGCTCAACTTTGAAATTAAATAATATGCTTTAAACAAAAAACACCCCTCCAATTATTTGATATTGTGTTGATTATAGATCCATTTATCTATTGCAAAAAAATTATTGAAATAAAAAACATACTTTTTGAGTTAGAAAATTTTGTAGGCGTAGACGCGTGACGGATACGGTGAAAAGTTATGGCTCAACTTTGAAATTAAATAATTTGCTTTAAACAAAAAACACCCCTCCAATTATTTGATATTGTGTTGATTATACATCCATATATCTATTGCAAAAAATTATTGAAATAAAAAACATACTTTTTGAGTTAGAAAATTTTTTAGGCGTAGACGCGTGACGGATACGGTGAAAAGTTATGGCTCAACTTTGAAATTAAATAATTTGCTTTAAACAAAAAACACCCCTCCAATTATTTGATATTGTGTTGATTATAGATCCATTTAACTATTGCAAAAAAATTATTGAAATAAAAAACATACTTTTTGAGTTAGAAAATTTTTTAGGCGTAGACGCGTGACGGATACGGTGAAAAGTTATGGCTCAACTTTGAAATTAAATAATTTGCTTTAAACAAAAAACACCCCTCCAATTATTTGATATTGTGTTGATTATAGATCCATTTATCTATTGCAAGAAAATTATCGAAATAAAAAACATACTTTTTGAGTTAGAAAAAATTTTATGTGAAGACGCGCAACGACTTCTTTGAAATTATGATTTATTTACTTCGAAGGAAAAGTATTGTAGCAATTATTTAATTGTTTTGTGATCTACTATTCATACTATCGATTTACTAAGAAATTTTCTCAAGAAATTCATCTTTCACGTTGAAAATAAGAGCGTGTGTTCGGTGCGCGCTTGGTAGAAATCTATGGATGAAAAGTTATGGCTAACTTCCCCTGGGTTAACATTTTGCCTACCTTACAAATGACCGGTTTTGACTTCACTTTTTTGTATGCAGTTGATATTTGAATTAGCGATTCAGAAGTAGTCGGAATCAACATTTTTTCGTTTTATTAATAACCACAAAGTCCGCTTTAACAGAAGTTTGTACAAGCATCATGTCACCACCGATGGTACATGCCGTCTTAACGTACACTACTCTCCCCTATAGAACATTTTGTTTACTTATTATTACACATTTTTGGTAACTCTTTTAGATCTAAAGAATTTCATCAAATGATGTTTGATCGCTTAGGTGATCGAGATTATGATAGTTTCGAAGCAGATGAGCACATGCATTTAAAGCAAAAAATTGGATTTGCTAAATTTGGACCTCCTATAGAACTAGACTATGATCAGAAACAACAACAAATTATAGAAGAAACATATCAAGTTATACTGAATTGCAGTAGTAAGTATTTTTTTTTAAATTATAAACAAAAAATATATATAAAAACATATTTTAGATGAGTTCTCTGAATGGAAAGATCATGTGGTTATAACTTTTATATATAATTGTGTTGAACCTTTGATGAAAGAAAAACTAAAACGCCAGAAAAAATACTGTGATTATGAACCTTATACAGATATTATGCCAATTGCTCTCTTTGTAATACGAAAGTGCACTGATAATCCAGAACATTGCAGATTTTTTATTGACCAGGACAATCGCGTATATTCATCATGGGAAGCATACAAGGAAAAAAATAAGTTGCACAAATGCATAATGGTTTTGCCTAAAAATGGAAAATATTATGGCAATTCTAAGGGTGAAGTACAATTAGAACGAATTCGATCACCTTCGTGTAGTATTGATCATGCTATATTGCAAGGTGCAGATACAGCTTTTTCTGTAGCTGGAACTGCTTCTGGTGCTGTATTTCTTGGAGCTACAATTACAGCTATAACAGTGGCGCCAATTGCATTAACCGTTGCTGCTATTACTGGTATAAGTGCAGGGATTTATGGAATAGTTCGTAGCGCAGTTGCAATTAACGATAGGGTAGTACACAAACAAGTAGGATTTTAGCACTTATTAAACTTGTTTTATTGATACATGTTTTTAAGACAATGAGTTTTGCAAATTCTCAAGCTCGCGGTGCTTATTTAAATATTATTGCTGGTTCGATGGGTTTCATAGGAATGGGAGCAACCAGTGCAATATCTAGATTAGCAAGTAATGGCATTAAAATCGGACAGGTAAATACATAATCCATTTGATTATATATAGTTTAGTAATATATTGCTACAGGGAGCTAAAGCGGCAGTTAATGTAATAAATGCAGCTAACATTGGAATGAGTGCAGCTAGTATTGCTAGTACATCTTATGAAATGATTGATCACTGGAAAGAAGAAGGCAAAATTACTACATTGTCAATAGTCCAGTTGTCAACTTCTGTTTTATTTTTTGGTAATGCTGTATACAGTTTTCGATCTGCTAATACAATTATAGATGAAGCTCATATCAATACTTTAAAAAAATATCAAGATTCGTTAAGTAGTAACCGACAGAGGTAAGTTTCATAAATTTTTAAAAATCAATTCAAACTGGTCATTTTTTGCGAACAAACAAATGAAAAGCTTAGAATTACGGCGTTTTATATTTATATGTTGTTAAGTCAGTTTTATCTTATGGGTATCCATTCTACATGATTTAATTTCTCGTTACGTTAGTCAAGTGAACTTTCACAATTTTGTGTGTAATATAAATATAATAAGTCAATTTTTTCTTGATCAATAAGGTTATTAATTTTGGGATGGCATAGAACGGTTTTATTTTTTTAGTTGCACGTACGACTGGACGTACATAGTAGAACGATAGTAGGTTGTTGTCACAATTAATTATAAAATTACTATTTAAAATATAAGAATACCATATCCTTCCATTCCGATTTTCCAACAGGATAATGCCTGTCTCCACATTCCTAAAACATTTTATGGAGTGTTTCAAAGTGGCTAACGTCAATATCTTGCCGTGGCTACTCAGATCTCCCAACCTTTCGCCTATCGAACATGTGTGGGATATGATGGATACAAGACTCCTCCACAGCCACTAGAGGCTCTCCGGCATGAATTACAGATTGGTTAGGATGCAATACCTCAGGAAGAAATCGACCACCTGGTGGAATCTATGCCAAGTAGGTTACGGGAGTGTGAAACTAATAGGTGTGGTCCAACACATTATTAATAAAAAATGACTTTGTCTTTTGTTTAATTTTTTTGAAATTTTAATCAACAGTTCTGCCAAGTTTGGTTCAAAAATTCTAACGCCTCGGTGCTGCATTTTTATGTCACAGTATATTTTGGAATTTTACAGAAAATTTATTTATTTTTAGCAGTTTCGCCTAAGAGGTGGTCCGTGTTAAAAGCACATATGAAGAAAAATACTAATATTATACACAGTTTATCTGAAACTAGCTAGTCAGCTAGTCATGATACACTTGATAATTATGATGGAATTCATAAAGTATTAGCAAATGAAGTTGCTACAGAACCAATAAGAGCTAAACATAAAGCAAAGATTAAAAAAAAATTTGAACATTTTGAAATGTATGTCCTGTTTGGAAACATGTTCTTGAAAATATTAATATCAATACAGCATTACAACAACCTGAAGTTGAGACAGTTTTTTTGTCTTATCTAAAAGGCACCATAAATAATTTTTTGGAATTTGAAAGTTTTGTTAAAGGATTTGCACCGACATCTGAAATTAAAATAGAAAGGCAACGAAAGAATATTTTATGATGATATAAATACCGAAAAAGATCAAACGATAATTTTGATCATCTAACCTTTCCAGAGCCTCCGTATATGCTCATAAACATATCGAAGTCCATTCCTTCGACTATGGTTGCTTTGACTTGATTTTTGGTTCGAACCTAAACTTGCGTAACATTATCGCCAGAAACCGGGGCTAGACGATCGATATGAACTTTTGGCTTACCTTTGGACGTCATTAATACGTTACACGACTTCATCAGGGCCCTCCCATTGCCTCTGCAGCTTCGGCGACACGCCACGTTTTCTTTAGGGGGTTACAACCACACCATGTCGCCAGCTAGAAAGCCACTATTTTGTGCCTTAACGTCATATCTGGCCTTCATTCTGTCGCTGGCAATTTTTATGTTTTTACGTAATCTCCAACAACTTCTTCCGGTCTTCGTCCAAATTGGAGGTCGCATGGCAGTCGTATTTCGCGACCGAGCATCACACATGATGGTGTTTGGCCTGTGCTTTCGTGAACACATGATCGGTATGCCATTAGGAAAAGGTGCAAGTACTGATCCTAGTCTCTTTGGTGTTCGGACACTACTTTGTCTAAGTACTTTCCCATTGTTCGATTCATTCGTTGAACGATGCCATCAGATTGGGAATGGAGAGGCGTTGTTCTGGTTTTCTTAACTCCCAGCAGTTGACAAACTTCTTTAAACAGCCCAGACTCAAAGTTGCGACCTTGGTCGGAATGTAATTCCAATGGAACTTTAAACCGGCAGAAAAACTCTATCACTAATACGTCTGCGACTGGAACTGTTTGTTGATTGGGTATGGCGTAAGCTTCTCTCCGTTTCGTGAAATAATTCATTGCTACGAGGAGGATGTATTTGTTTCCCGAATCATTCTGGGAACGGCCTTGCGATGTCAATCGCTACTCACTCTAAAGGCCTTCCCACGTTACACTGTTTTGTCGGTACTTTGCGCTTGTTCGCTGGACGTTTTCCTGACGCGCCGACCTTGCACTTACGGCATCATTCCATGACGTCTTCTTAGCAGTTCACCCGGTAGAATATTTCTCGAACTTTCCCCAATGTCTTTACGTCAAAATGTGCTGATGTACCATCGTGTAGATGTTTCAGCACCTGTGACACCCGGCTCTTTGGCACTACCAGCTGAAGTGCCCTCCACACTCTATAGGATCGCTTAAGAAGACCGTCTTCTACTCTCAAAGAGTTCCACTGCGCCGAGTACGCTTTGATGTTTCTGTCTAAAGCACTCATTTCTTCTCAGGTTGGTCGCCGGCTGTTGATGAGTAGTCTTATTTCAGGATTGTTTCTTTGTTCGCGACGCAACTGCTCAGGGTCTTACTCGTTATCAATCATAGTAGTTCTCCGGAGGCATTCGACCGTTTCCTTAAGTCACGAAGAATGGCTGCAGTCCGCCTGACATGGTTTTCTGGACAGAACATTGGCGTTCCGATTACTGCTTTCGGCATGCTGTTCTGTGTCATAGTCGTACTCTTGCAGTCTCTCGATCCATCTTGCTACTTGTTCTTCCGGATTACGAAACTGCAGTAGCCATTTTAAAGCGGCGTGGTTCGTCCTTGTAAAAAAATTTCTATTGAATTCACTACTGCTAACAGCTCTCTTCTTTCTGGCCAAAACAAACTTTTCATCTTCTCTTTGATAACTTAAAATTGGCGAAGTGACTAGGACCTGTTTTAGTTTATTGAAAGAGTTTTCTCAGTCTTCATTCCATTTCTTTCTTCGGTAAGTTTCGTCAAAGGTTTGGTAATATTGGCAAATCTGAGTACAAAGCGTCTATAAGTGCACAACCCCAGAACTTCAAATCTGATGTTTGTCGACTTCCTTCTTAAATACGTGGCACTTCGTTGGAACACTTGTACACTTCTTTCAAGTTGTTCAAGTGTTCTTCAAACGACCTTCCAACCACGATCACGTTATCTAGGTAAACCAAGCACGTCTTCCAAGACAGTCCGCGCTTTCTCCATATTCATAATTATTTCTTCGGCTTCTCTTTTCGCCAAAGAAAGTCGGCGTGGATATTGTCGGATCGGCCGAGTGTCTCCAGTATTAATTTTATGTTTCACCACGTTAGTTCTTCCTTTGGAATTGCCCTCCAGTGCGAACACATTTTGATACTGCTGGATCAACACTTTAGCCATCTGGTCTTAACTGAGATTTTGGCATTTGAAGGTAAAACTGTTCAATAGATGTTGTGGGTATGTAATATGTGCAATATGTTTGTTTTGATGAGCGATGCTACTATTACTATTTGTAGTTGGCACCACAGTTTGTTTAGTTAATGTCATCATCAACGTCTATACAGACAACTGCTGCGGAATTTTTTGGACGACCTCACATCTGTAGAACATTACAGCAGCTGCATCATTTAGTTCTGGAAATTGTTTCTTCTGTGGTAACGGTAACGTCGCCCCAGTGTCTTTATTTATAAATGAGTGATAACTAAGTCTAGGCACACGGTAGAAGATCGGCAGTTCATTGCCGCAGAAATTGAAAGACTGCTAAAGGAGAACATTATCGAACCCAGCCACTCTCGATGGCGTACTCAAGCATTTGTTATAACGGTGAAAATCGTAAAAAAAGAATGGTTATTGATTATTCACAAACCATAAAGAAATTCATAATGCTAGACGTCTACCCTCTTCCCAGAATAGAAGAATACATTTCGCGAATATCGAAATATAAAGGATTCAGTATATTTGACCTTAAAAATGCCTACCATCAAGTGCAAATCAAACCAAATGTATCATCAAGCTGATGGTAAATTGTATCAATTCCGATGTAGTTAATAATGGTGTAGCATCTTTCCAAAGGAATATTGATACCGTGATTCAGGAGGAACAACGCTTCCTTATTTAGATAATGTTACAATTGGTGCAAGGAACTAGCAAGAGCACGATAGGAATTTGCAAATTTTTGTTGTTGCTGCTAAAAAGTATAATCTAACGCTAAACGAAGAAATGTGTGTCTACTCTACGAAATCTATTGCGTTATTGGGGTATATTGTTGGAAACGAAACTATCAGACCAGACCCAGTGATACTACCTCCGTTAATGAACATACCTGTTCCTACCGATGCTGCCTCCCTGCACTCGGAATGTTCGCTTACTATAATCTGGAAAACTATAGAAGTTACCTTAAAATCGAAAGGCTTAAGTATACAGCAATGGGCACTGGTCTTGCAGCTGGTGCTTCACTCGATACGCTCTCTTCACGAAAGAATGTTTACTCATGTTAGAAGATCACATAGTGGTTGTTCATTACCTACATGGCTGTCAATTGAAGGACTGATTCTGATGAAAAGCTTTGGCATAGGAAACAAATACGAACCTCTTGTCCAAGTATGTCCGGGAAACTAGTGTTTCTCTGCGACACCTCGCTCCTAGAGGAAATACAACCAAGAATCAGGACATGATGAACTGTACTACTGTAAAACCATCCCAACAACCATGTCAAACCGAACTTACCAGACCATATGACGATACCGGCAGAACGGTATAGATACTTCTATCAGAAAAAATGAAGAACAAGAAAATAAGTATTGATATGAACTCTGTAAATCCTACACTTCCCAATTATCGCAGAACCCGACATCCACCCGAGTGTCTGAAAGACTATCTAACTAAATACTCAAAGGGGGAGGGTGAATGTAATATGTTTGTTCTGATGAGCGATGCTACTATTACTATTTGTAGTTGGCTACACCACAGTTTGTTTAGTTAACGTCATTAGTTAAATTTAAGGTTAGTCAGTTTCTTTTGCTAATTAAAGTTCAATTAAAGTTAAATCTACTTGTATCTAATAGTATTATATAACAAATAACAGGGAACTTCTTCGGCAACGTATCTTTAGTAGAATTCACGCATCTCACAATTTGAGATTGTTTTAGTTAAATAAAATTGTATGTGTTATGATTGTTTATAATTTTTTATTTACACAAAATAACTAACTAACACAGTAATACACATTACCTTCTTACATGGATTCTGTTTATTTTTTTATAATGACATATTGCGTCTCTTGTCTTTTTTCCCGGCTCTCTTTTTGTTCTAGCCAAGTTATGTCAGCTTGTGCTTGTACTATACAACATCCCCCTCTTTTAAATTCTTAAATTCACACAAAACTTATCCTAATAACAAAATGTATCCTAATATAATAAATCTAATAAACAGCAAAACTTATCCTAATACATAATCATTATATTTAATCGGCATACACCTCTCTCTTACAGGTTTGTCTCCAGTTGCCGTCACGGTGGTTAAACCATCTCTGTTTCTATTTTCAGTTTGGTCCTTTTTTTCTAGTTCCGGTAACTTATCACAATTTGGTTCGTTTAACGATTTCCGCAAGTGCATACTATTCCTACGTAACAGTTGGTTATTTTGTGTTTTAATTATGTAAGATCTGGGTTCAGCACATGCTTTAACAATTTCAGCAGGTTCCCATTTCCCCTCACGCCTAACTGTTACATAGTTGCCAGAGTTAAAACCATCACGCTCCTTCGCAGTCTTATCATGATAATACTTGGCTAACATTTGTTTGTTAATTATTTTTTGATAAGCTGAAGAAGTGTTTGTACCACTTTGCAGTTGACTTTGACTGATTGGCAACTTTGCTTTAAGTTTTCGACCCATTAGTAATTCGGACGGTGTATAACCCACCCCTGTAATTTCAGTTGTTCTATAATTTAATAGGCTTGTCTGTAAATCACATCCTTTTCTTATTATCGACTTTGCTATTTTTACCCCAGCTTCCGCAAACCCATTACTTTTGGGATACCCAGGGCTACTTGTCACAACATCAAAGTTAAAACTATTGGCAAATTGTTTAAATTTATATGAAGAGTACGGCATATTGTCAGCTACTAGCTTGTCAGGTATGCCGTGAGTTGCAAATACCTGTTTAAACTTTGATATTAATTCACTCGATGTTTTGCTATAAATTGGTATAATTTCGAGCCACTTTGAATAATAATCATAAACAATAAGGTAATTTTGTTTTGCATACTCACATATATCTGACGCTATTTTCGTGAATGGTTTATTAGGGATGAAGTGATTCAGGAGCGGTTCCTTACAATTTCTTGGTTTGTTTTGCTCACATACTCTGCAGCTACTCACATAATCAATGACGTCTCTTCTCAATGTTGGCCAGTAAAAACTCTGTTTGGCTAAGCTCAATGTTTTATTTATTCCAAAATGACTTTCATGAGCTAAAGCCATCATACTCCGCCTTAATGCGTTAGGAACTATTATAAGCTGTTTGTACAAGAGAATGTTTTCAATAACTGTTATTTCATTTTTTATATTAAAATACGGCATTAATTCTGCAGTACATTTTTGTGGCCATTGATTAAGACAATATCTTTTAACAAGTTTTAATATTTGATCTTTATCAGTTTCTATTTGGAACTCTACTTTTTTGTTTTCAGATATATTGACTACACTGTTAATTTAGAACATACTTCGCTTACCGTAGGAATCAAACAATGCTCCTTCTGGATACTTTTGTTTAAATCCACCGGATCTAGACATATTCGGAGTTGCCCATTTGGTTTCTCCACTATAACCATATTACTAGCCCAAGTTATTGGTCCAATAGCTTTTTCAATAATTTTGGCTTTCTCCAACTGATCAAGCGTTTGCTTTAACTTTGGTTTCACCGTTATTGGTACTCTTCTGGGTGGTCTAACCACTGGGACTGCATCTGGTTTTAAGTCAATTTTACATTTTTGACTGAACTTTCCAACTCCTGTGAACAGATCTAAATTAGCATTTACAAATTCCTCAGAATTATTAAATTCTGATATGACATCTATTTGATTAACTTTTCTTATTAAATCGAATTTAATGCATGATTCTAACCCTAAAATAGGCAGTTTATCGTTTTCTACGATCACAAAATTTTCTGAACTACATATCTCTTATACTTAGTTACCAGATTTACAATTCCTACTGGTTTTAACTTTGATCCTCCATAAAGTTTGTAGTAAAATATTTGTTTTATTTAATTTTGAGCTAGTATTTAATAGTTTATACAGGTGTTCAGGTAATATATTTACTTCACTACCTGTGTCTAACTTGAATTTAATATTTTGACCAGAAATTTCTAAATATTCGTACCATACCTGCTTAGTCGAATCAATAGTGTTAACATCTCTTACCACGCCTTCAAAACTACAGGTGATTGTGTGTACTAACAACTCTTCGTTTTCATCATCTTGCTGGTGAATTTCCAATTCTCTTACGTCTCTAACTCTGCACGCCACTTTAAAATGATTAGTCTTCCCACACCTGTGACATTCTTGTCCATACGCAGGACATTGATTGATTCCATGGATAGTTCTACACCTCCAGCACCTAAAAGTTCTGGTTTTCGCATTTTCTTTCTTAAACGTATTGTCCTTTCTTTTAATTTCGGTGACACTTAAGGTTCTATCTTCTTGCATGTTCTTAAATTGTTCTCTTAACACCTCACCTGCTCGACACATTTCTATTACTTTTTGCAAGTTCGGATTGTCTGTTGCTATTATTTTCTCCTGCACTCCTTTGTCATTCATGCCCAATACAATTCGATCACGCACCATTTCGTCGTCATCTTTAAATTCACAGCACTTTGCTAACTTTTTAACTTCTGTAACAAAGTGCTCAATAGGCTCACCTACTTCTTGGCTTCGACTATAAAATTTGAATCTTTCATAGATTATGTTTTTCTTTGGATTCATGTATTTGTCGAATTCACCTACAACTTTCTTATAATTGTTTTTCTCTTCTCCTGTTAATTTGAAATTATTGTAAATGTCAATACAATCTTCACCCATCACATTTAATAGTATTGCCACTTTGACATCATCTTTTTTCTCTGCATGTCCCGCAGCAAGCATGTATATATAAAAATTTTGCATAAATTTTTTGTAATTTTCAGACACATTTCCTTCGAGATTTAACTGTTTTGGAACTCGGCCTTCCATTATAATTGATTTTATTTAATTCACTAATGGTTCTTGACACGTGAGTTTTAGAATTCGTAATTTATTTGTACACTCACTCTCTCGACTGCGCCATGTTTTAGTTAAATAAAATTGTATGTGTTATGATTGTTTATAATTTTTTATTTACACAAAATAACTAACTAACACAGTAATACACATTACCTTCTTACATGGATTCTGTTTATTTTTTTTATAATGACATATTGCGTCTCTTGTCTTTTTTCCCGGCTCTCTTTTTGTTCTAGCCAAGTTATGTCAGCTTGTGCTTGTACTATACAACAGAGATGGCGTGGCGTTGTACTACTACTGGTTTGAACTATTACGGCGTGTACTGCTCTGTCGTTCTTTATTAGATAAAAATAAAGTATCGTTGACTTAATTGTAAGATTTTATTGGTCTTCGTTGCATAAGAACGCTTGAAATTAATTTTATCTTTATTTCTTAACAACGTAGAGGCACATTCGCTTTTGCTTTTAAAAATAAAAATTTTACATCACAAAAATTCTCGCTCTCTAGTCATGCGTCATGCACAAACACATCAAAGAATGTGAACTTAAAATATTCGAAACCACTACCGGTTTCTTTTTCAACGTTACTGGATCTGAGTTGACATTTATGATCCTTATTGGTATCGTGTTTTTCACTCGTACTAAAGTGCTGCTAACGAGTAGTCCTTTTTCAACTAAATTGCAGTCCATTCGTTCAATAGCGCGAATGTAGCCCGTAATATGTCCGGACGAATGATGGTCTTCGTCGCTCTTGTGTCAACCAGTAACTGAACACTTCGTCCATTAATATTGCCCTGGAGATAAATGCAAATATTGCAAATCGAACCAATAATTTTTGTAACGCACGGAAACTTGGAGCACGGCGATTAGTATATTCTTGTTTATAAACACGACAAGCTAAAACAATTTTATTTCACGTTTATCAAAATAAATATCATGTCCACTAATTTGGTCTGTAGAAAATTCATTTTAAACGAAAATTAATAAAGTAGAAAACACTAATAGGTAATAATGTGACAACTAAACACTATAATACACTAGAATAAACCAGCTATATTAAAATAATGCTTGTGATTTAATTAAAAATTTATAAATATCTCTATAACTGTAGATGTTAGGACAAAAACTACTAGTGCAAATTGATAGAGAATTAAAAACTACGTTAGAAATAGTCGAAAGAAATTGAGGGTATCCTTAAAAAAATGAGTTTCAGCAACTTGAAAAATTTGAAAATTAGCGCTCTCATACAAAATAAGTATGGCGAATTAAAAAAATCTCTTAAGGCGGGTTGCACAAAGCAAATCAAAAATGTAGCAAGTGATTATTTCTGAAATCAATTGTTACATCACGAATAAACGTGGTTTCATTGGCTATGTAGCAATTGTTTTGAGAAATAATCTGTTGTTACATTTTTCATTTGCTTTGTGCAACCCACCTTTAGACTATGTAAGTACTTTCATCTACGAATTTTCAAAAACAAATTCCAAAATTTCAAAGAACACCAATTTTGTGACCATTTATTTCTGATCTTGCATTTTTAAAGAAATTGCTCTAAAATTAGCCTTCCTCGAACAGCATAAAAAATTGATGGGTTGCTATTTAAAAAAGTGTAACATTATGTATACCAGCGAAAACTTAGCACCCTGTATAAACAAAAAACATGCATGCATATACAAAGACATTAGAAACCGAGCCCGGAGTAACACCGTTCATCCGATCACCATGAAAATGTGTATGCATATGTATTTTTTCGTGCTGGGTTTTGCGCTAAAGTTATCATTCTAAATCCTCACCAAGTAGCGCTGCAGCATATCAACTACTACACAGTTCAACCGATCATTCTGAAAATTTGCATGTACATGTATTTTTTCCTGGAAAATTCGTTTTCTGGCAGGACGTCTGTCGGTTTCAGCTAGTTTGTTTATAAACATATATTTACATGATTAGTACTATACTTACTTATTGTTATTAAATCTAACGATATTTAAGAAAAACAATTACATTAATTTATGTATTACTATCACTAGGTTGTACTTGTTTATGGTAACAACACGTATTTATGTATCACTGCATCTGCACTTTATTTATTTATCTTCTTTCCGATTCAATTCGAAAAAACTGACCTCAACTCCTTTTGAATACTTTTTATATATTTCTGATATCTATGTCGAGATTTTTTACGTCCTTCGGTTATTGTCTCGAAGTTGGCAATAACTTCGAGAACGTTTTAATATTCATACCATTCCGAACTTTTCAAAATTCCTAAAGCTTCATTATTTCTAATGGAACACCTTGCATTTTATTTTGTTTTTGAATTCTACATCACTTTTAAATATAAATCTATTAGGGTTGTTATATATTTCAATCGTATACTTTTTGGAATATAAGGCTTTGAAAGTAAAAACTATGAATTTAGATGGAATGAAGACTGCGAAAATTCTTTACGTCAACAGCCCCTAGTCACTTCGCCGATTTTGAGTTATCCAAGAGAAGATGGGAAATTTGTTTTGGATACCGACGCAAGCAATCTGGCCATAGGCGCGGTCCTTTCGCAGGTTCAAGATGGACAAGAAAAAATTATCGCGTATTTAGCAAGGTTTTGTCCAGACCAGAAAGGAATTATTGCGTGACTAGGAGGGAGCTGTTAGCAGTCGTCAAATCCATCGAAGATTTCTACAAATATTTTTATGGACGAAAATTTTTACTGAGAACAGACCACGCCGCTTTAAAATGGCTACTGCAGTTCCGTAACCCGGAAGGACAAGTGGCAAGATGGATCGAGAGACTGCAATAGTATGACTATGACACAGAACACCGTGCCGGAAGCAGTCATCGGAACGCTGATGCCTTGTCTAGAAGACATTGTCTGCATGACTGCAACCATTGTTCGCGACTGGAAGAAAAAGTTAAATGCCTCCGGAGAATTGTTATGGTTGATGATAAGTGGAAACCCGAGCAGTTGCTTCGCGAACAAGAAAACGACCCTGAAATAAGACTACTCCTGGACTGGAAATAAAACCACCGACGACCAACCTGGGAGGAAGTTAGTGCTTTGGGCAGAAGTATCAAAGCGTACTGGGCGCAGTCGGACTCTTTGATAGTAGAAGACGGTCTTCTTAAGCGAACCTTAGAAAGTGTCGGAGGCACGGGAAACGGACTACATTTGGTAGTGCCAAAGAGCCGGGTGTCAGAAGTGTTGAAGCATTTCTACGATGGTACATCAGGAGGACACTTTGGCATTAAGAAGACATTGGGGAAAGTTCGAGAACGATTCCACTGGGTGAACTGCAAAGAGGACGTCATGAAATGGCGCCGTAAATGCACGATCTGCGCATCAGATGTCCAGCGAGAAAGTGCAAAGCATCCATGAAGCAATGCAACGTAGGAAGCCCTTTGGAAAGAGTAGCGATTGACATCGCAGGGCCGTTCCCAGAATCCGATTCGGGAAATAAATACATCTTGGTGGCGATGGATTATTTCACGAAATGGACGGAGGCTTACGCCATACCCAATCAAGAAGCAGTTACAGTCGCAGACGTTATTAGTAAAAGAGTTTTTCTGCCGGTTTGGAGTTCCGTTGGAATTACACTCCGACCAAGGACTGTTAGGAATTAAGAAAACCAGGAAGACGTCTTTCCATCCTCAATCTGATGGCATGGTTGAGCGGATGAATCGAACACCAAAGAGGCTGGGATCAGTACTTACATCTTTTCCTAATGCCATATCGACCATCCGTTCATGAAAGCACAGGCTAAACACCATCCTGTGTGATGCTCGGTCGCGAAATACGACTGCCAAGCGACCTCCAATTTGGACGAAGACCGGAAGAAGTTGCTGGAGAAAATTACGTCAGCTGACCAAAAGACTAGACGAAGTACATGAGGAGTTCCGTGAAAACACAAATTGCCAGCGACATGATGAAGACTAGATATGACGTCAAAGCATAAAAAGGTGGGTTTCAACCTGGCGACATGGTATGGTTGTATAATCCCCAAAGAAGACGTGGTTTGTCGCCGAAGCTGCTAAGGTAATGGGACGGCCCCTATGAAGTCTTGCAGCGTATTAATGACGTCATATATCGCATCCGAAAACCACCCAGAGGCAATCCAAAAGTAGTCCACGTCGATCGTCTAGCCCCGTTTGAGTTTGCTGGCGATAACCACAATACGCAAGTTCAGGTCCGAACCAGAGTAATAAGCAGCAGAACCAGGAATCAGATCGAAGGAATTGAGTTCGAAAAGTTTATGAGCTTATACGGAGGTCCTTGAAAAGCTAGGTTTGGAGTTACCACCGAGGAACAACAAGGCCTGTTCCAAACACAAAAAGATTAGGCCATCGCACATTACCTGAGCGAGGATCTTGACTTGGGGTTGCAGTCGTATTTAAAAAGAAGTTTGGGTAGCTAGATGAACTATGCAGACAGGAACCGGTAGTCGGAAAAGTTTTAGGACTACGTGGTGACAGACGTTTCGTTTTCTATCTGGTCACCAAGAAATACTCAAGTACCAAGCCGTTATACGAAAATGTGGCGGACATTATGGAATCTCAAGAGAGAAATACAGTTCCACTATGTTAAGAAATTGGCAGTACCCAAGTTTGTTTGTGGCTCAGATCAACTGAATTGGAGGATAGTTCGAAACATGTTGGAGGTCGTCTTCCAAGGAACAGGCGTTCAAGTGTTGGTCTGTAGTTACCAACCAAGAAGAATATTGGGTCAGGAAAAGTCCATTGACGGTTACTTTTATGGTCAAGGTAGTTGCCGAAATGGAGGAAAGCTACCGCTATCGCCACGATCCTTTCTACAGGTGTCGCATCCAGTCTCCTGTTCTGGGACAGAACAGTCCTAAAAAGGGGACAGTGAAAGTTTGAGAGCCTTCGTGAAGTTTCCAAAACGTATACCGAAAGATATGGATCATTCGAGAAGGATTTCCAAAATGTATAAATGCGGCACAAACAAATTAGAAGTCAGTTATTTCCAGTAATTCGAAGACGGTAGTGTTAAGAAGATTACTACAGTTTAAATAAATAAGTGATTAACGCGTGTGAGATAAATAACCTGGTACGTGATTTTAACGTAAACAATAAGTGTTAAACAAGTGTATGAAGTTATCCGCGGACTTTATCTTATCTTCGTGTCAGTGATAGCGCTATGCATAAATTAGTGTAAGTGTTTTTATTAAATATTATTAGATTTAATTAGTTCGGTTAGTTTAAACGTGTACATATTTTTTAGTATAAATAAATGAATTCGTTTTAATAATAAATTTAACCTACAATTCAAAAACGTTCCAAAATGTAAAAATATACAATGCGTTTTATTTTAAATAACAAAGTTGATATCTACTTCCGTTGTGTCTGAAAACTCTGTTTTAATTAGTTCTTGAAATACCTCTAATAGGCCATCATCGTGAAACACCCTGTATAATAGAATTAAAATTTTTCTGACACATACATTACATAGAGAGTCCTAAAATTTTGAAAAAATAATTATTATTCTTATTGTCGCACCTTGTGTATACTTAATACTAAACATTTTTATCGCAGTATCAATACCGAGACGTGAAAGAAATCGATGAACAAGCAAAAAAGAACAGAAGTGGTTACTTGTAGGTCTCCTAATACAGAACTTAAACAATAATTGTTTTATATGAACTGAAACAACTATAATGATTCTTCAAATTAGTCAAAATCTTTCTTATTTTTTAGATAGGGGCCTTTGTAGTGGAGGAAGGGCAACAATAAAAACAACCTTTGTTGTTAAGGCGACGTTTCGCAGCGGGCTCTGAAGATGTCCACTGTGACGTGCGACGAATGCTAGCGACAACACGGGAATTATCCAGAATGAAAAATTGTATTAATAATGCAACCCGTGGAAACCAGAATTCTATTAGATAAAGTTTGTTTTTATTTTTGCCCTTCCTTTCTACGAAGGATCCTATCTAAAAAAATAGGAAAAATTTTGACAATTGTTGTAGTTTTTATGGAATCCACAACATGAACAAAAAAGCATATTATCGCTGTTAATCTGTAAAAATAGTTTAACGTAAGTTTTTGTTTTAGAAAAATTTTAAACAAACTGGTAAAGGAAACTATTCGGCAAGATGGTAACGTTCAAAGTGGCCGAGCAGAAGTTATATCAACTCTTTCGAAAAGTTTCAACTCCAAGGAACTTATTACAGTACTAACACGTAATAATAAATTTCTTAATAAAGCAGGTGTACGATTTGCTGCAAAAGATGGAAATATTACATTCAATGGCATAAAGATTGATATAAATGAATTAAGGACAATGTCACAGTCTCAGAAAACACAATCTTTTACTGATTTACCTCCTATACCAAAAGCTTCTATTGAAAACGTAAAAAAAGTGGCGGATTCTTTTAACGCTGTTTTTAATGAAAATAATGCCTTAAGACTATTGAAATATGCAAACGTATATTTAAAAAATCGATCTTTCGTGGAATTAGCAGCTGCTTTGTTACAGGATTTTTCGGGGTATATTATAGAAAAAATATTTAACATTTTAGCAGCTTTACTTGAAGAATTTGGTATATTGAATATAAACATTGTAAGCATGTGCAAACAATATTATCCGAATATAGATTCTGTTTTTCACATACTAAAACTTATTATGGAATTCATAAAACACAAAAATATTGAAGATGAAAGACTGTACCAAGGAAACCAGCAGTTTTCTCCTTCTTCAATTAATGCTAAAAGAATAGCAATTTTTTGCGCCGAAAAGTTTATAAATTTTTTTCTTGCTGGCGGTTGCGTTAATAGGTTTCTTCTTCAAGAATTATTAAAATTTGTAGTAACGAAAATAACGAAAACAGTACTTTCGTACTCTAATGACCAACAAAGACAACAAAGTCGTGTATCAAACGTAAATTCAGTAAAAGTTCGTTGTTTCACTTGTGGTGGTTTTACATTTAAGCGTTAATACTTAACAGTAATTAATTATTATTTTATATGTCATACCTGCATTGTACTGAATTTAAACTAAAGTGCCTTTAGTAGTTACAATTAATTTATATTATAATTTTTTATTTGGAAAAATTTAATAAACTTATTATGTTAATAGCATTTTTATTATATTTTTACGTTCTGTCTTCGAAAAGTGTTCGAAGGTTAAAAAAATTAGGGAAACTCCTGGAGGTGATAAGAAGATAACCTACCGGATATAAATAGAACCTGCAGCAAACGATGGTATTCATTGTGTAATCATCGCGAGTGCAGTTTAGTGACCTTTACGTTATCATCTACCTGATAGTGAAAAATAAATTACGTCAAAATAAATGAATTATTAGTGACTTATTGTTAGTTCGTAAACATTAGTTATTAGTGTTTTTAATTGGTGTAATCTTTTACCGCAAGTTCTTTTTGGTTTTTAATTCACTATTACTTGCACGAAGATAAAGTCTGCGGATAACTTTAGTTTAACACTTATTGTTTACTTTAAAGTCACGTACAAGGTATACTCCGTATATTTATTTATAACACGCGTTAATCACTTATTTATTTAAACTTGAATAATCTTAACATTGCCGTTTTCGAATTACTGGAGTAACTGACCTATGATTCGTTGGTATCGCATTTATACATTTTGGCAATTTGTTACATGCCAAAATTAACACGAAGTCACTGCCTGAAATGAGGTAACATAAACGGGGTTGTGCCACTAGCTCAATGGAGAAGGGGGTGGGTTATATTTAAAAGTTTCGTGATCGAGTTGGATTAACTTGACGAAAACACAAAATCGAAAAGTAATAATGTCGAAATCAAAGGGCGCCAGGAAGGAGTAAAGCTTAATGGACTTCTGACCCTTGCCAACCACAAGTCCGCTTCTGTAGAATACACCCTAAACGGACTTACCTTATAGAGTGTATTTCGCTAAAATCTGAAATAAGCTAACAACGTTACACACGCGGAGGCCGACGGAATTAAAAGCTCTTTACATTTAACAATTTAACATTTATTTGAACAAAATAAAACAAAATGGATAAAATAATAAAATAATTGAATTGAAAGTATCAAAATTAATTACAAAAATCAGTAACAAAAGATACGTGAAGGCACGTTTGATCAAAACAAATTTAAAGTTAATGGGATAAATAAACAAACAAAATAATAAAATACAAAATACAGAATTTAAAGAAATAAAACAGCACAAATTAATAAATCTTAAATCATCTACAATCACGGCCGTGTGCTCGTCGAAATAATTCAAAAACAAAATGAAATAAACTTATAAACTAAAATATAAAATTTGAATCGATAATTCGGTCCCGTTTAATAAATTTTTAACTCGGGATTATAACACAGTTCCGCCAAATACGGACATTAATTAGTTACATTAACGTTAACTTCGAGACACTTGTAATACTTTTTCTTAAAATTCAAAGCTTTTAACACTTAATCGCGCCAACAAAAATTTCACATATCGATAGATGGTGCAAAATAAATACCTTGAATTATTTGTAGTCGGGCTTTGCTTTAGCATAGGCCAGCAGACGTCCGGAACCTCAATAGGGTACCAAATCCAGATGAATAATTTACCAACGGAAGATTTATTATTGATCCGCCCCCCAAGGCGAAAGATATGAGATTGCGAAACAAACTCACGCACAAATTCACTTAACGAAACATACTAACTTCATTCGGAAAACAGTGATCTTCATGAACCGTAATTACGAAAAAGGAAAGTTTTGTTTTCCACTTAAAGAATCACTGAACCATTTTCATTTACTTCCGCGGTAACTACTAGAAAAGGTGAATTATCACCCGCGATAACTACATTCTGACGACTGTCAACCAACTAACTTCGGACTCTGCATTTACTAAAATCACATCTATATATCAACTTTTTTTTTTCGACTACCCTTTCCACAAAGGCTGTGTTCGAAACTTCAAGAACCAAAACACTCTAATTAAGAAGTGCAATAAAGAGGCAATCAGTCCCCATTACGTCATATTCATAGCATTTGGACATCGCAATTCGCTTGTACGTGAAAATGTCAAATTGACAAAATATTATATTACAAGAATTTAAACTGCCTAATAAATTAAGATAATGACTTAATTTTTCCACGTAATCTAAACGATTGACACAAAGAACTTTTGAACCAACTTAAAATAAACAAACGGCGAAAATATATTTAATTACGATTATATCTCAGAAGGGAAACATAAATTACAACTGGAATTTTCAACAAACCAAGCGAAATATTCAATAAGCAAAATCGCGAAATCAGATGGTTTACGGCGTAACAAAATACAAAACTTTATCAACAATTTACATTGTAACTTTGAATTTAAATTCGTAAAATAACTTATTAAACTCAATCTAAAATTACATTAAAACAAATTCAGAATACTGTGTCCATTACCAAAGATTATTCAAACAACCAATCGATTTTAAACGATGGTTACACCGAGTTAACAAATCGAAAAAAATGTAAAAACAAAGAAAACGCAAATTCAGCCAGCTGTATCTATTTATGGGGTCTGTCCTAAAAGAAAACTGCTGAATCTCAAACGCAGGTCACAAATTCTTCGCGAATGTTCTATTATCTTTCAGTGAACGTTCTGGAAAATAGATAACAACTTAGTGAATCCTCTCGAATTTGAGAATAATTTCTCAAACGTTTCAGTAGCAACAATTATAACATTGATGCAAAATATTTATGCAATTTTTAAATAAAATGATGAAAAGTTATTGGTGTGTGCAATTATAGTCGAATTATAATTTTTTCCAAAAATTCAACGCAAAATAAAGCATGCGTATTTAAGATTTTACGGTATGCTGCTAAACTAGATTCAAGCATTATTTAACACGTACTAAAAGCTATATCTAGGGTTTGCGATTTTTGTTATTTTAAACTTAAATATTATCAATGATATTATGCAGGTTCTGATATTATATAAGTATCTTTACAGTATATGTTAAGTTAGCACAACGTTCTATAAATTTAAAAAAAAAACAATTCTAAGAGTGTCTATATAGTACTTTGAACATTTCTACAGTTCCCGATAAAAATTTAATTAAAACCGCATTTCTTACATTAAAAAAACGAAATTTTAAAAATCTGCTAACTTCGCAAATCTATTCGGCACCCTTCTCTCTAAAGTACTAAAACGCGCTGAATATTACTATTTTTGACATTCATTCTGAATAGTTCTGTTCAAGTATATATGTATATATATACGTGTGTGTGTAATTTTAGAACGATATTTTTCCAATTACCAATTTTTAACCTCTTTAAGTGCCTAAGACGAATATATTCGCATAAAGTTAAATTTTGTATAAAACTATCTCAAAGCCAAAAATATTTGCTTGTGTATAATATACTTTTACAGAGATGTTCTTATTTGGTTTCTGCTTATTGTTTTATGGGTTTGAGTTTTTGAGTGCGGTGCTACATATGCGTATTTACTTGCATACATAGTATTTATTGGATGAGTGCAGACGTTTTGAGAGTTGAATTTTTGCCTGTGTACTTGTTATATTGAAAGGTTCGAGAAATTATTCTCAAGTTCGAGAGCGTTCACGAGGTTTTTATCCATTTTCATAACGTTCACCGAAAGATATAGAAAATTCTCGAAAGACAGCGTTAATGTATAAAAGCGGTACAAACAAATCAGAGGTCAGTTATTTCGGTAAATCGCAGTCGGCAGTGATTATTCAAGTGTAAATAAATAAGTGATTAACGCGTGTCGAGTATAATGTTTTACGTGACTTTAATGTAAACAAGTTATCCGCGGACTTTATCTTTCGGTGAGTGTACTATATAAATTAGCGTGTTTTTATGAAATATCTTTAGATTTAATTAGTTTTGGTTAGTTGTAAACGTGTAAATATTTTTAGTATAAATAAATTAGTTATAAATTGTTGTTACTAGAAAGCGAGTGTCGTATTGTTATTTTGATGTATATAATCTTAGTCTCATTACAACGGTAACACTGGTAGTGTACGAACTTTTGTTTCTTCGAAAAGAACTCGAACTGAACATTGTGCGAGAATATTTTTACGAGTTTCGAACTATTGTTTCCTCAAATTCAACCTATTGTTCGACAATATTTTGCATAATTCAAACTATACGTATAATTTTTTTTAATGTATTGTCTACAATGTATATGTTAGCGGATACCCAACGAACACAAAGGTGTCCCTGGGACATGATATTGCGGAACACTGAATATCCCCAAGTCATCCCATTTTGGTTCTGTGTACATCCTAGGGACATTCATGGGACGTTCTTTTGTCAAAATTGTGTGCATCCCTACGATGTCCTTATAGGACATCTTATTTGCGCATCGGCAACGGGACGTTCCTTTTAGATGGCTGTAGGAGGTAGTCATCTCTCCCCTTTTCTACATATTGAATTAGAAAAATATTTATATATAGTAATTACAAGAGCTCGAGCACAGATTGTACTCTGTGGCTCTAGTATGATTCAGTTAAATAAAAAAAAGGAAAGAAATAGCAACTAATATGTCGATCGATACTTTCAACGTGTGTTGGGTTAGATACGTTTTCTGGTGTTTAATTCGTACGCTTTTAAGCAATGAGTTACTCGAGCACTTGTAATTACTACTATATATTTTTATCAAGAAAAGTACCATTTCAAGTTAAAGTACTACATCTACTTTGTGGTTTTTCTATTGTTTTTTTTTTATTTAGTAAGGAGACTCAACGTACTCCTCTGGGATTTGATGTAATGAATAAAAATAACTTTATTAAATAAAATACAAAAAATCATTACATAAAACTAAATTTTTGGAGTTACGTTTTGGCGGTGAAAGTGAAAGGTTGGACAGATACGTTAATTTATAATTTTTAGAATAACGCGTTTTAATTGTAAAAGTTAAAAAAAAAATTTGTAAACTTAGATAAACGAACGCAGTAGTGATTTTAAAACGTAGTCGTTTGATTACGATAGAAGGTGCGGCGTGCAGATTAGATACTGTTATAATCAATGAGGTTTTTCCGGCGTGTTTATATTTTACATTCATATTATTAAAATAGTGGAATTTTTTGGAGATTTAAATTGAATTTAATTATTATTTCGTTAAGTTATAAAATACGTGGTTTTTGGAAGATTTAAATTTAATTTAATAATTATTTCGTTAAGTTATAAAATACGTGGCTTTTTGGAGATTTTTTAATTTAATTTAATTTTAGTTCGTTAAGTTATAAAATACGTGTTTTTTTTTCTTTTTTGGTGATTTTAATATAAATAACATTTCGTTATTCAAAAAAGGCTAACATTTAATTAGTGTAAAGTGTAGAGGAGAAGGGAAATTATGTCGGATTCCGAGGAAGGGTGGTCTGAAGGAAAAAGAAAAAGGCAAGCTACGGTGGAGGAGGTGTTCAGGAAGAGCACCAAAGTAAGGAAATCACCGGTAGCGGAGGGAAAAGAGAGGAAGGATGGAGAGGTAGTTGAAATGTGTAAAGAACTGTTAAAGGAGGTAAAAAGTATAAGAGAAGAACAAATTAAGATGGGTAAGAAGCTGGAAGAGAATAATAAAGAGGTAAAGGAGATGACAGAAGAATTAAGAAAGTCAAATGAAGAATGGAAGAGGAAATTTGAAGAAATGGGAGAAAAGTATAGAAAGTTGGAGGCCAGATTGGAGAAGATAGAAAGAAGCTGGGAAAAAAACGAAAAAGAAAAAAGGAGAACAAACATAATCATAAGAGGTATGGAAGTGAAAGATGGAAAGAAGGAGCAAAAGGAACAAGTGGAAAATTGGTTAAAGAAGGATTTAAATATTGAGAAAACAGTGGTAGAAACTAGAAAGTTAGCAGAGCGTGTAATGTTAGTAAAGATGGATACATTTGAGGATAAGTTAGATGTATGGAAGCAAAAAAGAAGGTTAAGAGGTACGAGCATTTATTTAGACGATGACATGACGAGAAAGGAAATAGAAATACAAAAGAAGATAAGATATGAGGCGAGTAAGATGAAGGGAGAGGGGAAGAGGGTTAAAATAGGTGGGTGGGTGGAAGTTGAAGAAAGTTTTTGGGATGAGGACAGGGGAACTCTAGTGAAGAAGGGGGCAAAAATCTAAGAGTTGGGGGAGGGAAGGATGGATCAAATGATGTTGGATTAGCAAGTTTTAAGGAAAAAGAGATGGAAAAGCAGAATCAAATAAAATTTTCTGGAGATACGTAGAAGGCTTTGATATGATGGGAATGTCGGAAACATGGTTGGAGGAAAAAGACTGGGAAGTATGGAAGAAAAAATTACCAGAGGGGTATAATTGGAAGGTGGAATTTGCAACTCGAAGAGAAAGTAAAGGTAGAGCAAGAGGAGGAATAATAACGGGCATAAAAAGGAACTGGTCGGGTGAAGAAGAGGAGGGAAACGAGAAGCAAGAAAAAGGGATAGTAAAAAATTATGTGGTTAGAGAAGGAAAGGAAAAATATATAGTGTTAACAGTTTATGGGCGGGATATGAGGATGTTAAGTGAACAGATTGAGAATATGGTACAGGGGAGGAAAAAGAAAAGATTATTATAGGGGGTGATTTTAACGCGAGAACAGGGAAAAAGGGAGAAGTAATTATAGGAGGGGAAGTAAAGAGAAGAGTTAGCATGGATAAGACAGTTAATAAGAATGGGAAAATGTTAGTGGAGATGTGTGAGGAAAAAGGATGGTCAATCCTAAATGGAAATATAGAGGAGGGGGACGGAGGTGACTATACTTATATGGGCGGGAGGGGGGAATCGGTGATTGATTACGTGATGGTGAGTGGAGAGATGTGGGAGGGGATAGAAAGTTTTAAAGTGGGGGATGAGGAGGAATCGGATCATCAGCCACTGGAAGTGATTTTAAAAGGAAAGGAGCAAGGAATTAAGGAGGAACAGAAGGGATGGGGAGTAAAAACAGTGTGGACTGAGGAAAGCATAGAAAGATATAAGATGAAGTTGGAGCAAGTGAGTTGGGGAGAAGTAGGGGGGGAAGAAGGACTAAAGGAGTTGACTGAAGAAATGGAGAAGGCAGTAGAAAAGAAAAGGTTTGAGAGAAAGCAAGAAAAAAAGAGGTACGAAAATAGGAGGTGGAATAGAGAATGTAGAGAGGCAAAAACAGAGATGAGAAACGCTAGAAGAAGATGGAAGAAAGGTAGAATAGATGTGCAGGAGTATAAGGAGAAGAAAGTGAAGTTTAAAAATGTATGTTCAAAGAGAAAGGTGTCGTATAAAGAGGAAATGGAGAAACAAGTAAAGGAAATAAAGAAAGAAGGAGAAGTGTGGGAATTTCTAAACAAGGAGAGAAGAAGAGATAAGAGGAGAGGAGGTTTAACGGATATAAAGGTGTGGCTGGATTATTGTATGGAGCGTTTGGAGGGAACAATAGAAGGATCAGGGCAGGTGATATTGCAAGGGGTAAATACAATACAGGAGGGGTGGGAGATAACGAAAGAGGAAATGGAGAAAGCAATAAATACACTAAAATTAAGGAAGACGGCAGGAACGGACGGTACGCAAGGAGAACAATAGAAATATGTAGGGGAGAGAGTGAGAAGAAATATAAAGAAAATTTATAATACAATATGGAAAGGGGAGGAATTGCCAGGGAGTTGGAAAGAAAGTTTAATTCTGCCGGTTTATAAGGGAGGGGATAGGAAGGAGGTAAAGAATTATAGAGGGATTAGTGTCACTAATGTAAGTTATAAATTGTATGCCATGATTATACAAAGGAGGTTGGAAAAGGAAGTGGAAGAAAAAAGACTATTACCAGATTGGCAGATGGGATTTAGGGTGGGAAGAAGTGCAATAGACAATGTTTATATATTAAAACAGTTAGTGAATGGAGAGCTAGATAAGAAAAGGGGTAAGGTATACGCGTTCTTTATGGACATAGAAGCTGCGTTTGATAATGTGAATAGGGAAAAGCTATGGAGGGTGTTAAGGAAAAAGGGAATAGAGGAACAACTAGTGAGGAAACTAGAAGAGATATATAAAGAGACTAAGAATAGGGTAAAAATAGGGGATAGTGTTAGTGAAGTGTTTTGGACGAGGAAGGGGCTAAGGCAGGGGTGTCCTCTTAGCCTTATTTTATTTGCACTGTATATAGGGGACATAGAAGAAGTGTTGAATGGAGGTCAGTGTGGTGGGGTTGTCATGGCGGCAAAAAATGAATTGGAGATGAAAAGTATGATAAATACGATAAAGAGGTATCTGGAAAGGAAAGACTTGGGTTTAAATGTGAGAAAGTCTAAGATGGTAGTTTTTCAAAAGGGGAAAGGAGGGAAGAAAAAAGAAGAGTTAAGTTGGGGAGAACAGAGGATAGAAACAGTGAATGAAGTGACTTATTTGGGATATAGGCTAAGGTATGATAATAAAGACGATGCGCACATAAGGGAGTTAGCAAAGAAGGGTAACAGGGTATTAGGGCAGGTATGGAGTTTAGGGGAAAGAGTATTTGGAAAGGAGATCGAAAAGAGAAGATGGCTGTTTGAAAAGTTGGTTATAAGTGTGATTATGTACGGGGTGGAGTTATGGGGTTGGAAAGAGTGGAACCTATTGGAAAAGGTACAAATAAAATATTGGAAATGGATACTAGGTTTAGACAGGGAGACGCCAGGGTACATAATAGAGGAGGAGGGGAAGTTAGAGAAGATTAGAATAGAAGCAGGGAAAAGGGCGATGGGTTATGAAGAGAAAATGAAGGAAAGGAGAGAATGTAAAATTTTGCAATGTTGCTGGAGGACGGTAAAGGATAGTAAAAACAAATATGGGCAGGAAGAAAGAAAACTGTACTATCAACGAGGAGGTTTTTCAAGAGAAGAGGTGGAAAGAAGGAGAGTGGAAGGGAGGTTAAATACGGGGGAAATAGTACTAAGAGACAAAGATTCGCAGGTGCAAGAGAGGGAAGGAAAATATAATGTTAGATATGGGAAAATAGTATCCAGGGAGGTGCCTAAGTATCTCATGGGAAAGAGAAACTTAGGAGAAAAGCGACTAATAGCCAGGTTTAGATGCGGCAATAAAGAGAACGTAAATAAGTATTGGAAGGAGGATGCAATGAGGAGATGTAGACTATGTGGTGAGGGATGGGAGGACATAGAACACATGAGTGAGGAGTGTGGCGAGCTAAGGGAAGAAATGAGGGGGAGGAAGGTTTTGCTTGGGGAGGGATTGGATTGGATGAAATCAGTAAAGGAAAGAAGGATAAGAGGGGAGGGTTAGATCTAAAGTATTAGAATAGTAAGATGGTGATGGGAAGATTTTAGGGGAGAAAGTTTTTTTTTGTTTTTAGTTTTTTTTTTTTAATTTCTGTACAAATTATATTATCATACAACGTAACTCATTGTAAGGCCGAATGGCCAAACAATTAACAATAAATACTGCTAATACTAAATTTTTAAATAATAATCTTAAATATATTCAATTAAAGTAAATTTAGAGATTATTTCATCTTTTTATCTTCTCGATCCCAGCTTTCTTTGGCCCTCCTTAGCCAGTTTTTTATACTTCCTTCCCGATTTTTTTTAAGTGGCGCCTGAAGCAATACAACTACGTAAGAGATGGTAATCGTCATGTAGAATCGATAAAAAAGTTGATACCAAAAACTTATTTCGGTATTTCTATGTAATTTACATTTTTCTAAAATAAAGAATTGATAAATTGATACTTCTGATTATTTTGTAGAATTATTGATTGATCCTTTTGATGATTCTATTATTGATTAAATCATAAGAGATGATCGATTATAACCAGTTAAAAATTGTTTAAATCGTTTTTTAAAAAAAATTTGTAAACGCGTCAGTTTTGCAAATTCAACTTCTATACGTTTTGCATTTACATTTCATCAGAGGAATGTGGTAAAAACAAAATTATTTCTAGACGTATTTTTAACTACCTAACTAAATACGCACACTAATCATAACCATGAATACCAAGAACGCGATAACGTTATAGTTTCTTAGTTAGATTAGCGATTTTGTGCCTTATCGGTCATGTTGACATTTTTGGATGACTTATTGTGAATCGCGACGATAAAAGTCGTGAGATAACGTCACGCTTTTAAACCTTTAATACAAAGAAAACATTTTTTAAATAATTTTTTGAATAAAAAAATTTTTTTTACATAAAATAAATATTTTCAATTCACCGCATAGGTATGCGCGCGATGAGGTTTTAAATATTAATAATTGTGATCTTTTAATTTCGATAAACTTTTTAGTAATTCAAAACAATAATTTATTATAAATGATGATTTTTATACATTATAAATAAATACAAGGTACAAAAAACTTACCAAATCAATTTGTTTATGCACTAAAACACTCAAAAAACGTTAGATAATAAAACAAAGAACAGTTAAATAAAGTAGCCAGAACACCAACAAAAATAAATACAGAGTGCAAAAAGAGTACCACTTTGATATACCAAAGGAGTGTACGGTTGTTCGTGTTGAGTAGGCACCAGAGAACAAGAAGGAAAGTGGGCACGCGCACTAACTTTGCATTTGTCTCGTTTATGTGCGAAAACCGATTATCGGTGTGATTGAAGTGAATCACACACATCAGCATCATCAAAATATTTGTTATATCAAAAGAAGCATTAACCAGAGTAACCGAAATTGATGGATGGATAATATTTATTTAATTGTCTTATATTTATATCATTGATTAATTTATATTAATGAATGTATAATCCTGTTCTAATTTTATTTGATAAGTAATTATAAATAAACATTCGCATTAGGTAATATGAAAATTCTTCTTTTCAATGTTTTTTTGTAATTCAATTAAAAATATGAATTGACAAACGCTCAAATTTGCTTTCCCGCATAAGACATCCCATCGTACGTTCTTCATTCACATCCTAACGAGGTCCGTTTTACATCTCGGGATGTAAAGACATCATTTAGACATAAAACGAACCTCCCTGGAACTCGTCGCCGAACGAAATAACCACTTAAGAAGTTATTACATTTTTAATATTTACGCTCAACACGACATTTAGGGAAAATGTGTCGTACTGATGGTTTTACGCAGTTTTAATTGTAATTTTTCTTAGTTCTGTAAGAGTTCTACGCTTTAGAAGCATTTTAATTTTAACGAAAATTTCCAACTACTATTTTTTAAACAATTTTCAACAATTACGTCTAGAACAATATTTTGTGAAATTTTTTTCTGCTGATAATTTGGAAAGTTCTATAAGGGTTCTATGCTTAGAAACATTTGAACGAACACGACACATCTTAAAATGTCGTAATTGTACAAGTCTGTTTAATGAATCGTAAACAGTTGTTAAAATGTTTCTAAAGCATAGAAGTCTTATTGAACTAAGAAAAATTGTAATTAAAACTGCGGAAAATCATCAGTACGACATATTTCCAGTAAATGTACTCAGCGTGAGTATTAGAAATTTATTAAAAATTGTTAATTGCTAAAATATCGTTCTAAAATTACACATACTTTATTTGAACAGAACTCTGGTCAAAAATAGTAATATTTAACGAGTTTTAGTACTTTAGAGAGGAAGGCTAGATTTGCAAAGTTATCACATTTTCACAATTTTGTTTTTTAAGGTAAGAAATGCAGACCTTTTTTAATTTTTATTGGGGACGATAGGCTTATGAAAAATGTTGGAACTCTTAGTATTTTTTTAAATTTATATAATGTGCTAACTTCACAAACACATGTACAGAGTAAAAAAATAAACAAAAATGACTGACTAATCCTAAAGTACCTATATTTTTTTAAATAGTATTTAAATAATAGTTTTCTACAAAACTGTACGTGTACCTTCATTCTATGGGTATTTAACATTTTAAATTAATATGACGTCATTGTAAAAAAATCAACAAATGTTTAAGGCTATGAATTTGTAGGTACACAACCTTTGACACAACCATCTACTGTGAGCGGGACGTGCGGTGGCCCATAGTCCCACCAGAACTTTGGAGGCGTGTTTCAAGATATGCACATCACTGTCAGACTTCAGTTAATGCATTAATTCTAGTAGGCGCTTAGATAGATACCTGTACCACTATGGGTTTCTTCTCTGTGGCAATTATACGTAAAAATTATTAATCAATGCTAGATTCAATGATGCTAGAAACATTGTCTAACCATATAATACTTGTAACCAGCCTGGTTAGAGTCTAACAACGATAGATGGTGAGGGGCCAACACAAGACGCAGCGGTACTTACACTGGCGTACAAGATACTATTATACTAGGCACTACTAATAACAGCGCAAAAATGAATGACATTTGACTTAATATTACGCTCAAGGTCGTCTAGTATTTACGCATTCGTTTGTATCGGTCATCATTTATTACTACTATTCTTCGAATGATAACAATCATAGCGTTTAGGGATAAAAATAACTACATTATAAACGCATATAATTTTTTTTAATTAGTGCAATACAATTCGAAACCTAATTTTGCAGAATGTAAAACTTCTAATTCATGTTTTGAGAGTATTTCTTAACCGATTGAGTTCGGGTTTTGTGCAGTAAATCTCTTGTTTAAATACATACAAACATTTTATTATTGATTTCTTAATTTTTTCTAAAATTAACTCAAAATCAGGATTGTGCGTTTCATTATTTATTTATTATAAATTTACAAACTACTGAATTGTACTGCTCGGCCATATTGTTTGTCATACTCATAATTAAACTGAAACCATTTTCTAGAAGTAGTGTTCAATATCTTGACAAAGACCACATTCAGACATTCTGTCAACATAATTTATTTCAACATATTCCTTTTGGCAATTGAAATAATTCTTCTCGTGGCACTGTCTATGTTGCCCAAAAATATGAGATGGAATATTTTGTAAATCCCCAATTAAAAGCGATATTTTTTTCCGTAATACCGCCTTCACCTTGTCTTCGATATTGTATTGCTTTTTTTACAGCAGCCACCAGTCGATATATGAATTCTTATTATAAGAACATCATGTTAAGCCTGGGGAACAAATAAATTTTTTGAATTACTGCTTTTCGTTGCCACAATTTAATGAATGTGTTTGGAAAAGTCGCGACATAAATAATTTACACATTGTACTTTTTCTACCATAGTTGTCCCATATGGTCACAATTTTACAAGTTTTTTACTAATGCTGCTATCTCCATCACCTATCAGTTGTGTATATTTGACGTGACGCCATGCATTTCTAGATTTTTTTCGAAGTCTTCGACAATTATGTCAGATTCTATCGCTGTGGATTAACCAAAACAGTTCTTGTAACATTTATGTTCAGCAGTTTCTGTCTTATATTTTTTGGACGGGCGCAAATGCAGCAGAATTTATTTCTAACTGCTAAGAAAAGAATATTTCCAGTCTGTTTCCCAATTATGCATGCCTGAAAAAAAAGAAGCAATACATCCTATATACAATGATTCTATGTATAACAATGTTGGCGATGGCAACATTGTGTAAGTCTAAAAATCGTGATCTCTGAATATTTCTTTCACGCACATTGTTTTCACATATAAATCAACATTATTATTGACATGCATATACCATAAAAGAACACATAGAATTTCCAGTTAAATTTAACTGTCACTGTATCTGCAAAATTATAAGAATACATTACTTCAAATAGTCAAGACTGAACAAACACAAATTGATTGTAATATAAAATAAAAAGTGTTTATTATGACTACAGTGCATAAAAAACGATTTTTTAAATAAACATTTTAATCATATGTGTATCCATAAATATTATTGGTAAATCTTTAATCTTAATACTTGTACTACTGAATTGTATAAAATAAATTCGATTTAGAACACAATATGATAAAATATAAATATTAAAATCAGTTTCGTTTGAAATTGAAGACCAGTTGTTTTATTACTTTTATCATTATTTTATCTATCATCGACGACAATAAGATAAACAATATTCGGATTTGGTTTCAGAAATTATATACGGACTATACCCCTAGACTTTCTATCATTATATCTATCTAGTAACTATAGCAAAAATACAACAGTTTGTGCATTCTTTTACACACCATCAATGTTTATTATTGCATCTTATAGACAGAAGCTTGTTTACTTATTAAATATGGTTTTCAACCATACTAGCATAGAAAAGAAAACTGGTGTGGTCACTACACAACTTTCCAAGGAATGATGAAGGAATGTCTGCTCATTTTTTAAGGCTATGTTGTCATTAAACCACTTTGAAGTGATATGTACACGTTTGTATTGACTTCCTAGCATGCTATAATTTTTTTTAAATTTTTCTCCTAGATTTTATTAAATATATAACCGAAATATGACAAATTAAGCTTATGTTGTCATGTTGAGTAACCCCTTTGTGCGCCTCGATTTTAGTAAATCCGAAAACAAAATTGTTGCAGGCAGAATGCGAAACTAAATTATATCTGTGAATTCATTTTAAATTACAAATTAAATATCTGATAAACTGTTAATGTTAGAAACTAAAAACAATTCGAATAATTCACATACGTGCAAAATTATATAAAAAAAAACTGTTAAAATGGCGGATACACCCGCTTCCGGTTTCTTTATCAAACCCATCTTTTGACAAAGCAGAGAGAATATAAAAAGCCAGCTGCATACCAAATTTCAAGTTACTAAGACTTTTGGTTCGAGAGTTATCGTGGGCACATCCAAATATAGCTTAAATAAGATGCAACACTCCATATATAAACAAGTCAAAAGAATATCAAGAAAAATTGTTTCTTTTAACGTATCTTTCTTTCCCATCAAGATATAAATTTTTTTTCTAAAAAAATCGTTGCAGGCAGGATCCGAACCTAGGATTTTATATGAAATTCACTTTAAATTATGAATCGAATATCTACTAAACTGTATAGGTTACAAAAAAAATTTATTTGAATAAATTGTTAGCAAGAATTAAATCTATAAGAAACTAAAAATAATTCGAATAATTTACATACGTACAAAATTATACAAGAAAAACTGTTAAAAATGGCGGATACACCCACTTCCGGTTTCTTTATCAGGCCCATTTTTTAATAAAACTGAGAGTATATAAAAAGGTATAGCTCCATACCATATTTCAAGTTACTAGGACTTTTGGTTCGACAGTTATCGTAGATACATTCAAAGATAATTTAAATGAGATGCAGCACTCCGTATATAAGCAAGTCAAAAGAATATACAAAAAATTTTTAACGTATCATGCTTTCCGTTCAAGATATGGAATTTTTTTTCTAAAAAAAAATTTTAGGCAGGATTCGAACCTAAAATTATATATGGAATTCACTTTAAAGTGTAAATCGAATATCTACTAAACTGTATAGGTTAGAAATTTTTTTTATTTGAATAAATTGTTAGCCAGAATTAAATCTATAAGAAACTGTAAAAATAATTCGAATAATTTACATACGTACAAAATTATATAAGAAAAACTGTTAAAAATGGCGGATACACCCACTTCCGGTTTTTTTATCAGACCCATTTTTTAACAAACCGAGAGAATATGAAAAGGTAGCTCTATACTAAATTTCAAGTTACTAGGACTTTTGGTTCGACAGTTATCGTAAGTACATCCAAAGATAATTTAAATAAGATGCAGCACTCCGTATATAAACAAGCCAAAAGAATATAGAGAAATTTTTTTTAACGTATCGTGCTTTCCTTTCAAGATATGGAATTTTTTTCTAAAAATAAATTGTAGGCAAGATTCGAACCTAAAATTATATATGAAATTCACTTTAAATTGTAAATCAAATATCTAATAAACTGTTAATGTTAGAAAAAATTTTTATTTGAACAAATTGCCAGGAAGAATTATCTCTACCCAATCAGCAAGGAAACGTTTTTTTCACGTTTTAAAAACGTTACAACGTTTTAAAATAGTCGAAATAAAAAATGTTTTTCAAAAAAATATTTTTGTTGCGTTTTAAAAATATTTCATTTAAACATTGATATTGAAATATTTTAAAAATGTTTTCTAAAACATTTTTTAGTAACATAAAAAACGTTTTTACTTTATTAGAAATTATACTTTTGCTTGCTTTCCCTATACACTTTTTTCTTTTATATATTGTAACAAAAACACAATTATATAAAATTTAGTTACATATTATAATAAATACATGTTAAACCTTTTCGTTTTTCTAAAAACTTCCTTGCAAATTTGAATTAAGTACTTAATAACCGCGTTTGCGCAAAGTACCAGTATCTGCGTGATAAGATGGCGATTTTGTATATTATAATTGCATTATATTTTAAGCTTCAGCGAAACAATTTCCATGGTATTACTCGCTATGCTGTGTAATGTATTGTTAGTGTATCAGTTTAATTGTTTTTAATTTGCGTTCTAGCGAAACTCAAATAAACACTTTTATTGTCAGCATTTATTATGATGGTACGTTTTTCTTTGGTTTTTGTTGCAAGAAATTTTGCTGAAGTATAATGTTATTTGTTACAGCAGTGGTACACTAAAACGTTCAATCTATGTACTTCATGATTTTCATTCTTTGTGATGTTTTAAGGTTATCAAATTAATATGATGTTGGCCAAATGGGAGATTTGAACAAATTGCCAGGAAGAATTATCTCTACCCAATCAGCAAGGAAACGTTTTTTTCACGTTTTAAAAACGTTACGTTTTAAAATAGTCGAAACAAAAAATGTTTTTCAAAAAATATTTTTGTTGCGTTTTAAAAATATTTCATTTAAACATTGATATTGAAATATTTTAAAAACGTTTTCTAAAATATTTTTTAGTAACATAAAAAACGTTTTTACTTTATTAGAAATAATACTTTTGCATGCTTTCACCTATACACTTTTTTCTTTTATATATTTTAACAAAAACACAATTATATAAAATTTTGTTACATATTGTTAATAAATACACGTTAAACCTTTTCGTTTTTCTAAAAACTTCCTTGCAAATTTGAATTAATAAGTACTTAATAACCGCATCTGCGCAACGTACCAGTATCTGCGAGAAAAAATGGCGATTTTGTGTATTATAATCGCATTATATTTTAATCTTCAACAAATCAACAATTTCCGTGGTATTACTCGCTATGCGGTGTAATGTATTGATAGTGTATCAATTTAATTGTTTTCTAATTTGCGTTCTAGCAAAACTCAAATAGATACTTTTATTGTCAGCATTTATTATGATGGTACGTTTTTCTTGCAAGAAATTCTGCTGAAGTATAATGATATTTGTTACAGCAGTGGTACACTAAAACGCTCATTCAATGTACTTCATCGTTTCCATTCTTTGTGATGTTTTAAGGTTATCAAATTGATATGATATTGGCCAAATGGGAGATTTGAACGTGCACAATAACCAATTAATCTTGGTATGTAATTATTTCTGATATTGATGCAGCATTATTTTGTGTGTACAAAGTTTCAAAATTTTGGATTGTTAGTTGTTCTGCTTTTTAGGTACTGTAGCGCTTATGAAGTCTTTATTTTATTGCACTGTTAAATCACAATCAATCACAATATTTACAACATGTATTCGATTTGGCGGACTGGCACGGAAGAGAGGTTGTGGAGCCTTTCTCGAGCTTTTTAAGGATCCCGCTAACGGTGACTATTGTAAAGTCACTTTGCTATTCGGTTCTCTTCACTCCGTAGTCTCCACAGTACATGCATAATTAGTCAAGTTTTCTTGTTTTATGAATAGGATTCTTCGGTGTGGAGGAACGGCAACAATAAAAACAACCTTTATTGTTCAGGCCTCAACAACAGATAAAGGTTGTTTTTATTGTTGTCGTTCTTCCACTCCGAAGGATCCTATCCATAAAATAGAAAAACTTTTGATTAATTAGAAACATTTGTGAGGATTATCATAGTTATTTCAATTAATATAATGTAATATTACAGAATAATGTTTGTTTTACTTTAATGTTAATGTGTTAATTTTTGTTATAGGCACCAAATGCGTTTACAGCCACATGAAATTGAAGTATTTAGAGCATACGAAAATTGTATTATTTATCTTTTGTAAGCATGTTAGGGCTGGTTCTATATAATAACGGTAGAAATGTCAGTTAAGATATACTTAAGTTTGATTGTAAAATGCTGTCGTTATTGGCTGTATTATTGGTTAGTACAACTAAAACTAACAGCCAAATACATATAATAATAAAATCAGTATTTTAAAATTGAAGCAAGTATAATTAAACTTACATTTATACAATGAAAAAAAGCGTTAATTATACATTTTTTATACATTAATGTAACATTTGCAAAATATTACCAATTTATATAAATAATATAAATGGTTTTTAAACATTTTTAGAATGTTTTTCTAATATTGATTTTGCAACATAATTCTGGCCATTAAAACGTTTTTGCAATGTTTTTAAAAATGTAAATATATCTTTTGTAAAACGTTGAAAAAACATTTCAAAAATGTTTTCTTGTTGATTGGGTATAAGAAACTATAAAAAGAATTCGAATAATTTACTACGTACACAATTATATAAGAAAAACTGTTAAACATAGCGGGTACACCCACTTCCGGTTTTTTATCAGACCCATCTATTGACAGAACCCAGAGAATATGAAAAGCCAGCTCCATACCAAATTTCAAGTTACTAGGACTTTTGGTTCGAGAGTTATCGTGGGTACATCTTTACACACACACACAGACCCCCAAAATTTTTTTGTCAAAAATACTTTTTTCTGCTTTAGGAGACCTTGAAACGTAAAATTATGCAATAAAATTTTTTTGAAAGAAAATTGCAATTGCTATAGTTTCCTTATAGGAAAGTAAAAATAATTTTGTAATCACTAATTCAGCTTTATTAATGCATAATTTTTTTTCAGATTTGTTTATAACAAATAGGACAAGACATTATATATATTTAAAACTAATTTCGTTATAACAAATTTCCAAACTTCAAAAATTAATTGCGACGTTATTACGCAAACAAATTAAAAGAAAATTGTTTATGTCCAAGATAAAAATCTCCTCTTTAAGATACAATAAAAATATTTGAAAATTTTTTACTCGTTTGGGTGATTTAGTGATTACAAATTTTGAGCAAACAGCGCCACCTATCAATAAAAACTACGGAAAGCCCCTTATTTAGATCCGACTTTGAATAACTAACTTATGCTCCCTTTCAATCGTTTTTATATATTTCCATATATTTCTGTTCTGGAAGTGGATAACTTCGTGAACGCTCTCGAAGCTGACAACAACTTCCGGAACGTTTTAATAACTTTAATAAAATTGATATGCGACATTCAATGCATCCCAACAATCATAAGTATAAAGTAAAGAAATTTAAACTATAATCACAGCTATAATTATTGATGTAAAAAACCGATAAGATATCAATTACTTCAGATGTTATTAAAGGTCAAAGCACAGCGCATACATAAACATAACAAACATGTTAGTTATTCAACGCAAATATTACTTAAACATAATAAAGAAAGGTACCATTAGGTTCTTATCATCACAACGATCATTCGAAGAAATACAAATTCCAACACCATGGGGTCATTTAGCTGGAAAGTGGTGGACCCCACATGATAAACGACCCATTATAGCATTTCACGGTTGGCAGGTTAGAATTAAGTTATAATTGAATGTATCTGTAACTATTTCTCTTTAGGACAATGCAGGGTCGTTTGACAGACTCATTTCATATCTTCCATCAGATCTAGGAATATTAGCATTAGATTTTCCGGGTCATGGCTTATCATCCCAGCTACCTAAAGGTTCATTCTATCACAGCATCGATAGTGTAACTCTATACAAAAGAATATTTAAATATTTTAATTGGGATAAAGTATCTCTAATGGGGCATTCTTTAGGTGTAAGTTGTAACATTTCCTACGCAATGTGTTACCCAGAAGAAGTCGATATTTTAATTTGTTTAGATGGTTTTTTTTTTATTAGCAAAGCAAGAACTAAACCAGAAAAAATGGCAAAAACGATTGATGCGTTTTTAAAGTATGATGCCATTAATAATAGCAGTGCTGAACCACCATGCTATACTCTGGAGGAACTAAAACTAAAAATGCACGTTGGTTCAAATTATTCAATTGATTTAGAATCTACCGAATACATATTACAACGAAACGCAGTACCTGTAACCAATAATCCAGGTATGTTTTATGCTAACAGAGATTTGAGATTAAAAGTGGGTCTTATATCGCAATGGTCACCTGATATGTTATCGACAGGTCTTGCTCGAATTAAATGTCCACTATTTGTAAGCATTGGCCGACATGGTTTTTTTAGTACAAAGGAATTAGTTAATATCAGGAATTCATTTAGAATGGTCGAAAAACATAATAAACATAGTTATTTATACGAAGTTGAAGGAACACATCATGTACATATAAACGATCCAGAAATACTTGCCGGTCCTATAAACGAATTTCTCATAAAACATTATCTAAAATAGCAGTGTTTAATAAATCAATTAAAACTGTTGTAAATTAAATAATTGTATCAAAAAAATGTTTGCTGCTTACTACAACTAAGGGTTACCACTAGAAAATTTTATATAGTATTCAAACATTTTGGTTAAAATAAATGTAGAAAATTGTTGTCGGTATATAATAAAGCCATAAAAAAAGTAAACGCAGTTACTTGGAAAACTTCTGTGAAGGCAGATAGTGGTGGTCGTTCGGTTTTTTGAGGTCTACGGCACCTCATTTATGTTAAACTGATGAACGTAGGACGTCTGTATAATCTTGTAGGATAATTTTGTTATTTCAGTATCTCAAAAGGGTTTCACTCTTCTACATAATTTGTTAGCAGTCGTATTACAATAATGCTTGGAGTGTACCCTCTCAGATCGTTTTGAGTAACCGATCTTTTGGTTCGGTTCCTTTGCTATGAAGGTATGTGCCATTTTCTTTTATGTCTGTGATCTAACCAACTCATGTATGAAAACTAAAAACCTGCGAACAAACAAGCAGCGACATCTCGCTGTGGCTGCGATTGTCAAGCTACCCCTCTCTCCTTCTGCGTTGTATTAAGTTCGTCATACACTGCTTACTCTCGATATCTGCATGGGAACGCTGTAGTAGGTTAAATAAAACAGTAAAAAAATTGAATCGTGATTTTTTATACCATTTTGCTTGTTTGGTGGAACTCCGATAGCAGGGGAAGAACAGGCGAAGAAACCCCTTCGGTCTTCTAAGTGTATGTATATATAAGTTTAACTTTATTCATTGCCATTTGGCTTACAAATTTGGTCGTGTTATTACATTACATATATATTACATTTTCTTATCCCTTCTCCCCCCTTAACTTTTTCCTCCTGCTCCATACTTCCTCCATCCATTCCGCTCCCCAGTACACCTAATTTCGAAACAGTTACGAAACAATAACAAAACATTGTTCTCTCAGAGAGATCAGTGATATCACAAGAAAGGTTCTAGCTTGTAGTAATGTCCTCCCCATTGTTAATATCACAAAGTTGTAACAAACTCATGTTAAGTATTCTAAAATGTGCAATCACTGTTACAAAATAGTGACAAGTTTGGTTTTGTATATACTCTATGTTTGTGATGTAGTGGTCGAATCCTAGTTGCATGTAGATGTTATCAATGTTCTATAGCAGTTTCGAATTTGAGATTTATTATATATATATACCTACTGCAATTCACGTTGAAGTCTTACTTTCAATTCTTTTTATAAAGAATCGATACAACCTGCTCGCTGATCGGTGTCGTAGTTAATGCAATCCAAGATTTACCCTAACTTAAATTGATGTAGGGGATGGATGTTTTGAAGCTTACGTGATTAGTTTAATCAATAGCTTCATTATCGAATTGTCAGCTCCAGTTTTCTTCCGGCGCTTTTATTTTGAAAATGTGTCCTGAATGCTAAAAAAAAATGCTATGCTCGAGTAACAGTATTTATTGAAACGCACTAACTAAAATATAATATTACTTAGTATTAAGTATAGACGATTTTTTTTCATCTCGTTGAGTTCTCTGTTTAGATTGGCGAAACCATTCGCTAGCAGTTTTCTCAAACTCCTTGTCTGTTAATTTAAATATGGAGTCTGTGACATCTTTAATTAAAGAAAAGTAATTAGAATTATAAGTATATACGTCAATTCTATTAATAAATCAAATTAAGATTTACCTTGTAATAACTTAATCACTTTTAAGTTACTGATGCGGATATTATTTCTTTGGCCACACCAACTTGTTTTAGAAGCAAATGAATCGACAAAAATTTTTCTTAGGTTTCGCACCACAAATTCACGTCCATTTATTCCACCAACCTTTTTCATGAATAACATCTAAAATAAAATGTATTGTGTATGCACGCTCATTTAAAAAACTTACAAGAAAGTTGTTCGATGTGGGATCATTTAATTCTAATTCTAATGATTGCAGTTTATCTGCAGAATCAATTGGTATGCATTTCATCACCTCATGAAGTGGTTGAGAAGGGTCTTGAACTGGGTCCCTGTATGTGATTTAATATCAGTTGTGTTTCAGCCAACATTTGAAGCACAATTTGTAGTTTGCCTAAAAAACAAAAAGTAAGACATTAAAAACAACATATATTTCTATGTTAACATTAAATTTAATTTCTTTGGGGTAAGGTGAAAAATATTTCATTAACGATTTTCTTAAACCTAATTTTAAAGTAAGGTCACAATAATGTCCAGGTGAAACAGGGAAAAACTGATGAGCACGAGGCGTTTTTAACAATGTTCTTGTATCTTTTGGAAGATCGTCATGTCCATGGTTCCGCAATATTTCTAATAATTGATTACATGCTACTTGGGTAATTAAATTAGTTATTACCCAAGTTCTAAGGGTTTCCTTTAATGTATTTGTACTAGTATCGTAACCAGTTTTGGTATGCTGTTCAAGTTCTTGATTTTCTTCAGTTCTGTTTATCACAAAAGTTGTTGGGATTACAGGTTCCTCAAACGATTCTATCACTATATCTTCCATTGGTGGAATGTTGATAGTGTTACATTCAACTGTGATTCAACATTAGATATTTTCTCATCATGAGTTGCAACAATGTTAACTGTGTTACTAATATTCTCAATCAAGGCATTTTTAAGTCGCCGTTTATGACGTTTAGATACATGAAAATAATCCTTACGTTCTGTTTTCGGCATTTTCTTATTCAAAATATATAAAACAGTAGGCGTCTTTAAATTTAAAGGTTATGATGCCGCATGCATGTTGGCATAATAAAATATTATTTTGTTATCATATATAGTTTGTATAAATAGCCTTCAAACTCATCAATAATACCGATGACCAGTTAATTCTAATGCAAATTAGTATGCTACTTACCTATTAATGATTGTTAAATACAGCTAAATACACGAATAAACGCCGTATTCGCATAATAAATCATAAATAGATGCACACGATGCACCCGATGCACATACGTATAAGCACTCAAAGATTAAGCACTTTTGACACCTTGACCTTAGTAAATAGTATGGTAAAAAGTAAGGCTGAATATACACCTAGCTTCAATATCTTTCTACATTTAAAAAAACAAAAACACTTAGAAATATTCTGTTTGATAAATAATAGGTTATATTAAATGTTGTAACGTTAGACCAAACCTCTTTGATGCCTCTTTGTAACGTTTTAAGAGCAATATTTTGTAACTGTGATATAAAAACATAGTTGCAACAATTTAAGATCTATGTTTCAAAACTATGCCATCATTTAGCGTGAACTTATTTATGAGTGTAAAATAGAGAGCAGTGATAAACCTGTTACAAAATTTTGTGATAAAACAATGTTCTTTTTGAGTTAATTGTTAGTGATATCACGGTTCCAAGCTGGTTTGCTGGGTCCTTGTCCGTTTTCATCTAAGATATCCACTGTTTTCCTCACCTCTTCTCTTAGTTCCCTGAATCTCTTTCTCATGTGGTTCAGATCTTCTGTTTCTTCACCACATAGCCTGCACAACTTTTCTGGTTCTTCCTTCCAGTATTTGTTCCCTAACTCCTCGTTGCCACATCTGAACCTTGCCACCATTTTTTTCCTTTTGTTGCTTTTAATCTCACCGTCTTTTAAATATTCCGGCACCCCTTCACCCTTGATATCTTTATAATTCCTATTATATCTGCTCTCTTTTATCTTTGTCCATCTTTCTTGTTTTTCGATGTCTCTATCTCTCCTTATTATTTCTTCTCTTGTCCCTACCCCCTCTTCTCTTAATCTCTCCACTTCTTCACTTGCGTACCCGTTTCTTTTGTAATACTCTTCTCTGCCCTCCTGCCCGTACTTCACTTTCCCTCCGTTTATCTCTTTCCAACATTCTTGCAGAATTTTGCAATCTGTTCTTTCCCTCATTTCTTCCTCGTATTTTATTGCTCTTTTTCCTGTCTCGATCCTTATTTTTTCTATCTGAACCTCCTCTCTCACAATATACCCCGGTGTATCCCTGTCCAATCCTAACACCCATCTCCAGTATTTTTCCTGTAGCCCCTCTACCTCCCTCCACTCCTTCCAGCCCCATATTTCCGCTCCATACATTACCACCCCTTTTATTAATTTTTCGAACAGCAATTTTCTTTTTTTTATATCCATCTTGAATATTCTTTCCCCCACACCCCATACTTGTCCTATTAGCCTGTTTCCTTTCTTCACCCTTTCTTTTATGTCTTCTCGCTCTTTATTATCCTGTTTCATCGTCTAGCCCAGGTATGTAAATTCCTTCACTTGTTGCACTTTCTCATCACTCCATCTCCACTCCTCTCTTTTTCTTTTCCCCCTCCTTTTCTAAATATCATTATCTTTGTTTTCTCCGTGTTTACTTCCATTTCTTTTTTTTTCATATATTTTTCTAGCGTTTTCATCATCTCTTTCATTTCCTTTTCCTCCTTAGCCACCAGCACTATGTCATCCGCATACACCAACGACCATACCTTAGCTTTCCCTACCACTATCCCTCCTGTCTGTTGTCCTCTCATTGTCTCTTCCAGATCCCCTGTATACACTGAGAACAGGCTTGGGCTCAGTGGACATCCCTGCCTCAACCCTCTCTTTGTGATGAATTTCTCACTCTCTTCCCCATTCACTTTAACCCTGCTCCTCGTTTCTTCGTAGATTTCCTATATTCTTTGTATTAATCTTTCATTGATTTTTTTTCTTTTCATATATTCCCACAGCTTTTCCCTATTCACTTTGTCAAAAGCAGCTTTTAGATCTACGAATAGTGCCACCATTTTCCCTCTTTTTTTTCATAGTTCCTTATTTGCTAAGTGTATCAGTATATATATGTTGTTTATCGCTCTTCTTCCTTTTCTGAATCCCGCTTGTCCGTCTGGTACCAAACTTCTTTCCTCTATTTCCTTCTGTAATCTTTCTTGCAGTATTGTCGCGTACAATTTGTATGCCGAGCTCAATAATGTTACCCCTCTATAATTCTCGACTTTATTTTTTTCGCCTTTTTTATGTATTGGGCATATTATTCCCTCTCTCCATCTCTCTGGAAATCCTTCCCCTTTCCATATTTTGTTTAGTATTTCCGTCATCCTTTTGCTACACTTTCTCCCCGTATATCCACTCTTCTCCTTGTCTCCCATCTTTTCCTGTCGCCTTTCCTTTTTTTATATTCTTTCTCGCCTCTATTACTTCTTCTTCACTTATTCTATCCCTATCTCCTTCTTCTTGTCTTACTACCGCGTCTTTTCTTTTTTCTTTTTTCTGCTTTTGTTCCTCCCGTCCCAACAGGTTCCGAAAATATATCTCCCATTCTTTAATTTTTATTCCCTTTGTCGTCATGTTTTTTTTCCTCTGCTTCTTTATGTACTTCCATACATCTTCTTCCGTTTTTATTCCTTTGATCTGCTCCTCTTGTTTCTTTTTGTTTTCTTCCTTCTTTCTGTCGCATGTTTTTTTGTATATTTTTACTGCTTCTTTGTATTCTTCTTTTTCTTTCCTCCCTTTTTTCCACTGTCTTAATGCTTTTCTTGCATTTTTCTTTGCTTCCTTGCATTCCTTATCCCACCATTTCTTCCATCCTGTTTTCTCCCCCTTCCATTTTCTAAATCTGACTCTCTCTGTTGCTTTCTCCATCATCTCTCTCATTTCCTCAACACTTTCTTGTAATTCCTTCCCTATCCATACCGTTTTCCCTATTCTCTCTTTATATATCTTTTTGTACTCTCTTCTGTCTACTTTTTTTTAGTTATGTACTTTTTCTCTTCTTCTCTCTCTTCTCTTTCCCTTCCTTCCATTGTCAATTCCAGTGGTTGATGGTCTGACTCTACCCTTTCTCCCACCTTAAATGTCTTTACCTTTTCTGCGGCCTCTTCATTTGTCATTACAAACTCTATTATTGATTCTCCCCTTCCTCCTATGTACGTAAATTTCCCCTTTCCATCTTGTTCTCTGTTCCCGTTCATTATTTCCCACCCTTTTTCGTTGCACAATTCCAGCAGTTCTTCCCCCTCTTTATTTATCACCTTGTCCTTTGTTTGTCTCTTTCCCGTCCCTTTTCTTTCTTGTATTCCCCCCTCTTCCCCTATTCTTGCGTTGAAGTCCCCTCCTACTATTATCAATCCCTCTTCCCTCTCTTCTATCATCTCTTCTATGTTTTTCCTTGTCTCTTTCATTTTACTGCTATAAACCGTCACTACTTTTATTTTTGTTTTTCCCCACTGTATGTTCCTTTCTACAACTCCTCTTCTCTGTTGCACTTTCTCTTTCTTTTCCTGACTCAACCATTTTTTTCTTATTCCCGTTATTATACCCCCCTTTGCTCTCCCTTTTTTCTTTTCTCTTTCTGCATGTTGCACCACCCACTCAAATTCCTCCGGCAACTCTTTTTCCCACCACTCCCATTCTTTTTCTTCCATCCATGTTTCCTGTAATCCCACTACATCCTGTTCCTTGATGTACTTCCAGAAATCATGTTCCTTGTTTTTTATTCCCGCTACGTTTCAAAACAATACTCTCAGCTCACTCACCTCCCACTGTGCTTCTTCCTTACTTTCTTTTTTTCTTCCTTCTTTTTCTTTTCCATTTCCATCTCTCATTATTTCTTTTCTTTGCCATTTCGTCAACTTTCTCTCCTGTACCACCCCCCTTTGCCCTTTAGTTTTTTGCCTTTTGGTTCCCCAATTTCTCTCCCCTTTCTCTGCTCAGTCCCCTATCCTTGTCGTTCCATATGTATCTGTCTCCGTCTATCTCCATTTTTCTGTACCTCTCCCTTGTATTAAGTTTGTCATACACTGCTGACTCTCGATATCTGGGAACGCTGTAGTAGGTTAAATAAAACAGTAAAAAAAATTGAATTGGGATTTTTTATACAAGCTCGTTAAATTTTAACGTTTTGCCTGTTTGGTGGAACTCCGATAGCAGGAGAAGAACAGGCGAAGAAATCCCTCCGGTCTTCTAAGTGAATGTAAACGCAAAATATAACCGGTTTAAATCCTAACACACAAACACGTGCACAAACATCATTATATTAAATCGAAGAAGAAGTGGTTAACTGACGGCTTGTCAGTGGGTACTGGCGTTCTAGTTACGGAAGCAACCTAGCTATGAGTTGAATTGTCGGAATAAACAAACAAGGATAAAAAATTCACATATGTAATAAAACACACAATCATATATTAAACAAAAGTTATAAACATGTAGGGTCCAATGCGTACAAGTTGCACTATTGTACATAAAATACAAGCAGGGTTCAATCAGGACGTAACCTGCGACTCCAAGATGGTAAATAAAATATTACGTTACATTTTACAAGGCAATGCAAACACTAGTGTTTTTCTCTGTTATCAAACACATTAGAATCACCATCAATAAGTAAATATTACTATCCAAAAGATGTCCTAACTTAGACCAACTTTTATATCTTCAAATTATAAAGGTAAAACAACAAATAAATAATTATGCATAATTTAGAATTGAAGTCTGAGATTTAATAAATTAACACAAATTGATTCTAAAACACGTCAAAGATATACAAATAACTGGCAATGAAGCTTAAACAGCTTTCTTCTACAAACAAAGAAACATCTGCACCAAGCAACTTTCAATTTGAGTAATCTAAAAATTTAAGTATAAATTAGTTCATTATTACAATGAATTGAGGTTGGAACGCTTCTATCTCAGCGTTCAACCTTAAGCGTGGGTCACCCCATCTTAACACAGTTTATCCCAAACGAATTTGTAGTTATCGATTTTTTCCGCGCGTCTGTAATTGGGTTTAAATTTAAACTGGATCATCTCAAGCCGCAACTATTTTTATGGTTCCCCTTTGTTACTGTTTTTTTTGCAAAGCTTTTTTCTATCTGCACTATAAAGTTTATTAGGTAGATCTCTTTCTTTAGAGTGTCCTGTTTTCATAATTCCTTAGTATGTCCATAGCAATATCACGAGTAAAGGAAAGACATGTAATATTTGCCGTGCTTTTAGACATGACGGCATATATGCAACGGGGTTTAGGTTATCCGGCATTAAGGCAAAACCTTCAACACCGCTTGCGCGTGAGACATGTCCACATCCGTCAAAGTCAATAAAACAGCGACAGGTATCGTTTATTCCAATGTTGGCTCCGGCCACGAAACTACAGCTTGAAGTAAGAGAACTCGTTAACATGACAGTACTTTTCAATTCAGTGCATATGTCTAATTCAATTGTTTTTATGTTATGTACAGTGAATACTTATAAGGAGGTATGTTACATGCAAAATATGTTATTAAAGAAATTCCTGAATTAAAGCAACATAAACGATGTTATTGCTCGGTGTTGAATTTTAAAAAAAGGCGCCAGGAACATTTCTAGCTTGAATAGGTTTCTGTACTATACTAACCAAAAGCACGCTGACCTGGTGAACACACTTCAAATAGAACTTACTATTTTAGATTGTATTAACACTAAAACCTGAAATCTTTAAGTTAAGTTCACGTTTATTAGATTAAAATAAGAGGCGGGGTTATAAATTGAATTAGACAAACAAAACACTCAAAAAATATAACAGTATAATTAAATAACTCAAACAAGGGTTGAAATAAATAGAAATTTAGATAAAATAACGCAAGAGAAACAATAATTCGGTATCAATTTTAAACACAAAATTCATTAAAATCGCAAAGGCCTTGCACGCATAATAATAATACTATTTAATAAAGAAATGCTATTTACGCAGCAAGGGCGTTATTACGATGGACGTAATCATCCAGTAGTGCATACTAGATTTTATTTTTCATTTTATATAAGATAATAACTAGAAATTAACAATTACTTCAGTTTCTATTATAAATATTTAGTGGTTTAGAGCAATAAATAGTTTGACATTACATGTCAAATAGATTTTACAATTACAATGAATGTGCAAGAATTGCTCAAATATGTTGAAAAAAATACAAAAAAAAAGAAATAGAAAACTTGTTACCATCTAAATCTAAACAAAAAATATCATTTTTCAGTGCATAATGAGAAGGTGTTTTGAATCTATAACCCCCCGGTTTTTGTGTATATGTTTACGTATCTCGTATCCTAGACGTTATGAGTAAATTGTAACTAAGTGAAAAATATTGTCATCTTAACCTAATGCAAATAAAAGAACTTTGACGGGTTTAGCAACATCGATTCGAACCTCGTAATCGCAAATACACTGTCGAAAGTTTTAATAAAACGCGACAAACAACCAATAATTTTTTTTTTAATTTCAAAGCTTTTAAAACACATAATTGCTTCATAAATACCTTAAATTTACAAAGTCTTTCCATTGGGTTGGTTGTTTGCTGGTAGAGAGGTTTTCGAACGCAAACTGAACTTCACATAATTCCACAGTAAACACGTTAGCGAAGTCTCAAGTGAATCGTCGAGACCGTAAGATTTACGAATTGGGATAACTTTCACTAATAAACTGATTACAAACTACTACCGAATGTTAGGGAAAAGGCCTCCGAAAAGTACTTCATTATCGGGTTCTATATACTTAAGAACTGTCGTCCCAATAACGAATTCTTGGCATATATCACCTCGGTTTCCTCTACTGTATTTCAAAACTATGACCGAAAATCTTTATCAAGAAACAAAGTAAACTAAACAAGGATGCAATTAAAAGCATTTGCACAATACGCTTCATGAAAAAAACATTTCCCACTGGAATTGGATGATAATCTTAATAGCGCTGACATAAACAGAACTTACTTGGAAATAAAGCAATATTGAATTACATACCAAATTTTTATGATTAACTAATAAACTAAATTTAGGACATCAATAATACACCTGAATGCATTAGTACCTACTTAAGAATAATTTAAAAAATGAAATTAAAAATTAAGATAAATTGGAAAGCATTAAATACATTAAAGTTACAATGCGAAATTGTCCTAAAATGCCTCTAAAAAAATATAGGGTTTAACTGCCATGTGCAGTGGTCAAAACTAAAAAAGCAGCGACGGGTATTGTTTATCCTAATGTTGGCTCCGGCCACGACACTACAGCTTCAAATAAGAAAGTTTGTTGACTTGATAATTTTTTTCTATTCAGTGCATAGCCTAATTCACAAGTTTCTATGGTATGTACTACTACAGTGAATGTTTATTGAAAAGTATATTACGTCCAAAAAATGTTACTACTTGGTGCTCAATGGTGACGGGAGTGGGTTCAACATAAAATAGAAATTTATGATTAGTTTGGAATCTCAAGAGCTAGAGTAACAATCTAAAATTCCGTTAGGAAGGTTTGTAGCTTGAATAGACTTTTGGATCTTACCAACCAACAACCCGCTGTTCTGGTGAACTCCTAATCGAACTTCTGTTAACTGAATAATAGCTATTTATGTACCAAAGGCGTTATTTAGATAATTACGCCCGGAAAGCAACGTGATGCAGCTCGAGAGATACAAAAAAAACCTAATCGTCGTAATTCGCAAGTTTTAATAACGTAACAAACATGCAATAAATATTTCTCGTTTATCTCAAAGCGTTTAAAACGGTAGTTCATACACACCGTAAATTTACAAATTGTTTCAATTAGATCGCTTTTTTAGTGATAGACAAGCCTTCAAAGTGGTTGAGCTGTACTGATGGATACATCAGATGAAGCATAATCTGATCCAAAGGTAAAGATGAATTATGTAACACGAACTCAACTTCATATAATTGCACGGTAAACACGTTAGCAAGGTTTCAAAGGAATATTTACGAAATTAGATTGCTTTCCTTAACTTAGGTACTATTTATCGAGTTTTATATATTTAACTACTGTTCCAAAAACGAATTTTTGGCATATATCACTTCGGTGGCCTCTACCGTATTTTACTAAGACGTAAAATCTTTCAAGAAGAATACACAAGAAATAAAGCAAAATAAATAAGAATATAATTAAAAGCGTTATGCACAATACGTTCTACGAAAAAAACATTTCTTACCGAACTCGGCGAAAACAAATGATAATCTTATAATAGCGCTAACATAAGCAGAACTTACTTGAAATTAAGCAGTATTGAATTACAAACCAAATCGTTAGGATTGAAATAAAACACTAATAACTGACAAAAATAATAAATTATAATGCGATCCGAATTTATGATATCAATAATAGACCTAAATAAATTCAAGTGTATCAGTAATTAACAAGTACTTCAAGAAGGAAATTAAACATTTGAAACTTTGAAATTACAATGCGAAATTGTGCTGAAACGCCACTAAAGCAAATTAACTCTATGTCAATAAATATAACAAACCAAAATACTGGGTTCTTCACAAAAGTATAGTACGAAAATCAAAAAGATTAATATTTGTAGTATTGGAATAGATGGATAGTCTGCGAATTTAATACCAGCCAACGCAGACAGAGTTGTTTCGTGTCAGCTGGTTAGGTTTCGTACGGTAAATCTACCCTTCGATCCACCCTACCTGGAGATGCGCTTGATCCAAACAACCACAAATGATCAATGACGTTAAATAAACGTAACTGTTATTTCTTGAAAGTAACGTTGCTAAATTTATGCTATATGTCATTGGTCAAATACATTTTGTACACAGTAATTGTAATTTCTGTATTTTTCTTGTTTTTATATAATTTGTATTAGTTTATGCAACCAAAAAATAGTATAAACGTAAATCTCTGATTTAAGTTTTAACCAATTACTGAATCAAAATAAAAACTTACATATAAAAATTGTTTTATTGCTGACGTTGAGGTACACATACTCAAAAGTCATCACGAAGAAAGTACTCAAGGTTATATGTGGGGTGCGTTATAAAGGTACTCTAATAACGTAAAAGTAATGTAATAAAAACGTGACCTAGTTAGCTGAAGATAACACACCTCACGAGAAAAAGAATATAGAAAAACAATATTAAATGTAAGTAAAAAATGATTTGATTAACAGAAAAAATAAGTAAGATCAGCTTTGGAATTTGAAAATTTAAAAGAATTTGATATGGTACGTTTACAAAAAAAATGAGTCGAGAAGAAATATAACGGAAAATGGAGTTTCAGCGTTTACAAATGGAAAACAACACACGCGGAAATCATATATAAAAAAGCGGAACATACGGTAATAAAGAAAAATGGAATCAAAACAAAAATGAAAATTGACTGCAAAAATAAAGTGTTGAATATTCTACTTGGTTCGAACAAAAATACACAAAATATATAGTGATAGAAAAAGTGAAAAAAAACAATATAAAAAAATAAAATACGAAATGAAACTTATTATTCTACAGAAATGCCAAAAAGAACAAAAGAGTGAAAGATAAACAAAGGTTTCTAGAACACTTATGAGTAACTAGATAATGTGTATTCATAATATTTTCTAACAAAAGAATTACTTAGTTCTTATTAATCAACATCTAAATTTCTTTCTAAATTTACCACTTATTATGTACTATACGTTTCGTAAGTTTTTTTGTATTCCCCTGTACATCACTTTTGGGATATTTATCTGACAGATGTATACAGTAACATCAAAATTTAGGTTATATTAATTTGGCAAGTATCTACACATGAGCAAAGCTCAATGACCGTGTTTAGTAAACGGTAACCTTGATAACCAAAAATCTAATTTGAATTGTGATTGTTTTTTCTAATTTAAATTTAAAAAATGCAAATCTTAAGTTGGGTCGTTAATTAAACACACAAAGGCTGGGTTTTTATTACGTATATTCTACAATTTAAAACATGTGCTATTAATTTAATTAATAAGTGAACGTTATTAATGATTGATAACTGAAGAATAGTTAACGTTTCACGAGCGAGTACAGTTTTAAATTGATTAACTAAAATGTTTTCGCGTTTTAATACGAAATTAGCTAGTGTAATTGTAAAGAAACAATTTTCAACCAAAATTCGGACGTATGAAGAAGTTAGAATTCCAGTTCCTTGGGGACACATCGCCGGCAAATGGTGGGGGCCCCAAGACAAAAGACCTATTTTAGCGATACACGGGTGGCAGGTAATGAACTTTGGTGGCTTTTGACGTAAATACTATTAATATGTCTATACATATAAATATTGATTTGGACTTTGTACTGATTTACATTTACTAATGCGTTTCTCGCACAATACGAACAAAATTGACGAAATACCACTCTATATACAGGGTCCACTTGAATTAGGAGTTGATTTCACTGCCTGCTTGATATTACATTTTGTATCTGAACTTTATATGTTGACAGTACAGAACCACTCATTTTATGGCTTCAAAATGTATCTTTCAAGCATTCCATTATCTTCATTTATAAATATTGTTGGTTACTTCAAGAACTTGGATGTTATTAGTTGTTGGCTAGTGACACAAAGTGCTAAGCACCCTGTATTTTTTAATATCCTAAAAATTGTTCCTTTCATAATCAATTTTGACGTGAAAGTATGCTCAAATATAAAGCTATATACTCGACCCTAATATCTTATTTTCTTTTTGTTAACTGTGGTTTTGACTATAAGCATTTTGACACAAACGTGTAAATAGTTGTTGAAAAATGGTTTATAGTATTAAAAAAACTCGCCATTTAACATAAATAATGTCTTCATATATTGTTTAAAATTGTCAAATGACAACGGTTTGAATTATCTCCTTATTGGTTCTTCGTAATTTTACCTCCACTTAAATCACGCCCTTTTTTTAACCGAAACCAATATTGGTGTAACATTTCTAAGAAGAATTTCACCGGGTTTCCACATCTTTTTTCATTTCTTTTTGTTTTTTACATTCTCTTTCCAGTTTGCGATTTTCAATTTCCTTAAATATTTTTTAACTTCGTTTATCCATCTAAACCTTCGTCTCCCCGTGATCTATCCTCCATCGGTTTCCATTCCAATACGTTTTTTAACGTGTCGTATTCTTCTTTTTTGTTTACATGCGCCAACCATTCTATTCTTCTAGACGTTGCTTCTAAATATTTATATTTATTTATTTAAGTGTGTTTGTGTACACATCAGCTTTTGATAGTGTGTTCTCTTCATATTTCTTTTATTTTTCCATCAGTTTTCATTTTTTATTCCTTTGTTTCTGATTTTATTTCCTGGTTTTTGTTCTCTTATTTTCCTATATCTTTCCGTATAATTTTTCTCGGTATTTTCTATTACTTTGTTTGTTCATTAGTTTTTCTTTTGTTTGCATATTTTATTCGCTTTCTTTTTTGTTCTTTATATTCATTCATATCTTCTACGGCATTCCTCCTTAACCACTTTGTTCTTGCTATATTTTCTTCTTCTATGACCTTTTCACAGTTCTTGTCACACAATTCTTACCTTCCTTTATTACTTTTATGTCAAACGGCATCCTGTTCTGCTTTATTTATGTCGTATTAAATTTTTGTCTACTTACTGTGTAAATCTTGTGTATTTATACTTTTCCCGATTGTTGTCGTGTTGCTTTGTATTTTGTTATTTCTTCTTGAGTAAACGTGTCTATTGCCCAACGTTTCAGTTTTCCTCCTCTTATTCTTTGTTTGTTGTGATTACCAAAAAATGGTCAATGTCTGCATTTACACCCTTAACATATTTTATTCTTCCTATTGGCGTTTTTCTTGTTATCATTATATGATTTATCTGGTTTCCTTCTGTATTGCTTCTTTCTGGCATTGTCCTTGTTATTTTGTGTATTCTCTTGTCTTTAAATTTTGTGTTACTATTACCATATTTGTTGATGCTGCGAATTCATATAATCTGTGTCTATTATCGTTTGTATTATTCTGTACCGTATGTTTTCCTCTCACTCTCTACTTGTGAAATCTTTTCTACATATCTGGGCATTGAAGTTTTTTACAACTAATATTATATCTTGCCTTGGCAATTTCTCTGTACTTACGGTCGTCTATGCGGATAGCTATCGGCACGTTCTAACCATCCCCTAAAATCGCTAAGGAAATGAAGTAAAATTAGATATAGGATCGTATCACAATTAAATTGCTTATCGACAAGCAATGAATCCTAGTTATATGCGTCAAGCACCCAAGTGGTTTTCACTACTCCTAATTCAATTGTGCCTCCAAGGTTCTTTGAACATCACACGAATTACAATTATGACCAAGATTGTCTCGGAAATGGCCTAATTGATCTAGAGCTTTTTTTTTGTACATGCTTCTAATTATAGCCTCCAGCGGAAGGTAATGGATTAATCATAAATCCTTCAAAATTTGCCCAGCACTTGGCGGTATCATAAATCGCTATGATTATTACGGGAAAATCAACGTACATCGCAAAAATATGAATCCATCTTTACCTTCGGAAGGCTTTCACAAAAGCGATAATGCTACACCCATTTATAACACAGATGCATGTGAAATTTTACCAGTCACCGAAAAAATAGTTTCAATTTGACATGTAACACCGCTTTTGCCACGAAAAGTGGGCGTTCCCTTAATAAATTTTATACAGGGGACAAACATCATACGAAAATATTTAATATAACAAAATATCTCAGATAAAACTTTAATACATAGAAACTATCAGCGATGCCGAACATCTGGAAGGGGAAAAGCAAAACTTCAAGGAATGGCTATAGCAACACGTAGATAAGGAGAGCCCTTAGACAGCTTGAAACCGAGAAGATACTCAGGGAAAGAGAACCACTTAGGTAGAGGAACCATAACAAAGGGGACTGGTAGGATTTTAACCAAAAAGAACATGCAGTACTGCATCTATCCAAAACAATTTTACCGAAACTATGGACAAATGATCACGGACTAAAGGGCAAGGAGTCTACAAACTAATGTGTGAATGCGAAAAGAGCTTGGGCAAACGGGATGGTCGGTCGATGAACCACAGCGGTGAATTAACGAAGTATATAAGAAGGAACCACTACAGAGAGAATCAGTCTGATAGCAGATCATGAAGAAGTTGGCAGCATGGACAGCGAAACGTCGAAATAAATTACGACTACACGACGAAGCCCGGAAGAAGATTGTACTACATAGTTTCTATTTATCTTTTTCATCCGCTTGTTTTGTTGGAACAAATACATTTATAATTGATAAGTTTGCTTGTTTGGCAAGGATTCATATTGTTGCGAATTTATTTATTTAAAACGACTAAAAATATGTTTTACTTATACTAGAAATATGTACACTTCTAAATTAACGGAACTAATTATATCTATTAATATTTAATAAAAACACTTACACTATAATTTATATCACTTACAAGAAGATAAGATAAGGTCCGCGGATAGCTTCACAGAATTGTTTACACTAAAATCACGTACGCGATTATTCACTGTAGGTTTATCTCACACGTGCTAACGACTTATTTATTTCGACTTGCATAATCTTCTTAACACTGCTGTATTCCCATTACTGCAATAACTGACCTACGATTTGTTTCGGCGGTATATATACACATAAGGAAATCCTTCTCGAGTGTTCCCTATTTTTCGGTATATCTTCTAGAAGATGGATAACAGCTTCTAGAAGGCTCTTGCATTTGCAAATAACTTTTCGAACGTTTCACTGCCCCTATCGTGGCGATAGCGGCAGCTTCCTCCATTTCGGCAACTTCCTTGACCATAAAAGTAACAGTCAATGGACTTTTCCTGACCCAATATTCTCCTTGGTTGGTAACTACAGACCAACACTTGAATGCCTGTTCCTCGGAAGACGACCTCCAACATGTTTCGAACTGTTCTCCAATTCAGTTGATCTAAGCCACAAGCAAGCTTGGGTACTGCCAATTTCTTAACATGATGGAACTCCATTTCTCTCTTGAGACTCCATAATGTTTGCCACAGATCTTTGTATAACGGCTTGACACGTGAGTATTTCTTGGTGACCAGATAGAAAACGAAGCGTCCGTCACCACGTAGTCCTAAAACTGCCGGTTGCTGTCTTCGTAATTCATCTAGCTGCCCAAACTTCTTTTTAAACACGACTGCAACCCCTTTGGACATGTCAAGATCCTCGCTCACGCAATGTGCGATGGCGTAATCTTTTTGTGTCTGGAACAGGTCTTGTTGTTCCTCGGTGGTAACCTCGAACCTAGCTTTTCCAGAACCTCCGTATAAGTTCATAAACTTCTCGAACTCCATTTCTTCGATTGGATTCCTGATTCTGCTACTTATTACTCTGGTTCGGGCCTGAACTTGCGTATTGAGGTTATCGCCAGCAAACGGGGCTGGACGATCGACGTGAACCACTTTTGGCTTGCCTCTGGGCGGTTTTCGGATGCGATATATGACGTCGTTAATACGCTGCACGACTTCATAGGGGCCCTCCCATTGCCTTTGCAGCTTCGGCGACAAACCACGTCTCCTTTGAGGAATTTACAACCAGAGCATATCGCCAGGTTGAAACCCACCATTTTGCGCCTTGACGTCATATCTTGTTTTCATCCTGTCGCTGGCAATTTGTGTGTTTTTACGGACCTCTTCATGTACTTCGTCTATCCTCTTGGCCAGCTTGCTGACGTAATCTTCTCCAGCAACTTCTTCTTCCGGTCTTCGTCCAAATTGAAGATCGCATGGTAATCGTATTTCACGACCGAGCATGACACAGGATGGTGTTTGGCCTGTGCTTTTGTGAACGGATGATCGGTATGCCATTAAGAAAAGGTGCAAGTACTGATCCCAGTCTCTCTGGTGTTTGGACACTACCTTGGCTAAGTACTTGCCCATTGTTCGATTCATCCGTTCAACCATGCCATCAGATTGAGGATGGAGAGGCGTTGTCCTAGTTTTCTTAATTCCCAACTTCTTGAAACAGCCCAGACTCAAAATTTCGAACGTTTCAATATGTAACTTAGTCAATTTGAATCAGAGTCCTCGTTTTGTCGGTTACTCCCTCTTTATCATACTTGAGGAGTTTTTGTTTTGCCCAAAAAAATTCTAGAAATATTTGTAGTTACTCATTAGACGTTTAGATACTGCATGCAGAACAGGCATCCTCGAAGTTCTGAAATAAGCGCTTGCAGCTCAAAAGTACGAGTTACTAGACAAATGATATAAAGTGTCTTTATTTCTATATTTTAACAACAATAAATGAATATCACAACGTTTCGATTGCTAGAGCTTCTGGTTTTCCCTCGTATAACCTGCCACATTCACATGGTATTTGGTAGATGCAGTTTTTGTAGTCTAGACTGGTCTATGGTCTCGTGTCAGAGATCATACTTTTAATAGTACTTGATTATCTGAACACAGTATTGATTTAGTATTTTCCTATGTGTTTTAGCGTTTCAGATAAGCTTCTGACGTATAGGATGATGAGTAATGCTTTCGGTAGTTCTTCTTTTTCTTTTGGTTGCTGGCTTATGTTGGTTTGGTGTTTATGAAGAATCTCTTCTATCATGGTTCATGGGTAGCCGTTTTGTTTTAGGGTTTTTTTATGTTTTTCTTATCGATGTCCTTTCTCTGTGTTACATAACATATGGGCTCTGTCGAATAGAGACGCACATAAAGTTTTTGCAAATGGCAAAGTCGCCGATCCCAGGAACAAGAGCCCACATGATACTGGAACGAGCCAGCTTCGTTCTGATCCGTTTTCAGATTAACCATCATAGTTGGAAGAAAATCACATTATTCCAAGATGCTACAAAAAGATTCGAGAAAATAAACAGAAAACATCATAGAAACATCACTAAACAGAAGGACAATGCCTTAAAAAAAAGTGTACGGAAAAACAAATTCATCAAAATCCTTCTAGCCGACAAAGGAACCGCAATAGTTATTACGGACTCGATTATCTACGGCCAGAAAATCAAAGAGATTTTACAACAAGGGAACTACCGAAGATTGAACAAAGATTCAAGAAGTCTGGAGAGGAAGACCACCACACCCTGAAATTATACGAGAGATTTTTAACACCAAGAACGAAGACTACGCTGACACCGCACTACAGCAAACTTCCGCAGCTGTATGGACTATCCAAGATACACAAAAGCAACATGCTACTTCTTTTGATAACCAGTTCTCGTAATGGACTTCCATAACAGCTAGCCAAGATTCTACTACCGGTCGTGCAACCGCTTCAAGACAGCAGCCCATTCTTTATCAAGAACTCCAAGGATTCCGTTGATATTCTAAGGACAGTAAAACTGCAACAACGAGATCAATTGGTCAGCTTTGACGTGGAAAATCTATACACCTGTGTTCCTGTGGAAGAAGCACCAGAGATCATTCGAAAGAAGCTCCATGAAAACGAGAACCTACAGGAAAGAACCACGTTATCTGTGGAAGGAAAAATAAAGTTACTACAAATTTTTTGCTCCGGACGCTTTTCCAATGGATTCATCTCTATCACCCATCATTGCCAACCTCTACATGAAACTCAGGCAAACCTAAGATATGGCTTATGTGGTAACCACAGTACACATTAAACCATTAATCAAATTCACTATGGCAAAAGAAACTACCATTCTTGCACGTTTAGAAGAAAAACTATGGAAGGAACGAGACAACTGTTTCCAGAAAACCAACAGAGTAAGGACTTTAAGAAGAAATCAAATGCATATAAAGGGGACATAAGACAAATTGTCTAGTCAAAAAAAGTAATAGAAGAGCTTCTTCATAACACCAAACCAATATAAACCAGCAATAAAAAAGAGGAACTTTTTTTTAGGCGCCAGCCTATCGCAGTAGACTCAAGTGGCCTGTGATTCGGTCAACTAGGAAACGTGGTATCACCTTTCGGTATTTTTCTCCGTTTCCCAGCATCGAGTAACAAGCAGGTTATGAGCCTCCTTATCAAGCTTTCTGTTTCTTTAGTTTGTGTCACATGGCAAATAAATATAGTAATTTTCTTTTAATTTCATTTGCTACTGATCACATTTATTATTATGTTGTCCACTTCTAAGTCAATCTGTAGTTCGATCTGCAGAGCATATTCGCTGCAGTCCACGCAGAGGCCGTTTTCTCTTTTTTAAACTTTAAATATTTGCGACCAGAGAAGAATTGGGTAATGTGATACCCTATATCTCCATGTGGTTTCTGGTACCACGGATAGACGTTTTTTATTAGTTTTTTTGTCCACGAATTCCTATTGTGTCATTCGTTTTGCCACTCTGTAATCGTTTCGTTTCTATCCATTTTGTGGCTCCTTTCTCTGGCTAATAGGTACAGTGGGGGGAAGAGACGAGATAACCAGAATCTCCTGGGTCTCCACTGTTCTATAAGCACATCCAACCTTAATCGCTAAGTCTCTGTACACCGTTCAAGATGTTTTTTTTAAAGAACTACTGAAAGCGATACTTTGCATCACATACGTCAGAGGCTTATTTGAGACAAGAAAAAGCATAGGAAGAAGTTACAAAGTCGATAAAGTGTTCATCATCAACTACAATTAGAAATATGATCTCTGACACGATACTGCAGACCAGTCGAGACTAAAAACTGAATCTACTAAATTCCGTGTGTACGTGGCAGGTCATACGTGGGAGAAGCCAGAAGACCCTTAGAAGTCAGACTGAAAGCACACAGAATTCATTCATGGAGAAGAGATATCAAGATCCGGCATTGCGCAACACTCTTGGGTAGAACAACATAAAGAAATGAGATGAGGCGAAGATCATACACAGAGAGGAACATTGGTACCAAAGAAACGGAACAACGAAAATCAATCAAATAATTAGAACAGGTGTGTTTTAAGATGAATTAAAATCGGAGGGTATGGCTAACGTCGTCAGTAGCGCCACTGGTAATCATTGGTAACGATAGAAGTAAATGCTTTTTAGTAGCGCCACGGAAACCCGTTACGCTTGGTGACTGGCGAGGCGGATTAAATACTAACTTCTAGCGCCACGAAGGATCGTTACGCTTGTTGTCGGTGGTGACAACAAGGATGTTTTTAGCTAACCTAGAAATAGGCAGCGTGTGGAAGTCGCTAATTGGACCTTTGAAAAAACTTTCTTTACTATTGTTTCCATTGGTTAATTTTTATTTCGTTAAGATTCGGTAGTTTCTAAGTTTGTTAGTGTTCACCTGATGACGATTGAAGATACTCGAGCAATCGAAACGTTGTGATTTATTTTTGTTAAAATATAGAAACAAATATAATGGAACTCCAGATTTGTGTTATATCAAACACTACATTGTCTACTTTATTCCAACGAATGTTACTAGACAAAGACATTCAGAATGTTAATTTTTTATCATACGTTTTTACCAAAAACAACATTTTTCAGAATCATGTTAGTGTAACACAATCTTTTTTTTGCAGGATAACTGTGGAACGTTTGATCCCATCGTACCGTACCTTCCATCTAATTTGGCAATTCTCGCAGTAGATTCTCCCGGTCACGGACTTTCTTCAAATTTGCCACCTGGAATGTTTTATCATGGAGTTGACAACGTGATCACGTTAAGGCGTATTGTGCAATATTTCGACTGGGACAAAGTATCGTTACTTGGTCACTCTCTCGGTGGAATCGCAAACTATTTATACGTAATGTTATACCCAGAGACTGTCGATTTTATTATTAGTTTCGACGCTTTAAAACCGTTAGTTTTCGAAAATAAAAAAATTGAACGTATGATTAAAAGTGTCGAAACTTTTCTAAAGTATGAAAAGATAATGGAAAGCGAAAGTGAACCGCCTGCTTACACTTTCGATACCTTAGAACGTATGCTCTACGAAGGTTCGAGAAAATCAATTGACTTAGAAAATTGTAAATTCATTTTGGAACGAAACATTGTACCTTCAAAGTACGAGCCGCATAAGTTTTGTTTTGCTCGCGACTTAAGACTTAAAGTTGTACCTTTATTGGCGATGTCTCAAAAAGACATAGTGGAAGGTGCACATCGAATAACGTGTCCTTTTTTTGTGTACAAAGCTAAGCAAGGACCGTTTGTTGAAGATAAAAATCAGACGATGGAAGTCTTGGATGTTCTTATGAAAGTTAATAAAGATTTTTCTTTTAATATGATTGATGGTACGCATCACGTGCATCTTAATGATCCGGAACGAATTGCTAAATTAGTTATACCATTTATTAAGAAATACGATGTACACGATAGAAGCAAAGGCGGTTTGAAAGAAGAAATGAGAATTAAATCAGATAACTCTGTAGATATTCCTATGTGACAGTAGGAGCAAATCAAAATATAGATTTAAATATAACGATATAACAAAGTGCCTTCAACGATGTGATGATATATTTTTGGTTTTGTTAAAAGCAACTTAATTTTTATCTTATGTTAATCAATTTTATCATTTGGTATACATGTATATAATGTTGGTATTTATTTGTAGTCTCGAAGTATTATTCCATTTTCATATTTGTAACTTATTACAAAGTTTAATAAACAACAGTGTTGCAATAACAAATATTTTTGTGTTATTAATATTTCAAGAATTTGATTGCATTCGTTCATAACTGTCAAATTTATTTTGTATGAATGTGGAAACTGCATAATATTATACCAGTGCTGATGAGTCTCAAAAAGACGTAACAGCTGTCGACTTAACCATACAAACTAATATTTGTATATTTAAAGATTTTAGTGCAGTTTTTGAATTAGATGTAAAATCAACAAATTAAGTAACAACTTGTGTTCGGAAATATTCTATTTAGGCAATATTGTTATCGGTATGAATCTGTTTTGATGTCCCACTTGATCAAGCTTTGTTAGGTTAAATACTGAATCACTATGGTTGACTTATCAACAACGGGGTCTTCGATTTACAGATTATTTGATTTAGGCGAACTAAGAATTCCTTTGCTTGTGGAAACGAATGTGATAACAGGCGCCATCTCGTAGTTTAAATTTGCTACGTAATCTTTGATATCAGAGTCGTCTAAGCCTGGACGGAGACCTCGCACCAAAGGGCGACATCAGGCAGTGCTTCAATTGCCAGCGCTTTGGGCACTCAGCCAGAGGATGTCGAGGAACCCCACAATGCGTGAAGTGTCTGGAGTTCTTCTTAAGTTACGAGTGTCTAAAGAAGCGAGAAGACGGCCCGACCACGTGCTGCAGGTACGACCACCTGGTCAACTATAAATGATGCCTAGCCCACCCAAGACAGCCACAGGTGAGTAACAATAGTTTTAACCCCACCGTCTCGTTTGCCCAGGTGACTAAACCGGTTGGGTCCAGGGTACCTGTTACAACCACGACTGCTAAACAGCATCGGACGAAGACGCAATAATATGTCCACACCGAGATCACTAAGGAAGAGCACGTCTTCATCAGAGAGTTCCTCCCCAACTCCGTTCCTGAACTACTAATGCCTGGACGACCAAGAAGAAAATCGAATTCTCTGCGCATTGCGATTTGGAACGCCAACGGTCTCCTTAACAAGAAAATTTTAAGAATTCCTCCGTCGCCGCAACATCGATGTCTCGTCTCCAAAACCCATCTTCGAAACTGCGGCAGTCCCAACATTCAAAACTATACTAAATACAACACCAGTGGAACCACAGTGGACGAGGTACGGCCGTTTACGTCAAACAGTCCATCTTCTACCACCATGTTTCGACGTCACAACTTAAGAATCTAGAACCAGCCCAAATTGTCGTTAACACCGCAACAAACAGAGACATAGTCCTCTGCGCTACGTACATCCCGCCCACCAAAGACGTCTTACCCGCAGACTTAGACGCGCTTTTCAATGCTTGGATCCCTAATATTCTCGCAGGAGCCCTCAACGCGAAGTATCCAGACTGATACTGCAGGAAATCCAACAGCAATCGTCGATTCCCGCAAAATCTCGCCAGCAACCGAAATTTCGTCGTAAACGGACCATACGAACTCATAATCCATCACCACAACGGACTTCCCGACGTCATCGACTTCGCCATTTTCAACATCAGGCTACGTTACGATATAACTACAGTTTCCAACTACGGGCCTGTGCTTCTACAACTCGGTGATCAAGCGGAAAACGACAATTTTCAGTTCGTAAAGAACATTCCCTTGTGGCAATCTTTCCAATTCGAGGGCAGCAAACTCATCAGTTCTGGCCGTAGATAACATCCCTCAATTTTAAGCCGCTGTTGACAGTTTCACAGGTCTCGTCAAAGGATGCATCACAAAAGCCACCAAAACCAAATCGGATTCGTTTCAACTCCTACTTCATATCCGCGACCAAATCACAGAGAAAAACCGCTTAAGACGCCGATGGCAACGCACCCGTCATCCAAACGACAAAACACTCCTAAACGCAGCTCAAACTGCTATCCGTACCCATATCGAGCGACATCGAAAACTTCTCTTCAACGACAAGCTTCAGTCCCTAAATCCACAAGACCACAGCGTCTGGCAAATGACAGCAATTCTCAAAAACAGAAACAAGTCTTCCATGTCCGCCATCCACGGCTCCCGAAGTCTGGTCTATACTGTTCTAGACAAAGCCGAAGTTTTCGCTGACACGCTCGAGTTCCAATTCAGAGCAAACCATCTCAACGACGAAAACTTCCGTCGCGCCATCCACCACGAGATTAGAAGCATCCTGACGTCCGCCACAAATGAGCCTATCGGCACACTTCACCCAAGGAAATCGAACCGGAATCCTAAAGAGCGCAAATCTCCCGGGAACGACGACACTCCCAACAAAGCCTTCAAACTTCTTCCCAAAAAAGTATAATCACTTTAACTGCAATTTTCAACGCATGCCTAAGACTCTGACACTTTCCACATCAATGGACGTCATAGTAATCCTCAAATCCGGAAACGACCACCTCTTGCCCTAAAACTACCGCCCAATCAGCTTACTTCCGACGTTTGGTAAGTTATTGAAAAGAATAATTTTTATTAGATTACAGGAACGGGTCGACACCAATCAAAACAACCCCCAAGAAAGTTCGGTTATGGCAAGAAGCACTGCATCGTCCACCAACTCTTTCGCGTCGTTGAGCACATCAGCGAAGGCTTCAACCACCGCGTCACGTCACCGGTGCCGTCTTTATCGACATCGAGAAGGCGTTTGACGAGGTCTGGCATCGCGGTCTACTCTGCAAGATGCATCGTCTGGGCATCAATGGTTCAGCTCATCGGCTCCTTCCTCGTTTGCGATCAAACTTCTTGCCGCCCAATCCACTCCACGTCACAAAGAATCTGGCGTTTCTTAAAGATCTGCGCTATCTCCACTTCTATACATCTTCACGACAGACGTCTCAAAAATCGACGGACTCACCTACACTTTCTACGCCGACGATACCGCCGTCCTAACAACATCCCGCTTGCCCGCGCAAGTCGAAAGAAACCTTCAAATGGCCCTCACTTCACTAGACAGTTGCTACAACGACTGGCAAATAAAAGTTCGCTCCGCCCTCCTCTTCAAGCAAAAGAACATTGCCCCCACAGGCCGCGTCTACATCAAAGGCAACGACGTCCCCTGAATAGACGAGACTGTATGAGACGCTATGGTTCTACGCTGTCAAAACCCACACCACCAGGATTCAAATCTTTCAAAACAAGATCCTTAGAATGATTGCAGACGTCCTCTGGTTTGTCCGAACAGACGGTTTCATTAGGAACTGCACATCCGATGTTTCCCGGGAAAACAAGTATAGGTTTCATATCTCGCGTCTCATCCCAGCTCCCTCGTTCGGCAGTTTTGAGAATACGACAGAGATGACATGTGTAGGCACAAGCATGTCATTCTAGATTAAGCGTTAGAATGAAATGTTCAACCCAGCGGAAAACCCCGATACGAAAAGCATTCATCTTGGAACAGCATACGAACTAACGCTAACGGTATGACGCCATAACGTTATTGCAGATTGAGCCGACTTACTATCACACTCAAGTAAACTTTGAACCGGACTTATTGGACGTCGTGGTTTAGCAGAACTGCAGACTCGACCACTAGAACAAACGGTAAGCGATCTAACCTGAACTATGCGTAGTGCCGTAGAAGCTGCATCGAAGATCGCACTGATTCGCAACAACTACTTCTACTCAATCAAAAGGTGATACACGAGATGGATAGACAGCGACGCAGATGGTAACGCACCCAGAGGACCGCAGGACTCAACCGAATGTAGTCCGAATCGAAGACTTAGATCGCTGAGCATCGCAACCGAACATGGAAAACGAAACTGAAGTCGCTCAACCTCGAAGGCGGTATAGCGTCTGGATGATAGTAAAAGGATTGAAGACTTCTGATTCGCCAAGGATTCCGCCACTACGAGGACTCAATGGTATTTCCAACTCAAACGATGACAAAGCTGAACAGTTTGCAGACACTTTGGAAGAACAGTTTAGCCTTACGCACGAAACTTGTTTGGAATCGATTGTGCGAGACTCCGACCACGCGAATCAAACACATGGAAATCATCTGGACCAGATAGCATTAGCAACCGAGCAATACGACTTCTCCCAGCTAGGGTTGTGGCAATCCTCACCGCCATTAGGAACCTCTCAATACCGCAGATTTACCGTTTCATCGGCTAACTGTTGACGTTAGATATGTTTTTGGAGCGAGTAATCATTATTAGGTTGAAGAGAGAAGTCGACGCCAACGAAGTGATTCCAAAGGAACAAGTCGGCTTTAGAAAGTCACACTCGACGACGCACCAGGCTTTGCGAGTGCGCTAGATTTGAAAAAAAAATTCGCACCAGTGTGGTTTTTCGCGACATCCAAAAAGCTTTCGACAAGGGGCTTCTACTAAATTCGCTCTACTACAGCATCTCGCAACCGATGGTTTAACTCATCCGTTCCTATCTCACATCAACCGCACGTTTCGAGGGAAGTTAAACACGTCCAAGTCTTACCCGAGAGGAATCCAAGACTGAGTACTTCAGGAGTCAGTCTCCGCTGTACAATATCTTCACTTTCAACATTCTGAAACACCTACGAGCAGAATACGCGCCGACGACACCACAGTAATGGTAAGCTCGAGGTTTCTTGAACAGATCGTCGATCGGTTGCAAATCGTCTTGGATCACCTGTCGAGTTGATACGTCGATTGGAGGATCACCGTGAACCCGACGAAAAGCACTGCAGTACTCTTCACACGTCGCAGAATAGTCACGGGAACGTCGAGGGAACTTGAATAGTGTCGACATACACCTTGCCAACGTGACCACACGCGGCAAGCAGCTAGAGAAGATCAGGCGAACCCAAAACAAGGCACTACGTCTTGTTGCCAACGCACGTGGTTCGTGAGAAACAATCAGATGAACCGAGACCTACAGGTGCCCACCATCAAAGAGCCATTCCGCAAGACGGCACAGAAGATGACCGAAGCAATACCGACACATACTAACGAGGAAGTAAGAAATCTATGGAAGTATGACTCGAGGACCGTGTGTAGGTACAGGAGACCGCAACACGTAGGTACTTTAAGGCTAAGTAATTTAAGCATTTACGTAAAACCGAAAACAGCCAAGTAATTAACAATTTATCAGATTTAATATAAAAGTAATTATAACTGAAGTATTAATGCGGTTTATGTTCACAGTTCGATGTAATTGTGGTAATACATTAGATTTAGTCTCCTACTGTTGAGCTAAAAGGGGAAACGGCTGTCCAGTTCACTCTGCAGGAATTTGCACAATTGTAGTGACATTGCTTTACCCTCATCTTTTACATTGTGGTTTTATCCCGCGATTTTAATCTAAACACGGGTGTAAACTCAACTTTTTAATGTTGTGCAATTTACAGCTGATTATGTAGTAAATTTAAACCACGAGATGGCGCATGCTATCACATTCGTTTATGGAAGTTCCATGTGACCCGTACGCGATGAGGCAGCCTATGTTGTTCGATAGTTTGATATATTGAAATGAAAAACAATTGAAAAGGTGCGGTGTTTTCAAAAAGAATATTGGCAGGTTTTCAGATACCAGCATTAAGAAATAAAATAGATTTAACGTGACAATTTGGGAACTAACTCATAAAACAGAATTAAGTAATTGATAAAAAAATAGTTTAATGATTTATATGACACAATAAAAAATTATTTTCAATGTACATTTCTATCTTCAATATCATACTTTTCTATAAATTTGTTAATAAAACCCTCTAATTTTTCAGGATTATTCAGATGAACGTGATGGGTACCATCGATCATATGCATCTCAAAATCTTTTTTCGTCTTTTCAAGTATATCCGTCAACTCTTGAGCGTCTGTTAAGTTTTTATATCGTTTGTTTTTATCAGTACTTTTGAGGTATAAAGTTGGACAGAGTAACCTATTAGTATTTTCTAAAATTTCGGTACGGTTCGGATACAACAATGGCAGCACCTTCAGACGCAGATCTCTCGTGAAATAGAATTTATTCGGCGTTATGCTGGATTCTTTGATGTTACGCGTTAAAACATATTCGCATACTTCCAGATCGATGGATTTTTGCGAATCTATGTTCAACCTTTGTATCAAATCCTCTTTAGCATGAGCAGGACCTTCTTTCCCCAGACTCATCAAATGATCGTATTTTATGATGTTGTCGATATTTTCGCCGGTGTTCGTCAAATAAACATCTTTAGTAATCGGCTTTAAAGCATCGATCGATATTAAAAAATCTAAATTTCCTGGATAAATCACTTCGTAATAATACCCAGTAGCCCCGCCGATAGAATGTCCTAAGATTGATACTTTTGGCCACTTAAAATATTTGACTATACGTCTCACTGTGATGACGTAGTCAATCCAATAGTATAAGACACCGAGTGGAAGATGTGACGATAAACCATGTCCCGGAAAATCTATCGCTAAATAACCATATTTAGGATTTAGCATTGGTATTAACCTGTCAAACGATCCACAATTATCCTTGAACACGTAGCGTAAATAATTGCGAAATAAGTATTAGGAGTTACTTACTTGCCATCCGTGAAGCACTAAAATAGGACGTTTATCTTGAGGGCCCCACCATTTACCAGCTACGTGGCCCCAAGGAACAGGAATTTTTACTTCATCGCAAGAAAGCTTCGACGAAAAAAATCTTAAAAGTTTCGAACATTTTTGAAACTTTAAAGGTATATTCATATTTGTTCTGTAAGTATACTCGTACGGCTACAAAAATAGTGTCTTACACTTCTTTCTTCGTGAAAACAATCTGAAACAAATTGATTTTATAAATTTATACAGAAATGCTGATTTGGTTACGTGTATTCTTCAAGCTGGGAATACGATTGATATATAAAACTGGTTTAGTTAATTTACATTATTTATCATAATTAAATACCAATTATATCCTTGTAACAGAAATGAAACAGTTTAAATTGGTAGAATATTTAAATATACACGTAATTAAGCTACATGATATGTATATGCAAGAATAAAATAGAAAAATCAAAAACCCAATCTATAAGGGACCATGTACACAGCAACAAGCACAAATGCAACCTACCGACCAGTGCCCGGACCCGCCATCTGCAGGAGCCCGCATGTGCTTGAAATTTCGTAAAATTGGGTGGATATGTGCGTGTCCAAATGAGAGGAAAAGCCCTAAATTGTATGTGCGCCCGAGGTCCTAAGAACTTTGAAACCACTACTGCTGTCAACGTTTCATCTATTTTCATAAGCAGCTTCCTCAAGTAAAATTTGTTTAACTCTGAAGATTACAGTATTATTGTAAGGAATTATAAAATTAGATAGAATACTTTCAATTTTCTTTAAATGGTTTTTATAATTATCTCGATTTAGAATATTCCACTTTTCCGACCATCGTCTCGAAGAAGTGCTTCAGGAACACTTCACTGCCCCCTTCTTAAGAATGTTCTGTCCTAGATCATAAAACTTGGATGCGCCAAAGTAAAAAGAGTCGTGGCGATAGTGGCAGTTCTCTCCATTTCAGCAACTTCCTTGAGCATAAACGTAGCAGTCAAATAGACTTTTCCTGACCCGATGTTCCACTTGGATGATAACTGCAGCCCAACACTTGCTGTCCTCTGAAAACGACTGCCAATTTCTTAATGTTGTGGAACTCGATTACCATCTATTACTCTCTTGAGATACACCACATATTTTCGTATAACGACTTTGCACGTGAGTACTTCTTGGTGACCAGATAGAAAATAAAACGCCGGTCATCACGTAGTTTTAATCTTTGCCGACAGCCGGTTGCTGCCTTCGTAGTTTATCTAGTTGTCCGTACTTCTTAAATGCTACTGTAATGGACATTGCAAGATCTTCACTCACGCAATGTGCAGTGGCGTAATCCTTTCGTGAACAGGTCTTGTTACTCCGCGGTTGCGACTCCAAACCTAGCCTTTCCAAAACCCTCGTACATGCTCATAAATTGATCGAAATCCATTCGATCGACTTGATTCCTGGTTATGTTTGTTATTACCAAGGTTCGGACCTGGTCTTAGGTAATATTGTTATCGCCAGTACACGAGGCTAAACGATCGACGTGAACCAGTTTTGGTCGACACGATATATGACATTATTAATACGCTGCAGATTTCATAAGGGCCCTCCCATTGCTTTTGCAACTTCGGCGATAAACCACGTTCTCTTTGGGGATTATACAACCGCACCATCTCGCCCGGTTGATACCCACCGTTTTGTGCCTTGACGTCATATCTGATCGTCATTCTGTCGTTAGCAATTTGCGTCTTTTTACAAACCGCCTCATGTACTTCCTCTAGCCTCTTCATCAACTTGTTGACGTAGTTTTCTTCAGCAATTTCTTCTTCCGGTCTTCGTCCAAATTGGAGATCGCATAGCATACTTTCATGAACAGATGATTGATATGCCATTAGGAAGAGGTGCAAGTACTGATCCTAATCTGTTTGGTGTTAGGAGCTAAGTACTTTCTAATTATTCGATTCATCCGTTCAACCATGCCATCAGAATGAGAATGGAGAGGCGTGGTCCTAGTTCTCTTAATTCCCAACAGTCGGCAAACCTCTTGAACAACGCAGACTCAAAGGTGCGGCTTTGTCGGAATGTAATTCCAACAGAATCCCGAACCGGCAAAAAACTCTTTCATCAAAACGTCTGCGGCGTAGCCTCCGTCCACTTCGTAAAATAATCCATTGCCACCAGGATGCATTTGTTTATCGAATCTTTCTAAAGGGCTCACTGGTGCTTTGCGCTTGTTCGCTGGATCATTTTCCGATGCGCAGACTATGCACTTACGGCACCATTCCATGACGTCCTCTTTGCCCAGTAGAATCTTTCGCGAACTTTCTCTAATGTTTTTTTCACGCCAAAGTGTCATCCTGATGTACCATCGTGCAGATGCTGCAACGCCTCTGACACTCGATTCTTCGGCACTACCAACACTGCAATCTGTTTTCAGTGCCCACGATACTCTCTACGGATGACTTAAGAAGATCGTCTTCCATTTTCAAAGAATCCCACTGTGGCCAGTATGCTTTTATGTTTTTGCCCAAAGCACTCGCTTCTTCCCAAGTTGGTCGTCGACCGTTTACTTTCCAGTTCAAGAGTACTCTTATTGCGGGATCGTTGTCTTGGTCGTGACGCTCAGGTTTCCACTGGTCATCAACCATAGCAGTTCTTTGGAGACATTCGATCTTTTCTTCAAGTCCTGAACAGTCTACCGAACATGGTCTTTTGGACAAGACATCAGCGTTCCGATGACTGTGCGGTGTTTCGTATCATAGTCATATGCCTGCAATCTTTTAATCCATTTTGCCACTTGTTTTTTCGGATCACGAAACTAATAGCCATTTCAATGCGACGTAGTCTGTTCTAAGTAAAAATGTTCGTCCATACAAATATTTGTAGTGTATGTGAATGTTCTAGAGATTTGACGACTAGTAACAACTCTCTCCTAGTCATGCAGCAATTCTCTTCTGGCTTGGAGAAAACCTTCCTAAAATACGCAACGATTTTTTTTACCATCTTGCACCTGTGAAAAGACTGCACCTATGGCTAGATTACTTGCATCAATATCTAAAACAAATTTTCAATCTTCTCTTAGATAACTTAAAATCGGTGCAGTTACTAAGGCCCATTTTAGTTGATGGAAAACGTTTTCGCAGTCTTCATTTCTTCTAAATTCTGCTCTTTCTTCGGTGAATTTTGTCAAAGATTTGGCAATGTTGGCAAATCCAGGTACAAATCGTCTATAATAGGTGCCCAACCCAAAAAAAACTGCGAACTTGATGCTTGTTGATTGGTTTTGGCCATGCTTGCACTGCTCGAGCTTTGTTTGGGTCAGCCTTTACTCCATCTCTAGATGCATCGTGGCTAAAGTATTGTACTTTTCTGAGCGCAGTTTTAGATTTGTCCCACGTAGTCGTTGGAACACTTCCTTCAGGTTGTTCAAATGTTCTTCAAACGACCTTTCAGCCACAATCGTCTACATAAACCAAGCATGTCTTCCAAGAGTCCTCGTAAGATGCTCTCCATCAAACGCTCGAATGTTGCACAGACCGAAGGGTATAACACTAAACTGCCACATACCAGTTCCAATTGTAAACGCTGTCTTTTCACTGTCCTTGGATTCCAATCCTACCTGCCAGTAACCATTGTTCAAATCCAACGTGGAAAACAACTGTGATTTTGACAGGGTGCCTAAAGTATCGCCAATTCTTGGTAAAAGGTATTTATCCTTTTTGGTCACGACGTTAAGCTGTTTGTAGTCTACGCAAAACCTCGTTGGTCCATCTTTCTTCTTTACTGGGGACGTTCATAGACTATTTGAAGATTCAATCACACCTTTCTATATATTTTTGCCAGAAGAAGTCGGCGTGAATCTTGTCGTATCGGTCAAGCGTTTCCGGTATTAATTTCTTCGCTACGTTAGTTCTTCCTTTGGAACCACTCTCCAACGCAAATACATCTTGACATTGTTGGATCGGCACTTTAACTTTAGCCAGCGGGTCTTGGCTGATGTTTTGGCACTTAAAGGTAAGAATGTCTAATAGATGTTGTGGGCACTTCTTTGGCACCGTAGCTTTACTAGAATTCACGCATCTCACTACTTGAGATGCTGACGTACATTGGCCTATCACGACCTTCTTTTTCAACGTTACTAGATCTGAGTTGACATTCAAGATCCTTACTGGCATCGTATTTTTCACTCGTACTAATCTTCTGCCAACTAGCAATCCCTTTTCAACCAAGTCGCCCTCCATTGGTTCAATAGCCCGTCTATAGCCTTACCGGAAATTTCCATTTAGGTGTACCATCAGCACACTATCAGTCCTTCTAGGCAAAGTCACGCCTTCACTCAATAAAACACACACGGCTGCCTTTTCTGACAAATCAAAACGAATTTCTTCACCTTCAATCCTAAGGACATCGCTGTTTATACCCAAATGGCACCCATACCTCTTTATACAGGCCATTTCTAAGATGACTTATTCAATGATCGCGGCTACCAGTACTAGATGGTCTTCATCGATCCCGTGTCAAACAGTAACTGAACCCTTGTTCCGTCGATCTTGCCATCGAGATAAATGCTGTGCAATTGCTCTATAGGCAATGTCATCTGAATGGTAATTTCCGGTGCTTGACTAGATGAGGTTAACTTTTGTTTCTTCTGTTCAACTCGTTCCAGGTTTCTTAGACTTGGTACGGTGTCGTAGTACGTGCACAGCAGTTTGAAGTCATCCAACGTTTAGGTCGAGCTAACCGTAGAGTCGGATGCCGACTACGAAAGTTTGTGTAGTCAATTGGTCCAGGAAGGTATTTCGTGTTGTAAGATACGCAAGCTGTGTCAATCTGGCGATGTCAAAGCTATCTCTTGAAGATTAGCATCTCCATATCTCAACAATAAATTAAGAGTTCGTACTTTCCTTGGAGATGACCGGGGACGGTATGTAAAATTCCAAGCGCTTCTACACGTAAGGTCACTATTTAATTAGCTACGGCTGCGGCTTTAGATTGGCCATGGAACTTTACCATCAAAATGTGGAGGTAGAATCATAAACTTGTGCGTGGCTTCTTCTCGTGACACTTCTTTCGCCATGGCACTTAATTTGATTTATCTTCTCTTCAAGCAGTTTTATTCTGTCTGCTAATTATTGCTCTAGTTTGTTTTCTATAGTTCTTGATTTTCCTTCCAAATTTTTCGGAGAACTTCAAACAAATATTAATGAACGTCTATTGCGTTTTCTTCCAAACTTTCGTTACTGTAACACAATTGTAGTACCACTTGTTTCTAGATCACGTTCGTCTAGTTCTCTTTTTAAATCCGCGATTTTTAAATTACAAAGTTTCTTTGTTGCCATTGTTCGTTCACTTATTTTTAGCACTAAATTTTAAGAACGACCGAATTTTTGATTATTAAATGATTAATTTATATGCACTAATAAAAGAAAAGGTTTAATGAACTAAGTTTATAAACACACGCGAATCGCAAACGAATCATTAGTTTATTAAATTACCGAAGCGTAAGACCATCTTACACCTGATACCTATGTAACGAATTTGAAAACTAATTTATTTTTAAATTAAGTATTTACACGATTTTAGATCTGATACACAATGGTCCGTAACGGTTTTTCCATACTGAGACTAGGTCGATACCATTATCTCTGTTGAAATTATCGTACTCCTGGACTTCGATGGTTACCTTATATATTTTGGACCAGAAGTTCAGGAATTTATCCAAACTTCTTCTGTTCGAATTTTATGGCGTGTCCAGGAATTGTTCCCCAACAGCCGATTTTGTATTATGTTTTCTTGTGTCAGCCTTATGTTCTCTTATCCGGGTAGCGATGTTGCGCCTCGTTTGTCCTACATAAGCCAGCCCACACAGACTAGGTATGTGGTAGACCTCTGATTCCTCGAGTGGTGGTCTTGCTCTTTCGATTTTGAAAAATTGACGCCTATCTTAATTGTTGCATTGAAGATCACTTTGATGTTTTTAGCTCTAAGTATACTGACTATTTTGTCCGTGTAGCCCTAAGGAAGAAAAATAGTTGCGACGGGGTCTTCTTTCTTTGGTTTTTTATCGTGTTTTTTCGATCGCTATACCTATGTCTGCTTTTCTGTATCCGTTTTTTTCTTAAGACGAGCGTTAGATGGTTCGATCTTTAACACGTTGGATTGGGTTGTGTACTGTTTATAGCATTAAAAAGCTGATTGATGATGCGATTCGGCATTAAGGTATCTATCGGTTTTCTGTATACTTGCTGTCGCAATGTGTTAATCATTGTCCTACTAACCAGTACGTTTCTAATGCTGTTTCTTCAAAATATTCCATAAATTAGCTGACAATGGCTAGAGAAAGTAGTGATCCAATGACTGCTCCTTCAGTTTGTTCGTTATTGAAAGAAAAATACGTGGACTTTAAGCATAGTTAGTGCGTTAAGCTCCTCATCCAATTTTGCTTTTCGTAATTTGGTCATCTCTTTCAGACACAGTGCTGGAAATCCTTAACGTGATGGATGGTTTTTCCTGTGAGTGGTGTTATAATTCCACATAAGTGTCTAGCCAGATTCTGGGTGCCTGAACTTGTAACACTCACAATTGGGCAAAGCAGTTTCCCTAGTTTGTAGATTTTCGGAAAACCGTAAAGGTGTGGTGTCTTGCTGTCTAAAGGAATTACGTCTCTTTACTGATGTTCTGATACGTGCTTGTAGATTGTACAGCCTCATCTTCAACACTTTGTTGCCAGATATTGTAGTGGCATTTCCTTTGTCGGCTGGTAGTCTAGTGATTTATCTGTTGGCCTTGAGTTCCCTTAGAGTGATTCTTTCGTTGCGATCGATGTTGAATCTCGGTGCTGTAGACTTCTTCAGTACATAGGCTGCTTTTACCGTCAATTTTTCTAAATCGAAGAGGACAACAACACCACTCCAGGAACTACAGGTCTACCAAATCCCTTCTTCGTGTGGACTGGGTTATGTAGACCAAAACGGGGCGCAACATCTCTATCCGGATAAGAGAACATACGCCATAAAATTCGAGTAGACAATAATTTAGGCTAAATCCAGAAACTTCTGGTTCAGACTATACAAAAAAACCATCGAAATCCAGAAGTACGATAATTTCAACAGAAATAATGAGATCGACTTAGCCCCAGAATGGAAAAACATGTTCCGGAAGACTAGTGAATCGATACCGTCACGTACCACAGACCCAAACGGCGCCATATGAAGACTTCTCAGGATTCTATATTTTCAGTTTCATCCTTTTGGAAAAGACATCGACATAACTGTCAAAACGTTAAATATAGTGAGTTTTTCCAAGTTTTGTGAATTATGGAAAATGTGAAAATATGGTTCGCGGTTCAAAACCGAAAGTTCTTTCTGATTCTATTCTAATCTAGTTCATAGGGTTTATCGAAGTTTGTTATGTTCTTAAAAATAATGAAAGTAGATACAGGTTATAAATATTATTTACGTTATCTAGAACTTCTTCCGATTCCGAACTATGAAAACGCACTTTGCGAAATTCGCGTCGCCATTAGAAAAAAAACATGATGCAATAAAATTGTTTTTTTTTTAATACTGTTGGATTTTATTAATAAGTTAATTTTAATCACATTTAAAATCGTGTTAATAGGTAAATGTAGCTTTAAAATTAATTACAATACGCATTAAAAAAAAGGGATTACTGTTTATCAAAAGCTTTTATATCAAATAAGAAAATGACTTAAAAATACTAAAAAAAATTTTTAAAAACAAAAAATATCTTCTATCAAATTTTCGAAGTGGCCACATTTACAAGATTTGACAACAATCTTCAATTTTAACAATGTTCAAAAGAAAATATCAGATAAAAAGCAGTGTAAAGCTAAACTCAGGAAACGGTATGCGATCATAATGAAGCAACAAAAAATAACAGTATTTTTATGAGCAGAATAAAAACTGTAAACACAAAACAGTAAAAGAAGGAAAAATACACTTTTTATCTGATACAATAATAATAGTAAGCACCTGTTTTTAACCGAACGTTAAATAATAATTCCTGTATATCAAAGTCAAAAATTAATTAAGCAAATCCCACCAACAGCCGGAAGTAATAAAACAAATAAAAGTAACACGCATGTCAAGGTCTACGATAAAATAGCACAATTAGGAATTAAGATTAAAAAACACGCGAATCAACGGACTGTTAGTAAAACAAAATTTTCCTGTGTAGATAACTGAGAATCGAATGGATATTAATTTTTACGTATTTCAACGTTTTGAGCTGTGCCAATCAGCTATTTTGAGTTTGATTTAAAAAATAGACTGTATTATATGAAGACCATAATTCATCGCAGAATAAAAAAAAATTATAGTTTTTTTTTTAATTTGCAGCTTTAGAAAGTTGGCTTCTTCTGTTGTCAATTAACGTTGACGTTTTCCGTACTTTACTCCCGCACGTGCGGCAATCATAAACAAAGTATTTGTAGACGAGTAACTTCAATTGAGAGAAAAGGAATAACGTTTTAACTTTTCCCCGCAACCGTTAGAGGCCACTATGTAATAATTATCGGTAAAAAATACAAACAAAGCAAATTTTATTTCCCTCTTTTTCGTACCTTGAAGGCTAAAAACGCTGAATTGCATTTCTCGAATAAAATCGACTAAATAATGCAAGTTATTTTTACACGTGTTTGATTCTAACGTTTATTACTATTTAAAAACTGAAGGTTTTCATATTCGTTTTAAAGAAAAGTTGTTACAATATTCACACGGTGTTGATTCGAATGAAACTGGAAGTTATTTATATTGTATTTGTGCAAATAAAAAATGTTATATAGAATAAGTCGCTTTTTTTAATGCATAATTATAAAAAAGTGACAATTTTCATAACTATTCTTTCAAAAACAAGAAAACATTCAAAATAAACCATTATAATAATAATGGGTGCTACCCACACCCACACATTAAGTTTAAAATTCGCGCTATTTGTTTTCCCCACAACCGTTGTAGGGCGCCATAAACTGTGTTTCAAGTTTATATACAGGAGATTCCCCTCTAAGTATATCTTCTCTCTGGCGGCAATTTTATTTTCACACGCGTCTAAAACAAATACCCACTTTTGCAACTATATGCGAAGTATTGCCGCGTGAGAAAGAAAACGGTTGCGCGAAGCGAAAAATCTTACGACAGCGTCAATGATTATCTACGCTACAAAAATAATAATATATAAAGTGTTTATTTTGATTAGTCAAAAACGATGTTGAGTATAAACTAACTAAAACTAATTCTGCCTTAAAAAAATTATTAAGAAAAAATATTTAGTGTACGCCACTGCTTACCTAATTTCATTGAACTTATAAACACATAAACAAGAAACAAACATACGGACTTTGCGTACGGATACACGAAATAAACGTGTGACAAATGTAGATAATCTGAAAAAGTACCTGCGTTTGTTAATAAATCCATGTACATATATAAGTATCCATGTATGCTCTAGATAATAAATCGACATTCTTTAATTAAAAATTTCAAACTATGTACTTACATTTTCTTACGGATCTAAAACTTTTGTGCGAGCGTAGGACGATTAGGTTAAACTCTCCATACGAGTTTTTTGAATTAATATTCGCCAGATATTCCCATAAACATGCGTCTGTAATTGACGATGGAATATCAGATGGTTTGAAAAGCAATCGTAAAGTATTATGCAAAGATAATGGTATTATGTTGGTAAGAATGATTATTTGATTATAAACAAGTTAACTTACGGTATGGATTATACAAAATCGATGTTATCTTTTATGTACACTAATGCAGTGCAATACGTAACTATAGACAAAGTTAATTTTATACATTTCAAACAAGCCACCATTGCCTTTTTTCCAACGAAAATTAAAAATGTTTAAGTCGACTTGTCTTTATAGTAGTCTGATAAAACCAGTAACAGATAAATGTAATTACATACAGTGTGTCCGAAAAGTATGGAATATATTGTACAGGTCAATAAATATGCACTTTACACGAAAAACTTGTAAATAAAAGTTGTTTATCACTTAGTTATCTACCACCTGGGAGATATCAATTTAAATTTTTGCGTAAACAAAATCGCAACGAATATAACACTTACATTTTTTTAAATGGCAAGGCACGTCTTTATTATACTCATTTGATAGAGTCTTTTTTTCTCTTTTCAACCATATAAAACTTGAATACCTTTACATCAAAAAATTTTCAAGAAAAACAAGGACATGTCTAACAAATTTATTTTACTGAGCAGTATTAATCAGGTACGTAATATGTAGTATTGAAACAATTGAATGCACTGTCACAATAGCAAATATTAAACTTTAAATATCTTTACATAAAATTGTTATAACAAAAAAAATGTATTTAAACTAAACTTACAATAAATGTTCAAAATGTAAACCATTCATAATTTGACAGTGGTAAATTCGATTTTTAAAACCATCGATTGCTTTTGAAATCATATCTCGAGTTATAGCTCTTATCTCAACTCTAATGCGATTTTTCAAATCTTCAACATTATCAGGTCTATTTACATAAATTTTGCTTTTAATATAGCCCTAAAGAAAAAAATCTAATGGATTTAAATCCGGCGAGCGAGCAGGCCATTCTATCGTACCTCTTCTGCCTATCCATGTATTTTGAAAAGTATTATTAAGAAAGTGGCGGACATTAATTCCAAGATGTGGAGGTGTCCCGTCTTGTTGAAGCCATATTCTGTTATGAGGTATATAATCTGGATCTACTTCATGTGGAAATAACTCGGCCAAAGCAGGAACTAACTCAAATCTTAAGAAATCGAGATAAATATTCGCCGTTAAACTACCTTCAAAAAAATATGGCCCCAAAATTTGACTTCCAATCATTCCTACCCAGACGTTGACTTTTTGCTGGTATTGGGTGTGTCCTTCTAGATACCAGTGAGGATTTTGTGAAGACCAGTAACGTACTGTGTTTTGTTTGTTAATTGTGCCGTTTAAACTAAACGTGGCCTCATCAGTAAAAAGGATATTTTTATGAAAATGTGCATCTCGTTCAAGTTTGTTTGTTATTGTTTCACAAAACTCCAGCTTTTTGTCCAAATCGTCTTCAAATAATTCTTGAACTACACAAGCTTTATAAGGATGAAATTTTTTTTTTTTTTAAACGTCATGTACAGCCGATTTATTCAAATTATGGTCTCTAGCAATTTGCCAAACTGAAATTTGTGGATTTTCCTCAACAGACAAGAACACATTTTCTCGTTCCACATTACTTAATGACAAAGGTCTACCAGTTCTACTCGCATCTTTCACCGAACCTGTCTCTTGAAATTTCCGCCAAATTTTGCTTACCGTGGACTGCGAAATGTTTAATTCTGGATGCAAGTTATTAAATAAATTACATACTTCGTCTTGGGTTCTTCTTCTATCTCCATATCCCAGAATCATTAAAATTTCAATTCTATGTTTCTCAGATAATTGAGCCATATTTCAAGCACTAACAAATAGCAAAGTGTGACAGTGTTCTAAAGTGCATTCAATTGTTTCAATGCTACATATTACGTACCTGATTAATACTGCTCAGTAAAATAAATTTGATATGTCCTTGTTTTTCTTGAAAATTTTTTGATGTAAAGGTATTCAAGTTTCATATGGTTGAAAAGAGAAAAAAAGACTCTGAGTATAATAAAGACGTGCCTTGCCATTTAAAAAAATGTAAGTGTTATTCGTTGCGATTTTATTTACAGCAAAAATTTAAATTTATATCTCCCAGGTGGTAGATAACTAAGTGATAAACAACTTTTATTTACAAGTTTTTCGTGTAAAGTGCATATTTATCGACCTGTATAATATATTCCATACTTTTCGGACACACTGTATATATAGGGTTATTAAAAAGTATGAAGACGACGATTTATTGTCATTAATCATTTTAGGAAAAATTGTTCAATACAAAAGTTGTTTATGTAATTTTTAACTAGAATTGGAATTAATTGAATTTTTGTTATCTGCAATTGTTTCTGAGTTACACCGTTCCGCGTAATTTTTTCAAATGGCAACATATTGCTTTTACCACCATTCGATAGAGCATTTTTTTCTCATTAAAACAGCACTAAAGAAATTTTTTTTAAATAAAGAAAACACCGATTCAAATATTTACATCAAGTAGGTATATCTGAGACAAAAAAAAGTTATGAATGAAAATCTTATTACTAAAAATAAATCAATAACTAAGTAATTTAATCGAAGAGAATTATGTAAATATTCACAGTGAATTTTAATTCTTGTTTGGTTCTAGTAATTCGGATTTTTAAATCTTCAATATTATTGGACATATTTCTGTAGACTTTTTTACGTATATCTTCAAAGAAAAAAATGTAAAGGGCTTGAATCAGGCGAACGGGCTAGCCACTCAATCTTTCCTCGTCTCCCAATCCATCTGTTTGGAAAAACATAATAAATAAATAAAAATTTAAAATAAAATTGACGTAAATAATAACCACCCACAGTTACCTCGCTCGAGTTTGTTTATCGTTTTTGTCTTCGATATACCTACTTGATGTAAATACTTGAATCGGCGTTTTCTTAAAATAAATTTTAAACAAAATTTTTTTAATACTGTTTTCAAGAGAAAATAAATGACGTAAACAATAACTACCGATAAAGTTACCTCGCTCGAGTTTGTTTATCGTTTTTGTCTTCGATATACCTACTTGATGTAAATACTTGAATCAGCGTTTTCTTAAAATAAATTTTAAACAAAATTTTTTTAATACTGTTTTCAAGAGAAAATAAATGACGTAAACAATAACTACCGATAAAGTTACCTGGCTCGAGTTTGTTTATAGTTTTTGTCTTCGATATACCTACTTGATGTAAATACTTGAACCGTCGTTTTCTTGAAAAAAATATTAAAATACATTTTTTTAAAAATTTGTTTAGTGCTGTTATAAAGAGAAAATAATGCTCTATCGTATGGCGAGGTAAAAATAATGTTCCCATTTAAAAACATTACGAGGAACGGCGTAACTCAGAAACAATTGCCGATAAAAATTAAAAATTCTATTGAACAATTTTTCTTAAAATGAATATTAACAATCAATCGCCGTCCCCATACTTTTTAATAACCCTCTGTATGTTAAAGACCCGAAAATTATTATTATTAACCAGTAGATTAATTTTGTAGGGATTGATGACAAATTTGTTTAGGTTAAAAACTTGGATTAGTTCTAAAGTTGCAGTCACTATAGAAATAGCTGTATTTCGGTATAGTATTAATCATAGTTTATATAAGATTTCGATTTTTCATAATTCGAGTTAATTGAATATGTACATATAAATTGTTGTAAAATTCTTTTAATAGAATTATTTATTCGCTCTGAAAACAGCGGTTTTTTTGTGCTACTAACTCAGGCATCTTCAGCTTCGCATCCCGCTAAATACTCATCATGCACACCCTATTTACGCAATTTGTATTTTCAAGGTCGCCACTGGTGATTTACAGTTAAATGGTTATAACCCAATTCGGATTAACTACGCCAAAAGTCAGTCATAACGGTGGTTCCAGGTTCGATGTTTGGTAAAGATGTCTTCCAGTTCTTGGAATCCTCCAGGTTTCCATCTAGAGCACGTGCAGAAGGTTTGCAGATTTCTAAACGAAAGCGACCTCCTTTGCCTAGACCTCCAAACACATCATGCAATCTAATATCCATCGACATTACGCCCTCGATTGTGTTTGCGTTTGCTAATCTTTGTTACATCAATTTCCGCCACCGATTCGGCCTTCATTATTTTCAAAATGTGGATCCAAAATGGTTGAAATCATCGAAATTGCATTTTGAACTACCGAAATTTGTCTACCTTAATGTGCTATTAAAACTACTAAAGCGTATTTCAACTACCAACTAACTGTGATTGTAAATATATTATTATTATTTTCGTTGTCTATGTATATGCATATTCGTATTTAACTAATTAAGTATTGAAACTTTCTAAAGGAAAGTTTCTATTTGAGATGGTTTAATTTAAATTTAAATTCAGAAAGACGAGCGGGAAAACTGAAAAATACGACTTGCCCGTGTTATCATCATTTTACGCATGATTGGGTTTAAGAGGGGTTTTAGGGAACGCTAAGGGTAGTAGAGAAGAAGGGTGTCAACCGCCTGTACAATCGGCCTTTGATATAAAATTTGTGCTTGTGTTTTGTCATTGTTTTGTGTTATTCTTGGAATGTAAGTAACTCTATACGTTAGTTAACATAAGGGATGAGAAAATTAACTGTAATTGACCATATTCAAGCATTTTTTTGGACTTCAGGTTTAACATTTTTGGGTTGGTAAAACTGATGAATTTTAAATCGCCCTCAAAAAATAAAAACTTTTATTGGTTGTCAACAACGACCTCTCTGATTGATGGGTCATAATGAATTCCAGTGATTTGTCAAATCGGGTTGGTAGCAAATATGGACAAAAAGATTTGGTTGTTATCATGAGTTTATTGTTGCTACCAACCCGATTTGACAAATCACTGGAATTCATTATGAGCCATCAATCAGAGAGGTCGTTGTTGACAACCAATAAAAGTTTTTATTTTTTGAGGGCGATTTAAAATTCATCAGTTTTACCAACCCAAAAATGTTAAACCTGAAGTCCAAAAAAACGCTTGAATATGGTCAATTTGTAAGCACTTTGCATTAAAATTTCAGCTTCATAAAACGATACGTTTTCTTTGTTCGTAAAACAAACGCATTGGCGTCCATTTGCATTTTATCAATTTAATCGTTTTATGTGTATGACTTAGATTTATTAAACGAGGTTTTTCACTAACTATTAATTAAAACTTAAAATTACTAAATCGACATCTCGTAAAAGATCGCGTGAAACCTAATTTAAATTCGTAGCATCTTCTTGTATTTGTGATTGCGTTTATGTTTAAGTTTAGACACAACATTAAGCGTCATAAATTTGACTGTAATAATTAACCGTTTATTCTTACGTTTAAACATTATGAAAATAAAAGGGCGGGGAGTCTAAAAGGACGCTTAAAATGCAACCTTCGTTTGTAGCCTTTTCCCGGTCTTGCAATTTCAATAACTTCATTTACTAGAAATGTAACCAAAATAATTAACTCTTTATTTATACTTAAATTTAAAGATTATTAAAATTGAAAGCAGTTTTATGTAGATGATTTTCTTCGTTTGTAAAAAGAAGCTACTTAAACTTTGTTACCACCTTGTTTTTGTTATTTGTTTATATTTGACGTGTTTTAGAATCAAAGCTGTGTTAATCTATTTGATTGTTTTCTATGCAAGTTACTTATGCTAATCTCTGGCTTCAATTGTAAATTATGAATAATAATTTAATTGGTTTGTTTTTCGTACGTTTATAATTTGATAATACAAAGGTCGATCAAAGTTTGGACATACTTTTTAGTCGTAACAGTTACCTATTGATGGTGATTATAAGAGGTTTGATAACAGATATAAAGACCATTATGTGTATTGCCTTGTAGAATGTAAATCTAATATTTTTCTACCGTGGCTGGGCAACAACGAACGGCCGCAGGTTGCTTCCATACTACTATGGGACCCTGTATTTTGTTATGTGTAATGGCGCAAGTTGCTTCCATGCTATCGGACCTTGCACATTTGTGTGTTTTCTAGTCGCGGTAGGTTGCTTCCATGTTATGGGGCCCTACATTTTCGTTTACTTGTTTATGTATTACTTTTATTATGTGCATTACTGATTTTACCTATATGTTTTTGGCCTTACTTGTTGTTCCAAACTTTCAACTTTAGCTGGGTTGATTCGTAACCAGGTCCCCAGTACCCATTGGCGGGGGCGCCGATTATATAACACGTCTTCACTTTAAAGTGATGATGTTTGTGCACGTGTTTATATGTGTTGGTATTTAAATCTGTTATCCGGTCTGTTTATTTGTCTAATTTACTGTGATTTGAGATGTCCTTGCTTTACGACGTGTGTTAATAGTTTTGATTACAAGCCGATTGTTTTATCAACCTAAATTATGTAATGATCTTGCATTTTAATTCAGTTAGAAGGCCGGAGGGGTTTCTTAGCTCTGTTCTTCCCCTCCTACGACGAGTCCCACCGAACAGGCAAGGTCTCGGTTAAAATTTAAAAGAGTTAAATTCGAATAAAAATTACGATTCATTTTTTTTATTGTGTGTTTTATTTAACCTACTACAACCTTCCCACATATCGAGAGTAAGCAGTGTATAACGAACTTAATACAACGTAGGAAGGGGGGGGGGATAACTAGACGATCACAGCCACAGCGAGATGTCGCTGCTTTTGTTTGTTCGCGGGTTTTAAATTTCAAACGCGAGTGGGTTACATCACATATTAGATTTTTATAAAATAATCGCAACTAAGCTTGGGAAAATTTGACAAGTATAAGTGAATCTGTTACGTACGAAATTCGTATTACGTACGACTGTATATTGACTTGAAATTAGATTCGAGTTTTGACGCCCTCTACCGATCGTTTTCTCGTGGTTGTCATTTGACGAAAAATCGTCATACGGTGAATTGCATAAAATGGCCTGTGCGTGTTGAATATTTCTTGTAGCCGATGCCATCCGGAATAATGGAAATCCAATTGTAATTATATTAATTATATAGAATATTTGAAGCGTTACAGGGTAAGCTATTGCTGTCGTTTATTAAAATTCGTTCGTAATTCTTTCTTCATTTTAACAGCCATTTTTCCTCCACTTCGAGCATATGCACGTTTTCGATAAAGGGGATATTTGAATAATAATTCTTATTAAGCAATCACGTTACCGTACACGTGCGCTTTCGGAAGGCGGTTTCCACGCCACGAAAACGGGGTCTCGCTAATCCTTCCCGGGGAAGATATTACTACACGTGGATGACACGACTGGGTTATCAGCCACCTGTTCTACGTTACTATTTATCTGATTCGATACACAGAAGTACTGTTGAATACCAAAGGCAGACGTTGATCGTGTTATCAGCCACCTGTTTTGATTCCCTGCGTACAGTAGTCGATACACCGGTTTTTATATATATTTAATCAATTATTAATACTAATTGTTTTAGCCTAACATCCTTTGTGAGTTGGTGTGTGACACGATTCGTGTTTAATGTTTACTACAGGTCACTGAAGGGGAAAAACGTTTTTCTTCGTGCTAGTGGATGCTGAACTTCGGGTGAGTTACTTTAATTAATCTTATGTATATCGTTGTCACGAAAAATTACTCACAAACTTTTGATTCATATTAACGTTCGTAAATGCATGTAATGTGTAGCTACCAATAAGGTAAATATAATCATTGAATTCACTGTATCGCATACTGTGTGTAGGTGAAGGATATTAACTTCGATTTACTTTAATTGTGTGTGGTGGGTTGCCGATACTGTAGGCATCTACGTACTGAATCTTTTATATAATTCTATAAATTTACTTGTTACGAAATCAAAGTTTAATACCGTTGTTAATGGTTATTGTTAATTCTTCTAGTCTTTAGTATCTCCGAATTCGATGTATAGCGACTATTTTGTTACTATAAGTTAAACTGTGATATCTGTTAACTATAATCTGAAAGTGATTAAATTTGTTAATTCTCTCTCTTATGGTTATTGTTCCCTACGAACTAATTTGGGCTACTCGAACAGCCGAGTAGAGGGATTACGAACCTTCTAGTGTGTTACAAGTTTGAACCGTTCTGTTGTGAGCGAAACAGAAGTGTTGCTTTGGATCAGCTCTGGCGCCCTGAAACATCTTTTCTGTATTTATTGTGGACCTCCCCATCTCCGACTATTGTGAGTTGGCCGTGCAAGGTTCGTAAAACCAAAAAGCTTGTAACAAATCTCAAAAACGTTAGTTAGTCCATTTAAAAAACAAACACGTAAACAAACAAAAATTAATAATTTAAAACTAATTACATATCTATATATTAAACAAAAATAAGTAGTAATGAAGACCTAATTACAAATAAAGCACTAGTTTCATAAGGGTCCGTTTTAGCGCACGAGACCAAGTTTAAAAAACGAGCCGAAAAGCGGGGAGTTTTCTAATGGTCGAGTGCGCCAAAATGTCTTATGAAACGTATACTTTATACTATTTTTTCTATTTTGGAAATTACATGCAAAAATAAATTTAAATTACATATTTACCACTGATATTTACTTTTACTTGATTGATTAGGGAAAATTTTATTTTTTAATAAGTTGGCAACATTTCAAATTTGTCATGTTGGATAGTTGGATTCATGGATAGCTGATACCAGCTGATACTGTAGTCTGACAGTGATACTGTGGCGAGGACGCAAAGTGTAAACACTCCAAAAAGTGTAAATGCTATTTTCCAATGCACCTTTAATACTAGTTTCATCCGCTAGTGGTAAAACCATATAAATAGAATGGGGAAGGAAAAAATCGCCCCACTCGAGCCACGCTAACTTAGATAAGGTAAAATAAACAACTTAATTTGCCATGTTTTATTTCATAAGTAACGACCGTTCAAAATGTAGCGCTAACCATACTTTCTTGTGACAGTTTGTCAGAGCAATTGTCATAAATATTAATATTTTTATAAGATATTTTCTAAATAGATTAGTATGTTTAAAAATATTTTAAAAATTGTTTGGGCGCATCGGATAAGTAGCTTATGTGCTTTGGATTCTTATTTCAATATGTATGTTATGTTCTTTAATTTTCATGATTTCTTCGCAATGTTGTCATGCGTTCGATCGTTAAATCTACAAGTGTGGTAAGCTTGTGTGATTAATTCTTTAGCGAGTTAAAATTACTTTAACTGTGTTGTTTTTTGTATAATCTTATTAAAACTAATAAAAATTTTGATTAGTCATTAAATTTCACAAAATTTTACAGTTTTATGCAATTCCGTAAATTGTTATGCAATTTCAACAAAATGAATGATCATAAAATTTTTTGAAAAACAGCGGTACTGTTGTCAAGTAAAATTCGTTTAACTTAGTTCTAATCTCAGTATTGTGTGGCGCTGTCTTCTACACAGTCTAATCCAATATTTAATTTTTTTTCATAAGTATCAGCTATCCATATTATAATAGAGATCAGTGGTTGGATTGCTGTATTTTAATTGTCAAATATCAGTATTGCCAATCTAACAAAACCACAGTTCGGGTGCTATAAAGTGTCATTTTAGACAACTCAAATGAGTTCTTTAAAGTACTTGTACCAAAATAGAAAAACGCAATTATAGGTTAGAAAAAATGTGCCACTGAATGTTTGTTAAACTGATGATATCAACATTTTGATGTGAATTGGAATTTTAATACAGCGCTTTTACAAATGTTAGTTAATTTTATCACTTTACGTTAGGTAACTAATACGCACCCCTAAAATTCTACAAAACACAAAGAAAACCAGTGTTGTAACAGATACTTTTTTTCTAGTATCTAGATACAGATACAGATACTTTTCATAAATTGTATCTAGATACAGATAAGATACTTTTTCAAAAAAAGTATCTAGATACAGTTACAGATACTTTAAGAAAGTATCTAGATACATGTCAGATACATTTTTAACAAAATCATGAAATCAAATTTTTAAAAACTGTCTATTTAGTTCATCAAAAAACACAATAACTGTATCCCAGGCAGCACATTACGTCTTATTGACGTCAAAATTACGAAACGTCAGTGTGCTGCCTGGTTATTAAGCAAAACATTACCTTATCAACCTTAATCACATAAAAAAATACAAATTTACAAATAAATATTATTTTGTTTTAAAATTAATAGCATGTCAAATGTCTCGTCATTATATTTCGACGTAGAGTTAATAGTAAACTACTAACACTAAAAAGTTTCTCCACTTCTTTGCTCTATTTGAGCTGATGAAGAAATTCAGTGTTGCCAGTTGACTTTGTTGCGATTCCCTGCATAAATTATAAAAGTTCCACAATTATGACCACAAGTGTACTCATAGTTCTACAAAGTTGAAATTTGTTTTCTTTTTTTTAAAGTATGAATTTGGTTTGATGACATAAATGCTAACACGTCACATTTCTCAAGTAATACTTGATTATATAAAATGTAGGTTTATACACGGTTTTCCCCAAAATTCCACAACAGTTTATAATAGCCACAAAATACCCGCTACTACATAAAATCTCTAAATTTGGTAGAATTCCATTAGAATTGGCGACGCTGAAAGAATTTCACTAATAAAACACCGAATACAAAGTCTCCAAATTCAAATTGTCATGTACACGATGAACTGACAAAAAAAACTACCGCGGTGTTTACTAAAAACTTGTATAATTTACAATTTGAGCAAGAAAAAGTATCTAAGTATCTAAACCACTCAGATACTACGAAAAATGTATCTAGATACAGATACAGTTACATTTTATCCAATGTATCTAGATATGTAACTAGATACTCCAAAAGTATCTAGATACTGTATCTAGATACTTGTATCTAGATACGTCACAACACTGAAGAAAACCAAACATACACAAATTTTATATTAAGAATGCTGATTGTATCATTGTACCGCGGGCTAGGCCCCCTACTGCTTTCATGTTTCGACGTTCAACCCCTAGCGCAACCACTTCTTAAAACAGATCATGCGCAAATGGATTCGTAGTTATCGTTCTTTCCGCCAGATGACGATGCTTACGTTATTTCGCGCGCCTTTAATTGGATTTAAATGTAAACTGGATCATCTCAAATGTACGATTATTTTTTGATAAATCATCCACGTACTCCAATAACCGATAAAAATATAGGACCTCTGTTTGGAGAGGCTTACCGCAGAGAGGCAAACAAACAAAAACAAAGGAAGATTAGAGACAAAGAGAAACAAATCAAATTAAAACAAAATAAACAATTGAAAGTACAAACGAAATCTACAGTTTAAGATGGAATAGAAACACAAAAACGTCGGATAACCTTCGGATTTACCATATTGCAGGTCACAGTAGTGAGATTCAATATTTATGCCTGGCATGTAACAATTAACTGTTATGTAAATAAAGCCTTAACGTAAGTAGGCGGTACATAGCTCAACGTGTCGGAATGTGAGTCGTACATATCCACTACATATTCCGTTTACATCTGTCGAACACTGAAGATAAACGAATCGCAAAATACAACTATAACAACGGATATGTTTATTTCAACGATAGAAAAAGATGTAATAACTGGTAGGATTAAAGAAATAGATAACAATTAAGGGTTTGGCAATAAATCTTACAGTTAATAATAATGATGCAGTTCCCTCAGATTAGGCACACCTCTTACATCTAAGCAAATCAATTGCAAGAAGTTCACATCGGCGAATACAACACAATCAAATATCACGAGCTTATGCGAAACAAAGCGCACCATTTAACTTATTACATGCAAAAAATTGTATACTTAGTCGTGATAACAAGCCAGTAGTGCGTGCATAAGACTGATAGCATCTGTGTTGGGTTTTCGAGTACAGATGTGATCTAAATGACTGACACGGGTGTACATTCCACCATGTGCTTTTAAAACGAATACGTTTCCACCTAATTTCAGGTCCTAAGCGCGAGTTTGGGCCTGGTCAACGGCCGAGACGTACCGTATGCTAATGTGGTAGTAGTCGTGTTGACATTGATATCCTGATGCGCTCTTTTCTACGGCTGTATAACGTCCGCGGATTCGTGACTTAATTTTGTACAATCTATACAGGAGGGAGCGGTTTGTCGTGTGGCCGCTGCCCTATAAATAGTCACTCCACCTAATTCTTAGAGGCGGTCTTGGACAGAAACTGGAGGCACAGCTGGGCCATCGTTAGTCGATTTGGTCACAAGCCGGTAAATCTGAGCCTAGTTTCAATTCCTCGGTTCATTGTTCAGACAGGAACTGGATGTTTTTACCAATGCCGGTGAATCGAGACCTAGTTCCGAAGGGAGAAGGAACGCCGATTCCTATTACACAAAAGCATGGCAGGGGAGACTTGTTCCTCCGGCAGAGGAAGCGTCTCGTGGTAGCGCACAGGGTCTATGTGAGTTGTCTTGCGTCTTAGACTCTTAGAAAGAATATCAATCTACCTAATTATAGTATCCCTACTATACCGGTGGGTTTATGAGAAAAGGGCGAGGAATGTTTTAATATTGCAAGGTAGCAGAGGAATCTATTTTGTAAGATGGAGGGGACTGTTACAGAGATTCGTCAAACGTCGTCCGGCAGCAAAACGAGTATCCAAAAAAGATAGAGAGCCGTATCGAGGACCCGCTGTTCGGTGGTTAGCTTAGGCACAGGTTAGACGTTAAATTACTCCGTCGTATGACATTAGACCTTTATGAAGGAGGGTGCTTTATTCTCACCTCGGTACTCACTGCTACCTCCTTTAGCTAGGTGTGCGAGAGCTGGTACTGAGGTGCTGAACTGGCCAGCGAAGATCTATTGAAAGAAAGAGTTAGAAAGGAGGAGCCGCACCGAGTTAAGCACTGAACTGCCGATTTCTTATTAAGAGACTGCGTCGTAAAACCTGCGAATAGGGGGAGTACAGGATACTGCGCCTACCGTGTAACGGATGACCGGGGTGCGAGAACCAAGAACTAGGAATAGCTTCACTATTTGCGATCGATTGTACGGCACTCCGGATGCGCGAAACTCCAGTTAAAGGGTAAGTGACAATAACATTTTTTGTTTTTTGGTTATTCGCAGAAAATTTATTTATACGTTTATACTTTTGATAAGATTAACATTACACCGAGTAAATTTCTTTTCTTTGTATTTTGATTTTATCTTAATATCGTCATCTTTCTTATAATATGACCGAGCTCAATAATTGATTAATCATCGTTACTTATAGATTTACTTTACTTTCTTCAGCTTACCGCTCATCACCATAATTCATTGTAAACTTTCCACAATATTATTAATTAAACCATCTGCTTTCCATATTTCCTCACAAAGATGCAACACATGATTGCACTGTTTTTCTTAATCTTTATTTGAATGCATTTTTAATATCAATACCTCGTTGTGCGATTTTATTATTAAATGCAACTTTTGTTTTCAAGAGAATCCATTTAGATTAAATCTACGTGTGTTACAACATTTTTTGTATTAAATTCAAGTTTTAAAAAACTCAAGGATTTCCATGTTGCAGCAGCAGGAAGGCAAAATTGTTTTCAGTTGAATATATGTATCTATTGACATGTTATTTATCAAAGAAATCAATGACATTGCGAATAATGTTTTGTGCTTCGGAATGAACAATTTTTTGGGTTCTGCTTTCCATGGATTAAACCAATAGCATCAAAAATTACTTTAAATAATAATTATTACTGGTATGGTACTATAAATATAATAAATAAATTATTTTGTGTTGTCAATGAAATAGTAACAATTTTTACCAAAAGTACTTACCAAACATTGTAAAGGTGCATTGGAATAGATTCTTCTAAAAGAACAAATTTGTACACAAACGAGCGACAAAAATTTAAATATAAAAGCAAAATGTAATATGAAAAGCTAAAATAACAACGTAAATGGAAACCAAAACGTCAACAAAATGAATCGTGATATTTGATTGGTCGACACAATTTGTCCTTTAAATTAGTTCGCATAATTTCCGGGGTTTTTGTAAACTTGGTAGTACAGTAGTTACCGTTTTTAAATAGCGGAAACTACGTGAACTGTAACGTGAGCGTTACTTCCCTCAGAAAAAAAACAGGTATTTTTTGGCCAATCGCAGTAGTTAAAACAGCTGCAGCAAAGAAGTTTTGTTGTAAAGCCTCCTTTATACTGTCCATCGAATCTAACGTCAATTCACACGTAACTATAGGTTCTTAATTTATATAAATAAAATATTTATACCCTAATTAGCAAAATACTTATGCAGGTCTTGTTTATCTTAATATAAAACTTAAACGATAATATATTTATCATATTAATTACTCAAATTTCTATAGTTAATAACAAAAAAAAATTAGGGCGTGTACTAGTGTACACATGTAAGAAGTGAAACTTCTTTATGGCCTTATTTTTCGCAAAATGATCTACATGCAACTTTTCAGAAATTGGTTAAATAAAGTTAAATTAGATAAAGTTTAAACAAAAGGATTTTATTATCATAGACATGAATACAAATAATACAATTATTTCACTTTAACTTTTTGCTACTAAGATTATTACAGCATTTCATTAATTGTAATAGAATTATTACTATCATTGTCATCGTTATTATATATTTTTGTAATTAATGGCTTATGGTAACTGAAATATGAAATTGAATCTACAAAAATTAGTTAATTGATTTACAAAAATTAATAACATTTCAGAATTTATACTCTATGCCAATTAATTGATGTTCATTAAATTAGCAGTCGTATTAATTAATAAATACTATTTTAATGAAATCATATACATTGACCGATAGTTACAATAAGAAACTGAGGTTAACCTTAAATATCTTAAATTTAAAATTAGATAAAGTTTAAACAAAAGGATTTTATTATAATAGACATGAATACAAATAATACAATTATTTCACTTTAACTTTTGCTACTAAGGTTATTACAGCATTTCATTAATTGAAATAGAATTATTACTGTCATTGTCATCGTTCAATCAGAAACTGAGGTTAACCTTAAATATCTTAAATTTAAAATGTCATCGTTCAATCAGAAACTGAGGTTAACCTTAACAAGTATTAGAAAAATAGATATAATTACTTACTTTTGTTAAAAATCCACTGGAATTAGAATTAAAATAAAGCCTTTGATTTTGTTGATCACTTTAGTATTGATATATTATTTATCTCGTCGCTATTGCGTTTCAGAAAAAAATGTGACGCGTAACCGAAAAAAAGATGGCGCGTAACGGAAAAATGTGATGCGTAAAATGTGACGGTAAATTTTTTTCCAACGCCGATAAAGAAGTTTCACTTCAATAACTTACTTTAACTTGGAGCACCATTTGGCAATTGACTAATGTCTTATTATTTTATAAACAAATAAAAACAATTATTAAATACAAGCTTGTTAGAATACAATTTTTTAACACCTGTAATTTGTGTTTGAAAACTGATTTTCGGCATCGTATATAAATTGCTATTTGAACTACTACAGCGTACTTTAACTACCAACTAAAACATAATTGAAAATGTATTGTGGATTGCCTATGTATACGCGTATTTTTATTTAAATAATTGTATATTTTTATCTTCGTTCGTCTTTAACATAACAGAATGAAATTTTGCAGGCTATTTAAATATAATTGTTAAAAACTACGTGCAAAATTTCTTGACAAACTCCGTAAAACGTAATTTATGTTTTATCTCTGTTATAAAGGATTGAAATTTTATAATTTATTCCAAAATCTCTATAATAAAGTGTTTTGAAATTTTTTTTATTACTGGAAGATAACGAATTTTTGATAAAAATTTAAAATAAAGTACAAAAATCAACAGGTGGGCGGTGCTACCAAATGATCAATCAGAAGTAGTAAAAGTCCATTAGAGCCGCAACCCGCAATGCTAAGATATACACGATGTTTTTTAAGTACCGTGCCACGTTAATTAAACTCTTGATATCGTTTATTATTTTTTCTTCGTTGCCATTAATCACGAAAGGAACTGCACCGAATTTGCCATGGTACGAAGACCTTCCAGCTGTTGCAATGGACTACAAAGTTCATATTGACCCCGGCAAAGAAGACTGTTATTTTCAATATGTTAACCCCGGGGCAACTTTCTACGTTAGTTTTCAAGTAAGTACAAGAAAATATATAAAGCTTCATTGATGTATTGTTCGTTAAATTATTATTGTGGTCGATAGTGATCGTTTTTTTACTACAGGTAATTAGAGGCGGTGATGGAATGGCTGGCTTTGCGGTTAGACACCCATCGGGTCAAATTGTACACCCGTACCAGTGGAAACCGAACGGGGAATACCAAGAACAAAGTTCAGTCGGCGGTTACTACTCCATATGCTTAGACAATCAATTTTCACGTTTCGCCAACAAACTCGTTAATCTGTACCTGACAGTTGTTCGTTACGATCTTTGGGATAAATACTCGAAAGAAGTCGAGGAAATCAACATGAATATGAATAACTTTACGGTAAGTTTCACGCACTAAACATTTAAACACTTATCAGTTGCTTTCGTTCATTATTAGAGTGGACTTAAATTGGTCGAACGCAACATTAACGACATGTTAATGTATCAGCATCATTCAAGAGCGAAAGAAGCCCGAGATTATAGCTTAATTAACGATAATAACACATACGTATTAAGGTGGTCTATTATACAAATAATTGTTGTCATGGGAACAACTGCGTTGCAAGTATATTTTGTAAGGAAATTATTCGATACTAAATCGGGCGGTAGTCGATCTCGGATTTAAATTTTAATGCCATGTTGTTCTTACGCATCAAAACTTATTTATTCGGAATTGTTGTTTTATGATATATTTTATATTTATAAGTATTATGTCTACAATTGTAATTTTTTTAAATAAATTTACCAGAACTGCCGAATACGGTGAAAAATATTGTTTAAGCGGATTGCGCAACAAGATAAAAATTTAATCGCTTCGCAAACAAAAAAATGTTGATAAGCTGCTTAAGCGTTTTTGGAATGAATACGAGGAATTGTTTGCTAAAGTTGTAAATTTTCAGTTATGAATTAGGGCAATGTTTCTTATTGTGTAAATTCTTTGGTCCTTTTGGGTTTAAAGCAGATTTAAACTTAAATTATTCAAGGTCATTCGTTAATATGTTAACCCTGTTTAATCTCCTCTTATCTATAAAAGATGATGTACAGTTGAGATTTGATATACCAATTACTGCTTGGGTACGTTGTTCTACCGAGGTTGTTTAGACTTTGTGATAAAACTAAATACAGCACTGTAACTTTATTTTCACTTTTTTACCATGAATGTACACTCAAGTAAAGAAAAATCGGGACACTACCTCATTAGTGTACGCTAAAACAAAATACGTAATTTGTTCGCTTTTAGCGCTGAAATATACAAATTAGAGAGCGGAGAAATAAAAAATCTGTTAGTTTTGTTTGTACTATTAGTTTATATTTTAAACATTTTTGATAAAATGGGCTGTCTTATTTTCCTGTCGTGTTGCTTCTTAGCTGTATATATTCGATCACTTTTCTCAGTATTTCCAATTTTTTACATTGCGAATGAACACTCAAGGAAAAAAAAGTCGAGCCACTATTTGCTCTTATAGGTTATGTACTGTAGATTATTGCATTTCCGTTTTTATTCTCTTCGTCTCAGATGAAACCAACTTTATGTTACTTTGATTCAATCAGAATTTCTTGGTCTCTGTTTCTTAAGTACAAACATTACATTTTTCTTTTGTTTTTTCCTACTGTGTTTCGTCTTTTTTTTGCACCTTGAGCATTTGTTTTTTTGCCTTTAAAACCGGCAGCAATAACTGATGGTTTACTCAAGCCTAACCATCCCAGTTGAAGTTACCTTTACTTTATGTCCATCAAAATCATTTGTGTACGCTAAAATCAAATCCTTAATTTTTTCGCTTTAAAATATACAAATTAGACAGCGGAGGAATAAAAAATCTGTTAGTTTTGTTGGTACTATTGGCTTATTATAAAAATTTTAGTTAAACAGGCTGTGACGTCTGATTTTCCTGTCGTGATGCTGCTTAGCTGTATATATTCGATCACTTTTCTTAGCATTTAAAATTTTTTACATTATGTATATACACTCGAGGACAAAAAATCGGGACACTATTTGCTCTCATAGCGTAAATTTATTACAAATTTACAAGTGACTGAGAGCATTTCTATAACACATTAAATTCTGTTGTGTACCGTAGATTATTGCATTTCCGTTTCCTTTCTCTTCTTTTCGGATGAAGCAGAAGCCAACTTTATGTTACTCTAATTCAATCAGAATTTCTTGCTCTGTATTTCCTATGTTTAAACATTTTTTTCTTAATGTGTTGCCTTGTTAATTTTTCGCATCTTGGGCATTAATTTTTTTGCCTGTAAAACCAAAAGCGACCGTTTATGCTTAAGCTTAACCATCCCAGTTAAAGTTATTTTTACTTTATGTTCATTAAATTCATTACTGCACGCTAAAATCAAATTCTTAATTTTTTTGCTTTGAAATATACAAATTATTAAACAGCGGAGGTATAAAAAATCTGTTAGTTTTCTCGGTACTATTAGCTTATTCTAAAAATTTTAGATAAAGTAGGCTGTGAACTCTTATTTTCCTGTCGTGTGCTCCTTAGCTGTATATATTAGATCACTTCTCTTAGCATTTCCAATTTTTTACAGTATAAATGTATACTTGAGGAAAAAAAAGTCGGGACACTCTTTGCTCTCATAGCGTAAATTTATTATAAATTTACAAGTGACTGAGAACATTTCTATAACACATTAAATCAGGTTGTGTACTTGGGCATTACTTTTTTTCCCTGTAAAAGCAAAATCCACAACTGATTGGTTGTACTGAAGCCTAACCTTAGACTTACCTTTACTATGTTGATCAAATTCATTAGTTACGCTATAGCAAACTCTTTAATTTGTTCGCTTTTAGCGTTGAAATATACAAATTATACAGCGGAGATATAAAAAATCTGTTAGTTTTGTTGGTACTATTCGATGTGAAGTCTTATTTTTCTGTCGTGATGCTCCTTAGTTGTATATATTGAATCACCTTTCTTAGCATTTCCATTTTTTTAATAATGAATGTACACTCGAGAAAAAAAAGTCGGGACATTATTTGCTCTCGTAGCGTAAATTTATTATAAATTTACAAGTGAACGAGAGCATTTGTATAACACATTAAATGAGATTGTGTACCGTATATTATTGCATTTCCGTTTCTTTTCGTTTCGGATGAAGTAGAAGCCAACTTTATGTTGCTCTGGTTCAATCAGAATTTCTTGGTCTCTATTTCCTATGTTTAAACATTGCATTTTTAAGTCCATTATTTTGTTTTTTTCTTAATGTGTCGCCTTGTTGATTTTCGGCATCTTGGGCATTAATTTTTTTGCCTTTAAAACCGAAAGCGACCGTTTATGCTCAAGCTTAACCATCCCAGTTGGAGTTACTTTTACTTTATGTTCATCAAATTCATTAATGCACGCTAAAATGAAATTCTTAATTTTTTCGCTTTGAAATATACAAATTATCAGACAGCGTTGGTATAAAAAATCTGTTAGTTTTCTTGGTACTATTAGCTTATTCTAAAAATTTTAGATAAAGTAGGCTGTGAAGTCTTATTTTCCTGTCGTGATGCTCCTTAGCTGTATATATTCGATCACTTCTCTTAGCATTTCCAATTTTTTACAGTATAAATGTACACTCGAGGAAAAAAAAGTCGGGACACTCTTTGCTCTCATAGCGTAAATTTATTATAAATTTACAAGTGACTGAGAACATTTCTATAACACATTAAATGAGGTTAAGTACTTGGGCATTACTTTTTTTCCCTGTAAAAGCAAAATCCACAACTGATTGGTTGTACTGAAGCCTAACCTTAGACTTACCTTTACTATGTTGATCAAATTCATTAGTTACGCTATAGCAAACTCTTTAATTTGTTCGCTTTTAGCGTTGAAATATACAAATTAGACAGCGGAGATATAAAAAATCTGTTAGTTTTGTTGGTACTATTGGATGTGAAGTCTTATTTTTCTGTCGTGACGCTCCTTAGCTGTATATATTGAATCACCTTTCTTAGCATTTCCATTTTTTTACATTATGAATGTACACTCGAGAAAAAAAAGTCGGGACATTATTTGCTCTCGTAGCGTAAATTTATTATAAATTTACAAGTGAACGAGAGCATTTGTATAACACATTAAATGAGATTGTGTACCGTATATTATTGCATTTCCGTTTCTTTTCGTTTCGGATGAAGTAGAAGCCAACTTTATGTTGCTCTGATTGAATCAGAATTTCTTGGTCTCTATTTCCTATGTTTAAACATTGCATTTTTAAGTCCATTATTTTGTTTTTTTCTTAATGTGTCGCCTTGTTGATTTTCGGCATCTTGGGCATTAATTTTTTTGCCTTTAAAACCGAAAGCGACCGTTTATGCTCAAGCTTAACCATCCTAGTTGGAGTTACTTTTACTTTATGTTCATTAAATTCATTACTGCACGCTAAAATCAAATTCTTAATTTTTTTGCTTTTAAATATACAAATTATTAAACAGCGGAGGTATAAAAAATCTATTAGTTTTGTTGGTACTATTGGCTTATTCTAAGAATTTTAGATACAATAGGCTGTGAAGTCTTATTTTCCTGTCGTGATGCTCCTTAGCTGTATATATTTGATCACTTCTCTTAGCATTTCCAATTTTTTACAGTATAAATGTACACTCGAGGAAAAAAAAGTCGGGACACTCTTTGCTCTCATAGCGTAAATTTATTATAAATTTACAAGTGACTGAGAACATTTCTATAACACATTAAATGAGGTTGTGTACTTGGGCATTACTTTTTTTCCCTGTAAAAGCAAAATCCACAACTGATTGGTTATACTGATGCCTAACCATCTCAGTTAGACTTAACTTTACTATGTTGATCAAATTCATTAGTTACGCTAAAGCAAACTCTTTAATTTGTTCGCTTTTAGCGTTGAAATATACAAATTAGACAGCGGAGGTATAAAAAATCTGTTAGTTTTGTTGGTACTATTGGCTGTGAAGTCTTATTTTTCTGTCGTGATGCTCCTTAGCTGTATATATTGGATCACTTTTCTTAGCATTTCCATTTTTTTACATTATAAATGTACACTCGAGAAAAAAAAAGTCGGGACACTAGTTGCTCTCGTAGCGTAAATTTATTATAAATTTACAAGTGAATGAGAGCATTTGTATAACACATTAATTGATGTTATGAACCGTATATTAATGCAATTCCGTTTCTTTTCTCTTCGTTTCGGATGACGCAGAAGCCAACTTTATGTTACTCTAATTCAATCAGAATTTCTTGCTCTGTATTTCCTATGTTTAAACATTGCATTTTTAAGTCCATTATTTTGTTTTTTTCTTAATGTGTCGCCTTGTTGATTTTCGGCATCTTGGGCATTAATTTTTTTGCTTTTAAAACCGAAAGCGGCCGTTTATGCTCAAGCTTAACCATCCCAGTTGGAGTTACTTTTACTTTATGTTCATCAAATCCATTAGTGCACGCTAAAATCAAATTCTTAATTTTTTCGCTTTGAAATATACAAATTATTAGACAGCGGACGTATAAAAAATCTGTTAGTTTTGTTGGTACTATTAGTTTATTCTATAAATTTTAGATAAAATAGGCTGTGAAGTCTTATTTTCCTGTCGTGATGCTCCTTAGCTGTATATATTCGATCACTTCTCTTAGCATTTTCAATTTTTTACAGTATAAATGTACACTCGAGAAAAAAAAAGTCGGGACACTGCTCTCATAGCGTAAATTTGTTATAAATTTACAAGTGACTGAGAACATTTCTATAACACATTAAATGAGGTTGTGTACTTGGGCATTACTTTTTTTCCCTGTAAAAGCAAAATCCACAACTGATTGGCTGTAAAGTCTTATTTTTCTGTCGTGATGCTCCTTAGCTGTATATATTGGATCACTTTTCTTAGCATTTCCATTTTTTTACATTATGAATGTACACTCGAGAAAAAAAAGTCGGGACATTATTTGCTCTCGTAGCGTAAATTTATTATAAATTTACAAGTGAATGAGAGCATTTGGATAACACATTAAATGAGGTTGTGTACCGTATATTATTGCATTTCCTTTTCTTTTCGTTTCGCATAAAGTAGAAGCCAACTTTATCTTGCTCTGATTCAATTAGAATTTCTTGGTCTGTATTTCCTATGTTTAATCATCGCATTTTTCTTGAGTGTTTTCCTACTGTGTTTTGTCTTTTTTTCTTGGCACATTGAACATTTGTTTTTTTTTTGACTTTAAAACCGGGAGCAATACCTGACGGTTTACTTAAGCCTAATCATTCTAGTTGGAGTTACCTGTACTTTATGTCCATCAAATTTATTAGTGTACGCTAAAGTCAAATCCTTAATTTTTTCGCTTTGAAATATACAAATTAGACAGCGGAGGGATAAAAAATCTGTTAGTTTTGTTGGTACTATTGGCTTATTCTAAAAATTTTAGGTAAAACAGGTTGTAAAGTCTGATTTTCCTGTCGTGATGTTCCTTAGTTGTATATATTCGATCACTTTTCTTAGCATTTCCATTTTTTTACATTATGAATGTACACTCAAGGACAAAAAAATCGGGACACTATTTGCTCTTATAGCGCAAATTTATTACAAATTTACAAGTGAATGAGAGCATTTCTATAACACATTAAATGATGTTGTGTACCGTAGATTATTGCATTTCCGTTTCTTTTCTCTTCGTTTCGTATGAAGCAGATGTCAACTTTATGTTGCTCTAATTCAATCAGAATTTCTTGCTCTTGTATTTCCTATGTTTAAGCATTGCATTTTTAGTCTATTATTGTGTTTTTTTATGTGTCCTTTTTTGATTTTTTACATCTTGGGCATTAATTTTTTTGCTTGTAAAACCGAAAGCGACAACTGACCGGTTATACTCAACCCTAACCATTCCAGTTAGAGTTACCTTCACTTTATGTTCATCAAATTGATTAGTGTACGCTAAAATAGAATATTTTGTTTTTTCGCTTTTCTTCTGTCATTTCGGGAAGGAGCATCCAGTATAAACATTCCAAAACTAAGCTTCTATTTTATTTTTTTCTAAAAATCTGAACGGAGCATAACTTGGCATACGTGCTTTTATGATTGCGTTATATTTAAAAATGTATTTTACAATTATTGAGCTTTATAACCCTACTGACGCTTTTTACTTCCATGACAATACAATTAGTAACACCACAGGAACCACTGTGGCACAATGCACAACCACAAAAACTTCATTATACTTGAAAAATCACTCTTGCCACTGATGATGACAGTATAGCATCGAAACGCGTTTCAGTATTATTAAGTTTTTGTGGTGTTTGGTGTTGTGATTTTGTTTAATACATCTCAACGTTGTTTCAAATGTATATATTATTGTGTTTTAATAATTCTAAACGAACTATTTTTGTACAAAGCTGAAGAAATGTATATACCTTTATGCGTTTATTTTTTTATTTTTGTAAATAATGTACTTTAACAATGAAAAATGTACAATATAATGTTTAATAAAGTAAATTAAATATTTTGGGATTATATTATACATATTATACAAAATACAATAAAAAATGAGTCTATATGTTAAACGATAATATAAAAAGGCACCCATTTTATTTAGATTTTAAATAATTTCCCGAAAGCGCGAGCAATCTATATCTTTGTTTTAAATTTCTTGCTCTAACATGAGGATTTGCTATTTCGATGGTATAATTAGCGGGGAACCAACCGGTTTGACCGTCTCTAATTCTTTCGCCGTGGTACCATCCGTCGGCCATTTTTCGTATAACGTTGATAACGTCACCTCTTGAAAGCGCAAGTTCGTCAGGTTGGCTCGCATTATAAGAATGAATCGCAGTTACTTGAGGACAATCCCAACATTCGTATAGCGTTTCATCGGGGTCTTCGGATTTTGGTGGCGTGAGCGCTTCGATCCAACGCTCTTTGTCACTTTCGCTGTTGCAAGATAACAACTGAAACGTACAAGTTTAGTAACTCGTGTGCTTGAACAAATCCTACATACCATTTCGACGGTTTTTCCATCGTGGTTTTCTAAAATTGTTAAAAATAATAAATGCCTTCCTTGAGAATCCTTTATGGGGAACGAACCAATAACGTCGCTTTCGTTTAGTTCGACATAGCTTCGAAAGCAGTAGTGGAGGACGATGTAGCAATCATCACTAAAGTAAGTAAATTTTATATGAAAGTAGGCTTAGCTATGACGTCATTTTCCATATACATGGTTTGGTTATATGGGAGATGACATCACATTTAGATTTTTTGGTTATAAATTCTTACCTTCGATGTTTGGTAACGAGCAACAAATCATTAAATAAAAACAAATGTAAAGGAACTTTTGAAAAACGTTTTCCAAATGTTAGTTTAGTGTCATCCGCTCTAGCCAACATTTGTGTTAAAACTCCAGATCTAACCAGCCATCTCGAATTCGATGCCACTTTGATACTAGGAATGCCGCGTGGAAATTCTATTTGACTGGCAATTTTTTTAACTTCAGTTTCTCGTTCCATAAGCCTCGCAGCTTCGTTGCATTGAGTAACAACCTACAAAAACAGAATAAAATCGGAAATTACAATAACGTTAAATTACTTTGTTGATGGCTGCTAAAGTACATTGGCACGTGAGATACTCGTCGTCTTGAGGCGATAACCGTTTTAAAACCGCGTCAACCAAAAGCGGCCACCTTGTAATCCTCTGCATTGGCAGCATGAGAAATGAATAAAGCGTTAACGATTGACACGCAGAACTACATTCTAATTGTTTAAGTAACTCGCTGCAACTATTTCGTTCCCTCATTTTCCTTAACGTACTATCCAGCAATATTTGATTTTCGCAATAAGAAATATACACGTCAAAATGTTCTTCGGCGTGTTTCTTAACAATATCACAAATTCCATGCAAAAGTATATTTCCTTGCCAACATTTTTCCAAGTCAATCAATAACTTTTCGGAACAACGTTTCACTGTAAGCAAATATTTTCGATGACACAATTAATCGTTACAAATTTACTGGCAATACCTGCAGGAATTCTACTAAAAAGAAGCGTCTTCTCCTCGTTCGTTATCAGATCGCTGTTATTTAAGTTCGTGATAAAGTAGTCGGTTAGAACATTTAACGAATTTAAATACGAAGCTTCTGACGTGATCATTTCGAATTTGGCTTCTTGGATTTTTTTCTGGTGCAAGCTTAAGGTACCTAAAACAATTTCAAAAAATTAGTTGCAAGTACCACATCGATATGAAAACGAAACCACAAGTGGAAGTACCATTATAGGTACTTTAATTAAATTAAAAAGACTAAACAACAAAAAAAAACGTTTAAAAGAACTTACTGAGTACGGTCGAATTGATGACTTCGGGAATTTCACACCACAATGTACGTACAACCGTAAAACCATTTTTACTAGGAGAAATGAGTTGCATTGCGGATGGCCTCGTTAAGTTAGTTTCCAAATGTAACTTCTCTCCGACTTCTTCGTACCCGTCATAATCGAAATCCGAAGTTCCATCGTGACACACCGACTAAAATTTAAAAAAAACTAACTGCCAAGAAGCGCGGTTTAACAAGTCGACTTACTTCAAGAACAGCGGCATCATAAAACTGATACAACGGTTCGTCTTGCAGCCTCAACTGTATATCTGGTGAAATATTCGAATCCTTTTCGATGATTGTGTTGGAGTTGCAACTTCCAATGCTATCGTTGTAATAATCACTCTCACTTTTGACCTCAATATCTTTGTTTTCGGTGGAATTAATACTTTCGGAAGGTTTCACGTTGATGTTTATTGCGCTACCACTATTTTCCGCCGAGCTGCTACTTGGCGTGCTAGTCGATGTTTGGTACAAACCTATTTCAGCGTACCAACTCGTATTTGGTCGTCTTCCGTTCAACGAGTTCGAGTTTTCCGAGTTCCTGAGTAAGTTTGTTTCTGAATTTCTGAATAACCCACATTCTGCATACCAAGATGTTGAACGTTTCGTGCTTCTCGCTGAATTTGAATCTGAATTAAAAAAATTATTTCAAAACTTGTTGAGATACTTTAAGTTCAACTAATTGCCGAAGGCATCAGCGATCAACATAAGTCGACGAAATTTCAGACAAGCACCTTTTCAGAACGAAATCTAACAAATATTATAAAGAGGTAAAGTTTGTAAGTTTGTATGTAGGAGGTAATCTCCAAAACTTTTCATCATTTCAAATTTTTTTACCGATATTTAAAATGGACTTTCAGAGTGGACATAGACTATGTCTTATTATAACACTGTCTTAATGGTAAGAGATATTTAGATACTTTCTGTAGAAAAGTTATAAAGACCCAAAAAGTTCTATGAAAAAAACCGTGACAACATAAATCTATACGTTATATATATAATTAAAATTATTTTTAATCTATCACGGAGAATTTAAGTAGGCAACCTTATCAATATACATTTGCTTGTCATCGAGAAAATTTTATGTAGATAAAAATTGCCTTTTACACAACATTGTTAAAACAAGTAGCTAGGGTGTAAACGGGTAGCTAGGGACAAGGCGCGTTCGTCTACGAGATAAGCATCCGCACAACGCAGTCGCGTGATACGCACCGTACGTACGTGTCTTGAATAGTGTTAGCGTTGTCAAATAGCTGCAAGAATTGAATTTCCGAACTAACTTTGTCGTTTTCTATACACGTCAGTGATTTACCATCGTATTTATTCATTGTTTTCGCTTTTTACAATTATTTCAAGGTTAGCGAAGGGATCATACGCACGATGTAATTCGGGTACTCTTTTCAGGTGGCCGTTGTAATCTGTGACAATTCTGAGCGTTAAAAAGAATAAGTCATTCAAAGTAGAATTAGGTTAATACACTGGAAAAAAATTTAGAAAGAAAACTTTGTACCAGACCGCATTTTAGATGCAGAAGAAGATAATTCAAGATTACGTATCTGGAGAATGATACGTAACTCAATACGTAGTTCAATACGTAAGGAAATTATCAATTACTGTTAGGGTCTAAACTCATGGCTTGTAGTAGAGACCAAATTACGCACAGCCAAAAAAATCCGATTTACTTTGAATAAACTATTGTTTATGGAACGCATTGCGATTGGAGTAAGAGCTGAGATGTCGAGTAAAGGACGAAAGGTTTAAAATACAAAAAATCGTCCGAATACATCACAGCTAATGTAATAGCGAAGGCTTCCACGGCCGGAATCTATGCTTCGGTTGCATCTATGACACGGTCCAAACCCGGAAGACATTCTATGTTAGCACATCACAGCTAGACGTTTATTATTTATGACATTATTTGATGATGTATTAGCACCCTTACATAAATGCTCTAATTTTGAAGGAAAAGTCTGGACAGTCATAGAACACATTTCTTGGCATTTTTTTTTTGTTCTTGTTAAATATAGATTAATTAGCGGTTATTTCGAACCGTATGGTAAAAAGTTAGAGGGCGTTATTTTGAAACATGTCTTTGGTAATGGTAGTAAAGCAGTGCGTGTACGGTTCCAGTACTTCTGTATTTTTCAGACTGTTTTTAAAAAAAGTTTCTGGCGATATAGGCCGTATGTATGTATTTCGTCCCGGAATGCTCACTTGCTACATTCGGAATGTTTGCCTGTTATTTTTTTGTTTTTCCTTAACATATGGATATGAATTTAAAAAAAAAGGAAATTTCTGGTCAATGTAATAAGGATTGTACACAAAAGTCAGACGTGCGTGTCCAGTGAAACCTTCATTTCTAAATATTCGCCTTCATCTACGTTGTTAACGAGAGCATCAATTTTACTGCATTTGTGGTACCTATTTGTGAGGGTCTTCCTAGGGTAAGAATTGATTTCTATTTTTGTGACATAACTTGATTTTCCCGTAGTTATAATAGCGTCTTGGGCTACCGCCACGCGTTTGCCCCTTTGGAATGGTACATGTCAAATACCTTTCGCTGGAATCGATAACTTGGAGCACGTACTAAGAGGGACAATCTCGCAATATATCTAGGGTCAAGTCGTACTTCGTGTGATGGTTTAATGAATTTGGAGACACACCTGCGATAGGAATAGTAAAAATTATAATGATTCATTGGTTGACTTACAAGCAACTTATTTGTGATAGCAATCTAATGACTTCATTCTTTACGATTCAAGCATACATCGTGAGTACAATTTCTTTAATTTCTATTAATTCGATTTGTCGAACGTAAAGTACGTGCGACGTAGGTATAGATGTTATCACGACTAACAAACGCAAATTACTGTTTGAATGTATTCTAAGTGTGTTAGGATTATTCATAAATATAATTTAAAATTGTAATTAATTTAATTCAAACTTGTCATGGCTGCGCTGACAGTATTAGTGGGGTTAACACATGCGCAAAATGCATATACATATGTATGCAGTTGCTTATAGAATTGTAAACTGATAGGTTGTATTTTACTCAATAAATTACATTGAAATTACAATCTTATTTACTAAAAACCAGCTACGGTTACTACAAAGTGCGATTTGCTTTTGGGTGCGAATTCACTAGTTTCGCATCGAATCAAAGTTTAATTATTCGATTACGTATTAATTTATACTGTCATGTACTAGGATAATTATATTTGTATTAATTGCTACTATATATGCTAGTTTCTTTTTTTAACCTTGTTACAAGTCAATATACACAGTCGTACGTAATACGAATTTCGTACGTAACAGAATTCCACCCCAGCAAATTGGAAGCGTGGAGCGAGAATAACGAAAACAAAAGCTAAAATGAAGACAGAAATTTAGGCATACGCCAAGGATAGAACCCTAAAATCCAAAACCAACCCCAACCCCAAAACACCATAACAACCAACCCAAGAAGAAACGTAGATGAAAGAAGTTTTCCAAGTTTGCTAAGCATCACCAACCAGATGTGTCCAAAAGTCGCATGAAGCGGAATGATACTTCAAAGAACCCAAAAACTCAACCGACAGAAGAGAAGCAGCAAAACAGGTACTCGTTGAAAGTCGACAACAGTCGTTACGCTAAAAAGCAAGAAAGCAACGCAGTCCCATAGACCTTACTGACCGACAATACTAAGCAACCCAAGAGAAAAAGAAGAATGATAGGAAAGAAAGAAGTTTAGACCACGGTCAAGGGCAACGCCCTAACATCCCTTGAAACCCCAACCCCTGAATACAAATCCAACCCTAAAGATAAGTCCCCATAGCTAACTAAGCTAAAGAAGTAAAAGGAAAAAAGTATCTAGGTGTTGAATTGTGATACGCGGATTAGAAGAAAGTCAAAAAGAAAAACTAATGCAGTTGTGCTCAAAAAGTCGTCAACAGACGATATGAGATTCTTCCACCAAAAAAACCAAACAGATCTTAAAGATCTAAGCAAAGAAAACCAACGAAGAAATCTCAAGCAAAAAAAGATTCTGATTAAAAGTCGACATAAGTCGGACTACCAAAAAGGCAGAGAAAAAGAATCAGTAATCCAAGAGTCACAACAACAAAGTTACCAAAAAGCTAAACACTAAATGAGTGCCAACCCAAGAGAAATCCAAACCGCGAAACCCAAAACAAAACCAAAAGAAAGAAAGAAAAAGAAGTAAGAGTCAATAAAGAATAGAAAACTTCACTTGCTAATTGAGTATCGTGAGTTAGTGCTCGTTGTGTTGGAATGTCACGTTGGAACGTAAATGCCGAAGAACGGATTAGAATATTCCAAGAGCAAAAGAAACCCAAAGAAAAGAAATATCCTAACGGTGACTGACAACATCAAAAATGCCGACTAAGCGGAAGTACGGAGTACAAGAAGCGACGTTGCAGTCTATTCCTAGTTTCAAACCAAAAATAACAAACAAAACCCCACTAAACCTAATGAAGCGAGAGAAGTAACTGAGAAAGAAAAGGAAAAGAAAAGAAACATAGTTGCGTGAATACTAAAGAAAGAAGTTACTAAAAGAAAATAAAAAGTAAGTAATCAAGCAACAAATCAAGATAAAAGAAAAAAGCAAAGAGATAATTGCCCTAAAGACAAACCTTCAAAAGCAAAAGAAGAAAAAAATCAAAAGTAAGAAAGACAAGAAAGGATAAAAAGAGACAGACGGAGAAAGATAAGACAAGATGTAAGTGTCTTATTCGTTCTTCTCTCCGTAGAAGAAACGAAAGGGAGTGACCAGCCCTTCAATGCCCAACCAACCGCCCATTAGGCGAACCATAAAGAGAATCAAAAGAAAGAATAACGGTTGGCACAAAGAAAAGATAGATAGGCCCCAAGAAGAAAAAAAATGAAAAGTAGAAAAGATAAGAGATATAGAAAGACGGAGAAAGATAAGGCTCGATGTTAATGCCTGATTCATTCTTCACCCCGTAAAAGAATGAAAAGAGAGAGGTTGGTTGGGCACCGTAGGGTGGCCCAACCAACCGCCCAAAATAAAAAAAAATAAAAAGAAAGAGAAGAGAAAAGGTATCACAGTGAGTCATAAAACAAGGGCGTACCAATTGCTGTCCCCAAATTGGAAAGTTTACTCCAAAACTTAAATGCCGACAAGCGGAATAGGAAACCCAACAAAGAAAAAAACTAAACTAAAACCAAAGCGAGAGTCCTACTAGTGACTTACCAATCTCAAAATGGCCGACTAAGCGGATGTAACTATATACAAATAGAAAGGTAGTCCGTCCCGGAGTAAGATGGTTAAGAAAAAAACCCAAAGAAACTGATTAGAAACTCAAGAAAAAAAAAAGAAATCAAGTACAGCAAACTGGAGAGAACAATTGGGGAGTATCCCAGCTATAACCAACAAAATACCGTCAACATAATCAAAGAACCAAACCACAAAGTCTTCAGACGAGAACCAACAGAATAGCCAAAAGTCGAAATCCTAAAGCGAAACAAAACAGATTAGAACTTACGACGCTTGCGACGCCGGTGAAAAAGAAGTGAACGATTAATAGAGGGACGCAACGAAGCACAACCAGAAATTTCAAAACGAAACGGTGTTGACGAGAGAGAACTGGCTTTCGCATCCCTAGAACATCTACGACCTTTAGAAGGATTCGCAAAAGTTGGTCGAGCTAGTACAGAAGGAATAGACGAGGTAGAGCCAGCAGTACCCCGATCCAATCGTTGATCTAAACTAAGCGCTTTCTGCGACCGACAAACCAGGCAATAGCGAACGTACTCTGCCACTTTCGATCTCATATGAGGCCAATAAAAACGACGCCGAAGAAAAAGTAACGTCTTGGCGACACTACGGTGCCCAGAAGTGGAGTGGACGTGATGATCATGAATGATTGGCTTACGTTGGTCGTTTGGAACGACCAGCTTCCACAGATGCTTATCATCAGGAGAAACCCGTATTCGTTTCCACAGAAAACCTTGGACCACTAACCAACGAGAAAATCGGCGAGGAGACGCTGATACCTTACCCACTAACTGCTTGTACCATTGGTCTTTAGTAGGACACGTAATGCCCAAAATCGAAGACAGACCAGAAAGAGAAGCTACCAAACGTGAAGGTATAGCATTTTTAGAAGTACAACGAACACGATTATTAGATTTAGAAATAAATATCGAAGGAGAAAGTGAAGAAGTATCAAGAGAACAGGTAACCGGAGTAGACAACGGCTGACTATCATAGTGCTCACATGCGTTAACCGAAGTTGTCTCAAAAGATGTAACTTGAGAAGGCGTAGGTGGTTTATACTCGTCTATGGAAGCCTTAGCTTGAGCGAGCTGTCTTCCATACATCACTAATTCTTCGAAAGTAGAAATCGACAGTAACGCAAGCCCTGCCTGATAGAACGGAGTCAGATTGCGACGCACGATCTTGAGTTGCGTGTGATAAGAAACCGGTTCTAACATCAGTAAGAAGAGGTACCGCATGGTGGTAACGTACATCCCAATAGATTCGTGAGTTCCCATAGTACGCTTTCGAATTGTCTCCATTAAGCGATCGTCGTAATCTACCGGAAGAAATTCCGCTTTCAACAGCGCAGCAACGTCCTTCCAAGAACGCAAAGAAGTTCGGTTTGTCCTAAAAGAAAGAAGAGCTTTGCCAGACAAAACCTCGAAAGCTGAGAGAAAAAGTTGATGTTGTGAAACACCACAAGACAGGCACAATTCGTCAATCCGCAGAAGAAATTCCATAAGCAAAGAAGGATCTTCACCAGAAAAAATAACATTCCAATTTCCTAAATTCGTTTCGGAATCAGAGTCCGAAGAAGTAAGAAGTGGTGGTTCTTCATCTGAAGAATACATAGCTAAAACAATAACAAGTAAACAAGAAACTAACCAAAGCTGTCAACTACCGCAGAAACCTGCCACCACGTGTCCGACAAAAATTCAAAATAATAGTAAGTACAAGCCGTACCGCTACCACGTAATTACCCCCAATAAGAAAAAATTAATCGACGTAGTCAAGTCAATCCAAAATCAAAGCGAGGGTCCGATTAAAAGAAACGTAAACAAAGTGCTAATCTACAGTCAAACTGCAGCACTAAAGAAAAATAAAAAAACTAAACGTTAGTGAAGTAACTCAGACGTCAAGTCTAGTAGCAATAACTAAGTAAACAAAGCAAAGTAAATTGAACCCACGTAAGATTAAGGGAGGATAAAAGAATCAACCAATCTAGAGAAAATGATGATCGCACACACGAAATCGGGGGAAAATCAACAATATAAACTACCTATGCCTGTTAATAATCCTAGCCTAGTTAGAGAAGAAAAAAATGTAAAAATAGCAAACCGAATTATAAAGAATGATAAATGCAATGTAAGAGAAATCGAGAAATCGCGAAATCGAGCCCCTAAGGTTGGGCAGCCAAATTTGTTACAAGTCAATATACACAGTCGTACGTAATACGAATTTCGTACGTAACAACCTGCGTTTTTCATTTATTCTCTTTCAGTGTTCGATAGATTTAAACTGTATCTGCGATTAATAGTTTCCCACCGTTTTGGCGCTTTTTTAAATTAGTTTATGATTAGCACGCCGAGACCTGCGACCCTCTATCCGAATTATATTGAGCTAGTCGTCTGTCTTTAAGTTACTAGTAAAAAGCCAGGGGACGTAACTGCTATGAAAAACATAAAATTCGCAGTATCTTGGAAAGCGATGAGCCATACCTTTGAAAACATAATTTGATAACTTGAGTGATACGGTATCATTTTGCTTTATATTTTTTCGTATGTCATAATAAGGGAGACATTTAACATATTTGAATATTTTTGATTTCATTTGAAAAAACATTTTATGGTCTTTCGACAAAAATTTTTTGTTTTGTGAAATATTTTGCCAACGTCGATAACGGCACAGTCGTGGTTGTGATACAGAAGTAAAAAACACATGTTAGAAATTTGTAGACACGGCGACGCACAGTGTCACTAGTCGCCCAAAGAAAGAAATAGTATGTGATCAAGGACGGTTATCGTTAACACATCCAAGCGACTGGCCTCATGATGAGGTAAAATAAAGTTTTGATAAAAGTTTTCAGAACTTACCAATATTTTGGTTAGCATCAACAGGTACAGGTGGTGGTGGGCTTTGCGGCCGCTGAGGAAAAGATTTGCTATGCCTCAAAAGACTTGGACTAACTGAAGAATTAATCGAATCTCCTTTAGACTTCGTAACATCCATTTGACCATCCACATCGATGGGGTCCGTCAAATAAAAAGTGCTTTTCGTCTTATTCCCTAAACTTTGAGTAATCTCGTTCGCCGATTCCGTACTTATTAACATACTACGTCTAAACTTGTTTAAAAACTTGCTTTTGGATAAACTACTCGTTCTAACTTTTTCATAGTTCTCCGTAAGCTCCGTATTATCTTTGCCCGTATATTGAACATTTTGATATACGTTATTCGCGTCGCTTTGTCTTAACTTGAATTCTTGCGCTACGTTGAGCATTGCACTATTTCGTTCGCACATAATAGGACTAGAAATTTGTGGTTTAGTCGAGGCGGGGCTGGCGTTGTTATCCTCTCGCGATTTAGTCATTGCTAAAAAATTTTGTTGTTTCTAACTTAAAACAATGAATGTAAATGCATACCATCGTTTGTTAAATCGGTCCTGGATTTCCTTTTGGCCATGCGCGTTAACGACTTTGTAATATCATTTTTGGTTAGTGACCAATTCCTCCGCAGTTTTTTCATGTGTTTACCAGCAGATACCGCCAATCTAGTAAGTCCGTAAGATTGACTAGGTGGATCGGGTAGTTGCGAGTTACACATGTCAACTCCGCTATCGTTCTAATTACAAAAAAAAACAGTTAGACCGATGCGAAAACAATCGCGTATTTACTACCTGATTCTTACTGAACGAGTTTTCAGATTCGGTATCGCTGTCGAAGGAATCGAAACATTCGTTGTCACGGTATTCTTCGCCATTGTATAAACTTTCGTAGTGATGATCCGAATCACTGTTATCTGAAATATAAAAATTTTTAGCTATGTTTAAATTCTCACGAATAATAGTTAATTGTCTCTAATGAGAATTTTCTTAATTTACAACGATTTGATTAATGCAAAAGAAAGTTTTTATGATTAATCGTAAAAGAATTTCTAAATAAAGCGATCGAATTTACAACTTCGTGATTGTTTATGCACATTTCGAGTTGCTATATCGATTAATGATGGTCATCTAGTAATTATCAAGCCATTATTTACTAATCAAATTCTAATACAAACAGCTGAGTCATACGATAGATTGTGAGTTTTAAATAAAAGCCGATAAAACTTTTAATGAATTGGTATATAAACGAAGCAAAAGTTGATACACTACTTTATTTATTTTTTCTCCATATATCAAAATGCTATAGATCAATGAGTTTTGAACCAGTCGCTTCAAGAACTATTACATCCAGTAAATTATTTTAAAAAAAGTTAACAACAACAATGGAAAAATTCGCTTTTTATCCCAATAGTTCCTAAAAGCAAAACCGAAATACAAAATTAATCCCATGGCTCCGTAGATTTTTTTATATATTGATTCAGAAAGTGGTGGTGTGCTTCGACGCTTTGAATGAACAACCGAAGTCATCATAGAAAAGTCAAAAATTGTCACCACATTATAAGCAATAAACAAAAATAAAAAGAAAAACTGGTGTAATAGTTTCGAGAAACAAAGAATGAGAAGAAAGAAGAACATGATCTCAAAAACAAAACCTTCTCGGTAGTAATTTTTTCAATAAAACCGCCTTCATCCCTTTGTAGTTTTTTAATTCATTTTCTTAGGGGTGGTAATACGGCTCTAAGACCTTTTTAACGGTAAAAACTAACTCATCATCTTCATTTTTTTACTCTTGTTAAAACTGTGTGTCGCATAGTGTCGAAGGAAAAAAATGTTTTCTCAAACACCGATAACCGATATTCTTAGTACAAGTAAAGTTGTAATACAAAATTTAGTTGGTGGTAGACACAAAGACAAAACTTTTTTTTACAACAAGTGTTCAATGTAACCTCCACCTTAATTAATGCATCAATCTGACGTAAAAATTGTCGTTTTCTCGTAGTGCATTTACAGCATTTTGAATTCTGTTCCAGTTTTTCGGAATTATTAATTTCAACCTTGTACACTTGTGTTTTTGACATTCCCCAGATGAAGAAGTCGTAAGGATTTAAATCTTGAGACCGCGGAGGCCATTGAATGAGTGCTTCTTGTTCCTTACCAATCCATCGACAATTGTTCATTAAGATATTACGGCACGTGCAAAATGAGGTGGTGCACCGTCATGCTAAAAGAACATGTTTCAACACAAATTAAGGGACAAGTCTTCTACTAATTCTGGCAAACTTTCTTGAAGAAAACGAAGGTAACTAGAGCCATCCAGACCGATCAGGCAATCGAAACGCCCCAACCATAAAATTGCCTATATTTCCGAGCCAAACATTACTTTTAAATTCTCGTTGATAATGTGTACCTTTAATAGCACGTAGATTTTCATCTGTATAAATATGCTCATTGTGTAGGCTCGCCATGCGACGACGTGTAAAACAAGATATTAGTGTGAAATACGTTGTCGGCTACTCTGGACTCCCGACAAATAGTAAAAAATTTAAACTCCATCCATAGGCAAGTGGCAATAATTCTTGCACTGGCTGGATGTGGAATGGACGAAGTAATTGATCTCGAAAGATCCGACTTACAATCGTGCGGTACCTTTGGACGTAGAAGATCGTATTTTACGTTAAGGAAAACGTCAAACTTAAGTACAAGTGTAGAAGTTGGACAAGTTAGTGAGCAAAAGAACTGAAGTTAGAAGTGGTAGTTAGAAGACACAAGAAAAGAGCAAGGGGTAGGTAACGGAGGAAAGGTGTAAAGGCAAGAAAGTATAAATAATTAAGTGAAAAGTGTAAAACCGTGGTGACGAACAACTTAGATTAAGAGGAATAAACAGTACCATCGAGAAGGTCAGTGATAAAAGATAATAGAAATTATTGCATTTAATACGAAATTAAAGTAAAACCACTACAAGTAGGACGTTTTAAACACAAAAAGAAAAAAAAGAAAGTACGGAGAAATAAAAAAGAGAAAGGAATGATTAAAAGAGAGAGGAAGAAGAAATGGACAGACAACAAACATTTGAAAAAGAGAAGAAAACAATAAGATCACCGGACATTAAAAAGATAACGGAGGAAAACGAAAGAAATAGCTCAATAACAGAAAGAAATGGAGGAACTAAAGGAATTAATGAAACAGATCATGAAACAGATAGAAGAAAACATGCAAGGAATAAGGCAAGAAATCAAAAAAATAAAAGAAGAAATGGGATAAAGGGAAAAGAAGTGGAAGAAAGAAAAAGAGGAACTGGTAAAGATAATAGAAAAGCTTGAGAAAAAAGCGGAAGATGAGGAGAGATAGAAAAGGAAAATAATATTGTGATAAAAGGGTAGAGAAGTAAAGAACCAGAAAAGAAATTAGTATTGATGCTGAAAGAAAAATTAAACGTGAAAGTAGAAGTTAAAAAAGTGACAGTGATAAATAAAGAGAAGGAAAATGAGATGGTGGTGGCGCAAATGGGAGGATGGGATGAAAAGCAGAAGGTGATGGCGGGCAGAAGGAAATTAAGAAACACAAGAATTTATATAAATCACGATTTGACATGGGACGAAAAGAGAGTACAGCGGGAGGGAAAAGTGCATGGTCAGGATACAGGAAAATGGAGATAGACGGAGAAAGATACATATGGAACGACAAAGACCTTGAACTGAGTAGAGAAAGGAGAGAGAAAATGGGTAGTCAAAGGGCAAAAGCCAAAGGGCTAAGGGGACAAAAAAGGAAAGAATGTTGACGAAATGGCAAAGAAAAGAAATAATGAGTAATGGAAAGGAAAAAGAACAAGAAAGAGAAATAAAAGTAAGTAAAGAAGAAGCAGAGGGGAAAATGAGTGAGCTGAAAGTATTGTTTTGGAATGTAGCGGGAATAAAGTAACAGGATTTTTGCAAGTACACCAGGGAACAGGATGTAGTGGGATTACAGGAGACATGGATAGAAGAAAAAGAATGAGAGTAGTGAAAAAAAAGTTTCCGGAGGAATTTGAGTGGGTGGTGCAACATGCAAAGAAAGAGGGGGTATAATAACGGAAATAAGAAGAAAATGGTTGAGTCAGGAAGAGAAATATGGGGGACTTGGAGAAGACTATGAGAGGACAACAGGTAAGAGGTATAGTAGTAGGGAAAGTGAAGGTGTGGTCGTTGGCGTATGCGGATGACATAGTGTTGGTGCAATTAAAGCAACTAAAAGTTAACAAATTATTGAAACATTTATTGTTAACAATAAACTAGAACAATTATGAATTTGTTTCTTGTCAAAATCGTGACTTTTGTTTTGTTTGTCTGTTCACGGCCAACTAAATGTTATAACTAAACTTGTACTTTTTGTTTTTGTTAAATATAGATTAATTAGCGGTTATTTCGAACCGTATGGTATGAAGTTTAACGTTGTTTTGAAACTTGTCTTTAGTAATAGTAGTAGAGCAGTGCGTGTACGGTTCCAGTAGTTCTGTATTTTCACTGTTTTTAAAAAAGTTTCTTTTTATATAGGTCGCGTATTGTATGCATTTCGCCCGGAACGCCCTCTTGCTACATTCAGAGTGTTGCCTGTACTTTTTTGTTTCTTTTTAACATATGGACATGAATTAAGAAAAAAAGGGAAATATCGGTTATCAGTGTTTGAGAAAACATGTTTACAAAACTATGCAAAACACGGAGTGTTTACAAGAGTTAAAAAATGAAGATGATAAGCTTTCCGTTAAAAAAGTCTTAGAGTCGCATTTCCACCCCTAAGAAAACTTTTAAAAATAAGAGGGGGGTGAAGACGGTTATAACCCTTCTACAATCAATTTTGTTTCATTTTTATTACTGAAAGTAAGTTAATTCTCTAAAATTCACTTGCACCAAGTTTGTTTCCCGCTTTTCTGAGCAGCGTAGAAAAAAGTTATTTTTTAAGCATTTCAACATAGAAAAAAAAATAAAAACACGAATTTTACTACCCGTTCTTATTTTTATTATAAAAAACGTTACTTGACACAAATTGACTTTAGTAACACGCGCAATGATATTCATTAATAATAAAATAAATCGTTCCCATTGTCGAATCGAATCATTCAGATTCGTTCAGATTGATTCTGAACGATTTGATGTTAGCATACAAAAAAACCAATAAAATAATCGAATATCACGTTAATACAAATATAAATAAAAAACTAAACGTTTCAAAAAATCAAGGAAAGAGAAAATGACACCTCAATGCTTCGAGATCATTCAAAGCGATTACCGAAAGGGGGCAGAATTTCTAGTCCTAGATAAGGTGAGAATGATTTGTAAGTTGTTTTTCTTAAACATCCTTAGCTATACATTTTGTTAGTGTGTTAGTGTTAGTTGTATTAAAAATTAGTTAAATTTATAATAATCGTGTAAATAGTTAGAAATAAAGATTTTTTTAAGATCGTTACAATATAAACAACGAAATAAAAAACTCGAAAGCGAAGATCAAATCAGTAAAGCAAAAATTAAACGTAATAATGGGTTTCAAAAAAGCACAAGTTTGCATAAAAAAAAAACAAACACAAAATAATTTAGTAGCAAGAAGAATCAAGATTAACTCCAAAAATATCTGTACACGTTGATGCAGAAATAACCAACAAACAAATAAAAATATACATATAGAAGAAACCTGGTCAAACGGAGAAGAAACAAAACTTTAACAGTCAACATAAAATTCAAAAAATAGAATTTTATTAAGTTTAGTAGTTTAGAAAAAAAATTAAAAGTTTTTTGGAGTATTAAAAAATAATAGAAGAAATGATAATAAGAGACAAGTAATAGTATATTAAAACACAAGTTACAGAATGAACGCACTTCAATCACGAGACCGCGTTTCATACACGAGCCGCGCAGCGGCGAGTTTATAAAGTGGTCGAGTGATTGAAACGTATTCTATGACGTGTGTTTTATACTATTTTCTCTATTTCGATACAATATTTAATATTTTTCGTATAATTTTAATTTTTAAAACAACATTGGGAAATTTATATTTTACTGAATTGGCAACACTTACACTTTGACATATTAAACTTTATGTGTTAACCTAAAATCTCAGAGAAAATTATCTCTTTATACCTTTATAAATAAATAACTTTGAATTAATAGGACGTTTTTATTTTATCTTAGCATCAAAATTTGAATTTCAATTGTTATCTTCCAATAATTTTGATTTCTTTTTCGTGTAACGTCAACTTACGATGCAGAGATACCAACTTTGAAAAAAGTAACATCACTAAAATTCGTGTAGGAAGAATTGGCTTATTCTTAGACGGATTTTAGTGTAAGAATGGCTAATTCTCATGTCGAAATAAAGAAATAAAATTTTAAACTTAAATTTTCTGAATTCTCTATATATTCTTTTGACCTAGACGTTTTTCTTCAATTTGAAAATAAAAAATATGTAGAAATTCCTTATAGAAAAGTCGTGTGGTGACCACACCAGTTATTTTATTAGTAATTTAACAGAAAAAATAAAAAAATTAAATCGAGCTTTATTCCAGTACTAGAATCAATTCTTCAAAAAGTTTCAAAAAGATCCTCTTTTATAAATTTTTAAAAATTTAATTTTCCACTTTGTTATTAACAACTTAAGAGAAAAAAATTAAAATTAAATCAAATTTTATTCCATTTCTGGAATCCATTCTTTAAAAGGGTTTCAAAGACTTGCTCGTTTATCAAACTTTAAAATTTTGATTTTCCACTTTTTTATAAACAATTTTGAAAGAAAAAATTTAAAAATCAAATCGAGCTTTCTGCCACTGCTGGAATCCATTCCTTCAAAAAGATTCTGGTTTATAAAACTTCTAAGTTTTGATTTCCCATGTTTATATTATCAATGTAAGAGAAACAAAATTTAAAAATCAAATTGAGCTTTATCCTTTAAAAAGTTTCAAAGAGATCATTTTTTATAAAATTTTAAGTGAAAAAATTTAAAATAATATCGAGCTTTACTGCACCTGCTGGTATATATTTTTCAAAGTGTTTTAAAAAGATCCTCGTTTATAAAATGTTTAAATTGTAATTTTCCACCTTTTTATTAACAATTTAAAACAGCAAATAATTTACAAATCGAGCTTTATATTTCATAGCTGGAATCTATTCTTCAAAAGATTTAAAAAAATCCTTGTTTATAAAATGTTTAAATTTTGATTTTCACCTTTTTTATTAACAATTTAAGAGAACAAATTTGAGTTTAATTTCACTGCTGGAATCAATTCTTCAATGGGTTTCAAAAAAATCTTTGTTTATAAAATTTTTAAATAGGTTTCAACTTTTTTATTAACAATTTTAGTGAAAAAAAATTAAAAAATAAAATTTTATTTTATTTCACTGCTGGAATCCATTCCTCAAAGGGTTTCAAAAAAATCCTAGTTTATGAAATGTATAAATTTAGATTTTCCACTTTCGTATTAACAATTTAAGAAAGAAAAAAATTAAAAATCAAATCGAGCTTTATTCTACTGCTAGAATCCATTCTTCAATAGGTTTCAAAAAGACCGTAGTTTATAAATTTTAAAAATTTTGATTTTCCACTTTTTATCAACAATTTAAGAAAGGAAATAATTTAAAAATCGAGCTTTATTCCATAGCTAGAATCTATTCTTCAAAAGGTTTCAAAAATCCTCGTTTATAAAATGTTTAAATTTTGATTTTCAACTTTTTTAGTAAAAATTTAAGAGAAAAAATTTGAGTTTCATTCCACTGCTGGAATCCATTCTTCAATGGGTTTCAAAAAAATCCTTGTTTATAAAATTTTTAAATGGGTTTCAACTTTTTTATTAAGAATTTTAGTGAGAAAAAATTAAAAAATTTAATCAAACTTTATTCCACTGCTAGAATCCATTTCTCAAAGGGCTTCAAAAAAATTCACGCTTATGAAATGTTTAAATTTAGATTACCCACGTTCTTATTAACAATTTAAGAAAGAAAAAAATTATAAATTAAATCGAGCTTTATTCCACTGCTAGAATCCATTCTTCAATAGGTTTCAAAAAGACCGTAGTTTATAAATTTTTAAATGGCTTTCATTTTTTTTTATTAACAATTTAAATGAGAAAAAATTAAATTTTATTCCACTGTTGGAATCCATTCCTCAAAGGGTTTTAAAGAGATCCTGGTTTATGAAATTTTTAAATTGTAATTTTCCACTTTTTGATTAACAATTTCAGAGAGAAAAAATTAAAAAATTAAATCGATCTTTATTCTACAGCTGGAATCCATTCTTTGAAAGGTCTCAAAAAGATCCCCCTTTATAAAACTTTTAAATTTTGATTTCTCACGTTTTTATTACCAATTTAAGAAAAGCATAATTTAAAAATCAAATTGAGCTTTATTCCACTGCTGGAATCCTTTTTTTTAAGTTTCAAAAAGATCATCGTTTACAAAATCTTTAAATTTTGGTTTTCCACTTTTTTAATTAACAATTGAAGAGAAAAAATTTAAAAATCAAATAAAGCTTTATTCCAGTACTAGAATCAATTCTTCAAAAAGTTTTAGAGCTCTTCTTATATCAAATTTTAAAATTTTTATTTTCCAATTTTGTATTAACAATTTAATAGAAAAACTTTAAAATTAAATCGAGCTTTACCCCACTGCTGGGATATATTTTTCAAAGAGTTTTAAAAAGATCCTTGTTTATAAAACATTTAAATTGTACTTTTCCGTCTTTTTTATTAACAATTTAAGAAAGCAAATAATTTAAAAATCGAGCTATATTCCATAGCTGAAGAGAAAAAAATTGAGTTTCATTTCACTGCTGGAATCCATTCTTGATTGGGTTTCAAAAAAAATCCTTGTTTATAAAATTTTTAAATGAGTTTCAACTTTTTTATTAACAATTTTAGTGAGAAAAAATCAAATCAAATTTTATGCCACTGCTGGAAACCATTCCTCAAAGGGTTTCAAAAAAATCCTCGTTTATAAAATGTATAAATTTAGATTTTCCACTTTCTTATTAACAATTTAAGAAAGAAAAAAATTAAAAATTAAATCGAGTTTTATTCCACTGCTAGAATCCATTCTTCAATAGGTTCAAAAAAACCGTATTTATAAATTTTAAAAATTTTGATTTTCCACTTTTTATTAAAAATTTAAGAGGAAAATTTGAGTTTCATTCCACTGCTGGAATCCATTCTTCAATGGGTTTCAAAAAGATCTTTGATTATACAATTTTTAAATGGTTTTTATCTTTTTTATTAACAATTTAAATGAGAAAGAATTAAAAAATCGAATCAAATTTTATTCCACTGATGGAATCCATTCCTCAAAGGGTTTCAAAGAGATCCTCGTTTATGAAATGTTTAAATTATAAGTTTCCACTTTTTTGTTAACATTTTAAGATAAAAAAATTTGCTTAATTTTCAATTTATTTAAATTTAAATTCATTTGCTACTAACAAATTGTTTATTAAATAAATAATAAATATTTTTATGAATGATCAAACTCTTAAAGAGAAATTTTTGATAATGATTTGTTTATAACAATTTTTTACACAATTAGAGTAAAAATATTGTGTATATAGTTGTTCGTGATTATAAAATGATTACTATTTGATTTTTTAATTTCCCTTAAATTATACATAAAAAAATTAAAAATCAAAATTTAAAAATTTCAAAAACGGGGATCTTTGAAACCCTTTGAAAAATGAATTTTAGAATTGCGAAAAAAATTTGATTACAAAATATTGTTTATTCATGTATCTAAATAGTAACAGATTTTCTTGTAAAAAATTTCATGCTCTATAAAAATTAAATTAAATTTGCTATATTTGCAATCGTTTTTGAGATATTCGAGAGCAACGAAATTCTTTTTTTTTACTAAATTGTTTATAACTTTTACAATTTTTTGATTGCCACTTTCTTTCTTTTCAAAAAGTTTCTAGAAACGAAATAAAGTTTTTAAAAAAGGTACTTGTTGACGCGACCAGCGATTCTTAACCGGGGGGCTATAGCCCCCTACGGTCTTTAATCGCTTTTAAAGAGACCACGTAAATGCTATTAAAACCTAAACTAAACTAAAATAAATATGTTAAATATCTCAAGAAGCCGGACTACTACTAAAAGGTTTAGAATCGCTGGACTAGACTATTTCATACATAGAAGAACCGTTGTTTCATAAAACTAAGTGCATCAACACGAAAGAAATATTGCGTGCTGCGCCCAAAATCTATATAAATATATACAAAGATCGTTTAATGACCCTAACTATAAATAAAGCGTCCAATTGAATAAGTGCTTCCACCGAGCCACTTTAATTTGCACATCAGCTGCACTTTAACCATAACCTAGAGTTTATTTATAAGCGGAGCAAAGCGCAAAATAAATTAATCATATCCGAAGTGAATTTCTAACACGTCTAAACTCTACTTTCATATTTTTTTAAAATGAAGCAACCTTCGTTTATGTTATGTAGTGCATTACGATTGTTATATTTCCATGCTTCTGGTTATTCGAAAGGAAATTCGAAACCTTGCTGCAACACCAGTGATATATTAGGTTTAAAACGTATATATTAACTTACATAAACGATAAAATTTTCGTTTAAAAAAAGTATTAAAACAATTGCGATTGTTGATTTTGCTTCTCAACGTACGTAAAAAGTTAATACACATTTCTCATGGCCTTGCATAGTTAATTACTGAATAATGGTTTGTAACCTTCACGTACAATGTACACAGAACCGTCATTATCATTGATTATAGAAAAACGTATGTGAAATACTCAGAAAATAGAAATTTTCATTGTTCTTCCTTCAAATAATACATTTATACTGGGTGCAAATAGAATTTTCCAAAATAGCAACGTAGCAGCTGCCGTTAGTACAGGAATAGAACCCATAATATTATGAGTTTTTATAAACACGCTGGACTTCGTCCAATATGTGGTCCGAAGTGTTTCCGGGTGCTTACTCAACTGCAAAATATCGGCTATTAATCATAATGTAAAAAGAAAAATAAAATGTTTGGTAACAATCTAAAGTATTAAGATTTTTCTAGAGTACAAAATTAAATTAATCGTTACAAACAGTTATTTTTAGATCAAAAGCTTAAATAAACAAAAAGAATACCACAGTATATAAAATTTCTGGTTTTGTGTGTAATTCTTCTTACGTTGAACTAACTGGTAGAAACTTTAAAAGCAGAGTAAAACATCATCTTTGTTTTATCAATCAGTCAAAGAATAAAATATGAACTTCTAAAATTAGAATCTCTCTCGTGTCGACGTTGTAACTAAAGTTTCGATCACTTATATGCACAAGTGGAAAACAAGAAACTGCCAAATCAAGTCAAATTTTGAACGCAAAGGGTGATTTTATGATAAAATCTTATTCTACAAGCGAGAAAACATTATTAATAATCGCACTGTAGTGTTAAATTATGTAAATAAGTCAGAAATTATCGTAAACTGGGTAAGTAATAAGAATCGACTCACTAATGGACAGAACCTACTATCAAGTTCCTAGTTTTCGTTGTAATATAGAAAAACATGGAAAAATGTTAAAAAAAACCTTTATTAGTCACAATGCCACATGTAGAAAAAACAAAAAGCATTAGAATTACGGTGTATTATTTAAAAGTATCAAAAAATTACTAATAATTACAATGAATTAGTAAAGTATTACAGTGCATTACTTAGACATATCAAGGAATTACTAAGAATTACCGGGAATTAGTGAATTAATGATTAAGAATGACATGCGTATTACAATGAATTACTGTGTATTACTCAGAATGATTCGTGTATTACAAGAATTTATAAAGAATAAGTGGAATTAGTACACAGTTTAAGAATTAGCTTGGTAAAATTCTGAATCCTCCTCTATTCACTACAGTAACTAATTAATTTAAAATTCTTCGCTTAGAAGAGGCAAAAAAACCACTTTAGACTACTTTTGTGGCAAAGTTAAGTGATACGAGCGAGCACTTCATCATGCCAACAAATGGTTCCAGTATTAGTGCCATAAAAATAGTCTAAAGAGGCTTGTTTTTCCTCCTAAGCAAAGAATTTCTAAATTAGTTATCATTAAGAATTAGTGTACAAATTTTTGGTCAGCTAAAGAATCTTAGTCTACAGGTATAAAGAATTACTGTAAATTCCTAAAGAATTACAGCGTGTTACATAGACACAACAAAAAATTAATAAGAATTACTACGAAGTACTGAAGATATTCAGTGAATTACTTAAATGTATCGAAGAATTACTATGAAGTACTGAAGAATTACTTGAAAATAACAAAAAATTACTAACAATTACTGTGAATTAGTGGAGTAATTATTAAGAATTACATACTTGCGTATTACAATGATTTACTGTACATCACTCAAATTTGTGCGGGTATTACTGAGCATCTATAAAGAATTAGTAGAATTACTACGCACTTTAAAAATTAGTGTACACATTTTCTGTCAACTAAAGAATTTTAGTGTACAGCGATACATAATTACTGTGAATTCTAGAAGAATTACAGTGTATTAACCAGAAGTATCAAAAAATTGTTAAGAATTATTATAAGGTACTGAAGAATTACAGTGCATTACTTAGAAATATCGATGAATTACTATGAAATCCTGAATATTTACCGTATAAAAGAATTACTAAAAACTGTGAGTTAGTGAAGTAATTATTAAGAAGTGCATACTTGCGTACTACAATGACTTACTGTGTATTACTCAGTTATTCATGTATTACTAAGAATTTATGAATAATAAGTAGAATTACTACACACTTTAAGAATTAGCTTGGTGAAATTCTTAATCCTCCTCTATTCGCTATAGTAATTAATTTAAAATTCTTCGTTTAGGAGAGGCAAAACAAACGACTTTAGACTATTTTTGTAGCAACGTTTCGTGCTACGAGTAACCAGTTCCTCAGGCTAACGAATAGGTTACTATTCGTTGGCTGATAAAATGCTCGCTCGTAATACAAAACGTTGCTAAAAAATAGTCTAAAGTAGTTTGTTTTTCCCTCCTAAGCGAATAATTTTAAATTAGTTATCATTAAGAATTAGTTTACACATTTTTGGTCAGCTAAAGTATTTTAGTGTACAGCGATGGAGACTAACTGTAAATTCTTAAAGAATTGCAGTGTATTACTTAGAAATATCGAATAATTACTAAGAATTAATATAAAGTAATAGAGTATTACAATGTATTACTTAGAAATACTAAAACATTCTTAAGAAATACTACAAAAAAGTATCAAAGAATTACTATGAAGTACTGAAGAATTGCAGTTTATTACTTAGAAATATCGAAAAATTACTAAGAATTACTAAGAAGTACTGAAAAATTACAGTGTATCACTTGGAAATATTGAAGAATTACTAAAACGTATTGTGAATTAGTGTAGTAATTATTAAGTATTACATACTTGCGTATTACATTGAGTAACTGTGCATTACTTAGAATTATTCTCGTATTACTGAACACGCATAAAGAATTAGTAAAATTACTACGTTCTTTAAAAATAAGTGTACGCAACTGCTCAACTAAAAATTTTTAGTGTACAACAATGGAAAATTACTGTGAATTCCTGAAGAATTACAGTGTATTACTTAGAAGTAACATAACATTATTAAGGACTATTATAAAGTACTGAAAAATTACAGTATATTACTTAGAAATATCAAAGAATTACTATTAAATACTGAATATATTTACCTTATGTTACTTGGAAATATCAAAGAATGACTAAAAATTACTGTGAGTTAGTAAAGTAATTATTAAGAATTGCATACTTGCGTACTACAATGATTTTCTGTGTATTACTCAGTATTATTCCTGTATTACTAAGAATTTATGAATAATAAGTAGAATTACTACACACTTTAAGAATTAGCTTGGTAAAATTCTTAACCCTCTTCTATTCGCTATAGTATTTAACTTAAAATTCTTCGCTTAGGAGAGGCCAAACTAACCACTTTAGACTATTTTTGTAGCAACGTTTCGTGGTACGAGCAACCAGTTCCTCAGGCTAACGAATAGGTTACTATTCGTTGGCTTGATAAAGAGCTCGCTAGTAATACAAAACGTTGCCACAAGAGTAGTCTAAAGTGGTTTGTTTTTCCCTCCTAAGCGAATAATTTTAAATTAGTTATCATTTAGAATTAGTTTACCATGGAGACTTACTGTAAATTCTTAAAGAATTACAGTGTATTACTTAGAAATATCGAAGAATTACTATAAAGTACTAGAGTACTACAATGTATTACTTAGAAATATCAAAACATTCTTAAGGATTATTGCAAAATACTAAAGATACTCTGTATATTACTTAAAAGTATCAAAGAATTACTATGAAGTACTGAAGAATTGCAGTTTATTACTTAGAAATATCGAAAAATTACTAAGAATTACTAGGAAGTACTGAAGAATTACAGTGTATCACTTGGAAATATTGAAGAATTACTAAAACTTATTGTGAATTAGTGTAGTAATTATTAAGTATTACATACTTGCGTATTACAATGATTCATGTGCATTACTTAGAATTATTCTCGTATTACTAAAAATGCATAAAGAATTAGTAAAATTACTACGCTCTTTAAAAATAAGTGTACGCAACTGCTCAACTAAAAATTTTTAGTATACAACAATGGAAAATTACTGTGAATTCCTGAAGAATTACAGTGTATTACTTAGAAGTAACATAACATTATTAAGAATTATTATAAAGTAATTAAAATATACAGTGTATTACTTAGAAATATCGAGGAATTACTATAGTGTACTGAAGAATTACAGTGTATTACTTAGAAATATCAAAGAATTACTATGAAATACTGAATATTTACCTTATTGTACTTAGAAATACCAAAGAATGACTAAAAATTACTGTGAGTTAGTGAAGTAATTATTAAGAATTGCATACTTGCGTACTACAATGACTTACTGTGTATTACTCAGAATTATTCATGTACTACTAAGAATTTATGAATAATAAGTAGAATTACTACACACTTCAGGAATTAGCTTGGTAAAATTCTTAATCCTCCTCTATTCTATCTATAGTAATTAATTCAAAATTCTTCGCTTAGGAGAGGCAAAACAAACCACTTCAGACTATTCTTGTAGCAACGTTTCATGCTACGAGGAACCAGTTCATTAGGCTAACGAATAGCGTACTATTCGTTGGCTGATAAAATGCTCGCTCGTAATACAAAACGTTGCTAAAAAATAGTCTAAAGTAGTTTGTTTTTCCCTCCTAAGCGAATAATTTTAAATTAGTTATCATTAAGAATTAGTTTACACATTTTTGGTCAGCTAAAGTATTTTAGTGTACAGCGATGGTGACTAACTGTAAATTCTTAAAGAATTGCAGTGTATTACTTAGAAATATCGAAGAATTACTAAGAATTACTATAATGTAATAGAGTATTACAATGTATTACTTAAAAATACCAAAACATTCTTAAGAATTACTACAAAAAAGTATCAAAGAATTACTATGAAGTACTGAAGAATTGCAGTTTATTACTTAGAAATATCGAAAAATTACTAAGAATTACTGAAGAATTACAGTGTATTACTTAGAAATATCAAAGAATTACTATTAAATACTGAATATATTTACCTTATGTTACTTGGAAATATCAAAGAATGACTAAACATTACTGTGAGTTAGTAAAGTAATTATTAAGAATTGCATACTTGCGTACTACAATGAATTACTGTGTATTACTCAGAATTATTCATGTATTACTAAGAATTTATGAATAATAAGTAGAATTACTACACACTTTAAGAATTAGCTTGGTAAAATTCTTAACCCTCTTCTATTCGCTATAGTATTTAACTTAAAATTCTTCGCTTAGGAGAGGCCAAACTAACCACTTTAGACTATTTTTGTAGCAACGTTTCGTGCTACGAGCAACTAGTTCATCAAGCTAACGAATAGGTTACTATTCGTTGGCTTGATAAAGAGCTCGCTAGTAATACAAAACGTTGCCACAAGAGTAGTCTAAAGTGGTTTGTTTTTCCCTCCTAAGCGAATAATTTTAAATTAGTTATCATTTAGAATTAGTTTACCATGGAGACTTACTGTAAATTCTTAAAGAATTACAGTGTATTACTTAGAAATATCGAAGAATTACTATAAAGTACTAGAGTACTACAATGTATTACTTAGAAATATCAAAACATTCTTAAGGATTACTGCAAAATACTAAAGATACTCTGTATATTACTTAAAAGTATCAAAGAATTACTATGAAGTACTGAAGAATTGCAGTTTATTACTTACAAATATTGAAAAATTACTAAGAATTACAAGGAAGTACTGAAGAATTACAGTGTATTACTTAGAAATATCAAAGAATTACTATTAAATACTGAATATATTTACCTTATGTTACTTGGAAATATCAAAGAATGACTAAAAATTACTGTGAGTTAGTAAAGTAATTATTAAGAATTGCATACTTGCGTACTACAATGAATTACTGTGTATTACTCAGAATTATTCACGTATTACTAAGAATTTATGAATAATAAGTAGAATTACTACACACTTTAAGAATTAGCTTGATGAAATTCTTAATCTTCCTCTATTCGCTATTGTAATTAATTTAAAATTCTTCGCTTAGGAGAGGCAAAACAAACCACTTTAGACTATTTTTGTAGCAACGTTTCGTGCTACGAGCAACCAGTTCATTACGCTAACGAATAGGTTACTATTCGTTGGCCTGATAAATTGCTCGCTCGTAATACAAAACGTTGCCACAAAAATAGTCTAAAGTGCTTTGTTTCTCCCTCCTAAGCGAATACTTTTAAATTAGTTATCATTAAGAATTAGTTTACACATTTTTGGTCAGCTAAAGTATTTTAGTGTACAGCGATGGAGACTAACTGTAAATTCTTAAAGAATTGCAGTGTATTACTTAGAAATATCGAAGAATTACTAAGAATTAATATAAAGTAATAGAGTATTACAATGTATTACTTAGAAATACCAAAACATTCTTAAGAAATACTACAAAAAAGTATCAAAGAATCACTATGAAGTACTGAAGAATTGCAGTTTATTACTTAGAAATATCGAAAAATTACTAAGAATTACTAAAGAATTACAGTGTATCACTTGGAAATATTGAAGAATTACTAAAACTCATTGTGAATTAGTGTAGTAATTATTAAGTATTACATACTTGCGTATTACATTGATTCACTGTGCATTACTTAGAATTATTCTTGTATTACTAAAAACGCATAAAGAATTAGTAAAATTACTACGCTCTTTAAAAATAAGTGTACGCAACTGCTCAACTAAAAATTTTTAGTGTACAACAATAAAAAATTACTGTGAATTCCTGAAGAATTACAATGTATTACTTAGAAGTAACATAACATTATTAAGAACTATTATAAAGTACTGAAAAATTACAGTATATTACTTAGAAATATCAAAGAATTACTATTAAATACTGAATATATTTACCTTATGTTACTTGGAAATATCAAAGAATGACTACAAATTACTGTGAGTTAGTAAAGTAATTATTAAGAATTGCATACTTGCGTACTACAATGAATTACTGTGTATTACTCAGAATTATTCATGTATTACTAAGAATTTATGAATAATAAGTAGAATTACTACACACTTTAAGAATTAGCTTGGTAAAATTCTTAACCCTCTTCTATTCGCTATAGTATTTAACTTAAAATTCTTCGCTTAGGAGAGGCCAAACTAACCACTTTAGACTATTTTTGTAGCAACGTTTCGTGCTACGAGCAACTAGTTCATCAGGCTAACGAATAGGTTACTATTCGTTGGCTTGATAAAGAGCTCGCTAGTAATACAAAACGTTGCCACAAGAGTAGTCTAAAGTGGTTTGTTTTTCCCTCCTAAGCGAATAATTTTAAATTAGTTATCATTTAGAATTAGTTTACCATGGAGACTTACTGTAAATTCTTAAAGAATTACAGTGTATTACTTAGAAATATCGAAGAATTACTATAAAGTACTAGAGTACTACAATGTATTACTTAGAAATATCAAAACATTCTTAAGGATTACTGCAAAATACTAAAGATACTCTGTATATTACTTAAAAGTATCAAAGAATTACTATGAAATACTGAAGAATTGCAGTTTATTACTTACAAATATTGAAAAATTACTAAGAATTACTAGGAAGTACTGAAGAATTACAGTGTATTACTTGGAAATATCGAAGAATTACTAAAAATTATTGTGAATTAGTGTAGTAATTATTAAGTATTACATATTTGCGTATTACATTGATTCACTGCGCATTACTTAGAATTATTCATTACTAAAAACGCATAAAGAATTAGTAAAATTACTACGCTCTTTAAAAATAAGTGTAGGGGAACATGGGGTAAAGAGGACCACCGGGGTAAAGAGGAACACCTAAGTATTTTTTAAATTATTTAAAAATCCCGCATTTTTTTAGTTACAAACGGTTGGCCATACCGCGAGTAGTAATCGTTGGTGATATTGGTACTCAAATGTCAGAATTGTTCATCTTACAGCAATTTTAGTGTTTTAAGGTAAGTTCTTATTAATTATTTCTAGGTTTTAACAACATTTTCAAATACCAGGTAGTCTATTACATTACTGCTGCCTGTATACTTGTAAATGCCTTAGTTATGCTTTATTTCTATGAAAAGTAAACCTGCTTTAGAAGCTCCATTGTGAGGTTATATTATTTTCATTAGCGTAGTAACGTTTGGGGCAAAGGGGTCCACCTGTCTTGGGGTAAAGCGGACCGCGGTCCTCCTTACCCCGTATTATTAGAAACTATGAGATCTAGATTTGTTGCAGATGAGGACGTATACAAGGAAAAATCCAAAGCCATCCTGGACTGAGAAGACCGCTACCCTAGCCATTCAGGCAGTTAAAGATGGCATGAGATTGAGATTGGCATCTGCTACATTTAAAGTTCCCAAAACGTGTTTAATAAGAAGACTTAAGCTATTGCGTTCAAATGAGACAGCAGCTATTACGGGTCCTATTTTTGGATCAATCACAGCTGTATTTTCTATCGAAGATGAAAATGTACTAGTAAGACATCTTCTCGACATGCAAAACCAATTTTACGGCCTCACTCCATTAGATGTGAGAAGAATTGCCTTCGAAGTGGCAGAAAAATTAAAACTTCCGCATATTTTCAATAAAAATATAAAGTTATCTGGGGTAGACTGACTAGCTGGATTTCTAAAACGGCATCCAGAAATGTCTGTTTGAAAACCTGAGGCAACCAGTATCCACAGAGCTGCTGGTTTTAACATAGTTCAAGTTAACCATTTTTTCGATCAGTTACAACATGTCATCCATAAATTTGATTTCACCCCAAACAACATCTATAACTTTGATGAATCTGGAATTAGTACTGTACAGAAACCATGCAAGATACTTGCTAAGAAAGGCCAAAAACAAGTGGGTCGTATTGTAAGTGAGGAAAGAGGTTCTAATATTACAGTGGGTTGCGCAGTTTCGGCGGCAGGATCATATATCCCCCCTTTTTTTCTGTTTCCCAGAAAAAGAATGTCGTCTATGTTGCTCAAAGGAGTAAGTGCTGGAACTGTTGGCTATGCTAATGGATCTGGGTGGATGGACTGCGAACATTTTTTGAAATACCTAGACCACTTCATCAAGTATGCAAGGCCAACAGAACAATCTCCTGTATTACTCATTCTTGATAGGCACATAAGTCATAGACAACTACAGGGAATTACCAAGGCAAAGGAAAATCATATAACGCTTTTGACATTACCACCCCACTGTAGCCATCGACTGCAACCCTTAGACCTCTGTTTTTTTGGGCCTCTAAAAAAACAATATTCACGGGAGTGTGATTTTTATATGACTTCTCATCCTGGACGACAAATCACAATTTATGAGACAGCAGAATTATGTTGCAAGGCATTCCAGAAGGTGGCTACAGTGGAAAAATGTATAAAAGGTTTTGAAACAAGTGGCATATTTCCTTACAACCGTGACATATTTGATGAAACAGATTTCATGCCATCTGAATTGTTAGAAGTTTCTTCAGAAATCCCCATTGAACCACCAGAAGTATCCAACATTAATTTCACAGAGGAAACAAATATGAAGAAAAGTGAATCCACTCAGAATTATAACCAACCCAGTTGCTCATTTAGTGAAACTCTTCAGATTATTTCTCCAAAACCCACCCGTCCTAAGCAAACTAAACGGGTAGTAAGAAGAAAAGAGACTTCGAAAATTCTGACAAGCACTCCTGTTAAAGATGCTTTGGAAAGACAGGAAGAAGACAGAAAGAAAATTGTAAAACCAAAACCAAGAACCGAATTACAAAGAAACAAGAAAATCAAAATTGTGAAATCAAAACCAAATCGAAAAGAAATGGAAACCAGCACAAGCAAGATACAAGATGAAAGCAGTGAAGAAAGTGATTCCGCTTCTGATGTTGATTGTCTGTACTGTGTTAGCAAATACAGTGCAAGTAGAGGCGTAGAAGGGTGGATACAGTGTCAAGGATGCAGAAACTGGGCACATGAAGAGTGTGCAGGGATAGATGACTTTGAGGACGAATTTCTGTGCTTAATTTGTAATAACTAAAAACCGGTCTTCTTTGCCCCAAACTGTGGGGCATAGAGGACCGATGCAGAATTAATTTTAGGCTGTTTCTTATAATTATTGTGTTAACAGATCTGAATAAAATTTGTTTTATTATTCAATACACATTCTATACTTAACTATGACTATACAGTTTTCTTTATTTTTATTAAGGGAAACAAAATAGTACCCAAAATGTCTTAAGGGGTCCTCTTTGCCCCGTCTTCCCCTACGCAACTGCTTAACTAATTTTTTTTAGTGTACAACAATCGAAAATTACTGTGCATTCCTGAAGAATTACAGTGTATTACTTAGAAATATCAAAGAATTACTATAGTGTACTGAAGAATTGCAGTGTATTATTTAGAAGTATCGAAGAATTACTATGAGCTATTGAATAATTTCAGTGTATTACCTCGGTATATCGAGGAATTACTAAGAATTACTGTGAATTAATGAAATAATTATTAAAAATTACATACTTGCGTATTACAATCAATTACTGTGCATTACTCAAATCGCGTGTTAGAGGCATTTCATTATGTCGTGAACTGTGACCTTGAGTCGAAAATCGGAATTAATATACTAAAAGTCAAAAATTGAACAACTTTATCTGAATTCCAAAAACGTTAGTCTGTTTAAAAAGCATTCACGTCAATAAAAATTAAAAATAATCGGATATTTATTTATTAAATAAAAATTGATTTATTTATAATAATACCTAAAGACTTATTAACAACAAATACAACGATAAAACTAAAGATAGGTTAGAAAAAATGTACTGGCGAATGTTTGTAAGACGGATAATAACAATATGCAGACTGCAGCGCAACAGTTCACGAGATCTTGAAAGATGTCTACTAAGCATTTATAAATAATTTATTATAATTAAAAATTAGTGTACACATCTTTCATTAGTTAAACAATTTTAGTGAACAGCGATGGAGAATTACTGTGAATTCTTAAAGAATTGCAGTGTTTTACTCAGAAATATCAAAGATGTACTAAGAAGTACTGAATAATTACCGTGTATTACTTAGAAATATGGAAAAATTATTAAGAATTACTGCACAGTACTGAAGAATTACAGTGTATCACTTAAAAATATCGAAGAATTACTATGAAATGCTAAAGAATTACAGTGTATTAAATGGAAATATCGAACATATTGTGAATTAGTAATTTATAAAAAATTAGAATGAATACACACTTTAAAAATTAGTGTACACATTTTTGCTTAGTTAAAAAAAATTAGTGTACAGCCATGGAAAATTACTGCAAAATTTTAAAGAAAAGTACTAAAGAATTACAGTGTATTAGTTAGAAATAATTAAAAAAATTACTAAGAATTACTATGAATTACTGAAAATTACATTGTATTAATTAGAAATATAGAAAAATTATTAAGAATTACTATGAAGTACTGAAAAATTACAAAGTTAATTACTTACATTTGGAGTCTGTTTTGATGCCAAAAAATTTGCAAAATTATTTAACAAGCGTTGCGAGTTAAACTACATTTTAGTGTTTTTAAGTTTTAAAAATGACGTAAGATTACTAAAAAAGCAATAACAGAGATTTACTATTATGTACTCTAGAACTACTAAAGTGGTAAAAAAACTGAAATAACAGAAAAACAATAAGAGTGTAGAAAGAAATTATAGAAAAATGATTAAAATCAGTGCTAGTTCTTATACACAAAAATAGTTTATTCTACGATTACATTTATAGAGATTTAAATAAATCCAGTTTTTGAAAAAATCTATATTTTTCTAGCTTTGGAAAGATTTACACAGTCTACACTACTGCGACGCTAATGCTTGGTGTATGACAACAACGAAATTAGTGGCGAATCAATAAGTACAAGTAAGGTGTGGGTCATAACCAAGTGCACTAAAACCTACACATAAACAATTTCCATTAGTTCTATTATAGCCTTAAACAAATTTCGGATATGTTCTATCTGAAACATAGCTCATTGTTCAGGTTCTATCATCTTTGCCCCAAATTGTCAAGGACTCTACTGTCAGTTTGCCCAAAATAAAACATTTGCATAAAACATTTTTGCTGGCTCACAGTCTAGTGAAGTATTTTTTAGGCAGTGATAAGCATAGTCGGTTTTGGTCTCTAGGTTACATTAGAAAGACAAATACCAAAATTTAAATGTAGAAAACCAAGACCAAGACTGCAAGACCCTGGTCAATTTTGTCTGTTAGAAGTCTTATTGCCGTCCCCAATTATTTTGTGGTTCTATCTTTTCAGTAAATGATCCATCAACAAACCTTTGAAACTAATGATGTTCCAGTGCAATTAGCATTTTTGTGTTTTTATCAGTGTCATTTACTATGTTAAACAACACGCCACAAAGACAGTGTCGATTCTATCTGAAGACGTGCATCATTTTGTCTCTTTTCCGGCAGTGTTACCATACCCATTTGTTGCAGCCTGTAGAATTCTATTAGTACATCCGGTTGTATTACCAAGCGGAAAAGTAACAAATATACATACTAAAACCTCTATAGTAAGCGTTAAGACATTGATTCAGTTATACTTAGACAGGTTAATAATTGCGTTCTGCTTAATGTTGTTGAGTGATAGAGTACCACTGTAGAAGTTTGTAGAATTCAATCAATCAAGATAGTCATACCGTAACATTGATTATTGGTAAAATCCCTATTTGATAATTATTGTAAAAACATATAGAAGTAAAGACCAGTATGCTAGGTGAATTCCACACGTGTCAAGTAGTGCAAAGAACGTCAAAACAATGTCGTGGTCAATCGTTTTCAACGCCTGAAAAAAAATGTAAACGCGTTCGAAGAATATTTGAAAACCCTCATACTTTATCTACATTATTTGTATTTAAAAAAAAAATGAAACATAACAGTGACCATCAATCGTCTAGACTCTAGAAAAACAATGAACAATTTTTTTCTTTACTTTATTTTCTATGTACAAATTTGATCCATTTTTTTTCGTTTTTCGCCATACATTTTGTTTTTGGCAAGGTGTCTGTTTTTCTTTACAATTTCTGCTATGCTATTCCACGTTTTCTTTGGTCTTCTTCTTTGTTATTGTTTTTGTTTCCCATATTTTTTTCAACTGTCTATCACTATCCAAGGCAATTGCTCATCTTCTATTTTTTCTAGTAACACCCACTTGATCACGTATTATTTGGTTTCTTATTTTGTCCTTTCTGGTAACTTTCACTTCATTAGTTTATCCAATGCTAAAATCGTTGGTAGATAGTTTTGTAAACTGTAATCTTTGCTTTTTTGAAAGTTCTTTTTCTTTGGTTCAAATATTACAAATCTGTAAATGCAGTTCCAGCAGCACCAGGAAGGGGCCTGTGTAACCACATACTTCTTTCTCCATTTTTCCAACTTTCCATTCTATATTACCCATTTGTTCTAGTTTTCCTTTTAAACTCGATTGTAATTTGTTCATTTTCTGTTCTTCTGCTTTCCTTTCTTTAATAATAAACAGTGACAACATAAAAAAATATTTCGAGAAAGAGGACATGAAAAGATGACTTAGAAGAAGCAAACTCAAAATAAAACAAACCGAATGCAAATAAAGAAGGATGATGAAAACAGCGTAATTCAAATCTGTAATATGAGTTCAGTTAGCAAATCTAGAAAAAGTGTTAGAGACATTTACTAATTAGAAGTTATCTGTAGGAATTTGTAGTAGAGAGTTTGTTTTCTTATTCGACTTGAAAGGAAAAGTGGAACTCCAGATAAAAACAGTCGCCCGAAACATGGTTTCTTTATTATTATGCAAATTCGACTTTTGTAATAATTTCAATACACAAAAAATACCTGAGTGAGAATTAAAAAACCTAATAAGATAAAGATTAAATATTCGATTAAAGAAAACTATATCCGTAAACTAACAGATGTTTTTGTTTCCTAATTTAGTGCTTGTATAAATTTGGCATTTCTGCATCTTACCGAAAATTAGATTAATGTCACTGATCAAACATTGTCAACCTTTTTAAAAATAATAAAAACATTACAGTAAGGAAAATATAAAACATTTTTATAATGTTAGGAATCGAATCCAAAGTCTAACTTTTGTATTAATATTCGTCGGATATAAAATAATCAACAACTTTTATATAATTTGCATATAAATTTGAATCAGGTATGCATTTTTAATAATCAACTAAGACCTTGACTTTACTGTAAAAAATAGTTTCTAACCGTAAAAATAAAATTCCATTTCGAATAGGAATACACAAGAATAAAATTTGATGACACGCTTAAATCGTATTTGGTCAAAATGTCATAAGTAGCAAATAAAAACTACTTTCTCTTACTGAACAAATTAGTTTCCTTGCACTTTTGTATAAATCATCGTTAAAAAAAACTACGTTCCAACAAGGTGGTGTCACCGTGCATTTTTTTTGTTACGTAACTCAAAGGAAATATGAATGAACTAAAGTTTCCATGTCAAAGAAAATGTATAAATCATTACGTCAAAGAAAGTGTTAGTATCGTTTCGTTATCTAATTATAGACATTAATTTAAAAGCGTTCTTATGTAAGTGTAATTGCTTTCAATTCATTTAGATTCAACACCACCAATGGAATTTAAAATCAATACGACTGATGTATTTTCGCGTGAGCATAAAATGTAATAGGCGTCATTTCCTACTTCCTTATATTACATTACAAAACAATTAGCGCAGTACATAGTATGAGTTTGATTGTCTACACGGTGTAAAACATAATTAAGCAAAAGTGTAACATCAATTACAAACTATGTATATATTACGAAACAGGAAACGTATTCGCCACTTGAAGAAACTTTAATAATTTGCGTTTACACGTCAAAACACGTTTCTAAAATATACTACTGATCAAATAATAAAAATAGTCAGCAATTACGAGAACATATGTGAATTTCCTCAGAAGTAATTGAGTTTGTTTAGATCTAGTCGAGTAGAAATAAACAGAAGAATTGATTACCTGAAAGAGCGATTCCCGAAAAAGAATCAGATCTAAAGACAGACGCAAAAGTACTAAATACGATTCTGCTCATCTCTCAGCTCTTCCCATCCTTCAACTCTCTGGCAGAATCGCGTAATCCATGCATTTATAGAAGTTTTCCTATCCAAGTGAGACGAGAAGCCAATATCAATAACAGAAACAAAATTATTTGCAATAATCGTGGTTACTTTGATACAAGTGACAGAAAGAAAAAGTCCAAAGTTGTTGGTTTAATAGTAAGAACTGTTCTCAGTTAAACCCTTGTCCAAATTCTGACCAAAACCCGATAAAATAATGTAATCTTTTACTATACACTAATCTTTTGGCATGCGCCATCCTGCAGAAACAGTACCACGTAGGATAAATAGAAAGTAACTTCTGATGGTTAATACAAATATCATAAATGTCAAAATCTGTACGTGTCGTTCTTTCTAGGCAAAAAGATTAACTCTCACGATAACCAGTACTTATGGGAGTATGCATTGAAAATGAGCGTTTTTTTAATAAAAATCAGCAGTTTATTTTGCGAAGACTATCAGACTCAGATCATCCAAAATACTGTCCATCGGCAGTACGACCTTCTCCCATCTTTCAGGTAGCATGCGGATTCCACGCTGGAAAAAGTCTTGGTCTTTTGAGACAATCCAGTCATCGACCCATTTTTTGGTATCCTCATAAGAAGAAAATCGCTGCTCAGCCAGGCCATGTGTCATCGACTGGAACAAATGGTAATCGGATAGGGCAATGTCTGGTAAATACGGCGGGTGGGGTAGGATTTCCCATTTGAGGTTTCCCAGGTAGTTTTTTACAACATTTGCAAGATGGGTCGTGCGTTGTCATGTTGAAGAATAACCTTGTCATAACTTTTGGCGTATTGCGGCCTTTTATTCTTCAATGCTTGGCTCAGCTTGATTAATTGTCATCGTTAACGGTCTGCTGTAATCGTCTCGTTCGGTTTAAGCAGCTCATAATATATTGCTCTGAGCTGGTCCCACCAGATACAGAGCATGAGCTTGGAACCATGAATATTCGGTTTCGCTGTCGATGTTGATGGCTCGCCGGGCTTGACCCATGCTTTTCTGCGTTTAGGGTTGTAACGTATTCACTTTTCATCACCAGTAACAATTCGATGCAGAAAACCTTGGTTTCAACTCATATACGTCACCTAATTTCCTTGCTTTTGATACATTCCCAAGCGCCTAGAAACTGTTGATGGATCGACTCTCAATGTTTCCGCAACCTCTTCCTGTGTCTGGCACGGATCTTCATCAAGTAATGCCTCCAATTCGGTATCTTTAAATTTCTTCTCAGCACCAGAATTTCTTCATCTTCGAGATTAAAATCACCACCATTGAATTGTTGAAACCATCTTCTGCATGTTTGTTCTGAAAGAGCAATGTCGCCGTATGTTTCCACTAATACTCTATGCGCCTCAGCTGCTGTTGTCGTTCGGTGGAAGTAATGTAAAAGAATTCCACAAACACAGCCATATTTAAAATTTCGGATAAAAATGTCTTTACACTCCGACAGTTGAAATTAGACTGATGTTTGCAGCCTAGGGATTTAGCTTTCAGGTAAATTTTATTTCAGACCGATCGGATATATAACTGCCGAATTATGAGTCTCAATAAAAAACGCTCATTTTCAATCCATACTCCCATAAAAAAAACATGATAACAAAGTTTAGGTCAAAACTTGAATCAAGCAATAGAAAACTAATAAACAAAACAAGGTAAGCTTATCTTTAGCCTTTTAGCCACTGTTTCATTTAAAAGGTACCAGATAATCGTTGGATTTTTAAGCTACTACATGTTTCGCACAATTCAAATCACAGTTCCTGGATGCGAAACTAGCAAGAACCGACAATGTTCGAAGTTGATTCTATCCAGGGAATTCGATTCACAATAAATAACCCAGCAACTACAATCATTTTTATACTTGTCGTACACCTGTGTCGACAGCTATGGTGCGTAATCGTAATCGTTGTTCATCAATAAACATTTGTTTTTACAAATTTCCAATCGATCGTATGGATCTATTTCATTTCTAATGTATATTTTCTTAATTAATTTGATGTTTTCTATTTTACGATTAGTTTCGAACATATGTAAGGCAACACTGGATTTATCTATTCTCTTATATTGACACGAGCTAAGTGCTCTTTAGAACGGGTTTTCATGGGTCTTTTGGTATGCCCTATATATATTTGGTTACAGTCTTTACAACAAATTTTATATATTCCCGATTTATCATACATAGCTATTGGATCTTTCGGGTTACCTAAAAGGTTTTTTATGTCATTGTTAGTGGTTGTTACTATTTTGCAATCTAATTTTGAGAAGATTTTTTTAAAGTCCTTGAAGTATATGTGGGATAACACGGAAGTTTTTCTTTATTACAAATACTGGCATGCAACCAAATTACTCAAAGAATTTTTTTAATTTGCTAACACCATTGCGTTCAAAAACAGTATAAGCTCCTAATTTATCAAAATCGTAGAAATGACATCTTCAAATTAATTCATTCCACAAAATTCAGCTTCTTGCTAAAATTCAACACCGCAGACAGTGGGCATTTGTCAAAAAAGGTTTGCAATGGAAAAAAATAACTTTTAAGGTAAGCAATGAAAGCCGCGTTTAACAAAAGTAAAAAAAAACATCAATTCGATTCAACCGTCAGTTTATCGTTTTAAAAAACGGTGCAATGTTTGCAGTGCCGGAAAACTATTAACCGCCCACTAATTTCACGGTTTCCCTGAAGCAAACGCGGATATAGCAAATAGCAATAAATCAAGTAAAATGTCAGTCAAGCAAAATGTACTTTATCTTGACTAATTTCAACCAAATTTTCTGAAAGATTGGTCAAATCGAAAATAAAGGCAAACTAGGAGACAAGAAGAGAAATGTGAAACATAAACAAATTAAAAACTACAGCAAAATTAAAACTTAAAAGTTCCCCATGCACATCCATCTAAGCTGCGACCTAAGCCGCGCTCATCAATGCATCTTCGGTATGTTCGCACCGTAAACCGGCTAAATTGTCAATATCAAAGTACCCATAGTATCGCCAATTAATAATAAAATACTCATTTACAAAGTAGAAATTGTTAGTATGACCCTACTCCCAGTTGACCAACTAAGTAAAAAAGCTTAGGTTGCAAAATTACCGAAATAGTATCGTTGGGCGCGGGCGATCGCGGTTTATATCGATGTGCATGGGAATGTGGTTCGGCTTCAAAAATTGAAGTTCAATTGTTAAATTGAGCATGTAGTATTAAGTTTAAAAAGATGCGGGTGCGAACATACCGAAGATGCATCGTTGAGCTAGGTCGCGGCTTACATCACGGTTTAGATCGCAATCGCGGTTTAAATCGATGTGGTTCAGCTTCAAAAATTGAAGTTTTATTGTAAAATTAAGTATGTATTTTAAATTTAGAAAAGGACTATGTTTATTTAATTGTTGCAAATATTACTAAATACGTTCTACTAATTAAGAGTATAATTAAAGCTACGCGATTGCGATAAATAACAACCGATATTAATTTTTATTTGTGAAATTTGTGCCTATTATAACAGACAAGCAACAAGAAATTTGTGTTTATCAAATGTTTATATACAAGAAATCGGAACAACCTTCGCACGCTGTTTCGTTCCAATATTTGTTTTCTTTATTGCGACGTGGTCTAAAGTAGACCAATAAGCTTGCCTCGATGCCAACAGTTCTATCGCGATGAAAAACAAACTATTTTGTTTTGGCATCGACATCGCTTCAGACCCCAAGGTAAACGCCGAAGAAAGCAAATTTGCTATGCCCGGTCTCATAAGAAAATAAAGGTTTGTTTTATATATGTGACATCGAGGTAGTCTAAGACTGCTAAATTATCTATGCCAAAGTATGCGTGGTACCGCCAATTGTTCATAAAATACTCGTTCACAAAGCAGAAACTGTTAGTATGGCCCTCCTCTCGGTTGACCAACTTAGTTAAGAAGCTTAGAAGATGAATCAATTATCGCGGCTGCGGTTTTCATCACGGTTTAGATCGCAATCGCGGTTTATATCGATGTGCATGGGAATGTTTGACTTCAAAAATTGAAGTTGTAAAATTGAGCATGTATTTTAAATTTAAAAAAGTACTCTAGTTATTTAGTTGATGCAAATGTTTTAAATACGTACTACTTATTAAAAGTATACTTAAAAGTCACACGATTGTGATAAATAACAACCGAAATTAATTGTTATCGGTAAAATGTTTCTATTAGGTACGCTAGATACACAACAAGAATTTCGCGGAACAACCTTCGTAAGTTGTTTCGTTCCAACATTTGTTTTCTTTAATGAGTAAGCAAATGCCACGTGGTCCAAAGTAGAGCAATAGAATTCTGTGGATGTAGATGTCAACCGTTCTATCGCGATGAAAAAAACTATTTTGTTTTGGCATCGACATCGCTTCAGACCCCAAGATAAACGGCGAAGAAAGCATCTTTGGTGTGCGCGGTCTCATAAGAAAGTAAAGGTTTGGTTTATATAGATGTGACATCGAGGTAGGTTAAGACTGCTTAATTATCTATACCATAGTATCTGTGGTACCGAAATTGTTAAGATGGGTCTACTCCCGGTTGATCAGCTTAGTTAAAAAGCTTAGGGTGCGAACATACCGAAGATCGTTGAGCTCGGTCGCGGTATACATCACGGTTTAGATCGCAATCGCGGTTTATATTAATGTGCATGGGAATGTAGTTCGGCTTTAAAATTTTGAGTTTTATTGTAAAACTCAACATGTATTATAAGTTTAAAAAAGTTCTCTAGTTTTTTAATTGTTGCAAATATTATTAAAATCGTTCTGCTTATTAAAAGTTTACGTAAAAGCACACGATTGTGATAAATAATCACTGATATTAAATTGTTAACTGTAAGAGTAAGTAAATGTCACGTGGTCTAAAGTAGACCAATAAAGTTGCCTGTAAGCTAACAGATCTATCGCGATGAAAAACTATTTTGTTTTGGCATTGACATCGATCTAGACCCCAAAGTAAACTGCAAAGACAGCATCGTTGGTATGTATCTTCATCACATACTCATTCAAAAGGCAGAAATTGTTAGTATGACTACTCCCGGTTGAAGTAGTTAAGAAGCTTAGGGTGTAAACATACCAAAGATGCATCGTTGAACACTGTCGCAGTTTACAACACGGTTTAGATCACGATCGCGGTTTATATCGATGTGCATGGAAATGTTTTATTGTAAAATTGAGCATGTATTTTAAGTTTAAAAACTACTCTATTTATTTAGTTGTTGAGTTTACTTCCAGCCAAATTATTGTTTAAAAACAGTCAACAGTTGGTACTATTTGTTAAAATGTTTCTAAAGCAATAAAACTCTTATAGAACTGTGGAAAATTACCATTAAAACTGTCGCACAAGATGTGCGCCGTTAGACTATTTTACAATTTCGTTGCGGAAGTTTTTTTAATTTTTATCAGGATATGTAGAAGTATGAAAAGTGCTATTACAGAATCTCGTGCTAACTTCACAGACACAGTTCTGTCGCGATGAAAAACAAAATTGTTTTCGACATCGCCTCAGACCCCAAGGTAAACGGCAAGGAAAGTGTCTTGGGTATGTTTGTATACCCAGACATCCACATCGCATAGTAAGCACCTTTGGTATGCTCGATCACATAAGAAAGTACGACCTAAACCGAAGTCATCGATGCATCTTCGGTATGTTTGGACCTTAAGAAACCTAAAATAAAGACTATGGCTAAAAACAGAATGCAACCAAGAGATTCTCCATAATTTAACAATCTCATTAATTAATATTGAATTTAACACGAATACTTAAAAAAAATAAAAAAAGCAATCCAAGGAACCATTAGAGATGACAAGGGAAGAATATCGAACGTTCGACAATTCTCAACATCAGAATGGTGCGTTTTGAAACATGTTCTTTTACTTTTCGTAATGAACGCCGACTACCATCGTTTATGACCTGGTGAAGAACGGTGTATGAATGATTGCGAAATGAAACACCAAGTAAAAGACATATCCTACGATTCATCCCAACAATCGAAACCAGAGGGTTCATACTGGTGGCGCCCGATCGTTACAGAATCTTTACTCCTCCCCACGGAGATTTTTGGGGACACCGCGATAAAGTAAGCAGATCTGAAAGAAAAATTCAGCAGCAACGACTTCAATTGCCCGCAAATGCAACAAAAACCTAAAATTGACAAGCTTACACAGGTCTGAGAGATTTTGAACATGTAAAACGGAGCAAATTCCCGGTCAAAAAACGTCGACCCTGATGCCAAGAACATAAACGCAATAAGTTTAATATACACGATCTTAATTCAAGCTGCGAATTTGATTAGTGGGATAAAGAGATCTCTGCAATGAATATGCACGGTGTTGTCCTCAAACAAGACAACGCCAGACTGTACGTATCCTTGACCGTAAATTAGGTCACCGTGGATTTCGTAAAAAAATAATCCGTGGAACAACCTAATAGCAATAAATTCATGATCATAACTAAGCCAAAGACCTTTTCGGTGCGTTTGCATTTGTCACGAAACTCAAAATTAATATTAAGAAATTTTTTCTGCAGTAACTCCTTAACGAGCGGCATTGACGTGATCTGCGTGTCGAAATTGACAAGATCGGTATTAACTATGACATGTGGCCTTTAAAAAAATTAATTGTATGTCGGTACAAGAACCAAATTAGTTCGGTAGTATGAACTTTGACATTATTGCGATCAAATTATAGTCGTGGACGATTTTAAGCATGCGTTTTGAAGGTGAGAAAATTTAACAAAATCAATGGTGAAAACTTGCTCTTTCATATTTTTAATAAAGCTCTTGGGTACATTCCAATAATTTTTGTTTGTATTGTTCGACTAAAGCACAATTACTTCCGTGAGAAGCACAATTACGACGAAAATTGATTGCATAACTTCAAATTTTTAAACGAAAAGAAAAAAATTAAGTTGCATCGCCATACCTATAAATAAATTGACTTCCTGACACTCCACTGAGCGTTCCAATTCCTTACACCTAAACGAAGCATACGAATGTAATTTTTTTCGTTTTTCATCTATATATCTAATATCACATTTTAATGAACCTTCACTATCGTTTCCAAAACGTCCACTTTTACTTTTATTTTCACTAAAATCACAGTTTTTATCACAATCATCGTATTGCACGTTCTTCAGATTCTCGTCGGAAAAATCGAAGAATATTTTCGAAGGGGATGTTATGAAAACGCGATCGCCAATGTCTTTGCGGCGTTTTCGAAATGTGGTTGGCGCCGATCGCGGTGGTGGAAGCGGTGGATTATTATTGTTTAAACCTGACGTGCTTGATATGGATCGCCGATGGTTATTAAAATTCATTGTACATTTTCCTGTGTGTAGCAATTGGCGATCTTTAGCAGCAACTGGTAGTAAAGACCTAACGATTAATAGAGCGCACAGATGGGGAGTAATAAACAATAGAAAGTTTTTTTTACATTATTAACATTTTTTTTTACTTTTAACCACTTGCAGAAATGTTACGTATTGTCGATGATGATGACATTGAAAAAGTCAGCCACCGCCTTACACCCACACAAATATTTACACTTCACAAAAACCGACCAACAAACAATAATTTTCAAATAAATAAATAAGTTTCTTTGTATGCGAATAGTTTTGAAACGATTTCTTTCCGAGGACAATCCTCAACACTTTCACTTTAAAAGTATCCGAGCAGTAATTAGCTAATAAGTATCGAAGTATATTTCACCACGGCGTTGTTGCCTCGGAATTAGTTAAATTTGGCAAAGTACAGTAGAAACCGCCGAAACTGATCGCTTTATTACACATTATTTAATATACTGAGGCATGATAGTTATTAGCCGCCGTCCTACTCTAACATGCGCAACTACAAGAATTTAAACTTTTTCACACAGGTGCGCAGGCCGACGTAAGAACCGTGTCAGTATTTTTTTTATTAGTGCATATTAATGAGCCGCGTTTTTATTATTAATTATAAAATACACTTTTTTGATGTTTCGTCAACTAACGCAATCGGGCCATGTAAGAAAATTTCACAAAATAGAAATTCAAGGTGAGACATTTCTAAAGATTGATATTGGACTCACGTAGTTTCATGCTCTTTGTTTATACCTCCGCGAATTATAACAACCTTTACGTAACCGCTTTTTATACGGAGCGAAAAAATCAAGGAAAAATGTCCACGGAAACGTAAAAGTTTTTTTTTCGGTAAATAAATGTCGCTGGTGCGAAAACGAAACTAGATTATTAATGCGAGGAGAAAGTTTCCAATCAAATTAATATTAGGCATTAAAATATAATCTGGAAAATTCTTAAATTGTTAACACCATTAGTGTAGTCGAATCATCAAACAGGTGCAAAAGTGGGGGGCTACACTATCAGTGCGCAGACTAAAAGCATACAACGTTTCTGTTTAGTTTCTTCAAAAAAAAAAATAGAATGATGGTAGTCGCTACTTCAACCAGTTGTAGAATTCCTCTGAATACACCACAAACTGCAAGTCTTCTATACCATAAAGGGCATACAACAAGGCCATAAACGTGTATGTTTAACAATGAATTACAAGACAATTTCATTTTTAAGATTGATAAATTGAGCACGTTTCATAAAAAAACTATAGTTAATTTTTTTTTATTATATTAAGTTTAGATTATCTCATCTGCCGTCTGTATTTGATGGTCAATATTTACTGCAGCTCTAGCGCGTATTTCGCATTGATTGAAATGTAATGAAAAAAAGCCGATGTCTTCGAGAAGTCCAACTACAATCTAAGGTCTTAAACAAATAAAAAATACCACATTTTGATAATTGATAACTGGAACTAAAATACAGGGTGTATCTACAAAGAGTAAAAAGTAAGTTGTAGATCTCGTTAAAACAGACAATTATTGCCATTCCAATTTTTGGATTTAAGACTTCGTTTTCGAGATATTTAGGATTTTCAGATTATCTATTTTTGCCTACGTTCTTAAAAAATTTTTTTTTCACGCAAAAGTTTTTAGAAACTTTTTACATTACTTTGCAATTTTTGTATGAATTTTTTTTTCTTTGATTATTTTCAAAATGGGAACCATTTAAAAACTTTGACCTTGATTTTCCGGAAAACTGCACAATGGATTTTCAAAGTATTCATTAATTAAGATTCTCATAAAAAAAAATTACAAAAACCATAAGGTTTTTCGAAACTCTTTTTAATTTAAAAGTTATAAAGATTTAAGAATTCAAAAACGTGTTAATTCTTGAAAAATATGAGCTATAGCTGATTCGATTTGGAATGACGTCTAGAAAAATGTATTAAAATGTTTTTTTAGCAGATAAAAAATCGCAAAAGTTATAAACAAATTAAGACAAAAATAAGGCATTTAGCTTTTCGCGAGAAACTCAGAAACTATAAGAGATAATCAAAATCTGAAAAACATTCTGAAAGAGGAGGAAAGTTCCGATAAAAAAGTCCTTACTGCTGGAACTCCATCTCTATTGCTAATAATTTTAAATGAACGCTGAAAGTAGGCCTCCGCGTGACTATTTCGCGGTCGGCCTCTGAAGCGAGTACGTCACATAAAATAATTTTTTTAAAGTATTAAATGCTAATTGAAAAATAATAAAAAATGGTGGTGTATTCTCAACACTTGAGGTAATAAGGTCCCGTTGAAAAAATTGATCTAACTTAATTAGAAGATTGTTAATTAAGAAAATTTTTTATGACCTCCGTCATCAATGTAATCCGTGAAAATTGTTTAAATAATTAAAACAAACTTTTTTCGCTTCTCAGCGCCTTTTTTATATGTATACTCAAAAAAATCACGTCAAAAACATTTTTTAAAAGTGATTATTTTGTTTACATTTTTTTTTAAATTGCAAAAAAAGAAAAATCCAAAAATTGCTGTTTTTGTATTGATGAAAAACATTTATTAACGTAAAAAATTTATTTTCACGTCATTTATTCATAAATTGTCTATAAACAAATTGATTACTTTAATATTTAGAAAAAATTCTTATTCAAACGATACGAAGGCGAATAGAAAAATGTTGAATAACATACCCGGTAACTGAACCGAAAATAAAGCAGCAGCGCTATTGCAAAATTAAAGTTTTTTAAGACTTGATTACTACTAATTATGTTTTACGTTCAACTGTAAAAATTCTTCTGAATAATGACCGTTAGATTAGTTAATAATAAACTATTCCTATTTTAACTGTTTAATTTTGACGTTATTTAATTAATACCTAATTAAAAAACGACTAAAAGTCCTAAGTTCAAAAAATTTAAATTTTTACCTTCTTCCAAAGAATGGGATTTATTCCACTGATCCCGAATTTTTTGTGACCATCCAGCAGTTTTTTTGTTCCTTGTTTTTTCTCGTACACTGGAAGAAATTGCAAATGTTAACAACGTAAATATGCTTCATTCTACACACAAGTGCAAGTTGGGTTGCCTATGTTTTCAATATAACAACTAAGTGAATAGTGCAATTTTTATAATAAAATTAAAAGATTTTAGTTTTAATTAAAAAAAAACTACAATGTGTACATGAATTAATAAATAAATAAGATAAAGTTACCGTGATAAACTCATTCGTTATCTGCAGTTTAAACAAGAATGAATAGAATAACGTCACAAAAAATGCTTTGTTAATGAAAATTGTTTTCAAATAATGTATGAAGTATAGGATAAACCAAAGGCCTCAATTTTTTAAAAACGCTTTTAACCTTTATCCGGAAGACAACTAAAAAATAATATTTTCTTAAAGTTTGAAACATAGTTTTTGGCTTTAAATTGCATGAGTCAAGATCAGAAGACAAAAATGGGATAACCATATTTCGAGAAAGTGAGAAAACATAATCATAAAAGTTGCAAAAGACAAAAATCAAATTGGCAAAAGATGAAGAGAATCTTTGTAACTTTTGATGTGGCTAAAATTGTTGTCTGCTCGAATTTACGAGCGTGTCCTGTGTCTAAGGAATGCTCCGCTACAGCCGATCTGACGTTCTCCTATCCGGGTAGCGACATTAGGTCCTATTTTCCACATATGTTAGTCCGCACGTGCAAGGTATGCGATAAACCCCTGGCCCTTCCTCAAGCCATACTGACAATTTTATCCGTGCAGGTTTTTATGTTTAGAAGAAAAGTGGTTACGTCAAGATGTTCCTTCTTTGGTAGTTCTTTTTTGTTGTCTGTTGATCTATCGACAATCTGAAACTGATCGACAAAATATCCGTAAAGAAAATCGAAGAGATGGCTGAAAAAGCAATGAAGACCCAGATGAAAAAATTCCAGAAGTTGTAGGAAGAACAACTTGAAAACAGCCAAGATCATCGTGAATTTGTCCTCCATTTTCATTAAAACTGGCAACATTCAGTCTATCCAAAAGTCTAAATTTCAACTCAGCACTCTTCCACAATATATTCAAGAAGAGCTTAGAATCAAAGCAACTGATATATTAAGTCCACAGAACCGCGATCTAACGTTAAGAAAACTCAAAGCCAACAGAAACATCACCATACTCTCAACGGACAAGGAAAATGCATTAGTAATCATGAAAACCAGTTGCAAACGCATTGCTACAAGATTCAGAAGAACTCTGGAGAGAAAGATTTCTTATTCCGCTATAGAAGATGAAGTATGAACCTGCCCCAATGTGCTAAGGTTATTATGAAGAAAATATCGCTAAAATCAGTGTCTGCTCGAATGCACTACATTAACTGTCACTTTGATGTTTTAACCCTAAATATACTGCCTATTTTGTTCGTGCAGTCGACGAGGTCTTCTTTCTTTGGTAATTTTATTGTCTGTTGAACGGTTTATCTACCGATATTAATCGACAAACTATTCGCGAAGAAAATCGAAGATTGCTAAAAAGGCAAAGAAAACCCAGACCACAAAATTCTAGGAATTGTAGGAAGAACAACATCTTCCTAAGCCGCGATTAGAAATAGATAGGATCATCGTCAATCTGTCTTGTACCATTCTCAGTGAACCGACAAAATCCAATCTATCCAAAGCTTTAAAGTCAGTCATCACACCAAGATCCATATCAAAAGAAGAAATGCCGAGTTCATTGGAAAGCTCACCAAGAACTCTTCTACGACATATTTAAGAAGACGTTAGAGTCAAAGTAGCTGATATATTAAAGAAGTCCACAGCACGTCAGCCAGTACACACGTGTAAAAGATGTGATAAGCCTATGGACCTTCTATTGGAGTGGTTGTCTCGTTTGATCTTGTAAATCTGGTGGCAAACTTATTTGTCGCATTGAAAACCATTGTGATGTTTTTAAAGTATATTGGCTATTTTATCCATAGAATGTATAGAAGAAAAGATCGTCGTCAATCTGTCTTCCACCATTCTCAGTGAACCGGCAAAATCCAGTCTATCCAAAGATCTAAATTTTGTCATCACACCAAGATTTATAAAAAAAAAATTCATCGGAAAACACATTCAGACTTCTTTCCCCAAATATTCAAGAACAGGTTAGAATCAAAGCAACGGATATATTAAGTCCACAGCACCGAGATCTAATGTCTAGAAAACTCGAAACCAACAGAAACATTACTATACTCTCAGTTGACAAAAAAAATGCATCTGTAATTATGAACACCAGTGATTACACGAGCAAAGTAAATGCATTGCTACAAAATTCGGAAGAATTCTGAAAAGAAAGATTTCGTCCGCTCTCAAATCTACCAACATAGTTTCAGAACATCAAAAAAGACGCTTTATACCTTCAGATAATAGGTTGCTACACTTTTATGATCTTCCCAAGCTCCACAAACCAAGGATACCTCTTTGCCCAATTGTGAATACTACAGATTCGGTCACCTATACTCTGAAAAATTTATGTGCTATTCTTCAACCGCTCACAAAAAAAAGCACTCATCATCTTAGAAGAATTAGAGAAATAAAATTGGAAGCACGAGATCTCTTGGTCAGTTTTGACGTCACAAAAATACCAATAAAAACAACATTAGACATCATCAAGACCATATTACAAACAAGAAATTTAAATGACGAGCTTAATGTGCTAATTGAACTATGATCCACGTTTTTTTTGTCTTTTCGTTCAACAATACCAAATTCACCATGGAGATCGGAATAAACAGAAACAATCCATTCTTGAACGTACTGGTCACTCGGAAGATAAACAACACCCCTGGGACACCAGGTATACAGAAAACCAACACACAAGCAGATACCTTAATGCCGACTAGCGCCGTTATCGTGCTCAGAAATCAGTAGTGCTAAGAACGTCAGTCAATAGAGCCAAGACCATCAGAAAAGCAGACGTAGATAAAGCGATCAACAGAAAATACAAAAAACTACCTAAAAAAGACCCTGTCGCAACGACCTTTGTTTCTTCCATAAAGACTGCAGGGACAAAATAAGTGGCGATCAATGAAAAAAACGTATGTGCTATTCTACAAGCAATCACAGAAAAAAGCACTCATCACGTTAGAAACTCCCAGCGCTATGCTTCAAAGATTAGAGAGATGAAATTAGAAGCACGAGATTTCTTAGTCAATTTTGAAGTAACAAAAATACCAATAAAACATCAGACATCATCAGGACCAAAAAAAATTGAATGACATGCTTAATGAGCTAATTGAACATGTTCCATGCTCTTTTCTTTTTGTTCAACAACAATAAATTCGCCATGGAGATAGAAACAGATAGAAACAATTCATTCTTGAAGGTATTGGTCATTCGGAAGATAGACAACACCTCTAGGACACCAAGTAGACAGAAAACCAACACACACAGAAAGATACCTCAATACGCAATCGCACCATTATCCTGCTCAAAAATCGGCATTGCTAAGCATCTCAGTCAAGGGGCAAGACCATCAGCAAACCAAACGCCTGAAAACCGAGCTCGACCATCTAATGGGTGCTTTCAGAAAAAACGCATATAAAAAAGCTGACTTAGATAAAACGATCAACAGAAAATACAAAAACTCACAAAGAAAGAAGACCCCGTCGCAACGCCTTTTGTTCCATACTTAAAAGACAAAACAAGTGGTCTTCAATGCGGCAAATAAACCGCACCACTTAAAGAACCACCTTGCACGTGTGTACTGACATATGTGAAACAAACAAGACGCAACTTCGCTACCCAGATAGGGGAACATAACACAACCACGACGAGACACAACGCATATAAAGCAAACGCATTGCTACAAGATTCAGAAGAATTCTGAAGAGAAAGATTTCTTCCGTTATAAAATCCACCAGCACGGTTCCAGAACATCAGAAGAAATACTTTATATCTTGCAACACTTTCGTGGCCAAATCGGCTGTCACAGATCATATAAAGCAAACGAATTGTTACAAGTCTCAAAAGAATTCTATAGAGAAAGATTTATTACGCTACAAAAACCATCAGCACGGTACAGAGCATCAGAATAAATGCTTTATAACTTGATACACTTGTATGGTCCAAAGCTTCACAAACCAAGACTCATTTTCCGATTTGTGAGTGCTATAGATTCGGCCACCTATTCTCTGGAAAAAATTTGTGCCGTTCTACAACCACTCACAATACAAAGCACTCAGCACGTCAGAAACTACTAGCACTATGATGGAAGATAGACAACGCCCGTGGGAAACCAGGTATACAAAAAACAACACAGACAGATACCTTAATCAATAAAGCTAAGACCATCAACTAACCAAATGCCTAAAACTGAGGTGGACCATCTGACAGATTGTTACGGTAATTTTCATTACGTACGCCTTTGTTGTTACGGTCGAAATTTTCACTAGGTACGCCTATGTGTTGTCGACGTGAAATTAGATTCGAGTTTTGACACCCGCTAACGATCCTTTGCGCATTAGATGTCATTTGGTAGAAAGGCGTCACATGTGGAATTGGTAAATGGTCTGTAACTAGCGATTATTAATATAAATCCGTTACCATCGGGGAAATAATGGAAAACCCTTTATAATTATTTAATTATTTAGTTTCGTTAAGACGTTACAGGGTAAGCTAAAGTCATCTTTTAATATAAACTCGTTTGTAATTCGTTTTCCTTTTTGACAGCCATTTTGCGTTCCTTCCTGTTACAATTATTATATTCTCGATAAATGGATATCGTAACTATTATTAACTAAGGCATCACGTTGCCGGACTCGAGCGCTAGCAGAAGGCGATTTCAAGCCGCGCAATTGAGGTCTTACGGAGGCGTCCTGGGCTAACTTTTTCTTTATAAGACTTATAGGTATCACGAATTAAATCAACGACAAAGGGGTACCACAGCATTTAACAACCGGTTTATATTCTTTATACTTGTTTATATCTTAAGTAATAATTGTTATAGATGTGATTTCGTGAGACATTAGCTTGACACGATTTGCGATTCAAATTGTTTGCAGGGTTGTGTGTCGGGGGAACGTACGTTCTTCACACCAAAGGAAATTCCTGTATTTATTGGTAAGTGATCTTATTTGTTTTATTACGTAGTCAAACGGGTCACTCACGAAACTTTGGTTATTAATTCTATAATTATCACTATCGTTGTTTACGAGTTAAGTAATAAATTTTACTTATGTCAAGTTGTGCATGCTGTGTAATACCGATTGATTAACGTTGATGCTATATTAAGTTTATATGCTGGGTTATGATAAGTTAACATTAGCGTAGTACTGTCTTATTTTTGTATTTGATTGTCAGTAATGCCATTCTACTAATTATGTAAACGTTATTTACTACAAACTATTCTTCGCTATAGATTCTTATGGTAGTTTACTTATGTACGGTGTGTTGCCTATGCTACTGGCATTATTTTGTTTTTGTATTTAAAAGTCATTATATTCTGTGATAAACCTCAGCGATTCTACATTAAAATTGTTATTGTGGTTAGCTATTCTTTTATGACAATATACCTGTTTCCTATGACTATCGTATTAACTAATTGCTTCTGACTACTCGAACAGCTGAGTAGAGGAATTACGGACCTAACATCGTGTTACAAGTATCCTGTTCTGTCCTGAGCAAGATAGACAATTACTTTGGGATGAGCTCTGGCGCCCTTATATATCTCTTCAATTTATGTATCTAGGAACCCCCCCTCTCTCCGACGATTGAGAGTTGGCCGTGCAGGTTCGTAAAACCACCAAAAACTTGTAACAAGATGCTTTAGATATAAAAACGAATATAGAAAAGCAGACATTGTGGTTTTTAATGCGGCAAATAAACCGCACCACTCAAAGAACCAAGGTTTTACCACATACCTTGCACGTGCGTACTGATATATGTGAGACAAACAAGGCGCATCATCGCTACCCAGATAGGAGAACACAACGTAAACACGAGGAAACACATATAAAGCAAAGGCATTGCTACCAGATTCAGAAGAATTCTAGAGAGAAAAATTATTCCGCTAAAAAAGCACCAGCACAGTTCCAGAATATCAGAAAAAAAGCTATATACCTTGCCACACTTTTATAGTCTTCCAAAGATCCACATACCAAAGATATCTCTTTGGCTAATTATGCCTACTACAGATTCAGCCACCCATCGTCTGGAAAAAAAATATGTGCTATTCTACAACCAATCACAAGAAAAAGCATTTATCATGTTAGAAACTCGCAGCACTATGCATCAAAGATTAGAAATCTCTTGGTCAGTTTTGACGTGACAAAAATACCAATAAAAATAACATTAGACATCAGAATTAAATTACAAAAAAAAATTTGAATGACGAGCTTAATGAGCTAATTGAACTATGTTACATGTTCTTCTCTTTTCGTTCAACAACATCAAATTCACTATGGAGATCGAAAGAAACAGAAACAATTAATTCTTGAATGTACTGGTCACTCCAAAGATAGACAACACCCCTGGAACACCAGGTATACAAAGAGCCAACACATACAAGACAGATACTTTAATACCAAATCGCACCAATATCGTGCTCAGAAATCGGTAGTGCAAAAAACCTCAGTCAATAGGGCCAAGACCATCAGCGAACCAAATGCCTGAATAATGAGCTCCACAATCTAACGGATGCTTTTAAAAAAACGCATATAAAAAAACAGACATAGATAAAGCGAGGAACAGAAGTTACAAAGAACTACCAAAGAAAGAAACAGGATGAAAAATCGATACCCGTATGAGATAACATAAGGTCAACCCGAAGAGGCACAACACCAAATGGACTGTCGCAAAGCATATAAAGCAAACGCATTGCTACAACATTCAGAAGAATTTTGAAGAGTTTCTTCCGCTAAAAAAACACCAGCACGGTTCCAAAACATTAGAAGAGAAGCTTTATACGTTACCACACTTTAATGGTCTTCCAAAGATCCAGAAAACATCGGACGTACTATAAAATTTGAGTAGAAAAATTTAGACAAACCCCGTAACTTTTGGTCCAGATTATATAGAGAACCCATCGAAATCGTAAAGTATGATAACTTTGATAAAGATACTAGCATCGTATGGAAGAACCTGTTTCGTTAAAAAAAAACGAGACTCATGAGCAACGGAGCTAGAGAGCCTGGCTTCAAAGCAACCGGATTATACCCAATCGGCCCTTCAAAAATAAAGATTTTTTGGCGACTGATGCTTAATTGTGACTAAAGTTAACAAAGATATTTTGCCAGCAGGAATTACGAAATCTAACCAAGAACTTGTAGGAAGTTCCTAGCAATGTTGCTCTTCGGAAAATAAAACTGCTACAATTCCGGAGGCAATTCCTTCGACTTCAAAATTAGCACCTTCTCTCAATTGCGGTGTTGAAGATCTTCCAAAACCAAAGAAAAACACCAAAAAGACAAAGCCCAACAGCAGACCTAAACACCACTCGAATATTCTAACTTCTACACCACTGAAAGATTCATTGGAAGAAACGGAAAAGAAGAAGAAACCAAAACTGTAGAAGGCCAAGGGCGAAACAAATAAACTAAAAGGTCTAATCACTACCGAAAAGAAATTTTGTATGTGACCGATATTGTCCGTGCTGTTACCTGTAATACCCGAATGTTACAATACCAGTCGAAGACACTTTATCAAAAAATTTGTCTTCTATCAGGATAAATATATGTTTTATATTTTGACTTTCATGTCCAAATTTCGTTAAGTGACCGCCATTACCCAATTCTACCTTATAAAAGCAAATGCTTCAGCATCAAAACTAAGAAACAATTCAAAATAAATATCTAAGAATGAATCTTAATGAGTACTTATATGATTCATTTATATAACATTTGTTTTGATTACTCGATAATCAAAGATTAATCAAAAATGACTCACTGCTGTAAAGAATAACGAATGATTACAGTTTTTTAAATTAAATAAGGGTGAAACTTACATTACGAAGCTTGAAGTTCCTTTTGAATTTTCTTCGTTATCGGAAATGTCAATCCACTCATCGCTTTTATCGCTCCCACTAAGATCACTGGTAGCCTTTCCGTTATAAACTTCTTCGGTAGTCCAACCGGATAAAGATCGGCTGTATAAACTATTGCTTTGTTGATCGGACGATATCATAGAATCGCGATTTGACGCAGAATCCCAATGTTCGTTGTGAGTATTGCACGCATAAATGCTTTCGTAATTATTGCTAATGGACTCTTCACATTTTATATTATATATTGATTCGTAACAGTTTGAAATATTTTCACTATTTTGAATTGTGCAGTATGAGTTTCTAGACGCCGGCCTAGGCGGTAAAGGCTCGCCTTGTTTCCTAGGAGGCACTTTAAGTTGTTCCTTGTTGTTATATGGCAACGTTTCGTAGATTTCTTCGGTTTTTGTGGTTTTTGGAGTTGATACAACAGAGTCAAAACACTCATAACCATCATCACTTTTATGTTCAATATCCTCGTACTTAGACTGCGATTGGCAATATTCGTAGTCACCATCCGTACTACCATTAACAACGTTAGCACTAAGTTCCTCATATATTTTTTCTTCAATTTCAGTTGGAAGCGGCATTTTCTTCTTGAAGATAAGTTTAGGCGATTTCGAGAGGTTAAGAACCGTAGGGCGAGGAGGAATTGCCGGTGGAATTAACTTTTCCGTTACCATCGTTGTTTCGACAGTATCGTACGTACTTTTCCAATCGTAACTTTCCGAATTTTGCATTTCTTGAGATTTTTGCCTCCACAAAAAAGAACTATTTGGTTTAACTGGTGTGTAAGAATTTATAGCTATGGTCGATTCTGACTTCGACTCGGTTATAATAAGTGGTGGGATTGGAGATATTCTTCTAAGAGTTAACGTTTCATACATGGAATCGCATCGTCTTGGCATTACCAATGGAATGTTGAGTATTTGTACTTCATCTTCTAATTCAGTCTTTATCTCGTTAACTTTTGTTATGTTAGATTCGTTTGAACTTGTTGTCTCAGTGCTATCGAGCTTTTTTAATTTCTTAATACCGTTTTTAACTACTAAATCTTTAGTTTTAATATTTGGACTTTTCTCAGGCACTTTCGGTTTCTCTACACCCTTGACAATGCTTTTGTATTCAGCTTCTGGAGTACATGATTGAGAAGATCGTCGTTCAAATATTTCGATCGTTGCACGAACATTCATGCCTTGTTGTTGTACCTTTTGAGCGTGCACAGCAGTGGCTGCGTCAATAGCTTCAGTTTTAACATTTACACTTAAATCACTATTAACATTTATTAAATTTTTTAAATTTCTTAGTTTAACTTTATTCAACTCCTCTACAGTTTGTACAGGTTTTATTTTAACACTCGGTTTCCTTACAACTTTTTTATTAACCCCTTCTTCGTGTACTGCTGTTTTTAAACTATTCACTCTTCTAACTAACCGCGCAAATTTCGGTTGTTCGAGTATAGACACTTTTTCTGATAACTCGTTGAACTTTAAAGTTAGGTCGGCGACTGTGTTCGGATTTAGTGTACCAATTTTATTAGATCCAACGGTTGATCTTCGATAAGTAGGTGTTTTTTTACACTTGAAACTAATTTTTCTTGTTGGTGCCTTCTTTTGTTCGAAGTTTTCTTTATTGACATCCGGCAATTCATTTTCATCATCTTTTGTTTCACAGAAGTTGAGAAATGCCTTGCGCGATTCTTCTAAATTACGTCTTAAGCGAAGCGTATGTAAAAACGAATTCGGCGGCACTGACTCAATGTTATTACTATTTTGATAACTCTTTATCTTTTCAGATTGTAGATATGGTGGGGCGAAATTATGAAATGCTTTTGGCGTTGGTTGGAGATCGACGAAACCGCGATAAACGGCCGATGTTAGATGTCGATCTAATGAGTACGATTTTGACCAATTCACGTTGACCTGAGCAGACATCGTGTCCTGTAAATAAAAAGAAACATTCCGTTAATAAATATGTAATGGTATCATGTGAGGTAATGAGTAATAATTGTTTGTAATCTTATCTATTTATTGCACTTTGTAATTTCGAATCTAAGAGTAATAAACACTAACAACAATTGTTTTTGAATGATAAGAATGTGCCATAAAAATTAGGAGTACGTGCTTGATCAATCGGTGCTTACTTATTAGATAAAAATAGATGTTAAATAAAACAAATTAAATTGTACGTTGTGCAATTAATATGCAATACTTTGTTAAATTAATAAATAGATCAAGCCTGAACCGGTTTTTATTCATCATAGAGATCGATGGAAGTTATACACGTTTAACCTATGAGCTTGTATTTTATTTATAGATGATTGTATAAAAACTGAGTACAGATAATTTTGTTCGATTTGGGGAAAAAACAGAGAAAAACAAATTCCTTTTGACATGGAAATCAAAATAAGAAAAATCAAAACTTGGTTGAGACTTCATCATTTTCCATTTTCTTCTTATTTACGTTAAAAAAATGATTACACTACTACCACCACGTCCAAATTCGATGTATTTTCCAATCATACTTTAAATTAAAAAATGATGCGTTTTAATATGATTTAATTTATTGAACAGAACCTTTCAAAGAGAATATGATTGTGTGTAGAAGTCATTTCTTGCATTGCAAATAAATTGAGAGTACCAGAAATGCTAATTGGTCCACAACGATTTTTTGTAACGCCTAAGTAAATAGCCCAAATTACTTAAATTCAGTATTGTTATCTAATGAGAGAGCAAAACTGAAGAAATTGGTTAGAAGTTTTTAAGCATTAAATATTAAAACAAAAAAACAGACAACATAGAACCAGAGATGATAAAGTAGATGAGAGAAAAAGAAAAGTGGCTAGCTCTAATATGTAATAAAGCCTGAGACAGGAAATACAACAAATAAAAAGCATATATCAAAATGTAATAGCAAAAGTACAAATCAACGGACATAGATCCAAAGCTTTGAAATAAAAAAAAAGATGGTGCAAGAGGATAACATAAACCCACTAATATTTAACATAGTACACGGTATACGTTATATACTATTAGATAAAAGTAGATTTAACTTGAATTGAACTTTAATTAGCAAAATAAACTGACTAACGTTAAGATTAACGAATGACATTAACTAAACAAACTGTAGCGTAGCCAACTACAAATATTAATAATAGCATCCTCATCAGAACAAACATATTACACATATTACATCCACCCGCTTAGTATTTATTTTATTTTATTTATTTAGTATTTTAGTATTTAGTATTAGTATTCAGGTACTCGGGTGGACGACTGGTTCTACGAGAATTTGGAAGTGTAGGATTTGGAGAATTCATACATCAATACTTATTTTCTTGTTCTTCGTTTGTTCTGATGGAAGTATCTAGTACCTGTCTGCCGGTATCGTCGTATGGCGTAATAATCTCGGTTTGACATGCGTGTTGGGATGATTTTACAGGAATACAATGTTCTGATTCTTGGTTGTATTTCCTCTAGGAGCGAGGTGTCGTAAAGAAACACTAGTTTCTCGCCTATCCGGTAATTTAACATGTGCATACAAGAACTTCGTATTGGTTTCCTCTAGAAAGTTTTTCATCAGAATCAGTCCTGGAGTTGACAGCCAAGTAGGTAATGAACACTTTCTAACATGAGTAAACATAGTTTCGTGAGTGAGTGTGCATAAAAGAGAGCGTATCGAGTAAAGCGCCCGCTGCAAGACCACTGCCCATTGTTGTATATTAAAACCTTTCGATTTTAAAGTTCTATAGTTTTCCAGATTATCCCATTGTATCTCTCCACTTGGCCATTTCCTGCCGGGTTGTAAGCTGAAGCACGACTAGTGGCAATGCCTTGAGAAGTTAGGTAAGATTTTAATTCATTTGACATTAATAATTCTGTAAGCTGCTGATGACCGTAGCGGCAGATGTATTGGAGCAAGGTATGGCAAAGAGATACCGCGAGTACTCATCTATAATAGTTAGGAGAAAGCGGTTTTTGTTGGTAGAAGGCAATTGGCCTTTAAAATCAATATTTAACCTACACCGAGAAAGGCAGGTTTTTTGACCGGATCCAGTGAACCATAATGGTTATTTCTAGATGATAAAGAGCCACATGCAGCTCAATCAAATCGGTTCCGGAGGTAAAAGCCGCTAATACTCTAGAGAGAGCGCCTGCAGTTGCATTTTTGCTCCCCTGACGACCAACAATGTCATACTTGAAACATACGAGTTCCAGCCTTCAGCGCATGATCTTTTTATTCTTGATTTTGCTTAGATGAAGTAGATTGAACATGAAGGACTTCGAACGTTGATCAGTGAAGACTTCAAAATGTCTAATAAATAATGATTCTTTTTCAATTGACGAGTGTCTTTGCTCAGACTGGCGTAATGTTCTTGAGAAGAACGCTATCGGTCAACCCGCTTAGGGTAGCACCTATAGCAAAATCAAAGGCATCCGTTTCAACACGAAAAGGTCCTCAATAGCAGCTAGAGTGGCGTTAGCGACAGAGTTCTTTAGAAAGTTGAAAGCAGCGATAGCCTTCTTTATTAGGAAAAAAAAGGCTTCGGTCAGGAGAAGGTGAATTTTAGCTGAAAATGGTAGAATCTATTGACAATAGTGACATTTCAAGAACTCTTTGCATGGAGGCAGTATCGCTAGGAACAGGTAGGTTCATTAACGGAGCTAGTCTGGTCTGATAGTTTTGTTTTCAACTATATACCCCAATAACGCAATAGACTTTGTAGAGTAGTCACACTTTTCTTCGTTTAGCGTTAGATTATACTTTTTAGCAGAGGTAAAAAATGTTTGCAAATTCCTATCGTGCTCTTGCTGGTCCCTTCCACTAATTGTAACATCATCCAAATAAGGAAGCGTATCCTCCAGTTGTTCCTCCTGAATCACGGTATCAATAGTCATTTGGAAACATGCTACACCATTAATAACTCCGAAGGGAACACGTCGGAATTGTTACAATTTACCATCAGCTTCAAATGCTGTATAATGTCGCTTAGAATCAATGGTTTGCACTTGATGGTAAACATGTTTAAGGTCAATTCTACCGAATACTTTATATTTCAATATTCGCAAAATTAATTCTTCTATTTTGAGGAAGAGGGTAAGCGTCTAGCGTGGTGAATTTTTTTATGATTTGTAAATAATAGATAACCATTCTTTTTTTACGATTTTCACCGTTAATAACAAATGCCTGAGCACGCCATGGAGAGTGGCTGGGTTCGATAATATTCTCCTTCAGCAGTCTTTCAATTTCTGCGGCAATGAACTACTTCTTCTACCGTGTGGCGCCTCGACTTAGTTATCACTGGTTTACAGTCAGGAGTCAGTAGTCAATAGCTACTTAACATATCTCAAACGAAGGCTTGTACCCACTGAAGCTTATGATCAGAGAAGAGTGATTTTTCAGCATATCATGACCGACCAAGAAGTCACCGCAGAAGTCTTTCATGATTAACACTTCTATATTTTCATATTGATGAGTTTGTACTTCGCTGCTCACAACACAGCGTCCCGAAATTCTGACGTCATAGCTGAGTTGGCCAATTATCTTACCGAGATACGGTGTCATTTCGAGATTGCACGTTGTCATATGTCGGAGGTTACTAAAATTGAGGAAGCTCCCAGTGTCAATTAATGCTCGGAGTTTTACTCCATTAACTGACACAGTAACTAATGATTTTTGTAAAGAACTGAGAGCAGATGATAGTGAGGCTAACGCATAAGCAGAGGCAGCTGCCTCGCCTGAATCGCGTTGTTGTTTTGATTTACACACCAACGGCAAAAGATAGCATATAAATAGAAAGAGTATAATAGCAGAAAGTGCCAGAGATTAAAAAAACGTAAATAACAGAAAGAATTAATAATGATAACTAAAACGAGAAAAAGGGAAAAGTATTCCTAGCAGGCGATTTGAACAGTGGAGTAGAGAAAAGAGAAAATGATACATAAAAGGTGATTGAAAAATTTGGTGAAGATAAAAAGAACAACACGAATAGATTAATGGAATACTGCTCCCTAAACAACTTGATTATAACGAACTCATTTTTAACACATAAAAAGATACACACATCCACACGAGAAGTTAAAAGCAGAAATGAAAGTAACAAAAGTTAAGAAGGGAGCTGAGTTATACAGCGACCATTACTTATTAGTAGATAAAATAAAGAGGTCAGAGAAAATAGTAAGTAGAGAACTACTGGCAGATGAAGAGATGTTTGAACAGTTTGAACGATAGAAGCAATGTGGAGGAAGATAAAGAACTCACTACTAAACGCAGTTAAGTCCGCATGCGGTGTAATTAAGACAAACAAACATTTAAAAAATAAAAAAAAGAGGTGGGTAGACTAATTGAAAAAGTCGAAAGATAGATACAATGCATACAAAGAACAGGGCATAATAGTAAAAAACATGGTAAAAAAAAGCGAATGAAAAAGAGCGGAAAACCAAAAGTTATATTACAGAATTTTAGAAAACCGAAGAAAAAGAAGAACAACAAAGAGCATAGTAGTAAAACATAAAAATGGAAAATGATTGGTAAAACCAATAAAAATAATCAACAGATGGAGACAATACAAAACGAAAAAGAAGGAATAACAGAAGAAGAGCAGGTAACAGCATTAAAGAATAGCGAAGGCTTCCACGGCCGGAGTCTATACTAAGATAAGAACGTCTTCCGGGTTTGGACCGTGTCAATATTGTAACCGAAGTTGCAAACGTTTCGCCCACTTTCGTAAGGGGCTTCATCAGGGCGTGAGAAAAATCGAAGAACTCAAACAAACAACCGAAATCTAACTAAACACTTCTCAAAAGTTAGGTAATCAACTTGTGAAAAGGTAAGAAAGAAAACGATAAACTTGAAAAAGCAAACGAAAATCTAACAAAGAACCACTACAGAGTTAGGTAATCAACTTGTGAACCAAGCCAGATTCTAAACTCCATAGAAGTGACTTAAAAAGAAATCGTCTCCGTATATAAAGAAGAAGTATCGTCACGGCTAATGACCGGGAACCAAAAACGTAAGAATGGTATCAAACCTATTTTCAACTCGACAGGCAAAATCTCTCAGATTCTTCCTTCTCCCAAGGACAAATTTCCTACACTTTCATCTCAAGGTGTATACCAAATTCCTTGTTCATGTGGTTTAGTCTACATTGGTGAGACCGGTCGTTCCGTCATTACTTGCATTTCAGAACATGATCGTTGTATAAGGAACCAACCACATATTTACTGTTAAAGAAATAATTACAAAAACACTGCAGTATAACGAGAAGGATTTTTTTGCATTTATAGATCTCAAAAAAACATGATAGAACACCAGAGGGATGACACCAAAAGTAACGAGGGTAATTAGAAGGAATACAAGACAAGAAATTACTTGATAAGTAATAACAAAACATCAGAAGAGTTTGTTACAAACAAAGGGCTGAGGCAAAAAGGGGTAATGAGTCCGATACTATACACCATCTTTATAGACGAAATAATACGAGAATACCACCGGAGAATCAACGGGCTAAGTGTAGGAATACAGTACCTAAACTACAAGCCACATTCAAACAGGAGCATTTGCAGACGATATTATAGCAATAACAAGAAGAGAGGATATAAGAAAACTTATTAATAAGGAATGAAGAATTGCCAAAAAAATGGAATAAAAAGGAATATAAATAGAACGAAAGTAATGTCCATTGAAAAACATCACCTGAAGATAAATATACAGATAAACGGAGAGAAGATTGAACAGATCTGAAGTATCTAGGGTTAACATGGAGGATAATGGGAGACCAGAAATAGACATAACAGAACAGATAGATAAATGTAACAAACTATACTATGCAATGAGTGCAAACTTTAAAAAGAAAAGAAAGGTGTCACAAAAAACTAAACTCACTGTGCAAAAAACAATTTTTAGACCCATCATGACCTATGGATGCAAATCGTAGGTACTGACACAACAAAACAAAATTAAGATTAGAAGCTACGGAAATAAAATACCTGAGAAGAAAGAAAGGAGTCATCTCGAGAAACAGTAGCCAAATAAAGAAAGAATTAGAAATCAACCTAGTAATGAATTCCATATAAAGGCCAGTTAGCGTGGTTGGGTCACATATAAGAATGGAACAAAATAGGCAAGTTAAACAAATCTGGGAATCGAGAAAAGTAGCCAAAAAAAAAGAGAAGGCCATAAGAAACATAAGACAACGTTATAGGAAAAATACTAATAAGGAAAGCAAAACAATGAGAAAGGCAAAGGCAATTTCAAGTAATAAAAAAGATGTGTGATAGCCAATGACGGAAAACTAAACCTGAAAATAGCGAAAAAAAGACAAAAAGCAATGACCATATACCAAGCAATAAATAAACCTAACCAACGATCAGATACGCCAATGAATTATGTGTGCCATTAAAAAAACACGAATTCCAAATAAAAGTCATAGAAATTAACTATCAAAGAAAAATAGCGGGAAAACCAAATTTGATAAGTAAGGAACTCACAAATGAAGAATATAACGAAACAAGAACCTATCATAAGAAAATTGAAACCAAAACAATGAAATTGGTATGATCCCATAACAAGAATAGACCCAGAAACAATTGTCAAAAAAGTGATAAAAACAGGAAAATAAAGGAAGCGGAAGAGAGGAAGACTGCGAAAATCCTGGATAGAAAGAATGAAACAAGCAGAGGAAAACCGCTCAGCGAAATGAAAACCTTGCCACAAGACCAAAAGAAATGGAAGAAGTGGATAGTAGAAACGGAGAATATGGAACCAAATCCGACGCCCTAAAAGATACAAAGATAAAAAAAGAAGAAAAAGATTTTAAAAATTAAAATTATGAAATAAATTGTTAGGTCTAAAAAAACTTTAAATGGTTTCCTCTGCCATGCAACATTGCTTGTTTGGTTACTCTCTCTTTTGTTGTCCAAAACGTACTTGATTAAAATTGCAAAGGCAGTGAATTGTCATCAAAAAAATTCTATGTAAGAAAACATATTGTTGATGTCAAATATAAACTTATTGATGAATGCTAGCCATAGAACCAGAATCTTTGTTTGTGTTGTTGTGTCCTTGATAACGCCGTTGTTGTCTATTCACTTTGCTAAAAGCATTTTGTTTTCTTTATCGAAAACAAAGTCATATGTACCTAGATCAGGTTTTGAATTTTGTTTCTGTCCAAGTCTAAAAGTCGTTCTGATATTTCGAGCTAGCGAATTATCTTGAAAGTAAAGTACAGATTTTTATTCTTAATATATATTTTCATTCTCTCCAGAAATCATGCTCACTTGGTAAAGTGTGCAGTTACTGGAAAAATAAGAATATTAAAAACTCGCACATGTAGACAATGCATTCAGAAAAAGAATAATTCAGAAACAGTCCAAAACCCTTGAGAGTCAGCTCAATCACCATGATACAGAATACAAATAGATTTTTCAGAACTTCCTAAATAGATTAACTATATCGATGCCTTTTCAAAAAGAGTGGAAACATTACTAACATAGAGTATCACTTCAAGATGATGTATAAAAGAGTTACAACATCTCTTCATTACGTTTGCACCACCAGTTTGGTGTCAGACTATAAATTCACGGAGGATAGCTTCTCTAAATCCATTTTCGAGAGAAACACTAACATTTCAAATTAGATTTTGGGTATGAAGACGGATGATGATGAAATAAAAAAACACTGAATTGAATATTTTGTAAGACGATTACAATACAAACTAAGTAATGTACAGCCTTCGCGATCTGGAAATCACAGTGGAAGTCGAAACACCGTGTAATTCATAGAGGTTTCACTATGTCTATACCGCGTGTTTGTTCGATTTCTACACGGTGTAACCGCGGTAAATACACGACAACCCCACACGGTCGAAAACCGCGGGAATGCCCTGTGTATCCATTGTAGTCATTAACCGGGTAAACACTGTAAGTTTGGTGTGAAATCGTAGTGAATTCGGCGTATAACCACTGTGGAAACGCCGTGTACAAATAGAATGTGTAAATAGTGTACAAATAGAACAAACACACCGTGTAAACATCGTGATTTCAAAACCGCGAAAGAAGATCTAGTGTGCTCTTCAAAAAAAAAAAACTCATAAAATAAATCATGCAACAAAAACATTCATATTGAAACGTTCGAGAAGTTATTTGCAAATTCAAGAGCCTTCTAGAAGCTGTTAACCATCTTCTAGGAGATATACCGAAAGATAGAGAACACTCGAGAAGGATTTCATAATGTGTATATATACCGACGAAACAAATCGTAGGTCAGTTATTTCCGTAATGCAAAGCCTGCAGTGCTAAGAAGATTATTCAAGTCTAAATAAATAAGTCGTTGACGCGTGTTATAAATAAATCTACGAAGTACGTGAGTTTAGTGTAAACATTGTGTGAAGTTATCCGCAGACTTTATCTTATCTTCGTGTAAGTGATAGCGTTCGTTATACATAAATTATACTGTAAGTGTTTTATTAAATATTATTAGATTTAATTAGTTCGGTTAATTTCAAAGTGTACATTTAAATAAATTAGTTTTAATAATAAAACTCGTAACAATATCAAAACTGATGTGATTTTATAACTAGCTCTTTATATTCGGACGAATCGTTTTTTCAGAGTATTATAGTTATTTTTGCAATTATGATTAAACAATGACGACTAGTACACGGTTAAAATATTCAGAATGCTCAATATATGCAGCAACAATTATATCAAAAATGCTGACTAACCATATGAATCAATAACCGTATATATTTTTTCGATTAAGAAATATGATCGAAACCTGATAAAAACGATTGTATCGTAGCAGCATAATGTTCGGCGTGGTTGGTTCTTTTAGCAACACAATTAGAATAGAGCAACGAATATTTTTTAGGTTAAAAGTTTATAGATTTTAACTAAAAAGTTGGTATTATCATAATGTTCCATTGTACTTTGGTGGTATCTATAACAAGCTACGTGTCCCTGATAAACAATTTACAAAAACATCGGTCAAAAATTAATTTCCTTTACGATCGTAAAATTTAGCCTATAACTCATACCAGATCCACAAACGATAACAGTTAAAATTATATCTGTGGTGATAAAACGAACAAACTCCATAAAGTATCATCCCTGTATTTTGTTTTTCATGGCACTTAACCAACAGCACGGTAAAACTCATAGTGCTGTATGTTCATTATTTTTGGCTCGGTGTTGAGATGATCCAGTTTAAATTTAAATTAAACACGCGCAATTGCATAAGCATCGTCATTTGGTGGAAATAAAGACAACTACGGAAGTGCGCATGATTCGTTTTAAGAGGGAGTCGCACACGCTGGAAGTTGAACGTCACAGCCAAAAGCAGTGTTGCCAAGTCCACCGTAATTGCGGTTAATGTAGGGTAGAGTGGGCCACCATGAGAGAATCTAATATTTTTCTTTAGGTGACTTACCGCCACCTATTAATACAAGGAGCATACTACATACCCCCACCTGATACTATATTTGTGGTTGTGGAAAGTATTAGATCAGCCCAGTAGTGGTAGAGTTCTTACAAGTGTATGTTGTGCCAACAAATTTTTTCGCGCCAATTTTTTGGGAAGCTTTTCTGAAACGAATATTAGTTAATATAAGTTAAAGGTAAGATTTTTATAGCAACTTAGAGGCCATTTAGTAGCTTTATTTCAGTATTTTAATATTTATTAAATAATAAAGCTTGTTAGTGTTAATCAACATTTTTATAAAAAAAACACAAATGGCCCACCATGAGACATAATTTTGGGGCCACCATGAGACGCGTCTCAATAAAATTTTTTTTACATATATAGATAATACACTAATTTGAGGTTTTATAAATATTTTAGATGTCTAGAGGACGTACGAGGAAGAGTCAGAAAGGGTCATTTTCGGAAGAGAGTATCAGAAACGCCGTCCGACAAGTGTTATTAGAAGAAAATGGAATAAAAATGTCGCTTCGAAAAGCAGCCTCAGAGAATGGCGTATCCTTTCAAGCAGATATGTTAAAAAAGAGTTAAATAAATCGAATCCCAACTTACAAATACAAATAAAGAGTAATTATAAACACCGTTTGGTTTTTACTAAAGATGAAGAAGAGAAATTAGTTGAGTATGTTATTAAGTGCTCAAAAATGTACTATCGTAAAACCACAAAAGATACACGTGTCTTAGCTTACGAAATGGCTAAAATTAATTCAAAAACGATACCCGCAACTTAGGAACAGAACAAGACAGCAGGTATTGACTGACTACATGGATTCCTAAAGATACACAATAATAAGCTAAGCATTCGACAACCTAAAGGATGCAGTCTTGCAAGGGCGTCTTTATTTAACGAGCATAATGCTAATTTATTCTTTGACAACCTTCAAGGGCATATAGCCGTTCGGAAAAATTCTCGGATGGTACTCGCATATATAATTTGGATGAGACTGGTACGACAACCGCACAAAAACCTAAAAAAGTATTATCATCAAGAGGAACTAAACAAGTGAGCCAATGCACGAGTGGATAACGTGGTGTATTAACAACAACTTGTTGTGTAATCAGTGCTACGGGAAATACACTACCTCCTGTTATGGTGTTCCCCAGAAAAAATTTCAAACATCATATGTTAAATGGTGCCCCACCCGGTACTTTAGGCTTAGCAACTCATTTAGGGTGAATGAATAGGGAACCCTTTCCATCTGTAATGAGACACTTTATTCAATACAGTGGATCTTCTAAAGACAATCCAACAATATTGATTCTAGATAACCATGAGAGCCATCTTACAATTGAAACTCTCAATTTAGCAAAGGAATTCGGTATTATAATGATAACCTTGCCTCCACACTGTAGCCATAAGCTACAGCCATTAGATACATCGGTATTTGCCTCATTCAAAGCAAATTACAATACTGCTATAGATTCATGGCTCCTGCATCATTCTGGGACGCCACTGTCAATTTATGATGTAGCTAGTTGCTTAGGCATTGCATTCGAACGCTCTATGACTCCATCAAATATAAAATCAGGGTTTAGAATGACGGATATTTATCCATTCGATAGACATGTGTTTACAAGTGATGACTTTTTAAATAGTTCCGTAACTGACAGGAAGATTTTAAATATTAGACCAACTCCGTCCAATAGCATTGAGCAAAATGCCTCAACATCTTCATCTTCTGGAGTTACTTTAGATGAAGCATCTAAAACATCTTTAGTAGTAGCAATTTAGATTCGTCGTATTTTCTTTATTTCATTTATGTGTGATTTTGAAACATTTAATAGTCTAAAATTAATTGTAATAATTAACCTTTTAGACTTAAGTTTGAAGCTTGTTTAAGAATTTGGTTTGGTTATTTGTAGACGTGTGATGTGTTTTAGAATAAACTTACGTTAAACTATTAAATTGCTTTCTTTGCAAGTTATTAATTGAGAATTTAAAAATGCTAATTTTTGGTTACAATTCTAAATTATGCATAATAACTTTTTTTTGTGCGTTTATAATTTGATAATATAAAAGTTTGGACATCTTTTCGAACGGAATATTTGCCTATTGATTGTGATTATAATGTGCTTAATAACAAGAAAAAACACCAGTATATGCATTATCTTGTAAAATGTAATCTAATATTTTATGTGCCGTGATGAACAAATAGCGTGTGGTCGCAATCGCTGTACTTTTATGTAAAGTAGTGTATCTTGGGTCTAAGTTAGTTTATGTATTAAAGTTGTGGTAGGTTGCTTCCATGATAATGAACCACTACATTTTTAGATATATTAGGTGTGTTTGATATGTATATTTTTGGCCTACGTTTGTACCGACACTTTAACTTAGCTGGTTGCTCCCGTAACCAAGACCTCAATATCTACTGGTAGACTGTCAATTAACTAACTCTTCTTCTGTTTAAAATAATGATGTTTGTGCACGTGTTTTTATGTGTTGGTTTAATTGACTTAAATTTGGGATCTACTAACTTTCGGATGTTTATTTTTCGACTGTTTTTCCCCTCCTAGTACAAGTGCCAAAGATTACTTGAATTAAAACCACGATTTATTGTTGCTGTGTCTTTTATTGAACATACTAAAGCCTTCCCACGTATCGAGAGTAAGTAGTGCGTAAAGTAAATTCATAGAGCGTAGTGACATTGTTTCACTAAGCATGATTTCTTTTTCGTTTTTCCATTCAACTAATCTGTTTTAAATATAGAAATAGACGATAATAGTTTGATCTACAGTAATTGATCTGTGAAAAAACGTGATGACTCTAAAAGCATTCATTTAACTTATTACTTCAATAAAAAAGAAACCGATTTTTTCTTCGAACTCTTACATCTGGTTATGGTAAAATACAACTTTTCACCTAGGAACATTTACAATATTGACAAAACTGGAATTTCCACAGTGAACCAGAGCAAGTCGACGAGATGGTTCTATTGCAGCAGAATGTTCCAAGAAAGGTTAGATAACAGAAAAACTATTCGTCAAATGACTTCAGCACTTTGTCATCCACGCAAAACTCTCAGAAAACGAAAAATATCTCCCTGGAAACCTATGAATTTTGCAGAGCCAATAATATTATCAGGTTGTTAATTCCACCCCACACGTCGCATAGACCTCAGCCCTTAAACGTTACATTATATGGACCACTCAAATCTTATTATAGGAATAAGTGCACTTTTAACAAGAACGAGTTAGGCTTCAGAGTAACAGGAATCTACCCAATTGATCCTTCTATCTTCAAAGATCAAAATTTTTTGGCGGCTGATGCTTTAAATGGCTCAGAAAAAATAGCATTTTTTGATGATGGAGTTGAGACTAAGCTTAACAAAAATATTTCGTCAGCAGGAATTCCGAAATCTAACCAAGAATGCTGCTCTTCGGAAAATAAAGCTGCTGCAATTCCCGAGACAATTCTTTCGACTTCAAAGTCAGCACCTTCTCTCAATTGCAGTGTTAAAGATCTCTTTCCAAAAACAAAGAAAAATACCAAAAAGACAAAACCGAATAGAAGACTTAAACAGCACTCGAGTATTCTAACTTGTAGTTGTACACCATTTAAATACTTGTCATGACGCATCGAAAATAAAAGGGGCTCCGCTGGGCGTTTGTGCTGAGTTAGACTGCATCGATAATTTATTACAAGTGAATAACGCACGACACTGACCGTTTACGCAATTTATTTACTATAGCAAAAGTTACGATTACAAATTTCAAACAAAGTCATTAACACAAACAAACAAAACTGATTTCATTAATATAAAAATTAAATTTATAAACGTTTAATGATCAACACTGGAACAAACGATCCGACACCAGCTCTTTTAGCTTATCAAGTTGTCACCACCAAATCTCATTTCAATCTGCCCTCTTACAAGTTACATTTTCTAGCTAGTGTCGTTTCATTCATATGAAACCGTAATTTCACACGCGTTCCTATGCCCATAAAAGGCAATATTACAAAATATCAAACCCTTATTGGTTGATTCTAAGTTATTAAGTTACAAAGACTAAACATTTGAAACATAATTTATGGGAACACAAACAAATAAGTGCACGTGTATACAATCCATAGGCGTCGGCCGGCTTATATTCGGTGCCTCCGACATACTCATTGGAAGAAAAGGAAAAACAAAGAAGACAAAACTGGAGAAGACTGAAACAAATAAAATAAAAGATTTTGACGAAGTCAAGAAAAAAATACTAAATTCGCCTGTGAGAACAAGGCGCCAGCGCCAAAAGACCAAAGATAAAGCACGTCACTACTAAAAAAATTCAAAACTGAAAAGAAAATCAGAAAAAGAACTTATTCAACATCATCTGACTCCGAGATATAAATATCCGATATCTTTGTGTCATATGTGGACAATGGGCGCACTCTTTGCTTTCTGTAAAGAACTCTCCAACGAATATATTTGTGATTTTTGTATGTGACCAAACTATTATGTTCAAATTTTGTTAAGTGATCACCACTAGCCCATTCTACTCTACCACAAAAAAAAAACACCAAATGCAAGAAAAACAAAAACCAAAAAGCAAAATAGACTTACTTTTCTCACGACATTTTTACTATATGGCACAACATACGTTTCTTACTATCTTTTTAAAATTGGGAAAGAAAAATGTAATTGAAGATACGGAAAGCAACAACAACATGAAACAAAGTAAAAACCCTAGAAAGCAAAAGTTAGCCAAAGAAACACACTTTAGCTACGTACGACTTCAAAATTTTGCGATTCTACTAAATCATACGGGAAAAGTCTAAAAAGGTACTAAAAGAAAGAATCAGTAAAAATATAGGGTTCTTCGTACAACCATGGAAGGAGATGAAGAAATATAGGGAAGATTCAAACAAAAAAGGGATAGAACGTCATAAATATGTTTTTACTCTGGCTTAGAAAAAGGCATTGGTGAAACACATTTAGTCCATCGACACAAGTCTGTTTGGTTTACCTCTTAACGAATTCAAGAAATTGGCATATCGCAACAAGAAGAAGCTGTCTAGGTTTTGAATTTGCGTTCGAGCATCAAATTTAAGTCACGTTCTAAGATCAGTGTCCTTAAAAAATGTTTCACGTTGCTTTCTGAAACAATTAAGGCAAACAAAATAGCCCCTAATCACGCTACAAAAAAAGATTCTTGTCATTACGCAAAAAACGACATGTTGGGTATTTATCTTCCCCAAAACGTAGAGATTTGCATGAACGCAAAAGATGTATTCGAGCCGCTGATGTTCATCTTCTCAAGGGTTAGAGCAAATCCAGATCTTCTAAATAAAGCTTCTCCTGAGCTGATTACCATCCATTAGAAGGTATGCAGAAGTAAATATTTTGTATTACCATTTCAATAACTCAAAAATCGCGTATTTCCCAATTATGATTGGAAGAGTATACAGGGTGTTAATACTAACACCTAAAAATGACAGTTAAAACTTATTATAACAAACAAGTTTTCTTAGTTCAAATTTTTTATTTGGAGCCACAGTTGATAGTTATTAATGTTTCTTGTTTTTCGAAAAATCGTCATTGCTCCCTTATTTTAAGAAATATTTGTATTTACAATTATTTTCTATTTTATCAAATAACAAAATGGCAAACGATCAAAAACTTCAAAACAAGATATTTTGAAAACCACTCGATCGATTTTGGAAAATAAAACATTTATGAAATTCCTAAACTATCTATTATATTTGTCTGAAAATTTTTTTCAACCTGTTCAAAAAAGTTTTTATTGAAAGTGATAAATTTTAACAAAGTACAACAATCATTAAAAAAAAAGTAGGCTTGCTGCCATTAAACAATGAAACAAAAGCCGAATAATAAAAAACAATTTTTGGAAAAACAAAAGAACGCCAGTAACTGGGAGTATAAATCAAAAATTTCAACTAAGTTGTTTGTTTCAATAAGTTGTAACTGCCATTTTCGGGTTAGTATTAACACCCTGTGTATACGAAAAGCATAACAGAAAGTTACAAGATCTAGGAGACAGTTGGAAGAACGGTTATTAAAGAAAAAGCAATTGTAATTACCTATTGGAAAGTATTGCAAATTGCTACACATTGAAAGACCGTAAATATGCAGTTTCTGTTTTTTTTTAAAAAGCGTTAACCAAAACAAAAAATAATTATATCTCAAAAATGTAAATGATATTTCTGTGAACTTAAGAACTATTGTAATATTCAAAGACTTTAAAAACCGAAACGTGTAATTTCAGGATGAAACGGTACAGTAATAACTGTAATTATACCTCAAAAAGACGTCATTTTATTTTACAAAAAAACCTGTGTAGACGTATTCGTGCTAATGAATTTTTAAAATTTTCTGTTAACAGAACATATCAACATCAATTTGAAAACATTTAAAAATACGTACGTTTTTTGCAAATTCCTGATAGTGTTGAGGTTTGCATTAATTGTAATTTGTTTAATCACACACTTCACTGATTTGTTATCCCTGCAGATAAGCACTTTGAATTGCGGTTAGAAAAACACTGGAAAATTAGTTATTTGGAAATCCTACCAAGTATGAAATTGCCTAAAATGCACTTACACCGTAATTACATATCGTTAAAAATCAATACTTAATTAGACCAAACTTTCACCGTGTTCGACAATTTTAATAATAAACGAAAATTTTGAAATAGCAATAACGGTCAAAGTTTTATGGACATTTTTGCCCTTGAACTATACATTGACATGCAAAACAAAGACAGATTATTTGCAGAGAATACTAAGTTGAATGTATCTTTGTTTAGGACAAGTGTTTGTTCTGTGTTTTCTAAATTAGGCGGTGTTCCGTAGGATTCTTTAATCGTTTTAATTTTCCTCAATTAGAGAAAATGTTAATTAAATAACTGCAAAATATTTTAAGAAAGTCAAGTGCTTCGCACATTTGTTTATTGTTCGCACAATAATGTGATGCGTTGTAAACAGTATAAAGAATGCAGCCACCTGTATCTTATAAAAACAGCGACGATGTTTTGCATGTTTTACAACTGAGAAACACCTGTCCGTCTTGAGCGATTGCACATCGATTTATTTTGATGCATTACAAATTTGTTTATGATTAATTTAGATAGCTTGCATTACGAATCTCAACACCTTTCGAGGTGATATATCATTTTTGGTATGTTTCGGTATGAAAAAATGTACTTTCACCAAAATGGAGCACTATCACATAACCTTTGTGTGTGCAATTTCATCTCGTCAAATAAGAACCTTTTTTCTACATTCACCAACAATTAAATCGTACATAAGATTAATCCTTTTTCACTAAAGTTCTATACCTAAACCACTGATATGTTAGTGTTAAATAATTCGAAAAATGATTAAACACAGAAACTCTCAACATACCAGCCCATTGTCAAAACCATTTATTATTGTCAATTGGTTATGGAATTATAGCGACGCCAATAAACATTTATTTGAAAAACTTACATGATTAAAGAAAAAGAAATTAATTGGTAACTATTATTGTACATCTACTTCAGAGAGTAACAATAAAAAGCTTGTGACTGATGATGCTGAACATTCCAGTCGTTCAAATGAAGAAAATATTTAAAAAACTACATCGTATTATTTTGAATAATCTAAAAGTAAAAGTGCCCGAAATATTTAACATCAAAAAAATAATCCCAGCAATTAATAACTAAAAATTTAATCGTTAGTTACACTGAACAATTGAACCAAATTCAATAAAATGTTAGACATGTTTATCCAAATATCTTTTCATGCGGATGTCAAATTCTTCACGTCTACAAAACATTAGTCACAACACAAAAAAATACAATTTTATTTTAGGCAAAGACGTGACTATTTGGTTATAGTTTATAGTAATTATTTTTCTATCAGTAAATCATCCAACAAACTACAATAAACGCAAGAATAAAGACTTATAACTGCTTTGTTCTCATTCGAAGAAGTAATACTTCTTTCTTGTATAAAAAATAAAAACATAATTGAGGTACCCGAGAAGAGAAAGAGTGAAAATATAGGTCGACGCATAAATTCTTCTGCTCGATACAAAGTGAAATTGATGTATTTTTTATGGTTTCGACGAGGGAGAAATTTAAATACAAATCATTTTATTATTTCAATAAACGGTGGCATAAAGAACCGGTAATAAAATAACCCGAAAAAACGATTGAACATCTTGAGAATAACTTTTTAGCAATTCTAATTTGAGATTTATGTGTCTAAATTTTCTATTTTTGGTGTGTTATACAACTTCGTGACTCGCTTTTAGCTTATGCTTTTTCAGTTGGTTAAACTGGAACAAAAACACATTTTTACCGTCAAAACATGTCGAGTTTATTTTTTATCAATTTTGACACCTTCAAAAATACTTTAATTTGAAATTATGTTTTTGTGGCTTGGTTAAAAATTTCAAAAAGAATAGATTCTTTCAAATAAAAAAATACTTTCACTTGATTAACAACAGCACAAAAAATCGTGATGGTACAGTAGGTACAATAAACCAAGAGTTTTAGTGTAGTCATAATCAGTACGGAAATACCAAGAAAGAAATACCTATTACATTTCAATAAAAGACAAGATGATTGAGGTCTCATCATTTTTGGTGTGACATTTGACAGAAACAGACCATTTGCTCGAACACTCATGTCAAAAAGTTTTTGTTCGTATTTTAGAAAACGTTTCAACCGTAGTCTATCTTGTTTAAGAACTCTTGCAACCTTTTATTCAAGAATCTAGGCATCGACAAAATAAGATGGTCCATGTCTGTGAAGGATGGTGCAAAGTGAACAGTCTCCTCCCCATCCCATCGCATTCTACACATGTTCGATGGGATTTAAATCCGGTGAACGAGGTACCCACGACAAAACATTAACATCAGCTTCTTAGAAAAAGTCCATAGTTCCACGAGTAATATGACGACGTGGGCTGTCTTGCTGGAAAAAGACGCGCCATCTGTATAAGGCAGTGTAGTGGTTTGTAGGACATAATCAACGTAACGCGTAGCTGTCATTAGTGCCTCAAATAAAGAGTGGTTACAATAGGCAATAGCCCCCCAAGCCATTACTCCAACAGTCAGTGTACAAGCCTCTCAACAGCAAACCCAATATCACGTCGCCTCTCGACAGCGGCGCCTGATTCTTCTACGGCCATCATATATACCTAGACCAAATCGCGATTCGTCGTGGAAGAAGACATTATACTCTTCTGTCTCGCAATGCTGCCGTTGTCTGCACCAGTTTAAACGTTGAAAACAGTGAACCGCAGTCAGAAGAAGCAATAATCGTAGATGGTATGAGAAACTTCCACAGGCTCAAATGCGGCAATATAGTGTACGCATAGTAACAGGTCTACCTTCTTCTCTAAACCATTGGTCAGCGGTTTGATGCGTAGCAGCAAAACGGTTTTGTAGAACCAGTTGTCGGAAGCGCTTATCTTGACGTTCTGTGGTACGCCTCAGTTGACTAGTTGGTCTTCTTCGTGTTCCTCTTCTTTCTTCTGTCCACACACGGCGGCCGATTATGCGATGAGATAAACCAACATCCATATCGATAAGCAACAATTCGACACCTGCCAAAGTCGCTAACATGGTGATAATTTTGACGTCTTCGAACTCGAAACATTTTGTTACGTTTAATGCTAGTAGACGGAGGCGTAATAAATAAAAATATCTGTACTAGTCAAGTCGCATAAACCGAATTCTTCACAAAATACTAAGTTACAAAATTTTGTTTTCGCAAAAGAATTATCATAGATAAACAGTTGACATAGTTATTATAGCATACTTTAAATATAGTTATTCTGATGTTGCCAAAAAATCACTTCCAATTTCACTGAGTATACTTCAAAAAGAATACTTTCTACATGATTAACAACAGCACTAAAACAAATACCGTTGATGATTGAGATGTTTTATAAGTAAAAAGCTGAGTAACGGTACAGTCGGTACAAGCAACCAAGAATTCCAAGAAGTGCAGTCATAATCAGTACAGAAATACCAAGAAAAAAATATTACATTTCAAAGACAAAATCATTGCGATTTCATCATTCTTGGTGTGTCACTTTTGACATTTGACAGAAAACAGCATTTGTTCGAAAAGATCAAAAAGTTCATGTTCGTATTTTAGAAAACGTTTCAACCATGTTCGTTCTTGTTTAAAATTAATAACTATTGGTTGATTTAGTTATCTTGCAATCTTTTATTCAAGAATGTACTGTCTACAAATAAAAAATTGTTTAAATTAAAACAAAATACATATAAGAAGTAGACAACCGTTTTGTTGAGTCTTTTGTAGTAATACTATTAATAAGTCGAGTGCTTTCTAAGTTTAAGTTTAATTAGTTATGCTAAAAGCATTTTAGTATCGTTTGCGTGATGTATAAATTTTGTCCCGGAACGTTACTGTCATTTTTACATATGGAAAAGTATTGATTTTCACTTCCATTTTTGACGTTGAGAAAGACAGCACGTAAAATGAAAAAAATCCATTTTTAAATATCGTATGTTATACTTGTTGTAAATGGATAAATCAACTTCGATGTATATGTGTTATCTGTGTAAGTTTCACTGGGATAAGAACTCACTTCTATTTTACGACGCAATTTAATTTCCTCTTATTAACTTAGCAAGTTGTGTCATCTTCATGTTTTTTTTCGCAACGTTCCTTTTGATACCATTATATATCTGTACATTACACTTTCAGAAATTTTAGATGATTTATTTGAATATACCACTAGCTAATTGCATGTCAAGAAAAACCCGTAAGTAATTTCTTTGTATTATCTCATCATTTGTGTTAGTGTCGAACGTAGATACAAGCGACTTAGATATATATGTTGTCATGATTGATTGATGCTGATTTGCTTGTGTAATTACCTGTTATTACTTCTGATTGCATAATCACTAGATTTACATAAATTCAATTTTTATTCTTTGTTTAATTATCAAACTATATTCTCATACTTTAATAATATTAACTCATGTACCTAAGTGTATTAGATGTTACCTACTCTAAGCATCTGCTGATACTGGATTTATTTGCTTTCTCTATTGTTAATTTTATTCTATTTTATGTTGTCATTGCAATAAAGACATATTCGTTGTTATAGTTTGTTGGTCTTTTTTATTATTTCAGTGATTGTCAGATGAAAACGAACATCTATATTGTAGGTTTCTCCCGTTTTGGCGCTTTTTAAATTACTTTATAATCAGCACATCAAAGATCGCCTGCGACTCACTCTTCGAAGCTCTGAGCTTACTGCTTACTGCAGGTTACGTTTATGTTAACGTAACAAATCCTAAAAGTGCTAACAAAAACTTCCACAATGAAAGTCTACACCAAAATAAAAACATCTTCTGGGATTGAACCAGTGTTCTAAAACCAAAGTAGTCATCGCTTCTCCTACTTGCTCCATGTACTAATGCATTTAAGTTTAGATACAAATTCGCTTTATTTATTTATCTTAGATATGGTCCATACATACATCCGAAAAAAACGCCACCTAGTTATTCTAAAGATGCCCTAAAAACTGCCAAGCAGATGGTAAAAGATAAATCCATGACTATACAGAGCAGCAATAATATACAAAATTCACAAATCAACACTTTTTAAACACGTAAAAGGCCAACGGAAAGTCAATCAACACTATGGGTAGACTCACTGCCATTCCTCGTGACAAAGAGCAGAAAATTGGCGAAAACCTGAAAGTGATAGAAAAATAACAGTTTGGGTTATTAAAAAAAGAAGTTTTAACACTTATAGATAGTTACGTAAAAGAAAACAACATTAAAACTACATTCAAAGATGGAATGCCGGGCGATGATTCTTTTACATTTAAAAAAACCTTCAACCTTAGTAAAAAAAAAAACACAAATTGTGGAAGTAGTTAGAAAGAGGAGCATACACCCGTTCATTATCAATGAATACATTGTTAAAAAATATAATAAAAGGTTTTTAATATTGACGAAACGAGTTTTTGTCTGAACCCAAGCTTTGTTGGTGCAAAGGGCACAGTTTCTCATATGCCTACAAGTGGTTTGGGAAGAGATATCATAACTATACGGTTCAAATGTTGCTAAAGAAACCTCCACACATTGTTTTTAAAAGAAAAACGCGTGAGATTCTGGGTTCACAAAAATTTAAAAAAAATGCAAAGGAATAACTTATTCGGCGACGAAAAACGGATGGATGGAAGCCAAAACTTTCCAAAATTACTTTAAAAAAAAAATTATAAAAAACATAATGGATGTTCTTATTTACGATGGTGATAGTTCTCACGTTGGAGTATCTCTTATCGAAATTGCAAGGAAAGAAAACCACATTCCAGCCACGTCCTTCAACCAATGCATATCACTGTGTTCCGGCCTTAAAATTCAAATGGGTAGAAGAACTTATTAAGTGGCAAAAAAAACTATAGGTGTAAGCTTCCAAAGTATGTTTTTTCGCCTATCACTTCGAAAATTTAGGAAAAAAAATTGATCCGTTTATCATTTAACATGGATTTAAGAAAGCTGAAATTTTTCCATTTTCCAATAATGTAATACCTATAGACAGTTATGAACTAAAGCTTATAAACTGTGGTGCTCTTTAAGGCAAAAATAACCTGATACAGCTGTGTCTACCGATACTATGACCGATGAAGCAGTGGAAGAAAAAACATCTACAACAACCACAGCTATAGAAGAAATTGCGTCTCAAGCACCAACAGCCAAGGCTGGTATACCATTTATAGTAACTACTGTTTCAGAAGATTTTCCATTACCATCAACATTCATGTATCGAATTTTGAACCTTACCTTCAAGCATACGGAAGAAAACGTTTGAAGAGTTTCTATTGGAACAAATAAAGTAAACTTCAAAAACCACAACTCTAAGAAAACAAGTTTGTAGAGGTGTAATTACTTCAGACGAAGCTAATGCTAAACTTGATCAAATTGAACAGAAAAGCTAACAAAGAGTAAAATTACAATAAAGGCTTAAAAAGAAATGACTGAATTGTATAACGTCGACGATGAGATAAAAAATCTAAATAAAACTAAAACTATAAGTAAGCAAATAATTAAGAAAAATAAACTGTTGGAAGAGGACAGCAGTGATTGTAGCAGCTTTGAAGATATGCAGAGTTTTACGAACTACTCTGATGATGTTGAAGAGATATTTGACGAAAATCCTTTCACTAATCTAATCCAGTTAAAAACTCAGATTGACGATTGGATTGTTGCAAAATTTAAACAGAATAAACAGACTAAAATGTACGTGGACCAGGTCACGGAAAAAGACCCATGTCTAAAAGCTAAATTTTGTAGAAGAAATGGCAAGACATCATGATTTCATTGTCCAATTGACCTTTTTCACGCCTGCGCAATAAATAACGCTCCTTCACTTACGGTCTACTTTCAGAAATATTTGTTCAGTTCAATTTATGTTGGCAGTTCTGATTTAACCTCGAATTTGTTTTGTGATTTCTTATTTTGTTATAACCTCAAATATCAGTAATGATATATAACAATAGATATACTATGGTTAACGGATTACGTATAAGAATAATTAATAAAATTAATTAAATGTTAATTTCAAACAAATTAGGTTAGATACGTTCGATTTCAAACTTCAAAGAATTGTTTCAAAAGTAACTAGGATTTCATTCTGATTGCATTATACCAACGTTTTCCAATATAACAACGACGACCCTAATGGTAGACCCAAATTATAGTTGCAAAAAGCGACGTTGTCAATTGTAGAAGATAAAAACATAATCAATGAAGAAGAAATTTTTATGTATTTGCCTCCGCCTGCAATTAATATGAGACAAAATAATGCTCAACATTAATTTTGCCTCATATGATATCGGTTCATTTAAGAATGTACTTACTGTATGTTCGAAATACATTTTATTTTTTGTGCTGCCAACATCGCAAACGTCAATATTCGTTCGTTAGCGTAGTTACGTGATGAGTGAAAAAAGATCTAGTGTGTCAAAATGAAAACTAGAAATCTACATATAACTAAATGTTCAAAGTCAATTATTATATCAGAACGAGTATGCGACAGGTAGGAAAAGTAAATTAAAAAAATTTGAAGTTCAGTTAAAAATGAATGAATAAAACAAATTAAAAGAATCAAAACCAACAAAGAATTTAATTGACAACATGGCAATCAACAATTAGATCAACATGAAGATCACAATGACGGTCAAAATCAAGAAAAACCTAAAAAAGGTACCTGCGCTGAAGAGATATCCAAGAAAACTAGAGAAAGTATAGCAAGATTGCTAGGAAAACAAAAAAAATATTATTCGCTTAGAGAAAATGAAGTTTAGAGGTTTTACTAAGATATCGGTCAATGTTATTGTAATCTGTGCAAAGAATTTTGACCTAAAATAATCAAACTTAGATCAATGCGTATGCAATTCGAGACAAGATATTTCTGATAGTAATCTATGTAAATAACAGTCTGGTATTAAAAGACGAAAAGAACGTAAAAACATGCGAGAACCATCTACAGAAGAACTTCCAGATGAAGAACCTTGAAACGTGAAATGCTGCCTTGAAATAAAGTTTTCCAATAATGGAGAAAGAATGACGATGAGTTAGAAAGGTTATGTACATAATGTGCTAGAACGGTTCAACATGACTAAAGCAAATTCTGTAACAACTCCAAACACAAAATTAAAGACAATTGAGGAAAAACCGGAAGAATTGCAGAATCTACCGTACAAAGCAAACATTAATGTATATGGCTGTGAGTGCAAAGCCCGATATTTCTCATGCAGTAAGTTATCTGTTACTAGATTCCTGGTAAACGAGTCTTGAGGTGTCTGAAAGGAAAACATTACAATTTAATCAAAAACTAGTGTGACTAAGAGACCAAATAAAAATGAAAACCTAGGAAAAGATAGCTCCAATAAAGACGGAACAGACTAAAGCCTATACCTTAAAGTAAAGAAGAAGAAGAAAAGAAGAATTAGAAGAAGAGAAGAAGAATAAGAAGCAGAAGAACTAGTAAGTGACTATGTTGATGCAGACTAAACTAATCGAATCGACAACAAAAAGTCTTACACCGGATACGCTTTCTTGGTAATGAAAGAAGCAAGCAGGAAGATTTTTGAGTGAACTTAGATTCAATAATTTAATCGGACACTTAAAGATAGTGAGTGACAACCGTAGATCTCAAAAATTGGAAAAAAATCAGTGTTCCGCAGCAGAACAAAGAACATTAATGTAAAGTATCGCTTCGAAACAATTCCAACATCTGGTACGTCTCCACTAATAAAATAGCTGCTGATGTTCTGAATAAAGGACTTCCACGACCAAAACACAAAAATGTCTTAACCTCTTGAGTAATCAAAAAGATAAAATGTAAAGAGTTCAGCGTCCACATCACGAGGGGAACTGTTGAAGATGAAATATATTAAGAAGATCCGCGACACGTGTACTATCGTCATGTGATGCTCGTTTCTAGTTTAGAAGTTAATGATTTGATAATTAATTCGTGTTTTAATATTTATAATACTGTTTCAACATAAATCAAATTTCTCGCCGCCTAAAACCTCACGACGAATTGCAAAAAATGATTCCAAACACTGACCAAATACAAAAAACTAAGCCTATTAGACAACACCAAAATAGATTTGCAATAAAATTAATCTCGTCTCAGCCAAGAACTTTGACACATTCAAAAAAATTGATAAACGGTTATATAAAATAATAACTTGTGTCAAAAGACACCTGCCGAAGTGAGAATCTATATATAGTACGTCGCACTCATACAAATATAATATTTTAGAAAACATCATGTCGATACTATTTAAAGTAACACATTAATATAGAATAAAATTACAATTAATAATAAATATGTAAATACATAATACAATAATCAAGCAGTATCTAGTAACACCGGTTTTGAAAATCATGTAATTACCACACGGATAAAATGGTAATCAATTGGGAAAATCATTTATTGCTTTGATGTAATTATTATTCTTTGCGTGATTATCCGTTAACGTCAAGAAACGTAATGTTCTGTAATAGTATGAGTTGTTTCTGTGTCATACAACTTAAATAATAAAATGTATTTTTCTCACTTCAAGCATTTTTTTGAGTTTTTCTTAATTGAAAATAACCGTCCCTGATCTTCAAAAAGACGACCCTTATAAAAAGCTGTAGACAAGCATATTTCTGATTTAAGCATATCAAAGAATCTAATGGATAAATATTGTCTAACAAAAAACTGTTCACTTTCTTAAATCAGATCATTCGGAATCGTTCACTTTAAAGAATCGTTCTTCAAGAAGACGAGACATATAAAAAGGTATAGACCAGCATAATTTTAATTTAAGCATATCAAAAAATCTAATGAATAAATATTGTCTAACAATAAACTGTTCACTTTCATGACTCAAATCATTCGGAATCATTCACTTTAAAGAATCGTTCTTCAAGAAGACGACCCCTATAAAAAGATGTAGACAAGCATAATTCTGATCTAAGCATATCAAAGAATCTAATAGATAAATATTATCTAACAAGAAACTGTTCATTTTCTTGAATCAAATAGTTCGGAATCGTTCACTTTAAAGAATCGTTCTTCAAGAAGACGGCTCCTATAAAAAGATATAGACAAGCATAATTTTGATTTAAGCATATCAAAAAATCTAATGGATAAATATTGTCTAACAAAAAACTGTTCACTTTCTTGAATCAAATCGTTCGGAATCGTTCACTTTAAAGAATCGTTTTTCAAGAAGACGACCCTTATAAAAAGGTGTAGACAAGCATAATTCTGATTTAAACATATCAAAGAATCTAATAGATAAATATTGTCCAACAAGAAACTGTTCACTTTCTTGAATCAAATCATTCGGAATCGTTCACTTTAAAGAATCGTGCTTCAAGAAGACGACCCCTATAAAAAGATGTAGACAAGTATTATTCTGATTTAAGCATATCAAAGAATCTAATGGATAAATATTGTCTAACAAGAAACTGTTCACTTTCCTGATCAAATCATTCCAAATCGTTCACTTCAAAGAATCGTTCGTATTGAATCGTTTGACCAATTTAACGTTGAATTTTTTTATCAACGTTTAATAAAAACCTCATTTTTATATATTAAGCTTATCTTTCAAGATTCTCCAAAAAACTGTGATTTTCTTCAACAGTTAAGACTTAATTAGATTACAATTTATAGAAGTAATAAAAAAACTGGATTGTGATTGTTTGAAATTTTTAAATGATATTCTTCCGTTTCCATTTTAATAACCTTAATTACCAGCACAAAACAAATTAGAAAAGCAAAAACCGGTGCACTTAATTAATCATTTATTACCCAATTTAAAAGTTTTGCTAATCGCATTTAGTTTTTCCTGTTTAATTAATTTTGCCTTATAATTTAATGCTGATAAAACGTTAATTTTATCTTACTTAATTACTGGTTTTACTGCGTTGCGATAATTTTACATTGAAAATAAATAATCTATTGTATTTGTTAGTTGTATCAATTAACCAAAACATATTCGTCATTGAAATTAGTAAAATGGCTCAAAATTGTATAAATAAAATAACTTTGTTCTCGAATTACTTCATTTTCGATATATTACGCCATTTATATGTTGTCCTTGTTAAATTAGTAATAACATGGTTCTTGCAATTGCATTGCTTGCAATGTCGTAATTAATCTAGTAGAAGATAACAATAGATGCCTTCCGGTATTAAAGATGCCAACGTTTCGACAACTTTCACAATCAATTTCATCAAGATGAGAATGATATCGATGGAAAGTGTCACTAATTGGAAGTGGGCTAAGTGCGTTGGTGGTGATACCTGAGCACGTCAATACATAAAGTTATGCGAATGTGTAGTAAAGGCAATCATTCTAGTAGTAACATTTAGATAAATTGAAAAAGAGAAAAATAAAGCAATAAAAAATATAAGAGCATTTGGAGAAAAAGATTAAACATTTTAATCCACGGATTACAATCTAAAAATTGTAATGAATTACATAATGTATTTCAGAAAAATAAACAAAACAGTGAATGACTTTTAGGTAAAGGAAACTGAAAGTAAGTTGTAGAAGAATACCATGGTCGTCTTACCTTGATCATTTAGTTTCTATCATTTAAAAACCCTGGTTTATGTACAAACAAACAATTGCGTTTATAAGGTACGCTCAAAAATAAGAAAATAATTCTAGATCTCTAGCTCAAATATCAGTTGTATAAGTGAAGTCAAAATCGGCCATTTGTAAGGTAAGCAATGTGATTCTTGGTCAGTTTGAGTGATCGTGTTAGCACAATCTACTATTAAACAAAAGCATTAACTACATATATGTACTCTTCTTTAATAGTAGTTCGTTAGATAGCCACTAGATGGCAACCATTACTATATGTCGTAGAAACGTCGTTAACCAATCAAATGACATTATTTTGCCTACTAAGAAAATGGTCCATTTTGGCGTCATCAAATACTTGTTGTAGACTACACTACGCAATAATAAATTTTCTACAGAATGAAATACGAGATCAAACAAAATTATGAACTTCTAATCTATGGTACACCGGCCAAACCCAGTGGTTAAACAGTGGGCGAAACCGAATGCCTTTTGCTGTTCCCATAATTTGGCGGAAGCAGAAACATCACCACTCGGATTGCTACTTCTGCATGACGAACATATCTGGGTACCGCAATAAAAACAAGTCAAAAATCATATACCCGGATTATCAATCTGCTCTAAATTCTGTAGTGCATGATACAGATTAGACAGTACCAACTCCTCCCTTCATCCGATGCAAAGTGATAGAAAAAATAATGACAATGACGCTGAAGCTATGAAATACACGTATGATCCTAACATTGACATAAAAATGCCTTTTGATCAACTAAGCCAAACTGGACGACCTGGCTTGCAATTTGTCCCTGACAAAAGTCTGAACTGTTGGGTTCCAGACGGAAGGAATAGAGAGATGCTACAATTGCGCATATTCAGCTTCGCCACATAAAATTCGCAGCATACTATGTTGAACACGACGTCTGCTTCTGTAGTGACGTAACAGCACTCATAAAGGAGCTAAACAACAAATATTAAGCAGAAGAGTTAAAGACTTTTAATTGACTCTAGCTCAAGCAATCTCAAAGCTCCACTACAACGCCAACCAGAAACCATCAATTTCTTTTGCTGATACCGTAGGAATAAAAGAAACCTACGAAACAATGAGCACTCTCTTGATGGTGATTAAGTACTCGGAGCGTAATTTGAATATTGGCGGTGATTAGAAGGTTGCAACCCTTCTGCTAGAAATCCTAAGTCTGCACACAAAGCACATGTGCTTTCTTTACATGTGAAATAGTCCTAATGATAAGAATCACTACATCGTTAAAAATTGGACACCCAGAAATTTATCTGTGGTCGGACAACACAAAGTTCAACATGTACCTCTTGTGGATCCATAATAAGATTTACCTACATCCACTCTACTGTATCAAACTAGGTTTTATAAAACAGTTTGTTGTGGCGATGGATCAAACAAATTTTTTAGTGCCTAAAAGGCATGTTTGTAAAAGATCCAAACCGACGCAAAATTGAAAACAGAAGTTTTCTTTGGACCAGAAATACGAAAGTTGATTCGAGATCCATTGTTCAGCTTGGAGCTCACGAAACGAGAACAAGTAGCTTGGCACGCATTTGTGCTTGTCGTGCACAACTTCCTTGGGAACCATAGAGCAGACAACTATGCAGAACTTGTGTACAATTTGCTGACAGCCTACTAGCACCTCAATTGCTAAATGTCACTAAAGATGCATTTGGTGCATTTCCATATCACCTTCTTTCCGTCAAATATGGGAGCCGTGAGTGACGAACCTTGTGAAAGATTCCACCAAGAGATATCTATCATAGAAGCAAGATATCAATCTGAACGTGATTACTGTTGGTTTTTGCAGAGAGCAACAAAAAATGTGCACAAGAAAAAACCAAGAAGCACTACATACTTTTAAACCAAGCCATTGTCGATCTTAGTGTAACTAAGAGCCCTTTACTCATTTTACAGGTAAATAAACATTTAGCATTCACTTCTTACTTCATTACTTTCCCAAAAATTTACCACAATAGCAGCATCCTTGATAACCTTTACACTCACATAACTTTTTTCCTGACGTGCCAGAGCAAATCTGATTACAGTTCTGTATTTAGCGCATATGAATTACTATAAAAAAACGTATTGAAGCTGTTCTCGGCTTCGAGAGCGTTTACAAAGTTATTATCAGCTTCTAGAACGTTTACAGAAAGATGTATAAAATTCTCGAAAAGATAACAGAAACATAAAAACGGATTAAAGAAATCGTAGGTCAGTCGGAAGTGTTAAAAAGATATTTAAATAAATAAGTGTTTAACGCGTGGATAAGATAAATATAACGGAGTATAAACGTACGTGCCTTAAATGTAAACAAGTGTCAGTTTTTGATAAACAGAAGTTATCCGCGGACATTATCTTTCAAGTGATTGTACTATATAAATTAGTGTAAGTGGTTTTCTTAAATATCGTTAGATGTAATTAGTTCATGTAGTTATAAACGTGTAGAGATCATTTCACGACTAAAGAACCGTGAGGTGCGCGTCGGGTAAATCCGGAATTTGACGATCATGCGAAATAAATTCTAACTAAAAACATCATCTGTAAACAATGTACATTAACTGTAATGGTTTATCTTTAATTTAACTAAAAAATGCATACAAGACGATGAATAAAATATAAAAAAATATAAAACACAAAGATGAAAAAGAGTTTGTAACAACTTGCGGAATAAACGTGGACCCCTCAAACGCCGTATGAAAAGTGCAAAAGTTTTTTGGTTAGCTAGTGTACTGACATTCGGAACAAAACTGGTTTCTGCGCAACGGTTCTTTAGTCTTGAAATGAACTCTAAATATTTTGTTATAAATAAATTCGTGTTAAAATTGTTACAGTATTTTCAATCCAGTTGCAAAGAACAAAAATTATTTTCTTATGTAGTGTTATTTGTTTTTCGTAAAATTTAATTTTTGTCATTCATTTTTATGAACAGCCCTGTAGTGTTCGATTTAAGTTACAATCTTGTACAACAAAAGACGAGATTCAAATATCTTTAAAAACACAATACAGGAAAGCACCGTAAAAATTACTCACGAACATGTAGAAAAGTAGTAGTCAAATGATGGAAGATCTTGGAACAAGCGTACGAAACAAAAGGAGTATCAACAAACTAGAGAGAAACACATAAAAAAACAACAAATTATAAGATTTATAGTACAATAATTTATCTTAAATAATAAGATAGAATAGAAACATTCTGCTGAACTTTCATTGTGTATTATTTTGAAATGAATATACACAACGTTTCGATTGCTGTGGGAAACGTTGTGTATATTCATTTCAAAATAATAAACAATGAAAGTTCAGCAGAATGTTATTATTTCGCAAGATAGAATAGAATTGTCTTAGGCTTCTGTTTTCCTACCACAATAATCATTATACACTATTAGCAAAGTTTAATGACAGAGCCATCTCACAGTATAAGTTACTGTGTATAAAAGATAGTTATCTTTCATACATAGCAACTTATACTATGAGATAGCTCTACCATCAAACTTTGCCCCCACCGTACTTGAATATAAAGCTATAAGGTTTGTCGATGCAATTGTGGGAATACATTAGCGTGTCTCCTACTGCTGATGAGCCCCAAAAAAGCGAAACGGCCGTCCAGTAGCTCACCCTGGTGGCACAAATTGACATTGCGTTACCCCCATTGTCTTTTACGTTGGGGTTTAATCCCGTAGTTTTATTCAAAACTATTTTGAATTACGCGGGTGTAAAATCATCTTATATCGTTTTCCCCCGTATAGCTACTTACAGTAATCATTAAAGGCGGTGTAAAAACATTTTCCATTATTTGAAGAACGCAGTTAACTTAAATTATTTATATATCGTAGAAATACGCTCTAGAGCAGAAACGAAGAACCCCTATAATATACTGACAACCAATATAGCTACTAGATACTGACAGACCTATTAAGACAAAACACGCCTCAGGCTGGATAAGAGCTCCTGAACTGAAATAGTCAAAAATATCCATCTGTAGAGAGAGAGTAAGAGAGCTAAGAACTACTAAAACCAAATACAACCAATTGAAAATAGTGCAGTAGACTACTTACATAACATCTGAAACCTCACTACCAATAAATAAAAGAATCATAAATCTAATTCCGTGTAAAAAACACCTTTTCATACACTTTGCTTATGCACGGCTCTTGTACTAGCTCAATGTTCACAACCAAAAGTAATATAAAATAATCCATATCCAACACCTTCAAATATTTCGAAAAAGTAGAACTTATGAGTTTAATATCTATGAGGCACACTTAGCTCAGAATTATTCGATCTAAGCTCTAGTCCAAATCAATGTTAATAATAACAATAGTATTCTACAGATGAGAATTCTAACCCGTAAGAATAGCAACAAAAGTTAAATACACATATGCAAAACGTACTAAAAAAGTAACAGGGCTTTTGTACCTTACCCTAACAAATCAAAAATAGTAAAAGCGAATTGGACAAGCAATCAGAAAAAATAGATAATAACAATTAAAATGCTGAATTATTTTAAAGAAATCCAGAAAAAATACCAGAAGTAAACCCCAAGATGAATGAGAAGAAGTCAGGAGAAACATTTTTTAACAGCTGTAAACTATGGATGACAGAGTAAACACAGTAGGCATAAATAAAAAAATCAGAAACTACCACTATCGTTAAAATCTCCACCTTCTCTGACTGAAACGCTATCACTTCATTGACTGATAGCTTCTCAATAGAAAAATCATTTACTCGGGTATCTTACCACCCTCCGCGACCGTTAGTTTAAGCATTGTGGTAAGGTCCCGTAATATCTTTTTCTATATCGATTGTTTACTTTTTTAGTTTTAATAATTGTAAATTTCAAGCGGGTGTTGAAACGACTGGTTTATTTAAGGATTATTTCTATTAATTCTACTACTTTGGTGTGTTTAATTATATAATGTCTACTACAGAACATAACGTTCATTTCTTCTCTCAGTAGATCCATCATCGGCTACTCCTAACAGCAAGAATAGTCGTAACTTATTCTCTACCAACAACCCGTGACAAATTTTTGGCGCCCAACGTGGAGCCAAGTTCTGAAAAGTTATGATCTGTACCTCTTTATGTGTCGTTGTGCGACATCCCTTTACTTAATTTTTACGTCGTAGTATTGTTGCTTTTCGATTCTCATCAGCATTCGTTGACCAATAAAAGACAGCAGTTTTTAACTAACTAAGCTGTTAATGTTTGTGAGTAAACGAAGCAAACAAATATTATATTTAAAAGCATTTTGATAACTATTCTCTAACAGCTTCGACAATCACAATAGAATTGAGTTCATTTATGATGACTACTTCAAAAACCCTATGATCACAAGAACGTATAGTCAAAATCCCGATACTGCATTTTGGTTTCAAGATTTTTTATTTAATTCATATTATTGTATTGATAAATACCATGCATTGTTTACTTTGAGAAAAAAAAACATTAAAGCATTAGCTTACTTTGTTCCTATGAATAATAAAAATACGAAATATATGGTAATGGTAATACGATATTTGATAGTACTGATTCTTGGTACTGATTGTAAGCAGTTTGTTTTAAATAACCAGTCACCAGAATTACAACAAATTTCGTTTCCTTGTTTGTGTTATTATAAAGAAAAGTATGTCAATGGAATGTTTCTAAACAATAATATTTAGCTAACGCAATAAAATTACCGTATCTGTATACTTATATAACAGTTTTTCTCAAACCTGAAAAACGTATGTAAAATACAATGCATTATGTACGTGTACATGCTTCAAGGATATTATGGTGCATTATTTGTCTAGTAAGTGAATACAATAATAGTGAGAAATTATTGTTAAATTATAATGTTTAAGCTAAAAACATTATATAAGTAAGATGAGGACAATTTCCCCTTTGGAATTTTTTTAATTTCATAGTTGTCGCAATACCACCGAATTAGAAATTTTTAGTTCTCATCGGATTGCATATGCAAGTCTCGAAGTCTGTTACGCACTTTCTTTGTTGTTGTTAATCTAAGCTACGCAATCATTTGTGATAACACTTTCAATTGCCGTTTAGTTGTAATCCCCGGAACATAAAAAGCACATATAAGCACATACATGCTCTCATAAATAAGCATTACATGTAGTGATGGAGAATAAGTAACTATTCGTTACTTGAGTACTCGTTACTCGCCAGGATCCGAAGTAACGATTACTCGAAAGGCAAAGTATTCGTTACACAGTTACATTCGTACCATTCGATTACAGTATTCACAACTGCAAAATCGGTTCCAGTACCCGTTTGTACTCAGTACACATAGTACATCATTACTCGTTTTATGAATTGTAATTTTGTAGGGACAATATTGAATACATAGCGCATAAACGACGCAGAACTTTAACTTTTTAAACACATTATTATACGGATAATAGTGATCTCTGTTCTTACCTTAGATTTCTTAAATTAAATTCCTTAAATTATGCTATTTATGAAACCAAAATTATCAACGTTTTGAGGTATAAGTGTACTTATTCGTATTCATACATATACAAATGTTAATTCTGTTATTTTCTGGATAACATCTTTTTCAAAATTTAGCAAAAAACAAAATTGATTATTATCGAAAATTTATAATTTTATACTTTGGAAAATTTTTTGAAGCTTTTACATTATATATTGTGCGTATTTCCATTTCTTAAAATTAATATTAAAAACGTTAACAAAAAATATTAACAATCCAAAGTAGATATGTTCTGTTTTGTATTTAAAATGATAAGTTTCTCCGGTATCAGCTACTGTCAAAAATGTTTACATAAATTACAATTTTACAACACGTTCTAGTCATTTACGCACATACGTCTAAGGTAATCAAATCTCTATCGCGAAACGATTCAAGGAATTATATTCCGGTACCCGTATTTATTACCACAAAAACATACAGTTGTCAAAGTAGTCATAGTATCCAAAGTAATCAAAGTAATCAAAGTAACGAATTAAAGTAACGAATACAAAAATTATAAGTAACGAATAGTAACGATTACTCAAAAGTAACGAAATTCACCATCACTAATTACATGAAAAGAAATTATGATTAGAAAGTGATTGACTGTATACGCCGCTTCATTTATCAGGGCGTGGGACGAAATAAATTTATTGTAACATTATACGCTACCATTTCTCAGAACTTTTTCTTACAATTCACAAATTAAAAATAAAAGACGAAACGAGGTCTCGTAGTAAAGTGATAGTATCTGATTTTTAAGGAGGTTTGTCAATTACGCTCGAACTTTAACGATTAACGATAAGTGAATGTATGTATTTTAAAAAAGAACGTTCTTGAAATATGTATCAATAGTGTTATAAGTTATAATTGATTAGTCTATTTATCGGAAGTATAACGATGTTGTTATTGCTTAGTGATAGATAACTAAATGGCGTTGAGCAATATACTCATTAATCGGCACGTTTGTAACAGTTTTTTAACTGAATTTTTACGTATCTATTTATGGCCTACTTCAAAAATAAAGTAAAGTCGTTCCTTAGTCTAGCAAAATCAATTTTTCATTTTTTTGAATAATGAATAAAAATTTAATCGTCAATTTAATAGTTCTCAATGAGAAATAAAAACGCATTCATTATACCAATTGAAATATCATCAAAAAATATTTATTTGCCATCACCTTGTAACAAAAGTGTTAAATAAATAAATCTGTTTATTGCAAAAATATTTGTGTAATCGTTTTAGCAGAAAAAAAATTGTTATTGAACGTTATTCGACTAAAGAATAAAATTTAGTCACCTAGAATTAGTACAATTACAAATTCCAACTTATCATTTAAACCCAAAAAAACTGGTATTCAATTGTTATAGATTACACAGAACCATTAAAATAAAAATTAAATTTTTATTCATCATTAAAATAGCGATTTTTACTAATCGTTTACAATTTATTTTCATAATGACTATTAAATTCTGATTTGCTATAAAAATGTTGAAGTTTGAAATGTTTTTGGAACGCCATCCTGTAGTAAAAATAGCACGTATGATAAATAGAAAATAAATGGCACGAAAGGTAGAAAAGTTGAGATTGGATTTAATGACAGCGAAAGTCAATGATGGATTCTATTGACAAGAAACGCCGTCAAATCCCAACTATAAAATAAATTAGGACACTGTTCCTACCTTCCGTACTAATTCACAAGAGAGTCCTTTCAGTTTCTTCTATATACTATAATTTAACGATTTTATAATTTTCAAAAAAACTGGAAAATGTACAAAAGTTCTGCCTTTATATGCAGTGTTAGATTTTTTTGCAGTTTCTATTTTGAACTTGTTCTTGACCAAATTTTTTCTTGCAAGTAATTCAGCCCGTCATCACCCTTATTTGGCGGAAGTTTAATTTACATTTTCCTTTGTTTATTTGTTGTTAAATTCTTAGTTCCAGCAACACATGTAAATTTGGTCTGTTAACAAGTACACTGTTTCTAAATTCAGCTATGACACTATGCCTCGTCAGCATAAACGGTGGCTGCTCCTTTTCCACGATAAAGAAAAAAATTAATAAAACGCCATAGCGTTGACAAAGTTTAGGACTTTACAGGTATCTCAACTAATCTCCATACGTTGATACACTCGTATTAAATCGTTCAGCTTCGAGAGCGTTCACGAAGTTATTATCAACAACTAGAACGTTAGGGAAAGATGTAGAAAATTCTTGAGAAAATAAGAGAAATGTATAAAAGCAGTTGAAACGAATCAAAAGTCAGTTATTCGAAGTCGGAAGTGTTAAGACGATGTTTAAATAAATAAGTGATTAACGCGTGGTTAAGATAAATATAACAAAGTATAAACGTACGTGCCTTGAATGTAAACAAGTATCAATTTTAAGGTAAACAGAAGTTATCCGCCGACATTGTTTTTTGAGTGATAGTATTATATAAATTAGTGTGTTTTCCTTAAATATCATTAGATTTAGTTAGTTACATGTAGTTATAAACGTGTAAATATTGCACATGGCAGTGAGACGAGTTTGTCCTGAAATGCGTAAAACCTTTTTCATTGTTTAAGTGATGTGAAATTTTCAGTGACTGTAGCTAAATCGTATTCTACACAAATGTTCTACATCATCGAAAGAGACGAATGCTCCATACGATTGGCGATTACATTTCGTTCTATCTATGATCTGGCACCCACGTCAAAATGTGATTGTAACAAAAATTGTTTTTAATGCAACCAAACGGATAGTCGGTCATTCATCTGGATTAAAACCCACAATGATCAAATGGTTATATACTGTGATGACGAGACCCATCATCATATACAATGCGCTTGTATGGTGTGAGAAAAGCAACCTGAAAACTGGACAAAGTACAGAGAATGGCATGTCTGCTGACAACAAAAGCGATGACTACGGCCACAGCTGCCATGGAAGCACGACACCTCGTTGTAATGGTGGAAGCAAAACAAGTAGCATACAAGCTGCAGATAAATGAACACCCGGTAACTACCGGGATATACAAACCGAGTATACACAACTTAACTATGAAATCCAACTTCACAAAAAATTATCACAACTTAAAGAAATTTAAAGTGATAATACAGTCATGGGAGGAACCGACAAGAAACATTTAAGCGGGCGCAGTTTAAGGAATTATGTCGTACTCAGATGGGGCCTAAAATCGCAACGGTACCGGTGCCGGAATACATGGAGACAGGCATCATGGGACGCAAAATTTGCTAATCTTAGGTAAATATGCGTCTGCTCTAGCTGAAATTGTTGCTATCGACTAGTGTGTCCGGAACATTATCGACTCTAGATCATATTTAAACGGCCCAATATCGATCATACCTGACGGTCAAGCAGCAGCACTACCGTCGCAAGTAATAAAATCCAAGCTAATTAAGACATGCATAAAACATCGGCAACTAGCTAACAAGTGCACCTAGTCTAGATACCAAGAGATCAGGGTGTAAAGAGAAACCTAATGGTGGAGAGACTAGCTAAAAAAACACAACAGGGACATATATTGAACCTAAACCAGTCTTTGGAATCTCCTAAAATAACGGAAAAGAAATGATCCGCAGCGAACTAGCAACGGAACATAAATTATAGATCAACTCTGCGGGGAGGAAACACACAAAATTCCTTCTTACAGAGTCACAATCAAACACTCAAACTGCAATATTACACATCAACCGACAAAGGTTAAGAAAATTCACAAGAGTAATAGCAGGGCACTGTGGTCTGTAATGTAGCCTATTATGCCGCGCATGCTTGGAAAAAGACGAAACTCCGCATCAAAAGGTCCAAGAAGACCGCAGTGCAAGGACGCCAGACGAACCACCTCTTGGATGAAAAAAACCAAAAACGTTTTTTTTTCTTCTTCAATAATGTGAGCGCAGGTTGATAATCGAAAGAATTGAGCGTTCTACTCTACCCTATACTTAAATATTATCAACCCAAGATAATAAGATTATCAAATTCCAGTTAATATACCAACTTCAAACAGTCTCAAACAAGTTTTGAGGCGATTTTATAAACCGACTTTTATGATAGTCTACTCGGGCAAGTATATATTTCAGTTTTCTTCAGCGTGACTTCGTTGGTGCTTAGCCTAACGGTCTGAAACGACCCAAAACTAGTTCGTAGAAGCACTTCTCAATAAGCGGTATCGTACTCAAATTCTCAAATTGTTCGATGATAATAAGCAAAACCTTAAAAAAACTCTAGTAAAATGTGAAGATCCTGAGTTTCAAGCTTTGTAATTCCTAACCACAACAAAATCGTGACAGTTGAGAATGTCACAAAAAGTTTTAACTGTAGATTCATAAAGAATATTTGACAAAAAGTTAGCTAGTTTTGAACTAGAAGATTAGGAAGTACTAGCATTAGTTTGAAAAGACATACCTTGTTCGTGAATTTTAAAAAGTTTATTAAGAAGAAGTTGTTTTAAATCCGAAAGGGCGAGAGAGGTAAATCCAAGTTTAGTTTCAAAAAGTAGATTACAAGATTCGATGATTTGGCTTACCTCACGTTCAAGCTTCAAAGTTAAACTCAGTTTTAAAAAAGCGTACGTCAACTCTGGCCAAAACTAATAGATTTTTCTTAACGTAATCAGCATAGTTAAATTCAACGATAACTTTACTTTCGTCAGCTGGAAGAACGATATCAAATTTCTTACGAACACAAAGAACATAGCTTTAGTGTAACGGCTAAGATTTCCACGCTCGGAGTCTGTACTAAGAAGAGAACGTCATCCAAGTTTGGACCGTGTAATTTTTGTAATCGAAGTTGCCAATGTTTCGTCCACTTTCGTAATGGAATTAATGAAGACATGAGATAAATAGAAGAACTCAAACAAGCAACCGTATCTAACTAAGAACCTCTAAAGAACTTGTAAACCAAACTAGCTCCTAAACTCCATAGAAGTGACTTACGAAGATGTAGTCTCTGTATATGAAAAAGAAATATTGTATCGCGGTTGGTTAAGCACAACTCTGATTGGGTTGAAAATTGGCTTGTCTTCGATTAAAGAGTAATAACCAGGAACCAAAGAATGGAATAGCTCGAAACCATAATCACGACTAAAGTTATTGGGGTGTTTGATGATTTCTATACTCTCTCGAATTTTCTTATTGAAAAAGAATAGACCAACAAAACGTTATCAAAATCTATCTTGTGACCTGTAGTAAAATGATGTTCATCAATCGCAGACTTAAAAATATATCTTTTCGTTATACAACGATCATGTTCTGAAATGCGTGTGATGACGGAACGGCCAGTTTCACCGATGTAGACTAAACCACATGAACAAGGAATTCGGTATACACTAAAAATGAAAGTGCAGAAAATTTGCCCTTTTGAGAACACAGAATCGAAAAGATTTTGCCTGTCGAGTTGAATATGAGTTTAATAACTACTTGAATATCTCGTTTCACATAACCGTTGTTCGTTAAGTTTCTACTAAGATGAGTAAATGCTGAGTCTACATTCTCAGGTTGGCAAATAGAAAAAGCGAGATGAACCAAAGATTCAATAACAAAACGTTCTGTACAGAATGATGATTATTCAAAGCATAAAAGTATCTGTTCGTAGGGGTGGGTTTGTCATAAAAAAAAGTCCAGAAGTCATTAGGGTTTATATGTCGTTGTTTTGTATTTATCAAAAATATTTATTCTGAATTGAAATTATCGGCTGCACTGGTTTACGCCGCTACTGATTGTCAAATCATCTTACGAGTGGGAATAAACGCAATACTGCCAATAATCACAATTTAGTCGCTGCTTACCTTTTCGAAATCGCTACAAACGTTCGTGTATCTGAATTGTATTTCACGACAGGTAAGTATTTTTTCTTTCTGCTAATTATCCTCGTTAATAATTTTTATTACGCTTTTAGCGGATGTACTAGGAAAAACGTATTCCAAATACTGGTCGGATTCTGCGATTGAGTTAATTACGCGACGTTGCAGATAGGAAAGTAATTCCAAAAAAGGCATCGTTATGTTATCTTTTTACTTTTTTTAGCGAGTTTCGTGGGGTTGCTACGTTGTCTTTGTAACCGGCTGTTTCCATGATATGTAACCGGTGGAGTCCACCTCGTTTTATGTAATCGGAAGGGATGAAACTCGCATCTGTTTCTAAAATATCAGTATCGAATTACTTCGTTAATTTACTTCTGTAACTAATCAATCAACTTTATGCATATTACCTAGTATAGCGTATACTTTCTTGCATTTATATTTAATACTTTATAGTTATGTCAACCTTGTACGTACTACTTATTAGTATCGTATACTTTTGCTTTTATGTAATTGTTTTCAATTGTATTCGCTAATCATCAGCCTTCAGTGAGTAACTTATTTTATGTAATCATAATGTAGACGATACTGACTCAAATTTACTTTCAGTTTCAAACTATATATCTGTAACCTTATGTATTGTCGTTGAGTACGTGGACGTAACATCCGTCAAGTTTCTTCGATCATTTAAACTCAGTCATAACCAAAAGCAAAATAACATTAACCGCCGTACATAAGCTTATATACCACGCATATTTTCGTTTTTAAATCAAATAAAAGATAGTAGTAAACGTTACTACTTGTGACGAAGGATTCTTGGTTGGGTAAGTTTTGGTGCTTTTATTTTTTTTTGCGATTCATTATTATCATTGTCAACTTATCTTGCGATTGCATAGTAGACAAGGTAGTTGATAAAGTAATATTCATAATTAAATTAAAATTAATTAATTATAACGTTTGTAGAAATTGAATATAATTAGTTGTATGGTGTGCTGTCTGAACAAAAAGGTCAACACCGTATTATAGCTGCGATATTACTATATTAGTCGAAGAATCTATAATCGTTATTTAATTGTTATTGGTATGTACATACTATTGTTAGAACCTATGTTTTTTCAAATTTTTTTAGTGATCGACAGATTTAGGCAAGATGTGTATTGGGTATTATTTATTTGTTTTGGTACTTTTTTAATTTACTTTATGATTAACACAACGATACCTGCGAGTCGCTTGCCGAATCATATCGAGCTAGCCGCCAGCAATTAAGTAACGGGTAAAATTCACGTAACACGAGTCACAAGAACGTCGAGAATTGTAAGAGATTAAATTTGATATCTAGGTGTTGGTTGTTCAGATGATCAAGATACTTAGACAATTCGAGGTGACCATGAGACCAAACAATAAACGTGTCATTAACATACCTAAACTAGAGTTTATGTTTTAATATTGATGATTCCAAAGCAACCTTTTCAAAAGATTCCATAAAAATGTCAGCTACAACAACCGATAAAGCAGCACCCCTTAGCAACACCAAAAACTTGTTCGTAAGACTTGTCAATCTTCGAAGTACGGCTACGCGCTTAAATAGCGTACTATTCCTCTGACAAAATAAAATCAATTTTTGCAGTATAATTGGTTTGCTTCAAAACGACAGCGTTGCCTTTATCGGTTGGAAGGACGAAGATATCGGGGTTCCTACAAAAACTTTTCAAGGCCAACTCTTCCGACGATGATTCAAGTATGTTGCCAGTGTGAATACGAAAAAGATCTGAGATGTGGAGGAGAAGATGTTTTATACAAGACTCAACAGCGCATAAAATATCTTCTTTAGGAATGCGTTTGGAAGCAATAATAAAATTCAAACCCTGAGATATCACCAATTCCTGTTCTGAAGTGAACTAGTCAAACTAGATAATATGAACTTCAGTGGTTAGTCGTAGAGTGGTATCAGACTGCTGGTGAATAATGTCAAAGAGATTCCAATCATCAGGGGATACAGTGTTGGCTAACTCAAGATGAAAATAAAAACGTTGTTTAGAAATAGTGTCTAACTCTCGTCTCGTATCATAGATAGACTAGCACGGTGTAGAACGTTTTTAGAAGAACGTTGCTGGAACTTTATTTTGAGAAATGCAGGAATGATGTTGTGTGGTCGTCACGACAAAAAGTTAAAGTGCGCAAAAGTTTGACGAGTTTCGAAGTTATCAAAAAAATAAGAAATGACTTCCAAAAATGCATAAAACACTCACTAAGTCTAGATAAGCTATCAAAGATTTAAGCTAATTTTCTGGGATGTCCGATAAAAATACAAATTTTTTTCCAATGACAATCATTTGAGTTTTTAACACATCAAATAGTTACTTTAGTATACTGCTGCAAGACGTTAACTATGGCGTTAGGTGGATTCACGCCCAGGTGGTATTTTTCTGTATTTGTCAATAGTGCTAAGAAAATAATCAAACATTTCTATAGACATGTAATAGCGAAGGCTTCCACGGCCGGAGTCTATACTAAGATAAGAACGTCTTCCGGGTTTGGACCGTGTCATTGTTTTAATCGAAGTTGCCAATGTTTCGCCCACTTTCGTAAGGGGCTTCATCAGAACGTGAGAGAAATCTGTAGTGAAATGATGTTCAGCAACCGTAGACTTAGAAATATGCCTTTTCCTTATACAATGATCATGTGCTGAAATGCGAGTAATAACGGAACGACCGGTCTCACCAATGTAGACTAAATCACATGAACAAGGAATTTGGTATACACCTTGAGATGAAAGTGTAGGAAATTCGTCCTTGGTAGAAGGAAGAATCTGAGAGATTTTGCCTGTCGAGTTGAAAATAGGTTTGATACCATTCTTGCGAAGAAGTTTCCCTATTTGATCTGTAACCTTGTGAATGTAGGGTAAAAAAGCCAATTTCGGATTGGATTCGGGAGTAGAAGTGTCCTTAAGTAATCGAGTACGTGGATGTAGACGACGATTAATAACTCTATGAATATCTCGCTTCATATAACCATTGTTCACTAAAGTTCTAGTAAGATGACAGAGTTCCGAGTCTAGATTCTCAGGTTGGCAAATAGAAAAAGCACGATAAACCAAAGATTCAATAACAGAACGTTTCTGTGCAGAATGATGATGAGACGAAGCATGAAGGTATCTATCAGTATGGGTGGGTTTGCGATAAGCAGGATGGCCCAGAAGTCCGTCGGGCTTACAAGTCACAAGAACGTCAAGAAATGGGAGAGAACCATTACTTTCGATTTCCATAGTAAATTTGATATCCAGATGTTGATTGTTAAGATGATCAAGAAACTTAGACAATTCGAGATGACCATGAGGCCAAAGAATAAACGTGTCGTCAACATACCTAAACCACGCCCCCTTTCAACCCTAACCCAATCAGAGTCTAGCTTAACCAGCCGTGACGATAATTCTTCTTTATATACGGAGACTATTTCTTTTTAAGTCGCTTCTATGGAGTTTAGAATCTGGCTTGGTTCACAAGTTGATTACCTAACTTTTGAGAAGTTTTTAGTTATATTTCGGTTGTTTGTTGTTGTTACGAAAGTGGGCGAAACGTTGGCAACTTCGGTTACAACAATGACACGGTCCAAACCCGGAAGATGTTCTTATCTTAGTTTCTATAGACATTCTGAAATCATTTTTATGTTTATCTAAAGCCATTAACTTATGAACCTAACTGGAATTCAAATAACTTGAGTAATGGCGAAGCTTCAGATCTCACATGAATTGATCAATAAAAATCTTAACGTAGAAAAAATACATAGGAAAAAAACGAATCAACAGTTATGCTATCGATTTAACGACATTTCAAAAAAATTGTATTTTAAAGCAGTTTTCAAAAAACCAAACGATTAATTAATAATAATAAAGTTGTAATCATGGCGCAAGATCGCATACCTACCTCCTTAAAGAACCACGTTTCTTAGATAGTACAAGAAATTGGTCAATACAATGCTGAATTAAGTTTTTGCTTTCTATTTAGATAAACCTAAACACATTCTTTAATTTATTGTAAGATAAAAAATCAAGAATTTTATCAAAAATTACAGTTTCTGTGGGCCGATCACAAGAAACAGGCTGTAATACTTAAAGAAAACTGTGTGTGTAACCTAGTGCTAGTGCTCCAACTGTTACTCTAAAAATTATTCAGCAAAATAGACGACTGTGAGGTCAATGCCAATATAAATTTTTAAAAAAATAAAAACTGCTAAACGTGTTCCAAATACAAACGTTTGTAAAATCATATACATAATACCTAAATCAAAACATCGTGGCACACCTCTGTGTTTAGTAGTTCGTTTTGGTACTCTACGTTGCAAAGTAACACAATACCAATTGCCATTATCATAAATATTTATTTTTAATCAATTCAACTAGCATAATGCTAGTTTTTTTATGCAATTCAAACTATGTTGGGTAATATCGTCATGCTGCTGCTTTCATGCTTAAAACCAACACGTGCGTTCGTATACAAACAAAACAATAGAATATATTTGTCGAGACTGCACCAACGAGACATAACTGATTAAACGGTGCCACTTATCGAACAAAGTATTTTTGCTTTTAAGTACATACTAGGTATATGAACTAAAAAGATATTAGATAAAGTGGTATTTATATAAACTCACGAACAGTAAAATAAAAACGTAAGTATAATGCAAATTTAAAAAAAAATGCATTGCATAACATGGTTTATGCAAATTTGGTACCTAGACAAGTTGTTATTAGATTCGGAACAAGTCGCCGTTAGTTTGGTTCCATTTAACTTAATACATTAGCATCGTTTACGCTATGCTAAATTCCAGTAGTAAAAAATTGTGCAAACAATGTGTAGTGCTGTGTATAAACAATATTATCAAGATTTGACTAGTATGCAAAAACGTTCTATATAACCGTAATAATTGATTTTTTTTTGATTAACTGGAAAAAAATGACTTGACAATTATTAAATTATATAAGGAATAATTTTGTTTGCCTCGATGTAGTAACAGTGATAGTATTATAGACGATTTTGTTTGTGACAATCTGTGAACTTGCAACAAGAAAATTGCAAGATTTTTTAGACTCAGCAAAATTCGATTTGTGTTGTGACTTCCAATGTACAGAATAATTCCCATGAATTTGGAAACGTTTCTGTAAGAGAATCCGATGTTATGTCGCTCTACGGTTAATATAAATCACTCTATACAGAGATAATTTGTGTAGGTATGTGATACTTGAAAACTTTCCTGGACACAGAAGTGGTTTAGTTCTAATGGCTTTGTCCAAAATCAAAGCTAAACACGGATAGTGAAATTTTCTTTAAAAAAAAACGTGACCTTTCAACTATCGTTTGCCTTGTGAATGAGTTGGAGACAGACATGAAAAGAAAAATCTCATCGTTAGTATATCTGCTGCGCATAATGTAGAAATATTTGTAATAGCAGAGGCTTCCACGGTCTGTGTCGATCTAAGATAAAAACGTTTCTAGGCTTAGACTGTGTTACTGTTGTAACCAAAGTTGCCAACGTTTCGCTTACTTTCGTAAAAGGCAAAACGTTGGCGATATGAATCACACTATACAGATAGTCGATAGTAGTATCAACTACTATCGACTTGACGTGGAAAAACAGGCATATTCTGATCGAGGTCAAAAAGTCGATAAAATGGTAATAACTCCAAAAGCAAGTCTCAATCAAGCACTGCATAAAGTGATCTGATAAAGCAACTCCGTAACTTTTTAAAAAGATTTGTTTTTTTTAAGTACTAATATTTGCCTACTGCCCAAATTTCATAACATTTCATTCATTAGTTAACGAGTTACCGCTACAACAACATCCACGCCCTTCGGCAAAAAGAGAAGAAACCGAACAAATAATTACGGATATGGAGAGAGAAGGCGTGATTGAACCTTCAAGTAGCCCATGGGCATCCCCAGTGGTACTCGTAAAGAAGAAGGATGGATCAACGATGTTTTGCGTAGACTACAGACAGCTAAACGACGTGACCAAAAAGGACAGTTACCCTTTACCTAGAATTGACGATACGTTAGACACCCTGTCAGGATCCCAGTGGTTTTCTACGTTAGATTTAAAGAGTGGAACGCAAGGACCGTAAAAAAACAGTTTTTACGATTGTAACTGGTTTGTGGCAGTTCACTGTGATACCCTTCGGCCTGTGTAACGCTCCTGCAACATTCGAGCGTTTGATGGAGACCATCTTGCGCGGATTGTCTTGGAAGACGTGCTTAGTTTACCTGGACGACGTGATCGTGGTTGGAAGGTCGTTTGAAGAGCACTTAAACAACTTGAAGGAAGTGTTCCAGCGACTACGTGGTGCTAACCTCAAACTGAGCCCAAAGAAGTGCCACGTATTTAAGAAGGAAGTGCAATACCTTGACCACGTTGTATCTAGAGATGGAGTAAAGGCTGACCCAGACAAAATCAGAGCAGTGCAAGCATAGCCAAGACCAATCGACAAACATCAGGTCCGAAGTTTCCTTGGGTTGTGCACCTATTATAGACGATTTGTACCCGGATTTTGTAATAATCACCAATATTAACACTATTAATTAATAATTATATTATGTAAGTGTATCTTTATTAAATATTATGTTTTGTTTACCAACCTACCTTAACTAGACCTTTCTGTTAATTTTGCAATTTTTTATGATTTAAGATATTTATGTTTTAATGTAGAATCATCATTTTTATATTTAATTGTTGTTGCTAAACTTGTAACATGTATTTAAGAATATGTGATTCACTTTCCATAGTGGGGTGGTGTAAGAAGAAGAAAAAATAATTGGGAAATGTGATTGCATTCGACGTAGGGAGGAATTATTATTAAACGTAGTTGTAACTACGGTTGAACGAACAGCTTTAAGCAATAGTGACGAGTTAGCAACGTTGGCAATTTCATTATATATAAATAGAATAAGTGAATCAGTTTGGACACAGTTTTAAGACAGTAATTAATATACGGTTTTAATACAGTTTTTAAGTCACAGTTGTAATCGTAATTATGAGAAATAAAAATCAATTTAAATTAAGTGCCTCGGATTTTTTTCTCTCCATTAGTGTGAGATCTCCAAGTACTCCTTCCTACCAAGTTCCTTTCGGTCTTCCTATACACCTCTTTTGGTCTGGTTTTCACTACGTTCTTGTTTGATTACTTCTCATAATATGCCCAAATTATTTTAGACGTTGCGCTATAATGTATCGTACTATATCATCTCCTTGTATTTCCTCTAATAGTTCGAAGTACATTTTTCTTCTAATGTCGTTGTCCTTTTTTAGCGACCCTAAGATGTTTCTTAATATTTACTTTTCAAAAAATATAAGGATGTAAGAAAGAAGACTAAAGGAAGAAGGAAAAAGAACAAAAATAGGGTTTATGAAATTGTGGGTTGAGGGAGAGGAGATGCATTGGAACGTAAAAGAAAATAAATTAGAGAGGGGGCCTCGAAATAAGGGGGATGTTCAGAACTTAAATTATATATTTATTGTTAAGAATTTATATTATGTATAAGCAATTTTTTTCTTTAGTTAGCTATTTTATTACAAAGAGGTCGACATCACGACGTCGGACCTACTACAAATTTACTGTTTTGAACGAGCCACACACAAAAGGTGCAAGCAGCCGTGTAAGCATATTATTGTAAATTTTGTTGCAGTGGGATTTAAATTAAGACCTTCTCAAACTATAAATCAACCCTTGTCAATTTAGGTTGATGACCTGTGTCCCACTCACAATTTTTGTATGTACTAAGATTATTTTTTGTAAGACCAGTTATAATTTTTACACGTTACCGAGCAGTCGCTTACTTATAATTATCCAGTAAATTACCGCCAATTTTTTTGTTTCCTTTGGAATTATTAGTGTAAAATAAATTTGTTTAGTGCTTTACCAGACTTTTATTACAAGTTTTATTTACACGAAGATTAAGTGAAGTGCAACAGCAAACCACAGCATCTTTACCCTGCTGCATTCGACCAGGAGGTAAAGGATAAAAAAAATGAGGACGACCAGGCAAAGATCAAAGAAAACGACAAGAAAAAAACGAAGAAAATAGGTTTAGTTTTTTGGAACGTTGCAGGGGTTAAAAATAAAGAAGCTGAATTTTGGAAGTATGCATATAGAAAGGTTTGACATTATGGGTTTAGTAGAAAAGTGGCTGATGGAGAAAGATTGGGAAAAATGGAAAGTAAATTTATCAGAGAGATATAGATGGAATGTACAGTTCGTGACAAGAAAAGAAAAAAAGGAAGAGCGCAAGGAGGTATAATATCGGGAGTAAGAGAAGAATGGGTAGTAGAAGAAGAAGAGAATAAAAAACAAGACCAAGGAATACTAGTGAATCAAATATTAAGGTAAGATGAGGTTAAATATACGGTAATAACAGTGTACGGTCAAAAAATGAAACAAACAATAAAGAACTTGAAACAGCTACTGATTGAAGAGGAGAGAGGAAAATCAATAATAGGTGGAGATTTTAACGCGAGAATTGGAAAAGGTGGGGGTATGATAGTGAATGGGGAGAAAATAAAAAGAGTAACGATGGATAAAACATTAAACAAAAAAGGTAGAAAGCTATTAGAGTTATTTGAGGGGAAGGGGTGGACTATACTCAACGGAAAAATGGAGGAAGGGAATAGAGGAGAATATACAGTTATAAGTGAGAGGGGAGAATCTATAATAGATTATGTAATGGTTAGTGAAGAGGTTTTGGAGAAAATGGAAAGTTTTGAACTAAGAAAAAAGACTGATTCTGACAATCGGCGAAATAAGGCTATAAAGTTGGAAGAGAGAAAAAAAATCTGACACAGTTTGGGAGGAGAAAAAGATATGGACAGATGAAAATATTGAGGTTTAAGAAAAAAATGAGAGTAGGAACAATGGATGGAGGAAGAAGTAGAGAAAGGATTAAAAGAACTAATCAATAAAATGAATAAAACAGTAGAAAAGAAAAGATACAAGAAAACATAAACATAAAGGAATATAGAAAAAAGAGGTGGTGGAATAAAGAATGCAGGGAAGCCAGAAAGGAGGTAAGAAGAGGTAAAAGAAGGTGGAAAAAATGAAAAATTGATATTCAGGAACATAAAAGATTATGATCGCAATATAGAAAAGAGTGTTATAAGAGAAAAGAGGAAGATAGAAAAGAGTCAAAGAAACATATAAAAATGTTAGAAAATGAAGGATACATATGAAGCTTTATAAATAAAGAAAGAAAAATTGGTAAAAAAAGGGGATACCAATTTATATGAAAAAATGGAGAGAATGTCGAGGTCTTAGAGGGAGAAGAAGAGAGAAAGGGGGAATTCAAAATAGAAAGCATAACAAGAGTAGAAAGCAGTACGGCTATACAGAAAGAAGAAATAGAAGAAGCATTAATAAAAATAAAAAAAGGAAAGGCAGAAGGGACAGATGGGAAAAAAGTGGAGTGGTAGTGAGGCGATGAGGTAGTAGAAAGTGTAAATAAAGTAACTTATTTGGGTTATCGAATCAGATACGACAATAAAGATGAGGCTCATATAAAATTGTTGGCAAAGAAATGTAATAGAATAGTAGGTCAGATGTGGAGTATAGGAGAAATTAATTAGAGTGTGATAATGTACGGGGCGGAGATATGGGGTAGAAAGAATAGGAGAAATTCGTGAAAGTACAAGAAAAATACTGGAAATGGACGTTAGGATTAGAAAGGGAGACGGCAGGGTACATAGTAGAGGAGGAAATGAAGTTAGAAAAGATAAGAGTACAGGTGATGAAGAGAGCAATGTGTCAACGTTTCGCCCACTTTCGTAAGGGGGTTCGTTAGAGCTTGAAAGAAACCAAAGTACTTAACCAAGCAATCAAACTAAGAATCTTTAAAAGGTTAAATAATGAACTTCTGAACCATGTTAGATTCTAAATCTGCGTATATAAAGAAGAAGAAGTTTTGTTGCGGATGGTTGAGCGTGATTCTGATTGTAGAGTTCAAAATCGTGATCACGATGAAGTTCTTAGAGCGTTTGATGATCTTTATATTCTCTCGCATTTTCCTATGGAAAAAGAATACAGATTTCGAAATTATCGAACCGTTATCAAAATCGATATTGTGAGACAGAACCCAAAAGTCCGTCAGATTTAAGTGTCACAATGTCGAGAAACGGGAGTGAACCATTATTTTCGATTTCCATGGTAAATTGGAAATAAGGGTGTTCGTTGTTTAGATGATTGAGAAACCTAGATAATTCAAGATGACCATGGGCCAATATATACATATAATACATGTGACGTCAACATATCCAAAACCAAACTTTAGGTTTTAACATCGATGATTCCAAAACAACTGTTTCAAAGGATTCCATAAAAATGTGGGTAAGAAACACTTATCAATAAGAGGAACCCAACTCAAATCTTTGCCATGGTGAGACAGATCTGTTCGAAGATAATACACAAATCCTTATTAGGAACTTTGCTAAAAAGTAAAGTGACATCAAAACTCACAATCCTGGGGTTCAAACTTTATAGTTTCTAAACGTTGAATACAATCGCGAGAGTTTAATAAACATAGTCAAAAGTTTACCGATGATACACTGAATGAAGAGAATATAAAAAAACTGAATCCTATTGTTTTGATAATCAAAAAGTTTCAGTGCGTGAGATAATATTGTTATTGTATTCCTAACGTAGGTAATTCCATAGCTACGTATTAAAGAATCTGTTACGTGTCGTTAGTCATTAGGTTTTCACAATTCGTATTTTTACAAACATTCTTGGTACGGCACTGATAGCAAGCAACACTTGGTAGCTTACCATGATCGGTCCCATTTGATTTTCTGCTTTAACTGTTGCTACACGTGATTGTAATTTTTCAATATTCTGAATCGTAAGTTTCATTTTTTTCTGTTTACTTAATTTCATGGCGTTTTACTATTACGCTTTTAGTAAATTGCATTACGAATGGAGGTTTTCTTATATCGATTACTTTACTGAATTACATGCAACAAGATAGACTCGGGGTCGTTTCCTACAATTCAAAAGTGGAAACATGTCTCATACCTGTCTAATTTTTGGTGGATCAATTTCCAATCCCATATAAATAGTTTGGGTGAACGATTTCAGTCATATTAGTCGTGTTGAAGGTCAGTTTGGCAAATTTAAGTCGACGTTTACAACAGTAAGGATTCAGGTTAGAAGTAAGTCTTACGTTATTAATTTAATTTTAAATGACCACGTCTCGATAGTCGAGAACTAAATTTTCACGACTACATGTAAACGTTATTCCTTGATCAATTTTAGTTTTTATTTTTTATTCTGTTATTGATTGTTCATGGTTATAATTTACTAAATTTTCTTATTTATTTGAAAAACAAGAGTAGTAGTATACTACGGTTATCGCTTAATCGATTTGCCTTATGTGGCCGTGTCTTTAATTAATTGTTTCTAGTATGTACTGAATTTTTAAATACGGTCTTCACTACATGAGGTCAAGGGGCAATGAGGTATCTCCCTAGGGAGTACTGAATCTCAGGCGCAGAGCTGACGTAACCCCTGGTTCCCATATGACGCTTGCTGCAAAACCGTCCGTGCGCAGTGAAGAGCTGCATTCTGCTCGAGATGACCCTGCTTTCACCAAACAAAGCGGATCTAGACTGGAAAGTCAATAAACATCCCTCAATCTACGGCGGATCAGCATACGCCAAGGATGAATGGCCGGGGTTTAAAAGGTCTCTAATATGCGATCTCTGGATACCAGGCGCCCTCCAGAGTATATAACCTTATCCAGTAAAAGGCTCTGCTGGATAGACAGTCTTATCCTCAATTACCCGTGGAAACAATATGAACCCTTTAAAAACAAACACAAATAAAAACAAAATGGAGGAGGAAAGTATTTACTGAATGCAAGATACTCCAGAACCGAAGTTAGGAAACTTGCCCTCCTGAAAAAGGAAGAATTCATCGTTTCTAAGCCGGGAGGCAGCGGTACCCAAGCTCCGGTGCAAAAAAGACCTAGGTCCCAGGACGAAAGTCCAAGGGTTGTAAAGAAACAAAAGCAAAAAACGGCCGCTTCCGCTGTTCAACCAAAAAAACCGGAGGCTAGGAGATAGAAAGACGTCTCATATAAATGTGTTTTAGTAGGTATCAATGTCTGATCAATAGAACCATTAATACACTAACTATCAGAATTCACAGATGCTGATATAGCCACCATAATGCAGAACTAAGTGTACCCTGGAGGAAAAAAGGAATTAATCTTCACCTCGGCATATTTTTCTGGAGAGGAACAGAAAGCGCCACCAGACACGGTGAAACAAGTCAGTGGCTACTGCGAAACCAACAGGAAACATCTAATCCTTGGGGTAGACGCCAATGTCCAGAATACAGCCTGGGGAAGCAACGATACCAACGAACGAAGTGAGTCACTTTATGAGTATTTGCTAACTACTAATATAGTGGTGACCAATAAAGGCAATCGCCCAACCTTTATAAACGCTATAAGGTAGGAGGTTCCAGACTTAATTTTAGTGTCTAGGGGGGGTTTCAAATCTAATAAGTGATTGGGAAGTATCTGAGGAGGCGTCACTTTCCGATCACTGTTTGATCATGTTCAAGATCAACCAAACATATAGGGTTCATAACAAGACCAATTGGGAAGGATACAGAAGTATCCTACACGATGTCATGAAGGAATACCAAACTAACCAAACCAAAAATAAAATCAATAAACGACTTCGAGAGAACAGTTAACCTCACAACGGAGGCCATAACGAGGGCCTTTGAGGTAAACTGTCATCTCAACACCAAAAAGACTAAAAGCAAAGTACCCTGGTGAAACATTGAGCTGAACAAATTGCGTAGCAAAGCTAGAAGAGAACACATAACTGGAAAGAGTACCGTAAGGCTCGTACCAAGTTTAATGTGACACTTCGTAAATCAAAGAGAAGTTCTTGGAGGACCTTTTGTGAGAACATTGATGAAGCACCTGTCGCAAGCAGAGTGCAGAAGGCTCTATCAAGAAGCAACCAAGGTAACATAGGTGCACTCAAACGTGAAGATAGCACCTTAACGTCAACCTTTCAGGAAACGATGGTTTTGATTAAAAAACATTTTCCAGAGTGTATAGCAGCTGGAGAAACAAGGATGTGCAAAAGACCCATAAGTAGTAGAACTCTACTCAAACGGAAACGTCCCCTTGTCAATAAAATTGCATCGGCTGAAAGGATTAAGTGGGCCATAGAAACCTTCAAAACTTTCAAGGCTCCTGGTCCCGATGGAGTACCCGGCACTCATTCAACGAGGGTAGGACATCTTTCTAGAGACATCGATCAAATTATTCGGATCCAGTTTGTTATATGGCCATGTTCCTCAAGCATGGAGGAAAGTAAAGGTCATAAAGGAAGGTGTAAAACCCCTAGATGATCCAAAGTCATATCGTCCAATAAATCTCTCATCGTTTCTGCTCAAAACAATGAAGAAACTGGTGGACCAATATATTAGAATGGAGATTTTAACAGTTAAACTTCTTCATAAATACCAATTTGCCTGTCAGAAACGCAAATCAACGATATCAGCTTTACACCAAATCGTAAAAACCATAGAGAAAGCACATGAGTCAAAAGAAATAGCCCTATCAGTCTTTATGAACATAGAGAGCGCCTTTGACAACGCCGCCTATGGTTCAATGACACAATCCCTCAGAAAGAGAGGAATAAACGACTTTATCATTTAATGGATAAACAACATGCTAATAGGTAGACAGGTAATCACCAGCATCGGTAGTGCCAACCATTGTGGATGAACAACTAAATGACCTGAATAGAGCGGGTATAACGTTTTAGGCTATGCTGACGACATAACTATAACAGTGAGGGGCAAGCATGACTACATCGTAGGGGAGAGAATACAAAATGCCATTAACCTAACACGTAACTGGTGTTTCGAAGATGGCTATAACATAAACCCAAATAAAACCACCATCATTCCTTTTACTAAACGAAGAAATTTAAATATCCCCAGTATTCAGTTAAATGGAACTACCATTCCCCTCTCCAAGGAGGCTAAACACCTGGGGGTGACACTAGACCAAAAATTAACGTAGTAAAGTCACCTGTCCAAAACGACTAACAAGGCTATAAAAAGTTTATAGTCTTGCCGTCAAATGGTTGGCAAAACGTGGGGTTTGAACCGCATCATAACGAATTGGATCTACAAACAGGTCGTTAGACCTGGAGTTCTCTATGCGTCTGAAATTTGGTGGAGAAAAGTAGACCAAAGTACCGCGCAAGCGAAGTTGGTAAAGGTGCAAAGGCTAGCATGTCTGACCTCTATCAACACCCACCGCTGCGATAGAGATCCTTCTCAGCTTGGATCCCCTACCAGTGACAATTAAGGAGGAAGCTATGAAGCAGGCTCTCAAACTACGTGAGGTACACCATTTCAAAGAAGGCACCTCAAAGGTCATCTGGAAATTCTCAAAGCCACTCCTCTATTGGACACAGGCGCAGTGAGCGATCAGATGAACTCAAAAATGATCTTTGATCACAAATACAAAGTCAGGTTCCCCACTAGGAAAGACTGGGCAATAGATGCACGGACTGCGTGCCGGGGTCTTCCCAAAAATGGTTCACACACTGCAAAGAAACAGCGTAAGATGCTTCACGAGTGCCATCAATCCCTAAACCAGCTGGCGGACAAGAATAAAGTTGAACTTTTTTGGAAGCCAGGGCATGAGGGAATAGGAAGCAATGCGGAAGCAGATCAGCAAGCAAAATTAGGTGCAGTAAAAGCCCTTTATATGGCCATCTCCCATGTATGGGTTTAGCCAAAGAGACTATCAGGAGGTTATCAGCAACTGAGATAACAAAGAAATCAACAGAACTTGGAACAAAATGTCGAGTCTAAAAGTTTCAAAGAAGTATCTTAGCCCTAACAAAAAAAGAGCGAAAGAAGTTATAAAGTTAAGAAAAAAAGAAGTAAAACTTCTCTGTGGTAAACATCCACTTCAGATACCACTTGAGTAAGATGAGACTGGTGGGTGATGACACATGTAGGTACTGTGCTGAAGAAGTAGAGCGTATGGACCATTTCATCATGAGGTGCCCAGCTTTGTGTCTAAAGAGACAAAAACATCTAGATTTCATCTTCATCTCGGAAGAAGAACTACTAAACCTTCCGACCAGGGGCTTCATCGAATTCGTCAAAGACATAGATCTCTCCTGAGTCCAACTAAAGGGGGGCACAAAAGATCTAATCTGGTCGCAGTGCACTCACTATACTTCTAATAATAAATAATAAAAACATGCCGCTAAAGCTAGTAGTCTTACAAAATCCGAAATAAATATCTAGTCTCGCTAGAACGTACTGTACTTTTCCATTCTATTTCAAAATTGCTTTTCTATACAGTCCAAAACAGTTGTATACGAGGATATGTTACGGTCAGAAGGATCACAAAAAATCGGACGCTTACGAGATATGTGTTACAGTAATGAATGAAACTATGCAGCCTTCATTTATTACACGAATGTTGTAGACGTTCCCGATCTGTTTTCATCTTTACGTTAAATAGTCCAAAAAAGTCAGTTTTTTGCTTGTTTTTCCATATTCGTTTTTTGGCTTTATTCAGTTTTCGTGAAAAAAAACCCTACTGTTATAGAGCTTTTGTGTTTTAATAAATTGTATGAGAAAAATGAAGATACGCACCAAGAATGAAAAACAAAAAGGAATTAAGATTCAAAATAAAAAAATTAAAAAAAACCTAGAAACTTTTTTTTAAATAGTAAAACGTGATTACTTATGACATCAAATTAGGATATTTTCAGACTACTTTAGGTATGAATTTTTGAAAGTTTAAAACATTTCCTAAATTTAGTTCAGTTCAAGTGACTGTATTCTTAAAATACCAACGGTATGTAGTCCTTGCTTTTCCCTCCTTTCCAAATTAGCACTTAAAAAAACGGTCAATAATTCTGTTAGATCAACTTTTATTAAATGTGTGTTAACGATCTTTAAAGAATAAATTAGTGTCTAATAAAAACACTAATATTTTCGATGATACTATCGTCTATAAATAACCAATTAAATTAATTGCTTTGTTGGATGATTTGCTTTAACACGAAGGTGAGATTACGTAAATATTGTGTAATTTCATATTTCCGGATACGCGAAACCATAAAAATATTTAGTTTATAGTAACGGAATAATGAGTAATTGTTTATTATGTTCGTATTTATGCTACCTCATCTCTGATAGGTTTTGAATTTATATAAATATTATTGAATTAACCATAATAGATTATATTCTAAAAAAAATACGAACACACTCATACAACAAAAAATTGTATTGTTGTGATTCAACAAAAATATAGACATGAATTCTATCAAATATTTAAATAGATTGAGTGTAACTTAGTTAATAGTGTTTTTAGTTGATAATTTGGTTTCGTCTATTAGATTTTTTAAAACCCGCTTAACGTACACCTTCACAAAAGAAAAACTGATGGAAGGTGGTAATACCCAACTCAGATACTAAAGATGAAATAGCCAGTAGCTACTAACGTTTCTACAAGAGCTAAAACAACGCCAAGCCTGAAAGATAAATACTTAGTTTTGTTTGGGCTGAAAATCAAATTGGTCTTACCACCTCGTGAAATTGTTACGTACTAATCAATTCTGTAAAACTATTTATTTTATATAACAAAATCATTTTTGACAATTGAAAAAGTGAGAAGCTTAATTGGTGAGAAACGAAAGTCATCTAAATATTTGTCTCTGATTATTGATTTAATCTTAGGCATGTCACACTAATTAGTACTAGTTACAAAGGTTTTCTTAAGTTTATTTCATATAAAGTACTTATAGGATGTGCGTTTAATTTGTTAAATTAGTTGCACAGACTCACAAACTCTACCAAGCATGAGTGTGCTTAAAATACGAAATGTTAAAAAAAACTGGAAAAAAGTATGTCTCGCTCATTAGTGAAAGAAATAATGCTTACAAAAGCTTCAGTTTTAAAAAGAAAGTCATAATTCTAGTTCGTCTGCTCCAAGTATTATAGTTTAAGTGTTATCTGATTTGGAGCGACATCTAGAATTTTTTTTGTAAAAATTCATGTGGCTCTGAAAAAAATTAAAAAAGTTATAAACAGTTCAGAGAAAAAAGATTTCGTTTTTCGCAAATATCTCAAAAATGATTGCAGATGCAGCAAATAAACAGAACAAAACCAGTATTACTTTATATACTAAGAACAAAGAGCAGAAAAAGTATAGATCTACATTTCATTAACGTCTAATACTTTTCCAAACAAATATGCTTCTTGACCATCAAAGGATTTCAATTCACGATTCTGAGGCACAGTTATGTTCGAAAATTCAACGGAAAACGTCATTTTGTACAGTTTCGAAACATTTTTTTCCTGCGTTTAGAGTCTTCATGCATAGCACTTCAATTTTGCCATCATTGGATACATTATGAACTATCGCAACATATCTGTAGTTAGCTTTCTTCCTTAAACCCCCCAATACTGTTACCAACAAAAACTTCGCTTTCTTCATTTTCGTATGGTGTTAAATATTCTACTTCTTCCTAAACATCTACCATTGGTTCGTTGTCGAAAGTATCATTGGTCAGGGATTCAGGTGAACTAGGTTGGTTATTTGTAGATTGTTCGGCAGGTGCAGACACACTCTTTCCAGGTTTCACTACAAGTTGTCTTCTTATACATATTTCGTTTGGTTAGTACAGCCGCGCCCTTAAAGTTTTTCTTATCCATTTCAAAAAACGTCTTATTTAACAGATGTAGAAAATCATTTTTATCTATAGATGTTGAAAATTTATTGGCAGCTTTCCGTCTTACTAGAACGGCTCTCGAAGCAATTTTGAAAGGAAAAAATAATACAACATCCAAAGGTTGAGTAATATGTGTTGAGTTTTTTGACAGACAAACAAATAAAATGCTATTTTCAATACACAATCTTAATACATCGTTAGTAAAATAAGACGATAAATTGTCATTGATTAGTGTTTTGCGACCATCGAGTCTCTTGGCATGCGGCAAAAAGGTAGAAGCAAACCAATCACCATAATATAAAATGTTAAGCTTTCACGGTTGTTATGTTTATGATTATAAGCGACTTTCGGCTTAGACCGCGTCGTAGTTAAACACCCAGACTTAGGCTTGATCCTAGTCTCTCCTTGAGAGCCAAAACAAGAAGTAGAACTTGGCCTTAGCCGTATTGTCGTTCGTGAACCTAAACAAACTCACATTTCGCAAGACATTGCAGCTTGTATCTTCAGAGTGGTCTAAGCCGAAAGTCGCTTATAATCACAATCACCAAAAGTTTGAGCATCTTTCCGGCCATGTTGTGTTCTGTTGAAACGAGAACCTTTCTCTGTCCATTGTAACCACATTTTCTCTGACTTATAAATGGCATAAAGTGGTAGAAGTATACCTGATGCAGAACTACGCATCATAATATAGCTGTTGTGCTTTTGGTGAAGTTACAGATACGTTCAGGTTACTTAGTCCCCCTGTAAAAAAGTATTTTTTTTACTGGACCGTTGTGCAGGATTGTCTTATCACAATTGAAAACATGAGATGATCGTACTGCTTGTAGCGTTACTTTCAAATTCTTAAAATAATCACAACTTGCCGCGATTCATCGACACGACCATTGTTTAATATTTGCTGCTAATTTATGGGATAGTTCATCTTTATAACGGCGTAGTAGAGAATATATCCATTCCACAAGTGGAAATCTCCTTAATGAAGGGTTTTTCTTCGTTCACAGAAAAAACAGACTGGCTACCATTTTTACCATGAAATCGGTTTTGATGAAATTTTGATCTACCTTGCAGCTCTTCGTAAGCTCTATACTTGATCCACAACCTTTTGAAGAACAGTTTTCAGGTTTTTGTACTGGGACTGGGACGCCAGTGGTCTCTATTCTCGCTCAGAGTCTGCATAAGTACGCCGTCTATATAACAGATGGCATCAAGATTACAAGTCAAGTTTGGCACGTGGCGTAACAAAGGGTTCAACTATCTGAACCTTAAAGGTATAATTCTTGGTTTATTGTTTAGTATACTACGTGAGATTAAAATTGCAACACCAAGTAGTGGTGGAAATTTTGTGACTACACTTGGCAGGAAGGTTTAGCTACTCAGAGGTAGGAAATAATTAAAATTTCAAAAAAAAAAGAAACAAAGATGAACACAATTTTTATTTAATAAAAGTTGGTATTGGCTTCACAGTCCCTCCCTTTTCGTGGCATTGATTCCAGTGGGTGGTTTATTTCGGCTTGAGTTATTGTATCCCAGGCAACTTGCAATTTATGCCGGAAGGCTTCCTGTGTCTGTGGACGATGCGCTTAGTCTTATACCCATAATGTCCTACAGGTGTTCAATATGCGAAAGGTCGGGAGATCTGGGTGTTCTTGGTAAAAGATTAACATTGACCTCTTTGAATCGGTCCATAAAGTGTCTTGCTATGTGGGGACAAGCATTATCCTGCTGGAAAAGTGAGTCTTCCAACTGCTACAGAAACAAAAGAATATGGGATTCTACTACCTCGTTAACATATTGCTGGGCGTTCATACTGCTTTGGATAAATACCAAACATGACTTACTCCCATAAGCTATTATGGTAACAGAAAATTGAACATTGCGCCGTCCCACGTCTTCGCTAGGCCCTAATACGGCTATCATCAGGGTTTATCACTAACAACTACTCTATGCCATTTTAGATTTCAGTAGAATCGCAATCTACACCACTCCAAACGTTGATGTAGGTGTTGAGACGTCAGTAGTAGCACACACAAGATGTAGCCAATAGGATTGCAATGCCAAACGTCTGATTCGACGGTAAACTGTTCGAAGGGTCCCAGTGTAAAGTCCCGTTAGAATTCATCACATTTAAAATTCAATTTTGCATTCGTTTATTTTCTGCAACTAATTTGGATTTAAACTTATTCAGTTTGGCAACGTCGCGTTATACTTCGAATCGACCGAGCAATCGATTTTTGTTCGTATTTCCGTTTAAGCCATCTTTATGCTTGCACGTAGTAAGTGTTGCACCGAAGACAAATTTTTTTAATTATGGCGTAAAAACGCATACAAATTAATTTTTATTCTTTTCAACTAATTGCTGTGATTTCACAATGTGACGCAATGCATTTAGACAAAGGAATTTATTCTCAAGACCTTTGTATGTAAGGCAACGGTCTTTTCTTTTTTATTAACTGGATTTTCCGTTATTGGAGTTTTTCTTTACTGGATTTTTCTTCATTGGATTTATATCTTTTGGTTTCCAATTTACATTCAATTGATTCGTTATTTTGTTCTGGAAGAAGATTATCATTTGAACAAAAAGTGTGCTATAAATAGAAGATCTCAAATAATCTCATATTATATTGGTGAGTCAACTGGAATTTATGCTACTACTTATTAAATTTTAAATTTAAATTAATTAAATTGTGTTATCAAAAACTTTTCGGAAGACAAACGTTTATTACTTTTGAATATGATATGGATTAATAGTTATAAGATTTTTATGCTTCTTATTTATCACCAATTTAAAGGTGATTGGCGCCCAAATATTGTTATAATCCAAATATTGTTTTAACCCAAATATTGTTTTAATCCAAATAATGTTCATTTTTTTCTTTAATGTAAATAGTTGGTGTAATATGTTATAATTGTAAATAAATTAAAAGAATTTACGCCTGCGTATTTTACTTTCATTCAGGCTCACACCCAGAGGTCTGTGCTCCGACTGCTGCCGTGGTAATAAGAATTTTTGCTTTCGATAAATGTATATTTATATTTTGCACGATTATTTTTATTGTGTGTTTTTATTTTTGATTACACCAGAAAGACTTTTATTACCTAACCATTGATCTGGTACTAAAAAATCGACCTCTTATTGCCATAAGTCAAAGATGACGATCCTGCACCTCATTTCTCAGTTCCTTGTCTACGACGATTCTGACCTTCTCTAGTACATGCTTGATAGCAGCGCATAATAATAAATTTCTGTACGAAAAAGCACCTCACGCAAGCCAACAATTCGACCTCTGTGTTAATTGGCTACAATTTTTACGCTGTCGCATTCTACGCATAATCACAATCTCAAAACACGTTAAGCAGAAGAACCACAAGAGATAACAATATTTGAATTAACCAAGACTTGCACGAAATACACACGCTAATAAAGTAGTAGCAAAAAAAAACCTCAGATATGCAATTACCACTTAATCCATTAAAAAAAAATCATTTATTACCTCTGAGTAGCTAAACCTTCCTACCAAGTTTGGTCACAGAATTCCCACCCCTCCTTAAGTTTGCAATTTCAACGTCACAGAAAATGTATTCTAAAAGAGTTATATTAGTGCCCAAAATTTGTAGAGTTAAAACTAGACATATCGTTTTCTGGTAACCGCCGTATTGTAAATTTGCCAAGCAAAAAATCATTGGGACAAATCTAATGTATTTATTATATATTTAACAAAATTCCTTATTTAACAATATGCAGTCGACTAAAAGGGCTTCGTAGAATAAAAAAGAAAACCAAGCGACGATTAATCAACAAACAAGAAGCAAAGTTGATATCAGGTCTAAACATTCTTGAAAAGTAGGAATTTGACCTCTCAAAAAATAAAGTTTTGAAACAAGTCAGTATTTACGTGAAGAAACATAATTTAGAAAGTCCATTTAAAGATGCGAGTTCCAAGAACCGATTGGTTTCTGAATGTTAAGAGACGAAACTACTTAAGCATAAAAACCCCACAATCTGTGGAATATGTTAGAAAAGACAAATTTATTATTTAGATATTTTGAGCTGTTAAAAAGAACTTAAACTTGATAACGCAGCTAATCAAATACAGAGACTTGACGAAAGCGCTTTCTCTCAAGTAGAAGAAAGGTTATTTGGCAACGAAGTAAACCATGCTCACGTACAACGAGCAGCCCTCGGCGTGTAAATGTGACAGTTTGTTTATTAGCCAATGCTTATGGGCATCACTCCTTTCATTATTTTTAAAGGTACTTACAAGGGTTGGCACTTTAATTCCCGGATTGAAAGCTACAAAACTGGGTCCACTTGAAATAAAATCAGAGTTAAAACAGTGTGTTTCTGTCAATCGTAATGAAGCAACAAGTAAATACCAAATTTCGCTGTAAATTAGGCAAAACTGTAACAGAAACTTACGAGATCTTAAAAACTGTGTACGCATGTTAACACCTTAACTCGTACTACTGTATTTGAATGGTTTGAACGTTTCAAAACTGGACGTGACAATATTGAAGATGACCTGAGGGTACGTTGATCTCTCAAAATTCGATCGCAAAAATTGCACAAGATCGAAGAATAACCTTCCGAATGTTGGCAGATAAGTTTCAAATCAATAAAGAGACGACTCGACAAAACATAAAATTTGGGAAACAGAAAAATCTGTGCAAAGTTTGTCTCATACAATATTTCAGATGAGCAAATATTGCTTCGTGCGAAGTCTTCGTTAAGAATTGTCGCAATAACTTAAACTTTCTTAACTACACTGTTACTGGTAATGAATCATAGGTGTTTCAATACGGACCATAAACAAAACTTTAGAGCATGCAGTGGGTTTGAAAAACATCACCAAGACTCAAAAAATTTCGTTTCAAAAAATCGAAATCAAACCACACTGATTACGTTTTTCCATAGATACGGTCTGATCCATAAAGAATTTGTACTAGAAGAACAACGGTTAATGGTGCATTCTACGTTGAGATTACTGAAGCGCATTTCTGGAGTGCAACAACAATTTTGAGAAAAGGCCTGCAAAAACGTTGAGAACGTTCCATTAAGTGTATTAATGTAAATTGAATTACTTTTGAATGAGAATATTAAATTGCCAAACCTGACCCTGTTTTTCTAGAAATATCTTACGCGTCCAGCCAGAAAACATGAATGAATGCGTTGGTCAATTATTTTAAAAACTTCGTTATTTCTTCCATTGGCGAGAAGAAACTTGCTCTTATAGTCAATGATAGAAGCTATCGCCTCACAAAACACATCTGTTGTAGCCACAACCTGGCAGTATTCAAGTTTCTAAATGCTAACCGAGTTCAAAAATGGCAAACGACATAATATAGGCCAAAATTTACCAAGAAACCTATTTCTTGCAGAAACTTGGAAGGAGATTCGACTAAACGTTAATTTAAGTGGATTCTGTACATCTGGCATTGTGTGTTCTAAAGAAAAGTTTGAAAGTAAAGCTTTAAAAAGATGAGATGCACAAATTTTGTCAAACGCTGAAGTAATGGCCCAACTAGAAAATCAAGGTAATGGTGTCGAAGCTTCTTAGGCTTTCAGATGTTAAAAAAAGACTAGTAAACCTAATAAATATAAGGATAAGTTGTACTTTTTGTTTCTCCTTTGTCTATAATTATCACTAATATTCTTTAGACTTCTTCAAAGAAGAAGGGCATCAAAGACACTTTATGTGTCTGTGAATTGTCATCGTTTTGTGCGAGTAAGTGCAAACTTCTTTAAATAGTAACTCTTCCCTTTCCTAAATGTCTCATTTGGAAATCGCGCCCTTTAAAAAATAGCAAAGTTTCCAAGCAAAATGATGCAGCAGATACTGAAGTCATTACCGACCGAAACTGTCATATCCTGAAGCAGCACTTCAAATAAATCAAAAAACCCAAAAAGTATTTTTAACTCATCAAGTGATTCAGATGTTGAACAATTGTCCTATAAAGACTTTGATAGCGAGCACCTGCTTTTAAGTGACCTTATAGAACAAACAAAAAAAGATGATAATGCTCGTGATGATGATTCTTTTAGAATGTTAAAGATAAATAATTAGATTCTTCTTCAATATGCGTCAAAAAAAGAAACGTTTACGTTACGTTGGAAAACACGCAGCAAAGAAGGAAGAAGTGAGTGGTGCGTAATGTGGATAAAGCTTTTTTCTCAAAATTGTCCATAAATATATTAGCAACGATTAGTGAAAGCGGAAAACCCATGGCGGTTACTAATGTTTGTGAGTATTACTTTCTTCTTTATAAGTTTGGAAAGTTCTATTTCAAACTTTACGTCCGCTAAACCAAGAGTAACAGTAGAATCTAGGTTTCAATCAGTGTCCTTCGCTTATCTACCATATGTCAAAGGTACCACAAACCGTATAGAAAATATTTTGTCTAAACACAACATTGTTACTCGGTTTTCTACTCTTCCTAAATTAGGTTAACTCTTAAATCCGGTGAAGGACGTTATTCCTTTTCAATCTGACCGCGTTTATAGCATTCCTTGCGCTTGTGGTCGTGCATACATAAGAGCAACGGGTAGAATAATCGTATTAAGGAGCATCAAAGGTGTAATCGTCTTAAACAATCTTCGCAGTCAGAAACAACGGAACACGCACTAGAAACGGGTCATCAAATTATGTTTAAAAACACTAAAATTTTGACGAATGTTTCAAATTATTATCAACGAAAAATTAGGGTATCCATTGAAATAATTAAAAATCCTTTCAATGTTAACCGAGATTCTAGTTTTCCTTTACCGGAGACTTGGAAACCAGATTTATCGATCGAAGCCCGAAGGCCAGTCTATAAAAGCGAAACTTCACAGCGCAATCAATCAGTTCCGGGCTTTGAAGATGTCCACTGTAACATGTGACGATGATCCAGAATAGAAAATTAAATTCGATTTTATTTGGCGAATTTTCTTTACTTCATATGATAAATAAACCACTGCAAAAGCAAAATTTAAGAAAAATTGTGTAGATTTTTTATTTACCCCCTATAACTGTTCAATACAAATATACACTTAAAACTGCTTTGGAACATTTGCCCCTAACATACAGGGTAAATGGGATCTAGTGCCAACATTTAAAAAAAATTGATATATTATCGCCTTTTTAACTAAAAATTACTTTCTCTGTAAAGTTTCATTGGAAAACCGTTAATGAAGAAAATATGTTTAAAAATAAAATTTATATTGCAGTTTACGTCTGAACAAATTTGGCATCGCATTTATTCCACATTTAAGATGCAATTATTGCAACAGCCGACAGAAAAAGTATGCGTATTAGAGCTCCAGCAAAAATTATTAGAGCTGACAACTAACATCAATTTATTATTTTTTGATTAATTATACACAAGTACTTACATTACTTGCACATCTAACATCTAACAAACGCTAATGAAAAATCATTGAACTGGTGCAATAAGACGCGACTTTCTTTTCAATGTAATTGAATACCTTCAAATTCCAGTAATTATTCTTCAAAGTAGACATTCATCCAACTAAAAAATTTCTAAAATGTGAATTCTTCATCATTCGACAAAACAAAACATTCGGAAAAAAAATGTTTTAGGAAGCAACTTTCTTTAGTGACAAAGCCATGTACTTTCGACCTGTAAATAGCCGTCACACCCTAATTTAAACACATTTTATTCCATAAAAATAATCGTAAAATTAAATAAATGAAAGTAACGTCAAAAAAACAACATAGTTGTATGTAATAGTTTCACGCACGCTTGTCGGATCCATAACAGGTGCTAAAAACTGCGAAAGAAATGTGGTCGATGATTCATGCAAGAGGGTGACTAAACTTTTGAGCTTAGACTTGAACGATCAGGAGATGTAGAAATCCGTTATTTTCAAAATCGGAATATAATTAACAACGCATCCGTTTGGAATGTAGTTTTACACGAATAATTACGAAAAGGCAAATCTTTTAAGATTAACAGCATCTTTCGATGAAGATTACTTTCAATTATAGTATACCATCGATGCACGTTGGGACCGCAATTAGGACACCGCTAAATTTTATGAAAAATGAGAGCAGAAAGTTTGATGTGAAATAACGATAACATTCGCTTTAATAATTATGTGATTTTTTTAACAGTACACAAAAAGTTAGTATTGTTTGATACTCCCTAATATGAATATTCATACAATAAAGAAAAATGAAAGGATTGTTGATTAGATAATATCTAAACTGAGTGTTAGTATAATTTCTACAAATTCTTTTGTGGCATTTTGAACGTGAAATTAAAAGTATGTCAATTTTATTATAGTATTTGGCAATAAGTGATGAAAAATTAAACAAGTAAACGATAACAAAGAGTGTTGAAATAAAACCTGTAGAAAGAAAAGTGCCATTATGAAAAAATGTGATCGACGATTGAAAACGATCAATTGGTAAAATACTCACTCTGAATTCGCTGTGACATGTCGTCTCTTCTCCTATTAAGTAAATATGACAGCATTTAGTCCATTAGTTCTTATTATGTAAGACGAAACATACTCGAAAGATTACGTTGGATTTATGTTAGCTAAATTAACTGCATTGTCAGCGCGTACATCGCATTGAATGTAGCAGCACACGTAAATAAACTCGTAGTTTCTGCAAGTAATACTAATAGCAAACCATAAATATTTGCAGATAAATTAAATAAGGCCTACAAAACGAAACTATTTGACAAATTCAAAATTCGCATACAACTATAATAATAAAACGAGGGACAGACGTATATAGCTGGAAACTAAAAAAAAAATGTCTCAATACTCATATCAAAAACTGAGAACAAAGTAAACCGTAAAAACCGAGCAATTTCAACCATAACATTACTCGTAATCTGAAATTTAAAAAAACGAGCACATGCTGCTACAGGTTTTCTTTTACCCTCCGTCCAGCGAAAACCACAGTCACAGGAAACTATCAATCTCCGCCATCTTTTCTGTTTAGCTTGCTTCGTTTTATGTTTTACTTTAGTTTTATTTTCAGACTTTCAGACTTCCGGAACCCTGAGGTTTGATCTCTCTCCTGAAGCGTTGACTTATCGTGAAATATTGGAATTGTTCTTCGAGCGGTTTGGCCGATGATTACTGGTGGTTTTAATGATCTTCTGAGCGTGTGACCCTTCCCTCGCCGATTTGGCCCACCAGAGCTTGTTCGTCGTGGTGTTTTATAGACGTTTCTCTGAATGTGTGCGTTTATCTTTGCCTTATTTGTCCTATTTCTGTTATTGCCGTCTGGTTATAGGTTTTGATGGTCGCATCCTAGAGCTGCATGTGTATTATTATATTCTAACTCTTTATTCGTTTTTCGATCCATCTGTGAATATTACAAAATCATTTTTCTTCGTTTCTATGCTTCCCTTAAATAGAGTGGCACTTTGAGCTGGGTGAATGAGCAGATTTACCTCCACTGGAGTTTCCCGTTCTACTTCCTGTAACTCACGCATTGCTATTATTTCCGTCCATATCAGGCTTGTTCCGGCTATTACCTTCATTGCTCTGGTGGGTGTTGTTCAACATACTTTCGTAGTTCTGCCGGATCTTAGCAATTGTGGTATTCTCTCTGTCCTTTCCTGACTGTGCTCGTTTGCGTTGTTAATTATTTGGACCACCAATATTTGGTATCTTTATGTGTTTTGTAGGGGCTTTGAAGGGTATACTTCTTTTGCATGCTTTTGTTATGCTGCTTATGATGTCTGCTGTTGTCATATTCAAATTTTCTGCTGTTTTCATTTGGTTAATGTTTACCTTTTCTATGCAGTTTGCTATGTATTTTTCGAACAGTTCGCTTTTGCGTGTATGAACTTTTACCTCGTTTGTTTGTCACAATCGTCCCCTTTTATATTATACCTAATCAATTTGAGGTCGCTAAGTGTTTCTTCTTCCATTATTTCCCAACTCGTAATACATGTATCAAAAGCGATTGCCAGGTCTATATAAGATTCTCCGTTTGCGAAATACAAGTAGGGTCTTGTTCCTTTTCGTTTCCGAGCCATCCACTGTATGTGTTAATTATATACTTCCGTTCTTCTTTTATTATACACTTTGCCTTCCACCCATGCTGGGTGTTTTGCGTTATAGTCGCGTGTTACTATAATCGGGCCTCCTGCTTTAAGTACTTTTTCTAAGAGATCGTATTCCTCATTGCATTCTCTTAATGGCTCTATATAAATATTGAATATTGTCAAGTACTTACCTTGGCTGTTCTCACACTTGATTGTGATTTCGTTTTTGTTCGAGTACTGCTCCATCAGAATGGTTTGTTGGGTTCTTTTATTTACTAGAGTGCTTTGGATTCTCCCGCTTTCAGTATTGTATATTCTTTTCCCCAGTTAATATTTCTTTGGTAAGGCTCATGAATGTATATAGTATGCCAGTACTTAGTTCCTCGGCAACTTTAATTACGTTTAGTGTGGCAGCTTTACCTTTTCCTAGATTTAGTTGCGTCCAGTTTTCTTTTTATATTTGATCCTTTTACCCTTTTTTCTTTCCTTTGTTTTTCCCCACATTTCTTTATTTGTGCTTTTATCTGTCATAATATGTTCTATTTATAGCTTTCTTCTTGGGATTAAGCATTTGTCGGCATCTGTTGCTGCATGGTTTCTTTCGTCTGGATTTGTTTGATTTTCCTACTTTTTCAACTATCAAAGAATCGACCAATTCACTCACACACTGCTCTGTTTTTGGTTTTTTATTTAAACGAACGAAACAAAGTAAAACATATTTACGTTAAAAAAATTATTATAGGTCGTTCCAGTAAAAGAACGGCTTTGTCCATCACTAATTGAAAATTTTAAACTCAGACAGTTTTTTTCAAAATAAAACCTCAATTTTTCAAAGTTCCATAAAACCGCACGTTGAAACATTACTTCTGTATTTACCATTAAAGAAACCATCATTCTTCGATGCTTCTAACTCAAGTTTAAAGTTTTTTAGTAGACGCATATTAGAGCGCGAGATCAGCTCATGAACAATAACATTCTGCGCAGCAAAAGCACAGGTAGAGTAGAAATTTACCTGTTCACAAAGATAAATATTTTGTAGTAGTCATTAAACCCAAAACAAAAAATAAAAATCAGTTAGGTTCTACACCAAATCTCTTAGAGCATGATCAGCTAACTCTTGATGTACGCTATGCAAAACAAGCGTCGTTATCTAACGCCTATTTGCTATTTGAAATTCTCGGTGATTTCTCTCTGTGTAGAATATATAAACAGCAATGTTTCTCAAACTGTGCACCGTGGAGCAGTGTTACACAAAACAACTCCCAGTGCTCTGTGAAGAAGTAGAAACATGTCTAAAATAAAAATTATTCTTATTAAACATATGCAGTGTGTCCCAACGATCTGGGGGTGGAAGATTACGCCTATATAAATATATTATAACAGATTCTTTTAGTCGACAACGAGAAGCATCTCGTAAACATATTTTGGTATATACAGGGTGGCCCATTTTCGAGTACCACACCAAACTTGTGTTTTTTTAAATGGAACGCCCTATATATTTTTATATATTTGAATTCTCTGTTAAATACTGAGCAAAATGATATAAAGTACTATGGATCTACGACCAACGGTTCCTGAGTTATTGACATTGTTATGTAAAAAAATGAGTCAATTGAGTAGGCTCCTGTTTCGCCATCTTTAAATATATCGAAGTGAAATTTTGGTATTTGTATTTCTAATATGTCTAGTATTGACCTCTATACTCAAATTGCAGACTCTTTTCTCTACATATACAGGGTGGTCCATTTTGCGCAATGTTATTTTTCTCAATTTTTTTAAATGGCACACCCTATATTTTATTACAAATTTGAATAGCATTTTTTACGAGCTTTCATTAGATACTCACTTTATACTACCTATTCCTAAGTGTTTTTGAATTATTCTGTCTTAAAGTTGAAAATTGCAAAATTTTGTTACTTTTCTTGAATTTGTCATAATAAGAGTCTATAAAATAAATTAGGACAATGAAACAATGGACTACAGAAGGGGAACTATTATTTACTCGTAGAACAGAATAGTATAACCATAATCTTTAAAATGGAATTAAAGGACACAATGAATTATAAATTTTATATTAAATGTTCAAAAATGTTTCCATTTTCAGCAATACACAATGCCAACCGCCTAGTCAAAGTTGTTTTGACATTTTGAAGGGTAGTTCTTTCAATTCTTCGAAAGGCCTCTCCAATTCGAACTTTCATATTGGTCGGTGTAGTAGGCAAATCCTTATACACCTCCTGTTTCACATATCCCAAAAAAAAAGTCTAGGAGAGTGAGATCGGGTAATCTCGCTGGCCAAGCAATGGGACCACCGCGACCTATCCACCGATCTTCGCGCCAATGTTCTAAATACCGACGTACTCGATTATGGTAGTGCGGCGGGGCTCCATCATGTTGGTAATACATAGTTCGTAGAGTATGTAGATGTACATTTTCAAGCAACTGTGGTAAATCTTCGTGAAGGAATTGCAGATATTTTTCGCCTGTCAGGGAACCATCGAAAAAGAAAGGTCCTATTACATTCGTATTGATAATACTACCCCACACATTCACAGTCCATTGATTCTGGTAGTCTATCTGTACCCAGTGTGGATTTTCAACGGAGTAATAGTGCATATTATGTTTATTAACGACTCCTACGTTATTAAAACTTGCTTCGTCGCTGAATAGCACAAAGTCAATAAAATTGGGTTGTTGGTTAATTTTTTCTATAATAGTATTGCAAAATGCGACGCGATCTGCGAAATCTTGCGATCGTAGGCTTTGATGCAAGCACAAATGGTATGGGTGAAAGTTATGTTTGCTTATAATTCTTTGTATTGAAGTTTTGCTAAGATCTACTTGCACCGCGATCTGACGAACACTTACTTGAGGATTTTCTTCTACACTTAATAAAACTGTCAACTCGTTTCCGTCGTTTGTAACTGTACGTTGCTCTACATCTCTTTTTTTATATTTGACATTTCCTGTGTCTTCAAATCGTTCTCGAAGATGTTCAAACGCTTCAGATCTTAGATGTCTAGCAAAAGGGTACTTTTTTTCATAAATTCGTGATGCCAACAAGCAGTTCCTTTCAGCCTCTCCTAAAGCATAGGTCATATTAATCAGCTCTTCTTTTAAGAAATTCATCGCACAATAAGTAGATAACCAGTTATTAACAAAGTAACCATGCAGATTACTATCAACAATGATTTCACGAACTATTGACAATAAGAGACTTTCATTTGCTAAGTTGCTAAGGAACAGAAAGGGACAAGCGGAAATCGGGTTACTATGATGTGAAGAAAATTCAAGAAAAGCAATTTTCAACCTTAAGACAGAATATTTCAAAAACACTTAGGAATAGGTAGTATAAAGTGAGTATCTATTGAAATCTCGTAAAAAATGCTATTCAAATCTGTAATAAAATATAAGGTGTGCCATTTAAAAAAATTGAGAAAAATAACATTGCGCAAAATGGACTACCCTGTATATCTAGAGAAAAGAATCTGCAATTTGAGTATAGAGGTCAATACTAGACATATTAGAAATACAAACACCAAAATTTCACTTCGATATATTTAAAGATGGCGGAACAGGAGCCTACTCAATTGACTCATTTTTTTACATAACAATGTCAATAACTCAGGAACCGTTGGTCGTAGATCCATAGTACCAGTGTTGTGCATAGATAATTAAATTTTTATCTAGATGAGATAATAGATAATTTCCATTTTTTTTATCTAGATAACGATTTAGATAAAAGTTGAAGAAATTATCTAGATAATAGATAAGATAATCTATAATTTACGTAGATAATACGAAAGATGATTCTATCAAATAGGTAGAAACAGGTAATAATTAATTGTTACCATTTAATTATCATCATCATTAATACCAATTTATTGTTTATTGAATTAACTAATTAAAAAACTGAAAAACAAATTGAAAAAAAACAGCATGACAGAAATTTTATTGATTTAATGACCTACTATTGTAAAATATAAAATATATATAAATCAGCAATCAGGACTATAAAGTCTTTCAATTAGCGCCGAAATTGATATGTTTAACCAATAACTTTTTCACAAATAGAGAAGTGTCTAGTAAACTTAATTAGTTTTCCTTTGTAACAGTTAGGAAAAATCTGGCTTTGATATCGACGTCAGTTTGAACCTAAAAAATTATAAAAATTATCGCTCATAGCCGTTAATCACACTCCCTGAATTATTAATTTTTCTTTTTAAATTTAAGTTATCATTTGTAGTTTGATATGTTAAGCAAATTTTTCACAAAAAACCAACTAATCCTCAAAAATTTATTGTATTTTAAATTTTGAGTAGCTTACATCAGCGATCACTAAAAGAATTAGCTTTTATGTCTTTTAAAAAAACGCAAGCAGTTTTGTTCCTTCTAAAAAATTTGGGTTACTTTAAACAGTTTATGCTCTGCTGAGTACTTTGTGCAACAAATCCAAATGTAAAAAAAAGCATTTTTGCTTTGCAGTTTTGTTAACATATTTGACAGGTTGTCAGTAATTGTACTCATATGATAATTTACATCATTGATTTATATAGGAGCGTTTTTATTCTACGCGGTCTACATTAGGATCTTATTGCGACTTTAATTTAACGTTAATATTACCAATAATATTACTTACTCAACAAGTTGATTTAAAGAGTAAGCTAAAAGCTTCATGACTTAAATAGTCTTCTAAAAGAACTCTAAATCACGTGTATCGAGGTTTGTCACTTTTAACTGCTCAAAAAGTCATGAATTTTCTCTTTTTCAATCAAGCATTTTTTTTATTTGGGCATAGTTTTGCTGTGTAGGCACTTCAACTAATTAAATTTTCAAAACTACAGAATTAGTAGCTGTTAATCTCAATGTATGAATCGTGCAAGATAATGTATTGAATAAATGTACGTATATTAAAAAGCTTATTATTGTTTCTAAAGACGATAAGATACTTATCGCAAGCAATTGGTTCAGTTTCAAAAAGTAATTTGAGTTGTGTTTTTGTTTATATCTCGTATTGCATGTATTTACGCTCAAGGTCATGCGAGTCAAGTTTTTGTCAGCAGAAGAGCAGCAAAAATGCGACAATCTACGGCGATTATTTATCAGGTTTTAGCGATCTGGACCGTATTACATTACCACAGACATTACAAACAATATTATGTTTATAAATATAAAAGTTACAAAACAAAATCTAAACAAAAAAATGTATGTTAATTTTAAAAAATCATCTAGATAACTTCATGATAGATAACCGAAAGATCATCTAAGATAATCATCTAGATAATGTTCAATACTTTTATCTAGATAAGGAAAAAGATGATCAAAAATTATCTAGATGAATTATCTATATAATTTCATCTAGATAATGCACAACACTGCATAGTACTTTATCATTTTGCTCAGTATTTAACAGAGAATTTAAATATATAAAAATATATAGGGCATTCCATTTAAAAAAACACAAGTTTGGTGTGGTACTCGAAAATGGGCTACCCTGTATATACCAAAATATTTTTACGAGATGCTCCTCGTTGTCGACTAAAAGAATCTGTTATAATATATTTTTTTTTAAATCAGCAGTATAGGCGTAATCTTCCACCCCCAGATCGTTGGGACACACTGTATAGATAAAAAAGTTCTCCACGTACAATTTTCAATTTCAAAAATGTTCCGTCACTACAAAAGTTTGAGAACCTCTTTACTAGAGTAATATTTCCAGTCACTTATTAGAACCACTTATGTTATTCAAAAAAAGTATTTTAGATTTGCTTTATTTTATGTACAAAGTCAGCTCGTAAAATATGGAATAAATTCATTATTTCCTAAATGATAAAGTTTGAAGAAATTTCTTCGGACACGTAGATTCTGTTTGTTTAAATGTCACGTCTGTCATTGACATTTTTTGCTTGTGTTTTGATTCCGTGTCATGACGTCATCGACATTTTCATTAAATGGTGACCCCTATTTTTTTCAACGGAGTTTGATAAAGTTCATTTTTCTGAGTACGAAAATGTTAAAAAAGTGTGACCTTAAAGAGACAAGTTTTAAAGATATTCGGTTCCAAAGTTTCAAAAACGTAAGTAAAAGTTATTTGGTGGATTTTTTAGTGTTTTAATTTAGTAGTATTGAGATAGACTTTGGTTTTTAAGTACCCCCATAAGAAGTGGTCGAGGGGAGCGAGATCAGGAAATCTAGGAAATCATTCGATAGATTCCCTACAACCGATCTATTGGTTAGCAAATACTTTGTTTAAATATTCGCAAACTATTCTCGCAAAATGCAATGGCGCATCATGTTGGTATCATATCGTGTTATTGGGTAAATCTGGATCTTCTTTATTTGGGTAAAGTACTGCAAGTATAGGGTCTAATTCGTCTCTTAACAATTTAAAGTATCTTCCACCTGTCAACGCGCCCCCAAAGAAAAATGAACCCAAGATACAGTTACCAGTCCAACACTTAACTTCTTGTAGAAACAAACGATAGGTTTCTATTTTCCACTGTTGATATCTACAGTTTTGCCGATTTTCTATGCTGTCGATATAAAAGGTACACTCATCAAAAAGTACAATATTCCGTAAGAATTCGTCGTTATTATTCAGGCGTTAAAACATGGTTTCGCAAAACTCTAACCTGCGGTCAAGATCATCTTCGTTTAGTTCATAGACCAAAAACATTTTATACTGGTGCCATTTTTCCAAATTCACATATTCTAATACGAAACTTTGAGAGAAAAATCATATTGAACTATTCTATTGTCTGCTACCACTTGGCGGGTGGATAAATAGGGATTTTCTTAAAACTCAAGTAGAACGTTCAATTTAACATCTTTCTGGACTGTTGTACGACCCATTTTAGAGCGATCTTTCTCATTGCCCACTTTCGAGAAAAAAATGCGAATTTCTAAGAACTGTCAAAGCCCTTTGTTTTTTTCAGTCATAACTTTTACTTACATTTTTGAAGCTTTGGAACCGGATATCTTGGAAACCTTTCTCTTCAAAGTCACACTTTTTTGACATTTTCGTGAGCTCTATCAAAATCTATTGAAAAAAATATAATTAAAAAAATGTCGATGGCGTCATAGCTCGGAAACAAAACAAGAACAAATAATGTAAATGGCGGAAAAAAGTGAAGTTTAAACAAACAAAATCGACGTGCCCTAGGAAATTTTCTCAGGCTTTATCATTTAGAAAATAATGAATTTATTCCATACTTTACAAGCTCACTGTATATCTGAAGAAAGCATTAGCATTATCAAGTTGAAGTGAGAAATAAAATTTTAATTATTATTTTACTGATTCTGAATAATAACTAAAATTTGCAAAATGCAATTAATTACAAAAAATGTAATAAATTCAGTGTTTCATTATCAATCAAAAACGTCAATACAAAAGCTTTTACATTTTTTTAAATAAATTATTCTTTGTTTAAAGTTACACATCAAGTCCTAATACTAACGTGATGTTATCCACAACAAATTCTTCTAAAAAGAAGACTGTTTGTTTTTTATTAACATTAACAATGCACGAATTATTTGCAGTATATGTATATATTTTAATTTTCTTTAAAACATCAATAATAAATTCTACAAAAACGCGACAGCAGATACAGAAAAGATAAAAACTAAAAAAATATGATTGTTTATTTATCCCTTAACAATTTAATATTTATTTGAATGATAATTAAATTTTCATTAATCAATTGTTATGTTAAAAGTTGGTAGGTTAAAATTTTTTTAGTATAAAAATTGTCCTCGGCACGCCCACGTTTAGTAGGCGATGTCAAATTTAATAAGCGCGTATTTATTCACTTTTCGGTAAGGTTTGGTGCATTACAGACCTCTACGCCCAACGAGGCTTTCACCCTTCAGTTATTTCAAGCGATTCCACGTGAATCTGCAAATGAATTTTGTGGCCATTTAGTGAAAGCTTAGTTGGTGTAAGTCGTTAGATTTTTCTGTATTGGGGGTTTAATTTGATTCTTTCCTAATTGTCTATAGCGGATTTCCATACCCCCACACGTCTCCTTTATCGGTGAAGATAACAAACAGGTGGCATATTAGGGGAAACATTTCCATGACGTCACGTTACTACAATACTATTTTAATAAAAAATAATTATTCCATCCTTGCTATAAAGCTCTTATTTTAAGTGATGAATTAATATCAAAAGAGAAAGAGCGTGCCACGATCGTCGCCTAGAACTTTAAGACGCATACAACTGTCCGAAGAAGTTTGATCCAGCAAAGACTTCCGATACGATAATATTAGGTACTGACTATTCACGATAACAAAAGCTTTGCCTAATGCTGCAAAAATACTAATTGCCAATATGCCACAAACAAATTTCAAAAAAATACCTTAATCAGTGTTGCAAAAATCCAAATTTGTGTGTCAATGAAACAAAATAGTGACCAAAAAAGTTAAAGCATTGCTAACGTCAAATTTTTCTAAGACTGCAACTTACGTCCAACTGATACATCGTCGAGCAAAACTGTTATTAATAAAATGATCTTACAATTGAACAAAAAAGTGTAAAACCCAATAATATACAGGGTCTCCCAGAATATGTGGGCAATGTCCCGGATTCAGATAGGTTACATGAGAATAACGTGACAAGTTTCTATACACTCTTTTTCCTACGGATCTCCTCACGAAGATACGGGCTCATAACGAACGACCCTGAAATTCGTTTGTTTTAAAAAAACTCAAAAAGAGGTAGATGTAATTTAATAATTTTTTAATATGATGGTTACTAAGTAAGTCTCTTTAACATGAACTGCTGTATTTACATTCGGATTAGATGATAAGTCTTCTTTGACTTTTGGATTTATTGCTCTTTCTCATGAGGACCAAGTCTGGGTGTTTAACTACGACGCGGTCTAAGCCGAAAGTCGCTTATAATAATAAATAATAATTCGTAATTAAATTCAGTACTGCACTGATTTTCCCAACGGCACTGCCACCAATAGGTCTGACAGTATTCGATATCAGAAGTTTGCTTGCTCTTTTCTACTTCGATCGTCGCTGCAATCGTTGGGTTATTTTTGCGCTTTCCACTAAATCGTGAATAATTCCTGTTTCGCCTTTAAATTTCATCGTTAGTTATTCCCTTTACGTTTTCGCGGTTATGCTGCAATGTAATCGGAAGATTACAGCAGAATTTAAAGAATTAGTAGTTTCTATCCGCGGTTGCAAGTAAAATTTTATTGAAATAACGGCCACCATGTTGCTTCAATACCATAAATCTTTTAGCTAGTCATATAAAGTTAAAAATGGCTTTCTCTCCTAAACAAGTGTTAATTAGGAGGAATCGTAATGGTTGGGTACATGGAGCTAACCACCCATTAACCTCCAGAAGTTTTCTTTCATCGAAAAATTTCTGTATGGCAGTTGAAGCCTTGAACCTGAGCAAACGTCGATTACCGTATTAAAAAACTATTTACTTATGTGTATTATCAATTATTCAGCCTTCAGCCTTTTTTTCCTTGTGTCTGTCAATTAATTGCTTGTTTCAATTGTTAACTTTCAATATTTTAAACCTTTAAATTACACTAAAACTTTATTTGCGGTCTTAATGTTTAAGAATCGTACTTGAGCTGGTGTGTGTACGCTGCCCAATTACCCGTCAAGTTGTTTTGAGTGTCGTTGAATTTACTCAAGTCAAATTTAGGTCGCATTATTACCGCACGTAAGCTTACCTATGCTTGCTGGTCAACTATAATTATATAAAAGGTAGTGATTGTTACTACTCGATATCAAGGAGCTCTGGTAGCTAAGTGATTATCTTATTTAATACAGTCAAGCTATTTTTTACACCCTGTACGATAGAGACAAAACAATAATATTTTTGAACAACTTCAACCTTCAATTTAAAAAAAAGATACTTTTGATCGACATCGATAAAATAAACTGTTCACGGAAACAAAATATTTTTGGTCAATATAATTTTTATTGAATAGTTTTGTATGTCGGTTCAAGATGAGCTCATTCTACTATTATGCATTCTCTAGCTCTAAGCATTGAAGACTGTTGGATCCTATTAGTCCTTATTTCGCGTCAATAGAAATGAATCATTTCCAATTTTCTCAATTGTCCAATAGATTAGCATAAAGTTGTTAAGTAAAGCCCTACAAAAAAATCTGTTTAGGTCAGGTGATCGACGAGGCGAAGCCACTAGTCCTTCTCTTCCTGTTCATCAATTTTCGAAGTTCCTGTTTAGGTGTACACTAACTACTAGACTAAAATGTTGTCCCATTATGCACATACCACGTCGTATTGCCAGAGGTAGATCTTCTAAAAGTTCTGGCAAATTGTTTAAAAGAAATCCCGAATAAAGTTTTCCAGTCAAGCTTCGTAGCAATACAAAAGTCCAATTAAATTTTGACCTAATATTCCGCGCTACACGTTGATGGGTTCTAATTGATGCTAATGATACGGTATAATAGAAGTATGGGGATTTTCTTTTGCCCATAAATGCAAATGATGATAAAACCCAGTTAGAAAACCCCATTCGTTGTAGACCGTCTTCAGGAAGAAAAACGGTTGCTCTCTAAGGATTGTAGAACCGATTTTGAGCAATCAAACTGAACGGCAAATTTTTGAAACTATTTACGACATTTCCGTTATGAGCCCGTATCTCCACAGGGATGTTCGTAGTTATCGTAATTACGGCGACGTTTCGTGGTCTTTGATGTGACCACTTCATCAGGCCAAATCTTTATTAAAAAAATTAAATGTAGTATTTTACGACATTTCCGTTATGAGCCCGTATCTCCACAGAGATGTTCGTAAGAAAAAGAGTGGGAAAAAAAACTGTCATATTATTTTTATGTGTTCTATCTGAATCCGGGAGATGATCCACAATTTCCGGGACACCCTGTATAACATGCTTTATTTAAACTAACAAAGTTAGTGTCGATTTCCAGTGTAACCATCTTTCCATATAATTTTTTAATTCCCTTTTTTCTCTTCTTAGAGCCTTCGATTAGGTATGGATTTTTTTAATTTAATTAAACAACCGTAGTTATCGTAATTACGGCGACGTTTCGTGGTCTATGATGTGACCACTTCATCAGGCCAAACCTTTATTAAAAAAGTTAAATGTAGTATTTTATACCCGTACATTTACATGCATGAAAAACTTAAAATATACAATGTATAACTTACCAATAAATTATCGGTTGTGCTTGTCTTAACATTTAAATACAATTAAAATACTTAAAAAACTCCATATGCAATTATATCAAAAGAATTAGTCCTTAATTAAAATTAAAATTTACAATTTTTGTGGTGTAACAAACGGAATGTATAAATGTGTCTATAAATGTATAAAGATATGATTATATGTTTGTGATACTCAATCTGTTTTTAATAAATAAATAGTTGCATTCAATAATATGTATTAACATTCACTTAAAAATTAGAGACATCATAAATTATTGTTTAATTGTGGATTTAAGTCAGATCATCTTTGTATTTTATTTTACTTATCAGATATTTATATATAATACTCAGATTTTGTAAATCTGTTTTAAAATTTACATTGTTGTTGAGTTTATTAATCCATATCATTTCAGAAATGAATCTTTTGTTCAGATTACTTTCTAAATCTAATATCACAGGATTATTTAAGTCGAAGTTATGTGACATTAATTTATGATGGGTGGACAGGCCTGTATTATCCAAGTTTTTTTGACAATCATATTCTTGATTTTTATTCTATTTTTTAATTTATTGTTTAGTTTGACCTATGTAATATTTGTCACAATTAATACAGTTTATTTTATATACTAGATTCGATTTTTCAAGTGTTGGAGTCTTGTCTTTAAGTGGGGTGTAAAAATTGTTGTAAATAGTGTTTTTGTTATAAAGTACTATTTTTATTTGATCGTGTTTTAGGATATTTATAATTTTGTGGCTTAATCCTGGAACGTTTATTAATTTCGTATAACGTCTGTAAATAGTATTATTGCTATGTAAAGCGTGTATTATTGTTGCGTTATTTTGATCAAAATTGTTTTGCAATATCTTTTTTATAATGTATTTAGGATAGTTGTTATTGATCAATATGGTCCGGAGGATTTGTAGATTTTTAATAAAGATTTGGCCTGATGAAGTGGTCACATCAAAGACCACGAAACGTCGCCGTTATTACGATAACTACGGTTGTTTAATTAAATAAAAAAATCCACACCTAATCGAAGGCTCTAAGAAGAAAAAAAAAGGAACTGAAGAATTAATTTATAGGTGATAATACGAAATTCAATATAATTTTTTAATGTGGCACTCATATTTTTGCATATCAAACGGTAGTAAAGCTATGGAGGAAATACGCTAACGTGAGATACCTTATATAGTATCCGGTATTGATTTTGATCAAATCCCAAAGTTCTACTTTACATAGATTGTAAATCATATACAACTATACACAAATTTTATTCACGACAATTCCCCACGTTTAGCTTATAATTAATTAATTAATTAAAAAACGTTTCAGAAATAATTTTAATTTGATGATAAAGCTAATTAATAGTTAAGAAAGAATTCGATATTAAAAAGCCATATATTTTCTATACCTCAACTACATTATGATATTTAAATGTTCACATATACATAATTACACGTTAAGTTGTAGGAAAAATCACAAAACGTAAATATCCCATATCATTTAGACGATTTAATTGTGGGAAAAAGTTAATTTAATTACCAACGCACAAAATTACGTTTAGTTAGTAACGAATAGAAAGTTTGAAAGAAAATTTCTGATAGAAAATAAAATTGTTAAAAATTAAGTATTAACGATTCAACCAGTTTCAGTATATTAGATTATTCAGTTCTTATAAATTTGTTTCAAAAGTTTCTTTGGAAACTAAAACCGGGCGATAATTTTCATACTAAAGTCTAATACTATCAGTTTTTCTCTAATTATGAATGTTTAACGATTACCCAGAAGCGAAATGATCCAAAAACATAAACAAACGTCTGTTTACATATTTAAATATCAATACGAACGTTTATTTATTTAAATTATTATTCTATGTGCATTAGATAAATTTTTATTAAGTTGCTGTGATGTAACCTACTTTTGATGAATTTTACTAAAAAATTAAGAACATTGTATTGCCATCAATTAAAATTAAATTTAATAGAGTTAACACTAATAATGTTTTATTACCAACAATCAATGACAGGAATTTTCGCGATTTTATTAACGCGCATTAACGATTCTAAGTTTATGTTAGATATTCGCAATTTAATGTTGGATTTTTAAAAACTAATTTATATGAGAATCAATCACTTAAATATGTAAATATGGACATATTTTGATTAATAGAAATTTTGTTAAAAAAAAAAACATTTTAAAAATTGCAGCAGGTGAAAGCTTTCGATTTCCTTAAGAAAATTAGAGTAAAAGTCGCGATCTTTGAAAAACTGTATGTGTATACTTACATTAAGACAAAATTATTCTACTAGTGCCATCTACCAAGGAATCAAAACAAAAAAAAATTTAACACAATTTGATGATCCCAGTGCGCACACTACCACGTAATTTCAGTTCACATATTTCAAATTTCAAATATTTAACGTTCCTTAATTACAAATTTTTTACCACTAATTATATTGAAATTGAGTACACACTTTTTAAAGACGTTTTATACGGAAACAATGTTGTTTTTATAGCAGTATCAACACTTAGAGCGTACTGTCTTAGAAGCCCACGTCTGTATAGTGCTTTGAACTATTCGTCAATGAAAGAATTGAACTAAGTGTTTCTTAAGTCTTTAAACATTGGTTTTCTACGTGCGAGACTGTTGGTGATCAAGTAGTATAAAACAACTGTCACTCAACTGCCGGATAAATTGTTTTTCCCTGTGTTCTGAGTTCCTGAGAATGACGTTGCAATCCCTATAAACCTCACGTGATTATACTTTGGAACGCCAACTAACTCAAGCTTCATTTGATAGGTAACTCCAAATTCTAACCAAAAATTTCTAGTTTTTTTTCAGAAACATCGCGCGCAACTTCTTCTGATCCTCATTTCTTTGGTATCCAAAGATTATTTTTGATAGATACTTTTCCATTGCACGGATAATGATTTCGACCGTTCCATCTGGCTTTATATAGTGATTTTTTCATTTTATAAATGCTCAACAGTCTACATACACTTTAATATAAATCTTATAAAGGAATACGTTTCTGAACACTGAAAAATTGATTATCATTTTCAGTTGCGGCCTTTTTCATACAGAATGTCCTGAACTAGAGATATGACGTTATCTAGTGTATTTTAAATGACAATCCTGGTTTTTGATGACTATTTTTGAAAAGAAACTCAAGTTACATATAATTACTAAATTTAATTTTTTAATGTTTTCCGTTTTCAATATAACTTCATAAACATTTTCTATTTGAAAATTGTTTAGAATCTATTCTACGGTAACAAATAAAGTTCTTGACGTTTTTAATGACAAAGCAAATAATTTACAGAAAGTGTAACTTATTGTTAGTCCTCAAAGTAACCGCCATCAGCATCCAGCACCTTCTTTCAACGTGTCTCCGACTTCTTGCGGTAAAACTCGGTAGTTTTGGATGCAAGGAAGTCTGTGAGTGCTTGGCGCAAGTCAGCTTCATTGGTGAAAGATTTTTCACAAAGATAATAGTCCAGGGAAAGGAAAATATAGTAATCGGATAGCGCAAGGTCAGGTGAGTAAAAAGGATGGCACATGCGGTCTGGCGTTGTTATGAAAGACTAGTACACCTTTGCTCTGCCATCGTATTTCACTCATCTTGCTAAGATCATTAATTAATATAAAGCTATAGGCCTGTCAATGCACTTGTGGAAGTACAGTAGAGCGTTCTCCCACTGCTGATAAAGCCCCAAAAGAGCGAATCGGCTGTCTGCTGACATAATGTTGTACGTTGTGGTTTTAGCCCGCGGTTTATTCAAAATTTTATTTGAATTACGCGGGTATAAAATCAGCTTTCAACGTTTCCATCTCTATACACATTTACCTACTATTATTCATATAAAGTAAATTTATACTATGAGAAGGCTCTGGTATCGTATTTCACTCATGATCCTTCATTACCTTCTTTAATAAACAGCGTTTTCACTTCAGTTTTTTATTGAGTCCGATGTATTTATACTTTTGTGTGAAATGCTAAAATTACTTCCAACAAAAGAGGTCTTCTAAACAAAGCATCAGTGTTTAGATGATTTGTTCTTGATCGATGATTCATTTCGACATTATATTTTTTCAAACGCGTGGTCATATCTTCTACTTTCTATAGTTTTTCTGGTTTCAATGTTTGCTCGCACTACTTTCGTTTTTCGCGACAGTGTAATACCGTTTGCTAGAATTGCCTATATAAAATACACTTCTACCAAAAGAACGTGGATTTCTGTCGTTTCGTGCCAAGGATAAATTCATCCGCATTGTCAATAACTAATCAATGTCTATTACACCACGCAATACTACAAGTTCCTGATTAACTGCATTTGTCATCATCAGACACCACGACGGTTTTTCTTTATAAATTTACTAGCTTACTAGCGTTACTATTAACTTTTCACTTTTCTTCTTCTGCAGCCTATTCCATCCATCGTCAGATGTAAGCCTCCCTTAGATTTTTCCACTCATCTCGGTTATGTGTTTTCCTCATTAAATCGTGTCATATCACCTTCTTGATGTCATCTGTCCACCTCCTTTGTGGTCTTCCTCTACATCTCTTGTTTTCTCGAGGTCTCCATTCTATAATATTACGCGTCCATCTATCCCTTCCATTCCTCCTACGTGTCATGCCCAGTCCCATCTTAGAAAACAGAGTCGTTCCACTACGTCAACCACTTTTGATCTTCTACGTAACTCAGTGTTAGGTATATGATCGCGTAACTTACTGTTCAGCATTCTTCTCTCCATTGCTCTTTGCGTTACTTGGAGCCTATGTATGATTCCTTTGTTTAGAGCCCACTATTTAGTGCCATTAGTTCGGACTGGCAGCACGTATTGATTAAAGGTCTCTGCTTTTCACGTATTTGGTATATCTGCCATTAGTATGTTATTCAGTTTTCTGAAAGCTGACCACGCCAATGAGATTCTTCTATCTAGGTCTGCCGTCAAGTTATTTTTTGAGATTTGGAATTTCTGGCCTAGATATACAAATGTATTCACTTTTTCTATTGCTTTGCCTTCTAGATCAATTTCTTGTTGTTCTTCTGTATCAATTGTTAAGTATTTTGTTTTCTGAGTTTTTATTTTCATTCCGATTTGTTTTGATAACTGGTAAGTTCTTCCAACATTTCTTGTAATTCTTCTTTGTTACTTGTTATCAGTGTTATGTCATCGGCAAATCTCAGATGGTTTAATTACTCACCATCTATCGTTATTCCTATTCCTTCCGAGTCCAATATCCTTAACATGTCTTGTAAACCAATGTGAATAATTCAGGAGAGATTGAGTCGCCTTGTCCGACTCCACGATGTGTCCTGAGAATTTGCTGGTTTGTACTGCTGTCGTTACTTGTATTGTTGCATTTTTATATATGTATAGTATATAATAAGGCCTGTGTATCTTTCGTCTACTCTGCAGTTACTTAGACCGTTCAGGATTGCTCATATCACGTCAAAATTGCTATCCATAGTTTTATATTATATTTATTAGCTTTCTCTGTTAATATTCGCATTGTCTGTAAGTGATCTATCGTGCTATAGTCTCTTCTAAATCCAGCCTGCTCACGTGATTGGTAACTATCTAGTTTATTCGTTAGTCGTTGTGTTATTATCTTTGTAAATAGTTTGTACAGTACTGACAGAAGACTTATTGGTCTGTAATTTTCTATCTTATGTTTATTTCCTTTCTTGAAGATTAAGACTACTTGGGCATTTAACTAGGAGTTTGGTACTCGGGCCTCCATTAGATATTTATTGTAGATGTTTTGAGACAGATTTACCTCCGTATTTTATCATTTCTATTACTATTCTATCCTCCCCTGCGACTCAATTGATTGACATCTTCTTTAAAGCATTGTTAATTTCTCCCTCTGTAATTTCCTCTGATCCTATGTTTGTGACTTCCTCTCTATCTTTTTCTTCTTTTCCTGGTGGTGGTGGATTTTTACTTTCATATATAGTGTACTATAGAATGTTTCTATAACCACTGTTAATTCTTCGATGCTTGTGATTTATTTTCTTCATCTATTAGCTTTGTCATTTGGTGTTTTCCTTCGTTCATTTTTGATCGTAATTCTTTTAGGCTTTCCTTTTCTTTTAAAGTTTCTTTCATTTTCGTATTCCTATACTTTCTCATGTCTTCTCTTATCTTTTTTCTGATTGTCTTATTTATTTCTGTTATTTCTATTTTGTTTGTCTTTCTGTCTTTTAATAGTTGTTTTCGTGTTTCAATCAGGTTTTTTGCTTCGTCGCTCAGTTTTTGGCGTTTTTCTTTTTTGTTGCTTCTTATTTGTTCAGCTGCCAGCAATAGACCGTTTGTTACTTCCCTATTTAGGCTTTCTAAGTCGGGTTCTAATAGCTCTTCTACATGCTGTATGTTCTTCTCTATAAGTTTCTTGTATGTGGTACTTCGTTTTCTTATTTCTTCTGTGTCTATACATTTTCCTGTCTTTACTATTAGTTTTTGTCTTTCTTTTTGTTTGTTGATTCGCACTTTTGTCCTTAACAACCAACTTTTGCGTTGAGATCGCCCATTATTATTGTATATCTTGTTTTGTCTGTTCTTAGCGCTTCATTAATTTCTTCATCTTCGTGGGTCAATGTAAGGGCGCATACTTGAATGATGTTTATATCAATTACTATTGAGATAACCCTTTCTGATATAGCTTTGTACTGACTGACTTTGTCTACTTCAGTGTTATTAATTAGAAGACCTACTCCATCTTCCTTCTTATCTTCGCGTTCCTTTGAGAACACTATGTGTCTACTTTTAAGTTTTATGTATTGTTCTCCTGTTCTTCGTACTTCAGCTAAACCTATTATTGTCCATTTTATTTTCTTTATTTCTGCTTCTAGTTCAATTAATTTTTCTTCGTCTCCTAATGTTCTTATGTTGAATGTGGCTATGTTCCATTCTATTCGTTTTATTCTTTTTATTTTCTTTATTCTCTGTTGCCTTGGTTCTTTTACGATTGGGGGGTTGTATCGAATTTATGTCCCCCCCCTCCCCCCAAAATCCATGGGGCTGACTGAGATTTCAGTGCGATATTCTGACCTTAGTCTACTCGCCTGGGGTATCATAATTTTGTAAACTCGACATTTCATTATTTAGGTGTTTTTTAGCCTAACTTGCCACGCTGGCCAGACGAGTTGGCGTTGGATGGGTTGGAATTTGGAGGATAGGACATGATTCCCTTCGTTTTCATTCTACAAAAATGTTATTGATTCCGCTTTCGCTAGTCGCTAGACAAAGGGTAACTTCGACGACTTAAAATTCTGACTTCATCGTTGCTTCCAATCCTTGGCTTTTTCTAGTTTCTTGTCCATGTTGCGCTTTTGAAGTTTGTTTTTGTTAGAACGACCATCTCTAACATTCCCAAACTGTAGACGTAGCAATAGTTCTTTTATATCTTCAGAGATAGTTTCTTGTTTGCCCAGTTCATGGCTCATCCGTTTCTTAACTTTTCTACAGTTCCTATTGAAGGTGCGTATGTTATATGATAAAGAAGTGATAGGATAATCGTTCCAACTCAATTACTTTAAAGAGTCGTCTAGTTCAACGTCTGTTTCGTTTTCATTAATTCTTAGTATCCATCAGCAATACTCTAAGAAACTGTTGAGTCCGCTCTGTTAGCTTATCGCTATCGGTAAAATAGAAATGAACGAAGTGGATAAATTAATCTTTTTAAATTTCCTACAATCAATACGTGTAACTTTGTCGATTATATTTATCACAATAACATTTATATGCTTCTTAATGTAATGTAATGTAAATAAATATAAACAACCTTTTACTTTTATCCAAAAAAAAAACAAATTAAAGAATGTTAAATAAGATTCTCGCAATGTCAGCTTCAAAACGAAATCAATTAGTTTTTGAAATGATTCGAATAGCTATAACGAATTGACCACAAATGTAACACTAAAATTTCTAATCTAAAACTAAATTTCTAAAGTTTTTTTTCTTTCAAGAAGATAAATCTTTAATTTTATGGATAATTCATTTCAAAACACGTCTATAAAAAACAACTAAAAAAATTAAAAGTAATTATGTGCAAAATTAAGCAAAACACTCACTTTATGTAAATCACATACGTAAAAATACGAGATTTCACTAGGATCTGTTTTACTGCTATTTTATTTATAACTGTTTAAGAATTTGTACAATTTGCAGTTTATCGCAAGTAATTCTTTTCTAAATAACATTCCACAGACAGTAATTTAAGAGAGACGTTGATTTTTACATTGATTATGAATTTGCATTTTTTTGACTATCAGGTTTATTAGTATTCATAATTAATATTTTTAAGTGCATTGTATGGTATGGGATATTGAAAAAATTAACACGTGTTTAACCAGTTTTGGTTCTAAAGACTCATTTCCGAGATTTTGTTATGAAGATATTTTTTTACCAACTTGGGCTTTCTTATACATTCCAGTGAATAAAAATAAATTCGGAAATGTATTCGTTGTAAATTAGTCGTAGAATCAGACACTACAAAAAATGTATGATAAACAATAAACTTATAAGAAGAGTATAAAAAACAAAGAAAAATAATTTGAAAAAAATATCAGCAAAGGAAAATTTTCTGAATTCTTAATTTCACTTCATGGCTAAAAAAACCGTTGACGCAAAAACTAAAATCTAGTGACCAAGAAGACCTTGTAATTATCAATATTGAATAAAAATTGCGTTAGCTTAACGATTTATTCAGAATAGCCAACATAAATGTATGCGTAATATTGTAGGAATCTTCATAAAATCGGTCATACTATTTTTTAAAACTTCACTAACAGTTCTAAACTTGACTTTTTTTGAGTTTAATTGATTTCTAATGTGCTAAATAGCAAAAAAAAAAACAATATGGAAAATTTCTGCCAATAAACAAATCCACAAAAATTCCTAAAAATAAGCCGTTTTTAAAATATAAAAAATTGTATATACTGCTGCCAATTTTAGTTAAGCCGACCTGAAATTTTAAAAATTGTGTTGTTTTAAGGTTTATTGATTCTTCGATTAAACAGCATTACATGTGTTTTCTAATAATGTGAAGTAATATGTACATAACTGATTAGAAAAGTTATCAATCAAAGAAGCTATGAAATGATGTCAGTCAACGATATGTGACTTTTTAATTATTCTAGTACCGTACACAAATTGCCAAAGCAACAACAAAAAATAATTAAAAAACGTCAACATTTATGACAGGTGAGAATAATTAATTATTTAATTCGAGTTAAAAAAGCACAGTTTCAAACTTGTGAAAATAGTCATTCATACTCGAATGAGTTACGCCCTCCAACTTTCTGTATCGTTTAATGACACTAATTTTTCACTCATGCTCAATAAAACGTATATTGTTGATGTGTTTTTAAAACAAGTTTTTTTTATTCCATTGTTGCCAACTCTTAGTTATTTTAGTGACGTAAATAATCTTTCAAATCATCTGCAATAATTACACTCAAAAAAATGATAAAAAAAACCTAAAAAATATGACAGTCGAAAATAACTATTCACTATTCAATGAGTTATAAAAATTTGTTGTGCTGTCCTTATTGAAAACACCCAAATTCGTTCGTTAGTGTAGTTACGTAATGACAAAAAACCCTCTAGAGTAGCAATGTAGAACATCTACGTAAAACAATGCTTTGAAAGTCAATTATTATATAACTAGAAATGTGTGCCTGGTAGAAAATATGTTAAAAAAAACGCTTTAAATAATCCATAAATTCAAATATTATAGTATTATATATTTAGGAGTTAATTAACGTTCATTATGCTATGCTTCACTTTCCACGCTGTTACATAAATTACTATTTAGCTAAGTTTTGTCGTTATATGCCAGGATGTATCAAACCAAACTTCATTCTCATGTAACAGCGAAGCCTTCGACTTGTTATCAAATTGGAACTAAGTAGAGGATAGACACTTATCAATAAGAGGAACCAAACTCAAGTCTTTGCCATGTTGAGACAGAATCTGTTTGATGATAATAAGCAAATCCTTAATAGAAACCTTAGTAAAAAGTGAAGTGACTGCTCTTGGTGTTCAGGTTTTATAGTTTCTAGGCGTTGAATAAAATGCTGAGAGTCGAGGATGTGAAAAGAGGTTTTACCTGTAAACTCGCAATGAATGTTGGACAAGAACTGCGCTAGTTTGTAGGTAGGAGATTGGATAGTACTGACTATAAGTCGAAAGGGAATACCTTGTTCGTGAACTTTGGGAAGTCCGTATAGACGAGGTGGTTTAGAATCTGAAGGGGTAAGTCGACGTTTAGTTACGAGAGATAGATTAGAAGATTTGATGATTTGGCTGACCTCGCGTCCTCAAAGTAGGATTACGAGTTAGAAGAGCATACGTTTCTTCAGACAAAATAGAGTGGATATTCGCAATATAATCAATTCGGCTCAGAACGACAGCAGCGTTGCTTTTGTTGGTTGGAAGAACAATAATATTAGGGTTCTTACGAAGACCTTCTAGAGCTAACTCTTCCGACTTAGAAATGTTGGATTTAGGAATTTTAGATGATTCAAGGATTTTGCCAGTGTTAATACGAACAGGATCCGAGATGTGGCAAGGAAGATGTCTTATAAAAGACTCAAAAGCACATAAAGTATCTTCTTTAGGAATACGTTTGGAAGCAACAGCAAAATTCCAACCCTTAGATAGCACCGATCGCTTTACTTTTTACTAAAGTTCCTATTAAGGATTCGCTTATTATCATCAAACAGATTCTGTCTCAACATGACAAGGACTTGAGTTTAGTTCCTCTTATTGATAAGTGCCTATCATCTACTTACTTCCAATTTGATAACAAGTTTTACAAACAAGTTTCTGGTTGTGCTATGGGTTCTCCTCTATCACCTGTTGTAGCTAACATTTTATGGAATCCTTTGAAACGGTTGCTTTGGAATCATCAATATTAAAACCTAAAGTTTGGTTTAGGTATGTTGACGACACGTTCATTGTTTGGTTTCATGGTCATTACTCGCATTTCAGAACGTGATCTTTGTATAAGGAAAAGGCATATTGCTAAGTCTGCGGTTGCTGAACATCATTTTACTACAGGGCAGACGATAGATTTTGATAATGTTTCGTTGATTGCGACATCTCTATTCTTTTTCAACAGGAAATTCCGAGAGAGCATAAAAATCATCAAACACCCCAATAACTTCAATCGCGATCATGGTTTCGAGCTATCCCCTCTTTGGTTCGCGGTCATTAGTTCTTTATCAAAAACACGCCCTTTTTCAACTGTAACTCAAGTTTATCGTTTTCTTTCTTACCTTTTCAGAGTTTAGAATCTGGCTTAGTTCACAAGTTGATTACCTAACTTTTGAGAAGTTCTTAGTTAGATTTCGGTTGCTTGTTTGAGTTTTTTTATTTAAATCACGCCCTGATGAAGCCCCTTACAAAAGTGGGCGAAACGTTGCCAACTTCGGTTACAACCATGACACGGTCCAAACCCGGAAGACGTTTTTATTTTAGTATTCATTCTCATGAATATTATTTAACTTTTTAAACCACGTTACACGTTAAAATACTGAAACATTTTCGTTAAAAATTACAAAAACAGCGAAGGTGGTTATCTGTCAGCTGTTGACGAGTGGCTTAGCCATAATAATATTTTTTTAAGAGATGTAACTCTCTTCACGTACTGTACGTCATACTTCATTATCTTCAAGTGAATCTATCACTTTCAGTATAAACTTGCTTTGTTTTCGCAACTTTTTTTCTGAAACTCAATACTCGTTTTTAATTCTCTTGGCAGCTCTGCTTTTTACAATTAAAAGTTAATATAGCACATAAGAATTTATTCCAACGTCAGTATTTACGGAGATGGGTACCTACGGGTGCTTTCAGCTACGCACCAGCGTAACTACAGGGGGGCTGGGTTGGCCGGGCACTCTCCAGACCTCTCCAAGCCCTCGCTCAAAAAAAAATGTAACTGATACATAATGACATCTTTTTATGGACAATGGAACCTAGGATCCCCTTAGCGAGCTATAAATGGGTAAAAAAAATAATTAAACCTGGCCAGAGCAAAAAATTGATTTGACAAAAACTACCTAGATTATAAAACTGTTAAAGCAGCCGATAAGATTGACATTGTTTTGTATTGGCTTCTTTCGAATACCACACATAAAATGCAGTCTCTTCATAAGGCTGTGTTTAGATCTTTTGAGTATTATTGTTACGTGTCGTTAATTATTAGTTTTCCAAAAAGTCGTATGTTAATCCAATTTTACCACGTCACTGTACGCCGACACCACTGGTTAGTTACTTCGGCGTAAATCGATACTTCGGTGTTTCATCAAATACCTTGATCGATCTTATTTGACCTTCTACTCCAGAGCTCGCTGCACATAATCTATAATTGTTCAAAATCTTTGAACAAGTGCTTTCATTTTCACTTAATAACCCTTTTAGCAAAGTGAATTACAAATGGGAGACTCTGTTCATTGGACTTCCTCGGAGCAAAAATTAGAAATTGCGTGCATGTAACAAAATGGCAATACGACACCATCATTCTTTTGGCTAAAATTCACAGCAACAGATCTGGGTTGCTACCTACATTTCTATATTTCACGAAAATTGAGAAATGCAACGCTTCGCAATTATTTGAGTCGCATCTCACAAAAGATAGTTTAGGCAGATGATATAGGTGACCGTTATCAAACATCGCTCATTTAGAAATTTTCTCTTCAACATAACAGCGTTGCTTCTTCAACTTAAGTGTATCAAATTTATCAGCTTTATTTGTATTTGAACAATTGTTGTGTGCGTTGACTGTATACTATATATAAGTTTAACTTTATTCGTTGCCATTTGGCTTACAAATTTTATCGTGTTGTCTATACATATATACTACATTTTCTTATCCCTTCTCCCCCCTTAACTGTTTCCTCCTGCTCCATACTTCCTCCATCCATTCCGTTCCTTTTCCGTTTTCATCTAAGATTTCCACTATTTTCATCACCTCTTCTCTTAGTTCCCTGCATTTCTTTCTCATGTGGTTAAGGTCTTCCGTTTCTTCTCCACATAGCCTGCACAACTTTTCTGGTTCTTCTTTCCAATATTTGTTCCCTAACTCCTCGTTGCCACATCTGAACCTTGCTACCATTTTTTTCCTTTTGTTGCTTTTAATCTCTCTATCTTTTAAATACTCCGGCACCCCTTCACCCTTGATATCATTATAATTCCTATTATATCTGCTCTCTTTTATCTTTGTCCATCTTTCTTGTTTTTCGATGTCTCTATCTCTCCTTATTATTTCTTCCCTCGTCCCTACTCCCTCTTCTCTTAATCTCTCCACTTCTTCACTCGCGTACCCGTTTCTTTTGTAATATTCTTCTCTGCCCTCCTGCCCCGTACTTCACTTTCCCTCCCTTTATCTCTTTTCCAACATTCTTGCAGGATTTTGCAATCTGTTCTTTCCCTCATTTCTTCCTCGTATTTTATTGCTCTTTTTCCTGTCTCTACCCTTATTTTTCTATCTGAACCTCTCTCTCACAATATACCCCGGTGTATCCCTGTCCAATCCTAACACCCATCTCCAGTATTTTCCTGTAGCCCCTCTACCTCCCTCCACTCCTTCCAGCCCCATATTTCCGCTCCATACATTACCACCCCTTTATTAATTTTTCGAACAGCAATTTTCTTTTTTATATCCATCTTGAATACTCTTTCCCCACACCCCAGACTTGTCCTATTAGCCTGTTTCCTTTCTTCACCCTTTCCTTTATGTGTTCTCCTCTTTATTATCCTGTTTCATCGTGTAGCCCAGGTATATAAATTCCTTCACTTGTTGCACTTTCTCATCACTCCATCTCCACTCCTCTTTTTTCTTTTCTCCCTCCTTTTTAAATATCATTATCTTTGTTTTCTCCGTGTTTACTTCCATTTCTTTTTTTTTTCATATATTTTTCTAGCGTTTTCATCATCTCTTTCATTTCCTTTTCCTCCTTAGCCACCAGCACTATCTCATCCGCATACGCCAACGACCATACCTTAGCTTTCCCTACCACTATCCCTCCTGTCTGTTGTCCTCTCATTGTCTCTTCCAGATCCCCCGTATATACTGAGAACAGGCTTGGGCTCAGTGGACATCCCTGCCTCAACCCTCTCTTTGTTATGAATTTCTCACTCTCTTCCCCATTCACTTTAACCCTGCTTCTCGTTTCTTCGTATATTTCCTCTATTCTTTGTATTAATCTTTCATTGATTTTTTTTCTTTTCCCTATTCACTTTGTCAAAAGCAGTTTTTAGGTCTACGAATAGTGCTACCATTTTCCCTCTTTTTTTTCTAGTTCTTTATTTGCTAAGTGTTTCAGTATATATATGTTGTCTATCGCCCTTCTTCCTTTTCTGAATCCCGCTTGTCCGTCTGGCACCAAACTTCTTTCCTCTATTTCCTTCTGTAATCTTTCTTGCAGTATTGTCGCGTACAATTTGTATGCCGAGCTCAATAATGTTACCCCTCTGTAATTCTCGACTTTATTTTTTTCGCTTTTTTTATGTATTGGGCATATTATCCCCTCTCTCCATCTCTCTGGAAATCCTTCCCCTTTCCATATTTTGTTTAGTATTTCCGTCATCTTTTTTGCTACATTTTCTCCCCCGTATATCCACTCTTCTCCTTGTATCCCATCTTCTCCTGTCGCCTTTCCTTTTTTTATATTCTTTATCGCCTCTATTACTTCTTCTTCCCTTATTCTATCCCTATCTCCTTCTTCTTGTCTTACTACCGCGTCTTTCCTTTTTTCTTTTCCCTGCTTTTGTTTTTCCCCTCCCAACAGGTTCCGAAAATATATCTCCCATTCTTTAATTTTTATTCCCTTTGTCGTCCTGTTTTTTCCTCTGCTTCTTTAGGTACTTCCATACATCTTCTTCCGTTTTTATTCCTTTAATCTGCTCCTCTTGTTTCTTTTTGTTTCCTCCTTCTTTCTGTCGCATGTTTTTTTGTATATTTTTACTGCTTCTTTGTATTCTTTCTTTTTCTTTCTTCCCTTTTTTCCACTGTCTTAATGCTCTTCTTGCATTTTCTTTGCTTCCTTGCATTCCTTATCCCACCATTTCTTCCATCCAGTTTTCTCCCCTTCCATTTTCTAAATCTGACTCTCTCTGTTGCTTTCTCCATCATCTCTCTCATTTCCTCTACACTTTCTTGTAATTCCTTCCCTATCCATACCGTTTTCCCTATTCTCTCTTTATATCTTTTTATACTCTCTTCTGTCCACTTTTTTTTAGTTATGTACTTCTCCTCTTCCTCTCTCTCTTCTCTTTCCCTTCCTTCCATTGTCAATTCCAGTGGTTGATGGTCTGACTCTACCCTTTCTCCCACCTTAAATGTCTTTACCTTTTCTGCGGCCTCTTCATTTGTCATTACAAAATCTATTATTGATTCTCCCCTTCCTCCTATGTACGTAAATTCCCCCTTTCCATCTTCTTCTCTGTTCCCGTTCATTATTTCCCACCCTTTTTCGTTGCACAATTCCAGCAGTTCCTCTCCCTCTTTATTTATCACTTTGTCCTTTGTTTGTCTCTTTCCCGTCCCTTTTCTTTCTTGTATTCCCCCCTCTTCCCCTATTCTTGCGTTGAAGTCCCCTCCAACTATTATTAATCCCTCTTCCCTCTCTTCTATCATCTCTTCTATGTTTTTCCTTGTCTCTTTCATTCTACTGCTATACTACTTTTATTTTTGTTTTTCCCCACTGTATGTTCCTTTTTCCAACTCCTCTTCTCTGTTGCACTTTCTCCTTCTTTTCCTGGTTCAACCATTTTTTCTTATTCCCGTTATTATACCCCCCTTTGCTCTCACTTTTTTCTTTTCTCTTTCTGCATATTGCACCACCCACTCAAATTCCCCGGCAACTCTTTTTCTCACCACTCCCATTCTTTTTCTTCCATCCATGTTTCCTGTAATCCCACTACATCCTGTTCCTTGATGTACTTCCAGAAATCATGTTCCTTGGTTTTTATTCCCGCTACGTTCCAAAACAATACCTCAGCTCACTCACCTCCTCGTGCTTCTTCCTTACTTTCTTTTTCTTCCTTCTTTTTCTTTTCCATTTCCATCTCTTATTATTCCTTTTCTTTGCCATTTCGTCAACTTCCTCTCCTTTACCACCCCCCCTTTGCACTTTAGTTTTTTGCCTTTTGGTTCCCCAATTTCTCTCCCCTTTCTCTGCTCAGTCCCCTATCCTTGTCGTTCCATATGTATCTGTCTCCGTCTATCTCCATTTTTCTGTACCCTACCCATACTCTTTTTCCTTCCGCTCTTCTTTCCATCGCTATGTTCATTATTTCTCTTTGCACTCTTCTTTCCTCCCATGTCAAATCGTGACTTATATATATTCTTGTATTCTTTAATTTCTTCTTCTCCGCCATTACCTTCTGTTTTTCCTCCCATCCTCCGATTTCCGCCACCACCATCTCATTTTTCTTCTCTTTGTTTATTACTGTCACTTTTTTCACCTCTACTTTTACATTTAATTTTTCTTCTAGCATCACTGCTAAATCTTTTTGTGGTTTTTCACTTCTCCACCCCTTTATCACAATATTATTCTTTCTTTTCCATCTTTCCTCGTCTTCCGCTTTTTTCTCCAGTTTTTCTATTCTCTCCACCAGTTTCTCTTTTTCTTTCTCCCACTTCTTTTCTCTTTCTCCCATTTCTTTTTTCATTTCTTTGATTTCTTGTCTTATTCCTTGCATATTTTCTTCCATCTGTTTCATCATTTCTCTCATTAATTCTTTTAACTCCTCCATTTCTTTCCTTCCTCCTTCTGTTCTTGAGGTTTTTTCCTTCGCTCTCCTCCGATATCTTTTTAATGTCTGGTGATCTTATTGTTTTCTTTCCTCTTTCAAATATTTGTTGCCTTTCTTTTCCCCTTCCTCTCTCTCTCTCTTTTATTCATCCCTTTCCCCCTTTTGTTATTATTTATTTATTTATTTATTTTTTTTTTAAATTTAGTTCTTTATTTAATTTTTTTTTCTTTATTAATTTTTTTAAATTTATTGTTACTATGATTCTTTCTAATTGTCTTTAATTAAAGCCCGCCACAAATATTAGAAAACGTATATAAATAAAAGTTTGTATTTCACTGTTATCAAAAGCGCACGCTTGACCTTTAAGCTAGTCCGCGATATCCGCTCGTATTCGCACACGTTATCTGAGCCACCTATATCTTCTTATCCGTAATTTTAATGTACTTATTTACTACTCACATTAAAACTGTACTTCTAATCCTTTCTTACACTTCACAATCCTCAACACGCACACGTCAATTATTTGCTGTAAATCACTTTAAATTACACAAAACTCCGCACTACTATTAAACACGTCCTCACTCAATCACCTTCAAAACACGATTTCGACTGTATACTAATCGAATATCATTAAATTTTAAACGTAGTTTGCTAAACGCGTCGATGGATGTAAGCTTAAAATCTCCGCAAGTTTCGAGAGTAACATTATTGATGTACCTGATATTCAGCCTCTTGTGATTTGGTACTTAAGTTTGTGTTTAGTTTTATATTTTGTACTCAATTAAACGTTCACTGCTATTTCTTTTTAATAACTACGTATATCGTTGCGACTGCATGTAATCGTAAATACTTCATATATTTGCGATGTCATTAATAATGACTCGTAATTCAAATTTGCCTTGTCGTTTTAAAATTATTGACCGAGTTAGTTTGTGTAACCGATACTTTTTTCTTGTTTCTTATTGAAACACATAAGTTCAGACGTACCCTTGGTATCTCCAAGCCAAAGATTTAGCTAATAAAACGAAGTGGCGCCTATTTTTTCTCTTTTTTATTATAGTATTCTCAACTACGCCTACTCACCGACATCTCAGTTAGTCGTGGTGACGTGGTTGTTACCAACATGACTCACTAGAGCAAAAGGTTAGTAACACCATTGGAACGAAGAAGTTATGTTATAGTGGCATAATCATGAAAACGAATAATGACAAAACAATCTTTTGAAAAAATCTTTTTTAAGGTTTGGGACACCGCTATGAATTCGAACAACTCTAAAGCCGGATTTAAGGCTACTGTAGCATTTCCTCTAGACTCCAACGCCATTCTTGAAATAGCGTTGCGTTGAGTAGTTTCATACTTAGCCAATCCTAAAGATTGATCGATCATTCACCTCCTTCTCAACCTGGCCCTTCTCGAAAAAGAAGTGATATTCTATTGAACATACGCGTTTTTTCACACAAGGACAGCGATACCATTGAAGACGCTATAATTGAGTTATAAGACAATGCTAACAGTATGCCTAGTATCAAGAATCAAAGACCTGCACTCAACTATAAATAAATTGCCCTAAAGCAGACACTGTTTCACCAAGAAAAAGAACCGTTAACCTCACTGTGCATAAAACTCAAGCTCAGCTACCTTCTCAGAAAGGAAAGAAAAAAGAAATTAAAGTAAACCATCCTAAACCAGTCACAAAAATAAAATTATCTGAGAAAGACTCTTGGCATTGTTATCTTTGTTATGACAATAAAGTGAAAGGCATGCGCATATGCTTTTCTTGTGGAAATTAAGTGCATGAAGATTATATAGGTCTAACCAAAAAGAATAATGACGTATTTGTGTGGTCAAACTGTTAATATATGTTTTTTTAGTTCAGATCATTTTTATTTATTTATTTTCCATTAGTAGTAGTCCTGTTGGATCGAGGTAACCTGGTTATTACTAAATAAACTAATTAGAAAAAAAGATAGTTTTGAATCAACACTATTTCAAGGTTCAGATAAAGTCTTGTAATTACTTAACATTAACGTGTGGTTTTGTTTTTAATAATTTCGTTCTGTTACATTTCTGCCTTTTGAACTGATAAGTTGAGTTAAAGTATTTTGCCCTCTTCGTGTCCTAGAATTTCGAAAGGGTTTTGATGACTTAAGTAAGAAAACTATAAAAATGAAACCAACTAAGTTGTTTAACATAAAACAATAAACATAATCGTTTATTCTTCAACTTGATGTAAAGTTAATGCTCGATTACTACTAATAACATAAACAGTTACGCCTCAACTTCCGTGACCCTAAACCTTGACCCACTTCACGTGTGACACCAGAAAATGGTACCAACAAAGAAAATGAGGAAATTCAATTTCATCATAGTCAATATTTAATTAGAAATTTTTATACGTTTAATTTATCGGAAAAAATTGCAGGTGTTGTGAGAAAGTGTCGTTTGATTGACAAACGATTTTGGTAATAGAATTCTATTCTAATACGAAACAATAAAGCTTAGGTTGTTTGTAGGAGTGCAACTGTTCAAACAGGTGGAAATTTTTGGAATTGCATCTTGCATTTCGAAATTGACTCTTATTAGATTAGAACTTCTCTCACATGATCGTCGAAGACGTAACGAATAAGTACGACAAGGCCAACTACATCTACAAGCAATAAAAACCATAAACATTATTGATTTATATGTGAAAACAATTATAATTTAGAGAATAACCTTCAAAACACCTATAGAAAAGTACATTTCTTCCTATTAAGTAGTAAATAGTTACAACATTGAATTTAAGTGAAAGCTTTTTGATTTAAATTCGTTTCATCATTAGAAATTGTCCAACCACGTTGTGACACATTGGAAAATACTCATATCTCCGGATAAACGTTTATGTAACTCGTGCCATCCGAATTCTTTCTCAAGTTCCTCAACTTCCACGATAGAAAATATTTTTACACCTGCAAACTAATGACTTCTACGTGCCAAAAAGTTTAATAGAAAAGCGAATACGTGTACGACATTATTAATAAAAAAAAGTTTCGACCGTAAAAAGACTGTTAATTAGTGTGAATGTGTTTCATAACTCTCGAGTTAAACGATTATAGGTACCAGAGGTGAGGAAAATAGTTGAACGCTGTTAAAAGGAGTGGTAAATAACTTTACAATGCAGAATACAAATATTGAATTCAATGACATGGTATCAAGTACTTTGCAATAACAACACAGTTCGTTTTTAACTTTGTGTGAACGAAACTTTGTTGTAAGAATGCCAATGTTCAAAATACTAACTAAAAGAAAACATTTATAAAAATAAATGTCCATGCATACATATAACATATCACAATTGTGAGATTATAAAATAATATATAAACGGGATACAAAATAAGATCACAGAGACTTATAAACCAAAAACAGAAGAAAAACTTTTAAAGCAAAAAAGTTTGCTTCGGCGAAGTGAAAGAAAAATATTGTTTCCATTTTCTACCAAAACGTTATGTCTTAAATAAAAACGTTTTTTAAAAAAGTTTAATCAAAGCGCTCAAAATGCATAATAATATCACTGAAAAGAGAAGACGCAAAAGTCATAGATTTAACTATGGGATGTAACCATACTCTGCGATACTGAAATTGCAACACCAAAAAGGAGTGGGATTTTGTAACCAAACTTGGTAGGAAGGTTTGGCTACTCAGAAGTATAATAAAAAATCCTAAGCTTTCGTGGTTATGTTTATGATTATAAGCGACTTTCGGCTTAGACCGCGTCGTAGTTTAATCTCCTTGAGAGCCAAAACAAGAAGTAGAAGTTCACCTTTGCCGTATTGTCGTTCGTGAACCTAAACAAACTGACGTTTCGCAAGACATTGCAGCTTGCATCTTCAGAGTGGTAAATGTCACTGAAGGAAAAAGTGTAAGTGACGATATTTATATCAATAGCGATTAGCGTAATTAACGGAAAGTAGAAAGGAGTCCTAGCCAACACTTTAGTTTGGTCAAAGTTTAGCATGTGTTCTTGGTTCCACACGTGTTCTGCCACTGCTGATTTAGTAACTCTGCGGTGTTTGCAGTCAGCCATATGTTCTTTTACTCTTAACCTCAATAGAGCGTCCCGTCTGTCCTATATAACTTGATCCACAGGAACAAGGAATTTTGTAAACTCCGGCATGTTTTCGAGCCCCTTGTTTGTCTTTATCAGGTGTAAACCAAGTGGTCAGGATATCCTTAGTCGTAAAGACAATTTGATATTATGTTTCTTTAGCACCCTGCTTATTTTGTCTGTCGAACCCATACAGTACGGTAAATTAGCGGTGCTAGTAGGAGGTGATAAATATTCTTTGACTTTTGGATTAATTGTTCTTTTCCATGTGTTTTCGATCTCTTTGAACCCGTATCCATTTCGTTGTAGGGACTCTAACAGTATTTCCTTTTCCTTTCATACATTTTCATTATCTGACACACGTATAGCTCTTTTAGCTAAAGTATGCAAAACAGTATTCTTCTGTACTGGATGGTAGTGAGATTAGGCGCTTAAGTATCTATTAGTGTGCGTTTTCTTTCTTCTAACTCCATAGTAAATTTAATGCTATTATGTGCAGATGTTGAAAGAACTTGCGTATAACAAAAGAAGATATCCTAGTCAGCTTTGACATGGTAGTCCCGGTCGACGAAGTGTTGTTTTTGCTCAAGGAGAGAGTTACTGAAGTAGAAGTTCTGTTCACCGAACTCTGCCTTAAAAACATTTATTTCAGTTATAACGACAACTTGTTTAAACAAGTAGAAGGAGCGGCCATGGGTTCACCGTTCTCTCCAGTTATAGCCAATATTTACATAGAATATTTTGAAACTGAAATTATGAAAAATGTTGAGTTAAAACCAAAAACTTGGTTCAGATATGTTGATGATACGTTTGTTGTATGGCCTCATGGCAAAGATAAACTAAATCAGTTCTTTCAACTTTCTTTTTTGGGTTCACGAACAACAATACGGCAAAGGCCAAGTTCTACTCTTGTTATGACTCTCAAGAAGAGAACAAGACCAAGCCTAAGTCTGGGTGTTTAACTACAACGCGGTCTAAGCCGAAAGTAGTTTATAATCATATACTCAGAAGTAGTAAATGATTAAAATTTTTTATAAATGGATCAAGCGGTAATCTGTTTGACATGTTTCGAGAATGTGATTATGCCTATAGTACGACAGCATAAAAATTACTGCCAATTCAACAAATTCGACAAAGGTCGAATTGTTTGCTTACGTGAAGGTGGTTTTTTGTACAGCAAATTGCAAATCGTCTTAACCGAAACCAATCCACTGTCATGCGGTGTTATCAAGCATGGACTAGAGAACGTAAGAATCGTCGTAAACAAGGAAGGAACTGGGGACGAAAGCAAACAAATGAGATGCAGGACCGCCATCTTCGACTTATGGCATTAAAAAACAAATTTTCAGAAGACGCAAAGAACGGCGCATATGTTCAATTTTCTGTTGAGCGTAAGTGCACCACACTGTAGGAATTATGGTATGGGGTCCTATTGCTTAGAAGTAAGTCTTGTTTGGTATTTATCCGATGCCCGGCGATATGTTAACGAGGTGATAGAACCCCATATTCTTCCATTTCTTCAGCAGTTGGAAGACCCACTATTCTAGCAAGATGATGCCCGTCCTCACATAACAAGATACTTTATGAACCGATTCGAAAAGGCCAATGCTATTCTCTTACCATGGCCACCCAGATCTCCCGGCCTTTCGCCTATTGAACACGCGTGGGACATTATGGGTAGAAGACAATCACCCAAGAAGAAATCGACCACCTACTAGAATGGATGCTATGAAAACTGGTCACAAAATTCTCACCCCTTCTTGTGTTGCAATTTCAATGTCATAGAGTATACATACATAAGCAACTTAGTTTCTCATAGATATAACAAACCTGAAAAAGCTTAAATGAAAATAAACAACAAAGGTCAGAAATACCTATAAACGCAAAAAACTATTAAAAACGATTCAATAAAGCAATTGCTAAAAGTGAATATAACAAAGCACTGTAAAAAACTGAGAAAAAACGCTATAAAGAAATCAAAATAGTTCTAAAAATAACTCTATAAGATTCTAAAAAATCCCCAAAACTTAATAAATGAAAATAGAAACGTAAAAGAAAACATTGTCCAAATTTGTTCACACTTTCTTTTCTGGTCGAGACATTCACCCGCATCCTAGAGATGAATAATTTGTTTCAAAAGCAAATAAACTACTTTACAAAAATAATTTTACTTTTAATTACCATTACGTGTTTGATTCTGAGTGCTGACTTGTATACCGAGATTATGAAAACTAACCAGGGTTGTACATATACCAAAAACTGAACAGTCTAATTTTGCAATAAGTAGACTTTTAGACCGAACTTTAACTGCAACTTAAAACCTAAGATCAAATCTAAAACAATTGAATAGCTATAAAACAAATAACAATCGCCGTTATTTCTGCGTACCAAGATAACTGTAACCAGAAAGATTTGCGGGTAGAATCAGAAACTTAATCAAATAAGGGACAATCTCTGACTAAATACAACAAAGAATTTAAAAAAACAAAAACTATTTCTGAGATTCACATTCCTGATCAGATTACAACCAGGTGTGGCTTACTCAATCCCTTTCCCCACGTCTCTCTATATTGAACATCTTTCGCGTAGAATTGTTTCTTTTTAATCGTCTTTTATTATCTTCGTTCCAAAATCTTCGCGGTCTTCCTCTTCCTTGGCTGTTACCATTAAAATAATCTCATTGGAGATCTGTCCAAACCTGTGCAAACTTCTTATTTTGATTTTTCTATCATCATCTTTCGTATAACTTGCTTAGTTATTCATTGCATTCCGAACAGACTATCGCTTCTCCTTAGATTAATTATCCGTATCTCGCTTTAGTAACAAAGTACCAATTCCACTAGTGTTCTTCCTAGTCTCTTTTTAATTTCCTTTTGTATGTTTTTGTCCCACTATTTGTTGAGACGTCACCTTCCCGCTTTCGTTTGTCGAACATTTTATTTTTCTTTCCCCTATACCATTTTTGTTCAAAAGTGTTTCTAATTTTCTAACATCATCGGCGTTTAGGGCAATAAAAATATAATTTAAAAACGCATTTCTAGTAGTTTATTCATCGCAGAGTAAGCTTTTCCTATTAGTTTTTAGAATTCTTTAGCAATTTCCTTGTAAATTTGATAGCACGTCCCGTCACGTGTTGGCAGCATGTTTCGATATATTATCGATCGATGAGGGGTAATATCGACCAAATACCTTTATGGAACGATTATAATTCTAGGCCTACGTTCAAACTACAAACGAAGTCTCGACAAGGACTTTTTTCCGAGATACTACTCCTTATGCGCCAGTCGATTGCGATATCAACTTTTACGTGTGCAACAGCATCCGATAATCGGGTTTTTATTTCGAATTTCTTTAAGCATTAATTAACAATTTTGTAGATTTTTGCTTTCGTGAGACATTGTGTCGACACGATTTGCTATTCATAAATATTCAAGATCGACTCAACGAGGAAAACGTTTTCTTCGGGCCAGTTCTGGATTGTGTGTAAGTCTTATTTAATTATTTTGTCGCTGTCAGAAACGTCTCTCGAGAAGCTTTGCTTGTTATAACTTACGCAATTACAACAATTTTTTCAATACCATTTAGGTATTTTCATTAATTATTTTGTGTATCGCACACTGTGAACCATAGATATTTCTCATGTAATTTTCTTCGTTATCGACACCCTATGTGTAAACCTATGTATTGTGTGTTGCCGATACTTCCGGCATTTATGGATTGACTAATGTACTAGAAAATTTCTGGTGCTCGTTGTTAATAATCTACGTTACTAAATTAAAGTTGTTATACATATTTATCTTTTTCTTTTTTTGGTTACACGAAAACCAGTGTAACAAGGATTACGAACCTTGATCGAAACAGAAGTTTTACTTAGAAAGATCTGGCGCCCTTTAAACTCTATTTTTTTAACCTCCCCTATCTGTGACTAGTGTGAGTTGGCCGTGCAAGGTTCGTAAGACCTAATAGCTTGTAACACACTTATTTAATTGTTGCTTCGTCATTAATTATTATTGGGTATTGGACGTCACTATGTTAAAAAACCTTGTTATGGCTTTTCGCTTAGTATGAATTTTGTTCAGTGCAAACTCCGTTGGAAATATTGGATTACTCCCTGTTTTAATTCCATTAGCGTCTATGCATTTTGAGTTTTGAGTGTCAAAATAAAAAGTTTGTAAGTATTAAAGAAATGCTCAGTTACACTGTTAATTTCAAAATCTGTGACCATCCGCATATTTGATAGTGTAAATCAAGTAAAATTTCAAATCATTTCATTGTTGTTGATTACTACGTCAGGAATTACTTTGTTTAATGGTCAATAACTACTAAATGCAAGTGTTCATGTAATCGTCGTCGTTTATTATATAAGTCCGAATATGTTCGTTATTGCCATCTAGTAAATGGAGAATTCAAATTCATAATATCTTTCGCCGATGAAATACCTTGAAGATTTTGCAACATACCTGTCTGGCAATTAATGGACGCTTTTTTTTACTATTACCTTTCAAATTACTCACGTTTGAGACTTGACTAACTTGTGCGCCTTGCTTTTTAAATTGCATAATTTTCATATTTGTTAACGTTAAATGGGTTAACTTAATTTAATTAAGTCAATGTAACTGAGCTACCGTAATTACCTTCTCGTACCTCGATAGATTAAGATATCTGAAATTGAAATTACCGTGATATTTTTATGAATATTTGCTAAAGTTATGTGTCTTCTTTTTATGCGTTGTTGAAATAAATGTACTCATTGATTGATTAGTCGTGTTCGATTTGTTCACCTTAAGTGATGTCCGGTGAAAACGGGCACCTGGACTTCGCGTTTTGACGCATTTTTAACAAATTATAATCGGCACATTAAAGACCGGATGGATTCTATTAGTTACTTGTCCCACATCCCACTCTCTGAATTCTGAGCTACTGTTGCTGTCTTTGTTGTGGATTAAGTTATCAGTAATTGATCGCACTTCAACCTGATATGTATGAACTTAGAGAGGATGCAATAACACTACTATTTATTTAAATAAGCACTAATATACATTTTAGAATAAGATCATTATGTTTTTCATTAAGCTAACACTACTTGGCCGTTTACCTCAAAAGATATTCTTCCTTCCTTTCTCTTTCAAACGAACAACTCGTTATTGTAACTATTAATATACAGGGAGTTTCATAACACAACGAAGAGCAGAGCTTACGTTTTACCGTGACAATTTCTTGTATTCTATGTATCGTCTGCTTATCCTAAATTCCAGTCGTATGTATTTTGTACTGGCACTATTTGGTCGTCTGCAAATTGCGAGAAAAAACGTTGTTGTTTATGAGGATACTCATCCCTTAAATGTTTTTTCACGGTGATAAGCTGCACTTTTGGTGTAATCCTCTTGTTGGTCTTCTCTCGCTTTCCATAATTTCTAGGTAATGTGGTCATATTCATTATTAAGATCAATAAAATCTACACGTCCTTCTTTATCTCTGTTTATCTTTTTTTTTTTGCTAATTGCTGTAGAATAAAAAGATTATATATGCGTGATCTTCCAGGCACGAATACACTCTCGTCTTTACTAAATTTTTCGCCTATACTTGTTCTCCATTTGTTTTGGAGTATTTAGCCATACACATGTCTGCTTATGCTACTCGTTATACTCAGGTCTCTATAATTATTGAAGTCTATTTTACTACCTTTTCTAAAAATCAATCTTATTTTTTTATATTACCAGATCCAGGCGATCTCATGTTATTAATTTGTTTCAGAAATCCTTCTACTCAAAGCAAACTTCATTGAAATTAGTTAAACCACTGGAACAAAAAAAAATTCTCCCAGTTAGGCTACGAACGGATTGAAGCTTCTGATTACTAGAATCAGGTTATTTTTTTAATTAAGATTTCAAAATTATAGTTTCTTAGTGGCAAAATTCTATAGTTGTTTCGTTTGCATTAAAAGCAATAGAGAGATATATTCGGTATCCACTACAGTTTGAAAACCCAACCTAAATCACTTACAACTTCTAACAAAATAAGACAATTGTTAACAAACAACACCGAAAATCCGATCAATACTTAAAATTCAAAATTTAATAAAAATGAAAAATTGCCATGATATAAAGAGTTTAACCGCAAGAAGCACTAATATTTAGAAACCCACTGCTTGTACCAAAAGATTCCCATTAGCCACCCATGACTTTTTGATTCAGAACTTAGACACTTTATGAAAAAAAAAACATTGATGGTCAGCTCCAAGAATATTTCGTTTAGAGAAAACAGAATAATTATGACGGTCTACAATTTGCAGAAAGGTGGTGGCTTAGATAAGATATCTTGAATTTAGAACTGCATAGTACAAAGGAAACTATCGTACTTAAGAAAATTATGGTATCGCACAGATAACCTTATTATGATAAAAGAAAAAAATCAGCCACGACAAGATTTTATTTGCAAATATCAGATGATGTAATTTAATTGTAAATACATTCACATAAAGTATTGAAAAAAATATTTAAATTAACATTACAAAACTGATCAAAGATGACAATGCAAAAATCATAAATTCATGGCAAAATAACAAAATCATCATGGCATACAAATAAGGTTCAAACTAATTAATGAGGCTTCTTGTGGTTACCTATGTGGTTTTTACACGCGTGTTGACCCGTTTGTCAAAATTCTATCAAAAGCAAAAAAACACAAATAATAGATACTATAAATACTACTAGATAAAGTTGTTTAATCAACTATCAGATGAGTATGATTTAATTAGTGATTAATCAAGTAATCTGCAGGTGAATCATTGCCATAAAATCTCATAGCAAAAGACGGTTCCAACTAGTATACGATAGAAGCCACTTAGCAACAGTTTTCATAACTAATAATGACTGTCAAAAATAATATTATTTTCCAAAATATTGTCTATTTTGTTTTCTACGGAATGACTTGGAATTATTCAACACGTGTATGATTTTCTTACAGCAAATACTCGTAATTCTCCAGATATGTGATTTTCAAGGTATATTGCCAACGTGTCCTCTTTAATATTACATGCATTTTATTAACGTTAATCGATAATTTAAAGGACACAAATTTACATACTTTTATTGTCTGGGAAAGTCAAATAAAAAAAATTGTTTAAGAAAACGTTAGAATAATGATGAATGAAGATAGTAAAAAGAAGTAAAAATTCCTAATTTATAAGATTAATAGATTTAACAAAAGATTACGATTTTGCCTTTCCATTCTATTTTATAATATTGCCAATCTTTTTCCTAATCCAATAGGTGATCTGGGTGGCCAGACTCTAGGGGCGTCGTTATCGCGTCCGATCGACCGACTAGAAAACTACGCGTCCACATATTGCCTCACAAGTAACCCAAAAAGTGGAAAGCTAATAATAAATTCCAGTGTAGATATTTATGCTGAATTTGTTTTGTAAGTAATCTTCTTGAATCACATCTGCCCAATTGTGGAAAAAACAAGCTTCGTCTGTAAAAAGAATTCGATCAACAATTTGAGGATCTTCAATGAAATTGTTTATCAATCATTGACAATAAGCTGGTCTAAATAGTAGATTTTTTGGTAGAAGTTTTTCTTTCTACTTTCTGAATGTAGTACGGTTTTAACAATTCTTCGATAAGTGTTCGGTGAACAGTATTCTAAGAAACATTTCATTGAAAAGCGACGCGTCTAGTACTTATTGTTAGATTATCCTCAATAATTTTCAATATGCGCTCTTCTACCTGAAAACTTCTAATATGACGCTCATTTCTAATAGTCTGACTTCTAAGGGTCTTTTGGTTTCTTTCACATATGACCTGCCATATTCACACGGGACTTGGTAGATACAGTTTTTGGAATTTCGACTGGTCTGTGGTCTCGTGATCACACTTCCAAGGTGTTGATGATCTGAACACTGTATTGAATTCGTAGCCTCTACCTAAGAATTGATCGGTTCAGATATAAGGCTCTGACGTATGAGAGGTTGAGTAGTGCTTTCGGTAATTCATCTTTTTTTGGTTGCTGGCTTATGTTGGTTTGGCGTTCTATTATCTTTATTGAGTAGCCATCTTAAAGTCCTCTCTCTGTATTCCATAACCTGTGGGCTCTGTCAAATAAAAACTTTGCTACCGCTTTCTTCGTTGTTGTTGAGTAATTGGATGCGTAGTTCAGATATTGGCCCGTAACACTACTGTTTCCATTCTTTGTTTCGATTCGTTAGATTTTGTGCACTTGATCGTTTCAATAATCATGTCTTTAGTACATAAGCTTCAGTAGTCTCTAAGTTTGTTAGTATTTACCTGACGACGATAGCAGATACTTCAGAAATCAAAACGTAGTGTATATTTATTTTTAAGAAATAGAAATAAAGACAATAAAAGTCCAGAACTGTGCTATTTTATAAATTCAACATTGTCTACCTCATTCAAACGAGCTAACTAATAGTATTTCATTTCTGCGATAATTATAATAAGTTTTAAATTTTATACTTGAATCCTAATGTGTTATTAAAATGGACATCTCAATATAGTGAACTATAGCTGAAAGTTAAACTTAGTAGACCTGTTTATTGTGTACAGAATGGCAGCCTCCAAGCGTACAGATTTAGACGGTAACTAATAAACACTTATTTACAGTTGACTTAGAATTAACCTGCGAAATAATGTCTTAAAAATATATTTTGAAATAATTTGACAGCTACAATGCATAAAAACATGTTTTTTACTAATTTTTGGTTAGTGGCCATTTCAATGGGCATCAGATTTAAATTACAACCTATTGAAGAACCTGAGTTTCCATTTAACTTGAAAATAGAATTCAATCGATTAGAAAAAGTTTCATAGAAAATATTATTTATTAAGTTGTATGTAACAGTGCCATTTAAATAGTTTTTTTGTTTTATTTTTACCACCTGGTTCTAATAAAATTTCGCTATTTCAAGTAATTTTTAGAAAGAAACAATATCTTCGACCAGGAGAAGATGACGGTCAGTAATGAAATGTCTGGACCTAGACGACTCCGATTCAAATTCATCAGAATGTGAAGACGAGCAGTACGATGAAGAAGCACAGTTTCGAGTGGTTAAAGTGAACGATGAAAACGAAGACGAGAAAAAAGATGAAGCAGGCGGAGGTAATAAAAAAAAGAAGCAAAAACAGATTTTGAAGACAGTGTTCCTGTTAGCATAATTAGGAATAGAAATCTCCAATGCCACGCAGTTTCAAAAAAATGTCTTAGCCCAAGCACAATGAAACTTTTTTTGGAATGATAGTCCTTATGTTTTGTTTAAAATACCCTCAAATCAAAATGTACTGCTCAAGAAGTACTCGAGTAAATGCAATTGCAAATTTTATGGCCAGAGACCGCTTTTTGCTATTCGTTGAAACTTATCTGCAGATGAAAGAAAAAAAAAGACAAGTTTTGGAAAATTCGGTCTATGTTAGAACAAATTCGAAAAGGCTGTTTGGAGGTGAAGAGAGAACCCAGAATAACAAGCGATGAACAAATAATTTCCTTCACAGGAGTATGCTCAGCAAAAAAGGTAAACCTAATCCGGAAGAGTTTTGTATGTGCTACTCCTAAAGAGTTAGTATTGGACTTCGAACTCTACCAAAAATAGAATACAATAATGTGAAGAACTTAAGTGTAGTTAGATTGATAGAAACGTTAGCTCCAGCAAAGTGCATCTATTTTGACCGTTATTTTACAACAATCCCTCTACATTACAACCTGTTTGGAACAGGAACCGTTATAAAATCAAGGATAGCTGTGCATTTAACTGCAGACAAAATAAAAGTGTCCGGCAGGATAAAAAAACATCTACTGTAAAATGATATGACGTGAAGTTTGTCCATCTGTAATAGTGTTGGTCCAGTAAGTGTTTGCCAACGTTAATCCAAAAATGACTAGAAATACGGGCAGGCTCCAAGACCTAACTTTGTGGATAAGTACAATACCTACATGAGTGAAATTTGTTTAATTGATGAATGATCAGCTATTACAGAATCAGAGCCAAATGCAGGAAATGACAAAGTCAATTTAGAAACCAAGTCTAGAAACATCTTGCAATTGTTAGATTTCAAAATTAAGATTGCCAATTTTTTGCTCAACAGTACTAAGAACTATGATTCTACTAATGTCGAAACTAGAAAAAATCCTATCGGAAGGTTTCAACTCCCACTGACGGATCTACTCCTGCTTCAAGAAAACGTAAAATACATCTTTCTGCAAAAATTGCAATATTTTTCTATGCAATATGTTACGTGCATAAATTTAAATAATGCATTACCCTGTATATTGGTTTAATTAAAAATTACTTTTATATTTCTCGACGCCATCTATCGGGTTCGTTGGTCTCTTCGTATTGAGTAGGCGATATCCGGCGAGATACCGGCATTTTGACTTTGACATCGTTCATGTTATAACCTATGTCTGCGTGAATTAAAAATCGTTTTCTCAAATCATCCACGTGTTGGGACACGATGGAAAATAGAAGTCTTCTTAATTAACTAATTTAATCCACGCAGGGTAAGTGGGTTTTGTTCTTTCTTTGATTAAAGGTAATTTTTATGTCTTTTCGTTAGCGCCATGTGCTACCTCCTAAATGTGGGTATTCTGGTTGTAATTTAAAGCCTACAAAGAAAAATTATAACTTCATTACGATCGTAAAGTATTCAAATCGTCACCGGCCGTTCCACCACAATCAGGCCCATGGTTCTAGTCGATATCGAAGTACGAGGGATGAACATCGACAAATATTTTGATGGGACGATTCTAACTATTTATAAGGCCTACGGTTATAACTAATTAAACCACAGACAAGGGGTACAACAGCATTCGACAACCGGGTTATATTATATATACTTTCTTTTACCTTAAGTAACGATTTTTGTAGATCTTGATTTCGTGAGGCATTAGTTTGACACGATTTGCGACTCAAATTGTTTACAGGATTGCTTACCGGGGAAAGCGCTTTCTTCGCACAAGTGGAAGTTCCTGTGTTAATGGTAAGTGTTTTATGTATCTTATTCGTTGTCAGAAAGGTCGCTCACGAAACTGTTGTGAATATTAAGTTCGTATTTACTAATGTTATTGGATTACCATTTAGATAGTAATTTTTCTTGCTTATTGTGTGTTACGTATGCTGTGTACTACCAAGAATTATTTTGATAGTTTAATATTAATGCCGTAATTATTACTAATTATTTTGTGTACTTCGCATATTGTATACAGACGAAATTTACTACAAACTATTCTTCGCTGTTCATTTCAACGTAATTTACGTGTAATGTAAGTTGCCGATACTTCTGATATTCTAGTACCTGCTTATATTTGTACTCGGACTAAAATTATTCTTGGTCATGCTATCCAATTGCTATCGATTCAAATTTTAATCTATTTATCCTTATAGAGTAATTACAGTGAAATTGTTATTAACGATTTAGTTTCTTTTTTTCGTTTCTTCCAGCCTTACGAACCTTAAATTGAGTTACAAGTTTATACCGTCTGTCTTGAGCGGGACAGAAGTGACTTTGGATAAGCTCTGGCGCCCTTAAGCATATTTTCTGTATTATCTGTGAACCTCCCCTCTCCCCGACTATTGTGAGTTGGCCGTGCAGGTTCGTAAAATACCAAAAGCTTGTAACAAATACCGGGACTAATAATTGTTTTAAAGACAATCATCAGAAGTGCAATTAGATTTTAGGTAAACATATGTAGGTAGGTTTGTTTGTATGCTTACAGACCCAATGAACATTTTGTAAAATATGAAAAAATATTAATAAATCTTATATGTATCTGTTATTTATCATTTTGAGTAATATATCCAAAATTTTCGGCTAAATTCGCACCAGTTCTATCTGGGTCTGAAAAGAATAGAAAAAACATCGTTTATTATAATCACAATTTCGGTTTATGTTATCAATTTTCTTCTCAGGTTTGTTTCTATACATAAACAATAATCTATTTTGCCTGAATTTTTTAGCTGAATTGTTACGATACGCTTAGAAAGTGAGTGAAAAATTTAATAATTGTACCCTAATTCAAGTTACTTTGTATTTGCTTTGTATTTTCAGTACACTTTGAAAGAATGTGCAGTTCTTAGAATAACAACTTTATTTAACTACGTCTTATGTGATATCATTATTTTGTATTTATTTTTATTTAAAGTGTCAGCAAATTACTCCGAAAAAATGTGTAGTTCTTAGAACAGTAAATTAAACATCATAACATTGTTTTTGCTTTCTTGCTATTAATGGTGTCAACATACTATTTAATGCAACAAGTCCGTAATTTTTAACTTATTTAGATCAAAATTTTGGGTTTTTATAGTATTTATTAAAACTTTTATTTTGATGTTTTTCTTGTATTGATGCTATAATTTTATCTTCTAGATTAAGAATCTGTTAATCAGAGACGCTGTACGTATTTACTGTTTTTTAATCAATAAACATTTAATCGTTCGTTTAATATCGGAAGTTGTCATCATTCCGTTACTGTTATCAAAACCCTAAGTCCCAATGTGATAAAGACAGCTTGTATCTTGTATGTCTATAAGGATTACAAATAATCCTTCGTCCTTTTTTCTATTAAATTTGTTAAGATGCGTGTGCTTGTCTTCCTGCACTATATGCTACTTGTAGATTTTCTAATGTATTGTCAATTAATATTATTAATATTCTTTTTATTATTGTTGTATATAGTTTAAGGTTAGTAGATTATGATATAGTTCTATAATTTGTAAATTCTTCTTTGGATTATAGGTAGAATTCTAAAGAAACATAAGATACACTTTGAACAATTGGCTTACAGTTGCAAAAGATGAACGAAGAGCCTTAAAACATGTCGGTGCCTACAAAATTCCATATTCCCGTGAATCTAGTTATATATGACGCCTAATTGAAATTAAGGTGATAGATCGTACAACTGACTTCAAACACCGCAGATGAACAGAATTTGTAGTGACCGAACACGTGTGTATCAAGGATACACACTAAGGTTTGATGAAACAAAAATTCCGACTAGAATTCCTTTCTATTTTCCTAGGTTAATCTGCAAAAGGTGTGGAGAAACAGCTAACTGGCATAAACCGTAAAGACAGCGTAAAACTGAGTAAATCTTAGATACCAGTATTACACTCTCTAAAAAAAAGATGGTAACAACGAAATCAACCGTGCGATAACAAAAAAGAAAACGAAAAAGTCTGTAAATCATCTCGCGACAATTTGCATGAGTTTACAAACAATGGCAAAGACTAAGACTGCTTGTTTTGGCCCAGAAAGAAAAATTAAGACCAACCCTAAAAAGTCTGGGTGTACTATTACAACTCGGTATAAGCCAGAAACTCATAATCTAAACCAGTGGTTCCCAAAGTGGTCCCCAGGGGTACACGGGATCATTAAAAAAGCCGCGAAAAAATAAAATTGATCCAAGAGTCCCTGAACAACAGAGAAAAAAATTTAATACAAAATTAAAAAGATGTGACACATTTTTATGAATATGAAAGTTAAAAAAAATAACAATCAACAAATTATTAGCAATTTTTACGTCCTAAGTGAAATATAAATAAAACCAAGTGCATAAAATAAATAACAGGCATTGCGGTAAGTCAAGCCTATCTATACAAGTTTATATAGAATCGCAATAGAGCCGATGCCTGCACCAACTAATCTATAATATAAACTATAAAAGAATCGTGCATCTAATCAACAATTTAGTTCTTAGTTATGCGTGATCTAAAGTGCATACAACAAATTTTCTTAGTCTTGGACAAAGAGTATAATTTTTTGTATTGTTACGCAGACAGCGTACCTTCGTTACGTAAGCATATTTAAATAAAATTGATATCTCTTTTTAATTTAACTTTATTTAAGCAAAGTTATACTCTTGTTTAAGTTGATTAAAAAATCACAGTTATCAGTACAGTGATCCCTTAACCTTCATTAAAGACTTCTTTTTTATTAAAAACTTAAGAAGGGATTGTAAGTTTTGTAATGTGTTTCTAAAGAATATATTATTAATGTGCCTGTAAAAGAAGTTAGACATATTGGGTTTTGTAATTTAAAAGTTATAGCTGACTATTTTATATTTTTGATTATTTTGTTTACTTCCGTGAATAACCAAATCCACGAATATTTGGAATTACTGTATTATTTTTATTCTGCTGTTAATAAACTTTTGAATTATTGATTTTTCTTGAAAAATTCATTAGTACACAATCTCAAATAATTAATTCAAGAGAGCGTTACTCTGCAGCATTTCATTTAAAAAAAATATTATAATTAACAGTGGTTTGCTGGTAATAAAAATTTTGATGTATATATTTTCCTATATCTTTTTGGGTCCCTTTTTTTTAGATAACAGCATGAGTGAGCCGAAGAAAACATGTAGACAATACAGTGTTGAATATATGAAATATGGCTTTATTTCGTCACCTTTGAGTTTTCTATGTAATAAACTGATGTCCAATGATTTAATGAAACCTTTTAAGCTTAGGAAACATTTAATAAAAATTCATAGTGACAAAAAATATTTGAAAACACCAATATTGCAAGAAGTCATAGGGATAACATCTAAGAGAGATGACTATGAACTGCGTGCTTCTTATAATATTTCTTTAATAATTGCGAAGACCGGAAAGCCGCATGGTATTGTTGAAGAACTTATTCTACCAGCTATAAGTGAGGTGATACGCACCGTGCTGCACAAACCAGCTTTTGATATTATAAAAACAATTCCACTGAATAATAATACTGTACGAAGAAGGATAGACGAAATGGCTCAGTGTGTAAAAAACTCTTTATGTGACTATTTAAAAACATCTGAATTCTCTATCCAGCTTGACGAGTCAAAATTACTAGAAAACGAAACTTTAGTTTTAGCTTATGTGAGATTTGTAAAAGAAGAAAAAAATTCCCAAGAATTGTTATTTGTTTGAAAACTGATACGAAAGATGAAACGTTATTTACTGAATTAAAAAGATTTTTCCATGTAAAAGCTATACCCTATCTCCGTTGCTACTGACAGAAATGATAAAACGACACCGAGGTTTTCTGACATACTTAAACCAAGCTATACCGAATGTATTGTTGATACATTGTGTCATTCATCGACATTATTTGGTCGCAAAAACCTTAGTGAACCTTTGCATGACTCACTACATTATGTCATTTCAACAGTTAATAAAATTAAAAAGAATGAGAGATTATTTATCAACTTTGTTTGGAAAATGAGGATGACTATAATCGTTTACTACTTAACCCTTTCGTCGGCGGTGGAAAGCCAATTTCCCACCAGCAAATATTCTCGCTACGGATCACGAGTCAAAACATTTCCTAAATGTATTGGTGCTGCCATCTCCTTGAAACATAAACAGACACTTATGAATTGCAAATTATCGTTCTACACATCGCTTTTCAGTAAGGTTTGACCTTTTCTATAGACAACCACGTTTTTAGCACTTTTTTAACGCAGGTTTTGTGTATTTTTCGAAAATCCGCAAACATCGTCGTAATTAGGTAAGACTTAAGAGTTTTTTTTTATAACTTAGGTAAATTTATTACTTAGTTACAGATATTTGTGTATATTTTTGTTTTTTGGGTGGTTATGTTGATAGGAAGACGATATTTATAGGTGGGAAGAATACTTCCCACGGCCCATATTATTTCTTATGTGGGAAATATTCTTCCCAGTGCCTATTGGGGCGATGCATTACCTAAATGTATTTTTTTAGTCTTGTGGGATTTAGAGAATCCTCTTCATCGACAAAATGCGCTTGAATACCTCTACAGTCTTCCGAATGATAAGGAGAACTCAGATGAAGATCCAGATGATGATGCAAACGAAGAAATGAACATTCTGGAATCCATAGATTCCAGTACAAGTAATACTCCTTCCACCAGTGGGCGTATCACCCCTAGATCTCCCAGTCCGACAAACCAGTTCTTAAATTCGCCATCTCCAGGTGTATTAACTATGCTCGAAGAAATCGATGAAGGTAATGATAGTGAGAACAGTGAAGAGTCATCCACCTAGACAAAAAATTTCGAGCACCTACATGACAAGAATATCGACTTTCATAAACCGGCAGAAACCACGATCCAGTTTCCTCCACATGCTGAGGAAGTAGATTCTTTTAATGCAATATTTAATGATGACATCTTAGAGCTCATTGTTGAACAAACCAATTTATATGCATCACAAGACCTGTCAAGAAAATCTAACAAGAAAGAAGGTTTGGGGGCATCAAAAAATTGGCAAGACACTTCTAAAGAAGAAATCAAGGCTCTTCTTGGGGTAATGATTATGATGGGAATTCACCAACTTCCACACTTGGCAAACTATTGGTCAAGTGATCCTATTCTAGCAGTTCCTTCGGTAGCTCAAGTCATGTCATCTAAAAGGTATAAAAAACTTGTGGAGAATATTCATACAAATGATAACACTAAGGCCGTTCCAAAGGATCAGACGGGATATGATAAATTACATAAAGTAAGGCCTCTCGTCATGATGCTCAACGATTCTATTCGCAAGCCATATAAACACTCGACTTCCTTGGCTGTCGACGAGTCAATGATCGCCTTCAAATGACGCTCATCGATACAGCAGTACATGCCGATGAAACCCGTGTAAAGAGGTTACAAAGTGTGGTGCTTGGCAGATATATACACCGGCAAGACTACTGATTCAGAAAAGAACAGTTACGATTTAGGTGAAAGAGTTGTCATAAATCTTACTTCTTCGCTGAAGGACAAGAATTGTGTCGTAGCTTTCGATAATTTTTTTAGCTCAGTCGTTCTTATGGAGAAACTACTGAAAGAAGGTATATTTGCCGTTGGCACTGTGCGGACAAACAGAAAGAACTTACCAGATATCTATAAGGATAAAACCAAAATGCAACGTGAAGAATTCATGTATGAAACTAAAGGAAACATATCCGCTGTCAAATGGATGGACAGTAAATTTGTTCATGTTATTTGAAACTACTTTTGTCCAAAGGAAACAACGACTGTATTGAGAACAAAAAATAAGACGGGTGTGAGTGATACTGTTTATTGCCCCATTGTTATAGCCGAATATAATAAAATTATGGGTGGCCTCGATAAGTTTGACCAGCTTCACGAAAGATATGCCATCGGTCGACGATCTACGAAATGGTGGCACCGTATATTTTATTATCTAGTCGATTCATTTATACTTATGAATACAGCTAGAAAGGTATCATGTGATCAGTTGACATTTAGAATCAATTTGGCAAGACAACTGGTAGATGGTTATAGTTCCAGGAAGCGACGAAATAAACCTATATTATTTCTATCAAATAAACGCACCATTCCAGATGAGATATGCCTATCTGAAGTTGGAAAACATCTTCCCATTCAAAATCCAACATACAAAAGATGTAGACTCTGCAGCACAAAATTTGCTGAGAAAAGGACAAGGTGCACGTGTTCTTCCTGCCAAGTACCCCTTTGTATTCAGCCTTGTTTTAATAAGTTCCACGGGAAATGATAAAAAAACATTTCTCAGAAGCACTGATTATATCTAAATGATTTAAATATTTCATTTTCTTACCTAAGTATGTTTTAAGAATGTATTTTTTAGTTTTTTTAATATAAATGTAAACAAAAAATTGTTGATTCTATATAGGCAGTGGGAATAATACTTCCCACCTGAAATATTTAGAAGTGAGGGTAGTTTTTCTAAAATCTGTTTAGAACCTTTTAAAAAAGACTTATTCATGTACCTACCTATTCCTACAAAAAGATTTTTAAGTTTTTTTGTTTTATCATGACCACGAAAGGGTTAACACAGAAGTACATTGGTTACCTAAAAGTGCATGTTTGGTTCGCTTCTACGTTCTTTGATTCAGTGTTGAAATTCCTGGAGAGTAAAATCTGATTTTCGGCACAATTTAATTATCTCAAAAAATGACATCGCTTATATGACTGATTTATTTGCTAGATTTAACGACACTAATTTAAATCTACAAGGTGACACGTTAAATTTAATCAAAGCTAAAAGTATAATATTTTGCTGTACAAACAACACTTGTGAAGAGTTTCCAAATCTTTCAAAATTGCAAAACAGAGATGAAGATTTGTTTCGGACCTTAACCAAAGAATTAAAAACATTCTTTACTTGAATATTACCAACTAGCTGTTAAACCCTTTTACAAGTAGTCAAACTCAGAGCACAAATACTACATACCGAAACGTTCAGCTTCGAGAGCATTCACGAAACTATCAAAAAAGTTTGGGAACCACCGATCTAAAAAATAAAAACCGCTCAAGATCCTATAAATTCTTCTGTCTTATGTATTGAGAGCATTGTTTTCTTACTAATCTTTTGAAATTTCTGCTGTCTGCCATACTTCGCTGTATGCTTAATAGTCAATATTTTTCTTTCTTTTGTAAGTAGCTCCATATCGACCTGTTCACTTAGTTTTCTTAATATGATAACTTTAATGGGTTAGTCTAATTCATATGTTTTTCTTCTTCCCTTGGTATTTCTTTGTTTTATTTCATTTATTTAAATAATGATCCATCCAGTGTGCCCTGTACTTATCTTTCTTCGTCTTCGTTATCCTATAGTGATCTTGCACTTAGTGTTCTTGCTTTATAGTGCGCATTCTTGTATTTATATCCCTGATATTCTTTACATCTTCTGAATTTTCACTGTTGACTGTTATGATAGTAGCAGAGTAGATTTTTCTTACCTTTCTTATATATTAAAATTGTTAGATTAGTCTTCAATTGTTTGCATTTTTTCCAAAATCCTGATGTTTTTATTTAACCATTTCTTTACAGTTTTCATTACTTTTTTTTAGAATTTTCTAGTCTTGTATTTAAATATTTTCAGTTGTGGTGCTTTTCAGGTACTATGTTAGTTCTTTTAAAACATGTATTTATCTCCAGAAATAATATTTTTCATACTGATGGTGTTATTTTCGTATTTGTACGAAACAAAGAGTCATAACAACTCAACAGTTATAAACGTTTCAATGTTCTAATTTAGGATCAATTACATTTCTATAAACCAGTTACGACTGAAGCGATCCGTTTAAGCACAATTAAATTTAAGATTGTGTTGTACCTGTGCTGCTTTTTAGTAGATTTTACTGTATTTTTATTAAGAGATAATAAAAATATTGCACATTAAAACCCTATAAAAACTGATGTTGAGATAAGAATTTTACTTTTACACTAAACAACCAGCGAAAATAACTTGTCTAATACCGTTATGTACCATGTAACGTTTAAACATAAAACAAATTTTAAGAGGCAGAATTTTATGGATTTAGTAATTGACCAAACTGACGCCATAATAAAAGAAGCAAACAAAAGAAGCAATTAAGTTTGATAAAAATAGAACAAAGACTTTAAATAACATTTATCTTTTCCAAGGAACTACCCAAACACATTTGCATTGTTGCATCAGATTTAATTGTATTGAAAAAAAAAATGTATGTTAAAACAAATGCAAAATACATTCTGACATATAAACCACACACGTTTTGCAAGTTACATACCTTTAATGAAATACCTCACTAACATGATGTAACCCAAACAAGTTGTGTGAGAAATGAGAATGACTGACTATAAAATTTAGAACCGTAATGTTAATATAATGATATGTTACCTGCTAACCTTGTATATTCTTCACTTTACTTATAACGAACGTTTAAAATATTTTCTAAATCGACTTGTGCATTCGTCAATTTTTCATTTGTGAAGCAAACAAGAACATTTTCCGGGTTTAAGTCATTAACCACTTTTTTAGATATGTAATGTTTCCTCAATTTTAAGAACACAATTATTATATAATGAGTATTTTATCTAAAAGAGCTACAGAGAGGTTTTTGTCAACAAACACAAACAAAAATAAAGAAAAAGAAATACCTGATTTCGAAAATATGTCAATTCTACGACAGGAATTGGAAAAATTGTTCCGCAATAGAGCAAGAAAATATAGTATGAGTCAAAACATAAAATTAAAGTGGGTAATGCAATAAAACAATAGTTCTGCACTTACCTGGATTTAGATTTGTTAGAAGTCACACCAGTTCATTTCTTTTTGTATAGTTGGTACAAGAAAGCTCGTGAAATCTAAAAAAATAAATCTCTACTTTAATCAGAACTAAACTAACTAAAAACATGTTTAGTTTTAACGTAACAGTGATAATTACTCAAAATTTTATAAAAAAATGCAACTGTGATAGCCACGATATTATACATGCACGATCAAAATTCTTTAGTAAAGACTTCAATAAATCAAGAGATTCGTTTCACGTTTGAAAAACTTAATTATAGTGATTTAGGCATAGCTGTTCATATAGTCCATAAACCAATTACGTCCGTAATATCAATGCCAAACTTCTGAGAACAAATTAGACCTGAAGAAGAAGACCATCGTCTTTATAAACAAGTCCAGCGACTATACGAGTTTCTATTAACTAGAAAAAGTAAATACTTTGCATCTGACTTTCGGAGGATTTATAATTCGGTTAATGATGAAACAACTCAACTATGCAATTTGCATAGTTCCACACTGATCAATGCGGTTCAAACAAAACACTATCATGACCTCACATAATCCACTGGATGAAGGTCCACAAACACCAAAAGCATTAATTAAAAATCATTTCAGATTGATGTAAGTTGGAAAAACGTTTTGTAATTAATCTCAAGGTGAATAACAAGAAAATTGGATAAACAACGTTTTCAATTAGCGCCTCTAGAATCTACGGACATTTAACAATGTCAATATAAAACCCACAAAATGTAATAACGCAAACAAAATCACATAAAAATTTCCACGGAAAAACATTTTTCTATTACAATAACAATTGATTAGTACCGATAAATATAGAAAAGAATTGCGTTAGATAAAAAGTAATAACGTAGGTTGATGACATTAAATAACCTAAGTAAATAATTTCATGTAAACATTTGTGTAGGCACGGTTTTTTGGGAAGCAGAGTAATCAACTTAACTCAATTTAGTTTCTACGCAGTTTCTTAAAACACTCGTTGGAAGAAATTTGCTACATCCCTCGTATACATACACCTCGTGATTTTACTATTAAATAGATTCGTTATTTCAATGACTTATAGATAAAAGTATTGTGTCACATTTTTAATAATAGAAATTTAATAAAATGTATCCGAAGACAATTGATTTTGTTCTTAATGTGATTCAGAGCGAAAACATCGATCAAAATATATTTCCCATAACTACTGTTGTAGGGCACCAACCTCTTTTAGTTTTTTTAAATGTTGATGCTGACTAAATTGTTAGTGTTGCAATGGAATGTGTTACAGTTACGACAATAAACGGTTTGCAAATTTTATGTTTAGTAGGTGATGCTAAGGTTATACTTAAACATTTATATAACAAAAAGCACCAGCTACCCGAGGTCACCAAGAAAACTCATTACCACGTATCTTAAATTAGAAGAAAAAATGAAGTATTCTAGAATATTGGGTTAGTAATACAAGTTACGATCAATTTCCTTATTCTAAATGAAATTACGACTTCTAACAGTACGAGTGACATTTATTTTCAAGGTCCGATCGGTCACAAAATTGAAACCACAGTGAAAACAAAAAATGTTTTATTTGCAACATTTAACAACACTTTCCAGCTAATTCTCTACATAGCCGCCGCTAGTTGACTTAGATACTTGTCGTAGCGTTGTACCAACCTTCCAAAATCTTTGTCATAGAAGGCAATTTTCTACACTGGTTGTGTGTGCCAAAACACTGTCCTCTTATCGATCGTTTCATGCGAGAAAAGACATGAAAATCAGAGAGAGAGAGCCAAATCCAGACTATAGTGATCAAACGCCTCCCATAAAAATATCTGCAAAAGCATCTTTGTTACAGCTGATCAAGCATTATCATGAAGAAGAACAATGCACAAGAACAACATTCCTAGTTCTGAATTGCCCTTCGTATATGGTGAAGAATCACATGAGGTGCAGTGATAGTGGTGTCACGTCCTATAAATTCTACGAAGAGAACTCCTTTTCGGTCCCCAGTAGTTACTCGAAGAATGAGAACGCACTGGTTAGATTGCTCCTTTGTTTCTTCATTTTCGTAATGAACTCATGTCTCATCCCCTGCAACAATTATGCTCAAAACAATGTTCAATAATAGCGCGGAAGAATCGTCAAGGCGGCGCTTATTCGTAGTGTTTTGTGATGGTCGGATAGCATCTTTGGAACCCATCTCGCGCACAGTTTGTGGTACCTACTGAAGTTTCACACCCACGATGGTATAAAAAACTACACTTGAATTTTCGGGAAACAAAACACTCAACACAGAAATTGTGAACAGACAATTTTCTCGATTCCTTCCATGATCGCCTGCATCATAAACGTCTGTACGTCCTGATTGAAAGTTCCTGCACTATTTACTTTGCTGTTAAAAGTTTCAGTTAGAGACAGAACTGCTCAGAACTGACACGTGTCACGTGACGCGATCAACAAGTATGCTGCGCAACACATATGCGCCATCATTGGATTTAATTTTATATATTAGATTTTAATTTAGCGACCAATCGGACCTCGAAAAAAAAATAGCTCTCGTGTTTAAGCCAACAGTGTAACAAAAATTAATCGATACATATATGTAATTCTTTTGACTTTGTGGTTCTGTTACGTGTCGTCAGTAATAACGGCTCACATTTTCCTATCTTAATAAACTTTTTGACACGACACTGGTAGTTGGCGCCCCTGCTTGGATATTTTGGACAAATTCCAGACCCACGGTGGCGTTACGTTGTCGCATACCGTGTTCGAACATTTCTTAATTGACTTCGCTGTGAATAGATTGGTTTTAGTAGAAACCTTGTACGTTCAATTTAAGTAATTTCGTATGAACACTTCGCGTCATTAGTCTAAGAAACAACCAAAGACAACGCTTCAAATCTACGGAAAGAAGCCAATGCAGCTGCGTTCTTTTCATATGGTTAAACCGTTCTTGTAGTAAAATGGGCGTGTTTTTCAAAATGTTTCCAAAAAGTTTGTTTTCTTTTGCAATTATTAAAACTATTTGAACATAATCACATATCTGTACATTAATTTCTATACTGTAGAGTGTCTCTGTATTTCTCCTTGAGTTGCCAACTATCTTTTGGAACAGACTCCAAATAATGGTCCAAAAAAAACTTCTCTGCACGTCTTTTTTTTTGACACTTGACGAGAAATACCGTGTCGTTACAAAAAAACCTCGTATTTTTTAAAAATTCGTTGCTAAAGATAAAATAACACTGGTTGACAAGATTTTTGTCTCAAATATTACTTGACGAGTAACTCGTGTCCAGGCGAAGCAAGTGCGCAGTGACAAAATGAAAATTTAAGAAAAGGGATCATTCCAGTTTGGCTTTCTCAAAATACGCATCACCTGCTTTTCTTAACGTTATCTATCTGTATTTTGTGCTTTTTGTAGTTTTTATTTAGAGAATACTGTTCTATATTGCATTAACTATGTAATTAATTCCCGATTAATTAAATTTCAACCTGTTCTTTAATTGCAATTATTTATCTCTATTGTATTCTTAGCGCAATGTCTATCTTTTTTTGTTTGTCTGGGCAATTAAATTCCGCCGGACACGAGATACTTGTCAAGTAGTACATATACAGTATTTCTTCAAGTTCTGAAACGGAGCTATAAGTCTTAAACGAGTAAAGAAAAAAAAAATTTGAGAATCATCAAAACTACATTCTTAGATATTTAGAACTTCGATGCAATGTAGAGTCTTTTTAGAAGATGACCACTCCAACATTTTTAAACAGCAATCCCTGTCGAGTTTCACCTTATTTTTAAGCTTATGAAAAAAAGCACATCCCCATAAACCAAAACTCGATATCTTAATTCTTTCAAGAAATATGAAGGGTGCTACCAAATAGAAAAATAAAATGTAATAGTAAAGGCTTCCACGGCCGGAGTCTATACTAAGATAATATATATACTAAGATACTATACTGAGTTTAGAATCTGGCTTGGTTTACAAGTTGATTACCTAAGTTTTGAAAAGTGTTTAGTTAGATTTCGGTTGCTTGTTTGAGTTCTTCGACTTCTCTCACACCCTGATGAAGCCCCTTACGAAAGTGGGCGAAACGTTGGCAACTTCGGTTACAACATTGACACGGTCCAAACCCGAAAGACGTTCTTATCTTAGTGTAGAAAAATAAAATGTTTTAATGGTTTTTGCACGATTTTTATAACAAATGTTGAAACTGTCAATCTTCTTCGATCTTGCAACAACCCAAACACTCGTGAATGTAATTTTGAACTACCAGGAGCATATCCCTAGTCATATTGCTGCAATTTGCCAAATAATTTATTAATTCTGGTTTCGTTACCTACACTCTACTTTTCAGAAACCTTCAAAACTAAAAATCGAGTGGGGTTAGATCAGGAGATCGTAGTGACCATTCAATTTCACCTCTTCTACTAAACCAACAATTTGGAAATGTGCGGTTTAAAAAGACTGCACGACTAGAATGTAGAAAAACACCATCTTGTTGAAACCATTTATTGTCAATACCATTAGGGTATAAGTTACGTACACTTGAATCCATTTGATTTTTGACAGTTGCAGATATCTCTCTCCGTCCAAATTTCCATTAATAAAAAAATTATCCAATTACATTTACTTATATAGTACCTTCCATTGCCTTAATTTTCTGCGGTATTTTAGTATTATCTGCTCTTATTCACAGTGGATTTTCGTCAGCTCAATAACGACAATTATTAACCTGACCATTCAAGTAGAAAGTAGCCTTAAAAAAAAACTTTCAAGGAAAAATTTCTGTAAACATCACACTTTTCACGTAGTGTTTCGCATAATTCTAACCTTCTATCAAAGTTCTCTTCGTTCAATTCTTTTCAAAACTTTGTAGGCAAAACTTTTACCAACTTTATGTACCAGACACGCTTTAATAACTAATTTGAAGGTTCTTCAATAAAAAACAGTAACTCTTCTTCGTTTTTTGTAGAGTTGCAGATTCCGTTCTGCCAGCTCTCGTAAGAACTTTCACAGTTCCCTCTTCTTTAAATCTTCAAACACTGTGTTGGTTTAGAAATCGGTGATCGTGAATGTATAAAATAATTAAAAACGTGCCGCACTTCATCGTAAGATCGTGTTCTCTATATCCAAAGCCACGAATCACTACAAGAGTGATCCTTTGTTCTTTGGTCAGCTTTTGCGCTATTTACAGAGTTCATAAGACCATATTAGTCCCTCTATATCTTGCGATGTAAGCTCCACTTATCCCCCAGATAATTTATTTGTCCCCTCCATATCAGTTGATAAAAAAAATATAGAAGAATAATTTCCTAAAAATCAGTGATGCTAAACGTCAAATACATTTTTTTTACTAATTCTTAGATTTTTTCGGAGAAAATCTTGAAGTTCTGAGTAATGAGCACAACGAAAGACTTCATCAGGACATTTTAGACATAAAAAAGCGATATGGCGCCCCTCTATGTTGGCAGACTATTTCTTAATCTCTTTTGAATTAGCATTTTTGAGCAGATGCAGAAACTAGGACGTTGACCCAGGTTTCGTCCAAACATAACAACACACCAAGACCATAAAGGAAAAGCATATACTTTTAAAACCAGCCAAACCTTGTTGAGAGGAAGAACACACGGCAGCAGGCGCCAATTAGGCAATAAAGCTACGGAGCTATTTTTGATCCATTCACGACTGGCTGCCACAATAAAGCCAGCAACCTGAGATTTGATCGACAAATTATCTATCGAGAAAGTAAAAAAAAACGCTGTAAAACAAAGAAAATACAAATGGCAAAGTGCAGAAAGAACAACATCCTCCGAAGCCGCAATTAGAGATCATCGTCAATCTGCTCTCCACCACACTCGGCGAACCAGCAACAGGCATTTTATCTAAAAGATCAAACTTTAATATAGTACCAAAATCGATTCCAAAGAAAGAAATAATGAGTTAATTGAAAAGCACACTCTAAAACACATTCAAAAAGAGCAGCCGATGTACTAAAGAAGTCTACAGCACACATCCGACTTTAATCAAAATTGCTCTAAGGTAAGTCAAGACCAAATAAATCACTATACCACCAGCTGACAAAATTGGAAGCAGAAGATATTTTGGTCAGTTTTGATGTGACTTCTTTCTTCACCAAAGTGCCACTACAAATAACATTGAACATAATCAAGACCACATTACGAAAAACAGAATTGAACTATGTTTAAAATATGCGTATTTTTCTTTCAACAACGTTACATACGAACAAACTGAAGGAACAACCATGGGATCACCACTTTCTCCAGTCATCGCCAATGTATTTATGAATTTTCAAGAAATAAAATTAGAAACCACTACTCTCAAACCAATATAAAAATACGTTACGTGAATAATACTTTCATAATTTAGTTCACAGAGCAGAAACACGCAACAGCTTAGAACCTAACATTTAAATGCAATATGAATACCAAGACAAACAGAAATATTCTGTTCTTAGACGTACTGATCACTTGGACGATAGATAAGACATTGGAGCATCAAGTATACAGAAAACCGATGTACACCGATAAATATCTCAATGCCAAATCTCACAATCATCTAGCTCAAAAGTTTTCAGTGCTAAAAACGTTAGTATATAGGGCCAAAACCATCAGCAAACTCAACGCTTTAAAGACCGAGCTAGGCCATCTAACGGGCGCCTTGAGAAAAAACGGATACAAGAAAGCTGACATAGATAGCGCGATTAACAAACAACACACTTCCTTACTTACATAAAAGCTTGCATTGAGAAAATAACCAATATACTAAAATCTAAAAACACCATAGTGATCTTCAATGCAACCAATTTTTCAAAAACAAAAGATACAACAGCACCATTCAAGGAATCAAGGGTCTACTACATCCCTAGTTGATCTGGGCTAGCTTAAGTGAGACAAACGAGACGCAACATCTCTTCCCTGATAAGAGAACATAAAGCAGACACACGGAAACGTAATACAAGATCGGCTGTTGCCGACAAAAATATTGGCTAAATCCCAGAACTTCTGGCCCAGACTATAGAAAGAAGCCATCGAAATCTAGAAGTACAATAATTTCAAGATAATGATATTGACCTAGTCGCAGTCTAAAAAAAACATGTTTTGGAAGACTAGTGAATTGAAACCGTCACAAATCATTGACCCGAACGACGCAGTCTTTCTGAAGCAGACAACGACATTACTGTCGAAACGTCAAGTATTGTAAGTTTTTCAAAGTTTGTAAGGTTTTTAAGTTTTGTGAAATATGAAAATATGAAACGCGGTTCAAAATTCCAAAATCTTTCTACTTTAGAAAGTCTTAAAAATAAAAGTGTTTAAACCTAAATTCAAAAATACCAAGCATAAAATAGTAATTGATTCAACAAGTTCAATTTTTCTACAATCATTTAAGTATTAGTAGGCAAAAGTTTCTAGAAAATTTTAAAAATCTTATTTTTATTTAATTTAATACAACAAAAACTATACTCTTTGAGCTAAATAACGCAACACCAAGAAACTTGGCAGAAATGTTTAACTAGTCAAAGGTAGTAATTTCAAAGAAATTAAACAATAATAAAGGCATTTTTTTATTAATAATGTGTTAGACCACTCCTGCGCCCTTCTTGGCATGGGTTCTACCAGGTGGTCGATTTCTTCATAAAGTACTGCATCCCAGACAATCTGTAATTCATGTCGGAGAGCTTCTAGTGTCTGTGAAGGATTGGCTAATTGCTTGAGTCTTCTGCCCATCATGCCCCACACATGTTTGATACGAGAAATGTGTGGAGATCTGGTTGGCCAGATATTGACGTTAGCCACTTCGAGGCGCTCCATAGAATGCAACGCGAGAACGGGCATTATCCTGTTGGAAAATCGGGTCCTCCAGTTCCTGGAGGAATGGAAGGATATGAGATTCTACCACTTCATCAACATATCGGTGAGCATGCATATTGCCTAGGATGAATACCAACTGCGACTTGCTTCTATAAACAATAGCACCCCATACCAAAACCCCACAGTGTGGTGAACATGCCGCTCAACAGAAAACTGCACATTGCGACGTTCTTCACGTCTACATGTGACCATCATATCACCATCGTGCGTCCACAAGCAGAATCGGAATTTGTCACTGCAGACCACCCTATACCATTCCACGCTCCAATCCAGTCGCAAAGTGCACCACTGTAAACATTGCTGTCGATAGGACTGCAAGCCATAAGCTTAAATTTGACGGTAAACTGTACGAAACGTTACAAGACGTCCTTCGTTTCGAAACCATTGATCGGTTATTGATTGTGCAATTGAAAATCGGTCTCTGAATGCCATTAATCGAAGATGGCGGTCCTGGACATCATTTGTCTGTCTTGGCCGTCCCCTTCCTCGTCTACGACGTTCTTGATCTTCTCTAGACCATTCTTGATAACACCGTACTACAGAAAATTGGTTACGGTTAAGACGGTTAGCAATTTCTCTGAATGAAAATCCACTTTTACGTATGCCAATAATGCGACCTCTATCGAATTCAATCAGTTGTCGATAATATTCACGTTGCTGCACTCTAGGCATAAATGCAGCAATCGCGGAAATACCGAAATTAAATTTTCTATGGCTACTAAATTATTTTGAATGAAATTTTAACCAATTACTACCTTTTACTAGTTAAGTATTTCTGCCAAATTTGGTCCAAAAATTCTAACGCTTTCTTGGTGGTGCATTTTTTACGTCACAGAGTATAAATAAAACACTGAACTCAACTAACAATGTCCTTGCTTCTCAAAATTGGTAATACTAAGTTTTATGCAAAGTTACTTTCCATACTATAAACATTCATTAAATATTCGTACGAAAGATAAAATAATATTGATTTAACCTTTACAAAAATTTGCAATTTATATTTATAGCATAACTGCGTAAAAATTTATAAATTATAACTTCAAATAAAATTAGCTGCGCCCAAACGCACTCTATCAGAAAAGCACAATAAAATTTGTAGCCATCTGTGATACTTCATTTAAATTTCAAATTAATATATTAAATATAAATATACAAACAAAAAATAAACATCAATGAATGTATTTTCCACAACGTCAACAATTTCACTACTGTGAACCAAAGCTGCTCTCTCTCAATATACAATTCCTAACGTAGATTCCAACCAAAAAAATTTTAATACAACTATAAAGATTTAAAAAAACCAGACAAATGAACAAAGTTTTTATATCCGGGAATTGGTAATACAAAGTTAATGTTCACACTATTAATATTCATTAAAAGATTGATCGGAAAGATGAAGTGATATTGTACATAATATTAACTTAAATTTTAAGAAAATTTACAATTTTTATTTATAGCAAAACTGCGTACCAATTAATCACATTTTTAAATTATAAATGTTCTAAAAATTAGAAAAAAGACCCAAAACATCCAACTATTGAATAACTTTATTTTCTGAGATCGGCAATACGAAGATCCACACTAGAAATATTCGTCCAAAACAAAATGAGATTTTGCACAATACTGATTTAACCTTTAAAAAATTTGGTAATATAAATTTATAGCGTCACTGCGTGAAGATTTAAGAAATTATGAATCGTTAATCATAACTTTTTAAAAATTATAATAAAATTTGCTTCCGAGATGTAAAATCAACTGAATAGCCAAAGGTAAAAATTTTCAATAATGACTATTTATGAAACTTCATTTAAATTTTAAATCCGGATATAGGCGTATAATATTTTTAAATGTAGGTGAATTTTCCTTTATTATCGTAGTATTAAACAAACGCCCAATTTTTTTCGTATTTTCATCAATGGTTCGACACTAAAACGTCGTATTGACAAACTTTCCTTTTCCGCTAACAATTTATCGCATTATTAGAAAACCGAATTGCTCAACTTAAGAAAAGCTCAATGACAGTTTCGTTACAAGTAACAGTAACATAGTTTAATTATAATTATGCAAAATTGTCTTTTTTATGTAATGAGGACGAACGTATTTTAATGCAACCTTCGTAAGTTGAAAAACCATCGAATCCTGGCTTTTGAGAATTTTAATTAAATAGTGACGATGTATTTATGACGTCTTTCCTTTTTACGCATACTATGATTTTACGTTCTTTGAAGTAGTACCACAAGTAGGTCATTAAAGGAATGACTCAAGGAGATTCCGATGTTTTTGTACGTAATCGTACTAACATTAAGATGAATACAATCAGTAGCTTTCATCACTCAGTTTTGTTACAGTTTACATACATATTTCTTAAATCTGTAAATCAACGTATGCACCGAAATTTTAAAAATATCAATTTTTTGCAATCCTTGTGCAATTTCAACACGAAATCATTTGCCAGGGTTGCCAAGTTTAGAAAATAGATTGTAAGTAAAGATTACAGTAATGACAATCCGAGTTGATGGGGCTTATATCCTAAGAAAACTGATCCTTATGATAGTTTTCAAAGAACATATGGTTTCAAATGATCTATTAATCCTAGAACACAAACAAGTAGAAGAATCTGCAACATAAAACCAAAGATGTTACAAATTCAAATAATTGTTTCCTCTTATTATTAAGGATAATCCGTTAGAACTAGAGTTTGTCTGTACTAACGGTAGAATAAATCAATTGAAAGCAATACTAAGTGGTCTTCTGATGTTATCTGCTCGTTATAGTTTTACAGTTCAAAGGAATAACGCAACAACAGTGTTTGGCGACCAACGTGAGAGCCGTGATGTTTTACAGCAGCTGAAGAAACGCAAACCGGTTTTTGTTTCTTTTATACAAATCACGTCAAATCAGTATTACAAAAACAAAAAACAAATGAAACAGCGATGCAGAAATGACTGTTTTAATAAATGTTTCAACTAAGTTGGCATCGAACATCACGCGTTTGTCGGAAACCTCCTTCATGAAAAAAGTATCAAAAAAACATTAAATGGATCAAGTTCTTAGTTGTAATTAGCATATAAAAATTACCTGGTTTCATTCACGTACAAATCTTTTCTGCCCTGCAATCACGTTTCCATTATCTGAAACAAAAAATAGAAAATGTGTTAATTTATTACTCTTAATACTACATTAAATTGCTACTTCAAAAATTAACTAAATAAATCAAAAACCAAAAACTCTCAACATTGAAAAAGATTAGAGTAAAACGTCATAAAAACGCTAAAATACCACAGTATAAAACTAGTAAAAAAAATCACAATTGATCATCAGGAAAACGGATTATAGAAACGACTCTCGACAAATAATTCCGAATCTCAAATGATTCTTCTGATTCTTGGGTCCTATCTATTCAAACCATAAAGTTTTCTAAAGTTTCTGAATAGATTACGTGTTTCAGTATCGCGACATAGTTCTAATATAAACAGCCTACTTAATTTTAGTCGTTGCTTTTTAAAGTTTAGTTTTACGTAAATATTAATTTGAAGCAGCTATACACGTTTTTTTACTTCTTCTTCTTCTTCTTCTTCGTACGTTAGGTCTCGTGCCTTGTATTTTACTGGATTCAGTTTTTTTGGGAGACTGATGATCAGTTGTCTTGGCATCTTTTTGGGAGTTTTCCTGGTAGTGTGGTGCTTTTTTTAACAGTCTGGTGTTATCCATTCTGAAGAGTTGTTGGTTCCATTGTCTTCTTCTTTCTCGTCTCCATCTTACAACATATTGATTGTTGCATCGTTCTCTGATGTGTTGATTCCTGGTACGATCTTGTTTTTCCTATTATGAACTATATTATTATATTACATATAATCTAGGTGCATTCGTATTTTTCAGTTGCTTTATCGCGTTTGTTACTTGATCTTCTGTGTTTATTCAGTCTTGCCCTCGTGTTTCTGATTTAGATGGTATTGCGTTCTCGTCACAATTTTTTGAAATACTCCATACACATATCCTTCTCTAACGGGTACATTTCTCTGTATTCATTGATTGGTTTTTGTGGATCTTAATAGCTTCCAGATCTTCTTTTGACTGTTATCAAAATCATGTTCTATGTTTGTCGTGAATTTTTCCCAGTGCTCTTTTTTTATGTTTCGTATACTTGATTTAATTCGATTCCTTACTCTTATGTATTTCTCATGTTCGTCTGCTGTTTTCTTACTTATGTAACGCAGCGCTTTTCACTTTGCGCAGTATCTTTATTTATTCGATGAACCAAGGCTTTTTGTTTTGTTTGTTGTGTGTTGACTTTTCGTAATCATAAGCTTTCCCTCTAGTTTCCTTTCAAATAGCGATTAAATCTTTCACCTTGAGCTAAAGCGAAAGAGCATTAATTTACTAATTGTGAGCAGTCACTCACGAAGTTTTAGAGCCCAACTTGTGTATCAGTCTATTTTTCAACCGGCACTCTACGAGCGTCGCGCTGTCCCTCCCCTACTCCTTCAACGTCCTCCGCTATGGATAATAAATCCGGTTCATCCAAGCGTCGTCATGAAAATGAGGACGTTATCCCTCTGGTTGTAAAATAACCCTGTCAAAACAATCTAAAATTATTGACATAGTCAACAGACTTCAAGCGACTTTCAGAAAAACTATTATTATCCGTTGCGTAACGTAGTAAACTGTTTACATTGCCAATGCCTTAAAAGGTGTTAAAATAGCCTTACAAACTGTTTCCGCCAAAATATCCAGCACCCCTGCTGTAGTTCCTACTTCTTTCTGGTACACCCAAGCTGCCCGATCTAAAATTTCGTTTGATTGTCTTTATCGTGTTTATGTTGAAAACATCGAAAGAAATTAAGACGACCTTGATAAACGTCCTTATTCCGCAAACCTATAGCCTACACAGGCCTGGACAGAAAAAACCTACAGCCGTCCTTGAGAAAACCGGTCTGATCGTCAAACCGCAAGGTAAATTCTTACTTCATGTTTCTATACTCAACGTTCCTGGAAATATCTCCGCTGAGCAGGTGAAAAAAGCAATCCTATCGCAAAATTTCGACAATGTTTCAGATGAAATTTTACATCTTGCCAATGAGCAACTAAAAGTTCTATTCCGTTTTGGCCCTTGAGACAGAGCCAACTGACACTAGATTTTGGAAGTCCCACCAGAAAATTCCTTTTGACATCACATCGCGTTTACGTCGCCTGTAATACGTGTAGAGTCAATGATCATATCCGCGTTACGCATTGCATTGTCAATAGTTTGGCCATCATTTGAACCATTGTAAATGTGACATACAGTGCGGCCATTGGGCTGAAAAGCATGAAACCAAGACATACCCTAACGCGGAGGAATATCCATCATGCGCTACAGTGTTACCAACTGACTATGTCGCGATTCCCCGCACAAACATTAAAAATTCTACAGTTTTACTCATAATTGGGCAAAAAAATTAAATTTTGTTTTCCCCAAAATATCCAAAAAACAGCCGCATCTATATAAAATCCCCTAATTTTGTAGAATTCCACTACAATTGGCAATGCTGTTAGACACAGAGCTTCATCCAATACCTACCCAGGATATATAAAACGGCTCGACGCCAAAACAGCAAAGACCAATTATGGACAATAAGGACACTCAATTAACTTTGAAATTTGAGCAAGTGAATCTTCGCAATTCACGTATTGAGACTTTTCAAGTTATGAGTTTCTCCTCTAATAATGGCATTGACATCATACGTGTTCAGTTTTGGTTCAGGGTACAAGCTCGCGGCTGCACCCTTTAACAGAATTTCCGCAGCCTCTTCTGTGCGCTACTACTCGGCAATTTTTTAAATAGTTCAAAGCCCGTCGGAGTGGCACTCAGCCATTTAACGAATAACTGCACTCTAGTAGCTATAATTACGGTTGGAAACGCTCGTATGGGTAATCGTCGACGTTTATTAGCTGCCGAGTGAGAATGTACGCATTCATCTTCAACATCTCGATAAAATTCTTAATAAACTAAGAAACGCTCCTATCATAATAGCAGGTGACTTCAATTCGAAATCGCCGCTTTGGCACTCTCTGGTGACCGATTATCAAGGACGATGCGTAGAGCATCTCGTGGGTGTACGTGAATTCTGTGTTGCGAATAAACCTCTCCAACCTTTCACCTTCTTTAACCATTTAGGCTCGACTAACATCGAGGTCCCCCCAACTAATACGATTTGAGTTAACCGTCAAAGCCTCTCGCCTAGAACCTATCCTTATGAGAATCCTTGATTATGAACACATAGATCTCGTTTGCTTAAATATGGCAATCGCAAGTTCCATTCCTACTTATCTTCCACGTAATGTTTTGTGTCACAATCCTTAATCTGTAGATGCCGTCAGTGGTAAGTTGACCAAGATGATCCTCAATTCTTGACTTTACAGGTCGTAAGTTCCTGTCGATCCAACCGTGCTCCAATGCTCGAGACGACGACAGATGCACTACATCAGAATATAAGACTATTAAAGCTATTGTTTGCTTCCTGTTTCTTGACGACGGATAACCTTTTGCATGCCCACATAAGATCCCGCACTAATTTGCAAATAAGATGCCAACAGAACTAACTGTTTAGGAAAATTGATAAAAACAAGTCTCACAGACCAGACGAAATACATTTTAATGTCTTGCATACTATCGTCCCTCTCTTCTACGATCGTTGATTTGTTCAACTCAAGCATTAAATGTGGTTATTTCCCTACCAACTGGAAAACTGGTAAACTGATCGCTATTCTTAAACCTGGGAATAAAAATTCAGTGAATCCGAACTCGTACCGTCCGATAACTCAGAACTCTGCAAACTTTTCGAACGAATACTTCTTAAAAAGATTCATGATTACATTCAGCCACAAATTCTTTTCCATCCAAGTTAATGTGACTTCGTTATTGGCAAAACGACTGACGCCGCACGCCGATTAATTACCAATGTACGACCGAACGTTTCCAAGCACGGACTTGCAATTTTCATTGACATATCTAAAAGATTCAACAACGTATGATAACTTTCTATAATAAAAGGTCTCGTTGTTGAGGGAGTTTGTCATTTGTAGCAATTTATCAAACAGAACGAAATTAACTCCTCAAACGTATACCGTTCTGTGTACGCCAAACGACTGATGAAGAGGTGTCGACATGGCTCGGTTTTCAAGCCGACTTTGTGGAATCTGGTTGTATGACTTGCTTAGCAAAGAACTTTCAGGAGACTGAGACATATTTGCATAAGCAGACGACATTACTGTCAAGGTGTTCGTAATTTCTAAACGAGACTTAGAGACAAAATCCAACACGTGTTAGCAACAAAAAACTGACGGTTTCAGCAGACAAAACAAAGTATATAGTTTTTGGCTTGACTTTCAAACGAGATCCTTCAGTGTGCCTCAACAAAATTTTTCAAATGCAACTAATCGGACTTTTGCTAGACGATAAGTTGAGTTTTGTAAACCACAAAAAATCTCTTATGGCCTCGACATTTGGTACCATCGACTGCGACACACTCAGGTAGCCAGGAAACTGGCCTCCCTCCAATCCCTATTCCTCAGAACTATCCTCTGGGGATATCGCACCGTTCCCGTAGATACCCTATAAGTATCCTCTACATCTCCTTTTGCAGGAAATTTACTGGACCAAAATTTTAAGCAATACTGGTACGTGTTTCCTTGACTAGTACGTTTCAATCAATGTCCTTTTCAGCTGCTAAACGCCACCTCTAAGTCTTGATCTTGAGTGAATGGCAGCGGCAGCGGGACACTTCCCAGGAAGAGCGCAACCCCTCTTATCCCGGATATCCTAACCTGAGTCAGAATGTCCCACATCCCCAGATAAAAAGTAGTCCAAATCCTTTCTTCACTCAGCGGATTTCGTTGTCATTTAAAAAGCATTAGCGTTTTGGATGACGGCAGCTCTCCGTCGTGTGGTGTTTCTGACACTCCATCACATCGGATTCTCGCTTGTTATTTTCTAGTGCATCTATATTTGTTTTTTGTACATATTCCGGTAAAGGTTTTATGAGGAGTAGTCTGTTCTTTCGTACTAAACTATGATCCGATTCCATATTGACTAATGTCAGTGTTCTAACGTCTAGCATATTTCTGGGGTGCAATAATATATTCTATCGTAGATTGTCGCCCTCTTGTATCAGACCATGTGTTTTTCTATTGAGGCTCATTGTGTGCACATAATTCAGTCAATATTTCACCGCGGTCGTTCATCACATCTTCATTATATTTTCTAATCACACTTTCTATAATATCGTCAGCCACTCTTGCATTCATATCTCCCACAATCAATATTTTGTCTGTATTTGAGATATTCCCCCTGCGTCTAGTTTCAAATAGAGAACATACATCGATTTTATAGTTGTTCATCTCTAGTATTACTTCTTGGTCTCGTCCATTCCACGATCTGATGTTCCAGCAAGCAAATCGTTGTGTTTTTTCGTTTCCATAATCGTGCTTGTGTTGTCGTCATTGTATCCCGTCCGGTGTCCGAGTCTTAGTTTCCAGTTCTATAAGCATTAATTCGTTTTACATGGAACTAGCAACGGTGTCCATAAACCCATTGAATGTGACAGGCCAAGAGACTTTTTTACCAAAGATATTTAATATAAAAGTTGACAAGAAGTCAATTATAAATTATAAAACGTTTCTGATATAATTTTTTTGCCATAAAAAACTTGTTTCTATGTCCTTTAGGAAAGATGACAAGACTGTAAGAATTAAACTGTTGTATTCTAACGGCTGTCATGTATGCACTGACGTTGCAGTATATACAATTTCTTCTTCTTCTATTTAAAATATGGAATAAAGCAATTGACTAATTAAAGCAGTAAAATCTCACTTAAGACAAATAATTTTTAGTTAACGTATAGTAAAAAAAACTAAAAATGGTTTTCACACACGAATTTTCTCCTAAAACTATTTAGTGAGAAAGCGCTCAATAATCTAAGTATACATGTCTGATTGATCGTAATAAAATAAGCGGTTTAAAGACCTGTATAAAAATTTTAGTACATAGATGATCACTTTGGTTAGACTTATACTTGGAACGAAAATAGCTAATCACGATGTAATACATCTTTAAATTTATGAAAAAAAATTGAACCACGCAGCACGAACAAGAATAATCCGCCTGTCTAAAACGTCAATTGCGGAGCACACTCTCGGAATGTTGGTACTGCAAAACGTGCATAATAAATTATCTACATCTACATGCATGTGCAATAAGTAGGCTAAAGTCAAAATAAGAAAGTAAATATCGACGACACCGTTCACATGCGAAAGAAACCAAAACAAAAATTTAATAAAAACCAATATTTTTCTCTATTCCTAAACGTGGTGCAATTTTATTTACCTTTCACTCACCTTCTCCTGATGAGTTGTGTAATATTTATTTGGAACGTTTTAATCATCACCTCGCATTAATATAATGGCATACTTTAAATTTCTTGTAATTATAATTGAATCTAACTTTGATTTTGTAGATACATGTAAACATTTTATAAGTGTAATTAAACCGTACAAGGTGCTGTACAACAAAAATAGAAACTTTAATTGAATGCCACTATAAAACGTTAATTGTTGATTATTTCATACAAGGTGTGTCTCACGTTAGTGTCCTCGTAATTTTTTACAAATATTTTCAAATAATGGTTAAGTAGATTAGGAGCTTATAATTGCAAATGCCTTGAAGCTGTTTGAAAACCTCACAATCAGAGTGTCTCGGTTATCTTTGGACATGACGGATCTGGACCAGTGAATGTTGATCAAAAATTTAATCTAAACGAGGTTAGTAATCTGCAGAAGACTTCACCTAGTAATTGTCGATACACTGCCTAGGACCAGCTGATTCAACAATGACATATGTAGTATCACACGCGTAAATTTTTTTAATAAAAGACATTGTGGGAAAGAGGACAATTTGTCTTTAATTTTCCAGTTACAAGTACTTATTTTTTGATGGGTAAAATGAACGTGACTACATCAAATTAAAATACGTACAGTGAAACTCGAGAGCAGTATGTCGGTGTAATAATTATTATTTCTTAAAAACCCAAAATAAAACTAGAAAAAATATATATATAATTTGGAAACTATACAAAAATTTAAACGAATTTTCCAAAAATATATTTTGAAAGAAATACAATTGGACATTACTGGATTAAATTCAAAGAATCAATTAACCACGATTCATAACAAAATAATTATAGAAAACAATATATAAGTCAAAGTGAGGAGAGATGGACCAGAAGAGTCGAACCACTATGAAAATAAACGAAAATAAAAAGGACCAGAAGTTGTACCTATTTTTTTCAGAATCATGCCAAATATTTGTTCGTAAAAGAAATACGCTTCCATAAGTAGAGTGGGCAGCGGATAATTTAAAGTCTGCGATGAATGCAGTAAATGTTGAAGATATGGAAATTAATTAAACCGGTAGATTTAGCATCCCAAAAACTACGTTAAAGAACAATCAAACTGTTTTGGCCCAGATGCAAGGCTCGGTGTGAACACAGAAACAAAGCTTGCTAATCATATTTAAAATGGGGGCTTAGAATTTAGCTATTGGGTTAGGGAAGGCTACAAAGTTTAAGCGGGATCAAAATAAATGCTAACATAACATTAAACTTGCTAAATATTGCAGTTTGATTTCTCTGTTTTGAATTTAGGCAAAGCTGGCAGCAGATGGTTACAGTCATTCTTACAGAGAAGAAATGACTGTTAAAAAAAGAGAGAACAAGTCTTGTCTGAGCTCGTGGTATGTCCAAAGAAATTATACATAACTATTTCAAAAAACTGGAAAGAATTTTAACCGAGCATTCATTATTTGATAAGTCAGGAAACATATTTAAGGCCGAAGTACTCGTCCAAAAAAGATGAAAATGTTTTCCTTGTATAAGTCCAACGGAAAAAGACAAAATAATAACTATTCTTCATTGCTGCAACGCTGAAGGTGCATTTTTGCCACCTTACTGCATTTTCAAAAACTAAAAAAAAGGAAGAGTGAAGCTGTGGAATGCCGCCTAGTTCACAAATCGCTATGAATGAAAAATCGGCCTATGTGAAACCCGAGATATTTTTTTATTGATTAAAAAATCATTTCTATCTCAGAAAACCGTCTAGAAAAGCCTTATTACTAATTAATTATCTCACTTTCGCAGTAATCTTACCAAAAAATTGAATAAGTTGCATTACTAAAGGAATGCAAAATATTATAGAAGTAGATCCGGCAAATGATGAAACCAAAGCAGGTCCATCTTGTTCCACTGGTACATCAGAGAAAACAACCTTCGAAGAAACAATAATTGCTGGAAAAGCATTAGATAATATTTCTCCAGTTCCAGTTGTCACACAGATAATACAAAATGCTAAAAAAAAGATAATCGGAATTGTCACTATCCCCAAGTTTATAAAAAAATAAAAAAATATATATAAAAAAAAACATATAAAGAGAAATCAAAACTAAAGGAAAACGACAAAAAAATCGACTGAACAAAAAAACCTTTTAAAGAGTTTTCTTCACATTCTGGTGTTGAGGATTTCATCATTAGAAGAATGTTTTTGTGACCTCAAGAATGAATGTAAAGGTTGCAAAGATGACTACCGAGCCACCAAGAAGAAAAAATATTGTGTAGGCTCGTTGGTTTCACGAAAACTGCAACTGCAAAGCGTGTGGAAATAAAATTAAGTCTAAAAAAAATCTCTCGTTCTATAGATGGTTCAACTGTCCTCCATGCTGAAGGATGAACCAAAGCACATAATATTTTTTTTGTATTAACATTTTTTCGATGTGTTGTATGATACTTTTAAGTTTATTTTGTATGAAGATATTCTTATGACTATTCATGTTTGATCCTTGTTGTTTTCCTTTTAAATAATGATTTTAAGTTTTAGAAAAAGTGGTTCATCTGTCCTTACTTTACCTTAAAACAAAAAAAAATTTTTCCTACTTTCAATATTTAATTTTTCAAAATTTTTAAACGCTGAAGATTTCGAGTTAAAACATCAATTAAAAATTAAAAGGATACTCCAGTACAAGTTTAGGCTAAAAGCAAGCTCTGCTGAACTAACAGTCTACAGATACGGTTCTACCACATGGAAAAAAGTACCATTAAGTCTGAAAAAAAACCCAGAGAAACCCAGTAAACCCTTTGGTAGCAATAAATAAAATATGAGACAAGTCATCAAACAAATATAAACAGCAATCAATGCCACAGTTAAAACAAAAGAGAGTAGAATTGTTACGTGCATAAATTTCAAAATGTACTATCCTGTATATTCATTACACTGAAGTTAGATTTTTAATTTCGACGCCCTCCAACGAGTTTCCTTTCACTTCACTTCCTGTCAAGACGTTAAACCGTCCACTACTTAAAATCGTGCTTGCGATGTCTAAATTAATTTTCTAACATCATTGGCGTGTGTTGAAGCTATGATATAAAACGACAACGCATTTCTATTAGTTTATTCCGCACAGGCACGACCCGACACGTATTAGCCAACATGTATTCCGTGTATTCTCCACCAATGAAGGGTTAATATCAACCAAATACCTTAATGAAGATATTATAATTTGGAAGGCCTAATTTAAATCTAAAAAAGGACGCCTCGAGAAGGAATTTTTTTCCAATTTACTATTACTTACGAATCAATAGACTGCGATACCATCTTTAAATTTAATGTGTGCAACAGCATTTGATAACCGGTTCTTATTTCTAATTATTTATAGCATTAATTAACAGTATTATAGATTTTTGCTTTAGTGAGTCATTGTGCTGACACGATTTGTTCTGTTCATTAATATTCTAGATCGACTCAACGAGGAAAACGTTTTCTTCGGACAAGTACTGGATGAAAGTAGGTAAGTCTTATTTAATTACATTTGCGTTGTCATTAAGGTCTCTCACGAAAATTTTCCTTTTTATTCTAAATTACGTAATTACATCAATGGTTTCGATTCCATGTAGGTATTTTCATTAATTATTTTGTGTGTCGCATGCTGTTAGCCATAGAATACTTGTCATTATCAATTTATTTTTCTTTATATACACTATTTGTTTAATTTAAGCCTATGTATTCTGTGTTGCCGTTACTTTCGGCGTTTATATAACCATCGTTGAATAATCTACGATGTTAAATTAAAGTTGTTACACATATCTATTTATCGTTTTTTTGGTCCGTTGAGAATTACGAACCTGATTTTATTGCAAGCTTGGACCTTCTGTCTTGATCGAAACAGAAGTTTTTACTTAGTAAGATCTGGCGCCCATTAAATTCTATTTACTTGAACCTCCCCTATCTACGACTAGTGCAAGTTGGCCGAGCAGAGTTCGTAACACCTATAAGCTTGTAGCAGAATGTACAATGACAGATAGCTCCCTACCAAAAAAGAAAACAGAAAGATACAGAAAAAAACGGAATATAGTCAAGGCGTGTAAACATAGCAAAAGTTAAGTTAAAACAAATGTCATAAAAAAATAGGCAGACAGAAAGTACCTGCACAAGTTTCTAACAAAAAGTAAACAACATCTACAATTGTAGTTATTTCTTCCGGGTTATGCCGTGGTCGTTGAATTTTCTCTAACATTTCGCTGCTCATACTGTCAGCTTCATCAAAAGTTTTTCTAAGACTGATTTGTTGTCTTCTGTTCCTCGTTATATAATGAATTGTTGTCTCGCGTATCCGTCACGGTTGTGGTTGGTTGGTCGGTATGACCGCGGTTTATGCACGACGCTACAACCTTCCATGTGTTGACAAGCCGGTAGCCGTCTTCTATGTTGTAGTTTCGTGATCTTCAAGATTTCTCTGATGATTCTTGGATAGTAAGGCGTGTTTTTGGCTAACACTCTCACCTTATTATAGTCGATGTTATAAACTTCAGTTTGGTGTGCGTATTCAATTACTGTAGATATGGTTGCGTGTCCCAGTTCCCATTAGATGCTTCGACCTGTCTGCCCTATGTATAACATTTCACACTGGCATTCTTGTTGGTAGGTAGACTTCCTTTGTGTTTAATTTTGAGGGCCGGATCCATCTTTAGAAGTAAAAGTTATTCAATTTGTTTGAACAATACCACTTAAAATATTTTTTATAACTAGAATCTTCCTGAGTTTATCGCGTCATAGAATAAGACTGCGTATACTGTAAGTTGCTGCTAGTCTTTCTTCTTTTTAGCGTTTTTGTAGATGCGCCGAAGGGTGTAATCGTTCTTTAGAAACAAATTAATGACATTATTATGTTGTTTCTTTTGCAGCTTGCTAGTAGTGTCACTTATTTTCTCGCGTCTGCGTATGAAATTCCTGAGAGTTCATCTGTTAAAGATGATAATGTAATATCGCATTCAAATATCGATCTGTATATGTTTTTTACAATAAACGGAATGAGTCAATTGGTTGTTGCTCGTGCGTTTCACCAGTACATCTAAAAACAGCAGTTTTCCATCGACCAATCACAGCCGTGGCGCATGCGCAAAAGCAGCATACATAGCAAGAAACAGAAGAAATCAATCTTAGAAAAAAAATCTGAGAAAGCTGACAGCATGAGCAGTAAAACCTTAAGGAAAAGTCATCGACTACGGCATAACCCAGAAAAAATACTAGCATGAAAAACGATCGTAAAAGCCTACATATGTACATCTAAAATGCAATACTTAACAGAAAGAATTCAACTGTAGAAGAATCAACCCCCAAAAACAAAAGTCTAGACGTTCTCGCGTTAAGAATTTCGTGATAAACAAAAAGATTAGTTGCAAATCCAATCATCAAAGAAGTTTAAACTACTCAAAACATCAAACTGAAGCAAATGCAAAAATGAAAGAAAAAGTGGCAAAAACCATCAAAAACTTGGTAACGATAACCATTTCTATTTCATTCATTTCAAACAAAAAGCTACCACAAGTATGCACAAAATACGTTACTGAAATAAAAAAACACAAATACAATTGAAAATACAAATATGGAATCGTAAAAAAATAAAGGATGTGATTTAATAAGTAGGAAGTGTAACTAGAAATTTACATAAAGCAATAATTGTTCCATTTATTCGTAGTTAACTATACGACGCACGTGTACAAATTCCTTTAAAACAATACCAATTTCAATTCGATGCCACGTTACTCAGAAATTAAAATTTTCGCTGGTACTCCCACACTTTAAAATGAAACGATAATGTAATTACAAACATACGATTAAGTAAAAATTTAAATATTTTTTTATTACGTTACCCTTTCACTTGCATTACGTTGCATTGTATCTATTAGCAAAAATGAATTGTGGTCATTTACATTGTACAAATAACAGTAATTTTTTTTGTTATTGCACAACCTTCTTAAGGTCAATCAATTTTTATTATAAACAAATTAGAACTATTTGACGTTTATGGAAATGGCATTTTAAAACGCCATAGTCGAACAAAATGCATTTAAAACGCTATTGTCTTGAACCGGGAGTTATCGCTTTAAGTTGGTTTTTTAATTTAATTGTTTACTTTTAATTAGTCTAATTATAATTTTTGAAGCATCTCAACAGAAAAATACGTATAAACATAACCCAAATATTAAAATCATAATTAGAAGCTGGAAGCAGTTGTCATCATAGAAGAAAATGATTTTTCTTAATTACGTTAATTAAGAGAAATTCTGTAAGAACTGCTCTCATTTTATTTAAATATCCATCAAGATCAGTTTGTTTTTCTATTCCAAATATTTATAAAATCAAAAAGAGATTTTAGACTTATCTTTTGGTTGCGCTAATGCTAATGGAAGAATATGGATTGTACAAACTTCAACATTGCACATAATTCCACACTAACTGAAAAGTATTTTACTACAATTACATTGCAAAATTGATGAGGTTCTGCAACTTCTTTTCACAAATTCTTCTTACTGAAGAGTAGGGCATGCTTATCTAAAATTGATGCTGGAAGATAGATTTAAAAAGTTTATTCATTAGCCCAATAATCTACGACTAGCTTAGCCTTCAACTTTTGAATTCTAATTTCGCTGGAAAATAGATTTGAAAAGTTTTTCATTAGCCCAATCATCTACGACTAACTTAGCCGTCAACTTTTGGATTCTAATTCTGCTTATTCTTAAAAGTTGTAGTTTCTACCGGCGGAAACTTGATAGAAAAGTGACACATTGATTAACCAAAGATTGCGAAGAAAAGTGGACCCAGCAACCCATTTCTTCACTATATGGATTGTGCAGTCTACATCTATAAGTCTATGATTTGAAGCATGTGTTGGAGCACCACCAAGCTGTTATCGGCAACGCCTGCATTCATTTATATAGATAAATGGTCCTCTAACAGGCTAACTCACATAGTCCTCAAGTATCTTTAAGAATTTAAAAAACTTGTAATAATAAAATAATGAATGATTATCCATAATTACTCCGAAGAGATTGGTGTCTTTATTTTTTTATTAAATGAATATTTTTTCGAAATCAGACTTCATGTCTAAATTTCTAAACATCTGTCCAAACTACACGTTGCAGAAACGCATATTCTTCTTGATGAAAGATCATCTATATTTCACATAATTCTACACTAAGTGGAAAGTATTTTACTAGAATGGCATTGTAAATTCTGTAATTTGTTTTCCCAAATTCTTGTTAGTGAAGAGTAGGGCATGCGTATTTAAAATTGATGTTGGAAGATAGATGTGAGAAGTTTTTCATTAGCCCAATCATCTACGACTAGCTTAGCCGTCAACTAATTATGCTGATTCTTAAAAGTTGCACTTATAATTTATGTCGGTAAAAACTTAATAGAAAAGTGACAAGTTGTTTAACCAAAAATCGTAAAGAAAAGTGGAACTTTTCTCGTTACCAACACATTTCTTCACTATATCAGTAGAAGAATATGGATTGTGCAATTTACTTCTATAAGTCTAAGATCTAAGTTCTTTAAGAATTGAAAATACTTCTAAAAATTATATAGTGGCTGATTGTTCATAATTATTGCGAAAAGTTTTTTTTTAATTAAAGCGTTGGTCTGCCACGGCTGATTCAAGTGGCCCTGTATCCGATCAGTCATGCAAGGTGGGACACTGAGCAGCTTTCTTCAACCTTGCATAACCTCGATAAACAAAAGATGTATAGCACCCTAACATAACTTCTCTTAAATTCAGTAAAATTCTTTTAAAACCATGTGAAAATACAAGAAAACAGGTATCTTAAAAGAAGAGAACTAATCAAATACTAATAAAAAGCCATAAAAGATCACATACGTATCTTCATTACTACAGATAAAATCATGTAGCAATAAAAACTTAGTCTATAAGAAATATTTAAGAACAAAACACTTAATATAACGACTAGAGTAGAAACCCATATGACTTTGGGAGAAAATAGAATGTCAAGGTGAAGAATTCCTAATGGATGTTCTGTTCTGAACAATTTTCTTTGTACCAACTTTGTCACACTTCTGGACTTTCCAGCATCATCTGCATAATGTTGTTTTTATCTATTCGGAATTTCTTCCTTAGCTCAGTTTTTTCCTTGTGCCTCCATTTGCAGTCAAAGATAGTAGGCTTTGCATCATCAAATTCTTCGCCACACAAAAAGCATAAAGGGTCAGTTTTCTACTTAATACCGGCTAGATAATTACCGAAGCACCCATGTACCGTAAGTGCTTGGTACTATGGTAGTTGATGTTACCTTTTTTTTTCTGCCACTTAGTTAAGTTAGTCCACTCCGCTTTCTAATACAGCGCCAATCTCTCTTGCCATTTTTGTATAGTGGTCTCTTTCGTTAAAGCTTGATTCATACCATTCTTAGCGTTATATCGCTCCTCCGCCATTAGGTCTATAGAAATAATGCTCGCTAACACTCTAGCTGCTTCTAGCGAGACTGTCCTATACCCAGAGATGATTCTCAACGCGCTTCTTCTTTGTGTTTTCTCTGTCAAGTTTTTAACTCCATTAATACTAAGGGCTTGATACCACACCGGGGCGGCATATAAAATGGTTGAATGAACTGTTGCCATAATGATTCTTGCTGAATTTTGCGGACCCTTGACGTTAGACATCAGCCTAGCAAGAGGTCCTTTCTTTTGGCCTTCTCAATCACCTTCGTACTGTGCGAAACAAACTTGAGATGTTTATCCAAGATAACTCCCAAATACTCCATCGTATCTCTAACCTTCACCAGTACATCCCCATATCTAAATTCTGATTTTTCTTCTCCCCGTAAATGCAATCGCTACCTTCTTTTCTTTTGCTACTTTCAACTTATTGGCTCTTGACCACTTGTCCACCGTATTCAAAGCTCTGTTCATATAAACCTCTAAATTCTGCGGTGTGTCACCCTGCCCGAAGATCGCGAGGTCGTCAGCGTATGCAGTCAGTTTGATTTGTACCGGAAGCAATACCGAACAGAAAGTCGTCGTGAAACAGATTCCAGATTGTGGGTCCCAGGATGGAACTTTGAGGGACACCACAGGTTACTATGTGTTGCAATCTGAGATTACCGGTATCGGTGTAAATTATACTCCTGTCTGACAGGTAACTGGCAATTATTTTAATTAAGTGTAGGTTAAAGTCTTTTTTCCTTATCTTATCAATGATCAGTGCCTACGGAAGTCTGTGTCTGTGTCTTCACTAAGTAAAAATTTTTCTGAACCAGACTTCGCGTGTAAATTTTAAAGCATCTGTCCAAATCACACATTCTAGAAACGCATAATCTTTTTGGTAATAGATCATCAACATTTCGCATAGTTCTAGACTACGTGAAAGTGTTTTACTAGAATGGCATTGCAAATTTGATGAGGTTCTGCACTTTATGTTTTCCCAAATTCTTGTTTCTAAAGAGTAGAGCATGCTTATCTAAAATTGATGCTAGAAAATAGATTTGAAAAATTTTTCATTAGCCCAATAATCTACGACTACCTTATTTATAATTCTGCTTATTCTTAAAGGTTGTCGATTCTTATCGATTGTGAAGAAAAGTGCGACTTTCCTCATTACCAACACATTTCTTCACTATTTTAAAAGAAGAATATCGACGGTCTAATTCTAATCTGTAAAAAAATCGAGTTTTGAATTTTTGCGCCAAACTATAATCGAGTCTATGAGTTGACTGTATCTTTAAAAAAATGCCGCGTAAAAATAGTTGCAATAACCGGTATCTGTAAAATTTGGTTTTTGCGTGAAGAATAGTACTACTTTTTTCGTTAGCAACACTTTTCTTCACTATTTCAGTAGAAGAATATGGATTGTGCAGTCTACTTCTATAAGTCTATGATGCGAACCATGTGCTGGAGCACCACTAAGCTGTTATCAGTAATATCTGCATACATGCACATAGGCAAATTGTCATTGCTCTTCACTCGAACTATCAAATTTTTTTTAAGGATTAGGATTTTGTAACAACACTACTACGCCAACCGCCGTGTATCTTCAAAACTTGGCTCCACTGTCGACCAAAAAAGTCGCTGATATCCTTTCAAAATAATAGCCTGTAAGTCGTTTTGTTTCGGTAGCCCTAAGTACGCAGCAATTTTCTTTAGTAAATTGTAGGTGTTTATATCAGTTGGTTGCTTTGTCCACTTATCCTGTATATAAAATATAAATAGTCTACAATAATCCACATTTTTTTGTCAATTGTAAAGATTCGTGTTTTCTTTGTTTTCGTGTTATATAATTTTATAACCAACATATGCCCGCAATCTTCTACATAATCTACTTTTAGAAAACGTAATTCTTCGGCCATACATGCTCCATGCAACGCAATTACCAACACTACCTTCATAAACAAAAAACTGACATCATGGGCTTTTTCTAATTTTTGACGTTAATTTTAAATATGTTATCAGTTTTTCTGTATCAGCTCTTGTTTTTGAATAATAAAAAAAAGTTTGTTTTTTTTTGAGAAAAAGATGCACTCGCGGTACTACAAAATCACAAATGACCCATTTATGTTCATCATACTTAATCTTGTTCATGACCAATGATATTGTAGGATATTCTTCCTTAAATTTGGTTAAATGTGTGATCGGTAAGGAACGTAGTTTATTTCCGTTGTGCAATAGTACACACTTGAAACTGCGTTTAGACGAGTCGATAAATAAACGCCATTCGTTTGAATCATGTCTCTGTAAGCCCATGGCAGTCATCAAACCAGCAATACACAAAATCATCCTCAGCAGCGAAAAACTGGAGAAAATCTTTTTCTCGAGTGCTGTAATACGAAATTTTGGTCTTTTTAGTTTTTTTCTCGGTTCGAAATAATTTTCTGGGACGAACTCGTCTGTGATTACGCAGTTTATATAATCCTATTCATCAGAACTTTCTTTAGATTACAGAAAAATAGCAGATATCGTAATGATTTGAAGGTTCACGCCAGATCATTAGAGACTGGAATTTGAAAGAGGTTCTTTTCTTAGTGGTCCGTAAACGTAGTTCCTCAATACACATTTTGCACACAACTTTAGACACCTAGTACATGTTTTTTGTCTCCCATGGAAAACTTACCAAATAGAGTTAAACTTTAACCAAAATGTCAGTACAAAAAACCTAGTTTTTAACATACAGTAGTTTTGTGTTTATTTGCAGAAACAACGCAGAAACGCTTTAGTTTGCTAGAAAGATTGTTACACGATTTTTTTCGAAAATGATAGCAGTAAAAACGAAGGTAATATAAATTAGAAACCGTTAAGATTAAAAGTTCAACTTCGTGATTTAAAACTATCGGAAGTCTATTATTTCTTAAAAATATTGATCGAATCAATCAAGTATTATCGTTGATTTATTTTAGGTACTAATTAGAACAAAATATTAAATGCCACTTAAAATGATCATAATGTAGTATTGTGTCCATTAAGGCTGTTCTTATTATAATATTAAAACCAAAAAGACGTTCAATGAAATCGGTTAAAAATAAATTATGGATACCACACTATTATTTAAAAATGTACCTAAACACTCCCATACATAAGTTTCATATTACTATTGTTTATTTGTTTAAAATCCAAGAAAACATATCTAATCCTCAATTTCATTTTCTTCCAAAGTAAAAAACGGATTTAAAACTTTAAAACATTAGGACAATCCTTTAGTTTTTTTAAAATAAAACCTAAAGTGTTGTTAAAAACTAAATTTTATCAGAAAGTTGAATAGCATGAAAATTACTTTGTTTATCTACAAAAAACAAATTATATTTACTGCAGCGTTAGTGCGTAGCTGAAGCTAGAGCACATTGCTTCATGTTTACAAAAACGAATATATAGCAACCTGCAAATTTTCTGCGTCTATCGTATATGAGATTTCATCTGAGACTGTAAATTTTTTTAATATGTTAAAATTTTTGTCAATTATTTGATTCCAACGGATATCCTAAAATCTTTTTTAGCTTTTACCTGCAGTAAAACTTTTTACGAAGGAATATACACGTATAACAACTTTTCCGGCCGATTATGCTGGCTGTAACATACACCAAAGGAGGCGGAGGCCCAAAAATAATAATCACTTCAAACACTGATTCAATTCACACAAGCATTGTGAATGAATATTTTTTTAGTCTTGTCAAAATACGCTTCAATGTTACCATAATTTAATACCCACAAATACAAGTAAAACTAAACGTATTTCCTTTTATAATCGAAAAGACAAAAATCAGTTTTGAAGTTATCATTTTTTAATCGCAAACACGAAACAAAAAATAGTGTAACAATTGTTTTCGCAATACTTCCTTTCATACAGGAAAATGAGAACATTAAAAATAAATGATATAAATTGTGTGGTGTAATGATAAGGTATCGTAACATAGTTCAAATTCAAGGTAGCTTTGAAAAACATAGTTATAGTTATAAAACACAAAACAATTGCTAAGAGAAACAGGAAGTAGTCATTTTTGTGGGTTGAATTCTTTATCAAAAATGCATTTAGCAAAATCCTTTCAACGATTAACCATGTGACAAATTTCTGTGTTACATATTAATATGATTACTTATTTCTTTGTATTTGCATGGAAACCACACAGTCCAAATGGACTTAAGACTGCGTTTCAGGATTTGCCAACCATGGTGGTATTTGCGATAAAAACAGTATTTCCTTTATGAATGATAAATTTTAGTATAAACCAATATATTTAAGGTAATGCATTGCAACACCTGTTATGTAATAAACAATTTGGCTTTGGACACATATTCATAGTACTCTAACTGATTTTTTAAACGCATCAACAACGTTGTATTCTTATTATTACCTGATGGAAACCTACAAAAACGGTACATCTCGATTACATTGTTAGGTGCAAAAGCTGGAAAATGAAACTTGCCTGAATTAAAGTAACATAAAAAAGGTTTTGCCGGTGCTCAGTGAAGATAGGTTTGGATTATATTCAAAATTCTGTGACCGTTTGGGAAACTCAAAAGAAAACAAAAACAAAAGTCAAAATCAAAAGGACGCCAGAAAAGTGTATTGCACTCAAACCTTAAGTGATTTAAATTTCACATAACGCAAAGGCCGACGGAATAAAAGCTTTGTTATATTTAACAATTTAACATTTATTTAACAAAGCAAAAAAAAATAATAACTAAAATCAAAAATAGTAAGCAGTTAAATTAAAGTGAATCGAGAAAACGTAAACAAAAACAACATTTATATTTAAAAAAAATACAAATGCATGACTAAGATGAAATTTAAAACATAAAATAAACTACGAAAGAATCGACGCAATTTAGTCAAACAATCAAAAATAACGATAATTCCATTATGATTTATAATGGCACGGCTGTGTTTGCATTAAAAGATACTTAAAGAATTACAAAATAACATAAATTCTGTAAATCTTTTAAACAAAATGGAAAATACTAACACAAAACTCCCAAAACCTGGGTTTAACATTGATACTGCACAGTAGTAAAAAAATATTGTTACATATCGTCTTTAATACAACAAACGACTATAAAAAATCGGTTAATCAAAAAAAAAAATAAACGATAAAATTGATCTACTCAGTAATTCGCAAAGGTTTCCTTTTATTTTTATTCGGTTTAAAATCAAAGCTTTTAAAACACTAAACACACGAAATTACGTTCACTAATTTAGTTTAAACGGTAATAATTAATAAGCTTAAATTTTTGTCGTAGCAGTTCCAGGACTTTTGGTTAACCACAAGGTTGCCAGATGTTGACTGCTAAAAGATCGTAAGAGTACCCTCAATGGATAAGGATCAGTCGGAAGATTAACGATAAACCCGCCCTTGGGCGAAATTTGAACCGAGTCGCACAACTTATCACATGATTCTTCATTCCGTAAACATAAAATTCGAAACCACGTGAAGCTTTTAAAAGCAGTAACTTTTACGAACTAGGAGAAACAAAACTCCACCAACTGAACTAAAAATTCACTGTTTTCGGCATTACTCTCGCGGATACCTCCAAATCTTAAGAGTTGATTGGTCCCAAACCACAAAACTACATCTTATAGTCTTTTGTGATGAAACTTGTAGACCAATTGCCCCCAAAACCAAAAACACCTATACTTATAAACTCAGTGCGATACCACTTGCATAAAGAGCTGAAACCAAAATCTTTGTGAAAGAAAACGGTAAAGCAAAAACGTGGAAAGAGGATGCAGACAGATTTAATTAAGACGTAAAAGTAGTGATCCAAGACTTTTAAACAAACTTAGGATAACCAAACTGCTAAAATATATTCAATTACAATAGTATCTCAAAAGGAAAATATAAATTAGATACAACTAGAATTTTACCAGGACAAAGAAAATGCCAACTCAACGCAAATGCAGAATACGTATGTATATGCAGCGTAATAATTTCAAATCAATTGAATACAAAGTTTTCTTACAAATTTGATTGACAACGATGAATTTAAAAACGTGAACTAACATCATTAAGTTAACGTAAAATTACTCAAACAATCCCAAAGTACACAAAACAAACAAAACCAACTCGAATACCGGGTTCTTCACAAAAGAAATCCCACAGAATCAAACGACGGTTACAAGATATAAAAAAAAAGCATCTGCTGACTGAGAACTGAACTAATTAACTCAAACATTCAAAGTATCAGTTTTAAAACGCTGTAATAGTGATTCAAAACGTGGCACAAAAAAAAGTTACAAGATATTTTACATTCGTATAAATCGGGTGTAAATAGTCACTAGATCAAAAACTGCTATTTGGGCAAAACTAAAATCTGAAACTTCGAAATTTCTTTTCGTAAATATACTTTAAATGTGCTATACAATTTCTTTAAAACTTCATAGTTTGTAACACTATTGGAATCTTCTTTCAAGGAGGGGCATAAAAAAAACTGCTCAGTTTTTCTTTCAGGTGACGTTTCGTGCACTAAATGTGCACTTCATCAGGCCACTGCAATTTATTAACGTAAGTACAACAACTATCTAATCTAATAAGTCAGTAGTAACTAAATTACAGATGTAACAGAAAAAAGAGTAAACGTAAGAACTTACGTAGAACATTTGAGCAATCACTCCGAAGTTTGACAACCATGAAACACGTGTTAAACTTAATTGACAAAAATGATTATTAATTAGTCAATGATTAAAAACAATAAATAAGTATAAATAATAAATGACAATACAATTAAACATGGGGACAAACACTATATGTATAATCAACCATTTATTTAAAGGTAACCTGTTATCAGAATAGACTAAAAATTGAACATAACCGCGAAACACACTTAATAATTTTTCGTAATTTTAGAAATTAAATTATTATAAATACTACTTAAATTATTAGTGTCCGTATTAAAATTAATATTATTTTTGTATACGTTGATAAAGATCATTTCAGAGACTAATCTTTTCTTGTAATCTTGTAAGAAAAGATTTTAGTTGGTTGTTTTAAAAATCATCTATACAAAATACTATTAGTTTGTTATCAAATTACCTCTCAAAATGTCTTTATCTTTTATTTTAATTAAATAATATTAATAAAGTAGCCTAGCACACTGTCCAATTTGACAAAATTAATACTGCACTAAGATTATCTTCCTGCAAAATTTCAGTATAGCAAAAAAAGAAAGTGACATCTTTAGAATAATTTGACAGCTAAGTGACAGCATTTTGATCTATATTTTAATTAAAAATTATATGGTAATTGAATGATTTGATGAGATTTAATGATTTCAACATGCAATCACTTCGATCATCGTTCATAAGGTGCCGTAACACGTTTTGTATCAGGTTACTTTCACCAATAATTCTTAACCCTTCAGTGATTGAACCATCTTTATTATTTTTGAAAATACGATACTATCTGCATGTAGAATATCAGGTCAATGAAAGTAAATTTCACCAAAATCATAAATTAAATCGATGGGTATTTTTTTATTCATTCACTTCCCTCCGAGACATACAAAAACGATGCCACAGTGGAAAAATATCATATTTTCTAAGTGGAATTTGATTACACGAGTATTTTCTGCTACATATTATTTTCAATTTTTTCACAGAAAACGTGTATGCCCTTGAACGGATCGTAAACAGTGATTTTATTACGTCTACGCCGCGAAATTAATTATTGAAGCGAAAAAGCGGATTTAATTAAAAAATTTCCAACTCAAAATTGTTGTGGAAAATCTGCGAACTAATTCATTAAGAAAAAAGTTTTGCGTGGCATCTTTTACTTTGTTATAATACGATGTGTATCAATAAAAGTTTGAGTTATGACGGTACAGTATTCGTTGTTATATGACGTTTTTACGATGAGATCGGCATTTATTACAGTAATTAGAATATATATAAGCACGTGATGGTTATTTAATGAGTATAAACAGTTAAATTTAGTGTGCAAGTATTTAGATGCTTTGTCACACGACTATTATTACAATTATCATTTTTATAATGACACTAAAAAAAATCTTAAATTAACTCTGAGATTTTATGTTACATGATCATAAAATCGTCAAAATTATGACTCAAACTCGATCTAAATTTGATTCAAATTGTTAGTGATATTTCATAAAGAGTGCGAAATACAATTAAATGAGTAACATAAATTAGATGAAGCTGAGTAAATAAGCTGTAGTCATTATAAAGAACGGAAATAATTAAATTCTTAAAAATATGCGGCTAAACGAACAGCAAAAAGACGCTTTTGCACTTCCTAACAAACATCGATGTTTCCAAAGCATAGGTCACTGTCAATACAATCTCACTTTAGTATTTTTTGTTCAGGTAGAGTTGGAAAGGATGACGTAGAATACTATTGATCATTTATGATCATTGATTCCAACCACAAAAATTTTCAATTTTTAGCTGATCAGAACTGTACATATTACATACATTCTTCAAAAAAACTACTTTTGAGTTTAACATGAATTATCAACAATCGAAAATGTTGCTATACATGAAATCTGTTTCCGTTACCTCGTTCGCACATATTGACGTCATTAAATAAAAAAACTTTGAAACATATTAAAACTGCAAAACATATTACAGATTCCAAACTATACCATTTCTGTGCACTCTGCATAGAATTAAACTTAGCAATGCAATAAACTACAAATTTGTTCAACTGCAGCAAGATCTTTTGATATCAAATGACGTCTTCCTATTGAAGTAATAGGAACAACTGGGACTCAACTCCGATACTTATAATGTATGCAATCCACCAATCACAGTCATAAACACAACCCAGAAACATCCATCTTTGTAGGTCATGAACCTGAATATTATCCTGCCGTATCTGAACACGATGAAGATTGTTAATGTGCATAACTGCAACACTCTTATAAAATCGTTGGCATTCTTAAATGCAGTTGTACTTGAGCAAAAAATATGTTTTGTTTCATGGTGCTTCAGCATTCCACTGACATCAACGCAAGGTCGTTTTCCATGACTAACACCACTGTATCTCCACCTCATTAGCTCAAGGTACTTTCTCAATTTATACTAAAGCGCAACAAAATTTTGATCAATTGAGAACATTCAAGATGATTGCCGCAAAAAACAGAATGTTTTAATAAAAGATAATATAAAAAGGAATCGCCGTACCTTGCAAGTTAGGTCTAAATAAATAACAGTGAAAATAAATAAAAGTGCAACTTATCTGCGGCCAGTAAGTACAAATTAGACTAAAAGCCAGAAGAAAAAACCATAGAAAACAAACTAGAGCAATAATTAGAAGAAAGAATGTAACTGTTTAAAGAAAGAATGAACAATAAATTGCCATGGTAAAGAAAGTGTCACGAGCGAAGACTTATTAAATGGATCATCAAAAAGGTACAACTTTAAAGTTGTACCTTCAAATTTTGATGGTAAAGTTCTACGATCAACCTACCACAAACAGTTTGAAGTTGCAACTATAGCCAATGGTGAGGACAACAGCAGAAAGCACTACTTGAATACTGACCTTACGTGGAGCGCTTGGAATTTTGAAGACCGTTCCTGGCCACCTTCAAGAAAATTACGAACTCTTAATTTCATGTTTAGAAATAAGTTATCAAGATGCTTATCTTCGACATGTATACCAAGCCCAAATAAAGAGTCGGCTTCAGAAAGCTGCGGAGAGTCTTTTAAATTTTGAGGCTGACATCGCCAGATTGACACGGCATGCGTATCCTACAGCACCAGCACCTTTGTAGACGGCCTCCGAGACAACGAAACATAGCAGACTCTACGGTTACCTTGATCCAAGACAATGGATTACGCTTTCACCCACGCCTTAGAGTTTGAAACAGTCACAAGGCATCGAAGAAATAGTGCAACGTGCTAAAACTGCGGGAAAGTGTACGACGACGCTGTACTAAACCCAAAAAAGACCAGAAGAGGACCAGGAAACCTAAAACATGTCGACTAGATGGGACAAAAGTTAACCTCAACGAGCCTAGCCCCAGAGATTACCATTCAAATGGCATCACCTATGGAGCAGTTGCACCGCATTTATCTCGATGGCAAAATTAATGAACGAAGTATACAGTTACCGGCGAACACAAAAGCGACGAGGACATCATTCATCCGGACGTGTTATTAAAAAATGAAAAGACATCAACGGTTGCGGTACGACTTCGAACGGCGATGAACAAAGAAATACATACTCACGGGCAAGTAAAAGTAACCATTGGTTTGGAAAATGGAATACTCGAGTCCATCAAGTACTGGTAACCGACATCACGGAAAAAGTTATTATGGGAATGCACTTTATAAAGAAGTATGAGTTTCATTTAAATATAAAAAACGATGTCCTTAAGATTGAAGGTGAAGAAATTCATTTTTAGGCGTCAGAGAAGGCAGCCGTGCGAGTCTTATTGAGTATGTCTGGAAGAACTAAAAGTATGGTGATAGTACGCCTTGATGGAAATGTCCCGGAAGGCTACATTCGGGCTATTGAACGACTTGGTTGAAAAAAGGCTACTAGTTGACAAAAGATTAGTGCGAGTAAAACACACGGTGCCAGTAAGAATCTAGAATGTCAATTCAAATCCAGTAACGTTAAAAAAGAAGACCGTAGTAGGCCAATGTACGCCAGTATCACGAATTGTGAGATTGCGTAAACTCCAAAAAAGCTACATCGCTAAGCAGTTACCGAAATAGAGAAAGCTGCCGTTGTCGCCAAAACCGGTGCCGAGTCCAAATTCCACTGATATCAAGGCAAGGTCGTTTTCCACGACTAACACCACTGTATCCCCACCACATTAGCACACGCTACTTTCTCTATACATACTAAAGCGCATCAAAACTTTGATCATTTGAGAACATTCAAGATTATTCAGGATGATTGCGGCAAAAAACAGGATGTTCTAGTAAGAGATAATATTAAAAAAATCGCCGAATCTTGCAAGTTAGTCTAAAATCGGAAGAATAATAGATCGGTTTAAATAAATAACATTAAAGACAAATAAAAGTGCAACTCATCTGCGGACAGTGAGTACAATTTAAAACAAAAGCCAGAAAAAAATTAAAAAACCATAAAAAACAAACTAGAGCAATAATTAGGAGAAAGAATGCAACTCCGTAAAGAAAGAATAAATAATAAACTGTCATGGTAAAAGAAGTGTCACAAGCAAAGACTTATTAATAGATCATCGAAATGAAACCACTAACAAGTAAATATTGTACCTTCAAATTTTGATGGTCAAGTTCTACGGTCAACCTACCACAAACAGTTTGAAGCTGCAGCTATAGCTAATGGTGAGAACAACAAACAGAAAGCACTACTTTAATAGTGGCCTTACGAGGAGAAGCGCTTGAAATTTTGCAGACCGTTCCTGATCACCTTCAAAGAGGTTACGAACACTTAATTTCACGTTTAGAAATAAGACATCGAGATGCTTATCTTCGACAGATATACTAAGTCCAAATAAAGAGTCTGCTTCAGAGAGCTGCGGAAAGTCTTCTACAAGTTCGAGGCTGATATCGCCAGATTGACACGGCTTGCGTATCCTACAGCACTAGCAACTCAAACCTTTGTAGACGGCTTCCGAGACAACAAAACGTAGCACGGTTACATAGACCTAAGACAATGGAGACGCTTTCACCCACGTTTAAAACAGTCACTAGTTCCGCTGTGATGCAAAAGTACCCGCGCAGGCACAAAAAGCATCAAAGAAATAGTGCAACGTGTATTTCGCGAACAAGTAACTAGAGGGAAAAAATGACGTGCTGGAACTGAGGGGAAGTGGATCACGTACGACGACGCTTTACTTAACCCAAAAAAAGACCAGAAAACCGTCAGGAAAACTAGAACAGGTCGACCAAATAAGGCAATAATCGACTTCAACGAGCCATGCCCCGGAGATTACCATTCAAATAGCATCGCCTATGAAGCAGTTGCACCGCATTTATCCCAATGGTAAAATCAATGAACGAAGGGTACAGTTACTGGTGGACATAGAAGCGACAAGGACCATCATTCGTCCGGACATGGTATTAAAAAATGAAAAGACATCAGCGGTTACAGTACGACTTCGAACGGCGATGAGCAAAAAAATACATATTCACGGACAAGTAAAAGTGACCAATGGTTTGGAAAATGGAGTACTCGAGTCCATCAAATACTGGTAATCGACATCACAAAAAAGTTATTTTGGTAACAGACGTTATAAAGAAGTACAGATTTGATTTGGGTATGAAGAATGATGTCTTTAAGATTGACGGCGTAAAAATTCATTTTTATTCGTCAGAGAAAGCAGCCGTGTGAATCTTATTGAGTGAAGACGTGACTCTGCCTAGAAAGACTAAAAGTGAGGCGATAGTACGCCATGATGGAAATCTCCTGGAAGGCTACATTCGCGCTATTGAACGACTTGATTGAAAAGAGATTACTATCTCTTTTCAATCAAGTCTGACTGTTTTTTACTCGCATATGTTCTATATGCGAGTAAAAAACAGGGTACCAGTAAAAATCCTGAATGTCAATTCAGATCCAGTAACGTTAAAAAAAAGACCGTAGTAGCCCAATGTACGCCAGTATCACGAATTGTAAGATTGCGTAAACTCCAACAAAGCTACATCACCAAAAAGTTACCGAAATAGAGAAAACTGCTGTTGTCGCCAAAACCGAGTCCAGAATCCACTGACATCAAGGCAAGGTCGTTTTCCACGACTAACACCACTGTATCCCCACCACATTAGCACACGCTACTTTCTCAATACATACTAAAGCGCATCAAAACTTTGATCATTTGAGAACATTCAAGATTATTCAGGATGATTGCGGCAAAAAACAGGATGTTCTAGTAAGAGATAATATAAACAAAAATCGCCGAATCTTGCAAGTTAGTCTAAAATCGGAAGAATAATAGATCGGTTTAAACAAATAACATTAAAGACAAATAAAAGTGCAACTCATCTGCGGACAGTGAGTACAAATTAGAACAACAGCCAGAAAAAAATTAAAAAACCATAAAAAACAAACTAGAGCAATAATTAGGAGAAAGAATGCAACTGCGTAAAGAAAGAATAAACAATAAACTGCAATGGTAAAGGAAGTGTCACAAGCAAAGACTTATTAATAGATCATCGAAAAGAAACCACTAACAAGTAAATATTGTACCTTCAAATTTTGATAGTCAAGTTCTACGGTCAACCTACCACAAACAGTTTGAAGCTGCAGCTATAGCTAATGGTGAAAACAACAAACAGAAAGCACTACTTTAATAGTGGCCTTACGAGGAGAAGCGCTTGAAATTTTGCAGACCGTTCCTGATCACCTTCAAAGAGGTTACGAACACTAAATTTTACGTTTAGAAATAAGACATCGAGATGCTTATCTTCGACAGATATACTAAGTCCAAATAAAGAGTCTGCTTCAGAGAGCTGCGGAGAGTCTTCTACAAGTTCGAGGCTGATATCGCCAGATTGACACGGCTTGCGTATCCTACAGCACCAGCAATTCAAACCTTTGCAGACGGCTTCCGAGACAACAAAACGTAGCACGGTTACCTAGACCTAAGACAATGGAGACGCTTTCACCCACGCCTTAGAGTTTAAAACAGTCACTAGTTCCGCTGTGATGCAAAAGTACCTGCGCAGGCACAAAAAGCATCAAAGAAATAGTGCAACGTGTATTTCGCGAACAAGTAACTCGAGGAAAAAATGACGTGCTGGAACTGAGGTGAAGTGGGTCACGTACGACGACGCTGTACTTAACCCAAAAAAAGACCAGAAAAACGTCAGCAAAACTAGAACAGGTCGACCAAATGAGGCAAAAGTCGACCACAACGAGCCATGCCCCGGAGATTACCATTCAAATGGCATCGCCTATGAAGCAGTTGCACCGCATTTATCCCAATGGTAAAATCAATGAACGAAGTGTACAGTTACTGGTGGACATAGAAGCGACAAGGACCATCATTCGTCCGGACATGTTATTAAAAAATGAAAAGACATCAGCGGTTACGGTACCACTTCGAACGGCGATGGGCAAAAAAATACATATTCACGGACAAGTAAAAGTGACCATTGGTTTGGAAAATGGAGTACTCGAGTCCATCAAATACTGGTAATCGACATCACAAAAAAGTTATTTTGGTAATAGACGTTATAAAGAAGAACATATTTCATTTAGGTATGAAGAACGATGTCCTTAAGATTGACGGCAAAAAAATTCCTTTTTGTTCGTCAGAGAAGGCAGACGTGTGAGTCTTATTGAGTGAAGACGTGACTCTGCCTGGAAAGACTAAAAGTGAGGCGATAGTACGCCTTGATGGAAATCTCCTGGAAAGCTACATTCGCGCTATTGAACGACTTGATTGAAAAGAGATTACTAGTTGACAGAACATTAATACGAGTAAAAAACAGGGTACCAGTAAAAATCCTGAATGTCAATTCAGATCCAGTAACGTTAAAAAAAAGACCGTAGTAGCCCAATGTACGCCAGCATCACGAATTGTAAGATTGCGTAAACTCCAACAAAGCTACATCACCAAGAAGTTACCGAAATAGAGAAAGCTGCCGTTGTAGCCAAAACCGAGTCCAAATTCCACTGACATCAAGGCAAGGTCGTTTTCCACGACTAACACCACTGTATCTCCACCACATTAGCACACGCTACTTTCTCAATTCATACTAAAGCACATCGAAACTTTGATCATTTGAGAACACTTTTGTTATTACAGTTTTCCGTTCTGGATAATTCCGGTGTTGTAGATTTTCCACAAATCTTCTAATATCAAGCTTCGAATAAACCAATCAGGCTCTGAATATGCCCACTGCGACGTGCGACGAAAACTCAAAAAAAATTATACAATCGTTATCCGGATTGAAAAATTGTAATAATCACTATCTTTTCTGCTTGTGATTGCAGCATTTGCATATTTCCAGAGCAGTCGCTATATTGCTACAACACAGGTGTCATATGTCCCGCCTTCAAATTGTTCTTCAAATTTACCACGACAGGTTCAAAATTGTCACAATACAAATCTCTAGGTAAGTGTTAGAAACCACCAATTTAGATCCTCGAGTTTAAATTTTGATCTTTCAGTGTAGAAGACTGTAGTTTCACTAAAAAACATTGTTTTGAACACAAATTGTACAAGCTGTATATCAAAAACAAAAAAGTTAATCTCCAAAATGATAGTAGGTTTCTATTAAAGCTTTCTAAAATCAAATGCACATTTCAAAAATTTGATATTCATTTCGGGGGTATAGAACACTTCGGCATGGCCGTTATGGCGTAGCTGTTTCGGCACGGCCGCCAGGTTCGTACCAGCGGGGCTGTACTTCGCCGGATAGTTTGCTGATGCTCCACTGTTACGGTAAAATTATTGTTTTAAATAAAATAAGTATACGAATCTAGAAAAAAACTTTTGAAGAAGACAAAAAAAATACCCGAAAAAATAGAAAAAAAACTCCCGAAAAAATCATTAACAAATTTTATAAATGTTAGAAGCTTACTAGTACAATACTAAATTATTGACCTCAATAAAGCTCAGTATTTTGAGTACGAAATTTATTGCAGGAAATGCTCTTCCATAAAAAAAAGAAAATACATAGAATGTGACGCTAGAATTTTAAACATTGTTCGCGGGTATCCACAGAACCGAACAGTAATAGAATGCCTAAGAGGAATTTACAAATGGAATAAATTGAATAACCAATACAGTTTAATTGTTATAATACAAAAATTAAAAACAAACATGTATTTTTTTAAATTTCAAGTTAACGTTATTTAAAAGTTGGAAACAAAAAAAACTATTTACTGTAGAAAGTTACATATAAAATACTAGCTCTTTCTGTATAACAACAATTTAAAGTTTTCAAAGTTATTTGTTTTTACAAATCAATATTACTGAGACAATATACTGACTTCGACACAAAAAGCAGTTACTCGTACGCTATTGAACAAAGATATTTATGCATAAAATATATAAAGGCTTCGTTCCTATCTCCCAGTATTTGGCGCCGTAACGTCTCGTCGCCAAAGTGGTTCGTCGCCGAAATGACCGCGCCGTATCGGCTGTACCGTAACGGCTGCGCAGTAACGTTCTGATCTGCAATTTTGGGTTATTTCTGAAAGTGCCCCATTATTAAAAATATCTTCGTCGAAAAGATTTTATGGAGTTAGGTTTGTGTGCGAGCTTTCGAACATCAATTATTATTAGGGCGCCCAATCACCCCTTGACATTAATTTGATGTTTTTATCTTAATTAAGACCTCTAAAATCAAAGTTTTTTTGCTCAAAAATTGAAGTTTTGTTGTTCAAAAACAAAAAATTAAAAAAGCACATTTCAAAATGAAACGAAATGTATCTCAGGCGTATTTGAGAGATGGCCAAATCGTTTACGCTACAAATTTTACTAAATTACTAAAACTGTTTTCTTTTGATCGTTGACAAAGCGTAAAAATTAATCTGTAATGAAGCGTAAAAGTTTACTGAATTCAGTGATCAATAATACTACTTTGCCTTTTTCTAAGAAAAGATCTTTGATTGAGAATAGAATAAATCTAAAAAAAAAACTAATAGAGAGTGCTAATATAGGTACTATTGTCGCCAATTTTTTGTTATAAATGACGCGATTTACATGACTTTTGGTGTCTTAGATATTAAGCAAGTTTCCGGTCAAGGGTACCTTCCATGAAGAACTAATCTGTTTTCTACCCACGCAGTACCTCAAGTATACATAGCACCGTGCATTAATTGACAATTATTTTAGTCCCACAAAACAATATTAGATAGTCGTATACGTTTGAAACTCACAATCAGTTTGAGCTAATATAATTTTTGAATTATTCCTTAGTGTTTTATATTCGTTTTATATGCACATTTCTAAAAAATAGTTAACTCAAATCATCCTGTTGATGATCTTTAAACTTCGTAGGTAGCCATGGAATGGCAACTCATCGAATAGATTTGCAAAATGATCCAATTTGACCATATTGTCATTAACGTCTTGACATTTTTTTGACGTTTGTCGAATTACAACTTGGAACGTTTGTGATAGCAGTATGAAACAAATAACGTTCAATTCACAATAAAATTGGCAAATTCGTTTTTGTAATTTTTAAGAAAATCAGAAGAATTAATTATTAAACAAATGATAATTTTTCAGCAATATTTGCTTGCGTGTAAACGGTGTGCTTAACATTCAATAATGTTTTCTATGAAGCTAATTTCGTAACTTTAATTACCTAACGTGGTTCGTTCCAATTATCATTAATAAATAATTAAAAACCATCCATTATTTACAATTGTAACATGTTAAGACTTGTTTACACTCATCACTTTATATTTATGAATTGATTTTTGGGCGTCAGAACTGTCCAAAATTGGATATTTTAACTTAACCTGTCAGACCAAGAATGAAAATATGTAATAGGTGCAGAAACCTAAAGAAAAGAGTGGATGTATAGAAAATTAAACCTCATCTATACATGAGTCTCTTTTAAGCACTGATAATTCACCGGCTGTGAAGAAATAAGTACACTATGTAAGTAAAGGTAACAGAAAATTTGAAAAAATAACAAGAAAACTGACAAAAATTAGTAGGGACAAGAAGACACAAACCGTGAAATTTTAAGACAGCTAAAAAAAATTAAAAAATAGTTATTTTCTCTATTTCTCTTTCACGAACGCATTTTAGTGTTAGAATGAAGTCTATTCTTTAACGATTTTTGGTAACTTTTATTTTCTAAGTTTTACATCCTGATTTCTAATTGCCACCTAATGACAGCAGAAAACTAGGTAAATGTGTCAAATATGTCTAGTCAAATATGTGTCACCGTTGCCAACACAAAAATTCTAATAAAAATTTCCCTGCTGGAAAATAATGGACATTTTAAATTTAATAAATAATGTAAATATCGACCGAAATAGAGAAAATAGTATAAAACATTCGTTGCAGAAGGCTATTCAAACAGTTATCCATTCTGCAACTCGCAGCTCATTGCAGAATCCTGAATGCGTGTTTGAATAATTTGCCTTCTGCAACTTATATTTTAATATACTATTCTCTATTTCGACATGAGAATTAGCGATTCCTACACTAAAATCCGTGTAAAAATAAGCAAAATCTTACACGAATTTTAGTAATGTTAGTTTTTTCAAAGTTGGTATCTCTGCATCGTAAGTTGACGTTACATGAAAAAGAAATCAAAATTATTGGAATTTAACAATTGAAATTCAAATTTTGATGGCAAGATAAAATAAAGACGTTTTATTAATTCAACGTTATTTACTTATAAAGGTATAAAGAGATAATTTCGTATGAGATTTTAGGTTAACAAATAAATTTCAATATGTCAAAGTGTAAGTATTGCCAATTCAATAAAATATTAAAGTTTTCCAATGTTGTTTTAAAAATTAAAATTATACGAAAAATATTAAATATTGCATCGAAATAGAGAAAATAGTATAAAACACACGTCATAGAATACGTTCCGACTGCTTCATAAACTCGCCGCTACGCGGCTCGTGTATGAAACTCGGTCTCGTGATTGAAACGCGTTCATTCTGTAACTTGTGTTTTAATATACTATTCCGGAAATCGTCTTGAAAACAACATTTTTCTGGTTATTAACGGGCAGAATAATTGAATTTTCCGGACTAGTACTGTAAAGTTTTACAAGACGCAAAATACTTTATAACTATAGTCGTCAACAAAATAGACAAACTTGATTTTTGTAGAATTTGTAAAAACAATTTCTAAAATTTGTAAATTTTGTCTTTTTTTTTATGATATCCGGAAAATTTAATACAAAACACGCCAGTAAAATCTCTTACTTGACTCGGAGCTTTAAAATACTCGACACAAAGCGTCTCGAATTTCAATTGAGCTCCTCTTGAGTAATGTGAGATTTTCCTGACTTTTATGTAAATAACTATTACTCGAAATAACAGTTTTGGAAAACAAAAAAAGCTATTGTCTAAATCTCGTGTACAATGTGGAACCTGTTTGTTAAACTGGAAGCTTCTTCCTTTAAAATCATCAGTAATAAGCGAGTTAGAGTAATGGCTTAAGCAGAGGCTACGAGCACTCACCATGTACTGTTGTTTATGATTCCAGTATACTACCAAACGCTTGGATTGCTTGGATCAATTGTAAGGAATACTAATATCTTGGTGACAACGACAAGAAGAGTTCATTTCGAATCGACTGTTTTCATTTAGGGTAAGTCTAGGAGAGTTGGACCAGTTTTCTTGTTAAATTCACAACTTTTTTGTTTGCAATAATAAAGTAAAAAACATATATTGTCATTTTACATAGTCATTCCACTTTAGATGATTACAACTTAAAGTAAAATAACTTTTAATATTAAAACGGGTCACTGGTCCATCTCTCTTAGGAGGTTAAGGAGAGATGGGCCATAAAATGTAAGTGACACAAATCACTAAATGTTTAACTTAAAATATATAATAGTATTTAAGTTAATGCAATTAGATTTTTTATTTTCTGGAATGTTTGCCACATAAATCGTATAAATCAGTGTATTTACTGCAACCTTCGTGCATCCAACGTCCACACACCCGGCATTTTATGTAGTTATCTGTTTTTGTTTTTTTTAGTAGTCTTCTAAACATCCGAATCTTCATGTGCTTTGTGTTGTTTTCGCGGAACTTTTTTATTGCTTCTTGTGTTGTAACTTAGCGGTGGATTTGTTCTTTATATTTTTGTTGGCCTGTTTCTTCTTAATGCTGTGGATATTTTCGGCTGAGTTCAGAATACTTACAACACTTCTTCCCCGGTTTCTGGTTTCGTCCAGTAATTTACCAGGAGTAACTTTATTTGACCTACTACGTACCAGTGTTTCCGTACTCGCATGTGCATTCATTTCCTGTGATGGAGTACGCATCTAAAACTTTCTGAGACATTTTCAGTGACCGTGACTGGCTGTACAGAAAAGCTAGGTTGAAGGTTTCCATTGGAAGTCCTCGATGATGTGCTTGTTTGTGCCAAATCGGCAAGGTTTTCTACTGGTGTCATATTTACTTGCTCAACAGTTTCATTACTTAAAAATGCATAATCTGGAATTTCCCCAGGATTAAAGGGTGCTATACCAGTAGCCCGAAATGCTGAAACGGCATTTTGCACTGTGGCGGCCTTGTTCCATGAAGTACCCAGTAGTTTACCAAATTGCATTCTGTTGAGTTCTCGGGTAGGGTTTGCTTTGATGGGTGGTATAACTTGGGAGGCACAAAATAATAATAACGTGTTCCTCAGCAAACTCTAACATTTCCACAGATTGAGTGTGGGAGGTGTGGCCGTCCAGAACTAGAAATATTTTTCCAGACATTTTTCAAGGAGCGAATGAGTTCTTAACCAAAGAAGAAATATTTCAGCGTTGACATATGCAGATTTTTGAGACATGGCAATTGAGAAACCAGGTGGCATACCATCAGCAAATTCTTCCTTTTTATTTTTGCTTTTAAAAATGCAGTAGAGAGGTAGAAATACAGCTTCTGAATTACAGCACACTATTACGCTGATTGTTTCCCCTTTCTTACCAGAGGTTATTGCGGACACGCTTTTCAAACCTTTTGCAGCTATTACTTGTCCAGGTTTGTTGTTTAACTGAAGACCAGTTTCGTCCATGTTGTATACATTCCCAGGTTTATTAAATAGATCGTTCTCTGCAAGGACTCGTTCCATGGGCTCAAAGTAATTGGATACAACTTTTCTTGACAGTCCTTGCGAACGAGCAAGAGACACTCCTTCAGATTTTCGTACTGATAGGTCAGGGTGACGTCTTAAAAATGATGTTAGCCAAACGTAACCTGCTTTGCCACTTGTTTTATTAAATTTGTGTTTAATATTCATCTTCTCAGCCAAAGCGTAAGCTATTAAACGCACTGCATCTCTAATAGGTGCAAAACCGAGTGTTTGAAGTTTTTTTATATGTGATACTAGTTTTGTTTCAGCAATGTCACCCAAGCTCGATGACGGACCAAGACGATTTTGCTTCGTAAAGTTTCGGTCTCCTTTCCCTGCGTTTTAATGTAGTTGCAGGTATTCCAAAATTTCTCGCCGCTTCTTCACCCTCATGGTAACATTTTCGACTGCTGTTAAGGCATTTTGTATTGTCCACTTTCCCCTTTCTACAGAACCTTTTTGAGTATACAAATTTGGAATGTTGTCTGAAAAATAATGTTAGCTATTACCTATAGGTAATTTTTTTGTTGTATGTTAATTTATATTTTGTGTAAATTTTAAATCAATCGTGTTTTTCCCACGAACTCTTGTTAACCTGAGTTTAATATGTGTTAAAAATATATTAAATCCGGTCCAACCATCCTTTATAAAATCGATCCATCCATCTTAAATGTGGAGAAGAGATGAACCAAAGAACTGTAGCTTGTTAACAACGAAATGCAACGTATTTTGAGGTTAGATACACGTGCACACTATTTAGTTGCCTGACAGTGAAATCGGTATTACAGAATACCTGTTACAAGTGATGTGGTCAAATAATATGTTTATAGGGACAAAATTTTCAGCTGTGCGAATAAAAATAAACCTGAGCGATGTCACAATCCAATTTGCTATACTGACATAGTAAATCGTCTAATACAAAACCTTGCGCCATCTGTTACACGGAAACCAAAATTTTAGCGTCGGTCCGACTCTCCTTTTGGTCCAACTCTCCTAGGCTTGCCCTATTTTATAAAAGATGTCAGATGTAACTGTGAAGAAAGAACGACAAACACTAGTTAAAAAAAAATTACAAAATATCTTTTCAAAGTAGTTGGGTTAGAAAGTTAATTAAACAAACGAGACAATAACTTAAGTAAACATTAAAACATATGCACGAGGTGTGTAAATAAGTAATGAGACTGGCAACGTAGCGTTCGATCTGGCGATACCTGGGACGCGGGACTTGAAGGAGGGGTAGGTAAACATGTGATACGCCTTTCAGTACGAGTATAAACTCGCTAAAGTCATTTGGTTGTCCGTAGCGATTCGTAAAACAGTTTTTTCTAGTGCGTTTTAATAATGAGTGGCGTCAATTTCGAGCAACAGCGTGCTATTTGGTTTTGCTTCAAACTTGGGTACAGTGCAACGGAAACTTTCGAATTTTTTTTTCGGTGATTTAAGAAGGAAGAGACTCGATTCAAGATGAACCACGAACCAAGCGCTAGAGCATGGAGTGGCACACTTCAACCTCTCCTAGGTCCAAAAAAACAAGAATGAGCAAGTCTAAGGTCAAATGCTGATTTGTTTTTTCGATAGCCAAGGAATTGTTCACAAAGAGTTTGTGTCTCAAGGCCAAGAGAGAAGTTCTTGAAAAACTTTGAAAAAACGTCATTCGTGTGAGAACAAATATCAAGAAGAACTGAGTATTGCATCACGATAATGCGCCTTGTCACACAGTAATGTCAATAAACGAATTTTTGACCAGTAAAAACATTCCTGTGGCTCCTCAGCTTTCTTAATGGCCTGGTGACTTTTTCCACTTCCCGAGATTGAAAAACAACCTCAAGGGAACTCTTTTTGGGACACTCGAAAACATTCAAACGGCTGTAACCGACCAGCTGAAGGGTATTCTGGTATCAGAGTTCCAGCACTGCTGTGATAATTGGAGAGACTGTCTCTAGTGGTGTGTGGCTTCTCAAGAAAGTTATTTTGAAGGAAAAAATATTGAATTGCAATTCTGTTTGAATAAAAAATTTTTTTTTAATCTGTCCCATTACTTAATTTACACACCTCGTATATAGTACGTATTTTTTTGTAATTTTCCTATCAGATCTTTTATCCAAAAAAACGATTATTCGAACCGTAGTACATTGAATATACTAAATACTAAACACAACAAAAACAACACATCCTAAAATACAATTTTACCCAAACAATATTAATTTGACGCGCTATATTCAAATTAGAAACTCCTTTATTGCTTTTAGTAACGAAATCATTAACAGGTATTTTTTTACAAAACATTTCAAAGAAGATAATAGAAAAAAGAAAACTGGAAAAGAGAAATTAATTGTTGCTGGAACTACAATGGAATCGTTTATTATAAAGCCAACGTTTATTATAAATTAATGAAATTGACCAATTATATCTGAACTACTATAATTAAGGAGAATCTTATAAAGCATAACATACACCTTATTCGACTATACCTAATATAGTGTTTCAAGTTGCAACAAATGCAATTAAGTAAAAAAATTTGTTATGAATCTTAATAGATCTACAGAAATAATATTAGCCCATTACCCCGAGGATGTAGTTCATGTTTCCCATAGTACGTCTTCGACCAATGTGATTGGCTACAGTAGTAGTAAGAGTGAATGACAATACGGTAATATATCATTCATGATAAAAAAAATTGGTGATAAAGTGGAAATTTACAAGAAAAAAAGCAACAAATCGATCTTATAAATTGATATGGATGATGTGCCAGGCTTCAGATCATGTTGACCCAGTGCAATACCAATTTAACATTAAGAAATTGCGATATGCTCATACTTAATGCATTTCGAGGTCACCTGTCACCTAAACAAGAATAATTGATAATCATTAATAACAATTTCAATGGGGGCGAAAATAACGTCTTGTCGAAAGAAGAAGATGCAATATGCGATACAAGTAACCAGATTCATTGTCCCATAAAAAAACATTAATTTGTATTTTAGAGTTTACTGCTGCTGGGTTATGCTTAGAGTAACAATAGAGTTAACATTCGATGAAAACATTACTCGATAATTCATAGAATGAATTAATAATCTCAAAAAGTAAAAACGTTTTTGTGGCAACTAATAAATATTAAGATTCTACGTTTATTAAACCCACACAAAAAATTTCTAAACCGCATGCCCACACACAAGTACAGTAAATCTAAGACGCATCTTGAACAATAACAAAACTAAAATGAATAAAACGAATAAATTGTTTGTTTCCAAAGATCGATAATAAATATATAGAAAAGAATTTCGAAGACAAAAAATTATCCCAAAAAATAAAAATGATTTTGTGACGGAACAAAATAAGTGTGGCCAAAGATCAATGTGACCAAGAAATAATAGATCGTGATGACAAATTTTAGACAATGAGCGGAGACAAACAATTATTTGTTTTTTGTACCTATCTATCTGTGCCATGAAAGACAAAATGTATCGAGAGTTGTAAAGCAACGAATCCAAAAGTTTGTGCTAGTCTATGTGATCACAAAGCAACGGATCCAGAGTATCGTCAATTGAACTTTAGAATCAAATTTTGCAAACACGACCTTAATGGTTTTTCAAAAATCCAAAAGTGTCAATTTTAATCTTTACGCTTCGAACTTCTCCGCACTGTTTCGACAAGTGAAACAACTGTAGAACACTCTAAAACAAACGCCAAGATTGTTGTTAAAAAAGACGTGAACCAGTTACTAATCTATTTTCAAACAACTGGTAGCACAAAAGTTTAGCCTCGTACCAAAAAAGTCAACTATGCTCCAAACAATACGTTGCCAAGGAACGAAGACAAAACTGAATCAAATTATTTAATAGTCTTCCAATATCAATATTACAAAATTGATCCTGAAGAGTATATGAACATTCAAAAATACAGTTACAGTGGCTAAAAACGATATCTAATTTTTTTTTTGAAAAACGAATTGAGTTCAGAAAATGAAAATATCAATCTATCCAACTTTTTGAACAACAATTAAACACTTTAGATAGCTTATGTAGTAAACTGTCTAAACTGCAAAATGTTTTTAATAAAAAGTTGGTAGTTCTCGAGATACTTGCAAAAAAACTTTGTTCGTGACCTTTAATTTATAGCTGTATAAATGCAGTTCTCCCGTTACTATCTACTATCTTCATTCATCTTGATGGATTCAAATCTGTTCACCCAATAGTTTAAGTATTTTTTTGAAAATCATAAAGTTTTCTAGCGAACCATTAGTTCTATTAATCCTAGATCACTGATCAGAAAAAGACCAACCGCAAGAGATACGAACCATCAAAATACAATACCGCTTGGTCACAGTATTGTCAAATAATTGTATAGAATTTTGACAACAACGTTGCTCGGTATTTATTCGCCACCGATTTAGTGTTGAAACTTCAGTAACTATAAATTTACAAAGTCAAAGAACTAAGTTATAAATTTTTATTTGGTACAGGATGATCAAAATTTAAATTCGAATTAAAAAAAAATACTAAGCAGTTTTTTACAATTGGAACACCTTGTATAACTTTTCATCAAGAAATGGCAAATTTTATTTCCTTCCATTTTGCTATTCACTTTTCGATGCGGAACTTTTTGTAAAAGTGTTTTTGAACTATAGAACTCTTGTAGAATTGTAAAAAATTACCATTAAAAAAAATCGTCAGCAGGAGATAGTTTCTTTAAATGTCGAGATTAGCATGAATCTTAGAAATTCATTAACAACTGTTAGCTGATAAAATTTCGATCTGACCTTGCACATACATGGTTACCTTGAGCAGAATTCATCACAAGTCTTGTCAAAAATTGCAATACTCAACGCGTTTTAGGTCTACTTTAGAGTACTGTATTCGCAAAGTTAGCACATTTTATCAATTTCGACTTTTTAACGTAAAGGATGCGTAGCTTTTTGTAAAAATGTTTGTAAAGAATAGAACTAGTTAAAAACTACCATTAAAACTGCGAAAAATCGCCAGTACAAGATTGTTAAATGGAAAATATCGATCTGACTTTGCAACTATATTCTTAACTTAAAAGAACTATTGCCAAAAATGATAATATTCACCGCGATTTAGACCGCGAAAAAGTTAGCCACAATTTTACAGTCATAGATTTTCAAAACTTTTAACATCGGAGTGATACATCGGAAACAGAGACGGTTGATATTTTTACATATTAACTATGTATCAAACTTAGAAAATATATTATTAAAATGCAAATTTGAAAATAGAACGCAAAAACCGGAAGACAGTCAATTAAACAATTGTTGCATCGATGTACTCGCTTAGAGCGGCTTCATGTTTTTCTCAAATTTTGCTAAAAGATCGAAATTTTATTACAATTTTCTACACACGTTTTTACATAGAGGAACGCAAAAACCGAAAGAAGTCCTCATCTTTTTTTGAATTACTTCTCGTTGCGTCGATGTAAAAATGTGTGTAGAATACGATGCAATTAAAAAAAATTCAATAAACGGTAATCTTTTTAAGAGAATTTGAGAGCAAATTGGCGCAACGAGTACTAATTAATAGTTACTTTATAAAAATTAACAGTACTGCATTATGGTTTTTGCCTCGGTTTTTGCGCATTATTACGCGAAAATGTGTGTAGAATATGACACGATTCTAAAAATCACAATAAAAGGCGATAATTTTAATTGGACAAAAACTGTGCGAAGTCGAGAGTAGGTACATTACACAAAAACTCATTAATTGTTTAATTTTAAAAAATGGGGAACACTGTCCTCCTATTTTTGATTAAATGTAAAAATTTGTGTATAGAGCACGATGCAATTACAAAAATTTCAATAAACGTTAATTTTTTTAAAAGAATTTGAGAAAAACTGTGCGAAGTCGATAGTAAATTGACGCAAAAGCTAATTAATTTTTTAATTTTAAAAAATAAGGAGGACTTCTTCTCATTTTTGCTAATTCTTATATAAAAATGTGTGTAGAATACGATGTAATTATAAAAATTTCAATAAACGGTAATCTTTTAAGGGAATTTGATAGAAAACCGTATAAACTCGAGAGTAAATTAATGCAACGAAAACTCATTAATTAATTTGAAAAAATGGGGAGAACTGCAATAAAATTATAAAAATTTCAATAAACGGTAGTCTTTTTAGGAGAATTTGAGAAAAACCGTGCGAAGTCAAGAGTAAATTGACGCAACGAGAATTAATTAATTAATTTAAAAAAATCAGGAGGACTGTCTTCTCCTTTTTGCGTATTCTTATGTAAAAGGTGATCATTTTATAAAAATTTGAGGAAACCATGCGAAGTCGAGAGTAAAGTGACACAACGAGAGGTAATTTATTATTTTTTATTTGAGAAATTAGTTTTTACGTATTCTTCTGTAAAAATTTGTGTAGAATACGATGTAATAATCAAAGTTACAATAAAAGGTGATCCTTTTAAGAAAATTTGAGAAAAACTGTGCGAAGTCTAGTAAATTGACGCAACGACAACTAATTAATTGTTTCATTTTAAAAAATGGGGAAGACTGTCCTATTTTTACATATTATTATGCAAAATCTATGTAGAATACGATGAAATTTTAAAAATCATGATAAAAGGAGATCATTTTGCGATAATTTGAGAAAAACCGCGCGAGAGTAAATTAACGCAACGAAAACTAATTAATTAATTAATTTAAAAAAAATGATGAGAAGTCTTCTCCTTTTTTCTTATTCTTATGTAAAAATGTGTGTAGAATACGATGCGATTCTAAAAATTACAATAAAAGGTGATCATTTTAAGAAAATTTAATATAAGCTGTACGAAGCCAAGAGTAAATTGACGCAACAACTAAGTAATTGTTTAATTTTAAAAAATGAGGTAGACTGTCCTATTTTTTGCGTATTATTATGCAAAATGTGTATAAATACGATGAGATTTTAAAAATCACAATAAAAGGTGATCATTTTACGAAAATTTTTAGAAAAACCGTGAGCAGTCGACAGTAAATTAATGCAACGAAAACTAATTAATTAATTTGAAAAGATGGGGAGAACTGTCTTCTCATTTTTGCTTATTCTGATGTAAAAATGTGTGTAGAATAGGATGCAATAAAATTATATAAATTTTAATGAACGGTAGTCTTTTTAGGGGAATTTGAGAAAAACCGTGCGAACTCAAGAGTAAATTGACGCAACGAGAATTAATTAATTAATTTAAAAAAATCAGGAGAACTGTCTTCTCTTTTTTGCGTATTCTTATGTAAAAGGCGATCATTTTATGAAAATTTGAGAAAAACTGTGCGAAGTCGATAGTAAATTGACGCGACAGCTAATTAACTTTTTAATTTTAAAGAATGAGGAATCCTGTCCTCCTATTTTTGGGTATTATTATGCAAAATGTGTGTAAAATAGGATGAGATTTCAAAAATTACAATAAAAGGTGATCATTTTTCGAAAATTTTTAGAAAAACTGTGAGCAGTCGACAGTAAATTAATGCAACGAAAACTAATTAATTAATTTGAAAAAATGGGGAGAACTGCAATAAAATTATAAAAATTTCAAGAAACGGTAGTCTTTTTAGGAGAATTTGAGAAAAACCGTGCGAAGTCAAGAGTAAATTGACGCAACGAAAATTAATTAATTAATTTAAAAAAATCAGGAGGACTGTCTTCTCCTTTTTGCGTATTCTTATGTAAAAGGCGATCATTTTATGAAAATTTGAGAAAAACTGTGCGAAGTCGATAGTAAATTGACGCGACAGCTAATAAACTTTTTAATTTTAAAAAATGGAGAACACTGTCCTCCTATTTTTGTGTATTATTATGCAAAATGTGTGTAAAATACGATGATATTTTAAAAATTTAAATAAAAAGGTGATCATTTTACGAAAATTTTTAGAAAAACCGTGCGAAGTCGAGAGTAAATTAATGCAACGAAAACTCATTAATTAATTTGAAAAAATGGGGAGAACTGCAATAAAATTATAAAAATTTCAATAAACGGTAGTCTTTTTAGGAGAATTTGAGAAAAACCGTGCGAAGTCAAGAGTAAATTGACGCAACGAGAATTAATTAATTAATTTAAAAAAATCAGGAGGACTGTCTTCTCCTTTTTGCGTATTCTTATGTAAAAGGTGATAATTTTATGAAAATTTGAGAAAAACCATGCAAAGTCGAGAGTAAAGTGACACGGTATTTTATTATTTAATTTGAGAAATTAGTTTTTACCAAGGTTTTTACGTATTCTTCTGTAAAAATTTGTGTAGAATACGATGTAATAATCAAAGTTACAATAAAAGGTGATCAGTTCAAAAAAAGTTGAGAAAAACTGTACAAATGCGAGAGTAAATTGACGCAACGACAACTAATTAATTGTTTAATTTTAAAAAGTAGGGAAGACTGTCCTTCTATTTTTACATATTACTATGCAAAATGTGTGTAGAATACGATGAAATTTTAAAAATCATAATAAAAGGAGATCATTTTACGATAATTTGAGGAAAACCGTGCGCGAGTAAATTAACGCAACGAAAACTAATTAATTAGTTAATTTAAAAACATGATGAGAAGCCTTCTCCTTTTTTCTTATTCTTATGTAAAAATGTGTGTAGAATACGATGCGATTCTAAAAATTATAATAAAAGGCGATCAATTTAAGAAAATTTGAGAAAAACTGCAAAAACTAATTTATTGTTTAATTTTAAAGAATGAGTAATCCTGTCCTCCTATTTTTGCGTATTATTATGCAAAATGTGTGTAAAATAGGATGAGATTTCAAAAATTACAATAAAAGGTGATCATTTTACGAAAATTTTTAGAAAAACCGTGAGCAGTCGACAGTAAATTAATGCAACGAAAACTAATTAATTAATTTGAAAAGATGGGGAGAAGTGGCTTCTCATTTTTGCTTATTCTGATGTAAAAATGTGTGTAGAATAGGATGCAATAAAATTATAAAAATTTCAATAAACGGTAGTCTTTTTAGAAGAATTTGAGAAAAACCGTGAGAACTCAAGAGTAAATTGACGCAAAGAGAATTAATTAATTAACTAAAAAAAATCAGGAGAACTGTCTTCTTCTTTTTGCGTATTCTTATGTAAAAGGCGATCATTTTATGAAAATTTGAGAAAAACTGTGCGAAGTCGATAGTAAATTGACGCAAAAGCTAATTAATTTTTTAATTTTAAAAAATGGAGAACACTGTCCTATTTTTGTGTATTATTATGCAAAATGTGTGTAGAATACGATGATATTTTAAAAATTTAAATAAAAAGGTGATCATTTTACGAAAATTTTTAGAAAAACCGTGCGAAGTCGAGAGTAAATTAATGCAACGAAAACTCATTAATTAATTTAAAAAATGGGGAGAACTGCAATAAAATTATAAAAATTTCAATAAACGGTAGTCTTTTTAGGAGAATTTGAGAAAAACCGTGCGCAGTCGAGAGGAAAGTGACACGAGAGGTAATTTATTATTTAATTTGAGAAATTAGTTTTTACGTATTCTTCTGTAAAAATTTGTGTAGAATACGATGTAATAATCAAAGTTACAATAAAAGGTGATCACAGTTAAAAAAAAGTTGAGAAAAACTGTACAAATGCGAGAGTAAATTGACGCAGCGACAACTAATTAATTGTTTAATTTTAAAAAGTAGGGAAGACTGTCCTTCTATTTTTACAAATTATTATGCAAAATGTGTGTAGAATACGATGAAATTTAAAAAATCATAATAAAAGGAGATCATTTTACGATAATTTGAGAAAAACCGTGCGAGAGTAAATTAACGCAACGAAAACTAATTAATTAATTAATTTAAAAAAATGATGAGAAGTCTTCTCCTTTTTTCTTATTCTTATGTAAAAATGTGTGTAGAATACGATACGATTCTAAAAATTGTAATAAACGGCGATCAATTTAAGAAAATTTGAGAAAAACTGCAAAAACTAATTAATTGTTTAATTTTAAAGAATGAGGAATCCTGTCCTCCTATTTTTGCGTATTATTATGCAAAATGTGTGTAAAATAGGATGAGATTTCAAAAATTACAATAAAAGGTGATCATTTTACGAAAATTTTTAGAAAAACCGTGAGCAGTCGACAGTAAATTAATGCAACGAAAACTAATTAATTAATTAATTTGAAAAGATGGGGAGAACTGTTTTCTCATTTTTGCTTATTCTGATGTAAAAATGTGTGTATAACAGGATGCAATAAAATTATAAAAATTTCAATAAACGGTAGTCTTTTTAGGGGAATTTGAGAAAAACCGTGCGAACTCAAGAGTAAATTGACGCAACGAGAATTAACTAATTAATTTAAAAAAATCAGGAAAACTGTCTTTTCTCCTTTTTGCGTATTCTTATGTAAAAGGCGATCATTTTATGAAAATTTGAGAAAAACTGTGCGAAGTCGATAGTAAATTGACGCAAAAGCTAATTAATTTTTTAATTTTAAAAAATGGAGACCACTGTCCTCCTATTTGTGTGTATTATTATGCAAAATGTGTGTAGAATCCGATGATATTTTAAAAATTTAAATAAAAAGGTGATCATTTTACGAAAATTTTTAGAAAAACCGTGCGAAGTCGAGAGTAAATTAATGCAACGAAAACTCATTAATTAATTTGAAAAAAATGAGGAGAACTGCAATAAAATTATAAAAATTTCAATAAACGGTAGTCTTTTTAGGAGAATTTGAGAAAAACCGTGCGAAGTCAAGAGTAAATTGACGCAACAAAAATTAATTAATTAATTAATTAATTTGAAAAAATAAGGAGGACTTCTTCTCATTTTTGCTAATTCTTATATAAAAATGTGTGTAGAATACGATGTAATTATAAAAATTTCAATAAACGGTAATCTTTTTAAGGGAATTTGATAAAAACCGTATAAACTCGAGAGTAAATTGACGCAACGAGAACTAATTAATAGTTAAGTACTTTGTAGAAATTAAAAAAAAACTGCATTCTGGGTTTTGCGTTTATTATTACGCGAAAATGTGTATGGAATAGTCGGAATAGAATGAGATTCTAAAAATTACAATAAAAGGTGATCCTTTCAAGAAAATTTGAGAACAACTGTGCGAAGTCTAGAGTAAATTGACGCAACGACAACTAACTAATCGTTTAATTTTAAAAAGTGGGAAAAACTCTCCTTCTATTTTTACATATTATTATGCAAAATGTGTGTAGAATACGATGAAATTTTAAAAATCATAATAAAAGGTGATCATTTTACGAAAATTTTTAGAAAAACCGTGAGCAGTCGACAGTAAATTAATGCAACGAAAACTAATTAATTAATTGGAAAAGATGGGGAGAACTGTCTTCTCATTTTTGCTTATTCTGATGTAAAAATGTGTGTAGAATAGGATGCAATAAAATTATAAAAATTTCAATAAACGGTAGTCTTTTTAGGGGAATTTGCGAAAAAACCGTGCGAACTCAAGACTAAATTGACGCAACGAGAATTAATTAATTTAAAAAAATCAGGAAGACTGTCTTCTCCTTTTTGCGTATTCTTATGTAAAAGGCGATCATTTTATGAAAATTTGAGAAAAACCATGCGCAGTCGAGAGTAAAGTGACACGAGAGGTAATTTATTATTTAATTTTAAAAAATGGAGAACACTGTCCTCCTATTTTTGTGTATTATTATGCAAAATGTGTGTAGAATACGATGATATTTTAAAAATCACAAAAAAAGGTGATCATTTTACGAAAATTTCAGAAAATCCGTGCGAAGTCAAGAGTAAATTAACGCAACGAAAACTAATTAATTAATTAATTTGAAAAAATAGAGAGAACTGTCTTCTCATTTTCGCTTATTCTTATGTAAAAATGTGTGTAGAATACAATGCAATTATAAAAATTTCAATAAACGGTAATCTATCTTGGAGAATTTGAGAAAAACCTGAGGAAAAAACGTATAAACTAGATAGTAAATTGATGCAAAGAAAACTAAGTAATAGTTAATTTATAACAATTAAAAGCACTGCATTCTGATTTTTGCGTATTATTACGCGAAAATATTTGTAGAATACGATGCGATTCTAAAAATTACAATGAAAGGTGATCATTTTGCGGAAAATTTGAGAAAAACCATGCGAAGTCGAGAGTAAAGTGACACAACGAGAGGTAATTTATTATTTAATTTCAGAAATTAGTTTTTACGTATTCTTCTGTAAAAATTTGTGTAGAATACGATGTAATAATCAAAGTTACAATAAAAGGTGATCAGTTCAAAAAAAGTTGAGAAAAACTGTACAAATGCGAGAGTAAATTGACGCAACGACAACTAATTAATTGTTTAATTTTAAAAAGTAGGGAAGACTGTCCTATTTTTACATATTATTATGCAAAATGCGAGGCAAAATATGTGTAGAATACGATGAAATTTAAAAAATCATAATAAAAGGAAATCATTTTACGATAATTTGAGAAAAACCGTGCAAGAGTAAATTAACGCAACGAAAACTAATTAATTAGTTAATTTAAAAAAATGATGAGAAGTCTTCTCCTTTTTTCTTATTCTTATGTAAAAATGTGTGTAGAATACGATGCGATTCTAAAAATTGTAATAAACGGCGATCAATTTAAGAAAATTTGAGAAAAACTGCAAAAACTAATTAATTGTTTAATTTTAAAAAATGAGGTAGACTGTCCTATTTTTGCGTATTATTATGCAAAATGTGTGTAAAATACGATAAGATTTTAAATATCACAATAAAAGGTGATCATTTTACGAAAATTTTTAGAAGAACCGTGAGCAGTCGACAGTAAATTAATGCAACGAAAACTAATTAATTAATTTGAAAAGATGGGGAGAACTGACTTCTCATTTTTGCTTATTCTTATGTAAAAATGTGTGTAGAATAGGATGCAATAAAATTATATAAATTTTAATGAACGGTAGTCTTTTAGAATTTGAGAAAATGCGAACTCAAGAGTAAATTGACGCAACGAGAATTAATTAATTAATTTAAAAAAATCAGGAGAACTGTCTTCTCTTTTTTGCGTATTCTTATGTAAAAGGCGATCATTTTATGAAAATTTGAGAAAAACTGTGCGAAGTCGATAGTAAATTGACGCGACAGCTAATAAACTTTTTAATTTTAAAGAATGAGGAATCCTGTCCTCCTATTTTTGCGTATTATTATGCAAAATGTGTGTAAAATAGGATGAGATTTCAAAAATTACAATAAAAGGTGATCGTTTTACGAAAATTTCTAGAAAAACCATGAGCAGTCGACAGTAAATTAATGCAACGAAAACTAATTAATTAATTTGAAAAGATGGGGAGAACTGTCTTCTCATTTTTGCTTATTCTGATGTAAAAATGTGTGTAGAATAGGATGCAATAAAATTATAAAAATTTCAATGAACGGTAGTCTTTTTAGGGGAATTTGAGAAAAACCGTGCGAAGTCAAGAGTAAATTGACGCAACGAGAATTAATTAATTAACTAAAAAAAATCAGGAGAACTGTCTTCTTCTTTTTGCGTATTCTTATGTAAAAGGCGATCATTTTATGAAAATTTGAGAAAAACTGTGCGAAGTCGATAGTAAATTGACGCAAAAGCTAATTAATTTTTTAATTTTAAAAAATGGAGAACACTGTCCTATTTTTGTGTATTATTATGCAAAATGTGTGTAGAATACGATGATATTTTAAAAATTTAAATAAAAAGGTGATCATTTTATGAAAATTTTTAGAAAAACCGTGCGAAATCGAGAGTAAATTAATGCAACGAAAACTCATTAATTAATTTGAAAAAATGGGGAGAACTGCAATAAAATTATAAAAATTTCAATAAACGGTAGTCTTTTTAGGAGAATTTGAGAAAAACCGTGCGAAGTCAAGAGTAAATTGACGCAACGAGAATTAATTAATTAATTTAAAAAAATCAGGAGGACTGTCTTCTCCTTTTTGCGTATTCTTATGTAAAAGGCGATCATTTTATGAAAATTTGAGAAAAACTGTGCGAAGTCGATAGTAAATTGACGCAAAAGCTAATTAATTTTTTAATTTTAAAAAATGGAGAACACTGTCCTCCTATTTTTGTGTATTATTATGCAAAATGTGTGTAGAATACGATGATATTTTAAAAATTTCAATAAAAAGGTGATCATTTTACGAAAATTTTTAGAAAAACCGTGCGAAGTCGAGAGTAAATTAATGCAACGAAAACTCATTAATTAATTTGAAAAAATGGGGAGAACTGCAATAAAATTATAAAAATTTCAATAAACGGTAGTCTTTTTAGGAGAATTTGAGAAAAACAGTGCGAAGTCAAGAGTAAATTGACGCAACGAGAATTAATTAATTAATTTAAAAAAATCAGGAGGACTGTCTTCTCCTTTTTGCGTATTCTTATGTAAAAGGTGATCATTTTATGAAAATTTGAGAAAAACCATGCGCAGTCGAGAGTAAAGTGACACGAGAGGTAATTTATTATTTAATTTGAGAAATTAGTTTTTACGTATTCTTCTGTAAAAATTTGTGTAGAATACGATGTAATAATCAAAGTTACAATAAAAGGTGATCAGTTCAAAAAAAGTTGAGAAAAACTGTACAAATGCGAGAGTAAATTGACGCAACAACTAATTAATTGTTTAATTTTAAAAAGTAGGGAAGACTGTGCTTCTATTTTTACATATTATTATGCAAAATGTGTGTAGAATACGATGAAATTTTAAAAATCATAATAAAAGGAGATCATTTTACGATAATTTGAGGAAAACCGTGCGCGAGTAAATTAACGCAACGAAAACTAATTAATTAGTTAATTTAAAAACATGATGAGAAGTCTTCTCCTTTTTTCTTATTCTTATGTAAAAATGTGTGTAGAATACGATGCGATTCTAAAAATTGTAATAAACGGCGATCAATTTAAGAAAATTTGAGAAAAACTGCAAAAACTAATTAATTGTTTAATTTTAAAAAATGAGGTAGACTGTCCTATTTTTGCGTATTATTATGCAAAATGTGTGTAAAATACGATAAGATTTTAAATATCACAATAAAAGGAGATCATTTTACGATGCGATTCTAAAAATTTCAATAAACGGTAATCTATTTTGGAGAATTTAAGAAAAACCCGAGGAAAAACCGTATAGGCGATCAGTTTAAGAAAATTTGAGAAAAACTGCAAAAACTAATTAATTGTTTAATTTTAAAGAATGAGGAATCCTGTCCTCCTATTTTTGCGTATTATTATGCAAAATGTGTGTAAAATAGGATGAGATTTCAAAAATTACAATAAAAGGTGATCGTTTTACGAAAATTTCTAGAAAAACCATGAGCAGTCGACAGTAAATTAATGCAACGAAAACTAATTAATTAATTTGAAAAGATGGGGAGAACTGTCTTCTCATTTTTGCTTATTCTGATGTAAAAATGTGTGTAGAATAGGATGCAATAAAATTATAAAAATTTCAATGAACGGTAGTCTTTTTAGGGGAATTTGAGAAAAACCGTGCGAAGTCAAGAGTAAATTGACGCAACGAGAATTAATTAATTAACTAAAAAAAATCAGGAGAACTGTCTTCTTCTTTTTGCGTATTCTTATGTAAAAGGCGATCATTTTATGAAAATTTGAGAAAAACTGTGCGAAGTCGATAGTAAATTGACGCAAAAGCTAATTAATTTTTAATTTTAAAAAATGGAGAACACTGTCCTATTTTTGTGTATTATTATGCAAAATGTGTGTAGAATACGATGATATTTTAAAAATTTAAATAAAAAGGTGATCATTTTACGAAAATTTTTAGAAAAACCGTGCGAAGTCGAGAGTAAATTAATGCAACGAAAACTCATTAATTAATTTGAAAAAATGGGGAGAACTGCAATAAAATTATAAAAATTTCAATAAACGGTAGTCTTTTTAGGAGAATTTGAGAAAAACCGTGCGAAGTCAAGAGTAAATTGACGCAACGAGAATTAATTAATTAATTTAAAAAAATCAGGAGGACTGTCTTCTCCTTTTTGCGTATTCTTATGTAAAAGGCGATCATTTTATGAAAATTTGAGAAAAACTGTGCGAAGTCGATAGTAAATTGACGCAAAAGCTAATTAATTTTTTAATTTTAAAAAATGGAGAACACTGTCCTATTTTTGTGTATTATTATGCAAAATGTGTGTAGAATACGATGATATTTTAAAAATTTAAATAAAAAGGTGATCATTTTATGAAAATTTTTAGAAAAACCGTGCGAAATCGAGAGTAAATTAATGCAACGAAAACTCATTAATTAATTTGAAAAAATGGGGAGAACTGCAATAAAATTATAAAAATTTCAATAAACAGTAGTCTTTTTAGAAGAATTTGAGAAAAACCGTGCGAAGTCAAGAGTAAATTGACGCAACGAGAATTAATTAATTAATTTAAAAAAATCAGGAGGACTGTCTTCTCCTTTTTGCGTATTCTTATGTAAAAGGTGATCATTTTATGAAAATTTGAGAAAAACCATGCGAAGTCGAGAGTAAAGTGACACAACGAGAGGTAATTTATTATTTAATTTGAGAAATTAGTTTTTACGTATTCTTCTGTAAAAATTTCTGTAGAATACGATGTAATAATCAAAGTTACAATAAAAGGTGATCACAGTTAAAAAAAAGTTGAGAAAAACTGTACAAATGCGAGAGTAAATTGACGCAACAACTAATTAATTGTTTAATTTTAAAAAGTAGGGAAGACTGTGCTTCTATTTTTACATATTATTATGCAAAATGTGTGTAGAATACGATGAAATTTTAAAAATCATAATAAAAGGAGATCATTTTACGATAATTTGAGAAAAACCGTGCGAGAGTAAATTAACGCAACGAAAACTAATTAATTAGTTAATTTAAAAAATGATGAGAAGTCTTCTCCTTTTTTCTTATTCTTATGTAAAAATGTGTGTAGAATACGATGAAATTTTAAAAATCATAATAAAAGGAGATCATTTTACGATAATTTGAGAAAAACCATGCGAGAGTAAATTAACGCAACGAAAACTAATTAATTAGTTAATTTAAAAAAATGATGAGAAGTCTTCTCCTTTTTTCTTATTCTTATGTAAAAATGTGTGTAGAATACGATGCGATTCTAAAAATTGTAATAAACGGCGATCAATTTAAGAAAATTTGAGAAAAACTGCAAAAACTAATTAATTGTTTAATTTTAAAGAATGAGGAATCCTGTCCTCCTATTTTTGCGTATTATTATGCAAAATGTGTGTAAAATAGGATGAGATTTCAAAAATTACAATAAAAGGTGATCATTTTACGAAAATTTTTAGAAAAACCGTGAGCAGTCGACAGTAAATTAATGCAACGAAAACTAATTAATTAATTTGAAAAGATGGGGAGAACTGTCTTCTCATTTTTGTTTATTCTGATGTAAAAATGTGTGTAGAATAGGATGCAATAAAATTATAAAAATTTCAATAAACGGTAGTCTTTTTAGGAGAATTTGAGAAAAACCGTGCGAAGTCAAGAGTAAATTGACGCAACGAGAATTAATCAATTAATTTAAAAAAATCAGGAGGACTGTCTTCTCCTTTTTGCGTATTCTTATGTAAAAGGCGATCATTTTATGAAAATTTGAGAAAAACTGTGCGAAGTCGATAGTAAATTGACGCAAAAGCTAATTAATTTTTTAATTTTAAAAAATGGAGAACACTGTCCTCCTATTTTTGTGTATTATTATGCAAAATGTGTGTAGAATACGATGATATTTTAAAAATTTCGATAAAAAGGTGATCATTTTACGAAAATTTTTAGAAAAACCGTGCGAAGTCGAGAGTAAATTAATGCAACGAAAACTCATTAATTAATTTGAAAAAATGGAGAGAACTGTCTTCTCATTTTCGCTTATTCTTATGTAAAAATGTGTAGAATACAATGCAATTATAAAAGTTTCAATAAACGGTAGTCTTTTTAGGAGAATTTGAGAAAAAACCGTGAGGAAAAAACGTATAAACTAGATAGTAAATTGACGCAACGAGAATTAAGTTAATTAATTTATAAAAAATCAGGAGGACTGTCTTCTCCTTTTTGCGTATTAATACGCGAAAATGTGTGTAGAATACGATGCGATTCTAAAAATTACAATGAAAGGTGATCATTTTGCGGAAAATTTGAGAAAAACCATGCGAAGTCGAGAGTAAAGTGACACAACGAGAGGTAATTTATTATTTTTTATTAGAGAAATTAGTTTTTACGTATTCTTCTGTAAAAATTTGTGTAGAATACGATGTAATAATCAAACTTACAATAAAAGGTGATCAGTTCAAAAAAAGTTGAGAAAAACTGTACAAATGCGAGAGTAAATTGAAGCAACTAGAAATAATTAATTGTTTTGTTTGTGAAAATTAAAGGACTGCCTTCTGGTTTTTGTGTATTATTACGCAAAAATGTGTGTAGAATACAAAGATTCTAAAAATTGCAATAAAAGGATTTTAGGGAAAATCTGAGAAAAACCGTGCGAAGTCAAGAGTAAATTGACGCAACGAGAATTAATTAATTGTTTAATTTGTGAAAATTAAAAAAACTGGCTTCTGGTTTTTGCATTTATTACGCAAGAATGTGTGTAGAATACGATGAGATTTTTAAAATTACAATAAAAGGTAATGGTTTTAGGAAAATTTGAGAAAAATCGTACGAAGTCTAAAGTAAAATAAAGCAACGAGAACTAAGTACCTAATTGATTGTTTAATTTGAAAAAATAGAAGAGACTGTCTTGCAACTTTTGAATTTCTTGTGTAAGATACGATGCGATTACAAAAATTGCAATAAAAGGTGATCTTTTTAGGAAAGTTCGCGAAAAACGTACAAAATCGAGAATAAATTGACGCAACGAAAACTAAGTGATAATATATTTGTTTAATTTCAAAAAATTATAGAAACTGTCTTCTGGTTTTTGCGTATTCTTAAGTAAAAATGTGCGTAGAATACGATCCGATTATAAAAATTGCAATAATAAGTGATCTTTTAAGAAAAGAAGTCAAGAGTAAATTGACGCAACGAAAAATAAATAATTGTTATTTAGAACAAATAGGGGGACAGTTTTTTAGTTTTTTCTTATAAAAAATGTGTATTTCTTTTGAGACAAATTGTACTTAAGTGGAGAGTAAATTGACATAACGAGAACTAACTGAATGTTTAATTTTTTTGAATGAGGATTACAATGGTACTATGCCCTCTGCTGTTTGTGTTTTATTTTCTAAATTAAATACATAGTTATTAAAACGAAAATATAGCAAGCGATGTATCTGTTGCAAAATCTATGGCGGGAAAAGTTATGGTTGACTTTCTCGGTGCTCTAAACCTGCTAGATTTGCGATTTTCTCAATTTCGATTTTTTAACGAAAAATAATTTTAGAGCATATAATCGCATAGAACTGTTGACAACTATTAAAACTGCTAAAAATCCTCAGCACGAGACATTTTCATTAAATGTCGAGGTGGGCGTGAATCTTAGAAATTGATTTAAAATTGCTAATTGGTCAAATCTCGAACTGATATTGCACATATTGAACAGAACTATTTAGACCTTTGTTAAAAATGGTAATATTCAACGCGTTTTAGTAGCACATTTTTGCAATTTCGATTTTTTAACACAGGGTATGCGAAACTTTTTTAAATTTTCAGAAACTGTGGATCTATGAAAAGTGGTATTAGAACTCTTAAGAATTTTGTTAAATTTGTAGAATGTCGTGCTTGAGTTGATACACGACACCTCGTTATTCGTTAAAATAGGTTGAGTTAGCTGGACTTCCTATTGAAGATTTGCAGAGTTTATTTACGTAACTGTTTTTTTAGTATTTTAGTAAAAAAAATCGTTACCAAGGCGACAACTTCAGTATCATTTCCTCTGCGTTTTTATGGTTAACATTACATATGTAAATTTGCGCCTGTTCTCAAATTTAAATTGCAGCGAACACCGCACCTCATAGAAAAATTTACGATGTCATTACAAAAAAAAAACATTAACACTTGCGCTGCACGATCCTTTTTGTTTACTACAATGCCTTGGTGTTTTGTATGCGAGACGATTTCATTTGCACCCAAATCGGTGTACTAACGGCAAGAAAAATAATACGTGAATTCGAAATTAAGCATGAACTTTTAAGAAGCTCCTCCAGGAATCGTTTCAATGTCAAAAATCTCAGATCATAAACCTTGTAGTGGGTGTTTAGCAGAAAGGCAACAGCCAAAATTGTGCATCTCTTCGTACATTAGTCCGGAGACATTTTTGTTATCAACCACGTTGTAACCTTGAAAGTTAATCAATTTGAAAAAGTAAACAAAAACTGAACTTTCAAAACGCTTAGGAATTTTAAATTAATCAGCAGCATTTTTTTACCACGTGTGCTCGAAAAAAAAATAACGGTCTTTACGTTACGTAGATTTTTATTTAAGAATCGTAAGTTTATTTTAACGCTTGAATAGATTAATTACCACTTCCTTTGCAAAAATAATTAAGCGTTCGCTTGCATTATTATTAATGTGCAGACGGCATTTAAAATTAGAACCGCGCGACTGTTAATAAAAATCGTGTCTTTCTTGGAAATAAACATCTGAACTTACCTCGATTTTCCAACAGATATTTCCCCTTAAAGTATTGCACAAATTTTTAAGCACAAAGAACATTCATAATTACCGCTAAAAATCCATCCACTACGTCAACTGTATTAAAATGTCACACGTTTCGCATACACGCAAAAATCTTTAGTAACACCACTAACACCGACAACAAGAAAACATTCACTAAACATTCAAACAGAGATACGTAAATTGTTCTGCTCCAATCATGAAGTTGCATCGTTTGTCTTCGCTGCAGCTCGTAGCTAAGTCGGTAAATCCGGATTACGTTTACATACTTAACATTCCAGGTAACTTTGATTGTCACATCAAACAAGAAAGTTTTGACTTTTTTCAAATTTAAAAATCGCTTTTTATCATCGCAAAAAATTGTATTCGTCTATTAATACACAAATTGATCGAGATGATTCACTCTGAACTTTATCAATGAGTTTTGTTTTTGTTGTTAGTTCATTGCACGTAATTGTGATTGACAAATTCTCAACAACGAACAGTTTTAGTTGATAATGAAATTCGTTGAATTATCAACGACCTTGTTTGAATTTTAACTGCAGACTCGCTTAAAACGTCACCAAGCTGTAAAATCTATTCAGATTTTTTTACATTTTCAATAAAAAGAGGAAATTACCACTATTGCATTAGATTACTCGTTTATTGTAAGTATTAGATAAAAATTTAAAAACTATCATCTCCTTTAATTTCGGAATTGTTTAAAAGAGATTTTACTGAATCCAAAGCTTCTATTTAGGTTTTAACACTGCTCTTGAGCTCTGCTACTTGTATTTTAACGCCAGACTCATCTGATACTTTATGAATATCTGTACCTGAAAGAGTTTTATACAAGTTCTTCTATCGGCAAATTATAATCTTCTATCAAATCATAAAACTAAAAAAAAAATGTAATTACTACAAAAAATTTAATTGACTGCCCGATTCTGCAATCAAGACGGCGTTTTATTGTATTTCTAGATCGATAGATGGCGTGGAATTTATATAACTGTTTTTAAAAAATCTAGAAACGCCAGATAAGTTTTTTCAATTTTAATATGCATAAAAAATAAATTGTCAGCGAAAATTGCAACTTTATTACAATCTAGGTAAATATTTTATATTTATGTTCAAAAAGACCTAACATGATGAGCAATAAGTGCCTTGTTTTTCAACAAATCAGCGAATTAAGTATAAAAAATTACATTTTAGCTGTCAGTTAGTATTTCTTCATACAGTTTACTACTTTTCTTTTTTTACTACTAGTTCTCGTCTCCGTACCATACCCTAACTGAAATAATAGATCCAAACATAACTATATTACAATCCAATTATATTTCCAAAAATAAAGCAATTTTTCTAGAAAAAAGAAAACTATTCCAGTGAATGTGGAGATAGAAGAAAGTAAACAGCGTTAATTATAATAATTATAAATTTATATATATTTTACTACCTTACCAAGTACGGTACAGGAAGTACAATTGACTACTACAGAGCAGTTGCAATATATCGAAAGGTATAAACACATATTATTTTTAGAATAAGGTGTCATGTTGTGTTTGATATAAAGTCTGGACTTTCATCGTCTTTATTTCTGTATTTTAACAAAAAAATAAATTAATATAAAAATAAATAAATAAATACAATGAAAATTCAGACTTGTGCTATTATATTGTAACGAATTTTATTATTAAAACTAAGTTATTTAAACTACTAAAAATATTTTTTACTTATACTAAAAATATGTACACTTTTAAATTAACCGAACTAATTAAATCTAATAATATTTAATAAAACACTTACAGTATAATTTATGTATAACGAACACTATCACTTACACGAAGATAAGATAAAGTCCGCGGATAGCTTCACACACTTGTTTATACTAAAGTCACGTACTTCGTAGATTTATTTATAACACGCGTTAACGACTTATTTATTTAGACTTGAATAATCTTCTTAACACTGCTGTTTTCGCATTACGGCAATAACTGACCTACGATTTGTTTCTTCGGTATTTATACATTGTGACAAAACGTTCCCGTATGTTCTGCATCCTTTGGTGAACGTTTTAGAAAACCTCGCGAAGGCTCTCGAAGTTGCGAATAACTTCTCGAACGTTTCAATATCATAATAGTTTTATTAATTTAGTAATGATTTGTACAAAGCATTTCTTCGCAAATTTGAGGATGTTTGATAATATAAAGTGACTACTAGTTATATATCATTTGTTATATATACTAGGAGAAAGTTGGCATATGAAACTGGTAGTCGTTTTATAAAATTAATTATCTAAAAATTAGTAAAGCATACATATAAAGAATCGCTTAAAAATACTGTCACTTTTGTTACCATTATGTTCAGCGCAGTAAAGGAAGAATCGAAGGTTGAAAACAATGTTACTATTCCAAAACCTATTGATAATGAAGCATCAGCGAATACCTGGAGGTGAGAATCATATCGTTTATCTCTAGTAATAATAATAATAAATTTGACTTTTAAAATACTGAAACGTTCGACAAGTTATCTGCAAATTCAAGAGCCTTCTGGAAGTTGTTATCCATGTTCTAGAAGATATACCGAAAGATAGGGAACGCTCGAAAGGGATTTCCGAATGTGTATAAATACCGAAGAGACAAATGATATAGGTCAGTTATTTCCGTAATGCGAATGCAACAGTGTTAAGAAGATTATTCAAGTTGATATAAATAAGTCGTTAGCACGTGTGTCTAAGATAAATATACCGAGAATAATCTTGTACGTGATTTAAGTGTAAACAATTGTGTGAAGCTATCCGAGGACTTTATCTTAATTAGTGTAAGTGTTTTTATTAAATATTATTAGATTTTATTAGTTCGGTTAATTTACAAGTGTACATATTTCTAGTATAAGTAAAACATATATTTAGTCGTTTAAATAAATTAGCGTTAATAAAAAAAATCGTTACGAAAGGTTTTGTCAAAGTTTAGTAAGATAATAGTAACAATTAAAACCTAAATATATTAACACTTAAACGTAGTGTAGAAATAATAAATCATATGAACTTGCTGCTCAAAACACATTTCAGAATAATTCCGTTTCTAAGTTAGTTTCTTCTTCCTTATAAGGCAAACACAATTCTAGAGCTAGAAATAATAATTTAGAAAATTATAATTTCCCAGATGAAGAAAGATAATATCGTAATCAACGAAATACCTTGAAGTAAGATATCATAGTCTCTAGACTTAACGCAATCACATAGTTTTAAAAAGTTTTATTATAAAAAATATAATGCAAAACTTTGGCATGACACTAATAAAACTAAAATTTTTCAAAATTATTTTTAATGTTTTATTACATAAGATTTTATAGCTCGGAAACTTCTATTGAAAGCGATGTTAACATGAGTCAACATTTAGAAAATTATAATGAGTAAGGGTTTATTTACACTTATAGATTGATTTTTATTTTATTTACAAAAGTATTTGTAGGAGCATAATGGAAATCGATTATATTTCTGACGTTAGTAATGATCCTAAGATAGACTCTATAACGGGCCGCTTTATTATCGATGGAATGCATTTCTGAAAAAAATTCGTGAGTTAGAAAATCACAGATACACGTGTCTAAAAAGTGACAAAGGACATTTCAAGTTGCATTCCTGGAAAACACAACTCCTTATATTGCATTTAAAATTTCAATGTCCATATTGTAAAACGGTTAAAAATGTTACCAGTGAACCAGTGAACATCGGGAATGATGACCATAAAAATTCCGTAAAAAGAAGTCTCAAGAGAAAAAGTTCTGAGACAGTAGAACAAAAATTATCATTAGTTGACAATGCAGTGTGGGGTTTTATGTCAATTGGAAGCGGTCATTTTAACATGAATGAGGTATTTGGGAATTAAGTCAATTTGACGAAAAGTCGTTTCAAAAATTCGAAGAAAAATTAGGAGTCGTATGGCAAAAAACTACACTTTGTAACTATTGTGCTACCTATTTCTTGTTATTAAAGATTTGGGAAGACATATTATTTGAATCAACGTTAGAGACTGGAAGACAAGAAAAAGAAATTGCCATAGCTGACGGATGTGTTACAACCGAAGGTGTCATATTTATTGCAGTGGTTGTAGATGGTGGTTAGTCACATCGTAGCTGTGGACATCGTTATAGTTCAAATTCTGGTATGGCTTGCGTCATAGGTTTGAAAACCAAAAAACTTTTACATTTAGGTGTACGGAATAAGTATTGCTCCAAGTGTCAGTTTCTTTAAACTCAAAATAAGGAACAAAAACATGCAAAATGCTTTAGAAACTGGGATGGAACTTTGTGTGCGATGGAGCCTGACATTCTTGTATTCCGCTTTTAATAAAAGTCAAGAAATTCATGTTCAATATCGCAAATTTATTAGAGATGGTGATTCCAGTGTCAAAAAAAAATTGAGAGAGAAAGTATCTTATAGCAGACATATTGAAAAAATTAAGTGCTCCAATCATGTTATAAAAAATTACACGAAATCGCTTTCAAGAACACAAGGAATACCATTGGCTGTTAGACGTGTTTTACAAAGACCGTTAGTCAATAGACTAGTAAGAGGAGCTCGTGGGGCAATTATTTACAATTCCAAAAATAATTCTGATTCTTTACGTCTTAAAGAAGACTTAAAAAATGTTATTGTTCTAAATCCAAATCTGATAATATTATATTAGAACCGCAAGTATTAGATGCTTTAAAATATGTGTAAGAATGCGTAAAACCTTTAATTGGAAAAAGCCATCAGTTAATTACAAATGACACTAGTAATTATGCTGAAAACTTGATGGCTCTTGTGGCTAAGTTTGTAGGAGGCAAACAAGTTAATCGATGTAAAAAAGGTTCATATCAATTTAGAGCAAAGGGCGCTAGATTCGATTATCAATTTGGATCGTGGTGGCATTATACTGCTTGCAAACGCGCTACCGGAAAAAATCTAATAAAAACAGTCAATCGGCTAGCAAAAAATAGAGTAAAAAAAATATTATTAAGTCGTAGATCATTGTTTCAACAAGGCGGAAGAAAGAAAAAAAACTATTTGCAACCAGGGCCAAGAAGATTATGGAGCGATGTGTCAAAAACTAGATATAGATTTAGAGCAATATGAAAAAGAAGCAAAAAATCTAAAGTCTTCATTAAAAGTAACATTTGAAGAAAGTAGGTATAATAGAAAAAAATACCCGAGGTCAAAGTTCAAACGATATCTGGTTTAAAGAACGCAAGTATAGAATTACTGCTTCTAATTTTGGAATTATAGCAAAAAGAAGAACAACTAGTAAATGGGCTCCAGTAGTCAACTCCATCCTGTAGAAAAAACCTTTTGAATCAGAAGCAACTGCATATGGTAAATATAACGAGCAACATGCTATAAAAGCTTATTGTAAAAAAAAAACAGAAAGAAAAGTTCGAGATTGTGGATTATTTGTGGATCTTTCTTATGGATTTCTTGGAGCTTCGCTTGATGGTGTTATTGTAGATGGAGGAATTATAGAAGTAAAGTGTCCCAAATCTGCAGAAAATATCACTGTTTTTGAAGCTGCAAAAAAATTCAAAATGCATTGATAAGTATGGGCGATTAAAAAAGAACCATAACTATTACTAAAATATTTTTAGGGTAAATAGTAATTTTGCCTGACGAAGAACTTAGGCCAAGTTCGAAAGCTCGCATTTATATTATTCTAAATAAATAATACACCATTTACCCTAAAAATATTTTAATATATTTTATGGTGATAGTTTTATGTCTAAAATAACTATACTATCAGATACAGGGGCAGCTTCAAATTACCGGCGAACCTTTCTGTGATTTTGTTGTATGGTCAAAAAATGATTTATTTATAGAAAGAATATACCTAGATGAGGATCTTTGGACAAATAAAATATTGCCTAAATTAATATTTTTTTACGACAAAGCATTTTAATCGGAAATTATAGATCCTAGGAAATGTAGAAGCATGGCAATCCGAGAACCATCAGAAAAAAATTAAGACAAATCTTTGACTTTTAGTAATATAAGTGGATTCATATTTTAAATCAAAATAAAATTTTTTAACATCAAAACATTTTTTCGCAATTTTAGTAAACAAGTTATTCCAATTTTATAAATTTTTGTAAAATGGAAAACGTCAAATATGTCTTGCTACGAGCAGTATAAACTTTTCCGCTGTTATCCTGTTCATGACTGTATTATAAAATGAAAAAAAAATACAAAAAAACGTTTAAACTCAATAAAAATTAAATATTATGTTTTTGCATTGATAATAAATGTAGCTATTATAACTACCTGACACACAAAAATCTGTTTTATTATAAACCTTGTTTCTAATGAATTACTCAAACATCGTGAGCTCATTGGCAAATAATGAAAAACTTTCTTCTACGGTAATATAAATCAATGTAATAATATGATCAGATCAACTACTTTACTAATTAATTCAGACTTCTTCGTTTAGGAGGGGCATATAAAACCACTTTAATTTATTTTTGTGGCAACGTTTCGTGCTGAAGGTTAGCACTTCATCAGGCCAACTGTAATTTATTAAACTCGGAAGTCAAACAACAAATTCGGTACTGCCATGGGAAATCCGACGTCGCCTATATTAGCTAATCTCACAATGCATGATCTGCTAAAATATGTTAAAAACAAACTGACTTACACTACAACATTTTTATTATATAATGTTGATGATATCGTTGCATGTATTCCAGAAACTGAAATTAATAATACCTTAAATATTTTTAATAGTTACAATCCACATTTAAAATTTACTTTTGAAATAGAAACACAAGGATCTTTACCATTTTTTTTTAGATGTTAGACTGATCAGGGATGTTAGTACTAATACGATAATTACTAAATCGTATATTAAGCCGATAGCCTCAAATAGAACGATCAATTACTTATCTAAACATCCGCACCACCAAAAGATTTATACTATTAAGGCTATGAAAAATAAAATTATAGGTTTGAGCAGTCCTCAATTTCATGAAAAAAACTTTAAGATTCTAAAGAAAATACTTAGAAACAACAACTATCCTAATAATATAATAAAAAAAATACTGCTACACACTAACACAACTAATACCATTTCACCACCAGTTAACCCATCTAGTACTAACCTTAACACTACCCTTAACGCTAACCTTAATACTAATATCGCTTACACCAAAATCATAAACGTCCCAAATCTAACACAAAGAATCATTACGATACTAACAACACCTAACATCAAAATAACCACGTATAACACTAACACCATTTACAACATGCTATATAGTAATACTAAAGATAGAATTAACACTATGGATAAACACGACGTAGTGTATAAGCTTGACTGTACTGGATGTAATGCGTGTTATATTGGTCAAACTAAACGGAAACTAAAAAATCGGATGGCCAACCATAAATATGATTGTAGCATAAAGAAAGGCGATACAACTTTGGCCGTACATCATATAGACACGGGAGACAATTTCAATTTTATCAATCCCACAATTCTAGATGTGGAAAACAACTTGAAAAAGCGTTTAGTTTCCGAAATTCTATACATCAATATATATATAATAATAATATTAATTTTAACAACGATATCAACAACTTAAGTAGCGTTTATAATAATTTAATATCCAAAATTGTGAGATAACTATATAGCAGGGGTGGGCAAAAGCCGGCCCGCGGGCCGCATCCGGCCCCTTTGCTTACTTTATCCGGCCCGTTGAAAAATCCCGCAAGCAATTTTTTAATCTCTTTTATGCGATTTTGTACGTACGTGGTATAGTCCTCCGGCCCGTGAGACATTTTGAAAATTTCATTTTGGCCCGCGCTTAAAAGTATTTGCCCGCGCCTGCTATATAGGTTGGATTTATCGTTGTTCAGTTCTGTGTTATCTTTTTATTCTTATCTTTCCCTTGACATTCATAAATTTTTGATTACAAAATATTTGTCAATTGTTTGTTGAACGTTTATGTCCTACGTTATATAAGAAAAATTTTAATTATTGACCATTGTATGTTTAATGTTTTATTTATTATTAATTGAATACCAGCTCGTAAAGTTGCCGATGTCCTTGGCCGGTGGATTGATCCACTTGATTTTATTCTGTAAGTTTTATGTATTAAAAATTATCTGTTAATTTAATTCTGTTGTTACTGTGTTGTTTGACTTCCGAGTTTAATAAATTACAGTTGGCCTGATGAAGTGCTAACCTTCAGCACGAAACGTTGCCACAAAAATAAATTAAAGTGGTTTTATGTGCTCCTCCTAAACGAAGAAGTCTGAATTAATTAGTAAACACACAGAGGAGGATAAAGAATCTTTATCAACTACTTTCTAAATATGTTTATCTTACAAGTGTAGTTATTGCGGTATCTTATCCCATTGTTTTTGATGGCAGAATAGTATATTTTGTAACAAGATTGGAATGACAATTTGACACAAGTGGAAAGTTTCGAGCGCGAGCGTAAGCGAGCGTGAAAAACCACGAGTACCGAATTTTTATTCCAACAGAGTAACAGATCATACTTTCTCAACCACCAGAAGGTTTGAACTGAATGTAATAAGATAAAATTTAAGCGAATTTGAGTTATTTATATTAACACTTGAACAAAAACATCATTTTTATTACATTGTTTTAACATTTACATTATTATAACTTACAATTTGTAAAGATTATCGTTTTTCTTATTTATTTGTAATTTGTCAATGTATTATAAAATGTATATATATGTGTAGTTGTTTAAAATTAATATCTTTTTTTTATTAATTATAACTCCATATAGGTAAACGCTGAAAAAGTAAATGAGCGCAATTTGTACCTACATATATCTTTACCAAAATATTATAGACCCGGTCTTCGTATGATGTAGTGTTCTGTACAAAACTTATCTAAATAACCCGTGATAGTGATGAGCGATATTTCACGAACTGTGATTTTTTTCACTGGTACCAACAAATCGCGAAGAGCGATTCTTCGATTCTCATAACATTTCTAAGATTTCGCTGACTGATTCTTAGTGGCGCCTTTTTCTTGTAAATTTCATCCAGTGAAGGTAGAGCAATTGCTTTCTTTGAGTCTGTTTCTTTCTGTGTAAACTTTCATTTTTAGTCTGAAATGTCTTTCGAAAACAGTCGTACAGTTGTGTTGGTTGCTTGGTTTAATGATGTTTCGATAAAATAGAGAGCATTGAGCAAATTTATCTTAATTAATTCATGGGTGGAATCTGATGTTTCTATGTTTACTATCAGGATTTTCAATATCAATGTGTTAAGAAGTTTTTGATGATACCTTTGTCTAATAGTTAGCATACGGAGTAGAAAATTTAATTTTGTTTTTTTCAGAATCATTTCCTTAGGATGTAACCCAGCGTTGTCTAAGAATAATAAAATTTTTCTTTTTTCAAAACCTGTTTTTTGTTCAAAATCTTGTAACCACTTTCTCAGTATTAATTATCCAAGCTTTCGAATTGAACTTCCACATCACAAGTAACTTATTTGAGTCCATATTCTTGAAAGGTTTTGGTTTAGCTGCTTTACCTACAGCTAGAAGTTTTTCTTTTTATTCATTCATATTAGAACAAGATAAAATCGTTATCCTTTCTTTGGACAGTTTTCCTCCAATGCATTTTTTTAAGTCGTGGTCTTGTTTGATAAAGCTAAGACATGTATCCATGATCGCAATTGAATTACTGCTGTAAAATTTTGTGCTATATCTCGTGAGTAGTAATTGAGATTTTGCAATTACCAAAGCGGTACCAAAATACATTTTGACACTAGTAGTGAAACAATTTTGAACAAACTGGCTATAGAACGTTGATTTTGATGCCAAATTCTGATTGAAATCGAAAGCAGAATGGTACTTAGATGTTCCGTTCCATATAACATATAACTATTGTTAGAACAGTTCTAGTAACATGAAAACGCCAGTCACAACAGAAGACAGAGGAGCACCAGAAACGTGATTCTTAATTTAGAAGTAAATGTCTGATAAACACTTATCGATAAGAGGACCTAATCGTGTTATGGTAAGATAGAATCTGTTTGATGATGTTATAAAATCTTTAGTAAGAACACATTTAATGTAAAAAATGTAGATTATGTAGAAAATGCAAATAGAATCCAGAAAATGAAATATTTACAAGAAAAATAAATTCTGAAGAAGAAGAAATAGGTCATATTTTTCCTAAAAAAGAAATATTTAAGTTGATCATTTTTACAATTCACTTCTCGTTTACTAATTTTTTTAATGACAACCATTCCAGCTGTTTGCATCCAAACCAAAACCTGGCCAATTCGTATTAAATAATTTGCAGCTAAATGAGTTATTACTACTTTATACAAACATAAAAATAATAATATTTCTTATCATATATTTAGTCTAAACATACTTATAGTTGACATTAATTTTTTACACTGCCGACTTCGAATTACTAAGATAACTGACCTACGATTGGTTTGTACCGCATTTATACATTTTGATCAAACGTTCGAGAATTTTCTATATCTTTCGGTGAACGTTATGGAAATGGATAAAAACTGTGTGGTCAATTGTTGTCAAAAAATTATCTTGGCATCATTCAATTGTCATTTGTCCGGTTGCATAGAAGTTTTTTGAAAGTTATTTTTTCATACACTCTTTCTCTTCTCTTGTAAATAAATTGGACTAAAGTGACGCACAAGCTTAGTTATCTTCAAATAGGTTTATCATATATGTACAGAATTCTGCTGTAGTGTTCTTGTAGTCTTTTCAGCATTTTGCATGTCAAGCAAGCAGGAGTAGGTACAGTCACTTACGTAAAAATATTTTGAAAAACTGTTTAAATATGAGTTTTTAAAAATAAGTAATTTATAAAAAAAACACCTTTAGTAAGAAAGTAAATTTCATTCAAAAATTTTTTGGTCTAATTGGGGTGTACACCCAAATAAATACTGTGGGCATTGTTACGTGCAGGTTCGTAAATTACCAGAAGCTTGTAGCAAATTTTGGCTGCCCAACGTAAGGGGCTCGATTTTCTTACAATTTACTTGTTCTCTTTATTTCTTTTAACAATTTTCGTGAATTTGGATTACATCATTTAACAGTATCTTAGTTAATTAGGTTAGGAATAGGTAGCTTATATTGTTGGTTTTCTCTCGATTTTATCTATTACTTATTAGTTCAACAACATGGCTACTATTTGGAAATTTGATGTAAATCGTCTTCACAAATTTGAACTTGAATATAAATTAATCTCTAGAGGTATCGATACAGATATTAGCGTAGATCGTCTTAGGAAAATGGTACGAACAGCGCATCAGGTGGAATTGAATAAATCATTTACTTCAGTCAAACATTCTATACCGTATACGGAAGACAAGGCAGCTTTCGAACAAACTCTTATCGAACTTATCGGTGAATAACTTTGATGGGGACATTTCTTCTTCGTTGTTTTTAAAATTAAGTACTCTTTGGCTTCAAGCACAACGACGGTGCGAATTACTGAATGCAACCTCTGACTTTGGATTGACTGAACGAAATAAGTTCTTAATAACACTACAGGGACTGAAAAATGACGTTGAATCAAAAATCCGCAAGGCCAGACCTTCTATTGCTTCGATTTCTTCTCCGGTTACTCATTCTGTACCTCAAGCTAATTCCACTAACTTACATCATGATGAAGAACCTGACTTGATTTTTTCCGAATCTGAAGGAGAATTGACAACTCTTGTACCATCGGCTAAAGGCTATTCTAAGTCTACTACGGTAGCTATATTTAATATTTCTTTCTCTGGCGATAACTCTTCTTCTGTATTAGACTTTCTTACTAGGATCGAAGAATTACGAGTAGCTCGTAACGTTTCTAAACAACAGTTGTTCAACTGCACTCCCGAAATTCTTAGTGGCAAGGCTTTACTTCTTTTCCGTTCTCGTCGTTCTCAATTACGTTCGTGAACGATAGATTGTTAGAAGAGATTCGTTCTCGAACGATGGGACATACCGAAACTATCGCTATTTATGTCGCTATTATGCAAAGTTTATTTAATCGATTAGCGGAACCTTTGTCGGAGGCCCAACAACTCAAGATCATTTAACGAAATCTCTCTCCTTTCTATCAAACTTCTCTCGTTCTTGTCGACATTACTTCGCTTTCACAATTATTAGCTATTGGCAAGAAATTAGAAGACAATAAACAACTAGTGGATACTTTTAAACCTCCTCCTTCTCGAAAAACGTCGCGATTATTTGAACCAAATTTAGCTTATGTAGGTCCAGTTGTAGAACCACCAAAGACTTCTACTAGAGTTACTTTTGCTAATGCTTCTGCTCGCTCTCGTCCTTCTTATCCTTCTCCTAGTACCTCGTCTACTCCTGATAATCGAGCTTCTACTTCTCGAATTTCGTCCACTGCTATTTCTGTTAGAGAAACACGTTGTTGGAACTGCAATCGAGTTGGTCACTTATCTCCGCAATGCTCAAGGCCACAAACACTTCACTGCTATGGTTGTGGGAGACAAGGCGTAACTCGTACTTCTTGTCCACGTTGTAATTCGAAAAACTAACTTCGGAGTCTTCGGATCGAGTCGAGGATTCTTGTGAATTATTCTTAAACTCGGACACACCTTTTAATGGCTTAGAAGATAAACAACGATTTCTTTTGGACTTTGTTTTAGCAAGTGTTAGGGGTGACAAACGTCCTTTTCTAAATGTTACGGTTCTGGGAATTTCTTTCAAAGCACTACTAGATTCTGGAGCTTCATGCACTATTCTTGGCGGACCAGGGTGGGAGAAACTACGCTCTTTGGACGTAAATTTCTTGAATTCAAAGACTTCCTTCTGTAAGTTAGCTAACAGGGTGACATGTACAGTTTTAGGTTCTTTATTCCTTCCTTTTCGTCTCGAAGATAAAGTAACAATATTGAATACTTTAATTATTCCTAAAATTTCTCAACCCTTAATTTTAGGTATTGACTTTTGGAAGGCTATGGATTTTGTGCCGGATTTTCGAAAGGGATTATGGAGCTTTAATTCATCTTTAGAATCAGCACCGAGTGTTGATGTTCTACATGTTCTCACTGACTTAACCTTGGAACAAAATCTTCCTTTGTCTAATTTACTTGAACAAGCATTTCTTTCTCAACCATCGGATCTAGGACAAACCAATTTAGTACATCATCGAATCTTGACTTTGGCTGAACCAATTAAGCAGCGTTACTACCCTCTTTCTCCTACTTTACTCTCAATAGCTCATACCGAGTTGGACAAAATGCTACAAATGGGTGTAGTAGAACCTTCTTCAAGTCCTTGGTCTAGTCCGATCGTTCTAGTTAAGAAATCTGACGGTACTTATCGGTTTTGTGTGGACTTTAGGAAAGCCAACGAGGTGACTCAAAAGGATGCACATCCGCTTCCCTACATATCTTCTATTCTAGATCGTTTACGAGACGCTCGCTTTCTCTCTTCTTTAGATATCAGATCAGCTTATTGGCAAATTCCTCTTTCTTCTGAATCTAAGGCGATAACAGCTTTTACAGTGCCGCAGAGGGGCTTATTTCAATTCACTCGAATGCCTTTCGGACTTCATAATGCACCTGCTACATTCCAGCGTCTTATTGATCAAGTTATTGGGGCTGACCTAGAACCTTTTTGTTTTGCGTACTTGGATGACATCATCATTGCTACGCCTACGTTCGACGATCATATGCAAGTTCTGACGAAAGTGCTGCAACGTTTATTCACTGCTGGTCTCACATTAAATCGAGACAAATGTCATTTCTGTCGGCCTGAGCTGAAATATCTAGGGTATGTCGTCAACAAAAATGGTTTACTAGTCGATCCTGATAAGGTTGCTGCGATCTGTAATATTCCTATTCCTACAAAAGTCTCTGAAGTGCGTAGATTGATTGGCATGGCGAGTTGGTATCGGCGATTCATTCCTAACTTTTCTTCTTTGATATCTCCTTTAACTAACTTGACCAGGAAAAAAGTTCCTTTTCTCTGGACTCGAGAGTGTCAAAACGCTTTTCTTACTTTACAAAATTGTTTAATTTCGGCACCTATTCTTTCTTGTCCAGATTTTTCTCTTCCTTTTACTGTGCAAACGGATGCTTCAGATTTTGGGTTAGGGGCAGTGTTAAGTCAAACTACCAATAAAGGGGAAACTGTCGTTAGCTATATTAGTCGCTCATTAACCAAACCTGAGCGTAATTATTCTACAACTGAAAAGGAATGCTTAGCAGTCCTTTGGGCTATAAAAAAGTTTCGTCCTTATATTGAAGGCTCTCATTTCACGGTAGTTACTGATCATCACTCTTTGCTTTGGTTACATCGACTACAATCTCCTTCTGGACGCTTAGCGCGCTGGTCTATTCGATTACAACAATACGACTTTTCTATCATACACCGAAAAGGTAAAGAACATGTAGTACCTGATCTATTATCTCGCTCTGTTACACCAGTGGATACAATGACTGAAATTCCAAATGTACCTTCATCTGGCTTTGGCATTACTCTTCCTATAACTGATTCTTGGTATTTGAAACTGATCGACTGAGTTACGATGTTTCCTCGCAAGTTTGCTTCATGGTCAGTAGTTGGCCTGCTATATAAATCACTTCGAACTTCTTCGAATCATTCTAATTGGAAAATAATGGTTCCTAAGAATCAACAAAAGCTAATTATACAGCAATATCACGATCTTCCTACTGCTGGTCACTGTGGAGTTACAAAAACGTTAACGCGTATTCGTGAACATTATTACTGGCCTCATCTAAGAGCTAAGGTTACTGAATATATTCGGAAATGTACAGTGTGTGCTTCGCATAAAGTAGAACAGAAGGCACCTCCAGGATTTCTAGCTCCTAGAGCAAAACCAGTACGCCCATGGCAAGTACTCTGTATTGATATTGTTGGTCCTTTACCTCGATCTTCGAAAGACAACTGTTACATCTTGGTTGTGGTAGACTCTTTTTCTAAATTTACTTGTTTTTTTCAATGCGCACGGCTACGGCTTCTGCGGTTTCTAAGTTAATAGAGGAAAATATCTTCTTACTGTTCGGTACTCCTCAATACATTATCTCTGATAATGGCGTTCAATTTCGCAGTCGCGAGTTTACTCGTTTATGTGCTCAATATCGCACTACTATTTTGTTTACGGCTCGTTACCATCCTCAAGCCAACCCTGCTGAACGGGTCAATAGGGTAGTAAAAACCATGTTTGCATTTTATGTAAAAGGAAACCAACGCTCAAGGGATGTTCCCTTACCGCACATTGGTTGCGCTATTCGTACTGCGAAACATGAAATTATTGGGATGTCACCTTACTTTGCTTTCTGTGGTCGTGAACATAATCTCTATGGAGACTTATTAGGTAATCCTCCTTCTTCTACAGAAGAACTTCCTGAACCCGAACGTCCAATACATCCACGCAACGAATTCTATGAAAAACTTCGTTTACGTATTCTACAAAAACTATCTAAGTCGTATGCTAACACTGGTCATCGGTATAACTTACGTCGTCGCTCTGTTCGTTTCCACGTTAGAGATCGTGTTTGGAAACGTAACTTTGTACTTTCTGACGCCAGCAAACATTTCAATGCTAAGTTAGCACCGTAATTTATCGGACCTTTCCAGATCAAACGCGTTTCTTCTCCTTGGACATACGAGTTAGCAAATAACGATGGAGTTTCTTTTGGGATTTGGCATGTTAAAGACCTTAAACCTGCTGTTTCGGACAACGAACCAGATTCTTCTGGAGACTCAACTTCTTTTCCTACTGATACCTTATCCTTTAACTATCACAAACCTCGAAAGCGGTTGAAGCATAATAACTTCTCGGTTTCTCGATATTGTGACTATTAGCGTTCTTTTATTGGTCCTGATGTACTCTCGGATTGACAATTTTTTCTCTCTTTCTTCTCTGATTTTGACTATTTGAATCTGATATCCTTATTCCTTAGCTGTAGTAACACCTAATATAAGTTTAGTAGTATAGTAATTAGTATAGTATTCCCATTCTTTAGGAGTCAAAACTCCGCAATGGTATCTTTAGTTACATTTTTTTCTCTGGGGTTTGCTTTACTAGTATAGTATAGTTAGTGGTTTAAACGACAGCAACGCCATCACTGTATATATTACGTTCCGCTTTGTCGGCTTTTCGGTGTTTTCTGTCATTGATAGAAAGTTTATCCTTTTCTTTGGTTCTTTTGGAAGGCTTATCTTCCTGAATTCCTTTTATTTAGTTTACTTAGTATGTAAGGTTACTCTCGAATTATTCTATCCCGCTTGTCGGCGTTTGGAATGTTTAAAACAAGTTTCTTTTGTTTTGTTCTACAGTTAAAATCTTGGATATCACAGATTCTATCTACTTTGGGCGGTTGGTTGGGCATTGTAGGGTAGGTCACTCGAGGTCGGCTATCTAGGGAGAGGTAGTCGAGCCGTACAACACCATCTGTACTATCTTTTCTCCTTCTGTCTTCCTATCTTTCTTTCTCTTCTTTCGATCTGTCACCATGAGTGGGGGGGCGCCTGTTGTGGGAACCTGACGGCTATGCGTTCGGGAAGGTTGGTTGTCTCCGACCCGGTAGCCTCAAGATCTGGACCAGGCATAATACCTTTCGGGGGCCGTAACGGCGGACTTGACGGAGCTTGGCGGGGGTGACCAATTCTTCTTAACCGGCGCATAGGATGTTGTGGTTGTACAGCAGGCATCGCTTCCGGCTACAGTCTAGCAATTGCAGGCTGTAGTCTTTTTATTTTGGATTTGTGGGCAAAATCGTGGGATGCTTCTTTTCCTTTTCTTTTATCTACTTTCACGGTGGGAGGGATTTTCCTGGGTCTTGTTCCCTCTGATCGTGGATCAGATTCCTTCCTGGGTGGGAGGAAGACTATTGTGGTCAAGCGAGTACTGGTTGCGGTGACGCGCGCTTGTGTGGACTAACGTTGGGGGGCCCAACAACGCGCTTTTACATCTTATCGCGAGGGCTTGAGGTGTGGTTAAGACTTCGACGCCACACAATCGTCCGGCACTTCAACGAGGAAACCTTAGGCTGTGATAGGATTCCTGGGGTAATTTCCTAGTCTCGTGGGTTTGGGCTTCCATCTTCCTCTAGTACCTTGTCCTTTTCTTGAGGGGTTTGGTGGGCTTTGTATCCAGGGTGGTTTTGTACTTAAGGGTTGGGGTTTAAGGGGATTTTAGGGCTACTTAGTCCTGGACGCTTGTCTAAACTTCTACCTTTCCTATATTCTTTTCTTTTCTCTGGAATTCTTTTGATACTTACGTATTTGGGTTACTGATTGTTTGTAACTTACTTTTTGGTATCGCTTTATGCGCTTCGGAAATTAGTAAACCGTGTTGGTATTCTTCTTTGCTATCGGATCAAATTACTCTTGGTTTCTTGGAGATACCATTCGCTTCGTGCGCTTCTGTTACAGTTTTGGTTGTCGGTATTCTTAAGATTCTGGAAAACCTCTGTCTCTTCTGTATTTGTGGTAATCTGATGAGATTACACGGGGTTGGGTTTCTTGGAATTGGGTTGGTTTTGGATTTTAGGGTTCTATCCTTGGCGTATGCCTAAATTTCTGTCTTCATTTTAGCTTTTGTTTCGTTATCTCCGCTCCACGCTTTTATCTTGCTGGGGGGGGGGGGAAATTCTGTTACGTGCAGGTTCGTAAATTACCAGAAGCTTGTAGCAGCATGTGCTTCTTGCTCCCGTAATTTGTGTTTAGTTTTATTACCATACTTTTTTACTTCAGGTTAAATATCGCAAGGATTCTTCCTATGCACGTAATCATTTACTTAATGTTTCGATTCTAGAACTGTTTGTGATGTCTTTGTTTCGACAGGGTTATCTAATTCTTGTGAAGATATAGAACCGTTTAATTTTTTTCATTTATTTACTTAATTATTATACTCCAAGCTTTTTGCATACATCTTTTGACCATACAGTGCATGCCGCTTATTAGTATCACAGGCTATGTTATCAGTCGGGTAATGTTATCACACTATTACAGAATGAACCGGACACATACTACTACATAAGAAGTTACATTTATTTTATTGACATTTTGGTTACTATTTATGTTGTTATCTAGGTTTCCATCTTTATAGCCATTTACATACTATTATTCATACATAGTTAAAATTTATACTACTTAATCAAAAGTTTTTTTATTTTTTGGATAGGATCCTTTGGAGTAGAGGAACGGCTACAATAAAAACAACCTTCATCTGTTGTTAAGACAACGTTTCGTTGGCTTTAGTGCACAACTTCTTCAGGCCAGTCAACAATTATTGGTTGGTTTTACCCTAAGTGTACACTTCGACTTTATTTTGTAATGTTTAAAATAAATGTTAAAAAATTGTGTTTTTTATTGGGGTATTTATTGGGGTAAAATCAATCAATGATTGTTGACTGACCTGAAGAAGTTGTGCACTAAAGTCAACGAAACGTTATGTAGCTTAAAATGGCGGATTCCTAAGAACATTGATTTTTTCATTAATAAATAAAAATAAACAACCTGAAATTATATTTATTTTAATTTAAATTTAATGTTTTTAGTAATATCCGTGTGACACATGATAAAGAAGTTTTACTTCAATCGCACGTAACGATTACACGCACTTAATTTTTTTTAAATATTGAATTTTGTCATTTGGTTATTGCTATCAAAAATCCTAATGATTTTATTAAGCGGAGTGCACTGTATTAAGTAATTTTATGCTGAATAAAATTAGTGTATTTTAACAGAAAACCTTTTTTGTTGCTGAGTTTTAATATTACTTTAGGATAAAGTATTTAAATTTTTTAATTTACTCATAATGCCTATGATCCTAGATAAGGATTTATATCGCCCCATACTCAAAAATAATATTTTTTTATGTTTTTGTTTAGATTTAGATGGTAACATGTTTTTTATACTTTTTCCAACATATTGGAGCAATTCTTGCACATTAAAAAAAATAAAATCTTGTATGCACAACTGAAATTAGTGGATGATACGATCATCGAGCAACCCTTCGGCTGCATCACGTTTCTCTCCGGGCATAATCATCGTAACAACGACCATGGTGAATAATTAGCTATTTTGTTTCAAGCGTTTTTCATTGACTTGAGTATAAACAGTATAAGAATATAAGATTTTGACGAAGTTTATGACTTTTTGCAGTTTGTCAATCTGCCATCAATGCACGAGATCTTAACAACATTAATGATTTATTATCGAAGTAACTTATCCTCACACTTAACTTAACGGGTTCAATCAGAAAAAAATCTCTTGTTCGTATTTCAAAAAATATCTTTTTGTAAGTGCTAGAATGCTCAAGTCAAAGTAAAAAATTATGATCAGACTTAATAATATTCTGGAAGCTTACAGACTTCGTTAATACAAAAATTTGGCCTTATTTCTGAAATTATTTTCGTGTCGGTGATAAAGATTTTCTATTTGTTTTGGTTAATACTGAAAGTGAAAAAAATAATTTGGAATCAATTTTAATTTAATTTTTTAAAGACATATATAAAATAAAAATGACATTGTAAGCCATAGAGATTTAAAATATACAGAAGAAATAGAAAACAGAATGAAAGTCATTGTGATTAGTTTATGCCTAATCCAAGAATATAATAGATCTAGTTTTGTCTAATGAGAACTTATAAAGTAAACGAGAAAACGATATATATTTTCGCTACAGACAAAAAGAAAGTTTATCTGTATATTGACTATTATTGGTTTAGATGTATCTATTTAGTATATTTAATTATCTTAACAACGCAAAACTATTCAAAACAGCAGTAGCGACGTAAGTAAGTACAACATAATAATCGCTTGCGCTGACTGTTTTGAAAGTACATTGCTCAAAGCAATTGACAAATATTTGATAAAACTGACAATGATAAAATAAACAGGCAGTTAATATTGCTTCTAAAATATTTTTATATTTCCACGGTGGCATTTTTTAAACAAGAAACCCGAATGCACTTTCTTTTCGGCGAGTTTTAATGTTTATTGCAAATTTTAGAAATTTCAAAATGTAGTTGTTGGTTTTAGATTTAATGTTAATAACATGTTTTCACTACAAACAAGTAAAAAACAGCATATTTTTTCTATAAAAAAAGAAATTAAAAAGAAACAGTAGCGCATTACTAATATTTGGTTTGAGTCAGGCTTTTATACTTTTGGTAAATGTTATATATGGTTTTGTTTCCGGTTCTTTACATTTTCTTTCTCTTCTCTTTCTTGCAAGACAATTCAAAATTTGTATGTATTTGTAGCGAGATGCAGGCCCGCGCCTAGCACTTTTGGCGCCCTTGTGCAAATAAATAAAATAACGTCCCAATAAATTTGTATTACGTTCATATGTGAGTATTTTTTCATTGAGGTACATAACATAATTATAAACTTATAGAAAACAGAAATATATTCTAACAGTATTACAACTTCAAATGTTTGTATTTTAGTTTCAAATGTAATATATGATACAAAAGCACGAGAAATAAAAAAAATATTTTACTTAAGTGAATTGAGCTGTCCGTGCTTTAATTTTGCAAATTGTTTAATTAAATCTTCGGTGGTCCGTTTCTATTCAAATGATAGCAAGAATACTTAGTCGATTTTGCCCCATGGTCGATCTTAAATAATGTTACGAATTTATTAAAAACTAATTTATTTAAACGAGAAAAAATATATACACGTTTAAACTAACCGAACTAATTAAATTTAAATATCTAAGAATAAAAACTTACAGTAATTTATATAAAACAATAATACGCTATCTCTTACGCGAAGATAAGATAAATCCACTAACTTGTTTGTTTACACTATAAGTCTTATCTTCACTTGAATAATCTTCTTAACACTGTTGTATTCGCGTTACGGCAATAACTGACCTACGATTTGTCTCTTCGGTATTTATACACATAGTGAAATCCTTCTCGAGTGTTCCCTATCTTTCGGTATATCTTCTAGAAGATGGATAAGAACTTCCAGAAGGCTCCTGAATTTGCAGATAACTTCTCAAGCGTTTCAATAATTTTTTATCATTTTGAGTTTTGAAAAAGATCGTTCTACGGTAGCAACATAAACCGGCATTGTTTCTTCTGGAGACATAATCAAAATTTTGTAAATATTGCAATTCTTTAACAAGTTCCACGGCAGTTATGTCTCCTTCATTGCGAGTTTTGTCGTTTAATAAATTTTAATCTTTTTGACATAATTCTAATTGTTCGTTTTCAGAATAATTTTTTAATTTATCAATATTCCATAAAAACGCAAAATCATTAGAGTAAGAAGAAAGTAATTGGAATCTCTCATCCACTCATGTTATGATTACATCTAGAGCAGTGATTCCCAAAGTGGTCTATTTCGAGGGGTCTACGTCAGCAAAAAACAAATTTGGGGGTTCATGAAATGAAAATGGGGGTCCACGATAGTGGATCTCAACATACACTGATAGTATCTATTTACTTACATTATACTATCTTATAATATAAAGACATATACATAATTTATAAAAGTACCTATGAAGTAAAAATTTATTATATATGTTTATAAAATTGTGTAAGTTGTAGGATGTAGGCATTCGCTTTGTGGTCGTAATACATTTTGAACTTGCAAAAACCTGCACATAATGATATACCATTATCATATTGTTACAAGCATACGCGCAGTCTCAGAGCTTCGCGAACTTGCACTGACTTGTTCAATTCGTCACTCTATAAATACGAATGTGAGACAAATTACACGTTTATTCGTTTCCTGAATCTTGAACAGGAAAGTGCTAAAAAAATATTTAAAAAAATATAAACTAGTAGTTTATCACACAAATTTTAATGAATCAGTGTTATTTTGTTTGAGAGTGCCGGAGAAAAGTAAGTACATTATTTTTTATTAAATTTTAGTTTTGTACTCGTAGTTAGCAAAGATAGATAAATTACACCAATCATGACTTCAATTATTAGTAGTTTAATATTCAAATCATGCAAAAGTACACGAGTACTCCTCGATAGTTTCTTTTTCAAAAATTTTAGCAATCGTTATTACAATTACAGTGCAATCTCCGTAATCCGAACTAATTGCTGCAAGGAGATGTCCGGATTATGAAATGTTTTTTGAAGAATTTCCAATGCACACTCTCATTTGCTTGTTTTTTTTTCATAGAATTTAAATGTTTACATATAAGAAACACATTAAAAAAAAATATTTTGGAATTAAACTACATATTTTGGCCGGTTGTTACGTACAAAATTTTTATAACGTAATACCCTGTATATTAAATTAAAATTAGATTCCGGTTTTGACGCCTTCTGCCGATCTTTGTGGTTACTGACATGTTACGGAATTCATTTTTCAAGCTGTCAACTACCTAAGATGGTCTGTGTCGTTTGAATTGGTCTAATCCAAAGATTTAATAGTACATCCACTGAGATGGAAATGAAATTATAAATGAATTACGTGTTTTACATAATTTATTCGTCACAGGCCGTTCCGGCACGCTTTGCCTACATGTTCGATTTAATAAAAGAACAATGAAGAATTAATATTGATAAATACTGAACGCTTAGGATTCTGAAGGGCATATTATCCACAGCAAAAACGAAGTCTTGACCAGCATTTGCCTTTGAGATGTTATTTCTTATACGCCAGTCGATTGCGATACACACCTTTTCATAATAGCGGATAACAGCATTCGATACAACGGTTTTTTATATCTAATTTCCTTTATTATTAACGATTTTGTAGCTTCCTATCTTCGTGAGTTATTGTGTTGACACGATTTGCTATTCATATCTATTCTAGGCTCACTCACCGGGGAAAACGTTTTCTTCGATCAAGTTACTGAATTGTGGGTAAGTTTATTTAATTATTTTGTCGCTGTGAAAAAAGTCACTCACGGAACTTTTGCTTATGTTAATTTCCGTAATTACGATCATTGTTGCAATACCATTAAGGTAGTTTCATTAATTATTTTGTGTGTATCGCATGCTGTGTACAAACGATATTTATCACGAAATTTTCTTCGCTATTCATTTCGATTCAACTTATGTATTGTGTGTTGCCGATACTTCTGGCATTTATGGATTGAGAATTAGATATACTCTTGTTAATATTCTAGGTTACTAAATTAAAGTTTTTATACCTGTTTAATCTTTCTTTTATGGTAACATACCTTTCTCTTTTATTGTGGTTACCCGAACATCAGAGTAACAAGGATTACGAACCTAAAAATTCGTTACAAGCTTGGACCGTCTGTCTTGATCGAGGCAGAAGTGTTAATTATAAAAGATCTGGCGCCCTTAATTATTATTCACTTGAACCTCCCCTATCTCCGACTGTGTGAGTTGGCCGTGCAAGATTCGTAAGACCTATAAGCTTGTAACACATAAATAAATATGTATGTGTGTCAATATTTACTTATTTACGACCTTGCTAGACATTTATTATTCTTTTATAAATACATATATCCTACCAAATAACTTCACAAAAAAAGTAAAAAAATTGTACTTTTGTGCATTGGTCGTTACACTGTGGGCCAGTTCGGATTATTGGAATGTTCGGATTACAGAAGTTCGGATTATGGATATTGCACTGTAGATACTTCTCTATATTAAAATTTTGTATTATAGCTAGAGTGGAACTAGTAAATTTTTACACATGACAGTCGAATGTACGTAGAGATAAATCGCATAACAATTTGTTATTATTATTCGTTGTATAATAATTTATTTTAATATTTTTTGTCATGTTACTTTCAAATTTCTTTAAAGTTCCATCATATCAAAACCTTAAGTAACATTCATAACATTCCCCTTCTCACGTTCATTTATAATGGCTGTACGCCTATCCCTGCCATGAAATCTAAGACCATACGATTTAAATCTGATTTTGATTTTTTAACATACAGCTGCTGGACTTTATGTCTTATTTAAATAGATTAATTTTGCCCACAGATGACTGATGCCATGTCCGAATCTAAAAAGAAATGTAAACAGTACAGTGTTGATTATTTGAAACTTGACTGCATTTTATCATTGTCGGACAAACAATTGCCTATGTGCCTTTTATGCAATAAAGTTTTGGGCAATAACGGTATGAAACCATCTAAGCTGCAGGATTATCTGAGAAGATGCCACCCTGATAAAACAGATAAAGATTTGAAATACTTTCAAACACTCAAAGATAAACTTCAGAAGAGTCCCACGCTGGACAGAATGTTCGCTTCGACGTCACAAAGAAACGATGATGGTTTGCGGGCGTCTTACAATAACTCGCTACTTATAGCAAAATCCGAAAAACCGCATACTATCGGAGATAAGTTAATTTTGCCAGTCGTTGAAGAGGTTTTAAAAACTGTCTTACACAAACCTGCATCTGATATCATTAAAAGAATTCTTTTAAGCAACAATACTGTTTGAAGACGTATTGATGAAATGAGTTCTGATATTGAAAACTTCTTGTGTAATTATTTGCAAACGACCCAATTCTCTATACAACTGTGTGACGCTTACTCCGGATTGCACTGCTTCGCTGTAATAAAAAGCTAGTGGACGGAACGGTTCTCGGGCGCCAGATTTGTTCGAGGAGTTTACTCTCCTATTCGACGGCACTGTCCGGGTAACTACAGTGAAGAAACGGTTGTCCAGGGCTTCAAACGGACCTAAAAGCGGAGCGAGGCGACGGAAATAAAATACACAATAGTAAATCAAAATAACTTTATTTATTCTCAAAACCAACAAGGAACGGTGCATAAACGGCGGCCACAACCAAGCAAGCGGAAGGTGATCTATAAACCAATGAGTGATTAGCGTGCGTTCGACAAGCGGTGACGTCGGTGACTAAGCGAGCAAGCATGCACTAGGGTAGCAACCTCCGTTGGTTGGATCGGTAGACGGGGTTTATTCGGATTCCTACTTAAGAGGGAGGAGAAGGGACGTGGGCACGGTATTGGAAGGCGTATCCGCAGGCCAAAGCCAAACACTACGGAGACGACGTGTTGACGGCGTATTCGCAGGCCAAAGCCAAACACTACGAATACGACGTTCGGTAGTTGATGGGGGGGAAGGCGTATCCGTAGGCCAAAGCCAAACACTACGGAGACGACGTGTTGACGGCGTATTCGCAGGCCAAAGCCAAACACTACGAATACGACGCTCGGTAATGGATGGGGAAGGCGTATCCGCAGGCCAAAGCCAAACACTACGGATACGACGTGGTGACGGCGTATTCGCAGGCCAAAGCCAAACACTACGAATACGACGCCCGGTAAAGGATAGGGTAGGGAAGAGCAGACAAGGAGGGGAGCGGTATCTCCCCCGGAGGTCCGGTTAATAAAAGCAAAACGGCTTACCCTAAACTCCAGCTGGTGCACTGAAACCCCGGAATCTTCTTAGAAGCGAGCTCCAACTGGAACTGGCGTTCCTGCGTCGGGGTTCCGCTTTTATTTGCGACTCCGGAAGTGGGAGAACGGTTCAAGCGGGGATAACATGCGCTCTGACGGATGAAGCGCCGGTAAGCGGGGATAGCGCGAGCTTAGTTGCGCGTTCGGTACTAGCGGAAATTCCTTATTTATTTACACGGGGACGGAAACTTACTTAACTTAATTAATTAATAAAGTACAATTCTTAATAATAATAATTAAACAACGGTCCTAACTACCAAAATAAAATAAATCAAACATAACGTTCTATATTGTAACTTAATTTCAGATACGGTTCGTTACACTCCCCTCTTACTTCGGGGAGGGAAAAAAAAAGAACTGTTCGTCCGGAGCACAACACAACACTACACTACTACACTTAGAGCGTCTTTCTCGCTAGGGCGACCCTGAATGTCACTCGATTCCCGCGTCGCGGCGGGCCTCAGCTCTTCTGTTCGGGAGGAAGGCGTGAAGTCCTCGCTGCCGTCGATGATGGGTTGCGCCCCCCCGGGGCGTAGAACGGGAGGAACAGCGGCAGTGGCGCGACATCACCCCTAGGCGACCGCATCGGGAGCAGAACAGGACGGGCGGACGGTTGCAGTGATCCCGGCGATGCCCAGTAAGACCACAACGCCAGCAGAGTCCACTGGGTGCGGTGATTCCTGACGTTGCGTCGGTGCTGGTTGAACTGGACGACGGTATCGACTGCGGGGCGGAGGAAAAAGCAGGCATGGACCTGCTCACGGCGATAGCAGTATTTACGGGCCGTGTCTGTTGATCGTCGACGTTCATCTCGTGGTCGGTCGCTTTTCGGCGGGCAACCGTTTCATTGATCCGGCGAGCTCTTTCGGCTTCCTGGGCTAGGCGGATACTGACGGAATGTGTCGACGGCGAAGGGCGAGTCGATTTCGGCATGTTTTGGTCTGCAAGTAAAAGTGTTTCGGTTACTCTAGGACGGTACGGTTTAAGATCCTTAACGTGGACGGAAGGATGTACGGTGCCTTGCTCATCTCGGAGACGGTATACCACCGGGGATAAGACTTTAGTGACGGTAAAGGGACCTGCATACTTAGGGGCGAGTTTGGCAGCGTATCCTTCAACAGCGGAAGATTGAGGATACTCGCGCTTCCACACTTGGTCACCAACGTAGCATCGCCACGGACGTCGCCTAAGGTTATAATGCTTACTTTGCTTGGCGAACGCTTTCGTGAGAGTGTCACGGACCACGGGAAAAATTTCTTGCAGTTGTTGCAAGCGGCTAAGATAACGGGGCGGAACGTCGGTAGAATGGCCGGTGTCATCCTGTTCAATAGGCTCTACTTCGCGGTGTAGAGCTGCCGGAAGCACTAATTCGCGTCCAAAGTTGAGAAACGCCGGTGTAAACCCCGTGGATTCGTGTTGAGCGGTATTCAGAGCCATAACCGCATCGGGAAGGTGGCGATCCCAAGTGCGCTGATCGGTTTCGCAGTACTCAGCGATGACGGTTTTCAGGGTACGGTTCGCTCTCTCAACGGGATTGGCTTGCGGAGTATACGGGGGAGTCAATCGGTGTTGGATTCCAAACTCGCGAAGTAATTGCCTGAACGCGAGACTAGTGAACTGCGTCCCATTATCGGTGATGACGGTACGAGGTGTTCCAAATTTGGTAACGATGTCTTCGTAGAAGGCGGTGACAATATGGGCGGCTGTGGCATTACGGAGCGGACGGCAACACACCCATTTGGTAAACCGGTCCAAGAAGACCGCGGCGAAGGAACAACCTTTCTTTGACCTAGGTAGAGGACCGATCAAGTCGATGCTAACGGTGTCCCAGGGTTCACAGTTGCGGGAAGGTTGCATGTATCCCGCGGGGTTCTGACTTTCTACCTTATATCGTTGGCAGGTCTGACAACTGCGGACATACTTGGCAATGTCGCGGTACATGCCTGGCCAGTAATATCTCTCAGCAATACGGGCGGTCGTTTTGGCTATCCCGGTGTGGCCAGCGGTAGGGAGATCATGATTCTCCGCTAACACTCGTGATCGGAGCGGGGTCGGTACGCAGAGCTTCCAAGGTTCGGTTAGGTCCTCTTCAATAGCTTTTTTCAAAGGCACGAGGTGTCGGTACAAATTTCCATCGCGCACGGTGTAGTCGGGTACCCCTTGTGGATTCGTTTTGACGGTGTCAACCAGCCGTTCATACCATTTGCAACCCCCAGATTCAACAGCAGCTAAAGTATCAATGGGTCCTGGCAACGGTTCTCGAGATAGGGTGTCTGCTATTTTATTCAGAATGCCCTTCCGGTACTTGATCTCGAAGTCGAATTGTTGCAAAAAGATACTCCAGCGGGCGATACGACCACTTGGACTTCGAATTGAGTGAAGCCAACGCAGCGATTGATGATCCGTTATGACGGTGAAGTGGTAACCTTCTAAGTACGGCCTCATCTTTTCGATACCCCATACAATCGCTAAACACTCCTTTTCGGTAACGGAGTAGTTTTTCTCCGGGGCTGTCAGCGTGCGGCTAGCGTAGGCTATTACGTGGTCGCCGTCGGAATGGTTTTGTATCAAAGCCGCCCCCAGGCCGTGGTCAGATGCGTCGGTTTGCAGAATAAACGGTCTTCCAAAATCCGGACAAGTCAACACGGGAGATTCGGTTAGTTGTTGCTTGAGGAGCGCGAAAGCGTCGTCTTGCTCGGTACCCCACTTCCAAGATTGCTTTTTCCGTAGGAGCTTGGTTAACGGAGCCGCGGTGGTAGAAAAGGACGGTATGAATCGACGGTACCACGAGGCTACTCCTAGGAACTGACGGAGCTTCTTGACGGTGGTAGGGGTCGGAATCTGCAAGATGGCTTCTACTTTCTCTGGATCGGTCCGGACTCCTTCTGCACTGACCAGGTGTCCTAGATACTTCAGTGATTTACGTCCGAACTGGCATTTCTCCGGGTTTAATTTCAGGTTTACGGCCTTGAGACGGTTAAACACCAACTTCAGGTTCTGCAGATGTTCATCGAAAGTCTTCCCTAGGACAATGATGTCGTCGAGATAAGCAAATGCTTTGCCTTCCAATTCAGGTCCTATGACGGTATCGAGTAGGCGTTGAAAGGTGGCCGGAGCGGAGTGGAGACCAAAAGGCATTACTCGAAACTGGAATAGGCCTCGACCCGGTACGGTGAAGGCAGTTACGGGTTTACTTTCGGCGGACAGCGGTATCTGCCAGTATCCTTCTTTTAAGTCGAGGCTCGAGAAGTAATTGGCTTCTCGCAACTGGTCCAGGATGCCATGAATATGCGGGAGCGGGTAAGCATCCTTTTCGGTGACGTCATTGACTTTGCGGAAATCTATGCAGAAACGGGCACTTCCGTCGGTTTTCCGTACCATGACGATTGGTGAACTCCAAGGACTATGGCTTGCTTCGATTACCCCCTGGGCGAGCATGCGGTCAATTTCGGCGTTGACTATCTCTCGCATCTTCGGGTTGATCGGGCGGTGACGTTGTTTAATCGGTTCTCGATCGCGGAGGCGGATGTGGTGCTCTACTCGACGGGCGAGTCCACTCAGCGCTTGCAGATCCGGTAACTCCTCACTCAAGAAATCTTGCATTCGCTTTTCATTAGCGGCCTCCAAGCTATCCACCATTGATGTCACCATAGCCTGTTCTGGTCTCTTGGTTTTGCCAGATATACATCGATTACCCAAGAAGATCAGTCCCGTCTGGAAGTTCATGTGGAAATTCATCGTATGGAGAAAATCCATTCCCAGAATACATTCGTAGGTCATGTCCGGTAACGCGTTAAACGTGTGTTGGCTTTCCTGGTCTTCTACTGAGATCCTAGCGGTAACAACTTCGGAAATTGGGACCTCGGTTCCATTGATCACTCTAGCGGAACGATCGGTTACGGTTTGCGTTCTCACCCCCAGGCTAGCACAGATTGCTAACGGTATGGGGCCCAGAAAAGATGAGACGGCTCCGGTGTCCACTAGGGCACAGATCGGGTGGTTTTCGATCTTCACGGTGAGGTATGGCCGGTTATCCTTGGTCTGGAAGGTCCTGGTTGTCCGGAGCGTCGCAGACCTTCCTGCTGCTGAGCTCCCCGGGGCGTTTCCCGCACTTCTGCAAGTACAATCTTTGGAGAATACGCCTTGTTTCCCACACGCGGAACAAAAAAGAATGGGCGGATTTCGGCAATATCGTCGGTAATGGCCAGTTTGTCCGCACCTCCAGCACAGGTCAGCGGCTTCTACGGGAATACGAACGTTGGTTGACCACACCGGTGTTTCCGTTCTGGCAGGTGGAGCGATAGTTGGTCGGGGGTGGGCGGTGTCCCACTTTCCCGAAAGGCGCGGAGGTACGGTTTCCTTTTTGGTGCTCGTCGGAGTTTCGCCTTGCCGGATGAGCTCAAACTCTTTGATGCAGCTCATGAACTCGGTTATATCCTTGAAATCAGACCTGCGGATGTATAAACGGTATTCCGGAAGTAGATTTCGATGCAACCAATACATTTCTTGTTCCTCCGTAAGAGTGCCATGTCGTCGAATCAATGTCTGAAGGGCGGTTAGGTAATCCATCCCTGATTCCCCTTTACGTTGAAGTCTTCTGCTAATCTCTGCTTCGAGATTAATCCGGTAGTCGGCTGGCAAGAAAAATATTTGGAAATCTCGGATAAAGTCCGTCCAACAACTCCAATTCTTCTTTGTGTTACGGTACCATAACAACGCATTGTCCGTGAGAATCTCTGGTAACGCCGGCAATAGTAAGTCCTGGGTGAGACCATGCTGCTCGCAAGCTTCGTCTAACCGTTCGAGGAAGGTCACTGGATCCGACTTCCCATTGAAGCTGAGCTTCCACTTGTGGATCTTCGCCTGTTCTAGCAAACTGCGACGGTTTGACGGACTCGGTGTTGGTTCGCTAGCGGTCTCAGCGGTGTTCGTTGGCCTTGGCGTGACGGATGTCGGTTGCGGTGGTTTTCCGGTCCGGACGAAACTTACTAAGTCTCGGCGCATTTCATCGACAGTGCCAGCGGTCTTCAATCCAAATTTAGAATTTTCTTCCTTCAGCTGTTCCTTCTTCAAACGGTAAATCCAGCTTACACGGGGGTCGGTGGTATCAGTACCATCCTCTTTGGTGTCCATTTCGGTCCTCGGTATATCCTCCTTTGCATGTGCCATACTCCGGATGGTTACGACGGAAACGGTAGGTACTATTGGCTTTCAGGTGGGATAGCTCGTTCAGGAAGCCTCGGATTGGGACGGGAGTGGGTGGAACGGGATCCTTAGGGTCGACTTGCTCGAAACGAGGTGTTACTCGAGGGTGTTTGGAGGCGGGATAGGGTTCGGAAACACTCGGACGTCCTCGGAAATAGTCGGAACGGTATCCTCGGTGCTTCTTTAGTCGATGGAGACTCTTCGTTTACGCCTATCGGTCTTGGTTTACCTTCGGGTAAGCTCGGCAATCTTCGGGTATTTCCGTAACTCTTCAAACGGTACCTTCCTACTTGAAATAAAAACTCGGTCCCTGCTCGGGCGCCATTTGTGACGCTTACTCCGGATTGCACTGCTTCGCTGTAATAAAAAGCTAGTGGACGGAACGGTTCTCGGGCGCCAGATTTGTTCGAGGAGTTTACTCTCCTATTCGACGGCACTGTCCGGGTAACTACAGTGAAGAAACGGTTGTCCAGGGCTTCAAACGGACCTAAAAGCGGAGCGAGGCGACGGAAATAAAATACACAATAGTAAATCAAAATAACTTTATTTATTCTCAAAACCAACAAGGAACGGTGCATAAACGGCGGCCACAACCAAGCAAGCGGAAGGTGATCTATAAACCAATGAGTGATTAGCGTGCGTTCGACAAGCGGTGACGTCGGTGACTAAGCGAGCAAGCATGCACTAGGGTAGCAACCTCCGTTGGTTGGATCGGTAGACGGGGTTTATTCGGATTCCTACTTAAGAGGGAGGAGAAGGGACGTGGGCACGGTATTGGAAGGCGTATCCGCAGGCCAAAGCCAAACACTACGGAGACGACGTGTTGACGGCGTATTCGCAGGCCAAAGCCAAACACTACGAATACGACGTTCGGTAGTTGATGGGGGGGAAGGCGTATCCGTAGGCCAAAGCCAAACACTACGGAGACGACGTGTTGACGGCGTATTCGCAGGCCAAAGCCAAACACTACGAATACGACGCTCGGTAATGGATGGGGAAGGCGTATCCGCAGGCCAAAGCCAAACACTACGGATACGACGTGGTGACGGCGTATTCGCAGGCCAAAGCCAAACACTACGAATACGACGCCCGGTAAAGGATAGGGTAGGGAAGAGCAGACAAGGAGGGGAGCGGTATCTCCCCCGGAGGTCCGGTTAATAAAAGCAAAACGGCTTACCCTAAACTCCAGCTGGTGCACTGAAACCCCGGAATCTTCTTAGAAGCGAGCTCCAACTGGAACTGGCGTTCCTGCGTCGGGGTTCCGCTTTTATTTGCGACTCCGGAAGTGGGAGAACGGTTCAAGCGGGGATAACATGCGCTCTGACGGATGAAGCGCCGGTAAGCGGGGATAGCGCGAGCTTAGTTGCGCGTTCGGTACTAGCGGAAATTCCTTATTTATTTACACGGGGACGGAAACTTACTTAACTTAATTAATTAATAAAGTACAATTCTTAATAATAATAATTAAACAACGGTCCTAACTACCAAAATAAAATAAATCAAACATAACGTTCTATATTGTAACTTAATTTCAGATACGGTTCGTTACAACTGGACGAGTCAACTTTACCGGGTAATGCAGCATTATTATTGGCATATGTTCGTTTTATTATGAATCAAGAAATCTATGAAGAATTGCTCTTCGCAAGAATTTTGACAACCGGCACTAAAGGTAAATCAATATTTTATGTTTTGAAGGATTACTTCATTGAAAAAGGAATCTCTTTATCAAATATAATATCAGTAGCTACAGATGGAGCATCTGCCATGGTTGGACGTTATCGTGGATTTATAAGCTATTTAAAACAAAATGTGTCAGGGGTGTTAGCAATACATTGCGTCATCCATCGACAACATTTAGTTGCTAAAAATTTGAGTGTTAGATTGCATTAATCTCTTCAATTAGTCATTGATGCAGTAAAGCAACTCCGAAGCAACGCGTTGAATACACGGTTATTTGCGCAGTTGTGTGAAGAAAATGACGAACACTTTCATCAATTACTCCTTCACACTCTTTAACAGATTTGTTTACACAATTTAATATGGTTAATTTGCAGTTACAAGGCGACAGTCTAAATTTGAACAAAACAAAGTCCATCTTATCAGCGTTTCTTGCCAGAGTTAAACTAATAAAGCAAAATATTGGACGGGGCGAATTTTCTCAGTTCCCCAATTTATCACAGACAAACTGCCAGAAAAACGACGTTTCAACCTAGGTTCAACATTTAAATGCTCTCTATTCAGATTTTGAAACTAAGTTTGAGGATGTTTTGACTATGGTAATACCACCGTGGATAATTAGCCTATATGGTGACATAGAAAAAACGAATGTCATAATACAAGAGGAACTGACTGAACTAAGTACAAACGAAGAACCTAAGGTTTAGTTTAAGAACGGATAACAGCAATTCTGGCTGCAAAACAACATACCCGTTACTTATCCCATATTATAGAATATAGCGAGGAAATTTTTTATTTTTTTTTCCATCGTCATACCTAGTGGAAGGGGGGTTCAGCGCTGTTACCAACCTCTCAAAAAAAAAAAAGAAACAGACTGGACATCATTAGCCGAGGAGATTTAAGATTAAACCTTACAAAATTGACGCCAAATGTTGATAATTTATTACTAAAGCATCAGGTTCATCCTTGTTAATAAAAACATTTACTTATTGCTTAGTTTCTTTTATGTTACGTATATTTTATATAACAGATACAAAATTTTATTTTACGTAGTTTTAATTTAAATATCTACCCAAAACCGAAAAACATGGCAAGGGGTCTACGACACAAAAATGTTTGGGAACCTTTGATCTAGAGCATTAAAAAAATAATCAACTTTAAACTTGAAGGTTTAGTCGTGGATCGGTTCATCGTCACATTTATAATCAAAATGTCTTTTTTTACTTATCGCGGTCTTAGACCTCTTTGTTTCTTGAATTTACGTTTTATGTCTAAGCTGGATGCTATTTCTTTAGCATCAATCAAGAGATCATTAAAAACTTTATCGGAGCGATAAGCTTTCAAAAAATTATTCAACACTAAACGTAAGAACTTACGTAGAGTTTAGTGTTGTTCTGTTATCATCTGTAATTATTTATTGCTAACTTATTTGATTAGATAGTTGTTTGTACTTACGTTAATAAATTGCAGTGGCCTGATGAAGTGCACATTTAGTGCACGAAACGTCGCCATAAAGAAAAAGTGAGCGGTTTTGTTATACCCCTTCTTGAATGAAGAATTAAAGTTAAATAAGGAGGATAAAGAAACCCTACCGTTATGTATTACGTAATCAATCAAATAAATGCTATTATTGCCTACTCTCATTTGGAAAATATATTGTAACGAGTTTTATTATTAAAACTAATTTATTTAAACGACTAAAAATATGTTTTACTTATACTAGAAATATGTACACTTTCAAATTAAGCGAACTAATTAAATCTAATAATATTTAATAAAACACTTACAGTATAATTTATGTATAACGAACGCTATGACTTACACGAAGATAAGATAAAGTCTGCGGATAACTTCACACACTTGTTTACACTAAAGTCACGTACTTCATAGATTTATTTATACCACGCGTTAACGACTTATTTATTTAGACTTGAATAATCTTCTTAACACTGCAGGCTTCGCATTATATATATATATAAATAACTGACCTACGATTTCTTTCTTCGGTATTTATACACATTTGGAAAACCTTCTCGAGTGTTTCCTATCTTTCGGTATATCTTCTAGAAGATGGATAACAGCTTCTAGAAGACTCTTGAAATTGTAAATAACTTTTCTAACGTTTTAATATTATTTTCGAGAAGTAATCCGGTTCCTTCGTCTCAAAGAGTAAAAATAAAAAAAAAAATGAGGGCGTGTACTAGTGTACACATGTAAGAAGTGAAACTTCTTTATGGCCTTATTTTTCGCAAAATGATCTACATGCAACTTTTCAGAAATTGGTTAAATAAAGTTAAATTAGATAAAGTTTAAACAAAAGGATTTTATTATCATAGACATGAATACAAATAATACAATTATTTCACTTTAACTTTTTGCTACTAAGATTATTACAGCATTTCATTAATTGTAATAGAATTATTACTATCATTGTCATCGTTATTATATATTTTTGTAATTAATGGCTTATGGTAACTGAAATATGAAATTGAATCTACAAAAATTAGTTAATTGATTTACAAAAATTAATAACATATTTCAGAATTTATACTCTATGCCAATTAATTGATGTTCATTAAATTAGCAGTCGTATTAATTAAAAATGTGACGCGTAACGAAATAAGGGACATGCTATCCCTACTGCGTTGGAGAAACTGAAAGTACTCTTCGTCTGAACCAACCGTGGTAGGGGCAAGAAAAAGATGGCGCGTAACGAAAAAATGTGACGCGTAAAATGTGACGGCAATTTTTTTCCAACGCCGATAAAGAAGTTTCAATTCAGTAATACAATTATTTAAATTTAACTTTTTGCTACTAAGATTATTACAGCATTTCATTAATTGAAATAGAATTATTACTATCATTGTCATCGTTCAATCAGAAACTGAGTTTAACCTTAAATATCTTAAATTTAAACATTAAATTAGCAGTCCTATTAATTAAAAATGTGACGCGTAACGAAATAAGCGACATGTTATCCCTACTGCGTTGGAGAAACTGAAAGTACTCTTCGTCTGAACCAACCGTGTTTCACTTTAACTTTTTGCTACTAAGATTATTACAGCATTTCATTAATTGAAATAGAATTATTACTATCATTGTCATCGTTCAATCAGAAATTGAGGTTAACCTTAAATATCTTAAATTTAATAATTAATGGCTTATGGTAACTGAAATATGAAATTGAATCTACAAAAATTAGTTAATTGATTTACAAAAATTAATAACATATTTCAGAATTTATACTCTATGCCAATTAATTGATGTTCATTAAATTAGCAGTCTTATTAATTAATAAATACTATTTTAATGAAATCATATACATTGACCGATAGTTACAATAAGAAACTGAGGTTAACCTTAAATATCTTAAATTTAAAATTAGATAAATTTTAAACAAAAGGATTTTATTATAGTAGACATGAATACAAATAATACAATTATTTCACTTTAACTTTTTGCTACTAAGATTATTACAGCATTTCATTAATTGAAATAGAATTATTACTATCATTGTCATCGTTCAAACAGAAACTGCGGTTAACCTTAAATATATTAAATTTAAAATGTCATCGTTCAATCAGAAACTGAGGTTAACCTTAAATATATTAAATTTTAAATGTCATCGTTCAATCAGAAACTGAGGTTAACCTTAAATATTTTAAATTTAAATTAATAACATATTTCAGAATTTATACTCTATGTCAATTAATTCCACCCAAGTATTAGAAAAATAGATATAATTACTTACTTTTGTTAAAAATCCACTGGAATTAGAATTAAAATAAAGCCTTTGATTTTGTTGATCACCTTAGTATTGATATATTATTTTAAAATGTCATCGTTCAATCAGAAACTGAGGTTAACCTTAAATATTTTAAATTTAAATTAATAACATATTTCAGAATTTATACTCTATGTCAATTAATTCCACCCAAGTATTAGAGAAATAGATATAATTACTTACTTTTGTTAAAAATCCACTGGAATTAGAATTAAAATAAAGCCTTTGATTTTGTTGATCACTTTAGTATTGATATATTATTTATCACGTCGCTACGCTACGGAAAAATGTGACGATAAAAAATGTGACGTGACGCGTAAAATGTGACGGTAAATTTTTTTCCAACGCCGATAAAGAAGTTTCACTTCAATAAACAAATAAAAAGCAATGTAATAGATAGCAATTCCTTACTGGTTTTTTATCATTATACATTTTGTTTTGGCAGTGTTGTTTGTTGCTTTATCTTTTTTCACTTTTGAGTTTTGAGACTTTTCGGTGCCTTCGGTGCCTCCGTGCCGTTGTGCACCATATGACTTTGCCATTATCTGCGGCGCGGGACTGGCGAGATGTGTTTTAACTGTATTGATCTGATCTTGCTTTACTCTTTTTTTAGAAGATTTTGTTTATCGGATATCTGAATCAAAATTTTGTACTTTCCACAAATACTTTATAAAACCAACAAAAATTTGTTTTTTTATTTTTGTAATACAGTACTTAGAAATACGTCAAGTATACAAAATTTGAAACAGAAATGGTTGACGTCAGCATTGTTTCTAGGTTGCTTTTATAGGTACTGTGGGCTGGCGGTGTTACTGTGCACGTTTTAGCGTCAACTGTTCACATTTGAATTTAAAAAGAGCAAAAGAAAAGCAAACGTAATTGTATTTATTCAACGGTTATATATTCTCTGAAGAAAAGACATTACTGTGGAAACGTCACCTAAAATTTGTGTGCTTTAGAAGTTTTGTGAATTTTGTAAAATGTGAAAATATGGAACGTGGATTAAAACCCAATAGTCTTTCTACGGCAGAAAATGATGGTCGCAAAAGCCTTAAAAATAAAATGATCCGGCTCTACGGGAAGGAAATTTTAAAATCATACGGAATTTGGAGACACTCAAGATCAAACTTCAAAGTCTCGTTACGCAATTAGCCTTTTTAAACAGATGCAGAAACTAGGACGGGAAAACATATACTTCGAAAAGCCAACCCACGCTTTGTTGAGAGAGAGAATATACTACAACAGACGTCAATTAGACAAGCCAACTACGGAATGATTTTCAGCCCATTCACGACTGGCCACCACAATAAAGCCGACAATCTAGGATTTCATTGACAAATTATTTATGGAGAAACTAAAAAAAACAAAGAAAATACAAATAGCAAAGTTCTATCAGTTGCATGAAGAACGACATCCTCCGGAATTGGAGATAGATTAGACCATTTTCAATCTGTCCTCCACCACACTCGGCGAACCAGCAACAGCCATTTTATCGAAAGGATTAAACTTTGGTAACACTAAAATCGATACCAAAAGAAAAAATAGTGAATTAGAGAACACACTCAGACGTACACATTCAGGAAAGATGAAAATCAAAGCAGCCGATATACTGAAAAACTCTACAGCACCAAGATCCAACGTCAACCGGAATAAAAGAATTGCTCTAAAGAAACTTAAGTCCAACAGAGAAATTCCTATACTACCAGAAGACAAATCGAATGCCACTGTAATCATGAACACCAGCAATTACATGAACAAACTTAACACATTGCTACAAGATCCAACATACAAACCGTTAAAGAAGAATTTAATAACAACTCGACAGAAAAATGTTTAGGTTGCTGTAAAATCCGATCTCAAAAGATCAGAAAAGACGCTTAATTTCTTCGGGCAGCAAAACGCCACACCTTTACAGTTTTCCAAAAATCCACAAACCAGGAGTACCGCTTTGCTCCATTATGAGATTTAACCACCCATCTTATGGCTGTATACCTATGTGCAATTCTACAGCTGCTCACAAAAAAAGGCATTCGTCATGTTTAGGATTTCCAGCACTTTGTCTCAAAGATTTAAAAGATTAAATTTGAAGCAGAAGATATTTCGATCAGTTTTGATGTGACCTCTCTCTTCACAAAAATGCTACTCCAAATAGCATTGGACTAATTCAACTATGCTTAAAATCCACGTATTTTTCTTTCAACAACGTTACATACAAACAATCTGAAGGAGCATTAATGGAATCACCATTTTCTTCAGTCATCGCCAATATATTTAGGAAGGATTTTGCAAAAAAAACATTAGAAACCTAACTAAAATGCTGGTAACGTTACGTGAAGGATATTTATAATTTCAACCTTGATTTCAACCCGTAATTCTCCCTAAAGTTTTAACTTTTTAAATGTATACAATGAGCTTTAAAGGTCTTTTTAGATTTGTTCGTTTAGGATCTACTAAGAAAATGTTGTTATTATAACTCTGTAACAGTTAAATGTTAATATCACGATATATGTACTGAAACGTTCGCCTCGAGAAGGTTCACGAAGTTTTTATCCATTTTTAGAACGTTCACCAAAAGATGTAGAAAATTTTCGAAAGATAACAGAGTTATATAAAAACGATGCAAAGTGAGGATAAGTCAATTGTTCGAAGTCGGAAGTGTTAAGAAGACGTTTAAATAAATAAGTGATTAACACGTGTGTTCGAGATAAATAAAGCGGAGTATAAACGTACGTGACTATGTAAACAAGTGTCAGTTTTTAAACAAAAATTATCCGCGGAGTAATTGTAATATCAATTAGTGTAAGCGTTTTTATTAAATATCTTAGATTTAATTAGTTCGTGTAGCTATAAACGTGTAAATATTTTGTGTATAAACAAATTCATTACTGTACGTTACATAAAAATATTGATTTTTAACGTTTCTGTAGCAACCGCCTAATCAAAACAAAACTTCTTCGTTGTACTATAGAATAATTCATTATCAAATCTATATTATAATGAGTAAAACGTAAGAATCTCTTAAAAAAAATAATAGAAAGATTCGTAGCACGAAACATTTTGCTTTTAGGGAATTAAATCCGTCGAGGTGGTTAGAAGCGCACTGTGACAGAAGCGCGGATTTAACAATATTTCCGAAAAATTTAGTACTGTCAGATATATCCGGTGATGGTGAATATCGTTTAGTTCTAGTTGATGTCAAATTTGGAGAAGGCGTTTACGCTAGGTTAAAAGTGTATAAAGGCACAGTGTTAGTGTCGGATCAAGCTTTACCCGATGTGCCTAGCGCTTTGATAAGTTTTTACGTTGATACTATTGAACCAAGAGTGCCAGGTAATTGTATTTTTTAATTTTATTTAACATGTTTACGAGATATTTTTATAACACGTTTTATCAGGTTTGATATAATTTTTTTAATTAAGCTTTACTGATATACAAAAACTTTGTAGTGCAAGTTAGTCGATTAACTCACCAAACCGCTAACAATTAGTATTGATTTAACGACGTTCTTTTTGGGACTCATCAGCACAATAATTTTACACCTTATATTAAGCTATGGTTATTGCGTTTGATAAAACCTAGGTTATCCTTTTTTGCCTCTTTGTTACTTTGAATCTTCTCATGTTTGATCTTTTTTTGTCTTTTATTTTTTTATTGTCGTTAATTTCGAATTTCTTAGTTTCAATAAGCAAGTAAGTATTTTTTGTTAAGTTTATTATTTGTTTCAATGATTTTATTTTTATAATTTTGTTAATTGTTCGTTTTTGTTTGCATCGTGGTTCTGCTGTTTCTATGAACCGATACCGTTTTCTGAGAATTTATTAGTTTATTTCTACTATCGGTGTGAAAAGTTCTGACCTCTGATTTTGAATTCTTATATTTCAAAAACTAATTGATAGAATTGTATCCATTAAAAATATATAGATAAAAAATTTAATTTTGTATAACATATTAAATATTTAAAGTTATATGCTTTATATATTTTATATATACAACAACAATTAGCATAACTACATTTTGTTCTCGTATTTCTCGTATAGTAGTATTTGCTTAAGTTTAAAAACATTTGGACTACATCTTTTTTCTCTATTCCCAATTTATTTAAAACAATAAAAGAAATTGCAAAAAATGTGTTAACTGCCGGTGCTCAGCGAACATGTCGTGAGTTATATTCTCAAATCCGTGAATGATTTAGCAAACCCGTAAATATATAAGTATACGTCTAACTCAAAAAGCGCCAAAAAAGTTTATAGCTTAAAAAAAGGCTTCTGGATCTTGTTAACCAAAAAATTCGCTTCTGATGAATACACTCTGAATCGAACTTACCTTATCAGAGTGTATTACACTAGAATCTGTAATATTCAAATTTATACAAACGCAAAAACCAACGAAATGAAAGCTTTTTACAAAGCAATTATTTAACATTTATGAACCTGTTTGAACACTCGCAATAATTTTTTGACATTTTGTTTCAACGCCTACCAGATTGAAAAGTAAGAAAACTTTAACACCTAATTTTTTCTTATTTTTGGCTTTAAAACCATAATTTGTATGATACATGGTTGAATTTTTAATAGAAAATTTTATCGAATACAGAGTGTTTCTTTTTCATGTATATATAAAAAAATTAAGTTGATGATGGTTTCTCAAAGATGAAACGTCGGATATGATATTTGAAAACGCCATTTTTTTGTGGTTTTTAAATCTTGCGCATGCAATATTTCTAATCGTATGTAGCAAGCTTATTTGACGCTAACTTCTGTCACTTTTGATTTTTTTCTCACTTTTCGTGCTTCATTTTAACACCCTATTCCGTATTGCCTGAATTTTTAAAAACTTGTTTTTTAAATGCTAGTTACCATATCTTTTTTGCATTTTTTGAAGATACTTTTAATTTGCTTATTTAAGATTTTGTCTCTTTTGTTTTTTAAGTGTAGGTGATCTTTTAAGTTTGTTCTTCTATTTTTGATTGTTTCTTTTTTCTTTGACTTGATGCGTAGGATGTCGCAGCGGTTTTTTGTAAATGCGATGGGTTTCTCTTTACTTTTGACTTGGCAGGTACAATTGCATTGGGTTTTTCCGTTTTCATTTCCTAAAAATTTCTAATAGCTGCTAATGTACGCACTATTAACTTGCTATCGTCAATGATTTTTTTTCTTAATCTACTTTGCAGTTTATTTGTTTTCTTTAGTTTTGTTTCTTTGTATAAAATCTTTATTTTGCCTAAAATACATTATATGCAACTAACCGTATTGGATTTGTACTGTGTGTTGTAGTTTATCTTTATTTGCTCACATATGTGTAGCAAAGTAATCTGTGTTTTTTCTATACATTTACTTTTGTATTTGCATTTGCATTTACATTTACATTTACATTCTTTTTACATTTATTGACACTTCTTTCTCTTTTAATTTTTCCTCCTCTTCTCTTAGCTGTTTCCTCCTTCACCATCCACTCCGCACCTTTTCCGTTTTCTTCTAAGACTTCTTCTACTTTCTTAACTTTTTCTCTTAACTCCCTGTATTCATTCCTCGTGCGTTTAAGGTACTTCGTCTTTTCTCCACATACTCTGCATATCCTTTCTTCCTCTTTTCTCCAGTATTTATTTCCTAACTCTTCGTTCCCACATCTGAATCTTGCTATCATTTTTTTCTTCTTGCTTTTGTTCCCTTCGCTCTTTAGATATTCTGGAACCCCTTCTTCTTTGATATTTTTATAATTCACATTATATCTGGTCTTTGGTTACTTTACCCCTCTTGGTTACCCCTACTCCCTTTTCGCTTAATTTCTCTACTTCTTCTCTCGCGTACCCGTTTCTTTTACAGTATTCTTTTCTGCCATCCTGTTCGTGTTTTACTTTTCCCCTCTTTATCTCTTTCCAACATTCCTGTAGTATTTTGCATTCGGTTTTTCCTCGTATTTTAAAGCCTTTTTGTTTTTCTATCTAGGCCTAATACCCATTTCCAGTATTTTTCTTGTATTCCTTCTACCTCTTTATACTCCTTCCACCCCTATATTTCCGCCCCATTTATCACCACCCTTTTTATTAGTTTTACAAACAGCAAACTTTTTTTTCTATGTCAACCCCAAACAACCTTTCCTCCACACTCTACACTTGTCTTATTAATCTTTTTTTCTTTCCTCACTTTTTTCTTTATGTGTTTCCTCTCTTTATTATCCTGCTTCATCGTGTAACCCAGGTATGTAAATTTTTTCACCTGATGCACTTCTTCCTTTCTCCATTTCCACTTCTCTTTATTTCTGTTCCCCCTTTTTTTTCTAAATACCATTATTTTTGTTTTTCCCGTATCTACCTCCATTTCTTTTTTTTATGTATTTTTCCAGCGTCTTTATCCTCTTAATCATTTCTTTTTCCTCTTTTGCTACCAACACTATGTCATCTGCATACGCCAACGACCAAACCTTTTCTTTCCCTACTACTATCCTTTCTATTTGTTGTCCTCTCATTGTCTCCTTGAAATCCCCCGTATATACTCCAAACAGGCTTGACCTCAGTGAGCATCCCTGTCTCAATCCTCACCTTGTAACGAATTTCTCACTCTCCTCTCCATTCACTTTTAGCCTGTTCTTCGTTTCTTCGTAAATTTGCTCCATTCTTTCTATTAGTCTTTCATTTATATTTTTCTTCTCATGTATTTCCACAGTTTTTCTCTGTTCACTCTGTCAAAAGCAGCTTTTAAATCTACGAATAGTGCCACCATTTCTTCCATTTTTTCTCTAGCTTTCTATTCGCCAAGTGTTTCAATATAATGTATATGTTGTTTGACACTTTTCTTCCCTATCTGAATCTTGCTTGTCCGTCTGGCACCAATTTCCTTTTCTCTATTTCCTTCTCTAGTCTTTCTTGTTGCACTGTCGCATATAATTTGTATGCCGTGTTTAATAATGTCACTCACCTTTTTTCTGTCTCCTTTTTTGTGTATCGAGCATACTATTCCCTCTCTCCATCTCTCCAGGAGTCTTTCTCCTTTTCATATTTTATTTACTATTTCCGTCATCTTTTTTGCTACATCTTCTTCCCGTCTTACGACTATTTCTTTTCTTTGCTTTTCTTCTTCTTTCTGATTTTGTTCTTTCCCTCTCCCAGCAAGCTCCTAAAATATTTCTCCCATTCTGTTATTTATTTATTTATTTATTGTTAATTGTTTGACCATTCGGTTTTACAATGGGTTACGTTACATCTTTCTCTTACATAATAATATAATTTATACAGAAATTAAAAAAATTAAAAACAAAAACTTTCTCCCCTAAAATCTTCCCATTACCATCTTACTATTCTAATACTTTAAATCTAACCCTCTCCTCTTATCCTTCTTTTCTTTACTGCTTTCATCCAATCCAATCCCTCCCCCTCCTCCTCAAGCAAAGCCTTCCTCCCCCTCATTTCTTCCCTTAGCTCGCCACACTCCTCACTCATGTGCTCTATGTCTTCCCATCCCTCCCTACATAATCTACATCTCCTCATTACATCCTCCTTCCAATACTTATTTAGATTCTCCTCTTTTCCGCATCTCTCCTAAGTTTCTCCTCTCCATCAGATACTTAGGAACCCCCCTGGACACTATATTCCCATACCTTACATTATACTTTCCTTCCCTTATCTTTCCTTCCCTCTCTTGCACCTGCGAATCTTTATCTCTTCTTAGTATCTCCCTCTTATTTAACCTCTCTTTCTCTCTCCTTCTTTCCACCTCTTCTCTTGCAAAACCTTCTCGTTGATAGTACAGTTTTCTTTCTTCCTGCCCATATATGTTTTTACTATCCTTTACCGTCCTCCAGCAATATTGCAAAATTTTACATTCTCTCCTTTCCTTCATTTTCTCTTCATAACCTATTGCCTTTTTCCCTGCTTCTATTCTAATCTTTTCTAACTTCCCCTCCTCCTCTATTATGTACCCTGGCGTCTCCCTGTCTAAACCTAGTATCCATTTCCAATATTTTATTTGTACCCTTTCCAATAGGTTCCACTCTTTCCAACCCCATACCTCCACCCCGTACATCATCACACTTTTAATCAATTTTTCAAACAGTCATCTTCTCTTCTCGATCTCCTTCCCAAATACTCTTTCCCCTAAACTCCATACCTGCCCTAATACCCTGTTACCCTTCTTTGCTAACTCCCTTATGTGCGCATCATCTTTATTATCATACCTTAGCCTATATCCCAAATATGTCACTTCATTCACTGTCTCTATCCTCTGTTCTCCCCAACTTAACTCCTCTTTTTTCTTCCCTCCTCTACCTTTTTGAAAAACTACTATCTTAGACTTTCTCACATTTAAACCCAAGTCTTTCCTTTCCAGGTACCTCTTTATCGTATTTATCATACCTTTCATCTCCAACTCATTTTTTGCCACCATGACCATATCGTCTGCATATGCCAACACCCACACTTTAAACCCTCCCTCTATGATAACCCCACCACACTGACCTCCCTTCAACACTTCTTCTATGTCCCCTATATACAGTGCAAATAAAATAGGGCTAAGAGGACACCCCTGCCTTAGCCCCTTTCTCGTCAAAAACACTTCACTACCACTATCCCCTATTTTTACTCTATTCTTAGTCTCTTTATATATCTCTTCCAGTTTCCTCACTAGTTGTTCCTCTATTCCCTTTTCCTTAACACCCTCCATAGCTTTTCCCTATTCACATTATCAAACGCAGCTTCTATGTCCATAAAAAACGCGTATACCTTACCCCTTTTCTTATCTAGCTCTCCATTCACTAACTGTTTCAATATATAAACATTGTCTATTGCCCTTCTTTTCACTCTAAATCCCATCTGCCAATCTGGTAATAGTCTTTTTTCTTCCACTTCCTTTTCCAACCTCCTTTGTATAATCATGGCATACAATTTATAACTTACATGACACTAATCCCTCTATAATTCTTTACCTCCTTCCTACCCCCTCTCTTATAAACCGGCAGAATTATACTTTCTTTCCAACTCCCTGGCAATTCCTCCCCTTTCCATATTGTATTAAAAATTTTTCTTATATTTCCTCTCACTCTCTCCCCTACATATTTCCATTGCTCTCCTTACGTACCGTCCGTTCCTGCCGTCTTCCTTAATTTTAGTCTATTTATTGCTTCCTCCATTTGCTCTTTGTATTTACCCCTTGCAATATCACCTGTCCTGGTCCTTCTATTGTTCCCTCCAAACGCTCCATACAATAACCCAGTCACACCTTTATATCCGTTAAACATCCTTTCTTCTTATCTCTTCTTCTCTCCTTGTTTAGAAATTCCCACACTTCTCCTTCTTTCTTTATTTCCTTTACTTGTTTCTCCATTTCCTCTTTATACGACACCTTTCTCTTTGAACATAAATTTCACTTTCTTCTCCTTATACTCCTGCACATCTATTCTACCTTTCTTCCATCTTCTTCTAGCATTTCTCATCTCTGTTTTTGCTTCTTTACATTCTCTATTCCACCACCTATTTTCGTTCCTCTTTTTTCCTTGTCTTCTCTCAAACATTTTCTTTTCTACTGCCTTCTCTATTTCTGCAGTCAACTCCTTTAGTCCTTCTTTCCCCCTTACATCTCCCCAAATCACTTGCTCCAACTTCATCTTATATCTTTCTATGCTTTCCTCAGTCCACACCTTTTTTACTCCCCATCCCCTCTGTTTCTCCGTAATTCCTTGCTCCTTACCTTTTAAAATCACTTCCAGTGGCTGATGATCCGATTCCTCTTCATCCCCCACTTTAAAACTTTCTATGTCCCCCCACATCTCTCCACTCACCATCACGTAATCAATCACCGATTCCTCCCTCCCTCCCATATAAGTATAGTCACCTCTGTTCCCCTTCTCTATATTTCCATTTAGAATTGACCACCCTTTTTCCTCACATATCTCCACTAACATTTTCTCTCCCATTCTTTTATTTGTATTCCTTTTGTCGTACCTTTTCTCTTCTTTTCTTTCTTTAGGTATTTCCACACATTTTCTTTCGTTTTTATTCTTTTGATCTGATCCCCTTGTTTTGTTTTGTTCCTTCTTTCTCTCGCATGTTTTTTTGTAGATTTCTACTGCTTCGTTATATTCTTCTTTTTCTTTCTTCTCTATTTTTTATTGTTTTAATACTCTTCTTGCATTTTTCTTTGCATCTTTGCATTTTCTATCTCACCATTTCTTCCATCCTGTTTTCTCCATCTTCCACTTTTTAAATCTGACTTTCTATGTTGCTTTCTCCAATATCTTTTTTATTTCTTCCTTTAATAGTTTCTTTTAATTTGTATCTCTTTAAACCTTCTTCTGTTCACTTTTTTTCGTTATGTATTCCTCATCTTTTTCTCTCTCTTCTCTTTCTTCCATTGTTAATTCCAATTGTTGGTGGTCTGACTCCACCTTTTCTCCTACCTTAAATGTCTTCACCTTTTCTCCAGCTTCTTCATTTGTCATTACAACATCTATCATTGATTCTTCCTTTCTTTCTATGTATGTATACTCTCCCATTCCCCTTTCTTCTATGTTCTCATTCATTATTTTCCACCACATTTGGTTGCAAATTTCCAGCAGTTTTTCTCTGTCTTTATTTATCACTTTGTCTTTTGCTTGTCTCTTCCCCGTCCCTTTCCTTTCTTGTATTTTCTCCTGTTCTCTTATTCTTGCGTTAAAGTCCCCTCCTAATATTATCAATCCCTTTTCCCTCTCTTCTATCATCTATTCTATGTTCTTTCTTGTCTCTTTCATTTTGCTGCTGTAAACCGTCACTATTTTTAATCTTGTTTTTTTCCAATGCATGTTACTTTCTACAATTCCTCTTCTCTAGTACACTTTTTCTTTCTCTTCTTGACTCAACCATTTTCTTCTTATTCACGTTATTATGTCCCCCTTTGCTCTCTCTTTACTCTTCTCTCTTTCTGCATGTTGCACCACCCACTCAAATTCAATCGGCAACTCTTTTTCCACCACTCCCATTCTTTTTCTTCTATCCATGTCTCCTGTAATCCCACTACATCCGGTTCTCTGATATACTCCGAAAAATCATGTTCCTTGATTTTTATTCCCGCTACGTTCCAAAACAATACTCTCAGCTCAATCATCTCTCTCTGTGTTTCTTCCTTTTTTTTCTTTATTCTTCTTCCTTGGTCTTTTCCCACATTATTTCTTTTTTTTGCCATTTCGTCATGACTCCTTTTGTGCCCTCCTTCTCCATTTAGTTTTTTGCTCTTTGACTATCTATCTTCTCTCTTCTGTGCTGTGTGTTCTTTTTAGTATACTTGGAACATCATGACAAAAGCGTTAAAAGTAAAACCTATTTTTAAGTAAAATTGTGTAAATACATGCTTTACTTGACATTTTTAGCTTTTAACTTGACTTCTATTGACAAGTATCGGCTTTTACCTTTTTTTTAATGGATTGTATCTATATAACTGTACTTTTCTGAATAGTTACGTAACTTCTGTTATTTTAGTTGTTGGTTTGGCTTGTGGATCAGACTTATTAATCTATAAAAATAACAAGCCGTTTTATAAGTTCTCACTACCATCATTACCGATATCTGCGCTAGAAGAAGATGTTTGGCAAAGGCTACATCAAGACCCACAAGAATCCTATAGAACAATTATTAAAGATCTTGAATCGGTGCCATTTGTTTCATTATCTGCCAGGTAAATAATCAAACGCGTTACTTACACACATTCAATATATTTGCAGATCACAAACATTATTGACTTTACCACCAAGCGAAGCAGACGAATTTATAAATAAATATAAAAACACAGAGTTGAGTAAAGAGTCCACAATAACGTGTATGACAACTTTATACCGAAACTCTGAAGAACCCCACTCGATTTCATACCCGGTGTTGGCCACTGAACACGGTCAAATATTTATTGTAGACTCCCAAACCTTTACAATAATTCACGAAGTACTTATTACTTCAAGTGTAAACAGACATTTAAAGTAACGTTTTTAACAGGCTCGAATAACTAATACCAAAGCAATACCGAGTATTGTTTTAGCAGCTGGAAAATTTGAAGTAGAGTTTCGTATTTTAGTAGCATGCAGAGAACGGTACGTTTCTCTGTTGAGAAAAGATTGGTTGGAAGGCAAAAACATTCTTCAAACCACGTCGGCTATTGTAGATATGGCTTTAATGCCGGGCGATAAATTTATCTGCATAGCCACTGCCGATAAAATGCTGAATTGTTACTCAAAGCGGGTAAAAGCATCTTTACTTAGTGTTAAAATTACACAGAATTTTATAGGGTAATAAGCTTTGGTCAGTGAAAATGATGCAACCCATAACATGCATTTGCTTGGTGACTTTACAGCATTTAAGCGTTTCTTTAATAGCAGTTGGGATGCACGGTGGCGTAATACAGTTGTACAACAGCAGACATCTTGTAGATTATATTTCTACGTCGGACACTCCATCGGCAATAGTTTTTGGACATTTAGGTCAAGAAGAACATGTAATGGTTATATCAACGATAGGAGGTACCATAAACTTTAAAATTTTGAAACGAACAGCAGATTTTGGCATAAACCAAGATACTGGTATATTACCAACAACGCAGAGCAAACCGTTACCACTGCCCAAGCGAAGTAAACTTTTTCTCGAACAAAGTTTAAGAGAACGACACAATGCTATTGGTACTATCGTTGTGGTAGCACATTAATAATGCTTTAACGTGTAAATTACAGAGATGCATCAAAGCTTTCAGCAAGATTTGGTTAGATTGCGATTGACAGCTGCTAGGACCTTGCTGCAAATAAACTGTGATCAATCCGGGATTGGTAATCCCAAAGAACAAATAAAATTATCCGCTCAGGTATCTTTTTCCAAATTTGTACAAAGGTAATAGTAACAGTAATTTTCAGGTATTAGGTCTTGGACCATTGTTTACTCTAATTCTTACTTTAGAAAATATGAATTCGGATAAGGCTTTAATACAACTGTCGGCGGTTTTTCACTGCAACCCCGACATTTATAAATTGTCTCTTTATATGCTACCGGTAAGTAATCCTTGTTTTACTTGGTTATATTTAGTTTCCGCATTTTAGATTCCTCTTGTACCACCGGGGCTTTCTTACAAAATTGAAAACAAAGTCACCGATTGTTTACACAACGAATTAACAGAAGACGCTACCGAGTCGGCGTCGAATATAATTAGAGTTTTTATTGTGAGAAATGACCAAGTGCAACCAGTTTTGGCGGCTACAATCAATATGCCCCCAACGGATCCTTTAGGATACACGGTTTGAAATTATTAAAAAAAATTCAAAAAAATATTCTGAAAATGTTAGAAATATTTAGCGCCAATCTTTGTGGAAATATTATGGTTTACGACCTGATGTGTATTTAATTTTGTTGCAAATATATTGTTTGTTACATGTTTGTAGTTATTCATTTTAAATTATTAAAATAAAATGAGCAAACCCCTGGATCCGCGCCTGGTAATACATCTCAGTATGCATGTTAATTTTTTATTTTTCCAGCCAACCAGATCGTGTTTTTATTACATTGGGTTATGAAAGTATCTTTGTAACGAACCTAACTTCGCACAACCACAAATATTTTCTTTGTAATGAATTTGAGTATGTGAACCTCAATGTCAGCAATAAGATTACTTTTATATGTTTTTCGTTTGAAGCAGTTTGAAGCCGCAACTACAGCTATAATGGTTGGAGCAACGAGCAGAAAGCGACGTCCCTAATAGTGGTCTTACATAGAGAAGCAATTTTGCAGACTTGTTTTTCTGATCACCAGAAAATTACAAATTGTTAATTTCACGATTTAAAAAAAGATATGGAGATGCTCTTCTGCAACAAGTACATCAAGTTGAAACAAATAAATGCGGGCAGAAGACTGCGAAGAGCTTTTAGCGTTTGGCTATGCAAGCAATTGTAGATAAACTTGAAGACAACAAAACGCAATAGACTCTACGGCTAGTTTGGCCTAAGACGATGAATGACGCTTTAGCGCATACCTTAAAGTTTAAAGCAGCAAAGAAAACATCGCCCCTAGACGGTAATAAACTTTGCTGTGCTGCAAAAGTACCCGCGCAGACATAAGAAAGCTTCACGAAGAAATAGCGCGACGAATATTTCGGGAAAGAGAAGTGACGACTGCGGTAGAATAGATCACGTGTGAAAACACCGTACTAAGTCTAAGAAGAAAACAAGAATAATGTTTGAAATTCTGGAACAAGTTGACCAAAAGAGACAAAAATCAATATTATCTAGTCGTGCTCCGGAGATTACTATTCAAATAGCTTCGCCTATGAAGCAATTACACAGCGTTTATCTTGATGGCAGGATCATTGGACAAAGTGTTCAGTTACTGGTTGATACAAGAGCGACGAAGACCATTGTATTCGTTCTAACATGCTATTGGAAAATGAAAAGATATCACTGGTAACGGCAGACTTTAAACGGCGACTGGCAAAAAACTACAAAGACATAAGAACCTACAGTTGCAGACGTTTCGGTGAAAAAGTTTGCAGTTCTGTTGGAATAACATTTCGACCAAGGTCACTCTGGTTCTTCTTCAATATGCGAATAAATCTTTCCGCTTTAGCTAAAGCTTAGGTAACTGATTTTCTAAATTGTGAGCAACTGCGATTTCTGATAAAACCAGGCGGTTTTATTGATTTGTTAATTATTATACATACTTTAATTTTCTACAGTGTAAATTCCTTTACACGGAAAGCTTTAGAACCCTACCTTCACGTGGTTAAAGGTGGGCAAAGAAGTTCAGGCTATAAGTCCTATACGGCAATAATATTCTGCGAAGCCAAGTCCGACGACGAATCCAATGACTCCCAATTGTCCACACTCGAAGAATCCTTCGAAGCAACGGTTCTAATTATATCTAAGCTAATTTCTACTTCTAAAGAATCCGTTGCCAGACGAATTGAATTAATGGAGATACTGTCTCGCATCCAAGCTATCTTCCGTAGATTCACTCTTGCCAAAAGAATGTCGCAACAATATTTAGATATTTCTGACGCTCTTAGGGACGTACAAACTGCCTTGAAGACGGTGACTGACAAATTGTCATCACCAGCCATTAAACAAGTCACAACTGGTCCTGTTTCTTACGCTCAAGTAGTCTAGCAGAGTAGCAGACAGAGTGAAGGTACCTTACGGCAAATCCATCGCGTTAGTCCCAAGATCCACAGTTGCGATAGTTCCTAAGCCCGAGTCTAACATGAAGACATCTGACGAGACCAAAACAATGCTCATGAGAATCCTTAATTCTACCACGCTTGGTTTAAGATTAGACAGAGTGACAAAAATAGGACGAAACTCTGTTCGCTTGGAGTCTGAAAAGACCGACCTTTCCAAGATCCCAGCGGATATCCTCGACAAAGCCGGTCTTGTCATCAGACCGCAAGGCAAAATCCTTCCTAGGATCTCTATCACGAACGTTTCTACCAACCTTTCCCCCAAGCAGGTAAAGGAGGCAATCCTTGAGCAAAATTTTGATGCCGCCACTAATGAAATAACGCAACCGGCCAGAGAACACCTGAAAGTGCTATTCAGATTCAGAGATAGATCCAATTGTAATTAAATAATTGAACTCCGGAAGTAAGAAAGTACCTCCTGGCCAGTCCTCGTGTTTACGTTGCGTGGAACTCATGCAGGGTCAATGACTATGTACGCATCATAAAGTGCTGTAAATGTCAAAAGTTCGGTCACCAATCAGCTGAATGTAAAAGTAAATTTAATGCGGTACTTGTGCTGAAAAATATAAAACTAAAGATTACCCATACACCGCACAAGACTCTGCATGTGCAAACTGTGTCAGATATGGCCATAAAAGCGAGGTGGTAAAACACATGGCGTCTTCTAATAACTGCACGGCGTACCCAAAGAAGCTTGACGCCAAGATTGGTAACACCGATTATGGACAGTAAGGACGCTCCTCTGACTCTTGGGATTGCGTAAGTAAATCTTCAGCATCCTGGTGCTGCAACCTTAGAAGTCATGGGCTTCTCCTCCGACAACGACATTGACTTAATACTGACCCAAGAGCCTTATGTGTATCGTTCTAGTTCAGGGTATAGGCTTGCTGGGGCGGCCTTGACTTTCAACAGGATCACCGCATCCACTTCAATGCGGTATTTCTCGGCTATTGTTTTCAATAGCGCGAAGGCCGTTCGAGTGGTTACCCTCAGTCATCTAACTAATGACTGCACTGCCGTATCCATTATTACAGATGGAAATAGTTGGGTGTCGTTGGTGTATATTGGCCACCAAGCGAGTATGTTTGCATTCATCTACAACAGACAGAGTTGAACGAACTAAGAGGCGTCCCAATTATTATAGCAGGTGACTTTAATTTTAAATCGCCGCTTTAGCACTCTTTGCTTAGTGACGAACGAGGCAGAATCGTAGAGAACCTCGTGGGTGTACGTGACTTATGTGTTTTAAATGAGCCCAACCAACTTTTCACCTTTGCTAGTCACCAAGGTTCTTCAAACATTGATGTCACTTTAGCATTGCAAGTTTTAGCAAGGAGAGTTTCTAACTGGGAAGTAATCCCTGAGGTGATTGGAATTGACTACCGACTTATATGTTTTGATTTAACCGTCGAAAATTCTCGACCGGTTCCGATCCCTAAGCGCATTCTAGATGTAAAACACATAGATCCTGTCAAGCTAAACAAAGAGGTCAGCGTTTTTGTTTCTACTTATCTTTCACGTGGAGCGAAGTGCTATGATCCTAATCCTATAGACGTCTCCATTGATAAGCTGACCAGGCTGATGCTCGAGTCTAACCGAAATAGCTTAAACCGAGTTTGCTCCAATAATCCTAGAGCTGGTATACTGTGGTGGAGTCCCAAGCTAAATGGGTTAAAGCGAGTCGTACGTTGCTTAAAAGAGCAAACACAAAAAGCCCCAGCAGAGCTAACAACTCAATGGCTAAATAATAATAATAAAGCCGCGCTTCACCGGTACGAACTGGCAGTGAAGAATTCAAAATTTGGCTTATGGCAAAGGTTTGTTGAGAAAAGTTTAGCAGCAAGTCCGTGGGGATTAGTTTATAGAACTTCCTCACAAAAGTTCCTAGCCATCCAACTATGCTCTAACGTCCGTGACGGTGACAGATACACTGCCACAGAGCAAGACACAATTAAGTCAATTGTTCGTTCCTTTTTCCCAGACGACGATTTGACGAACGACAATTTTTAGTAAGCCCGAATTAGATCCCGATCTTTTGCAAATATTGAATCCCGACCAGACTGGGTGGTTACAAAAGAGGTCATAGCGTCGGTGGCTAGCAGAATTCTCAAGAATAAAACTCTTGGACCCAACGGAGTACACTGTAACGTAAGAACAGTCGTACAAGATTCTCTCTCTTGTACGTTCATTGACCTATTTAATTCTTGTGGTTAATGCGGGTATTTTCTAAACAGTTGGAAAACTGGTAGGCTAATCACGATTCTCAAGCCTGGCATGAGGGATCTCGCCAGCCCTAATTCGTATAGTCCGATAACGCTACTTTTAGAACTAGGTAAACTTTTCGAACGTGTATTGTTAAAGAAATTACATGACAGTATCCCTCCACAACGACTATTCCATTCTAGTCAATACGGCTTTGTTTCTGGCTAATCAACGACAGACGCCATTCGTAAATTAATGAAAAAAGTACAGACGAACGTCTCCAAGTATAGACTCTGCATTTTTATAGACATTTCCGGAGCGTTCAATAATGTATAGTGGCCATCAATAATTGAAGCTCTCGTTGTCAAGGGAGCACCTGCAGACGCAGTGCGCATCATTCGTAGGTATTTATCGAGTCGCTCAATTACTTATTCCACGAACGTTTTTTGGCTGTTCTTATACAAACAGACTGACAAAAGGTTGCCCCCAAGGCTCGGTTTTTGGGTCGATTTTGTGGAACGTTTTTGTTGATTTCTTACTTAAACGAGATTTACTTGATAAATGCGACATTTTGCCTACACGGATGATATTACCATCACAGTATCGACAGACAATAGACGCGACCTAGAGGCAAAATGACGACAGTGTCTGGACATTTTGACTCGCTGGGCTGCCAACAACAAATTGACAGTCTCAGTTGACAAGACCAAGTACATGGTTTTTGGCTCCTCACTGTCAAGAAATCCCACAGTTTGACTAAACGATATTCCAGTCCAAAACGTTTTCGAATTCAAATACCTCGGACTTTTGCTTGATCACAAACTGAGCTTTGTCAAACACTGTTCTTATGTAATTAACAAGTGTAAGAGTGTCTTGCACTTGTTTTACAGTTATTCTCGTCGTAAATGAAACCTACGTAGGAAATCATTAGTGACCATTTTTAATAGTGCATTCATCCCCATGCTCACATATGATTTAGACATTTGGTACCATAGACTAAAAGATACCCATATTGTCAGGAAACTGGCATGTCTACAGCCCTTATTCCTTCGTACGATCCTCGGGGCATATCGTACAGTTCCTATCGATTCCTTATGCGTCGTGGCAAAATATCCCCCTCTGCATCTGCTATTGCAGAAAATATACTGCATCAAAGTTCTCTCAAGGGCTGGCACTTGTACCTTTTTGGACCAGCAAGTTTCGACCGCAGATTTTTTTTTCTTTTCGACCGCCAAGCGTCATCTCAAGACTTTGATCTTGGATGAATGGCAACTACTGTGGAGTACATCCCATGAGGGGCGTAACGCGTATTCTATGAAACCCAATATCCTAAACTGGATCAACATGTCCCACGATCCGGGACGAGCTGCCGTCAAAATTCTCACATCGCACGGCGGGTTCCGTTACTATCTGAAACGCTGATGCGTTTCAGATTACGACCGATGCCAGTCGTGTGGCGTTCCTGATGCTTCGTCACATAGGATTCTCGCTTGTCAGGAGTTCGATGATGACCGGAGTACCCTAGGGTATTTATTTAGTTATTTAATTGCATAGAGGCTTATTATTTTGTAGTATTTTATTTTGATTATTTTTAGTTTTACTAAAATTTTCAGTTTTTTTTAGCCGTAACGTTTCCTTTTCCCGCCTACTTGGTTTCTAGCCTAAGAAGCGAGGATAAGCCGAAAGGTAGGTGCCTCGCGGAATCTTGTGTTCTCTAAGCACGAACCTGTAATATAGCCCATCCAACTCGTCTAAACAGATGATGCTTTATCTCGAAATTTATATCTTCTATGTGGCGAACTTGAACGAAACAAGTTCGGGTGGTTGGTGGGTCCACTTCCTCTCCGATCAAGGTTGCAACTTTGCTTTGTTTCAAGAAGTTTGCCGACTGTTCGAAAATAAGAAAACTAGGACCACGCGTCTCTATACTCAATGTGATGGCTTGATTGAATGTATGAATGTAACAATGTAAAAGTACTAGTTTAGCTCCGTTTGCTGACGATAACAACTTTACCCAAGACTCAAACCAGGGTAATAATAAACAGCACCAGGAATCAAATCTTACAAAAGATATTAAGCACAAAACACCACATATTGAAAGTCGGCAACGAGGTAATAGAGACATTAGAGAAAAAGTGGATCACAAACATGATGATTCTAAAAAAAAAGGAAAGATACAATTAGAAGATAAACACAAAACAAAGAATACATACGCTTTAATTGTAAAAAAAAGGAGAGACATACGAAGATACATTAAATGATATATAATCGAGAGCACACGATAAAGATAAAAACAAAAAAAAATAATAAGAGGTATTGAATCTTAACAACTGAAGAGGAAATAAAGACCGCGCTACAAAGAGAGGGCGTCACCGAAAATATACGCATAGAGGAGTTTAGACCATAGAGACACCAAACAAAGGCGGTGACCATAAGACAGACAAAGAAAGATCACTATGTCAAACGGTTCTATGGAGCCACAGTACAACATTCAAAGAGACAAAAACAGAGCGGGAAGCTGCTATAGATGCGGCAAGGAAAGGCACAGTATAAAAAAATGCGAGGAAGAATAATATTACCGATTGTGTAAAAAAAAAGAAATAGCAGGTGAAGGAAAAATTGCAGGATGATACGGCACAACCTGTAAGAAATAAAGAAAACACAAAGACAAGAAGAAAGAATAAATAGGAACGAGACAGATCAAAATGGTAGGTAAAACAATCAATATCAACCCTAGTAGAGCAAAACGTTTCTAAATCATTTACATTTGTAACATTTTTAATACGCTTAAATGGTACATTAAAACGTTTATAAAACGTTTTCAAATCAATGTCATACTGCTTCAAAAGCGAATCCGAACATTGTTTTTTAGACGGTTTTTGAAACGCATACAAATGGATTTCAGAAATAATACCAAAATTGACTGAAAAATTATTGCCTAAATCGTGTTTGTAACATTTTCAGTTAGTTTCCACTAAATATTAAACGTTGATGTCCAAAATAATTTACGGAGTCATCTACGTAACGTTGCAGAATAATACACAGTTATCAAACGATTTACACGTACATTTTTTGAATGATTTGTATTTGTATTTCCAAAACTATACATATGAAACCGCTAAACTTAATACAAAAAGCTATTAGATAGCTTTGTTTTTTGACGATTCAGTATTAATCCATTGGGACAAAATAGCGAGCCAAACTCGTGGTATGTAACTTTTGCCAAACGTAGAAATAACGAGTCTCACTCGTGATACTCATTATATTTTTTGGTTGTTTATAAAGCAATATATCAAATGACGTTTTTTATTCGTTAAACAAGTCCAATCGGCCGTCAAGATCAAGTTTTAGCAAGTTTTCCTATCCTATATTTTGAACGCATAATTGCATTATTTTGAAATTGAACTTTATAATCGTTGCAAACCCCGCCTGTGCAAACGTTCCAAAAACATTTCAAAAAATCGTTTTTTGAACGTATACTTTCCTTATTTTGGATTTAAACTTAATAATCGTTCCAATGCTATTTTAAGAAACAATTTAATAAATTAAATGAACATGAATAAGTAAGGACTCTAGTTATCATTTTTAGAAGTGTTTTAAAACATTTCAAGAATGATTTAAGAAATGATTTATAGAAACATTGCAAAGGGCGGACATTTATCAAATTTGAGACAAGTGTGAAACTATTCTGGTATATTTCTTTATTTCATAAAAATCGTTTTGAAAATGTTGCAGAAATGAATTTTTCTACTAGGGAATGCAAAGTCGAAAATTTCCGCAGAAAAGATTACGATCAGTTGAGGTAAAATTTTTAAAGAGTGGATGCAAACCAACGAACTAGTGGCAATAAAAGAAAGAACGTTACCAACGTTCAAAAAAAAGGGAACATCCTTAATAGACATAACAATGGCGACATCAGAAATAACAACTAAAATTGAAAGTTGGAAGGCAAGACACGAAAAAGAAACCTTACCGACTATCACACCATTACTTAAAATATTGATATTGAAATAAAAAATCATATGATAGCAACAAAATAACATACAAGATGGAAATTAAGCAGGAACACAATACAAAAAGTATGTAATGAGAGCAGTGAGGTACTAGCAAAAAACAAAAGAAAGAAAAACATAAAATACAAACCTGTTTACTGGTGGTACGAGGACATAGCAAAAATAAGGAAAGAGGCTATATCCAATAGAAGAATGTCTGTTTAAATTGCTTTTGTCAATAATTTTTTTTAATTGAGTCGCCATCTGCCACATAGTATCTGAACTTAATAAACCATTATAGAATTAAGTTAATTAACTGGTGAATAGTGACTGAACTATAAGCGACTTTAAAGTTAGATGGCACTACACAAAACAAATTTTAAATTAGTTTAATGTTTCTTTTTAAATTACAGCTACTAAATAATATATTTTTAACTGAAATGTGTTTTTAATATTTAAATTTACAAGTGAGGTTACACTTTATAAAGTTGAGTTGATTATTTACTGAAAATTTAAAGTTTTTACGATTTTAAGTACCTTGAGTGACAGGTGTATTACGATAGAAAATGATAAAATAAAAATGCGTTTTGGGGTTCCACATGGCTTTATACTGTGTCCTGTACTGTAGAATTGCTTATAAGATCAAATATTGGACCTATAATTTCATTCGCAGACGATTTTGCTAGTAGCAATAAACAATAAAAATATACAAGATCTAAAAGAAAAAAACAGAACACGTACTATAAAGAATAACACAACTACAAAACCTAAATCTAGACGTTGCGAATCCGAAATTATGTTATTAACAAAAAGAAAAACACTTGCAATAACAATAAGATAAAATAATAACGACATAGAAAGCAAAGCATCTCTGAAATACATGGGCGTTCCTTTAGAGAAAAACAATAATTACTGCACGCACATACTGCAAACCGAAGAAAAGGCGGATAAAACTATAAAAGCTATAAGCATAGGTGGCCCATTAGATGCAAAGAAGAGAATGCTGGCTGCTACAGTAACTTCAACAGTGCTGTATGCGGCCCCTTTATGGTGTGACATGTAAAAAGAAGCTGAAAAAAAAGATAAATAAATAAATGAGAAATGGAAAAAACATAAAACAGAATAGAAGAGAGGTAGCCAGACAATAACCAGGTATTACAATACACCACTCTGAAGCAATACCGAGTAGAAAAGCAAATTGACCGAAGGAGGTTTTTCAGTCGGTCGGCAACTCTATCTAGCCAACTCGAGACTGCCAGTCATCTGGCGGCTGGTTTTTGTAAGCATTTTTCCTCTTCTCCAAAAAAAAATCAAGTCGATGGAATGAACTTCGATAAGCTTATGAGCATATATTATTTTGCTTTGCCATTGTACATTGCGTGAGTGAAGATCTTGAGATGTTTAGAGAGATTGCAGTAGCATTTAAGAAAAAAATCAGACGGCTGGATGAACCAAGAAGACAGCAACCGGCGGTCGGAAATGTCTTAAAAGTACGCGATGATCGACGCTCTATTTTCTATCTGGTCACTAAAAAGTACTCACAGGCAAAGCCAATATACGAAAATTTATAGCGGGCATTATGGAAACTTAAAAAAGGAATAAAGTTCTATAACATTAAGAAATTGGGTTGGTCTGCAGTCACCATTCTAGTAGAATATTGGGGCAGAAAAGATTCATCGACTGCTACTTCTATACGCAAAGAAGTTGCTAAAATGAAGAAAGCTGAGACAGATAGTTTTAATAGGAAATAATCGGAGAATATAAAAACAAATCGGAATTGTTTTTTTTTTAAATCTTTATAGCATACATTAGAACCATGCTTAGTTCTTTTTTCTTTTGTTAAGGGTTAGCAACTTACGTTTGGCTTTTAGCATAACTCTATTGAAAGCACTTACCGCACATTACTGTAAAACAAAAAAAAACACGTTGAAGACAAAATGTCCTCTAGAACAACTATGAAAGTAGAGTAAAAGAGTAAAAAACAGGTTTTCGGTACTAATGATTGAAACAATAGCACCAAGAGTTTACAGAAAACATCAAGGTGGTTAGATAAAAAACTAGCTTGGTGACCACACGACTTTCCTATAAGAAATGCTGAAGGAATGTCTACATATTTTTTTAAGTTGTCATAAAACTACTGTGATATGTACACGTTTTCAATTGACTTCTAATACAATTACTTATTAGACTGTCTTCAAACTTAATTCTTAAAAAACATTAAATGTGTAGGTAAAACCATTTTTTTTCCCGTGCTTAAACAATCATAGCTACGTGCGAAAAAATTGCAATGTCGTACATAGGTTTTCAACTTTACAAGTTTTCTATAATTTTGTTCTATAAATTAAAAAAGTGTCAAGCTATATTTATTTTGCATAAAAAAAGTATTTGCTTATTGAAATTTCAAACATTAAAAAACGTACGAATGTGATACTTTAACTAAGCAATTTACAAGCAATCACCCGTGGTTTAGTGTATCTAATGGTCTTCTTAAAGCGAGGAATGAAAGGTTCATGGTTCAAATCTCGTGGCCGCCACTTCTAAAAATTTATAACAATCACTGCCGCTTTAATTATAAACTAATAAAATATATAATGTTTAACGGTATTCTAAGAAATACAAACAACAAATGTCATTCAGAAACCAAAATTTATTTATTAATTTTATCTTAAAAAATCGTCGCAGGCAGGATTCGATCCTAGAATATGTATGAAATTCACTTTAAATTATAAATCAAATATCTAATAAACTGTTAATGTTAGAAAAAAAAATTATTTGAATAAATTGTTAGGAAGAATTATCTTTATAAGCAACTGCAAAAATTATTCGAATAATTTACATACCTACAAAATTATATAAGAAAAACTGTTAAAATGACGGATACACCCACTTCCGGTTTTTTTATCAGAATCATCTTTTGATAGAACCTAGAGAATATGAAAAGCCAGCTAGGTACTAAATTTCAAGTTACTAGCACTTTTGGTTTGAGAGTTATCGTGGGTACATCGTTACACACAGACACATTCAAGAGACCTTAAAACGTAAGATTATGCAAAAAAAAATTTTTGAGAAAAAATTGCGGTTGCTATACTTTCCTTATAGAAAAGTAAAAAAGCATTTAGTTTTTCGCGAATAACTCAGAAACTATGAGAGATAATCGAAATCTGAAAAAGGATTCTTAAAGACGTGGAAATTCTCAAGAAAAAAAATATCGTGTATTTACAACACTTAAAGCAATAAGGTCCCGTTGGAAAACTTGATCTAAATTATTTTTTGAACAAGTTATGCGATTGTTAATTAAGAAAAACTTTTATGATCTCCGTCATCATTGCAAGCAATAAAAATTGTTGAAATAATTAACACAAAAGGTTTTCGCTTCTGAGAGCGTTTTTTACATGTATTTTAAGTTACTTTTGGTTCGAGAGTTATTGTGGGTTATGCAGCACTCCGTATATAAACAAGTCAAATATCTAATAAACTGTTAATGTTAGAAATTTTTTTATTGGAATAAATTATTAGGAAGAATTAACTCTATAAGAAACTGTAAAAATAATTCAAATAATTTACATACGTACAAAATTATATAAGAAAAACTGTTAAAAATGGCGGATACAATCCCTTCCGGTTTTTTTATCAGATCTATCTTTTGATAGAACCGAGAGAATGTGAAAAGTCAGCTCTATACCAAATTTCAAGTTACTAGGATTTTTGGTTCGAGAGTTATCGTGGGAACATCGTTACACACAGACACATACATACACACACACCCAAAATTTTTTTGTCAAAAATATATTTTTCTGATTCAAGAGACCTTGAAACGTAACATGACGCAATAAAAATTTTTTGAAAAAAAATTGCAATTGCTATACTTTCCTTATAGGAAAGTAAAAAAGAACTTAGATTTTCATTGTTTGGGCGAAATTTGCAAACAATCGGAGCTTCTGATTTTTTATTGCATTTGGTTTTTGACAGAGAAGCTTAGTTCATAAAAATCGTGTAAAATTAAAAACCTAAGATTCTTACTTCTTACCACTTAAATTAGATTAAATTTAAACTATAAAAACTACAGCAAACATGGTAAAAATCCTTAATTTGCAACCTAACATTAACTAAAATAGTGATAAGTAGTAGTGTTTTGACAATTTGTAGTTTGTTTGTTCATATCAAAAACATAAATGTGCTTTAACGCTGGAAGCTCCGTTTGCTGTGAATTAATGAATTTCCTTTGCTAAAATAATTAAGCATTCTTTTAATGCAAATCTTTTAATATGCAAACAGCACTTAAAATAAAAATTGCGATTATTGCTTAATCACTCTTTCCTGAATTAATATTTTTATTGTGTTAGGAAAGTATAACAACCGCAATTTTTTTCCAAAACATTTTTTTTGCATTATTTTACGTTTTAAGGTTTCCTGCATCAGAAAAATGTATTTTTGACAAAAAAAACTGGTGTCTGTGTGTGTCTGTGTGTGCGTCTGTGTGTAACGATGTACCCACGATAACTCTCGAAGCAAAAGTCCTAGTAACTTGAAATCTGGTATGTGGGTGTATCCGTCATTTTTAACAGTTTTTCTTATATAATTTTGTAGGTATGTAAATTATTCAAATTATTTTTAGTTTCTTATAGAAATAATTCTTTCTAACAATTTATTCAAATAATTTTTTTTCTAACATTAACAGTTTATTAGATATTTGATTTATAATTTAAAGTGAATTCCATGTATAATGTAGGTTCGAATCTTGCCTGCGCGATTTTTTTTTAATTCCATATCTTGAAAGGAAAGCACAATACGTTAAAAATAACATTTTTTTCTATATTCTTGTGACTTTTTTATACACGAAGTGCTGCATCTTCCTTACATTATCTTTGGATGTGCCCACGATAACTCTTGAGCCAAAAGTCCTAGTAAATTGAAATTTGATATGGAACTGACTTTTCATATTCTCTCGGTTCTATCAAAAGATGTGTTTGATAAAGAAAGCGGAAGCAGGTGTATCCACTATTTTTAACAGTTTTTCGTATATAACTTTGTACGTATGTAAATTAATCTAATTATTTTTACAGTTTCTTAAAGAGATAATTCTTCCTAACAATTTATTTAAGTAAAAAATTTTTCTAACATTAACAGTTTGTTAGATATTTTATTTATAATTTCAAATGAATTTACAAATATAATCTAGCTTCGAATCCTGCTTGCGACGATTTTTTTTATAACAAAAATTCATATCTTAAAAGGAAAGCAAGATACGTTAAAAATAATCCCGCACAAATATAGAGGTTAGTCAATATGACAACATAAGCTTAATTTGCCATATTTCAGTTATATATTTAATAAAATCGAGGAGAAAAATTTAAAAAAAATTATAGAATGCTAGGAAGTCAATACAAACGTGTACATATCACTTCAAAGTGGTTTTCTGACAACATAACTTTAAAAAAATATCTAAACATTCCTTCATTATTCCTTATAGAAAAGTCGTGTTTTTTAAAGTTTTTTAAATTTGTTTTTATTTCTTTAACACTTTTTGTAACCATCTTCGTTGTTTTTTCCAGAAATTAGTAGGTGTTTGTTTGCTAACAAACTCAACTCCGTTTTTGTCGAGCAACTTTGGACACCATCACACACCAAGTGAGTAAATTTGCGTACTTTTGTTTCTGTAATTCTTCGACACAACTTTCTCATTTTAAGTCCTGCAATTTCTTAATAATTTTTTTATTCAAAGTTCTTATAGTTGCCACAGTGAATCGCTAATTTGTCGAAGGTGAAGAGCAAAAAGTATTTGCGCAGGTCGACGATGAATCGAGAGTTGTATCCAAGAGTTGTTTCTCACAACCTAAGTTACAGTTAGTTGTTATAGGAAAATTGTCACTAATGTAGTAAAAGAAAAAAATAGAAAAACATACAATCTTCACCGTTCTAGAGAAAATTGTTAAAAATGTTTGCTATTTAACAATAGAACGTAAGAAATCTTTAGTTTATATTCAACATTTTACCTACTTTTGTAAGATGCTACAACGTGACGAAGAAAAAGTCATCTTAAAACCATCAACCGAAAATGTAATCAGGATTCTTTAAAACAAAGTCGTCAAACTGCGTCTTTAATTAAAATATGGCAAAATAAACGTGCTTTGAATTACAGAAAAAAATCAAAGAGAAATAGAAGAAGGAACTCATTGCATAAAAAACTTGTTAGCAAAAATTGTTATTAAATTAGAGACAATAAAAGGTATCAATGCCTAATTCTTGCTATAGTAAAAAAAATAAAATAAACTATTCCGGTCTTTTAATTAAATATAAATGCGTAATAATTGCATAATTTAGATTAATCAGTTTATAATCAAAGATATCAATAAATATCGGAAAGTTAAGTCATCTCAAATTTGATGATAATACGTTTAAATTCCAACATATATAAACACGTGCAAACACATTATTATTTTAAACAAAAGAGTTAGACGACCTGTCAGTAGGTACTGAGGTTCTAGTTACGGAAGCAACTCAGCTATTAGTTAAATGGTCGGGACCAACAATCAAGGGCAAAACATACACATATATAATAAACACATAATAATATATCAAACAAATGTTATAAAAAAGTAGGAAACTAACTAACGTCTTTTTGCAAACAAAGAAGCACCTGCGCAACGCCTTTTCCAATTTTAAGCATAAAATGGTTAATTATTATGTTTAAATTTTCGACGCCTAAAGTTGCGTTCAAAATCACATCTAAATGATATTATAAAGTTAAAGAAAATACGATAAAACTAATTTACGTTTCAAGCGTTTTAACACATGTCGATTCAGTAATTCTTGTAGTAACGCGATGTCCAAACTCAAAACAAAAAGTTAACGTTTTTTGATAAACGCCAAACCAATGCTCAGTTGTACGAACATTCCGCCTACCGAAACAATGTGTTCTATAACGTAAAACAAAACTATTATTCTAAAACCCTATAATGAAGAGAAAAACAAGGTCACACAAAACAAACAAGAAATAAATCAACAAAATGTAGGTAAACTGGATAAAAACAAAGGAAAAGCTAACTCAAAAACTTAATTATCCTAACTTACCAATCTAAATGAAAATTACGGAAACTGACAAGAAAATAAATTCAACCAATAAACTAAAACAATAAAAAAAACACTAGAAAATTTTACGATTGGACGTTGTAGGGTACCCGACGAAGTGTGAAAACCGGTTGTTTATTTTCATTATTAACTAAGATTAACAAATACTTTTCAATAATAATAACATCTTTATCCTATTCAGATTCAACTGTGGGAGATCAGGGTCAGGTATGATGTCAGATGTAAGAACTTAAACCTGCAGCAGACTGCGATCACTTACCAGTGATTAAATCACTCCAAAAGAAGTAGCGACAGCTCAGAACGTCGAAGAGTAAGTTGACGGTGTACAACTGATAAGATTTAGCTTGATCTTTGACTTGCCGATTATAATGTAATTCAAAGAGCGTCAAAACGGAGGAAATATATACTACAAATTCCCGTTTACACCCGATAACGTTTAAGATAGGTAAATCGACTAACGCAAGTCTAACAATGAGTATATTTATTTCAACGATAGTATAAGTAAATAAAAAAACACAAATCGAATAAGAAATATCCAACAACTGACACTGACACTGTCAATTAGCATGAAATTAAGGTGGCGTACGTTAGTCGTGATAACAAACATAATATTTAAGGCCGTGCGTGCATACGTCCGACTTTAAAGCAAACAATTAACTATAAGCAACGGGTACTTACTCCACGTTCCTAATACGCGATTAGCTAATGGCATATCCAACACAAATCCTCTAAAATTTCTGCAAATTAAGCTTCTAGAAGTCCCTCCAATACGTAATACTTTTTACAGTAATAGAACTCTAAACGGTGGTGTCAATTTTTCCATCTAACCTAAATTAACTAACTAAATCTTGTAAATGACGATTAGCCTTGACAAAATTAGTTCTTTGATCACTTTTTCACGACAAGCGGTAAATCTGCAAAAAAAGCCAAGAATGTTTCTCAGGAAATATCCGAAGCACAAACATAGATTAGCCTTTCTAGTTCTAACGTCTCTAGTTTCGGAAAAAGTCTGACGTAATGTAAATACACATTCGAAAATTCTTGAACGTGGTTGATCGTTGATGCGATGAGAAGGTAAGTCAGTTATACGAGGAGTGAGTGATTTAGGATTTGCAGGAAAACAATTTTTATATGCATTCACCTAAAGTCTATCTTAGAGACAAAATCCAAAATTATTGAAACAAAAGATGTGATACTTTGAAACCAGGATGCAAGGTCTCGCTGTGAACTGTGCAGTCAAACGACTAGTGAAAATATGATTACTTGGAAACAGCAATGGATGTTTGCTGTCGAACTCTAAATTTAAGCATCTAAGTCTTTCGTCCACCCTGACGAAATCTAAATCGTCAAGAAAAAGGTCAAGTTTGGGAAAGGGTTTTAACAAAGAATGATATTTTTTTAGACAATGATATAAATCATCAAACTCTGAGCACATACTTTCAAAAAACTAAGAGTATTGAATACAGTTCTTCTGCGGTGATGTGAGAGTAAAACAATTTTTTTAAACAAAACGAACAACATAGTAACAAAGCGTTGAAGCTTGAAGTTGAAAATTAACAAAAGATGTACGTGCTTCTGTAGAAATATTTAAACATGTCTTGGCTTCCTCTAAAGATGCTTGTTGATGTGTCTTTGAAGTAATAGCCGGTTGACTAAGTCACGAACTATCTTCTTTCATTAACCAACCTTTCTACCAAAAGTTACAACTTAATAAATCAAATGGTATTAAACCACGAGATGCGTGATGAGCGAGGTTACCGCTAAAATAAACGTAACGCCATAACTCCGATGGAAGCAATTCTTGAATATAAAAAATGCGTTAACGACAAAAAGCCAAATTAAAAGTATAAACCTTTCGGATAAACTACGTTTTTGTTTTGTTTTCGGGTGCGTAAATATACAAAGATGACTTTTTGATACTCAAACACGCGACATATATGTAGTTGTCGATGCGCGAAACACGGAAACTCCAAGTGAATTCTGCAATTTTTTCTTGATGATTATTGCTTCAATGATGATGACTGAGCCTACTTTTAATTGTAAACTGTGAGATAGTAGTTCAAATAATTCTAGTAAATTCAAAAATTTTGCGGGATAGTTAACTACTTGGGTGATAACTAAGTCGACTGATTTAGTGATTTGAATGAAAGCAACTGTTCTGAAATGAAATCATGAATGGTCGCGTTGAGATTATCGACATCTTTGTTTTTCGACGTTTTTGTTTTGTTCGTTCGCTCAGGCAATTATGGTTTTTGAATTGTTATGTTAAGTTCGAATCGAATTGTCAATTGACACTAGTCTAACTTTATTTGTTTCCTAATTGGTATACAAAGTGATTCATGTTTTCCCTATTTACACTTTTACCCCCGTCTTTTTTTTACATTTACATTACATAACATTCTATATACATTCTATTTTTCCTCTTCTCTTAACTGTTTCCTTCTTCTCCATACTTCTTCTATTCACTCTGCTTCTTTTCAGTTTTCTTCTAAATTTTTTTCCCTTTCTTAACCTCTTCTCTTAACTTCCTGCATTCATTTCTCATGTGCTTAAGGTCTTCCGTCTCTTTCCCCACATAGCCTGCAAATTTTTTTCCTTAATCTCTCTACTTCTTCTTTTGCATACCTGTTTCTTTTATAATATTCTTCTCTGCCATCTTGCCTGTACTTTACTCTTACTCCCTTTATCTCTTTCCAATATTCCTGTAGTATTTCGCATTCTGTTCTTTCTCTCAGTTCTTCCTCGAATTTTATAGCCCTTTTTCCTGTCTCTACTCTTATTTTTTCTGCTTGCATTTCATCTCTTATAATATATCTAGGTGTTTCTCTGTCTAGCCCTAATACTTAAATCCAGTATTTTTCTTGTATCCCTTCTATCTCTTTATACTCCTTCCACCTCCATATTTCCGCATCATATATCACCACACTTTTTATTAGCTTCTCAAAAAGCAGTCTTTTTTTATGTCTACCTCAAACAACCTTTCCCCCACACTTAACTTATTAACCTGTTTCCTTTCCTCACTTTTTTCTTTATGTGTTCTCCCTCCTTATTATCCTGCTTTATTGTGTAACCCAGGTATGTGAATTCCTTCACTTGCTGTACTTTTTCTTTCCTTCATTTCCACTTCTCTCTTTTTCTTTTCTCCCGTTCTTTTCCAAATACCATTATTTTTGTTTTCTCCGTATTTACTTACTTTTTTTTAAATGTATTTTTCCAGCGTTTTCATCGTCTCCTTCATTTCCTTTTCCTCCTTAGCTACCAACACTACGTCATCCGCATACACCGATGATCACACCATCACTTTTTCTACTACTATTCCTCCTATCTGTTGTCCTCTCATTGCAAACAAGCTTGAGCTCAGTGAGCATCCCTGTCTCAACCCGCTCCTTTTAATGAATTTCCCACTCTTCCATTCACGTTCACCCTGCTCCTTGTTTCTTCGTAAATTTCCTCCATTCTTTCTATTAATCTTTCATTTATTTTTTTTCTCCTTATGTATTCCCACAGTTTTTCCCTGTTCACTCTGTCAAAAGCGGAATTTAAATCTACGAACAGTGTTTCAGTATATAAATGTTGTCTATCACTCTTCTTCCCTTTCTGAATCCCGTTTGTCCGTCAGGTACCAAAGTTTTGTTCCTCTATTTCCTTCTGTAGTCTTCCTTGAAGTACTGTAGCATATATTTTGTATGCCGTCCTTAATAATGTCACGCTTCTGTAATTATTTACTTAATTTTGTCTCCTTTTTTTGTATCGGGCATTTTACTCTCTCTCTCTCTCTCCATCTCTCCGGGAATCCTTCCCCTTTCCATATTTTATTTACTATCTTCGTCATCCTTTTTGCTACAATTTCTACTCCGTATACACACTCTTTGCCTTATATCCCATCTTCGCCTTCTGCCTTCTCTTTTTTTACCTTCTTCATTTCCTCTATTTCCTCGTCTTCTTTTATTCTATCTCTACCTCTTTCTTCCCGTCTTATTACAGCTTCTTTTCTTTGCCATTCTTCTCCTTTCTGATTTTGTTTTCCTCTCCCCAAACAGCAGGTTCCTAAAATATCTCTCCCATTCTTTTATTTGTATTCCCTTTGGCGTCTATTTTCTTTTCCTTTCTTTCTTTAGGTACTTCCATACATTTTTTTCCGTTTTTATTCCTTTGATCTGATCCTCTTGTTTTTTTTCTTGTATATTTTTACTGCTTTTTTGTATTTGTCTTTTTATTTTTTCTCTTTTTCCACTGTCTTAATGCTCTTCTTGCAATTTTCTTTGCTTCCTTGCATTTTCTATCCTACCATTTGTTCCATCCTGTTTTCTCCCCCTTCCACTTTCTAAATCTGTTGCTTTCTCCATCATCTCTCTCATTTCTCCCACGTTCTCTTGTAATCCCTTCCCTACCCATACCGTTTTTTTTATTCTCTTTTTGTATCTTTTTATACCCTTTTCAATTCACATTTTTTTCGTTATGTACTCCTCAGCTCTTTCTCTCTCTTCTCTTTCTCTTCCTTCCATTGTCAATTCCAGTGGTTGGTGGTCTGACTCCACCCTTTCTCCCACCTTAAATGTCTTTACCTTTCTCCAGCCTCTTCATTTGTCATTACAAAATCTACTATTGTTTCTCCCCTTCTTCCTATGTACATATGCTTTCCCTTTTCTTTTTCTTCTTTGTTCCCATTCATTATTTTCCACTCTCTTTCATTGCAGATTTTTAGCAGTTCTACTCTCTCTTTTTTTGCCACTTTGTCTTTTTCCCGTCCGTTTCCTTTCTTGTATTCCCTCTCTTCCTCTACTCTTGCGTTGAAATCTCTTCTTAATATTATCAATCTCTCCTCTCTCTCTTCTATCATCTCTTCTATGTTCTTTCTTGTCACTTTTATTCTGCTGCTATAAACCGTCACTATTTTAATTTTTGTTTTTCTCTGCTGTATGTTCATTTCTACAATTCTTTTTCTCTGTTGCACTTTCTCTTTCTCCTCTTGAGACTTAACTATTTTCTACTTATTCCCGGTATTATACCCTCCTTTGCTCTTCTTTTACTCTTCTTTCTTTCTGCATGTTGCACCACCCACTCAAATTCTTCCGGCAACTTTTTTTCTCACCACTCTTATTTTTTTTTCTATCCATGTATCTTGTACACCCACTACATCCTGTTCCCTGATGTATTCCCAAAAATCCTGTTGCTTGTTCTTTATTCCAGTTACGTTACAAATCTTTGTTAGATTTTCGTTTGCTTTTTCAGGTTATCGTTTTCTTTCTTACCTTTTCATAGTTTAGGTTATGGCTTGTTTTACAAGTGGATAACCTAACTTTTGAGAAGTTCTTAGTTAGATTTCGATTGCTTGTTTGAGTTTTGCGATTTATCTCACGCTCTGATGAAGCCCCTTACGAAAGTGGGCGAAACGTTGGCAGCTTCGGTTGCAACTATGACACGGTCCAAACCCGGAAGGCATTCTAATGTTAGAATACTCTCCTCACTCATCTTCCCCTGTGCTTTTTTCTTATTTTCCTCTATTCCTCTTACTTGGTTTTTTTCCTTTCCATTACTCATTATTCCTTTTCCTTGCCATTGCGTCAACCTTCTTTTCTTTTTCAACCCCTCTCCCCTTCGCCCTTTAGTTTTTTGCCCTTTGTTTACCCATTTTCTCTTTCTTTTCTTTCCTCGGGCCCCTGTATCTGTCGTTTCATACGTGTCTTTCTCCGTCTATCTTCATTTTACTGTATCCCACCCATACTCTTTTCCTTTCTGCTCTTGTTTCAACTGCTTTGTCCATTACTTCTTTTTGTACTCTTCTGTCTTCTCATGTCATATCGTGACTTATGTAAATTCTTGTGTTCCTTAATATCTTCCTTTCCGCCATCACTTTCTGCTTTTCCTCCCATCCTCTCATTTCCGCATCACTTTTTCATTTTCCTTCTTTCTATTTATCACTGTCACCTTTCTCACTTCTACTTTCACCTTTAATTGTTCTTCTAGCATCAATGCTAAATCCTTTTGTGGTTCTTCACTTCTCCACCCCTTCAGGTATGACAATATTATTCTTTTTTTTCATTATTCCTCATCTTCCGTTTTTTCTCTAGTTTTTCTACTCTCTTCACCAGTTCCTCTTTTTCTTTCTTCCACTTCTTTTCCCTTTCTATTTCTTCTTTTATTTCTTTGATTTCTTGCCTTATTCTTTGCATGTTTTCGTCCATCTGTTTTATCATCTCTCTTATTAATTCCTTTAGATTCTCTATTTCTTTCTGTTCTTTTCTCTTACATTTTTCTGTTATTGAGCAGTTTCCTTCGATTTCCTTCATTATCTTTTTAATGTCCGGTGATCTTGTTTTTTTTCCTTTTCCAAATATTTGTTCTGTCTTCTTCCTCTTCCTTTTTTTCTCTTTTATTCATTCCTTTCTCCTTTTTGATTTATCCGTATCTCTTTTTCTTACTTTTCGTGTTTAAAACGTCCCACTTATAGTGATTTCGATTTAATTTTATTAACGTCGGAGATTATCTTTTATCGCTAACCTCAATTATACTGTTTATTCTCCTTAATCTCACTTGCTCGTCACAGTTTTATACTTTTCCACCACGGTTTTACACCTTTCACTTAAATTTTCTTTTCTTTACACGCTTCCTTCGTTGCCCACCCCTTTCTTTCTCCTTCTGCCCTCTTGCTATTACTACTAATTCCCGTTCCTTCGTTCACTAACTTAACCAACTCTTATTTAACTTTTACGTTGCCTTAAGTGTAAAATACGACCTTCCACGTCCAAAGGTACCGCGTGAAAACTGACACAAACGTGATGAATTCGGTCGAAGTGTCTTGTTGTAAAAACAATCGGGGTGTCTTCACATGAGCCTATAATTTTGATAATTTTAGGCAAGCGTTTCATCAGCTACAGTTGATCGGAGAATAACTGAAAGACTGACAAAAATCACCGGACAACAGAATCATCGTTCCATCAAAAATGTTTTAGTTGTCACGATGATCTTTCAAAGTTTAGCGCCTACAGTGAACTCTTGTGGGCCATCGTGCATTTGTCGCAAATGATCAATTTGCATACCTGTAAAAATATTGCCATTGCGCTGTTTTTGGCGATGTTACAAGCTAGTGTCTTGTTGATTTGCATGTTCATTAACAATTTCAAGACAGAATGTGTAGTTTGTTAGCTTTTTAACAAAATGGCTGCTATTCCAGATAAAGCCAATGCTAAAGCGACTTCATTTTGGGATCGAATCTTTGCCAAAACCAATGAAATTAAGAACGTTTACTTAGTTTCTTCGGGAGCTTCCGGGAAGTAAATTTCACCAGTTTCATTGTTTGCAGCTTCTATCGAAGAGTCGTACTCAATCTTTTGTTGTTGATGCATTTGTACGAACTGCTTCGACTAATGCTTTGGTGTAGTATTCTTCTCTTTCTAACTCGTGGTTAAATACATCGTGCATTGGACGATTGGGGGATATCATGCCCAAAAACGACAATACTTTATTCGTTATCAATAAACATATGTCTTATATCATGATCAATGTTTCATTGTAAATTTCATTTGTAGTGTTGGATTTAAAGTTTGGCATTGCACACGATGCGAAACATTCTTACACATGTCGTCTTTATATTTGACTTACAAATCGTTTGGATTCGAAGGGAAAGATGTGGATTATCGTATCCACATGTTGTCCTTTGAATTCGATGGCAAACAATGTGAATCGTTCTCGAGCAACTATAAGACTTAACACGCATCACGGTAAGTCGCACACAGATGTTCATTAACGGTTCTCTAGGAACATTCAGCAACAACAATAGAAGATAATTATATTCCTCGTTATCTGGATGCACAGTGTAGATGCGACCTAAAACGTCTGAAGCAAATACATTTGGATTCAGGATTCAACTGAATTCAACCGATGTTTTTTGTTTCCGATGCTGAAACGATTTTGATGATGCGTTTTATGTGTAGTAGCGTGGCATTTCAGTATACAGCAAAATGCCAGCGAAAGCATCTGTTTGACAAACCGAGAAGAAGCTTGTTAATGTTGTGAACGGTGACCGTGTTGCTCTGTTCGCTGCGTTCTCGCGATTAAAATACACTTCTCTATTTTTCAGATGTACTGTCAAATAGATCGCCTCGTTGCTGCTGACATAGACATTTTGACGACCTATGTAAACTCGTCTTCTCCTTGGCATTGTAACCAACACTACTACTACTACTACCTTAAAAATATTAAAATATTGAAAACTTTAAACTAAGTCTTCGAGTCACTCGAATCATTTTCAAAAGTATTTTATAGAAAATTTTTTAATCTAATCTGATCAAATTGAAGTTACTGATTTGAGTTTTTTTCTGTCAGCTTGAAGTAAAAAATAATGTAGGTATATAGACTTCGTAACACATATAATCACAATGCAATTGTTTTAAATGATACAAAAACAAAATATAAATAGAAAACGTGATAACCTATCGAATGCTGTATGTTATGTGGTCACAATATTGATAACTTCACAACCTTTCATATACTTTTAATAAAAAAAATTAAAAATATTGAGAAAATATCATATTTTCTGTAGCAAGTGCTTCAATCAACAGCCAATTTTCGAAACGACCCCATAATTTCGTCAGTGTCTGCAATATTGTCATTCTGACAATTAACTAATGAACAACGATATTGTTGATCTAACAAAAACCACTCTCTATAATCTTCTACTTTACGTTTCCAATAGTCTAAAATTCGTCTTTTAGAATTAAAAAACTTAATATTTAAGCGTTACCGATTAAATCTTGTATAGGACCGGCTTCTCCACCGTATTCTTCTGGCAGAATACTTTTTGGAATTGATTGATACAAAGCATCTACGTTGCTTTCTGAGTAAATAACGATCTGTAATTGATGTATAAAAAACAACTTTTAGACGTTGCTATATACTGACTCGATTTTTAATTTTTTCAGTCATAAAGTGCTTAACGAGTCCGTATAACGTAGGAAAAAATGTTGGAGTGTTGATATAGTGGAATTGTTTTGGTCTTGTTGGATATGCATGTTGAAAACAATTCATAATATTTTTGGCACGATTTGGAGATATTTCAGTTAAATGATGTAAAGTCACACTTTTAAAGTCTTGTAAAACAACGTGACCACCAACAACAAAGTTATCATCTTCGTTAATCAATATGTCTAAAATCATCAGAGTTAATTTAATCATGTTTATAACGAGCAGTTCTTCGTTGTTTTTATTTTGGAACAGTAAAACGCGCGGAGCTTCTGGGTCGGACAGTTTACGCAAAGGAAGGCAAAACCTAGAAGTGTGGTATTGTCATTGACGCGTAAATCGTGTTGTGGTATTTACCCAGCTTTAAGTATCTGTTGCAACTCTGGCTTAAAAGGATCTCTATCAGCAAAAAACGCTGGTTCTATAACTCTCATAGTGTAGTAACTGATTAATTTAGTCTTAGTGCGTTCTAAACTAAATTTACATCCGCGTAAAAAGCTTAAAATCCATTGGTCGTCTAAAATAAAGTTACAGTTTACTGTTGCACTAATTATTGCAGTACCTGTTCTAGCAATGAGATGCGTTTGTTGGTGTATCCATTCTTTTATAGTATCAATATCTTCTCGAACACGATTTGGAACTTCGTGTAATTCCAACTGCGCTTTTGACTGTAGTTGCGCTGATAGCTCCCGTATGGACATATTTCTACTGAAGTATTACTTTGTACTATTGTATTGTGTTTTATAAATTAATATAACAATAACAAATGAATGCAAAATAACTCGACTAACAACTGCGCTATTACTTATTAAAATAACGCATATTATGCATGCATTACACTGTAATCAATTCATGAATCATAAACTGTTAATGAAAACATTGATAGTGGAAAGTAATATTAGACTATTATTATCTTTTTCGAAATATAAATCAGTAATTTTGTAAATCAATTTTAGAATCACGCATATTTGGTAAACTAAAACTACCATAAACACTAATAGAAAAAGCACAAAAGTCAATATTACTCAATAAATTTTTACTGTACTGAATTGACAAATGTTTATTGAGTTTGGTCAAATTTGAAACATTAGAAAAACAAATAGTACTTAAAAATCCATTACGTTCTATTTTTAGAACGTATCGATATTGGGATATTCTATGTATACTCAATCTTTGCTGTCGACGACTGTGCAGGAATTATTCGGTACAAAAACTTCAGCATCTTTGATATTTTTTATTAATTTGTTAGTTTGTTATTATTCTTTTTTAATTTTAGTTTCTTTAATATGCTTTATCTTTCCTCTTTAAACTTTTAATTTGTTTTTCTAGACAGAGGTTTTTTCATTTTTCTGAAATACTGAAATCTATTCTTGGTGGTTAACATCGGGTGTGCGATAATGCAAGATAATTAGACATATTTTTGCGTGCTCTCATTTGAGACCGATTGACATGCACAGACATAATATACGGCATTGAAATTGCAGCACTAAGAAGGGGTAGGAATTTCGTCACCAAACTTGGCAGAAAGGTTTAGCTACTCAGAGCTAGAAAACTGATTAAATTTTTTTTTTAAAGAAAAAGAACAAAGATAAACGCAATTTTTATTTAATAATGTGGCATCGATTCCAGCACGTGGTCAATTTTTTTTTGAGTTATTATATCCCAATCAACTTGCAATTCATGCTAGAGAGTTTTCTGTGTCCGTGGAGAAGCTAAGTTTTCCAGTCTTCTGCTAATGTGTTCAATAAGCGAAAGGTCGGAATATCTGGGTGGTCATAGTAAGAGATTGATTTCCTCAAATTGGTTCATTCAAGTGTCTTGTTGTGTGGGAACCGGCTTTATCCTGTTGGAAAAGTAAGCCTTTCAACTGCTGAACAAATAGAAGAAAATGGGGTTCTACTATCTCGTTAACATATCGCCGTGCACACTGAATCGGGATTTATCATTAAAGACTACTCTATGCAATTCTAGATTCTAGCAGATTCTCAATTTATATCACTCTAAACGATGTCGCTGTTAAGCCGTCAGTAGTAGTACAAAATGTGGCCGATAGGATTACAATCTGACACTTGTGATTCGACGGTAAGCTGTTCGAAGGGTTACAGGACGACCTTCATTGTCTAACCATTGATCGGTGATTGATCAAGTACTAGAAAATCAGTCTCTTAATGCCATAAGTCGAAGATAGCGGTCCTGCACTTTATTTGTTTGGTTCCATCCCCCAGTTCTTTGTTTACGACGATTCTGACCTTTTCTAGTCAATGCTTGATAACAGCGCATATTAGAGAATTGGTTCCGGTTAAGACAATTTGCAATTTTCTTGTACGAAAAAGCGTTCTCATCTTGACTGCTTATAGTACTTTGTGATGAAGGCGGTGCACGTTGATTCTACGACGCCGTCGTCACTAGCGCCACTTTTTTCAGAATCCATTATTTGCTTTAATTGTTTACAAATGTTGGTTCCTTAAAACGGAGTGGATAAAAAGAGCAAGATGAATAGAAACAAAAGTGGTCTAAGTTATTGTAAATTCTACAAGCCGCGGTATTTTTATTTCTTACGAAATTCAACTGTATTAGTTTTGTGTGTTTCAACTTGCTAACATGTTCCATGGGTACACGCACTTCTGAAACGTTGGCAACACTGACAATTCAGTAGTTTAGATATCAGTAGTTTTACCCGCCAATTTTTGTCTCGTAGATTTTATTGTAATCTAAGGAAAAGACTCTGGTAAGAACATAAAATCTTTGCGATAATATGCTCTATTTATTGTAATTTCCGAGAGTGCTTTCTGTTTTTTAGATGTTTTTTTAAATAACAAGCATTATTACAAAAAACTGCAATTGACAGTAGCATTGAGGTAAATAAAAAAGAAGAGTTTCTATTTACTCCTAACAACCTTTCTTTTATATACATAAAGATGCCAAAAGGGTATAAGCCAGACCCCAGAAGCAAACAATACAAAAAAACCTGACCAAGAGCAACTCCTCAGGGCGCTTAAATCTATTGAACGCGGACAACTGTTTTATAGGCAAGCTGCAGAGAAGTACAAAATCCACTATTCCGTTCTGCATTGACATGCCAAAATTCGCTCTTTTAAGAAGGAATGTGACTCAATAAGACGTAGCAATTGCGGCTACCCTTTAGACCACTAAGCTCTAAAAAAAGATGGTCAAAAATTATCTTGACAGTAGAGAAAAAATTATTACAAAATTCAAAAGTAATTTACCAGATCGTGATTTTGTATAAAATTTTATGAAACGCCATCAAGAAAAACTCTCAGGACTAGGTTATGTCAAAACATTAAACGATCGCGAGGCAATGTTTTTAGAGAAAATTTAAATGTGTATTTCAATAACATAACAGCAGAATTACGAGATGTTTCAGTTACGCATATAACCAATTTTTATGAAACCAACCTTAGCGATAACTCTGGCCGTAAAAGTGTAGCTTCTAAACGAGGTTGTTGCTATCCAAAGATAATCTACAACTACAGCAAAAGTGCAACTTCAATTATGTTTGCAATTACAGCAGCTCCAAATTGTTGCCCTCACAAAACCGACAATATCTATACATCTGTACTATTGGAGACCCGAAAAGAGTACGGTACAACAGAAGTGCAAGTTGGTGTTTTGAGTCTACTTTTTTTGAAAACTGGGTCAAAAGGATTGCAATTCCCGCTTGCAAAAACCTTCCCAGGAAAAAGTTTTTAGTCGGAGATAACCTTTCTTTTCATTGTTCTTCTAAAATCATTAAGCTGTTACGAAGGTTTTCTGCCAACGTAAATTTCTAGCGACTAACTCAGTTGAATTCGAAGATTTGGATTGTAAGCTTCGTGGTGCTATATTATAGAACACATTAAAAAAGCGCCAAAATGATTGGAAGCTAGAGTGATAGACGTCACTTAAATCTATCTAACACTCAAATAGAATAAATGACAAAACACTGGTTATAGCGACACACAAAGTTATCAAAAGACATTAACAGAAAAAACCAAGTAATATGTAATTTCGGAGTTAATCTTTGATTTAATGTAAAACTAGTGACTTCACACCCGTTGCAAATCGCATTTCACGTAAATTGACACCGTAGGAACAAAAGAATCTGCATGCGTTAATGGTAATAATAGTTATAACTGTCTCGTACGTATTTCACGTTCGACAAATGTACAAATTACTGATAAATAAAAAAAAAGTACTTACGGTCGTTCATGCGGATAGCTATCGACACGCTCTAACCATCCTTTAAAATCGCTAAGAAAACGAATAAAAATTAGATATAGGATCGTATCACGATTAAATTGCTTATCGACAAACAATGAATTCTAGTTAAATGCGTCAAGCATCTAAGTGGTTTTCAGTAATCTTAATACAAGTGTCTCAAATGTTTTTTGAACATCACATAAATTATAAATATTACCAATTCCCCCAAATTGTTTCGGAAGTGGCTTAATTGATCGAGAACCCTTTTTTACGTGCTGCTAATGATAGCCTTCAGCGGAGGCTAATGGATTAATCATGAATCTTTCCAAATTGACCTAACGCGTGGCGGTATCGTAAATCGCTATTGACAATTACGGGAAAATTAACGTACATCGCAAAAATATAAGTCAAATGCTTACGCAAAGAAGACTTACACCAAATGTTTGTGAAATTTTAGAAGTGAAAACTTTACTGGGCGCTTACGTTAGAACATACATGTGAAGTGTATCAGAGTCATCAAAAAAATAGTTTCAATTTGACATTTTATCTCCACTCAAACGATGAAAAAGTGGGCTACCGAGAATAAATTTTATACAGTGGACAAATTTTATACTAAAGCATTTTTAACATAACAATAATTCTTCTCCAGCAATATAAAAACCTGGGAAGTGGATACCAGCAAAAACCAAGAATAAAAGTTTAGGCATACGCCAAACACAGAACCCTAAAATCCAAAACCAACCCAGACACAATAACACCCAACCAAGAGAAAAAGTATTACCAATCAAATATGTTCAAAAGTCGTATGAGGCGAATTGGTACTCCAAAAAACCAAAACTTCAACCAACCGAAATGAAGTATTAGAAAAAGGTACTTGTTAAAAGTCGACATTAGTTGATAAGCTATAAAACAAAAAAACAACGCAATCCCATAGACTTTACTGACGGACAAAACTACGCAAACCAAAAGAAAAAGAAGAAGTTTAAGAAAGAAAAAAGTTTAGATCACGGTCAAGTACAACGCTCTAAAATCCCATGAAACATGAAGCTCACAAATACAAATTCAAATCTAAATATAAGTTTCCAAAATTTAATAAGTAATAAGAAAACAACTATTACTGTCTAGCAGATTTCGAATTGTGCGAATTGTGATATGCGGATTTAGACAAAGAAAAGTCAAAAAGAAAAACTAAGACAGTCGTGCTAAAAAAAGGCGTCATCAAACGAAACCAGAAAAAAACCAAACAGGCCCTAAAGGTCTAAGAAACCAGAACCAACGAAGAAATCTCAAGCAAAAAGAAAATTCTGATTAAAGTCGACACAAGTCGGACTACCTAAAAAAATTAGCAATCTCAAAGTCACAACCACAACGTTCCAAAAAGGTAAACACTACCTTAGTGTACCAATCCAAGAAAAATTCAAACAGAAACACAGACATAACCGAAAAAAAGAATAAAAAGTAAAAACAAATAAAAAGAGTAAAAACCTTCACTTAAAAATCATACATCGTGAGTTGGTTCTCGTTGTGCTGGAATGTCAGCTAAAAGCTAAAAGCCAAAGAACAGATTATAATACTCCTAGAGCAAAAGAAACCCAAAGAAGAGAAATATCCTAACAGTGACTAACATCAAAAATGCCAACTAAGCGGAAGTACAGAGTACAAAAAGCGACGACGACAAAACAAAAACCCACTAAACCCAATACAACAAGAAAAGTTACTGAGAAAGAAAAGAAAAATAAAAGCATAGTTCAGTAAACATTGAAGAAAGAAGTTACTCAAAAGAAAAAAAAGTGTTTGAGCAACTCACAAAGAAAAAAGGAAAAAAAGCAGAACAGACAATTGCTCTAAAGGCAAACATTCCGAAGAAAAAAAAATAAAAGTAAGAAAGACGTAGAAAGATAAAACTAGATGTTTCTATGCCTAACTAAGCACCCAAGAAGCAAACCTTAAAAAAAAATCAAAAAGAGAAAAAAGAATAAAAAACATAAAAAATCCCTAAGCCCAAGAGTCCATCCAACCGCTTAAAAAGTAAACCTTCAGGAGAAAGAAGAAGAAGAAAGAAAGAAAGAGATGTTGCATTTAAGTGGTTAACCAATCAAAAAAAAGAAGAAAAAAATGAAAAGTAAGAAAGAGAAGAAAGGATGAAAAGAGGTACACGGAGAAAGACAAGACTAGATTGAAGTGTCTGATTTTTTTTCTCTGCTTAGAAGATACGGAAAGGAGTGACCAACCCTTTTAATACTCCACCAACCCCTCAAAGTATACCTAAACAAACAGAAAAAGAAGGCAGTAAAGAAGAGATATCACAGTTGATCATAGAACGAATTCGTATCAATTTCTTTCTCAAATTGGATAGTTTGCCACAAGACTTTAATGCCGACAACCCAAATAAAAAACTAAAGAAAAACCAAATCCAGAAGCAAAAGAGAGAATCCTATATCTGACGTACCAATCCAAAAAAGCCAACTAAGCGGATATTAATATATACAGACGGAAAGGTAGTCTGTCCTGAAATAAAATAGAGAAGAAAGAAATCTAAAATTAGAACTTAACCAAAGAAAAGAATATCAATGACAGCAAAATGGGAGAAAGCAAATAGACAGCATCCGAACTACAACCAACAAGATATGTACGACGTATTCAAAGACTGGAAACACCAAAACCGAAAGACGCTGATGAAAGAGAAGAGAGCGTTTAGAAGAAGAAAACAGCAAAGAATAATTAAAAGTGATTGACGAAGTAAATGCAAAAGCAAGAATAGCGGCTTTTACACCAGGAGAAACAGCACGATCTCTATGTAGACGTGTTGAAGGTTTCGTAGTAACGCGAGTGTTAAAAAGCTTAATCGTTTCTGTAAATGGGTGACGTAACCTAATAGGATTGCTTCGTCGTGAGTTCGAACAAGAACAATAACGTATAAACTCAGCACATTTAGGTCTCATATGAGACCAGTAGAAATAACAGCGAAGAACTCTAAATACTGCAGTGATCACAATGAGATGCAATGTGGTGATCCTGAATAATTTGCTTGCGCTGATCCGGTACAACTAACTTCCAAACGCAAGGATCAGAAGAGGAAACGCGTACACGTTTACATAAAAGACCAACACACCAAGAAGAAAGATCGGTAGTAGGCCTAATAATCCTAGAAACTGAAAAAAAGTTAGAAGGAAGAGAAAGAAGAAAACGGACAGTACCTACGTAAAGGCTTTTCACATTTAGAAGGTAAAAGTCTTTAGAAAGTTCACTGAAAAAATAGTTTCAATTTGACATTTCATCCTCGCTTAAACGACCAAAAACTGGGCGTACCGAGAATACTATTTATACAGGAGACTAAAACATTTTTAACATAACAAACCTTTGTTGTGAGTACAATATTTCTTTCGGTTTTCTACCGCTTAACTCTCCGCATATTACACAGTCACTTGATGTGGTCTTTTTCAGACCACTGAAGACGGTTTGTAGAAGACTCATGGAAACGTGAAAGATGAGCGACGGGCAGAAGAGTGCGAGCATGCCCAACGATAAGTTTTCCCACCTACTGAAGCAACTGATGAACAAAACTATAATAAGTAACCGCAGTATTGACTCGGAGGGTTTTGGGAAAGAGGAAGAATTACCAGATGAATGTTATTATGAAGAATGCAAAGATGAAGACAAAGTTGAAGAAGATGCCCTGCAAACAAAGATAGACTTAAATTACTGTTGAATTGCCATTAAATTACGGTAATTTAAGTAGTAATTTAAACAGTAAAAAGGGCGCCATTAAGCAACCGCTTAAACTACCAAAAATTCATTGACTTCTAAATTACTAATAAGCTACCATTAAAATACTGTTGTTATATTACCATTGAATTACTGTTAAACTACTGTTTTGAACTACTAGCCAAACTATTAAATTATTATTAAAACCACTAACACATTTAAAAAAATAGTTTTTTTAGTTAATTATTTGTTTCTGTAATTATTTATTTATTTCGTTTACAGAATTTGACGCACATGATTGATAAATTGTCGGATTTTTTTTAATTAGAATTTAATTTAAGTACTTACCTGGGATTTGATCCCACGAACATCAGAAAAATCCCTTGCAACCTAAACGTGTTAGCCACTACTCTACGTGACCTAATAGTATAAATGCTAACTACACGTTATATATTATGTTCAATACAAAATCGAGTAACTTATTCGTAATTTAATACTTTCAACGTGAACCATCAAATATTTCACATGACAATCAGACTGATGATGAATTAGTCCTATATATACATTTGCATCGCTACGTATTAATTATACTCTTGTTGTTTTTGTTATTTTGCAATCAGGATAATTCATGTCTTAGTTGCTTGAAGTGGTTTATATAATCCAAATATTTTTGGATATGGCAGGTACATAATTTCATGCAATGTTGATATTCTTGTATTATAAGTTATAATATTTACTTTTGTTTTATATTTATATTCCGTTACTGGATCCCGCAGATTGATCAATGCTATTTGGCTTTCCAATATTAATATTTTGGTAAACTGTACGAAATCTTTTTAGTTGTCGATAATAATTGCCACTTTCCTACTTTGTATGCATTCTTCAAACAATTGTTTAATAGCAGACCTAACTGTTTGACAAATATAACAACTATTTTTAAAATAATTTAGCTTAACATTTATATAGCAACTCTATTACTACTGACTATTAATTTACCTTGTATTTTAACGGACATTCAATTACCATTAAACTCCCCAACCTAATTTTGGATTACGACTAAGTTACTGAGTAAACTATTCAAGCTACCAATCATTACATTACTCCTAAATTACTTTTGAATTGCTGGGTAGTATAATGGTAACTCAATTACCGATAAACTACAACGTTCAACCCTACATCAAGGATGAATAGAATCAAGACAGTTTTTTTATAAGCAAGACCCGGGTTGGACTACAGCTAAATTAAATTATTTACGCAATCTACTCACTGAGACTAGACTTTCGATATATTTACATTATCCGTAAATAATTTTTTGTAGAGGAACTAGTTTCTATCCATCCCATTTTACGGTACGCAATGTATTAAAATTTTTTACAAGTTGTTTTTGATCAGCATCAGCATCTTCACTCTACACATTGTAAGTATGTACAGTTCATTTTTTTTTATGCGATACACTCCAACATCAAGTTTCGTTCCATCTCTTTCAATCTCTTTGCTGGCCATCTCTAATCACAAACGAAACGATTTGAACTTTACTCAATATATTGTACAATTCTTCAATATCACCTACAGATTGTCAATAATACTGCACAATATGGTACAATATTTTTGATAGTCTAGAGGGGTCGTTTAACGATTTAAAACTTATTATTACAATTATCATTATTTATTTTCTCAAACAAATTAGAATTATATGCATTAGATTTAAAATTCTACATTCACGATGCTTGTTTCAATATTTTTACTAAATATTTTACACAAAATAAACTTACATTTATTAATTACTATTAGATATTCCAAATTTTACATGAATATTCGGTATTAGTTTTAAGTTATTGATTTTTGAAGTAAAGTGAAGTTCATTTGTTTTGTCGTTATCTATACTCATTTTTTCTTCTTATTAGTAATAATTAATAATCTATTTTTAAGTTTATTTTGTAAGTCTCTGTATATACATATTTCGACATTTATATATGCGCCAGCTTTTGAATTCGATCTGGGCGTGTCGAGGATTTTAAAATAAGGGGAAAGAAAAGATTTCAGAGTTGTATAAGTAGTACCATTATAGCGGTTAATCCAAATAGCTGCCTAAAGATTAAATGTAGAAGTTGCCGTTGCAACATTGTACATATCTTTGTATATATGTGCCTTAATTAAATCTTTAAATGGTATGATTATTTTTTTTTGTGATCGCAAACTCGAAGATACCAACCACCCTACCACCGCCGTGGATAAATATACAGCGTACTTATTAATACCTTGATGTTAAGGTAAAGAGAGATTACAAACTCATCATTTGGTCCTTCGAGCCGGATTCTTCGAATTATCTACATTTTGCGACACATAATTTTTAATTGATGGAAACATCATAGCGAAAGGTATACCCCTTCGCACCTGTGGAATCGGTGAGTGATTTTCAATCCTCCTTTACAACCCGTTTCTTTTTGATTTTTGTATTACAACGGCTTTGTGTAATATGTATTTAATTTAATTATTTAAATACCTACGTTTGTGTTTGTATGTTTTTATAAATACTTTTGGTAGAACTGTATACGCCTATAATTATTTTAACGTTCTTAACGTCGATTTCTAGACATATTTGTCACGGGCGATTTAAATTTTAAGTCAAGCGTTAAGCGTGTGAAAACCACCCTTATTCGTTGGTCTATTTTTAACTTATTTGATTTTAAATAAGTATACTGTTTTTAGTACGCGTTTTTATTATACATTCGGTAAAATGGCACATAAAGATAAGAAAGCCTCTAGTGATAAACTTTTGTTTACGAAGGGTAAAAGTCTAATTGAAGAATGTGATTATTTTCGTAGTTTTTTAGATTCCTTAACTGACGAATGTATTACGGATTTAAGTAAAAGGCAGATTCGCGTCGAACTTAATATTTTCAATCCTCTACTGGAACAATATTCAAATTTTCTAGTAGAAAGCATTGCGACGAACTTTGAACTTGATCAATTTCCAACGCTTGCTGAGTTTAGGAAAGGTTATACCGAATTAAAAGTTAAAGCAGAAATTCTTTTAGAAAATAATGTTACTGAAAATAGCGTGGTAATAAATTCAAATAATTCATTTACTTCAACCGGATTTCACTCGCAAGACCGAGTGAAACTTCCCGTTATATCTTGACCAAATTTCGATGGAACTCATCAAGCTTTCCGAAGTTTTTTCGAAGTTTTTGAAGCCCTAGTAGGAAACAATGGAAATCTAAACGATACAGAAAAGTTTTTATATTTAAAAAACTGTTTAAAGGGTCCTGCTAGACAAATTATTGGTGAGTTAAAAACCAGCGAGATTAATTATCACGTAGCAATTGAGTTACTAAAAGAACGCTACGACAATAAAAAATTTCTTATTTTTAAACATTTTGATTTACTATTAGATTCGCCTAAATTGACAAAAGAATCACAATTAAGGTCGTATTATGATAACTTTATTACTCATATTAGAGTTATTGACAATGAAAAAATTGATCCCGATGAATATAAAAATGCGGTGTTAGCTTATATAACTAAAGCAAAAATTGACAGCCGAACTGCTGAAGAATTTGCGAAATTATTTCCAAAAAGAATTCCTTCCGTACAGGAAATTTCTAAATTTTTATCTGATAGGTGCAATATAATTGAAGAAACTTGCGGCACTGTTCTGAAAGGCCCGCCAGGAAATCCAAGTAAGTCGCATTTTGGTAGCAAAAAATTTATTTCTGAAGCCAAGAATTTTTCATACAGTTTGGCACAATCGTCTAGTTCTTGCTTTCTTTGTAAAGAAGAACATTTTTTAAGCAATTGTCCATCATTCTTGACTTTGTCGACTCGAGCTCGTTTTAATAAAGTAAGAGACTTTAAGTTCTGTACCATTTGTCTTCGCCACAACAACAAATCAAAATGCACGTCTACTTTAAATTGCAAATTTTGTAAGCAGCGTCATAATCATCTGCTCTGTCTCAAGAGTCCTGCTCAACCTAATACGAACTCTACCATACAGGTTGAAGCTCTAACTGATTCTGCCGGTGGCTCTTTAGACTCTACAGAAAATAATACATTTGTATCTGGCAACACAGAGTCTTCCGTTTGTGGCTTTTCTAGAGCTTCCGAAGTCTTATTGTCTACTGTCCAGGTTAATATTGTTAACGGTGATAAATGTTTAACGGTTTGAGGTTTATTAGATTCGGGGTCCCAAAACAACCTTATCTCAGAAAAGGTTTATAAAAGATTGAATATTCCATTCAATCCTATTAATTTAACTCTAAAAGGAATTAATAGCGTTATTTCTACTTGTTCAAAGTACACATCTATTCAGTTACAATCTACAACTGGAAGATTCAATTTAAATATTGATTGTTTAATAGTTCCTACAATCACAGATAAATTACCTAAAGTCCGTTTCAACAAGGATCTTCTTGACATACCTCCTCACTTGCGTCTAGCTGACAGCTCATATCATGAACCCGGAGATATTGATCTATTAATTGGTTCATCTATTTTTTATAAATTATTATTACCTGATCAAATATCTCTAGGTGCATCTATGCCTATTTTGCAAAATACATTGCTTGGATGGGTCGTTTCTGGTGACTTACCTAAGAGCTTGATAAGCGGTTCTTCAAAGGCGGACAATATTAGTGACGTTACTATTTGTTGCTATTCGACAAGTCAGATCAATAAATCTAATTTTGATCTACATCAGTCATTGACTAAATTTTGGGACTTAGACAATCATAAACCTGTTTCAAGGTTATCTTTGCTTTCTCCACAAGAAAGGTTTTGTGAACACCAATTTTCGGACTCAATTCGTGTAGATGAGAGTGGTCATTTTTCAGTACGCATTCCGTACAGCTCAAAAATAACATTGTTAGGCGATTCTCGCCATATGGCGGAAATACGTTTTAAACACTTAGAGAAGCGTCTCCATAAGGATCCTAAGCTTCTTAAAGAATACTCCAAGTTTATGTCCGATTATGAAAGACTTGGACATATGACCAAAATTACCGAAAAGGAATGCTTTTCGCTATCTGACTCTTTTGTTGAAACGGCTGATGGATCTTTTAATGTTGGTCTTGTACCACCTCAATTTTTTCCTCATCATGCTGTTCTAAAGCAGGCATCTTTAACGACAAAATTACGTGTTGTATTTGATGCAAGTGCTAAATCTGCCAGTGGTTTTTCAGTTAATGACGCTCAGCTGGTGGGACCTCAAGTTCAAGATAACTTACTTGACATTTTATTACGCTTTCGCGCGCACGAGGTTGCCATTTCTGGAGACATTGCAAAAATGTACCGCATGGTTAACGTAGAGCCTAATTTTAGAAAATTTCAGCATATTCTCTGGAGAGAAACTCCTGACAAACCGCTTTCTATATTTCGCTTAAATACAATTACGTACGGCACTGCATCCGCCAGCTTCTTGGCTACTCGTTGTCTAATTTATCTTGCCGAGTTGAATAAGAAAGCGTTTCCCGAAGCAGCGGAAGTTATATCAAAAAATTTTTATATGGACGACCTTCTCCTATCAACTACTTCAGTTGAGAAGGCCATCCGCCTTAAGAATGAAGTTTCTTCTATTCTTGCCTCCATTGGATTTGTCGTGAGAAAGTTTTTGTCTAATAAACTTGAAGTTCTTAATTCTGCTGATACAGCAGCTGTCGACTTTGCTACCGTTCCTCTAGGTGAACGATCTGATTCTAAAACATTAGGTTTGCATTGGGATTCGGAAAACGATTGCTTATTTTGCAAGGTTGAAGTATCTGACGACGATGCCATCCCTACGAAAAGAGAACTTCTTTCTGCTATCGCCAAGGTGTTTGATCCTCTTGGTCTTTTTTCACCTCTCATTGTACAAGGAAAATTAATGATGCAAGCACTATGGCAGAGTGGCCTAGACTGGGACGATCCTATCTCTACCGATCTTGTTTCTAAATGGATTGCCTTTAGAGCTCAATTGTCAGAGCTAGGCACTATAAAGGTTAATCGTTGTGTTATTCCTTCGCAATGTACAGATATCCAATTACACGGATTTTGCGACGCTAGCAGCGTTGCGTATGGTTGTTGTTTTTTCTTGCGTTGCCGTACTTTTACCGGCAAGATTATTTCAAATCTTTTGATTTCAAAATCTCGCGTCTCACCTTTGCGCACTATTTCTATCCCTCGTTTGGAACTGTGCGCTGCAGTTTTACTTGCGGAATGGTGTCCCAAGGTTCTTAGCATTTTTAACCTTGAGCCTACCCAAGTTTATTTATGGACAGATTCCAAGATTGTTTTGAACTGGATTAATTCTGTTCCCAATAAATACAAGACCTTTGTGGCAAACCGTATCGCTACGATTCAAGAATTTACTAATATTCAAAGATGGCACCATGTCGCTACGTCTAATAACCCCGCTGATTTCATTTCACGTGGATCAAACATTACAAATTTAAAAAACAATGGTTTTTGGTTCCACGGCCCCAAATTCCTTTTAGAAAACGATTTACCGTTTTATACTAATTACGTGAGAGAAACTAATGAGACTGAAGAGCTTAAGATATTGACTGTACTAGCTAATTTTACATCTACTGAAACTGAATATATCAATTCAATTTTTTGTAAATATTCTACGCTAAAGAAACTTCAACGAGTTTTTGCTTACGTTTTAAGGTTTGTTTGGAACTGTCGAAACCCTAATAAGTTAAAAAATGTACTCAGCGTAGGTGAATTAAATAATTCTTTAAACACGTTGGTAAAATTGTGCCAACAATCTGTTTTTCATACTGAAATCAAATCTATTAAAAACGGAAAAACTATTAAACTGTTACGTATCCAATCTCTAAATCCTTTTTTGGACGCCGATGGGTGTCTCCGTGTTGGAGGGCGGTTGTCACAGTCTACTTTTTCGTTTGAAAAAAAGTATCCTTTGATACTCCCTAAAGGTCACAAGCTTACAGAATTAATAGTACAACACTATCATACGGATTTACTTCATTGTGGTGCGCAGTCGCTTCTTTCTGCTATTAGAGAAAAATTTTGGCCCATCGGAGGATTGAGCTACGTAAAAGGAATTATTAAAAAATGTATTAATTGCTTTAAGGCAAATCCAATTATTCGACATCCTTTAATGGGAAATTTACCCAGTAATCGTGTAAAATTGACTTATCCTTTTTATAACGTCGGACTTGACTACGCAGGTCCAATATTAATTAAAGATAGGCGAACGAGGGGAGCACGTAGTTTTAAGGCATATATATGCTTGTTTGTTTGCATGGCTACGTGTGCTATACATTTAAAACTTGTAACGTCGTTATCTACCGACGCTTTTTTAAACACCTTAAAACGGTTTATTGCCCGTAGAGGACTACCTGGTTCTATATCAAGCGATAACGCTACGAATTTTCGCGGCGCCAAATCAAAATTAGAATCTTTATTCAAAATTTTGCACGAGCAGGAGTCACATAATAGAATTGTTAATTATCTGCATTCTAAATCCATACAATGGAATTTTATTAACCCAAGAGCTCCTCATGAAGGTGGCTTATGGGAAAGTTCGGTTAAGTCTGTTAAAATGCATTTAAGGCGTGTACTTGGCAACGCGAATTTAACATTTGAAGAGCTGTATACTTCTCTGACAATGATAGAAGCGGTGTTAAACTCAAGGCCGTTATCTTACATATCTTCTGAGCCTGAAGACCTTATTCCGTTAACTCCAGGTCATTTTTTAATTGGTCGTCCTTTGACTTCCATCCCTGAAGCAGATTTAACTCAAACCCTGCAAAATCGCTTATCTGCATTTCGGAGAGCGCAACAGATGTTTCAACATTTTTGGCGCCGATGGAGTCGTGAAGTGGTTCCCAAACTCCAACAAAGGCAAAAGTGGTTTCAGCGACTACCTGAGCTATTGAAGCTAGATTCTGTTGTTTTACTCTAAAAAGACTATGTTCCGCCTTTACAATGGCGACTTGGGCGTGTAATACAGCTACATCCCGGTTCTGATAACGTCACACGGGCAGCATCCTTGCGTCTGACTAACGGAAGTGTAGTGCGTCGGTCTGTTCATAAAATGTGCATGCTGCCTTCGAGTTAAATATACTATTAGCATTTCAACACCTGACAAGTGTTTAGTGACAAGTGTTTACCGATTATGATAATCATGCATCATCTTATTATTGACTGAATTTTTTTTTGTTTTATTTTTGAAATTTTAGTCATTGATGCGAATTCTAATTATAATTAATAGGTTTTATAAAATTTGTTTATTTTTATGTTTCTGTTGAAATCTGAATGATTTCAAGGGGGGCGAGTGTTTTGTCGTTATCTATACTCATTTTTTCTTCTTATTAGTAATAATTAATAATCTATTTTTAAGTTTATTTTGTAAGTCTCTGTATATACATATTTCGACATTTATATATGCGCCAGCTTTTGAATTCGATCTGGGCGTGTCGAGGATTTTAAAATAAGGGGAAAGAAAAGATTTCAGAGTTGTATAAGTAGTACCATTATAGCGGTTAATCCAAATAGCTGCCTAAAGATTAAATGTAGAAGTTGCCGTTGCAACATTGTACATATCTTTGTATATATGTGCCTTAATTAAATCTTTAAATGGTATGATTATTTTTTTTTGTGATCGCAAACTCGAAGATACCAACCACCCTACCACCGCCGTGGATAAATATACAGCGTACTTATTAATACCTTGATGTTAAGGTAAAGAGAGATTACAAACTCATCATCATTTATAGGCGACAAAATTTTTGTGATTAGAAATTAAAATTGCATTCGCACAGTTACGCCACTGGTTTTATTTAAAGGTTGCCCCGTCGTGCGCAAAATGTATGTTCATAAACAATGTCTATGGAATGCGTTTACGCATTAGCTACCCACTATATACAGAGCGAAATTTTGCTAAAAGTTGAGTAAGAAAATGATTACTGGGATAAGGACTTTATTTTGTGTACGAATTGGGTAAATAACCTTTCGGTTACTCGCCCTTTCTTGAGAAACTTTAAAAGAATTTTTCAACAACGTTATAAATACAAAATTTAAGAGACGCATTTAAACTTTTATTGTAGTAATTGAACCTGGGACCGATACATAGAGCGACATCTACTTAGGAATTAACAATAACATGAAACGTCAATACTTTTTTCATTTTAATTAATTAAATTGTTAAGTTTGACTCAATACGTCACTGTTTTTTCTACAAAATTTTAAGTAATAATTGCAGTTTAATTGGTAGTATTTTTAAAATTATTTTTATCGTATTATATTTGTAATCTTTGTACGTAGACAACCAACAATGCAAAGTCCTTGACTACGTGGAGTACAAGGGGGTCATCTATCCGTTAACGATGTTCGCCTTGTTTTTTATTTAAAGCGTTACATATACGAACGCATTTCGAGTTTGTAGCCGCGCTTGCTGACTAAAGCATTTAATTTCTTTCATCCTATAAACGTACGAGTAAGTCTAATTTTTATATAGCACTAATTTGTAGTTTTGTTTTATATTTATTGATATTCCATATAACCGGTTTTTATTACATTTTTAAACTTGTTTTCTCTTTTAGCAATTATGAGTCTACACGAGGTAAGTGCCTATTATTAGCTACTGGAGATTTTGTTTTAACCGCCTAATAATTTTTAGAATTTTTTGAAAGCAGCTGAAGATGTAAAGAAATTAAAAACGTCGCCGTCGAATGAGGAATTGTTAGAAATTTATGCACTTTATAAGCAAGCCACAGTCGGCGATAACAATACAGGTATTGACGCATAAAATCAAAGTTCAATAATCGGGTTTAATTAATTGTTATATAGATCGTCCTGGTTTGCTGGACATGAAAGGTAAAGCCAAATGGGACGCTTGGACAGGCAAAAAGGGCCTCGAACAAGATAAAGCTAAAGAATTGTATATCGCCAAAGTACAAAGCCTTATTGCGGATATTGGTATTAATTAACTCAGCAAATTTTTTCTACATTTATATTTTCACACCGAATGCAACTAGGTTTTTTTTAAATTATCTATTTAATGTTATTAAATGCACAAATAAAGTGAGTTGATTTAATCTTGGAATTTCACTTTTTAGCACTTTGCTCCTTACTTAAAATCTTTACGGCTTTTACTTAATGATTTAATTACCTGATTAACGTGGACTTTAAGCAGATAATGACAGACGATAATTAAACAATTTTTTTAGGTCCCGTTTATTTAAAAAATCTAAAACTAATTCAAACGGAATTGCGTTATTACTACATCTATTTGCAATTGCGTGTTCAAATAATGTTGGTTAAGTACCGGGCGTGTTATTTTTTGATTATTTACACGCTCGCAACAAAAAGCGACAAAATTTACCGATAACGAGTCAAGTTGGATTTTATGTGATTGAATATTGAAAATCATTGAAATAAAGTAGGTGTACAAAATAGCGCAATCTCAAAAATTAGCTTCAGGCTACAATGATAAAAGGTTTATGTTATCAGATCATTCATATACAGTAATGATAGCGTTGGTTTTTTTCGTATATTGGCTGCAATAATTTGTATAACTAACGTTTATTTTTTAAGCTGAAAACTGCTTTAACAGAATAAACATATTTACTTGTAAAATTTCATATTTTAGGCTCCTCTGCAATAGGAGAAGACAATAATGGCGTCGATTCGATTTGGTTATAAATGGTTAAGTGAATCAACGAAAGGCAAGTTTCTAATTTATTAATAAAAATGGGAAATCTCTTGGTCATACTACTAAATTGATTTTTCCATTAGGAAAGCATATTGAACAATGTCGGATTTACCCACCGCACAGATCGGAATTTCCGAATGAGCCAAAGCCGTTTTTTTAGCTGTGAGAGAAAAAACATGTCTCAATCAGTCTTTATTAATCGCTTTTTTATATGTTATAATCGTTTAGCTTTAAAAGCAAAAGAATTAGTAACTAAAAGTAAAAATATAAAAGATGTGATAGTATTCGCTTTGCCCAAACCCCCGGGTAAAGTGGATAACTATCCTGTAATTTCAGTAAAAATAAAGTTACACTTGATAATGAAATTTAATAAACTGAAAAAAAACGTAACTTTTCATTTAAAAGAAATATCTTAAAAAATAAGACTGGCAGTTATCATGCATACTACCGAAACCAATCCTGAAAATCTTTCGAGCTAGCAATTCAACTACTAAGCAGATTCGAAAATGCAATCCTGTACAATGATATTGTGTTAGGTGCGTTTCTAGATATTGAAGGAGCATTTGACGATACTACCTTCATTTCAATTGCAAGGGCAATGGAGAAAAAAGACATCAAACCTCTAGTGCAGAACTGGGGCAACTCAGTGCTCAGGTATCGGACGGTAGCAGCTACTTTTTACGGTAGCACTGTGGAAGCCAAACTGGCTGGCGGGTGCTCACAAAGCGGGGTACTATCACCTCTACTATGGTGCCTCGTCATAGACGGCCTACTACAAGACGGATAGGATACGCCGACAATCTCACCATTATCTCAAACGGGAAGTTTGGAGCAACCGTATCAAACCTAATGTAGCGTGCACTAAACACTATTAAAAAAATGGTACAAAAAGAGGTGAACATAACCAAGGCGGCAATCGTTCCGTTTACCAAACGACAGAAAACGGATGACATAAAACTATCTACGATGCTCATTTACAAACAATTACAACGAAGGTCATCAACCAAACCGATGGTTAGGTACACATGGGGACTAAAACCCACAATGACCAAATGGTTATATACTGTGGTGACAAGATCCATTATCACATACGGTGCGCTTGTATGGGGTGAGAGAAGCAACCTAAAAAGCACAGATTTCAAGCTAAATGTCTGCTGATAGCAGGAGCAATGAGAACCACGCTTACAGCAGCCATGGAAGCATTACTTTTACTTCCACGCAGTGCTGTCTTTAAGTTTATTGGGGCCCTGGGCCAAGAACCTCTGCCCCTCCTTCCAGTAAAAATTTTATAACGAAATGCGTATTGATTGATTTATTACAATAAGGTTAAGGTTATATATATAACATTACATTCCCTGATTTCGGGCTTTGCGCGTCGCAAACTCCTCAACAGTATTCTTAAAATCTATTTGTTGGAGAAGATCATTCTCGATGCTCATTAGAGACAGCCATTTTAATCTTTCCTGGCCCATGCTATTTCTCAGCTTATTTTTAATGAGTTTTAATTTCGAAAATGATCGTTCTCTACTTACCTTTGTTATCATGAGCGACAAGAAAATGCGGAACGCTATCCCTAAATTGGAAAACGTTTCCTCGAGATGGTTGTTTTTAAGAAGCTTATACATCTGGTGAATAGGAAAGCTGGATGAATACATTCCTGGAAATAATGTTCGAAGTGTAGACATTCCAGCAGCAGGTCATTTCCGTCGACATCATTTACGTAGAACTCGCTAAACTTCTGAGTGTGACCTTCCAGCTCTTCGGCGCGCAAAACTGTCAATTTGGAAAAGAATCTAAACAAATTCAGCAGATCATCATAAGCCTGTGAACGTCGTTGCAGCTGCGTTATCAAGTCGTCGATAATTGGAAGGTAGACCTGAATCCTGAATTTCTCGCGACTTTGAAACTGGGTGTCTTTTGCAGCTCCTTCAAAAAATGAGCGTGAACTCTTTTGCCTTGTGCGGAATGTGGTACTTTTGTATTCGAAATCGGGGCACGTGTTTTTTGCAGCAGCTTCGTAGTTGCCGAACTGTTCCCGTTGATCCTTCACGAAGTCAGTTAAAGAATGAACTAACTTGAGAGCCACATCCAGACGAATACTGTCACTCTGGAGAGTCTTAGACGTCTCGTTGCACCTGAACAGTATTTTGCTCGACCTCACGGTCAGCAGAACAGTATCCAACGTTAGCATTTTGTTTAAATTGCTTCGAGCTTCATTTCGCGTTTCTGGCTGTTTTCGTCGTCCATATTCTTCAGAGCATACATGATTTTCGGATAACTTTTCTGTAACGCTGATACAGCATCCGAATGCGCGGACCATCTGGTATCTGAAAGACGTTTTACTACTAAGCCTGGTCCAAGACACGCTTTCAACGCGTTTCAGCGATGAGTCGAACTGGCGAAGAAAGTGTACAATTTCTGCAGAAACTGGAAGACATCCGTCGCTTCCATCACGCACCCAGCGGCCTGCCCAACGACGAAGTTCAGACTGTGTGCTAGACATGGGACAAAAAGGGCACATGTACAGTGTTCTTTCAGGTTTGCTTGCAAACCATTGTTCTGCCCCGCCATGTTCGGTGCGTTGTCGTACGTTTGTCCACGACAGTCTACCATTTTCTGCAAGAAATGATACAATAGTATCGCAGAAGTACGCAGATCCATACCTTACGATTGGTACGAAGTCGGGGAAGCGTTCTACTGAGGTACATTCTTTAACGTATCTGACGATAAACGTCAGTTGATCGACGTGAGTGATATAAGGTGTAGAGTCGACGCTTATTGAGTAGTATTTTGCTTCCTTCAGTTCTGCAATTATCTGGCTCAATACTTTGTGTCCCATTATAGCAACAAATTCATTGCAAATGGAAGCTGACAAGTAGGAAACGTGCCCTCTTCCTTTGACAATCTGACTATCAAGCCGCACTACTGGTACTAAAATTGCCAGTAATAAGATCAAAACTGATTATGGTATGCATAAGCAGTCTCGAAATATTGGCAAATCGCCAACAAGTGCAGTTTATCTGGATAACAAAAAACTAGAGTGGCAAACACACTAGCTAAAAAGGCACAACAGGGACATATATCGAACCTGAACCCGTTTTCGGAATCGCCTACATGACCGGAAAAGAAATAAGTCGCAGCAAGCTAGCAGTGAAACATAAGAAACTATAGAAAAATTCTTAATGGATGAGGCACACAAAACTCTTCTTTACAGAGCCACAGTTATACCATCAAAATGCACAATCAAGCATGAGTTGACAAAAGTCGATAGGGCATTGTGGCCTTAACTGCAAATAAGTAACTGTTTTTGCTGTGGATGTTTGGAGGATGATGAGACTCTGCAACATCTGCTGTGTAATTGGGTAACGTATCAAACGGAGAATTCTCAGAAAACCAAAACTAACCTGTTAGAATAAACTTCTGGACTACTGAGGGAGTAATAAATCGGAAGTGTATAAAAGACCAAAGAAACCCAAGCGCAGAAGCAATAGACCTCTTGAATAAAATGGTATCACAAATATAATCGCCAATGGCTACCAAAGCAGAACATTCTTTGTAACACCATTTGTAACTTCAATATACAGGGCGTTAATACTAAGTTGTAGCACATAAAAATGGTAGTTGGATCTTGTTGAAACAAACTACTTTTCTTAGTTCATACTTTTGATGTGGAGTCCCAGTTTATGTTATGTTTTTTGTTTCTCGAAAAATCGTCACTACTTTCTTATTCCAAAAAATATTTAAAAATACAAAAACTTTCAGCATTTGCTTTTGGTTTTCTAAAACATTTCAATTTAGAATTATTTTCTATTCTATCAATTAACAAAATGACTACGATCAAAAATTTCAAAAAAAGATATTTTGAAAACTACACGATCGATTTTTGAAAATAAAGGACTTGGAAATCATTAAACTATCTATTATGACATTTGTCTGAAACATTTTTTTTATTTGTTCAAAAAAAGTTTTAATGCAAATTGAATTACAAGATTTTAATAAACTGCAACAATCATTTAAAATAAAGTAGGCTTGCTGCCATTAAACAGTAAAACAAAAGCCAAATAATAAACGCGTACTTCAAACTTGTTTTTGTTTTTTGCACTTGTTTTCTAGTTTGTACGTTCAAATTTAAATACTTTCTCATCTTGTTTTTTAGAAGTATTTAAAAAAAAGGTACTAATCATACTGTCAGCTTCTTCAAAAGTTTTTCTAAAAACTAATGTTATTGTCGTGTACTATATATCGTCTTTCGTGATTCCGCTTTGCTTCTCCGCGTTTGTAGATGTCTGGTGACTTTTTGTGTGTTCTTCACGTAGCGTAGATCTTTATGTGTTGTTAAGTTTATATTCATTTTCAAGGTTGACATTGTTGAGGTTTTTCATAATTTCTACAGATTCGCGTATTATTCCTTGGTGGTAGTTTCTACTTCTTGCAAATATCTTTACGTTTTATCATGTAGATGTTCAGCTACTGCAGATTTCTCCGTGCGCCTAAGTTTGGCGTCTCTTTGATGTTCATAAGCCCTGCACTAAATTTTACTTCCCCGTTCGGCCGATATAACACTTACCGCGCATGCATTCTAGTTTGTAGATACCCTTCGTGTATAGTCTTAGAATTTTATCTTTATTAGGTGGTATAAGCTGATCTATCTTTTTGACAGTGTTGTATTGTGTAGTGATGTTCTTCTTTCTTTGAATTTTCCTTAATTTATTGGGTACTCCGGCAACGTAAAGTAAGTAAGCGTATATGTTGCAGTCTTAGTTTGTTTCTTCTTCTTCTTCTTCTTCTTCTTCTGCGGTCTACGTATACACTTTTTGTTTTAACCATTTTTATGAGAGCGTCCTTAATATGCTTGGTTTCTGCTAGTCTATGTTCTTCATCACTAATTCTTTTACTTTTCTAAGAAGTGTATTGATGCGTTATGTTTTCTGTTGTAGATGGTGGTGCGAGGATTTGGTAGAAATCTGTCCGTATGTGTCATTATGCGGTATACGCTATGGCTTATTAGTCTATTGTTGTCGGTGCGTATTACTAGAACGTTTGGAAAAGCTAACGTTTTCTTCTCTTCGATCTCCATGGTGAAGTTGGTGCTGATGTGGTGTCTATTGATGCGAGAAAAAAGATCTTCTAATGTTTCCCGTTCGTGAGGTCACATGACAAAGGCGTTGTCTACGTGTGTGTACCATTTTGGTTTTCTGTTTCTTAAATTGATAGCTTATTGTTCAGAGGCTTAGCTGTCACTGGTGGTTTTGTTCGTAGAATTTCCCATTCCACAAGAAATAGGTTGACGTTAAACATCCGGTCAAGTCAATAAAACTTCTTGTAAACTTAGTGGCCCTAGTTGTTGTCTAATGTTAACGTTTCTTTCACTGGTAAATAGCGATTTTACGTCGAAACTAACAAGTATGTCACTTCTAGCTACATCATGTTTTTGGAGAATCTCGACAAAATGTTTGAAGTTCTTAACGTAACTGGTAGTCTCTTCGGTGTGCTGCTGTAATCTGCTTTTAGGTACGTGTTTTGTTAACTTGTAAGTGGGTGATCCGTAGATATACTGACAATAAGTCTTAGAGAGTATCCGGAACTTGGTCTTAACATTACGCTTAGCGATATTCAGAAACTTTTAAATGCTTTTCAGCATCATGAATAAACGTTTCGGAATATTCACAGATGGTGTTCTTTTCCATGATAATGCTCTACCTGGGCGTACACTGCAAAAAAGTGTAATTTTACTATGAAAATCACTGGTCATGAATTCTTGATTGGATGGAAAATTACATATTTGTTACATATAAGCATTTTTACATGCATACTTTTTATACACGAATTTTTTTCAGTGTATGAAATGAGAAATCTGATTTCTATGTATTTGATTAATTTAAGACAGTTACTAACAGGGCGCTAGTTTAATTCGGACGCAGAGATTGCTGATAAGAAATAGTTCCGCAAATAACCGAAACTATTAAGACCATTTATAGACTGATTACCCAATGGCACTGCACTCATGTTATGCTCATACTTTATTGTTAATAGACATTTCAAAAAATTTATAAAAATAAAAAATTATGTTAATTACTTAAAAAAGTGGGAGATGTTTTAAAATAATTTTGTAATTTTTAATACAAAAAAAAATAAATCTGTGGCTTGTAATGTTAGTTGCATATACTGCAGTTAGTAATTTTCGCTTAGTTTACAACTAAACGAATGAAATGTTACCAGAATGTTACTAAATTTTTGACATAGGCGTTTTTGCCAGACTTTTAACTTTTTTAATGGAAAATTAAAATAGTGCCGTCACAAAATATCATGTAGCATTTAATACAATGAACAAAATGGGTACTTTTTAATATCGCTGTTTAAATAAAAAAAAATTACAGTTTAATAAATGGGTCCAGAAGATACATTAGAAGAAGGTGTGTCTAAAACACCATCCACAAAATCTTTAGTGCTTTAAGCTGTACACAAAATATTCATGCGATTTTTAATGGATATTATCATGCCACCACTGAAGAGTTCTAGCTGCTTAGCCGATATGACTTCCATGCAAAATAATAACTATATGCTTATATCTAACACTAACTCCCAAAGAAACATTAACTATGTTCCAAAGCTTTTAAATAATCTAAACGTTTTAAGACTAAACTCTATATTATGTGATGTAGAAATAATTGTCGAAGGAAAAGTTATTAAGGTAAACGCTTAGTAACGACTTAGTACAATCATGACAGTTTGATTTTATAGGCACATCGTGCAGTTTTAGCTGCAAGTAGTCCATATTTTAATGCTATGTTTACAAGCGATTTATGCGAAAAAGACCAAAGATCAGTTGAGCTACATGCTATTTCGCCAAACGTACTTACAACGTTAATTGATTTTGTGTATTCTGGAGAAATAGAAATTAATCAGAATAATGTACAGGAACTTATGATTGCTGCTGATATGTTAGAACTTGAAGATGTTGTACTAGGTTGTGCGGAATATCTTATTAAGGAGTTACATGCTGTTAATGCTATAGGAATATATAGGTAGGTTTTTATTACATAAGGTTTTAATACGAATCTATTAACATGTTTTTTGGGTTTTTATTACTGTTGTATGTAATTAGGGATTGAATTTCATTAGTAAAATGTTTGATGCTTTATTGAGGGTTGTAACCGGTTGTAACTGTTAATAATTCTTGAGATTTATGGTGAAACCTTATCCAAAGTAACTTTTTAAGGGAACTAGAGCATATTAGAGTTCAAAACCTATTTATTTTTGAATTTAGAGAGATAATAAAGAGGACTAGTGCTTGTCACGAATGTCCAGTTTTTGAAAAAAAAAAATTGGTTGAAGTTTTGTTTTCTAAATAAGATTGGTTCTTATTCTCTACTTGTTTCTCTTGTTCTTTAGATAACATGCTTTTAAGTGTCTAAATCTCTGCAATTCAGAGACCTTCTATTCTGGGGTTTTTGGTTGTTATACTTCCTATTAATTTTTGCACAATTGACAGTTACTTAAAGGACCATTCATTTTTCGCTGTTGCAACCGTGGACCGCGGGGTTGCAATATTTGTTTTTTTGGTCAGATTACTTAAGGTCAGGCTTAAATCGCACAAGATATGCTTAGCTGGTTTTGACTTCTCAAAATATAGTCTGCAGGTATTGTTCTTTGTTATTGTTATCGTTTTTTGATAGTACTTTAAAGGGCAATGCACTGTAACTTAGCGTAGCTCAATGGCACTCCACAGCTTTGGAGTACCAATACCGCCGTTATTCCGTACCGCATAAGTACTACATATTATGTACTATTGCACGTTTATAAAAAATGAAGAAAACAAAAAATGTTTGCAAACGCGACCGCTATTGCTGCATTATAGTAACCTTTGCTGACGTTAGTTTCGTTTTTCTTGACACTTTCCAAAACCGCAGTTTTTCCGTACCGCATAGGTACTGCATATGTTGTACGTGCAACAATTATAAAAAAAATTACGACAAAAAAAATGTTAACAAACGCTATTAGTTTTGTAATTTTTTAAACTCTTTCCAAAACCGTCGTTTTCCCGTATCGCATAGGTACTGTATATGTGCTATTGCAAGTTCATAAAAAAATTACGAAAATAAAAAAAGGTTAGCAAACGGGATTACTGTTACTGCATTATAATAACATTTGTTAATCAGAGTCGCGGATGCTACTAGTTTTGTTTTTCTTTACACTTTCCAAAATTGCCGTTTTCCGTATCACATAGGTACTACATCATATGTACTGTTGCACGTTTATAAAAAAAATTACGAAAATAAATGTTAGAAACGCAAACGGCATCATAATAAGCTTTGTTAATAAGGGTCGCGGACGCTATTACTTTCGTTTTTTTTTTGAGACTCTAAAACTGCTCTAAAAAAGTTATTAGACACTTTTAAGCGCGACCTGCAAGGTAGGCAACCAAACTTACGTTATAGCAAAACGCTTAGTTAATTGGACAACATTGGCATTGTAGACATTACCTGCAGCCAGTGGCGGATCTGGAGCTGTTGAGACCCGGGGCGGAAATTTTCCGGGGCCCCTTTTATTGGAATGACCACAATGAAAATATTACTACATAAATAAAGTTAACATTTATTTGTTTAATAAAAATACATAGTTAAAATGTAAACAGAAATTTTTTTAATTATAAAAAAGATTTTTCACGTAGTCTACAAGCATTTAATGCAAACAAATATATAAAAAAGCTTATTAGTAGGTACTTATTAAAAAAGGTTTTTAACTTTTCTGTCAATAAAAAAGCTAAAACTGTTTCTTACGAGATTTGAGTTCTGAAACTGCTTTTATAGCTTCATCAAAATTGATTCTTTTAGCTGCTGCACGTTCAATGGAAAGGACAGCCAAACCATTAAGTCGTACTTGGCTCATTGTTGTTCGGAGATAGCTTTTAATTAATTTTAACATGAAAAGCTTCTCTCACAAGAAGCAACTGAAACACACACACACTGTCATAAATTTTTTAGTGTCAAATATAAGTTAGGGACTGATTCTTGAAAGTTCATTTCCACAATAAACTTCAACATTTTTAATGCAGACCACTTTTTAGCTTTGCCTTCTTCAACTTTTGCTGCTTGGAGATGACGTCTTAACCGTTTAATTTCTGATAAGAGTTCATTTCCTTCTATTTCATCTTAAGTTTTTGCTAGACTTGAAATTAACTTTGGAAGCTCTGCAATGTCTGTTTCGATAAAGTGCAATGACAGAACGGTTGCAAATTTGTCATATATTTTTTGCACTGATTCTGTCCTTGTTGTTAGTTCCTGGTAGAAAGTGTCGATACACTGAAACATGTATCTTCTTAACTCTTGTTTTAATGTCAAGGCTTCATCTCTTTCCTTTTCTCTTGCCATCATCTTCCTAAATCTTCTTCGCCGTAATTTCTCAATAGTTATACCCATTTCATCACAAGTTTTGGTGGAAAATTTTTTCAACCAGTTTGTCTCGGCTCTCTTCCAAAAATAGTTTTAAAGCAACTAATTTTTGTATCTTTTTTATCTAATGTAATTCCTTCAGTCTGCAAGTACTTTTGGGTATGGTTTACCTCCTCAAGAATGTTGTGTCTATATTTTCTGTTGAATCACACAACTTTTCTACACTCTGCACTAATTTGTCAAAATGTTACATCACAGGTTTTACTGCATCATATTGCTCACTCCATCTTGTTCCCGACAGCCTTTTTACGGTTACCCCTACAGTCTCTGATAATATATCCCACCAGTGAGTCGGCGAAGAAACGAAATTGTAAACGCTCTCTAGTGTTCCAAAAAATGTTACACATGTTGGAACGCTTCTAAATGCGTGCACGAGTGATTAGCGCAAGGTACAAATAAAGCTTTGTTATTCATTTGCTGTATCCTGGAATAAACACCTGCCATAGTGGAGGCGTTATTGTAGCCCCGACTTCAACATAAGTTTATGTCCCATCCTTCTGCATTAATGACAATTAAAATTTTTTGTGTCACGTCAACAGCTTTCTTTCCAGCAAGAATAAAAAATTCCCAAAAACGATTCTCTAACTTCTACTTTTCCATTTTCAATGTGGACATATCTAATAATCTCGCTTAATTGATCTTAGTGAGCTGCATAAGGTGTACTATCAAATATAATTCCGTAATATTTCGCTTTTTTTATGTCTTCAATGATTTTTTGCTTCACAGTATCACCCAAGAGACAAATAAACTTGTTCTGAATTTTAGGTGAGAGATACGATATCATATTTCCTGATGTGCTCTGCTGGATTCTCACTAAATGCTCCCTTAAACAGGGTCGTAGTGTGAGATTAGCTCAACTCTAAAAAGTTTCCCCTGTTGGTGGAAAATTGATGCTCTTTATGACCTCGAAAAGTAGGTTTTGTCTTGCTAAAAACATGGCGATGTCCAATAAGCGATGCAAAATATCATTCTATTTTTTTCTTTTCATTTCTCGATTTTTTTGATGAAAAGCATCAATAGTTTTATTAAGTTCTAGACTTGCTACTAAGGTTTCCCATTTTTCAAAATTGTTTAAGTGATCGTCAGAATTCTCATGTTGCGATACCTTAGGGTTCAGTTTCCACCAATTTTGGAAACCCGTAATAAATTTTGATACACCAGCAGCTTCTTTGTTCTGAAGAGTGAAGAGTCTGCAACAAAAGCAAAATAAACTATTCTTGGATGGTGAATAAACCATCCATTGCCTGAGAACCTTTTCACCATTTGGAAGGTGTTTGTAAAACCAACTTTTGCTTAACTGGCGAATCTGCCTTTTCATATTTTCTCCTGTTCTTTGTATCATTTCAAATGGTCCCTCTTTATTTTGGAAATATTTGTTTTTTCTTTTTATATCGATTCTAAGGTCATCTGATAAAATGATTGGCCAATTTCCCACATCACAATTAAGAAGCAATGAATCAATTCTATCTGATAAAACTTCGCTATTTTTTTGTAGCAGTTCACTAGTTAGACCTTCATCTTGTAATTGTAGTATTCGTTCATCTTGTACATTTATATCTACGCCAGTTTGTTCTATTGTAGTACCAACAGAAGAAGTAGATTTTTCCTGGTTTCCTGGATTCGGTAGGTGATGCACAAATTTTAATATCGAACCACTCAATGCCTCGTTCCCTTGTTCCCTCGTTTTCTTGATCTTTCTTTTTTGGACTCCGCTTGGATGTTGTTTCTTCATATTGAATAAAATCTGAAGAGAAACAAGTCATTAAAGATCTGCAAGTACTTTAGAAATATTATTTGCTATGGCTTTTAAATAACTAAGTACGATATAATTAAAACTTTTAAGTAAGAATTGTAATTAAATAAGTAAACTTTTCTAAAAATATACCTACCGTAATCTATGTAGAAAATATTTTTGTCTATTAGTTTACTTTGTTCCAAAACAATTCTTTATTCACTTAACTTATTAAATCAATGCGCTCTCTTAGATAGCTAAATACAACCGTCACATGACATGTTATTCTCGTATAATCATTTCTCTCGATCCTTTGACGGTGATGTCATACCAGGTCTGTTTACGTCGTATTCTGCTAGACGATACTCGAACCTTCGATTGTTAATGCAATAACGTAGAACACAGTGATGGTAGGTCTGGTAGACCGCTTTATCATTTCTTCGACAAATGTTTATTTATCGAATGTTTATCGAAATTTATGGTTATGGAGGCTCCCTTTGATCAGAGGCCCGGGGCGGTCCGCACCCCCGCTCCCCCTTTGGTACGCCACTGCCTGCAGCGATTTTACGAGTTTACTAACCATTCTTTATATCCACTGCTTCAACCGTTCAAAGAAAATGTTTCTTTCCTGCACATATTTATCTAAATTGTTTTAAATTCCTCTTCGTCGAGTTTTCTATTTATTTATGTTCTCTGCTTAAGTAATTAAAAAATTTAATTAATTAAGATTAAATAAGTTAAATCTATAGCTCCAATAATGATAAACTGTATGCTCAAATATGAAACTACTATATTAATTAGCTTTATAAGTCTTAATATATCCGGATTAAATTAAAGTCAACATTCCGAATTTCTTTGCAAAGGAAGTATTATCACCATTAAAACGTAATTAATGGTCGAACAATTGCAGTATTAATTCACATTACTCCTTTTAAATTATTCGTATGAAAAATTAAAGGATGTCTCCCTTTATAAAATCAACCCTAATTTCTCATACAGAACGCTAAAAAAATTCCAAACAAAATTTGTAAACATACTTATGCTGTAAATCTAAAAATCACACGCTTTCTCTTCGTAACATTTAATTTGAGTATTAACTATTTCGAGGGAATATAAATTTAATAGTAATGAACTGAAATTTGCAATTTCGTAGTTTGCATTTTTTTATGGTTTAGATTATTATAGTACCTAGTACATTTTAATAGAAATAATACCTTAGATTTTATTATAAATTATACATAAACACGATTTATATTACAAGAACAAACTAGATATTCTTCATGAAAAACATGATTAAAAAAGTATTTATTATTTTATTTAAATATTTGTATTTTACATGCTAGTATCGATTATTGGTCATACATTCCCGTAGACGGTTTGGCATCGAATTGATTAAATTGGCACATACATTAGCTCCTCGAAATCTTTCCCACACTGTATTAATATGGCGTTGCAAGTTGTTTATATTTCGTATTTCTATGTTATTGTTCAGTTCGTCGTTCCACCCATGCACGACAGCCGCCCACAAATTCTCTATAGGGTTCACATCCGGCAACTTAGGTGACCAACGGATTCTTTCCACTTCTGGATGTTGTAAGAACCATTCTTGAAATACCGCTGCCGTATGTATAGGAGAATTGTCCTGAACAAACCCAATGGGTCTTTCGGGATAAACTGCTCGTACGGAGAGCAACATAACTCTTTCAAAATCGTCAGGTAAGTTTGAGCAGTTAAGCGTTCATCGACACGTGTTAATTCTCCTGGGTCAGCATCACTCATCCATCCCCAGTACGCAGCACTAATTCTCTCACTTCTTTTGTTGGGTTGCACATGTTTTGATTCATATCTAGAATTACGTGGCCTTCAAAGAACTTTTTTCGGGACTTTTTTACTATCTTGAAAAGTGCAGAAGGTTTTTTCTGAAAAAAACAACACCTTTCTAATCAAAATTTAAATGTTCTTCTGAAAACTGCAATCTCCGGTAGGGATTTTCTTCAGTTATTACAGGTTTTTTTACAGGTCGATAGCAGCTTATTCCTTCAGCTTTCAAATTATTCCTTATTGTTTGCAAACTGCATTGTAGTTGTAGTCTTTCGCGAATGGTGGCGGAAGTTGTGAATGGAGTCAAACGAGGATTTTGGATAATGTTTTTTTTTTCAACTCTGGATAAGAGAGATGGCTTTCCACTTCTATGAGCGGTCTGCAAAGGACGATCATTTTCTGCGCCCTGCTCTTTGCGTTGGACCTAATAATGGACCACACTTTTCTAATAAAATAAATAATAGTTAATTAAAACTGCGCAAAAAGGATTACGTTTACTGAAAGGCACCGAGAAAGTAATGTTATTAATTTAAGCGAAAAAGTTACGTCTTTCAAGTTAACCGTACAAGGTTAGCAGAATCAAATAAAATATAGTAAGGAATTTGTTCCGAAAGAAAAAAAATTGTAACATTCTTACTTTTTTAGTTATGCGTTATTCGGCTAACTTGAGGCAAGTTAGCAGTACACCATTCTAAAAAATGTTTTAATGAATTCATTTCCTATTTAAAATGTGTGTAGAATAATAATAAAGCTATCAGCTCTTTTACAATTAATTAACAACATTTTAGCAACAAATTTTACACACATTTTAAACCGAATACCGATTCATTAAAACACTGTTTAGAATGATGTACTACTAATTTGTCTCAAGTTTAATTCATAATTAAAAAAGTAAGAAAGCTACAAGTTTTTTCTTTTGCAAGAAATTAGTAACAAATTGCTTTATTTGATTTTGCTAACTTTGTATTGTTAACTTGAGGGACGTGTAAAATGATACCCAATTGCTCTGTGACTGAAACTTTTATAACTTCATTATAAACAATTTTCTGTGATGTAGGTGAATAATTGTGCAATCTGAATTATACATCATATAATACCTATAAAATAGGTATATACTATGTTACATGCCAAAGTTAAAACAATGTCACTGCCTGAAATGAGGTAACACAAATGATGGGTGCCGCTGCTCAGTGGAGACGGGGTGGGTTATATTTTAAAATTCCGTGATGACTTGGAAACGAGATTGACATAAAATCGAAAGAAAAAGGTAAAAAAAACTCAAAATCGGTTAGGGCGCCAATCAAGGACACGATGATTATAGCTTCCGGACCCCTGATAATCCAAAAGCTCATCCGGTTGGTTACAACCCCTGAACTTACCTCGAGTTGTAACTTGCTAAATTTCTGAAATACACTTAAAAATTTAGGTACGCGGCAGCTGAATGAATAAAAGCTCTTTACAGTTTAACAATTTAACATTTATTGACTGAATAAAAATAAAAAAAAAATAATGAATATCAAACAAATTCGAATAAAAATGAAAAAATGAAATAATAATAAGCAAGACAAAAAAAAATTAACAAACTGAATACAAAATTAATATATATATATATAAAAAAATAATAATAATAATAGCGTTAACTCGTTTTTCAATAAAACACAATAAAAATAAAATTCAAGGCCTTGACCGCATACTTAATCTTCAAACAACAAACAAAAATAATAAAATACAAAAGTCGTAAAATATACGTCCGAAACTTTGCTTCGAACTAAACGTTCAAACAAATTATAGATTACATTTCGTTACATTATCTTTTATGCATGAATGAGATTTACTTTTACATACACAAAACAAAATTAATTAATTAAATCGAACTTCACGCAAACACCTTCAAGTGTTTCTTGAAATAATTAAAGTTAGCCGTAATTCAATCGGCTCAAATCAAAGCTTTTAAATCATATCGATCGCGGTTCACTTCACGGTAATAACAAATTCGATAAATACCTTTACTCAGATGAACTGTCGGCCACAGCGGTTCCAGAAGCTACGTATTTAGATTGAACCCGGGTCGGTCTAGGTGTACAGTAGTCGAATGCAAGCTCGGTGGGACCCCCAAACAATAGAATTCCGTCGGAAGATTTATTTCACTATTTAATTGAAATCCGCACAAAAGCGAAGACAGGATTTTTCACACAAAACATCGAAAATAAATCCAACTCGAACTCACGTTTGATTATGGATACCATGAAGTTCCTTAAACCGTAAAATTACGAATTTGGAAAATCACTATCATTTCCCATCACACCACTCAATTTTCACGGCACCATTTGTTTAACTTCCGCGGTATTGCCTAACGGTAGGGTAAAACACCCCGAACACTTGACTACATTCCGGTACCCGGTATTCTTAATTGCGACAATAAGATTGATCGATCCCCAAAAACAAAATTTTACTCCTTTTTAACACCTCGTAATCCCACTTAATTTAATGAACTTGCGCCGTAAAATCTTTGTAAAAGATGCAACACTAAACCAAGTAAATTAACAAAGATGAAAAATATAATGGCCAAGTGCGTCTTGTTACGTAGGCCTTCGAAAGAAAGAAAATGTTCTCACCGAAAACGCTTACTTCGCTAAATTGTCAGATGGTTCCAATCGCGCTCGTAAAAGAACTCAACATAAACAAAAATATAGATACCAGGAAAAATTGATCGAATTACATTCCAAAAGGAAGTCGTAAATTATATAGAGTTATTTTTCTAATGAGATAACCAGAGGTAAAAACACTAAATCAAAATCAAAACCACGGAACTTTATGCATTCAAAACAAATACCAGTAATAATTGTGAAATAACTGTAAAATACAAATAAACTTAAATCGAACGTAATAAAATACCGAGCGAAACGTTTTCGAACTAATTAATCGAAACGAAAAAAACAGAAAACCGGAAATTCAGCCAGATGAATCTAATTACGGGGTCTTACATAAAAGATTCACTGCCAAAATCCAACGCAGGTTACAACTACTGTGGGCAAAAAATAGTAAAACTTTGTTCATAATTTTAAAATTCTTTATTTATGCTTCCAAATTTATTTCGTCCCCCTCAAAGTAATCCCCCCCGGTCCCAATGCACTTGTGCAACGTTTTGGAACAGTTGTTAAAGTCAATTTCCGGAATAGCCTTTAATGCGCGTAGCGATTCACGTTTAATGTCTTCAATTGACTCAAAACGGTTTCCCCGGAGCGGTCGTTTGAGTTTGCTGAACAGCCAGAAGTCACACGGAGCTAAATCAGGCGAATACGGTGGTTGTGGAACGATATTGGTTGAATTTTTGGCGAAAAACTCACGAATAATGAATGCAGTATTTAGGAACCAATCGTGCTTTCACTTTTTTAGGCCGAAATGATCTTTAAAAATGGGTTTCACTGCTCCTTCCGATATTCCAACGGTGCCAGTAAGGTCTCTCACTGTTAATCGTCGATTCTCGAGCACCAATTCTTTCATTTTATTGAAGTGTTGATTATCAGTTGATGTTGATGGCCGTCCTGGACGTGGTTCGTCGTCAACGCGTTCTCGACCCTCTTTGAACAATTTGTACCAATCAAAAACACTTGCTTGCGACATACAATTGTCACTGAAGGCCTTTTGCAACATTCTGAACGTTTCGGGACCAGAAATTTGATTCCGCACACAAAATTTAATGGAACGGAAGGCGGGAGCACCGCCCGCGCCTAGAACCGCCCCGTCTACTTAAAATTTCTGCATTACGTCGAATTTTGGTGGATCAACTATTGCGACATATAAATTTATTTCTAATAGTATGGAATAACGCTTAAAATTTTGGCATTTTTTTAGTTTGTTTTTAAATTTTTATCCCCAAGTAAAAATTTGTATACTTTCCATTGACCCAATAATTTTTGTTTGCCATTGCATGGTATAAATATGAATCAAAATTTAAGGAAAAGTCAAAAAAACAAGTAGAAGGACCGGCTATGGGTTCACCGCTCTCTCCCGTTATAGCCAATATTTACATGGAATATTTTGAAACTGAAATTATGAAAAATGTTGAGTTAAAACCAAAAACTTGGTTCAGATATGTTGATGATACGTTTGTTGTATGGCCTCATGGCAAAGATAAACTAAATCAGTTATTTCAACATCTAAACTCTGCACATAACAGCATTATATTTACTATGGAGTTAGAACATAACAGCAGTCTAGCCTTTCTTGATGTACTGGTGATAAGGAAAAATTATGTAAAATTGGGACATTTCGTTTATAGAAAGAAAACGCACACTAATAGATACTTAAACGCCGAATCTCACCACCATCCAGTACAAAAGAATACTGTTTTGCATACTTTAGCCAAAAGAGCTATACGTGTGTCAGATAATGAAAATCTACAAAAGGAAAAGGAAATACTGTTGCAGTCCCTACAACAAAATGGATACGGGTTCAAAGAGATCCAAAACGCATGGAAAAGAGCAATAAATCCAAAAGTCAAAGAAGACTTATCACCTCCTACTAGCACCGTTTATTTACCATACTGTATGGGTTTGGCAGACAAAATAAGCAAGATGCTAAAGAAACATAATATTAAAACTGTCTTTACGACTAAGGATGCCCTGAACACCTGGTTTACATCTGCTAAAGACAAACAAGGGGCTCTAAAACATGCCGGAGTTTACAAAATGCATTGTTCCTGTGGATCAAGTTATATAGGACAGATGGGACGTTCTATTGAAGTTAGAGTAAAAGAACATATGGCTGACTGCAAACACCGCAGAGTTACTAAATCAGCACTGGCAGAACACGTGTGGAACCAAGGACACACGCTGAACTTTGACCAAACTAAAGTGTTGACTAGAACTCCTTTCTACTTTCCCAGACTAATCCACGAAGCTGAGGAAATAGAAAAACATCCATGTAATATGAACCGAGAAGACGGTTTAAGACTCAGCAAATCTTGGCTACCAGTATTATATCCTCTAAGACAAAGATCGACCTTCTTGGAAAAGACACAAACACTTACTCCGAGTACTAACGAAGTCAGTCAAGCGGTAACGGAAAGATAAGGTCCGTTAATCACGCTAATCGCTATTGGTATAAATATCTTCATTTAAACTTTTTCTTTCAGTGACATTTACCACTCTGAAGATGCAAGTTGCAATGTCTTGCGAAACGTCAGTTTGTTTGGGTTTACGAACGACAATACGGCAAAGGCCAAGTTCTACTTCTTGTTTTGACTCTCAAGAAGAGACTAGGACCAAGCTTAAATCTGGGTGTTTTACTACGACGCGGTCTAAGCCAAAAGTCGCTCATAATCATAAACATAATAGCCGCGAAAGCTTAAGATTTTATAAGTAAATTTGACTTACGCATACCTTTAGTCTAATATTTAAACTAGTAGGTTCGATATCATTCATAAATTGGGTTAAATCAGCAAAGTTGAAGCATTTTTCTGTGTATTACGACAATGTAATCAAAAAAACAATTGAACATCGGATTTTATATATATTCATAAAAATCCATTTTATATGAAAAAATGCAAACTACAAATAAATGTTATGAGAATTTGTAATGAGAATTAAGATTACAATTGTTCAACCACTAATTACTTTCAAATGATGATAATACTTCTTTTACAAAGAAAATCGGAATGTTGACTTTAATTTAATCCGGAAATATTAAACATTTAGGGTAATTAAAACAGCAATTTTATATTTGGGCATGCAGTTTAAATTTATTCGAGCTATTACTGCTTTTAAAACTTTTTAAAATTTATTTTAATCATAAATCAAATTATAATTGACTTAGAACTTTTTTAATAAAGGGCTATAGCATTCATTTAAAATTTGAGCAGCGAATACATAAATAGAAAATTCGGCGAAATAAAATTTAAATCTTTATGGTATAATTCAGATACATATTTGCAGCAAAAAAACATGTTCTTTGAACGCTTGAGGCGGTGCTTATAAAGAATGATAAGCAACCTAGTAATATCGCTGCAATTAATGCCTACAATGCCAATATTGTCAAATTTAACTAGCCGTTTTATTATAACGTTAGTTTGGTTGACTACCCTGCAGGTCGCGCTTACTGTCCAATAAATTTTTTGAGGCAGTGTACATATTGTTACGTCTTTATTTATTAAAAACTAATTTATTTAAAACGACTAAAACTACGTTTACTTATTCTAGAAATATGTACACATTTAAATTAACCGAACTAATAAAATCTAATAATAAAAACACTTACACTATAATTTATGTATAACCGTTGTATAACACTATCACTAACACGAGATAAGATAACGTCCTCGGATATCACACTTGTTTACACTAATTATCACGTTCACGATTATTCTCGATTTATTTATGTAACCACACGCGTGTTAACGATTTATTTCCACTTGATAATCTTAACACATTCGCATTCCAGCAATAACTGACCTACGATTTCCATGTTCGGCATTTATAGACATCGGCGAATTCTTCTCGAACGTTCCCTACTTTTCGCTATATCTTCTAGACAGCTTCTAGAAGGCTCTTGCATTTGCAAGATATTTCTTGAATGTTTCAATATGTACTATTTTGTTTGGTTTAATAATTGTATAAATTGGTTGTTAAAATTAGTTTTTAATTGTCTTGATAGATTTGCAGAGTCGCACAATTGGAGAAATTTACAGAGTGCCGCTTTACAATTTATCCAAAGTCACTATCCACAAATTATTAACGAAGACGAAATATACGAACTACCTAAAGATCAAATAATACAATTTTTGTCATCGGAAAATTTACAAGTCGATTCAGAATTTCAAGTGTTTCAATCGGCTATTAGATGGATAAACCATGATATTGTAGAACGTAGAAGATATGTGTTTGAAGTATTGAAATATGTAAGATTATCGTTGCTTCCTATAGGTATGTTGTGTGTCGTAATTGAAACAACTGATGTTTATTTTGTTTCGCTTAGGCTTATTGGAACGTGCCATAACTGAGTGTACGGACAGTAGTTTAAGAGTAGCGTTAAAATCAATTCATAATGACCTGACGAGTAAAAAAGGATGTTTGGTGGCTTTAAACGTTTATCCACGCTTAGGAGCCAAGAAACATATATTTGTAGTTGGAGGTTCCAAGCGAGAGTTCAATAATTTAAATCGAAGCTGCGAAAGCAGCTATGTAACTATTGAACGGTTCGACACTTTTAAAAGGTTTTTACCGTATTCTGACCAAAAACAAACGATTTAATTTGTTTTTATAGAGAATGGTGCAAGACTCCAAACATGACAGTTAGCCGTATAGTACCAGGAGTTGCGGCTCTTAACGGAAACATTTATGTTGTTGGTGGCGAACACGGTTTCAACAGTTTAGCATGTGGCGAACGTTATAACCTTCAAGACAATCGTTGGACGCAAATTAGTAGTATGAGTGTTCCACGTTGCGAATTTGGTTTATGCTCGTGGAATGGATATCTATACGCCGTGGGGGGATGGGTTGGTGGAGACAGAGGTGATATTGGCGATTCAATCGAAAGGTACAATCCACAAACTAATATGTGGATGATTATTGGAAATCTACCTCAGCCGCGGTTTAGCATGGGGGTTGTTACATACGAAGGTTTGCGCGTAAAAATGCCATGTCACATTTTATAACGGTATTTCTTAGGACTTATATATTTGGTGGGTGGTTGTACCGAATTTCAACGATTTTCCCAAGATTTACTAAGCTATAATCCTATAACAGGAGAATGGAATACGCTGCAGTTGATGTCAGTTGCTCGTTCTCAAATGGGTGTAGCCGTTTTGGATGATTATTTATACGTTGTTGGAGGTAACAATAAATCTCAGGTACTTTCTTCGGTCGAGAGATACTCATTTAAAAAGGTATAACTGAAAAGGTAATTGTCAAATTGTACATTACGGTGTTGCAGGGAACGTGGAGTATGGTTCCGTCTATGTCTGTAGGTCGTAGTGGTCCGGCAGTAGCGGCCGTTGATGGACTGTTATACGTAATTGGAGGTTACGAAACTCTCGAAAACCCCTTTTATAGGCCGCAATTTACAGTAGCTTCCGTAGAGTGTTTTAATCCATTCACCAATTCATGGTCTGATTGTCCTCCTTTACCTGAAAGTAGAGCAGAAGCTGGCGTGGTTGTATTATGATAGTGTTTTCGAATTAGTAACTAAATATTGTTTATTTTCTTAAAAGTTTCACCTAAATTTTAATGATTGGATTTATTACCTATTTTAGTCTAAGTATCACTACATAACTCGCTGTTTATTGGTCTTTCTTAAAAAAATCTATCAATTTTTTACTTGAAAGTAATTTAGTGTATGTTGATCATTAACAAATTTTATTTATATTACACATTCTCACTTTAAGCTGTCTACCAAAGATGAAATATCAAAACTACTAATAAATAAATTATTAATTAATGTTGTTTTGTACGTCCGTTTCTAAAAAAAATTAAACAAAAACCTTACTGTAATTTATATATCACAAACTTTAAGATTTATAAACACCGTCCGCAGATAAGATAATCACTCACTTCTATGTATCTTGACGGCACGCGCAAAATCTTCGAATTTGCACTTATTTATTTACACCGGCATTAAAACTAACTGAAGACAATTTCTTGCGATTGGCTTGTTACCGCTGAAGGGTTGCAGAAGGCGGTGATCAACCGCGGCGGGTGATTCTGCAGCGTCGAGACACGGCGAAACGACAAGTTTATATGGTTATATTAAAATAAAGAAAGAACAAACAAACGTACCATGCGAATTTTAAATACCAAAAACCACGTGATTCTGTAGCATAGGCAACACACCATGCGATGTCTAAATTTTAGTCATTGGCGGAACATGATGTTTTCATCAAGGCAAACAATCAGACAAAAATGAATGACAATGTAAATAAGTGGCGTGTTACCTATGCTACAGAAACACGTGGCTTTCGGTATTTAAAATTCGCATGTACAAAATGATATTGAATATGAATACGCGTAACAAACGGCTACTCTCAAGCACGGTAAAGGTGCGGACGTGTAATGCAATCTGCCTACTTTTTGTAGTTTGCTCTCCGATTAACTACCACTGAAGGTTAGGATCATTAAGGAAAGGTGTCTGATGATCAAAGTGGAATCATTTGCGGCTGTCGGTTTGCTTTTTTTTTAAAGCGTTCTAGATTCCCTCAGGTGGTTTTGAGTGGTAGCTGTGCACGTGAAGTGGGATGTTGCGGTTGGTGGTGGTGGTGAAAATGTTTCTAAACAGACACCTCCCCGGATTGACGACTTTTTTTACGGATTGTAGAGTTTCTTCTCCAAGTATCACAAGCGTCGAAATGGTGTTGTGTAACGCATAAATTGGGGTGGTGGAAAAAAGATTTAATAGATGTTCGGCTCACCTTTTGGCTAGCGTCCGTCGTAGATGGTCGTGAGTCGGATTGTCAGTACTTAAGTACTTCGGGTGAGCCATGCCCTAGCGCCACCTTTTCTTACGTGTAGAAAGTAATCCTATAAGAAAATGAACGTGTAGGCTAGAGAAAAAAAATCTTCTAATGTGCGTGAAGCAGTAAAACATTCTAGTTATCACAGACAAAAACTTTCGTTTATTTCGACTAGTAACTGTACAATTGATAAACTTACAATGTAGATGTCGGTACACTCCAATAAATACAATCGACATGAGCTTGTGTCTACGCCACTGCTACTAACCAGGATCGTTACACAGAGATATAGCTATTACATCGTATAAACGGCGCCTAAATCGTAATCTTATCGTATCCAGTAAAAAAACAAAGAAAGATATTGTAGATCTGGAAGCATGAGTTCTTACCTTAATATACCGCATCAATCAATTAAAGACGGTGGTAATAACATCTAAATGCGTTCGTAATACCTTATAATTAGAGATCAAAATGTCCTCAAACCGCTTGACGTCAAGTGTAGAAGCCAGACATAATAATTTGGGGTTTTAATTACCCTGTGAGTAAAGATTATTACAGTACGATAACAACCGACTTAATAATTTTAGCAATAAATGACACAAGATTAACGAATCTTCTTAGATTTCAATATTTAAATTAGGAGTGTTTCTTACACCATATCAAATTACTTGTAAAATAGAACAGTTAAATTAGTAACGCGCACAAAGAGTGTTTCTTACACCGAGTAAAATTCTCATTTCGTCGAAGGCGAAGTTTGATACGTACTATTCTACATCACGCGGTCGTATATTGGCACATTATCATGCGTGTTTTTGGTTGGGTCGCTATCCTATTAAAAGTAATTCATAAATACTTTGCTAGAATAGTATGTCGTAAAGCATCACTTGGTGTTAGTATCTCTTGACCGCATTTGTTTTTGAGTAGCCACGATTATAAGGATCTTGATTAATCCAGTGGCAAACAAAACCTTTTAATTAGGTGAATATTTATAAGCGAAATTTGTGAAACGTGGTTAAGTGTGAATCAAGTAAGTACTAACGTACAAACGAACATCGAACAGGAAACTCGGAAAGATATGTCCGACGCCTTTTTTATCGCTTAAGTGCGAATCATATAAAAGAAACGTATCCATAAGGTATATTGATGACAAAAGTTTGATGGATGACAAAATTGTAACCCTTACCAAACCTTTTGGTTCTACTGCTGGTAAAACACACCATAATTTAGTAACGAACGCTGTGCCGTCTAGCGGCTAAAATTCACGAGAATCTTGTCTTCACGGCTATGGAGGTCTCCTCTGCTTTAGAGACGGTTCCGTCGCTCGCTGGCTTCTGCTGACTTGACGGTGTGGGTCGCAGATCGTGGAAGGGTATCAATGCGTAGTCTCCATTTTTATCATTCCAGTACGCGTTAGTGCCGGTGGTTTATACTGTTTGAAATAGCTCAGACCATTTTTGGCCAAAATGAGATCCAGCGGTGAGATGTTTTAGCTCCAATACCATCTGCTCAACTTCAAACTGTGTTTTAGACGGTCCGTAGTTAGCATATATGAACCGGTATTGCTGTTCGTTGCGGAGTAGCGTTATTATTCTGTTGATTCTCTCTTTGCTTTGGTTTCTAACTTTACTGCTCGCCGCTTGATGTAGTTCTTCCGGACGTGGCAACTCGTATCCTAATGAAGCTTTGTTAGGGGCGACTCTACGTGTCGTCCTTAGGTTGTATAAAACTGCTGGAATGACCTGGGCCTATTGTTTTGGATTCTTTCTGCAGAGGTAGATTCTGAGTCCTTTCTTTAGTTTTTGGTTTTTTTTCTCCACTGAGTTAGCCTGTGGAAAGAGTTGTCCTATGTACCGGATGTGAACTTTGGGACGTTGTCAGTAATAACTGCTTTCGGATACCTGAACCGGCTAAATACTTTGTTCTTCAGTGTCTTGATCATTGGTTTGAACGTTCGAATATGCTTCTACCCATCTGTTAAATAGATCGGTCATGACTAGGATCTACTGTTCTTAGCTAGGAGTAGACGCGTAGGAACTCATAAGATATATTGACACAATTGCCCGGCAATGTGGTTGTCAGGGTCGTAGCGTTGTTTTGATTTGGTCCTTATTTGCAAGCGGTACAAGCCCAACAAGACTACGTATTTGTAGATATCTGCCTTCATGCTTGATCAAAAGTATCGGGCGTCGGGGGTTAGTTTTTACGTTTGCCTTTTTCGTCGATTAAAACGCTTCTTCGGCAACTAGTGTCCACGTGAATTTGAATTTCGTCGATTACAGCTCGCTGAGTGGAGCTTAGAATTATGCACATTTTTTTTGAGTCAGTTGCACAATCCTAAAAACAGCTGGAATTGTTTCCTGGTAGAGGCCTTTTTCCATCGGCAAATAAAGGACGAAAACAGTACATAAGTACAGCTATATAAACGTTGCAAACAATATTACATGGGTCGATGTCACAGGCAAAAATAAGTTACGCTCTTTAACTGGGCAACACGTTGCACATCTAAGTGCCCTAATCGTTCTAACTTTTACATTTAACGAAGGAATTTTACTTTATTAAGTTAAATTACAAGAATACAAAAATCAAAAGTATTGAGAATCAAAGCGCAACCGATAAGTATGTGACACACAAAAAAAGAGTTTAACATTAATTGTGATTACAACCTAGTATGTACGTGTGGCCATTCCAATAATCAACATGACCAACGAAGTAAAATAGAAAATACAATACTTACAGTTGTGTATTATCCAGTAGGAGATAAAACGTAATATGCAATTTGACACAAAGCGTACATACGGTGTTAGCACAAGTAATTTGATTTAATGCATACAATATTTAACTCTAATTAACTTTGCACTTGTGTAAGTATTTTTTCCCATAAAGTGGTGTACAACCCCTTAGCCTTCAGCGACCTGACGTCATGGCATAGGTACGTCATGGAAACTTTCTGACATATGTCACGTGTTCGTTATCCGTTATAGACAATTAAGACAGAATCAAATTAAATCCCCAATAAAGAGCAATATAACGACTTACTCCTACTCAGCTTCCACTAAATAGCCACAAAATTTATTCGCATATTCACATGAAATAATCTAATGATGAAAGCCTTGTTAAGCGTAAAAATACAGAGCTTACAGAGCTCGTTGGTATTGCACCAGATCTTACAGGAAGTGAATAAAATATGCTGTTATAAAATTTGACATTGCCGACGAAAAAGTAGGGACAAATTTTATACTTGAAAAAATTTGTATACCGACTTTTTAACATAACGTTTTGCAGACGTGTACGCGACTTATGGCAGCGATCTAAATCAGCCGAGAGTTTAGTGATTGGTTACAACCTATAGCAACTTTCTACCTCAAATAACTGCGGATTGGTACATGCCTTTCTTAAGGCAACCGATATCAAATTGGGATTTTTAATTGAATTCAAAATTACCATGATGGCTAATTTGGTTTTACAGATTTTCGTAAATCGTTGATTACATAAAGGCTATTGTTTGTCGCTTCAGTAACTTGTTAAGTTGAATTATTTTAACTCACTTTTGACAAGAACAACGCAGCAGTCTAACAATAATGTGCAGTAACGAATCCATCGAGCCTAAGAAGCTAAACCCAAAAAAACTAGTTAGGACTGTACGATCGTTAAAGAACCTTCAACTCTGTCCGATGTTTATTCTGCACTATATATGATACCAATTAATTCCGAAGAAAACTGATACATTATCGTCCATTCTGTAGTAGTTTCAACATCTACTCAATAAAACATTCACAGAACTCAAGCAACCATAAATGACCAATGACGTTAAATAAACGTAACTGTTATTTCTTGAGAGTATCGTCGGTAAATTTCTGCCGTCTATTGGCTAACACTATTACTGACGATGAGGTTCACATATTCAAATTTATTACAAAGAAAGTATTCGTGCGATTATGTGGGGTACGGTACAAAGGTACTCTAATAACGTAGAAGTGTTGTAATAAAAACGCCATCTAGTTTGCAGGGCACTAAGAAGCTTGGATATCACCTAGGTTTATAATGTTACTCGCTAAACTTGCGAAGAATGTAAGCTTACATACATCGACGTGTGTTTGTACTATGTTCATAAAACGTTGAAAGGTTTGCGCGGCGTTTTGCCATCTAACGTCATGAATGGAAGCTTGAATAATCTAAATAGCGTAGTTACTACGATTTTCTGGATGTCATCTTTTGCTACTGGAATTTGATGATATGGTAGCTTTAAATCAGATTTAGAAAATACTTTTTTAGCATTTAATTTATACAAAAAATTCATGATGGAGTTACCGTGGCTATTGTTGATAATCGGGTAATGTCAATAAACGGCAATTTTGTAAGTCTACTAGAAGTCCGTAATGCCTAAAAAAGTCGGCGTCTATAACTGACTGGATACATCGGCTTTTATAAATTTCTAATGAAAAGCACGTCGTAGCCCGAGGCTTAAGCTTAGAAATTTTTCACCGTACGTATTTATTGTTTAACTGTTAGCAACGAATAATTTGAATGCGGTTGGCGCTTTTCATTTTACTTTTCTTGGAGGAACAATCGAAATGTCAACCTTTGCGTCGATTAAGAAAAACAACCTTGTTTCCTGATCGTATACACGTGTAGGCGCTTTTGTTGGTGGTTGCCGTCGCTTACCGCCTCTACGTCGGTCGGTCTGGTTTCCCGATTCTGTGGCGTAAAAATTACACGGTATCTACACTTTTTGCTTTATTTCCAAATTTTCTGTGATAACAGGCGTCTTCTGTTCCATCTTGACAACCGTTTGACTTTTTGTGTAAGTTCCGCCATTTGTCCTTTTAACGAAGTGACACTAGTTGTAGATAATTTCTCCTTACCATAGGATGGGGTAACTTTGGGACACTTTTCAAGGTTTTACGCTGTTTCTTTTTTTATTTTTTAAGTTATATTATAGTTACTGAAAAAATTATTAATATGTAAAGCCTGTCTTCCTCTAACAAAATATAATAAGACAATAACTCTAGGAACAAGGTTATTTTAATAAAAAATATTTTAAACTGTCCCAATCTTACCCCACTAATTGGGGTAAAATTGGGACAGTGCATTATTTCCATTAGAAATAGCAAGAAACATGACTTTGTACCGATATTACCCCACAATATTGTATAAGTGCATTATCTACCTAAGAAAAGACAAGGTAAATGAGTGTGTACCAATTGCAACGCATAATATTATATGTAAACAATGAAGTTATGATACATGTACACATAGATTGCAAATAATTATTTTTTAATACTATTAGGCTTTGGATCTTTACTGAACATACAAAAATATTATTTACACACTTCATAAAAGTTAGTTTTTGTCAGCTGAAGCCAAGAAATCACTGTACACTTGTAGCTCTTTAACTTTGAAAATTTCTCGCCGACCAATTTGTTCCGGTTCATCAATTTTCTGAACAATTTCGTCCTTTGAGTAATGAATTTCATCCGGAGTTGAAGGCCATTTCCAATTCGACGCTGATTTCTTCATAGCCGATATTAATACTTCGCCGTCATCTTCGAGATGAACAATTAGTCCAGGATATAATTCACATTCATATCTCACAAGAACAAAGTCATCCACTTTTAGATGTTGAAGAAAATCTGATGTTTGTACATCTGGAATGGATGGGGTTAATGGATTTTCCAAATCACTAAATGTTTCCAAGTCTTCTGAGTCTTGAAGAAAAAACCTGTCATCTTCTTCCTCGCTACTGCCATCAGTGTCTCTCCTTTTCCGTTTTCTTTGGAGTGTTTTTAAATCTGGTCGTCTTGTTTTGCTACACTGTCGAGCTTTCACTCCAGTTGAAGTGGATGGTTGGTCTTGGTCATCATCGATGGGTAACTGTTCTGTTGGCAAGGCTGCTTTAAATTCTTCTGAAGAGATACTTTTTCCAGGGGGGACATTTAGTTTTTTCTTCCTCTGCACTCTTCGACATTCGGTAGCCTCCTGACGCTTCTTCGAAATTTGTTCTAGAAGGTTTTCACTAATCAGAGAAGAAATGGAGATGTCCAAGCTTCCTGATGGTAACCTCTTCAGAACTGGCTGCCTGTCTGTGGGAAAAATCCCTGACTTGCGAAAGCTGGCAATAAGATTGTCTGGGCCTTTAATGATAGCGTTCCATAGAGATTTCATTAGAGTGGGGAATTGGTCTTTTGGTACTGACGTACAACGACTCCCTGTTGCTGTCTCCTTCCAGTCCTTTAATATCTTTCGCCAAGCCACCTTCATTGGACGAAAGAATGCAACATCTAATGGTTGTAAAAGATGGGTCGCATTTGGTGGCAACGCAATGAACTTTATGTTATTCTTCTCACATTGTTTGATGACCTCTATATTTATATGTGAACTGAGGTTGTCGCCAATAATAGCCTTTGGCCCTTCTTGCTTCTTATGGATTGGTAGCATTAATGATACAAACCAATCCTCATAAGAGTTGCTATCAAACCAGCCAGATTTTGTTCGGTTATACCGAGTGTCAGGGGGGCTATTCTCAGTCCAGGTAGACCATATTTTTTCTGCTTTATAGTTCACATAAGGTGGAGCTACTGTTCCGTCAGCATTGCCACATACCATAATAGACAAGCTTTCGATGAGTTTTGTATTCTCTCAGGATATTTAGTTCCTCTTTTGGTGATTATTTTTGCAGCACCAGGCTCATCAACGAGGTTTGTTTCGTCGTAATTCCAAATATTTTCCTTTGGAATTCTTTCGAGTTCTCTCTCTAAGCTGTCAAAAAACTGATTTACAACTTGTTCGTCAGTGGTTGCTCTAGAGTAAGAAATATTTTTAGCGGTTCTTTGTGTCAACATAGCTTTGTGTCGCGTCATGAAGGAGTCTGCCCAATCGTTTCCCGGTAAGTTCTTTTGGAAACGTGTTTCGTTTCTTCCAATTCTATCTAGATACGATTTTACAACACAACGTAAATCAAAGATGTTTACTGGAAATCCATAGTTTGATACGGCAACAATGTGCACCACAAACTGCTCCTCTTCTTGTGCCGAAAAGATTGTAGCCCGACCTACGGGTTTGGTATGTTTTTCCTGGGATTTCAGATGTAGTGTATTTTTTGGTATTTTATACTTGGAGGCTGCATTTCGGATCGACAGTGTCTTGTTCTTTATTGCTAGTAAAGCCTCTTGTAAATTTTCTTCAGTGTAGTTTCTGTAGGGCCGTGTGCCAAGAGCTCTTTTATAATTTCTAGGCATTTTATTGTCCAATGCAATGCTGAAAAAAAAACAACTATTGTAAAAAAAAACCAGTATACAAACTTTGGGGCTGTCCCAAAATTACCCCGTAAAGAGCTGAAAATTTACAGTTTATAGGTTATATAAAACAAAATACTTTAATAACATTGTTAATTCTATATAAGATACTTAAGAAGATGTTTGGTATTGTGTATACGTACTTGAAAGTGATCTGAAGTTCACTGTTCTTGAGACAGAAGAGAAAGTTTCATCAAAACAAGAATTTTGTGAAAAACAATGGCAAGAAATAAAACTTGGCTGTCACAACGTGGTAGTAAACTGGTTCTGAAAACTGCCGCCAGGTAGCGGCACGGTACAGGATTAAACAAAGAACGCGTTTGCAGATTGAACCTACGCAGTGTGTCCCTCAGGGAATCCTGCAAACTAAAATTAACCCGTTGTCCCAATATTACCCACCCAGTCCCAAAGTTACCCCATCCTACGGTAATATGATACCTACTACAATACACTGCTTTTCCGAACTATATAGCTATATATTAGAAACATAAAAAACCAGAATGTTTAAATGTATATATTATAAAATTATGTGTATAAAAGTGTTAAAAATGGGATAAAAACCGACAATTTTTTACGTTATTTGCATATCAGGCAGAAACTGAATCGACTGTAGTAAATGGTTGCAAAACGTAATGTGTCAACCATTGTGAAGATTCCAGTATTCGGTACAAGGATAAAGGTAATGCAGGAAACGTTTGTAAAATGTAATTGCGCAACTCGTGGTGGCCGTGGATGCAATAAACCATTTCGTTTTGTACACAAAATCGTATAAACGCTAATAAACCTGCAATACTGTCTTCTTCGCCTTCTGAATATTTAAAATGGGGAAACCTTTTTTTGGTAATCGAGATCCATTTTCCTTTGATATTTTCTCGAATAGCAATTAAGTTGATGTATAAAAAAAGTTCTTTTACTGGTATATCTAAGGGAGTACCGTACGCGCTTAAACCAGCGCAAGCCAAGATGAAGCGCCATTTTCGATCGGGTTGCCAAAAAAACACGTGTCTGAAATAAGGAACTGTTGTGATAGTGATAGGTTAAATTTTGTTATAAATACGATAAAACTTGATTGATTGTGGGACGTTCCGTTGGGTCGTACAGCAACATCCAAGAAATCAGGTCGTGCAAATCAATGTTGTTTGTTATCAATTGGGGCATGGCTCTTTCTAAATTTTTCAGTATTTCCTGCATGTTTTCTCCGTAAGGATGTTTGCCCGCTGTTAGTATAAAGTGTATCAGCATTCCTAGAAATTACGTGTGTATTATATTTAATTTTTTTAATTCTGGGTTCTGCAATTTAACTTAGCACTTATAAAAAAAAATTATAATATTAACAACATAAGTCTAAGCAAAGTGCGAACATTACAAAATACAAAAAAAAATTTAAAGGTGACTGCGTATTTTTGTTTAAACTTTTTATACGTGTTTATAATTTATGCCGATAACTCGTTCGCAAGCCATAAACATAGATGCAAAATTATTTTAATTTTTCGAATCAATAAAAAATGTCCAAGAATAAATAAATAAAAATATGGTAGAAAATTCTCAGAAAATTTAACAAAACTGCTCGAAAATTTTTAGAAAGCGGATGAAGATTTTAGGAAAATAGAAGACATTCAAACTAGCATTGAAAATCAAATAAAGACTATTGAGGAACAAATAAAAGTTAGCGTAGAGAACAAGATTAAAACTGTTCAAGCTGAAATACAAAGTGGTGTTTTGATCTTAGAGAAGGGGTAGAAGGCAAAATAGCAGAAGTAGAAGATAAATTAGAACAGAAGTTAAAAGAAAATTCAAGAACTATAAAAGACAAGCTATAGCAAAAATTAAGAGAAAGAATGTAGCTGTTCAAATAAAGTACAAATCAAGTTAATTCTTACAGGGAAGAAAGCGCCACGAAAGAAAAGTTATTAATGGACCATCAAGAAAAAAAAACACTAACAAGAGTAAAGTTATAGCTTCAAACTTGGATGGTAAAGTTTTGTGGTCAACCTATCACAAACAAACAACACGCAAAAATCAAGGTTTTTAATAGTGGCCTTACGTGAAGAAGCGCTTTGAATTTTGAACACTGTTCCTGACGACCTCTAAGGCTAATACGTACTTTGAATTTTACGTTTAGAAATCCGATACGGATCTTCAATAGGTATACCAAGCCAAAATAAAAAGTCGGATTCAGGAAACTGCGGGAAGTCTTCAAGACTCTAGATATCTTCTTGGAGCAATTGGCTAATCCAACATTTCTAGAAGGCCTAAGACATTGGTTTACGCTGTTACATGGCATTATTTCAGCATTTGCTATAAGTAATCATTCTAGGTAAAATGCACGAAGCACTGGTTTGTGGACTCCACTGTTTGTAAAATGCGTAATCGTATTTCACATTTACGGGAGAGAAGCGGAAACGAAACACACTTTTACTCTTTCATTTTGCATATTTTACATCGCTGTAAACGTTCGATTTTATCAAGACGCTATCCGCTACATTGTAAGTAATTCTTTTTTCTACTTAATTTTTATCGTTGGCTATTTCCATTACGTTTTTATCAATATGCTGTTGAAGGATTGGTCAGTGTACTAACAGGATTAAGCGATTTTTTTAAACTAGGTTGGCGATTACAAGTAAAAATTTTAAAATGGCGTTAGCATGTTGCTCTTAATACGTCTAATCTTTTTCACGAGTTTGCTGGGACTACAAAACGGTGGTCTCAGCGTTATAGATTTGCGGTTTGTTTCTTTGTAAATGGGAATACTAATTAACTTTCAGAAGCCGTACGATGCGAGTCAATGGTCCACACCTATGGAATCGGTATTATCGCTAGTGTCTCGCCCCTCATTCTAAAGTGTACTTAATGTATTGTATAGTGAAATTTCTTAATTGAATGCGATTTTTTTTCAGCTTTAGGCATTTTTAAAAAAATTGAGTTCATTGTATTACTTATGTCTAAATAATTATAGATCATACTAAATCATTTTACTTTCAATCATAAATTTTAAATCACATTTAATCTTAGTTAACGCAATTTGTTTTGAGTACCTGACGCTTGCCTATCAAGTTTCTTTAATCGTTTCAACGTAATCAAGGCCAGATTTAGGCACATAACGCCGTACCTGTAAGCTTACTTCTTACGCACGTTTTGTCACTAAAGTAATAAGAAGTAGTGAACGTTACTATTTGTTACAAGGAACTTTGGTGGATTTTTAGTACTCATTTCATTTATTGCTAGTAATTATATTTTTCGTTTCACTAATTTGTTGCAACTGCATGTAAACGACATAGTTGATCAATTACAATTAAAGTTACGGTGTTTGTTAATTATTTTATTTGCTATTAAAATCTTTTTTATTCTGTTAACATAAATTTAGTAATAGTTGTACATGTTATTGTTGGATAGAATTATTTACGTTGGTACATTGTTCTTAATATTATGATCCTATTCGCTTCGTAGTGGGTTTAGACGTATCCTTGATTTCTCCGAGCCTAGTTTTTTCGCTTTTTATAGTTATCTCAACTACGCCCACTTACCGACATTGTAGCTAGCCGTGGTTGTTACCAACGGGGCCAACTACACAAAATATTTGTAACAACGCTTTAACCTATTGCTTGGAGTTAGAGGCAACAAAACAGGAGTTGCACTGTGGCAATCATAAGCTTCGCTGTGCTGCAGAAGTACTCGCACAGACACAAAAAATATCGAGCAAATAGTACGACGTGTATTCTGCAAAGAAGTAACTCGTGGAACAAAAGGAACGTGCTGAAACTGCGAGGAAGTGGGGCTACATACGACGTCGCTGTACTAAGTTCAAAAGCAGATCAGAAGGGCGGTCGGAAAACTAGAACAGGTCGTCCGAATAAAGCAAAAGTCGACCTCAACCAGTCATGCTCCAAAAGTTACCATTCGAATTACATCGCTTATGAAACAATTACACAGCATTCACCATGATGGAAAGATTAATGGACGAAGTGCTCACTTACTGGTCGACACGGGAGCGACAAAGACTATCATTCGTCTTGATATGTTATTAGCGAATGAAAAAAAGTCATCAGTAACAGCACTACCTATTCAGGGACTAATAAAAGGCACCATTGGTTTGAGAAATGGAGTACTCGACAACCAAGTAGTGGTAGTCTATATCACGGAAGAAGTTATCCTCTTATATGAAGAATGACAAGGCAGTCGTGCGAGTCTTATTAAGTGACGTAACTTTGTATGGAAGGACTGAAAGTGTGAGGATAGAACGTCTGGATGGAAATCTTTGGGAATGTTACATTTCTGCTATTGGGCCAATGCAATATGACTTGGTTGAAAATAGAGTATTAGTTGTCAAAACATTAGTTCAACAATTATCAGACATACTTACTTCTAAGCGTCAAAACCTCAGCCATGACTAGTTGGTCAAAGTTAAAACGTTGATCCAGCCGTATCAAAATGCGATTGCGCTTGAAAGGGGTTTTAAAAGGAGAACCTACGGCGACGTGGCTAAGCATAGAATCAATACAAGAGAGGCCCGGCCAATACAACAAGACTCACGCTAACTTCCTTTCGCTAAACGAGAAGAACCCGAAGACAATAACGGATCTAGAGAGACCAAGTGTAATTGAACAACAAAGTTACCAAAAAAACTGGTTATCTCTTACCAATAATTAACCATACTCTAGATACTGTTAAGAAGCCAAAGACTGTGAAAAAACAACGTTTTCCATTGTAATTGGTTTGTGGCATTGTGGCCTGTGTAACGCTCATGCGACGTTTTAATGTTTAATAGAAACTACTTTGCGAGGATTGTCTTGGAAGACGTGCTTAATTTATCTGGACGGCGTGATTGTGGTTAGATCGTTTGATGACCATTTGAATAACCTGAAAGAGGTGTTCTAACGACTGGGTGGGATAAATCTGAAACTTAGTCTAAAGACGTGATCTTAGTCACGTTATATCTAAACATGGAGCTAACCTAGACAAAGCCCGAACAGTGCAAGCATGGTCAATACCAATCTATAAGCATTATGTATGTAGTTTTATTGGGTAGTGAATTTACTATAAATGATTTGTACCCAGATTTGCTAATATTGCCAAATCTTTGACAAAATTGACTAAAGAGACAGTAGAATTTAGATGAAATGAAGACTGCGAAAACGATTTCCATTAAATAAACAGGTCATAGTTACTTCGCCGATTTTAAGTAACCCAAGAGAATGGAAAATTTGTTTTGGTTTCAACAAGAGATGTTAGCAGTCAAGGCTATAGAACACTTCTACAAATATATGTATAGACGAAATTTTTTACTAAGAATGGACTACGCTGCATTGAAATGGTTATTGCAGTTTCGTAATCCGGAAAGACAAATGGCAATATAGATCGAGAAATTGCAGAAATATGACTAACACTTAGAACATGGTCCCGGAAGCAGTAATCGAAACGTTATGCCTTATCAAGGAGACCATGCTCGGCAAACTGCAGTCATTGTTCACGACTAGAGAAAAACCGATTATCGCCCAAAAACTGCTATAGCTGATGACGAGTAGGAAATTGAGCAGTTGCGTAGTGAGCAAGAAAATGATCATGATGTAAGACTACTCCTTAGCTGGAAATCAAACGCCCGATGACTAATCTGGAAAACAGTGAGTAATTTGGGCATACTGGCTGCAGTGGGATTTCTTCACAGTGAAAGACGATTGTTTTAAGCAATTTCTAAAAAGTGTCGAGGTCACGGAGAATAGACTGATGATACATCGAGAAGATCCGTGTTGGGGTTGTTAGTTCCACGAAACTAGAAAACCCCTGACCAATTAACTTGTTGTCAGACCAATATAAGCTATTGACAAAAATTTTAACAAACAGATTAATAAAAAAACTTAGATGATTATAAACCTCAGGAACAGGCAGGATACAGACAAAATTACGGAATTACCTGCTCACAATGAAAATAATAATTGAGAAACCCAACAAATATGGATTTTCCTCGTATATAGTATATATCTTGCCCGAGAAAACAAAAACGATCCCACTTAAAAGAAGAGTTAGGTAGCGTGGCTTGCTTTCACTGAAGCTCGAAGACATATTTAAGAAATTTAATTGGGAAGATAAGGGAATAAATGTAAATGGGGAACGATTGACAAATCTACTATATGCCGACGATATCTAACTATTACCCAAAACAAAGATGACTTACAACAGATGCCTAATGACGTACACAGGGAATCCATTAAGATAGGATTAAAAATGAACCTAATAAAAACCAAAATTATGCACACAGGACAAGCAACGGGAGTGACAGTGGGAGTGGGCGAAATAGGAACAGAAATAGAAAAAGTGGATCAAAATACATATTTGGGACAGAGAATAGAACCGAAAAAAGCAAGCCAGAAAGAAGAATAAGATTGCATTCGGAAGATTAAGTTTCATACTCAAAGATAAGAAAATTGCTCAACACCTTAAAACTAAAATATTGGACCAGTTATTATTACATATGGGACAGAGAACTGGCAAAAGGCAAAATATTGAAAATTGCCGAAAAAAGGAATAAAAAGGCTTATGATGGGAATAACAAGGAAATATAGAATAAGAAATGATAGAATAAGAGCCATTACCAAAGTAACAGATGTAGGAACAAAATTAGCATCATTGCAGCGGAGATACGCTAGGCATGTAGCCAGAAGTAATATAATCCGATAGAGTCGTAAAATTATAAACTGGAGGTCACACGAGCGCAAAAAAGTAAGAGGACGACCACCAATGCGCTGGTACGAAGATTTCAAAACAAAAACAGGGTTAGTATGGATTAGTATTGCACTAAATCGACAGCGATGGAAGGAGCTGAGAAAGGCATATATTCAACATTGAACGTTAAAGCTTGGTATGAACACAGGAAGACGCTTTGGAGCGAAGAAAGCATTAAGGAAAGTACAAAAAAAATTCTATAGGGTGAACTGCAAAGAAGACGTCATGAATGGTACCGATCACGGTTTGGGCATCAAAAAATAGTTGAGTAAAAAAACGTAAAGCATTGATGAAACAATATAACGTAAGAAGCCGTTTAGAGAAAGCCGTTCCCAGAATCTGATTTAGGAAACTAATACATTTTGTTCCTAATAGCATACCGATCATTTGTTCACAAAAACACAGGTCAAACACCATTATGTGTCATGCTTGGTCTTGAAAACTGGAAGAAAAAATTGCTGAAAAAGACTACGTCAGCAAGTTGATGAAGAGGCTAAACGAAGTACATGGATCGGTTCGGAAAAACACGTAAATTGCCAGCAACAGAATGAAGACCAAACATGAGGGCTATTATGAAGTTTTGTAGCGTATTAATGACGTCGTTTAGAAAGCTGCAGAAAGCAGAAAGACTTTGAAGCTGACATCGGCAGACTAAAGTTAATCTCATCTAGTCATGTACCGGAAATTACCATTCAAATGGCATTGCCTATGGAGCAATTTTACAGCGTTTATCTGGATAGCAAGATCAATGAAAGTAGTGTTCAGTTACTGGTTGATACGAAAGCGACAAAAACCATCATTCGTTCTGACATATTATTGTAATATGACAAAACATAACTAGTAACAGTACAACTTCAAACGGCGACGGGCATAGAGATACCTAGTCACGGACAAGTAAAAGTGACCATTGGTTTGAGAAATGGAGTAATGGACTATCAAGTACTGGTAACCGACATTACAGAAAAAGTTTTCTTGGGAATGGACGTTATAAAGAAGTATGAGCTCTATTTAGATATGAAGAACAATGTCCTTAAGATTGACGGCGAAGAAGTTTCTTTTCATTTGTCAAAGAATGCAACCGTGCGTCTTATTACGTAAAGACGTGACTCTGCCTGGAAGGACTAAATGTGTGGTTATGGCACGCCTGGATGGTAATATCCGAGAAGGCCACAACCGCGTTATCAAACCAATGGAAGGCGACTTAGTTGCAAAGAGACTACTGGTTGGTAGAATATTAATACGAGTGAAAAACATGGTACCAGTAAGGATCTTGAATGATCACTCAGATTCCGTAACGTTGAACCTTTGAATAATCCATGGGCGTTCCCAGTGGTACTAGTAAAGAAGAAAGCTGAATCAACGAAGTTTTGCGTATACTACAGACAACTTAACGATGTGTTAAAAAAAGACAGTTACCCTTTGCCAAGAATCGACAATACTTTGACAGGATCTAAATGGTTTTCAACGTTAGATTTAAAGAGTGTTTACTGGCAGGTTGAATTGAAACCCAAGAACCGGTAAAAGACAACATTTACGATTAGAATTGATTTGAGGCAGTTTACTGTTATGCCTTTCGGCTTGTGTAACGCTCCCGCAACGTTTGAGCGTTTGATAGAGACCATCTTGCAAGGATTGTTTTGGAAGACCTGCTTGGTTTATCTAGACTACATGATTGTGGTTGTAAAGTCGTTTGAAGAACATTTGAACTACATGAAGGAAGTGTTTCAACAATTACGTAAAGCAAATCTAAAACCGTGCGCAAAAAAGTGCGAAACATTTGAGAAAGAAGTGCAATACCTGCAAGCATGGCCAAAAGCAATTGACCAGCATCAAGTTCACAGTTTTTTTGGGTTGTGCATCTATTATAGATAATTTTTATATGGATTTGCCGACATTGCCAAACCTTTGACAAAATTGACCAAAAAGAGAGAAGAATTTAGATAAAATGAAGAGTGCAAAAACGCTTTCTATTAACTAAAATTGGCCTTAGTCACTTCGCCGACTCAAGAGAAGATAGAAGATGTTTTGTATACGAATTCAAGTAAGCTGCCTATAAGTGCAGTCTTTTTATATGTGTAAGATGTACAACGAAAGCCGTCGCGTATTTTAGCAAGGTTTTGTCCAGGCCTAACAGAGAACTGTTAGCAGTTGTCAAGTCCATAGAACACTTTTATAAATATTTGTAGGGGCAAACATTTTTACCAAGAACGGACCACGCTGCATTGAAAAGGGTAACGCAGTTTTGTAATCCTAAAAAGCAAATGGCAAAATGGATTGATAGACTGTTAAAGTATGACTATGATACAGAATACCGTGCCGAAAGCAGTAATCGGAACGTTGATGTCTTGTTCAGAAGACAATGTTTGGTAGACTGCAGCCATTGTTTGCGACCAAGAAAAAAAGGATCGAATGTCTCCGAAAAATTGCTGTGGTTGATAACAAGTGGGAACCTGAGCAGTTGCGTCGCGAACAAGAAAATGATCCCAAAATAAGAATGCTCCTGAGCTGAAAAACGAATGGCAAACAATCAACTTGGGAAGAAGGGAGTGCTTCATGCAGAAAGAGACGTCGTGGAATGGTGCCGTAATTGCATGGTTTGCGCAACAGGAAATGGTTCGAAAAAAAAGTGCAAAACACTGTAAAATAATATATGGGATGCTCTTTAAAGAAAGTTGCAATTGACATTGCAGAGGCGTTCCTAGAATCTGATTTAGAAGATAAATACATCTTGGTGACGATGGATTACTTCACGAAATGAACGGAAGCTTACGCCATACCAAATCAGGAAGCGGTAACAGTTCCAAAAGTTTTGGTAAAAGAGTTTTTTGACTGGTTAGAAGTTCCTTTGAAAACACATTTGAACCAAGGCCGTAACTTGGAGTCTGTTGGAAGTTAAGCTAGGTTCAAAGTTACGACTGAGGAGCAACAGAACAGAACTGGGCAATATTTCAACTACATGCATTTCAAATACGAATTTCAAATACATTTTTAACTTGTATTTTACATTTTGTATTTTAAATATTTTTATTTAGAAAAGGTATTTTGTATTTCATATTTCAAATAAATTTTTTTCAAGTATTTTGCAACACTGTCGCTTGTACTTTTCCTTCGTTGTTTCTAGTGTGTTTTTAGCAATCCGGATCTTATATTTGGATTAAAAATAAGTATGTATCTATTACAAATATTTTGGTAATGTAAAGACGATGCGATAAGACTATTTTGTAGTTCAAATACTATGATGTGATCAGAGTAATTTATGTTTTGTATTTTAAATACTTTATGCCAGTATTTTGCCAAGCTCTGTCTGTTTCAAACAAGAAAAGATTACGTCATTGCACACTGCGTTAGTAAAGATCTTAGATATCTAAATGGATTGCAGTAGTATTTAAGAAGTTCGGACAGTTACATGAACTACGGAGACAGTAAGTCTTAAAACTACGCGACAACCGACGTTGTATTTTCTATTTGGTCACCAAGAAGTACTCACGGTCAAAGCTGGAGTTTATGGCGGGAATTATGAAATATCAAAAGAAAAATAGAGTTCTATAATATTTGGAAATTGACAGTACTCAAGCTTGGTTGCGGCTTGAATTAACTGGATTGGAGGACAGTTCGAAATATGTTAGAAGTCGTCCGAAAAACAAGCGTCCAAGTGTTGGTCTGCAGTCACTATCCAATCAGAAAAAGTTCATTGACTACAACTTTTAAGATCAAGAAAGTTGCCGAAATGGAGAGAGCTGCCGTTATCGCCACGATTTTGTTTACCGGTGTCGCATCCAGTTCTCTGTCATGGAACAGAACAGTCTTAAGAAGGGGTCAGTGAAGCGTTCTCGAAATATTTAGAAACTTTGAAAAGATGATTGAAAAAGATGGAATGTTCTGGATTTTGATAAAGTAGAAATCTAAGAAAGTGTCAGAAATCGGAAACGTGAAGAACCGGTTTAAATAAATATGGTCAATGAAAACAAATACCAGTTTAAGATAAACCAAAGTGCGTCGGTGTTTATAAATATCAAGTAATAGTCATATATAAATTACTTGTAAGTTGTTTTTCTTAGTTACATTTTATTAATAAAATCCTTTGAATAATTGTCAAAACCATAAATACAAATACAAATATATCACTCTCTTATCTTATAGTTTTATTTTAGTCTGAAGATGATCTTAAATATTTAAAGATCGAAACTATTGTGACTTAAATAAGTTTAAAAATTTCAAATTACATTAAATTAGGGTTTTGACAATTATTCAAGGGATTTTATTAAAACCCAAACCTAAGAAGGCTGAATATGGATCTATTTCAAGATATTTTGTTAGTTAGTTTAATAAAAAATTAGTTACATTTGTAAAAATTTTCGAAATTCGTGTAAATAGGTAGAATAAATAAATTTAGTTTTAAAATTCGTTAAATTCCTGATTTAAAAAAAAAGTAATGACAACTTACCTGCAACTTGTATATCCGATGCACATGTACAAGTGATACAAGCGGTTTCTTTAAATTTATTAAACGTTTCTCTTGCAAACCAAATCACCGATGTATTTGGGGCTTCTACTAGAGTGTACAAAGCCTACAATTCAAGTCTCGGTGATATAATCAATGATAAATTCAAAAACAAACTTTATGCATTCCAAACTCTGCAATTCTTACGGTTCCATTTAAGTCCAAGAAAATATTTGACGGTTTTAAGTTTCCGTGTATGATCGGTTCGTTCCTATTGTGTAAAAATCGCAGACCAGACAAAAATTGCTTAACGACATCGAAAGATCTCACAAGCATATTGCTATGCTGCTTCATGAACATTACGTACTCGCCCATGTTATATTCGCAAAGTGGCGTAGCCACCACTAGTTCATTGTTTTCAAAGTTGCACGTAAAGTAATGAAGAAGGTTAGCATTTCTAAGTCCTAGCAATGGGTTAATTAAGTCCTTCATCAGTTTCGAGACATCTGAGTGTGCTTTGATTCGTTTAACTGCAAGTGGTTGGTCGTTTGAGTCTAATCCTAAGACCACAGTACTAAAATTTCCTCCAGATGAGATGACATGTAGATCTTTGTCTCTGCTACTAATGCGAACGTCTCCATTCAACAACACGTGATAGTTGCTTCCCGCTTGTAAACTCTTTACTATATTATACCAGCGACTAGGAAATTGTCCAAAATTATCTTCGTCTGTGTTATCGTCGCTTTTAACGTCTAATAAATCCTTGTCTTTGCTAGTACTTGGTCGATTCTGAACAGCTAGTAAGTTTTCTTGAAAAGACAGGCGCTTCTTGTTAATCGAAATCGATTCTTCAGGAACAGATTCATCACCTTCAGTTTCTTCTTGGTCTGATTTAACATTGTTATCGCTATCGTCGCAGAGAGCATCAATAGACGACCACAAATGATACGCATATTTCATCGTGTTTTCTTGCGCAGTCATTAACTGCGACAAATTAATGGGTTTAACCGCGGAGAGTGACAACACTTCTTGCAAGTACAACGCATCCGGATGATTCTTCGGTATATGCGATGAAACGTACGATTGATTCGAGGGCGTTTTAGTTTTATACATAAGTTCGTCTGGTTCGATACCTTCACTTTCTTTAAAGTAACTGCCAGAAAAATACGAATTGTTCTTCAAAGTTTCCGCCGGAATGTCGTCAATTATCGATTTCCCTCTGATTTTATGATTAATAAAAATGTGCTCTAATCGTTCCAGAACTTTAGTACATTGAACAATGTCTTCGTGTGCGGTATTGTTGATGTCAACAATCAACGCGTCAAATTCATTCTGCACACGCTGCAAGTGTTCTACTTCTAATTTTCTGACTATATTGTGGATGTGTGACATTTGTGATTTTTCAACTACGAAAGAATCTAAGACTATTAAAGAAAAATTTAACGTTTACTTACTTACGTATGTTACTTTTGCTATTATTAGTTTCACTGTCTTGCGACCAATTGTTTTGATAGTTTTCTAAGATTCTATTTAATAGAATTGATAAGTAACTGATTGTAGACTGCAACATGTGCGTTAAATCTTGGTAAGACGATTTTCCTTTCGTGTTCTCTAAATTACACCCATCTGGAAATTCCGTTACCTTAGAATTGGTGTCTTTAGCAGTTGACGATTGGTCATATTCGATTTTATCTTTAAATTCTTTTACAAACGAATCTAAATTAGGTTCGGTAGCATCATCTAATAATCCATTATTCAGATCTTCGGTGATTTTATGCTCTAATATTACCATCGTATCATTATACTCCTTCATAATAGGATCATTGCCACTATCCATCAACCATACTTGTTCCCAAGTAGAGTACCGCGGCCACTGAAGATGTTTTTCTCTAGTCTTATCGTCTTTCTCTTCTACTTTTTTGTTTGGATTGATTCTTTTTATAATAGACGTATCGGAAGCACATTTCTGCTCCAAAATCTTATTACCGTTTGGATTCAAGCGTTCTGTTAGATCTGCGCTTTTTATTTTTGCAATTTTTGCTTTTAACGCTTTAGAACGTCTTTTAGTTCTTTTCGTAGTAATTTTTAAATCCGGTTTGTTTTCTTTATTCGTTTTATTGTCGTTAGATTCGAGTACTTTAGAAACTAAAGGACAATTGTTAACAATCGTTTTGTCAAGTTTTATCATGCGGATTAAATCCACAAACTTTTGGTATTCTTCTTTATTCTAAAACAATTACACCGGTTTAGTTAGTGTATCAAAAAGATGTGGCAAGTAATTTAGTACCATTTTTGCCCGATTGCAAATAAACTCCGAACACAATTCTGCTTATAATACTTTTATAATTATTGCTTATCATTATACTAAAGAAACGCTAATTTGTAATAACTATGCTATATAATACAAAACTACAATTCTGACTTTTAGGAATTAGTGACAACAACACTGTCATAGATGATTAATTAAATCACTTGATTTTTATGAAATTACATTTAATAGTTTGACATTCATGATTAAAAAAGAATTCAAAAACTTTATTAGTCACTTTCTTAGTTTTTTTGTAGGTTGTTGTTTAGAAAATTCGGAGATTAACGTTACGACAGCTAAGGAATAGAAAAAGCACGGGTCAAGACGACATTCCCTAACTATTCTTGGAGATTCTCTTAAGTATGGCTGACAATATTTCAATACACAGTTATACCTTCTAATCAATGAAATTTACATCACCACAAAATACCTGATGAACAAGCATTATAATCCTTATGTTCAAGAAGGAAGGCAAAAAGATACTCGTCAATTACAGACATTTGTAACGATTTTTAAAAACAAATTTATTTATACTAAAAATATGTACACGTTTATAACTAACCGAACTAATTAAATAGAAGAATATTTAGTAAAGATACTTACACTAATTTATATAACACTATCACTCGAAAGATAATATCCGCGGATAAATTCTATTTATTTAAACACTGACACTTGTTCACATTAAAGTCACGCACGATTTTAATTCGTCGTATTTATCTCGACACGCGCTAATCACTTATTTATTTAAATTCAAATAATCACTTCTTTGAATTGCTGAAATAACTGACCTATGTTTCATTTGTGTCGCTTTTATAAAATTTGGTCATTCGTCGAAAATCTTCTATATTCTATCGTGAACGTTCTACATGTGGATAGTAGCTTCGTGAATGCTCTCGAAACTGAACGAACGTTTCATTATTAAAAATCAAATAAAAAAGTAATTAATAGTATTTACCTGTATAGTAAAAAATTAATTTTAAGTTATTAATGTAAAATCGTCTATAATAGGGGCATAACCCAAGGAAATTCGGATCTGATGTTTGTCGATTGGTTTTGGCCATGCTTGAACTCCTTGGATTTTGTCTGGGTCAGCCTTTACTCGATCTCTAGATACGACGTGGCCAATGTATTGCACTTCCTTCTTAACTACGTGGCATTTTTTTGGGCTCCGTTTGAGATCAGCCCAACGTAGTCGTCACTCATTTCAAGTTGTTCAAATGTTCTTCAAACGACCTTCCAACCGCGATCACATCGTCTAGGTAAACCTAGCCCGTCTTCCAAGACAGTCTGCGCAAGATGGTTTCTATCAAACGCTTGAACGTTGCAGGAGCGTTACACAGGCTGAAGGACATCACAGTGAACTGCCACAAACTAGTTCCAATCGTAAAAGTTGTTTTTCACGATCGTTGGATCTCTATTCTACCTACCAGTAACCACTCTTTAAATCTAACGTGGAAGACCACTAAGATTCTGACAAGGTGTATAACGTATTGTCAATTTTAGGTAAAGGGTAGCTGTCCTTTTTAATCACGTCGTTTAGCTGCCTGTACTCTACGCAAAACCTCGTTGATCCATCGTTTTTCTTTACGAGTACCACTGGGGATGCCTATGGGCTATTTCAAGGTTCAATCACGCCTTTTCTTTCTATGCCCGTAGTTATTTGTTTGGTTTCTTCTCTTTTCGCCAAAGGAAGTCGGCGTGCATGTTGTCGTATCGGCCGGGCGTCTCTGGTATTAATTTTGTTTCACCACGTTAGTTATTTCTTTGGTACCACTCTACAGCGCGAACACATCTTGATACTCTTTGATCAAGATTTACTTTAGCCAGCTGGTCTTGGCTGAGGTTTTGGCATTTGGTGGTAAGAATGTCTAATAGATGTTGTGGACACAATTCGAGATACTGACGTGCATTGGCCTGCCACAGTCTTCTTTTTTAACGTGACTGGATCTGTGTTGACATTTAAGATCCTTATTGGCATTATGTTTTTCACTCGTACTAAAACTCTGCTACGTAGTCCTTTTTCAACTAAGTCGCTCTCCATTGGTTCAAACGCGCGTATGTAGCCTTCCTGAAAATTTCACACACTTTCAGTCCTTGCAGGCAGGGTTACGTTTTCACTCAATAAGACTCGCACGGCTGCCTTCTCTGACGAATGAAAATGAATTTCTTCATTGTCGATTTTCAGGACATCGTTCTTCATATCCCAATGGAACCCATACTTCTTTATAACCTCTATTCTCAGGATAACTTCTTTCGTGATGTCGGCTACTAGTACTTGATGGTCGAGTACTTCATTTCCCAAACCAATAGTTACTTTGACTTGTTCGTGAGTAAGTATTTGTTTGCCTGTCGCCGGTTGAAGTTGTACTGTTCTCGTTTTCTAATATGTTAGGACGAATGATGGTCTTTGTCCCTCCTGTGTCAACCAGTAACTGAACACTTCTTCCATTGATCTTGCCATCGAGAGAAATGCTATGCAATTGCTCCATTGGCGATGCCATTTGAATTGTAATCGACTTGATGAGATTAACTTTTTTCTCTTTTGATTAATTGGTTCCAAATTTTCAAGCACTCTTTTTGTCATCTTTTTGGGTTTAGTACGATGCCGTCGTACATGGCCTATTTCAATGCAGTTCAAAGTCGTTACTTTCCTGAAGTATTTGTCGCGCTATCTGCTTAACGCCTTCCAGTGTCTGCGCGGGTACTTCTGCAGCACCAAAGCGTCATCCAACGTCTTCGTTAGAGCTAACCGGGGAGTCTGCTGCGTTTCGTTGTCTCGGAGGTCGTCTACAAAGTTTTGAATATCCAACTGCTCTAAGAAGCTATCTGGCGCTGTAAGATACGCAAGCCGTGTTAGTCTGGCGATGTCCGCCTCAAATTCTTGAAGACTTTCAGCAGCTTTTGTAACCAGACTTTTAATTTGTGCTTGGTACACTTGTTGAAGATAAGCATCTCCATATCTCGTTTCTAAATGTGAAATTAAGAGTTCGTAATTTTCTTGCAAGTGGTCAATAACAGTTTGTAAAATTCCAAGTGCTTCTTCACGTAAGGACACTATTAAAAACGTCGCTTTCTGGTTCTTGCTCCAACCGTTAGCCATAGTTCGGCTTCAAACTGCTTGTAGTAGGTTAACCATGAAACTTTGCCATCAAAATTTGGAGGTACAACTTTAAACTTGTGAGTGGTTTCTTCCTGATGGTTTATTATTAAATCTTTGCTCATGACGCTTCCTTCACCATGGCAATTCATTTGGTTCATTCTTTCTTCAAGCAATTTCATTTCGTCTTCTAATTTGTCCTTTATTGTTTCTATTTTCTTGTTCCCAGATTTTTTAAACTTCTAGAATCATTCATCAATTTTTCTTCTACTTTCTGGGTATTTTAAATAATTTTTTTTTCTCAAAACTTTTCTTTCATTTTCTTAGAGTTTTCTTCCATTTTTCTAGTAGTTTCTTCCATATTTTTATTCATTGAATCTTGACCATTTCTTATTGATTCGAGAAATTCAAATAACTTTGCATCCATATTAGTTTTATAATGAGTTACCAGCATACGTTGTATATAACACGAATAAAAAAAATTAAGAAAGTTTAATAACACTGAATTTTAATAATGCCCGAGACTAGTTTAACGAAATGGAACAGCTGGGATTAAACGCTATAAACAAACATGTGAATTGCGAACTAAAGTTTGATTGCACTGGTCTGCAAAAAAATATTTTTTATCGAGCCCTGACACTATTTCGGGTGATTCTTATGTAAAATGACGTCCTGAATCCAAATGTCTTCCTTTTTCTTCCATCACCCACCATTTTCGAGGGAGCCCAAAATCTCTATTTTTACCACTTTTCGATAAATTAATTATAATTTATTTATCGAACGATAATAATAATTATTATAATAATAAATATATGGACATGAATTTAATTTAAATGGGAAAAAGAACTATTTTAGCTATAAACAGTAATAAATAAAAAGATATTCATCGTTACTTGGTGCTTGCTTTCCTTTTATACCCTGAGGTACAGCTCTCTCGTTTCAAAAACCAGCAGTACTCCGCCAACATGCTTGCATTCCACTTCCTTGAAAAGCTCTTCTCCAGCTTAGCGATGTCTTGATGGAACCGTTCCCCGTGTTCATCCGAGACTGCTCCTAAATTTTCAGGGAAAAAGTCCAGATGCGAGTGACGGAAGTAAACTTTAAGAGACATGTTACATCCTATGTCTTTGTACGCTAAAAGCAGTTCCTCGACGTAAGCGACATAATCTTCACTTTTGTGGTTACCCAGGAAGTTCTTACAAACGTTTTGAAATGCAAGCCAAGCTCGTTTTTCTTTTCGATTTAGGTGTTCAATAAACGTCGAGTCTTGGAAGAGTTGTCTAATCTGGGGACCAACAAAAACGCCTTCTTTGATTTTAGGTTCGCTAAGACGAGGAAATTTAGTTTTCAAAAATTGAAATGCGCCACCTGTCTTGTCTACTGCTTTCACAAACTGCTTGATCAATCTAAGTTTGATGTGTAAAGGTGGTAAGTAAATATTTTTCTTCGGAACCAAAGGATTGTGGGCGACATTTTTCTGACCAGGAATAAGATTTTCTTGCAGAGGCCAGTCTCTTACGATGTAATGTTTATCTCGGGCTCGGCTATCCCATTCACAAAGGAAGCAGCAATATTTTGTGAATCCTGATTGCAGGCCCGTGAGTAGAGCAACAACTTTTAAGTCAGCGCAAAAGTTTCCACTTATAATCATGATAACTAATTTTATCAAGGATTCTGAAGATGTTTTCGTACGTTTCCTTCATATCAACAGAGTATGCAACTGGAACTGATGGGAAGTCATTCTCATTTGCCAACAGGACAACTTTTAAGCTTGTTTTTGATGAGTCTATAAACAGTCTCCATTTGTCTGGGTCACATGGCATCTGTAGCTCTGTCATCAATAAATTTGCATTAGGGCAGAACACTAAACCTTTATCTTCTGAGAAAAGACATTTCAGGGTTGCTTGTCTGGTCCTGTAAGAAGATATTTTTACTCCCTTTTCTAAGAGATTCCATTGTTGAAGTCGAGATCCTAGGAGCTGAGATTTAGTCTTGGGTAACTGCAAATCCCTGACAAGATTATTTAAGCCCGATTGAGTGAGGAGGAGAGATTGCTGAGAAACTAAATCTGCGGAATACTCTTCATCATCATTGAACGTATCATTCGAAGCCTCAGGTTGTGGCTCAGAGTCTTTTAAATCAATTTCCGGCTCTAGAGTATAAGTGTTTGGAGCTTCTGGGATTGGCAATGTATCGTTATGGGGAACAAGTCTTAGAGCTGACGGTATATTGGGATACTGAATTGTATGCTTACTTTTGCTCGAAAACCCGACGGTGGAAGTCATACAAAAGTAACAATCTGTAAGATGACAGCGAGGTTCACGCCAAACCATGAGCACAGCAAATGGCATTAATTTACGGGTACCTTTGAGGCATTTGGTCAAACTACTGTAACAAGTCGTACAGCAAACTGATGGAGCCTAAGTCTTGTCCTGGTCGCTAACTTGACAATCAAAGTACAATTTATAAGATGTTTTAACAAGCGGAAAAAGGGGTTTTCGTTGCGCTTTTAAAGTTAATTTCCCGCAGACATAGGAGAAGCTATCGGGATGATTTTTATACTCGCGTGGCATAATTAAACAGTAATTCAACGCCCGACATTAACCACAAATCACACTTAGTCACTTGAAAAAATCTGGAGTAAAAGTAGTTTTACTGTTTTACACAAATGAACAAAAATGAACACAAAATCCAGCACGTTTAAAACGTCGACAAGTTAACTCTGCAACAGCTATAGATGTACTGATCGAAGCAGTTAAGCAAACAATGTAATATGTTATAATGAGAAGAGTAATGCAAGTTCAAGCCTGTCGAAGATTCCTGTTCAAACCTGCATGTGGTATTGAGATCGGCAGCGTCGTGCAGTGAATCTTCCTAACTGTTTATTGAGATTTTTTTACTGTTCTTATATATTTGTATTTTATTGTTGTTTCTATATACATTTTATCGCAAAACTTTTGCCATATACTTTGGTATAAATTTTATGACCTGCTTTGGGATGTTTAACGGCTATAAGTTAAAATTCTAAAAAAAACGCAAAAAATAAAATAAAAATGGGGTCCCCCCAAAATAGGTGGGTGATGGGTAAAAACGGAGCTCATTTTACATAAGAATCGTCAAGAATGGGATCAGGGCCGTTTTTCATGCAGACCAGTGTTATTTACGCAATCAATGTTTTTATTACGAGAACGATATTAAATTATTTAATAGTATTTACACTAAAATCGCGAACAGCTTATTTATTTACACGATTTTATTCGATACCACACACCTTATCACCAATGTAACGATTTTTAAAAACTAATTTATTTATACTAAAAATATGTACACGTTTGTAATTAACCGAACTAATTAAATCTAAGAATATTTAATAAAAACATCTATTTATTTAAACACTGACGCTTGTTTACATTAAAGTCACGCAAGATTTTAATTCGTCGTATTTATCTCGACACGTGTTAATCACTTATTTATTTAAACTTGAATAATCTTCTTAACATTGCCGACTTCGAATTACTGAAATAACTGACCTATGATTTGTTTGTACCGCATTTATACATTTTGGCCATCCTTCGAGAGTTTTCTATATTTTTCGGTGGACATTCTGGAAATGCATGAAAACTTTGTGAAGGCTCTCGGACTTGAGAATAATTTCTCGGATGTCTCACAATAAAGCTCCTGAGCACAAGTTTAAAATCATTTACGAAAAAAATAACAAATAAAATAAACAACACAATATCAATATCAGATGAACAACAAAGATTTAGATATGGAATATTGTGCATGTTTTTATTATACGCTAAATAGCAGAAAAATCCATAGAATGCAATAGGACAGCCTACATGCGCTTCGTAGATTTAAAAAACCTTCTCTATGACAAAGGAGTACCCTACAACCTAATAAATTAACTGAAAGTATATACAATATAAATAAGATACAAGCCAAAATAAAAGAAGAACTCAACTACCCAATTCCAGTACAAAACGGCATTAATCAAGACAGTGTATAGCTTAAAAGGATATAAAATGGGTGATCTTAATGTGACAATCCTGTCGATGCTGTGTTGGTAGCAGAAAACAATGATAATCTTCAGATACTACTACACCGATATAATTGTACAGCTATATATGACATCTAAAATACTCATCAGATGCAAAGTAGTTGACGAACAAATAATACAACAAGAAAAGATATTTTAATACCTAGGTATAGAAATCTTTGGATTTGGTGATGTAGAAACAGAAGTAAAACAACAAACGTAGAAAATGTCTAAATAACATGTTGTAGAAAAATAAACATATAGAAATAGAAGCCAAATTAAGAATTTACAAATCCACAAAGACCAATAATGACATACACTGCAGAAACCCGTGCGGACACTTCAAAAACAAAAAGAATATTAGAAACAGGTGTAATGAAGGTGCTTCGAAGAATTGCTACAAAAACATTACACAGAAAAAAAATTGTCTTCCGAGTCAATGTACATTGAATCAATGTAAAATTACAGTAATTTAATGTTTCAATGTATTAAAACCCATAGAAGCTTCAAGATCATTAAAAATGATTCGAGGTAATTATCGGAATGTTTTCGAAGCAGATAACTTAGGAACATAAAAAGTATTTGAATCGAGTCTACTGAGAAGGTCTAAATAAGTAAAGTGTAAGATAAACGAAAAGTCTAGAGTATCACGGACACAATATTTGTAAATATTGACTGATAGTAACCAGGCGCGGCTCCAGCAGTTTATTTCGGTGGGGGCTCCATCAGCTTAAAGCGGGGGGGGGGGGATGCTTATCACATTTTTAAATAATAATGTGAATATGGCGTTAATGTAATCGTTATGCACCAACCTTTTACTTGCAAGCGAATAAAGCATCATAAATTATACAACTATTAAAAAAAGCGTAAGTATTAAATACAAAGTGAAAAAAACTTTAGTATTATTTTCAATGTCGGGGGGAGGCCATAACCCCCCCGGCTCCCCCTCTGAAGCCGCGCCTGATAGTAACATATAGATAAGTTAATGCAAGTTTGTTAACTATCGTTAGATTTAATTAATTGCTTTAGAAAATTTAGTATAAATCATTATTGCAAATAAATTAGTTTTAAGAACGTGTAAAGTAGAAAACATAAGTGATAAAAACAGAACAGGCAAGAGGCCTATATTAAAGACGGAAGCAAGGAAGGCAGAAATGTAGATTCAAATCAGGAAATTATACTGCTTTTTATACTAAATCATTATAGTCTTAAGCAAATTAAAAACAGTTATAAACTTCTCTTAGCTTGGTTAGTCAAATACTAAATCTTAATAATACAAATATATTAAAACTTTGAGACAATGGCCGAAGTATGTTAAAGATTCTAGACACAGATAACAGAAATATACAAAAGCTATTCAAAGGAAGTTGCCGTCAGTTATCGAATTAAGTCGGAAGAGAACTTTGTCGGTTTAAATAAATAAGTGATTAACGTGTGTATTAAGATAAATAAATACGGCGTGTTAAGTGTACGTACTTTTAATTTAGCCAAATACCGGTTTAGATAAACAGAAGTTATCTGTGGATAATATTTTTTAAGTGATAATAATACATATATAATTTTTTTAAGTATCGTTAGATCTAATTAGTTACATGTAGTTCTAATCGTGTAAATATTTCGTTTATAAATAAATAAGATTTAAATTCGTTACACTGGTGTCAGACGTGCGTTAACTGAAAACGCTTAATAAAATATTAAATTGTGTAAATAAACAACTATTTAATTCGCGATTCTCATGTGTTTCTTTATAGAGTGTAATTATAGTTTTTTCAGTTAATTAAACAAGTGGCGTTGTTAAAATTTAGTGTTATTACAATTTTTATTCGTGTTATAATTTATGCGGCTGACGTGAATCAATAAAAAATGGTCAAGAATCGATGAACAAGAATATGGAAAAAAAACTGTCTGAAAATACAAGAAAAATTGTTAGAAAATTTTAGAAATTTAAAAAAAGGAATGCAAACGAGCATTGAAAATTAAATAAAAACTATTGAGGAGCAAGCTATGGAAGTTAGTATAGCAAACCAAATTAAAATTGCCCAAGAGGAAACCCAAGCAGATATGTTAAATTTAAAAGAAGAAATATGTGAATATATGAATGACAAAATAGAAACAGTAGAAGACATAATGAAATTGCTTGAAAAAAGAATGAATAATAATAAATTGTCACGAGCGAAGATTTAATAGACCATCAAAAAGAAGCCACGCACAAGTTCAAAATTCTACCCCTAAATTTTAAAGGTGAAACTTGAAGCCGCAACTGCAGCTAATGGTTGGAACAACAAATGGAAAGTGATGTCTTTAATAATGGCCTTACGTGGTGAAGCTCTTGGAATGTTGCAGACTGTTTCTGACCACCTCTAAAAAAATTACAAACTCTTAATTTACGTTTAGAAATAAGATATGAAGATGCTGACCTTCAACAGGTATACCAAGCCCAAATAAACAGTTATCTTTAGAAAGCTGCGGACAATCTTCAAGAGTTTGACGATGATATCGCTAGACTGATACGGCTTGCGTATCCTACCGCACCAGATACCTTCCTAAGTCAATTGGCTACTCAAATCTTTGTGGACGGCCTCCGAGACAGCGAAACTCGGCAAACTCTACGGTTAGCTCGACCTAAGTTGGATGACGCTTTAACCCATATCGTGGAGTTTAAAGCAACGATATAGGCGTTGCACAAAAGCAGCCATAAGTTTTGTTGTGCTGCAGAAGTACCCGCGCAAACACACAAAAATAGTGCGACGTGTATTCCGCGAATAAGTAGCTCGGATAAGGGATGCGACGTGCTGGGACTGCGGGGAAGTAAGTCACGTACGACGACGCTGTACTAAGCCCAAATAGGAGATAAGAAGAGCGCCCCAAAAACTGAAACAGGTCGACCGAATGGGACAAAAGACGTCTTTAACGAGCCATGTCCCTAAGATTACCATTCATAAAGCATCGCCTAGAGAGCAGTTGCATAGCATTTATCTTGATGGAAAGATAAATAGACGAAGTGTTCAGTTATTGGTTGGCATGGAAGCGACGAAGGCCATCATTTGTCCTGACATGTTATTAGAAAACGATAACCAGTAACAGTACGACTTCGAACGACGACGACGGACGACCTACTCACGGACAAGTCAAAGTAACCATTGGTTTGAGAAATGGAGTACTCAACCATCACGTACTGGTAACCGACATCACGCAAGAAGTTATCTTTGGAATATACATACATTATAAAGAAGTATGGGTATTATTTGGATATGAAGAATGATGTCCTGAGGATCGACGGTGAAGAAATTCCGTTTCATTTGTTAGCGAAGGCAGCAGTGAGAGTCTTATAGAATGAAAACGTGGTTCTGCCTAAAAGGACTAAACGTGTGGTAACAGCACGCCTGGTTAGAAATCTATAAAAAAGTAAAGATCTTAAATGTCAGATTCAGTGATGTTGAAAAAGAACACCGTGGTAGATCAATGCACGCCAGTATCTCAAATTATGAGATGCCTAAATTCTAGTAAAGATACGTTGCTTAAGAAGTGCTCCCAACATTTATTGGACATCTCCAATTGCCAAAACCTCGGTTAAGATCAGCTGGCTGAAGTTAAAGTGTTGATCTAGTAGTATCAAGATGTGTTCGCGATGGAGAGTGATTCCAAAGAAAGAACTAACGTAATGAAGCATAAAATTAATACCGGAGACGCTCGGCCGATACAACAACATGGAACAAACAATTATGGATATGGAAAAAAATAGTGTAACTGAACTTTCAAATAGTCTATGGGCGTCTCCAGTAGTACTAATTCAAAGAAAGATGTGCCAACGAATCCTTGCGTAGATTACAGACAGCTTAACGACGTGACCAAAAAAAAACAGCTACCCTTTTTCAAGACTTGACGACACTTTAGATACCCTCTCAGGATCCCAGTAGTTTTCTACGTTGGATTTAAAGAATGGAATCTAAGAACCGTGAAAAACGGATTTTACGATTGAAACGGTCACTGTGATACTTGTGTAACGCTTTTGCGACGTTTGTCTTGGAAGACGTGCTTGGTTTATCTAGACGATGTGATCGTGGTTGGAAGAAGTTTGTAGAACATTTGAACAACTTGAAAGAAGTGTTCTAAGGACTACGTGGAGCAAATCTAAAATTGAACCTAAATAGGTGCTATGTATTTAAGAAGGAAGTGCAATACCTAGGCCATATCGTATCTATAAATGGAGTAAAGGCTGACCCAGACAAAGGTCGAGCAGTGCAAGCACAGTCAAGACCAATCGACAAACATCAGGTTCAAAGTTTCTTTAGGTTGTGCACTTATTATAGACAATTTTTACTTGAATTTGCCAATATTGCCAAATCTATGACAAAACCGATCGAAGAAAGAACAGAATTTAAATGCAATCAAAACTGCTAAAACGATTTCCATTAACTAAAACAGGCCTTAGATTTTAGGTTATCCATGAGAAGACGAAAAATTTGTTTTAGATAGCGATGGAAGTAATTTAGCCATAAGTACAGTCTTTTCACAGGTTTCAGACGAACAGGAAAAAGTCATCTCGTATTTTAGCAAGGTTTTGTCCAAGCCAGAAAAAAATTACTGGGTGACTAAGAGAGAGCTGTTAACAGTTGTCAAACCCATAGAACATTTTTACAAATATTTGTATAAAAATTTTTACTAAGAACGAACCAGGCCGCTTTGAAATGACTATTGCAGTTTTGTAATCTGGAAGATGCAAGAATATGACTATGACACGGAACACAGTGCCGGAAGCAGTCATAGGAACGCTGGTGCATTGTCCAGAAGACTATGTCCGGCAGACTGCAGCCACTGTCCGCTTCTTGTACAGAAGATCAAATGCATTCGGAAAACTGCTATAGTTGATGACGAGTCGGAACCTAAACAGTTGCGACGCGAACAAGAAAATGATCCCGAAGAGTAATTCTAAACTAGAAACATTAAAGCATACTGGGCGCAGTGAGACTCTTTGAGAATCGAAGACAGTCTTCTTAAGCAATCTCTAGAACGTGCCAAAGCACAGAAAATAAACTTCACACGACATATCAAAAGGACACTTTGGCGTAAAGAAGACATTAGAGAAAGTTCGAAAAAGGTTCTACTGGGTGAACTGCAAAAAAAACGTCGTGAAATGGTGCCGTAAGTTTACAGTCTGCGCATCAAGAGAAAAAGCGCAAAGCACCAATGAAACAGTATAACGTAGCAATTTACATCGCAAGGCCGTTCCCAAAATCCGATTTTGGAAACAAATACATCTTAGTGGCGATGGATTATTTGACAAAATGGACGGATACTTACACCATACCCAATCAACAAACAGCCACAGTCGCAAACGTATTTATAAAATAGTTTTTCTGCCGGTTTGGAGTTCCGGGTTGCAACCGGGGATTTTGTGTTGTTGTATAATCCCCAAAGAAGACGTGGTTTGCCGCCAAAGCTGCAAAGATAATGGGAGGGCCTTTATAAAGTTGTGTAGCGTATTAATGGCGTCATATATTACATCCAAAAACCACTTAGAGGCAAGCCAAAAGTGGTTCACATCGGTCGTCTAGTTCAGTTTGTTGGAGATAACAACATTACTAAAGACCAGGTCCAGAGTTATATAACTAAGAGAACCAGAAATCAATGAACATTGATTAGTTTATGAGCATGTACGAAAGTTCTGGAAAGGCTAGAGTTACAACTAAGGAGCAACACGACCTGTTCCAAACACGAAAGGATTACTTCTTTGCATCGAGATGTCCCGAGGGGGTTGCAGTTGTGTTTAAGAAATTTGAATGACTAGATCAACTACAAAGACAGCAAACGGCGGTCGGCAGGTCTTAAAACTACGTGATCACCAACGCTTTGTTTTCTACCTGGTCACCACAAATTGTGACTTAGATCAACTGGATTAGAAGACAATTAGAAATATGTTGGAAATCGTTTTCTGAGGAACGAACGTTCAAGTGTTGATCTACAGTTACCATCCAAGTAAAACATCTGGTCAGAAAAAGTCTATTAACTGCTACTTTTACGCTCAAAAGAGTTGCCAAAATGGAGAAAACTATCACTATCGCCACGACTCTTCATATCGATGCTGCATGCATTTTGATACAGATCAGTCTTAAGAAGAGGGCAGTGAAGCGTTCCCAAAGTATTTGGAAACTTTGGAACGCTTATCAAGAAAGAAGTATTTGGAAGAAATTGAGGTCAGTTTTCAAATTGAATTGGAAGAAGACTTTGTGGGTTTAAATGAAATAAGTGTATAACGCACGTGCCAGTGAAAACAAAAATATAACGTCGCGAACGTGTTGTAAATATAAACAAGGACCAGTTTTAGATAAATAAGAAGTGCGGATAGTAAATGCCTAGTGTTAGTAATATATAAATTAATGTAAGTTGTTTTTTTAAATGCCGTTGTGTTATAAACTTGCATCCAAGTATTAAGAAAAAGTGCAATCGACTTTTTAGTTTTCTTATTTCAATTTTTTGACTTTAATCTGGTAGTCAATAAAACGAATTCCATTATTCATTTTTTCAAAAATTATTTAAAAAAATTATAATTAACGGTTTTTATATTTTCGTTCGATTTAGAACTCTTGTTTCAAAACGAATTTTTTATTTTAAACCGCGGTTTCTCACCAAGCACACCAAACTATGATGTAGAATGATCCAAGATGGATACCGAAGAAAGAATGTATACTGAACAAAGACGCAAAAGAAAGCATGACGCACAAAAAATTTTACAGTAAAGAACATGCTAATTGATGTCAGCGGGAACAAATGATAATTTTAATAGCTTTAACATAAACAGAACTTATTTGGAGTTAAAGCAATATTGAAATACAATCCAAATCTGTGCGACTGAAATGAAATATTTATTACTGACGGAACTAATGAAATTAAAATTAAGATAAATGTAAAAACGTTATATAACTTCGAAATTACAATGCAAACTTGTGTTAAAATGCCACTGAAGAAAATTAACTAATTTTTCAATAAATAAAGCAAATCCAAATACCGGGCCCTTCTCGAAAGTAAACTAACAAAAATCAATCAAAGGGTACAAAATTATTAAGTGACTTTAAAATTGTGTTTCAAAAAATTAATTGTATTTTATCACAATTAGAGATAAGTTACAAAAAGTATGTCTAAGAGGTTTTTTTTTCAAAAATGGAAAAGTTTGATATTTGTACGCAGCACAAACTATTGCCCGGAATAGGCATATTTTTGCTTTAAAAGCTATAATACTGCTTTTGAGTTATAGCAAACAAAAACAATCTACAAAAATACGTACTTACGTGATTTACTTTTTCGTTGTTGCTAACATTTTTTGCTAAAAACTTTGAATGAATCAAAAGCATATCATCGTAGTTGTCAGTTAACCATACTTTTCCGTTAGGATGAGAAATGGAATTAAGAACCAATATTTCAAAAACCAAAGAAAAATCAAAATTATCAGTGGTGTCAAAACCATATCTAAAAGCATATACAAAGTTTGTGCTGATACGTCAACGCATCGTTTACTTTTTCGAAATTGTTAAACAGGCATTAGCACATCCATCTGAAATAAAACTATCTAGCACGCGTTTTCGAATGGAATCAAAAGTAAATTCGTGACTGTGCAGTATGTTGTTCACTATAGTTAGATACTTGGCTAGGTGTTGTGGGTCATCTATATACTTTACCATTGCCTGAACAACGGAATTGTTAACTTAAACACGAGTTATTGTAAAAAAGCACCTGCGTAATTTTTTCGAAAGTTTTTTCTTCTAGCAAAATATTCAGCGAACCGTATTTGTGTTGAAGAGCATATGGTATTATGTAATCTTTAGCATCTAATACAGCTTGCCCTGATTTCTTTTGTTTAACGGGACAACTCAAAATGGCGTCTATATGTGTCTGTAAAATCAGTGTTGAAATAACTTGATAAATTTCATATAAACGGTTACTTGTAAAAAAGTTTCGAAAGTAACTCCAACTGTCTCCAAAGTTGATAGCAACTTGTTTATTACCAAATGTGGCGTCTCTATGTTTTTGTTAACTACAGTTGCAATCGCGTAACATAAAGCTGTGCTACCACCTGAATCTTCTCTTAAAATATCAGCGTTAGCTTGGAGAAGTTCATTGACCATGTTGAAGTTGTTTAGATAGCTAGCTAACATTAAAGGCGTGACTTTATTTGAGTTGGTAGCATTGACGTTAACCTAAAGCTTAAAGTAAAATACTAGTAGGGTTAAATCCACCTAATACCTTTTCCACAATTAAAATTTTTAGAACGTTAACCCACTCTCTGCGAATCGTTGTATGAAGTACATTTCGCCCGTCCTTACCCATAAAATCTACGTCGATAAAAGCAGTATGCTTTATGTGGTTCCATAACTTAATAAAAGATTTTTCGTCCCAAATCTTATTTTCTAAAGCTAAAAACAGGGCGTTATAACCATTATCGTTTTTGGCGGTGGAGTCTGCTCCGTTTGCTAATAAGACATCTACAATCTCCATATTCTTTAATTTAACGGCCCACATTAATGGAGTCGTATGGTTCTAAAATACATTTTTGGTATCACTCATCCGTTAGACTTATATACTCATACCGGTCCCAATTCATTCACATTGCATCCTTCACTTATAAGTTGTTTCAAAATTTCGATTTTGTTTAATACCACAGACGCAATCACCATTGGTACGTTGTTCTATATATTAAGAAAAAGTTACTGTTACCTGTTACTGCGATTAAATTACCACATCTTTGATTTTCAACACATTCTTTATTTCTTGTAATTCTTCGTTTTTAAAATGAGAAGATACGTTTATCGATAGTTTTGTTGGTTTGATTTCGACTGGTTTAAATTTTTCATTTTTACTGAAATCATTTCCTTTGCGTTTGGGAATGTCTTTTTTTTTGTTTTTTTTATTTTTTTGAGGCATTAATAAGGCTAATAAACTGGTCGCATAAAAAGCTACAAATCTATATTAATCTGTAGCTGTCAATTGTAAATTGAATTTGTCAAAAAGCTAATATGATTTGTTTATGTTTCTATAGTGTCTTTCTAAAATCGTTTACCATAGATGGAACTGATTACTTGTCCTTTAATTGTAATAAAATTAATACTAATAAACTTAGAGACTACTAAAGCTTATACATAATGAAACGATAAAGCATACAAAATGCAATTAAGCGAAACTAAGATTAGCCAATGAAAACACTAGTGTACTTTAAGTTCTTTCAAGCGTCCAATTAACAGCTTTCACACGTTACCTATTTGTATACTTGGTTGACTGAAGACTGCTGCTTCCTTAATTTTTCTTTTGTACCAATGTTCCTCTCTGTGTATTATCTTCGCCTCCGCCCATTTCATTCGAAGTTGTTCTTCTCATGGGTGTTGCGCGATGCCAGATTCTGATATCTCTCCTCTCTGCGTATGAATTCCATGTTTTTGTAGTCTGACTTCTAAGGGTCGTTTGGTTTTTCTCACGTATAATCTGCCACATTCACACGGGACTTGGTAGATTCAATTTTTGGAATCTCGACTGGCTTGAGGTCTCGTGCCAGAGATCATACTTCTAATGGTGTTTGATGAGCACTGTATTGATCTCTATATCTACCGTTTTATCGTGCCAGTTAAGCTTCTGACGTATAGGATGATGAGTAGTAGCGTTGGTAATTAATCTTTTTTTGGTTGCTGACTTATGTTGGTTTGGTGTTTATGAAGAAACTGTTCTATTATTTTGATTGGGTAGCCATTTTGTTTTAGGTTTTGTTTTTATGTTTTTAATTTGTTCTTGAAGTCCTCTCTGTGTATTACATAACTTGTAGGCTCTGTTGAATAAAGTCTTTGCTATCTCTTTTTTTGTTGTTGTTGAGTGATTAAATGCATTCACAGTGCCGTCGCGTGGTTAGTTGGCGCCCGGGGCGAGAGTTCATCAGCCCCCCCCCCTTATCCACCACCAACTCGATCTTTCGCCCATCGGCCCATCCATTATTAAACCTATTATCCTTTAATAAAACTTTTTGTGTCTTTGAAAACGCTCAAGTGGTTTCCAGTTACCAGTTTTAAGAATACCAGAGTCAGGAATAAAAAAAAAACCAATTAAAAATTCTTTAAAACATTAAAACAGTAGGTACATACATTTTATAAAATATAGTTAAGAGAATCACGAAAAAAGGTATACATTAAACACTAAAAGACATTCGTCTGGCTTTTGCACGAGCAAATGTCGTGACTATTTCCTTGAAGTCTATTTTTCGTGCCTCATCGTTTTCAATTGACAGGATGGCCAAAGAATTCAGTCTTTTTTGGGACATAGTTGAGCGTAAATATGTCTTTATGAGTTTTAGCTTACTAAAGCTACGCTCCGTATTTGCAACTGTCACTGGTGTAGTTAACAACACTCTTAGTGCAATCCACAGATACATAAATTAGTCTTTGCTCACGGTTTTCTTGATTGATCGCAACACGTCAATAGGTTGAACTTCTGGTTCATTCAGCTATGATTGTTAATTGCAGTTGACCTACTTTTAAGTGAGGTTGAAACCGTATCCACTAAGGGATAAAAGACCTCTCTCTTGAATGTGTCTTCTGCAGATGTAATTACTTCATCACGACTTTCATACGAAAAGACACGTTTCTTTTTGCGAATTCTTTTTTCTGGGAAGACTGGTTGTATTTCAAGCTGTTCTGCAATATCTTTGGCTGAAATGACTGTGTTGGTGAATCCAATTATTCTGAATTTGATGATGATATTGATTTCAAAGAGCAAATCATGCCATAATAGTAAGCATACTAAGAAAGAAAAGTCTTCCATATGTTTGGCTAAGAAATAAGCCTCGCTTGCTGTCTGAGGATCGTCCGTTTTCTCACTTAATTCGATCAGAGCTTCCCGGACTTCAACGTACTGGTAGCGAACAGCGCGAACCGCAGATATTCGGGCTTCCCATCTTGTCTCACATACTTGCTTTACCGTGAGATTTTTGACATGTTCACTGATCACACATCAGCGCCTTGTAGAGCCTGCAAATATTGTATAAATACGCTGGAGAATTCCAAACAGAAACGTAGATTTGACCGACGATTTCGTTCCATCGGAAATTAAGAGGTTAAGTCTATGGCATCCACAAGGTATAAAAAAAGCCAGAGGGAAATCGTTTAGCACACGAGCTTAAACTCCTTTGTGGATTCCTGCCATATTGGCGCCATTATCATAGCCCTGTCCCTGACAGTCTTTCATATTTAGTCCGCATTTGGCAATTTCCTTAAATATCAGGTCAGTGAGAGCTTCTCCGGTGGTTTCTTCTGCCACCTGATATGCTATGAAGCTTTCCTCTATGTTAATATCATCACCTTCTTCACTAACATAGCGAATCGTTAGAGATGTTTGCTCTTTATGGCTGATATCGGGAGTGCAGTCAAAAATAACAGAAAAATATTTGGCAGTTTTTATTTTCTTGATGATGCTCTCCTTTACTTTACTACTAACATGTTAATAATCTCATTTTGAATTGATACACTTAACAAGTAAAACTTAGTTTCTCGGTTAGTTACTCTGCGTAAGTGTTTCAATAAAACTGCATCAAACTTACCCAAGAGTTGTACAAGCCCGAGAAAGTTGCCATTGTTTTTTGTAAATACCTTTAAAGATGAGCCTCGAAATGCTATGTTATTTTCTGCCAAATACAAAGTGATTTCGACCAACCGTCTGTTACAAGCTTTAGGTATTTTACGAACCTGCACGGCCAACTCACAATAGTCGGTGAGAGGGTAGGGTTCCTAGATAATAATGAAAAGATATTTAAGGGCGCCAGAGCTTATCCTAACGTAACTTCTGTCCGCTCACAACAGAATGGTAAGAAACTTGTAACTAGATGTTAGGTTCGTAACTGCTGAAAGAAACGAATAAAAGAGAAAAACTAAATCGTTAATAACAATTGCACTTTAATTACTTGATCAAATATATCTATATATTATATATCTAAATATAGTCGAAGTTAAATAGCCAAATCTAAGTAGATACTAGTGAGAATATACAACATCGAATCACAGTAGGATCGGCAACTTACACTACATAAGTGAAGAACATGGCGAAGAATAGTTCGCAGTAAATATCGTTTACATAATTAGTAATATGGCATTACTGACAAGAAAACAATGATAATAAGTATGGCATTAACATTAAATTATCACAATAAGTATTGGTGGTACACAGCATGCGTAGTATAAGCAAATTTACTAACTAAATGGTACTACAATTACGGTAATCAGTACGGAAATACTATTAGTGAAAGTTTCGTGAGTAACCTCGTTGACGACGAAAGAAAAGATATAAACACTTACCACAAATACAGGAATTCCCAATGTGCGACGAAAGTACTTTCTCGACACGTACCCTGTAAATAATTTGAATCGCAAATCGTGTCAACCTAATATCTCACGAAATCCAAATCTACAAAATCATTACTTAAATTTTAAAGTATACACATAACACAACCCGAAAATCGGATGCTGTTATACCCCTTTTCTGTGATTTAATTAATTCCAACAGTAGGCCTTAGAAATATTTAGAATCGTTCCAACACAATATTCGTCGAGGGTTATCTCTCGTCTTTCGGTATCGACTAGAATTCATGGGCCGGATGGTGGTAAGAATGGCCGGTGACGATACGAATACCCCACGATCGCAACGAAATCACAACTTTCCTTGGTGGGCTTTAAATTATAACCAGAATGCCCTTAGTTATGAGGTAGCACATGGCGGCTAACCAAAAAGACATAAAAATTACCTTTAATTAAAGAAAGAAACAAAATCACTTACGCTGCGGGAGCAAATTAGTTATTTAAGGAAACTACATAATTTCCATCGTGTCCCTAACACGTGGATGATTTTAGAGAACGAACTTTCACTCACGCAACCCTAGATACTACCAGGTACGATGTTACAGTCAAAATGCCGGAAATCTCACCGGATGTCGTCTGCTCAATCCAAAGTGACCAACGAACCCGATAGATGGCGTCACGAAATATAAAAGCAACTTTTAATTAAACTGATATACAGGGTAATGCATTATTTAAATTTATGTACGTAACACGTCTTAACACCGCTTCTGAGCGTTATGTTTCAGTATTGATTTGACTAATAATTACTTGATTTATCGAAGTACTTCCTTTAAGTCTACTTTCAGCCGTGGCCCACTCGATCATGTATTTAAAGTGATCCGGTGATACTTTATGAGATTTAGACCTATCAGTCATGTGTTTCCAGTCATTAAAACCCATTTTATGACCGAAGTGTGATTTTGAGGATGGGTCGAAAAGTCTTCAGCAAAAACAGTACGCCGAATCATTTTGTTCAGAATAAACTAACCATCGTTTTAGTATTTTTTCACCGTTTTCAGCGAAATAGAATCGAAAACAATTTGAAAAATGCTTGTTTTTAGAATTTTTTGGGTACTGATCATTTTCTATGGAAAAATCGCAACCAGAAGGACCTTTTAAAATAAGGTCATTGCGCTGCTGATTAAGGATGAGCTTTGGCTATGTTCCTGGATCTCCAGACAAAGCCAGCGTGGTGTCTTTGTCAATATCAGACGTTAAAGTTAAATTTACTACTTGGTTATCACTTGTATCCTCAATGTTTGTAGAGACGACAGGAATTTCTTTGCCAGTCCCTTGAAAACTGGTACTTGGCACTGGCAGGTCACATACGGTAACGGCCTCTGGGGTTGGTGTTGAAGACGAAGTATTGAAAAAATTAGTTAGTTTTGGCACTTTTGATAGTAACGTTTCACGAGCTAATTCACTTTCCTTATTTAATTTTCGCCGTTGAGCTCCCGATAACTTTTTCGACATTCTGAACACTGACGTAATTCACATAGGTATCTCATCCGCGCCAAAACAGTGACAGACTCTAACTGGCAGTGGTCTGTGAGACGGTGGCAGGTGGATGCGACTCGCATCATGCAAAGTATAGGAGGGGCGCCGGGCGCAAGAGGGGTAAGGGGGAGATGTAAGGTAAGATCATTGTCTCAAGGTCGGGTGAAACAAAAATAGAACAACGGCCAGCGCTTTACGGTAGCGTGTGTGTGTCAGATAACTTATAAATACAAAGCTATACTAGTGTCATATGTTTATTTTTTTAATTAATACATGCAACGCATTATTCAAAATTGCTTTACAAAATACGCTCGCGGCGTGTGCATTCAGATATTGGTCCGTATAAGTTGGTTTTCTGTAAACAACCATCTCCATCATTCTATTGTTTTTTTCACGTGAACGTCTAAGAATGGTAGTGAATCTTCCTTTTCTTTTTTTATAGTGAATTTGATAGATTGCTTAATATTGTTCAGGTGATGCAGGAAGTGATACAGTTGTCGATCATTGTGGTTCCAAATTATAAATGTATCATCTGCGTACCTAAGCCGAATCTTAGTTTTTAATTTAATTTTCCTTATTACCTGATATTCAAACCAGTTTATGTAGATGTTAGCAACGAAGAACTTGTCCTTTTCCTGGAAATATGTGTTTCTGAGATAGTATTCTAGTAGTTTTATTATTGTTTCCATTGCTAGCTTGGCTCTTTCTTGTAGGTTCTCGTCATCTTGGAGCTTTTTTGCATAATCTTTAGTGCTCTTGCCACAAGAATTTTTGTGTATAGATTTTCCACGTCGAAACTGACCAATTGCTCTTGTTGCAGATTTAATGTACTCAGAATATCAATATGTTTGGAATTTTTGACAAAAGATGGGCTGTTGTCTTAAAGCGGTTGCACAATCGGTAGTAGAAACTTGGCTAGCTGGTATGTAGCTTCATTACGAAAGCTGGTTATCGGCCCAAATGGCATTTTGTGTTTGTGTATCTTGGGAAGTTCATCAAGATGCGGAACTTTGTAGTGTAGTGTTAGCGTAGTTATCGTTATTGGTGTTAGAAATCCCTCGTATAATTTCAAGATCTGGTAGACCTTTGTTCAACCTTCGGTAGTTCTCTTGTACATTTTTAAAACTTTTTTGTCATAGATAATAGAGTTCGTAATCACTGTTACGATTCCTTTGTCGGCTTGGAGAATTTTAATGGATTTGTTTTGCTTTTTAAGAACCTCATCCTCCTGTTTGGTAATAGTGTACCTCTGACTTTCCATTAAAATTCTTCCGCTTGTAATGGTTCTAACCGCCTTGTTTCAACGGCACTGATGATGTCCAGTTAAGGAACGTCCTTTGGTGTTACGGAATAACTGAGTCCTTTCTCCAACAGGACGGTTTCTGTAAATGACAGCGAGTATGATGAGATGTTGTTCTTCTAACTTCCTTTTAAGTGACGGCTGTTTTCTGCTGGTTTCGGATTTGTTTTGACCATTTCCTGACGTGTGTTTGCTCATGTAGTTGCCGTAAACTTTCTTTAGCGTTCTTACAAACTTTGACGATAATTTTGTATTAGTCTTTGTGTTTAATTTTGTTAAATAATTGAGAAATTGCATTTTACGTCATAACTTACACTGAACATTCATTATTATGTTGCGTTTTTGCAGACAAATTTATTATTTTATAATCTTTTGCTTGTAACAATTTAGGAAGTCTGTAAAAACGGCACCTACGCCTCTGACAGCAAAATCTGAAATTGGTAGAAAGCGTCTTCGAATTTAGGAAGACTTTAGAAGTTTTCATCAGATTATTTTGAAGATGGATTTGTAGTGGCTGTGGCTGCAGCCAATTGTTGGATAAGGGTGCCAAAACCCAAACATAGGAGCACATTATTGCTTAACGCGTTGATTGCCGTCTGTCTGTTTCCCTAAGTCTGTCTATATGATCGAGATTTATTTTTTACCTTCACGTCGGTTCGGTCAATACGACCAAATGAGTTTTTCGCAACGTACACGCCAAAGACTCAGCATCTAATAGTTATAAATATGCAAAGTGACAGTAAGTTCATATCCTTTTTAAGTTTTTCCTTACATGCCCTGCTTAATTTTCGCCGCGTAATGCATCTGACACCGTTTGCGTTTTTTTACACAATTTATGACGTGAACGACGATTTTTGTTGGATACGACTTATTGAGCGCATTGCACAAACCATAGGCTACCGTTTTACAAAATCCATGATACCTGTATCTCCACGTTTGATTACATTGTACATCAACCCCGCATTTACCATAGTAGTATTTAGCAAGATCTCAAACGTCAGTTTTCGATACCACTCAATAGTTTTTCTAAGTGCTCATTTGATCACACTGGTCAACAAGCAATTTATTTTTGTAGGTAAGTACCGGTTATTACTTTGTTTGTCCCCGACAATTTTGCAATTTAATTTGGGAATCTGAGTGCTTTGTAGAGAGTATCAAGACGTACCGCTTATATTATATTTATTATAAAATTATTCTTTTACTAGTTTTTTTTGCAAAGTATTCACTGAGTTTAGGTAAGGAACGTAACGAGCGAGGTGGCGACACGAAAGTAAGAGATCGGCGTGGTTTAAATAATATATTTAAATATACGATGAATAAAATACATATAACGTATACAACGCGATTTAGGTTTTATCGTTTAGTGGGCACCTAGACTCAGCATTAATTGAAGGAGTCTTGCGAGCCAAACGATTATTGCCTCTTTGCAGCTCCGTGGTTCGTTTATAAAGCCTCAGTTACTGCCGGAGGCCACGAGATTGGAGGTGGAAGGCGCAGCGTGGTAGGGGTCCGGTAACAGTCCCCCCTGGTCAAGAGTGGTCTCCGGGGTAGCTGGGGCTGATAGTGGTCGAGCCGGGGCGGCCCGCAAGTCGTGAACGTAAATTTTTGCCCATTCCAAGTTTGCCCGCTCGATCCAGTAGGCATTCACTCCTGCTGATTGAATGATTTTGCATGGTCCGCTCCATTTTGCCGGAAATTTTCCTTTCCCTGATGCTTGGTGCGTTTTTTTCCATTACCCTGTCTCCTTCTTTGTACTGCGTTTTTGGCGGCGTGTAGTCGGTATAACGGGATCTGTAACGATGCTGGTTTCGGTGGATTTTGGTGATGCGCTGTTGTGGATCGTCGTCTCTGGATGTAGTTGGGAATTCCCAATCTCTTGTACGTTAGAGTCGTTGACTCAGTAACGTTTCTCCAGGTGTGCTTCCGGTGGCTGCGTTCTTCCGCGTTCTCAGTTGGTATAGAATTGTGGGAAGGACTTTGTTCCACGTTGCTGGATCCTTTTGATATAACTGGATCCGTAACCCCTTTTTTATCTCTTGGTTCCTCCTTTCCACTGGGTTGGCTTGTGGGTGCCATATGGGCGTTGTCCAATGATATGACCCCTACTTTCGAAGAGCAGCATCCCAGGTGACTGAAAGGACCTGGCCTCCATTTTCAGTAACCATGGCCTTAGGGTAGCCAAATCGCTGGAATACTTTCCGCTCTAGTATTTCGACGACGGCCGGGCTAGTGATCGTCTACATCGGGAATGCTTCTACCCAGGGGCTGAGTAGATCCGTTACTACAAGTATCTATTTCTGTGCGAGTTTTGTTAGCGTATATGGTCTCATCAGGTCGACGGACACTACCTCCCACGGCAGTGATGGGTCTCTTGGCCGGTTAGCGGCGCGTTCTTGAAGCGGTCCTCTTTTTACGGATGCACAAACCCAGCTTGATTTGACGTAGGTGAGGACGTCGCTTCGTATTTGTGGTCACCAGAACTTTTCGATGATTGCTCGAAGCGTCTCTTCTGTTTCCGAGTGACCGGCGTCGTGACTGTCGTGGTATGCGTACATGACTCGCTCTCTTAACTCAGTGGACACAAAGAGCGTAAGCAATTCTTCGGTCACGTGGTACAAATAGCCCTCGTGTACCCTATAGTCATTGTGTGTGTTGGCTTCGTCTTCGGGGCCGTTGGCTTGGACTCTTTTTCAGGCAGCAATGATTCGTTGGATTCCCGGCGAGGTTTGTTGCATGTCTTGTATTTTGCGCACAAGATTAGAGACCGGAGTTAATTGCATCACCATCGGTTTCTCTACGGTATTGCTGTTCGAAGACGGCGGCAACAACCGTTTCCAGTGAGTTTCAATGGATTCTTCCGAAGTTGGATTTCGGAAAAGGTGGTCTGGTAGCTCGTTCTTTTCTCCCGGCCTGTGTTCCACGTCAAGCTTAAATTTTTGGAGGAGCAGGGACTACCACATTAGGTTGCTATTGACTTCTTTAGCGCGATCAAGCCATGTAAGCGCTCGGTTGTCTGTCCTGAGAGTGAACTGCTTATCCTCTAAGTACGGGCGGTACTTCTTTATGGCCCACACGGTTGCCAAAAAATTCTTGCTCGTTCACGTGGTATTTCTGTTCGGGAGGTCCTAGTTTTGTGCTTGCATAGCTGATAATTTTTTTCTGACCCTAGGGCTCTTGGTAGAGAACGGCGGCTATTCCTATCCTGCTGGTATTCGTTTGCAAGAAGAGTGGTTCTTCGAAGTCCGGTCGACTTAGTTCTAAGAGTTGTGCGATGCTTTGTTTAATTTGTTGAAACGCTTCTTCGGCTTTTTCATCCCAGCGGAATTTTTGCGACGGCTTTAACAAATCATGGAGCAGTGTTTGAAGCTGTGCACAGTTGGGTATGTAGTCGCGCAACCAGTTGGAAAATCCTAGGAAGCGGCAAAGTTGCGTGCGATTAGTCGGTCGTTCGGATGCCGCAATGGTTTCGACGTGTTCCGGTAATGGCACGTTTCCCGTGGAAGTGATAATATGGCCGAGGTACCTGATGCTATCGATTCCAAACTTGCATTTGTTTAGCGGTACCCTTAGCTGGTGTTGTTGCAGGCGTTCGAACGTTAATTACAGTGTTGTAGGTGTTCTTCCACCGAATTCGAGTATACCACAATATCGTCTAAGTACACCAATAGAAATTTTCGCAAAAATCCGGGTAACACTTCGGTATCACCCGAAATTGGTAAGTGGCTCCGTCGGGAGTTGAGAAGGGCGTGTATGGTCGTGATGATTCGTCCAAAGACACCTGCTAGTATCCACTCTTCAGGTCAATAGTGGAAAATACCGTGGCGGTTCCGAGGGCGCGGAACGTTTTATGTATTACCGGTAAGTTGGAAGTTTTATCATGGGTTAACTCATTCAGTTTCCGGTAATTTACACAGAATCTTGGCTTGCCATCTTTCTTGTCGACTACTACTATGGGTGACGAGTAGTCAGAATGAGATACCTCTATGATACCGGTCGCTAGCATGCTTTCCACTTCTCTGGTAATCACCGTTTTTTTAGTGGGTGAGTACCAGTACGTCGGTGATCGGATCCTTCAGGCGAATCTTGTGATTGGTGGTTCTCGTAGTTGTTTGCGGACCACCAGTCGAGAACACGGGTTGGAAGTCTTCTAAAACTTTAACGTCTACCTCTTCTGATAACAATACGCATTTTTCGACGGTTTCCCCAAGTATGTTTAGCCGAGACCCTTGAGCGGCTATGGCGTAGTCATTCGATGGGGGTTGCACGGCGGTAAGGGCGTCGCATCTTTTCATGAAGTTGTGCGTCGCTCATGTGTCGAATAAGACTTGTAAGTCGCGCTCGTTTATTCTGATGCGCGCGATAGGTCGCAGTTCTTCGACGTTTAGTTGGTTGAGGGCCGGTCTGGGTTGTTGCTGCCCAGTCCCCCGTTTTTCAAACTTGGTTCCGGTCGTTGCTGAGTGGGACAAACTCGATTGAAATGTCTTCCTGAGCAAAAATGACAAGGTGGCAACGGAGGCGTGTATTTTGGTGTTGATACCTTGACAGTAGTAGGTTTGGGTTCTGCGGTTGCGATGGGTTTCATGACGGCTTCCAGTAACTTTGCTTTCTTAAGGAGTGCTAGCACGGAAGTGGGTGTCGTATCGATAAAATGTATTTGTAACGTTGGTAGAAGTTGCGTAATAAGAAGTGGGATATGTTTGCTTATCTCGATGTTTAATCGGTCGGCCAGTTTCTTTTTCTTTTGTAGAAATTCGGCTGCGCCTTCTGAGGTCGTTTGTTTTGTTTCGTAGAATTGTGCGGTCAGTTGACTTCTTATGGTAATGTTGTCGTATTCTTCTCATAGCAGATCCGCGAATTTTTCGAACGTGTTTACAAAAGCGAGTGCGCGTTTTGTATCTTCGTCGTTTTGATGGGCGCCACTGGATCTATTGGACCCGGCATACAGTCCGGAGGTTTTTGTGGATCTTGTTTCAGTCATCTTGTGCTGCGGTTGCTCGTCGGTAGGTCGTCGTGAGTTGGAAGCGCGTTGCTTTTTAGTGAGCCCCACGTTGGGCGCCAATTGTTACCGTTGCCTAGGTAAGGAACGTAACAAGCAAGGTTGCGATGTTGGAGGTGGCGACGTTGGTGATGGCGGATGTGGTGACCAGTAAACGCGACACGAAAGTAAGTTTAAATAATATATTTAAAGAAATACATATATACAATGAATAGAATACATATAACGTATACAACGCGATTTAGGTTTTATCGTTTAGTGGGCACCTAGACTCAGCATTAATTGAAGGAGTCTTGCGAGTCAAACGACTATTGCCTTTTGCAACTCCGTGGTTCGTTTATAAAGTCTCAGTTACTGCCGGAGGCCACGAGATCGGAGGTGGAAAGCGCAGCGTAGTAGGGGTCCGATAACATAGCGCGGATTTCTTTTACGGTGCGTGTGTATTTGGCAATTGTTCGGTTAATGATAAGTTAGTGTGTCAATTGTCCGTGACTATGATTCACCCGCAATTCAACAATGTCTCAGACAGTTTCATCACTAATCTGGATGGAGTCGTTTAGTATTGTTCAAGATTCTTACCGGCGTACATTTCTATAATATAGGTCTCCATTACAACACAATTTGAATATTTTTGAAATTGGTTTTTAAACATTGGTTTTTGGTTTAATAATCTACTAGTTTTGGTAGACAAACTATACTCATATATTTATACTTAATCCAAAAAAATGTTTAATTTCATAGATATTCGTAGAAAACCAATCGTGTAATCTTGACGAAAATGTAACGTCCTTCTTATTCACAATGTGTGCATATAGTGCCATATAGTTCGAACGATCAAATATGTTATCATCAACCAACGCAGATTTAAATTCAATAAATTCTTCTCCAAGGAGTTTGAACAGATTCTTATTAGATCTTGATTCTTTAGTGAACGAGATAAAAACTGTCTTTCTTAAGATTTTTTCACGGCTATCAATGTTTTAGCGTAAAAAAGTTTTGGGAAAATTTTGATCGTACATGAAATATGACCCAAACGTAAAATACAACAAAAAAAGAATAAACCCCGGTAGTTAGCATGTTAAAAACTAATTTTCCGGCTCTCACTGCTTTTGGCACTTTCTTATATAGGTGTATGTACACTGCTATTTCCTCAATCCTTCTGCCCTTCTTCATCGATTTAGTTAGTAAGATGACGTTGATATCTAGTTTTTAAATGTAATTTATTACTTCTGTCTATTTTGTGTTGATTCTCTGTGCGGCCTATGCTCTCATTTTCAATATTTTTTTTCGTATACGGAAAATGACGTCACCATATGTTTGCGCGTCACTATAATTATGTTATGCCAGTGTACTTTATAGCATCTACGTCGCGGTCTTTCAGCGTTTTTTAAGGTTTTTTAATTTACTATTTTTCTTATTTTTGAAATTTTCGTATTACAAAATATCTCGTCACAGTTAGATCTAACGCTAAAGTTAACAATAAAAATATGATAAAATCATAATGTAATCACTATACAAACATTTTGCATACGTTTGCAATTCAAGGTAAATGCAAGTTTCAAAGTTTTCAAAGTTTATCAAATACAGAACACTACCGCCAAAGTCTTTCAGGTAATTGGTAATTAGGTCACACCTTGATTTGTAATATTAAAATGTTTTGTTGTTGATAAACACGAACACTACATGGTTTCTGCTGACAAACATAATTTGCTTACTGTTTCTAGCACATAAAAACAAGTAAAAAATGTTACAGTCAGCGGGTACTTTATGCTACTGTTACCATGACGTTCTTCAATTATATAATATACTATACATACGTATATAATATTTTGCAATTGTGTTTTTCAAAAATACAACAAAATACTCTTTGGTGTAGTGTAGCGCACCTTACTCATCGTCTTCCAGATAGGTAGATACGCACCGTACGTACGTGTTCGGAATAGTGTTAGCGTTAAGAAAGTGCAGAAAGCAAGATTTTTAAAAGCTATGTACAGATGAGCTTTATCAACCTCGCTCATAGAGTCAAGTGACGAGAGTTTAGTTTCTTCTACAAATAGACAAGGAAAACAGCTATTCCTTTATAAAGTCATAAGGTAACCATTCTTCTTTAGATAAAAATCTATACAATAAAGTCACGTCATTTATTTGTTAGAGAAAAACATACTTTACGGTTAGACAAATTGTCTGCTGCTGGAACATCTACTGCAGACACAGCTAATAGTAATACACAATTCGATTACATTTACTTGTGCAAGCAATTTTTGTACCTAGTGATTGTGTTTCGATGCTAAAAAAAACTAAAATTCACGATTTAATTATTTTACTGCCCAAAAGAGAAATCGCTTCCGTCTACATTTCCATTAAGTTTACGTCAAAAAATAAAGAAACTTATAATTAAGTTAAATTATAAAATTATCACTAACTATAAAGGGATCCATTCAGTCTAAATTATCACAATGCACGATTCACTTAGCAGATGCTTTTGGCAATTTACACCTTTCAGTTTCTGTTTCGATTCCATTACTGTCAGAAGAAGTACAACGTCTATTTGAATCGTCACTATCAAGATAAGAGTCACTATGTTCATCACTACTGTCACTAGTGTTCGTAAACGTCTGACGAACTATATGAGTACTTTCCGCTATTCGTTCATTGCTTGCAAGCATTTCGTTTTCTATTTTAAAACTTGGAAATAAAGTAATGTAAGCAGGGGGTTGATCCAACTCGTCGTAGTTAGGCGGACGGGACGAGTTGTCTGGTGAACGATTGATGATTAAAACGGTTGTCGACGGGGATTGAGGTTGCAGATCTAATTGCGGCTTTGGTTTTCTAAAGCAGCATTCCCATAATCCACAGAACATCAAAATTGTACCAACGATTAACATCGCCAGCATTAGATAACCCCACGTGCCGTAATGGGCAATCGCTGCCGATACAGAATCTCCAGTGTCATGATGGTGCGGATGAAGATCCGTTTCTTCCGTGCTGACTAAAAAAAATATTTTAAAAACAAAATCAACTAGAAAAAAGACTTACCTTCGTGACCTTTAATATCTTTCCAATTCATGAAATTTACTTGTGGGTTTGAAGAATGTGTGAGAGTGTCTTTGTTTTTCGGCAACCACTTGGTGTTTATTATTTCTGGTGGAAGTTTTTTGATTACTTCTTCAGCTAAATCCTTCCACGAATTATGACCTAGCAGATGACTTTTGCAAAGTGTTTCGTCTTCGTCGCTTCTTGATGAGCCCTTAGGACAATTAGGATTTCCATCGCACACTAACTGCTCCGATACACATAGCATTGGTTTCCACCCAATGCGCATGCAAACATGTTGACCACGTTGTATACAAATTTCATCTGTAAATTAAGAAACAATTATGCTTTTTTATCTTAAATTACGCGTATCGCTTTGTAGTAGAAGTTGAACTAAAGATCTTCCTAAAACAACACGTTTCATTTTTTTCACAGAGATAAGATTATGAACTGGAAAACATCGCTAAGTACATATAATATATTCAAAGTAGCATATTTACGTTGGTAATTTAAATAAAGATACACTACATTGCAACAATTGAAATTTCGGAAAAAGCGCAAAGAAACTGGTATTTTTTCCCCGACAAAATCCGTCAGTTCTAATAATCAATAACAATTTGCGGTAGATTTCCAGTTGTAATTATCGTTATTGTTTATGAGCATACTTTGAAAAGGATGTTATAGGCTTATATAATTATATGCAATGTAACCGTTATATTACGCAGTTTCGAGTCAGATAAGATTAACTACTATTATGGCTAAATTTATTCACATTAAAAAAAAAATAAAAACAGTTATCTATTGGGCGCGATTGTCTAAATATGATTCTAAGAACATGTTATAAAATGTATAACCATTGTATAACTAAAATTAAACCTTATCTTGTCAAGCCAGAAAAAATCAGAGCGCAAATCATTTATTGGTTCAACGGTTAGATATCAATAGTTTAGTCTGCGCTCTGCATTTAAACAATGTTTGGTTTTTGCTTAGAAAACAAAAAACTACATGATGTTTTGACCCTAGAGATTATTTAACATTTCTAGAAAATTATTTTTTTTTAAATTTAAAATCATTAATCTCTCACAATATAGCCCGGTGTATCTTTGTCCAGTCCTAAAACCCATCTCCAGTATTTTTCCTGTAGCCCCTCTACCTCCCTCCACTCCTTCCAGCCCCATATTTCCGCTCCATACATTACCACCCCCTTTATTAATTTTTCAAACAACAACTTTCTTTTTCTATATCCATCTCGAATACTCTTTCCCCCACACCCCACACTTGTCCTATTAACCTGTTTCCTTTCTTCACCCTTTCCTTTATGTGTTCTCCCTCTTTATTATCCTGTTTCATCGTGTAGCCCAGATATGTAAATTCCTTCACTTGCTGCACTTTCTCATCACTCCATATCCACTCCTCTCTTTTTCTTTTCGCCCCTCCTTTTCTAAATATCATTATCTTTGTTTTCTCCGTGTTTACTTCCATTTCTTTTTTTTTCATGTATTTTTCCAGCGTTTTCATCATCTGTTTCATTTCCTTTTCCTCCTTAGCCACCAGCGCTATGTCATCCGCATACGCCAACGACCATACCTTCGCTTTCCCTACCACTATCTCTCCTGTCTGTTGGCCTCTCATTGTATCTTCCAGATCCCCCGTATATACTGAGAACAGGCTTGGGCTCAGTGGACATCCCTGTCTCAACCCTCTCTTTGCGATGAATTTCTCGCTCTCTTCCCCATTCACTTTAACCCTGCTCCTCGTTTCTTCGTAGATTTCTTCTATTCTTTGTATTAATCTTTCATTGATTTTTTTTCTCCTCATGTATTCCCACAACTTTTCCCTATTCACTTTGTCAAAAGCAGCTTTTAGATCTACGAATAGTGCCACCATTTTCCCTCTTTTTTTCTCTAGTTCTTTATTAGCTAAGTGTTTCAGTATATATATGTTGTCCCGCTTGTCCGTCTGGTACCAAACTTTTTTCCTCTATTTCCTTCTGTATTCTTCCTTGTAGTACTGTCGCATATAATTTGTATGCCGTGCTCAATAATTATGGATTGGGCATATTATCCCCTCTTTCCATCTCTCCGGAAATCCTTCCCCTTTCCATATTTTGTTTATTATTTCCGTCATCCTTTTTGCTACATTTTCTCCCCCGTATATCCACTCTTCTCCTTGTGTCCCGTCTTCTCCTGTCGCCTTTCCTTTTTTTATATTCTTTATCGCCTCTATTACTTCTTCCTCCCTTATTCTATCCCTATCTCCTTCTTCTTGACTTACTACCGCCTCTTTCCTTTTTTCTTTTTCCTGCTTTTGTTCTTCCCCTCCCATCAGGTTCCGAAAATATGTCTCCCATTCTTTCATTTTTATTCCCTTTGTCGTCTTGTTTTTTTCCTCTGTTTCTTTAGGTACTTCCATACATCTTCCGTTTTTATTCCTTTAATCTGCTCCTCTTGTTTCTTTTTGTTTTCCTCCTTCTTTCTGTCGCATGTTTTTGTATATTTTTACTGCTTCTTTGTATTCTTCTTTTTCTTTCTTCCCTTTTTCCACTGTCTTAATGCTCTTCTTGCATTTTTCTTTGCTTCCTTGCATTCCTTATCCCACCATTTCTTCCATCCAGTTTTCTCTCCCTTCCATCTTCTAAATCTGACTCTCTCTGTTGCTTTCTCCATCATCTCTCTCATTTCCTCTACACTTTCTTGTAATTCCTTCCCTATCCATACCGTTTTCCCCATTCTCTCTTTATATCTTTTTATATTCTCTCCTGTCCACTTTTTTTTAGTTATGTACTTCTCCTCTTCCTCTCTCTCTTCTCTTTCTTTCTCTTCCTTCCATTGTCAATTCCAGTGGTTGATGGTCTGATTCTACCCTTTCTCCCACTTTAAATGTCTTTACCTTTTCTGCAGCCTCTTCATTTGTCATTACAAAATCTATTATTGATTCTCCCCTTCCTCCTATGTACGTAAATTCCCCCTTTCCATCTTCTTCTCTGTTCCCGTTCATTATTTCCCACCCTTTTTCGTTGCACAAATCCAGAAGTTCTTCTCCCTCTTTATTTATCACCTTGTCCTTTGTTTGTCTCTTTCCCGTCCCTTTTCTTTCTTGTATTCCCCCCTCTTCCCTATTCTTGCGTTGAAGTCCCCTCCTACTATTCTCAATCCCTCTTCCCTCTCTTCCACCATCTCTTCTATGTTTTTCGTTGTCTCTTTCATTCTACTGCTATAAACCGTCACTACTTTTATTTTTGTTTTTCCCCACTGTATGTTCCTTTCTACAACTCCTCTTCTCTGTTGCACTTTCTCTTTCCCATTTTTTTCTTATTCCCGTTATTATACCCCCCTTTGCTCTCCCTTTTTTCTTCTCTCTTTCTGCATGTTGCACCACCCACTCAAATTCCTCCGGCAACTCTTTTTCCCACCACTCCCATTCTTTTTCTTCCATCCATGTCTCCTGTAATCACACTACATCCTGTTCCTTGATGTACTTCCAGAAATCCTGTTCTTTGTTTTTTATTCCCGCTACGTTCCAAAACAATACCCTCAGCTCACTCACCTCCCCCTGTGCTTCTTCCTTGCTTTCTTTTTTTCCATTTCGTCAACTTTCTCTCCTTTATCGCTCCCCCTTTGCCCTTTAGTTTTTTGCCTTTTGGTCCCCCAATTACTCTCCCCTTTCTCTGCTCAGTCCCCTATTCTTGTCGTTCCATACGTATCTGTCTCCGTCTATCTCCATTTTTTTGTATCCTACCCATACTCTTTTTCCTTCCGCTCTTTTTTCCACCGCTATGTTCATTATTTCTCTTTGCACTCTTCTTTCTTCCCATGTCAAATCGTGATTTATATATATTCTTGTATTTTTTAATTTCTTCTTCTCCGCCATTACCTTCTGTTTTCCTCCCATCCTCCGATTTCCGCCACCACCATCTCATTTTTCTTCTCTTTGTTTATTACTGTCACTTTTTTCACTTCTACTTTTACATTTAATTTTTCTTCCAGCATCACTGCTAAATCTCTCTGTGGTTCTTCACTTCTCCACCCCTTTATCACAATATTATTCTTCCTTTTCCATCTTTCCTCATCTTCTGTTTTTTTCTTTAGTTTTTCTATTTTCTCCACCAGTTTCTCTTTTTCTTCCTTCCACTTCTTTTCCTTTTCTCCTATTTCTTTTTTCATTTCTTTGATTTCTTGTCTTATTCCTTGCATATTTTCTTCCATCTGTTTCATCATTTCTCTCATTAATTCTTTTAACTCCTCCATTTCTTTCCTTCCTCCTTCTGTTCTTGAGGTTTTTCCTTCGCTTTTCTCCGATATCTTTTGAATGTCTGGTGATCTTATTGTTTTCTTTCCTCTTTCAAATATTTGTTGTCTTTCTTTTTCCTCTTCCTCTCTCTTTTATTCCTCCCTTTCCCCCTTTTTTTTAATTTCTTATTTATTTATTTTTTTTTCTTTATTTATTTAATTTTTTTTTAAATTTTATTAATTTTTTTAATTTATAATTATTTTTTTTTGGTTATTCCTCCTTACCTTCTTTTCTTCTTTTTCGTGTTTTAAAACGTCACCCTTGTAGCTATTTCGTTTTAATTTCGCTTTAAATGTAATAATTTCTATGAATGTAGGAGGTTATCTTTTGTCGCTGACCTTTTCGATTACCCTGCTTATTCACCTTAATCTCACTTGTTCGTCACAGTTTTATAATTTTTCACCACGGTTTCTATTCTTCACTTAATTTATTTATTCTTTTAAACCCTTCTTCTTTTACCCACCCTTTTTTCTCTCCTGCTTCTTCTTACAACCACTACTAACACCAGTACCTTCACTCACTATCTTCTCCAACTTCTACACTTGTATTTCTTTTTACGTTTGTAAATGTAAATACGACCTTCTACGTCGAATGTTACCGCACGACCCAAAATCATTAATTAATTAATTTATTCTTTCGTAGCCTCGTTCAATGGTTTGTTTTTCGGACTGGACACTTGTACCACATCTCATTATTTGCTCCACATATCAGACATAAAGTGAAATATGTCTCATTATTTTCATTATCACTCCAGATATCGTTCATTTTAGTATTAATTTTTTCTGATTTTTTTTTCAGTTTTGAATTGCTTTTTGGTAGTGACGCGCTTCATTCTTGGTCTTTTGGCGCTGGCGCTACTGGTTTTTTTCATTTTAGTGGTTTTCTGTTGGTTTCGTGAAGACTTTTTATGATATTTGTTTCACTCTTGGTCTTCTTCACTTTTGCTTTTTTTCTCTTTTTCTTCTAATAAGTCTTTCAGTAGTGTAGAAGTGTTGTGTAAGTCTCTTGTTTGGCTTTGTTTTTTTTGGTTTTGGAAAGAGATCTTTAACATTGCGATTGAGCGAAGGCGCTAATTTTGAAGTCGAAGGAATTGCCTCGAGAATTGCAGCAGCTTTATTTTCCAAAGAGCAACATTTCTAGGAACTTCTTACAAGTTCTTAATTAGCTTTCGGACTTTCTGCAGACAGAATATCTTTGTTAACCTCAGTCTCAACTCTGTCATCAAAGACTGTTATTTCTTTTGAGTTATTTAAAGTATCATTAGCCAAAATATCTTCATGTTTGAAGACACAAGAGTCGATTGGGTAGACTCTTATTGCTTTGAAGTCTGATTGTCCTTTACCCACTGATGCAAGCTTTTCGAAACAACGAGGCAACTTCATATGCAAATATTTTTTCTGCTACATGAGATTTAATGTAAAAATTTCACTTATTCCTATAATAGGATTTGAGTGGTCCATATTATCATGTTATCTATTCCACCCTACACACCGCATAGGACTCAGCTCTTAGACGTTGCATTGACGTGACATGATAATATTATTAGCTCTGCAAAAATCATAGCCTACCAGGGAGATATGAATGCAATTATTGTCTAATACCAGTAATATTTTTTTGTTTTCTGGTGATTTTGCATGAACAACAAAGTGCTGAAGCCATTTGACGAATAGTTCCTCTGTTATCCAACCATTCTTAAAACATTCATATTTTGCTGCAATAGGATCATCTCTTTCTGATAGAAATAAATGTAATTGACCAGAAAAAATAAGCATTGCAGGTATAAAATCCCCCACAAACAACTGTGATGTTGCGACCCGTTTCCCAGGTTGTCATCAAGCTTTTTGACCTTTTGCCGCCAAAATTTTGCTTGGTTCCTGCACTGTGGAAATTCCAGTTTCGTCAACATTGTAAATGTTTCTAGGTGAAAAGTTGTATTTTACCATAATCTGCTGTAAGAGTTTGAAGAAACTATCGACTTCCTTTTTATTGAAGGCAGAGGCTCTGTTTAAATTAGTTGATTCTGCTTTTCGTTCTGAAACCTTATAAACCAGTCGCGGCTTGCCATTTTTTTGTTGTTAAAATTATGTTTTATGCAGCGAACTGAAATGGCATTTATTTGTACATCCATAAAATATAGTCTTCATCTATTTGACTTTTCTACTTCGTGCTTTAGTTTATGCACTTGTATTTGGTTATGTACTTATCAACATTTTGTGATTTTAAATTCACTGTGATCCCCGTCTCTCTCTCTCTAGTCAAAATAAATTGTAGTAATACTGTCGTCACAAAGTACGTACTTTTGTTTTATTCTTTACACACGGTTGTGCTGCGAGTTTTGAAGCTCTTTTCCTTACCCTAAATCTATTTTTTTCTATGTGCAAGGAATGGTGGCACAGGGCACCGATTCACCACTCTACTTTGGGTACTACCATCTCAACCCACGACCATCTCCGATACTAAGCTAGCCAAGGTAATTGAGTCAAAGAATTAATTTTCTTTTTGTTTCTCAACCGCAATTAGTGTGTTACAGATTCCTGGTTGTTACTGGTTTATCGAAGCATGCCTTTAAATAAGAGTGTTTGGAGAGCTCCTAGTCTTTACACGCCGGCTACCGTTACACAATAAGCGTTGCAGTAACTCCTAACGCTGGTTTCACGGCCCAGTCTTCATTGGAAATTCAGCAGTTTAGTGCTACCTCGGAGTGGCTCGTTTCTGGCTTTTTATTTCTGAGCGATGGTAGTTGGACAGTTCAGCACCTCCATTACCAGCTTTCGCGTTCCCAATGAGGCGTAACAGTGCCTAAGTACATCCCCATCTCTAATTCTCTACGATACTCGTGTTACTGCCGGGCCACGTTAGACGAGTCATCGTTGCAGTCTCTTCCATTCACAAAATTGATTCCTCCGTTACCTTATAGTGTTTGTACAGATCTCGCCCTTTTTACTTAAATGCACCAGTATTCAAGAATACTCGAATCGGTTGTGTTTTATTGGTCTAAGGCGAAAGGTCACTCACATAGACCCTAGGCGTTTTGGACCGTAAATGGCTACCACAAAACGATTCCGCTGAGACAAGTCTCATGTACCATAATTTTATTCAATAGAACTCGGCATTTTCTTTCCCTACAGACTAAGTCTGAAGTTTGAACTGAATTCTCGGAAGAATACCATAAAAAAATTATTTTAATATGTACAAAATGTTAAATAGTTTGTGATAACAAAATTTTTGTTTTGTTCTAGATATCTAAAACAACGTGACATACTATAAATATATAAATGAACAAACAAGTTCTAAAACAAACGTCCAGCCAAAGCGTGTATAAAATTTTACGTTTACTTCACTGCGGCGTAATTTTATAGTATTAGTGTAGTATGACGTCTTTTTTATATAAGTAGCTGACACATACTTCATGATAATAAAAAAAAACGTAAGCAGTCTAGTGTTTAATAAATTTAAAACGTTTGTTTTGAAAGACCTTGTTCTTTCAAAAACGTGCTCGGATAAAAAAGTTCATGGTGAAAAATTACATTGTTTCATTATCATCGTCTATTCTTTAGATAAATTACTTTAACTAAATAAATAAAACTGTTTAAGGTCATTAATTAATATATTTTTACCTTGTCCTACAGCGGTAATTACCAGTTTTCTTCCTCTAGTATGTATTCCAAACCGTGGCGGGTTCCACGCTAATCTCAAGTTCGGTGTCAATAAGTCTATTTCCGGTAGACTTTCTTTCATACACGGATTTCCTTTCCAAACCGGATTATTGTTGTCTTCAGTTAAAAACTAAAAAAAAAGTGCTTACTTATCTGATTTACAAATCTTAAGTACGCACCACACTGAACATGCATGGAGAACTGTCAATAGCGTGATTTTCTAACAGTTCCAAATTTTCTTCGTACCATTGCAAATTGATAACGTGCGAAGATGGCGCTGTTATGTTTACCCTGCAAACTTTTTTGTAATCTTTAGGATTTAGAAGTATAGTTACTGATGATGCTTCTCCGCTTGGTTGCAGATTTATTGGCGATTCTGGTCCACACAATTCTCTTGATATTACTGTAAACAAAAAAATAAAATTAATTTATAATATTTGTTTAATGTTATCATTTGATTGCGCACGTAAGTGTAAATGGACTAAGTTATCTTATAGAAGTAAATTTAGGGTATTATGAATAAAGTGTATTAAAATGAAGCGCAAATTTTAAAATTAATCTACTACGTCAATCTAAGTTATTAATAAAAACAATTTTTTTTAAAACATAATAAAATAAAAAATATTTAAATGTAAACCGATGTTAAAAAACACAATATTCTTGGAATACTACTCACTATTGACTCGAGATTATAACTTTTGAATGACATAGTTGAGTTTTTATATAGTAAAATTAAAAAAATAAAAACATTGATAACCATCTTTAAATTATAGACGTAAATATTTGTTAGCATTTTCAAAAGTAACGTTGTTGCCATCTACTGGCCAGAAGTTGCAAAATAACGGATAGATAGTAAATCTAATCTATAACGTGTCATCGAACGTCAGGCAAAGGAACGACTCATGTAGTGTTAAAAAATCTTACCCACAACTAAGCTTTTATAAACATGGTAAGTACTTAAAAACCCACAGTTGTCTAAAAAAGGCTTTAAAAAGTTGATCTAGATATACTTTTTCAGAAAGAAGTAAATGTTTGTTGACATACTTTATTTAGAGTTACCATCACGATAAGCTTTTCGTCATCCTTTGCTAGATTTAAGCATTTGCTAGTTCGTTCCATTTCTTTCCATGTGCGGAATTGATTTCAATTGTCAAAAAATATTAGATATAGACCCTGTTTCAAATAATTTTCAATTAAGTTGTCTTGCTATAAGAACGTTGCTGACGTTAATAAATAAATGGTGTCAAAACTAAAACTTTGTTTATCTTCGAAGTTTTGGCGCCCTACCAGTCTATGCCTAAATTCGCGCTTGTTCATCTTTGTGTAGGAGAAATGTGCCTATGATAGACCCTCGTCAATGATGGACCACTAGCTGTATTTTCAAATATACCGCGCATAATACACTACCAACATATTGGTTAGGTTGATTAAAGTTCCCAAGTAGTTGTTTACAAGTGCTCACGTGAACATGTGCAGTTTCTGTTTAACTACATAAATAATTTAAAATTGGTAAGTATCGATGTAAAAAAGTAGCTTGGCATGATGTTAGATATCTTTTGTTTTACGTTCAACTATAATCTGCTTTTGTTACTGCGGCTTGAAGGAGCTATTGTATGTTAATTGTCAAGCAACAATTGAGATTAATCGAAAGAACAAAAAAGTTTGGGATTTATATCTGATTTTTGCAATGTGGCCTATGATCGACTACTTGTCTTTGTCTTATGATGGACCAGGGGGTCCATCATGGTCAATGAAATAAATTCACCTAGATTTACTTTTCTTTTTCATTTATAGGAATGGCACCCAAAAAAAGACAACAGTGGGATGAGCATGATACGCAACCGGCTATTCAAAACGTGAAAAACCACAATTGGGCTATAAGTTGACTACCAAGACCTTCAAGGTTCCCAAAACAACTTTGCGAAGGCGTTTGGATAAATAGGACGCTTCCAAGGGTGATTTGAGAAGACGAAGAGCAACTTTCTCTAAAGCCATCGAAGAGGAGATTGCAGTGCATATTATTGACATGGAAACACGTTTTTTTGGACTAACTTCCAAAGATTTGCGGCGAATGGTACTCGAAGTAGCCGAAAAAAATATCAATCCTGGGTTTAATCGAGAAACAAAAATGGCAAGTTGGAAACGGATTAAAGGATTCCTAAAGCGTAGTCCACAAATATCTTTGCGTAGCCCAGAAAGTACATCATTAGCTAGAGCCCAGGCTTTTAACAAGGCTAATATTAAAGCCTATTTCAAGGCACTAGATAATACTCTGCAGAAGTACAATTTTCTCCCCAAAAATATTTATAATATGGACGAGTCGGGTTTGACTACAATCCAAAAGAAATGCCAAAATATGTATGCAGCAAAAGGCCGTAAGCAAGTTGGTGCACTTAGTAGTGCAAAGCGCGGGCAGCACGTAACCGTAGTGTGTGCAATGGGTGCCATAGGCAACTACGTCCCTCCCACTCTTATTTACCCTCGCCAAAGGATGAACGAGGAGCTGATGAACGATGCTCCCGCTGGTAGCATAGCATTCCCACAAGAAAATGACTGGATGACCAGTGAATTTTTTTGTAAATGGCTTAAGCATTTTGTTAGATATACGAAGGCTTCAAATGAAAATTAGGTTTTATTAATCCTAGATGGGCACAGTAGCCATAAGAGTTTGCTAGAGAAAATGGTTTTGTTGTGTTTTCCTTCCCTGCACACTGTTCTCATCACGTTCAACCATTGGACGTTGGATTTTTCCGTCCTCTTCATACATATTTCGACCAAGAAATACAATTATAGCTCCGTCAAAATCCAGGAAAGGCAGTAACCCAATTTAAAATAGCAGGTCTTCTCAATAAAGCTTATTTGAAGAGTGCTGTACCAACAAATGCGATAAATTCATTCAAAAAGACTGGCATCCATCATTTCAATCCTCATATCTATGAGGAATAGGAGTTTGCATCAGCTTTAGCTACGGATAGGCCGGTTCCCGAGGCTGAAGACGAAAACCAAATGGAAGTAGAGATGCAACAGCAATTTAAATCTGGTCTTAACTCGTCTTCATCCTCAGTTCTCGATATTTCGGTGAAAGAAATTTTACCTCCTTCTCGAGCTGTAGCCATTGGCGCTGATAAACTAAAAGGCAGAAGATGTGGAATAACAGGCCATTTGAATTCAACACCAGAAATTCAGGAACTTAAAGAGAAAGTTATTGGAAAGAAAATGAACGTGAGAAAACAATAAGTCAGGTCAGTAAAACGACGAATTGTCATTAACAATGACGCTTCTGATGCTTCTGATGAAGATGAAGTCATTTTGGAGGACTCAGACGATGATGATGATGCCAGTTGCCTTTACTGTAATGAATTGTACTCGAACTCACGTGCAAGAAAAACTTAGATTCGATGCCAAATATGCAAGTCGTGGTGCCACAATGAATGCGCCGGCGTTACCCCGCGTTGCAAATCTTTTACTTGTGAACTATGTATATAATATGTTATTATGTTAGTTTGTTCTATTTTATTATGTTAGTTGTTTATATATTTTGTCAAATAAAACTGTTTAAAGACACTTTTATTAATTTATTTTAAAGGGGGCCAACATGGGCACATATGTGGCAATGATAGACCACTTGGTTATATTTTAAAATATACTGTGTTATTAAATAGAAAATTAATTGATCAAACATTTATTGTGTATTATAATAAACATCGAACTAAGTATATATTTTCATATAAAACAAATAATAATTGCAAAACTAAAATAGTTATAATGATATTTCCTTAGGGGGTCCAATATAGGCGCACTTCCCCTATAGTTAACAGCATCAATTGATCTATTCATCAATTTTCTTTTACTACTGTTAATTTTCCTTCTTTTAAAGCTTCTTGGTGTCTACTTTGTTGCGGTTTTACCCACTCGCCATATCCAGATGTTTCTATGGTTTTTATCTGTTAACTTAATTTCTTGCATTTACCGCTCAGTGTTTTTTGTGTTTGGACGTTCTTCTTCGTCAGTTTCTCTGTCTCGTAACCCTAATTAATAACTGAAACGACACACTGGTTGTAGGTAGATCTTCGACTTTAAGCATTATCAATTTTTTTAATCTTATGTAGCTAGTTTTTGAAACTAAGATTACGTCATCCATGTTTCTTTGGTTATTTTTGCTAATTCAATAACATTTCTTGAATTCTTATTTAATTCGTCAATAACTACTTGTGAGTTCTATCTAAATGTATTCATTTATTTGACTGCTCTATTTTGCCGATGAGACCGAAAGTTATACGTAATTATCTGTCGTATTCATTATACTTCTCTATTATATCATTCATTATTTGGAAATGGTCGCAGGGTTAAATCCCGATGTAAACCCTATTGAAACGTTCAAGAAATTATTTGCAAATGCAAGAGCCTTCTAGAAGCTGTTATCCATTGTCTAGAAGATATACCGAAAAATAGGGAACACTCGAGAAGGATTTGCAGATGGGTATAAATACCGAAGAGAGAAATCGTAGGTGAGTTATTGCCGTAACGCGAATGCAGCAATATTAAGAAGATTATTCAAGTTGAGATAAATAAGTCGTTAGCACGCGTGTGTCTAGATAAATATACCGAGAATAATCGTGTACGTGATTTTTAGTGTAAACAAGTGTGAAGTTACCCGCGGACGTTATCTTATCTCGTGTTAGTGATAGTGTTATAGAACGGTTATACATAAATTAGTGTAAGTGTTTTTATTAAATATTATTAGATTTCATTAGTTCGGTTAATTTACAAGTGTACATATTTCTAGAATAAATAAACGTATTTTTAGTCGTTTAAATAAATTAGTTTTTAATAAATAAATTTGCAACACTATTAAAACTGTTCACGAAGAAACGCAAGCACGTATTTTAAATTTAACAGAAAAAATGAGTGATAAATTTGAAAAAAAATTAGGCAAAAGAATAAAGTACAGAAAGGAAACTTCTAAAAAGTTTAAACTGTACCTATAAATTTTAATGGAAAAGTTCCTTGGTCAACATATTACAAGCAGTTTGAACCGAAACGAACAGAAAGCGACGTTCCTAATAGTGACCTTACGTGGAGAAGCGCTTGGAACTTTGCAAACTCTTCCTGACCACCTTTAAGAAAATTACGAATTGTTAATTTCACTTTTCAAAAGGAGATATGGAGAAGTTCATTTACAACAAGTATATTAAGTTGAAATAAAAAACCGCGTTAAGAAAGCTGCAGAGAGCCTTTAAGATTTTGGAGCTGACATCGCTATACTGATACGGTTTGTGTATCTTACAGCGTCATATAGTTTTTTTTAGAACGATTGACTATACATGCTTTTGTAGACCACAAAGCACAGTTGACGCTACGGCTAGCTCGACTTAAGACGTGGGACGCTTTATCCCACGCCTTACAGTGTAAAGTAGCGAAACAGGCGTCGCACCAGGGCGCAGAGACGAGAAACCATCACGGAAATGGCGCGACGAATTATTCGGGAAAGAGAAATGACGACTTTGACCTGCGGTGAAATTGGTCACGTAAGACTACTCCGTGCTAAGCCTTAAAAAAGACAAGAAGAGCACCCAAAAACCTGAAACGAGTTGAGCAAAAGAAACAAAAGTTAACCTTATCTAAACATGTACTGGAAATTACCATTCAAATAGCATTGTCTATGGAGCAGTTGCACAGCATTTATCTCGATGGCAAGAACAATGGAAGAAATGTTCAGTTACTGGTTGACATGGGAGCGACGAAAAGCATCATATGTTCTGACGTATTACTGAAAAATGAGGAAACATCACCGGTAATAGACGAAGAAATACGTACTCACAGACAAGTAAAAGTAACCATTTGTTTGAGAAATGAAGTACTCGACCATACTGGTAATCGACATCACCGAAGAAGTTATCCTGGGAATGAACGTTATAAAGAGGTATGGGTTCCAATTTGATGTGATGATGTTTTTAAGATTGACGGTAAAAAAATTCCTTTTCATTTGTCAGAAAAGGCAAATGCGTGAGTCTTCTTGAGTGAAGACGTGAGTCTGCCTGGAAGAACTAAAAGTGTAGTGATGGTACGCATGGAAGAAAATGTCCGAAAAGTCACCGTTTGCGGTATTGAACCAATGGAGGGCGACTTAGTTGAAAATAGACTACTAGTTGGTAAAACGTTGGTAAAGTAAAAAACAAAATGCCAGTAAGAATCTTAAATGTCAACTCAGATATTGTAACGTTGAAGAAGATCGAGATAAGTAAATGTACGCCAGTATCTCAAATTGTGAGATGCGTAAATTTTAGTAAAGATACGTTGTCAAAGAAGTGCCCGCATCATCTATTAGACATTCTTGCCCCCAAGTGCCAAAATCTCATCTAAGACTATTTGACCAAAGTTAAAGTGCTGTTCTAGCAATGCTAGATGTGTTTGCGCTGGATAGTAATTCTAAAGGAAGAACTAACGTGGTGAAATTAATACCGGAGACACTCGGCCGAAACGACAACATCCACGCCGGCTTCCTTTGGCAAAACAAAAGGAAGCTAAACAAATAATTACGGATATGGAGAGAGAAGGTATGATTAAACCAAATAATCCATGGGCGTTTCCAGTGGTGCTAGTAAAACGACGTGACCAAAAAGAACAGCTACCTTTTACCGAAAATTGACGATACTTTAGACACCCTGTTAAGATCCCAGTGGTTTTCCACGTTGGATTTGAAGACTGGTAACTGGCCGATATAATTGGAACCCAAAGACCATAAAAAAACATGGTTTGCAATTGAAACTGGTTGTAGTAGTTCACTGTTATGCCCTTCGGTTTGCGTAACGCTCCTGCAACATTTGAGCGTTTCTTTAAGACTATCTTGCGAGGGCTGTCTTGGAAGACGTGTAGAGATTATCTAAACAACGTGATTGTAGTTGGAACAACCTGAAGAAAGTATTCCAACGACTACGTGGAGCAACTTTAAAACCGTCAAGCCAAAAAAAAATGCCACGTATTTAAGAAAATAATGCAATATCTTATATACGTTGTATTTAAAGATAGAGTAAAGAACAACTCAGACAAAGGTACTCTGATTTACAAACTTTGTCAAACGTTTGACAGAATTGACATCAACTAAAACAGGCCTTAGTCATTTCACCAATTTTAAGTTATGCAAGAGAAGAGCGAAAATTTGTTTTAGATACCGATTCAAGTAATCTGGCCATACGTGCAGTCCTTTAACAGGTGCAAAATGGACAAGAAAAAGTTATCGCGTATTTTAGCAAGGTTTTTTCCAGGCCAGAAAAAAATTACAGCGTAACAAAGAAAGAGCTGTTAACAGTCGTCCAGTCCATAAAATATTTCTACAAATATTTGTATAAACGAAAATTTTGATTAAGGACGCACCACGCCACATTGAAAATGTTATTGCAGTTTCGTAAAAAAAGATCCATTGCATATGACTATGACATGGAACGTCGAAACACTGATATCTTCTCCATGTTTGACAGACTGTAGGCATTGTTCGGAAATTGAAGAAAAGATCGAATGTCTCCGAAAAACTGCTATGGTTAATGACGAGTACATACCTGAGCAGTTGCGTCGCGAACAAAAAAGCGGTCTTGAAATAAGAGTACTCAAAGCATATTCGGTGCAGTGGGACTTCTTGATAGTGAAAGACGGTCTTTTTAAGCAATTACTAGAAAGTGTCAAGGCCAGGAAAAACAGATTGCAGTTGGTAGTACCGCAAAGCCGAGTGTGTTACGTGCGAAATTTTCATAACGTAATACCCTGTATATCCACCTAAAAATTAGATTCTGGTTTTGACGCCCTCTGCCGATTCTTTTGGTTACTGACATGTTGTAGATTCATTTTGAAGCTGTCAACTACGTGAGACGGTCTGTGTCGTAAATTTGACCTAATTCCTAAGATTCTAAGTGCATCCACTGTGATGAGTACGAAATTATAAGTCAATTACGAATTTATTGTAATCTATTAGACACAGGGTAAGATATTTTGCATCCGGTTGTAATGGTACATCTCTTGTATATGTAATATTATTTTGAATCAACCTGTATAGTACTAAGTTTAAGTTGGTGCAAGTGCGTAAAGTGCGCGCATGACAGGAAGATGACAAGTTAGCGGAAGCAAGCGTGAAGTGAACGCGGTAAGAGAGCGGTTGAGTTCTTGTGGTTTTACCGAAAGGAGCCACATTTTAAGCGTTAATACGCAATTAAAAGGCGTATTTGGTTCCATAGAACCACCACATTAGTGTGTAATCTAAAACAGAAGAGTGTGAAACATTAGGAATTGTGCTATAAGCAAATAAAGAAGTGAGCACGTGTTAAAGCAACGCCAGGAGGCCAAACACACGTGATTGGTACGTGATCACCCGCCAGCAGCATTTCGAAGCGTAGTACGATTTACCGAAATCGTAGCCTAGCCGCGAAGAGATAAAAGGATCTACGCAAACACGAAGAGCTAGCGAAGAGAGAAATCAACCCTTAGGAAGGTGGCGCCCAACAACTAAAAACTGTAGTTAAGGTTAGTCATTAAGTTTATTGGTAAAGCATGTACGTTTATTTCATTTGAATATTATTAAATGCGTTTATATGACGGTGTATTTGATTTGGTGTACTATTCCTCAGTAGTCTTGTAGAGAAAGGGTTCTTGCTGAGCTAGCAGGGAAGATATAAGTTTAAAACGGGCATATACAATTAGCGTACAAACGCGCGAAACATTACAGTTAGCACTCAAACGTAGCACACAAAAACGTGCTCCATTGCAAATTTACACCCAAACGTGGGGTAAAAGCGCGAACCATTGCACGGTTTATTAGGATTCCTCTGTAATTTCTGTATTAATTTGATAGCCGTTTCGCCACGCTTTGATCACATGTTCGATTCAATAAAAGAATAATGAAGAATAATTACTATTGATAAATACCGTTACCGAACGCTTAAGATTTTGGAATGCATATTATCCGAAAACGAAGTCTCGACAAGCATTTACTTTGGAGATGTTATTTCTTATACACCAGTCGATTGCGTTACCATCCACCTGTTCGTAATTGCAAATAACAGCATTCGATACAACGGGTTTTTATATCTCATTTAATTTATTATTATTAACGATTTTGTAGCTTCCTATCTTCGTGAGTTATTGTGTGACACGATTTGCTATTCAATACCTATTCTAGGCTACTACCGGGGAAAACGTTTTCTTCGCTCAAGTAGGTACTGAATTTTGGGTAAGTCTGTTTGATTATTTTTCTTCGCTGTCATAAAAGTCACTCACGGAACTTTGGCTAATGTTAATTTCCGTAATTATGTTTACTGTTACAATACCATTAAGGTAATTTCAATTATCATTTTGTGTGTATCGCATGCTGTATACAAACAATATTTATTACGAAATTTTCTTCGCTATTTCGCTTCAACTTAACCTATGTATTGTGTGTTGCCGATATTTCTAGCATTTATGAATTGAGAAATCAAATATACTCCTGTTAATCTTCTACGTTACGACATTAAAGTTTTTATACCTGTTAATCTTTCCTTTATGGTAACATACATTTCTCTTTTAATTGTGGTTACCCGAACACCAGAGTAACAAGGATTACGAACCTAAAAATTCGTTACAAGTTTGGACCGTCTGTCGTGATCGAGACAGAAATGTTAATTAGAATTGATCTGGCGCCCGTAATTATAATTCCCTTGAACCTCCCCTATCTCCGACTGTGTGAGTTGGCCGTGCAAGGTTCGTAAGACCTAAAGCTTGTAACAAGTGTCAGAGATTTGGAGCATCTGCACGATAACACATCAGGAAGAGACTTACGCCATACCTAACTAAAAACCAGCTACAGTCGCAGACGTTTTGGTAAATAGTTTTTTGCCGGTTCGAGGTTCCGTCTCGGAGTTACATTTTGACCAAGACTGCAACTTTAAGTCTGTGTTTTCTTAAGCGACTGTTAAGAATTAAGAAAGCAAAGAGGACGCTTTTCCATCGTTAATGTGATGGCATGACTGAACGGACGAATCGAACAATGGAAAAGTACTCAGCCAAAGTAGTGTCCGAACACCAAAAAGATTTGGATCGGTACTTGTACCTCTTCTTATTGGGATACCGATCATCTGTTCACGAAAGCACAGGCCACACACCATCCTGTGTATTGCTTGGTCGCAAAATACGACTGCCATGCGATTTCCAATTTATACAAAGACCGGAAGAAGAAATTGCTGTAGAAGACTACGTAAGCAAGTTGAGAAAGGGGCTAGACAAAGTACATGCGACGATCTGTAAAAACACGCAAATCGATATGACGTCAAGCCACGAAACAATGGATTTCAAGTAGGCGACATGGTGTGGTTGTATAATCCCCGAAGAAAACATGGTTTGTCGCCGAAGCTGCAGAGGCAATGAGAAGTTCTGTAACGTATTAATGACGTCATATATCGTATCCAAACACTACTCAGAAGCAAGTAAAAGTGATTTACGTCGATAGTCTAGTTCCGTTTGCTGGCGATAACAACGTTACCTAAGACCAAGCCCAAACCAGGGTTTTGTTAGTGTTTAAGAAGAAGTTTTGACGGTTAGATAACCTACAAAAACATCAACTGGCGGTCGGCAAAGTTTTAAGGCTACGTGATCAACAAAGCTTCTTTTTCTATTTGGTCACTAAGAAATACTCACGTGCAAAGCCGTTATACGAAAATATGTGACAAGCATTCTTAAGAGAGAAATAAAGCTACACCACTTTAAAAAATTGACAGTACCCAAGCTTGGTTGCGGCTTTGGTTAACTGAATTGGAAGACAGTTTGAAATATGTTAGAAGTCGTCCTCCGAGACACAGACGTTCAAGTGTTCGTTTGCAGTTACCATCCATCTTTTGATTTAGCTGTGGATCTGTATATGTATAGTATATGTATATCACTTTTGATATCTGTTACTCACTTACGCTTCCATAAGTTAGATCTTTGTGTATCGAAACATTTTTTCATTTAGTTTTTTTTATTTTGTCTCCGTTATACAATACGGGTCCTAAGTTTAGTATGAAATTTTTATCAATTTTTCTAACTTTGTTTAGGTCAAATATATCTCATTGTATTTTTTTTCGATGTTCCTTCAGGTTGTCTTCTGTCGATAGCGTACTACATATGTTGTATGTAGCTATGTATCGACTTCTCCTGACTAAAAACCATTGATTTTTGTTTTGTTTTTCTTGAAAATGATAGTTTTTTAAGTTATCAAAAGAAAGTTTTCCTAAGCGATGTATTTTTTGTTGTCCAGCTGCAAGACCACTTTATTTTGAATATTATCCGACTATTAACATATAACTAAACGTGTAAAAAATATTAATGTAGTATGTGTATCTTACATATAATTTTCAAAAAACTGTTGTATTATTTTATTCTTTCATAAAAAAGCTCAGCGATCAATCTAATCAAACCAGTAATCTTTACAAAATACGTAAAGATTGTTAAATTAGATGTTTTCTTAGATTAATAATAACTATTATTGTACAATTTTCCATTTTTGTATGCTTTAATTACGTTTTAATATAATTTTTGACCTTCGTGGAAAAAACATAAGTGCCACTCCAATCTTTATTTTTAGGATTACAGAATCATTTTTAATCCCAAACAGATTATATTTATCATCTGCTCAGAATTAATTGTAAAAAAACCGATTAAATCCGGAAAATGATTAAGATGTATTTAATCAAATGCAGTTTAAACCGGTGTTAACCGGGATCTAATTTTGGTTCACAAAAACGAAAACAATAATTTGTGTGTGAAAAGTTTTTGTTTTCAGTCAGTGGTAGAATTATATAAGATGACGACTGTAACGAGTTATAAACAAAAAAAGATTTGTATATACAGGTGTTAATGTGTATCATTAAACAGCAACAGACATCAAAAAATTTCTGTGAACAACCATTCAGTACAAATAAGAAATTATTAAATGACTCAGTATTAGACCTTTATGAAAACAGCAATAAAACACTGTGTATCAAAGTTGTTATGTGTCTTTCTTAATAAATTTTTACATTTTGTAACGATACCAGCATTTTCTAAACATAAATATAGTAAATTGGATTTTAAAATTGTTTTAAAATGCAGTTATAGTTGAATCACAAAATTTAGAGACAGAATCTATTGAACTCAAAGTAAAACCCAGTAATAAATACCATGAATTTTGGCATCAAAAATTAATTCTAGCACTGTATCTTAAATTGTGAGAATTAGTGAAAATTTTTTTAATGTATTGTATTTAGTTAGTGTGTGAGTTTAGTGCTGTAGCAAATTTACTTTCTAAAGAAATTAACAGACTGCATATTACAGACCGTGGCAATTTAAGATTGTTGACGAAATTATAACCCGACATTGAGCAATTGATAAAACTCCACCAGCCTCAACAATCTGAATAATGTTTTGTTATTTTCTAAGAAGAACAATACTCTTGTTAATATTTTCAAAGTAGAAAGTCTGATTTTTTTACCAATTCTTAAACATATAAAAAAAAAATAGAAAAAGAACTGCTAAACTACATTTACACAAAAACAAGTATGATATCAAATATATCAGTAATAATAATTAAATAATAATAAACAAATAAAAATTCAATTGCTTAAATTATTTTGAATGACATAATGTGATTTTTTTACTCATTTCAAATAATAAATAAAAATAATGTTATCATTCAACTGATTATAAATTCAGGATAACGATTAATTAGTTATTCGGGTTTTGATTGAAAAATAAAATTTTAATCATTATTTTACTGATGTTGATTGACGACTAAAACTAAGTTTTTGTAGTCGTTAAAATGATTACACAAGAAAATCCACTTTAATTCTATAGCCACTAAAATATTGTGAGAGAAAGTTTAAATTCGGCACAATTTTATTATTAAATAACAAATTTTGTTATTTTTTTACTACTTATTTCAGGAATGTTAACTTGCAATTTAAATTTAGATGAACGTTTCTAATGCTATGTTATCCTGTGAGTAAAAATTATTTTTGCTCTAGGTGTTAGTTAACTAAAATGCGTGTAACTACCCAAAATTGAAAAATATTTAAAAATGGAATTAAATACATTTGCAAGATGCAATAAATCTGGTGTTTAGTTATCAAATTAATAAAAATACAAAAACTTTTAGATTTTTCAAAATAAAGAAAAAATTGAAGAAGAGGATGGGCAAAAAAAGAAGTAGTGGTTATTCTCGAGTAAACAAATAAAGAAGAACTTGATAAAACAATAAAAAACATTAAATTAAAGAAGACAAGTGGACAAGACAAATTAGAACCAGAGATGATAAAGTATCTAAAAGAAAAAAGTGGACAAATGACAAACAAAACATAGCAAGCAGAAGTAATTCCAGTAAAATTGAATAAAAACATTAGAATACATAAAACAAAAAAAATATGCAAAGGCATTTGCTCAACATCCACTAGCTTTAAATTGTTTAAAAAAATAATAGAAAAAACAGTAAGAAAATCAATTGAAAATAAATTAGAAGGGAAACAAGCAGCTTTTAGGGCAGAATAATATTCATATACTTAGAAGCACAGTTAAATGCGAGAAGAAAAAGTATTTTCGTCACATTGATAAATCTGCGAGCTGCCTTCGACTCAATATATAGAGGAAAATTTAGAAATACTTATAACAACTGCAGGTATGTACCATAGAAACTATTAAAGGTCATGAAAATCCTATACAAGAACGTATATGGAGTCGTTAAGATAAAGGGCGAAAAATTAAAGAAATTTAATATGGACCTAGGAATAAAGCAAGGAGAAGACTTGAGCTTGCTTCTATTAATAGCAGTTATAGACAGACTAAATAAAAACACTAGACTACAAACATTAGACAGTGTTGGGTCTAACCCCAATAAAAATCGAATCTCTATTATATGCCGATGATATAGCGCTAATATCGGACAAAAAAACGCCGATATAATACAAACAGTAACGAGCTTAAACTAGAATAATGGTGAACATGTTGCCAGAACAACAGGCAACAAATGGATTAGCAAAATTACTAAACGGAGTGTAACCTGCCTCGGATTTTCTTGCGTACTTTTTTGTCTACGTTCCTTTTAAATTTTCGTTGTTAGTTACGTTTTATTGACTGTTTAAAATCAGGTTTATATTATTTCAAATTTATTTTCAATTAATTTATGGTTTTACGTTGTTAAAACATCTGTTTGTTGTACTTACGCCGATTTAGCATTTCCTTTGTGTTAATAAAATTTAGATTGCATTATAATTTATAGATCCGACTAACATTTCTTTAGCTTTTGTAATATTTCAGCAGTATTCTTTATTTTAACTCCATTAAGAGTTTCATTGGTTTTGTTATCATTTGATGATTTTGCGTTTGTACCTTTTGCATCTCTTTTGGTGGATTTTGATCATATGCAATTTTTTTATACTTCTCTCGTCGCAACGTGTGTTGGTTTATACAGGGTGTCCCACAAGGTACTGTACATACTGAAATGGTATGTTCCTTAGGTCAATTTAAGTAGAAAACGTCCTATAAACATAGGTCCAATTCGGCATAGTTACACAGATACAAGCGTACAAAGTTTATAACTGATCACACATTTTTTGAAAATTAATTATTCTTAGTCAACTGGGAAACAAAAGCCGAACAATATGTCATTTATTGCTTTCTTTTCTACTAATGTCACAGTCGATTTTATTAAATGAAGTGTAATTTAAATGCAAAATGTCTTCTCATTTTTCTAACGAAGAGTATGCTGATATCATTTACATTTATGGATTTTGTGATGGAAATGCGAGATCTGCCGTTAGAGAATATGAACGAAGATTTCCCAACAGGAGGGTGCCAAATCACCAAACCTTTTCTTCTGTGTTTCAACATGTACGGACTCATGGTTCATTTCCATCAGTTTCAACAAGATCTGACCGTCCTGTGCAGTTAAATGTGAATGAGCAGGAAAACATTCTACAGATGGTTGATCGGAGTCCAGGATTGAGTACTAGAATAATTTCTTCTAGAACGGGACTCCCCCGTATGTCAATATGGCGAACATTACATGATGGGCTTTTGTATCCCTATCACATACAATAGGTTCAGCATCTGGAACCTGGAGATTTTGCTGCCTGGTTGAATTTCTGCTACTGGCTACAGGTAAATCCACAACTAGTTTCATTCATTTTATTTAGCGACGAGGCGCAATTTACTAGAGATGGAGTGAACAATACACGTAATTCTCATTTGTGGCCATATCAAAATCCACATGGCACAACAGAAACTAACTTTCAGCGCAGATTTTCTGTTAACGTATGGTGTGGCATGATTGACAATCAACTTATTGGACCTTTTTTCTTTGAGGAACGTCTGACAGGAGAAGCATATGCTAACTTTTTGCGGAATTAATTGCTACAGCTTTTGGAAGAACTTTGAATGCTTGAATCTGTGTAACTACGGCGAATTGGACCTATGTTTATAGAACGTTTTCTACTTAAATTGACCTAAGGAACATACCATTTCAGTATGTACAGTACCTCGTGGAACACCCTGTATAAGACAGTCAATAGTGATAATTGTGTAATTCCAAAACGAATTATATCGAGAACTAAGAGTTGGTGTGTGACGTAATATGTGTTTGACCTCTCAGGATTGTGAAGTTGTGTGTTAAGGTTTGAAAGATATCAGAGTTCAAAAAGTTTTATACAAATTAGTTCTTCACATATAATCGGTTCTCGTTGACTTTATGTTTGGGTGATGTTTTTCATCCTAGAAACCAACAAATATTATGCCTCCTCGAATCAGTTTTACCTATTGTTCGAGACTGGAATTACCGTCTAGCCTCTGGGTTCAGCAATGCACAGCTTTCATCACGAAACAAAATTACGTCAGGTATTTACAAATTAAGCTTATTGCAAAAGATTTTATTGTAACTATATTTAGGATGAGTGTAATTTAAAGGCTTTTAATTTATCAAAGTGAATTTTATTGCTACTTTTGACTTATGTATTTTTGTCAACTAAATAAGACATTAATGTAGGGATTAATTCACCGTCTGTAAACAAAGTTAACCGATCGACAAATATTAACTTTTGTATTTTGGTTTAATTTTAAGATAAATAAAATGTGCGTCATTTATAAAATGCAACGGTAATATTTTAGTAAGTGAGCTTTAATAACTTTGTTTTAAATTACATACGTTGCGCGGCAATCGCAATTTTGCAACGTATTTCTTTGTTTCATTTTTACGTTTGTTGGCTCACCTTATCAATAGGTAACTATGCAGTTTTATTCCTTTTTTTGGCGACATTTTTTGTTTTGTTGTCAGGTGCGAGAACAAACAAATCCGACACATGAACATGTTACGTACAATTTACTGTGGGAGAAACATTTATTTTCTAGATTAAAGCCACAAACAGTCATGGATTGGTCTTGCGATTTGTTGATCGCCAAGACAAATACAAGAGGAATCGGAAATTGAATTCGTTTCAACTCAAATGGCGTATCGGTTAACATCATCGGAATTCTCGGAATGAGAATTTCCTCACTTTTAAACTTTTCTTTGAGTATCGTCTAGTGAATCATATTGGCCTCGAGTTTTCTCACCACCAAACGCGTTCTGTTTCGAAGCATGATGACTACCAATCCAACCTTTAGTTGTAAATTGTGCGGTGATAAGCCAGGCAGATACAAGGAGTTTAAAAATTCAGGTGGATAGTTGATTGTATCGTCTTCGTTTGTTACACAGTCGATACATTTAAAGGAATGCAGTGGACCAATTATTTAATTTTGAATTGAAAAGTCAAAATGATCCACATCTCATATATATCAGGTGCGTAAGTTTAAAATGTCGTTTTTTCATGAAAAATACGCAATTATTTAAGAACAATGGCAAAACATTTTTTATTCAAAGTATTTGCCCTCGCTTTTTACACATTTTATCCATCTCTTGGGCAATTTATGGATACCATTCCAAATGAAAGCTTCATCTTTCGTTGACATCCATTCATCGAACCATTTTCGTACATCCTCGAAAGTTTTGAAGCGTTACTCAGCCAGTGCGTGTCCCATCGATAAGAAGAGGTGTTAATCAGAGAGCGCTCGGTCTGGTAAATACGCCGGGCAGGGTATGAGTTCTCAACCAAGCAAAGAAATCATTTTTTTGACCACTTTGGCTGAATGTGCAGAAACGTTGTTATGCTGCAGAATGATTGCTGTCTTCGAGCCCATTCTGGGCGTTTTTCGATCAATGCGTGGTTCAAATTGATTATTTGTTGTCAGCAGCGGACGGTATTAACTGTTTGGCCGGATTTGGGAAGCTCGTAGTACACTACTCCTTTCTGATCCCAACACACACAGAGCATTATCCTCCCACAGCAATCCGGTCTTGCACTTGATGTTGATAATTGTCCTGGCGTTACCCATGATTTTTTACGTTTGGGATTCTTATCCATTTTTCATCGCCAGTTACTCGATGCAAAAAACCCTTTCTTTCGTAGCGTAAATGCAGCATTTCGCACACAGTTTTTCGTTTTTCCATCTGTCGTTTGTTCAGTTTGTGTAGAACCCATTTTCCAACGGCTTTCAGCCGATCGGAAATAGCTTGTCGAGTGACATTCAACTGCTCCGCCATCATTTGTTGTGTTTGTGTATCGTGTTACTCCAATAATGTTTGTAATTCATCGTCTTAAAACTTTTTTGGTCAATTTCGCGTTCTTTGTCAATAACATTGAAATCGCCACTTTTGAAACGTTGTCACTAGCGTTCACAAGTCTTGACGGTTGGAGCAAAATCGCCGTAAGTCTCTACAAGAATTTGATGACTTTCCGATGTCTTTTTCTTTTGATTGAACAAGAAAATCATTACATGCCGCAGATGCTCTTTATTTGGTTCATGTATAACACGAAAAAGAAGTATGCTACTGTTGCGAATTTTATTTATTAAAAACTAATTTATTTAAACGATTAAAAATACGTTTACTTAATCTAGAAATATGTACACTTTTAAATTAACCAAACTAATTAAATCTAATAATCTTTAATGAAAACACTTACACGAATTTATGTATAACCGTTGTATAATACTATCACTTAAGATAAGATAACGTCCTCGGATTTCACACTGTAAGTCACGTTCACTCGATTCGGTGTACACTGTTATTTATTTAAACTTGGCACGTGCTAATCACTTATTTATCTTCACTTGATTAATCTTCTTAATACTGCATGCATTCACATTCCAGCAATAACTGACCTACGATTTCCATGTTCGACATTTATAGACATCGGCGAATCCTTCTCGAATCCTCACTTTTCGCTATAACTTCTAGAAGATAGATAACAGCCTTCTAGAAGGCTCTTGCGTTTGCAAGTAATTTCTCGACCGTTTCACTGCCCCCTTCTTAGGACTGTTCTGTCCCAGAACAGGAGACTGGATGCGACACCGGTAAAAGGGATCGTGGCGATAGCGGCATCTTCCTCCATTTCGGCAACTTCCTTGACCATAAAAGTAACAGTCAATGGACTTTTCCTGACCCAATACTCTCCTCGGTTGGTAACTACAGACCAACACTTGAATGCCTGTTCCTCGGAAGACGACCTCCAACATGTTTCGAACTGTCCTCCAATTCAGTTGATCTAAGCCACAACCAAGCTTGGGTACTGCCAATTTCTTAACATGATGGAACTCCATTTGTCTCTTGAGAGTCCATAATGTTCGCCACAGATCTTTGTATAATGGCTTGACACGTGAGTATTTCTTGGTGACCAAATAGAAAACGAAGAGTCCGTCACCACGTAGTCCTAAAACTTTTCCGACTGCCGGTTGCTGTCTTCGTAATTCATCTAGCTGCCCAAACTTCTTTTTAAACACGACTGCAACCCCTTTGGACATGTCAAGGTCCTCGCTCACGCAATGTGCGATGGCGTAATCTTTTTGTGTCTGGAACAGGTCTTGTTGTTCCTCGGTGGTAACTCCGAACCTAGCTTTTCCAGAACCTCCGTATAAGTTCAGAAACTTCTCGAACTCCATTTCTTCGATTGGATTCCTGGTTCTGCTACTTATTACTCTGGTTCGGACCTGAACTTGCGCATTGTGGTTATCGCCAGCAAACGGGGCTAGACGATCGACGTGGACCACTTTTGGCTTGCCTCTAGGCGGTTTTCGGATGCGGTATATAACGTCGTTAATACGCTGCACGACTTCATAGGGGCCCTCCCATTGCCTTTGCAGCTTCGGCGACAAACCACGTCTCCTTTGAGGGTTATACAACCAGACCATATCGCCAGGTTGAAACCCACCATTTTGTGCCTTGACGTCATATCTGGTTTTCATCCTGTCGCTGGCAATTTGTGTGTTTTTACGAACCTCTTTATGTACTTCGTCTAGCCTCTTTGCCAGCTTGCTGACGTAATCTTCTCCAGCGACTTCCTCTTCCGGTCTTCGGCCAAATTGAAGGTCGCATGGTAATCGTATTTCACGACCGAGCATTACACAGAATGGTGTTTGGCCTGTGCTTTCGTGAACGGATGATCGGTATGCCATTAGGAAAAGGTGCAAGTACTGATCCCAGTCCCTTTAGTGTTCGGACACTACCTTAGCTAAGTACTTGCCCATTGTTCGATTCATCCGTTCAACCATGCCATCAGACTGAGGATGGAGAGGCGTTGTCCTAGTCTTTCTAATTCCTAACAGTCGGCAAACTTCTTGAAACAGCCCAGACTCAAAATTGCGGCCTTGATCGGAGTGTAATTCCAACAGAACTCCAAACCGGCAGAAAAACTCCTTTACTAATACGTCTGCGACTGTAGCTGCTTCCTGATTGGGTATTGCGTAAGCCTCCGTCCATTTCGTAAAATAATCCATCGCCACCAGGATGTATTTATTTCCCGAATCGGATTCTGGGAACGGCCCTGCGATGTCAATCGCTACTCTTTCCAAAGGGCTTCCTACGTTGTATTGTTTCATGGGTGCTTTGCGCTTTCTCGCTGGACCATTTCCTGAAGCGCAGACTATGCATTTACGGCACCATTTCATGACGTCCTCTTTGCAGTTCATCCAGTACAATCGTTCTCGCACTTTACCCAACGTCTTCTTAATGCCAAAGTGTCCTCCTGATGTCCCATCGTGGAGATGCTTCAACACTTCGGCCACCCTGCTCTTCGGCAGTACCAGCTGTAGTCTGTTTCCCGTGCCCTCGGCACTTTCTAGGGATCGCTTAAGAAGACCGTCTTCTACTATCAAGGAGTCCTACTGCGCCCAGTACGCTTTGATATTTTTGCCCAAAGCACTCACTTCTTCCCAGGTTGGTCGTCGGCCGCTTTCTTTCCAGTCCAGGAGTAGTCTTATTTCAGGATCGTCTTCTTGTTCGCGACGTAACTGCTCAGGTTCCCACTCATCATCAACCATAGCAGTTCTCCGGAGGCATTCGACTTTTTCTTCCAGTCGCGAACAATGGCTGCAGTCCGCCGGACATGGTCTTCTGGACAAGGCATCAGCGTTCCGATGACTGCTTCCGGCACGGTGTTCTGTGTCGTAGTCATACTTTTGCAGTCTCTCGATCCATCTTGCTACTTGTCCTTCTGGGTTACGGAACTGCAGTAGCCATTTTAAAGCGGCGTGGTCTGTTCTCAGTAAGAATTTTCGTCCATACAAATACTTGTAGAAATGTTCGATGGACTTAACGACTGCTAACAGCTCCCTCCTAGTCACGTAATAATTCCTTTCTGGCCTAGACAAAACCTTGCTAAAGTACGCGATAACCTTTTCTTGTCCATCTTGAACCTGCGAAAGGACCGCGCCTATGGCCATATTGCTTGCGTCGGTATCCAAAACAAACTTTCCATCTTCTCGTGGATAACTCAAAATCGGCGAAGTGACTAGGGCCTGTTTTAGTTGATTAAAATAATTTTCGCAGTCTTTATTCCATCTAAATTCTGCTTTTTCCTCGGTTAGTTTTATCAATGGTTTGGCAATATTGGCAAATCTGGGGACAAATCTTCTATAATAAGTGCACAACCCAAGGAAACTTCGGACCTGATGTTTGTCGATCGGTCTTGGCCATGCTTGCACTGCTCGGATTTTGTCTGGGTCAGCCCTTACTCCATCTCTAGATACGACGTGGCCAAGGTATTGGACTTCCTTCTTAAATACGTGGCACTTCTTTGGGCTCAGTTTGAGGTTAGCCCCACGTAATCTCTGGAACACTTCCTTCAAGTTGTTCAAGTGCTCTTCAAACGACCTTCCAACCACGATCACGTCGTCCAGGTAAACCAAGCGCATCTTCCAAGACAATCCGCGCAAGATGGTCTCCATCAAACGCTCGAACGTTGCAGGAGCGTTACACATTCCGAAGGGCATTACAGTGAACTGCCACAAACCAGTTCCGATCGTAAAAGCTGTTTTTTCACGATCCTTGGGTTCTAATTCTACCTGCCAGTATCCACTCTTTAAATCTAAAGTAGAAAACCACTGGGATCCTGACAGGGTGTCTAGCGTATCGTCAATTCTGGGTAAAGGGTAGCTGTCCTTTTTGGTCACGTCGTTTAGCTGCCTGTAGTCTACGCAAAACCTCGTTGATCCATCCTTCTTCTTCACGAGTACCACTGGGGATGCCCATGGACTACTTGAAGGTTCAATCACGCCTTCTCTCTCCATTTCTGTAATTATTTGTTCGGCTTCTTCTCTTTTCGCCAAAGGAAGTCTGCGTGGATGTTGTCGTATCGGCCGAGCGTCTCCGGTATTAATTTTATGTTTCACCACGTTAGTTCTTCCTTTGGAGTCACTCTCCAGCGCGAACACATCTTGGTACTCTTGGATCAACACTTTAACTTTAGCCAGCTGGTCTTGGCTGAGGTTTTCGCATTTGGTGGTAAGAATGTCCAATAGATGTTGTGGACACTTCTTCGGCGACGTATCTTCGTTCGACTTCACGCATCTCACAATTTGTGATACTGGCGTGCATTGGCCTATCACGGTCTTCTTTTTCAGCGTTACAGGATCTGAGTTGATGTTTAAGATCCTTACTGGCATCGTCTTCTTTACTCGTACTAAAGTTCTGCCAACGAGTAGTCCCTTTTCAACTAAGCCGCCCTCCATTGGTTCAATCGCGCGTATGTAGCCTTCCCGGAGATTTCCATCCAGGCGTGCCATCACCACACTTTCCGTCCTTGCAGGCAGAATCACGTCTTCACTCAACAAGACTCGCACGGCTGCCTTCTCTGACGAATGAAAAGGAATTTCTTCATTGTCGATCTTCAGGACATGGTTCTTCATATCCAAATGGAACCCATACTTCTTTATCACGTCCATTCCCAGGATAACTTCTTCCGTGATGTCGGCTACCAGTACTTGATGGTCGAGTACTCCATTTCCCAAACCAATGGTTACTTTGACTTGCCCGTGAGTAGGTATTTCGTCGCCCGTCGCTGTTCGAAGTCGTGCTGTTACTGGTGATGTCTTCTCGTTTTCCAATAACATGTCAGGACGAATGATGGTCTTCGTCGCTCCCGTGTCAACCAGTAACTGGACGCTTCTCCCATTGATCTTGCCATCGAGATAAATGCTATGCAATTGCTCCCTAGGCGATGCCATTTGGATGGTAATCTCCGGGGCATGGCTCGTTGAGGTCGACTTTCGCCCCATTCGGTCGACCTGTTCTAGTTTTCCGGACGCTCTTCTGGTCTTCTTTTGGGCTTAGTACAGCGTCGTCGTACGTGGCCCACTTCCAGCAGTTCCAGCACGTCACTTCTCTTCCTCGAGCTACTTGTTCCCGAAATACACGTCGCACTATGTCTTCAATGCTTTCTTCTGAGTTCGAGGGTATTTCTGTAGCACAACGGAGCTTATGGCTGCTTCGGTGCGACGCTTGTTTTGCCGCCTCGAACTCCAAAGCATGGGTTAAAGCGTCATCCAACGTCTTCGGTCGTGCTAACCGTAGAGTCTGCTGAGTTTCGTTGTCTCGGAGGCCGTCTACGAAGGTTTGAATAGCCAACTGCTCCAAGAAGGTATCTGGTGCTGTAGGATACGCAAGCCGTGTTAATCTGGCGATGTCAGCCTCAAACTCTTGAAGACTTTCGGCAGCTTTTTGAAGCCGACTTTTAATTTGAGCTTGATAGACTTGTTGAAGATGGGCATCTCCATATCTCATTTCTAATCGTGATATTAAGAGTTCGTAATTTTCTTGCAGGTGATCCGGAACAGTTTGTAAAATTCCCAGCGCTTCTCCACGTAAGGACTTCTAGAACTTTCCTCCATTTTCTGAGAATGTTCGGAGAGTTTTCCTTCCATTTTTCTTGAATTTTCTTCCATTTTTCTTGAATTTTCTTCCATTTTTCTTGAATTTTCCGACAGTTTTTCTTCAATTTTTTGTGAATTTTCGTAAAACTTTTCTTCTATTTTCTGCGAATTTTCTTCCATCTTCTGAGAATTTTCGGACAGTTTTTCTTGGATATTTTTATTCATCGATTCGAGAATTTCAAGTATTTTTGAATCCATTTTAACTGCTTGCAAACGCGTCACCGGCATAAATTTAAATATAACACGAATATAATGTTTAAATACACTACTTTTTAAAATGCAGTTTTTGTATAACACAAAATTTTAATAACGATCCACTTGTTAATATTAAACCACTAGTGTACGGAAACGAATTTAATTAATATCGCGATCACGCACTTGTTAAAAGAAAAAGTTTTATAAACACTATTTTATACTTTATAAATAAACACGCGTATTGCAAACTTAAAAGTTATTTACGTAATCAATGTTTTTATTACGGGTGCGATATCAAATAACTTAATGGTATTCACACTAAAAATCGCGAACGGTTTGATACCTCAACACCTGACGCCACTGTTACGTATTTATTTATTAAATACTAATTTATTTAAACGATTAAAAATACGTTTACTTAATCTAGAAATATGTACACTTTTAAATTAACCGAACTAATTAAATCTAATAATATTTAATGAAAACACTTACACGAATTTATGTATAACCGTTGTATAATACTATCACTTAAGATAAGATAACGTCCTCGGATTTCACACTGTAAGTCACGTTCACTCGATTCGGTGTACACTGTTATTTATTTAAACTTGGCACGTGCTAATCACTTATTTATCTTCACTTGATTAATCTTCTTAATACTGCATGCATTCACATTCCAGCAATAACTGACCTACGATTTCCATGTTCGGCATTTATAGACATCGGCGAATCCTTCTCGAATCCTCACTTTTCGCCATAACTTCTAGAAGATAGATAACAGCCTTCTAGAAGGCTCTTGCGTTTGCAAGTAATTTCTCGACCGTTTCACTACTAACTCGTAAACAACTAAACAAATATGAAATTTTGTAACGGACTCTCATGCCAACAAAATGGCGCTTTGGATTCGACATATACTTCAATAGGTTTTATGCGCAATCTCTTGACAAAAAAAATCGACATTTTAAACTTGCGCACCTGGTATATATATACATATATATTCTTTACCGCAAGAATTGCTCGTTCACTCAAACAATTCTTATTTTGATCGTTAGCAATGATGTTCGGAAATACTTTGTTAATGAGTTCGTCCTTCCTTGAAACGACGATCAAACACACAGCCAAAAATTACTGGTTGAATTTTATTGTCTATATGTGCACATTGAAAAACTGTATAACCATTTACAATGTGAACTTCATCAAACTCTTTAAAATCACGATTCGGCAATTAATCAAATACAAATGTAATAACTGTCAAAAACTGAATCAAACATTGATAAATCGTGACGCAATCCTACACAGCTAGGATTCAGCTGTCCGAGGAAAATAGACACAACGCCATTTAATGGCATTACCGGAACCAGCGTGCCATGTTTATTTTGGTTTCAGTCGTATACCAAAGATTATTTTTTTATGGTTTTCTTCTTTTTCTTCACCAATGCACGATCGAACTAAAAAAAATTTATCGAAATAAGTCAATTCGTTCCAAAATATTATTCAAAAAAAACCTATTCATACAAAATTTATTAGAATATGAATTTTTTTTCATAAATTTTTTCGATGTTTTAATAGTTGTTCTGCTATTCGAAGCCGAGACAAATCCAACAAATTAAAGATCATAAAAATCGGCCAAGCCGTTCTTGAGTTATAAATAGCGTAACTAACCTAACTTTGTTTGATATATATATATAAATTTGTAATTCTTAAATGCACTAAAGCCTTTTAATCACACTGGGTTTTGTGATTTGTGACGTTACAACCCTAAAAGTAGGTTCATTAGGAGTTGTAATCAACCGGATGGGCTTCTGAGTGATCAAGGAGATCTAGAAGCTAATTTCATCGTGTCCTTGATTGGCGACCACAAGGATTTTGAGTATTTTAATTCCGTTTTTGAGATTTCCGAAATAGTCAAGAGTTTCTATTCTGAGCTAATCCACTTCTTACTGCTGAGAAACGAGTAAAAACCCCGTTTATGTTGTTTTTATTCACGCATTTTTTTATTACAATCTTTTGTATGTAACAAAAGCTCATAAAAAGGAAGAGGAGGAAGAAGAAGATCAATTACGCAAAGGTACGACAATATCAAAAGGGTCACAGGACTGAAATGGATAGACGAAGCTCAAAATAAAAAGAGTTTTAAAAATAAGTGAAAGGTTTATGCTCAATTCTAGGTGCACAAAGACTCATAAGAAGAAGAAGAAGAGAAGATCGGACAGCTATATTAAGATGGAACATTTAGTAGAAATATGAATAAACGAAACAAAAAACTAAGAATGGAGGTAAACATAAATAACTATGAAACAATGATTTAACAGCAAATCAAAAGACACACACAGAGATGTAAACATAAATAGAGAAAGATTAGAAAAAATAACAACTTATAATTACCTTAGAAGTATAATATCGAAGGCTTAGAAAATAAACAATAGAATAAATAAAAGTGTCAAATTATATTATGCATTACATAAAACAATATTTAGAAAGTAAGAGATAGACGAGATCACAAAAACTAGAGTGTATAATTTAGTAATGATACCGGTGTTAACTTACGCGAGCGAATCCTGTGCGATACAAGATAAACAAGAATATAAAATAAACACTGAGGAAATAATATTCATTAAGAAAATAATAGAAAAACTAAGCTAGACAAAATACAAAATGCATAAATGAAATAAATACCTCAACAAGAAGCAATCACAGTCACTATAGAGAGAAAGTAACTGAAATGGTATGGCCATCTACTTAGGATAAACAATAATAGATTAGTAAAAAAATTGTTGAGATGGAGAGAATAAGAGAAAGAAAGATTGGAGGGGACCGAAGAAAAGCGAGATGCAGAAATTAGAGAAACTTGAAATTACTTGCGAGTAACCAGAAGGAATGGAGGAAGTGTATCAATGAGACTTAGGAGGGTAAATTAATCCAACATATATTATGGTAAAACTAGAAAAAGAAAATGAATTGTTTTTGTTTAAAATTACACATCAATTCTTGACAAAACAGTGATGACAGTAGCCTGCTACAACATTTTCTAAAAATCAGAATATTTTTAAGAAAATCAACAATTCTCAAATTATTTGCAACATATAAAATTTCTTATTTTTTCGTTTCTTAAAAACATAAATAAAATTTAAAAAAAAATTTAATTCTACAAAAAGACTTAGCGGATACAGAAAAAATAAAAAAAAAATTATTACTTAAAAATTCATTTTTTACAACTATAACTAAATTTTTATTCGTTATACGAATAATTCAAATGACAATTGAATTTTTATTTGCCATTTATACCGTTCAAATGATGAAGTGTTGAAGTGATGATTAGATTTTAATTTATCACTCAAAAATATTAAAATGACGATTGAGCCGTTATTTTTTACTCCCAAATCTTTAAAGAAAAATCAAGGAACATTTTTTGCTAACTTTTGTTTACTGGTAACCTAAATCGCACGTTTGATTAACATTCATAAAACATAAATTTTCTTTTACGTTTTAAATTTATAAATTCGAATGTTTGCTAATCCGATGATTTTTTCTTTGTGCGTATTCTTTAGTTGGTGTTGTTTTGACTTTTTGGAATATAAATGTACATGCCGCATGAATTATTTCAATCGTCCCTGACTTACTAACAATGTAATTGTCTATTAGCAAAACATCATTCCAAAAATGGATACTGAATCTTTATAGTTTTTATTATCTAATCACGTTTAGTCGCACTGTACATATTAATATAAGTAAAAATAAATAAGTTTTCATTAATCATTATAAAGACACACTTAAATCATTGCCACGCACGTGCATGTAATTATATTCTTATTTCAAATGTTAGATTATTATTATAATCGTTATCAGGTATTTCATAACTAATAAATAATTAAACTAAATTACAAATCCTCAATTATTAATTAGAAGCATTTAGATGGGAAATTAAGATCAAACCTTTTACGTTTATTTGCATTGCTGTTTACTTAAGACATTACAGTAACTAGGTTATCTAGCACGTTTTTTCAACTGGAAAATAAAGATTTCCTTTTCTCAAACTCGTTTTAAATAAATAAAAAGACATTAAAAACTAAAAAAATAGTGTAGGGTAAAGTATAGGCATGGCATCACAAGGTAATCTTACTAACACAAAACGAGATATTTATTTTATCCTTTCAAATTATTGTTCATAAAATCATCAACCTCAAGACGTTAACTGAATTCAAAATCATAAATATTAAATCGTGTAAATAGTGTCTAAGATTGGATTATTTCCAAACATAAACCAGTAACAATTTTGATGATATCGAACTAAGTAATCATTCAGAATACAAGACGTGTTTATTTTAAGAAAGTGGCGTGGTAACTGAACTGTTATCTATTTAGCGCAAGCATCTTTTATCTAACCTCAAACAATTTTTTTTCTTTCTGGATCTACTTTTGCAACTGTAAAGGAGAAGAAGAATCTTATGTTAGAAAACCTTGTTATGGTATGAATTTTGCTCATTCGTAAACGTGTTTGGAATAGGTCGTTATTTTCGTTTCTGAACGTTAAGAAAACAACACGTGCTAGCGATGTGCTCAGTGATATTCTCATTTAAGAATCTTGGAACATCCATATTATTATCATGTATTATATCAATTAAACAATTTGGAAACTTAGCGCACATTGTGCATTAAATATTGGATGAAATTTCGCAGCTTATTTGTGATACTCACTCCGCCAACTACAAAGGTTGCAACTTTTCCTCGTCTTCGTGAACGAAAATTAACATGTCACAGCCAAATAAAATATTAAATAGCAAGATACGTCTTCCGGAAATAACCTATCTACACAAAGCCAAAGAAAATAACCAAATAAACCAAGAAGTAAACAACATTCAATCAACTCAAGGAATGATGACCAAAATGATGGAGAAAATGGACGGGATGCTAGATTTCCTGACAACAAAATGATATAATAACCAACATCAGACTTAAATTATGTATCTAAAACCCCAATGGCCTAATCAAACATGCTCAAAAATTTAAAGCTTTTATTATTCTGCATAATCTAGATGTACTGGTAATCTCCAAAGCGCATATGACTGACAGGAGTTATATCAAAATACAATTTATCACACCCAACATCCTAGCGATAAATCTAGGGAAGGATCAGCTGTTATTATGAAAAACAACAAAAAACACATTGAACTAAAGAAACTCAGCCTACCAAATATGTAAATTACGTGTTGCGTAGAAAAATGAGTACTCTCAGCAGTATACTACCAAATCAAGCCATCAAAAGTGAACAATACAAAACATTCTTTGCAATGTTTGGCCATCGTTTTATCATAGGTGGCGATTACAACGCTAAGCATACATCTTGCAGTTCTAGGTTGATTTTTCTAAGAAGGACACAATTACATCAAGCAATTCTAAGAAATTACTTCCATTATTTCTCAAAGGACAGCCAACTTACTGGCTCATTGATGGTGATCGTTCCGGACTTTTTTTTTTCATGTAACAAAAAGCATCTCACAACATTATATTATTATTAAACCACGCTTTGGCTTTTTATCTGATCACATGCCTGTTCCGGTTGACTTGTATTTTCAACTTTGTCAGAAAATTGAGCTACCTATTAGAATTCTTCTAGAAGCAATCTTAATGGTTCAATAAACCTCTATGTACCATTAATTATAGATGAAAGACATTGAATTAGCAACTGAGCATCTGACGAAAACAACACAGAAAGCCGCGTAAAATACTACCCTTAAAGTGGGAATGATAGACATGCCCGGTTTTTGCTCTGATTCCATTAAAAGGAAAATACTAGAAAAAAAAACTAAAGAAACAATAGCAAACAACGCAACGAGGGAATTAAAAGAAAGAAAAATGCAAAAATTATCGTATTAAGATATCGTAAGATAAAGACTATTTATTCTGAAAAATTATATTATCGCTTGTAATAACAAAATAATTGCAATTGTTATTATTTAAAAGAATTATATAAGCTTGTTACTTTCTCTCGTTGACAGTCTTTTTTGCTTTGCTTTATCCTAATTTTTTGGATAGTGGGTTTAGACGTACATTTGATGTCTCCGAGCCGAGGATCTTAGTATAAGGAGTGGCGCCTAATTTTTTCTTTTTTCTATTGTAGCATTTTTAACCACGCTAACTCACCAACATTTCAGCTAACTGTGGTGACGTGGTTGTTATCAACAAAACCTACTATAACAAAAATCTGGTAACAAGGTATAAACGCTACAAGCACCATTCGTCCAAATCGGCAGAATAACTGTACCATTCAGTTTTCTAAGACGATAAAATGTTAGACAAACAAGAATAGGACACACTAGACTACAAATTTGATTCCAATAATAAATGCTTGATTGTGAACTGGAAAGATAATAGTGTTTGCTCAATAGTTATTAACCCAGATTTTATTGAATTACTCAACTACGTAAGACGATATAGACTGGTAAAAAAGTTGTCGTCAAACAGCATTTAGTTTTTCAAAATTATAATGCAGAAATGGACGGCGTTGACTTGAATGACCAAGCTACAAATAAAGACAGAATAAATATCAGAGACAAAAAATGACGGTGGTGTCTGTTCACTTACATGGTCAATGCAACTATGCGCCCCAGCTAAAGAAAAAAATAGTCTACTAAGTTTTACAAGATATTTTACTTGGCATTACCTCCGATTTAATAATAAATCTCACTAAAATAATTGACCACATCAAGTTCTTGGTGCCGTTAGACACGACAATGTTGGTCATTTTTCAAAGAAGATTGAAATGTTTGCCATTTACGTATTAGGTGGCGTTGTAAGAAATGTTTTGTTGCACTTTTCATACTATATTTATGAATTGTAATGTTTGGCTTTTTGTAATTAAAAAGTATGATTTTTGCACATTGACTATCCCAGTGTACTCATTTGTCGTCAAATTTTATTCCTAAAAATGAAATGTGCCATTCTTTAAGCTTATATCAGTTAGTTAACCCAAATTAAACTGTCTCACAAAGAAATTTGATTATTTTGTTATTTTACATTTGGGCTTACACGAATCAACCCTTGTCTAACACTGCGTTGGCTTTCACGGCCGGTGTCACCATTACTAATAACTTTTTCCGGGTTTCGCCGTGTGTCAAAACTTGCGTTTAACGTTTTGCTGTCCATACTGCTATCTTCTTCAAGATAACTGAATTGATTCTTTATTGCTCGGCGTACTATTTTTACATGCACTCAACCGTGTTCTCCTTGCTCCATTGACCGTGGTGGTGTTGCCTAGTAAGTTTTTCCATTTGTTGCTGATACCCATCTTCTCTGTTGACGGTCTTGTCCTTTCTATTTCTATGGCTTTCTTGATTAATCTTCTTCTGTGATCTTCTTCTGGTGATAGCTATCATTTATGTGTTGCCAAAATCCATTTTGCGCCGTGTTTCATGTGTGTGTTCAGCCTCTGCCAATTGTCCAATTTTTTTTAATATCACGTCTCTCTCGTGTTCTGTGATTCGTTTCTCTACAGTTTTTCTTGTTTGAGCAACATAGCACTCTGCGAACTGGTATGTTATCTTATCGATACCTTCTGTCTTTGTTTTTGTTAGCATGTCCTTTGCTGTTGGTAGATATTGTTGAGTTGAAGTGGTAGTTTTTTTCTCGTTTCTCGGCAACTCTCGCTATGTACGATAAACCAACGAAAACCTTGTTTACCTTACACAACGGGAGTCGCCGAGAGAATAGAAAGAATATTATTTACAGTTTATATCCAAGTGACTTCTTAACGTACCCACATTTAACTACTTCTATAACCATGCCTCTTAAGAGTGAAAATGTCTGCTCTTGCACTCGTCAGAGTCGTGGCAAACGTCTTTCTAAAAAAAGTTTTCAGTTGGGTCTTATTCTTTAACTTTTTCAAGAGCGCTTTTGAATTTGGCAGTTATACTTTGCACATTTTAATTGTTTTCTGTAAACAGTATGAGTGACCTTTCAGTGTCAAGCAAGAGCTTCTCTGTCTCGACCTTTTTGTTGTCAGTGATGCCCCCGTTGAAAATCAGATGAGCCTCAGTGCAAGGTTTGTGAGGGTATGGACTTTCACTGCACGAGAATATGCATGCCCATTCATCTCTTTTTCGACACTGTTTTGAGCATATATCGTGACCAGGAGCTTTTTGAGACCGCTAATAGGTGGAAGCCACCTAATCGTACCTCCACACCAGTCAATACATCACGGGGACAGTTTTGGACAATATCCCTTGCTTTCATGTACAATAGCTGGTCGTAGGCGACAAAGCATGTCTTCTGTCCATGGGCATCATCAAGGAGGAAGGTTAGAACTGTGTCGTGGCGGAGACGCGCAAATGAATGACAAATAGAATTTTTGAACAACTAAAGACAAGGGCATCAGTCACTTCTTTCATGCACCCATTCCATCCTTGGATACCAGCAGTATCACAGGTTTTTTCGAACCACCACAGCAACTCAGGTGCAGCAGGTAGTATATTGGCAGCAGATTTCTGAGTACCGCGTAAGAACTTATTTGCTCAGCTGAAACATTTTTCTTCAAACGAAGTCAAGTACCACCGCGCTGCAAGAGGTGACAACTATAATGCTTCCCATCTCATAAAAACTATTTTCACCGTTAAGAGTGTTTACATTCACATCTGCATTGTCGTATACAAACTGAACAAAACCTTTCTTTTTAATAGAAGGAATTCTCCCTCTTCGCACTGTAGCTAAGCTCTCAACCAGCATAGCTTCATTGTAGCTGGAAAAAAGCCCATAGCTGCGTAGAGGTTGAATGAATGGCTTGGTGCTGCAGAAATTATTGCCTGAGCAATAGACACATTTTTCTTCCATTCTTTAGGCAAATGGCGGCAAAATCTTCTCGAGAAACAGCTGCAGTGATTCCGGAACAACAGACTCTGAATCTTTTAAGAAATTGTCGGATTGAGAATACGTGGTTGTGTCATACACTTGACAGCAAATTTCTTGTAAGATAATCTCGGCTGCACTCTTTACAACTCTTAACCGCTCTTCGTTTGAATCACGTTTCCTCTCGTTATACTAGTTGTCATAAAGTATCTTGTTGCCGACATCTGTGAAGCACATGAAAACCTGGTGACTGCGGCCGGATTATATCTTAGCAAAAGTTATCTTGTTGCCAAAGCGATTCATCAAGTGGGTCTTGACAGTTCTGATGTCATGCTTGTAATCACTTTTTATCCGATCAATGAGGCGGTTCAAAGAAAACTGACATTCATCCCTGTTCTCTGGAAGGTACAAAAAAACAAAAAAAAGGAATTTTATACACTGAGTAATATTTGTGGGTTTTGGATACAGTTTTTCTCTTACTGCGGCTGGGAACCTGTAAAATTTTTTGTAGCATAACTGGTGATACCTGGCATGAGCGCTCAAAAACTGAACATTTTCTTGGGGACCATATTGGTGCCAACTAGTGACTGGATACCATGTTTTTTAACAACTACCACTGAAATGTTTTCAAATGGACACCGACATATACAACACAAGCCTTGAGACATTGGCATTGTTGGAATCTTTTCACAACACGTAGCTTGAACACAAACTTGCAGATTGAAATACGAGTTACTCACAACGTACGAACAAATACTGTGAGCTCGGAGGGAAGAAACCGGATAGTATGGGGGAAAGGGGGAACAAAAGAGGGAGAAAACGAAGAACACCTGCCGACTCAATGGGACTACGCACAACAGATAATTGCTACGATCTTTAAGGTCACTTGCCACTTTACTAAATTGTCACAGCATCTATTCTATGAGTTATACTCGTAGGATTAATGGTTTAGCCGTAATTTATGTCTAAATAAGGTCTAAAACTAAAATTTTCACTTTTTGGAAAAAATGACCATTTTCAAAGTGCCGTATTTTGGTAACTAATTGACCTACAGATCTCCGGTTGGGTCTAAATTGCCTCACATTTAATGCTCTTCTTATTTCGTCGAAAAATGCATAGTTTAAGAGATTTAGAGCAAAAACTGAAAAAAGACCGAAAATTTTGCGGTTTTTCGTGTGCTACGCTTTTTCCACAACTTTTAGATAGTTGCAAACTTGGGCATTGATTTTGACTGGCCGATTTTTCGTGGTCAATGTAAGTCATCAGGTATATCTTGGCCACTTGAGATTTTTTAATTCTGTTCCTTTTTCTTGCTTTTTAATTAGTTTTCTATAGATCACTCAGCTTCTTCTAGAAAGATGTTTCATAACTGTTACAATAGCATTAATGCACATTTTTAAAGTGAGTTTCAGTAACGTAAACTTTATTAACTTATCAAACGTGGCTGGTGAATTGTAAAGTCACATAAAATCTTGTGGACTTGATGATTTTTTCAATACACTATTTTTTAGCATTTTTTTTACGAAATCATTCACTTCTTATGATTATAAGCGACTCTGGGCTTAGACCGCGTCGTAGTTAAACACCCAGACTTAAGTTTGGTCCTGGTTTCAATTGATTTTGGTCGAATGGATTGATTCATTTGTCCTAGTTCATTGACCGTAGGGATTTTGTCTAGGAACTTTGACTATATTTCTTTTGAAGTTAAGCCTGCTGTTGAAAAGCACTCAATTTATTACGTATATAAAATGTATGTCAAAATTGCACTATGTTGTGTAGTAGACAAGCTTCATGCACTGTGCTGCCATCTTTTGCGGTAGTGCTTTACTATCGCAAGTAGAGGTAGTCAATACTTAAAAAATTTATCGCTTACAATCATAAACAGAATAACCGCGAAAGCTTAAGATTTTATAAGATGATTTAAATTCAAAAAGTTTTAAAATTTCACAGTATGCTTCCAACACTATTGCGTCCAACAAGTTGCCACGCAAATTTTCCACTTCCATATTTCAAGAAAAAATTGAAATATTCAATTGGCGACAAAAGCAGAGCAGAATACTTTCAAAATAATTTAAATTGATCTTTTTGTTAAGAGTCTCAATCAAAATAAATGATTCAATGTTCTTCCCAAAATTAATGAACTTTTGTTCGTGCCAGACAAGATCAGCATTGAAAAGAAATTAAAATTTTTAATTTCTTCTTTGTTTTTTTTCAGATTTAAACAGACAAAACGGCATTACGTGATTTGTTTTGTAGAAAAAATCATGCATTAAGAAATTCAATAAAATATTAATAAAAAGGATCAATATTTGAGTTGCGCAATATTACTAAAATTCTATTAAAAAAACATTACTGTAAAACTGCAAAATTTTAACGTTGAACTATCAACTAAAAAGCTACGTTTAATTTTTAACTATGATACTACTTAAAAACATAGATCTTAACACTGTTAACCTTTGATAGCATCGTAAGAAATAGTAGTCTAAAGTATTTTCAAAGATCATCAAAAAACTTATTACGAACAAAACATCGTAAATTCGTTTTTTACGTTAATTGCCGTAATAACGTAAAATCACCTTGATATTGTAAATAGTATTTTAGTGTAAAACCAGAAACAAAGCAAACACGAACTGTTTGGTGAATAATTAGACGACACAATAGGATTATCAAATTAATAGGAAGAAAAAAAACTAGTTAAACTGGATCATTTTCCCAGATGTGTGTAAAAAAGTGTACATATTAGAATAAAAAATCAAGGTTTTAGCGCTGACGTTAATTGGCACCTTGTATTTGTATGTTTAAAAAAAATATTTTATTTGTTTATCGTATTCCATCTGAAGGTTAATTATTTTTGTATAAGCTCAATAGGGCATTCAATGCGTTTATAGCGTTATAAAAGATTTTATTGAAGATTAATGTTTGTTATCGACGCTTTTCTAGTTAATAAAATGGCAATTTATAGGTTCGATTACTTTCTATAAATGGAAGAATCTGTATCGTATTCTCAAACAATTGGCACAACGTAATGTCAATTTAAAATTGTAAACAAGAATAAACAATGGAGATAGAACACAGAGCAGAAATAATTACTTATCTGGATTGGAAATAAATAACAGTTACAGTTCAAAGTTGGTTTTAGGTTTAAACGTTGTCGATACATGCTTTGAACTTCTGTTAAATCATTTTAAGAATGACTCATGAACCACCAAGCGCATTCTGTTGTAGTACCCAAACAAACGCATACACGTTTTATTAACGTTAATAACATGTTTTTTGGTTGAATTCACGGTGCACGTTATATTTTCAACGTTATTTTCTGTCCTTTTATTTCAACGTTATTTTTACATTAATCATTGGTTATCTAATATGGTAAAAACTATCAATAGAATCAACATGGATTACGCAACGTAAAAAACTACAAAAAGTTGTTACCTTATATACAACGTTGTTGTATTCGGTATTTTTCAGGTTATTTACCAAGACAATTTTAACGTTGATAGTTATTATTTATCAACTATCAGTTCGTAAAATCAACGTCATTAGATCATGTTGAAAGTACTGAACGTTGTAAATAATATTGTTCTATTTTTCAGTATTTTTTACGTTATTTATCAAGGCAATTTCAACGTAGATAATTATTATTTATTAACTATTGGTGCACTTATGTTGGTGAAATCAACGTTATTAGACCAACTTGAATAACTGAAGATTATAACGTTGTATATAACAGTGTTCTATTGTCAGTATTTTCCACGTTATTTATGAACGCAATTTTAACGTTAATAATTTATTACTTATCAACTATCAGTGAAAAATTATTAATATATGTTTGCCAAAATTATGATATTTATTAGACAACGTTCTGCTTGCACAATTGATGATGCACAATACTCATGTGTGTTTTATAGCCATTTTTTCAATTCATATTTTGTTGTACTTCCGATAAAAGCGTAAGATTTATGATATATCCGTTCGCTTACGGTTTACACAGTTGTGATTATTGATCATCGATTTAATGTGAAAATGATTAATCAAATCGTTGTACTAAACCAATATCTTACAAATTTTAAAAATATCATATTATTGCGTCATCCAAGTAACGTGTTGACCACGGCCGAGGTAGCGAAATGCAAAGGACACGTATCTAAATTTTGAGTTTCAATATTTGCTCTTTTAGTAGTATAAAAATATTGTGGCGTTCAAAATCTAAAACCTAAGTAGTTTTTGAATTGAAATAAAATTTAGTAGTATAGAATTCCTACGACCTATTTTTGTTTTTTTATTTCAGTTATTATTTTGAAGTAAAAACAGAACTTAAAAAAAACTGTGTAAAACCCTTAAGAATAGACGTTTTTGATAACTGTTATAAACACCTATTAACTTCCTGCAAAATTCACGTTGAAAAAACGATGTGAAGTATTTGAAAACTATTGCAACCACGTGGTAATTTTCGGTGAAATTCATGTACTTACATATATATCACTTTACATAAACGGCGTGCCATCGCTATTTGACGCTTACATGTTTTAAAAACGACGTTAATAAATCTAAAATAAATAAGTATGTCGGCTTAAAAGTTCAAATTCACAACGTTTGGTTAGGTTTTTTAACAACGTTTTATCAACGTGTTTGGGTTTACTACGGCAATCGAAAGCTCCTAGTGTAGTGGCAGTCTAAAATATGTTAAACTTTGCAAGCGTTTAATAAAACAAAAAACTTAAAAAAGCAACAAAGATCAAAGCTAGAAAATAAGCCATTAAAAAAAAAGCGATAACACTACCGAAACGCACTCAAACTCAAAAAACCCAAAAACCACAAACATACTGAATCTTATAGTAAAACGGTTAAGAATTTAGAATGGCGGTGATGTACGGATGCCACCTTAGCATTGTCGTAAATCATAAATTGGCGTAAAATGGTGTATAACAACTATGGTAAACTTTTGAAAAAAAATTAGATCTGATTATAATAGAACCTAAAAACTCTCAAAACAACTTAGAGTATTAGGGTAAATAAATACCCAATATTAAACCAAGATATTGTTAAAACTCAACTAACGCGTTCAAACCTAAATCTGAAAATCAGAGACTGACAATAATTTTGCAAAATATTTTATGAAATATATATAAAACATCCCAGATAATAATTGTAATCTAAGTACCACAATAGAACAAACTGTTCTAAGTTAGTGACGATAACGACAAATCTCTCATTCTGGAACTCTGTATCAACAGAGTTTTTAGAAAAAGTCTTGGAGTAGTAACTGAAAAAGCATTAAAACACTATGTTTTTGTTCATAAAATTTAGAAGCAATACAACCAACAATAAATAAAAAGAATTAACAAAAAGTAATATTTAGATCGGTGTACTTTTAGTTCGATAACCTGTTACGTACATAAATTTAAATAATGCATTACCCTGTATATCAGTTTAATTAAAAGTTGCCTTTATATTTCTTGACGCCATCTATCGGGTTCGTTGGTCACTTTGGATTGAGCAGACGACATCCGGTGAGATTTCCGGCATTTTGACTGTAACATCGTACCTGGTAGTATCTAGGGTTGCGTGAGTGAAAGTTCGTTCTCTAAAATCATCCACGTGTTAGGGACACGATGGAAATTATGTAGTTTCCTTAAATAACTAATTTGCTCCCGCAGCGTAAGTGATTTTGTTTCTTTCTTTAATTAAAGGTAATTTTTATGTCTTTTTGGTTAGCCGCCATGTGCTACCTCATAACTAAGGGCATTCTGGTTATAATTTAACGTCCACCAGGGAAAGTTGTGATTTCGTTGCGATCGTGGGGTATTCGTATCGTCACCGGCCATTCTTACCACCATCCGGCCCATGAATTTTAGTCGATACCGAAAGACGAGAGATAACCCTCGACGAATATTGTGTTGGAACGATTCTAAATATTTCTAAGGCCTACTGTTGGAATTAATTAAATCACAGAAAAGGGGTATAACAGCATCCGATTTTCGGGTTGTGTTATGTGTATACTTTAAAATTTAAGTAATGATTTTGTAGATTTGGATTTCGTGAGATATTAGGTTGACACGATTTGCGATTCAAATTATTTACAGGGGACGTGTCGAGAAAGTACTTTCGTCGCACATTGGGAATTCCTGTATTTGTGGTAAGTGTTTATATCTTTTCTTTCGTCGTCAACGAGGTTACTCACGAAACTTTCACTAATAGTATTTCCGAACTGATTACCGTAATTGTAGTACCATTTAGTTAGTAAATTTGCTTATACTACGCATGCTGTGTACCACCAATACTTATTGTGATAATTTAATGTTAATGCCATACTTATTATCATTGTTTTCTTGTCAGTAATGCCATATTACTAATTATGTAAACGATATTTACTGCGAACTATTCTTCGCCATGTTCTTCACTTATGTAGTGTAAGTTGCCGATCCTACTGTGATTCGATGTTGTATATTCTCACTAGTATCTACTTAGATGTGGCTATTTAACTTCGACTATATTTAGATATATAATATATAGATATATTTGATCGAGTAATCAAAGTGCAATTGTTATTAACGATTTAGTTTTTCTCTTTTATTCGTTTCTTTCAGCAGTTACGAACCTAACATCTTGTTACAAGTGCTACCATTCTGTTGTGAGCGGACAGAAGTCACTTTTGGGATAAGCTCTGGCGCCCTTAAATATCTTTTCATTATTATCTAGGAACCCTACCCTCTCACCGACTATTGTGAGTTGGCCGTGCAGGTTCGTAAAATACCTAAAGCTTGTAACAAACCTAAAGTCAAACTTTAGTTGACAAACTGGAGGGTGACTGCAGTAATAAAAAAAAGTGAGATGCGAATATAAAAAATGTGACATTCGGCACCGAGGTGCTGGTAGAATGTTAGTAAGTCCACAAGTTCTGTGTAACTATCTGCTCTATGGTTCTCAAGGAAGTTGTGCACGAAAAGCACAAATCTAAAAAATGGATCTCGAATCAACTTTCGTACTTCTGGTACAACGAAGACTACTGTTTTCAATTTTGAGTCAGTTTTCATATTTCCAAACTTGGCTTTTAGCTACCGAAAATCACGATTTGTTTCATCTATCGTTGCAGAAACATAACATAACACCCAGTTTGATATGGAGTGGAAGTAGGTAAATCTTATTATGATCCACAAGAAGCACATGTTGAACGTTGAGCTGTCTAATCACAGGTAACATTCTAGCTGGCCAATTTTTCACTATGTAGTTATTCTTATCAGTCCGACATAGTATGCTGCGAACTTCATGTGGCAAACACGAAAATACGTAATTGCTTTAGTCTAGAACTCAACAGTTCAGGCTTTTCTTTCGACAGAGACAAATCGCAAACCTGGTGTTCAGTTCGGTTTGGTTGATAAAACGTGACTTTTGAATGTCACAGTTGGAATCATACGTGCATTCCATCGTTTCAGTGTCACTGTCATTATCTTCTCTATCACTTTTTTTGCTGCTCATTGCATCGGATAAAGGAGGAACTGATACTGAGTAATCTGTGCCATGCATTATTTATTCTATCTATTTACACGAATTTCGAATATTTGTATTAACTAATTTTTAATTAAACTAACTAATAAAATGTAGCGATATCTAAGAAAAACAACTTACAACTAATTTATATATAACTATTACTTGATGTTTATAAACACTGACGCACTTTGGTTTATCTTAAACTGGTATTTGTTTTCACTGGCCCGCGCGTTAAACAATATTTTTAGATCGGTTCTTCACGTTTCCGACTTTAGACACTTTCTTAGATTTCTACTTTATCAGGATTTAGAACATTCTATCTTTTTCGATCATCGTTTTGATGTTTTCAAATATTTTGAGAAGGTTTCACTGTCTTCTGCTTAAGACTGTTCTGTCATAGAACAAAGAACTGGATGCGACACCGGTAAACAAAGTCCTAGCGATAGCGGCAGCTCTCTTTCTATTTCAGCAACTTCCTTGATCTTAAAAGTTGTAGTCAATGAACTTTTTCTGGTCCGATGTTCTACGTGGATAGTGACTGCAGACCAATACTTGGATGCTTGTTTTTCGAAAAACGACCTCTAATCTGTCCTCTAATCCAATTGATTTAAGTCGCAACCAAGCTTGAGAACAGTCAATTTCTAAATGTTATAGAGCTCTATTTTTCTTTTGAGATTTCATTTCATTTTCAAATAAAAAAATAGAACGTCGGTTGTCGCGTAGTTTTAAGACTTACTGTCTTCGTAGTTGATTTAACTGTCCGAACTTCTTAAATACTACTGCAATCCCTTTAGACATCTAAGATTTTTAATAACGCAGTGTGCAATGACGCAATCTTTTCTTGTTTGAAAGAGGCAGAGTTTGGCAAAATACTGGCATAAAGTATTTGAAATACAAAATACAAAATACTCTTATCGCATCGTATTTGAATTACCAAAATATTTGTAATAGATACATACTAATTTTTTTTTTCAGCACGGTATTCTGTGTTATAGTCATATTTTAACAGTCTATCAATCCATTTTGCCATTTGCTTTTTGGGATTACGAAACTGCGTTAGTTGTCCCTACAAATAATTATAAAAGTGTTCTATGGACTTGACAACTGCTAACAGTTCTTTGTTAGTTACGCACTAATTCTTTTCTGACCTGGACAAAACCTTGCTAAAATACGCGACGGCTTTCGTTGTATACATATTACACATATAAAAAAATGCACTTATAGCCAGCTTACTTGCATTCGTATACAAAACATCTTCTATCTTCTCTTGAGTCGGCGAAGTGACTAAGGTCAATTTTAGTTAATAGAAAGCGTTTTTGCAGTCTTCATTTTATCTAATTTTTTTTCTCTCTTTGGTCAATTTTGTCAAAGGTTTGGCAATGTTGGCAAATCCATATAAAAATTGTCTATAATAGGTGCACAACCCAAGAAAACTGTGAACTTGATGCTGGTCGATTGCTTTTGGCCATGCTTGCAGGTATTGCACTTCTTTCTTAAATACTTGGCACTTTTTTGCGCACAGTTTTAGATCTGCCCTACGTAATTGTTGAAACACTTCCTTCATGTAGTTCAAATGTTCTTCAAACGACCTTACAACCACAATCCCGTAGTCTAGATAAGCCAAGCACGTCTTCCAAAACAATCCTTGCAAGATGGTCTCCATCAAACGCTCAAACGTTGCGGGAGCGTTACATAGGCCGAAAGGCGTGACAGTAAACTGCCTCAAATCAATTCTAATCGTAAATGTTGTCTGTTACCGGTTCTTGGGTTTTAATTCAACTTGCCGGTAAATACTCTTTAAATCTAACGTTAAACCATTTAGACCCTGTCAAAGTATTGTCAATTGTAGTATGCAAACTTTCACGGCCGTTGTTTAATGTAGCACTGTTTTTCGGGTGTTGCCGCGTCACAAAACTTTCTCTTAACGTTTCGCTGATCATGCTGTCAGCTTCTTCAGAAGATTTCTAAAGACTGATGTTATTATCTTGCGTTCCTTGTTAAATTCTGGTCTGTTGATTTGCGTTCATAGACGTCTGGTGACTTCTGCATGTTCTTCACGCAGCGTAGGCCTCCATGTGTTGCTTAATTGTATCCATCCTCACGGTTGAAGTTGTTAGAATTTTTCATTATTTCCAGTGATTCGAGTATTATTCGCTGGTGATAGTGTCTGCTTCGTGCTAATACCTTTACGTTCCCGTAATCAATCCGGTGATATCCATTCTTATGTAGATGTTCCACTACTGCAGATTTGTCCGTGCGTCTGAGTTGAGCGTCTCGTTGATGTTCTTTAACCCTGCAATGAATGCTCCTCCCTGTTTGGCCGATGTAACTCTTGTCGCACATACATTCTAATTTTTATATACCTTTGGTGTGTAGTCTTGGGAGTTGATCTTTATTAGGAGGTATTAGCTGATCTATTTTCTTCACTGTGTTGTAACGTGTAGTGATGTTCTTCTTTCCTAGAACCCTTTTTAGTCTGTCAGTGACTCCGGCAACGTAGAGTAAGTAAGCATATGTTTCTGACGGTGTCTCTGCAGCAACCTCAGCTTGCTTTTCCTTTTTCTTATGTGGTCTTTTTTGTTGTAGCTATTTTTTATAAGAGCGTCTTTTATGTGTTTGATTTCCTCTTTGTGTTCTTCATCACTAATTTTCTCCGCTCTTCTTAGAAGTGTGTTGATGAGGGATCTCTTCTGTTCTGGATGGTTATGAGAGGATGCGTGTAGATACCGGTCTGTATGTGTTTCCTTGCGGTATACGCTATGACTTAGCCTGTTGTGGTTCTTGCGTGTTACCAGAACGTCTAAAAAGGGCAGCGTTTTGTTCTTTTCAATATCCATGGTGAATTGATACTGTTGTGGTGTCCATTGATATGTTGAAGAAAACTTTGTAACTCTTCCTGTCTATGGGGACATACGACAAAAGTGTCGTCCACGTATCTGTACTAGTATTTCGGTTTCCGGTCGCTTGAGTTGATAGCTTCTTGTTTGAAAGCTTCCATGAAGATGTTGGCTATTACTGGTGACAGTGGTGATCCCATACTTGCGCCGTTCTTTTGTTCATAGAACTCACCATTAAGACGGTATATAACGAGGAACGCAAGACTGATAACATCAGTCTTTAGAAATCTTCTGAAGAAGCTGACAGCATGACACAGGCTTTAGAGCAGACTGACAATCCGGATACACAACGTTTAACTTGTTTTTTTTTTGGAGTACCCGTACTTTACGTTAAATAATTAGGTGAAAATTACGTATTTATCATACATAACTGTATCCCAATAAGGCTAGTAAAACTATAGTGTTGTATATTATCATATAATAACAACCATAAGGGACACTTAGTAGTAGTTTGCACACGTAAGAATATGGCGGTCGTTAATCCATTGTTTCTGACAAGTTAGGTTATATTTGGAATTCTTTTGTATTTACATCTTTTATGATAAATAAACGTCCAGGATTTACGAGTGCAGTACTTGAGTGCAATACAAACAATTATACTTATGATAAACAACCGAAAATCATTCATTTTCCAGACTGGAATATCAAAGTTGCCTACAGTGGTATTACACCTGTTTGATGTTCAAAAAACAGCGTTAGTGTCGTCAATAAAACTCGTTGTGATCTGCTCTATGACACCTAGAGCCTGCAAAAGCCAAACTGCTCTTTCAAAATGATATCGTTGGCGTCAACTTTGTCATGTAACTTACAACGTATTATCCGCATTAGTTAGTTACTCATAAAGACTAAATTAATAAGGTGGTTATTCTGCAAAATTAAAATGATGTAAGCTGTTTTCCACTGAGATGGAAAGTGTCGGTGTGTCAAAGAGATGCGTAAAGATTGCCGTAAACAGGAAATAAGTTGAATCGCTTGGTTGCCGATTCCATCTGGACTTGGTATCTTCCGTTTCTTTAGTCTAAAAATAAGTTTACCTCAGTCAGTGTTGTGTGTGCAAGTTGCGTTGGACTCCTTTTAACCTCGACGTCATCGTGGATGGATCTGAACTGCAACTTCAAAATGTCTGCAAACGCTTTTGCATTATTTTCATTGGTGTATACGATAGTGGTTGGACCGTAAATTAGCAAAATTTTTGGCGTTCCATTCTACAGCCCTTTTGCAGGCGCTGTCGTCTTAGACATGGGAGTTGAGAGATTCCAGCTTTGTTTTCTATTATCAATGACGATACTTAGATGTTGTTATCTTAATCTAAATCATTTAAACGTCCTGCAATTTTTAGTACTGGCGTTGTTGTTCATTCTCGGTGCTGATCATCTTTCTAATGTTAAACGAAAGATGTGACTCTATTTGGTCCTTGGTAGTTATCTTCTCTGCGACGTCTACAACACATTGAATTGCTCTACTTTGGTTATTGCGTTTTATAGTTGATGATGAATACTTTTGTCAGAAAGCCTTTGACTTCGAGCTCGAAATCTGATTATGTGACGTCATATTTTTCGGAGCGAGAAGCGGTGGGTTTTCTCAACTAAATTAAAACCAGGTCTAGATTCTGTTAGAGAATGTAGCTCGTTGTAAAGCCTTAAGTTCTGCATTACAAATGGTGTCAAAAACATCGAAAAAGTATCGGTCCACTAATGTGGTTGCTTTTGTTCTTCCACGTTAGAAACTTCCGTTGTGTGCAAAGCTTGAGTCAAAGTCCACTTTTCGAATCGAACTGATAGGTGAATATTACGATGTTGCTAGCTAAAGCCGTATAAATGATGTTGCTTTGAGATACACGCCTAAGGTGTGTTTTGGATAAGCGAATAGCGCCTAGGTTGTGCCTGTAACCAAAATCTTGTAATTGGTTTCTCTTTTCAAAAATACCGTTAATATTACCAACAGCAACAAATAACAAACAATTAAATATATTCAAAATTTTTGTAAAAATAATAAAATAGAACTAAAACGTAAATTAGCAAAAACAAAGGTAAATACTAAGTAGGCTTCAGATAAATATGCATCTGCATACTTGCATATTTTAGACATTTTCTCTTATAAACGTATATATTTACGTTTTAAAACATAATTGAATATTTTACAATATTAATCGTTTCCAAAAAAATGTTTACACAATTTTTATTAGCTTTGCAATATAATACGTTATTATCCAAAGTTTTGTTATTAGTGTAATCATTGCTAGAATAAACGTTTTTCAAATTTTAAATTTGCTACTATATTGTCGTGCAAAAACATTGTTGCCGACAATAGATGTCAAATTAAAACACATATTTAAGTGCATATATTTTGTGCATATTTGCGTATACATTTTAAATGTTTTTAGTGTATAATTATCTAATATCTAATAATAAATAAAGTATCTGGTTTAGACTTAGCAACTAACTGAGACTATTATTTTTCCAACCGTAAAGATTCTTGATAAAATCTTCTATAATATGCTAGACTCAGTAAAATACGTTTTAAAAGGTTAATTCTCGATAAGTAATCTGAGAATAAATACCACAAATTTTGAATATTTGAAAGTAATAGATCGATTACCGCTTTACTAAGTTTACGATCTATATAAACACGAAATTAGCAGCACATTAATCAACGACAAAAAAAACATTTTAGAAAATCAACAAGGCAAACTACTACAGGGTGTTAAAAAAATAGTGTAGTGTGAAAGATTTAAGAAGGCAGTGGCCTGAACTCATTTTTCGATTGCCGTTAGAGAGCATTTACACCAAATTTTTCAAAGTAGATAGGTAGGAAGAGGTGAGTTTGTTTTATGGCCTGCAAGATTGCCTCTAACTTTGAAGAGCTGCAGCTACGAATTGATCAAAAATGCCAAAAACATTTAGAAAGAAAAATATCTTTTAGATTAAGACTGCTTTGAAATGGAAGGAGAAGGCAGCATTTTTTTGATTTTAAGTGTTAACCTAATAGACAGAACTATAAAGTACTCAAAGTAAATTAAAAAATTTATTGAAAAAGTTAATTTGTTATAGCAGCGGTAGAAGTTACAAGAAGAAAATTAAGTTTTGTAGTACGCGCGATATCTAAAAAAACTTACATAACAAAAAAACGTGCTTTGTCGTAACAGTGTTTACTTACTAGAATATCACACCGTCTACTGTATTTAAACACGTGTACAGTGTACATCTGATAACGTCAGAACATATTAAATTTTCTGGAACGTAACTATCCGAATACACTCAAAAATTGCACGAGTATATACTGTAATTACAACACAAAAAATGTTTTTTAAATATTTAATTTGATAAGGATGAGTAAACGTTAAAAAATATTTATATTTGAATCTAATTTTAAAAGATTGTTAAGACCTCTGTTATGTATCAAAAAAGTTACATTGTTGAAGTTACTAAAATAAAACGTCAATATTTAATAATAAAATTTAATGCACAATAATACAAACAAATTTTATTTATTTATTGATTTAATACGTCAATAATTCAAAAATCAATTTGTGTTATCGTAGTTCAATAGGTTATGCACATAACATGAAAATAACAAATATAAAAGTACAGTGTATACAAAATCAATAAATTGTTTGCAGATCAAAGACGAACTTGTTAACGTCAATATTATCTAAATGTGATTTAACGTCAGCAGTCACACCTCCACTTAAAATTTCTCTCACTAGAGTGTGCTAAGTATAGTTATACATAAACAGTTGATAACAACAAATTTTTTTTTTCAGAAATTAAAAATTTATATGGGTTTTTTATCTTCTGTTGTGGCATTTTTGGCTTATCCTTTTTGGTTGTCGTAAATATTAGAGACAATGTATTCTATACCATCACTGTTGTTTTGGATTTCAATATTGTTATTTTTGTGAGATCAATTAGCTTAAGAACCATTTCATAATATTATTTAATCTCCATGTAGCAACGTACGTAATAGCTACGTACATTTTACGTGATACAGTACGTAATATTACGTACCAAACACGTGCAAATGTCACAGTCAATTTACGTAAAATATCACATATCATTTACGTCTAAATTTACGTACATTTCACGTAATACATTTACCTATTATGTACGTATGTGTACTGTAAATATTAATCAAACTAGTTTGATACACAGAGTCTGGACATTTTGCCAAAGACGCTCTAATAGGCTTAAACAAATAATAATATCAGCACCGACGAGCAGTAAATCATCGCCGATAACTATAGCGAGTGTGGATTATAACTTTTAAAAATAAGTGTCCACTTTTAAGTGTGTATTGTACAGGTTTCACTGTTATAGCCTTTAACCTTTATATATTATTTGCCACTTTTTTAAAATCATTTGTTAATTTACTGGTGCAGTTACTGAGTATTTACACAGTTACGTGTTAAATTGGTAAAAAAACACCTATCTATCACGTACATTTTTATATTTTTAAGTAACACATAAGTTGATTTTAACTACCAAATTTATTTTCTATGTTAATCACACATTGTTAACTGTAATTTTAATTACTAACTTTTATTTTTAAACTACGTAATTGTTACGTACCGGACACGTAAAAAATGTTACGTGGTAGTTAAGTGTCATTTTCGAGTTATTACATAAATTACAAATCTACACCAAAAATAAACGTAATTGTTACGCACACTTGCTACTTGGGCTACCTGGATCTATATTATCAGATTCTTCTCTCCAGCTTTTTCGGTCTTGTTAGTATCCAACGTTCAGTTCTTTTTATTAAAATATAGTTTTCTCCACTTTGTCTCTCCTGCTTTTTTTTGATCGTTTTTTTGGAAACCGTCTGTTATTAAACCTGTTTGGACAAGCGATTCATCATCATTCTTTTGAGATGATCATACCATCGCAGTTTTTTTTCTGTATAGTTTTGATTAAATCGAGACCACCCAGTAAACACGGATTGAAACTGTTACAGTCACGAAATTAAAACAATTGTTTCATTACGTTGTTTCGTGTTAGTTCCATTTTTATATCATTTACATGTAACTGACAGTGAATAAATTGAAAGAGTTCCGATTTTTCACAATCAGTTTTAAACCGTTTCAGTACTTGCAATTTTTTTTCCATAATCAGCAACGGTCTAAAAACTGATTTATTAAAACCGAATATTTTTTGAATAACTAGAATTGTTTAAAGATCGATTAAATAAGATTGAATTATTTTCAAAACAGTGGAATCGTTCTAGGAAAAACGAATACTTTGTGATTAGTCAGCATTAGTCGTTGCTATACTTTTGATTACTGTCGTCAACGCTTGCGCTGCAAATTGATATCTTTTCACTTGTTCGGTTGCAGTTTGATAAGTGATGCTGTGTGTACAATTACGAAATGGAACAATAAACGGTAAGTCGAAACATTTTATTATAATCCATAAATGTAATCGATATTATTATCATTTCTGTTCTTTATGTATCATGTTTTAATTTGTATAAAAAAATGTAAATTAACACACATGGTTGCGTTAAGGTAGATTATTGCGTAAATCTGATGATACTTTAGGATTTATAATTACAGTTCAATTCTTCAAGTTTTCTATACGATTATGTACAGCTAAAGGTATTCATAGTGTTTTTATAACTTTCTTATGATTGCTAACGTGATATTTATATTAAGTTTGTGTTGTTTTTGATTAAAAAAATGCAATTAATTTTGTGTAACTCTATGATTATGTATGTATATAAACGAAATATTTATTTCTATGTTACAGATGCGGTTAAAAGTTGCTACCCAACAGTAACTGATGCAGTTTGCGAGGCTTCCATGAAAAGACCACATCCAGGAAAGTTGCAATATGTAAAAAACTCAATGTGATATTGTATTTAAAAATATTTATCGTGCAATAAAATTTGAAACGTGCAGTCGAAAATGTATTATTATATTAATGAAAGAATTGTTTTAGTTCATTGTTGAAACAAAAAAATCATACATGTATCGATCATTTAGTATCAGTTCAAGAACGAAGCGTTTAAAACGTAAACCGAATGCAACATTTAGTCTGCAACAGATTTGAATTTAAAATACCGAAACTATACTGATTCAAATAAGTGAAACAGCGATGGACTTATAGCTATTTTATTGCAGTTAGGTTTCTTTTATGTTTGAAACAAGAGTTGTTTAGATTGTAAACTTATTTTAATTAAAACTTTATTGTTACGCTACTGATAGTGGCAGGGATTTCAACCAACATCCCTCTTTGTAAAATCAGTCATCATGTAGCCACATGATGAAACGAATGTTCTTTCGATAAATTTTATTCGTTCTTATTACTTTGTGTTTTATTCATATCGTTCTATGTACTTAACAAAATAAAGAACTACAGTCCACTACAATTAACATTTTGGTCCTTCGAGCCGGATTATTACAAGAAACAGTGAATTTTCAAGATTTCGCAAGAATTTATATTGTTTGACGAAATATGCAATTTCGTGCCTATGAGTTAGAGAGAGACAGCCAAAGACTTCTTTCGCCAACAACTTGAAGGGTTGATACCCACAAACGATAGCAGGTTTGCCTTCTCTTTCCTTTACATTTGTTTTGCTTGCTTACTTTGTTAAGCCAGTGCATTTATTCCAACGTGTTCTATTCATATTGAATTACGTTCGAAATTTATTTTGATTGAATAACGTGTCATTCGCTGCATTCGGCAGCAAGGCGCGGCGTTGTTTTGATTGAGAATACTATTTTTTTGTAGATTCATTTTGCATTTGTATTAATTAATTAATTACAATTCTTGTTTTTGTAAATAACGATATTGTTACCGTTATTTTTGCATTTAATTCTTAACTTGCCGTTGCTTAGTTAAAACGAAAACATTAAAATAAATCTATTCATTATGGAAGCTTTAATTAGAAATCGTGGTTTAGTTGAATCCAAACTTACAGGATTTCATACGTTCTTAAGCAATTTTGAATTAATGCATACCGATAAACCAGAAGACGAACATGTTTTTGAAATTGAAACGAGATTAGAATCGGCTAATTCATTATTATCTGACTTTGAACAAATTCAAATACAAATTATCGAAGTGACTACTGACGTCACCGCGGAATACAAACATCAAGAACAATTCGAAAACTCATATTTTTCGGCGCTCTCTCGAGCAAAAAATTTTATAAATAAATGGGGTCACAGCCTGAAAGCTACTTCTAACAGCAGCTCTTTCAGGAGTAGTGTCCATCGCAGTAACGACTTGTGTAGTACGGGTCATCATGGCCACCAAAAAGCATTATTTAATCTGCCAAAAATTTCTATACCCAAATTTTCTGGAGATTTAGAGGCATGGCTAGAATTTCGCGAAATATTTACTAGCTTAATTCACAACAACAAAGATCTTGACGATGTTCAACGTCTTCATTACTTGAAATCCAGTTTGAGCGGAGATGCAGCCCAAGTTATTAAATCGCTACAATTTTCAGCCGACAATTATCAAGTTGCTTGGCAAACTATTTGCACTAGGTACGATCAACCCCGTTTGCTCATACACAACCATTTCAAATCTATTTTAGACATGGAGTCATTAAATAAGGAATCCGCTTTCAAGTTAAGAAAAATTTCTGATTCCTTATTTAAACACGTGACAGCGCTCAGATCGCTTTCCGCAGATGAACAGTTATTCGAGGCTCTGATCATCCATATTGTTTCAAACAAACTTGATCCCATTACTTTTCGCCAGTGGGAAACTCTGAGAAACAGGTCAGGTTCTGATTTACCTTCGCTGGAGAAGTTCAAAACTTTTCTCACAAACACTGCCAATTTACTAGATTGTTTAGGGCCCAATCAGGCCAAACCGCCACCGGAAAGGTTCAAACTTTCTTCTGAGAGACCAAAATCGTACTCCAAATCTTTTGTTGCAAATACGCTTGCATGCGTACTTTGCAAAGGTTCTCATTCAGTAACTAAGTGCGATGAATTTATAAAGCTTTCTCCGCGTGCAAGATTAACTAAATCGAAAGAATTAAGACTTTGTCTGAATTGTTTGTATAAAGGTCATTTTGTGTCTCAATGTTCTTCACAGCATACTTGCCGAACGTGCAAGTCCAAGCACAATTCACTACTGCACATTGGAGATGCTCCTACGGCCATGCCGTTGATGCAGTCAGAACATTTGTCAAGCGCAGATCTCTCTGTTGAACCAACCCAAATAGTTTCGGCTTTTACTTCAAACACAATTCAAGTTCTTTTACCTACGGCTTCCGCTCAGATTCTAGATTCTGAAGGAAACTCCCACTGTATTCGAATGTTACTTGATTCAGGTTCTCAATCGAATTTTATTCGTTCGAGCTTATGCACTAAGTTAAAGCTGCGCACATCTGATGCAAATATTATCGTTTCGGGGTTAAGTAAATTGGCTTCCCACATTCGTTTAAAGTGTGATGTGACTATTCGGGCTCATCACTCTCGTTTCAAATTAGATCTCACGTGTCTCGTTCTTGACGAGATCACTGGAACAACTCAAGCTTCCACGTAAACCGAAACAATTTCAAGATACCAGATAACATCAGATTATCTGACAGTTCGTACGACACTCCAGGCGACATTGATCTTTTGATAGGTTCTCCAATTTTTTTCCAATTGTTGTGTATTGGTCAAATACAATTAGGTTCTAATCTTCCTATTGTTCAAAATACTCGTTTCGGATGGGTTTTAGCTGGACCGATAAACTCAGTTATTGCTACTAATTTGTCTTGTCATCTTAGCACTTTGGACGATCTTTCAAATCAGCTTTCGCGGTTCTGGGAGTTGGAAAGTTATCCAAGCGAAAAGGTGTTATCGCAGGAGGAAAATGCCTGCGAAGCTCATTTTGTTAAAAATTTCAGAAGAGACAATGACGGTAGATTCGTTGTTTCAATTCCATTCAAACAGCCAATAGAGTTGCTAGGCAACTCGTTCGATAATGCTCAAGGTAGATTGTTGTCTCAGGAGCGGCGCTTTCGAATCAACCCAGAGCTATATAAACTTTATTCTGATTTTATGCGAGAATATCAGGAGCTGGGACACATGTCAGTTGTCAACCCCACTTGCAATGAAACATCAGTTTATCTTCCTCACCACGGTGTGCTCAAGGAGGAAAGTGTGACGACCAGGTTACGTGTCGTTTTCAACGGTTCATCAGCAACCACAACAGGGCATTCGCTCAATAGCATTCAAATGGTCGGCCCTACCATGCAGCAAGATCTGTTTTCCATTTTGGTTCGCTTTCGCAAACATTATTACGCCATATCGGCAGATATCGAGAAGATGTATAGGCAGGTTCTGCTCAACCCTAGCCAAAGATCCCTTCAGCGTATTTTGTGGAGATCGGATCCCACAAAACCCATTCTATCGTTTGATCTAAACACTGTCACTTATGGAACGGCATCTGCTTCGTTTCTTGCCATTCGTTGTCTTTACCAGCTCGGTATCGAATGTGAGACTACTATGCCTGAAGTCTCGCAAATCATTAAAAACGATTTTTATGTTGACGACCTGTTGACAGGCGCCAACGATTTAGAACAAGCTCGCAAATTATGTTCCGACCTCTCAACTACACTTAGTTCAGGGTGTTTCAAACTTCGTAAATGGATCTGCAACGATTCGCGTGTTCTTTCTGGCTTTTCAGATACAGAAATTCATCCCAATGTTCTTGAAATCGGTGATCATGCAAACACTAGTACTCTAGGTCTTATTTGGTCTTTCCAAGACGACAATTTTATGTTTTCTATTTCAAAGCCTTCGATAGGCAAGGTCACAAAGCGGTCAATGCTTTCTGAAATATCTCGGATTTTTGATCCTCTAGGGGTGCTTTCACCTTGCACGATTTCTGAAAAAATAATGCTCCAACAGCTCTGGATGGAAAAGCTGTCCTGGGACGACCCTGTTCCCAACAATGTATGTTCAAAATGGCGTTCATATGCTTTTGAACTCGTCAGTTTGCGGGATTTACAAATTCCTCGGCATGTTTTGTGCAAGAATCCCATAGATATCCAAGTACATGGATTTTGTGACGCTTCCACAAGCGCATATGGTGCGTGTTTGTACCTTCGTTCTGTTGACGAGGACAACCGGGTTCATTCTCATCTTTTATGTGCTAAGTCAAAGGTAGCACCTCTTAAGCCCACTACAATCCCTAGGCTTGAGCTTTGCGGAGCTTTGCTACTTGCTAAACTTTTAGCCCATGTTTTGAAAATCATAGGATTAACTATATCGTCTTGTAACTTATGGTCGGACTCTACTATAATCTTGGGCTGGCTAAAAACACGCCCTACTCTTCTCAAACCATTTGTGTGCAATAGGGTTGCTGACATCCAGCAACTCACTTCGGCTTCCGTTTGGCGACATGTTCCTACTAAATCAAATCCAGCCGATATGCTGTCCAGAGGCATACCTCCTCAAAATTTAAAAGGGCTTACTCTTTGGTGGAATGGTCCATCTTGGTTATTGGATGACAAATCTTCGTGGCCTAGTTCTGCTCATGTTAGTTCCGAACTTCCAGATCTGAAAACGGAAGTTCAAACTTTAATTTCGCATCGTCCAAATGATTTTCCCATAGAGAATTTCTCTAGTATGACTCGTTTAGAAAGAGTCGTCGCTTATAGTCTTCGTTTCTACAAAAATTCTTCAAACTCGCCAAACAATCGGTTTTGCGGACCTATTACTGTTCAAGAAATCCGATCAGCTTTACTGTGCCTGATCAAAATGTCCCAAGCTGACTCCTTTTCTGATGAGCTTAAATCGCTTCAGCGCTCTGAACAACTGAAAAGTTCCTCGCCATTAGTGGGTTTTGCTCCATTCCTTGATGACATGGGCATCATTCGTGTCGGAGGTAGACTCCGAAATGCTCCATTTTCGTTCGACAAAAAACATCCGTTTCTTTTGTCGGGAAAACACTTGTTAGCCAAATTGATAGTAACACGGGAACATCTTAGACTGCTCCACGCAGGCCCTCAATTAATATTGGCTTCGCTTCGAGATCAATTTTGGATCTTATCAGCTAGGCATCTTGTTAGACAAATTGTGCATAAATGTGTAAAATGCTTTCGGTTTTCGCCAAAAACAACAGCCCCGATTATGGGCAATCTTCCTGTTTCACGAGTGCAACCTTCTCCGCCTTTCCACATTACTGGCATTGATTATGGAGGCCCCATAATGATTAAAGACCGCAAGGGTCGCGGGTGTAAGTCTATGAAGGCTTATGTCTGCTTATTTATTTGTTTTTCAACTAAAGCAGTTCACCTGGAACTGGTGACTGGCCTAACCACCGAACTATTTGTTATGACATTTCGACGTTTTGTTGCCCGTAGAGGCAAACCATTCCGTGTTTTTTCCGATAACGGTACTAATTTCGTCGGAGCTAATTCGGAACTGCAAGAATTAGCTGAATTTTTTAGGAAGCAACAGACTTCTATTGTCGAAGCCGTTGCTGCCATGGGCAGCGAATGGCATTTTATTCCTCCCCATAGCCCTAATTTTGGAGGTTTATGGGAGGCTGGCATAAGGTCCGTGAAAAAACACATCAAACGAATATTAGGAAATTCTATTTTGACTTATGAGGAGTTTTGCACTGCGCTTGTTCAAATCAAAGCAACCCTGAACTCTCGTCCCTTGTGTCCTCTGACGTCCGATCCTAATGACCTTCAAGCCCTCACGCCTGCACATTTCTTAATTGGTAGACCGTTGATAGCGCTCCCGGATCCAGACGTTACGAACATTGCTCAGCATCGTTTATCTTTATTTCAAATGCTTCAGAAACTTCATCAACATGTATGGAGAAGATGGAGTCACGAGTATCTCGTCGGGTTGCAGCAGCGCCCAAAATGGCGATCAAACATTTCCGATCTTCAAAGGGACACAATGGTCCTTATTAAAGAAGATAACTACCCCCCCATGTATTGGAAAATTGGTAGAGTTGTAGAGCTGCATCCAGGCAGCGATGGCGTAAATCGAGTTGCTACCATAAGAACAGCAAATGGTGTAGTGCGACGTTCATTCGCTAAAGTTTGCCCTCTCCCTGTAGAGACCAGTGAAACTGCGTGAAAGTGTAGTGAAAAAATAGCTTTTGGAATATTTTATTTTTGTTTATGTTTGCTAACAGAATTTAAGATTTTAGAGACCCCTCAAATTATTGTCGTTTCTTTGAAAGTTGTGCTTTCAAGGTCGGGGTATGTTTAGATCGTAAACTTATTTTAATTAAAACTTTATTGTTACGCTACTGATAGTGGCAGGGATTTCAACCAACATCCCTCTTTGTAAAATCAGTCATCATGTAGCCACATGATGAAACGAATGTTCTTTCGATAAATTTTATTCGTTCTTATTACTTTGTGTTTTATTCATATCGTTCTATGTACTTAACAAAATAAAGAACTACAGTCCACTACAATTAACAAGAGTAAATCATAAATTTTTTGTTTTAAAACTGTTACTAAACATTATCAATTTTGTGTTTACTGGGCAGTTTTCATCTAGTTCTGAATATTAGTATTCCTGAATGAATCCGCCTGTGATAACCATAACAGCGACCCCAGTGATCTGTTTCAGCCGCTAGAATTTTTGTATGCTTTGTTGATTTCTCATAACTCCACTCCATATGTAGCAATACTCTCAACAACCGCTCTGTACAGTATTATTTCAGTAGTTTTTGTTATTATGTTGTTGCACAACAAGCTATTCAAATGTCTAATAGATGCTTTGGCTTGTTCCATTCTGGATTAAATATCGTTGTTGCTGCTTACAAAGTTCAAAATAGTCAGTCCACGGTATTTATACTCGTGGGAATAATACTCTTATTTATTTTTGAGCAAAAAATTAAGCCGGAAATTTTTTTAATGCGTAACGGCCTCCGATCGATGAAACTGGTAAAGGAAAACTAAACTCTCCATTAATATTAATTTTTTTTTAAATTATCTCAATAGATTCTTTAATTTTTTGCTGATTAGAAATATTAGCCAAAATCTTAGTGTTTTTAAATAAAATTATCCGTTTCTAGCATATGCTTCGCTACTGCAGACTTAGAAGATTGTTTAAGACTATTACATCTTTAATGTTCTTTAATTCGAATTGCTACGCTTCTACCAGTTTCTCCAATGTATGCACGATCACAAGAGTAAGAAATGCTATAAACGCCGTCAGACTGAACAGGAATAACGTCATTTACTGAATTTAAGAGTTGAAAAGTGGAAAACCTAGTGATAATGTTGTGTTTGGACAACATTTTTCCGATACGATCCGTAATACCTTTGAGAGTAGATAAACGATAGAAAACGTTTGGGACTTAGATTCAGCTGTTACTTTTGGTATTTTGTAATAGATTGTTTAATACTTTCTCTACTGTAGTTGTTTACGACTAATACCTTGATTAGATAATTTAACTCTTTTTGAAGATTTTGGAGTTACGGAAGCATATCTGTACACTATAGAATTCATTACTGTTAATTTCTTAGAAAGATAATAGTGAGACAATCCATTTAAATATATATCTGTATGGATAGGTTTTTGATAAACTCAATGTCATAAGTAATCATTTTCATTTTGAGTAACTAAAAAGTTCAAAAATAGTGAAGGAGAGTTCCATAGTAAAATTTTGATGAATTGAGTTTAAATTACATAAAAACTCGTTGAGAGTCGAATAGACTATCCTGCCAAATGACAAAGGTGTCATTAATGTATCTGTACCATCACTTGGGTTTTAGATAAAATGTGGATAAAACTTTTTTCTCAAAATCTTTCATAAATATAGCAATACCTATAAAAGTGGAGAACCCAAGCGGCTCCTGAAAATAAAATATGTTAACGTCAAACATTTTTCGATAATAAATAAACATTATGTCGTTTCCTATTAAAGGTTTTAATAAACTTGCAAGATATTTAGAGATTTTTTCTTCTCTTCTCTTCGATCTATTGTCAGTGCAACGCTGATGACACCTTTGTCGCTTGATAACGTAGTCTTTTCATGCTTCACAAACTTCTACGCCATTTAAACTCGATTCATCGAAATATTGGTTGTGGAATTAGAAAAAAATCTATCGTTGCCATTTTTGGACGTTTAGTTTTATCAGTCGGAGGCAGGTCTACAAAAACAAAATTAATCAGATTATTCCAGGCTTTGAAAATGTGCACTGCGACGTGTGACGAAAGCTCAGCTTGTATGATAACGATATTATCCAGAACGTAAAACTGTAATACGAATGCAGCCCGTAAAAACCTAAATTCTACTATAAACCTTTTTCTTTTTTTTTATTCTATGAACATCTCGCTTAAGGTCCTCCAAATTGATGTTTTCTTCTTCTTTAATAGAAAAGTTTTCTTTGGTTGGATTGGCTTTGTTTACTTTATTTACAAATTACGGTCGCTTTTCAGTCAGTAATTGAGTCATTCTTGTGTGAGTATCTTTTGTAGTGAAGTATGTTTTTTATTTTCGCTTCTCAGAGAAAATTATTACTTCTTACGCCACTTTTGGCTAAACAACTACCCTTTTAACTATTTCATTTTTCAGTGCATACGTTTCCCAGTCAAGTTGGTGTGTTGCTTTGCTCTTTTCTGTAATTTTCTGCCATTCATTCCTATCCTGCATTTTTTCTTTCGCCCTGGTTATTCCCATTTTTTTAATGCCATTTATGACTTGGTCTTCTGAACGGAGTTTAGGTCTTCCTCTCTGTTTAAAGTGAAATGAGCCCTATTTTATGAGTTTCTTTATAATTGCTTCGTTTCCTCTTCTTTGCACGTGTCCGTACCACTTCATTCTCTTGGTTTTAATAATTCTTATTATGGTTTCGTTTTCGAGTATTTCATTCACTTCTGTATTCATGAGCTTTCTATATTCTCTGTTTATTTTCTTGGAACCCATTATTTTTCTAATTACGCTTCTTTCAAAGCATAGGTTACTGCAGGTCTTATAGCTAATTTCAATAGCATAATTTTCGTTTTCTTACGTATAAGGTTACTTCTAATTATTTCTTTGTATCTATGGAAAGTGTTATGTCCGGCTTTTATTCTTTGCGCCACTTCTATGCGTTTGTGATTTTTATTATTTATTATTACTCCCAAGTATCTATAGTTTTGTATCACTTCGTACTTATGTTTTCCCTATTTCCGTTTCTTTTTCTTTTTCTGCTTGCTGACTTTTCCTTGTGATTTTCATATGTTTTGTCTTTTTTTTAATTTATTTCAAGTCCTCTTCTCTTTGCTGCTTGCTCTAGTTTATCTATTATCTCTTCTAATCTTTTTTTATCTCTTGCTACTACCGTTACATCGTCGGCATATGCTATTATTTGCATCATTTTTTGTATAATAGGTCCCGTGATTTCGCATTGTTTTATTATAACTTCTATTACGATGTTAAATAAGATTGTTGATAATCTGTCTCCTTGTCTAACCTCTCGTTTTATTGCTATTTTCTTTGTTGTTCCTTCGTGTGTTTGTACTACGGCTTCTGATTTTTCCATGGTTATTTTAATTAGACTTCTTAGTTTTTTAGGAATACTTTGGTCATTTGCATCTTTTATTATTACTTTTGCATTATATGTATTTCATTATCTTTTTCGTACGTTTTTTCTATGGTTTGTCTAAGTGTATGGATGGCAATTTAATTTTCCTGACCGAAATCCATTTTGATATTTACCAATGGTCTTTTTTGTGTATTTGTTTAATCTTCTTTGTATAATTGTAGTTAGTATTTTGTACGTTGTGTTCTGTAGTATTTGCCTGTAGTTATCGCAATTCATTAGATCTCCTTTTTTGTGCATTGGTCTAATAATTCCTATTTTCCATTCTTGCGGTATTGTTTCCGTTTCTCATGCTTTACTTATTACTTTATATAATCTTTCTCTTAGTTCTTTTCCTTCATACTTTAACATTTCGTTACATATATTATCTGTTCCCGCCGCTTTTTGATTTTTTAACTTATTTATAATTTTTTATATTTCTTGTTTTTGTGGTGCTCTTATCTCTATATTGTCCTCCTCAACTTAATCTTGTGATTCTTCTTCTTGTTCTTTCTCTTCTTTTTTGTTTTTTCAAGTAAATAATTTTCCCAGGTATTCCTGTCTATATTTGCGGTTGTTTTTTTTTGCGTCCTTAACTGTTGGTATAGTTAAATTGCTCTTATTATCAATTCTTATTTTATCCATTATTTTGTTCATGTACTCACGTTTCTTTTTTGTCATTCATTTTGTGCTTTCTTTTCTTATTCTCTTGTAATTCTCGTAATACTCTTGCTTGCTGGTTCCTATCCATTTTATTCTTGCTTCACTCTTTCTCATTATTATCTTTTCGTATTCTTCATCAAACCATCCGTTTTTATTTTTAACTCGTTTTATCTCAATTATCTTTTCTGACAATTTTATAATACTTGTTTTAATTGTATTCTACTCTTCCGCTATACTTTCTTTTTTGTTCTCTTTATCTGTTTTTCGTATGTCTTCTTTTCTTCTTCTTTCTCTAGTTTTTCTATGTCTAATTTCCTTTTAACTGGTTGTCTATGTTTTTTTTTAACTATTCTTAGTTTCATTTTTGTGCTAACCAGGTTGTTTCTACGCTAGTTTCTTACATCTTACATCTTCAATCATGCTCTCTCTTTTTCTTTTAATTAAAATATGGTCTATTTTATTGCCTTTTATATTCTTTTTTGTGTTTAAATTTCGTACTTATAATATACGGATCCGTTCGTGTAGCTAGGTGACTTCATGCAGTTATCTGTTGTTATTTCGTGGATAGTTTCTTTCCCAGCCACGTATTTTATGAACTCTTCTCTTCTTATTCTTCCATTGTAGTCTTCTAATACTATCAATGTATAGTGTTTGGTTTTTTCTTCACAACTTTCGTGTAGTTTGTTATAGAAAACTTATTTCTCTTCTATTGCTGCTGCTTCTGTAGGTGCATAAACATTTATGATGGATATGTCAGCTATTATACTTTTCATTCTGAGATATGATATTCTTCCATCTATTTTTCTAAATTGTATTAGTTTGTTCATAGTCTTTTTATCTATCATGAATTCCGTCCCATGTTGACCCTGTTTTTCATTTCCTTCACAGAATATTAAGCATTTTGCTTTGTCTACTCTTCCTTCGCCTCTCCATCTTATCTCTTGTAGTGCTAATATACTAATTTTGTATCGTTCCATCTCTCTTCCTATTTCTTCCATTTTACCTGTTTCTAATAGTGTTCTACTGTTCCATGTTTCTATTTTAATAATGTATCCTTTTTTATTATTGCTTTTTTTTGTATATTTTACTGTTTCCTTTTCCTTTCCAATTGATTTGAGCATTTCCTGTAAACCGTATCTTTGTCTTTGTTATTCTGTGCTTTATGTGTGTTTAGTAATTTTTCTGACAGTTCTGTTATTTTTTTTTTATTTTGTTGAAACATCACTTTCTGGGGATCTCTCGTTTACAGTCTTTTTTTATCACTTGTTTCTTCATTTTCATGTTCATCTTCTTTTTCTAAGTCTTCTGTTCTAAATGTTTCTTTATTAGTTATTAGTTTCTCATATCTTATTTGCGCTTTATATCCTTTATTTTTTGTTTCCTTCATGTACGGTATCAATCTTTTTTTTTCCTCCTTACTTCTTTAGGATAATCTTCATCGATCTAGATATCTGTGCCTTTTAGCGCCTTTGCATTTTTTTAAATATTATTTTTGTGGTTCCCTTCATTAGTTTAATCATTATTGGTCTTGTTTTTCCTTCCCAATTCTTCTTCATCTAATTCTTCTTTTATGTTAAAGTTTATTCCTGTTTTTTATATTACTGTATTAACTTTGTCTTGCGTTTCTTTCTCGTTATCATTTTTTCCTTTTAATGCAATGTTTTCCTTTCTCAGTTCTCTTTTTGATATATACTTATTCTTTTCTCCTGCACCACAATTTTTTTAAGGAGTATTATTTTTCCTCCTTTACTTGCTTTATTTCCTGCATTACAGCATCTAGTTTTGAATGTAATTGCTGCACATTTCTATGAATTTGCTCGAACATTCTTTGAGTTTTATTCATGTCCGCCATATTTCTTTCTTTTTTCGCGACCCTTGTGTATGGGTTCTAAATTCGTTAACACGTGAAAATTTAAAAAATTGTCACAATTTAAATCTAGATCATATAAGGTTGAGTTTGGTGTCAAACAAAGCCTTAGGCAGATATCTACTCGCCACGAAAAAACAAGTAGTCGGAGCAGCCGGCTACTGACTAAACCTTAATCAGTGCCCTACAGCTGATGGGCGGCTGCCTAATCTATTTAAGTATCAATAACAGTTTTTCAAAAACTAGGTAGTAGCTAGAAGAAGATGGTATAGTTACCATGTAAATATTGTTTGTCCTGCAGAAATTGTAGAACTTGAACGAGCAGTGACTGGAATAGTTAGTTATCCAGTAACAATAGCACTGGATAGTTCTCAGATTATATTGCGCAATTTTGAAAGTGTTTTAACAATTTTAAGAATAACTCTTCTATTACCCAGCCATTATTCGAACAAAAATAAGCAGCAGCGGGTCGGCCATCTTTTTGTAGTTGCAGTACCATTCTCTTCATAGCGTAAATAAATATTGGAGGAAAGTAGATACCGGAAGCACTTACAGCACATATTACTTTTTGGCCAATATTTTGTTGGGGCTTTACACGGTTGTAATACCCGTCTCGTCGACGTTAAAAAATCGCGTAGGCGGGAACGAGTGTGTATCCATCATAGAGTTCAAATTGTTAAAAAACAAGCGCACTTATTCTTTATTAAAGGCTTGAGGGACACTCTTTGATTTTGGTTTTCTGAGAAAAATTTCAGAATGGCTTTTTGTGAAACCTTCCAACCAATCACAACCGGCCAACTTGCCTTCCGTGAAAGGTTTCCCAAATAAATTGTTTTAGCATAGTAGATTGCCCATTCTCATAGTGTTTTTTGTGTCACACCTAAGAACATTTTCTAAAGAGTTATTATTTGGTCCGCTATCTCATTTTCTTCGGCCTCTGAAAACATTGGCTTCCGACCCAAGCGCGATTTAGAACAGTCGTCGTTTTTACGTCTATCTTGCAACGATGATCGAGATATTCCAAAACTTCGTGGCACATCTTTCAGACTGCGACCACTTTCGATAGCATTTAATCCAGTTCTTAGAGTTTCCCGGCTCCAAGACGCCTTGTTACTTTTTCTTACATAGTTTTGTGGTATCTGGAATAAGAAAAAAACAATACTTTTCATTCCTTTACTTAAATAGGAACTTATATATTTTTTTTAGTGTAATGACGGCACTGTCGTCATTTTTAACTTGACCGGTATTCCCCCAAGCATTAGGTTTATTGAATGTTTCCTCAACAAAAAATGTTGCCATTTATTGTTAATATTTTACGTTAGTATCAAACATTACTGAATCTGTAAATATTCTTAAAACATGCTTATTCGTATTTCAACAGCGGATATATATTTTCAAACTCAAACTCGCGATAACAGCGTCCTATAGCAACGAATTTAGAACTGCAATGTGGATACGTTACGAGTCGGTTTATCATGATGCTTTATAAGACGCGCATAGTCTTTAGATATATTTATGAACCGCCATTACCCCAAAGACCGGAATTCCTCCTGTTTTCCCTATACTTTTACAGGTCTCTCAGTACTCAGTACTCAGTCGTCGCCATAGTCTCCAATTGCTAGGCTTCCCACGAACAGGGGTTCAATTTTTTAGCGGGTTTTGTCGAGTATTTAACATAATTTATCATAAAAATCATTTTTTTCTTTGATGGTAGTATCTTTGCTTAGTGCATATGGTTCTATAACGATAATGTCATACCTTGTGACTATTTTGATCAAACCTTCATCTATTTGCTCCCAGTTTTTAATGCACCTTGCAAAGTGTTTGTTTATCAATATTGATAAGTTCGATTTTGCATATAAGTAGGTTCAATGTTTATGTTTATGTTCATTTGGTGCTCAAAGTTTGATTAAGCGTAAATCTGCTATATCCAAGCCCCTACTGGTATTCTTTGATTTCTTCTTATCGTACGACATAATTTTTAGATTCACGATATTCATAAATATTTTGTGTCACAAATAAGAGAGAGATTTTTGAACTTATATTTCAAGAATAACAAGAGTGTTCAAAATGTGATAGTATACCATTGTAGTCTCGGAAACGGTTATAGATGGAATCAAAGGTTCAAAAGTTTTAATATGACATTTCAGGATTGCCAAAAAACCAACAGTTCTTAAAATATTTGAGAAAAACTAAAAATTGGTCAAAACCTAAAATTGCTATAACTTTTTTTAAAGCCATTTCAAAAAACTAAAGAGCTCACATAAAACACACAATTAGCAACATTTTTATCCAATCTGTGTATTTTTACGCCTGTGCCTACTGGATTTCTTGATACGGTTACTATCTATTGTTTTTTCTATGGCCGCCATATTGGATTTTTGCATGGAAGAATTAGAAAGCAATCAACGTACTCAACCATGTATCATACATGGTACTTTAGGTAAAAATCAATCCGTATAATCAATTTTTTATTATTAACAAGTTGCCATAAAAAGAAACAATTGACTATTCAATCTAATCCAAATGCTTGTCAACACGGTGTTGAATTATTTCCATAAAGTGTATGAAAATGAAGTATTCTAATGAAGAAAGAGTCGATATGCTTTTTGAGTACGCAAGAGTATTTCGCAATGCAACAAATGCTGCGGAAAAATATGCGGACTTTATACTAAAAGACAAGAACATTTGCTCAGTTAGAAAAAAAATTGCGCGAACTGGGAATGTTTGAAAAACCGAAAAAAATTAACTATTACAGCAGAAAGAGGTGACAAGGAAACTAATGTCCTGAGATATATGTGATAAATATTTTTTTTATAATGTACGTTATAATTTTTTTAGACTACGTGTATTTTAATGGTGCACCAGCGCATCGTGATAGGCGTGTTACAGAATTTTTAAACACTTTTAATCCCAATTGTTGGATTGGTCTCCAGACATAACTCATGGATTTTTTCATATGGGAAATTATTAAACATGATGTTTATAAGACGATCTAAAACAAAAAATTAGAGAAGCATGTAACAAAATAACACCAACCATTTTAAAAAATGGTTATTTCGTTGTTTATTGATTTAGTGTTTCTTTTCATGGCAATTTGACAGTTAGTGTGTTAATAATAAAAGTTGATTTTGAGAGTTTAGTTTTACCTTAAGTACCAAGTATAATCCATAGTTGAATTCGTTGATTTTTTCCAATTTTTCTATGCAAAAATCCAATATGGTGGCCATAGGAAAAACAAAAGATAGTAGCTGTATTTCAAAATCAAATAGGCGTAAAAATACACAAATTGGATGAAAGTAGGTAATTGTGTATGTTTTCATGTAAACCTTTTAGTTTTTTTAAATTCAAATTTTGACCAATTCTCAGTTTTTTTCAAATACTTTGAGACCCGCTGATTTTTTTGGCAATTTTCAAACGTCACATTAAAAGCCATGGAATTACGCAACTTTTGAAGATTTGATGCCTTATTCCATCTATAATCGTTTCCCAGATAGCAATGGTATACTATCACATTTTGAACACCCTGTAGAATATTAATCAAATAACAATTTTTGTTACATTATTCTAAAATATGCGTTAGTTTTAGAATTACGTGTTTATAGACATTTTATCTTATTTTTTGTACCAAAAATTTCTGTGTTATAGAAAAGAAACTTTTATTGGATTATTTGGTTTTAAAATAAACAAATGATTTTTTTATAAATTACAAAACTGGGTTTTAAAAAATTTGTTGGTCAAATAATCTTCACAAGTACCTATAATTAATGTTAAATTGATCCACAAACTAATCTATTAACAACGTTAAACAATTAATTATAACTTAACAGTTTTAAACTCAATATTAATTATCAATTTACTCGAATGACTAATGACATTGCCCGCGTTATTTTAAGAGAATACTAAAAGCATATGAAAAAATATTACATCATCTAGGACAATGTGTGCTTTATTTGATTTTCTTATAATTGAAGTTACTCATATGTAGGTAATTGCGTTAAACTTTTAATAATGCTAAAAACAGACAGTAGAAAAATCCACATTTATAATAAAATCCAAGGCGTCATTGACTAATTAACTGCTACTGTCAAAAAAAGTTACATTAAGTTCATGGCACTACATGGCAACTAATTATTTTGATATTTTAGTTCTAAAAAAATATATGACTGAAAGTATCACTATATGTTAAAGGCCTTTTCTGCAAAAAGATATTGGCAACTAACGCTGGTCCGTTTAGTATAGGCTTTAATTCAAAAACAAATGATCAATATTTTTCAAAACGGTTTGTTTTATTAGAAAGAGTATACATTGCGTATAGAACACAATTTCATTCAAATAATTTCCACAGCTTTTTTATAGTACTCCATTCTGTCAACCTAATTTTTTAGAACTTTTTGAAGTGAAACTTCTTTATCGGCGTTGGAAAAAAATGTACCGTCACATTTATTCCGTTACGCGTCACATTTTTTTTTCGGTTACGCGTCACATTTTTTCTAAAACGCAATAGCGACGTGATAAATAATATATCAATACTAAAGTGATCAACAAAATCAAAAGCTTTATTTTAATTCTAATTCCAGTGGATTTTTAACAAGAGTAAGTAATTATATCTATTTTTCTAATACTTGGGTGGAATTAATGGACATAGAGTATAAATTCTGAAATATGTTATTAATTTAAATTTAAAATATTTAAGGTTAACCTCAGTTTCTGATTGAACGATGACATTTTAAATTTAATATATTTAAGGTTAACCGCAGTTTCTGTTTGAACGATGACAATGATAGTAATAATTCTATTTCAATTAATGAAATGCTGTAATAATCTTAGTAGCAAAAAGTTAAAGTGAAATAATTGTATTATTTGTATTCATGTCTATTATAATAAAATCCTTTTTTTAAAAATTTATCTAATTTTAAATTTAAAATATTTAAGGTTAACCTCAGTTTCTTATTGTAACTATCGGTCAATGTATATGATTTCATTAAAATAGTATTTATTAATTAATAAGACTGCTAATTTAATGAACATCAATTAATTGATATACATGCAACTTTTCAGAAATTGGTTAAATAAAGTTAAATTAGATAAATTTTAAACAAAAGGATTTTATTATCATAGACATGAATACAAATAATACAATTATTTAACTTTATTAACTTTAACTTTTTGCTACTAAGATTATTACAGCATTTCATTAATTGTAATAGAATTATTACTATCATTGTCATCGTTATTATATATTTTTGTAATTAATGGCTTATGGTAACTGAAATATGAAATTGAATCTACAAAAATTAGTTAATTGATTTACAAAAATTTGTATTCATGTCTATGATAATAAAATCCTTTTGTTTAAAATTTATCTAATTTAACTTTATTTAACCAATTTCTGAAAAGTTGCATGTAGATCATTTTGCGAAAAATAAGGCCATAAAGAAGTTTCACTTCTTACATGTGTACACCAGTACACGCCCATGTTTTTTTGATTATATAGGCTCGCATCTCATCAATGACAATTTCGATTTGATCTTTTATGTATTGGATAATCTCTAGATGGTTAGTGTAACACTTATCTTTAACGGCTCCTCACAAAAAAAGTCTGTGCCTCTTAAATTCTGGACAACAAAAACTTGTTTATCATAGCTCGGTAACGCTCTGAGTGTAAAAGCAGCTCCTTTTGAAAAAAAAATGAACCAATGATGCTGATTTTCTAAGCCTGAAATGCGACATTTTTACTTGTTGACATAGCCTCAGAGGTAAAAATGAGCTATGTCGAAAAAAATTAATTTTTTGATAAAAATGTTTTTCTTCTAAGCGTTCCACAGCTCAATTAGAAATCCGAAAACGTTTCGGATGATCATTTCAGACCGTGCACTAACTGAACTATTTACGCTTTCATGCCCAAATGTTTATTACAGAACTGGGGAAAATGATCACTTCTTGAGAATGAAAGCTGGTTGATGTTTATGCATGCAGAGACACATTTTGACCAAAAGCTGCAATCAATTATCTGCTGTACGCACTGTACATACACCAAAAACGATCCAGTTTCACGAACTCGCATGACAAATTTTCTACGTACATTTTTTTCAGTTTGGGCAGAACACTTGAAAGTAAGTTTTCAATATTTCTCAATTTTCTTCAATCATAAAACGATCCATTTCATAAATGTTTAAATTAATTTTCTGTCATAACACGAATTACGTAAGTGTTGCATTACTCGAAATAACTGGTAAACGAAATTGCTAGTACTAGATGGATATATAAATAAAAAGTTTTTTGGCATATAATTTAAATTTTTTATTATATTGACACTTTTTTCCAACTAATTTAGTCTATTAGAAATATACGTAATCATTTCATTGTAAGAATAAATATGATACTAAATTTAATCACCATTGCTATGTTGTTTTTAGGACTTAAGTTTTTAGCCGGGCTGAAAGTAAAAAAATTTAGTACAATCTACGATTAAATTCTTGATAGTAATAAATTAGAATAATTGATAGGGTGAATTTAAGTTTAAAATGCTGAAGGCGTCGAATCTCTAGTATGTTTATCGTATTAAAGCAACATAGCTGACGCTATCTTAAATTAATTACCTGTAACCGCCAATCGAATTTACTAAATCGCTTAGTACTGCAAGAATTGAATTTAACGGAAAACGTTTTGATAAAATCTAACTATCACAGCGAGATCCAGTTTACAAAATAAATGAGTGAAAGTTTCTTTCGTTTGCGCTTTCCTCCCGTAAACATCAATTACGATACGCCTTTTACAAAACAGTAGAAGCGGCAAACCAGCGACAGCGTGAACTTTACATAGAATTATTACTTATACTAATAATAATAATAATAGCCTTTATTTGTCATAAAAATTTTTTAATAAAAAATTTGTATTTTAAACTGAACACAATATTATCCTAGTACATAAAACACTTTCACTTCACTTCTTTTTTAAGAAAGTAAGAGTAAAAACTTTCTCTCTCTTCACTTCTAATTCTTTGTTTACTATCTGTTTCAATATGTATACATTATCAAATGCCCTTCTTCCTTTTCTTAATCCTGTCTGCCAGTCTGGTAAGATTTTTTTTCCTCCATTTCTCTTTCCAGTCTTTCTTGCATAATTGTCATATTAATCGTATATCCCACATTTGCCATACTTATACCTCTATAGTTTTTTACCTCTCTTTTGTCTCCTCCTTTGTAAACTAGACATATTATTGATTTTTTGCAATCACCCGGAAACCCTTCACCAGACCATATCTTATTTTTTTTCGTGTATTTCTATTGTTCTTTTTGCGTCCCATCCGTCTTTCTTTTATTTTCCAATTGCTTCTTTTATTTCTTCTTTCTGTATAGTCGTACTGTATCCTCCTCTTGTTATCCTTTCTGTTATGAATTCACCCCTCCTCTCTAAGACCTTTACGCAATGTTTTCCCCCCTTTTTTACTAATTTTTCTTTCCTTATTCAAAAAGCTCCATAAGTCTCCTTAATTTTCTAACATTTTTATATATTCCTCCAACTATTTTCTATATTCCTCTTTTCTCTTACCACATTCTTTTCTATATTGTGACCTCAATCTTTTATATTCCTGAATATCAATTTTTCTTTTTTTCCATTTTCTTTGACATCTTCTTACTTTCTTCCTGACCTTCCTGCATTCTTTATTTTACCACCTTTCTTCTTTATACGTCTTTATGTTTTTTCTTTGTATTTTTTCCTTTCTACTGCTTTATCCATTTTATTAATCAGTTTGTTCATTTCTTCCTCTACCTCTACTTCTACCTCCATCTATTGTTCTTCTTCCAATTTTTTCTGTAAACCTAAATGTTTTCATCTGTCCATACCTTTTTTTCCCCCCAAACTGTGTCTAAATTTTTTCTTATTCTCTTCTAATCTTTTATCCTTAGTTCTAATGGCTGATGTTCATAATCAACCTTTTTCTCTATTTTAAAACTTTTTATTTCATGCAAAACCTTCCCACTAACCATTACATAATTTATTATAGATTCTCCCATTTCACTTATACATGTATATTCTTCTCTCTCTCCTTCCTCCAGATTTCCGTTAAGTATAGTGCACCCCTTTCCCTCACATAACTCTAATAGCTCTCTACCTTGTTTATTTAATGTCTTATCCATCGTTACTCTTTTTATTTCTTTCCCATTCACTATCATACCTCCACCGTCTCCAATTCTCGCGTTAAAATCTCCACTTATTATTAATTTTCTTTTCTTCTTTTCAATCAGTAGCTGTTTCAAGTTCTTTATTGTTTGTTTAATTTTTTGAGCGTACACTGTTATCACTGTATATCTACCTTCATCTTTCCTAAATATTTGATTTACTACTATTCCTTGCTCTTGTTTTTTATTCTCCTCTTCTTCTACTTCTCATTCTTCTCTTACTCCTAATATTATACCTCCTTTCGCTCTTCCTTTTTTTTTCTTTTCTTATCGCGAAGTGTACATTCCATCTATATCCCAATGGTAAAATTACTTCCCATCTTTCCCAATCTATCTCCTCCAGTCACGTTTCTATTAAACCCACAATGTCAAACCCTTCTATATACTTTCAAAATTCAGCTCCTTTATTTTTAAGCCCTGCAACGTTCCAAAAACCTATTTTCTTCGTTTTTTTCTTATCGTTTTTCTTGATTTTTGTCTGGTAGTCCCCATTTTTTTATTTTTTACGCCCTTTATTTCTAGTTTTTTAGTCTCGTTTTTTCTAATTTATTTTCTTTTACGTTCCAGTGCACCTCCTCTCCTTTAACCTATAATTTCATAAACCCTATTTTTGTTCTTTTTCCTTCTATCTTTAGTCTTCTTCCTTCCATCTTTATATTTTTTTGTACCTCTCTTTCCACTGAGGTCATATCTTCATCTATAAATATCCTTGTTTCTCTTAACCTTCCTTTTTTTGAATATTTCTAGCTTATCTTCTACGGAACGCATTTTACCAGTATTAACCCCCTTGCTATTTTAATTGCGTTTCTTATACTTTTTTCCACTTCAAATTCATTTTAAACAAGTTATCCACTTGCTTTTTATGTTCTTCTCTTCCCTCTTGACCTCCAATCCTTTTTTTTACCAAGTTCTTTCTTCTCTTTTCCCTTTCCATGACTTTCACTCTTCTTTCCAAACTTTCTATTTCCTCTTCCATGCTCTTATTTTTTTCTCCCACATATCGCATATGTCTCTTTGTATCGCTATTCTCTTTGCTCTTTTCTTTCTTTTCTTAACTTCTCCGTGATCTTTTCCAGATTAATTACTAATTTATTGTTCTCTTCCCTCATCAGTTTTATTTTTCTAATCATCTCTCTACACATCTCCATTACTCCTTTCTCCTCCTTATCACTCTCCTCCTTTCTCGGGCTTCTTTTCGTTCGCTTACAAATTGCAAAAACTTCTTGCACTAATTCTTGCCGTTTTTTTTCCTTTCCGATCCTGTCAATTCGGATTCTGACATGGTTTCTTTTAATTATGTTTAATAAAAACCCGCCACAAATATTAAAAACAAAGTATAAATAAAATAAAAGTATGTAATTCACTATTAACAAAAGCGTGTGCTTGACCTTTAAACTAGTTCATGATACTCGCTCGCATTCGCACACGTTATCTGAACTCGCCTATACCTTCTTATCCGCAATAACATTAAACACGTGCCCACAGAACCGCCTTCAAAACGCGAATTATTACTTATATCAAATACATAAATAATGGCATATTTGCAATTGCATGAAACAAAGTCCTAATAAATTGATAGCAAAATAATTTGCGGCAACAGATATAAACTCATTCTAATTTAAATTTTTAATTTATAAGCATACAAGTTTTAGGATTGTCAGTAAGAACTTGCAACAGAGCATTAAAAAAAGAACAAGATTATGGTTTATTAAAAACTACGTGCTTTTAACTTCTTGCAGCGCGTACAATTTTGTGAATGGTTTATTCAACAATTAAATAACGATAATCTATTAGATTAAAATTTTTCTACGAACGAAGCATGTAAAAACTCAAAATAATCGCATTTTGTCAACTGATAATCTACATACTTTTGTAGAAACTACTTTGAAAGTTGATGAATTGCAATGCTAAGAAAAAGAATAACTGGTTAAATATCTTCTCACAATACTGTAAACGCACAACGTTGTGTTGATATTTTGAGTCAATTTAAATTTAAAAGGAATAGTTTACACATGTATCAAAGGTGAAGAACGACATATTAAACATCGGTTATTTTAAATAATTTTTATTACTTATTCTTATTACAAATAAACAAGTATTGTTCTTAATGTTTTGCCGTTTTTAATTAATTACTTAACCTTAATTAAAATTATTTAGTAGTTTTTGATTAACATATATTTCACGTGAGAAACAAATATTTATAAAAGTTCTGTATATGTATAGCAGCAATTTTCTATATTATATAGTTGGTAGTAGTGACCAGCATATGCCTACTTTCTAATTTCAAATTGGAAAATATTTGACAACTGTATTATTATTCGTAAACTTTTAACATTGACAGTCAATTGGACAAAGGCGCACTTTGTAACACTGTTTTTTGAAAGAAACAGTTGCCCAAAGTAGTCTACCGGTATTACTGAACAGTGTTATGAAACTTAAAATCATATAATTTAATCAGGCGCTGCAGAGGGGGGACCGGGGGGGCTATGCCCCCCCCCCCCCGACGATAAAAATAATACTGAAGTTTTTCTCACTTTGTATTTAATACTTACGCTTTTTTTAATAGTTGTATAATTTATGATGCTTTATCGCTTGCAAGTAAAAAGTTGGTGCACAACGATTATATTAACGCCGTATTCAATATATTATTATTTAAAAATGTGATGAGCCCCCCCCCTGATTTATACTGATGGAGCCCCTACCGAAATAAACTGCTGGAGCCGCGCCTGAATTAAATTGTTTTAATTGTTTAATATTCTCACATTTTAAAACGTTTCGGTTGCTTTCCAGAGACTAACGTACCAGGGTACCAGTCACGATAAATTATGTTCATTGTTCAAATGGAAGTTTATACCTTGTTGTATAAAACATTGCAAATACTAGGTTAGTTTTCTTAAATTAATTTCAGAAATTCAAACTTTTAAATAGTACAATTTTAAAAACAAATATAAAAGAAATGAAATACGTTATCATTAAAAAATTTTAAGGTTAAATAAAATAAAAAAACAAAGATTTGAATACAAATTGTTAATTAGCTATTAGAAAAATGATGCCCCTATACATATATCAAAAATAGTAAAAAAAAACTGCAGCCGAATAATCATGTATTGCCTTGACTAGTGAAAGATCTTGGTTTTAACATAATAGAACATGTTTCAACTGCAATATTTTGCAAAATTCAAGAACATAGACTAAGCTTAATTTCAGAAGACTTAACTGCAGTTATGGAAAATGTGCCAGACAGGATTAGCAAAGACTATTTTTAAACATTAAGAGGCTATAAAAATGCATTGGCAATGAAGAAGATCATACTCATTATTAACTTTTAACTAATTATAATAATATTGTTTTAATTATAGATTAGCATTGATTTCTTATGTTTTTTTTTATAAACTATGCGTGACGAATATATTTCGTTTTATTAAAATTTATTCGACATTAATTTACTAATAGAAAAAGTTATTGAAAATAACTCACAAGGAATTACCTTAAAATAATATTTTTTTTATAAACTTTGTTTAATATATCAATAGAATTTTTTATTGTAATGTGTTAAAACAAGTCTTTGCTGAGCAGAGTCATTTGTACCACGGAATGCACACAACTAAATCTTTCATACAAAGAAAAACATTGTCCCAATTCGTGTTTCTTTAAGTGTACTACATCGCCATTATAATATAGTTGTTTTAACCATAACGATTTTATTTAATGAAAAACGTCTGTAGATTCGATACAAATTTTGATATTTTTCAGTAATACACGCTCTTTTCAAAGTTCCATCAAAATGGGATTTAATTTATATAATTAGAATACGTAGGTATATCTTGAGTAATTAAATGATTGCGAAGTATTTTAAAATACGGTTGCATTCTATTAGTGCAAAAATACTTAGTACACAATAATTATTATATTGTCTTGGTGTAATCTTTGTAACAATTGTCAAAACGAAAGACGAGTCATTTCTAAATGTGACAAATCTGGGTCCGGTGCAGATGTTAAAAGTTCTAAAGTCAGAAAATGAGCAGGTAATAACACGCTCAAGTCCTTGGGCTCTGAGCTAAGACTACATAAAGGTGTGTTTAGCTCCTCACAAGTGAGAATTTGATTCCCAATTACCCGAAAAGGGTAACAGATTTGATCCCACTCTCTCAAGAACCACCAAAATGTGGAACGGAAGGAGGGTTGAAATGCCACTAAACGGCTTTGAACAGCCAATTGTTTGTTAGCTCCGACAAAGTTGATGCCACAGTCACTGAAGGTATGATTGCAACGACCGCGGCGTGCAATAAATCTACGTAACGCAACGAGAATAGTTTTACTTGTTGAATCTAAAGGTGTAGAGCTTTAGTAGCAAAGCACTCAAACAAAACAAATAAACTTTGGCGTGTTTATAACCGCGTCAAAATATTGATTGGAAAAGGACTGCCATAACCTACCCTAACACAACTAAATGCCTTTACTTGATTTACACAAAGTGTGTGCAATTTTGCCATGGAAGACACGAGTAGAGTGGTTCGTATTCTAAAGCACGATTGACAATGTGATAAACAACGACGTTATATTCGGCGAGCCGATATGACCCAAAAAGTTGTACTATTTTGACTAAGCGAATGAGTGCTTGATGCAACTCTCGAGTCTGTTTAAATCATTATGGTTTTTAACAATATGCAATAATTTCTTGAATTTTGCGCAATGACGAATAACAATCAAGTAAAATGAAAAACTCATTATAAACTATTTGTACTGCAAATACCACGTGTTTTAATTCACAGGTGGTTTCTGGCGGAGACAAAACAACTATATTATTTGGCCAGAATTTTCTCTATATAGCCAATTTGGTCGAGCCCTCCATAAAGAGCATGCGACTAGCTCTTTTGGAAGAAGACTACGCAAAGTCGGATCGGCCGGGTTGTCACAAAAACGTACGTGACGATTTCGAGAAACGATTTCTTGGATGTGTAAGACGCGGTTAGCTATAAAGGTCTTCCAACGATGTGGCAAATAGCGTATCCACATCAATGCTACCTGCGAATCATTCCAAACAATTATTTATTTTATGGTTACCATTTGTTCATAGCTCCTTTATACGAATGCAACAATTTTAGACAATAACACTGCTGCCAACAGTTCTAAACAAAGGACGGATAACCTTTTAAGTAGCGCGACCTTCAATTTGGTCATTTCCGACGAAACGAAAATGTGTTTATCCTAATGCACAAACTAAAGATAAACTACACAAACGTAGCCTAATTTCGACGCTTCGCAAAATGCAACGTAGATTCAACGAAAGACACGAAAGATCTCTTAGTGCAGAGCGAACCTATTGGTTTAATTCTGAATGAAAACACATTCATAGAAGCGTGCCACTGTAGACATAACAATTTTGAAAGAGCAGTAACCTTTGTATCAAACAAGAATGGGCGAGCGGATATCAATGAGTCATTAGCAGACCATTTGCGTATTAAGCACTTAATCAATTGGGTCTGCAAATCTATTAACAAATCTAATGTGTCGGCTCCACACGCAAAGGCATCTGCGTATAAGTCGTCGATGATCGTTTGCGAAGCGATGAGAAATTAACTCATGCCTTCATGAACTAATTGCCGCAATGTGCGAATGGCTAGAAAAGAAGAAGATGGTCACCATAAGTTACTGTGTTCAATGATATGTTTATATGGACTTTGTAAGTGAGAAACGCCAAAAAATCAATTGAAATTTTCTATGCAATGGCAAAACTAACATGTGACGAAACATTTGACGTACATCACAAATGAAGACGAAATGGTACCAACGAAAGCGAAGTGAAATCAAACTAATACGATTTTGGCGTTTCGATCCAGCAAGAAGTTATCAAAGAGTGAAACCTCTTTATGATCCTTGGCTTGATGCATTAAATACTACTCGAATTTTAGATGATGTATCATTTTGTTTAAAGATACAATGGCGCGGGATGTAATAACCCTGCAAACTATTTGATCCCACAATTGAGAAAATCAACGACACCTGTTTTGAGTCTAGATAATCCTTCATGAAGTCATTATATTTTTTCCGTATAAAAGATTTCAACAATAAGTGACGTTCAAGTGATAAAAAACGATGAAAATAATTTGACTGCCTGCGTCACAAAGTGTTCTAAAGGTTTAGAAGTTTCCCCAATGATCCTGAACTTTAATACAAACAATTAGTAGAAGCGTAATTGTGGGATTCCTACTTGAGGTCAAAACTACAAAAATCGTCGAATCTGTAGCTAAATGCAAAAATTCTTGAGAACGGCGAGATTCAGAAGAAGTTTTCTGAAAATGCAACAACCAATGGTATGCAGCTGAGCAATGCCGACAAGTAGCTTTCTAATTGCAAGATTTAACATGATGTGTGGGATTTAGACACTTTAAACAAAGTCGTGCAGAGTTGACAGCAACATAACGATCACACGGTTTTAGACCAGCAAAACTACAACAACGATAAATGGAATGCAAATGTCCTTTATAGTACAAACAACAAGACTGCAACGATCGATCGGTCGTGGCAGCAAACGACAATTTATTGTGACTTGCGTCGTTCTATGTTGCCACTAAATTTTGAATAATCCTGAAGGCCACTATGAAGTTTTACTAAATTTGATGATTTGTTTCCAAAGCGCGACATTAATCGCTAAAGAACTGTCAAAGCATTTTAATAGTTGGAACTGGAGTTTCATTTCGAATCGTTCACGATTGTCAGAATCCAATTTCTGAAGCAACCAATTAAACAAGATCAAATTCTAACGATTAACTTCATCAATTTGATCGACAGCTGCCAAATTTTCCACAAATGTATTTAACAGATTTCGTAGTGCTTAGATTTATTGCAAACTTCCTTTGAATGGGTTTGCTATATTCTGCCAATAGAATGAAGCAAGAGCGCTAGTATTTTGATAAAGATCTACTAATGTTTTTCGTTTAGGTATGCACATTTTTCTATGTTTGCTAACGAATTATTGTTGTGTGTATCAACGTGGTAAACCAGTTTGGACAAGTAGGGCAGTCTTTAAAGGAACCATCAAAACTTGGAAATTCAGTACGAGGTCAATGCACATTTGTACGACTATTTATCTCCAGACGTACTCCTGGCCCAACGTAACTTTCAACTATGGTGTTCAACAATACATGAATACCTTCTAATGACTAGAAGACGTCGTCGACCTGAAATGTCTGCCGATTCGTCTAACAATTTGTCTGCATCTACCTGTTGGAGAAATTACTATAAAGACTTTGTGCATATTTGAATGATGCTATAAAGCTCAATTTTAACGAACTATCTAGCACTTGTAGCCACAGCTAATATTAGCGTAACAAGGTTTTATTTGCTATAGAAACCGACACAAGAATCCAACTAAATACCTACAAAATGCACGAAATTAGTTCTTGAAGCAAGTATTATTTTAATTATCAAGGCTTTATCAAGAAACGCGATGTTACAAAATGTAAGCAACAACAAATTTAATTTTACAAAAATGTAAGTAACGTCAAATACAAAAAAAAACTATACCTGCCGATGACATGTGACAAGTAAATCAAAATGCGCACAACACAAAATTTGTCCATGTATCCGTTTCAAAGGACCATGTTTTAACTATTACGATTTTATTCAATGTAAAATTTGTTAATGTCTGTGTTTGATACAAATTTTCATATCTAGCGTACATCTACTATCAGTAATTCTAGTAATGCCTGTAAAGTATTTTAAAATACGGTTGCATTTTATTAGTGCAAAAATATTTAGTACATAATAGTTATTATGTTGCCATTTTTAAAATTTATTTTTTATTCCAGCACTAAGGCAAACGTAATTAATCACCAAACGCACACGTGATAACTGTCTTCAACCACCAACACACATATTTGCCTACAACACAGGCGTTTCAGTAGCACGAAACAATAGTCGTTGCTCATACTCGTATGCATCTCAATTAAGTAAAAACTAAGCAGTTGCTGGTTAAAAACTCAAATTTTGTAAATATTTAGTGCTAGCAATGCTAAATGTTGTTAACGAAAATGCTAACCCACAAAGTTACTATATGTTAAAAAAAAATGTTTTTAATATATTTCTTATAATTAAACAAAAATAAAAGTAAAAAAAATTAAAGTTTTATATACTCAATAGAACTGAAACTGGGAAATGTAAAGTACAAAAATGTTTTATTCTTCTGTTACAATAAGTAAAAACAATTCAATAAATAAATACTTATTACAGTTTAAAATTTTATTAAATGACCGAACAAATAAAAAAGTTTATATGGTTATCCGTGACCTAAGTGTACGCGTTAAATTTAATTAACCTCAATGAGTATTTGAACTACTGAAACGTTTTCAAAAAAAGTAGTTTTATTAGTACAATAAATAATTTCTTTTTTCTAACTTATTTTTATTTCTGTATCTGAGTTTCGTTATGTTTTTGTTTATTTTTCTATTGTGCAATGCAAAGTTTTTGCATACTGTCTAATCGTTTCTTTATTTCCGGTTAAATAAACCACTTATGTAGACCTCATTCTTTACTGTACCACGCCTAAACACCTTACGTAAACCTTGGATAAACTATACACGACAGTTTCGATTAGATTTCTTGTTTTTGTGCGAAGGCCAATTTAGAAGAGTAAAATACTAAGATATTGGATGTTTAGTTAACATTACCAGTAAAAAAAATTGGGCTTGCAAAAACGGTTTCTATAATTATGCGGCAAAATGCCCGTTGGCTCCCTTTCTATTATTCAAGTTCATTCTTTCTTTAGTTGTAATTATTAATATAATCACGAAATCTTTACAAAATATTAAACCCTTGACATAATAATTTAAATTTTTTTTAAAAACATATTCAATTCAAAAAAATTTTGTAAATATATTCGTTATTAAGCACACGTTTTTATATTTATATTAAGTACTGTTTACTTAAACATTAGAAAATAGTGCCTACAAAACTAATCTAAGCGCATATTAAAAAGTACTACACTCATCTAAACAAAAAACGAGACACTTTGGTTAGTTCGATTGAAATAAATCGTTCAGCGTTGCAATCAGTTTTATTTATACACCAAAATATTTTTATAAAAACAAAATGCAAAACATCTTTTTTTACCATAATATCATTCATTCATTCATTTAATAAAACTTTATAAGTGTGTTAGCAATTATTTAAAACATTTATTATCGGCCAAAAAGAGATATTAAAAAACAACTAATTAAAGTGTAAGTGCAGTAGCTTATATTCACAATGTTATTAATAGGATGTTACATGAATGTGTGAAATGTGTTCAAAAATATTAATAAAGTTTATAATACACAATATGAAACTTTTATATACACACAAAAATATTTCGTATAAAAATAAAATGCAGTTTACAGTTCCAAATCATTAAAAAATAAGAATATATTGATTCTTCAGTTTGTACGGATAAATTTGATCTTCTGGTGTTGTCAATGTTTATTATTTGTCTAATTTGAATTTCTTGAATAGCATCGCAAACGGCTACGAATAATTGCAGATCGCATTCGCTAACAAACCTAGTTTACACTGCTATTTATTTCATTCGAACTAACAAAAGCGTCCCGTTTTTTGTTTACTTGAGTGTATAAGAACATAAAAATATACCTCAAAAACGTAAACCCAAACACAAAAAACAGTTAAATATGTTACAATGACTAAATAAGTTTTATTAACATCTAGTATATTAATTATTTTATACATAACTATATTGTTATCTAATTTACTATTTAATAGGTTATTCACGTCAACCACAACAACAAAAACGCGTAAATATATTGAAACAATCTCGAACATCAAGAATATTTGAAGTGATTTAAGAAAAATACCGAATATTTTAGTCAAAGATAAAACAAAAGTATAGTAAATAAGTACAAATTTAGTGGTTTTACGTGCGTGTATAAATAAAATAATTGCAAATGATCTTATCTGCAGAGAGTGTTTACAAATCTACAATCACAGTGATATATAATTTATAATTGTATTTAGTAAATTGTTTATATTAATTTTAATATAGGTAAAAATTTTAGTAGTCGTTGTATTGTGTTGTTTTAATTTTAGTAAAATTACTTACAATTTTAGTCGTGTAAATTAGTAAAAATGAATTGAGTTTTTAAGTTTGTAACAATATGCAATTGAATCCATTTGATGTTTGTGTGAAATAAATGATAATAACGTATCTTATCGTTATTTGATAACTTTTTTGACGCGAAATCAATTTATCTTTCGCCGGCATTTTATAAAAAACATTCAATCTAAAAATGCTGTTTGTTATTAATTTATCAGTTTTTATCTTATTGGTTAACAACTCAGTTTTCAACAACTTTAATTATTTTTTTATATTTTCAACGGCGCTATCTTATATTTAAATTAGAAATGTATTTAGAAAACTAGTATAAGATCGAGACAAGCTTACAATCAGCAATATTAAGAAAAGGCAAGACATTGTTGTGTTTCCACACTTTGATCATACTATTCAATACTGATAGACAAAGAAATAAAAAAAACATATATAGTCAACTAAAAGCTTAAAACTGATTATTATTCATGTAAATATGTATGTTTTAAGGATCATATTAATAAAATATACAAATCTTGTTTTTTAAAACTTAAAATTGATTCAATATGAAATTACTGCTTTACTTAAATTCAATATATCACAAAAAGTTATGTATTTATATTGTATATTTGAAGCTTTTGTTATAAACCTTTATCCTAGTAAGCCCTGTTTGTAACAACCACGTCACCACAGCTAGTTTAAATGTCGGTTAGTAGGCGTGCTTTAGAATGCTATAAGTAAAAAGAAGAAAAATAGGCGCCACTCCTTTTACTGACAAAATTTCATTTTTTTTAATATTAAAAGTGATAACAAAATAGTAATTTACACGTTTTAATAAAAAGCACGAAACAGAAAAAAAAGTATCGGTTATAAAATTTGAATCACGGGTAATTACTAACAACACCGTAAAATTTCCGTACGATTTTAAAAACTTCCTCCCCGTAGAGTGGGATAATATTATTTCTGAGGCTTTCGCGACCATGATTTTTTAACAAATAAATATTTTGGGGTTTTCAACCGCGTTCCATATTCACATTAACGCACGATCTGTTGTTGCAAAACATTTTTTAGACACCGATCACACAATAAAATTTGAAGAGGCCACAATGTTGGCTAAATCCCAAAACTTCTGGCCTAGACTATACAAGGAAGCCATTGAAATCCAGAAGTACGACAATTTTAATAGGGATAATGGAATCGATCTAGCGCCAATATGGAAACATGTTCCGGAAAACTAATGAATCGAAACTATTACGAACCATTGACCATAACGGCGAAATATAAAGGCTTGTCAGGATCCTATACTTTCAGTTTCAGTTTTTTCTGCAGAAGACAGCGACATGACTGTCGAAACGTCAAATATTGTAAATTTTTCAAAGTTTGTAAGCTTTCTAAGTTTTATAAATCTCGTGAAAAGTGTAAATATGGAACGCGGTTCAAAACCCGAAAATATTTATTTGTTAAAAAATCATGGCCGCAAAAGCCTTAAAAATAATATTATGCGACTCTACGGGGAGGAAGTTTTTAAAATCGTACGGAAATTGGAGATACTCGGGATTAAACGCCAACGTCTGCTTGCTCAATTAGACGTTTTTGAGCAGATGTGGAGACCAGGGCATTGTCCCAGAGTTTCTGTAAATACAACATCACATCAAGACTAGAACGGAAAAGCATATACTGCGAAGAGCCAGCCGAGCCTTGTTAAGAGAGAGGATACACGAAACTAGACGCCAATTAAACTAGAATTGATCAACAGAATAGATTCGACAATCTGGAATTTGCCGAAGAGATCGCCAAAAAGGTAAAGAAAATACAAAAGGCCAAGTTACAGAAAGTACAACATCTTTTACCGCCGAAATTAGAGACAGAGAGGATCATCATCAATATGTCTTCCACCACACTCAGTGAACCAGCAACGGCCATTTTATCCAAAGGATTAAATTTTGCTCTCACACCAAAATTTATACCAAAGGCAGAAATAATGAGTTCATTGGAAAGTACCCTCAGAACTCTACCACAACATATTCAAGAATAGGTGAGGGTCAAAACAGCCGATATTCAGAAGAAATCTACAGCACCGAAATCCAACATCAATCGAAAGGAAAGAAATGCCCTAAGGGAACTTAAGGCCAACAAAGAAATCACTGTACTACCAGCTGATAAAGGAAATGCTTCTGTAATCATGAACACCAACGACTACATGAAAAAAATCGATACTTTGCTACAAGATTCGGCGTACAAACCATTGAAGAAGAACCCAATAAAATCTCTACAGAAAAAGCCGCTGTAAAATCCGCAAGCACGATCCCGGAACATCAAAAGAGACGACTAATTCCTACAGACACCAGGATGCCGTACCTTTACGGCCTTCCAAAAATCCACAAGACAGGGGTACCGCTTCACCCAATTGTGAGTGCTACAGGTTCAGCCACCCATCATCTGGCTAGATACTTATGTACTATTTTACAACCGTTTACGGGAAAAAACATCCATCACGTAAGGAATTCCCAGCACTTCGTCTCAAAAATTAAAGAAATTAAATTGGAATCAGAAGACATATTAGTTAGTTTTAATGTTACATCTCTCTTCACAAAAGTGCCACTACAAACAGCAGTAAAGATCATCAAGACCAAATTACAAAAGCGAATTTGGATGAGAAGCTTAATGGACTAATTGAGCTATGCTTAAAGTCCACGTACTTCTTATTCAACAATATTGTGTACAAACAAATTGAAGGAGCACCCATAAGATCACCACTTTCTCCAGTCATTGCCAATATATTTATGGAGGATTTTGAAGAAAGAGCATTAGAAACCGCTACCCTTAAACAAAAATGCTGGCTACGTTATGTGGACGATACATTTGTAATTTGGTCTCATGTAGCAGAAACACTACAAAATTTTCTGGATCACATCAACCAGTTAGATTCCAACATCAAATTCGCTAAGGAAAAAGAAACAAGCAGAAGCATTCCGTTCGTGAACGTACTGGTCACTTGAAAGATGGACAACAAATTGGGGCATCAAGTATATAAAAAACCGACACATACTGACAGATACCTCAACGCCGAATCACATCATCATCCAATTCAAAAGTTTGCAGTTCTAAAAACTTTAGTACACAGGACCAAGGCGATCAGTGAACCGAACACGTTAAAGACCGAGCTAGGTCACCTAACAAACGCCTTAATAAAAAACGGTTTCAGAAAAGCAGATATATATCGAGCAATTAACAAACACAGTAAAAAAAACCAAAGAAGGAGGACCCCGTGGCAACTTCCTTTCTTCCTTACAAAAGAGGCTGCACGGATAAAATAGCCAGGATACTTAGAGGGAAAAATATCAAAGTGATCTTCACTGCTACAAATAAAATAGCCGCCAATTTCTTAAAATCAAAAGAAACAAAAGCACCACTCGAGGAACCAGGGGTCTACCACATCTCTTGTTCGTATGGGCTGGTTTACATAGGACAAACGGGGCGCAACATAGCTACCAGATTAAAAGAACATTAGGCGGATACAAAGAACCATAACACAAGATCTGCTGTTGCGGAACATTTTTTAGACACCGGTCACACAATCAAATTTGAAGAGGCCACAATGTTGGCTAAATCCTAAAACTTCTGGCCTAGACTATACAAGGAAGCCATTGAAGTCCATAAGTACGACAATTTTAATAGATAATGGAATCGATCTAGCCCCAATATGGAAAAACATGTTCCGGAAAACTAATGAATCGAAAGTGTCACGAACCACTGACAAGAACGGCGTAATATAAAGGCTTGTCAGGATCCTATACCTTCAGTTTCAGTTTTTTCTGAAGAAGACAGCGACATGACTGTCGAAACGTCAAACATTGTAAATTTTTCAAAGTTTGTAAGCTTTTTAAGTTTTATAAACCTCGTGAAAAGTGTAAATATGAAACGCGGTTCAAAACCTGAAAATATTTATTTGTCAAATTGATCAAGTATTATCATTTATATGCAGTCGCAACAATATAGAAATTAAAAAATTTTAGTAGTTTAATTGAGTACAAATTATAAGACTTAAGCTACCTAAGTTCCTTAACGCAAATAGCTAGATATCAATTACATCAATAACCTTACTCTCCAAATTTGCAAAGATTGTAAGCTTACATTCATCGACGCGTGTATACCAAACGTTTGAACATTTAAGAATACTCGATCGGTAATATAAAATAAAGCTAAAGTCAGAATTTTATTTGACTGAAAGTCAATTGTTAATTATAATCTTAGAATAGACTAATGTTAGCTGGGAGCTTAATACAAGTAGTAACGCATAACAAGATTTATAACAGCTACAACAAGATAATAGAAATTAGACATTGTAGAGTAGTGTAAGTCAGCCGCTTTGATAAACGATTTTTCACAGCTATGTAAAGCTGTGCAAAGTTCAAATCGAGGTCATTAATTTCACGTTAATTATAGTAATTGAATCGGTCTATTAAACGTGTGACACTATTTTAAGAAAATTCTACTTCTACTCTTAGTAACGAGATTGAACAGGAGACCTCGAGTGAGAGTCGACTAAATTGAGAATCGTATTGATTCTGTCAATGTGAGCAGAAAATCTTCATTTCAGTAAAATGGCTAAAAGCGTGATACTAATGCTCGACAATGAAAAATTACGTTAAAAGAAAAATTACTTACAATTAAGCGGATAAGGTATTTTATAAAAATCAAACCATTCACAGCGACTTTAAGACAGAAAATAACCACCGCAAAATGCGAAATGTTAAAGTTATGAACAAAAAATTATCTGCTGATAAATATAAGCTAAGCAAATCTTCATTGCATAGACAAATTTAAAAACATAAAGAAACATAACATAAAACGACGTTTGACTTTGAAAGTAAACATGGTTTCAAAAAAATGTTTACCTCTGAGAAAACTGGGCATAACATTTGATTGAAGCATCTCTAATGTGTTATGGTTTACCAATGAGGACACATGTGAGTTAGCTTACCGGGTGACAACGAAAAAGACGTGTCACAAACTTTATTTGTCCAGAAAACGAAACATTTTCTTTTTGATTCGTCCCCCAGAGCCCACAAGCATAAGTCGTGCGACAAGCTTATCTGTTGTAACAAATAAATCCAGTTTTTGTTATAATAGATAATCATGAAAACTATTGTGACATTAGACTGCTTAATACATATATGTAAAAAATGGTATTATTTTAGTTACCTTACTACATCATTAAGGCTTAAGGTAAACTGGGAGAATACCGACCGTCGGGGTAACTTCGGCCGTCAAGTTTCTCCCACCCTAGTCAGAAGTTGTAGAGAAATTTATGTCTCTGGTCTTGCGTCTCAGCAAACCTAACTAGTGCAAGCTGTGTAGTTTTTATAGATAACTTTCTAATAAACCACATGCTACTATAAGGAAAGTGTTGTGTTCAAGGCTTCATATTTCAACAACGGTAAGTTGTAAAAAAATTTCGTATGTATAAAAATGAACCATAATCTGTCTTCTTTCACTCAGTTTATCTAAAACTCGGCCACTTTGGTGTGGGTAATATCGGCATGGCCGGCATTACACTATTTAAATTTGTTCCCATTGTTTTAAATTTTCATTTGTTTTTAGATGGCGCGGATCTATAAGCGAAAAACTACGAGAGATGTTGGACTTCCGAGACGCTTCAGGCAGCTCTTGTAGCAATAGAAAATGGTCGCCTTGTTCGGGTAGTTTCAAGAAGTTTCGCCATTCCCAGAGCAACTCTTTAAGATCGACGTAGAGAGGGCCGAGTACCTAAGCCTCAATTGGGACAACGCCCAGTATTTACTAAAGAATTATACTGTTACCAATCTTTTTTTTGGAGTTACACCTGCACGAATTCAAGAAAGCGCCTACACTGTTGCCAAATCTAATAATTTGCGAAATCTGTTTAAGGAGAAAAAAGGCTCAGCGGGTCGCAATTGGTTACAAGGCTTTTTACGACACAATCCACAAATTACATTCAGGAAACCGGAATCAACCAGCGTAAATCGTGTGACGGCCTTCAAAAAAGGAGAAATTGTACATTTTTTTGCAAACCTAAACACTTTAGTGAACAAATATAAATTATCTTCAACAAGAATATTTAACGCTGATGAAACCGGCGTTACAACGGTACAACGTCCAAATAAAATCTACGCTAAAAAAGGTAACAAAAGAGTGAGTTTTTTAACAAGTTGGGAGAGCGGAAAAACCACTACTGTCATCTGTTTATTTAGCGCGTCTGGCATTTATGTACCCTCAATTTTCGTCAGGAAAAGAATGGCTGATCACTTGAAGAATATGAACCTCCAGGCGCTATTTATCGCTGCTCAGATAACGGGTAGATAACAAAAATTTTATTTATTGAATGGTTAAAGCACTTACAAGATAGTGTTAGAATTTCAAAGGAAGATCTAATTTTGCTAATAATAGATAACCACTCCAGTCACTGTTAGTTAAATGTCTATAATTTTTGCAAAGAAAGAGGAATTATTATTCTGACGATCTACCCGTATACATCGCACAGAGTTCAACCACTTGATGTTACTTTTTATGAGCCTTTGAGGTCAGCATATAATTCAGAATGTAATAAATTTATGAGAAATAACCCAGGAGATAAAATTACGCCAAATATCGTCACTGATTTGTTCAACAAAGCTTTTGGCAGAGTTGCAACTATCGAAAAAACTACTAAAGGTTTTTAAGTAACTGGAATCTTTCCTGTCAACAATGTTTTCAGCGCAGACGATTTTGCCCCTGCTGAAAACTCACCGCCTACAAACTTAAATGAGCCGATTCCCAAAAATGAACAAATAGCAGATAATAGAGAAGATGAAAGGGAAGAAGATATGGAAATCAAGAAAAACACAGAACCTTTCATTTAGAGCAGAAATACCAGTTCCTAGATGATCTAGGGTTAAAATCCAAAACAGTAAGAAAGTTGGGAAAAAGCAACACTCTGAGGTATTTACGTCGACTCCCATGAAAGACATTCTAGACGAAAAAAAACTGCAAAACAAAAAAAGCTGCAGAAAATAAAAGAGTCAAAAATGGAAAAAGCAAGAGAACAGGTTTTTAGTAACCTTAATGACACCAGCGCTTTGGTGAAAAAAAAACACCAGCACCATACAACAAGAAAAAACGCTCAGAAAGAAAAAAAGGTGTCTTACCAAAACTGCCATGAGAAAGAAGAAAAGTCAGACGCCGAAGTAACTGAGGACATTTGCATTATTTGCGGAGAATTTGGGAAGAACCGAGAACTTTGGCTAAGATGTGTGCGCTGTTCTAGATGGGTTCACAGTAAATGTACCAATGGAGAAAGAACAAAAACCTTTGTTGGCTGATATTACCCCATTCCTTACAGTAATACCGGCTACTTTTGTATTTGTTTAAGTATTTTTTTAAACTGATTCGTTTGGTATTAATAAACATGTGATTTGCTCCTTAACTTCCTAGAAATCATTTAAATCTACCAGTTCCTCTTTTAATCATAAAATCTCCGAGATATTCAAAACTTTCCTTAAGGGGCCCCAGTGTACCCTAATCGTCCCGAAACACCTAACAATTTACGATGTTGCAAGTGTTGTTGTAATTGCTTATCCTCAAACTCTCATTCCAGTAAATATAACTAGTGGTTTCTAAAGAACCAGAAGTTCGCCGTTTAATTAACAATTGTTTTAAAACTACATGTGCTCAACAGTTACTGATACAATGCAGTCTGTCGATACTCCGTCCACGTTGTTTCAAACAAATGATGAATTTGAGACTCAAGCTACATTTAACCAAATTGACCATAAACTTACGCCTTCAACTAAATATACAAGAAAAATTGTAACGCCTTAAGAAATTACTCCACAGAAATCAGAAAATTTGTTGGCAAAACTAACAAAAGAAAAACTAACAAATCTAAATGCAAAATTAAATTAAATAAAAATAAAGTGAAAAATAGCTAACATTACAAAGGAAAAATCGCAAAAAGTAAACTCAGTAAGCAGAAATATTTGTAGGAGTTTATCGAATGTAAGTACAGTACAATTTTTCGTGTTGGTTCATCAGCCTAATTCGCAAAAACAAAGAACGCTTCGTGCTAGTTTGATTTTATGTTTTATTAGTCAACAGTCCGAGTAACTTACATTTAAGTGATTTTTTTATGACGATTCGGTCATTCGGTATATCGTGATTCTGTAAACAAAAGATGAATAGGCGCAGTTGTGTGAACAATCCGGACTGCTCTTACTACATTTGTGGCAAGTATACTACGTCCGACTAGCGCTAGAACATGACCAAAAGGCTACATATTGCTTACAAACAATACTTCGGATGTGTAATTAAAGATCAAGCAAACTCCTGGTCTCCTCATCCATGTTGCACTATTTGTTACTACGGCTTAACCTAATGTTATCAAATGCTCTTTCCTGTTCCCATGATTTGGCTGGAGCAAAAGATCACCACTCGGATTACTACTTCTGCATGACGAACATATCCGGGTACTGCAGAGAAGAACAAGTTCAAAATCGTGTATCCGGATTGTCAGTCTGCTTTAAAGCCGGTGGATATGATTCAGATTACCCAGTACCAATTCCTCCTTTATCCGATGCAATGACCAACAAAGACAGTGGTAGAGAAAATAATGACAGTCTGTCATGACGTGACAAGACTCATAAAAAAACTAGATAACAAATACGTAGCAGAAAAGTGGAGCCTTTATATTGACTCTAGATCAAGCAGTCTCAAAACTGCACTACTAAACAATAGCAACCCAAAACCATCAATTCCTATTGCTAATGCCGTGGGAATGAAAAAAATCTACGACACAATGAACACTTTCTTGATGCTGATTAAGTACTCGGAGCATAAATAAAATATTTACATTGATTTGAAAGTTGTCTTTCTGCTAGCATCTCGGTAGCCTAATGTCACTAAAGATGTATTTCTTGCATCTGCATGTCAGCTTTTTTTCGTCAAATATGAGAAGAGTGAGTGAGAACATGGTGAAAAATTCCACCAAGAGATGTCCACGATGGAAGCAAGATATCAAGGCTGCTGCAATTCTAACATGTTAGGGATTTACTATTGCTTTTTGCAGAAAGTAACAAAAGATGTGCACAAGCAAAAATCAAAAAGTTCTACACACTTTTAAATCAAGTCATTGTCACTAATGGTCCTTGACTTATTTCAGAAGTAAATAAACATTTATAATTCACTTCTTAATTAAAATATTTAGTGTTTATATCTCAAAGTACGCACATTATTGTCCCAAAAATTTCTTACAATAGCAATTCATCATAGTTAATAACATTATCCTTGATAACCTTTACACGTACATAACTTTTTTCCTGGCGTGCTAAAGCAAATTTGATTCAGCGTATATGAATTAAGTACTCTAAGGAACGTATTTTTAATCCAATACTAAAGAAAAAAATATTTTGTTATATAGTGTAGTTTTCTTGTACTAGATTAAGGATTCTCCGCAATTTTATTGAATACATTTTCTTCAAATTCTGACGTTCTGTTGGTTTTTAAAATCCGCAATCCAGAGTACTACGTTTAAAAGATCCTCTCTCACGAAAACGTTGGTGAATTGCCGCAAAAGTTCAATAACCTTTGCAGATGTCAACCTTTTTTATATTCATTGTAAAAAACATGTTATTACTTTACATTGCTTTTATCTAATAGAAAGTTATATTTTTTGAACCAATTTTTGGATTTTGTTGCTTTTTCAGTACCTTATATTTTGGTGTATTTTCTACACTGCTGATAGCATTTGGGTAGAATGGTATTATTGTAAGAAAGAAACGATGTTACATGTGCACAAAAACTAGATTTTGTATAGACAATTTCAATTTTTAGAAACAAGAGGTGTGTCAGTGTCAATGTCAAGTTTGTTTTGATCGGACTTTACGTACTTTCTAGTCATTTTTGTTCTCCGTTTTGTTCAGTTTATTGTCTTTGACTTTAATAGTTGAGATTTAATTAAGCTAGTCTTTCTAGAGGTTACTGTCATTTATTTTTATTCATAAAATCGTGCAAGAGCAAAACAAAGATGTCAAATCGTTTGTGGCTAAACTGAAAAATTACTCACAGTATTGCAATTTTGGTCAGTTTTTAACAGAATGTTTGAGAGACAGACTAGTGTGTAGTGTTAGATCTTATGCAATTAAACAAAAGCTATTGTCAGAAGATAATTTAACATTTGAAAATGCCTACGAGACTGCACTGTCGATGGAATTGGCTGAGGGTCAAGTAAAGTCTATGGGTAACGAAAGTAATTTATCATGTGTCGCAGAAAATTTAAACAAGCTGTTAGTCAAAAATAAATTAATCATTGATCGGGCATCAGGCAACAAATAAAATCGCGACCGATGCAGCGCTTAAATATATAAAGTTTCGTACACTGCAAGCTCAGACAGGAAAAAAACGCTAGCTCGCTCGTTGGTTCGTTGCAAACCAAATTTCAAGCTCAAACATGAATAAAATCAGATTTTTTTTGACTTCACTGAGCCACTGTTAAAAATAGTTCAAATTATTAAATTTGTTGAAATACTGTTTAAATATACGTTTTTCTTGCTGATTTGCAATATGAGATATTGCTAAGCGATGCATTCTTGCTTTTCCATATGTTCAATTTATTCTGAGCGGTTTCTTTATCTGAGTTATGACTTTTACTTCAGCGTAGACATATTAATTATGACCTTTTGGTCTGGTTTTCGATTAGCGGCTAGTTTAAGTAAAAAGTACAACTTTTATTGCATAAATTTACCAGTGCGAATTCAGTAACAAAAATATCTCAAAATTTAAATTGTTAAAGGTATATAAAGTATTTTACCGATTCTTTTCTAATTTTAATTTATTCTTTTAGAACAATAAACGTTTTTTTTTTAATTTGTGAAAAACCCATATTACGCAAAAACAAATTAAAAAACACATTAAAATATTCAGAAAAGCAATATATATTACATATCAGGAAATCAAACAACCTGGTCAAGGTTAAAAAATCCAGAATGATAACAATATAACAACTCCATAAAGATATTCGTATTTGCTAATACTATAATTAATTCATTATTGAATTAATTAATAAGATCGTAAACGGAAAACTAAATATGTATGTACATATATGCTACTTTAACAGATGTAACAGTAAAAGTAAACAACCTTACAATTATATTAAATGTTATGTAAATATATTTATAAAAAATTAAATAAAAACTCAGTAGCCTTATTATTCTCAACATTTCCAGTTTTTAGAAACATTGAAACACGCAGTCTTAATAAAATTTGCATTTTTATAAGCTTTCATTAATATTAGAATTTTTTTTTTTTGATGGACTATATTAGTAATATTCCAATGGAAAATTACATTCAAAAGAAATATTTATAAAACGATTAAGATAAACGTTCTTTACATTAAATTTTTACTTAATTAAGAATTGTGTTCGAAATTAGAACACTTTGTATAATTATATGCATCGTGTATTACAAAAGTTTAATGAGCTATAAAACCTTATCAAAACTAACTTTACGTTGTAAACAATTAAATATATTAGACATACTACAACGCGTTTACTGATTTATCATGCAAAGCACTTCAAACTGCTTTTATAATGAACTTGAGAATGTTACGTAAGTAACTGTATTACAGCATATATTGGTCAAAAACAAGCTGTTGTAATTTTTGACAATAATTAAAAGTAGTAACCGCCACTAAACTAAACAAAATAAAGAAAAAAGCCTTAATTAAAAAAAATATGATTCGACATTAACTAACATACTGCAAAATTTCTGGTTATTGTAATCACAGATAATGTTATCAACTGCTTCCATTTTCTAATGTTTTTTTTTGTTTTTATTGAACGATCCTAACACAAATACCAATGTGCGAAAAAAATTTACCATTTTTAGTGTGTGTGAATCCGCTTGAATTACTTTGGAAATTTTCTGCTTTACGTCCATAGCCAATTGAAAATTCAAGGTTTTGCTTGGTACATCAAAACGGAAAATTTACGAATGTCGGTACTAATAGTATTGAATGCATATCTAAAAAAATTGCGTACTTAATTTTTTTTCCAGATACGACATCTTTAAAGACATAGTATACAGTGTGCCCGAAAAGTATGGAATATATTATACAGGTCGATAAATATGCACTTTACACGAAAAAGTTGTAAATAAAAGTTGTTTATCACTTAGTTATCTACCACCTGGGAGATATCAATTTAAATTTTTGCTGTAAACAAAATCGCAACGAATAACACTTACATTTTTTTAAATGGCAAGGCACGTCTTTATTATACTCATTTGATAGAGTCTTTTTTTCTCTTTTCAACCATATGAAACTTGAATACCTTTACATCAAAAAATTTGCAAGAAAAACAGGTATGTAATATGTAGTATTGAAACAATTAAATGCACTGTCACAATAGCAAATAATAAACTTTAAATATCTTTACATAAAATTGTTATAACAAAAAAATGTATTTAAACTAAACTTACAATAAATATTCAAAATGTAAACCATTCATAATTTGACAGTGGTAAATTCGATTTTTAAAACCATCGATTGCTTTTAAAATCATATCTCGAGTTATAGCTCTTATCTAAACTCTAATGCGATTTTTCAAATCTTCCAAAATGTGGAGGTGTCCCGTCTTGTTGAAGCTATATTCTGTTATGAGGTCTATCTGGATCTACTTCATGTGGAAATAACTCGACCAAAGCAGGAACTAACTCAAATCTTAAGAAATCGAGATAAATATTCGCCGTTAAACTACCTTCAAAAAAATATGGCCCCAAAATTTGACTTCCAATCATTTCTACCCAGACGTTGACTTTCTGCTGGTATTGGGTGTGTCCTTCTAGATACAAGTGAAGATTTTGTGAAGACCAGTAACGTGTATTTTGTTTGTTAATTGTGCCGTTTAAACAAAACGTGGCCTCATCAGTAAAAAGGATATTTTTTATGAAAATGTGCATCTCGTTTAAGTTTGTTTGTTATTGTTTCACAAAACTCCAGCCTTCTGTCCAAATCGTCTTCAAATAATTCTTGAACTACACAAGCTTTATAAGGATGAAATTTTTCTTTTTTTAAAACGTCATGTACAGCCGATTTATTCAAATTATGGTCTCTAGCAATTTGCCGAACAGAAATTTGTGGATTTTCCTCAAAAGACAAGAACACATTTTCTCGTTCCACATTACTTAATGACAAAGGTCTACCAGTTCTACTCGCATCTTTCACCGAACCTGTCTCTTGAAATTTCCGCCAAATTTTGCTTACCGTGGACTGCGAAATGTTTAATTCTGGATGCAAGTTATTAAATAAATTACATACTTCGTCTTGGGTTCTTCTTCTATCTTCGTATCCCAGAATCATTAAAATTTCAATTCTATGTTTCTCAGATAATTGAGCCATATTTCAAGCACTAACAAATAGCAAAGTGTGACAGTGTTCTAAAGTGCATTCAATTGTTTCAATGCTACATATTACGTACCTGATTAATACTGCTCAGTAAAATAAATTTGTTAGACATGTCCTTGTTTTTCTTGAAAATTTTTTGATGTAAAGGTATTCAAGTTTCATATGGTTGAAAAGAGAAAAAAAGACTCTATCAAATGAGTATAATAAAGACGTGCCTTGCCATTTAAAAAATGTAAGTGTTATTCGTTGCGATTTTGCTTACAGCAAAAATTTAAATTGATATCTCCCAGGTGGTAGATAACTAAGTGATAAACAACTTTTATTTAGAACTTTTTCGTGTAAAGTGCATATTTATCGACCTGTATAATATATTCCATACTTTTCGGACACACTGTATATAAATCGTCAAAATGTATCAGAAAAGCACTTTAACAGACCAGTTCGATTTAAACTTCAAGTAGCAACAAATATATTAAACAGTAGAAAGATATTAATGTTTTTTCTTGTTCTGAAGTTTCGTAGACAAATTGTGAAAATTTTACTGTTAACATTTTAAAATGCCAAAAAATAGTACGTATAATTTCGATTAGTTCAGTGTTCACATATTATTTCCGTATTTGTTAGGAAATATACTTTATGCATGACCCTAATTCGTATTTTTAAATTTAAAATTTGTTTAATTAATTCTTTTTAAATATTATTTTATTCATCTTCCGGATTTAGTCGTGATTTTAATTTACTTTTTGCCAATGCTGCTGTCAGTTTTATAAATGCATTCTGAAGAATTATTGACAACCTCGTCAAAACCCGGAAACCATTATTTTGCTATATGTGGAATGATCATAGTGTAACCTTTATTTTATTATAATTTAATGTCCAATTAATAGACTCAACCTTATATTAAGAAGGTCTTTAACAGAAACTTGAAAATGGTTTTGTGTATTCTTTATTTATAAGTTGAGTGTTGGGTTTTTCTGGTTCTGTTTTAAAATAATTTAAATTTGACAAAAAATCTTTTTTTTCAGTAATTTTTCATAAAACTGCTAACGGTTCTTGAACCAATAATATTAACTAGAAATATGTGTTGTTTTTGTCATTTTAATATATTCGAAATCGGAAACACAGCTTTATTTAGTAGGACTTCACACTTCAGTGTGACTGACCTCAAAGCAGAAGAACTGGGTTTTTCTCTCTCTTATTATTTATATTTATATTATTGATTTAAATATACAAGTTACGATTCTAATTCTTCTCGCATTTATAAGCAAAACCTAAACGCTTTAGCAGTTTAGTACGATCCTCAAAAACTTTGTTCTCACCTTTCTGAAAAGTACGTACAAATTTTGAAAAAAATTTAGCCCAATGTAATTAATTACAAGTGTGTAAAAAATGATGTAGCCAAGTTATAGACATGCAAAAATTGACAGTTTTGATTAAAAAAAAGTTTAAACTAATTTTGACCTAAGAACTTTAGATATTAGTTATTTTTATTAACCAAAAACAAGAACAATTTTTAAAATGTGGTAGTATAAAAGTAAGACTGAAAGTAGCAGATCGGTATAACAACAAAATATTAATACAATTTTCCATTCTGGACAATTCCCGTGTTGTCGTTCTTACACAAACTAAGTTTTCGTCACAGTGGACATCTTGAAAGCCCGGAACAGTTCTGAAGATGTCCACCGCAACGTGTGACGAAAGCTTAGCTTGTGTAAGAACAACACGAGAATTATCCAGAATCCAAATTGTATTGATAATGCAACCCGTGGAAACCTGTATTCTACTATAACAAAAATATTATAGATAAAAGACTTGAAACAATAATTGCACGTTTTTTAATTTTTTTTCGTGCAACAACAACAATAAGAATTTATGTCAAATAGATACGTTTGAGGAGGTATCATTATTATAAATTAAATATTCAAATAAAGAACACTTAATTCTATACTTTTGGAAAGTATGTCGATATAGTAAAAATTCTTAAAAAATTAATAATCCTAAATCAAAATTATGGAATCGACACTTTTATTTACTAGCAGAATGCAAAAAAATGATAAAACTGCAAAGTATACTTAGGAAGCAAACACTAGCTTGTAATTTGTTTGTAAATGTGGAAAATCTATAGCAAAAAAAATTCAGTTTGAAGTAAATTTATAGAACCAAGAAGTAAGTTAAGAAATATTACAAAAAGGAATAATCTACAGAAACATAGTACAATAACCATTACACTACCCACCAATAGTTTTACTACTGGATAAATCAACAGTTTAAGTAACACGCATTTAAGAGGATTCCGTGATTGGGTGTATGGTGATTCAGTAAAGTAAAATTTGTGGTAAGTATAAGAAGTCCAACCAGTGCAATAACCAAAAGGCTACGTATAGCTTACAAACACTACTTTGGATGTGAAATCGGAGATTCAACAAAATCCTGGGTTCTTCATCTTCGTTGTACTGTCTGTTACCCCGGCCTAACCCATTGGTTAAACGGCAAACGACATCAAATGCTTTTTGCTATTCCTATGATTTGGCGGGAACAGAAAGATCACTACTACTCTTGCATGATGAACATATTTGGCTCAAAAATTGTGTATCCGTATGTCAGTCTCCTCTAAAGCGGGTGGTGCATGGTATAGATTTCCTAGTACCAATTCCTCTTTCATCCGACGTAATAAAAAACAAAGAATGTGATATAGAAGATATGATAGTGACGTTAAAGCTATGAAATGCACGCATGATCCTGTCAGTGACATGAAAAAGTCACATTTGATCAACCAAACCAACCAACCTGGACGACCTGGTTTGCGATTTTTTTCTGTCAAAAGAAAAGTCTGAACTGTTGAGTTCCAGACTGGAAGTATGTAACTTATTCCAAAGAAGATTTTTCGTATTCTTCACACGAAATTCGTAGCATTTTATGTTGCAAAACAGGGTGTCTCATGTAGAAACTAGATATCAAATAGGTAGCAAAAAATGCAAATTCAAGTAGTCTCAAAGCTGCACTACTAAACAATGGCAACAAAAAACCATCAATTCGTATTGTTCGTGCCGTGGTAATATAAGAAACCTACAAAACATTGAACTTGATGCTGATTAAGTACTCAGAGCATAATTAGGCTATTTACACACATTGGCCACCTAAAAATTTACTGGTAGTCAAACAGCACGACGTTCAACATGTACCTTGTAGATCTTAATAAGATTTACCTACTTCCACTCCATATTAAACTGAGTCTTATGAAACTTTGTCTGAGTTTGTTGCCGCAATGGATCAAACAAATAGTAGTTTTCAATAACTATAAGGCAAGTTTAGGAAAATGAACACTTACGAAAAATTGAACCAAAAATACAAAAGTTAATTCGAGACCCATTGTTCAGCTTGGTGCTCACGGAATTAGAACAAGCAGCATAGAGTAGACAGCTATGCTTGTGGACAACTTGCTAACACTCTACTAGCACCTTGGTTGCCAAATGTCACCAAAGATTCTTTCTGTCCGTTAAATATAGGAGCTGTGGCGAACACGGTGAAAAACTCCAGCAGGAGATGCCCATTATGGAAGCAAGGCCGCTTCAATCCCAACATAATAAGGTATTACTGTTGGTTTTTGCAACAAAAGATGTGCACCGGCGGAAACCGAAAACCTCTATGCACTTTTAAACCAAGCTATTATCAATCTTTTTGTAGCTAAGGGTTTCTGAGTCATTTTAGAAGTAAATTAATATTTAAAATTCACTGCTTAATTATAATATTTTATTTTCATCGCAAAGTAGACCAGAGCAAATTTGATTGCAGTTCTATATTCAGTGCATATAAATTACTATAACCCATACAGCACCCAATATCCTGAAGAAGTAAGTTTCTTAGCCAATTCATAGATGTATGTCCCGGCTATTTAAACAATAACCATGAGATATGATAAAGATGATATATTTAGATCATTAAAACTATATCTTTCACTGGGTTTTCAGCTGTTTTAGCTAATGCTTCACGCTTTTGTTTCGTTTTGTGCTGTGATCTTGATTGTTGCGTACGTAAAAAAAAGAATGCAAAAATATTGATTGGAGTAGGTAAGTAATTATTTTTGTTTTCGTATTCATTATGAACTAATTAAAAAATACTTTTAGATTAATTTTATATATAAACGAAAGTGAAGTTAGAGTTATTTTAACAAACATTTTATCGTTTAACCAAACTGCGAGTATTTCTATTACTGAGCTAAAGGTTTCTGTAAGCTCTCAAGAACAACTCGACACTTTGAAAAAGTATCTTTAAACAGAAAAAAACATCAACAATTCTACTATTTCTAACTATTCAGTTTATATTTAATGGATGTGTAATTTTAGATCATAGAAATTGCAAAAATATAAGGGACAGCGCGGAAGAGCTAGTCCTTTCAAAATTGATTAATGATGCTGGTTACGGCTACAAATTGCTTGGGCAAAAAAAAAAGAAAGTCTTTACAAATTTATTAACAAAAACGCTTATACTGAGTAAACTAAAACTTATGTTTATTTTTATTTTAGTATAATAAATGTTCTAGAAATTTTGGAAAAAAATCTTCTAACAGCAGTAAGCTAATAAACATGAGGCAATGGCCATCGTTGGTTTTTCGAAAAGGTCCAAAAAACAGACATAAAGGCAATTAAGAAAATTAATCTAAAATAATCGTCCCTATCGTTAAATATTAATACTTATTGTTTAACAAAATGTATTCTTTTTAAATATTTTTGTGCAAAAAAAGTATGTAAAATTATATCTATTTCGGATATCCTTAGGTCATCTTATTTCTGACATCTTTAAGATGTCTGACTTAGTTGTCTGTAGGATATTCACTTCTGTGTCATTTTGATTTCCCAAAGATATCCATAGGATATTAGTTGGCGGTGAAATTTATATCCCTCGTATATACACATATCTAGTATCAGATATCAGTAGGACATCATTAAGATACGAGTGTGCTGTATGGGGAGGAACGTTTTTTAATCCAGTAGCAAAGAAAAAAATTTGTTTTTTTACGTAGTGTTATTGATATAACAGAAAATAATTAAACACCAAATATAAAACGTTCGTTGGTATTTATACTCAATCCGAATTACGCACGTTATTAATCTAGTTTTAGTGACACAATACAAATAATCAACGGATTACGCAAATGAGGATTTTTTGTTAAAATTTTCAGTAGAGCAAACACCAAACGATATAGAATAAGTATGAAGCATTTCAATTACATCAGACCGGAACATTACCAGTGGTTACAGATGAGATTCAAAAAGAATCAAAAAATCATCAAAACAAAACATTTGAAAAATTGCAAAAATATACCCTACAATAAAGTTGCGATTCAAAATAAAAATGAAAAATTAATTTTAGGTAGTGTCAAAATAATGAGTTGTTTCATTATGAAATGAAGACGGGTGAGGGATAATAAGGCGCGTTCATCAAATTTAAGACTTTTGACTGGTATTTCAGAGATAGAATTGATATGACTAAAATATAGTTAACAATTGAAATGTGTAATTTTTATGAATTAATTTGTCAAATTAAAAATCTATTAATTTTGAAAACGAAAAGTACAATCAACATTGAAAAGACGACGACTTTAAAATCAAACAAAAACAAAAATTTTGTTTTACAGGTAATACGTATAACTAAATCTAAGATATCAAACATCATGTATACATTAATAATTTTTTACCGTTAATGGTGTATATATATTTATTTATTTATAATTCACAAGCTTTCGAGCTTGAGCTACGTTCTTCGTCAGGCAGATTGAATTAAATTGACAATTATAAAACTAAGAACAGTAAATCGTAAAAAAACTAGATAATTGACGCAAGTTTGTTTAGCTACAACATTTGCTCGAAGGTCTAAAGAAAAAACACGATAAAAACACTAGACGTAGCTAAAGTATAACTGGTGGAAAAAAATATAAGATTAGGAAATAACAGGTAACCTGGTTTCAGATAATTCGTAAACATTGCCTCTGTTGAAATTGTTGGGAAATTTAATAATTCCAATTGTTTCTCTAATCTTTCTTAATTTCTAGTTTTTTGTTTTAGTTTTGTCAAAATTAATATTATAGTGTCAAGTACATGTTCGGCAATTGCAGATTTAGTAGGCTTGAGTAAACAAAGATGTCTTTTGTGTTTTTTAAATCTAGTATCTATAATTCTACCAGTTTTACCAATACATACTTTGCCGCAGAGAGCAAACTAAAAAGTTTCTTCGACCAAAGACAAGACCAACTTTAAAAGATGATTTAACTATTAATCAAAACTTTGTTACTCTACGGTTTGTTTCCAACATAAGTGACAAAATTGGAAGAATACTAAAAAAATATAACATAAAAGTTGCTTATAACTAAAGAGCGGACAGTCAAGCAAATGCCTGGAGCCTGCCTATTTTTTTGTGTAACTTTTTGTCTTTTTTGCCTTTTTAAAGAGTATTATTTTATATTGCCTTTTTACATTACGTACAATACTATAATTAACATTTTTTGCTCAAAAGGTTTTACCAGGAACCTATAAATAACAACAGGGATTTTCATGTTTTGTTAAACAATGGTTTCCAGAAAAGATTAAATACAAAAGCCGCTTATGGAGAAGAACTATTATAAGAATTTATACTAGGATTATGTACATACAATGACAGGCTTAACAGAACACTATTTACAAAACCGGAAGGATTTTGGAATGAATCATATTTTATAGGTCTATTCAGTACCTAAGTAAAGCAAACAAATATAGATAATTTTAATTCGGTCCGGTCGGATTCCTTTAATGACTGAAACACATGATTAAGATATTCTTTGTTTGTTATAAATACATGTGATATTGTCACACTGTGATAGTCTAATGCTGTTGTGCTGTGAGTAAGTTTTAAAAAATGCCACTTAATAAACAATCAAAATTTAAAAATTATTACAAGTGGAGTAAATTTGACAATAATTTAGCAACCGACGGGGAAAACCTTTTCTGTCAAGTTTGTTCAAAATCATTAAGTTTGTATTATCTTAATTTAAAAGCTTTTAATTACTATTATATGTATTATTTTAGATCGATGCTACTAAAAAATACAACGTAAAACAACACAATGATTAAAACTATGTAACAGCAAAGAAAAAAAATTGATTTTGAATCAATATTCACAGATAAAAATTTTGATAATGAAGAAGATGCAGAAGTCAATATAATTAAAGATAACACATATTTTAAAGCAAATTTTTCGATTAATTCAACGATAGTAAGATAGTAATAGAAAATATTAATATATCTTTTCTTCACAAATTTGGAAAATTTTGTAATAAAGAGATGATATGGTATGAGTTGTATTTAAACCAAAATGTTTGCCACATGCACTAAAAGTAGACAAAAAATGATCGGATTAGCAAAACTAAGACTGATAACGTACAATGAAACAATAAAGTGATGACAAATATTCATGAATATGATTTTGTAAAATCTTGAAAATGTACGATGATTTTTTGGCGACATAATACAAGAAAAAATAAATAAAAAAATATGATAAGATTGCATAAAATTTTAAATATCAAAGTTAATAATCTACGCCTGAAAAAAAAGAAATGAACAAATCATGGTAGAAAATGTATGTACACTAAAAGCAAAATTTGGTAAATGAAGAAAAATGACAGGAAGAAAGTTTGAGCAGTAGAAATGGATTATCTCCAAAAAAGTAGCAGAGTATCACAAAGACAAAAAACTAATAGTAAAATAAGAAATAGCTAACAAAGCTGTAACACAAAGAACAGAGAAAACGGTTTAAAGTGGTTTGGACACCTTTTAAGAATAGAAGAAAAAAGATGACACATACATACGATGGAGTGCCATATAGGTTATAAGAGTAGGTAGTGTATTTAAATATAATGTAAAAAATTATTTATGAGAAAGTATTTTAATATATTAGAATGCCGAAATCTCTATTATAATAGCTTTAGACGCTGAGTTTAGGAGTAGCACTCCTATACTATACTACCGAACAATAGTTTTACTACTGGATAAATCAACAATCAAAGTAACACGCATTTAAGTGATTTTGTATAAGACAATTCCGTGATTGGGTAATTCAGTAAAGGAAAGATGAAAAGGCGCTGCTTTTGTAGTAGTAGTATACAAAGTCCAACCAGCACAAAAACGTAATCAAAAGGCTACATATAGTTTACAAACATTACTTTGGATGTGAACCCATTGGTTAAACGGTATGCAACATTGAATGCTTTTTGCTATTCCTATTCACCACTCGAATTACTACTTCTGCATAACGAACATATCATGGTCAAAAATCGTGTATCCGTATGTCAATGTCCTCTAAAGTGCATGGTATAGATTACCCAGTACCAATTTCTCTTTCATCCGACGTGATGAACGACGAACAATGTGGTATAGAAGATATGACAGTGACGCTAAAACTATAAAATGTACTTATGATTCCAACAGTGACATGAAACAGCCACATTTGATCAACCAAGCCAACCAATCTGGACGACTTGGTTCACGCGTTTTCCGTGTCGAAAGAAAAGTCTGAACTGTTGGGTTCCACACTAAAGGAATGTAACTTATTCCAGAGAAGTGCTACAATTGTGGATTTTTGTGTTTTCCACACGAAATTCGTAGCATACTATGCTGCAAAACTCGGTGTCTGCTTTTGTCATAACGTGATAGAAGTCATGTAGAAACTAGATAACAAACAAGTAGAAAAAGAGTGAATACTCTTTATTGAAACTAACTCAAGTAATTTTAAAACTGCACTACTTAATAAAGGCAGCCATAAACCACCAATCTCTATTGTTCGAGCCATGGTAATGAAGGAAACAATGAACTTGATGATTAAGTAGTCAGAGCATGATTGGAATATTTGCTTTTTTTGTCTGTGGAATAGTCGCGATGATAAGAATCACTACATTGGCCACCCAAAAATTTACCTTTAGTCGAACAGCACAACGTTTAACATGTACTTATTGTGGATCATAATAAGATTTACCTACCTCTACTCCATATCAAACAGTTTGTCAGAGTTTTATGAAACAGTTTGTTGCCGCAATGAATCAAACAGCTGGTAGTTTATAATACTTACATATAAGGGAAGTTTAGAAAAATGAAAACTGACGCAAAATTGAACCAGAAATACAAAAGTTTAGGTTAAATTAGAGCTAACGGAATTAGAACAAGCAGTTTGAACCGCATTTGTGCTTGTCGTGCACAACTTCATAAGGAACCATAGAGTAGACAGCTATGCTTGTAGACAACTTGCTAACACTCCACAAGAATTGATTGTAGTTCTGTATTCAGTGCATATGAATTCCTTTAACCCTATATCCTGAAGATGTTAGTTTCTTAGTCAATTCATAGATGTACACCTATCCCTCGATTTACACGGTACTTGTTTTACACGTTTTCGCTTTTACACGGTTTTCCAAATAAGTTTTTTTTTGTTTTTATCGCACTCTACTAAACGCTACTGTGATTGAACACGTGCGCTGCGTACACATCTCACGGGGAATCGCTGCTTGGCTCAATATGAAGAAGTTTACAAAGATCTTACAAAAAATTCGAAGCAATTGTTAATAACCGATTTTATTACCATCTCTCATAATGTAAATATTTCTGCTTCAAACATCGAATCGGCACAAATAACTTCGAGTGATGAAAGTGAATTCGAACCTTCGATTCCGAAAAAAAGAATGAGAGTAATTTCTGACAGTGATGAAGGTTAATAAAACACCTTTGGTTTTATTTTTTGTTCTTCTGTTTAATGTATTGTAATTAAATAAAAACCAGTGTTTCCGTAATATATTACATATATTAACCTGTCAATGCATTTTATTTTTATTTCTGTGTACACCTAAAAATATTGAAAAAAGTCACAACTGTTAAATAGCAAAATTATACATTTTCTGCAAGCTTTTCGATTTACACGGTTTTGACTTGAAAATTTTTAATTTTCGATTTACACGTTTTTCTCAGGAACGTATCTACCGTGTAAATCGAGGGATAGATGTATGTCCCGGCTATTTAAACAATAACCATGAGATATGATAAAGATGATATATTTAGATCATTAAAACTATATCTTTCACTGGGTTTTCAACTGTTTTAGCTAATGCTTCACGTTTTTGTTTCATTTTGTACTGTGATCTTAATTGTTGCGTACATAAAAAAAAAGAATGCAAACATATTGATTGGAGTAGGCACGTAATTATTTTTGTTTTCGTATTCATTATGAACTATTTAAAAAATATTTTTTAGATTTTATATATAAGCGAAAGTGAGGTTAGAGTTATTTTAACAAACATTTTTTTGTTTAACCAAAGGTTCCTATAAGCTCTCAAGAAAAACTTGACGCTTTGAAAAGGTATCTTCAAACAGAAGAAAACATGAACAAATTTTAGATCATAGAAATTGCAAAAATATGAGGGACAACGCAGAAGAGTTCATAAAGAGCTAGGCCTTCCAAAATTGATTAATGATGCTGGTTTACACGACTACAAATTGCTTGGGCAAAGAGATAAGAAAGCCTTTACAAATTTATTAACAAAAACACTTATACTGACTAATTAAAAGTTATGTTTATTTTTATTTTAGTATAATAAATGTTCTAGAAGTTTTGGAAAAAATCTTCTAACAGCAGTAAACTAATAAACATGAAGCAATGGCTATTGTTAATTTTATGAAAAAGTCTTAAAACGGACATAAAGGCAATTAAGAGAATTAATCTAAAACTAATCGTCCCTATCGTTAAATATTAATACTTATTATTAAACAAAATTGATTCTTTTTAAATGGAATTTTTTTTTAAGGTTCTCTAATATTTTTGTTCAAAAAAAGTATGTAAAATTATATCTCGAGGTCATCTTATTTCGGATATCCTTAGGTCATCTTATTTCTGATATTTTTAAGATGTCTGACTTAGTTGTCTGTAGGATATTCAATTCTGTGTCGTTCTGCTGTCCCAAAGATGTCCATAGGATATTAGTTGGCGGTGAAATTGATATTCCTCGTATATACACATATCTAGTATCAGATATTAGTAGGACATCATTAGGATACAAGTGTGCTGTATGGAAAGGAACGTTTTTTTTATCCAGTAGCTAAGAAAAAATTTTGTTTTGTTACGTAGTGTTATTGATATAACAGAAAATAATTGAACACCAAATATAAAATGTTCGTTGGTATTTATACTCAATCCGAATTACGCACGTTATTCATTTGGTTTTAGTGACACAATACAAACAATCAACGGATTATGCAAATGCGGATTAAAAAAAAAACAAAAATTTAAAAATCATCAAAACGAAACATTTGAAAATTGCATTTAAATAAAAATTAAAAATTAATTTTAGGTAGTGTCAAATGAATGAGTTGTTACATTATAAAATAAAAAAAGACGGCTGAGGGATAATAAAGTGCGTAGATCAAATTTAAGAATTTTGACGAAGGGATTTTAGGGGTAGAATTGATATAACTAAAATATAGTTAACTTTTGAAATGTGTTATTGAAGTGAAACTTCTTTATCGGCGTTGGAAAAAAATTTACCGTCACATTTTACGCGTCACGTCACATTTTTATCGTCACATTTTTTTCTTGTCCCTACCACGGTTGGTTCAGACGAAGAGTACTTTCAGTTTCTCCAACGCAGTAGGGAGAGCATGTCGCTTATTTCGTTACGCCTCACATTTTTAATTAATACGACTGCTAATTTAATGAACATCAATTAATTGGCATAGAGTATAAATTCTGAAATATGTTATTAATTTTTGTAAATCAATTAACTAATTTTTTATTATAAAATTCTAAAATATTTTTAAATAAATACAAATTGTACAAGGTGTTCAAAGGTAGTAAAATAAATAAAAAGTTCGCCCCGGGTGGGCTCGAACCACCAACCTTTCGGTTAACAGCCGAACGCGCTAGTCGATTGCGCCACGGAGGCACATACTATAGGTCACAAAACGGATGGTTATAAGGTACACGGTCAAAACGTTGCTATAAGATACGATCAATTGTTGTTGTAATACTCCACAAATTCTACAAAATCATCAAATATCAGCCTTCGTGGCGCAATCGGTTATTTGTATTCATGTCTATGATAATAAAATCCTTTTGTTTAAACTTGATCTAATTTAACTTTATTTAACCAATTTCTGAAAAGTTGCATGTAGATCATTTTGCGAAAAATAAGGCCATAAAGAAGTTTCACTTCTTACATGTGTACACTAGTACACGCCCTAATTTTTTTTTATTAATTAATATGTCAAATAGAAAATCTAAAAATTTTGGAAACGAAACTACAATCACCGCTGAAAAGACGACGACCATTTAAAAACAAACAATAATGTATATATTTATTTAATTATAATTTACAAGCTTTCGAACTTGAACTAAGTTTTTCGTCAGGCAGATTAAATTAAATTGACAATTATAAAACTAAGCACAATATATCGTAAGACAATTAGATAATTGACGCGACTTTGTTTAGTTACAGCATTTGCTCAAAGGTTTAAAAAAAACCACCATAAAATCCCTAGACGTAGCTCAAGTGTAATTGGTGGAAAAAATTATAAGATTAGGAAATAACAGGTAACCAGGTTTCAGATAATCCGTAACAATTGCTTTTGTTGAAATTGTTGGGAAATTTAATAATTTCATTGTTTCTCTAACATTTCTTGATTTTCCGTTTTAGTGTTGAAAACACTTATAGGATGCTTCATTCGAAAGTTTATGTAACGAAACGATGAAACAAAGCTGGAACTTGTGGTGGTGCCCAATTTCACTTTTTTTGTACTTTTTGGAAAGATGAAAATTGCACATAAACAATTTATTGAGCACAAAAATTTACTACAAAAAAAGTCCTAATAGTTTAAGAGTTACAGAATTTTAATGTAGGTAATGTAAAACATTTTCGTGCAACTTTGCACACTTGTATCTTCTAAACTATTGAAGGTAATTGTATCTTTCTGCCGACTTTTTTATAGTAAATTTTGTCTTCTATAAAAATGTTTATGTGCAACTTTCCTTTATCTTGCACAGTTTTAAGGTAATAGTTTATTGCTTATTTTAAGTTATTAAGCAAATCATTTCAATACAAAAATTGTGGCGTGTGTACTATTACGACACCGACAAAGCTACCCTTAGCCGCAAAAAAAGCCCCGGTGGTCACCAAAAGCAACTCGACCGAAACACACATGTTCTACTAAACCGATAATTTATGTTCAAATTTTAAAATGCGCAAACGAAATAATTTAATAAACCTTATTTATAAAGTTTTATAATAAAAATTATAATAATTTTTTTTTGAGTGTACGTTTTGTATAAAGTTATTAGTTAGTGACAAATTGTAACATGGTTGTCAACCTGCGTCCATTCAAGACCCAAGAAATCGTAATACGTGATTAAGTCGTCTTTAGATACGACAAGGAATTGCGAACGCGACAAACTGTTGAAAAAACCCAATTTATAAACTGTGGATGCACATTTCCAAAGGCGATACCTCCACTTTGCAATTTTTATATCTGACAGGATGTGGCAACGTAGCTCGAATCGTGTCATAATCTTAGAAGCTGTTAAACTGTGAACCGCTATAAAACTCGGGTAAAATCCAATAATCATTTATTTTCGTTGTTTTTTTTTAAATGCGCGTCAACTAATTAGAGTGTAGTGAAACAATTGTCAGGAATCACGCGATATAAATTGTATATTTAATCAGTGAATGATTTATTTAATCTAAGCGTATTCAATCAAAGTCTGGCTGAATTTCTAAAAGTTCTGCTTTCGCTCTAAAATTGATTTTACATTTATCAGAATGCTTTCAACCGTATCTAAGTCAGCAGAAAATGACAGTCAGTGGACGTAAATCTCAATTTTTTGACCTTTCCTCGCATAACATGCTTGTGAGCGCAATATTATTATTTGAGCTTTGCGAAAGTGACCTTTTGGCTTGAAAATATTTTTTGTCCAATAAAGTTTGATGTTTTGATATTTTGTTGCTTGCTTTATGCTTTTTAGGGTACATCACTTGGAAAAGAGAACTTAAGCGTTACCAATACAGCCCAAATACTCATTTTTGTGCTTCTCTAGAAAAATTTTCTATAAAAGATGTACCCTCCAGTTGGCAATAATTTTGCACTAAATAAACTATTGCATACTACTAAAACTATAAATGGAAAACAACAGCCGCGAGTGTTTGAATTTAAAGTTTTTAATACTAATTCAATGCCGAGCACAATAGAAAAAATTAGTGACGCCGGCCTATTTACATGCCATGATGTTTGTTCAAGTGCATGGATTTAAGGTAACACTATCGGGTTTCTCGTTAGATATGTCACTGGAAGCTATGTTTTATCAGCGCGCAGCAATTCTTTATAATGAACGGTGTCGCTCATAATTTGTTATCACAAAAAATTCTCTAGAAGTCATTGGTGTTGCTGATTCATAATCTTTCAGCGATGAAGAGATTATGAGAAACCATTCTCAGGCATTTCATAGACAAATGTTAAATACAAACAATTGGTGAATTATCATACGACTCTACTCTCGTTAATTATTTGTGTTTTTTTTTATTACTTATGTATGCATTCTTATTTTTGAAAATTGTAATAAACCTTGTTCTTTATATTACGTAGGTAATATTATGTTTCTTTTCAACACCTTCCAATAATTGCAAGATTTGCGATATCTGTGAATTTTTTGTTTTAACTTTGTCAAAATTAATATTATATAATGTCAAGTGCATGTTCGGCAATTGCAGATTTAGTAGGCTGAAGTAAACAAAGATGTCTTTTGCGTTTTTTAAATCTAGTATCTATAATTCTACCAGAGATTTACCAATACATACTTTGCCGCAGAGAGCAAACTAAAAAGTTTCTTCGACCAAAGACAAGACCTACTAAAAGATGATTCAACGATTCATCAAAACTTTGTTATTCTACCGTTTGTTTCCAAAATAAGTGACAAAATTGGAAGAATACTAAGAAAATATAACATAAAAGTTGCTTATAACACTACAACTAAAATAAAAAAAAATGTTGTATCCTGTAAAATATAAAATACTTTACAACACCTGTGGTACTAGATTAAAAAAACACAAAAGACATCTTCGTTTCCTCCAACTTACTGAAAATCAGAATCAGAACTAAAAATTAAAAAATAGTAGAGAAGCAATTGAAATTATTAAATTTCTCAACAATTCCAGCAGTGACAATGGTTACGAACTATCTGACACCTGGTTACCGATTATTTCCTAATCTTAATTTTTCCACCACCAATTACACTTAAGCTACGTCTAGTTTATATGGTGGTTTTCTTTTAGACCTTCGAGCAAATGCCGTAGCTAAACAAACTTGCGTAAATTATCTAGTTCTCTTACGATTTATTTTTTAGTTATCAAAAACTTAGCCCAAGTTTGAAAGCTTGTAGATTATAATTAAATAAATACATGCACCATTAACCCGAAATAATTATGAATATCATAATAATCATTTATTCAGAGAATAGCAAAAAATCCAACTCATAATTTTTAACCAAAAAAAAATTTTCTACTGAAACTAATCTTCATCGCGTTTTGATGGTATTACACAAATAATTATCTGATGACTTGATATAAGCAAAAACTTAATTAAACCCGAGATGTTATGTTCCCTGTAATTATACAGCAATTATCTGCTTTGAAGTTATAATTTGAAACATATAATTGCTATTGTAATATCTTGTTTACATTGACTCATTTTTTGTAATAAGCAGAAACAAAAAAAAACGTTTATTATGCGAGTACATACATGTCAACAATAAAATGTAGATAAATCAAGTTACTTTCATACCAAAAAAATTAAGTAATAAACAACACGTTAAAAATGTTGATGATATTGGCGACTATAACCCGTTAACCTAACTGCATAAACCAGTAGGTCATTAAGTAGGTTATAACAGTTACCTTACGATTTTGCGCGAGTCTCGCAAAATGCAATAGGAGATAACTACATAAAGATGGATTTGAGTAAAACTAAAGACAACACATATTGTAAAATACTAAAAACGAAGTAACGACGAAAATTTGAAAGCGTTTTGTTCTAAATATTTTAAATAGTGCCCATTTCAAGTAATTAGTGTTAATTACATGACCCGGACATTTTATAGTACTTGTTTGTAAGGTGTAAATAAAATTTGAATACAATCGTAAAAAACGGTAATGCAAATTAGGAAAATTAAAATCTGAAATGGACCCAAAAATTGCAAAGTCCATGGCCATAAAATGGCGCTGATTCGGAAACACTTTTTTACATATTAATAACACGATCATTACCAACAGTGACCTTAAGAACTTTTCCTGTATGGTAGTAAAGTGAGAATATAAAGCGGAATTCGACCTTAAAAAAGAAGGTAACACAGTAGTGAAAGAATAATTATACCAACGCATTAAACAATTATTTAAAAAAAAAACACTTACTAGTGCAGGTAACAAATGTATAGTCAAAATTACACAAAAGTATCACTAAGGCAGATAATAACTTCATTATTAAACACAATTTTTAAAACTAAGTCACTTCTTATTGTTTTCAAAAATCGCACACCGATTTGTACACTTGAAATATCCGCGCGAGAAATTGTCCATAGCACGATTTTTTAATAAATAAGTCGGCGCGCGGTACGCTTCTAAGCAACGCAACTACAACACTAACTTTGAAAACTGGAAGCTGTTAATTTAAGGCTATATAATGTGTCTTGCATCTCATAAGTTTATCAGTGATATGACCGTTTCAACTCTTAGATATTGAGGTCTCCCTATCTAAATGTACATACTATGTAAAATTGTTTACAACTCTTGGGAAAATTTTAATAATTTTCACAAAAAACATGTTTATAGTCACATAAAGTTTATTGAGTTATGATGAGAATTAGACGAATAATAAACATTTGTAGTACAAAAGTACCCGATTTTACAAACATTTTTGTTTTTTTTTTAATTTTAAAATTTGTCAGTTAAAATTATCTAACATACTAAACAAAGAATTTTTTTCGTCAAAAAGAGTACATGGGAAAGCAAAATTAAAAATGAGATCTAAGGCACAGCTTCATAAACAAAAACAAATTCTTAGTTATTTTTTGTTATCTGAAAGATAGAAAAATTAGGCATTAACACTAGAACTGCCACTGAATGTAAAGCGCCACTTGTGGTCAAATAGATGCTTTCTATAATTTAACAGTTTAAAGTCGGAAAAAAACTTTATTTTGAAAAATTATTTATTAAACGTCTATTTGAAAAATCTAATACTAAGAAATAGTGTAAACTTTAGTTTATTGTTATTATTACCTCTTACTATTAAAAAAATGTTTAACAATTTTATCATAAAAATACACACAGGCAAAGATACAAAATAAATATTTTTTTCCATGTTGCCAAGTATTTTAAATTATACGCAAATATTCTACCAATGCGTTGAAAGAGGGTAATAAAATTTGCTTACATTGTCGTAAAAACGTCATTAAGTCATCATTCCTAAGACAAATTAAAACAACAAATAGGTTCAAATTATAAAGATTATTACTATGTTAATCCAGGTTTGGGTTACTGGAATTTTTACCACTAAACAAGTAAATGTAAGTAACAGAGAATTTTTCGCCCTTGGTAAATGCAATCGCCATCAATACTTAATTGCGTTTCTAATTTTTTTCTAAATTAAAGTTGTTTTTAAAATTAATTTTTTACATACTTCAACATGATTCTAACAGACTTTTCCCTTAGATAGCGTCGTAGTTGAACACCCAGACTTTTTTAAGGTTAGTTGACACACACACACAAATTGAAACAATAAAAAATTCAAAAATTTAATTTTTTTGAAAATTTTGAAAACGATAAATGATAAGTTTTTGCGACCAGCATTTAGAAATAGTTTAAATGACTCGACTTTTTCTTTATTTAAGCCACCCTGTATCTTTTACCGCTTACAAAATCTCCATGCTGTGCATTCATATTTAGAACACGATGTTTATAATATCGTTTATGTTATGCTGTTGGTTCAAGCGCATGAAGAGTTGCATAAACAGTAAATTTGTTTTTGGTTTTATTAAAACTATAATTCTATTATAATATAAAATCTCTGACAAACGTTAGATTCAGTTTATTAATTGGTGGAAATCTTAGACAGAACACAACGATGTGTATTTATTTTATTGCGTCAAACTTTTATTTTTATAACTCTGCAATTTTAAATTAAATTTGAAACAAGAAGTTAAATAATTGTCAATTTCTATCGTTTCCAATCGAATAATAGCTACACTTAATTTGTTTTTTTTAAATGAAACTTAGTATTGTTTGTTAATCTCGTTTATGACACATTGCAACAATTATTTGTATTAACAAAAGTTTTTGCATTTAATGAAATTAAATTTAAAAAAATCGTATTTTTACTATCTAATTCGTTACTTCTGACAAAGTTTTTGCATTTATTAAGTAGGTATAGAGTCTAACTTTATTGTTATTATTCAAAACCAAGCTAACAATTGTTAATAAACTCATTAAACAAACAATACAATTAGCTCTTGTATACCGGGTGATTCACGCTATACAGCACAGATTATTGTGACCAAAATATATGACTTTCAAAACATGTCACTTTTAAAATATATGAAAGTCTATGGTTACTTTTGAAAATTATTTTCATATTATACAGGATGTCGTAAAAATTCTAAAAGTATCAAGGCTGTGTTTTTTAAATAAACCTCTCGGCATATTATTGCATTTTCGGATCAATAAACATAAACTAAATTAGGCTATATTTTGACAAAATTTGAATTATTTAAAAAACCTGTAGGTTTAGGTTTCATAAACGTTATTAAGCACACACTTATTTTGAACAGAAAATCCAAAAATGTAATAATATATAGAGGGTTTAATTTGCGACACTGAAAAAAAACATAATTTTAAAGAGTAACTATAATAGACCCCCATATATTCCAAAGGTAAAACTTTTAAGTCACATATTTTTCCAACAACAATCTGTGCCGTATAGCGTGCATAACCTTGTATAGACAATTATCAGTCCCCCAATGCCACAAAAAATAGCACAAAAAAGCAAAAAAACCTTCGAGGGTCTATTAATACTACTTTGAGTGTTGGATATTATTACAGTTGGCTGCTAACCTTCCTCATCAACGCTTCTTCTTTATCTGGGCTTAGGACCGGCAACAGCGCTCTTGGAGCTTTTCAATCTACTTCAGAACGCTGCAAAAAAAGTACAAAAGCATTAGTAAAATATAAAAAGTGAAAAGCCCATGGTTCAGATCCAATCGTTAACAAAATGCTTAAGTACGGAGAACTTGAATTGAAAACAGCAGTCATATTATTTCAAAAAATTATCTAAGCCCAAAAAATGGCTACTATCTATAAAAAAAGAAACAAGAACAACCCGGTAAATTACACAATGATATGACTAACCAGCATAAGTGAGTTGTTGACAAAAATCCTAATAACGAAAATAACAACTAGAATAGAAATAAGTGAAGAACAACCAAGCTTCAGTCAGAATAGCTCGACGGTAGACGCAACCTTCATTCTCAGACAAATGAATGAGACGATAGTTTACGCCCATTCTTATGTAACCTCATTATGGCTAAAATAATTAATAGTGTAAAAGAAGTTGCTGAAAGATACAAGATGGGACAAGAACCCATAAAGATACTATGCTACGCTGACGACGCAATTTTGATGGTTGATGACGGGCACAATCTACAGCGACTGCTATATCGGTTTCCAACAAGAGCAGAAAACCTTAATATGCAGATATTTGTATAGAAGTTAGAATCAATGGTCATAGCAAAAGAGCCCATTAGATGTAAACTGGCTGTAAGCGACAAACCCATTCACCAGTGCATGCATTTGTACGTAATTGAGCATTGAGATAACAAGCTCCAAGAATTTACAACAGAAAGTAAAAACCCCAGTAAATAAAGCTTCGAGAATCTCTGGTTATCTAGGGGACTTCATATAGAGAAACAAATATATGTACACTTAAAGTAAAGTCCGCATATAGAACAACCGAAAAACTTGTACTCACATATACAGTGGAAACTCAAGCTGATACAACAAAAAAAAGCTGTTAAGAGAGTAAGCTGAGAGACCAGATAAGAAGTAAAGTTATAAGATGTAGTACAGTTTACGAGATCGAGACAACGATATTGAAAAGACTACGTCGATAGAATTTCAAAAAACCAATGGGCAAAATGGACAAACGAATTTAAAAAGACCTCGCGGTCGACTTCCCAAATATGGTGTGAAAACTGGAGTTAAGCTTCTCAAGTCTTAACAAAAGAGAAAGAAGAAAAAAGTTTTAAAAAACAGAACTTGAAAAAATGATTTTTGGGGTTCAGATTACTGTGCGAAATACGAAACTAGAGAAGAGGTAAACATCACAAGAAAAAAAGCGCGTTTAATGTAGAAAGTATAAAAAAAATCTAAAATATAAGTACTTAACTAACATTAGAATGTCTTCCGGGTTTGGACCGTGTCATATTTGCAACCGAAGCTGCCAACGTTTCGCCCACTTTCGTAAAGGGCTTCATCAGGGCGTGAGATAAATCGCAAAACTCAAAAGCAATCGAAATCTAACTAAGAACTTCTCCAAAGTTAGGTTATCCACTTGTGAAACAAGCCATAACCTAAACTCTGAAAAGGTAAGAAAGAAAACGATAACCTGAAAAAGCAAACGAAAATCTAACAAAGAACCACTACCGAGTTAGGTAATCAACTTGTGAACCAAGCCAGATTCTAAACTCCGTAGAAGTGACTTAAGAAGAAATAGTCTCCGTATTTAAAGGAAAAAGATCGTCACGAATGGTAAAGCTCGACCCTGATTGGGTTACGGTTGCTAGGGGGCGTGTTTTTGATAAATGACTAATAACCGGGAACCAAAGAGGGGATAGTTCGAAACCATGATCGCGATTGAAGTTATTAGAGTGTTTGATGATTTCTATGCTTTCTCGGAATTTCCTGTTGAAAAAGAATGGAGATTTGGCAATCAACGAAACATTATCAAAATCTATCTTGTGACCTGTAGTAAAATGATGTTCAGCGACCGCAGACTTGGAAGTATACCTTTTCCTTATACAACGATCATGTTCTGAAATGCGAGTAATGACGGAACGACCGGTTTCACCAATGTAGACTAAACCACAAGAACAGGGAATTTGGTATACACCTTGAGATGAAAGTGTAGGAAATTTGTCTTTGGGAGAAGGAAGAATCTGAGAGATTTTGCCTGTCGAGTTGAATATGGGTTTAATACCAATAATAATATGACACGGTCCAAACCCGGAAGACATTCTAATGTTAGTATAGGTTCCGGCCGTGGAAGCCTTCGCTATTACATTAACAATCTCTACGGGGAGAATATTTCTTCTAAAACCTCCGTATTTTTCAAAATTCGCCACAAACTCGTCAAACTTTTGTGCAATTTAACCTTTCTTAGTCGCTGTCGTGACCACAACATCATTCCTGCATTCCTCAAAATTAAGTTCCACATTCAGACACGTTCTTCTAAAAATATCCTACACCGTGCTAGTCTAGCGTTGATACGCGAACGGATTAAGCAAACTAGGCGAGAGTTCGACACCATTTCGAAACAACTCTTTTATCTTCATCTTGAGTTGGCCAACACTCTATCCCCGGATGATTGGAAACTCTTCGACAACATTACATAATCGTAAAGTTTTATCTACTACTAACTCAGTAAAGACGGTTGTCAATTTATCTAGTTTGGTTCTCACTTCAGAACAGGAATCGGTGCTCTCTAAGGGTTTGAATTTTGCGGTTGCTCCCAAACGTATTCCTAAAGAAGATATTCTATGTGCTGTTGAGTCTTCTATAAGACATCTTCCTCGCCACATCTCATATCCCATTCGTATTAACACTGGCAAAATTCTTGAATTATCTAGAATTAATAAATCCAACATTTCTAAGTCGGAAGAGTCAGCTCTAAAAAGTCTTCGTAAGAACCCTGATATTATTGTTCTTCCAGCCGACAAAGGCAACGCCACTGTAGTTTTGAACCAAATTGATTATGTTACGAAAATCAATTCTATTTTGTCTGAGGAAACTTACGCTCTTCTAACCCATAACCCCACTTCGAGGATTGAACGTGAGGTTAGCCAAATCATCAAATCTTCCAATCTACCTCCTGAAACTAAACGTCGACTTACTCCATCAGATTCTAAACCACCTCGTCTATACGGACTTCCCAAAATTCACAAACAAGGTATTACTTTTCGACCTATCGTTAGTACTATCCAATATCCTATCTACAAGCTAGTCAAGTTCTTGTCCAACATTCTTTGCGATTTTGCAGGTAAAACCTCTTCTCACATCCTCAACTCTCAGCATTTTATTCAACGTCTAGAAACTATAAAACTTGAACCCCAAGATCTTCTCGTGAGCTTTGATGTTACTTCACTTTTTACTAAAGTTCCTATTAAGGATTCGCTTATTATCATCAAACAGATTCTGTCTCAACACAGCAAGGACTTGAGTTTGGTTCCTCTTATTGAAAACTGTCTATCCTCTACTTACTTCCAATTTGATAACAAGTTTTACGAACAAGTTTTTGGTGCTGCTCTGGGTTCTCCTCTATCACCTGTTGTAGCTAACATTTTTATGGAATCCTTTGAAACGGTTGCTTTGGAATCATCAATATTAAAACCTAAAGTGTGGTTCAGATATGTTGACGACACGTTTATTGTTTGGTCTCATGGTCATCTTGAATTGTCTAAGTTTCTTGATCATCTTAACAATCAACACTTAGATATCAAATTTACTATGGAAATCGAAAGTAATGGTTCTCTTCCATTTCTTGACGTTCTTGTGACTCGTAAGCCCGACGGACTTCTGGGCCATTCTGTTTATCGCAAACCCACCCATACGGACAGATACCGTCATGCTTCGTCTCATCATCATCCTGCACAAAAACGTTCTGTTATTGAATCTTTGGTCCATCGTGCCTTTTCTATTTGTCAACCTGAGAATCTAGACTCAGAACTCTGTCATCTTACTAGAACCTTAGTGAACAATGGTTATGCAAAGCAAGATATTTATAGAGTTATTAATCGTCCTTTGCATCCACGTACTCGATTACCTAAGGACATTTCTACTCCCGAATCCAACCCGCAATTGGCCTTTTTACCCTACATTCACAAGGTTACAGATCAAATAGGGAAACTCCTTCGTAAGAATGGTATTAAACCCATATTCAACTTGACAGGCAAAATCTCTCAGATTCTTCCTTCTCCCAAAGACAAATTTCCTACACTTTCATCTCAAGGTGTATACCAAATTCCCTGTTCTTGTGGTTTAGTCTACATTGATGAAACCGGTCGTTCCGTCATTACTCGCATTTCAGAACATGATCGTTGTATAAGGAAAAGGTATACTTCCAAGTCTGCGGTCGCTGAACATCATTTTACTACAGGTCACAAGATAGATTTTGATAATGTTTCGTTGATTGCCAAATCTCCATTCTTTTTCAACAGGAAATTCCGAGAAAGCATAGAAATCATCAAACACTCTAATAACTTCAATCGCGATCATGGTTTCGAACTATCCCCTCTTTGGTTCCCGGTTATTAGTCATTTATCAAAAACACGCCCCCTAGCAACCGTAACCCAATCAGGGTCGAGCTTTACCATTCGTGACGATCTTTTTCCTTTAAATACGGAGATTATTTCTTCTTAAGTCACTTCTACGGAGTTTAAAATCTGGCTTGGTTCACAAGTTGATTACCTAACTCGGTAGTGGTTCTTTGTTAGATTTTCGTTTGCTTTTTCAGGTTATCGTTTTCTTTCTTACCTTTTCAGAGTTTAGGTTATGCCTTGTTTCACAAGTGGATAACCTAACTTTTGAGAAGTTCTTAGTTAGATTTCGATTGCTTGTTTGAGTTTTGCGATTTATCTCAAGCCCTGATGAAGCCCCTTACGAAAGTGGGCGAAACGTTGGCAGCTTCGGTTGCAAATATGACACGGTCCAAACCCGGAAGACATTCTAATGTTAGTATAGATTCCGGCCGTGGAAGCCTTCGCTATTATAAATACTTAAGCATACAGTGTGGTGATAAAGTAAGGAACAAAATTTATAATTGCGTTATTTAATGTTTTCAAGCAAAACACTTGGACAGGTCAATTTTATTTTTTGATTATCCACCTTATGACATAAAAATTTTACTTATGACGTCATCATTGGTTTTTTTCAATGACAACCCCAATTTTTTTTTGCTGTTTTTTATTAGATAGTCTAACTACTTAAATTATGCTGTAAAAAATTGGTACCTTAGATAACTAATTTTTTGAGAAAATAACACATTTACCGTAAGAAATAAAAATGTAACTTTAATGAAAGAAAATCTTAATCAAACCTCAAAAACAAACGAGATTTGGCGCAAATGTTCAAATTGCGCTCCGTTAACCATTTGGCACTGACCAATGCGATTGTAAACACTTTGTATACTCAAAGACTTAAGGAGTAATGTGCGTTTTTGCAAATTATCGTTATCAGGTCTGTATTGTTTTTGACGGATGAAACAAAAACTACTCGCAAATTTGACTTTTTAAAAACATCACTTGATTTAGTGGGAGTGTGAAAGAAGCATTTAGCAAGTTTTTTAAAAGCGAATTATCTTTGCTGTTAACAAAACGGCACGTTAACTGAACGGGATAAAATAGAAATTTTAATTATGGTTAGATATGATGATAAGCTAAGACCAGATGAGGAAACATGTGAATTATTCAACAAAGAACATCCTAATAGACCGCCTATTGCAAGATCCACAGTGAGTAAATTAGTTGCTAAATTTGCGGAAACCCGATTAGGTGTGTTACTTAAAGCTGAAGAAAATCCTCACTATTCTACAAGACAGCTGTCCTAAATAACAACGTAGACCACTCTTTTGTCGTGAAGTTGTTCAAAAAAGAAAAATATCATCTTTACAAAGTTTAATTGATTAACGAATTAAACGAAGACGATACAGACCGCCGCTTGTAGTTTTGCGAAGAACTAATGTTTCCAATTTTTTTAACAATATGGTGAACCAATTTTTGCCTAAATAGGACAGTACATCGTCACAATATCAAGTATTGGACAAGTAGAAATCCCCGTTAGACTCAAGACTCTCACAGTCAACGCCAAAGAAAATTAAATGTTTGGATAGGAATAGTCGGGCGGCGTTTAATGGGACCTTTCTTTTTTGAAGGGAACCTAACAGCAGCACATTATTTGGAGTTTTTGCAGTTTGATTTAGTGTCAGCTTTGACAGCAATGTTTCCAAATTATCACGAAGCAGATGTGGGGTACATCAGAATATTTAGTTTCAACAAGATGGAGCGCATCCTCACTTTGGAATCAACGTGCGTCAATATTTTGACGCCACATTTCTTGAAAGGTGGATAAGACGTCGAAGAGCAATTGAGTGGTCACCGCGTTTCTCACACTTAACTCCCTTAGATTTTTTTTGTGGGTTTATTTAAAATAAAAGGTTTATTTGTATCATTTTTTTTTAAATTAAATATTTTTCCCCTCTGATGTGATATATTAAGCTTATGATTACTTCATTTTGATTACGAGTGAATGATTCTGAATGTTTATTAATATTTGAATCATTTTATTTTGTAACACACTAACGCGAGTGACCTATTCTAAAGAATTGCGTAATTAACAGTGGAATCGCATGATAAAAGTGCAGATAATATTGTTATTGAGTGTTTCACTTTTCCTTGTTATGTATATCAGTAAATGTTTGTGTTTTGTTTGTTGTTTTCTGTTTTTTCGTACTAACTTATGTTGACACGAGTACAATGATAATTTTTTTTCAAGATAATGAGACGGTTCATTAATTATTTTATTATATTAATAATATGTTGAGCTAACAGAAAGGTATCGGATGGAGGTATATTTTTAAGATGCAGTTTTAAAAGAGTTGTTGAAGATAATATATCACACCTACCACCAAGGGCGTACCCAGCGAGGAGCAGGGGAGCAGCTGTCCTTCTTTCTAGAAACAAAAAAATAGTTATAAAGTGATGAAACAAAACAAAATTATGTAGGGTGATGGTTACTAATCAGTTGTTTACCACACTGAAATGGTGTAACAACAAAAAAAAATTAGATCCACTTAGCGGCTCGTAGAAGAATCTGTCAGTCAGCGAGTCAGCCAGTGGGATTCAAAAGAAGAAGGAGCTAGTGATTTGCGCCGCACTAATGAACTGACTCGCCCACCGTTATTTGATAAGAATTACTTAAAAAATCATATGATATCGCAGAAAAAGTCAGGGTTGAGTTAACATTACCATGAATCGCTTCATGGAGTTTTATGAGCTGCAGGATGTTTCTGCAGAATTAGATTTGTTGTATAACCTGTAGAAAAAGAAGGATTTAGCAGGAGACAATTTGAAGGACATTGAAGTGGCTGCACTTTTGGAGGAGGCTAAGATTTTCTTTCCTGCAACAAGACAAGCACTCCTCATTTTAAGTGCTTTCCCGTCCACCACGGCTACTGTTCAACGATTTTTCAGTACCCTTCGAAGGGTAAAGACTTGGCTTAGAAGTACAATGGAAGAGGAGAAACTGACTGGGTTGTGTTTGATGACCGTCTATCGGAAATTCTTCAAAGAAAATCAGGACTGGATTGAAACGAAAGTCAAATTTGACATTAACTTTAACATGTTTTTTTTTAATTTTAATTCAATTTCGAGATTTTTTAAATAATTTTTCCACCTGTCGCATACTCGTTCTAATATAATAATTTAGACTTAGTTTTATGAAGATTTCTTGTTTTCACTTTGCTGCTAAAGAGCTTTTTATGCTCATCACGTAACTACACTAACGAACAAATATTGACGTTTGCGACGTTGTCAGCACAAAAGAGCAGAAAAAGTCGTAAAAAAACTTTTACCTCCCGGAACTGTATCACTAATATAGAAAACTATCAATTAGTACGGAGGGTAGAAAAGTTGTCATTGGATTTAATGACAGCGAAAGTCAATGATCTATTGACAAGTGACGCTGTCAAAATATGTTGATAATGTCTACACGACATAAAAGAGTACGGTTGTCTGTCAGTATAATTGTGGAAACACATCGGTGTATCCTAGCGCTGACGAGTTCCTAAAGAACGAAACAGCTGTCCGCTAGTTCTGATGTTGTTTTTCACAATTGTACTGACATTGTTCCTAACCTATTTTATAGTTATATCATTGTCTTTCGCTGTCATTAAATCCAATGACAACTTTTCTACCCTCCGTACTAATTTATAGTTTTCTATAATATCATACGTGGTATTTTTACCACAAGATGGCATTCTAAAAACATTTTAAATGTATCATTAATATTTATAATTTTAATTAGGCGACGAAAATAGGACAAAACGGGCTATGTTGCCATCCGCGTGTTCCCAGACGATTCACCCACTTTCACAAAAAAAATTAACCCGTTAAATGTGAATATTCAAAAACAAAAAAAAACATGGGCGTGTACTAGTGTACACCTATAAGAAGTGAAACTTCTTTATGGCCTTATTTTTCGCAAAATGATCTACATGCAACTTTTCAGAAATTGGTTAAATAAAGTTAAATTAGATAAATTTTAAACAAAAGGATTTTATTATCATAGACATGAATACAAATTTTTGTAAATCAATTAACTAATTTTTGTAGATTCAATTTCATATTTCAGTTACCATAAGCCATTAATTACAATAAGAAACTGAGGTTAACCTTAAATATTTTAAATTTAAAATTAGATAAATTTTAAACAAAAGGATTTTATTATAATAGACATGAATACAAATAATACAATTATTTCACTTTAACTTTTTGCTACTAAGATTATTACAGCATTTCATTAATTGAAATAGAATTATTAATATCATTGTCATCGTTCAAACAGAAACTGAGGTTAACCTTAAATATATTAAATTTAAAATGTCATCGTTCAATCAGAAACTGAGGTTAACCTTAAATATATTAAATTTAAAATGTCATCGTTCAATCAGAAACTGAGGTTAACCTTAAATATTTTAAATTTAAAAAATGTGACGATAAAAAATGTGACAATAAAAAATGTGACGCGTAACCAAAAAAAAAATGTGACGCGTAAGCGAAAAATGTGACGCTAAATTTTTTTCCAACGCCGATAAAGAAGTTTCACTTCAAAAATTAAGTACCATTTAAATACCTCAATAAACAATAATCATTTGGAAAAATAGTTTTTACCCAATTTTTCAATTATTTATGCTATTGCTAATTCAGTTATTTTTACAATTCGGAAATCAACATGAAAATCCTAATAATTTTATTTAATTTTCTTCTTCAAAGATTTTATAAAAGATCTCCGTTTATTTTCATTTTCCTTTATATTCTGCAAAGAATTTTTTTTGTTAAATTTTTATTTCTTGTTTAATTAACGTATTGTTATAAACAAATAATTTTCATCGCAATACTTTTTTATACAATTTTAAAAATTTTGTATTATTAAAAAAATATTGCGCTGAAATGCTTTTGTCTATAAGAATTGTTTAAACAATTGTAGTAAAAAATTTAAAAAAATTATTTTTATATGGTTGTTCAGAATAAAATGAAGTAATCGAAATATTTAAAAAAAAATAGTTTTTTTGTTAACTTTATATGAGTTTCTATTTTTTTACATCTTAGATTAATTATAAAAATTTAAGAAAAAAATCATTTTTTTAAATTTTTCCAAAAGGAATCGTTTCTAAAGTCTGAAAAAGATTCAAGAAGTGCAAAAAATTTCAGGTGATTGGTTTAAAAATTATTAAGGTTTTTATGGTGATTTCCAACTTCGTTTCTTAATATACATATTTAATGATTAAAAAAATTGTGAAAATAAGCGAGTCATGCGGGCACATACGAATGCTACTTCGTCTATTTTAGCCCAATTTTCGGCGCTTAATTAAAATTATAAATATTGGTGGGAAATTTTTTTAAGAAATTTTCTTTTTTTTAAGAATCCTTTTTTTATTTTCTCTAATAGTTTTCAAGATGTTTTCAAAAAACAAAACTGTTTTTTTTTACTCAACTAAAACTTTTTTTGGCTACCAACACCACAAACTTCTCCAATCAATAAAAATCTTTTTAACATTTTTTTTTAATTTATTATTTTCATCCAGAAATAGATTTATAAAAAAAATTTAATTTTTCCGTTTTTTAATATTCATATCTATTTAATAGACTTTAGATAGAATTATTGTTAAAATATGCGACGGGCACATGCGGATTTTTTTAATTTTTCCAACGGGAAACTTCAGATAATCAGTTTAAAAACTATTAAAGATATTAAAAAATTGTTTCTAACAAATTATTGTTTATGGAGGTGTTTAAATGGTAACTGAATTTTTTCGTTTCTTAATATTCATTTTTGATGAATTAAAATTTTTTTTGTGAAAATGAGCGAGTCGACGGGCACACGCGGATGCCACATAATTCGTTTTTAACCTTTCATCGCTCAATTAAAATTATAAATAGTAGTGGTGGATAGTGATGCACCGATGCTTCGGTTCTGCTTCGGTATCCGGCCGCTTCGGCCATTTTTCAAATATTCGGGCTCCGGTCTATATTACGGAGCTTCGGCCGAATCAGGAATTTTCTGGTTTGAACCTACCAATTTGTCTCTGCTTAGTCTGATTGTTATAATTCGCGACGTCAAGTTCATTTTTTAACGGGCTGTGTTACAGTGAGTATTAACTAGTACAATGAGCAATAAAAAAAGTAATATTTGGAAATTTTATAATATATGTGAAGATCAAAAATTTGCAAAGTGTACAATTTGTGAAAAACAAATATCTCGCGGCGGAACTGGAAAAAATGCATCAACAACTTCGCTCACAAATCATATGAAACGTTTACATCTAAATGAATACGAAATCTTACCAAAGGATACAGAAATATTAAAGTCAAGTACGTCAGAAATTAAAACTAGTAACAGTAATAAACAGCAATCACAGCAGACATTGTACGATGTTGTAGAACTTTCTAAAAAGTGGGATATTAACGACAAACGTGCTAAATCATTACACATTTATATAGCAGAGATGATTGCATTGGATAATATGCCATATTATGTTGTCCATAATACAGGATTCAAAAGACTTTTGAACAAAGTAGCTCCAAATTATAACGTACCGCCTAGAAAATTTTTTAGTGATAATATAATTCCTGAAATATATGATCGGGTTGTCAAAACTATAAGAAATAAAATTAAAACTGTAAAGTATATATCCTTTACTTCAGATATATGGACTTGTTCCAACACAAATGAAGCTTTTATCAGTTTTACTGGACACTGGTTATCAGAATATTTTGAATGTAACAACTTAGTTTTAAATTGCAAGCATTTTCCTGGTGGCCATACAGCTGAAACTATCAAGAATGAGATTCAGGAGATGGTTCAAATGTGGGATATAAATTTATCACAAATTCATTTAATAGTTAGGGACAATGGCGCCAATATTGTTAAAGCTTGTAAGAACGCTCAAATGGAGAATACTTCTTGTTTTATTCATACCTTACAGTTAGTAGTACTTGAAGGGATAAAATCTCAAAGGTCAGTAGTTGATTTAATAGCAACATCAAGGAGACTTGTAAGTCATTTTAACCATTCTTCAACAGCGTGCTCAATTTTGAAAAATATACAAACCGAGTTAAACCTTTCTCATACAAAAATGTTGCAGGATGTAGAGACTAGATGGAACTCTACCTATTACATGCTTCAACGTATTCACGAACAAAAGAGAGTCCTAAGCATATATACTGCAGATAATAATAATGTAAATTCATTGAACACAAATCAGTGGTTACTAATTCAACCATTACTAAATTTACTAGAGCCATTTGAACAATTTACAAAGACTATGAGCTCAGATATGTCATTAATATCAGAAATTATTCCTACAGTAACAACCTTACTAAAGTATTTATCAAACGAATATGAAGAAAATTTGTTCTTTGGTGTCGGAACCATGAAAGATACTATGTGTGCAGCATTAAAACAACGATTTCAATCAATTTTTGAAAATAAATACTATGTAATATCTACGTTGCTAGATGCAAGATTCAAGACTGCCTTTTTGACAAAGATAAAGTAGAACAAATGAAGCTTATGTTAGTTAAAGAATATGCCCTGACCCTGATCAAATTCCTGAACACGATGACTCCGGTAATGAAAACATTCCTTCAAAAAACAGATCACAAGAAAAAGGTATGGGACTATTTTGATGAAATAGCTGTTGCTTCAGCTTGGCTTCAATCGAAACTATTCACCAATAAAAAATCTACAAACAGAACTCAAATTGAAGAAGAATTAAAAACCTATTTGGATGTACCATTAATCAACAGAAAAGATGACCCAATAAAATGGTGGCAAGAAAGAAAAATATTGTTTCCAATATTATCTGAACTTGCCAGAAAATTTCTCTCTGCACCATCGACGAGCGTTTACAGTGAAAGGTTATTTTCTGAAATAGGAAATATTTATGAAGAAACCAGAAACAGGCTACTTCCTAAAAATGCAGAAAAATTGCTTTTTTTGCACCATAATTTGAAAAAAATCAACTTTGAATATTAGTACATAATTTTATTTAGCTTCAGTTTTATATTTTGTAAAAATAATGTATTTCGTTTTTCGTAAATTTAATAAATACATATTACATGTTCATTAAAAAATTAATCATAGTATTTATTTTAGTAAAGAGGCTGTACAGACTTGCTTCGGCCGAATCACCGAAGCTTCGGACTAATTAATAGCCGAATATTCGGTATCCGGCTATTCGGTCAACATGCCGCTTCGGTGCAACACTAGTGGTGGAGTTCCAGAAGATAAACAGTTTCTAACTGGAATTTGCTGATCTTTAAGAAGCTTTTTTTAAATTTATATCTCTAATAGTTTTTGAGGTATTTCCAAAAAACGACTAGACTATGATCTTTAATGCATACAAAACAAAGATTACGTTCTGGACCTAACAGTGAATTCCAAAATATTGTGTTTAATAAATAAAAAATGCTACTAGTTAATTATTAATAGGCGTTGGAAAAACTTTTTCTTTTCTTGTTAACTATACATTTGTAACTTAAAGCATATTCAAGAAAATGAAAAAACCCGTACTGTTGAAATTTATCTGAATTGTTTAAGGTCTATGATGCAATAGTCTTATTGGTTTTGTTAACTTTTTTTGCAATGGTTTCTTAAATGTTCAGCGTCATGTTTAATCTTGCCAATTTTATTTATTTTGTATATCAAATCTGTCATGATTTTCTGCTTCACTATGCTCGAAAAACATCAGTTATTGATCGACTTACCTTTTTTGTAAGGAGGGGGTGGTTGTATGGAGTGGTGAGATATATAGTCCTATTGGTATTTTTCACTAGCTATGTGTGCCAATGGTATAGAATTGTATATGGTAATACATTTCAAAACTTTATTTCTCATAGTTACAAAAGGATATTATATTTATGAATGTTAATGTGTAAAGCACAACTTACAAAAAGCAAGTTTGCACATTGTGTTTTAGTTCGCACTTCTTTGTCCTGGCTGACAGATTTCGCACATCTTCGTTTTGAGTTATCTTCAACTGGGAGATGATCTACATTGAGCATCAGTTTCATTACTTTTGATAAACGTCCTGCGGATTTCTTACGTTTGATGGCACTTTTTTGTTTGCCTACAGCGATCAATTGTTCTGCAAGAGAGACAGCAAATTGTAGCAATTGCTTTGTTCTTCTTGTTCGTTGAATAAAATTGCAGCGTTCACAGCAGATGTCATAAACAATTTATAGAAAACTTTTTTCCACTATTTCTGCGATTTTTTATCAATCTCATAACAACCAACGTTTTGATCCGAAAAGTCTTTCTTTCAACATGTTATCTAACAGAAATAAGAAAAAGTGCCTTCTTCAAAAATAAAACCGATAGGCCCAAGCAAAAAGTAGTAGTTCAAAAAAATATTTTTTTAGTTCATGGTAACTTTGACAATAAATAGGTCTAAATCTAATTAAACGATATAAAAAAAACATAATACATATATATGTAATACATAAGAGAATCAAAAGGTAAGACAAGATAGTCATGTTCGATATAAATAAATGTTAAGGTTAAACATTAACCTTCGTAGGAGAACATCTTTTCAAAAACATTCTAAATTTTTTTTGTTTTTATGTACCCTTACATAGTTATTTAAAAACGATTGCTTAGGACAAAATAGAAAAGAAAAGACTTCCTATACCATTCCATTATTGGATGCTCAATATTTTGTATAAAAAGCAATTTCAAATTCAAAAACAGACTGGAAGTCTGTTAAGTTGTCAACAAAGTACTAAAAGGAACGATGACGACACAAAGATATTAGAAACTGATTCAAATCTTAATTATGAAGCCATTACGAGTAAAGCTACTGATATTGCTCAAGTGAAGCCTACTTCAGGAACATCCAAAGAACTTACTTCAGGGACGTCCCCTGAACCTATTCCAGAGAAATTTAGAGAAGAAACATTTGCTAAAATAATACATTCAGATCCGGGCTTTTGGCCAATTAGCTTAACATAAACCAAAATATATTTTTTTGAAAATTCAGGTGCAGACAGTATTTCTTTATGATCTGATCAACACGAAGCTGTACTCGGTGCAAGCGCTATTTCAGGAATGACTTTGGGGTCAAGGAAAAATGTTCCAATAGCTTTAAATCAGGTTTTGCGATTGTTCAAATTTATAACGGTGTCTTAAACCTTGAAGAAGATTTTTCCAAAGTGCTGTTTAGTGATTATGCGGTCTTTATAGTTATGTCAGTATAACACTTTTTTGTCCCAATGGTACTCAAAAGATCTAAACACAGCTTTATCGGGGTTGTAGTTTATGTGCAGTATTAGAGCGAAGCAATACAACACAATGTCATTCTTATTATCGGCTGCTTCAACAATTTTGTAATCTACGTCTTGCCACAGTAAAAAAAACACACCATCCAGCAGGTTTGTGTTGAGCACAAATGTGTTAATTGCCATCGATACTTTTGGTGTAGATTCTGTTAGAAAGGCATCCACATATTCCCGTTTCAGACGTTGACCATTAAATAGAATCATCGGAGGAACTTGGCTCGTAACACTTCCAGAAGCTACAATGGTTCCGCATTTTCGTTATGTTTATTTCCTATTATGTGTATGCAAATTTAATCTGCAACTTTTCTTGTCCATGTTGAATAGCCATTTTGCGTGTCGAAAAACGTCATGCTCATCGTAAATAGCCTTAAGTTTGCTAAAATGATCTTTGACAACGAATTTGTTTGATTTTTGGGTTAAGACCGGATTTAAATTTTGGGATTTTCTTATCCATCTCCTAGGATTGGAAATTAGAAATTTTGTTGCCCATTTATAGCTCGCTATTTTCCTAATGTCAGCAAATTTATGTTTAATTTTATTTCTATGCAATATTTGTAAACGCACAGCCTTAAAATTGCTGTAGAGATCGGGCGTCATACTTCTTCTAATGGTAAAATACGACAACACAACTCAGCAGTTTGTGCCTTTAATAAAGCAAAGCTTTTCACCAATTTTGCTTTCATGTTGCTTCCGGATCTCCGGAAAGTTCTTTTTCAAAGCATTCTTGACTCCAGCAACCTCTTTTCTTTTGGTTTTTTTAGAAGACATAGTTGATAGCACCCAACAAGTTAAAAAAACAAATAGACTTCGATATAAAGCCAATACGGTCTACGCAGAGGCTATATTATATAAATATGCTTCTATAAAACTCGTCAGTGTACAATTAAATAAGTTACATAACGTAAATCTACATGTAATAGTTAACTAAGGATTATCAAAACTAAGTTGGTAAACAAAGGTTTAAAGAAAATCTAGACAGTTGATTCTTAGAACCAAATGGTCGCACACCACTCACTACCACAGAATATTCTGTCAAATGGCATCCGTGTGGCATCAACTACATACTAAGAGAGCAATCTAGTGGTTTTGTAACACATTACTAGTAGAAATTGCTCATTAACCTTGGTCGTTAAAGACATAGCAAAGACATTCTTCAAAGCTGCAATTTTTTTAAAATATAGTTAAGAAAATATATTTAATTTTTCCTCTTCAACCTTTGGATGAACCATATTAATAAAATATTTTCAGGGATTAACTTAAAAACCCTTAAGTGATTTCTTTTCCAACGAGTATCACAAGCCGAATAGATGCATCAAAACCACTGAGGTATCAAGTAGGTAGGATAGGGACTATTAAATTGTGTTAAACAACTTAAGTTCTTATGTTCTATTAGGTAAATTAGTACAACATTTTAAATTGTATTAATCCAATAGGTAAGCTCTTGCAGGCAAAAGACTATAACTTACCATCTGCTATGGATCTCCTGAAAAATTGTAAAAAATTTTTTTGAAGATCCTCGATCCACAGCCTTTAATGAAATGATTTGCGGTGCTTGAGAAATTAACACTGGTTAATTTTGAGCTTGCTCAGCCACGTCATAGAGTTTGAAGAAAAATCTTAATTTTGACTATTAAGCACTAGATGGTTCAATAGACGATTTTACATGTCGTTATTTAAGAATTTGTTAAAAATATTATTTCTAATTAAAATTCACTCCTGCACTGGTTTTTCTCCTTCATTGTTTTGTAACGTCTATTGTTTACGACATTTACGAGTGAGAGCAGCGCAAACTAGAAAGGAATTTTCATTTCACCTATTTGACTTGGTCGTATCAGGGTGCTATTCGTTACATTGTTAGTTATTCTTCTTTCTACTTAGTCGAGTCGGGGTTTGGTATAAGCCCGGCCCGGCCCGATTTTAAAAACTGTATAACCAACCAAAAAACCGTTTCGAATTATTTTTCTTTGGCCGGCCAGCCCAAACCAAGCCAAAGTGCAACTTTTTAATTTGTAAAATGTTGTACTATAAAGCTACGTTTTCACCTGCCGATAACCTGCGATCCAAGTTTTTTCTCCCCGAATACCAGAAATGCCATTGAACATATTTTTTAGATTGAACATTACGCCGATTTGGAAATATCTGTATAAATGAAACACAGTATTATACAGCAATCTTTACAAAACCAACTTTTAGAGTAAAAAACGTATTTACAAAGCATGTGAGCCGCTTAATTGACTACAGCTCCAATTTTTATATACATAGTATAAATCGAGTAGAATAATTACAACACAAGTTTTTAACAGTGATAAATCAAAACACGCAATCGTTAATACAATTCAAAATAAAGTTACGGGTTTTTGAAAAAATATTAACCAATAGAACAAAAGATCTTACTTTCATCTGAAAATCACGTGCTAATAAGACACGTCGGAACTAAACATAATAAATCACATTTAATCTTACCCATAACGAAAATAGAGTACAGTTATTAAATACATATTTTATTAGTCAGCATTGATTTTTTTAAGTTGACCAAAAAAGCCTGATTTTTCGGGCTGAATCGTGACCGTGAGTGCGGCCCAGTCCAAAACCCAAATTTTTTTCGCTCTGCTCGAAACCCGACCCGAATCTAAACCGGGCTTCAAGGACCACCTTAGTTTTTTTGTTGGTTATTTCTATTACACTTTTGGCTATTGTGCCGAGGAAGAATTGTTCAATGTACTAATCAGATTAAACAATTTTGTTAATTGCGTGGCGTTCTCAGGTATAAAAAAACTGTAAAATGGCGACGTCACTTTACTTTATGTACATTTAACCTTTTAGCAAATTTTGTAGGGCTACCACAAGACTATCTCGAGGATATAAATATGTAGAAATCATCATTATTTTTTCGTAGATGACGATATTCACCTAATAACCTCCAGAAGCCTTACGATCCGAGTCAATGGACTAATATCTGCGGAGTCCACCTTATCTATAAAGGATGACAAAAGATGACTCGCGTCTCTTTCTATAGTTCATTCGGTATTGTATAATTTCTTAATTGTATTCAATTGTATAATTATCAGTCTGCCTTCAGCAAGTGTTTATTTGGAATTCACCGTATTACTTATTCTATATAATCAAAGTCTAGATCATACAAATTATTTTACTTTCAGTCGTAATTTTTTTAATCATTTTTGACCTTATGTAACGCAATTCGTCTTAAGTACACTGACGTGTCAAACGTCGAGCTTTTTCGGTCATTTTGAACGTAATCAAAGCAAAAGTTAGGCACTTAACGCATAATCTCTATACATATAAGAAGTAGTGAACGTAGCTACTTGTTACAAGGAACTTTCGGTGAGGTAAGTTTAGTACTCATATTTTTTTCTTTGCTATTTATTATAATTGTCAATTGTCAATTCGTTTTGCGACTGCATGTAAACGAAATATCAAGTACGTTTGAAGTTACAGTGGTTGTAAATTATGTTATTTGTTCTTCAACTCTTTCAATTTTAATATTCTGTTAAAATTAAATTATATGTAGTGCATGTTAGCATTTAATGTAATTAGGTGTACAAAGCGTTGCCTGGTCTGCATCAGTATTATTAATCGTGATATTTGTCGACGAATTTCTAATCGCGTATTTATTTGTTATCGTTCTACATTGTTTTTAACTCATATTCTCTTGTTTGAAATAAATATATTCTTGTTATAAACTATTGCAACTTGTTTTCTTTCAGTTTTCGACAGATTTAAACGGGATCTGTCATTAATAATATTTCCTCGTTTTGGCGCACTTTTAGTTATCTTAATTAGCACACCAAGAATCGTCTGAAACCCTCTCTCCGAAATGTTGAGCCAGCCGTCTGCAATAAGTTACGGGCAAATTTAAGTAATAGAGATACTACTTTGAATTATAAGGACTTTTATTTTTTCACATTAGACCAAGCTATCAATGCACTAGAAGGTTTGATTTGATCAATACCCACAGCAACTATTCCCAGTTTTTATACAATATTGATGATTTAAAAGATACCCCTGAAAACGTCTTACTAAAATATTGTAAATATCTAGAAATAATGTTGGGGGGATGATGGGGAATGTTGGGAGATGATGGGAATTTATTAAATACTTGCTTGTCCAAACCTTAAATCAAGAAATTTGTATTTTTGGAAAATCAAAACTTCAATACCAATTTTTTTGCTCGCATTTTATTTTACTACCAAGCGTGTGGTGGAGAAAGAGAAGAGAAAATGCAATTGTTTTTATCACTACTGCGTCACTTGATAAATAGAATATAAAAACCATAATATCTAATAGCCCACAGATTTGAAACGCTTTTTTAATTACCCATAGATTGTTTTGGCGTGCGATTTAGATTCGAAACGACAAAAAAATAATCTACTCAATTGTAAGTAACTGTAAATATATAAATAATTTATTATTTGCTTTTCTAATATCACATTCTTATAAAAAAATCACTTTGCGTTCTTACGAATATAAATAAATAACGTACTATTATTACACAAATATTCTAGACATTAATTACATCTAAATAGATCACAGCGAAATTAAATAAATACTGTTCATCGTTACTTCTGAGTATCAACTACTACTACTACGGATAGTAATATTTTGATCGATACTCGTCTAAAAAGAAAATTAATTATAGTCCGATTAATACGTTGGTATAATTTCGTTTAATAAGTATCATTAAATATATAAACTAAAACTGGTGTTGTCACGTGTGTGTTGAGGTTTGGGGTTCTGTTTTTGGCGGATCGTGTAGTTCTTGGACTAAACTAACGTTAAGCACAATTTCGCTACTTGTTTGAACACTATACGAGGGTGGAGAATCTAATGAATTTGCAGTTCCTTGGGCTTCTGTCATACTATGTAGTGTATGAACTGGTACAACGTAGACATCATATTCGCCTTTTTCTCCATCCGGCCGACATAAGCTATCGTAGGATGGAGGCGCGAATAAATCATAAGCAGGTGGTGGTATATCGTTAGGACTAGGCGAATTTGAAATTGTATTTTGGGAACTTCTTGCTCTTATGTGTGTTCTACAACACCACTCCGAACACGACACCACTAAAAAGAATGCTATCAAACCACCGAACGACCCAATGTACCACAAAATAGACCACGGTTGAAAGGTGTGATCTTCTGTAAATAAAAACTAGTTAGTTGATATAATAATAATCGTTTTATTTACCGTTTTCATTTGAAGAATTATCATCAAAGTCTATCTTCTTACCCGTTCTATGACTCTCCTCTTCATTAGGATATTCAACAAATATTCGTGATCTTGGACCGGTGGTGTAATATATACCTTTTAATTCTAAAATACTTCCTTCGGTGTCTAAAGAAATTGATTCTTTAACTAGTAATTCATCGTTGGAAAGTTTACTTTGTTTTTCTGTAACAAAATATTATGATTAGTTTATGATTACGTGCCTTTTTAATTAAGTTTGATTAAAGAAAGTTATGAAAGGACGTTTTCACATATTATTATTTTATTCTAATAAGGAATTTGAACCGGAAACACTATCTACAACCATGGCTGATAAGAGAATTTTTTGATTAAGGGACAATAAGGAATTGCGCAATTAGCGATGGAATTGCAAGATAAAGAAGGTAGATAATGTTATTATCGTGCTTCGTGTTTTACTTTTCATTGTAATGTCAACAAATATTTATATTGTGGAAAACGAAATTTGCTTTTCTGTTTTTTGACCTACTAAGTAATTTTTGTTCTTATGAATACAATGATTAACTTGACACGTCTTTCAAGATAATGAATTTTTTCCTTGAACTTTATTTAATAATTAAAAAGATAAAAGTACTGAAAATACAATGATTCTTTGCCATGGTATTTTATAATGGAATTTTACGAATAATGTCAAAAAACAAAAATGTTAGTCTTAATTCTATATAAACCAAAAAAAATTACATGAAGAACTCAAATATTTCTGAACCTGAAACTAACTGATTGAAAATAGAATTTCAGCAATGAGTCAAAACGTCAAAAAGAATCAAATACTTCAATTCTAAATACAAAAATTTTGAACTAACAAAACAAGTCTTAAAAAATGGAAATTTATGCATTTAAAACTCTAAAATGTAAACTGGGACATAACACAGACGCACTAATTAATAAACAACTATTAAATCCAAAGTTAAATTGTCCCTGAGATTTTTGTCTAAAAAAGCAACTTTTACAAATGTACCCTACGGTATTATAAATTATTATATAAGTGTAATTATTATTAAAACAGCAATAAAACATCACGCTAACAAAGACTACGAAGCAGATCACTTTCAACCACTAGAACAGTGGTCTCTACGGACCCCCTTAGAAAATTAAAATTGATTTGGGGGTTCCTGAACAACGTCAGGGTTTCCACGCAAGGTATAATATAAAATAAAAAAATTATGACACATTTTTATTAATATGGAAAATAAATAACAATGAATAGATTATTAGACAGGTGCATAAAATATAATACAAATAATAAGAGGCAATTGCGGTGAGGCCTATCTATACAGGTTTATAGAGAAACGCAACAGAGCCGATACCTGCACCAACTAGTCTATAATATGAACTATAAAAGAGTAGTATATCTAATTCACAATTTAGTTCTGCGTTATGCGTGATGTAAAGTGCATACAACAAATGTTTCTAGTCTTGGACAAAAAGTATAACTTTTGTATTGTTAGCGTACTTTCGTAACGTAAATATATTTGAGTGCAATTGATATCTATTTTCAATTTAAATTTATTTAAGCATAGTTATACTCTTGATTAACTTGATTAAAAAAATTATATAACAAAGTACAGTAATCCTTTAAACATGCAACCATATTCGGGTAAAACAAACAACATTTCAGAAAATAAACATGAAGAAACAGTTAGCCTCGATCTTGTTTGCAACATACGACTTGGATATGACATTACCACTGACCATCTTTTTACAAGTTTATCATTAGCAGATAAACAGCTAGATACAAAAATTACGCTTTGTGGCACTTTCCGCAAAAATAAACCATATGATTGATGAGTTTTTGCCGAAAGTATACTTGGTTTTACACATCATACAGTTGTATATTCCACGCACAATAAAAGAAAAGCTGCTAGATACAGAGCCTCAATGCGATTCGGTTTCGGGAGAAGATGCTTACTACAAACACGACTTTATATTTCACTACAATAAAACCTGCAAATACTACAGATGAACTATTCCGCACGTCGAGTTACTAAACGGTTGTGTTTGGTCTGTTATTGTATATGGAGAAATTTTTTTTAACAAAAATCTTACAGCAGGGATTGTAGAAACTGGAAATTATGTTCTAGATATTATTCCCAAACTCACAATGCAAAATAAGGGCAGGATACGAAGTATGAAGCTGCAATCTACCGACATTCTCGTAAGTTTTGATTTTACTTCTTTCTTTAGCAAAATTGTTATAGACCAAGCTTTAAAACTCATTCGCATCAACGCCCATCCAAAAGAAGAAGAAGACATGGATGTGACGTTGACCGAGCTGATACGCTTTTGCACAAAGTCCACAGATTTCCCATTCAACGAATCCTATTACAAACAGACAGGCAGTGCAACAATGGAGCTCTTCCTATTCCCTACATGAAAGAGTTCGAGAAGAGAACTCTGCCGACCTGCAATCCGAAACCAAAGTTTTGTTACCCGTATATACACGACACCTTTGCAGTGTGTCTCCATGGCAAAGAAACCCCAGACGAGTTCATAGTGCACTTCAACAACTAACATCTAAGCATCCAGTTTACGATGGAAGTGGAAAACAACGGAAGTACTCCTTTTCTAGATGTCCTCATTACCAGGAAAGCCGGCGGCTCTTTGGGTCACCGGGTATACAAAAAAACCAACACACCCGGACAGGTATCTAAACGCGCAATCACACTACTATACAATGCAGAGTTTAAAAGGTAAAGAAAGCAAAAGTGATATGTGAAGCAAATACCTGGAAAAATAAATGAATTATTTACAAAGTGCTCTACTGAAGAACGGATACCACAGAAGAAATTTTTTCATTGCGATCCGAATACAACCGACGAAGAGATGAAAATAACAACCTTCCTACCTTCCTACATTCAAGGATGCACGGACAAAGAGAATACCGAATCCACAGTATTCGCTGTTTCTGTGGGAAAGTATACGTAAGACAGACCGGAAGGAACATCAACACCAGGCTAAACAAACACACAGCAAACAGCAAAAGAAAAGCAACGGCAGTAACAAAACACACCCAGACTACTAGACATGCAATCGAAACCAAGACGTTTACCAGAGTCAGACACTTTTGGCAAAAGATGTACAAAGAAGCCATCGAAATTAAGCACGATGGCAACAATTTTAATATGGACAAGGAAATAGAGCTTCCTTCCACCTGAAAGCATTTATTTAGAGACGTCACAAACCAGTGAAACAGAACGGACAATTAGTATAATTATTTGAGTCACGTGATTATGACCAAAACGTCAAGAAATTAAATTTACCAGGAACGCGTTAACCAGCCTGGAAACCAACCTTCAAAATATTTACCCGATAATAAATATATATAATAATAAATAATAAAAAAATATTTGTTATTCTATTCCTTTTAACCAAGAAACCAAATTTAATCATTATTTTACTCATTACGAATAAAAGTAGTTTTTTACAACTGTTAAAATAATTACACAAAAATACAGTTACTACAGTTGATGAACTTTAAGCGTTGGCTACAAAATAGCCGTGAAGTTAATTAAAAGTATTAAAATTTTTCAGAATTGCAAAATATTGAAAAACGCAATAAATCCAGTGCTTAATTAAACGTACAATTAAAAAAAAATGTTTCTTTAAAATTACACATCATGTCCTGATACAAGCGTGATGCCATGCAATAAAATAATTTATTTTTAGAATTAACAATTCACGAATTACTTGCAATATTTAAAATTTGTTATTTTCGTAAGTACCTATATATTAACTATTAAGAACTTAATTTTAAATTATAATGACGATTGAATTTATTTATTTGTCACTTACCAATATTTTAATAATAAATAAATTTTTATTCGTTGTCTGAAATGATTCAAGTAACAAATGAATTTTTATTTGTCCCTTAACACCATTCAAATGCTGAATACATTTTTATTCATTCGGAATTATTAAAATGATTATTAGATAGTTACCATTCAAAAATATCAAAGTAACGATTGAATTTTTATTCTTTATTCGCAAAGCTTAAATGAGAAATCAGGACATTGCTGGATTTTACCATCAACATAAGTTTGAATTATATAAAATTCAACAAGAAGTATGATATAGTACGTTTCTGGACTTCAATTGTTTATATTTCTATTTTTTTATTTTTTAACCAGAATAAATACATATACACAACGTTTCGGTTGCTAAAGTATCTGCAATCGTCATCAGGTAAATAATAAAAAGCTTTGAGACTGTTAAAGCTTGTATACTAAAGACATGATTAATGGTGCGATCAAGCGTACAAAATGTAATTAAGTAAAACAAAAAGTAACCAATGGAAACACTAATGTACTTTAAGTTCTTTGAAACGTCCAATTAGCGGCTTCCACACATTGCCTATTTCTACACTTGGTTGATTGAAGACCTCATGTTTCTTTAAATTTTCTTTTGCACCAATGTTCTTACCTGTGTATGATCTTCACCTCAGCCTATTTTATTCTTCTAGCATAGATATCATTTTTGTTAACAAAATTAAATAAAGTCCAAGACTGTGCTATCATATCAAACCTATTCAAACAAATTTCGAGACTACGAGACGTTGATCACGGTTACGAAAAAGGCACATAAAGTTTTTGCTAATGGCAAGAGACAACCATATCATTTTCAAATCAACTACCACCACATTACTACGAGACGCCACACAAAGATTCAAGGAAATAAAAGAGTTTACTTTGGAAGAAGATCAAAACCAATAAATTGGAAACGGCAACTACAGAACAAACACACTACAAGAACTGAACAAAACTAACCCGGAACCAGACAAAAAACTAAAGAGAACCATTGTCAACAGCTCATCACACCCACTATCATCTACAGAAACTGCTCTATTGAAGAAGAAACTTAATTAACTAATTCTGTAATACCAAAAGACATTCCTTACTGAACAACATCAGTGCCGTTGACATAATACGGTCGACACAATACTACCAATCGTGCAACTGCTTCAAAAGAACAGTCCAATCTGTTTCAAGAGATCCATGTATTTTGTTAATATTCTGAGGACAGTAAAACTGTAACTTCGACGTAGAAAATTTATACATCAATGATCCTGTAGAAGAAGCACTAAAGATCATTCGCAAAAAGCTCCAAGAAGACGAGAACCTACAGGAAAAACCATGCTACCATCTACAGAAACAGCTCTATTGAAAAAGAAACTTAATTAATTAATACCAAAAGACGTTCGTTTACTGGACAACATCAGTGTCGGTAACACAATACGGTTAAAACCAATACAAGAGAAGAAAGTTAGGTGTATACTAAAAAAAACAAAACATCTTAGAAACTTTACTACACAGGAAGATAAGGTCCTTAAAAACCCACGAAAAAACAAATCCATTAAAATTCTTCCATCCGACAAAAGAATAGCAACAGTTATTATGAACTTTATTATCTACGACCAAGAATCAAAGAGTTTTTACAACAAGGGAACTACCGAAGATTGAACAAAAATCCAACAAACAAGTCTGGAGAGAAAGATCTATGAAACCCTGAAATTATACGAGAGATTTCTAACACCAAGAACAAAGACTACGTTGACACCGCACTACAGCAAACTTCCGCATCTGTGTATGAACTGCGTAAAATACACAAAACTAACATGCCCTTTAGGCTGATAAACAGCTCTCATAATGAACCTACATACCAGCTGCCCAAGTTTCTACTACCAATCGTGCAATCGCTTCAAAAGAACATTCCAATCTGTGTCAAGAACTCCATGTATTTTGTTAATATTTTAAAGACAGTAAAACTGTAACTGCGACCTAGAAAATTTATACACTAATGATCCTGTAGAAGAAGCACTAAAGATCATTCGCAAAAATCTCCATGAAGACGAGAACCTACAAGAAAAAACATGCTACCAGTTGAAGGAATAATGAAGCTACTAGAATGCTGTCTTAGGAATTCATATTTCTAGGAAAAAAACCAAATTCTTTGCTCAGGATGACGGCATTTTAATGGGTTCATCTTTATCCCCCATCATTGCCTACATCAACAGTTGAGATAGCTGACTGAGAGCGGTTCGCTAAACGAGTCCGTTGACCTTACACTAACTGTTAACTGTTAAAACCTCAAAAACTACCCAGTTCCGTGTGAATTTGACAGGTCAAACGTGGGGAAAACCAGAAGGCCCTTAGGAGCCAGATTGAAAGAACACAGAATTCATACGCAGAGATCCGGCATCGCGCAATACTCCTGGTAAGAACAACATAGAATAAAATGGGCCGAAGCGAATATCGTACAAAGAGAAGTACAATTCAAAGAAGCAGTAGTCATCAACAACAACAAGGAGGTCTTCAGCCAACCTACTGTAAAAATAAACTTAAGCTACACTATAGTGTTTTCATTGATGTTCTTGTCTTTAGTATATGCTCCAGTACTCTGTTGTTATTCACCTGATGACGCTTGCAGATACTCTAGCAATCGAAACGTTGTGTATATTCATTTATTTTGTTAAATACAAAAAAATCCAAATAAAAACAACGAAAGTCCAAAAGTGAAATCATGAAATTACAGAAACCGTTTAAAAAACAATTTGAGATTTTGTGTTAATTAATACTTCTTCGCTTAAGACTAATCAGAATGTGTAGTTAAAAGAAACAATTGCGTTTCGATTTGTTTAGTAAAAATAGTAAATAATAACAAAAGCAGCAATTTCTTTGATCAAAACAATATCACAGTTACTATGCTATTGTTTAAATGATAAGTCAACAGTCATTTAATTTTATTTTAAGCCATTCAATTATCTACGCCTTCTTATATACATACGAATGTATGAAATAAAACGAACTGCGTTATAAAACATCACAATGTTTATTTTGGAATAAAGATTTTCAGCTTATCAAGAAACCTTACGTAGATCGTGGTATTATCCAATTAGAGTTTAGGATCACACTATAAAAAAAAATAATTACCCTTAAATCTTACTGTAGCAATAAAAGGTTTATAGAATCTCAGTTTTTATAGAATATTAGTTATTTTGGTGAATAACAATAGATTATTTCCTTCTTTTCAGCCAAAGCTATTATAGCAATGAGAATCTACGCAAATAAACTGTGTTGAACCAAAAACATTGTGATATACATGTTTAATTTACCCTTGGCGATTATAATTTACAAATCTTTAAAAGCATAGTAAAAGTCGATATTCTATGTTAGCAATAAAAACACTTAATATAACGAGTTTTATCTCAAAGAACTGGAAAAACATGGAAAAATTTGTTATTTGTTGTGATAACGTATTGAAGTATGCTCGGCATTTTGAAGTCACATTGCATTTTCATTGATTGCATGTCATCGCGCCACCTAAACTAAGCCAAAAAAATCTAGCTTCTCTATATTCGAAATTTCGAAATTCTTAAACAGAAAATCCTATTTACAATAGTATTTCGACATATTTATGACGACTTCCAGTTTACTTCCAGATCCGAACGGCAAATGCTAGAAAAGTTTAAAACGCTGAACGGCTTTTGTTTCAGCAGAGTACGCTCATAGCTAAGTTCTTATAACAATATCAAATAATCCACACAATAACGAAGTAAACGCAAATAAAAATTTTATTTAAAAAAATTTTCACGATCCGTTAGAGAAATTTTTTTATCCTCACAATGAAATAGAGCATTAATTTTTGGCAAGGATTTTGAAACCTAATAATAATAATTCTACAGGGTAATGCTTACTAAAAAAAAAGATTAATTTCAGAAGTTAATAATTAAATAATTTTAATTTAATTTGTGTCGATACTATTCCACAACGCGACCAGTACCATCTGCTAGAATATAATTTATAAAAAAATTAAACTAACGAGGAAATACGTTTATAAAATACTACAGTTGGTATTTATAAAAGATGAGTCATAACAAAATTGAATTAGTTTTAACTTTCCAAGCCGAATTAAAGAAATTAACTTTTTATAGATTCTTTAGATACATCTGCAATTCGATATAAATTAAAAACAAATACATTTTTTGGTCAAAACTTATCGAAATCTGTGTGTTTCAATAAAGTATTTTTTTTGCCTTGGTAATTATATTATCAATGTAATGTTAATTAACTAAATTACCAACTATGACAATTTAACTAAAAGTGTAATAGTCAGTTTTTATTAAACGTCTATATATGATCTCAACATTATTTGGAACAAATATTTGCCCAATATATACTTGATCACATTCTTTACAGTTAATTTTGTGCATTTACGAGTTCACTGACTTATAGAGATGACGAAGACATTTTATAATTTTTTTTTTGATTAGTAATTATTTTAAAGTTTTCTTATACATTTAGGATAATTTAGTAATTTATCGCATATGCAAAAGCTTATTATTTAAACTGTTCCCTTCAAGAATTTTAACAAATTTTTATTTTCTATTAAAATTTTTGCCATATATGCATTACACATATAACTTTGCTATCTGTTGCAAAGCAAGGTGAGAAAAAGCGAAGAATAGTTTCAAAAATTTATTGCACTTCTAATTAATGTTGCTTCCGTTTTTTTCTCGTTCAATTCATCAAAGCCTTTAATTCTCACTTAACTTTTTAACGTTTAACTTTATTGAATTCTTAATTTTTCTTGTATTTTCTTTTCAGATTTTCCAAAATAAACTTTGAATAATTTATCAAGAAAAAATTGTATTTGTTGAGTTTTCTTATTAATTTTTTTACTTCAGAAAAAAAATCTGAAATTTCTTGTCTTCAAAACCAGAACAAACACTGACATCAAAAAAAAAGGACAAAGCGAAATAAATGAAAATTTGATTGATTACAATTTTTCTTATCAAAGCTTACTAAATTAAAAATGTTTTTTTTAAAGAAAAAAAGAAAATGAAGAAAACAAAAAACTTATAGACTACATTTTTTTAAATTAATTTATTAAAACTACTTTTATAGAAAAACTTAAAGTAAAAGTAAACTAATAATTAAAAAATAAAAAAAATAACAGAAATAACTTTCTGAATTAGTAATAACTCTATAAGTTTTTGATTTTCTCACTTTATATTTTTATTTAAAATAATTTTACCGTAAGCAAAATTATAATTGATCGCATTTTCGTTTATTCTGCTTAGCTTCCTTTACTTTTTTCTAAAACTCTCTCACTTCTTACGTTAAGCTTAACTGTTGGCATTTGCTTAAATAATTTTGGTTCTGGTTTTAAATCAGAATCTTATATAGAATCAGCTTTTGGTTTTTAAAGAGTTTTCTCGAGCATATACGTACTAACAATTATCAAACGTCTAAACATAATCTTAACTTGGAACGAATTTTGTTTGCCCAATATATACTTGATTACATTCTTTACAGTTAATTTTGTACATAGCACATTTAGTTTGCATGTTAACTGAGTTTAAATTCGGGACAACTTAGGAAGTTATCATATATGCAAAAGTTTATTATTTAAACTGTTCCCTTCAAAAATTTTAACAAATTGTTATTTTTTGTTAAAGTTTTGTAGTTATAAAAGAAGAAAGGTGACATTTAATTTTTGCAAATTGTGTTGAAATCATTTGGCTATTTCGTTTTACGTTCACGTTAACAAAATCGTGCTAGTTTTTTTACTTTTTTTTCAGATTTTACGTTTTGTACGTCAACAAGTATTTTTGATTTTTGCAAAGGCTTTCCATAACAGCTTTATGTTCAATTTTTATAGGATTCTTTTTATTTTTTGATACATACTAAAAGATAGGATACGCTTCCATTATAGAAGCTTCGTTTCAAGTAGGCAATAGAAGTTTTCTTTTGGTTTTATCTCTAATTGCTGCAAAAATTTTTATTTTAGTTTCTGGACGGTCCATATACAAGATCCCTTTTTTTACTATGTTTTAGTCACAATTTGTTCGTTATCAAATCAAATATAAACTATTCTCTGACGTTGACGATTCTTATGTACTTTGTATCTCTACAAAGCATGTACTGCAAGTTTCTGCAATCTATGTATTAGAGGTACATATAACATCTCTTTCTCTATTTCGACATGAGAATTAACGATTCTTACACTAAAATTGGTGTAAGAATAACGAAATTCTTACACGAATTTTAGTAATGTTAGTTGGTATCTCTGTATCGTAAGTTGACATCACATGAAAAAGAAATCAAAATTATTGAAACTTAACAATTGAAATTCAAATTTTGATGCCAAGATAAAATAAAGACGTTTTATTAATTCAAAGTTATTTACTTATAAAGGTATAAACAGATCATTTTGTATGAGATTTTAGGTTAACACACAAATTTCAATATGTCAAAGTATAAGTGTTGCCAATTCAATAAAATATAAACGTTTCCCAATGTTGTTTTAAAATTAAAATTATACGAAAAATAATAAATATATTGAAACGTTCGAGAAATTATTTGCAAATGCAAGAGCCTTCTAGAAGCTGTTATCCATCTTCTAGAAGATATACCGAAAAATAGGGAACGCTCGAGAAGGATTTCCGTATGTGTATATATACCGACGAGACAGATCGTAGGTCAGTTATTGCTGGAATGCGAATACAGCAGTGTTAAGAGGTTTATTAAAGTGGAAATAAATCGTTAGCACGCGTGTGTCTAGATAAATATACCCAGAATAATCGTGTACGTGATTTTTAGTGTAAACAAGTGTGAAGCTACCCGCGGACGTTATCTTATCTCGTGTTAGTGATAGTGTTATACAACGGTTATACATAAATTAGTGTAAGTGCTTTTATTAAATATTATTAGATTTCATTAGTTCGGTTAATTTACAAGTGTACATATTTCTAGAATAATTAAACGTATTTTTAGTCGTTTAAATAAATTATTAGCTTTTAATAATAAAATACGCAACAGTGGTGTCAGGTGTGGGGTTCGCGATTTTTATTAGTGTAAATACCATTAAGTAATCTAATATCGCTCCCGTAATAAAAACATTGACTGCGTAAATAACTGTTAAGTTCGCGATACGCGTGTTTATAAAGTATAAAATAGTGTTTATTAAACCTTTTCTTTTAACAAGTGGATCGTTATTAAAATTTTGTGTTATACAAAAACTGCATCTTAAAAAGTAGTGTATTTAAACTTTATATTCGTGTTATATTTAAATTTATGCCGGTGACGCGTTTACAAGCAGTTAAAATGGATGCAAAACTATTTGAATTTCTTGAATCAATAAAAAATGATCAAGAATCGATGAATAGAAAAATGGAAGAAAATTCGCAGAAAATAGAGGAAAAGTTTTACAAAAATTCACAGAAAATTGAAGAAAAACTGTCGGAAAATTCAAGAAAAATGGAAGAAAAACTCTCCGAACATTCTCAGAAAATGGAAGAAAATTCTAGAAAAATGGAAGAAAAGTTGTTGGAAAATTCTAGAAGTTTAAAAGAAGAAATACGAACGAGCATAGAAAATCAAATTAAAATTGTTCAAGAGGAAACCCAAGCAGACATGTTAAACTTAAAAGAAGAAATTTGCGATTCTGTGAATGACATAACAGGAGAAGTACAAGACAAATTAGAAGAGAAGTAAAAGAAAATTCAAGAACCATAGAAGACAAGCTAGAGAAAAAATTGAGAGAAAGAATACAACTGCTTGAAGAAAGAATGACTCAAATGAATTGTTACGGTGAAGGAAGCGGCACGAGCGAAGATTTAATAATGAACCATCGAGAAAAAAACACTCACAAGTTCAAAGTTGTACCACCGAATTTTGATGGTAAAGTTCCATGGTCAACCTACTACAAGCAGTTTGAAGCCGCAGCTGCTGCTAATGGTTGGAGCAACAAGCAGAAAACGACGTCTTTAATAGTGTCCTTACGTGGAGAAGCGCTTGGAATTTTACAAACTGTTCCTGACCACCTACAAAAAAATTACGAATTTTTAATTTTACGTTTAGAAATGAGATAAGGAGATGCTGATCTTCAACAAGTCTATCAAGCTCAAATTAAAAGTCGGGTTCAAAAAGCTGCCGAAAGTCTTCAAGAGTTTGAGGCTGACATCGCCAGATTAACACGGCTTGCGTATCCTACAGCGCCAGATACCTTCTTGGAGCAGTTGGCGATTCAAACCTTTGTAGACGGCCTCCGAGACAACGAAACGCAGCAGACCCTCCGGTTAGCTCGACCGAAGACATTGGATGACGCTTTGGTGCATGCTTTGGAGTTTGAAGCAGCAAAACAAGCAACGCAACGAGATGGTCATAGACTCTGCTGTGCTACAGAAGTACCCGCGTAGACACTGGAAAGCATCGAGGAGATAGCGCGACGAACACTTCGGGAAAGAGGAGTGACAGCTTTGAACTGCGATGAAATAGGCCATGTACGACGACATCGTACTAAACCTAAGAAGAGGACAAGAAGAGCGCTCGATAATTTGGAACGAGGCGAGCAAAAGAGACAAAAAGTAATGTCATCTAGTCAGACTCGGGAGATTACAATTCAAATGGCATCGCCTAGAGAGCATTTGCATAGCATTTATCTCGATGGCAAGATCAATGGGAGAAGCGTTCAGTTACTGGTTGACACGGGAGCGACGAAGACCATCATTCGTCCTGACATCTTATTGGAAAACGAGAAGACATCACCAGTAACAGTACGACTTCGAACGGCGACAGGCAAAGAAATACCTACTCACGGACATGTCAAAGTAACCATTGGTTTGGGAAATGGAGTACTCGACCATCAAGTACTGGTAGCCGACATCACGGAAGAAGTTATCCTGGGAATGGACGTGATAAAGAAGTATGGGTTCCATTTGGATATGAAGAACGAAGATCGACAATGAAGAAATTCCTTTTCATTCGTCAGAGAAGGCAGCCGTGCGAGTCTTATTGAGTGAAGACGTGATTCTGCCTGCAAGGACGGAAAGTGTGGTGATGGCACGCCTAGATGGAAATCTCCGGGAAGGCTACATACGCGCGATTGAACCAATGGACGGCGGCTTAGTTGAAAAGGGATTACTCGTTGGCAGAATTTTAGTACGAGTAAAAAACACGATGCCAGTAAGGATCTTAAACATCAACTCAGATCCTGTAACGTTGAAAAAGAAGACCGTGGTAGGCCAATGCACGCCAGTATCACAAATTGTGAGATGCGTGAAGTCGAACGAAGATACGTCGCCGAAGAAGTGTCTACAACATCTATTGGACATTCTTATCACCAAATGCCAAAAGCTCAGCCAAGACCAGCTAGCTAAAGTTAAAGTATTGATCCAAAAGTACCAAGATGTGTTCGCACTGGAGAGTGGCTCCAAAGGAAGAACTAACGTGGTGAAACATAAAATTAATACCGGAGACGCTCGGCCGATACGACAACATCCACGCAGACTTCCTTTGGCGAAAAGAGAAGATGCCGAACAAATAATTACGGATATGGAGAGAGAAGGCGTAATTGAACCTTCAAGTAGCCCATGGGCATCCCCAGTAGTACTCGTAAAGAAGAAGGATGGATCAACGAGGTTTTGCGTAGACTACAGACAGCTAAACGACGTGACCAAAAAGGACAGCTACCCTTTACCCAGAATTGACTATACGCTAGGAACCCTGTCAGGATCCCAGTGGTTTTCTACGTTAGATTTAAAGAGTGGATACTGGCAGGTAGAATTAGAACCCAAGGATCGTGAAAAAACAGCTTTTACGATCGGAACTGGTTTGTGGCAGTTCACTGTAATGCCCTTCGGCCTGTGTAACGCTCCTGCAACGTTCGAGCGTTTGATGGAGACTATCTTGCGCGGATTGTCTTGGAAGACGTGCTTGGTTTACTTGGACGACGTGATCGTGGTTGGAAAGTCGTTTGAAGAGCACTTGAACAACTTGAAGGAAGTGTTGCAGCGTGCCTAAGAAGGGGGCAGTGAAACGTCCGAGAAATATATTTGCAAATGCAAGAGCCATCTAGAAGCTCGACCGCTTCATAAACTCGCCGCTGCGCGGCTCATGTATGAAACCCGGTCTCGTGATTGAAGCGCGTTCATTCTGTAACTTGTGTTTTAATATACTATTCTGCCGCAAACCTTTTTACCTCTTTCTTTCTTAAGTTAATTTATTAAGAAAAAATTGTAATCGATGACATTTTAATTTCTTTACTTGATTTCTGGTTAAGAAAATAACTTTTATTTGTTTTCTTTGTTTTTTAAACTTTATCATTTTATTATTTTTCACTCCTTGTTTTAGATCCTTCCATAAATTAAATTTCGATGTATTTGAAAAATGTATTTGATAAATTTCTGTTGAAATTACATGTAACTTCCGAATAGCGAATGCTGTCGGTCCCGGAAATTTTGTCCGCTATTCAAAAGTGTCCGCTATTTGGAAGTGGCTATAAAAAAAAAGTAAACAAACTTAGATTAGGTATTGTAAAATGAGAATACAAATAAACGTCGTTCATGTTACTCCAAGCTACATTCAATAGGAAAAGTCGGTCGGTCAACTTGATTTGTTTATAAGATTACTGTCTTTTTACAATTTCTTGTGTCAGTTCGTCTGCCAAACTTACGGTGGAAGAGAAAATAGAGCCCATCTCTGAAGCAAACATTCTTTACAGCAACCAAAACTACTTGTAAACTTGTGATGGGATTAAGTAAAGCTTCGTCATTGTTATCAGCCTCGTTTTCTTCTTCATTTATATGATCATTGGTGCTTGATTGCTATATGGATATTTCCAGATCATCATGGTAAGTGAGAATTTATACATCCACTGTGTCATAACTTTCTAGATCAGCAGAACTGTCAATTACTTCTATGAGAGATGAAAGTTTCTTCTCCAACATTGATTTTTCTTCCACATCACCCGTCACTCCTAAAGATTTCATCATTTTAAAACCAGATCGCAAAAAACACTGCCGATGTTACTCAATATACAGCGTCCAGAACATTAATTGCACTAGAATCGCCAGCATATAAATCGGAAACAGTTTTTTGTAACAATTGTTTGCAATAAAGTTTTTTGGACTATTGAATTATTCCTTGATCACGAAGTTGACAGTGAGAAGTCATATTTGGCGAAAAAAATACCAGTACGACATTTTTCAGTTTTAAATGAGGGTGAAGACTTGCGTTGTAAACTAGTTATTCCTTATCAAACTTTATGTGCCAATCAGTCATTGTCACAGTCGTCATCCAAGCCTTCTTCTTGTTCTAAAACCAGTCAATAGGAAAGTTATTGATGTTCAATTTTTAAAAGCTCGTGGTTGTTTGGTTTTATCAGTAATAAGAAGACACTCTCCCAATGTATTGCAACACAAGAGCACAATAAATTTTTTTTTCAGTTTTCCACCACTGCATGTTTCGTTTTTCAACCCCATAGTTTTTTCAGGATAAACTCGAAAATAAGCCTCTTTCGTTTAAATCCACCATTGTTTGCTATCGCATAAACGAAAAATTTAAGAAATCACGAAAACTGTTTAAATTAAAAATTCACAAATTCTACATAAACACCTAAACCAACTCACACGAAAACGTAAACCATCTAGTACAGAGTACAATCACTACAACACAAGTCAGTCTAGTCGAGCCTCGAGCATAAGAATTCAAAGTTACATACAGTGACTTGTATCCTTGCTTCTCTCGTTTCCTATCTATACTCAGTTGTGTTATGCACAATGCAAAAAATATGTTATAGAGTACATTTCTATCAGAGAAACCTTGTTTCAAATAGACAATGGAATATTTCTTCTGGTTTTACCTATAAATGCTTCAGCAGCTTTTTTTATTAATTTCTGGACTGTCTATACAATAGATCACGTTTCTTGACTTCAAAAAACGTATAGCTGCAAATATTTTAGTTGCATTTGGTTCGTAATCATATCAAATATAAACTCTTCTCTGATGTTGACGATTCTTGGTGTACTTTTTTAGTGTGGTTTTCGAACTATAGAAATTTTGCTCTATGATACGTCATTTTAAATACCATTGACAATTAAAGACATTTCCGTTTCGCACGTTGAGGAAATTATACGTGTGTGCTAATGTCGTGCCCAAAGGTTTCCACATTATAAGTATCTTAAATTATTTACGTTTTTACATAATACGCCAAATAACCATTTGATGTTTTCTTAATAAAAGTATTGATGAATCTAGTTACCTGTTGTATTTAGAATCAGGTAGTTAGAAAATATAAGAATAATAATGTAGAATATTTTTGCAAATGTTTAGAAACTTGGAACCTAATTTATAATCCAATAGGCTATAGAAGTAATAATAATAATAACATACCAATGATAACATTGAACAAAAGCAAAATATTTATAACAGATATTCTAAATGTCTACCGTTCATTTCCAGACATTTACGTGTTCTTTTTTGAGAACCACTGCTAACTATGGGCAAAATTTGCAAGGTTACAGTATCAAAGGTGTCTCTTATACGTCTTTTCATATCGTGTGGTGTTGCCGGTGGCGTATTGTAGACAATTTTTTTATGTATCTCCATTAAGAATTTTGGTGTAATTCGTTTCGGGAATTTGGAAGGATCATTTCTACCAATCTACTTGTTTTATTTATTATTTATGGTTGGTATGTCATTACCATTATTATTGTTGTAGTCTATTGGAGTATTATTTTTATAATCGTTAAAAATTGAAAAAACATCAGATGATGCAAAAAACCGATTATTCGGCGTATTGTGTAAAAACGGGAAGACTTAGTTAGCTATAGAACGTTCTAATACTATTCGATACGTAATTAAAAAATGCAAATTCTAATAAATTTAAAAGTATGGCATTCAGTTATAGCCACCCTGTAGAAGATGTAAAGTTTATTATGACTAGGATATAAAATATGATCTATTGTTATCCTTTACTGTAAATTTAGCTCCCATAACTTAAATACTTCTTAAGTATCTCAAACACAAAGAGTTTAAAAAATACAACGTTGATACTTTTATGGTTTTTGCAACACCCTGGTAATATAAAAATAATTTTAAGAAGTAAGCCTATTAATTTGCTTATATGTACGAGGTGTTGCCTATTCTAAGTAGGGTTACCAGATCAAAAATCAAAACTCCTGAATAAATTTCGGATTTATGATGAAATTTTTGGAGTTTCTTATAAATATAATGTTAATTTTGTTATGTGAGAAAACAAAACTATTATTAAAGATTTGATGGTCATAATGAATACATGTAACATTGATTTTTTTAATAAAAACATTGAGTTTATTTGATTTTTTTTAAATTTCTTTACCTAAATGTAGCAATTCCGGACGTCTTAAGATTCCCCCTGCATGCCGAACAAAGACCTAAATTACCGGACGAGTCCGGAAAAATCCGGATGTATGGCATCCCTTATTCTAAGAAGCCTGCTTCATTATTATTAACTGTGATATTTGTTAACGAACCCTTAGGTTGTCTATTTGATTAATTCTACACGTTTTTAACCCCTTTCTTTATCGTTGAAATAAATACATTTGTTGTTATAATTGTGTTTTGCAATTTGTTTACTTTCAGTGTTCGACAGATGTATCTGTAGTGGATATTTCTACCGTTTTGGCATTCTTTTAATTCTGTTATAAGCAGCACACCGAAAACCACCTGCGACTCACTCTCCGACGTGTTGAGCTACCGCCTACTTACAATACTGTTTTATTTGCGTAACACATTATACCTCTACAAAACATGTACTGCCATTTTTTACAATCTATTGATTACATGACTAACATCTCTTTCTTACGGAAAGCAAAGCGAGAAAAAGTTAAAAATACTTCTGTTTTCTCTTCTATTCATTTTTTACAGTTGTTATGGTGCGCAACTAAGTTCTCGCTGTTTTTTTTAATATGAAAATGCAACTTTATTGTGAAAATGGTTACAAATGAATCATTCAAAGTATTGCCCATCGCTAGCGACAACTTTTTCCCATCTTTCTGGCAGAGCTCGAATACCTTGACGGTAGAAGTATTCGTTTTTTGAGGCTATCCACGAATCAAGCCATTTTGAGATGTCTTCATATGAGCGGAACTGCTGATCAGCCAGACCATGTACCATCGAACGGAACAAGTAATAATCGGACGGCGCAACATCTGGGGAATATGGCGGGTGGGGTAGGACTTTCCATTTGAGCGTTTCCAAGTACGTTTTAACGGGTTTGGCAACGTGAGGCCGAGCGTTGTCATGCTGTAGAATTACTTTTTCGTGCCTCTGCTCGTATTGTGACCGCTTTTCAAGCAATGCTCGGCTCAATCGCATCAATTGGGTTCGATACCGTTTCCCAGTGATGGTTTCGTTCGGTTTCAACAGCTCATCCTCATCGAGCAATGCATCCAGTTCAGCATTTTCGAAGATTTTGGCCTTCCTGCGCGCGAACGGTCGTCAACATTAAAATCACCGTCTTTGAAGCGACGAAACCAATCACGGCACGTTGTTTCACTTAGAGCAGCTTCTCCGTAAACTTTTATGAGTTCTCGATGCGCTTCAGCCGCGGTTTTCTTCGAATGAAAGAAGAAAAGCAACACTTCCCGCAAATGACGATTATTTGGCACAAAATCAGACATTTTCGCACAATCAAAAGTATATGACGCAAAAGCAAAATCACTAATGTGATGAAGCGGTTTGTTTACCATGTATCTAAGCTTGATTTATGACGTTTTGGATAAGTCACAATCGACCAGCACTTACTGCTGGAGCCATCTTTCGAAAAACAGTGGGAACTTAGTTGCGCACCTGTATTTGTGACACCACTTTTCAACGTTTAACTTTCTTCTTTCTTAAATTAATTTCCCTCAATTTAGAAAAACTTGTAACCGAAGACTCTTCCTTATTTTCCTCTTTTTAATTTCTTTACTTGATTTCAAATTTCTAGTCAGGAATATCTTTCTGTTATTAATTTTTTGAACTTTGTTTTACTGTTTGCTTAGATTCTTCTATACAATAAATTTTGATCAACGTATTTAAAAAAAGTTGATAAATTTTTGGTTTTCTTCACTTTCTCTTTTCTTTAACAAAAATTATGGTAAACAGAAGTAGTATGTCATTTTTTTAAAAATAATCTTGTAAGTATCTTTAAAAAAATTATGATCGATCGGATTTTCGTATATTTCAATTTGCTTTCTTTACTTTTTTCTAAAATTTTTTACGGTAAGGCATTTATTCGACATCTATTTAATACGTCAGTTTTTCTAATCTTAATCTAAAAATCGCTAAATAATTTGCAATCTTTGTTTCTTCATTTTTTATTTTCAGTCCCTAAAAACATTGCAGATCAACAAAAGCAGTAAGTTTCATTGCGCTATTTCCATCAAGTTATTACGTTGCTGGTCGTATTAGAAAAATCTCTGTAAACTAAGACAACCAGATCATCTGCGTAAACCTAACAGGAAACTCTTTGTTTTCTTAACATAAAAAGCAGAGTAGAGGGAACAATCTTCTTCGAGTCCTCACTTGCTGCTCGAATCGTTTGTTATATATGGAAGCGTCAGCGATGTAAAATGTTCTATGTTTACCACTCTTCTGGCAAAATGGCGGATACTTGTTCTTTTATACTAGAAATCACTTAACAAAATGGCAAACACATCAATTTGTTTAGTTTCTTTAATTTCCTTCTTGAACTCTATCTCCTTATATTTATCTCTATCGTTATCTTTATCGCTTTTAGTTTTATTTTTAGCTTAATTCAAGTAGTTCATTAAACAATTCTGACACAGATAAACAAAATCGAAAAGTACCAGGAAAAAAGGCAAAACCTTACAAAAGCGCGTTCATTCTGTAACTTGTGTTTTAATATACTATTCTGCCGCAAATTTTTTCTTGTAATCGATGACTTCTTTACTTGATTTCTGGTTAAGAAAATAACTCTATCATTTGTTTTCTTTATTTTTTAAACTTTATCGTTTTATTATTTTTCACTCCTTGTTTAGATCCTTCCATAAACTAAATTTCGATGTATTTAAAAAAATGTATTTGATAAATTTCTGTTGAAATTACGTGTAATCGAATAGCAAACGCTGTCGGTCCCGGAAATTTAGTCCGCTATTTGAAAGTGTCCGCTATTCAAAAGTGTCCGCTATTCGGAAGTGACTATAAAAAAAACGAACTTAGGTTAGGTATTGTAAAATGAGAATACAAATAAACATCATTCATGTTACTCCAAGCTACATTCAATGGGAAAAGTCGGTCAACTTGATTTGTTTATAGGATTGCTGTCTTTTCACAATTTCTTGTGTCAGTTTGCCTGCCAAATTTACGGTGGAAGAGAAAATAAAGCCCATCTCTGAAGCAAAAAATATTCTTTACACAACCAAAACTTCTTGTAAACTTGTGATGGAATTAAGTAAAGCTTCGTCATTTTATCTGCCTCGTTTTCTTCTGCACTTTTGGGATCATTGGTGGCCTGAGTTCTATATGAATATTTCCAGATCATCATCGTAAGCGAGAATGTCTACATCCACTGTGACATAATTTTCTAGATCAGCAAAACCGTCAATTACTTTTATGAGAGATGAAAGTTCCTTGTCCAACATTAATTTTTCTTCCACATCACCCTTCAATCCGTCACTCCTAAAGATTTAATGATTTTAAAACCAGATCGCAAAAAACACTGCCGATGTTACTCAATATACAGCGTCCAGAACATTAATTGCACTAGAATCGCCAGCATATAAATCGAAAAACAGTTTTTTGTAACAATTGTTTGCAATAAAATTTTTTAGACTATTGAATTATTTCTTGGTCACGAAGTTGACAATGAGAAGTCATATTTGGAGAAAAAAATACCAGTACATTTTTCAGTTTTAAATGAGACCGAAGATCTGCGTTGTAAACAAGTTGTTCCTTATAAAACTTTATATGCCAATCAGTCATTGTCAAAGTCGCCATCCAAGCCTTCTTGTTCTAAAACCAGTCAATAGGAAAGTTATTGATGTTCAATTTTTTAAAAGTTCGTGGTTGTTTGGTTTTATCAATGATAAGAAGACACTCTCCCAATGTATTGCAACACAAGAGCACAATAATTTTTTTTCCACCACTGCATGTTTCATTTTCAACTCGAAAAAAAAGCCTCTTTCGTTTAAATCCACCATTGTTTGCTATCGCATCAACGAAAAGTGTTTAAATTCAAAATTCACAAATTCTGCATAAACATCTAAACCAACTCACATGAAAACGTAAACCATCTAATACAGAGTACAATCACTACAACACAAGTCAGTCTAGTCGAGCCTCGACCATAAGAATTCAAGGTTACATACAGTGACTTGTATCCTTGCTTCTCTCGTTTCCTATCTATACTCAGATGTGTTATGCACGGTATCTTTTTTGTTTTACTTCTTTTTGAGACAAGAAACGCAAAAAATATATTTCTTGCTAGTTTTTCAGAAAATCAAGAAAAATCATAGAGGGTCCGTTACTCGAAAGTTTTCTCCTAGAAAACTTCTAAAATGCCCTCGTTCTCCAAACAGTATCCGCTATTCAGAGGTGTCCCTTATTCAGAAGTGTCCGTTAAGGCATATTTTTGTTTTGACGTTTTATATTCACTAGAACAAATTATTCTTGTTGTCTTAGTCTTTTTTCAATTTTTGTTTGCAAAATATCACTTTTGTATTGTCGCATTTTTAAATCAATACATTGTTTTGATTTTGTATGACAGTTGAATATTCTATTCTTGTATTTTGTTTTTATTTTTCCCTACACACCAAAATATAGAGTACATTTCTATTAGAGAAACCTTGTTTCAAGTAGACAATGGAATATTTCTTCTGGTTTTACCTATAAATGCTGCAGCAGCTTTTTTTATCAATTTCTGGACTGTCCATACACAAGATCACTTTTCTTGACTTCAAAAAGCGTATAGCTACAAGATTTTCTATTCGCATTTGGTTCGTAACCATATTAAATATAAACTCTTCTCGGATGTTGACAATTTTTGGTGTACTTTTGTATATTTTAGTGTAGTTTTCGAACTGTAAAAATTCTGCCCTGTGATACGTCATTTTACATACCGTAGACCATTAAAGACATTTGCGTTTCGTACGTTAAGAAAATTATACGTGTGTGTTAATGTCGTGCCCAAAGGTTTCCACATCATAAGTATCTTAAGTCATGTACGTTTTTACATAATACGCCAAATAACCATTTGATGTTTTCTTAATAAAAGTATTGATGAATCTAGTTACCTGTTGTATTTAGAATCAGATAGTTAGAAAATATAAGAATAATAATGAAGAATATTTTTGCAAATCTTTAGAAATTTGCAACGTAATTTATAATCCAACAGGCTATAGAAGTAATAATATTACTAACATACCAATGATAACATAGAACAAAAGCAAAATATTTATAACAGATGTTCAAAATGTCGACCGTTCATTTCCAGACATTTAAATGTCCTTTTTTGAGAACCACTGCTAACTATGGGCAAAATTTGCAAGGTTACAATATTAAAGGTGTCTCTTATACTTCTTTTCATATCGTGTGGTGTTGCCGGTGGCGTATTGTAGACAATTTTTTTATGTATCTCCATTAAGAATTTTGGTGTAATTCGTTTCGGAAATTTGGAAGGATCATTTCTACCAATCTACTTATTTTATTTATTATTTATGGTTGGTATGTCATTACCATTATTATTGTTATAGTCTATTGGATTATTATTTTTATAATTGTTAAAAATTGAAAAAACATCAGATGATGCAAAAAAAACGGATTATTTGGCGTATTGTGTAAAAACGGAAAGAGTTAGCTATAGAACGTTCTAATACTATTCGATACGTAATTAAAAAATGCAAATTCTAATAAATTTAAAAATAAGGCATTCAGTCATAGCCACCATGTAGAAGATGTAAAGTTTATTATGACTGGGATATAAAATATGATCTATTGTTACACTTTACTGTAAATTTAGCTCCCATAACTTAGATACTTCTTAAGTATCTCAAACACCCTTATTTTGATCAAAAAATCTATAAAATTAATAATATACAAAGAGTTTAAAAAATACAACTTTGATACTTTTATGGCTTTTGCAACACCCTGGTAATATAAAAATAATTTTAAGAAGTAAACCAATTAATTTGCTTATATGTACGAGGTGTTGCCTATTCTAAGTAAGGTTACCCGATCAAAAATCAAAACTCCTGAGTAAATTCCGAATTTATGATGAAATTTTTGGACTTTCTTATAAATATCATGTTAATTTTGTTATGTGAGAAAACAAAACTATTATTAAAGATTAGATGATCATAATGAATACATGAAGCATTGATTTTTTAATAAAAACATTGAGTTTATTTGATTTCTTTTTTATTTCTTTACCTAAATGTAGCAATTCCGGACGTCTTAAGATTCCCCCTGCATGCCGAACAAAGACCTAAATTACCGGACGAGTCCGGAAAAATCCGGATGTATGGCATCCCTAATTCTAAGAGGCCTGTATCATTATTATTAACTGTGATATTTGTTAACGAACGCTTAGGTTATCTATTTGATTAATTCTACGCGTTTTTAACCCCTTTCTTTATCGTTGAAATAAATACATTTGTTGTTATAATTGTGTTTTGCAACTTGTTTACCTTCAGTATTCGACAGATGTATCTGTAGTGGATATTTCTACCGTTTTGGCATTCTTTTAATTCTGTTATAAGCAGCATACCGAAAACCACCTACGACTCACTCTCCGACGCGTTGAGTTACCGCCTACTTACAATACTGTTTTATTTGCGTAACACATTATACCTCTACAAAACATGTACTGCCATTTTTTACAATCTATTGATTACATGACTAACATCTCTTTCTTACGGAAAGGAAAGCGAGAAAAAGTTAAAAATACTTCTGTTTTCTCTTCTATTCATTTTTTACAGTTGTTATGGTGCGCAACTAAGTTCTCGCTGTTTTTTTTAATATGAAAATGCAACTTTATTGTGAAAATGGTTACAAATGAATCATTCAAAGTATTGCCCATCGCTAGCGACAACTTTTACCCATCTTTTTGGCAGAGCTCGAATACCTTGACGGTAGAAGTATTCGTTTTTTGAGGCTATCCACGAATCAAGCCATTTTGAGATGTCTTCATATGAGCGGAACTGCTGATCAGCCAGACCATGTACATACCATCGAACGGAACAAGTAATAATCGGACTGCGCAACATCTGGGGAATATGACGGATGGGGTAGGACCCATTTGAGCGTTTCCAAGTACGTTTTAACGGGTTTCGCAACGTGAGGCCGAGCGTTGTCATGCTGTAGAATTACTTTTTCGTGCCTCTGCTCGTATTGTGGCCGCTTTTCACGCAATGCTCGGCTCAATCGCATCAATTGGGTTCGATACCGTTCCCCAGTGATGGTTTCGTTCGGTTTCAACAGCTCATCTTCATCGCGCAATGCCTCCAGTTCAGCATTTTCGAAGATTTTTGGCCTTCCTGCACGCGAACGGTCGTCAACATTGAAATCACCGTCTTTGAAGTGACGAAACCAATCACGGCACGTTGTTTCACTTAGAGCAGCTTTTCCGTAAACTTTTATAAGTTCTCGATGCGCTTCAGCCGCGGTTTTCTTCGAATGAAAGAAGAAAAGCAACACTTCCCGCAAATGACGATTATTTGGCACAAAATCAGACATTTTCGCACAATCAAAAGTATATGACGCAAAAGCAAAATAACTAATGTGATGAAGCGGTTTGTTTACCATGTATCTAAGCTTGATTTATGACGTTTTGGATAAGTCACAATCGACCAGCACTTACTGCTGGAGCCATCTTTCGAAAAACAGCGGGAACTTAGTTGCGCACCTGTATTTGTGACACCACTTTTCAACGTTTAACTTTATTTAACTTTCTTCTTTCTTAAATTAATTTCCCTCAATTTAGAAAAACTTGTAACCGAAGACTCTTCCTTATTTTCCTCTTTTTAATTTCTTTACTTGATTTCAAATTTCTAGTCAGGAATATCTTTCTGTTATTTATTTTTTGAACTTTTTTTTACTGTTTGCTTAGATTTTTCTATAAAATAAATTTTGATCAACGTATTTAAAAAAAGTTGATAAATTTTTGGTTTTCTTCACTTTCTCTTTTCTTTAACAAAAATTATGGTAAACAAAAATAGTATGTCATTTTTTTAAAAATAATCTTGAATGTATCTTTAAAAAAAATATGATCGGTCGCATTTCCGTTTATTTCAGTCTGTTTCTTTACTTTTTTCTAAAAATTTTTACGATAAGGCATTTATTCGACATTTATTTAATACGCCAGTTTTTCTACTGATTACGGATCAAAATCTTAATCTTCATTTTTTATTTTCAGTCCCTAAAAACATTGCAGATCAACAAGCAGTAAATTTCATCGCGCTATTTCCATCAAGTTATTACGTTCCTGGTCGTATTAGAAAAATCTCTTTAAACTAAGACAACCAGATCATCTACGTAAACCTAATAAGAAATTCTTTGTTTTATTAACATAAAAAGCAGAGTAGAGGGAACAATCTTCTTCGAGTCCTCACTTGCTGCTCGAATCGTTTGTTACATATGGAAGCGTCAGCGATGTTAATTGTTCTATGTTTAGCAATTGTTTACCACTCTTCTGGCAAAATGGCGGATAGTTGTTCTTTTATACAAGAAATCACTTCATAAAATGACAAACACTTATCAATTTGTTTAGTTTCTTTAATTCTCTTCTTGAACTCTATCTCCTTATATTTATCTCTAGTCGTTATCTTTATCGCTTTTAGTTTTATTTTTAGCTTAATTCAAGTAGTACGTTAAACAATTCTGACACATAGATAAATAAAATCGAAAAGTACCAGGAAAAAAGGCAAAACCTTACAAAAGTCAGATAAAAATTGTCGCCAAAATATTAACGCGTCCTCATTGTAGTAATCAAAACTATAACACTTTCCTAGAATTTCTTGATTCTTAAACTTAACTGACGCAGACATTGTCGCTATTATCGTCAGAATCACAGTAAACATTTACATGTGCTTGTAAAAAAACACATTTTTCATGAAGTTCCAGGAACAAGTACTTCTAAACCGTATAAATAATTAAGATTTTGTGCAAAAAACAACTGTTATTGAATTAAAAACAAGAAAAAAGAAAACGTGTTGCAAACATATTTTGAAATAGTTATTAACGCACATTGTATTTACGTTTAAAAATATATTTTGCAACGTAACCGGAGGTTAAATTGAATTACGGCATGTGTATTAAAGGTACATAGTAATAATGTTACAGTTAATTTGAAGGTTGAAACCTCTATCAAATAGAATGTTTTTAATTATGTGCTTAATGTGACCCGTTAGTCACACACTCATAGTGTAACAGGACTTTTTCTCTTTCTAGATTAGATTACTAATATTAATAACAATAAACATTTGACGGAAAATAGGGATTTTGTGGAAAGAATACTGACGCATGTAGTTATTATGTGATGTAATTAATTTTTACGTGGGAGTTATTGTTTGCTATGATTTGCAATCTATTTCCATGTGTATTCGACATGCACGTAATTAAACACAATTAAAATAAATAAGTTTGGCGTTGAACAATGATAAGTAATAAATATATTTTCATTAAGAAGCGTATAATAAACATCGATTTATTTACATTTACTAAAGTGTAAAAATAACCACGTTCAGGAGTAACGATCTAAATGAGGAAAAATTTGCAAAGTTGGCTTATTGCAAAAACGCGAAATTGGCAAAGTTTTAAATTTAAGTTTGCGTGGGAAAATTCAACTCACCATTTAGATTCACTTCGTGCCCAAAAATATCTTTAGTCCATAATACAAATAAAATAACGATTTTCCACGTTTCCACATGCATTTTAAGATGTTTTTCACAACCGATTTATTCGCCAAATAATAATATAATTATGTTTGAACTATATAATTGCACTCGTAATACTGATTACGTCACATTACAATTATTAGTTCAAGTTTATAAATTTCGTTAATTTATGTAAAAAAAAACTTTGCGCGCTACGGATCACTTTTATACGACCTCACCGTACCTTGACACTGCTATGAGTAAGCTAATCTGGGAAGTATCGTATCAAAAATTATTACACCTGTTTTTAAAGAGGTAATTAACGCTTATCGTTACTGATAAACCATTTATAATCGCAAAATTCAAACTGAACTTATTGCCATCCAAAAAGTTTCGGCGATTACGCTCAATTTCTATTTATAAATTTTCTAACCTTTACGCCTCTAGTTAATGAGTTAAACTCGTTATTTTTATAATGCTTTAATTTTTTTTTCGCTAGTAATTTTTTGACCGAGGTTGAAACCCGTAAAGTACCACACGCAATAGTGCAAAATCGAAAAAGACATTTTGTTTTTTTATTACCTTTTATTGATTTGACCTTTGTGTAATTAAATTTGAAAGGCTTCCTCCCTACTTTTTGTCCATGGTTAATGATCTACACAATTAATAGACAAAATTTCTATTTTTTGGCAATTATACTGAGACCGTTCGATGTGCTTGAAATGCAAAATGTTTGTTTAACAAAAAAAATGAGATTATATATCTGTAAAACACACAATGATAATTACAGTTGAACAACACAAACATGTTTTCTCTAATTTTGTAAAATAGTATAAAATATAACTATGGCGTCGCCTAAACAAATAATAACGAACCTTTCATTAAGCCCATACTGTTTTTTTCAACACTCATCAACATCTAAAAGACTAGAAAGTCTAAATTAACTAGGATTTTAATGATAAGTCTTATAGTAGAATCAGATGATTAGTAAATGTAAACCAATCGTATGTGTGTTACAGTGTTATTTATTTATTTACCTGCTAGGATATTAACATCGTTTACTGATTCAGGTTACGTTTTTACTTTCATTGTAAATATTTTAATCGTTTCATATAAGTAGATAAATATCCTGTATTAAAAGTGTACTCTGTGACATTGAAATTGGAACAGCGAGAAGGGGTGGGAATTTTGTGACCAAACTTGACAGAAAGGTTTAGCTACTAAGAGGTAGTATTAAGTAATTAAAATTTCAAAGAAACAAAAATGAACACAATTTTCATTTAATAATGTGTTGGTCTTCCCCTATTAGCTTCCCATTTCCTCACTGTACTACAATGTGCCACACGTGTTCAATGAGGGAAAAGTCGAAAAATCTGGGTGGACGTGGTAAGAGATTAACATTAGTTTCTTTGAATCGGTCCATAGAGTGTCTCGCTATGTGGGGCAAGCATTATACTGCTGGAAAAGTGGGTCGTTCAACTGCAAAAAAATGGAAGTATATGGGGTTCTACCACGTCGTTAACATATCCTCGGGCATTCATATTGCCTTGGATGAATACCAAACGAGACTTGCTTCCATAAGCTATAGCACCCCATACGAGAATCTCCACAGTGTGGTGCACATGCCTCTCAACACAAAATTGTTACTCGCGTCTTTGTCTGACTCTCATACGACCATCATGCATCCTCAGAGCGAATCGGGATTCATTACTGAAGATTATTCTATGCCATTCTAGATTCTAGTGAAGTCTCGCAACCTACACCACTCCAGTGGTAGTACAAGATGTGGTCGATGTTTCCCAGAAAAACAGGTCTGGGTAAAGCCTTTATAATTCGCTCAAAGTAATGTTGCTTGTTTTAATAAAAATAAATTGCAATTCGAAACTTCAGATTTGATGATAAAACGTTCGAAACATTACAAGAGCTTTTTTATTACCTAACCATTGATCGGCGATTAATCTGGTACTGAAAAATTTGTCTTTTATTGCCACATAAGTCGAAGATGGCGGTCCTGCACATCGTTTGTTTGCTTCCGTCCCCTAGTTTCTTCGGTTTCTCTTCAATATGCAAATAATTCTTTTACCTTTAGCTAAAGCTTAGGTAACTGATTTTCTACATTGTGAGCAACTAACTCCTGGTATTAAGACTAAGCGATTTTATTAATTTGTTAATCATTATATATTTTGTAATTTTCTATAGTGTAAATTCCTCTACACGAAAAGCTTTAGAACCCTGCCTCCACGTGGTTAAAGATGGGCAACAAAGCTCAGGTTATAAGTCCTATACGGCAATAATATTCTGTTGCACGGCCAAACGGTTACGTCGACACTAGTTATTTGCCGTAATCCCCTCAGCCTCCACCATGGACGTTGAGTCTGCCAGTGTTAAGCGTCGTCGCAAAGCCGAGTCCGACGACGAATCCGATGACTCCCAACTATCCACACTCGAAGAATCTTTTTAAGTAGAAATCCTAACTATGTCTAAGCTGATTTCTACCTCCAAAGAATCCGTTACCAGACGAACTGAATTAATGGATGTACTGTCCCGCATCCAAGCTATCTTCCATAGATCCACTTTTGCCAAAAGAATGTCGCAGCAACATTCAGATATTTCTGACCCTCTTAGGGGCGTACAAACTGTCTTGAAGACGGTGACTAACAGGTTGTCATCGCCAGCCATGCAACAAGTCACAACTGGTTCTGTTTCTTACGCTCAAGTAGCTTAGTCTAGGAGGGTAACAGACAGAACGAAGGTACCTTCGGGCAAATACGTCGCGCCAGTCCCAAGATCCACAGTTGTGATAAATTCCAAGCCCGAATCTAGCATGAAAACATCTGACGAGACCAAAACAATGCTCATGACAGTCCTTAACTCTACTACGCTCGCTCTAACATTAGACCGAGTGACAAAAATGGAAGGAAACTCCGTTCGCTTGGAGTCCGAAAAGACCGACCTTTCTAAGATCCCAGCTGATATTCTCGACAAAACCATCAGACCGCAAGGCAAAATCCTTCCTAGGATCCCTATCACGGACGTTCCTACTAACCACTCCCCGTAGCAGTTAAAGGAGGCGATCCTTGAGCAAGACTTCAATGACGGTACTAATGAAATAACGCAACAGGCCAGAGAACATCTAAAGGTGCTATTCAAATTTGGGCCCAGAGACAAATCCAATTGCAATTGGATAATTGAACTAACTCCGGAGGTAAGAAAGTACTTCATGGCCAGTCGTCGTGTTTACGTTGCATAGAACTCATGCAAGGTCAATGACCATGTACGCATCATAAGGTGCTATAAATGCCAAAAGCTCGGTCAACAATCAGGTGAATGTAAAAGCGGAATTCAATGCGGTATTTGTGCTGAAAAGCATGAAACTAAATATTTCCCAAACACCACACGAGACCTTGCATGTGCAAACTGTGTCAAATATTGCCATCAAGGTGAGGTGATAAAACACAAAGCGTCTTCCAATAACTGCCCGGCGTACCCAAAGAAGCTTGACGCCATGATTGCTAACACCGATTATGGACAGTGAGGACGCTCCTCTGACTCTAAGGATTGCGCAGGTGAATCTTCAGCATTCTCGTGCCGCAACCTTGGAAGTCATGGACTTCTCCTCCGACAACGACATTGACATTTTACTGATCCGAGAGCCCTATGTGTATCGTTCTGTTTCAAGGTATAGGCTCGCTGGGGCGGTCATGCCCTTCAACAGGATCACCGCATCCACTGCTATGCGGTATTTCTCGGCTATCGTTTTCAATAGCGCGAAGCTTGTCAGAGTAGTTACCCTCAGTGATCTAACTGCACTGCCGTATCCATGATTACAGTTGGAAACACCTCCTTGGGTGTCGTTGGCGTATATTGGCCACCAAGCGAAGATGTACTTATCTTCCACGTGGAGCTAAGTGTTATGATCCTAATTCTACAGACGTCTCCATTAATAAGTTGATCAGGCCGATACTCGAGTCTAGCCGAAATAGCTTAAACCGAGTTCGCTCCAATTCTAGAGCTGGTGTACCGTGGTCCAAAGTTAAATAGGTTAAAGCGAGTCGTACGTTGCTTAAGAAAGCAAACACAAAAAGCTCCAGCAGAGCTAAAAACTCAATGGCAAAATTCGTATAAGGCCGCGCTTCACTGATACAAACTGGCAGTAAAGAACGCAAAATTTAGATCATGGTAAAGGTTTGTTGAGAAAACTTTGGCAGCGAGTCCCTGGGGATTAGTTTATAGAATTTCCTCACAAAAGTTCCTGGTTATCCAACCATGCTCTAACGTCCGTAACAGTGACAAATACACTTTCAAAAAGCAAGACACAATTAAGTCAATTGGTAGTTCCCTTTTCCCAGACGACGATCCGACGAACGACAATCTTTACCAAGCCCAAATTAGATCCCGATCTTTTGCAAATATTGAATCCCGACCAGACTGGGTGGTTACAAAAGAGGACATAGCGTCGGTAGCTAGCAGAATTCCCAAGAATAAAACTTTTGGACTCAACGGAGTACACTGTAACGTTCTAAGAACAGTCGTACAAGATTCGCTCTCTTCTACGTTCATTTAAATCTTGTGTGCAATGCGGGTATTTTCCAAACACTTGGAAAACTGGTAGGCCAATCACGATTTTCAAGCCTGGTAAAAGGGATCTTGCCAGTCCTAATTCGTACCGTCCAATAACGCCACCTTCAGAACTAGGTAAACTTTTTGAACCTGTATTGTTAAAGAAATTACATGACAGTATCCCTCCACAACGACTATTCCATTCTAGTCAATACGGCTTTGTTCCTGGCAAATCGACGACAGACGTATGGTGGTCATCAATAATTAAAGCTCTTGTTGCCAAGTGAGCACCTGCAGACGCTTCATTCGTAGTTATTTATCTAGTCGCTCGATCACTTATTCTACGTACGTTTCTGTCTGTTCTTATACAAAACGACTGACAAAAGGTTGCCCCCAAGGCTCGGTTTTCGGGCCGACTTTGTAGAACGTTGTTGTTGAATCCTTACTTGAACGAGACTTACCTGATAACTGCGACATTTTCGAAAACGCGGATGATATTATCATCACAGTATCCGCAGACAATAGACGTGATCTAGAGGCCTGGACATTCTGACTCGCTGTGTTGCCAACAACAAATTGACAGTCGCAGCTGACAAGACCAAGTACATGGGTTTTGGCTTCTCGTTGTCAAGAGATCCCACAGATCCACTAAACGATATTCTAGTCCAAACAATTTTCAAATTTAAATATCTTGGACTTTTGCTTGATTTCAAACTGAGCTTCGTTAAACACTGTTCCTATGTGGTTAACGAATGTAAGAGTGTCTTGGACTTGTTTTATAAGTATTCTCGTCGTAAATGGAACCTACATAGGAAATGATTAGTGATCATTTTCAATAGTACCTACTGTCATCCCCATACTCACTACTACTCATGGCTTAGACATTTGGTACCATAGACTAAAACATACCCATATTGTCAGGAAACTGGCATCTCTACAGTTCTTATTCCTTTGTATGATCCTCGGGGCATATCGTACAGTTCCTATTAATTCTTTATGCGTTGTGGCTCTGCATCTCCTATTGCAGGAAACATACTGCATTAAAGTTCTCTCCAGGACTAGCACTTGTACTTTTTTAGACCAGCAACTGTCGAGCGTAGATTTTCCCTCCTTTTCGGCCGTCAAGCGTCATCTCAAGACTTTGATCTTGGATGAATGACAGCGGCTGTGAGATACATCCCATAAAGGGCGTAACACCTATTCCATAATACCCAATATCATAAACTGGATCAACATGTTCCATCATCCGAGACGAGCGGCCATCCAAATTCTCACGTCGCACGGCGGGTTCCGTTGCCATCTGAAACGCATTAGATTTCCTCGCAGAAGTTTGTGCTTTCTAACTACGAACCTGTAATATAGCCCATCCAACTCGTCTAAACAGATGATTTTTATCTCGCAATTTATATCTTAATCGTTCAATCCTCTATGTGGCGAACTTGAACAAAGCAAGTTCGGATGGTTGGTGGGTCTACTTCTTCCTCCTCCCTAGTTCCTTCTCTACGACGTTTCCGACCTTCCCTAGTCCATGCTTGTTTATAGCGCATGATAGTAAATTAGTTGCGGTTAAAACGCTGTGTAATTTCTCAGTACGAAAAACTACCTTCACGTAAGGCAACAATTTGATCTTGGCGGTAATTTTTACGCTGTCCTACTATAGGCATAATCACACTCTCAAGAAACGTTAAACATAAAAACCACAAAAGAAAACGATATTAAAATTAACCAAGCATATACACAACTGTTACACTGCAACGTATTGGTTCGCTGAGGGTATGATAGCCTAAATTTTTTTTTAAATGTACGTAAACTTATGTCGCAGAAAACAGCTCCGTTTCTATGATTGCATTTATGCGAAAATTGTGTTTAGTAAAAAACTCAAAAGCAAGGAAAAAGAAAAAGGAGAGCAAAAATAATTTCATTTGTTTCCGTGACTACTTCTAGAAATATTATTACTATTGTTTTAGGTTAGGGTTTTATTAGTCCTCGCACCTAAGCTCTAAGCTTGTTGTGCCCTATAGAGTTTCAACCCATAAGTTTCATTTCTTCAATAAATTTTAGTCAGACTTGTGGACTTAATTGCTTTTACTTTCGGTTCTAAATACTTTGCCACAAAGTCTAGATATCTAACGTTTAGAAGAACTGGACATTAGCATAGTATGTTCTACAAATCCTACATTCAGGATTGTCCTTTACCTTTATATTAGTGAGGACAGTGTCCTGTGAAGGATCTTAGTTGGTTTTTCCTTAACTTAATAAATTCTTTCTGTATGGTCCCGTAATTTATATCCTTGACTGTTTTAGTCCAGGAACTGCCAACTAATCTGAGGTATGCTTTTGTTCCAATAAGTATCTAATTTCCCCCTGACCAAGGGATCATTAAACCGACCAAGCCGGCGAAAACCAGTCTGGTTGGCAATTCTATTGCTTGACAACCCAGGTTTACGCAAAAGTTGCTTCCTGATATACTGCCAACGATTCTCGCTCTAGTACTTTGTGCAATTTTAGAATCATCCGTATACCAGACAATTGCTTTCTCGGTTGTTTTCTATCTTTTTTTTTCTTTTGTCGGTATACCTTTCTGATAAAGTTAGTAAAAGTGAATAATTGAACCGGTTCTGTTGGACTTAGCATGTAGTTTTTGTTTATCTGATCAAAAATCTCGGTATGGTATCTTACTATAGCACGAGTGTTCCTCCATTCGTTAGACTTTAACGGGTACGCTACTGTCAAAGCTTCCAATTCTACCACTAAATGTAGAGGTGAACAGCTTAGCAAAGTTTCCAGTGCTGCAGTGGGCGTTTTTGACATTGCCTCTGTGACTTCTAAACACGCAAGTCTCTGTAACTTGCTGAGTTTTGTTATGAATTCTCTGAGTAACTTTGTTGATTGTTTTCTGTGTGAGCATTATTAAAAGTTAATTTAGTGTTTAAAGTGAGTTGCTAAGCTTAACCTCATTGCTCAGTTAAAGTTTTTTCCTCTAAATTTCTTGAAATCCTAAATTGTTCTTCTCTTTGTAAAGGCTACTATTGTTGTTTTGACAAGTTTCACTGTTAGCTCCTTTACCTACACCAGTTTTCTACTATTTTTAGGGCTTTTTTTATGAGGTTTAAAACAACTTTCTCAAACTTGCCACATATCAATACAGTGATATCATCTGCATATCCTTGCGCATGTATTCTGTTCTGTTCAAATTCCCGTAAAAGATAGAGACGATAGCACCTCTTTGCAGGCATCGTTTCTATTCCATTTTTCTACAAACCGAGAAACTCTTCCACTTTTGACAGCCTGCCTAATGAAGTCAAAAGAAATTTTATCAAATGCTCTCTCTATTTCCCTACATCTAAGAAAACTCTCAGTGCAATCTTTTGGTTGCTCATTAAACTTTCAATTCCGTTGACACAGTTCACACGATTTACCCGTTTGGTAAACATATTGGTGTCGATGCAAAGATGCTGTACCCAGTGCTTTTATCTATTAATTTTTTTATTAGCTTAAAAGATCATCAAGCTACTTGGACAAAAAAATTTGGTCTGGGCGTATAATTATTGCCCTGGTTTAAGTATAAAAACTACTTTACTTTTCGCCAATCATTTGGCACATAACCAAGAGCTATACTAACTAAAATAATTTACACAGACGCAAAAGCAAAGATTCTAACTCATGTTGTAGCATGAATCGTAATATCCTATTGAGACCTAGAGCTTTATATGGTGCAAGAGACTTTGCGGTCCAAATAATTTTACGTTTGTCCACATGCTTCTTAGCCTTTTCTAGTCCTTCTTAACTTTTGTTTTTTTAAATATTTTAAGTTTAAACTTATCACTACGTTTGCAGGTATGAATGTACTTTCCGGAAAGTACGGTTCTAGCAATAATTCCAGAGTCTCTTTTCTAGATAAAGTATAACCTTTTTGTGGTTTTTGCAAAGGCTCTAGTTTACCCTGGTGCTTTTTTCAAGATTTTTCTTTCGATTTTCTAATAACGTAGCTATATTTTTGACAAAAGCTTTTGTATCATTCTCATTTTCCAATCCTTTTAACACGGTTACAAAACTCACGAGTTTGTTTTTGTTTGTTGGTTTTTCGACAATTTTTTTTTTGCTTTTAACAGGCAACTAATTTCGTAAGCGTCTTTGATAGATGCCTTGATAATATCGTTTAATTTTCCCTTATTTTTTGTTATAGTTTTTACAATAAAAATAAAAATTTAATAATTCCCTGCTTAAATCTCTCTCTAAAGAAATTCCAGTTGCAGGTTCTTGCATTTCTGTACGTCTTTAATTTTCTCTGTTTCTTCTATTCTAATTTAAATTCTATGTGCATGGCCAGAAAGTTATGATTGAGTTGACGCATGCCACTCCTTTATTTTACTGCACACGTGTGGTGTGTTAATCGTAATGTCAATTACTTTCCTTCTTGTATCTGTGCAACGTCAGACTCGTTTTCTCAATTTACGACTTTTAGCTTATAACTATTAATAAATTCTGCCTCACTTCTCTTATTGTATCATCTGTTTTCCCAAACCGTATGGTGTGCATTGAAGTTACAACAAAAGACTAATTATATTTTGTCTTGTTTGAAAAACTGCATCAATTCTACAACTTCTTGTGTTGGCGGTCGTTCTGGTTGATCATATGGAAAATATGCCAAAGCCATTATAACGTTTCGTATCTTCTCTTTTATGTTAGTATTTGCCTTTACTAACATTAGGTTTCTTGCGCTGAGTTCCTACATCAGTAGTAAATGGTTGACATTCTTTGTTAAAATGCAAGTTCTTGGAATAATAAGTTTCCAGTCACCACCCATACTTAGTCCCCTGACCTCTATAAACCCAAAGTTTTTTTATCAGTACAATATCTATACTGTTAATTCATACATAGTTCTGTAAGGCAGCCGAAGCTCCCTTGTAGTGATGTAGCTTTATCTGTAAGACCGTGAAGACACTTTCTATACAGTTACGATGTTTCTTCTGTCAACGTCGTTGTTCGATACTCGCCTCTACTTTGTCGATTTCATTTCTTTTGCTTTCTTTTCTTCTTTCCCTTTTTTCCCTCCCAGACGTCTTAATTGTGATGTATTTAGATAGCGTAACTTTTTGTCCTTTGGGATCTTTTTTATTATCCACAACACTTCAGGTTTCTATTAAAAACTCAGGACTCATATCTTCAGGCGCTTTAGTACTTTTACGATTGGTCCCGGAAATCATACCATGGCTCTAGCTGGTTTTGGCACGTCCTTAGCATCAACGATGTTACGTTTCTCACTTGGTTAGCGTTTTTTTTTCTAGGGTTAGCACCTGCCAATCTTTAATAGACTGATCTGTACAGGACACTAATAGAAAGCCCTTTTTTAAGTTAACACCTCAAAGTTTCTTAGGTGGGTCTTTCTTTTCCCCATTCCTAGTGTTATATTTGTTTCATATACTTAGTCCATAATAATCACACGAGTAAGGAGAAAATATAAACAACCATGTGCAGTATCTTTCTACACATGGCGGGCTATATGCAGCGGAGTTCGACTGATGTCCCGAGGTTTGGACCAGTAACGACTGGGCTTTAATACAGTCAGACACCTATTGCATTGGTCTTCCCCAACTTAGATTTAAGTTTTTGATGAGGTTGTCTCCTTTTAGCCCAGAAAATTAAGCTGAAACCCTCCCAGCTTTTATTGCTTGTGAGAGATGCCTACGGCAGTAAAAAATCTTGAGTTTAACTGACGTGTCTACTCAGCAACGCTAGTAAAACATCGATAGGCATCGTTTAATTGGTTCTTGCCACGACAGTATAGCTTGAGCCGGAACAACTGGTTTGCGTGACAGCAGTTTTAACACGTACATATTTTAAGCTGCGATTCTAACACTTGTCAAGGTAAATAAAACTGCCCTGGCTTAGCTTGTTAAGCTGAGTACTATGACGTCCTAGTTACCAACTTATTTACCACCTGGAGACGCGCCCTGCGATTTTGCAGATTACCAAAGATGGACAACGGTAAATGCACTTTTTGACTTATATGTATTAGTGTACGTTCACACCTCACGCTTAGCCGAGCGATGCCGGGCAGAGCGAGTTTAGCGAGTAAACACAAATTTGAACGTAAGTAGCAGGCGTTTGGAAGCAGAAACAACGCTTTGTGTTTGAACACTTTCTCGCATCGCTCAGACTCGCAAGGAACCGTTTAGCTCGGTGTCGCACGGATTTCCGTGCGGTGTGAACGTACACTTAGATCTACGACTTATAAATTAACAAAGTAATTAAATTTTAGTCTACTATTTTTTATTGGCTCAATTATTTCAAATTAAGAATAATTGATATTTCAACAAAAATACTTTTAAATCAATAGTGTTATGATGTATTTAAAATTTAATTATTTAAATTGGATAAACAATTAGTATTAAAATAAAGGTTTGATAACAACATTTCAGGTTTTAATAGAATTTCGTATAACGCGTCAGGAATGCTAGTCATTGTCAACGGGTATGAAAGTTCGCAGCTGAGCCGCAGGCGAGGCTTGCAAATCTTAGCTGTTGGCAATACACATTTCTTATAAATTATACACTATGCTTTTTCTACGTATATATTCAATTATTTATTAATGTCAACAAAAAATATTAATTCAAGTAAAAAAATTCATACCTTCGGTGAAAAAGTCTGATGCAGCAGAAATTAGATTAGGGCGAAAGTGAAGCAACTACGCAAATGGTAATAGCAAGTATTTCTGAAGATGCGTCCGTTGGGGCTCCTAGCAAACTACCACAACTTGCCATGCAAAAACGATTCAGCGAGTACGAACAACAGAACAAACCGTTCGTGCAAATCCGACATAATTGCAAGAATCAATGATACCAGAGGAATAAACCCCCTCATTTTCTAAACATAGGTCTTTTTGCACGAGAACGCACTCGGTGACATAATGCACGTGTATTAAAATTATGTATTTATGTTAATAAATGTCTTGTGTAATGTAATAGTGAATATTTAGTCTGTTGAGACACGACATAGCAGCTGTCAAACAAAACGAAAGAGACATATAATCGTTTATTTAGAACTTTAAAGGTATTGAAGTCTGGTCTTCAACCGATTACTATTCTGATATTTTGAAAGAGCTGTCATGAGTTTCCGAGTACAATTCGTGTCTGTTTTTTCCACTTTATGCAATGTATATGAAAACGTATTTAATAAAATGGGTTGCATATTCAGTACTAAATCGCTTATTTCTGCCAGAAACGCTTTGATAAAATTTATAAATCGCAGCAAAATTAAAAGTCCAAAAGGTCGACTTAAAATTCCTCTATTTCGTTGTGAAAGACACCGTAAGTTTTCTTTTTGTGTGTTTCGATTGATTATTTTAGTATTAGCATCGAGAACGTTTTGTTTATTGTTTGTGTGGTTTGAGTTTAATGATATTTCAAGTTGTTTTCAATCATTATTGAAATTCTCTTTTAAATGCATACAGATCCGTAGTTTTGTTTTTGATTTAGTACTTTATTTAGTTATCTTCGTAGAATACCAATTCAATATAATTTACGACTTCCTTTGTGGAATGTAAGTTGATACATTTTTCTTGGTAATTACACTTTGATTAAGCCACCTGCAAAAATGCAAGTCTCAGCGTTCTTGTGAGAAATATTTTCGTCGAGGTCTACGTGAGGAAATTCACGTGGCTAATTATAATTTTCATCTTTGTTTTTCTCGTTTGTTCAATGTTCTTTCTTTTACGTAGATGTTACCGCGCAAGCGAAGGGAATTTGGTGGGAACACGAGTTGTTAAATATGAGAGGTTTTGGTTTTTGGGGAGGGATAATCATCAATCGATCGTTGGTGGCAATTTTAAATTACCGGTTACCGGTTGGTAAGGGTACGTTTCGTTATGCCCTACCGCGGAAGTTAAACAAAAATTGGTACCGTGAAAATGTAGTGTAGTGATGGAAAAGTTTGATTTTTATCTTCTTTTCAATGTTCGTAATTTACGGATTATGCAAATTTCACGGTTTCCATAATTATAACGCAAGTTTCAAGTTGGATATTCAATCGTTGGGTTGTACTGTGTCCAATCGTCGCATTTGTGCGGATTATGTTAAGTGTTAACAAAGAAATTCTTCCGCCGGCATAGAAATTATTTGGAGTACCTTTTCGTTTGGCCATCCCGGACCACCTAACCATAAGTACGTTCCTGCAGTTACGACGAATTCAAGGTATTTATGTTGCACCATTTATTTAATCGAGAAGATATTATTTACGTTTACGCGATCAAGTGTTAAAAGCTTTGAATTTTCAATTAAAAATTACAAGTGTTTCGAAGTTATCGTTAATGTAACTAATTAATGACCGTATTTTACGGTACTGTTTTATCCCAAGTTTAAAATTTATTAAACGGGACCGAATTATCGATTCAAATTTTATATTTATATGTTAGTTTTATAAGTATTTTTCATTTTGTTTTTAAGTTATATCGACACACACGGCCGTGATCATAGATGTTTAGATTGATTAATTTGTGCTGTTTATTTCTTTAAAATTCTGTATTGTGTATTTTATAATTTTGTTTGTGTATTTTATTCCATTAACTGTAAATTTGTTTTGATCTAACGTGCATTCACGTAATTTTTCTATTATTTTGCTACTGTTTTGTGTGATTAATTTTGTCAATCTCAATTCAATTATTTTATTATTTTATTCATTTTGTTTTATTTTGTTCAAATAAATGTTAAATTATTAAATTGTAAAGAGCTTTTAATTCCGTCGGCCTCCGCGTGTGTAACTTTATTAGTTTATTTTAGATTTTAGCAAATGCACCCTCTAAGGTAAGTCCATTGGGGGTGCATACTACAGAAGCGGACTTATGGTTGGCAAGGGTCATTAGTCCATTAAGCTTTACCCCTTCCTGGCGCCCTTTGATTTCGACATTATTATTTATCGATTTTGTGTATTCGTCAAGTAAATCCATTTCGATCACGAAACTTTTAAATAAAACTCACCCCTTCTCCATTGAGCTAGTGGCACAACCCCCGTTTATGTTACTACATTGCAGGCAGTGACTTTGTGTTAATTTTGGCATGTAACAAACTATCAATTTTAATTACGCATTGGCGGCAGTGCAGTCGAGAAACCAGTGACGGCGTGAATTTTACTTCAAATTATTACTTATAGCGAATTTATAAATAATGACATGTAACAGCTTCAAAGATAGGGTACATAGTTGTCATAGTTAATGTTTTTGAAGTGATTTAAGACTGGTTTCATTTTGTATATATATATCTGTTGATATAGTATTTTCGAAAGCTCATTTTCTTATTTTGTTTACCACATTTGCTTATTTTGCCTTAAACCAATTCTATAATCGCAAAATTTTATTCGTTGACAAGGTTACGTCTTGTACTGGTGCGGACTTCTTAGAAAATAAAAACGAAACAAATAGCACTTGAAATCTCGAAATTTTGTTAATACAAGAAGTTTGTTGTTATTTTTAACATGTAAAAATTGCTTTGTGTTCAAAATGTACAAAACACGTGAAAGACGTCAGTTAGTAGAATATTTTTTTGCTGCCAAATTATTTGTGTTGTAGGAACCTGAGGGTCTATTTATTTGTAATAAAAACTTTATAATTATCAATCGGACATAACAATTAAATCTATTATTTCTACACAAACAAACTCATGAAAGTATAAAATCGTAGTTAATTTGTTTTTATGAAATGTTTATGACTGGCAATAACAATCGCTGCCAAAAATAAAACATTAAAAACATTCAAGAATAGGTTTTGTTCAGGGGATTTTATTTTAACAAAATTAAATGCGTCATGATTATATTTTTTTAATATATAGTTGTAAGCAATGGCGGTTTTTCCATTAAGTAATTTGGTCAATGACCCTTCAAAAAAATATAGAAAATCGTTTTATTATTAATTTACAATCGCAACTATGTAACGTTTCATTTTATTTATTCGAAAGATAGAAAAATTGACTTTGAATATAAATGTTTTATTAAACCAGAATCCGTTTTTAAAGTTTTAACATTGAAATGATCCCCTTGCAGCATTGAGCACCCGCCACTGGTTGTAAAAACTTTTATTTTTATCTGTTTTCTAATAAAAATTAAATAGAAAGTACCTACATCCGTTAATGGCTAAGTGATTTTTTAAGTAATTTGCTATCAGATTCTATTTCTAAAAATAGCGTGTAATCATAGTCTTGTTTGTAATTATTAATCTTAAAACAATGGACGTCATTTTATTTAAAAATAACTTAACTTTACAAAATAAATGTACAAACGTAATGCCAATTAAGAAAACGAGGAAAGGGGTGACTTTGGACACTTTTCCATGTATGGCTTAAACGGCTTAACAAAGCTATTAACACACTTAAGTAATTCAAGTTTTTCAGTACTTTGAATTCCACTATAGTATACACAGTATATTTTTTTTAAATAATTTTTGAAATGTCAAATGTTACCATGTCAAGATGAGTATATCGGACACTAGATAACTAAAATATTCGTTTTTGTTATATTATGCAGAGAAGTATAGTTATTTGTTTTACTAGTACGAACATTATCACAAAGTTCACAAAGTACACGGCGAGGGACTTGTATCGATCACAAAAGAAAATATGGCGCATGTTGAGAAATAGAAAAACGGAAGTGAGCGAGATCGTAAAAATAAATGCTATCAATGTGAAAAAACGGATCCATTACTTAAAAAATGTATTTAAAGACATTACAAAATAGTGAAACGTCTCGAAGCCTTAAAATCATTCAAAAGACATAGAATGTTCTAGTCTCAGAGAAGACATGAATATAAAAGGTAATCGCTTAAAGTTGCAAGGCAGTCAGTCTTAAGTGTTAACAAAAATTTTGCGGAAGTGTTTAACTCGTGTGACAGTGTGAATAAATAAAAGTAAATCTTACCCGCAAACAGTGTTTATAAATTTCGAGTGACATTCGTATAAATTATTTGTAAGTTGTTTTTCTTAAATCGTTAGGTATAAATTTGGTAGGTTTAGTTAGATCGTGCTTTAGTTTATTAAAACTTAGTTACATTTATAATAATCGTATCTATATAATAATCGTGTAAATAGTTACAAAAAATTAAAAGTTTTAAATTCGTTACAATCGCGATCGACAGGGCAAGGAAAACACTTAAAAATAGGAAAAAACTAAGACAGGCTGGAATAAGAAATAGAATAATAAAGCTTTTAACGAACTGCTTACAAGATTGCTCAACATGATAATTAAGAAAAGAAAACTGACTAACGAATAGAAAGTAAGCACAACTATTCTAATATAGTATAAAAAGGGAGAAAAGAATAATCTAGAGAACTACCGTCAAATGACGCTCTTAAATATGACTTAAACACTGCTGACTGAGGTACTACTGGGCCAGATGCAATTAAACCAGTATACAAGTGAAGAACAACAAAGCTTTTGCAATAAGCATTTAACGTGCTTGCGTTTATGTGCTATGTCAATTTACGAAAAGTTTTTAATACACAAACTCACAGTAACGACAAAGAACTATAATACAGAAGAAGAAAAAACTAAATCGGAAATAATATTGTTACATGCTAAAAGATGATACCGTAAAATTGCCTACAAAACGTAACTTAAAGATCGGCTTGTTCAGTGAGATGGGCGTGGATGATACGATAATTGAAAGTCGTAAATTTTAGATGTCAAAAATGAAAACGTAAAAAAATCAAATAAAGACTAAACGGTTAGGGCGCGAGCGCCAAATACTGACACGACGTTTAATAGTTTTTAAGTTCTTGTAATAACAAAGGCTTTCACGGTCGGAGTCTATGCTAAGATAAAAACGTATTCCGTGTTTGGACCGTGTCATTGTTCTAACCGAAATTTCTAACGTTTTGCCCACTTTCGTGGTTTCATCAGGGCGTTAGGTAATCAACTTGTGAACCAAGCTAAATTCTAAACTGTAAAAAGATAAAAACAAAAAAGATGAACTTGTAAAAAAAAACGACAATCTAACAAAGAACCACTACAGAATTATGTAACCAAGTTATGAAATAAGCCAGATTCTAAACTCTATAGAAGTGACTTAAAAAGTAGTTTCCGTATATAAAGAAGTATTGTCCCAGTTGGTTAAGCACGACTTTGACTGGATTACGGTTGAAAAGGAACGTGCAATAACCGGGAACCAAAGAAGGAATCCTCCAAACCATTATTACGATTGAAGTTATTGAGGTGTTTGATAATTTCTATGCTCTTTCAGATTTTCTTATGAGAGAAAATGCAATCACCAAAACGTTGTCAAAATCTATATTGTGACCTGTTGTAAATCGATGTTTAACAACCGCAGACATGCCTTTTTCTTATACAAGGATCATGTTCTGAAATGCGTGTGATAACGACCGGTTTCACCAATACAGACCAAACCATATAAACAAAAAAATTGATATACACCTTAAACTAAAAGGGTAAGAAATTCGTTTGGGAGAAGGAAGAATTTGGGAGAAGTTTTTCTGTCGAGTTGAATATGAGTTTAATATAATTCTTACGAAGAAGTTTCCTTATGGAAACTTGGATATAGACGACGATTAATAACTACTTGAGTATCTCGCTGCAATTAATCATTGTTCACCAAGGCTCTAGTAAGATGACGGAGTTCCGAGTCTTGATTTTCAGGTTGGCAATGTCCGTTAAACGTAAAAAAAAGAAATGTCTAAATTGAAGGGTGGAAATTCAAAAGGGTCAAGTGCCAAAAAATTAAACTGAGATGTTATATAAAACATGTCTAAAACTCAAAAAAAATTAAAAAACTTTCTTTAAAATACTTTTATTGAGTACAGAAAACGGGATCATCTGAATTGGATACGTAGTTACACATTAAAAACAAAAATTTACATGACAAACACTAACTTAAACATGAGAACTGCTAGAAGGTCCTAAATACCAAGTACAAGAAAACGTAAAAAAGGTCTATGTTGTAACCGTCGTTTTAGTTTGTGCGATTTCTCTTGTGTCCTTTAGGATTGTTTGAGTAATTTCACGTTAATTTAATGAAATTAGTTCACATTTTTTGTCAATCAAATTTGTAACTAAGTTTTGTATTCAATTAAATCAAAATTATTACGCTGCTTAAACCTCCGTATTGGACTTGGCATTTTCTTTGTTGTAAAATTCCAGTTGTATCTAATTTATGTTTCTCTTTTGAGATACTATTGTAATTAAATATATTTTAGCAGTTTGGTTATCTTAAGTTTGTTTAAAAGTTCATTGTATTAACTACGTTCTTAGCACATTTTCATTTGAGTCATGTTTAATTTTATAATTTTTGATAGTTTCAACAAGTTAATCTTTAAGGGTGTAATTGAATATTTTAGTTTGGATATTTTTTTTAGTTGGTTGCATTTCTTACAATGAGAAAGGCAGTCTTCAAACACTACTTTTACGTTTCAATTAAATCTGTTTGCATTTTCTTTCCACGTCTTTGGTTTACTGTTTTTTCACAAAGATTTTGGTATTAGCTCTTTATGGAAGTGGTAGCGCACTGAGTTTATACGTATAGATGTTTTTGGTTTTGGAGGTAGGTGGTTCACAAGTCTTTAATTACAAAATACATTAAGATGTAGTTTTGGGGTTTGGGGCCAATCAACCCTTAAAATTTGGAGGTATCCGCGGGAGTAATGCTGAAAACAGTAAATTTTTAGTTAAGTTGGTGAATCTTTGTTTCTACTAGTTCGTGAAAGTTACGGCTTTTAAATGTTTTAGGCAAGAACGTCGATAAATAGGAGAGAACCATCAATTTCAATTTCCATAGTAAATTTGATATCTGGGTGTTAGTTGTTTAAATGATCAAAAAACTTAGACAATTTGAGATGACCATGAGACTAAACAATTAACGTGTTGTCAACATATCTAAATTAGACTTTAGGTTTTAAAATTGATGATTTTAAAGCAAGCGTTTCAAAAAATTCTGTAAACATGTTAGCTACAAGAGACAATTGAGACGAACGCATAGCAGCACTAGAAACTTGTTATCAAATTGGAAGTAAGTGGATGATAAGCACTTATCAATAAGAGGAACCAAACTCAAACATTTGTCATGATGAGACAGAATCTTTTTAATGATAATAAACGAATCTTTAATAGAAACTTTGGTAAAAAGTGAACTGACATCAAAGCTCACAAGAAGATTTTAGGGTTTAAACTTTATAGTTTTCAAACGTTGAATAAAATTCTAAGAATTAATGAAGTGAGAAGAGGTTTTACTTTTTAAATTTGCAAAGAATGTTAGACAAAAACTTGGCTAGCTTGTAGGTAGGAGATTAGATAGTACTGACGATAAGTCGCAAAGGTGTACCTTGTTTGCAAACTTTGGGAAGTTTGTATAGACGAGGCTGTTTTGAATCTGAAGTATCCCTTTAAATTCGAAAAAAATAATGAAATCAATCAAAAAAATAAAGAAGATTAAGTTAATACACAAAAAAAAATATTTCATCAAAAATGTCTGAAGACCTTGTGTAACGTAAATGATGATAAACTAAAATTAAATCGTAAATTTGCGTATTAGCATTTGTAAAATACAATTAACTCTACGTGTTACAAAATTATCACAAAAAAAAACAGTTTAAATATGTAAGTTACAAAAAAATTTAAACTATAATATAACATACTGAAACGTTCAAGAAATTATTTGCAAATACAAGAGGAAACAAACAAACAAAATAGGAAACACTCGAGAAGGATTTTCTTATGTGTATATATACCGACGGAACAATTCGTAGGTCAGTTATTGCTGGAATGCGAATACAGCAGTGTTAAGATGATTATTAAAGGGGAAATAAATAAGTCGTTAGCACGCGTATGTCTAGATAAATATACCGAAAATAATCGTGTACGTGATTTTTAGTGTAAACAAGTGTGAAGCTATCCACGGACGTTATCTTATCTTCGCGTAAGTGATAGCATATTATTGTTTTATATAAATTACTGTAAGTTTTTATCCTTAGATATTTAAATTTAATTAGTTCGGTTAATTTAAAAGTGTACATATTTCTAGAATAAGTAAACGTATTTTTAGTCGTTTTAAATAAATTAGTTCCTAATAAATAAATCCGCAACAATACATTGGGATTTTCAAATCATTTTGGTGACACAATTAACGATAAATACTTTAACTTAATTTAAGACAACCCTTGGTGATGAACCTTGAAAGAACGTTGGTTTAGCGGGCGGTAAAGGTGACAGGCCAAACAGTTGCAGGAAAAGTGACTTTCAAGTAGTATCTGTCTAAACCATAAACTTAACAAAACCGTAAATTACGAAATAAAGCACACATTAATTCGCTCTATAAATTTCAAGTTTTAACAGTTTAAAAAGTAACATTGCGGTAAAGACTGCTGCTTCAACTCTCGCTTTTTATCTATTTCATCGCAAAATTATTCTACGCTAATATAAATCAAATCTTGTTAACTCTCATTGAAGTTAGGCTGTAAAAAATTATAGCAATTTTTTTAAAAGTAAAGTCAAAACATTTTTTAAAAATTTCTTATAACAAATATAAACTAAACATGTAGTTCTTAAAAGACGATTATACCTGTTTCCAATAGAACGAGAATACTTAAGGTAAATACCACAATCTGCATGGTTTTTAAAACTCAAATACTAATAAATGCGTGAACAAATTCAAATTAAAGAAGGAAAAATACTGAATGATTAGAAAAGGTAAATTGAAAAAATTATACAAAAAATTAGGATTTTAAAGCTTAAGGATATTCTATGAAGTTTGAAACCTACTATAAATTTATAATTTGGTACAAAGCAACTATAGTCGGTTTTAGAAAATCTAAATTCGTTAACGATTTTGAAAAACGCATCACAAAGACAACATAACGAAAATATAAAATAATTTTTATACAAACAAGTGTGAATACCGTGACTTTCGCAAAAGTAAACCGACAAATTGAATACAACGGTGACACCTGTTTAGTTCGTAAAGCTCCATTCCTAACAATAACATCCATTAGTTACAAATTTTGTTTAAACATTTACAAATATGGTTTATTTCATTTATTGTATGTCACATCCAGCATCCATCGGTTGCAGCAGCTGATAAAAAAGATTTTACATACCAACATCGTATTTGTCGGAAGAATTTGACGACATTGTTAACGATTCAAGCTTTGACATAAATAGATTTTTTTAATTTACTGGCTGCAAAAGCAAAATCTTGTAAATAATTTATACATTAACTATTCATCTCATTCATATTAAGTTTTACTTTTAATGAAAGTAAGTAAGTGGTAAATGATTTAAGGTTAACAAAAATTGTATGTGTTTAAAGTACGTAAATTATACTCACCGTATTTGTAAATACAGATGCGAATAGTTAAACGTCAAGAGTTAAATAATAGTAACACTTATAAGTGTTAATAAAATGACTGTCGTTTGGTTTCTAGAAGTATTCTTTTGAGAAACGCCCGGTACTTAGATTAGTTCGTTTTCTTTAAGATTATTTGAATAATTTCGCATTATCTATTAAAGTTATTTCACGTTTAGCTTCTTTATTTTAATTTTTATATAAGTACATATTTAGTGCATTTACTTAAGTGATTTAGTTCGGGTTTATTGTCCTACGTTGTGAGTATATTTTATGATTTATTTGTATTTTTTTTATTCATTTTGCTTTCTGGGTGGTACTTCTTGAAGCTTTTACGTTACAGTATTGTTTTGGTTTTTGAAGGAAGTTCGCAGACTTTTGTAGTATCTTTCGAGTCGATAATGTAGTTTTTGGTAGGTTTTTAACACTTAATATACGGTTTGGGTGTCTGTAGAGATAATGAAAAGGATTCAGTAAGAATTTAAATTCCAGGAGGTCATCCTACTTTGTGTATTACGGTCTTGACGTTTCACTTGATCTCGTGTTTAAGTTTCGTATCGTGAAATTGTGTGTTCGTTTGTGGCTTGTGCGACACAGTTCAATTTTGCTTTTTAACGGTTTAATCATTTTTTGACGAATCCAGTGCAATCCTATGAACCACTCAAAATTTTTAGCAATATCATCTTAAAAGCCTTTGACCAATAAAAAAACTTACTACCTGGAACTACGTAAACGAATTAAGATATTTATACTTAACAAAGCTTTTATTTCGTCGGTTTTTGCGTTTGTATAAATTTAAAGATTGCAGATTTTAGTAGAATAGTGTATTCAACAGGTAGCGGGCTCTTTGGTTTGGCAAGGTCCAGAAGCCTAATTAAGCTAATAATCTTCTTGGCGCACTTGTACTTTTCACCTTTACTTTTACATTTGCAGTTTTCTAAATTATTCACGGATTTCTGAACTTAACTCACGACCGCCTCCGGCAATTACTAATCTAAGGCCATTTTTCTTTTTAGCATGTCTGCATTTAACAACAGAAACACAGACCATTTGTCATAAAATCAATACAAAATTTTGAGATATAATTTTTTAATTGTCGTTTCAGGTATTACCAACACAAATTTTTAAATTTAGGTTATTTATTTTTTTCGTCATTTGTTCTTGTAAAAAGTTTAATTTCTATTTGATTTTAATAAATAATTAAATATATAGTCGTAAAAAAAAGTATATCCTATCATTTGTGGAAACTTTCATACTCGTTATACTATTCTCACTAAACTAAAAAAAATTTGCATTTTTCTTCTGTACAGTTGCATTTATATTTATAATTTTGAGAATTGTGATCTGACTTACATGAGGATTTTTGAGTGCTTTGGAAACTAATAACCTTAGATAGTGTACCTTCATCAAATGATTGATTTGTATGAATTGATAAATATCTTTTAGGTCTTATCAAACACAATTGCCTCGTAAAAAGCACGTAATCCATACATGCATCACTGCTATGATTTCTGACGTGTTTAGATAATCGTCAAAATTAGTTTTAAGATAAATTGCTTAATTGTTATTTGTTACGACTATGTTGATCACGTCAGCAATGTTAATTTACTAAGAAATGTCGATTACAGAACCTACAAAGAGAGAAACTTTAGTTTTTAATTAGTTTATAAATCAAAAATAATTAATGTTGTTACTTTTTACTACTTATTTTAAAAATATTATTTTCCATTCATATTAGCGTTCCCACACAAATCTTTTCAGTTTTAATTTAAAAAAAATTATTCTTTGTTTAACGTGTCAAGTCCTGATACAAACGTGGTACCAGTAACCTGCTACAAATTCTTCTAAAAACTGGATTGTTTATTCTTATTAAAATTATCAAATCACTAGTTAACAAGAATAATTTAAATTCTACAAAACGCTTCAACCAATACAGAAAAATTAAAAGTTAAAAAAAATACAATTTGTTATTTACATATCGAAGCATTCCATTTTGATTGGAATGACAAATTTTTATTTGTCCTTTAATGTTTTTATTTAAAAAAAATTCCATGTACTTGATAGAAACGCGACACATTGTTTAACCAAAGATTGTGAAGAAAAGTGGGACTTTCCTCGTTAGTAACATTTTTCTTCAATACTTCAGTAGTAGTAGTAACACTTTTTCTCATTCATTTTATTTGTTAGCGTAAATTGTATACAAACAATTTGTTGAATTATTAAACATTACACTAGAAGATAAAGAAATTAGAAATTATTACTTCGCTTGTTCCTACTGTTGATGTTGACGTTTCAGAAGACGAAGATTACTTTTGAATCGAACTTCGACTTCGACGGAGGCTTCTGCAACAATATTACTACGCTAGCCGCCGTGTCTATTCATAACTCTACTGTCGGTTAAAAAAGTCGAAAACAATGGTCTTTAAAGCTGTTTACTTCCGTTAGCTCTAAGTACGCACCAATTTTTTTTGGTAAATTGTAAAAAGCGTTCGTACCAAGTGGTTGCTTTATGCACTTGCTCTGTCTATAAAATAAAAAAAATAGTCTGCGATGGTCTACATTTTTTGATCTCAAATTATAACACTTTTGGTAAATTTAAATTCCGTTTACTCCATCTTTCGATGTAAATGTAAAGACTCGTTTTTTCTTTGTTTGCGTGTCATACGATGTTATGACCTAAATATGCCTGCAATATTCTATATCATCTACTATTAGTTAACGTAATTCTTTGCTTCATGCAACCCTATAGTGAGACGGTCCTAGTTTCTGTAATGTATAACAAATTAGTAAATAATTTAAACAATTACGCGGAGACTTTAAGCTTTGCAAATTTACCCCATTAGTTGCTCAAAAACTCTTCGTGAGCACTCAACCGAAGCACCGTTGAGTATATAAGCAAGTCCCGCAACACTTCAAGTAGATTCACTTGTTGCGATCAGTTAACTAAGCGAAAATGCTCGTCGACCAATCTCGACCGTTTATCCCGGGAAAGCGCCCTTCCCAACAAACGCCTTTGAGAAAAGAACACCGCTAACGATTTGTTTGTCAAAGTCACGAGCCAGGTAACTAAAGAAAACGCTGGATTTGCGACCGTAACTTATTGTAAGCAGTCCAAAAGCGAAGACGACGTAACAACCTCCAACAAGCGACAGGCACCGAACTTTGTCGCCAAGGCAATTATCATTTTTATAATCCTGCATAACCAGCAAGATTATAATTTTGCCATGTCTATTGTACGCATAGCAAACGTAGGAAGAAAGTTTGTAAAGACGACGAAAAGAGACGTGATCTTCTATTTGAAAAGCACGCAAGATTTCCGCTTAATCACACGACTACTTGAGCATCAACGAGAAATCCACACGTAACGGGTGATCGAGATTATTTGCAAGCTACGTGACCTGTTACCTATACTACAGAGTCACGTGATTTAAAAATAACAATAAGATCCATAGTACATGCTCAAAAAAGGAAAACCACTAAAAGTCATCATCTGAGGGATTTCGGTCAGCGGTCATTAACCTCATGCTTGCGAAAGCAACCATAAATACCGATGCTTATGGTGCACCTATCGAAGACCGACGCGTCGAAGGACATATTTAATGAGCGTTGTGTAAGACATTTACGGGTATGTATTGAATCCCCAAGCACTAAGACTGGTTTTAGCCAATGCCATCAATGCCAGTTGTTTCGGCCATGTGCAGAATTGCTATAGAGCAATACTAAAATGTGTGAAATGTGGAGAAGAATATTTCACAGCTGTCTGTAAAAAGAGCGCGAAGATAGTCGGGCAACGTGCCGCAACTGTAAGGGCCAACTACATGGCATGTTCGGCGCACCCATACAGAACAGTACAGGTCCGCATCCCCATCAAGACAAGTACGCCGAAAAATTAACTTTGCTAAAGCTACCACTTTGTAAATTATTCCGGCACCAACTCCAGTGACAGAAACCACACTAACAGCCCATGAAGATTTGGACTTCGCACTGTATCTGAATTTCGTCCAGTTTATGAAAAAACAAAAGCCAAATATTAATTACGTTACTTTTAAACGATATTCTTTACAGTTAGCCATTTAGAACGCTAACTACATCTTCAAGAAAAGAAACAAACTACAGGAATTTGCGTACATGTATCGCTTGGACGTTATTTTGGTTGTCGAGACACACCTTAGAACGTGTCGAGATCTTAGGATACCCAACTACGTCATATAACGAAACGACCGAGATACCGGAAAAGTTGGTGGCATCGCTATCGACATCAAAAGGACGAAGGACCATTACCACAAAGCGACGTCCCCGCTTAAAAGCCTTGAAGCGAGGCTTGTTGTCGTTCGCACAGCTTCGGCGGGCTAAGTCGTCTTTTGTGCGGCCTAAAACTACCACAAAGTCTGTTACGAAAAAGGGATTTTGATGCCGTTTTCGCGATCATCGGTGGAGATCTCAACGCGAAACATCCATTTTGGAACAGCTTACGCACTAACACTGACGGTATGACGTATTTAGTCTACGCCATAACGTTATTGCAGACGGACCGATCGAGCTGACTTATCATCCCACTCAAGCATACTATAGACCGGACAAACTGGACATTATGGTTATGCAAAACTGTAAGCTCGACCAAAAGATTTGGACGGTGTAAGAGCTGAGTTTCGACCACAATTCTGTGTTGGTACAACTTGGCGAATCGACTGTCAGCTTACGAGATAAATATCGAGCGTTTCCTGTGCAAGGTTTCAGTCATCGCTTGCGAATCACAGCTGGAACAAGCGCCTTAACGCGCCGCAGCAGAATTATACTAGGACGTCGAGTCAACTTGAGAAGTTCCATCATACTGTGAAAGAACGAAGCAAAATACCTAAGCTTTAATCTAGACGTCAAGAAGATCCAACAAACTCAAAACAAGACAACTACGTCTTGTTGCCGACGCACCGTGGTTCGTGAGAAACAATTAGCTGCACTGGGATCTACAGATGCTTAACATCAAAAAGCTACTGCGCGAGACGGCACGGAAGATAACATATTCTTACTGACAACCCGACCCGTACCGATTTTGTTTTGCAATTATCGACTCGTTTGCGATTTTAATTGACCGATTTATTTTATACCAATCCAAAAACCTACCTGGCTATTCCTTTTGATTTTATTACCAAAACGCTACGCTTAACTCCAAAATTATTTATCTCATTATTTGCCGTTTCATCTCACTGTGCCAGTGATTTTGTTTATTTTGGTTAGTTACACTTTTGTGATTATTTGTGTGCATGAGAATATAACCTACCGAGGGTTGGTCTACAGACGTCCATATCTGACTAAACCTTTTGTGAGAGGTTGTATAACCGACTCAGTGTAGCAATAAAAAACTGTACAGGCTGTTTAGCAACCCTGACGGCAGTTATTCACACATTTACTCGTCGACGTAGTAAGCATTGCCATTTTATGCTAACGCTTGTTTGTAAGTTGATCCCCGAAACGACCCAAAAAAGTAGGAGTTTTTCCCGAGCGGGAAAAAACCACCCAAACCATCTCAGAAGACTTATTATTTATTCAAATACATTGTTTAGTTGATGTGGTACATCAAGTTATAAGTTAGTTGCGATAATTTCCATTGTACTTATTACATTTATTATATTATATGTATTTAGAACGTGCAATTCTTTCGTTACGGCAGCTACTCCACGTTAATAAGCCGTAAGCTTTAGCTTTCAGCTCTTTTATAAAAGAAAAACTGGCATCACGAGCTTTTTCTAGAAACTCCTTTGCATTATCCATCCGTAGAACTTGAGGTTTATTTGCTACATAACTGACGTTTTGACGTTTCAGGTAAGCAATTTATTATATTCTCAAACATCCACATTTTTATTTATTTGTAAAGTACCTCTCAGTACACTATATCCATGTACTGTTTATTCATCACATTATCACCCCTAATGATTCAAATGGTAATTGAGTTTTTATTTGTCGCTTATCTTCTTCTTTTTCTTCTAGTAGCGTCTTCCATCGGAGGTTGGATAGCAATCCTCATTTTGCTAATCGAAGCTCTAAACAACTCCACAGAGCTCAGTAGTACCATTCCCGTAAATTGTTCAACCATGAGATTCTTCTTCGTCCTATACTTCTCTTTCCTTTGACTTTTCTTTGTATTATAAGCCTCAGCAGGTTGTATCTTTCTCCTCTCATTATAAGGCCCAGATATTGCAACTTTTTCTTTTTACTTTCCAATAAGGAACGTATAGCGATCGAAATTTTTTTCCAAAAAAAATTTATTGCATAATTTTATGTTTCAAGGTTTCTTGAATCAGAAAAATGTATTTTTGACCAAAAAAAATTGGGTGTCTGTGTGTGTGTGTCTATGTGTGTCTGTCTGTGTGTAACGATGTACCCACAATAACTCTCGAACCAAAAGTCCTAGTAACTGGAAATTTGGTATGGAGCTGGCTTTTCATATTTTTTCGGTTCTATCTATCTATCACTTCTCTGATCTTTCTTGGACGATTGAAATTATTAAAGTACTCAACAACTTTTAAAAGGAAAATGGTTATGAGTTATCTGACACCTGGTTACTTGTTATTACCTGATTTTTACTTTATCCACCAAACACAATATAAGCTACGTCTAGAGTTGCTAATGGTGATTTTTCTTTAGACCTTTGAGCAATTGCTCTGATCTCCACGTATACAACCTACGTTTTGGAAGCCTGAACATAGTATTCATTATAACCAGTTCTTCATCCTGACAAAATTCTATGAGCCCAATCCATATTCTGCGATGCATTCTTTAGTTTTAGTATTACCAACTTTAGCGTTGAAGTCATCCATTATTATGGTGACATATTCTTTTTTGGTAATTCTTAAAACAGTTTCGTGTTGATCGTAAAATTCTTCAATTTCTTCATCTGTCTTGTCGACTGTCGGTGCTCCCAAATGATGTTCATTAAATAAAAATAAAATTTTTCCCTGGATTAAAAATACGTTTCTTATAGTAATTCTTATGCGCTGAATATTGAACTGCAATAAGATTTGCTCTGGCACGGAAAAAAATACGTACGTGTAAAGGTTAGCAAAGATAATGCTACTACGTTTAATTCCTATTGTGAGAAATTTTTGGGAAAGTAATGTGCGTACTTTGGGATGAAAACACTAATGTTTATTTATTTTTGAAATGAATCAGGGACTATTAGTTACACTAAAATTGACAATGGCTTCGTTTAAAAGTGGGTAGACCTTCTTGGTTTCCGTTTGTGCACATATTTTGTTGCTCTCTGCAAAAACCAACCGTAATACCCCATCATGTTGCGATTGAAGCGGCCTTGATACCTTGCATCCGTAATAGATATTTTTTGGTGGAATCATTCACCGTGTTTATCACTCACAGCTCCCATATTTAATGAAAAGTAGGTGAGCTGCGACTGCAAAAAACGCAGCAGGTGCGGGTAGGTTGTTAGCAAGTTGTCCATAAGTTCTGCATAGTTGTCTGCTCTATAGTTCCCAAGAAAATTGTACACGACAAGCATTAATGCGCTCCAAGCTGCTTGTTTTTACTCCGTGAGCTCCTATCTAAACAATGAGCCTCGAATTAACTTTCGTATTTCTGGTAAAACAAATACTCTTCAATTTTGCGCCAATTTTCATCTTTCCAAACTTGCCTTTTAGGTACTTAAAACCACAATTTGTTTAATCCATAGCTGATTAGTAAGACTTAGTTTGATATTGGGTGGAGGTAGGTAAATATTATTATGATCCACAAGAGGTACGTGTAGAACGTTGTGCTGTTCGAGCATTGGTAAATTCTTGAGTGGCCAATTTTGCACTGTATAGTGATATTTATTACTGCGATTATTCAACAGGTAAAAAAAGCACATGTGCTTTGTGTACCCAGTCTATATTCTTAGCAGAAGAGTTCCAATCTTCAAACCACCGCAAATATTTCAATTATATTCCGAGTACTTAATCAGAGAGTGTTCATTGTTAAGTAAGTTTTTTTTATTCCCACGGCGTGAGCAATAGGAATCGATGGTTGTTAGTTGCCATTGTTTAGTAGTGCAGCTTTGAGACTGTTTGAGCTAGAGTCATTAAAAAGTTTTCACTTTTCTGCTACCTATTTGTTATCTAGTTTTTTTATGTCACGCCGTGACAGAGACAGACTGTGCTTAACAGCATAGTATGTTGCACCTTTCATGTGTCGAACACAAAAACACGCAATTCTAGCACCTCTCTAGAGTAAGTTCTATTCCTTCAATATAGAACTCAACAGTTTAGATTTTTTTTAAAAGGGAGAAATCGCAAACCGAGCTGTTCAGTTCGACTTGGTTGATCAAATGTGGATTTTTAATGCCACTGTTGGTATTTCATCGTTTCAATTTCATTGTCATTATCTTCTATATTACTTTCTACTTTCTCGGTTGTTAATTGCATATAATGAAGGAGAAATTGGTACTGAGCCGTGTCAAAGTTGTAACCCAACGTCTCTCAAACTTTTATAAGAGACTTCGCCAGGACGTGAAAGAAATCGATGCACTTGAACTCAGCAATATAATTTAAAACCTCTAAAGAGTTAGGTAATCAACTCGAGTAGTGTATTTATGACATCAATTCGTAAAACACTCGAATGATTATTTTATAATTGATAAAGAAACAAATTATAATAAAATCATTTCCTACTATTAGGCAACTGACATTGATAAACTTTAGTGTTTAATTATTTTACTAGACTAACCACAATTATAGGTACGACAATTAATGATCCAGAAATCTACACATATTTTGTTTGTAAATTAATTATTATTGTTGACTAATTGTAATGTTGTTTACGAGTGGCAAACTAATGATAGGAAAAATTTATATCGATATAGCAAAATCCACTTATAAGCAAAAACAATCGAAGGTAAAAACCCAATGTATATTAGTGTAATGATTAGCAAAATTTAATAAAATCCAATCAGGTGTAATTTTTACAAAGTGGAAATAGATAAATTACATTTCTTAGAACTAGTAGTGCAAAACAATAATAATTTAAAAGTACGCATATTACAATTTTGCAATAAACGAGAAAAACACAAAAATAATAAATAACTAAGTATTTATTTACCTAATAATTATTTTTTTATAAATTATAGTGTTTGTTTAATTTTTTTTCTCTTCTATAAAAATTAAAAATCTTTTTGCTTTAACACGTTTTTTTACCAGGTGCTCTATAAAATCATAACAAAACATTCCAAAACTCGTTTTGAAGATTCTTCTTTAGTCAAACTACTACAATTTTTTTTTGAAATTTTTACTTTATTTTTGATGCTATTTTTGATATAGGCTTCCGCAACAACACTATTAGGTCAGCCGTGAATGTCAGTTCTACTGCCGGTCAAAAAAGTCGCTGATGTCTTGGCCTGTGAAGCTGTCTGGCTCTGGTAGCGCTAAGTATGCAGAATTTTTTTTGTAAAGCTTTTTAAGCAGAAAGCAGACATCAGCAACTTTTTCAAAATTTTTGGTAAAGAGATAAAAAAACCCATACTTCAAAATCCGCCAATCAAAAATTTAACAGAAGTTGAAAAAGCGTCTAGATTTGCAGAACATCTAGAGATGACTTTTTAGCTAAATGATGCAGAAGTTTCTGATAAAATTAAAATAACATCAATCCAAAAAAAGCCCTTGGTTATGACCTGATTACCAAATCAATTCCTAAAAAAAATATTGTAAAACTGACTAATCTTATCAGCACTTTATTCCGATTGAAATATGGTTTTAAGATATGGAAAGCTGCAGAAGTCATGTTTTTTAATCCTATAAAGCTCGTCGACAAGGTTTCTTCATACAGGCTCATCTCTTTACTGCCTGTTATCTCAAAATTAAAAAAAAAAATTTCCTAAAAAAATTGAAACCGACAATAGAAGAAAAAAAGTTGATTTTTTTCTTCTCATCAGTTTGATTTAGAAAAAATCATTTTTTGTAAGCGATTTGAAATATTTTGGTTTCATGCTACTATCATTTATTCTATTCCTTCTTTTCTGAGAGGCGCAGAAGACAATTTTCCCTTTTGGGAAATGTGTTGACTTCTCTACGTTTACAATTATGCATATCTCGCACAGTTTTAAATTCACTGTCAGTGAAAAGATCAATTTTTCTATTGTAATCCATGAAGTATTTTTTTCTGAATAAGGTTTGCGGTTCCATTCTACAAAATTTTGACAACAGATTCTTTGTAGTTTTCTCCATTTTTTTCTGCATGTTATATGCCCAGTCCTTCAAAATTGATGCGATTTGTTTCATCTCGACTGATACAGTTAACCAATAATTACGTTCAAAGTAAAACTCTCTAGCCGAGTTTTGACGAAATCTCGTGCTCATATTAATTACCATAAAATGAATAATTCTAAAGTTTCTTAGAAATCATACCAATTCATTACCTCATGTTAGAGAAAATCTAAATAGCCAAATCCACAATGGCAACGGTATTGATTTTAATGGCGCCTTAACCACCAAGTCAACGTAAACTTTTTTATGCATTTATTTAAACAAAGATCTAATTAAACAACGTGAAAAAGTAGTCGCTGTAATCAGCTACTAGCAAATAGTCTTTGTTGTTAGTGCAAAAATACGATGATTTTAACAAAGATTATAGTATTGACTTAGCCCCAGTATGAAAAAACATGTTCCCAAAGACTAGTAAATCGAGACCATCACGGTGCAATATAAAAGCTTCGCAAGATCCTATCTCTTCAGTTCCAATCTTTCTGAAGAAGACAGCGATATGACTGTCGGAACGTCAAGTATTGCAAGTTTTTCAAAGTTTGAGGGTTTTTTAAGTTTTGTCACAGGACGAAACTGATCGACAAATAAAAACAAAACAATAGGTATATTAGTTTAATAATGCAACATTTCACCTTTTAAAGGTTAATATCCAGGTATTAAGTATTGTTATTAATATTTTAGCTAAGTGAATTGAGATTTCCGTGCTTTAATTTTTGCAAATTGTTTAATTAAATCTTCGGTGTCTAATTCTTTTAGCTGGTCGGTTTCTATTAAAATGATAGCAAGATTACTTAGTTGACTTTTAATGTTTTAAAAAATCTAAAATACAAAATAAATTATTAATTCACAACACAAATCACATCAATATAAAGTCTGTAAAACTACATAAAACTAAAGTTTCAAAAGCAGATATCTTTTACCCCATGCACCTTTTCACTTCGCTAAGTTAATTATCGATCGGGCATCAGGCAACAAATAATAAAATCGCGATCGATGCAGCGCTTAAATATATAAAATTTTGTACATTGCAAGCTCAGACAGGAAAAATATGCTTGTTCGCTCGTTGCAGGCCAAATTTCAAGCTTATACTTGAATAAAAACAGATTTGTTTGAGTTCATACAATTCATTATATGTATTCGATTGAATAAATAAATGCTATTATTGCGTACTCTCATTTAGAAAATATATTATTTTCGAGAAGTAATTCGGTTCCCTCGTCTCAAAGAGTAAAAATAAAAAACAATGTAATAGCTAGCAAAGATAAAAACGTCTTCCGGCTTTGGATCGTGTCAATGTTGTAACCGAAGTTGCTAACGTTTCGCCTGCTTTCGTAAGGGGCTTTATCAGGGCGTGAGAGAAATCGAAAAACTCAACGAAGCAACCGAAATCTAACTAAAAACTTCTCCAAAAGTTAGGTGATCAACTTGTGAACTAAGCCAGATTTTAAACTCCATAGAAGTGACTTAAAAAAAATAGTCTCCGTATATAAAGAAGAAGTATCGTCACGGCTTAAGCTCGACTCTGATTGGGTTACGGTTGAAAGGGGGCGTGTTTTCGATAAAGGACTAATGACCGGGAACCAAAGAGGGGATAGCTCAAAACCATGATCACGATTGAAGCTATTGGGGTGTTTGATAATTTCTATGCTCTCTCGAAATTTCCTGTTAAAAAGAATGGAGATTTGGCAATCACCGAAACGTTATCAAAATCTATCTTGTGATCGAGTACGTGGATGTAGACGACGATTAATAACTCTATAAATATCTGGCTTCATATAACCATTGTTCACTCAAGTTCTAATAAGATGACAGAGTTCCGAGTCTAGATTCTCAGGTTGGAAAATAGAAAAAGTACGATGAACCAAAGATTCAATAACAGAACGTTTCTGTGCAGGATGATGATGAGACGAAGCATGAAGGTATCTATCAGTATGGGTGTGTTTGCGATAAACAGAATGGCCTATAAGTCCGTCGGGCTTATGAGTCACAGGAACGTCAAGAAATGAGAGAGAACCATTACTTTCGATTTCCATAGTAAATTTGATATATATATATAACCTTCGCTATTAATAGCTAGAAATTTTTTACTTGTTTTTTTATCATTATAAATTTTGTTTTGACAATGGTGTTTGTTGCTTCATCTTTTTTTTACTTTTGAGTTTCAGGCTTGTCGGCGCCGTCGTGCATCACACGACTTTGCCCTTACGTACGGCGCGTGACTGTTAAGCCTTCTCCTAGAGCGGATGTCTAGTTACGCGCATGGGTTCAAGTCTTCGAGAAAAAAAAGACAGGCGGAGACAAATCATGACTGCTAATATTTTTCTAGACTAACTGTCTATTGTACATATTAGAAGTTTCATAAATAAGTTAGTTCAGTAAAATTTTATTTATGACAAGTACATAAACAATTATTCTTAGAATGTTGTTTAAAACATATTTACACAAATGTTTTAACACTTCATGCGTTAATTCAAACTATACACATAACAACATATTTGATAAATTGTCAAATTATTATGGTGTATTTTAAGACTATAATCTTGGAAATGATAGCGAATTATTGGCATCTGTAACTTGTTCGTTGCCAAAGAGTTTCTTTTAACCTTGCAAACGAAATAATTTAAAAATTTTATATAGGCCAGTTCTAAATATAAGTACAAGACCATAACGTTTTCGCGTTCATTATTCTAAAACGTGAATTGTTCGACATTCTTAATTTTCAAACTCAAAGTGATTGTACGAACGTTTAATATTTTGCGGTAATTGTTCAAGGTTTATTCTAATTGATGTTGCGTATAACAATTTAAAAAAACAAATAGAATCATTAACTTTATTTAAACGCTTACAGTAAGTTCAAGCTTACACATTTTTTACATGTAAATAAACAGTTGCTTAACCAAAATAACTCACTAATGAGTGTTATTAGAAGAGTAATTAAATATTTTTATCAAAAACCACTGATATCTCGTAACTACAAATTTTCATTAGAAGTTTGGATCTCAATATTAGTAATTCTCCAGCTTCTTTCATTCTATTTCAATGATACATTTCCATTTTTAGATATATCGCAATAATGCGTCTGTTTCAAAATTGGTTTACTGGTACATTAATCCATCGTGTATCGTTTCTTACAAATTTCTAAAAAGTTTATTTACCATACACTACCCCCTTTTTGCGACAATCATTTTCACTGATAAATTAACCGCTATCAAAGAAGATGAAAAAAGAGATTGAAAATAGTTGCGGCTAATTACATAATTGGTGTTTCTACCATTTCAGAGTAGATGACGTAAAAATAGATACGGCATTTATACGAAAAGACTTACTTGCTTGAATGTTGATTTTAAGATGTTCCCTAAAACTTCTTAGCTTCCTCAAAAGAAAAAAAGTACGGATATTTGTTCTTTTGGTATCAGCCGCTTCTGATACACATAGATTGTCCTCAATCTGCATCCGGCAATGAGGTATAATAGATTCAAAAAACATTAAGTCTTGAAGAATGTTACCCTAAATTCCCTCCAGTTTTTAATAAAACCTAAAAAAGTTCTTAGATGGCATCTCAACTATTTGCTAAACTTACTTATAAGAGTAATCTATTAAAACGTTCGCGAATATAAAAACGGGAAATCGTGTAAATAAACAAAACTGTTTTGTTCGCACTTCGCGTATTTGTTTATAGAATGTAATTATAGTTTTTCAGTTTGTTAAAGTAGTGTATTCTTTTATTCTTGTTATAACGTATGCCGGTAACTCGTTATCAAACCAAAATGGATGCAACACTATTTGAATTTCTTGAACCAATAAGAAATGGCCAAGAATCGATAAATAAAAAAACTGAAAAAAATTCCAGATAAATGGGAGAAAAGTTTTACGAAAATTCTCAGAAAATAGAAGAAAATACTAGAAGTTAAAAGAAAATATACGAGCGAGCATGGAAAATCAAATAAAGACTATTGAGGAACAAATACAAGTGATAAAATCTTAAGCTTTTGCGGCTATTTTGTTTATGATTATAAGCAACTTTCGGCTTAGACTGCGTCGTAAATTGTTGTCAGCATCGAGAACGTTTACGAAGTTATTATCAGCTTCCAGAACGTTTACTTAAGGGTGTAGAAAATTCTCGAGAAGATAACAGAAATATATCAAAACGGGTTATTCGAACTCGGAAGTATTTAGAAGATGTTTAAATAAATAAGTGATTAACGTGTGTGTTTGAGATAAATATAACGGAGTCAAGCGTACGTACCTTTAATGTAAACCAGTGTCAGTTTTAGATAAACAAAAGTTATACGCAGACGTTATTTTATGAGTGATTGTAAATATTTCGTATAAATAAATGAGTGTTAAAACTCGTTACACTATTATATGTTTAATGACAATGCGTCTACGCATCTTCGCGAGTTGAACCGTGACGATGTTGTTGAGCGTTTCATTCTCCGAAGGTCATGCATTAGTCAGTAAATCTTAAGTTTGTTGATAGTGTAAAAACGGTAACTCTTTATGAAGGCGCACAAGGAAAGAAATAACAAACTAAGAAATTGTAGAAACAGTGTTGCAGTCAATTTCTGACTTTATCAAAGAGTCCGAATTAAACGACGCGGACGACGCAACGACACTGCTTGACGATTTCAAAGCACTAGATGACCAATTTAGGTTTTGCTACATCTTTTAGTAGCTTGTATTTAATATATTGCTTTTTTACTGGAAAAATCAAAAGTGACCGATGTACCCTAAATAGTCTATATTTTAAAACAATACAAAAAATACACTATGTATATGTGTTGTTATTTTAGTTTTTTTTAAGATTTCTTGATGCAATGAGGTAACATCGCCTGACGTTTTTCTAATGAAAAGGTTGCCGGACATTGTTGTTTTAGAACGTTAAGAGGAACGCAATAAACAAACAAAAATATGTTTGTTACTACACTTCGGATAATTATGCACTAAAACACTTAAAAATATACACTAAAAGTAAGCACTTAAATATGCTATATGTCTTTATTTTTATTTATTTATTTCATTATTTATTTTCTATATGATACATTACAAAAACGATATAGTACTAAATACTGACAAATAAAATTACAAATTTTAATTACATAATTACATGACTTAATGCATCGTGCAAGTTTTGTTTTTTCAAACTTCACTTATGTTTGTTTCTATAGTTGTGGTATAGCTTCGTTGAGAAAACTATAATAAAAAAAAGAAAAAATAGGCGTGTGTTGAGATCTTCCCGCAAAAACGTTAACAAAATTTGGGATAATTTAAAAGGCAGTATTGTGAAAGCTTGTTATCTCGCAATAAGCGAGAAACGTTTTCGATTTCTCTTGAGATCCATTTGTTACGAGAATAGTGAGTGAGTTTATAACGGTGGATAAGCAAGTTTTAGCGTTTCGTAAACATTGTTCATTAAGACAATATACATATTCCAAGCAAACCCACTTGCTATGGTACAGGTGTAACAATTATAGAGAACACGTTGTTCTTAGGGTGGTAGAACCAGTGGCTCCAGCAAACTCGCTATAAGAATTTTAAAAATATTAAAAGCAACATGACTTACGCCATTTTATTTTTACTTGTAAATGCCAACACAAACAAAAATTGCTTAAATCCCGCCTGTATACAGAGCAATTTTTTATTCTAGCAAGTCGCTAAAAATGTAATAGAAATAACCGACAATGAAAATTCAATAGAAAGTAGAATTACTTACAATTAAGCGGACAGTGTCAGTGTTAAAATCGACCGTTCATAGAAATTTTGAAATATGCTAGTACAAATGATTTTCCATCCAGTGAGGTCCGCAACCAGCGCGTAGTGAAATTTAGTTAGAATTGCGAGTTTTAGTAAACGAATGAGTCTTGATATGTAACATGTTTTTTTGTTGCTAAACCATAATTTTTAACATTTTAATAATCCTTATAGTTTATGGATAAATTTGTTTTTCTTCAGTTTACTAAGTACTGTTTCTTCTGCTATTGAAATGCTTTGTTCTAAACAAAGCTTGGTATACTACTATACATGTTTAAGTTTGTTTAAGTCAAATCTTGCAAGCTAAATTAAAACCACTTTTTCTTATCCAACGGAGTTGAATTTTTACGTGTTGGTTCAATTCCTATGAGAATGTATTTTTATGATAAATTGATATCGATGATTCACTCCAGATAAAGGAAGAACCACTTTGTTTTACCCTACGGAGTTGAATTTTTACATGTTGGATCGTTCATATGACAATTTATTTTTGTGATAAGCATGATCTGAATCGATATCGGTGATATGCTCCAGGTAAAGGAAGAACCACTTTTTCTTATACTAAGGAGTTGAATTTTTACATGCTGGTTCAGTTCCGATGACAATGCTTTTTAGTCTAGCAAAACCTAAAAATTAAAAAATGAAATAATTTAAAAAACTGTTTAAAGCTTTTATTTAAATACTTTAAAAAGTAAAAAATAATCTTTAAATTAAATCAAATTTATTACTTGATACAGTTTATATGATATGTAGCTTGATCTTGACAGAAGTAATTCTAAGAAAAAATGAATGTATTTCATAAAATAAATTTAAACAACTTAATTATAAATTGAATAATGTAATAAATTTTATGAATTTGGTTTAATTTAAAGATTATTTTCTACTTTTTAGAGCATTTATATAAAAGCTTGTTTTTTAAAAATGTTGTTTTCTGAAATGAATTGAACTTTTTTAATACTCTGTATTTCTATGGGGTCAAATTTATCGACAATTCTTCTTCCGTAACCTCGTGAACATCTGCTTTACTGGTAGAAAGAATGTAAATTCTATAACTTCTGAGGGAGGCTTTTTTGATACTCCATTTTCTAAGATGTTCAACACATGCATAGCAAACTTTATGTGGTGCCCACGATCTATCATGGTTGCCTAATTTTATACCAAAGTAAGTATAATTAGTTTTACAAAATTTGTAATATTTTGTCTCTGTTCATCAGAAACAAAACAACCACATACATAACATAATACGTACGAATTGTTTATACTTTTTGGTTGCCATATTAAAAGAAACTTACAACTTATAACAACTCACGACTCGACGTTATTTGCTTACGTACGGTAATTATTATGGACTCTGTGAGTGGAGTGTACAAACAAGTCAGTCGCCGCTCAAATAAGTTTAAACTTGCACAGGTTGTTGCACATTTAATACAGATAACCAAAAGAAACATGAAAACTATGCAGATTGAAGTACCTATAATATTTAGATAGTTTTTATTACTAATAAATTGTGCAAAAGTTTTATGTAACAGAAACGAATAAACTTTAGCTTAGCAAACAATTTATACTTTTCTTCATCAATTTATAAATTTCTAAAAACGTTATTTGTTACGCATCACTGTTTTATGTTGGTAGTTTCTTCCAAAGACACTTAAATTTTATAGCAAGTTTTTGTCTTGGTTTTGCTGTTTTGCTAAATAGTTTTGGAACGTATTTTTTCTTAACGTAGGGAATATTTTTTATTTAATTACTTAATTTGTCAACACTATGCCCGCACTAATAAAATCTGTACACAATTCTTTAGTAAATTTTGAACGGTTTTTCTATAATATTGTAATTAGAACCTGCGTTTTACTTTGCTTTTTATTATTTTTGTGTTTTGCAAATGGTTATTAGTCACATTTACAAGCACTTGAAAACATTTGCAAAACAACATGCTTCTGTTTGTTGTAAAATGTAGCCTTTGGCAAATTGGTCTAAATATACGTCTTTCGGCATCTTTGAAGATGAAAATGACAGTAACTGCTACCGAATTAAAGAATAACAATTTTGTTAATAATCATACAATTTGTTGTAATCACTCCCTGCTTATTGATTAACTCGTTTACGTATGGATTTATAAAACAGTTCTTTTTTTATTCATTCTTTATCTGATCATTGTCATTTACTCATTCATCTTTAATCCTCAACTAATTTTTGGGAGTTATTTAAAAATCTAATAAAATAACGATTACTAACTACAATCAAACTTTTTAGTAGCTTTACGATAATAGTATATTAAAGTACTAGTTCATATACGTATATTTTATACTATTCTTTCTTTAAAGTTCCATCATATCAACACCTTAAGTAAGATTCATAACATTACCCTTCTCACATTCATTTATAATGGCTGTACGCCTATGCTTGCCATAAAATCTAAGACCATACAATTCAAATTTGACTTTGATTTTTTAATATACAGCTACTGGAGTTTATGTCTTATTTAAATAGATTAATTTTGCCCACAGATGACTGATGCCATGTCTGAATCTAAAAAGAAATGTAGACAGTACAGTGTTGATTATTTGAAACTGGGCTTCATCCCATCATTGTCGGACAAACAATTTCCTATGTGTTTTTTATGCAACAAAGTTTTGGGCAATGATGGTATAAAACCATTTAAGCTGCAGGATCATCTGAGAAGATGTCACCCTAATAAAACAGATAAAGATTTGAAATACTTTCAAACACTCAAAGATAAACTTCAAAAGAAACCCACGCTGGACAGAATGTTCGTTTCGACGTCACAAAGAAACGCTGATAGTTTGCGGGCGTCTTACAATATCTCGCTACTTATAGCAAAATCCAAAAAACCGCATACTATCAGAGAGAAGTTAATTTTGCCAGCTGTTGAAGAAGTTTTAAAAACTGTTTTACACAAACCTGCATCTGATATCATTAAAAAAATTCCTTTAAGCAACAATACTGTTGAAAGACGTAGTGATAAAATGAGTTCTGATATTGAAAGCTTCTTGTGTAATTATTTGCAAACGACACATTTTTCTATACAACTTAACGAGTCAACTTTACCTGGTAATGCAACATTATTGTTGGCATATGTTCGTTTTATTATGAATCAATAAATCTACGAAGAACTGCTCTTCGCAAGAACTTTGACAACCGACACTAAAGGTGAATCAATATTTCATGTTTTGAAGGATTACTTCATTGAAAAAGCAATCCTTTTATCAAATATAATATCAGTAGCTACAAATTGAGCACCTGCCATGGTTGGACGTTATCGTGAATTTATAAGCTATTTAAAACAAAATGTGTCAGGGGTGTTAGTAATACATTGCGTCATCCATCGACAACATTTAGTTGCTAAAAATTTGAGTATTAGATTGCATGAATCTCTTCAATTAGTCATTGATGCAGTAAACCGAATCCGAAGCAACGCGTTGAATACGCGGTTATTTGCGCAGTTGTGTGAAGAAAATGACGAACACTTTCATCAATTACTCCTTCAAATTGAAGTACGCTGGCTGTCGAAAGGTTTATGTTTCACAAGATTTTTTGCACTTTTTGAGACTATTTTAGAATTTCTGGATACTAAAGATAAAATTTTAAAAGACAGACATCGTCTATCTAACAGATTAGTTTACAAAATTTAAAATGGTTAATTTGCAGTTACAAGGCGACAGTCTAAATTTGATTAAAACAAAGTCCATCTTATCAGCGTTTCTTGCCAGAGTTAAACTAATAAAGCAAAATATTGGACGGGGCAAATTTTCCCAGTTCCCCAATTTGTCACAGACAAACTGCCAGGAAAACGAGATTTTAACCTACGTTCAACATTCAAATGCCCTCTATTCAGATTTTGAAACTAGGTTTGAGAATGTTTTGACTATGGTAATACCACCGTGGATAATTAACCCATATGGTGACATAGAAGAAACGAATGTCATAATACAAGAAGAACTGACTGAACTAAGTACTAACGAAGAACTTAAGGTTCAGTTTAAAAACGGATATCAGCAATTCTGGCTGCAAAACACCATACCCGTTACTTATCCCGAATTATGGAATATAGTGAGGAAGTTTTTAATTTTCTTTCCATCGTCATACCTAGTAGAAAGGGGGTTCAGCGCTGTTGCCAATCTCCTAACGAAACAAAGAAACAAGCTGGACATCATTAGCCGAGGAGATTTAGGATTAAACCTTACAAAATTGACGCCAAATGTTGATAATTTATTATTATAGCATCAGGTTCATCCTTCTCACCAAAAACATTTACCTATTTCTATTTTATGTTAGTATATTTTATACAGTGTGTCCGAAAAGTATGGAATATATTATACAGGTCGATAAATATGCACTTTACACGAAAAAGTTGTAAATAAAAGTTGTTTATCACTTAGTTATCTACCACCTGGGAGATATCAATTTAAATTTTTGCTGTAAACAAAATCCCAACGAATAACACTTACATTCTTTTAAATGGCAAGGCACGTCTTTATTATACTCATTTGATAGAGTCTTTTTTTCTCTTTTCAACCATATGAAACTTGAATACCTTTACACCAAAAAATTTTCAAGAAAAAGAAGGACATGTCTAACAAATTTATTTTACTGAGCAGTATTAATCAGGTACGTAATATGTAGCATTGAAACAATTGAATGCACTTTAGAACACTGTCACACTTTGCTATTTGTTAGTGCTTGAAATATGGCTCAATTATCTGAGAAACATAGAATTGAAATTTTAATGATTCTGGGATATGGAGATAGAAGAAGAACCCAAGACGAAGTATGTAATTTATTTAATAACTTGCATCCAGAATTAAACATTTCGCAGTCCACGGTAAGCAAAATTTGGCGGAAATTTCAAGAGACAGGTTCGGTGAAAGATGCGAGTAGAACTGGTAGACCTTTGTCATTAAGTAATGTGGAACGAGAAAATGTGTTCTTGTCTGTTGAGGAAAATCCACAAATTTCTGTTCGGCAAATTGCTAGAGACCATAATTTGAATAAATCGGCTGTACATGACGTTTTAAAAAAGAAAAATTTCATCCTTATAAAGCTTGTGTAGTTCAAGAATTATTTGAAGACGATTTGGACAGAAGGCTGGAGTTTTGTGAAACAATAACAAACAAACTTGAACGAGATGCACATTTTCATAAAAATATCCTTTTTACTGATGAGGCCACGTTTTGTTTAAACGGCACAATTAACAAACAAAACACACGTTACTGGTCTTCACAAAATCCTCACTGGTATCTAGAAGGACACATCCAATACCAGCAGAAAGTCAACGTCTGGGTAGGAATGATTGGAAGTCAAATTTTGGGGACATATTTTTTTGAAGGTAGTTTAACGGCGAATATTTATCTCGATTTCTTAAGATTTGAGTTAGTTCCTGCTTTGGCCGAGTTATTTCCATATGAAGTAGATCCAGATATACCTCATAACAGAATATGGCTTTAACAAGACGGGGCACCTCCACATTTTGGAATTAATGTCCGCCACTTTCTTAATAATACTTTTCAAAATACATGGATAGGCAGAAGAGGTACGATAAAATGGCCTGCTCGCTCGCCGGATTTAAGTCCACTAGATTTTTTTCTTTGGGGCTATATTAAAAGCAAAATTTATGTAAATAGACCTGATAATGTTGAAGATTTGAAAAATCGCATTAGAGTTGAGATAAGAGCTATAACTCGAGATATGATTTCAAAAGCAATCGATGGTTTTAAAAATCGAATTTACCACTGTCAAATTATGAATGGTTTACATTTTGAACATTTATTGTAAGTTTAGTTTAAATACATTTTTTTGTTATAACAATGTTATGTAAAGATATTTAAAGTTTAATATTTGCTATTGTAACAGTGCATTCAATTGTTTCAATACTACATATTACGTACCTGATTAATACTGCTCAGTAAAATAAATTTGTTAGACATGTCCTTGTTTTTCTTGAAAATTTTTTGTTGTAAAGGTATTCAAGTTTCATATGGTTGAAAAGAGAAAAAAAGACTATCAAATGAGTATAATAAAGACGTGTCTTGCCATTTAAAAAAATGTAAGTGTTATTCGTTGCGATTTTGTTTACAGCAAAAATTTAAATTGATATCTCCCAGGTGGTAGATAACTAAGTGATAAACAACTTTTATTTACAACATTTTCGTGTAAAGTGCATATTTATCGACCTGTATAATATATTCCATACTTTTCGGACACACTGTATAACAGATACAAACTTTTATTTTGAGTAGTTTTAATTTAAATTCAATTAATACATGTATAAAACTTAACATGTGTTTTTACTTTAAGTTTTTAACACTAAACTATGGCACGCCGTTTTACTCTTTATTATTAAAATTCAAATTGAACAACAAATTTAATTCTTAAATAAATTTTAGTGTTTCTTTTAAATGTCTTACAAAATTTAAATGTTGCTTTTAAATATGTACTTATTTAATATGTAAGTTTAATTCATGTGTATTAAGATTTAAAATTAGTAATACCAGATCAAAATCCACATTTAAATTGATTGAGTTAATATGTAAGAATAAATGTAGTTATTTAAATTTGTCAACCGACATTTTAATGTAGTTATTTAAAATGTCGTTTTGATAATTTTAATTGGTCGCTGCAATCGGTGGCGAGTTTTGAAACTGTATCATACAGGGAATACAATGTAAATTTAGTTGTAGAACGCACCACCGACCGTAGCGACGAATTAAAATTATCAAAACGACATTTTAAATAACTACATTAAAATGTCGGTTGACAAATTTAAATAACTACATTTATTCTTACATATTAACTCAATCAATTTAAATGTGGATTTTGATCTGGTATTACTAATTTTAAATCTTAATACACATGAATTAAACTTACATATTAAATAAGTACATATTAAAAACCAACATTTAAATTTCGTAAGACATTTAAAAGGAACACTAAAACTTATTTAAGAATTAAATTTGTTGTTCAATTTGAATTTTAATAATAAAGAGTAAAACGGTGTGCCATACTAAACTTCACTACAGTTAGAAATTTACAAAAAGTCAATACCCAAAACCGAAAAATAGAAAAAAACACATTATAGTAGGTACTATCCATGGTTCTTCGCATTTCTTTGCATCTAGTGTTTAATGTAAACTATTCTAATTGTTTATGTAGTTCAAACTTCTAATCATCTAAGTTTTAACTTTTTAAGAACTAAAAACGTACATATTGTTGTAGAATTGGTTTGGATTGATCGCTGATTCTTCGTCTTAAATTTTTTTTGCACTTTGACACCATGTGGCACCATTAACGAATAATTTTATTTCTTTGAGTCGTATATTTGCGTAAGTAAATAAGACGAAACCTGATCTTGTGCGTACACTTAACGTTTTATTTCACTATTTACATATTTACTTAATTTAGTAAAAGTGTACGATTTACACACCACCGGCATCCCTTATAATACAAACATGCGCAGTTTAATTGCATTAACACATATTTTTAACTCCATTTACAATAGGTTACATCAGGTTACATCAAACATAGGAGTTCCGGTTAAGAAAGCATGACGAACAATATTTAATAACAAAAACTTATATATAGGTACAATTATAGTACATTTTTTAAATAATTATATGCTACCTTTAAACCGGTTTCAAATTAATATAAACTTTGCGCATTAAAGAAAAAAGATTATAGTAGAATTCAGGTTTTCACGGATTTTATTTGTAATACAATTTTCCATTTTGGATAATGTCTACTGAGACGTATGATAAAAGCTTAGCTTATGTGGTAACGACAACACAGAAAATATCCAGAATAGAAAATTGTATTAGAAAAAAGAACAGAAAACCTAATCATGGGTTATTGTTTCAGTCAAAAATGTGGTTACAAATTCTGAAAAAAATATTTGAATGGTTATCTTTCACACTTTTGTTACTGAACAAACATTTATTTTTTTGTATGTTTGTAGCTAAATATGTACATACATTTAAAAAAAGTTTAAAATAAACTACATTAACAATGACCTGAGATTAAAGGCAATGTTTCTAAATCGGTGGGTGACCTCAAACAGTCTGCTGATTTTTAAAATCGTAATCTATGTAAATGTGTTAACTGTCAGGGTACTTTGGCATGTTTCCATTGCTTTGAAAGTACTACTTGCAACCGAATTTTAAAAGTGCAACCAAACCAACTTAAACCTAAACAAAAAGAATTTAATTTAGATACATGCTCACGCATGTTTTAATTCGTCTTAAAAAGCTGAAAACTAAAACCATACGTATTCGGCATCTTACCTTATCTTATGAAGAATTTTCTTTCAGGTATCAGAGAAGAAATTAAAATTTTCTAATTGCATTTTTATTCGCACTGATTTGTCTTTTCTATTTTACAGTTAATGTAATCTAAAGTTGTAGTTGTAATAGTAAGGCTATATTTAAAGTATGCTGTGTTTTTTAATTTACGTCAAACAATTACCTTGCTTGGTTTTGATCTCAAGTTTTTCTAGAAATAAATAGATAATAATTCTAGTGGCAAAGTGGTTATAATTTAAATATTTCTTTATTTACATTAAAAAAGACGTCGTATATTTGCTACCGAAGTCACAAATAGACCACTGTACTAAATACGCTTAATATGGATAATACACATCATTTGCTAAAGTTAAACGCCGTTATTTTTTTAAACAAGAAAATTTTTACCGGTGGATTATTTTGCATACTCTTACTATTTGATTTATTCAAGGTTATGTTTGCATTTACGCAAACGTAACATAATTTATCTTATAATTATTTTTTTAGAATTGTTTTTGGTTTATTCAAGTTATTGTGCAATATACAATTGATTAAATGCAGAGTTTATAAAATTTTAAATTAAAATTAAAATGGTTTAATAAATAATTAATTTTATTTGATCTGTTTTTAAGCTCTTTTAAAAAACAATTTTTTAAAATAAAACATGAGTTGTCGTTGTTGACTTATAATTTTAGTATTTACTGTATATAAAACTATTTTCACATTTTAAATTTGTTAGTACAATTATTTTAAAATAAATTCAGTGAGCAAAGACTACATAATAGTATATTAAAACACAAGTTACAGAATGAACGCACTTCAATCACGAGACCGCGTTTCATACACGAGCCGCGCAGCGGTGAGTTTATGAAGCGGTCGAGTGATTGAAACGTATTCTATGACGTGTGCTTTATACGATTTTCTCTATTTCGATACAATATTTAATATTTTTCGTATAATTTTAATTTTTAAAACAACATTGGGAAATTTATATTTTACTGAATTGGCAGCACTTACACTTTGACATATTGAAATTTATGTGTTAATCTAAAATCTCATACAAAATTTTCTCTTTATACCTTTATAAGTAAATAACTTTGAATTAATAGGACGTTTTTATTTTATCTTGGCATCAAAATTTGAATTTCAATTGTTAACTTCCAATAATTTTGATTTCTTTTCATGTAACGTCAACTTACGATGCAGAGATACTAACTTTGAAAAAACTAACATTACTAAAATTCGTGTAAGAATTGGCTTATTCTTACACGGATTTTAGTGTAAGAATCGCTAATTCTGATGTTGAAATAGAGAAATATTCTTCTATAAATCAGCAATAAAGCATAAGGTTAACAAGTAACCTTGCATACGCGAAGCACCCTGGTTAATGAAATAAATCTAGTGAGCAAAACCGACATTATCTTTAACTTTTTCAGCGATGTAGCATCCGGTCAACATCTAACCTTGCCTATGCAAAGCACCCTGACCTGAAAAAAATAAGGTATTACTCATAAGAATCGGTCGAGTGGTTTAAGAAATGTAACAAGACAAACAGATTGTTTAAGTTGAACTTAATGTATGTTGAGCCACACTATTTTCATTTAAAATTTGTAAATGAAAAACAAAAATTTTATCGCTTTTAATAATTTTGATTGACAAATAAAAATTCAATCGTCATTTGAATAATATTGATTGACGAATAAATTTTTTTTTAACATTGTTGTAAGTAACAAATTGCCATTCTGGAAATAGAAATTTAATTTTTAAGTGATAAATAAAATTTTTTTTTAGTTTTTGTTTTTTTCTGTATTTGTGGACGGTGTATTGAAGAATTTAGATTTTATATATGACAAATAGTTCTTAAATTGTTTATTTCAGGGCGGATAGTAGAGCAAGAAAAAATACCAAGAAAGGTGGCATAAAAGGCATATTAAACCTGCCAAAAAGGCAATTGCTGCAGAGGCCGTCTCGTCAAATAATTTAACCACCTGAAGTAAGATAATATATAAGATTATAGTATGAACTGTACCTCTTTAATTTTTTCAAAATGTGTGGCATAAGGAATGCAAGCAGATAATCAAGTTCTCCATCTTGTTATGATACGTTCCGGTGGAAGTTTAAAATCTGGAAGTTTTTCTTTATAGGCCCTTACCCGTAATGGTGCTTTCACAAAAACCTGAAACAAGATCCAATAATCAAAAAGAAAATCTAATATGTTAGAGATTTTTACCTTTTTGGTGGGAGAAATTAACTTGTTTACTATTGCAAACACGTCTCTAATGAATTCACACACCCTATGTATTTCATGTACTAGATAAGTTAAATGTTTTAAATTCGGATAAAATATTTCTAATGCCTGAACGGATTTGATCATATAAGGTGCTGCATCGGTTACGAATAAGAGAACCTTATCTTTTTTTTGGCCCTTGGGATACAGAAGTCCTACAAACATAAAATTATATAATTGTAATTAATAGATTGGATTATATTAATCAATCATTAAAAAAAACTTACGTAAACAATTATCGAAAAAATTTGCAACTGTTTTGTGATTGGTGTGTGGAATTTCTTTGGATGCTAGCAAATGAGCTTTTCCTGGTTCTAGTTCAGATAATTTACCAACTACAAAATTTGCTATATATCGACTTCTGCAATCGGTTGTTTCATCAACCGAAGTCCAAATATAATGGTCCTTAATGTCATTCCTTATTGTCTGTATTTTCTATAAAAGGTAAACCAGCATTTTAAAAACTATTAATACTTTAATTAAACTGCTTACCGATTGGTAACATATGTCTAAATATTTTTTTCTCAAAGTTGATTCATCTGTAACAACTTGTTTGGTGTATTTTTCGAGGAAATTGTGAAAATTGATATTATCAAGTGTTTTAAGAGGAATTTCAGACAACACTAATGCATCGCACAAATCTAGAGCAAAAGTTGTTTTTGATAGGCCAGATTTATTCTGTTGATCTTCTATAACGTTTTTTAACAATCGTTGTTTCATAGTTTTTTTAATATTTTTTAAATGTAAACCACTACCCAAGTGTTGTTTTACATGGTACTTTTTAGTAGCACCGATCTAAAATAATACATATACTAGTAATTAAAAGCATTTAAATTAAGATAATACAAACTTACTGATTTTGAACAAACTTGACAAAAAAGGTTTTTCCCGTTGGTTGTTAAATTCTTGTCAAATTTTAATTGTTTATTAGATGGCATTTTTTAAAACTTACTCACAGCACAACAGCAATAGACTATCACAGTGTGACAATATCACAGGTATTTATAACAAATAAAGAATATTTTAGTCATGTTTCAGTCATTAAAGGAATCCCACCGGACAGAATTAAAATTATCTATACTTGTTTGCTTTACTTAGGTGCTGAATAGACCTATAAAATATGATTCATTCCGAAATCCTTCCGGTTTTGTAAATAGTGTTCTGTTAAGCCTGTCATTGTACATAATCCTAGTATAAATTCTTACAATAGTTCTTCTCTATAAGCGGCTTTTGTATTTAATGTTTTCTGGAAACCATTGTTTAACAAAACATAAAAATCCCTGTTGTTATTTATAGGTTTGTGGTAAGACTTTTTGAGCAAAAAATGTTAATTATATTATTGTACGTAATTTAAGTAAAATTCTATAATGCGTTATTGTCATCTACCTATTAAAACATTGTTTACACAAACTTTTCAGAATTTATATGTAAAAAAGCATTATAAAATAATACTCTTTAAAAAGGCAAAAAAGACAAAAAGTTACACAAAAAGGCAAAATAGGCAGGTTCCAGGCATTTACCTGACTGTCCGCTCTTTATTAATAATAAACATTCTCATTTTTAGAAGAATTTGTAGGTAATTAATTGCATTTTCTAACATATTGCAGTTTTGTGCAATTTTACGCTTTGTAGTTAACACCACATCTATTTTAAACTCAACGCCTAAAGCTTTAATTAAAAAAAAATGAAACAATCGCGTGAAAACGCTAATCCAAATTGCAATAAGCAGTAAAAAGTAACACATTTTATTATTTTATAGTAAAAGTGTACTAAATTTAAATTTTACTTCCATCTCATCAGTAATAGCATAGAAGTAAAGCGTATTTACTAACAGCTTTAAAATACTAGTTTTATCCGCTATGTAACATTATTAAATAAAAAAAATATATTTTATTTGTTATTCAAAATCAGTAAGGTAATTTGTCTGTGAAATAACAATTTTTATATATAGATTATAATCAGTTGACTGATAAATACATTTGAAATAAGTCAAATAAGAATTACATTTTTATTTGTCATTTAAAACAATTTAAATAACAATTGAATCTTTAGTTATTGGAAAATTATTGACGACGATTTTATTTGATTACTCTCATTGCTAATATATGCAATAATTTAGTTTTTCTACGACTAATAATAGATAATACGACACATCGTATGTTTATTAGCGATTAGGCAATGTTGTGCATTTCGTTTGGCTAATTTTATTTACGCACAGGTCAAAGTCATTTCCGTACAATTTAAAACCAAGCTATTATTGTACCTGATAATAAAAAGCATAATTTGGGTAATTTGTACAAATATTCCGTGGTCCACAATTGTAGAATTTAAAAACAAAATCACGTATGGCCGTGTGGATGTTATTAGTTTTCAAGTACTGTAGTTACGTCCTCCTATTATATTTAATTAATGAATTGGTTAAGAACACTCTTCACTTAGGAGGGGCAAATTAAACCACTTTAGATTTTTTATATGGCGACGTTTCGTGCCGTTTTGTTGGCCTGAAGAAGTGCACACATGGCTGCACGAAACGTCGCCATATAAAAAATCTAAAGTGGTTTAATTTGCCCCTCCTAAGTGAAGAGTGTTCTTAACCAATTCATTAATTAGTTATTAGTTTTGACGGTACGTATAAAGTAAATTAAATATTTTAGTTTATGTTTAATAGTAACTTTTTTTTTAATTCAATGTAATAGTTAGTTATGCACCAAAGGCTTTATTATTATGATTACGCTTGTAGAACAACGTGATGCAGCCTAAAAGAAGTATTATTCACTTTATATAAAATAAAAACTAAAAATGAACAATTACTTTAGTTTATATTACAAGTATATCTAGTAGTTTAGAACAATAAATAGTTTGACGTTTAAATATTTACTTGACAAATTGATTTTATAATCACAATGAATTTGTAAGAATTGCTCAAATATGTTAAAAAATGCACAAAAAAATAAAAAAACTTGTTACAATCTAAATCTAAACAAAAAAAATGAGAATAAAAATCCTTTTTGCTTAAAGTGTTGTAAAAGAGTTATGATTACAAGGATTTTATATCGGCTGTTTAGAAACTTTACAATAATTAGTAATTATGAATAACTTAAATTTGCATGACAAGTTAAGTAATCAAATAATAAAATTACTTAATTTGCAATGACATGTTCCAAATAACTTAACAAAGTCTGTATTTATTAACATCGATCAGTTTTTTGAATTGCATGACAATTCAGAAACACCAATTGTCTTTTAGCATTCATCGATAGTTGTAAAATACTAGAATGTCTCTTTCGAACATTCCTGATATCTATACGTTATTATTCATTTTTATGTTAATACAATTTTCATAGTTATTTATGTATATTTTTACTCTGCATTGCATCATAATCTTATAAAAACAATCTATTTGCACAGTGTCGCTACCTATTTAAGAATTTTGGTTAGTTTTGTAGTTTCTTTTTTGTAATTGGCTTCTTGTTTTCTTCTACACTATCATTTTCTTAAGTAACAAAATTGCTAAGCTAGATACAACACATTGGTTTTGTCAACTATTTATTGCAATATTTCTTCAATTTTAAACGAATGATGCATTAAATATTGTAGTAGCATATTAGAGATCTATTAGGGTAATTAACTTTATCTTAAATGTTCTAAACGTAAATATAATAAAAAGACTAAAACTGTTTTTAGTTCAATACAATGGTATTTAAAACACCAGTTTTTCATTAGCCATTTTTATATTACTTTTTTAGTTTGTTAAGTTCTATTTCTAAGAATAACGCCCATTAATTACAAATTATCTTTAAACGTTTACGAGTTTAGCTTATTTGCTTTGTAAATTACATTTACTTGTTATTCTGTTGCAGATTTTTAAAAAATGTTTGCATACCAACATCGTTTTTGTCAGAAGAATTTGACGACATTGTTAATTATTTAGGCTGACAGTACGGCGCTGAACTATTTCATGCACGGACAATTTACCGCGGCCGACATTTTAGCACCTAGGTATGTTTTAAAGTTAAATATATGTATATGTTTAAAAAAATTGTTTTGTCGTGTTTGATATATTGAATAGAATGAACAATTACATTAAAAAATGTTTTAGTAATAAAAAATATATATCAGTGAAGATACATAATGTAAAACTAACATAATCAGAACTAATACTATTACGACCGATACACCGGCGTAACTACAAGTGGCCCAGACCTCTCCAGACCCCTCTGTAACCGACACATAGTAATATATTTTTATGCACAATAAAACATAATTAAAAAATACGCTTCACTATGAACTAAGCCCTTCCTAGCACAGATGTCTAGTTACGCGCATGCTATACCCCAGAGGTAATCTAAAAGAAGTTTATTACCGTAGTCTTAAACTTTAACTTTTATTCGTTTAGCCGTGTCTTTTGGCGCACTTGATTTCCAGCCACAAACTGTACTATTTTCAGTCAGTTAAATTTTTTTTAGGTTTGGATGGCCGCCATTAATCATAGAAGAAAAACTATTGTACTATCCTTTAGCTGCATTATTAGTATGTGGAATATTTTGCAAAATAAAGTCGTAACAATTCCATATATTTTTGACAAACAATAGGAAATGTCTTCTACCTCTACTATCTGCACTGAAGCTTATCTATATGCTTTATCATAATTAAGTAACGCCAATAATAAGTCGTTATTTTAAATGTAAACAATCAAACAAACTTTCAAACAACTCTATAACATTGTTCTTCGAGATATACGCAAAAGCTGCTAGAAACCGTAAACTTAGGTAAAATCAAGATTTTCAGAAATCAGCAGTTGCAGCAAGTCTGCTAGAGTTTGACACAACTCTCTCTTTCCATAGTTATTAAATCGAGGCAATTCTGTTATATATATATAATTTTTTATCTTCAGCTGTCAGCATGTAAACTATACTTTAAAGTCAAACGCAAGATCTTTCTTTAATAAGCTCTTTTTTAGGTTACAAAATTGAGTTCAGTATCAGTTTCGATTAAACTCGAGACGTAGAATCTATTTATGAAATAATATTCACATTCATTTAGGATAAAAAACTCAAAAGAAAAATAAAATAAATAAATGTTCACTTTTGCCTTGAAGAGGTTGCAATGTTTGTGCCACGAAAAGTTAATTAAAGTTAGATGCGTCAATTCCGATGTTCTGAACGGCTCACTAAGCTTCAGTCAAGACCATCGCCCGCTTGCACGCCGCGCATATTGCTCCGTCTCTTTCTCGCTCGCGTCCCCCGCCTATGCGCTCATACCTACTTGCGCGCACTCCCGACTGCGCGGTGCGCGAAGTCAGTTTCTATTGAGATGTTACTGTGCTATACTGTGTTTGCTTGCAACGCTCCCGCACAATTTATTTTACATTACACCACGCCGCTGCTGTGCCCGATGTCGTGTCTAGTGTAGTTTAACTAACAAAATGCCTAATAAAGAAATTAAATCTCTCGTGGTTGCCGAGTAGACGTCGATACCTACGATTACTGTAGATTGGTCTAAGTGCAAAAAATTAATAGCAAAGACAAAGATGTAGTGCTTCCGATGAGTACATTAAGTAATATGTACAGAAAAAGACTGGCTGACTTACTTGGTACTCCAGAGAGTGATTTGCCTTCTATTGGTTCAACTTCGCTTCGAGAAAAGATTCAAAACGAATTTCCAGAGTTGCTGGTTCATCGTCCTTCAAAAGAATATCAATTCTTGTGCAAATCTACAGATTTCGTGGCAATCGCACAGTCAGAAAATCTTAATCATGACGCCATTGCATTTTCTACATTTGTCATAGCTATTAGAAAAAAAATAAAGAAATAGAAAACATCTTTTCAAGGCACGTTTGATAAAAATTATTAAAACAATTGTGTTCTTCCAATTATTTTAGCCGCTGTAAACATGATTATTTTTGGTTCTTGGTCACCGACAGAATGTAAAACAACTGAAAAAACGTCCCCTTGCAAGAGACCCTACGTCACGTGATAGACCGAGAACCACCCCTGCCACTCTATACGGCTCTGCAGACATATGGGTATACGCGCAGTAAAGCGGTTATAGATTAAATGCATAGACGCAGTATCTCAGTGTCCTGAAACCGTGTTTGTGAGGTGACGAGCTCGGTGTGCCACCTCACGGTTAATCGTGCAAAAGAGGAAGGGTTGTTGTGTCCCAATAATCTTTTTAAAGGTGTATTTACTATTGGCGCTTACGATTACATCGATCACAACCTTTCAAGTAATACATTTGTTGGTTTCATGGTACAAGTATGTCTGTGTTTCAAACACCATCAAATAAACAACCGGGTGAACGCCAAGATATCCAAACATTATAGGAATGCGACAAGCCTACCTAAAATTTACCTTACTTGCCAGAATCGTTTGTAACCGTACCAAACGTATTTGTTATTTAAAAGGAGCCAGAATTTCTCAATTATAACATTACTTCATCACATATATCACCTTCAGAAACACGGGGATACGAAGCTGAATCAGCTTAGCTTAACCATATTCTTCATTGTTTTAGCCAACCTAGTCAAGAGAGTGATAAAAAAAATTACTGTTCTTGGGCTGCTTACCATGCAACAAAAAAACACGACAAACTCAAAAAAAATTGTCATTCCTCCGTTTGTGCACTGCTACCGCTCTTTGTTGAAGCTTCAACGTCTGTGCCCATGCTTCGTCATGGAATGGATATAATAACCAATATAACACACTTCCTTAATCCGCTTCAAACACCAATAATGTATGGAGATCAGAAAAAGCAATTCTTGGAATCATCGGACAGTACATAACACGATGTGGATGGATTAGTGCTGTTGTCAACGCAGGTATGCTACCACGCGGTACTACCGAAGCTCTCTTGAAAGTTACACATGTGAAAAAAAGCAAAACGGCCCATAAAATCACCGTTGCTGCTTTGTATAAACTTTTGATTGAAGCACCTTTTGTAGATTCCTCAGATGTTTCTTTAGAGGCCTGAATAGATAAACAAGCTACTAACTCATCCACATTTAAGTTATAGCTGACTTTGTTACATTTGGAGGTGCGTTTTTAAGCTTTGTGCGGTAAATACGACAAAAAAACTACGGTTTATTCAAAGAATGTTTGAAAACAATGATTCCATGGTTTTTCTCATTTCAACCCCCCAATTATACTGATCTGTTGACGGTTCATATAGCTGATTTAGAAGCAATGTCTGTAAATGCCCCAGACGTCGACAAAGAGTTCAGTAAAGAAAATTTTATAATTCGAAAGACTCAAAAGCCATTTTCTGCCCTTGTTGTAAATCAAGCACACGAGCAACACAGTGCTGTTGTAAAATGAGAAGGTAGTGCTATTGGCCTTACTCAAAACCCTACGGCTTTGCGGCGCTGGATGATTGCTGAACTAGAAATATGTCATCTGCAAGAATTTTTCTATGTTAACGTTACCCATGACCGTCACCATAAACAATATAATGCGTTCCAAGCAAATTTTTTACGCCAAGTAAATGCAGAACAAGCCAGTTTTGAAGAATTTGGAAATTCATTTCAAGAACGAGTGCATCAATTAGTTGCAATTGATACAAGAATAATTGCAGCCCATGCAGGGGTCGAAACACTGAACGATCTTAAGAAAAATTGCAAAGAACTGTATAACACATTTTTGAAAAAAACCTAGTACAGAAGATCGTTTCTTTATTTCAACCGATTACAAACGAAAAAACTAAAATTAATGGAAGTCACAAGCAAATAGGTTTAAAACAGCAGGATTTGATGAAATCGCTCAAGTGTGATGTGAGCCTGTTTTCTAAACTATTCATTTCTTGTCAAAACAGACACTTGGATTTAGATACTTTCTTCATTTATGAGAATCAGTCTTTGCCTCAATCTTTGTCTTCTATAGGAAACATGCAAACTTGACAAAAATCAGACCCAATAACGGTTTTGCATAAAGAATTGGTCATCCTCCACGTAGGACTTCTAAAACTTTTGGCAAATATTACCGCACAGCATTTTGCCAGGTCTTTTCCTAAAAACGATAAAAATAAAGAGAAACTTTTTGCATTCCTATCCTCCTACGCTCTTGAATTTGTCTAAGTGCAACATTTCGTGACTAACGTAGGTCACAAAATAAAATCATCGACAGTAACTGGAACGTTGATGAATGGGCTCGACACTTATGTTAAAGAAGCAGATGGCCGTATTCTTCTACACGCACAAGACATGGTGCTCAATAGCGCGTCAAAAATTACGATACACACGGTTGATTCTGATGTGGTTATAGCGATATCTTTTTATTTCGCACTTGGTCTCAAAAAGCTGTAGAGATCTTTCGGCACTGGGAAACCCCATTGCTACGTACCCGTGCATGAAGTAGCAAAGCATTCAGGCGCAGATAAAGCAGAAGCTTTGAGATAGTACCACGCATTCACAGGGTGTTACACTCTTTCAGGGTTTCATTCTAAAGACAAAACGTTAATTTGGAATACTTGGCAGCGCTATCCCGAGGTTACTGTTGCTTTGAAAGCCTTATCTAACCCACTAGAAGAACTGCCCCAGAATGTATTTAATACATTAGACAAATATGTGGTGCGGCTTTACTGTGGAGACGTTGACATCATTAGTGTTAACGTTGCAAGAAATTTTTTTTTCGCATCTATAACGCCAATCGGCCTTCAAGATCAAGTTCTAGCAAGTTTTCCTATCCTATATTTTGAACGCATAATTGCATTATTTTGAAATTGAACTTTATAATCGTTGCAAACCCCGCCTGTGTAAACGTTCCAAAAACATTTCAAACAATCGTTTTTTGAACGTATACTTTCCTTATTTTGGATTTAAACTTAATAATCGTTCCAATGCTATTTTAAGAAACAATTTAATAAATTAAATGAACATGAATAAGTAACGACTCTAGTTATCATTTTTAGAAGTGTTTTAAAACATTTCAAGAATGATTTAGGAAATGATTGACTGACGTGGAAGATGATATTCCAGACTAATCTACCACGTTTATTTTGATTTTTAAAATTTAATTATTAAAAAATTTAAAAATAAAGCGTTATAGTTTGTTTTATTACTACTTGCAGCCTCATCAATAACAGACATTATTTAGACACGCCTGCTCTATCTGAAACTCCACCATCTTTTCCTGTCAGATGAGTTTGTGGTCAAAAGCAGGTCTTTGTAATTTATAGCGTTCTTGATACTGTGACCAGCAATTTTTTTTGTCTACAATACTCACAGCGATAATCATGTGAGTACTTTTTAAAAAGATGATTAAATAGGCTTTCTAAATAAGTGATTCTTATTTTATTATCAATTCAAATATAACAGATATGACCGATTTTGTATAAAAAATGGAAAATGTCGATTTTTTTAAAAATGTTTTGGCTATTTCTGACACTAAAATTGACTTTGCAGCTACAAATTAGAGACAAAAATTTCTGCCTTCAAGGAAACGTGAAACAAAAAATTAAAATATTTTTTATTTGAAAAAGAAACGTTCAGTGATAATAATTGGCACTTTTCTGGAAATTACCCGTTTACTATTTTGTTGTGTAAATGAATTTGTTTTTTATGCAGCTACTAGATATCCAAATTTACCAGCAATAACTACGTATTAATGTAAATATTTTTTTATAATTACGTTATTACAAGAGTTATTTATATACAGGGTGTCCCACGAGGTACTGTACATACTAAAATGGTATGTTCCTTAGGTCAATTTAAGTAGAAAACGTCCAATTCGCCATAGTTAGACAGATACAAGCGTTCAAAGTTTATAACTGATCACACATTTTTTGAAAATTATTTATTCTTAGTCAACTGGGAAACAAAAGCCGAACAATATGTCATTTATTGCTTTCTTTTCTACTAATGTCACAGTCGATTTTATTAAATGAAGTGTAATTTAAATGCAAAATGCCTTCTCATTTTTCTAACGAAGAGTATGCATTTACATTTATGGATTTTGTGATGGAAATAGGGCACTGTGGCCTTAACAAACATATGCATAAAATGGGACTGCAAAGTAGCCCCTTATGCCGCGGATGCTTGGAAGACGACAAGATTCCGCAGCATCTGCTGTGCAAATGCAACGCACAACGATTCTCGGAAAACCAAAGCTAACCGATAATGAGTTGAAAAAAGCCCCTTAATTAATTAAAAAAAAACTGTCAATGTATAACAAGCTGCTCTTATACAGGGTACTGTACATACTGAAACGGTATGTTCCTTAGGTCAATTTAAGTAGAAGACGTCGTATAAACATAGGTCCAATTCGCCATAGTTACACAGATACAAGCGTTCAAAGTTTATAACTGATCACACATTTTTTGAAAATTAATTATTCTTAGTCAACTGGGAAACAAAAGCCGAACAATACGTCATTTATTGCTTTCTTTTCTACTAATGTCACAGTCGATTTTATTAAATGAAGTGTAATTTAAATGCAAAATGCCTGCTCATTTTTCTAACGAAGAGTATGCTGATATCATTTACATTTATGGATTTTGTGATGGAATTGCGAGATCTGCCGTTAGGGAATATGAACGAAGATTTCCCAACAGGAGGGTGCCAAATCATCAAACCTTTTCTTCTGTGTTTCAACATGTACGGACTCATGGTTCATTTCCATCAGTTTCAACAAGATCTGACCGTCCTGTGCAGTTAAATGTGAATGAGCAGGAAAACATTCTACAGATGATTGATCTGAGTCCAAGGTTGAGTACTAGAAGAATTTCTTCTCGAATGTGACTCCCCCGTTTGTCAGTATGGCAAACATTACATGATGGGCTTTTGTATCCCTAGCACATACAACAGGTTCAGCATCTGGAACTTGGAGATTTTGCTGGCCGGTTGAATTTCTGCCACTGGCTGCAGGTAAATCCACAATTAGTTCTATTCATTTTATTTAGCGACGATGCGCAATTTACTAGAGATGGAGTGAACAATACACGTAATTCTCATTTGTGGTCATATCAAAATCCACATGGCACAACAGAAACTAACTTTCAGCGCAGATTTTCTGTTAGCTAGCTCCTCCACACTTTAGTAGGCATGTGACCCAATATCTAAATATTGCTTACCCTAATAGGTGGATTGGGCGTGGAGGCCCGCATGCTTGGCCACCGAGATCGCCCGATCTCACACCTTTGGACTTCTATCTGTGGGATTATGTGAAAAGTTTAGTATACGAAGTAAAAGTTAATACCAGAGCTGAACTAATACAGCGTATCCTGGATGTGTGTCAACAAACACGGAACAACCAGCAGGTGCTTCGAGCGGCTACTTGGTCCATTTTAGATCGCAGCCGTCGTTGTATTAATGCCGAAGGAGGTCATTTAGAGCATTTGATGTGATTTTTGTTTGTTTGTTTTTTAAAAAATGTGTGAGCATTTATAAAACGCTTGTATCTGTGTAACTATGGCGAATTGGACCTATGTTTATAGGACGTTTTCTACTTAAATTGACCTAAGGAACATATGTACAGTACCTCGTGGGATACCCTGTAGTAATTGTAAACGAAACCGAAAATAGATTCTTACTGTTGTGATTTTTAGTTTTTAATTAATTTCACAAATTTTAATGCAACATTGTTTTCTATAATTTTTTGTTAGTTTGTTAATCACATATGAAAACGTTAACAAATTATACATAACTATTAAAAAAACGATACATATACAATTAAACTAAAGGAATTTTGAAATTTTAGTTCATTAAAAGTACATAAATAAGCAAGTGTAAGGTAAAAATATAAAGTACTGAAACGTCCGAGAAATTACTTGCAAATGCAAGAGCCTTCTAGAACTGTTATCTAGTTTCTAGAAGATATAGCGAAAAGTGAGGAACGATCGAGAAAGATTCGCCGATGTCTATAAAAGCCGAAGATGGAAATCGTAGGTCAGTTATTGCTGGAATGTGAAAGCATGCAGTATTAAGAAGGTTATCAAGTTGAAATAAATACGTATAGTTAGCACGCGCGGCGTTTTAAATAAATAACAGTGTACACCGAATCGAGTGAACGTGACTATCAGCTGTGAAATCCGAGAACGTTATCTTATCTTAAGTGATATAAATTATAGTGTAAGTGTTTTTATTAAATATTATTATTAGATTTAATTAGCTCGGTTAATTTAAAAGTGCATATTTTTCTAGAATAAGTAAACGTAGTTTTAATCGTTTAAATAAATTAGTTTTTTTAAGTAATAAATTCGTTACAAATTGGTATCAGGTGTTCGGTTTTAAACCCGTGGAAATCGTGTAAATAGATAAAGTTGTTCGCGATTTTTATTACTGTAAATACCATTAAGTAATCTAATATCGCTTCATAATAAAAACATTGATTGTGAAAATAACTCTTAAATTCGAGATACGCGTGTTTATTTATAAAGTGTAATCATAGTTAAATTCGTTAATATAGTGTTTATTAAACTTTAGTGCGTTATCGCGATATTAATTAAATTCGTTTCCGTTTAATATTAACAAGTGAATCGTTATTAAATTTTGTGTTATATAAAAACTGCATTTTAAAAAGAAGTGTATTCAAAACTTTATATTCGTGTTATATTTAAATTTATGCCGGTGACGCGTTCGCAAACAGTTAAAATGGATGCAAAGCTATTTGAATTTCTTGAATCAATCAAAAATGGTCAGGAATCGATGACTAGAAAAATGGAAGAAAAACTCTCCGAACATTCTCAGAAAATGGAAGAAAATTCTAGAAAAATAGAAGAAAAGTTGTTGGAAAATTCTAGAAGTTTAAAAGAAGAAATACGAACGAGCATAGAAAATCAAATTAAAGTTGTTCAAGAGGAAACCCAAGCAGACATGTTAAACTTAAAAGAAGAAATTTGCGATTCTATGAATGACATAATAGAAGAAGTACAAGACAAACTAGAAGAGAAGTTAAAAGAAAATTCAAGAACCATAGAAGACAGAATGAAACTGCTTGAAGAAAGAATGAACCAAATGAATTACCATGGTGAAGGAAGTGTCACGAGTGAAGATTTAATAATGGACCGTCGGGAAGAAACCACCCACAAGTTCAAAGTTGTACCACCGAATTTTGATGGTAAAGTTCCATGGTCAACCTACCACAAGCAGTTTGAAGCCGCAGCTACAGCTAATGGTTGGAGCAACAAGCAGAAAGCGACGTCTTTAATAGTGTCCTTACGTGGAGAAGCGCTTGGAATTTTACAAACTGTTCCGGACCATCTGCAAGAAAATTACGAACTCTTAATATCACGATTAGAAACGAGATATGGGGATGCTCATCTTCAACAAGTATACCAAGCTCAAATTAAAAGTCGGGTTCAGAAAGCTGCCGAAAGTCTTCAAGAGTTTGAGGCTGACATCGCTAGATTAACACGGCTTGCGTATCCTACAGCACCGGATACCTTCCTGGAGCAGTTAGCTATTCAAACTTTCGTAGATGGCCTCCGAGACAGCGAAACACAGCAGACCCTCCGGTTAGCTCGACCGAAGACGTTGGATGACGCGTTGGTGCATGCTTTGGAGTTTGAAGCAGCAAAACAAGCATCGCAACGAGGTGGTCATAGACTCTGCTGTGCTACAGAAGTACCCGCGCAGACACTGGAAAGCATCGAGGAGATAGCGCGACGAATACTTCGGGAAAGAGGAGTGACAGCTTTGAACTGCGATGAAATAGGCCATGTACGACGGCATCGTACCAAACCTAAGAAGAGGACTAGAAGAGCCCTCGAAAATTTGGAACGAGGCGAGCGAAAGAAACAAAAAGTAATCACATCTAGTCAAACTCCGGAGGTTACAATCCAAATGGCATCGCCTAGAGAGCAATTGCATAGCATTTATCTCGATGGCAAGATCAATGGGAGAAGCGTCCAGTTACTGGTTGACACGGGAGCGACGAAGACCATCATTCGTCCTGACATCTTATTGGAAAACGAGAAGACATCACCAGTAACAGTACGACTTCGAACAGCGACGGGCGACGAAATACCTACTCACGGACAAGTCAAAGTAACCATTGGTTTGGGAAATGGAGTACTCGACCATCAAGTACTGGTAGCCGACATCACGGAAGAAGTTATCCTGGGAATGAACGTGATAAAAAGTATGGGCTCCATTTGGATATGAAGAACGATGTCCTGAAGATCGACAAAGAAGAAATTCCTTTTCATTCGTCAGAGAAGGCAGCCGTGCGAGTCTTATTGAGTGAAGACGTGACTCTGCCTGCAAGGACTGAAAGTGTGGTGATGGCACGCCTGGATGGAAGTCTCCGGGAAGGCTACATACGCGCGATTGAACCAATGGAGGGCGGCTTAGTTGAAAAGGGACTACTCGTTGGCAGAACTTTAGTACGAGTAAAGAAGACGATGCCAGTAAGGATCTTAAACATCAACTCAGGTCCTGTAACGCTAAAACAGAAGACCGTGGTAGGCCAATGCACGCCAGTATCACAAATTGTGAGATGCGTGAAGTCGAACGAAGATACGTCGCTGAAGAAGTGTCCACAACATCTATTGGACATTCTTACCACCAAATGCGAAAACCTCAGCCAAGACCAGCTGGCTAAAGTTAAAGTGTTGATCCAAGAGTACCAAGATGTGTTCGCGCTGGAGAGTGGCTCCAAAGGAAGAACTAACGTGGTGAAACATAAAATTAATACCGGAGACGCTCGGCCGATACGACAACATCCACGCAGACTTCCTTTGGCGAAAAGAGAAGAAGCCGAACAAATAATTACGGATATGGAGAGAGAAGGCGTGATTGAACCTTCAAGTAGTCCATGGGCATCCCCAGTGGTACTCGTGAAGAAGAAGGATGGATCAACGAGGTTTTGCGTAGACTACAGGCAGCTAAACGACGTGACCAAAAAGGACAGCTACCCTTTACCCAGAATTGACGATACGCTAGACACCCTGTCAGGATCCCAGTGGTTTTCTACGTTAGATTTAAAGAGTGGATACTGGCAGGTAGAATTAGAACCCAAGGATCGTGAAAACAGCTTTTACGATCGGAACTGGTTTGTGGCAGTTCACTGTAATGCCCTTCGGCCTGTGTAACGCTCCTGCAACGTTCGAGCGTTTGATGGAGACCATCTTGCGCGGATTGTCTTGGAAGACGTGCTTGGTCTACCTGGACGACGTGATCGTGGTTGGAAGGTCGTTTGAAGAGCACTTAAACAACTTGAAGGAAGTGTTCCAGAGATTACGTGGGGCTAACCTCAAACTGAGCCCAAAGAAGTGCCACGTATTTAAGAAGGAAGTCCAATACCTTGGCCACGTCGTATCTAGAGACGGAGTAAGGGCTGACCCAGACAAAATCCGAGCAGTGCAAGCATGGCCAAGACCGATCGACAAACATCAGGTCCGAAGTTTCCTTGGGTTGTGCACTTATTATAGAAGATTTGTCCCCGGATTTGCCAATATTGCCAAACCATTGACAAAACTAACCGAAGAAAAAGCAGAATTTAGATGGAATGAAGACTGCGAAAATTCTTTTAATCAACTAAAACAGGCCCTAGTCACTTCGCCAATTTTGAGTTATCCACGAGAAGATGGAAAGTTTGTTTTGGATACCGACGCAAGCAATATGGCCATAGGCGCGGTCCTTTCGCAGGTTCAAGATGGACAAGAAAAGGTGATCGCGTACTTTAGCAAGGTTTTGTCTAGGCCAGAAAGGAATTATTGCGTGACTAGGAGGGAGCTGTTAGCAGTCGTTAAGTCCATCGAACATTTCTACAAGTATTTGTATGGACGAAGATTTTTACTGAGAACAGACCACGCCGCTTTAAAATGGCTACTGCAGTTCCGTAACCCAGAAGGACAAGTAGCAAGATGGATCGAGAGACTGCAAGAGTATGACTACGACACAGAACACCGTGCCGGAAGCAGTCATCGGAACGCTGATGCCTTATCCAGAAGACCATGTCCGGCGGACTGCAGCCATTGTTCGCGACTGGAAGAAAAGTCGAATGCCTCCGGAGAACTGCTATGGTTGATGATGAGTGGGAACCTGAGCAGTTACGTCGCGAACAAGAAGACGATCCTGAAATAAGACTACTCCTCGACTGGAAAGAAAGCGGCCGACGACCAACCTGGGAAGAAGTGAGTGCTTTGGGCAAAAATATCAAAGCGTACTGGGCGCAGTGGGACTCCTTGATAGTAGAAGACGGTCTTCTTAAGCGATCCCTAGAAAGTGCCGAGGGCACGGGAAACAAACTACAGCTGGTAGTGCCGAAAAGCAGGGTGACCGAAGTGTTGAAGCATCTCCACGATGGGACATCAGGAGGACACTTTGGCATTAAGAAGACGTTGGGTAAAGTGCGAGAACGATTCTACTGGATGAACTGCAAAGAGGACGTCATGAAATGGTGCCGTAAATGCATAGTCTGCGCTTCAGGAAATGGTCCAGCGAGAAAGCGCAAAGCACCCATGAAACAATACAACGTAGGAAGCCCTTTGGAAAGAGTAGCGATTGACATTGCAGGGCCGTTCCCAGAATCCGATTCGGGAAATAAATACATCTTGGTGGCGATGGATTATTTCACGAAATGGACGGAGGCTTACGCCATACCCAACCAGGAAGCAGCTACAGTCGCAGACGTATTGGTAAAAGAATTTTTCTGCCGGTTTGGAGTTCCGTTGGAATTACACTCCGATCAAGGCCGCAATTTTGAGTCTGGGCTGTTTCAAGAAGTTTGCCGACTGTTAGGAATTAAAAAGACTAGGACAACGCCTCTCCATCCTCAGTCTGATGGCATGGTTGAACGGATGAATCGAACAATGGGCAAGTACTTAGCCAAGGTAGTGTCCGAACATCAAAGAGACTGGGATCAGTACTTGCACCTCTTCTTAATGGCGTACCGATCATCCGTTCACGAAAGCACAGGCCAAACACCATCCTGTGTCATGCTCGGTCGTGAGATAAGATTACCATGCGATCTTCAATTTGGACGAAGGCCGGAAGAAGAAGTCGCTGGAGAAGATTACGTCAGCAAGCTGGCAAAGAGGCTAGACGAAGTACATGAAGAGGTTCGTAAAAACACACAAATTGCCAGCGACAGGATGAAAACAAGATATGACGTCAAGGCGCAAAATGGTGGGTTTCAACCTGGCGATATGGTTTGGTTGTATAACCCTCAAAGGAGACGTGGTTTGTCGCCGAAGCTGCAAAGGCAATGGGAGGGCCCCTATGAAGTCGTGCAGCGTATTAACGACGTTATATACCGCATCCGAAAACCGCCCAGAGGCAAGCCAAAAGTGGTCCACGTCGATCGTCTAGCCCCGTTTGCTGGCGATAACCACAATCCGCAAGTTCAGGTCCGAACCAGAGTAATAAGTAGCAGAACCAGGAATCCAATCGAAGAAATGGGGTTCGAAAAGTTTATGAACTTATACGGAGGTTCTGGAAAAGCTAGGTTCGGAGTTACCACCGAGGAACAACAAGACCTGTTCCAGACACAAAAAGATTACGCCATCGCACATTGCGTGAGCGAGGAGCTTGACATGTCCAAAGGGGTTGCAGTCGTGTTTAAAAAGAAGTTTGGACAGCTAGATGAATTACGAAGACAGCAACCGGCAGTCGGAAAGGTTTTAGGACTACGTGGTGACGGACGCTTCGTTTTCTATCTGGTCACCAAGAAATACTCACGTGTCAAGCCGTTATACAAAGATCTGTGGCGAACATTATGGAGTCTCAAGAGACAAATGGAGTTCCATCATGTTAAGAAATTGGCAGTACCCAAGCTTGGTTGTGGCTTAGACCAACTGAATTGGAGGACAGTTCGAAACATGTTGGAGGTCGTCTTCCGAGGAACAGGCATTCAAGTGTTGGTCTGTAGTTACCAACCGAGGAGAGTATTGGGTCAGGAAAAGTCCATTGACTGTTACTTTTATGGTCAAGGAAGTTGCCGAAATGGAGGAAGCTGCCGCTATCGCCACGATCCCTTTTACCGGTGTCGCATCCAGTCTCCTGTTCTGGGACAGAACAGTCCTAAGAAGGGGCAGTGAAACGTCCGAGAAATTACTTGCAAATGCAAGAGCCTTCTAGAACTGTTATCTAGTTTCTAGAAGATATAGCGAAAAGTGAGGAACGATCGAGAAAGATTCGCCGATGTCTATAAAAGCCGAAGATGGAAATCGTAGGTCAGTTATTGCTGGAATGTGAAAGCATGCAGTATTAAGAAGGTTATCAAGTTGAAATAAATACGTATAGTTAGCACGCGCGGCGTTTTAAATAAATAACAGTGTACACCGAATCGAGTGAACGTGACTATCAGCTGTGAAATCCGAGAACGTTATCTTATCTTAAGTGATATAAATTATAGTGTAAGTGTTTTTATTAAATATTATTATTAGATTTAATTAGCTCGGTTAATTTAAAAGTGCATATTTTTCTAGAATAAGTAAACGTAGTTTTAATCGTTTAAATAAATTAGTTTTTTTAAGTAATAAATTCGTTACAGTACGTTATTTATCTACCTCAATTTTTTTCTTAGACTGTGAACACGTCTTTAAATTTTTACCTGGAGTTGCCCATTTTTACTATCCACGACTCATACGTAAAACATATTCGAATTTCAGTTAGTTATAAATCTACTACCAACATTAGATTAATGATGTTTTCAATAAGTGTTTTTTTCAAAAATGTAAACAAAGAGCTTACACTCATGCAGCACTCTGGCTGTGACCTCATGCCACATTAAAGTTTGTTATGCTATTCTTCAGTTTCGACGCTTGTTACATAAATTGCTATTAAAGTTTGCAAAAAAAGATTAAGCAAAAAATCGCTTAAAACATCAATTTGTGAAGTACTCAAATGATTGTATGCACTTTCAATCAAACGCCATCGTTTATACCATAAAAACGTGTATATTTTTAAATATAAAAAAATATAATTTTGCTTTAGTCACGTATGAAAAATCGTTGATTATGAACTCACATTATATTATAGATATGAATGGGTATTTCTAAAACTTAGTCAATATATTCACGAGACTCTCCTACTCAAACAATTTTAAAAACATTATATAACAATCTATTATATCAAATAAAAACCACAATCTGAATATTTCAAAGGTCAAAAAACTGAAAAATAAATCATTGTTTAAATTTTTTGTAAAAATCAAATTCATATACCTTTTGATAACAAATTAACTGATTTTATCAAGTGTTTTGTCACTTTATTCAACGTACCTACGTCTGATGTTCATGTCTAATTGACTCTCGTAGCGTGACGTCAATTATTTCAAAATATGCCAGATACAATCAAAAACGTATGAATAAACAAACTTAAAAAAAAGATTAATATTTAGAATTTGTAATAGTAATATATTTTTATTGCTCTTAACTGCCATAAATTTTGACAGTTTGTGCGTACTTAACATAAACTATTTTTGAAAGATTTTGAGACTTTGGAGGTCTTGTAGTCTCTGTTCAAGTTTAAAAATGGCCACTTGTGAAAAGAAAAACGTTCAATTTACACAGGAACTGTAACTATTCTACCATACTTGTGATTAATAACACATGTATTAAGCTTCAAAACCTATCAATTTTCGATCATAAGTAAAGTTTGAAATTACATAAAACAAATATTATAAGATAAAATAGCAAAACATCGAAATAAACAGAACTATAAATACAAAAATATTTATTTTCTAATTCCCAACTATCACGTAATTAAAGGCTTTAATTAGAATTGGATACTTATCAACCTACCTACTAAGATACACGAATTTTTTCCATATTTTTGGCTAACAGGCTTTGCTATGTTCTGTGTCGCACAATGTTATAGGCGTAAACTTAAAATACGAAATTAGTTCGGGTTTAATTTCAAGAGCCTATTTTCCAAGCTTCTATTTAAAACTTCACGAATTTCATTAATCAACTTGTGACTAAAATTATTTTTGCAGCTAATACTGTTAAAGCTCTAGATGTCGAATAAGATTTTTTTGCAATAATCTTTCTCTATATAATAGCACAAAGACTTCTATCAAATATGCCGTGAATATCTTGCTGTGGACATTTCTGTGCCCATAAGATATCAATATTAAGTACTATTCCACACTTCCACTGTACATCTATAGAACGTCCAAATGTCACAGATTTGGAACTCCATATAACATCCACTTAAAAATGTTTTATGGACTCCTACACAAAGAGGTTTTATGAATATCCATAGAAAAATACCTTTTGTAAATATTATTACTAGTATTAAGGTATAAGGGTTTCTAATAAAGTTATTTATCGAAAACTAACAATAAGATAAAACGTAATAATCATCAGATATTACTTATTGTTTTCTCACGTTAATTATATACAAAAAATTGCTGATTCTTACAATTTGGCCAGAAAATACAAATTTTTGTATAATTTTGTTTCTCGTTCGATTAAATTCGTAGTTTTTTTCTTGAGGGGTGGCACCCTACCAGGCGCGTCCCCAGGTGGCGGATAGGGGAACGGCCTAAGTGAATAATCGTATGTGATGCTTACGTTAATGCTAGGGATCAGGTTGCTCGTCGCTTATGAACAAGGACTCGCAGCAACCAAAGACAGCATCGTGGACCAGCTACCCCGCCCGGCTGTCGTGTCGTAGCCAAGGACTTGCACAGGGTATAACGGCGCCGATATGTGTTTGATGTGCCATGTGCCTGGAGTGCTCAAGTTGGTGCGGGGGGTCTCAGCTTAACCGCGTGGACCAAGAGGAGACAACCTCAGCAAAATCTTAAATCTCAAGGGTCAGGACCGGACCGGACCGAGGAGATGCGTGGCTGAATAGACGATCAGCATTTACTGGCCCCAACCTCGGAGCACCGGGCGCCACTCCGTTGTAATCAGTCGCCTTACACGTGTGCAGGGAGCACCGCACGTGTGGACATTTTATTTCCCCCACACTTGTGGGACTTATATGGACCAAGTACAAACAAAAACAAAACTTTCAGCCGGGGCACCTGGTACTGGTGAGCGTAAAAAACTCTCCGGGGCAGCGCGCCGGATATTAAGAAAGGCAATGAGAGAACCAGGGGGCTCTAAGCAACCTGTCCTTTCATCGCCCAAAGAGGAGCAACCAAGTACCTCACAGAATAAAGCTGTCTCTAGGACTGGGACTCAAAAGCGACACCGGTCTGACGACAGCACTCCCAAGGGAAGTCCCTTAAAAAAAGCAAAGTCTGGGACCAAAAAAGACACCAGAACTTTCAGCGAAGCAGCAACAGGCTTCAAAATGGCTTTTGTTCATGAAGACCTGGAGAGCACGCTGTCGGAGGAGGAAACAGGGCAAATTAAAACCTGGATCCTCGATAGAATCGACACTGTGTCCATTGGGGCGGTTTCGCCCAAATTCACGGAGTGTCGGCACCAAGGGGCAGCGCTGTTAATTACATGCGCAAACCACGTATCGGTGGATTGGTTAAGAACGGAGCTGGGGAGAGTAGCTCCGTGGAAGGGAGCTAAGCTTCGATTCCTCGAAATGAAAGACCTTCCAAAACCAGTGCGAGCACACGCCTGGATCCCCGGGGCTCATGTGGAACCAGGTAAAGATTCTGAAAAGGATCGAGATCCAGAATGCTGGTGTTGTAACCAACAGCTGGCGTGTAGTGGACAGAAAGGAGGACCTCAAGGGTTGATTATCCTTATGGACCAAACTTCCTGGGACAAGATGGGGGCTTTTTGCAACCATAATCCCTACGTCAACTTCACTAGAGTGACGTTTAAACTCCTCTCCAAGACGAAAGTGGGGGGAGAGGAGGCGACCAGTATGGAGTGCAAAGAGACGACAGTGGTATAGAGGCCCTCAGAGGAACCACAGCCCACTGCGTCATCCATTGCACCTCAGTTGGTAGGTACAGGTTTAAATGGTTAAACTTGTACAAATAAACCTACATCACAGTAGGGCGGCATCTGCTGCCCTCTGTGCTTATATGAATAAACATCATATTGATGTAGCCCTAGTACAAGAACCTTGGACTTTTAAAGGGCAAATACGAGGTCTGGGATTGAGAGAAGCGCGGCTCATTGCTGAGCCAACCAAAACCAATCCCAGATCGTGCATTATAGCTAGAGATAGCGTTAAACTACTGCCACTTTGGGAATTCTGTTGCAGAGACCTGGCGGCAGTGACGCTGACAATAAAAAGGGATGGAAGCGAGAGGGAGCTAGTGCTCGGATCCGTATACCTCCCCTACAACCAACCAAATCCACCACCAACCATAGAAGTCTCCTAACTGGTGGACCACTGTCAGCGGAAAGGATGGCAAATCCTCCTCGGATGCAATGCCAATGCGCACCACACTGTGTGGGGCAGCACGGACATCAACAAAAGAGGTGAGTTTCACCTAGATTATATTATTAATAAAAATCTAGAGGTGGCCAACGTAGGCAACAAGCCGACCTTCGTCAATATTCGACGAGGGAGGTAATTGATATAACATTTGGAACTGTGACTGCCTGTAGCTCAGTACACGAATGGCATGTGTCGGAAGAGTCATTGCTATCTGACCATAGCTATATTCGCTTCAACATTGAGTCAAGACAAGCGGCAATGGCCGTACACAGAAATCCGAGAAGAACTAATTGGGACCTCTATAGAGAGAACCTAAAGGTCAAGCTCGAGAACTGACCCGAGAAGGTGAATGACTCGGCGGGATTGGAGGCCATGAAAGAAAACCTTCGAATGGCCATCCTAGATGCCTATGAGGCAAGCTGTCCCGCGAAAGAGAAAAAAACCTCAAGTATAATGCCCTGGTGCCATGAGGGACTCTTTCGATCGCGGTCTCAGACAAGAAAGCTCTTTAATAGAGCAAAAAAAACCGGGGAATGGGGTTCACACCGAACCACACTCATCGAATACAATAAGGCCATTAGACAGGCAAAACGTGACTCGTGGAGAAGGCACTGCAAGGAAATCGAACAGATTCCAGAAGGTGCGAGACTACAAAGAGCTTTACAAGGAGGAACAGAGGTTAGAATCGGTTCTTTGAAGAAAAGTGCTTTTGCTCCAGTCACACTTTCCGGGATCAAAGACCCTCACCAAATCTGACGCTAGCGTATCAACAACTCTGGAACCTCTATCGAGGGGGAACAGGACACATTGAGTTCTAGCTCATCAGATAGTGAACCTAACCAAAATTAGGTGGGCAGTAAAAAATTTTCATCCATGCAAATCCCCAGGGATGGATGGAATTTTCCCTGCTCTATTACAACAAGGCTTAAACCTGCTAGCCTCCACACTATGTACATGACTAAGGGCAAGCGTTGCCCTGGGATACATACCTATGGCGTGGAGGGACGTAAAAGTCGTATTTATACCCAAACCTGGGCGGGACTCATACGCCCTAGCTAAGTCGTTTAGACCCATCAGTCTAACGTCATTTCTCCTCAAACTATTGGAGAAACTCATTTAGCGACACATTAGGGACGAGGTGCTGGGGCCTGATCCCATCAGTAAATACCAATGTGCCTATCAACCAGGTAAATCCTGTGAACTTGCCGTCCACAGAGTAGTGGACGCAGCCGAAGGGGCGATCTTCTGCAAGGAAGTGGCTCTGGGGGCGTTTTTAGACATAGAGGGGGCGTTTGAAAATACCTCTTTAGAATCGATTAGAACTGCTATGGAAAGCAAAGGGGTACATACTACCGTGGGTAGATGGATTGATACCATGCTAAGACATAGAAACATTACGGCCTCGCTTAATAATCACTCTGTAGCGGTCCGAGCTGCACGAGGATGTCCGCAGGGAGGAGTTCTCTCCCCGTTACTGTGGTGTTTGGTGGTAGACGGACTGCTGAGGCAATTAAGTAAGACAGGCTACAACACCGTTGGCTACGCCGACGACATAGTGATTGTGGTACGTGGCAGATTTAAAGAGACCGTATCAGTTGTAACGCAGGGAGCCTTAAATCTAGTTGAACGGTGGTGTAGAGAAGAAGGCTTGTCGGTCAATCCGGCAAAAACGAACGTCATTCTCTTCTCACGAAGGAAAGGACCGACAAAACTAAAGAGCATAGCAATGTACGGAGCCAAGCTACAGGTAGTGAGGGAAGGCAAATACTTGGCCGTAACATTAGACCAGGGGCTAACCTTCAAACCACACCTAGAGAGAATAGCGAACAAAGCCACAAAGTCCTTGTGGGCTTGCAGGCGAGCGTTCGGAAGCAAGAGGCTTATCTCCAAAGATGACCCACTGGATATACACTCGAATGATCAGACCAATCATTACGTACGCGTCACTGGTGTGGTGGCATAAGACCTTCACCCAGAGGGCCATACAGATACTGAGCAAGGTACAGCGCAGAGCTTGCCTTAGAATCACGGGGCCAATGATAACCACCCCGACGGCAGCCATGGAGACTCTCCTGGACCTGCTGCCACTTCACCTAGTAATTAAGGCGGAGGCACTCAGAGGGGCATACCGCCTGAGAGTCAACGGCAAGGAGGGATCGTCAAGGGTGGGGCATTCGACCATCTTTGACGAGATCTCTAAAGACAAAAACCTCTGTATGATAACTGAGAGAATACCCAAAACAGTTTGTCCTATTAAACTGTTTAAGACAACAATCCCCACCCGTTACGACTGGGAGAACAATTCCAACAAAACAAAGCTGAATGGAATCGTGTATTACACAGATGGCTCAAAAACCACTAAGGGCACTGGCTCTGGAGTGTACGGGAGCAATGGACAGGGCTGCAGAATCTCTGTAAGCCTAGGTCAAAAAGCGACCGTGTTCCAAGCCGAGGTATATGCAATCCTGACAGCATCTGTTAAACTATTAAAAGAGAACCTTTCTAACAGGAGAATCTTTATAGTCACAGACAGCAAAGCAGCGATTGCAGCATTAGAATCATATGTGGTGAACTCAGGGCTAGTACTTGAATGCACACAAATGCTAAACGCACTAGGTAAGTGTAATACAGTTATACTAGTGTTGGCAATTGGGCATGCGGGAATCGCGGGTAACCAGGTTGCTGACGGGCTTGCCAGGGCGGCAAGCACGAAACCACTCATAGGCCCTGAACCGGCTTGTGAGATTACATATAACACAGCCAAACAGGAGATTCAAGCAATACTCACGAAAAAGCACTGCAGACACTGATCGAAAGTCCCAGGACAGGATCATTCTAAGGTCTTTCTGGAAACCCCCGACGGGGGCTTAGCAACGTCGATCTTAAACTTAAGTAGGACGAAGATCAAACTTGCGACAGAGATGGTGACAGGCCACTGTCGTTTAAACAAACACCTGCATAAAATGGGACTGACTGATATCCCGTTATGCAGGGGTTGTGGTGAGGAGGAAGAAACTCCATACCACGTCATCTGCCACTGTGAAGCATTCACAACGACAAGGGAACGCCTACTTGGAAATAAAAAGATTACACGAGAGGAAGCAACGAAGATTCGCCCTACTGAAATCCTGAACTTTGTCAAAGATACAGGTATTCTAGAAGGGTAGAAAACATCGGGGAGCACAATAGACCTACAGGTCGCGGTGCCGGGACCATATTGGGACCACCCCTAGGTAAAATAATAATAATAATAATAATAATAATAATAATAATAATAATAATAATAATAATAATAATAATAATAATAATAATAATAATAATAATAAATTTGTAGTTTACAAACGTATTGTCGGCTATTAAATTATAAAATAATTTTTAAATATTGTGTTTTAAAAAATTACAATAAAGAATTAAGCTTATTATATAGCAAAATAATAATGACTTTGCTATAGTTTCATTAAGCTATCAAATAAACACAAAAGTATAAATTTTAAAGAATATCTATAAGACATCATTTTATGTACATCTTATGGATATCGAAGCATTGACGTCCATCAAACATCTGATTATTAGTATCTACATAAAAAACATCTTATAGATATCCACTATGCAACCATGGACATCACTTAATATGGATATCCATAATATATCATGTACTATATGGGTCTTAACATTTTTTCTTCATTGGAATATTACTAGTTTCCAACTATTTAACCACATCCGGAAAAATGTGCTTTCACGTAGTTTATTTTTGCTACAGCTCCTTCAGCATTCATAGTTTCCTGCGTTGATTGTACACAAGCGAAGATATCAATAACAAAAGAAGATATAATTTTCTTAAAAACAAAAAAGTTGCTTGCATAAAATACAGCAGCGTTCAGCCATGTTGGGATAGGTAATAGTGAAAGCGGAAAATTATAATTTACAAGCTAGTAAATGTGGAATATTACATTCAATCGCTATTAAATTGTCTACTATCACATTATCTACAGATCTTTCTACATCATTCGTTTATGATTATAAGCGACTTTCGGCTTAAACCGCGCTGTAGTTAAACACCCAGACTCAGGCTTGGTCCTAGTCTCTCCTTAAGAGCCAAAACAAGAAGTAGAACTTTGCCGTATTGTCGATCGTGTACCCAAACAAACTGACGTTTCGCAAAACATTACAGCTTCTATCTTCAGAGTGGTAAATGTCACTGTCAACAACTAGTGGATCAATTCCAAACCCAATACGACTAACGTTGGGCAGGTGACCTCAGCAGTTACTGCAAATTTTGACTTCCACTTGGTGTCGTTAACGATAACATTTTTTTTATGTGGTTTACTTATACCTTGCGCCTTCAGCGTTATTATTTATGTTTAATTTTATAACTTATGTTACGTAGTACGTATTTGCATTTCTTTAAATTAAGCCTTCAGCTGTATGTCATTATGTTCGTTTTTCAGAACTTTTTGGTGATTTACTTATCTTGCTGTTGCTGTTGTGTTTTTGTTGTTGTTTCGTTAACGTGCAAAATGCACAGATTCAGTTGGTCTGAACTCGCCGATATGAACATTGTGCTCGGGGAAGCTGCACACCAATTGTACCATGAGAAATACCAAAATAGGCAACTTCCAAACGCCTACACGTTTGGGGCTGTTAATCAACGTCCGCGGGATAAAGTCTTTCGAGGGACAGAATCATGAACGCAGCCGACAATCTTTATTGTAGGAGTCGGTTTTAGGGCGATTTGAGAAAAAGCCGTCAACCAGTAAGCGCGCTGTAGCTAAAAAACTAAATGTCAACCGCCATACAGTATGGCAAATTGTCTACGAAAATCCATTCAAATTACAAAAAGTTCACTTAGTCGCTGCAGTATATTAGGTATATAAGTAAATATGTAAAATATAAATTAAATTGGTACTTTTCATCCTGACGCGTATGCAACTTACCACTCACAGTCGTGTTAAGGGTGAAAATTTTACTTTTCTGATAAATCCTTTCGCCGCAAGACGGAGTACAAGTAATACGGATGTAATTGCATTTTTTTATTTTCCGTTGGGCCATTATTCGCTTTGGGTGTGAGTTAAAAAATCGTTTGGCAAAAACCCGTTCGATATATAAGTATCAATACCTAGGAAACCTGTTTGATGGCGATTTTTGTTAGAAACGGGGTTGTTTGATCTCTGTTAAAGACACGTAAAACGTACTACTGACCGTCTCACTGATGCTACTCTGGTTTCTCTTCAGTTAGCAAATAAATAAAACGAAAGAACATTGATTTACTATTGTATTGTAATTAGTTTGAGTTTAGACCCACCTTCACGAGGTTGAAGGTGGCAACGACTCACAGGCTATAAACCCAACCGTTTCTGGCAATAAGCTCCTGTGTACGGTTAAAAGAGTATCAGGTAGCCAGTCTATTTGTCAGTTAGCAATCTACGAGTGTCGCGCTCTGCTTCCCCCACTCCTCCGCCATGGAGGCTGAATCAGCCTTTTTCAAGCGTCGTCGTGAAGATGACGACGATATCTTACTAAAGTAATCTCTGCGTGCAAGATTACTCTTTCCAAGCAATTAGAAATAATTGATATTGTTAGCAGGCTTTAAGCGACTTTACAAAAATCCATTGTATCCCGTCGCGTAACGCAGCAAACCGCTGACTTTGCCAACGCCCTTGCTGGTGTCCAAACAGCCTTATAATCTGTTACTGAAAAGCTTTCCACAACCGTTGTTGCTGCACTTCCTGTCCAGCTGTCCAATGTCCAAGCGGTAAGAACCAACATTGTTGAGGTGGTTAATTTACCTTCAGGTAAATCAGTCGTTCCTGTTTCTAGGTCGACTGTCGTAATTGTCCCAAAACCTGACTCTCTTTTAAAGACTCCTGACGAAACAAAAACGACACTTATGAAAGTTTTAGATCCCCAAAAGTACGGTCTTAGACTAGACCGAAAAACCAAGACAGGCAAAAACTCAGTTCGACACGAATCTGAAAAAAACGAACCTTACAAAGATACCTGCGGCCATTCTTGATAAAACCGGCCTTGTGGTTGAGCCCTAATGCAAGTCGTTACCCCGCGTTTCTATCTTTGACGTTCCTTGTAATCTATCCCTTGAGCTAGCAAAAAAAGCCATTCTTTCCTAGAACTTCTACGACAGCTCCGATGAAGTGCTTGATTTTGCAAATAAACACTTGAAAGTTCAGTTCCGCTTTGGTACTAAAGACAAAGCAAATTGTCATTGGATCCTTGAGGTCCATCCGAAAGTTCGTCGTGTGTACGTCGCCTGTAATGCGTGCAGGGTCAATGAGTATATTCGAGTAACACACTGCTTCAATTGTCAGTAATACGGCCCTTTTTCATCCGACTGTAAAAGCGACTTACAGTGCGGTTGTAGCGGTTAGTATCGAGACCGCCAGCATTTCGAATTTAGCACGATCGAGAAAGAGCGAACCAGGAACGAGGTCAACGGCAGTGTCCGGCCGACGGGGAGCGGAGTACGATGCGCGCAACGCAATACCTCGTTCGGTTACATTTGTTAGCATGCCCCTTTTTGTAATAACGCTTAAGTTGTGTGTTTTATTATTTTTGTAGTGTAAATAATGTTACTTAGTTTGTATCTATATTAAATAAAGTAGTGGTGGATTGTTAATTAACTAGAAACCCACACGGTCATTGTGCTGAAAAGCACGAAATGAAGACGTGCTCCAACTCGGATCTAGACCCTATATGCGTTCGCTTTGACCATGAAGAAGACATAGTCAAACACAATGCGATCTCGAACACCTACCCAGCGTACCTAAATGCTAAAATATCCAACACCCATTATGAACTGTGAGGACACTAAATTAACTTTGAGGTTTGCACAAGTGAATCTTCGCAATTCACGAGTTGTAACTTTTGAATCTACGAGTTTCTCCTCCAACAATGAAATTGACATCTTACTGACACAAGAGCCATACGTGTTTAGTTCTGGTTTAGAGTATAAGCTCGCTAGTGAGGCTGCACCCTTCAATATTATAATATCGACTATTATAAAATCCTAAGCTTTCGCGGTTATTTTGATTATGATTATAAGCCACTTTTGGCTTAGACCGCGTGGTAATTATAAACACCCAGACTTTTTAGGTTTGGTCCTAGTTTCTCCTTGAAAGTCAAGACAAGAAGTAGAATTTGGCCTTTGTCGTATTGTCATTCGATTTCTTTTTTTGCCGCTCTAGTTCATTAACGTCATTACGTAATTAAAATTTGTGTAATTTGTAAAGAACCTGTAGGCGGAGCTTTTCTGTGCGGTTAGCTAAAGACGTGTAGCAAAGTACCAATTGTTGAATTACGAAAAAAATGGCGTATAGGTATGATAAACACTTCATTTGCAGAGTTGTCTTGAAACACAATTGTCAAAGCTACTACGATTAACTTGCAAAAACACTTACCGATAATATTGTAAGCAGAAGTCATTTGGTGTTTGTTAGGCTTGTTAAACAGAATACCGTATGCAAAGACTTCTACTTCAACTCCATTTTTTTATTTAACTCTTTAAGAGATTTGCAATCTGCCCAGTATGCAATAATCTTTTGTTTTTGACACAAAAGTACTAACATGTAAAGTGTTATCTAGTAAGTAATCTTTTTTTCAAATTATCTAATCTTAAACCTAAAGTTTATTTGTCTATGCAGTCTTAATATTTAAACTTATCTAAACCCTAAAGATAAGTCTGATGGTAGCATACGTTTTAGTCTATGCACTTTATTACCATCAAGCACGTTTAACTTGTTAACCAACACATTAGAATGCATTGACACTTTTTCACTGTATTTCGCACTGAATTGATGCATGGGTTTGTAACGTCGCGTTCGAGTTCACTACATTTAAAATATAATTTTGCATTCGTTTATTTTCTGCAACTAATATTGCACTTAAATTTATTCAGGCAACGTCGCGTCGTATTTTGAATCGACCCGTGTAATCGATTTTGTTCGCACTTCCGTTTGAGCCATCTTTAGTCTTTCACGTAAGTCATGCAAGGAAGACAAATTTTCTTAATTATGACGTAAAACCGCATACAAATTAATTTTTATTCATTCTAACTAATTGCTGGTAAGTTTATCTTTGTTCCAATATAATTTTTCTATTGAATTTAACATTTTTAGTGATTTCACAATGTTACGCAATACATTTAGACAAAGAAATTAATTTCAAGGCCGTTGCTTTAGATGCAACGTAAGTAGTTTCATGTCGATTGGAAACCATTCTAATTATTTATATTAGGGTCTTATCTTTTTTATTATTTACTTAATTTTTATTCATTGGATTTATATATTGGTTTTATGCCTGCTATTGTGTTTGCAAATCTACATTCGTTTGATTCGTTATTTTATGCTGGAAGAATCACTTCAACAAAGAATGTACTAAAAATAGAAGATATCAAATAACGTCATATCATATATGGTGAGTGAACTGGAATTTATGATACTACTAATTGCATTTTAAATTCAAATTAATTAAATTGTGTTTTTAAAAACTTTTCGGAATACATACTCGGTAACAAATTAAACGTTTATTACTTTTGAATTGTTATCGATAATAGTTAGTTATAAGATTTTATGCTTTTTATTTATCACTAATTTCAAGGTGGTTGGCGCCCAAATATTGTTTTAATCCAAATATTGTTTTAATTCAAATAATGTTCATTTTTTCTTTAATATAAATAGTTAATGTGTTTTTATGTTATAGTTGCAAATAAATTAAAGGAATTCACGCCTGTGTATTTTACTTTCATTCAGGCTCACACCCAGAGGTCTGTGTTCCGGCTGCTACCGTGGTAAAATAAGTATTTTTGCTTTCAATAAATGTATTTTTATATTTTGAACGTTTATTATTATTTTTATTGTATATTTTTTTATTTTTTATTACAGGTTTGTTCACGGATCGTGTAGAATCATTTCGTTAGAAACGTAATAAAGCGGGTCACCGATGACACGCAAAACCGTGTTCTGAAATCTCAGCAAAGTAGCAATGTTGGAGTCACTAACTGTACCTCATAACTGAATTCCATAAATCCAGATTTTTTTATTGTCGTGCACGGGTATATAGTTTATTACCGTTCCTTCCACTAAAAACATTTCTACTTCTCCTACCGCACGCAGAGCTGCCTTACCATTCAAGACCTCCGGAGGGCATTCTTAACGCCTTAAAAGAAGCAGCTTAACTCGTAAGTAGCATTCCACTTTGGGAATCCGTGCTGGTCAAGACACCTTACATTAATGGACAGCTGAGTCTGGCCGTCCGGCGCTTACTCTAAGTGGCATTCTACGGAAAGCAGACTATCGGGAGTAGGCAGATTGAGGCCTGGTTTTTTTGCAGATTATCTCCACTATATATCGCGCTCCGCCGTTCACCGTAAGGTATTAGTTGTGAATGTATGTTTGACTGTTTGTTCTTTTCTACGTTACGCAACGGAAACATTGGCGTCCAACGTGGGGTGCCAATTGTTACTGTTGCGCGTGTTGTAGAAAGCGGTGAAAGGTGTGTTGCTTCTGGACATTGGGCGCCAATTGTTACCGAGGCGGATAATATAGAAAAAAAGAACACGGTGGTTGCCCGTCGCGAGTGTTTATGCTGCGTCGCAATACGGCGGTCGTCACTACGAGCAAACTAGTATAAAACACTAGCGTGGTTTAATAATATATAGTTTTAAACCATCTTTCTGGTTTATATTATATAGATGTTTTTCTATTTCCACAGCTTCGCAAATTAGTCTGAGAAAGTAAAAAAGAGTTCTAGCCAACACTTTAGTTTGGTCTGGGTTTAGTCTGTGTCCTTGGTTCCACACGTGTTCTGCTCCAGCTGCCAAACGTCAGTTTGTTTGGGTTCACGAACGACAATACGGCAAAGTCCAAGTCCTACTTCTTGATTTAGCTCTCAAAAAGAAACTAAGACCAAGACTAAAAAGTCTGAGTGTTTAATTGCAATACGGTTCTTGACAAGACTGGCACGTGCAATTTTATTGACCAGCACGTGTCGCTCAACGACTTTCCGTCACTTAAAAATCTTGATCTTGGATGAATCGCAGCGGCTGTGGGACACTTTCCAGATAGAGCATAACGCCTACTTCCTTATCCCGGATATCCTAACCTGGGTGAGAATGTCCCACGTCCCCGGACGAGAGGCAGTTCAAATCCTTTCTTCACACGGCCGATTTAGTTGTCATTTTAGTTTTGGATGACGACGGTTGTCCGTCGTGTGACGTTTCTGACACCACAGCACATCGGATTATCGCTTGTCGCGAATTCGATGACGCTCGGGGTTACTTGTTAGGCACGATCAATCCCTATAATAATACGCACAAATACTTAGCCCATCCTACTGGTCTTGTAAGACTATCCTCCTATCTACTCGCAACATTTTCTTACTTAACCTAACCCTCTTGTGGCGAACTTGAATGAAGCAAGTTCGGGTGGTATGGTGGATCCACTTCCTCCTCCTTCTACTGATGCTACAGATTTGGTATTGTCGAGAACGAGGATTGAATTTCTAACTTGACTATAGTATTCTTTTTTCACCTGTAACTTAAGGTATTTATGCTGCATTATTTAACCCTCGATCCATGTGAGTGCAATCGACAAATACGATGATCACTGCGGGGACAAAGCCCGCTAGTGATTCAGGGTTTTCGCTTATGAATAATTGTCTTACTAACGGTGTATAAACCATTTAATGTCTTATCGTTTTGCTAATCATTTAGTGGACGCATAATAAGCAAATATCAATAAATATCACTGTCAGTTGTAACCCAATACATAATTGCACAATTGCCCTCAATTCTGTAACAAAATGCATTTCAGTTACTTATATTAACCTCGCTACCATTGATGTGTCGAGTAAATACGAACCACTTATGTATTTGTATTTATAGCTATGTCTCTATGACTATTTTATAATTTGGAATTCACTGTGATACGCTGTCTTTCTTCTTCTTGTTTCTCTGTGATGCACCACTAGTGAAAATAAATCGTAGTAATAATTTCGTAACTAACGTATACTTTTGTTTTATTCTTAACGCATGGTTGTGTTGCGAGTTTTGAGACCCTTTCCCTTACCCAAAACCTTTGTCTGCTCGCAAGAAAAGGTGGCGCAGGGCACCTATTCACCAATCTACTTTGAACACTACAATTTCAACCTACTGCCATCTCCGATACTAAGCTAGTTTAAGCAGATGAGTCAATTAATCAATTTTCTTTTGATACCAAATCTTCGCAATTAGTACGTTACAAATTTCTCGTGAATACCTGTAAACTATACCGACTTTTCCGATAATTCTGAAATTATAAAATCGAGGTAAATAATAAACAGATTTTATAAATTATGTATTATGTAAAATATTATACAAAAGATATAATCTAAACACGATTATTTATCGTTTACAAATTATGATTTGGCAGGAATGTTAAAAATTCAATAATACTGTTAGTAAAAAAAATTACATTGTAAAAATTAGTTTCAATTTTTAAACATACAAAAGTAGTAATTTTTTGTAAATCAGACTATTCAAGAAGTACTTTTACAGTTCAAAAAATGTGCATTAGAGAAAATACTTTGAGCAATTCGAACAACGTCATGTTAAATTATAAAATCACAATAAAAAAATTAAAAATTGTTAGATTTGAATTGAAAATACAAGTTACAAATACTGAAATCATGGCATCGTTATAATGCTTACGAAGTCAATTAAAAATCCTGCAAACTGCCAGTTACAAACACAGGCTTACACTTTACCATTCATACATACATACAAAAGAAATTACGTATAAAAACAAATATATTTATAGAGAACAACAAATATAGTTACCATTTGAATCGTTTCAATTGAATAGGCTAATACTTCAGTTACTTACCCGTTCCAAAAACTTATGTATTTTAAAACAGAGACTAGAGTCAATATTATTTTGATTGTGACAAAAATTAAAAGGTTTTACTGTTAACTTTTGACCAAATTACACCTTTTTTTAGTTAAAAAATACCTGAAGTATTTTGAACATATTGATTGAAGTACTGGCAAGACATTAGTTTGTCACACATAAAACAATTAAACTTTTTATACAAACACATACCTAAAAACTGGGAGCTATCTGTTAGGAAACAAACTGTCGTAAGACGGTGGAAGATCCTTGTCCTCTTCTAAATTAACACTAGTCACTGCAGTAGACGCCACAACCCTCGTTGTACTTGGCATGGGAATAGGATGCATATTGGATTCATTTGCATCGGCGCTTTGCGTCTAAATTTGTATTTTTCAAAAAATATATACACTACTATAAATCAAAATGCTTACGTTTTCATTTGTAGTAGTTGGACCAGCAAACGTATTGCTCCAGCAAAGTTTCTTATATTTACGACATAACCATATACAACAAATAAAACATACAAATACTATAAATAACGTTGTAACCGATCCAATTACAACTTTGTTGCCCACGGAAGTATGGGATTCTTGCACCTAAAATAACCTGTAATTTAAAAACAGTGCGGGAAACATAATGCTTCAGTACCTTATTATTATCTGAACACCCACCCTCGTCAACGCAATCCGGGTACGGGCAGTTAACGTAACCGTCGTTAAAAAAACCTTTATAAATGCAATGTTCTTTAAATTTAGAATTACACTGCTGGTTTTGATCCTTTGATGATATATAGCAATCTGAAATTTTTACGAGTAAGAACAAATGGTGTAAAGTTACAAATCGTAAAAATAGTTAACGTAACTTATATGTTTAACGCATCTAATCTGCAATAAACATATACATTTCATTAAAGTATTATTTATTACATGTTAACAAAAAAAAAACTATTTGTTAATACATTCTTAAATATTTCATTCTACCGTCTAACCATTTCGGGTTAAATTTTGTTCGAATAAGCCATAAAGATTTGATATTGTTACTATTTTGTATCTGACCTTGAAAATATTTCTAAATTCTCTTGGTACGCTACACGCATGTTCTCTGTTTCAGTTTTAGAATTACAGTACAGTACAGTATTCTTCAAATGCCTACATTCGACCCTGTACTGTTGTTGCCTTTAAAACGGACAAGTTTCCACCCAACTCCGAAGCGAGCTTGGTCAACGGCCGCGACGTACCGTACCCCAACGTGTTAGTAGTCGTAACGAAGCTAATCTGTTGATGGACTCCTTTCTATAGCGATGGAACGTCCGCGGGTAATGAACTTAATTATGTACGACCCATACGGGCGGGAGCGGTTTGTCAAGTGACTGTTGCTATTAGAACAATATTACGCTACCCAATTCCAAGATTCGGTTTTGGACAGGAACTGGAGATATGGTTGTATGCCATTGTTTTCCATGCTTATACTATGCCGATAAATCTGGACCTAGTCCCGACTCCGAAGACCCAGTTCGAATTTGAAGCGGGAACTTGAAGCACGACTGGGTCGGTAAATGCCTAGTTTTATTGGCGAAAAGCACAGTAAAGGGAATTTCCGGCCGCGGAATCGTCTTGTGGTAGCCGTACGTGTATTTATTAATACATTTCGGAATTTAACAAAAATTCCTAGTACCACACTGTAAGCGTGTGCGACCTTGGCCCTCTCATATCGTTCAGCCCGCTGGACACCTCGTTACTTAGTCATTTCGCTTCCGACAACCGCTGCAAGACGTTGAATTGTATAATTGATAAATCCGTCTTTTTGCTAATTTAAAGTAATTTCAGCAAGTTGACGGAAGCTCGAAAACTTTCTTCTCCCTCAAGTTACGGAAAATGTAATCTTGTTGATGATCTTAGGAACTACGTTGAAAAGGAATATTTTTGGCTTTGTTATTTACTTACCTTATGTCTTCTGATTTGTTAATTGTATAAAGCCTTCAGCTGTGGTAATTGCTTATCTGCACTTCTTTGTGGTAAGCCTTCAGCTAATTTTATTGTGTTTTATAACGCGCAATTTTTTTCTAATTGAATACTTCTTTTTTAATTTAAGATTTTTGGATTCACTCCGTGCGAAATTGATAATACGCAATAATCATGCGAAATTGGTAGCCATTGTTTTAAAGATCTTCCGTTGCATTTCCGTAAAGAGCGGACGTCACTGCATGCAACTGCAGAAAATATCCACATGTTAAACTTGAAATTGTGAGTACTGCTTTTGTCGTTATGCTGACAATCCGCTTTCGTTGTGATATGTTATATGCGTTCGTTGTAACCATAGAAAAAACCCGTAATTAGTTAGGATCTTTTTTTTTGTTTACGCATGGTGATGTAACCTTTAGAATTTGCGTCTTAGTCTTTGTTTTTCTACGAACAAACAAATCTTTTGATTGTTACGTATGATTTGGTTTTCTGCGATACTTGGTTTACTTTGTAGGTACGTTATTAATTATGAATATTACGATATGATTTTCTGTACGTTTATGATTCTGGAAGATTTACGATACGTACGTTCCGTTAAAAAGAGTTAATATCATTCCATCATTCAATTGAGTCAGGTGACAACCACGCCCGAGATAGCAGAATGCAAGGCAAGTGATAACCAACCTTCAATGACGCGTATGTAAATATCTTGTAATTAGTAGTTTTAAGACTTCCCTTTTTGGGTTTCAATATGTACAGCTTTAACACTATAAAAATATTGTGGAGTCCAAATTTAAGAGGAGTTACGATAGAATACCTTCGATCCTAACTATAAATTTGTAAATATGTCTTGTTCTATACTTTATATTGGTATTCTTTACATAAACACATTTATGCGAGCTAGCCTGTTGCATTATTTAAATTATGTTAAAGTAAGGTACAGTTTACGATCGTTATTAATATGTTACTTTCAGTGGAGTATAATTATCTAGTCTTCAGCTTATATCTGTTTTTATTATTACTGTTTACGTTCATGACTTGAACCGAACGAATAACCTTAGTAATTGTTCGTAGTGGTAGTGCTATTTAAGTGAATGGATGCAACCTTGCACTCCACGAAAGTGTCGGGGGTATTATACCAAAGTAGCTAACATTGTTACATGCTACACTAAAGGAGTCCAAGTCTAGGGGCAAGTCTTACGTCACCCTTATAACATTTTTGAAAGATCAAGTCTCGTTAACGAACATTATACTGCATGTAATTATTGCGATTGTGAGTATTTGTTACTTTTTGGTCGATTTTGTTTCTATTAGATTGAATAGTGTTTATTGGAAAATATACAACAAATTTGTTACGTTATCTCGTTTTAAGGTTATTTTTCCACTCTACCTAATTTCTTCGACGATGGATTCATATGTACCCTTGGTGTCCCCAAATCAAAGATTCTACGAGTACGCTAGAAGTAGTAGCAGTTTTTTTTAAGTTGCATTCTCAACCACGTCCACTTTCCGAGATCTCAGCTAGCCATGGTGTCGTGGTTGTTACCAGCAGAATCCGCTGGAAAAAAAATTGATAACAGTCCAATACTCTTGGGTTCTATGCGAGTTTCCTATTGGTCGATAAAATTCGTACTGGTGCATCTAATGTCTAAAGAGCGAAGGCTGTACGGACACTACGAAATAGCAGATGAATCCATTTTGTAGGATAGAAGACACTGCGACGGCAATCCGTCCAACGTGGCGTAGTGCAACACAAGTATCCGAAAGATGTAGACACCGCCCTATCCGGTGCTCTATCTAATTGGTGCTGTCCTTTCGAAGACTTGGAAACGAGCTTAGCTGCAGATTGAACGTCGACTTATTCCGTCGTGCGACATAGAATCCTTCAATAAGAAGAGGGTGCTTAAGCACTCTAGCTCCACCTTGGCACACACTGCTACCCCCATTACCAGGTGTGCGAGAACTGGTCAACGAAAATAGACCAGAAACAAAAAGTTACAAAGGATGATAGCATTCCGTGTTAGACACTGAACTGCCGATTTGTTAATGGAAACTGGGTCGCAAAACCCGCGAACGGAGGTTCAAGATACTTTGACTACCGCGTAACAAAAACTCGGCGTGCGATAACCAGGAAATTTAGTATTTGCGTAGTCTTAGTTCAATAACTTTTGTAAATTTTATGCAACCTATCTTATCAAATATAAACGGAAAGAGAATGAAAGCTTGATTTCTAAAAAAAGCTACTCCGATTCTGCCTTCCACTCGCCGTTGTGTTTGGGGCAAATTTTAACTTTGCTAATAAATCCTTTGCCGTGAAAGAACTGGTAAATCTACGGATGTGCTGTAGTTCATTTCCGGCCTTGCCGTCGTTCGCTTTGGAGTATCTGGTTAAAGAATCGTTCGGTAAGTGCAAACATCCACCTTATTTAATCCTGAGAATTTTGATTCCCACCTGGGCTTGAGTGCTACACGTTTCGAAATTTTTTAGCTCCCAGCTTGGGCGCGCCTGTTAATTCTCTTCTCTGGATGCATTTTACTTCTGCTATTGCTAATGTAATGAGCTGCCGTTGGTTTCCGTGCGAATAATTAGTAGTGGAAAGTTCACAGAATTTCTAATAAAAGTAAACGCGTTATTTGTTTTCTTTCTCGATTCATAATTATGGTCGCCTATCACTTCTTAGTCTACGATAAAAATTTTACATACTTTATGATTAATTAAATTCAATTAAATCTCTATTCCACCCTGATTCAATGGCTGAAATCGAGTGGTTCCACTTGGGAAGAAAACCTCACTGTTGAAGTCGCGAAAATAAGATCGCCTTTTTAGGCAAACCTTTTTCAGTTCCAACTTTCAGTACACAGTGATTACTAAATCGTTCAGAAAAAAGTCGTCCAAGCACTTGGGAAAATTTTCTACTTGAGGATATCGACTTCCCGATACACGTCAAAACATGTTACCCGTTCTTTCTTCATTTATTGCCCTAAAGACAAGGTTTCTTTTGAGAAAACTACAGATTTTTTAGACAGCTTGAACCACGCGTTTCATTATCATTGTAAATTTGATCCTATGTGTAGACTGAGTTGAAATGTTTTCATGATTCTCTGGACCAAATGAGATTAGCAACCAAGCGATTCAACTACTTTATCTTTATCGCTACTTTCAACACCCCTCTGGGGGTCAAAGTAGGAGCGTTCTCGTCGCGACCCCTGTCAGATATTTAATCTGCAAATCCTACTACTCACCTTAACCAAATAGCGTTACTATGCCTACCAGCACAGTGCATCCGTGTCACCCCAAAGGGTCCTTTTCAAGGCCGGCACTGACTGTCATCTCTGCTAACGTCGAGGGGCTCACAGGAGCCAAACAAGACATTATGGCAAAAATCTGCACAGACCACAAACGTCATGTGCTCTGTCTGCAAGAGACCCACCGAGGCCAAAACAACAACCGCCCACGGATCCCTGGTATGAAGCTAATATTAGAATGCCAGCACGAGAAATACGGTAGCGCCATCTTCACGAAGAGCGATCTCATCGTCAAGACGGCCAACATGTCTCAAGCCAACAACATCGAAATCCTGACAGTGGAACTGGACAGCATCTCTATCACCTCGGTCTATAAGCCACCCGGGACGGTTTGACTTCGCTAAACCGCTAAACTTCGATCGGAACAAGACTCACATCATCATCGGTGACTTTAACAGTCACCACGTCAACTGGGACTACGCCAAAACAGATGAAAATGGCGACTTGGTTGAGACGTGGAGCGATGCAAACCACCTCAGTCTAATCCACGACCCCAAACTCCCGAAGTCCTTCAACAGTTCTAGATGGAAACGGGAGTACAACCCAGACCTAGCCTTCGTAAGCAACAACATCGCTGACCTCTGCAGTAAAGCCGTGCTGGAACCCATACCACACACACAGCACAGGCCGATATCCATTAGCGCATCACCAGCAGTCACACCAATCACGGCCCCATTCCGCCGCCGTTTCAACTTCAAAAAAGCAGACTGGACAGGATTTGCAGAGGACCTGGACACGAAAGTGGCAAACATCGAACCGTCACAGACCAACTACAACCTGTTCGTTGACGCCGTACGTACTGCATCCAGAAAGAACATACCACGAGGATGTAGAACCAGCTACGTGCCAGGACTCTCCCATGAGATGATAGACGAATATCAGAAGTACCAACAGCTATTCCAAGCAAATCCGTTCTCGGATAGCACCATTGCATCTGGTACAGAACTAGCACTAAAGATACAGAAAGAAAGACAGAAGTCATGGCAAAACATGATTGAAAGTGTGGACATGGCCCACAGCAGTAGGAAAGCCTGGCTCACCATCAAGAAGCTAAACAACGACCCCAAAAAGGCTGAACAACACCATAATGTCACTGCAAACCAGGTTGCAAGCCAACTCCTTCTAAACGGGAAAGCACCAACTAAACAACCTAAGATGAGGATCAAGCGACAACCTGGCAAAGAAAACAACAGCTTCAATACCACCTTCACCATGGAAGAGCTCAACATCTGTATTAAGAACCTGAAAAATGGCAAAGCGGCTGGAATGGACGACATTTGCTCAGAACAAATAAAACACTTCGGACCAAGGACAAGAGAGTGGATATTAGAGCTGTTTAAGAACTGCTCTTCTTCATATAACATCCCGAAGCTATGGCGGCAGGCACGCGTCATTGCCCTTCTAAAACCGGGCAAAGACGCCTCGGACCCCAAAAATTTCAGACCAATATTACTTCTCTGCCACCTCCACAAACTCTATGAACGTCTCATCCTGAACCATCTGTCTCCCCTGATCGAAGAACACCTAATCCCAGAACAAGCTGGCTTCCGCCCGGGCAAATCCTGCACGGGACAGACACTCAACCTCACCCAGCACATAGAAGATGGTTTTGAAAAAGGGAAAATCACAGGCGCAGTATTTGTAGATCTCTCAGCTGCATACGATACTGTGAACCATAGGATGCTCCTCTCGAAGATCTACGACATGATATACGACTACCACCTAGTGCAAGTCATCAAATCGCTATTGGAAAACAGACGATTCTATGTAGAACTCTGCAAGCAGAAGAGCCGCTGGAGACGGCAACAGAACGGCCTCCCTCAGGGAAGTGTTGTTACGTTATAATTTAGATTTTCTATAAATTGCGGTATTTGTTTTCTTGAATGGTCCTCGTATACCAACTTATTTTTGTTTTCTAATTTTTATTTTGAGTTCTAATTGAAATTGCGCTTTGTGTGTTCTTGTTAATTTTTTGTAATTAACAGTATGGTTAATTTTGTGTTTTGAACCTAAAATTTATAAGGAAACTTGTTTATCTTTATATTTATGGCATTGACTTCATCCTTACACTTACCTACATAAAATTTGTTGATTATTGTTACATATCGTAAATTGTTAATGTTAATTTTCCATTAGCTTAGATATTTTTTCGTTCAGATTTTGTTCTGTTTTCGAAATTAGTTATATTGTTTTGCAATTGTAAATACGCCATTTTTATTTTTCATTTGGATTTCGAGTCTAAACCGATTTGAATTCGGCGACTTTCGTAATCAACTATTCGTATATTTGAGTTGCCAGAGTCGTCCGCATCGACGACACTTTTCACAAGGCATTTTCATGGAAAATTTTGTAAATTCTGTTATTACGTTGTTTCTTTTATATCCCAGTGCCGTTTAATAATTACCTCTAATTTAAAACCTTTGGTAACTTGCTATTTCCGATTTATTTTCGATACTTTTCTACCACATTTATGCACGGCACTGATTTATTTTGGCGGTTTCTGAGACCTTTAACCCGGGTTTTTTTGAAACATTCTTCTTTTCTTTACGTGAGCATTTATTAGCCAAAAAGTGGTGTTGGCATGTACATGGTTCATCTTTTAGGGCTATTTGAATTGAATTAATGCCCTCTGAATTATTCAGGATTTACGGATCATTGTACAATTATTTCTTACTAATCGTGTGGAAATTGAGATTTAGAGTAAGAAAAACTCATTTAATTGAGGATCACTGTGTCGCATCCACGTGGCTTTTTTTTATCGTATTTTTGGGTTTTACAACGTACCCTCTCGAGGTAGGTCGCAGAACGCTTTAATTACGTTACAACGTATATCGTCATAATTTTATACTTTTAGGGTCCTTTCCCAGGGCATAAAATTTCGTCCTTAATACTGCAATTTGACGTATTAATCAGCCGCCATCTGGTAATTTTATCAACGGAAATTTTATGGAAATCTACTTTAAGGTCAGGCATTTTCCTATTTTTATTTACGAAGAGGATTTCGAAAATTAATCGGACGCCACCGCCTTATTATCGTTCGTTACTGAATTAAGTAATTTCTTTTCATTATCAGTTGTAAGATTATGCTATTCGACTGCTTTTAGTAATTTTATTCTAAAGCACATTGTAAAGTTTAGTAATTAAGTAGTGGTTCATATAGTATTTAGTATTACTTTCAATTTATATCAGTTCTTTTGTTTATTTTTTTTAAACTGCAATTTGCCTTCCGGTTGGGCGAATGTTGCATTCGCGCGTTAGTGGCGCGTCGCTACATTTGATCTATTACGCAATTCGCGCTATCGCTGCTTACGTAAGCTACGGTTGTCGCTTTGGATTATTTTTTTTGTCAATTAATTATAAATCGTACGCGACTCGTGACCCCGCTCGGGTGGATCTTCACCTAAAGGTGGCAAATTTGCTATTATGTTCATTTATTATTTACATTTGAATGTTTTATTATATGATTGTGTATGTTAGCGTTGTTTTCTTTTATTTTGCCCTGCATAGAACAATATATTTGTGTGACACCCGTTTAGGGGTTGGTGGTGTGTCAAAAACCGCAACGTTTTGGAAGGGTTTGGAACGGGTACTCAACCTCTTGGCGCCCAGTTATATTCATTGTTTCATTCAGATCGCCCACGCCGTCTCCACTGCGAAGTTAGCCGCGGCAGTCCAACCCCAACCTTTACGTCCACTCGTTGGTGGTCGTATCATTTTGGCGCCCAACGTGGGGCCTATTTTTGTAAGGTTGTTTTGATTAATGGCATTTTATTACATTTTAGTTAGAAAAATTCGTAAAATTAGAAATATTTTTTTGAAGCTGTCAGTTAGGAGTACATTCATTGTTTGGTCTGATATGTTGATCGTACTTTTGGATATTGGTGTTTAGACCTGTGTATTTCTTTCTTTCATTGCGTTTTAGGTTAAATTAATTTTTCTTTTTCTCCAATTTATAGCTAGATTTAAGATTTAAAAAGGTATTTTTTTGGTTTATTGTTTATTAGTTTTGTGTACTGAACCAGGTATTGTGCTGTTTTTGCAATTTACCTTTTTTGTGTACCAGTTTTGTAAATTGATAAGAGAATAATCGAGTTTTTGGTCTATCATACAAATTTAGTATTTTAATTATTTTTCTTTTTCGAATTCGTGTGTGCAACTTTATATTAACAAAATGGCGGGTAAATTAGTTATATCTAGGTTAGTACAAGATGAGTTGACTTACGAATGTCAAGTAAGAGGAATAGGTTCCGGTACCGTTGAAGAGATGCGGAAATCATTAGCCAAAGCTATTCGAATGGAAAATGAAGGAACAACTTTGCCAATTCCAACGTATCCCTATACATTTGAAGAGGACATGTTAGCTATTCGAACGAAAATTGAACCGATTGAAACTGGAATTGCTGCATTGACTACATCTAAAAGCAAAAAGTATAAAAAATTGGAGACTACGTTGAATCATCTGCTCGGTCGGCTCAAGCGCTCGAAACCGCAGAACGACGATGAAATTAAGGAACGATCGGAAGTTTTAGGAAAAATACTAGCATTGATGACCGATTTGGACAACAGATGTGAAGAAATAGAAAAGCAACAACAAATAGTGCCTGCTGAGCTTAGTATTCTTGAAAAACGCATGCCTAGACATTCTAGTTTCGAACAGGACTTTGGTGATGGTGATGAGGAAGAGAATGAAGTTAGTCCTCCAATTTTCGATAGGACAGCAGTGTCACAGACTTTAGCGCGGACTCATGCAAAATCGATGCCAGTATATAAGTGGGGTTTGCAATTTTCGGGAGGAAAGCAAGGTTTGTCTTTAAGCGCATTTTTGGAACGCGTAGAAGAACTCGGTATTGCTCGACAAGTTAGTAAGCAAGAAATTTTTAACTCTGCAATTGATTTATTTACTGGACGAGCTCTAATTTGGTTTCGTTCTGTTAGACATGAAGTAAGCTGTTGGGATGACTTGGTAGAATACATGCGAGATGAATTTCAGTGTCATGATTACAATGAAAAATTGTTTGAGGAAATAAAGAAAAGGACGCAAGGGAAAGATGAAACAATTGGAGTGTATTTATCTACTATGAACGGATTGTTTAGAAGATTAACTTGCCCAGTAACTGAAGAAGCTCGGTTGAAGGTAATATTGCGAAATATTGCACCATACTATCAAGCGCAGTTAGGTTTAGTTGAAGTTACCTCGATTTCGCAACTTAGGACGTTATGTCGCAAACTTGAGGCCAGTCGTGCGGCAGTAGAAGCTTTTAGTTTGCCCGTTAAGAAAGCAAACGCTTTAGAACCAGATCTTGCATATGTCGGTCTAGAACCAGATGTGGATGCTCTAAGTGTGTCAACTAGTAGTGGTACTAAAAATCAAAATATCAGCATGGTTTGTTTTAATTGCGATCGCCCAGGTCATAAAGCTGTGGGTTGTTTAGAAAAGAGAAGATTACGGTGTTATCGTTGTAAAACAGATGGCTACACAACTAAAACCTGTCCAACATGCAACACCGCGGGAAACGGTTCTCGTCACTCTTAAACGGTCGAGATAGGAGTGATGGTTCTTCGTATGACTTGACTAAAAGAATACGATGTGTCATTGACTTTATAATTGATTACGCTCAGAACGAAGAAAGACCATATTCAAAATTAGACATTCTGGGAGTACAACTGTTAGGATTACTAGATTCTGGAGCAACGCGTACGATTTTAGGTGGAAAAAGATGGCAGATTTCACAGGAATTAGGTGTTCGGTTAGATACTACTAAAACAATTACATGTACTGTTGCCAATGGTAGAAAATGTGAAAGTATAAGTTCTTGTACAGTACCTCTTGGCGTGAAAGGAAAGGTAAAGTTAGTTAAACTCTTGGTTGTTCCTGAGCTACCTCATACTTTACTACTTGGTGTTAATTTTTGGAAAATTATGGGAATAGTTCCGGATTTGCGCAAGGGTGAACGGTTCTTTTCCGTTCAACCTGAGTTCCTAATAGATACGTTTGAGCGTTTTGACGATAAATCCGTTTTGACTTTAGAAGAACAACGTGAGCTTCAAGAAATAATAGACCGAAATTTTGCCGCTATGGAAGGAGAAATAGGATGTACAAATCTAGTTGAACATAAAATTGTCACACAGTCACCACCGATTAAACAACGATATTACCCAGTTTCACCCATCATGCAATCACACATTAACAAAGAATTAGATGAAATGCTGGAAAAAGGAATTGTGGAAAAATCAAACAGCGGATGGTCTTCGCCAATCCTCCTAGTAAAGAAGAAAGATGGTGGATATAGGTTTTGTGTTGATTACAGGAAACTGAACGCTGTAACCGAAAGAGACTCCTACCCACTGCCATATATATCTCATATCTTAGATAAACTAAAGGATGCACGTTATATTTCGACATTGGATATTAAGTCTGCCTATTGGCAAGTTCCGGTTTCTGTTGACTCTAGACCAATGACTGCATTTACGGCTCCTGGAAGAGGTTTGTTTCAATTTTGCAGAATGCCTTTTGGTCTTCACAACGCGCCTGCAACTTGGCAGAGGCTGATTGACACTGTTTTAGGACCAGAATTAGAGCCATCGGTATTCGTTTATTTAGACGACGTCGTAATTATAACGCAAACGTTTCAAAAGCATTTGGAAGTTTTGGAAGAGGTTTCTAAAAGGTTACGGAATGCTAAATTGACTGTCAGTATCGAAAAGTGTAAATTTTGCAGAGCACAAATGGAATTTTTAGGTTACGTTGTAGATAAGAAGGGATTGCGGATGAACCCGGAAAAAGTTAAAGCGATGTTAGAGATACCAGCTCCAAAAAATGTAAGAGATGTTCGTCGAACGATAGGCTTGTTTTCTTGGTACCGGCGATTTATCCCCAACTTTTCGTCTATTATTTCGCCTATTACAGGTCTTGTTAAGAAAAATTCTAAATTTATTTGGACCGCAGATTGTGACGCTGCCTTTATAAAAATAAAAGAACATCTGGTGACTGCACCTGTCTTATCCTGTCCCGATTATAGTCTTCCCTTTGAGATCCAGACTGATGCGTCGGCATTTGGTATTGGCGCTGTGCTTTGTCAATCACATCCTGACGGCAATAAAGTGATCGCGTACTTAAGCCGTTCATTAACTAGACAAGAACGAAACTATTCAACCACTGAAAGGGAGTGTTTGGCAGTGTTGTGGGCTGTTGAAAAATTGAGACCATACATTGAAGGTATACCTTTTACGGTAATTACTGATCATTATTCCCTTGTTTGGTTGCAAAATTTAAAAGACCCTAGTGGTAGATTGGCTAGATGGGCAGTGCGACTGCAACAGTACGATTTCCAGATAAAACATCGTAAAGGAAAAGAACATTTAGTTCCTGACGCTTTATCCAGATCCGTACCAATTATAGATGCAATTGATGTCCAAAAGCCAGTTCAAGATCGGTGGTATCTAAGGATGTGTAACCAAATAGAGAGTAAACCTATTCACTATCCAAACTGGAGATTAGTTGATGGGCAGTTGTACAAGTATGTCGAACCTAATTATAGGGAGTTGTCGAGTGAAGCAGATTGTTGGAAAATAGTGCTTCCAAAGGAATCTAGGTCCGCAGCTTTGTATGATGTCCACGATTCGCCTCTTGGTGGTCACATGGGGGTTTATAAAACATATGGCCGCTTGACAGAAAAGTATTATTGGCCGAAGATGCGAAGCGATGTTGCTAGGTATGTCCGAAAGTGTAAAATTTGTGCGGCATACAAGCCTGAACAGAAAACGCCAGCAGGACTAATGGCTGAGCATCCAAAGCCATCGCGACCTTATGAAATTGTTTCGTCCGACTTGATGGGACCTTTGCCACGCACTAATCGTGGAAATCGGTATATTCTTGTAGTTCAAGATTACTTCAGTAAATTTTGTTCGGTATTTCCATTAAGGACCGCTAGCGCCGACATGGTAGCAAAGAAATTAGAGGAAGAAGTGTTTCTAATGTTCGGAGTGCCAAAAGTAATCATCTGTGACAACGGAGCTCAATATAGATCACGACAACTTAAGAAATTGCTTGGGACATATAAGACCAGGATGAAGAACACCGCTCTTTATCATCCAGCTGCAGATCCTGTAGAACGTTACAACAGGACTTTGAAGACAATGATGGCAATGTACGTTTCTGAAAACCACAGAACCTGGGATGTCGATTTGGCAAAGTTGGCCTGTGCGACAAGAACAGCGAAACATGAAGCAACGCAATTATCTCCATATTTTGTCAATTTTGGACGTCATATGGTATTGTGTGGAGATGATTATGACAATAAAGTGTCAAATGAAGATTTTAAGCAAATCCCAGAGAGCATGCCTAAAGATGAGGCCATGCAGAAGATGTTTGAGGATGTCCGTAAACGTCTTGTCAATGCTTCAAAAAGAGCTGCCAGAACGTATAATTTAAGGCGACGTCATGTTGAGTATCTACCTAATCAACCTGTTTGGAGAAAAAATTACGTGATATCTGATGCTGCCAGATATTTCTCAAAAAAATTGGCTCCGAAATATATTGGTCCTTTGTACGTCAAGAAGAGAATATCACCATGGATGTACGAACTTGTTGACGAACACGGTCAGTCAAAAGGAATATGGTCAGCAAAAGACTTAAAACCTACAAATGAGGATTAGTGTTTACATGGTAAACACTCTTGAAGTTAGGGGGGGATTGTTACGTTATAATTTAGATTTTCTATAAATTGCGGTATTTGTTTTCTTGAATGGTCCTCGTATACCAACTTATTTTTGTTTTCTAATTTTTATTTTGAGTTCTAATTGAAATTGCGCTTTGTGTGTTCTTGTTAATTTTTTGTAATTAACAGTATGGTTAATTTTGTGTTTTGAACCTAAAATTTATAAGGAAACTTGTTTATCTTTATATTTATGGCATTGACTTCATCCTTACACTTACCTACATAAAATTTGTTGATTATTGTTACATATCGTAAATTGTTAATGTTAATTTTCCATTAGCTTAGATATTTTTTCGTTCAGATTTTGTTCTGTTTTCGAAATTAGTTATATTGTTTTGCAATTGTAAATACGCCATTTTTATTTTTCATTTGGATTTCGAGTCTAAACCGATTTGAATTCGGCGACTTTCGTAATCAACTATTCGTAAATTTGAGTTGCCAGAGTCGTCCGCATCGACGACACTTTTCACAAGGCATTTTCATGGAAAATTTTGCAAATTCTGTTATTACGTTGTTTCTTTTTTATATCCCAGTGCCGTTTAATAATTACCTCTAATTTAAAACCTTTGGTAACTTGCTATTTCCGATTTATTTTTCGATACTTTTCTACCACATTTATGCACGGCACTGATTTATTTTTGGCGGTTTCTGAGACCTTTTAACCCGGGTTTTTTTGAAACATTCTTCTTTTCTTTACGTGAGCATTTATTAGCCAAAAAGTGGTGTTGGCATGTACATGGTTCATCTTTTAGGGCTATTTGAATTGAATTAATGCCCTCTGAATTATTCAGGATTTACGGATCATTGTACAATTATTTCTTACTAATCGTGTGGAAATTGAGATTTAGAGTAAGAAAAACTCATTTAATTGAGGATCACTGTGTCGCATCCACGTGGCTTTTTTTTATCGTATTTTTGGGTTTTACAACGTACCCTCTCGAGGTAGGTCGCAGAACGCTTTAATTACGTTACAACGTATATCGTCATAATTTTATACTTTTAGGGTCCTTTCCCAGGGCATAAAATTTCGTCCTTAATACTGCAATTTGACGTATTAATCAGCCGCCATCTGGTAATTTTATCAACGGAAATTTTATGGAAATCTACTTTAAGGTCAGGCATTTTCCTATTTTTATTTACGAAAGAGGATTTCGAAAATTAATCGGACGCCACCGCCTTATTATCGTTCGTTACTGAATTAAGTAATTTCTTTTCATTATCAGTTGTAAGATTATGCTATTCGACTGCTTTTAGTAATTTTATTCTAAAGCACATTGTAAAGTTTAGTAATTAAGTAGTGGTTCATATAGTATTTAGTATTACTTTCAATTTATATCAGTTCTTTTGTTTATTTTTTTTAAACTGCAATTTGCCTTCCGGTTGGGCGAATGTTGCATTCGCGCGTTAGTGGCGCGTCGCTACATTTGATCTATTACGCAATTCGCGCTATCGCTGCTTACGTAAGCTACGGTTGTCGCTTTGGATTATTTTTTTTGTCAATTAATTATAAATCGTACGCGACTCGTGACCCCGCTCGGGTGGATCTTCACCTAAAGGTGGCAAATTTGCTATTATGTTCATTTATTATTTACATTTGAATGTTTTATTATATGATTGTGTATGTTAGCGTTGTTTTCTTTTATTTTGCCCTGCATAGAACAATATATTTGTGTGACACCCGTTTAGGGGTTGGTGGTGTGTCAAAAACCGCAACGTTTTGGAAGGGTTTGGAACGGGTACTCAACCTCTTGGCGCCCAGTTATATTCATTGTTTCATTCAGATCGCCCACGCCGTCTCCACTGCGAAGTTAGCCGCGGCAGTCCAACCCCAACCTTTACGTCCACTCGTTGGTGGTCGTATCAGTGTGCTAGCACCGACCCTCTTCAATATCTACACCAACGATCAGCCCATCCACCCTAATTGCAGGAGTTTCTTATATGCTGACGATCTGTGCGTCACAGCACAGGAGAAAGAGTTGACCACCATCGAGAGAGTCCTTACATCTGCTCTATCGAACCTCTCAACCTACTACAGCAAGAACTACCTGAGACCAAATCCGACCAAAACACAGGTAACTGCTTTCCATCTGCGCCATCGGGAAGCAAACCGGAAGTTACGCATCACCTGGAATGGTACGGAAATAGAACACCACCAGAACTCAGTGTACCTCGGAGTCGTCCTCGACCGGACCCTAACTTATAGGGCCCACGTGGAAAAGACGAAGGGGAAAGTCAGCGCTCGGAACAATATCCTCAGAAAACTGGCCAACACCAAGTGAGGCGCCAACCCGACCACCCTGCGCTCTACTGCACTTGCACTCTGCTACTCCACAGCAGAATTTGCGTGCCCAGTTTGGGAGCGGTCATCTCATGCCAAAAAACTCGACCCGGTGCTCAACGAGAGCTGTCGCTACATCACGGGATGCCTGAAACCGACACCCATCAACAGCCTCTACCTATTAGCCGGTATTGCTCCACCAGACATAAGAAGAAATGTAGCGAGTAGGCGGGAAAAACTGAGGCAACTAGAGGACCCCAGACATCCATTGTACGGCCATACCAACGTCGACAAACGCCTAAAATCCCGAAAAAGCTTCATACCCGAGAAACCCCTGGACTCAACAGCTAAAGCAGCGAGGTTGGATTCATGGCGCGAACGCGTTAAAAACACCGACGCAATCGACGGTACCAGCCTAGAAGTGGGAGAACACCTACCCGCTGGAGGTGATCTGGACTGGACTACGTGGAAAAGCCTAAACCGCCTACGCACCAGAACTGGCAGATCCAAAGTCAACATGACCAAGTGGGGGTACTCTAGCGACAGCGATTTATGCGACTGCGGGGAAAGACAGACCATGGAACATCTTCCGATCTGCCGACTCCTCGACGAAAAATGCACCATGGAGGACCTCACCGCAGCCACCGACAGGGCCATAGCCTGTGCTCGCCACTGGAAGGACATATGAAACTTTTGGTTTAAGGACTCGAGAAGAAGAAGACACCTCTCTTAGACCTTTGCCTATTTCCATCAGAATGAAAAACCGCCCACGTAATTTGGCTTATAAAACCGAGAAGAAACATTGTGATGCAACAGAACTACCGTCCCATCAGCTCTCCATGTTGCGTAAGTTACTGGAACGCGTAATCTTTCTAGGTTGCAAAGAGAACGCTAACGAAATCGTACCACAAAAACAGTTCGACTTTTAGATATCACACTCCACGACGCACCACGTTATGAATGTTCCAGAAAATCCACGTAGAATTGAGAAATGAATCTACACAGCAGTCCTCAACGTCATGCAGACGTTTGGCATCTGCTTACCGATAGCCTAGCTCGTCCGTTTTTATTGAAGTAGATTCTTTCGGATTATGTCGTGGTCGTTGAATTTTTTTTAACGTTTCGCTTATCGTGCACAGCGTAATCTTCTTTAAAAGTTACTCTAAGACTTCGTTCCTAGTCACGCAGCCGGGTTTTATGTGTAAAGTTGTGTACATCAAGTCTAATCCAAGAAGAATCCATGCCTCCGCCTTTGCAACGTCGTACACCGTACGATGGTAAGCTCCAGGTCCCAAGTGAACTTCACGTAGAAGACCGAACTACTTAAGATTCGTTCCCAAAAAGCGGAACTAGAGGAATCACATCCACACGTTGCAACGAGAGCTTCCGTAGTCATAAGAAAGCTGGAACCGATGTGCTTCTGTACGAGATTACAGCACTATGCAACGAAAAGCTTTGGCAGTAGTCGCTTCAGTATCAGAGCGTGTCGTCGTCGGCGATCGGCCTCAGACAGTCGCCAATTAACCTTGGTTAGTCGTCAGCGATCGACCTCGGTTACTCGTGGGCGAACACCATCGTGTGCTTCGGCACACGCTGGAAACCGAAAGAAGCGTGGTCAGAACAAAGTCAGGGGACACCCTGATGAAGATCTTTTACGATTCTGACGTGCAAATCGATAGTCCGAGCTGAACCTCGAGGTGAAAGACTAATGGAACCGTCTAGCAGCTGGTTCCCTCCGCAGTTCCCCTCAGGATAGTAACCATAAGAATTGATAATCAACGACGAGCCGTGACAGTGAAGAGACGCTAAATTATCACGACTCGTCATTGGCTCGACATTATGGTGTAGATAAAACTTATAATAAAATTCCTGAGACATGCAACGTGACAATAAAAAAATGCCTTATTAATAAGATTATTGTAAGATTCTGTATATGTAATGTAAAATTATACAGAAACTGATACATGCCAACATCGTGACATCTTAATAGAACAAAATATTTAGAAATTTATTAATAGATTATTAATCAGCAAAATGCGTGTTAAACACATCAATCAAATAATGTAACTCAATGAATTTTCTAAATCTGTAAATGAAACAAAAAATACTTACACGAAAACGTTGTAAATGCAATTTCTAATTCCATTTCTTCATATGCTTTTAAAGCTTCTCTACTAATATATATATTTACATCAACGATGCCGGTAGGATCAATAAAAGAATTAACAGTAGGTGCTAACTCAGTTGCATAAACATCGGGTGCAAAAATTCGATCCATTCCCAATGCCGCATTCAACCGACCGCAATATTTTTTACTAGTTGATCCATCACTCCTCTTATATTGAACGTAATCAATACATTCGTCTGTTGATAAATTTTTCCTAAACACTATATTTTGTATCACTATAAAGAGTCCAAGATGTGATCGTGTTTGGACTTTAAAAGAACAAATAAAATTCTTTTCCCATGCCCACGAATGATCCTTTAATCTTCCTAACGAAACAATGAGACCTGACGAGGATTCAGTTTCTAATTTAATTTTGCGGTTGGTTATTGGTGAGCACAATTTATGATCGTCTAAACTCACTAAAATGAAGGTGTAGAATGGATTTGTAACAAAATTATTTATACTCACTTATCTTATAGGTCGATGACAAATTAATTAACGACGATAGAGGTATAAATAATACGTAGTAGTGTATATTTGTTAATGCCATTGTCATTTTCGATTCTTAATTGCGTTAAATAATCATTTTTTCTTCATTGTTACACTCAGGTGATTTCTGTAATATAAGTGTTAGGTTAAAGTTGTTTTCCCAATGACGTTTTGCAACACCTTAACGTACCAGGTGCAATCAAGAAGTAGCTGAGCGTGTACCTACGCAATTAATCATTTTAATTAATTGTTTTATCCGATTCAAAATCAAAATTATTATAATTTTATAAATAAATTTGGTCTAAGTGTGAAATTAATATTAATATTCACCTTATGCGTAAGCATATATCTCTACTACATACATTACTCATACAAAATTCTTCTTAATTGGCGAAAGTATTCATCTGCCCACATGAATACGTACAACCTTAATCAATAACAATGATTTTAATCGTTTAAATCATTCAAGCACGGTCAGTAACCATCTAAAACAAGATAGTGCAAATACAAAACATTTTAATTTATAAGATTTCGTTATAAAACACAAACTGGAGGTTTTATCAGGAAGTAATTAATCACGTAAGTATTTGACGGATTAGAAATTGTACCTAACATTATCGATGTTAACTTTTGGCAAATTAGATTTCAAAAAATCAAAGTAAAAAAATTAACTAAAATTAGTCGGAATCTTGAGATTAAAGTGAAATTCTTAAACCATGAATCTCAAAGATATAACTAGCCATGGAAAATTCTAAATTAGATGCAATTAACGCTTTAACAAGTTCTAAATGTAAAATTTTTGTTTAAATCTTAGTCATACTAAATTATTTGAGTAAATTTAGTATACATTTATACAAAGTGATCGCACGTCGCAACCGTATTTTAAAATACTTCGAAGGCATTTAATTACTTAATTATATAAATAAAATACCGTTTGATAGAACTTTCCCACACAGCACACTTGTATCTTAATGATATTCTACTGATATCTCATACTAGATATGTGTATATAAGAGGGATATCAATTTCAACGCCAACTAATATCCTATGAATATCTTGGAGAAAGCAGAATGATACAAAATTGAATATCCTACAGACAATTAAGTTAGACATCTTAAAGATATCAGAAATAAGATGACCTAGGGATATCCGAAATAAGATGACCTCGAGATATAATATATTTTACATACTTTTATTGCACAAAAATATTACAGAACTTGCATCAGTATCCAAAACAAATCTTCCATCTATTCTTGAATAACTTAAAATCGGCTAAGTGACTAAAACCTGTTTTAGTTGATGGAAAGCGTTTTTGCAGTCTAAATTTTGTTCTTACTTATACAGTTTTGTCAAGGGTTTGGCAATATTGGCAAATCCGCGTACAAGTCGTCTATAATAGGAAAACTTTGAACCTGATGCTTGTCGATTTGTCTTGGCCATGCTTGCACTGCTCTGGGTCAGCCTTTACTACGTTTATAGATGGTCAATATATTGCACTTCCTTCTTAAATACATGGCACTTCTTTCAGCTCAGTTTTAGATTTGCACCACGTAGTCGTTGGAACATTTCTTTCAAGTTATTAGAATGTTCGTTAAACGAGCTTCCAACCACGATTACGTCGTCTAGATAAACCAAGCACATCTTCTAAAACAACCCGCGCAAGATGATCTCTATCAAACGCTCAAACATTGTAGAAATGGGTATCACAGGAACTACCACAATTCTACGTGCCAGTAACCACTCTTTATATCAAACGTAGAAAACAATTGGAAACCCGACAGGGTGTTTAAAGTCTTGTCAATTCTTAGTAAAAGGTAGCTGTCCTTTTTGGTAACGTCGTTACGTTGTCTGTAGTCTACGCAAAATTTTGCTGATTCATTTATCTTCTTTACTAGCACCACTGGAGATACCCATAAACTATTTAAAAGGTTCAATCACACCTTCTCTCTCTTTATTCGTAATTATTGGTTCAGTTTCTTTTTGTTTTGCCAAAGAAAATCAGCGTCTTATCGGCCGAGCGTCTCCGTTTTTAATTTTATGTTTTACCTCGTTAGTTCTTCTTCTTCAACACATCTTTATACTGCAAAGAGTAGTGTTTTGAAGGTGATTGAGTGAGGACGTGTTTAAAAGTAGTGCGGAGTTTTGTGTAATTTAAAGTGATTTACAGCAATTAACTTACGTGGGCGTGGTGAGGAAAGTGAAGTGAAGAAAGGATTAGAAGTACAATTGTAATGTGAGTAGTAGATAAGTACATTAAATTATGGATAAGAAGATATAGGTGGCTCAGATAACGTGTGCGAATGCGAACGGATATCGCGGACTTGTTTAAAGGTCAAGCGCGCGCTTGTGATAACAGTGAAATACAAACGTTTATTTATATACTTTTCTAATATTTGTGGCGGGCGCTAATTAAATAAAGGTAGAAAGAATCATAGTAACAAAAAAAATTTTAAAATTAATAAAGAAAAAAATTAAATAAATAACTAAATTAAAAAAAAAATAATAAAAATAAAATAAATAAATAAAAAAACAAAAAAAAATAATAAATAATAAGTAATAACAAAATGGGGAAAGGGATGAATAAAAGAGAGAGAGAGAAAGAGGAAAAAGAAAGGCAACAAATATTTGAAAGAGGAAAGAAAACAATAAGATCACCAGACATTAAAAAGATATCGGAGGAGAACGAAGGAAAAACCTCAAGAACAGAAGGAGGAAGGAAAGAAATGGAGGAGTTAAAAGAATTAATGAGAGAAATGATGAAACAGATGGAAGAAAATATGCAAGGAATAAGACAAGAAATCAAAGAAATGAAAAAGAAATGGGAGAAAGAGAAAAGAAGTGGGAGAGAGAAAAAGAGAAACTGGTGGAGAGAATAGAAAAACTGGAGAAAAAAGCGGAAGACGAGGAAAGATGGAAAAGAAAGAATAATATCGTGATAAAGGGGTGGAAAAGTGAAAAACCACAAAAAGATTTAGCAGTGATGCTGGAAGAAAAAATAAATGTAAAAGTTGAGGTGAAAAAAGTGACAGTAATAAACAAAGAAAAGAAAAATGAGATGATGGTGGTGGCGGAAATCGGAGGATGGGAGGAAAAACAGAAGGTAATGGAGGAGAAGACGAAATTAAAGAATACAAGAATATATATAAGTCACGATTTAACATGGGAGGAAAGAAGAGTGCAAAGAGAAATAATGAACATAGCGGTGGAAAAAAGAGCGGAAGGAAAAAGAGTATGGGTAGGGTACAGAAAAATGGAGATAGACGGAGACAGATACATATGGAACGACAAGGATAGGGGACTGTGCAGAGAAAGAGAAGAGAAAGTGGGAAACCTAAAGGCAATAAACTAAAGGGCAAATGGGGGTGGTAAAGGAGGGAAAGTTGACGAAACGGCAAAGAAAAGGAATAATGAGAGATGGAAATGAAAAAGAAAAAGAAGGGAGAAAAAAAGAAAGGAAGGAAGAAGCACGGAGAGGTGAGTGAGCTGAGAGTATTGTTTTGGAACGTAGCAGGAATAAAAAACAAGGAACATGATTTCTGGAAGTACATCAAGGAACAGGATGTAGTGGGATTACAGGAAACATGGATGGAAGAAAAAGAATGGGAGTGGTGGGAAAAAGAGTTGCCGGAGGAATTTGAGTGGGTGGTGCAACATGCAGAAAGAGAAAAGAAAAAGGGAGAGCAAAGGGGGTATAATAACGGGAATAAGAAACAAATGGTTGAACCAGGAAAAGAAAGAGAAAGTGCAACAGAGAAGGGGAGTTGTAGAAAGGAACATGCAGTGGGGAAAAACAAAAATAAAAGTAGTGACGGTTTATAGCAGTAGAATGAAAGAGACAAGGAAAAACATAGAAGAGATGATATAAGAGAAGGAGGAGAGATTGATAATAGTAGGAGGGGACTTCAACGCAAGAATATGAGAAGAGGGGAAATACAAGAAAGAAAAGAAACAGGACAGAGACAAGCAAAGAACAAAATGATAAAGAGGAAGAAGAACTGCTGGAAATGTGCAACGAAAAAGGGTGGGAAATAATCAACGGGAACAGAGAAGAAGATGGAAAGGGGGAATTTACGTACATAGGAGGAAGGGGAGAATCAATAATAAATTTTGTAATGACAAATGAAGAGGCTGCAGAAAAGGTAAAGACATTTAAGGTGGGAGAAAGGGTAGAGTCAGACCATCAACCACTGGAATTGACAATGGAAGGAAGGGAAAGAGAAGAGAGAGAGGAAGAGGTGTAGTACATAACTAAAAAAAAGTGGACAGAAGAGAGTATAAAAAGATATAAAGAGAGAATGGGGAAAACGGTATGGATAGGGAAGGAATTACAAGAAAGTGTAGAGGAAATGAGAGAGATGATGGAGAAAGCAACAGAGAGAGTCAGATTTAGAAGATGGAAGAGGGAGAAAACTGGATGGAAGAAATGGTGGGATAAGGAATGCAAGGAAGCAAAGAAAAATGCAAGAAGAGCATTAAGACAGTGGAAAAAAGGGAAGAAAGAAAAAGAAGAATACAAAGAAGCAGTAAAAATATACAAAAAAACATGCGACAGAAAGAAGGAGGAAAACAAAAAAAAACAAGAGGAGCAGATTAAAGGAATAAAAACGGAAGAAGATGTATGGAAGTACCTAAAGAAGCAGAGGAAAAAAAACAAGACGACAAAGGGAATAAAAATGAAAAAATGGGAGACATATTTTCGGAACCTGATGGGAGGGAAAAAACAAAAGCAGGAAAAAGAAAAAAGGAAAGACGCGGTAGTAAGTCAAGAAGAAGGAGATAGGGATAGAATAAGGGAGGAAGAAGTAATAGAGGCGATAAAGAATATAAAAAGAAAGGCGACAGGAGAAGACGGGACACAAGGAGAAGAGTGGATATACGGGGGAGAAAATGTAGCAAAAAGGATGACGGAAATAATAAACAAAATATGGAAAGGTGAAGGATTCCCAGAGAGATGGAGAGAGGGGATAATATGCCCAATACATAAAAAAGGAGAAAAAAATAAAGTCGAGAATTATAGAGGGGTAACATTATTGAGCTCGGCATACAAATTGTACGCGACAATACTGCAAGAAAGATTACAGAAGGAGATAGAGGAAAAAAGTTTGGTACCAGACGGACAAGCGGGATTCAGAAAAGGAAGAAGGGCGATAGACAACATATATATAATGAAACACTTAGCAAATAAAGAACTAGAAAAAAAAAAGAGGGAAAATGGTAGCACTATTCGTAGACCTAAAAGCTGCTTTTGACAAAGTGAATAGAGAAAAGCTGTGGGAATATATGAAAAGAACAAAAATCAATGACAGATTAATACAAAGAATAGAGGAAATATACGAAGAAACGAGAAGCAGGGTTAAAGTGAATGGGGAAGAGAGTGAGAAATTCATAACAAAGAAAGGGTTGAGGCAGGGATGTCCACTGAGCCCAAGCCTGTTCTCGTTATATACGGGGGATCTGGAAGAGACAATGAGAGGACAACAGACAGGGGATAGTGGTAGGGAAAACTAAGGTATGGTCGTTGGCGTATGCGGATGACATAGTGCTGGTGGCTAAGGAGGAAAAGGAAATGAAAGAGATGATGAAGACGCTAGAGAAATATATGAAAAAAAAAAGAAATGGAAGTAAACACGGAGAAAACAAAGATAATGATATTTAGAAAAAGAGGGGGGAAAAGAAAAAGAAAGAAGAGGAGAGGAGTGATGAGAAAGTGCAACAAGTGAAGGAATTTACATACCTGGGCTACACGATGAAACAGGATAATAAAGAGGGAGAACACATAAAGGAAAGGGTGAAGAAAGGAAACAGATTAATAGGACAAGTCTGGGGTGTGGGGGAAAGAGTATTCAAGATGGATATAAAAAAAAGAAAATTGCTGTTCGAAAAATTAATAAAGGGAGTGGTAATGTATGGAGCGGAAATATGGGGCTGGAAGGAGTGGAGGGAGGTAGAGGGGCTACAGGAAAAATACTGGAGATGGGTGTTAGGATTGGACAGGGATACACCGGGGTATATTGTGAGAGAGGAGGTTCAGATAGAAAAAATAAGGATTGAGACAGGAAAAAGAGCAATAAAATACGAGGAAGAAATGAGGGAGAGAACAAATTGCAAAATTCTGCAAGAATGTTGGAAAGAGATAAAGGGAGGGAAAGTGAAGTACGGACAGGAAGGCAGAGAAGAGTATTACAAAAGAAACGGGTACGCGAGTGAAGAAGTGGAGAGATTAAGAGAAGAGGGTGTAGGGATAAGAGAAGAAATAATAAGGAGAGATAGAGACATCGAAAAACAAGAGAGATGGACAAAGATAAAAGAGAGCAGATATAATAGGAATTATAAAGATATCAAGGGTGAAGGGGTGCCGGAATATTTAAAAGACAATGAGACAAAAAGCAACAACAGGAAAAAAATGGTGGCAAGGTTCAGATGTGGTAACGAGGAGCTAGGGAACAAATATTGGAGAGAAGAACCAGAAAAGTTGTTCAGGCTATGTGGAGAAGAAAGGGAAGACATTAACCACATGAGAAAGAGATGCAGGGAATTAAGAGAAGAGGGGATGAAAATAGTGGATATCTTAGATGAAAACGGAAAAGGAGCGGAATGGATGGAGGAAGTATGGAACAGGAAGAAAAAGTTAAGGGGGGAGAAGGGATAAGAAAATGTAATATATTTGTAATGTAATAACACGACCAAAATTTGTAAGCCAAATGGCAACGAATAAAGTTAAACTTATATATACTGCAAAAAAATTATCATTAGCCAGCCGGTGTTGGTTAAGGTTTTGGCACTTACAACTAAGAATGTCTTATAGCGATGTTTAGCGACGTAACTTTACTAAAATTCACGCATCTCACAATAACTTGATATACTAGCGTGCATTGGTCTACTACTGTCTTCTTGTTCAACGTTACTAGATTTGAGTTGACATTTAAGATCCTTATTATTGGCATAGTATTTTTTACTCGTACAGATAAACTTAAATTACTGTTGAATTGCCATTAAATTACGGTAATTTAAGTAGTAATTTAAACAGTAAAAAGGGCGCCATTAAGCAACCACTTAAACTACCAAAAATTCATTGACTTCTAAATTACTAATAAGCTACCATTAAAATACTGTTGTTATATTATCACTGAATTACTGTTAAACTACTGTTTTGAACTATTAGCGAAACTATTAAATTATTATTAAAACCACTAACACATTTAAAAAAAATAGTTTTTTTAGTTAATTATTTGTTTCTGTAATTTTTTATTTATTTCGTTTATAGAATTTGACGCACATGATTGATAAATTGTGGGATTTTTTTAAAATTAGAATTTACTTTTAGTACTTACCTGGGGTTTGATCCCACGAACATCAGGAAAATCCCTTGCAACCTAAACGTTTTAACCACTACTCTACCTGACCTAATACTATATATGCTAACTACACGTTATATATTATGTTGAATACAAAATCGAGTAACTTATTCGTAATTTAATACTTTCAACGTGAACCATTAAATATTTCACATGACAATCAGACAGTCCTATATATACATTTGCATCGCTACGCATTAATTATACTCTTGTTGTTTTTGTTATTCTGTAATCAGGATAATTCATGTCTTAGTTGCTTGAAGTTATAATATTTACTTTTGTTTTATATTTATATTGCGTTACTGGATCCCGCAGATTGACCAATGCTATTTGACTTTCCAATATTAATATTTTCGTAAACTGTACGAAATCTTTTTAGTTGTCGATAATAATTGCCACTTTCCTACTTTGTATGCATTCTTCAAGCAATTGTTTAATAGCAGACCTAACTGTTTAGCAAATATAACGACTATTTTTAAAATAATTTAGCTTAACATTTATATAGCAACTCTATTACTACTGACTATTAATTTACCTTGTATTTTAACGAACATTCAATTACCATTAAACTCCCCAACCTAATTCTGGAATTACGACTAAGTTACTGAGTAAACTATTCAAGCTACCAATCATTAAATTACTCTAAAATTACTTTCTAATTACCGGGTAGTATAATGGTGACTCAATGACCATTAAACTACAACGTTTAATTTTTTAATTACCAATAAGTTACTAATTAAATTACTTTTATGCTACCACAATACTGAAATACTCCTAAACTACTTCGTATACTACTTTTAAACTAGTAACCATTTAAATTACTACTAAAGGTCACCTTAGACTACGCTTAAATTACAAAAAAAATTAAATTACTTATAAATGACTTTTCAATGCCCAATAAACTACTAAATTAAGCTACCTTGTGTTTGCTGAGTTGTTAACTAGTAGTCTCTTTTTAATCAAGTTGCTCTTCATTGGTTCAATAGCGCAAATGTAGGTTTGTTGAGGATTTCCATCTAGGCGTAAAATCACTACACTTTTAGTCCTTCCAGGCAGAGTTACGTCTTCACTCAATAAAACTTGCATGGTTTCATTCTCTGACCAATGAAAATAAATTCCTTCACCGTCAATCTTCACGATACTGTTCTACATATCTAAATAAAACCCATACTTTTTTATGTCTATTTTCAATATAATTTTTTCTGTAATGTCGACTACCAGTACTTCATTGTCAAATACTTCGTTTTAAAATCTAATTGTCACTTTGATTTGTCTATCAGTAGATAATTTTTTGCCTGTCGCCGTTCGAAATTGTACTGCTACTGGCAATGTCTTTTCATTTCCCAATAATATGTCAGGACGAATGATGGTTTTTGTCACTCCCGTGTAAACCAGTAACTGAACAATTTTTCCATTAATTTTGCCATCGAGATAAATACTATAGGAAAAGCAATTTATTCTACCAGGCAGGGCTCGTTGAGGTCGACTTTTGCCTTATTTGTTCAACCTATTCTAGTTTTTCTAGTGTTTTTCTGGCTTTTTCTTAAACTTAGTACAGCGTCGACTTACGTGGCACACTTCCCGGCAGTTTCAGCACGTCAATCTCCTTTCCGAGTTACTTGATCGCGAAATGCACTATTTTTTTATGCTTTCCGATTTTTGCGCGAGCATTTCTGCAGCACAGCGCAGCTGATTGCTGCTTTGGTGCGACGTTTGATTTGCAGTTTTGTCAATTACTCCAAGTAGGTATCTGGTGCAGTTGGAAAAGCAAACCGTCTCAATCCGGCGATGTCAGCTTCATATTCTTGAAAACTTTCTATAGCTTTCTAAACACGATTTTTTTATTTGAGCTAGCTACACCTGTTGAAGAATTCGTAATTTTCTTGCAGGTGGTCAGAAACACAAAATGTTTTTTTACGTAAAGTCACTATTAAAGACGTCGTTTTCTGTTTTTTGCTCCAACCATTAGCTATAGCTGCGGCTTCAAACTGTTTGTGGTAGGTTAACCATGAAACTTTACCATCACAATTTAGAGGTACAACTATAAACTTGTTAGTAGTTTCTTCTAAATGATCCATTAATAATTCTTTGCTCGCGACACTTCCTTTATTATGACAATTTATTTGGTTCATTCTTTCTTTAGGTAAATTTTGTTTTCTAACTTGTCCTCTATTGTTTCTATTCTGTTTTTTAGAATTTCGCATATTTCTTCTCTTAATACACCTGCTTGAGTTTCTTCTTGAAGAATTTGAATTTGGTTTTCTACACTGGCTTCGATAATATTTATTCGATTTTCAAAGCTTGTTCGTTATCTGCATTCACAATGTTCTACGTTTTATTTATTTCTTGTTAACGTTTGGTATAATACGGACCATTCTTAACAGTATCTCTGGCCCAACAAGGCTTCATTATTAAATTGTTTCACGCCATTCCACGTGAATATGTGGACAAATTCTGCGTATTGTTGAATGAAAGCTTATTTTGTGGTATGTGATTTTTTTTGTATTGAGGGCTTAAATTAATTTTTTTAGCGGGTCCGATTCCTCCACCTGTAACCTTATCAGTGACGTTGGTGACACCTGCTTGTCGAAAAGCTTCCACGACGTCAGGTCGTTGAAAGTTAAGGAGTTTTACACCACTTTATGAGAAGAAATACTTACACAAGTGCGAAGTTAATTAGAAAGAAGCTCGGCGCGTTTTTTTACGTCCAATATTGTATGCATTATATGAAAGCGCTTGTGCTAACGCCGTATGTACGCTTTGTGTCAAATTGCAGATTACGTATTTACGCATTTATATGCGTCAACACCAACTAGAAGTAAAAAATAATGTGTTGCTCAAAAAGCTTTAAGTTATACATATATATTTTAGATAAGTCGCAGTAATGGAATGTCGCCGTACACCGTTTTTGATTTTATTGCTGTGATTGTTTGATGAAATTGCTCTAAATGTATGTGGCTGCATTATGTGCAATTATTTTAATAGATACTTATTTAAGTTACTTCATTTTGTTATTTTGAACTTTAATGGAAAATTATTGTAGCGCCACCTACCATTCGATCACGACACAACACCGCGTCGTGCAAATACTAAGGCCACTTCCTGTCGAGTCGTGGAATGGTAAGCATGGTGGTACCCTGTCCGAGTGCTGCGTTAAGCTTCAACAATTATCTATTTTATATTTGTAAGTGTAAATAAACGAATGACACCAAAACATGACAAGTGGTGACCCTGACGTGATGTGATAATAAAACGTGAACTTTTTAACGAAAAGCAACGTGTATTTAGCATTCAAGATGGAGGAGGAAACACAAGCTAATCAAGTAGTCACAATGACGTTATCTCCATTCTGGGACAACAAAGCCAAATTACGGTTTTTCCCGAATAGGGGCCCCATACAGGAGAACGGAGCGTACTACCCTTACATACATTCTTTTCCGATCGAAGCTTGGTCCTCTCACGCTGAGCATGAGCCGAATCAAACTGTTTACAGAGTTTCCCGCTTTCTCGTATACACGCCTTACGTGCTCAGTCATTCTAACGTTCTCTCCGATCCACACGCCCAAGTACCCTCCATTCTTGTGGAAACATTCTTCATTCGTTTGTGTCCGACCAGGGCTACCTCTTCGGTTTAACCGGGTCTAGACACAGACTGTAATCCTCCAACCAGCTTTCCACTCTATAAATTTTCTCTTTGTACTCTCTTCGCCAGATCTGCGGTTTTACCTTCGATTACCATCGCTAGGTTGCTTGCCCAGTCCAATAACGTGACACCGTACGGTATCGCCAGTTCCAGTACTCCGTCGTAGTAGAAGTTCTACAGAAGCGGTTTCTAGACCGACCCCCGCACGACCTCCGCTGTGAATTCTATTTTTTACCTGCCCCAACGAACAGCCACTTCTTCCTGAGGTAATCTTTTACTATACTTAGCAAGTACGCCGGTGCATCTTTGTCTTCTATGGCTCTGACGAAGCCCAACCATGGCACGCGTTCTGTACGTCAAACATCACTCGGATGCAGCATCCTCTCTGTTTGGCGCCCTCTTAACTTATCTACAATTTTTAACTCGCTCCGTCCCCAATTGCGTTCAAAGTGTACTTGCCCCTAATTTATTTACCGTCTCCATCCACTTTTTCATTCTTGCTCTTACTATTACTTTCAGAAATGTTCTTAAAACCAGAAGGAAGCACATCGGTCTAAATCTTCCGGCTTTTCCGTTAATTTCAGTAGGTTTTATGACCAGCGTTCTTCCAGTCTCTCGGGAAGGAACTGCTTCCAAGACGTTTGTTGACGCAAGGCAGCAGGTCTTCCCCAATCACTCGACAGGCTGTGCGTAGAATTTCTGCTGTTCATGCGCCTTACGGCATTTTTTAGGTCCTCTCTCTTTGCAACCGGTTCGTGTTGTTGTTCACTCGATCTTACCGTGCTTTGGAAACAATTTCCTTATCAGACGCACTCTTTCGTCTGCTCCTATACTTACTTTTACTTTCATACCAAACTTTCCTGTCACGATCATTACTCTTGTCAGTCTTTGCAATTACAATTGTTACAAGCTTTTGTGGTTTTACGAACCTGCACGGCCAACTCGCAATAATCGGAGAGAGGGGAGGTCCACACTAAATACAGAAAGGATGTTGCAGGGCGCCAGAGCTTATCCCAAAGTAATTCTCTGTCTTGCTCAGGACAGGACGGTATAAAACTTGTAACACTATGTTAGGTTCGTAATTCCTCTACTCAGCTGTTCGAGTAGTCAAGAGTAATTAGTCGTTAACGATAATCACAGGAGCAGGAAAGAGAAAAAGAAAGACTAACAAGTATAATCGATTTAATGGTTTAACGTTGGAATAATAATAGAAGATATGATTGTTAATATATTCGAGGTAGAATTAATACCTATCCCACGTGGCTTATACGCTAACGTTAAAGTTTACACTGAGTAGCGATTCACATTAATAATTATCGTACACTTTGATTAAGAAGTACATCAGCAATTTTCTAACTAAATGCCTGTAGTATCGGCAGCACACATCACATCAATAAATTCCAATGAACTAAGTAGCGAAGAATAGTACGTAGTAAATATCGTTTACATAATTAGGAATATGGCATTAACGACAATAAGACAAAAATAATTAGTATAGCATTAACCTTAAATTATCACAATAAATAAGGGTAGGACACAGCATACGTAGTATAAGCAAATTTACTAACTAAATGGTATTACAATTACGGTAATCAGTACGAAGTTATGATTAGCGAAAGTTTCGTGAGTAACCTCGTTGACGACGAAAGAAAAGATATAAAAGCACTTACCACAAATACAGGAGTTTCCCTTGGTGCGGAGAAAGTACTTTCTTCGACACGTACCCTGCAAGTAATTTGAATCGCAATTCGTGTCAACCTAATATCTCACGAAATCCAACTCTACAAAATCATTACTTAAATTTTAAAGTATACACATAACACAACCCGAAATCGGATGCTGTTATACCCCTTTTCTGTGATTACACAGGTATCTGCTGCCTGAGTACAATCTCGACAGTTTTTAATTACACTCGGTACATTCGGTTACTGCCATATGTCGTAAGCCTCGTATAATATTTATTTGACGAAATTGTTATTCGAAATGGATCCTCCATTAACAATTAACCATTTGGAACGAAATGCTCGCACGTGGTGGAAACGGCTATCAGATTACGAGAAATTACAACGGAGTTTTACTAAATGAGAGTTATAATCTTACCCGGTGACGACGCAAACGAAATATACGTGTTATACACGTATAGATTGGTCCCCAAGACTGTGGATAAGTTTAGAAATGTTCACTCGTCAATTCGCCGGCCATTTTATGTAGTTTTCAGATTGAAGAACTCGTCGTAAATGACAGTCGCGCGTAGAAAACGATCGTTAGGGGGCGTCCAAACCGTAAATTAATTCCACGTTGGGAATACATAGGCGTGCGCAAAGAAAATTTCGTCCGTAGCAACATAGGCGTGCATAAAGAAAAAACCACCTTAACACAATGCTGTCATCCTTTCTTAGGTTGCTTAAGGCCGTCTTCTCGTCGTTGGTCACATTTTGTTTAGGTGTTTCGGCTTTCTTCAAACCACGGTTTACTTCTTTTCTAACTTCTTCATCAGTTTCGAGATTTTCACTTTTGTAATGATATCTTTCTTCGCTATTTTTTCTGGTGCAATAACAAAGCATAAAACATTTTTTAACACTGCAATAAATATTTTTCCAGTGATTTTCTTAATTCATCGGTGAATTGCCAACTTTGGATTAAAAATCATATTCTCTAAGCCCACTTGCATTGCTTTTTTTAAATAAAGACATAGCATATATTCTATTACATTGTGTAAAGCTGTCGCCCGTCTCAAGCCTCGTTGTTTATTGAAAACTTCTTCCACAGAACGTTTTGAATCGCCTTCAGGAATAACTCAATTTATTTTTTTCTTAAACTGGCGTGGCATGTATAATAAACAAAAATGAAATATAGAAAACTATAAATTAGTACGGAAAGTAGAAAAGTTTATTATCATACGTGGTATTTTTACCACAGACTGACGTTCCAAAAACATTTTAAAAATAAAATAATTTAATTCGGGAATACATTCAGATACATAGGACCAGCAGAATGAACAGTTGCCCATTTTATCCCTAACGTAACCGGTTACACATTTTAGGTTATAAAATTTTAATCGTGTGTAGTTGTTCACCTTTGCGATTTGACAACATGGTCCTTCTACGCTCAACGAATTTCTTTGCCATTTAAACTCAATTCATCAAAATATTTGTTTTATTATTGAATTAGAAAAGATAGCTCCTCTTTACTATTTTCGGAAGTCTTAATTAATCGAAATCAAGATGGTTCATTATCGCATTCAGTTTATCAAAAACCTACTCATGCAGATAGATATTTAAATAATTTGTTTTATCATCACCTCCCCAAAAATTATCAGTAGTGAATTCTTTAGTCTACAGAGCTAACTAAGGTGTTAGTCGCATACAATTTTTAATTTTTAAGTTTACGCCTGCGAAACGTAAAGTAACAGCGGAATCTATGTCTATCTACCCTATGCCAAAGGTACCACGAACGGTATAGAAAAAATGTAGTCTAAACACAACATTGTTACTCGGTTTTCTACTTTTCCTAAACTGACTCTTAAATCCGATATTGGGCGTTATTTCTTTTCAATCAGACGGCGTTTACAGGATTTCTTGCTCTTGAATATTAACCGAGATTCTAGTTTTACTTTACCAGACATTTGGAAACCAGTTTTATCGATCGGAGACCTATAAAAGCGAGAGTTCGCGGCGCAATCAATCAGTTCGTTCGGGGCTCTGAAGATGTCCACCGCGACATATGTAGAAACCTTAGCTTCTGTGATAACGACAATTCGAGAATTATCCAGAATGAACCAGATCACTATTGATTACTATAGCAAAAAAGATTTTCCAAATATAAAATTCGTAGATTATCTTATAATATTATGGATTATTAATCAAAATTTATTATCGTTAAAAAAATCATCTAAAAACATTCGAACATTTTCATTTTTTCAAAACTCGATAAAAATATGTGACAACGTCCAACGTACGTATGCAAATTTCAACCTACTTCAACATCTTCCGAGACGTCGCTTTTCCAGCCTTTTTTTGGCTTAGAAAAGTTTCGGTTTTTTTATCGACATCTTGTTGTTTTTTTTTGTTTTCAACGGCGACTTTGTTTTCTGTTTAGAAGTTGCGACAACAACCGTTTGTTGTATGACACAATCAAATCAATAGTTAGTTCCCTTTTTTCAGACGATGATTCAACAAGCGATGATCTTTATCAAGTCTGAATCAGATACCGATCTTTTGTTAATATTGAATAGAAAAATTGCTAAGACCAAAGCTCCCCGGATCTAAAAAAGTACACTGTAACGTTTTAAGAACAGTCGTGTCCTTTTTTCTACGTTTATAGACCTTTTTAATTCTTGTGTTCAATGCGGTATGTTTCTAACGGAAACAGGGCTAATCACGATTCTCAGCCTAGCAAAAGAGATTTTGCCAGCCCTAATTCGCACCGTCTGATAGCGCTAGTTTCCGAATTAGGTAAACTTTTTCAAGGATTACTGTTAAATTACATGACAGCATATCTCTACAAAGATTGTTCCATCGCAGCCAATACGATAAATCGATGCCATTCGTAAGTTAATGACAAAAGTACAGACTATGCATTTTTATAGACATTTCAAGAGCGTTTAATAACGTATGGTCGCCACAACTAATCAAAGCTCTCATCCTCAGGAGAGTACTTGCGCGTCATTTGTAGCTATTTATTCAGCCGCTTGATCACTTATTCTACAAACGCTTCTGGTATTTTCTACACAAAACAATTGACGAAGGATTGCCTTCAAGGACTTACTTTTTTTTTGCTTGCGCTGACGATATCATTATCACAGTGTCAGCAGACAACAGACGCAATCTAGAAGCAAAATCACAACAATGCCTGGACATTCCAACTTGTTAGGCTGTCAAGAACAAATTGACAGTCTCAACAGACAAGAGCAAATACATGGATTTTAGCCCCTCGTTGAAAAAAGATCTCCCAGTTCAATTTAAAGACATTCCAGCCCGAAAGGTTTTCTAGTTTGGACTTTTGCTCGATGATACAATAAGTTTCGTTAAACACTCTTTCTATATGGTTGACCAGAGCAAGACTGTCTTGCACTTGTTTTACAAGTATTCTCGCCGTAACTGGAACTTATATAGGAAATCATTAGTGACTATTTTCAACAGTGCAGTCATCTCTATTCTCATATATGGTTTCGACGTCTGGTACCATAGTGTTGCGTATTTTATTATTAAAACTAATTTATTTAAACGACTAAAATTATGTTTTACTTATACTAGAAATATGTACACTTGTAAATGAACCGAACTAATCAAATCTAATAATATTTAATAAAAACACTTACTTACACTAATTTATGTATAACCGTTGTATAACACTATCACTAACACGAGATAAGATAACGTCCGCGGGTAGCTTCACACTTTTTTACACTAAAAATCACGTACACGATTATTCTCGGTATATTTATCTAGACACACGCCTGCTAACGACTTATTCATCTCAACTTGAATAATCTTCTTTATACTGCTGCATTCGCGTTACGGCAATAACTGACCTACGATTTCTCTCTTCGGAATTTATACACATCTGCAAATCCTTCTCGAGTGTTCCCTATTTTTCGGTATATCTTCTAGAAGATGGTTAACAGCTTCTAGAAGGCTCTTGCATTTGCAAATAATTTCTCGAACGTTTAAATAGATTACGACATACACACATTGTGAGAAAACTGGAATTTTTACATTCCCTATTCCTTCGTACCATCCTCGGAGCGTTCAGTTCCTATCGATTTCTTGTGCGCCGTGGTAAAACATTCCTTCCTAAAGCTTCTATTGCAGAAAATATACTGCACCAAAATCCTTTTAAGAACTGGCACTTGTAAATTTCTAGACCAACAAGTTTCAACCGCTAATTTTCGTTTCTTTTTGGTCGTCAAGCGTCATCTCAAGATCTTGATCTTGAATGATTGGCAGCAGCTGTGGGATACATCCCATAAGAAGCGTAACGCGCTGTCTTGACTAACTGGCTTCATCCCAGTCGACTCCAACATCGTATCATTTTCCCGCGTACTTGGTTTTCAGCTTTTAGAAACGAAGATAAACCGTAAGGCTCCTTGTCGTAAGATAGGCACTGAACCTCGTGTTTACTCAGAACGGACCTGTAACATAGCCCATCTGACTCGTCAAACCAGGTGACCTTTCTTCTCGTAACATATCCTAAATCGATCTATCTTTTATGTGATAAACTTGTACCAAGCAAGTTTAGGTGGTTTGGTGAGTTTACTTCTTCCTCATCTTCCTCCTACTCTTCGGTAGCTATTTTGGTGAGCGTTGTTGACGATCTCTTATGCGTAGAGGGCGACGCTTGACAACTTTAGGCGACGGTAAACTATTTTTTTTCTTACTGATCCAAATAGATAAAAAATTGAACACTGGAAAACGTTACACGTTTGTGACAAACCAGAATCATACTAACAAGTTGTGCAACATAGGTTAAAAATGTTTAGTAAATGTTTTTTCTTTATCACAATCTACTTACAATTCGTCCGCGTCGACTGTTTTCTTCATTTATTTTAAGCGTGGCTGCAGCTGGTCTTCTCGGAGACAACGATTTTCAGGCAGTTTCTGATTTTGCTTTTTTGGGTTTGGAGAATTTTCAGTTTTGTAGTTTTGTATTACTTTTGACGTCGGTTTTGGTTTTTATTTAGAAGTCTCGGCGATGGCAGCCTGTTGTGTTTTGTCAACAGCAGCGGCAATCTGCTGTTGCTTTTTTAAAGACGTGACCGCAGTTAGTTTTCTCAAAAACAATTTTTTTCCGGTGTCCTCTAATTTTTCTCTTTTTGGTTTCTGGAACTTTCAGTATTTTGTCGATATCTTGTTAGTTTTATTTTGTTTTTAACGTGGACTTTGCTTTCCGTTTAGAAGTCATGGCAAAAACAGTTTGCTGTTTCTATCGACGGCAACGGCGAGCTATCGGCTATCATCTGTTGCTTTCTAAGAAAAGATTTTTATCTTTTGGCCGTTATTTAGCGACAGTTATTGAGAGTTTTTTTTTTAAAGAAGGTGGCGTCTTAGCTCGCTTGCAGACTGTAAGTACTGCTGGTAACTTTCGAAACAAAACAGGTAATAAAAGAAACTTTGGTTAATCCAAATAAAACAAAATTAAACGCCAGAAAAAGTTACACGTAAATGTAAAAAACCGAAATCATACTTACAACTACTCGTACAACATCGAACAAAAATGTCTAACAAATGTCTTTTATCCACTACCATCTGCCTACAATTCGTCCAAGACAATTTTCAGGCGGTCTGTGGTTCTCATTTTTTTGGTTTGGAGAACTCTCAGTTTTTTTGTCAGCATTTTCTTAGTTTTGTTTTGTTTTTAAAGGCAATTTTGCTTCCTGTTTAGAAGTCACAGCAACAACTGCTTGTAGTTTTTTGTCAACGGCAGCGGCGGAATATCGGCTATCGTCTGTTGTTTTTTTGAAGACGACAGTTTTTGGTCTACTTTTGGTAAATTTTTTTTCCACCACTATCTACCTACAATTTGTTCGCGTCGATCGCCCTCTTCTTTTATTTTAAGTGTGGCCGCAACTGATGTTTTTGAAAACGACACTTTTCTGGTGGTATTTGATTTTGTTTATTTCAGCTTGGAAAAGTTTCGGTTTTTTCGTCGGCATGTTGTCAGTTTTTTTGCTTAAAAACTTTGATTTCTGTTTAGAAATTGTGTTGGAGGCCGCTAGTTTTCGGTTTCTTAGACAAAAAAGACTTTGCTTTAGCTGGCTTTTTCTTGCTGGTACTCTTGGAAACGGAAAACTTAAAGTTTAGAAAAATCGTGATTTAAATTAAAGTGTTCTAGTAGCGGGAGTAAGTGAAAAATGAAGCTAAATACGAATATGGCTGTACAAAAAGTGAACTGTTGAAAGCTCTAAAAAGTTTAAGTGCGTCTAATGTTTACACGCGCTTAAAAAAAGTTTCTTTTTTGTCTGTGACAGATATTAGTGAAACGATTAAACATGAATTAAAATAAATATCATTTCGGGTTTTTGATTTTTTTTAAATTTCTATTTATTCATGAAAGAGTAAAATGTTCCTGAGACTCTGTCATTTTAAATTAGTAAATGTAAAGCAATCCAAATGGTTAATACCAGAATATATAACCAATTGCATAACTGTGGTTAAAAAAATGTTTTTGTGTAACGTATGAATTAATTAATAAATTAATCATTAATCACAATTATGATAACGTCAACTAGTACGGCTTTTTAACAAATCTTTTATTAAAAAATTTGCAAAGCAGAAAAGTGAAAACAGATGCTTTTACAAAATACAACACATTGTATTTATCTCTTATTTATTAAATGACATACGGAAGTCAATAATTGATTAATCATCGTTACCGAAAGATTAATTTTTTTTCAGTTTTCCGATAATGCTCAACTGAAACACCATTATTTACTGTAAACGTCAAACTTTCTACAACATTACCAACTAAACTATCTGCTTTACACATTTCTTAACAAAATTGTAACAAATGATTGCGCTGCTTTTGTCAATCTTTATTTGTTAAATTAGAAAATACATTTCAAACAAACTTTTTTAATTTAATATCAATACCTTGGTGTGCAATATTATTCAATGCACTTTTTCTTTTTACGAGACTCCATATAGATTTAATTAGATTAATTTTAGGTGTAGGTATTACAGCGTTTCTTGTAATTGAATGTAAGTTTTACAAAACTCAAAGACTACCTTGTTGCAGCAGAAATAAGTTTAGAATTGTTTTTAATTGTATACATTCATTGACAAGCTACTTGCTATTTATTGAAAAAATCGATAGCATTGCCAATAATGTTTTGTGCTTCGGAATGAACAATTTTCCGAGTTTTGCTTTCTATGGATTAAAACTGTAATACAAGATAATTAATGTCTATTATTGCCTTTTTAGTATAAATACAATAAATAGAAATAGAAACAATTTGAACATAAAAATACTTACCAAATGTTGTAAAAGTGCATTGATATATATTGTTCTAAAGGAACAGATTCGTACACAACAGTTTAAATATTAAAGCAAAAAGTATTATAAAAAACCAAAATAACAACAGAAATGGAAACCAGAATCTCAACAAAATAAATGACTTAAGAATTTTATGTTAACTAGAATAAGTAATAATATTAGACGGTAAGCTCGTTGGACCAGTGGACTGTTTCCACTCATAACCTTTTCTTGTAAGTTTTTTTGTCTTCATGTTGTACCTGTTAACAAATTCAGTTAGTTGTTATACGTGTGTAATGTTGTTCACTTACCATAAGTAAATTTTCAGTGCCCTGAAGAAATGCACACTAGAGGTACGAAACGTAGCCATAAAAATAGTTTAGAGTGGTTTTTATTGCCCCTCCTAAGAAAGACAAGATCTAGTTTCGCATATTTTCGGGGGTTTTGTAAGTTTAGTAGTACAGTAGTTACTGTTATTAAATAGCGCAAACCACGTAAACTGTGACGTAGCGTTACTTCCATCAGAAAAAAAATCTGAAGAGGTTTAACTTCAAAAATTCTCTCAAATTTGGCAAACATTCAAATTATTTTTATGTGTGTTATAATTTGTTGTCTGTTTATTTTTATAATTCAAATTTTTTCTATGTAATTTTAAAAATCAAAAATTTGTAATGGTGCTAAACTCTAAACTTAGCTTTTTCGAACAATTTTGGTCAACCAAAACATTTGAATATACCACAATAGCATTAAAAAAATTTTGTACAAAAAGCATTACACCGTTTTGAATTTTAAGATGTACGTTACGACTTCCTTTGTACTGCTTATCAGAAAATGTATTTTAAACAGTGACTCTTGGCGAAAAATATTCAATTTGATAAACGGATAATAAAAATATACTAGAAATCTTATCAATGTCGAAGGGATTAGTTATTCATACAATTACAAACAAGGAAAATTTAATAAAAGAAACTTGGCCAGAAATATACGAATTTTTTTTGCGAAATAAGAAAAAGCAATAACGTTAATACGTAAATGATAGTCATTTTGATCATTCGAGCATTCAGTTAATGAATATGATCTATAATATTGCAATATACATATTATAATCCATTGATTAATAAAATAATCTTATCATTTTTATCTATCTTTATTTTTCAAAGATTATTTTGTAGCTGACACATTTTGATTCTAAGACATTTGAAGGCAATATCGCGCTTTAATAAAGTTAGTAGTTAACATAATAAATACAATTTAATAATATTTATGTGATGACTTGTTTGAAGTTTTGTGCATTTTAGTAAGATATTCCAAAATGCCAAAACAGAAACTCAGTTATAACTATGAAGATTCTGCGTTGTTAAGTGAGAGATTGTGAGTATTCATACATTTTTGTGTTAATTAATTTTAGACTATTTGAAAACCATTTTATTTTATTAACTAATCTAGCTATATAAATTTATTACTTCTTGGATTAATGCAATCCATCACTTCAAGGAACTCAGTTTAACTGTAAACTCAGTTTAGTTTGGTACCCAGCAAACAGTTGTAAACCAAAATTCCAATTTTGATTAAGTAATAAATCCAAAAATCTCAGATCAATTAGCGCTACTGTCTAAAGTAGTCAATGACTATTAAATAACAAATGACGAAACTGTGTTTAAACCTCAAAATATTAGTATATATAAGTTTAACTTTATTCATTGCCATTTGGCTTACAAATTTGGTCGTGTTGTCTATACATATATATTACATTTTCTTATCCCTTCTCCCCCCTTAACTTTTTCCTCCTGCTCCATACTTCCTCCATCCATTCCGCTCCTTTTCCGTTTTCATCTAAGATATCCACTGTTTTCATCACCTCTTCTCTTAGTTCCCTGCATCTCTTTCTCATGTGGTTCATATCTTCCGTTTCTTCTCCACATAGCCTGCACAACTTTTCTGGTTCTTCTTTCCAATATTTGTTCCCTAACTCCTCGTTGCCACATCTGAACCTTGCCATCATTTTTTTCCTTTTGTTGCTTTTAATCTCACTGTCTTTTAAATATTTCGGCACCCCTTCACCCTTGATATCTTTATAATTCCTATTATATCTGCTCTCTTTTATCTTTGTCCATCTTTCTTGTTTTTCGATGTCTCTATCTCTCCTTATTATTTCTTCTCTTGTCCCTACCCCCTCTTCTCTTAATCTCTCCACTTCTTCACTCGCGTACCCGTTTTTTTTGTAATACTCTTCTCTGCCCTCCTGCCCGTACTTCACTTTCCCTCCCTTTATCTCTTTCCAACATTCTTGCAGAATTTTGCAATCTGTTCTTTCCCTCATTTCTTCCTCGTATACTATTGCTCTTTTTCCTGTCTCAATCCTTATTTTTTCTATCTGAACCTCCTCTCTCACAATATACCCCGGTGTATCCCTGTCCAATCCTAACACCCATATCCAGTATTTTTCCTGTAGCCCCTCTACCTCCCTCCACTCCTTCCAGCCCCATATTTCCGCTTCATACATTACCACCCCCTTTATTAATTTTTCGAACAGCAATTTTCTTTTTTTTATATCCATCTTGAATACTCTTTCCCCCACACCCCAGACTTGTCCTATTAGCCTGCTTCCTTTCTTCACCCTTTCCTTTATGTGTACTCCCTTTTTATTATCCTGTTTCATCGTGTAGCCCAGGTATGTAAATTCCTTCACTTGTTGCACTTTCTCTTCACTCCATCTCCACTCCTCTCTTTTTCTTTTCCCCCCTCCTATTCTAAATATCATTATCTTTGTTTTCTCCGTGTTTACTTCCATTTCTTTTTTTTTCATATATTTCTCTAGCGTTTTCATCATCTCTTTCATTTCCTTTTCCTCCTTAGCCACCAGCACTATGTCATCCGCATACGCCAACGACCATACCTTAGCTTTCCCTACCACTATCCTGTCTGTTGTCCTCTCATTGTCTCTTCCAGATCCCCCGTATATACCGAGAACAGGTTTGGGCTCAGTGGACATCCCTGCCTCAACCCTCTCTTTGTTATGAATTTCTCACTCTCTTCCCCATTCACTTTAACCCTGCTTCTCGTTTCTTCGTATATTTCCTCTATTCTTTGTATTAATCTTTCATTAATTTTTTTTCTTTTCATATATTCCCGCAGCTTTTCCCTATTCACTTTGTCAAAAGCAGCTTTTAGGTCTACGAATAGTGCTACCATTTTCCCTCTTTTTTTTCTAGTTCTTTATTTTTTCTTTAAGTGTTTCATTATATATATGTTGTCTATCGCCCTTCTTCCTTTTCTGAATCCCGCTTGTCCGTCTGGTACCAAACTTCTTTCCTCTATTTCCTTCTGTAATCTTTCTTGCAGTATTGTCGCGTACAATTTGTATGCCGAGCTCAATAATGTTACCGCTCTATAATTGTCGACTTTATTTTTTTCGCCTTTTTTATGTATTGGGCATATTATTCCCTCTCTCCATCTCTCTGGGAATCCTTCCCCTTTCCATATTTTGTTTATTATTTCCCTCATCCGTTTTGCTACATTTTCTCCCCGTATATCCACTCTTCTCCTTGTATCCCATCTTCTCCTGTCGCCTTTCCTTTTTATATTCTTTATCGCCTCTATTACTTCTTCCTCCCTTATTCTATCCCTATCTCCTTCTTCTTGACTTACTACCGCGTCTTTCTTTTTTCTTTTTCCTGCTTTTGTTCTTCCCCTCCCAACAGGTTCCGAAAATATATCTCCCATTCTTTAATTTTTATTCCCTTTGTCGTCCTGTTTTTTTCCTCTGCTTCTTTAGGTACTTCCATACATCTTCTTCCGTTTTTATTCCTTTAATCTGCTCCTCTTGTTTCTTTTTGTTTTTCTCCTTCTTTCTGTCGCATGTTTCTTTGTATATTTTTACTGCTTCTTTGTATTCTTCTTTTCTTTCTTCCCTTTTTTCCACTGTCTTAATGCTCTTCTTGCATTTTTCTTTGCTTCCTTGCATTCCTTATCCCACCATTTCTTCCATCCAGTTTTCTCCCCTTCCATTTTTAAATCTGACTCTCTCTGTTGCTTTCTCCATCATCTCTCTCATTTCCTCTACACTTTCTTTGTAATTCCTTCCCTATCCATACCGTTTTCCCTATTCTCTCTTTATATCTTTTTATACTCTCTTCTGTCCACTTTTTTTAGTTATGTCCTTCTCCTCTTCCTCTCTCTCTTCTCTTTCCCTTCCTTCCATTGTCAATTCCAGTGGTTGATGGTCTGACTCTATCCTTTCTCCCACCTTAAATGTCTTTACCTTTTCTGCAGCCTCTTCATTTGTCATTACAAAATCTATTATTGATTCTCCCCTTCCTCCTATGTACGTAAATTCCCCTTTCCATCTTCTTCTCTGTTCCCGTTCCTTATTTCCCACCCTTTTTCGTTGCACAATTCCAGCAGTTCCTCTCCCTCTTTATTTATCACCTTGTCCTTTGTTTGTCTCTTTCCCGTCCCTTTTCTTTCTTGTATTCCCCCTCTTCCCTATTCTTGCGTTGAAGTCCCCTCCTACTATTATCAATCCCTCTTCCCTCTCTTCTATCTTCTCTTCTATGTTTTTCCTTGTCTCTTTCATTTTACTGCTATAAACCGTCACTACTTTTATTTTTGTTTTTCCCCACTGCATGTTCCTTTCTACAACTCCTCTTCTCTGTTGCACTTTCTCCTTCTTTTCCTGGTTCAACCATTTTTTTCTTATTTCCGTTATTATCCCCCCCTTTGCTCTCCCTTTTTTTTTCTCTTTCTGCATGTTGCCCACCCACTCAAATTCCTCCGGCAATTCTTTTTCCCACCACTTCCATTCTTTATGTTTCATCAATGTTTCCTGTAATTCCATTACATCTTGTTCCCCGATGTACTCCCAAAAATCCTGTCCCTTCTTCTTTATTCTCGCTGCGTTCTAAAACAATACTCTCAGCTCACTCACCTCCCCCCGTGCTTCTTCCTCACTTTCTTTTTTTCTCCCTTCTTTTTCTTTTCCATTTCCATCTCTCATTATTCCTTTTCTTTGCCGTTTCGTCAACTTTCCCTTCTTTACCACCCCCCCTTTGCTCTTTAGTTTTTTGCCTTTTGGTTCCCCACTTTCTCTTCTCTTTCTCTGCACAGTCCCCTATCCTTGTCGTTCCATATGTATCTGTCTCCGTCTATCTCCATTTTTCTGTACCCTACCCATACTCTTTTTCCTTCCGCTTTTTTTTCCACCGCTATGTTCATTATTTCTCTTTGCACTCTTCTTTCCTCCCATGTCAAATCGTGACTTATATATATTCTTGTATTCTTTAATTTCTTCTTCTCCTCCATTACCTTCTGTTTTTCCTCCCATCCTCCGATTTCCGCCACCACAATCTCATTTTTCTTCTCTTTGTTTATTACTGTCACTTTTTTCACCTCTACTTTTACATTTAATTTTTCTTCCAGCATCACTGCTAAATCTTTTTGTGGTTTTTCACTTCTCCATCCCTTTATCACAATATTATTCTTTCTTTTCCATCTTTCCTCGTCTTCCGCTTTTTTCTCCAGTTTTTCTATTCTCTCCACCAGTTTCTCTTTTCCTTTCTCCCACTTCTTTTCTCTTTCTCCCATTTCTTTTTCATTTCTTTGATTTCTTGTCTTATTCCTTGCATATTTTCTTCCATCTGTTTCATCATTTCTCTCTTTAATTCTTTTAACTCCTCCATTTCTTTCCTTCCTCCTTCTGTTCTTGAGGTTTTTCCTTCGCTCTCCTCCGTTATCTTTTTAATGTCTGGTGATCTTATTGTTTTCTTTCCTCTTTCAAATATTTGTTGCCTTTCTTTTTCCTCTTCCTCTCTCTCTCTTTTATGCATCCCTTTCCCCCTTTTGTTATTACTTATTATTTATTATTTATTTATTTTTTTTAAATTTAGTTATTTATTTAAATTTTTTTTTATTATTATTATTATTTATTAGTAATAGTACCGCTAGCGTTCATTTTTGTACAGTTCACTTTGGCTCCCAAGTTTAAAATTACGTCATTTTTGTACTATGACGTGCACTATCTTTCTGTCCTATTTCTTCCTGTATTGTTATTTTGAATCTTTTTAGTCGAACTGAACAAGAAACGAAACAATGGGACATTTTCCAAAACACCCCTGTGAAAATAGCGACAGGTTCTATGGAAGAGTCGAAGTTACTTGACAATGCAGTTAAAATAATAAAAATATTAACTTATTTGATAACTTTTTCCGTTGTGCTTGGAGCTTCCGTCATTTCAAAAGGAACGTTATTATTCATGGTTTCTCAAATACAACCAAACTTTACAAAACCGTTTTGCAAAGATTTAATTGGTAAAAAATGTTTTTTAATGCGCAAAACGCTTTGTGACAATACGTTTTAGATAGAAACAAAGAATACGTAGTACGATTACCAAGAGTGGAAAGAACAGCTTGGATGTGGATTATAATTTTTACGTATTTTGTACCAGAAATTTGGACATTTTTAAGATCAGTGCGGATTTGTTTATTTAAAACATGGAAAATGCCTACAAAAACAGAGTTTTTTTCACTATGGTTAACAGAAACTTTGCCGGCAATTGGTAGCGCGCTTTTAGTCTTCAGTATTTTACCAGAATTAGATGTTGTTAAAGGAGTTATGCTGACAAACGCTGTTTGTTTTGTGCCTGCCGTTATTGGTACGGTTTAAGATCGGTCGTTAACATTTTAAGAGTACTTACATTTTAGGATTTTTTTCTCGAAGCTCAAACAAAAAAGATGGCAGTTTGAAATTTGCTTTAGACATTTTGAGCATATTAGCGCAAGCCACATCTTTCATTGTATGGCCAATGATAGAAAATAAACCTGTAATGTGGTTAATACCACTCTCCGTATTATTTATATCATGCGGATGGTGGGAAAACTATGTTTCCGAAGATTCTCCAGTAAGCTTCATAAAACTTCTTGGAAAAGCAAAGAAATCTTTTGAAAACAGCCGTTACTTTATTTACATATTCGTCTCAATGTGGAAATGTCTGGTATTTTTTATCACCACCATAATTATAATTTACGTTAAAGAGAAATCAGTTTCATTTCTATTCGATGAGTTTTCGACAGCGTTTAGACAACATATAATTAACGTTACTGAGGTAAATAAAACAATTTGCTAGAGTAACGCTCGTTTACATCTGTTATAGATTCGACCAATAATCGGCGACACAATCGATTTAACTGGTGTAGTACAGAACAGCCAAGAAAAATCGATTCTTTCCGATAATTTAACTCCCGTTTGGGTGTTTTTAATCAACATATCCTGCACGTATCTTTGTTATGTGTTCGGAAAGTTTACTTGTAAAGTAGCAATTCAAGGATTTAGTTACGCGTTTCCTATTAATCTTTCGGTGCCTACAACAATTTCTGTGCTAGTCGCAATATGCGGAATTCACAGCGGCAATCCTTGCCTTTTTTACCCACCGATACCACAATATTTATTCTTTAATAGTCCACCAATTTACTTCTTAAAAGATTTTATCACAAGTCAACACGTGTGGATTTGGGTACTATGGCTTCTATCACAAACTTGGATTACAATTCATATTTGGTTTCCGCGGTGCGAACGATTAGCAAGAACGGAAAAGTTATACGTCAAACCAATGTACGACGCGTTTCTGATAGATCAGTCAATGGCTCTGAATCGACGAAGAGACGACAAGCCAGAAAATTTAGACGATCGTCACAACGACGAAGAGGACGATGTTAAGGAGGACGACTCATTCGGTTAGTAAAAATTTTATTTACTGAAAGCTGCACCAACCAAATCAGTTCACACAAAAAAAATAACTAGAGGTTTTTTTACTTTTTTATTGCCAATTTATTACCACTACTCCAAATTTATTACTTTTACCAATACGGAGTAATCGCGTTGTGAACCAACTATAAAATAACTTTACTTAGAAAAATAATATCAAAAGGCAGCTTACGTCAAACTGTATTACCAACATTAATATTTTTGTGAGAAATTTGACAGGTAATAAGTGTAAAAAATTGCAATAAGCACCATTATTATGTTCAATACAAATTACTCCCTTTCAGACAATTTCTAATGCATTTAAATAATTAAATGATGTATACTATATAGCAACAGCGCTTTTCTGCATGCATATCCTAAAAGTTTAAAATCGAGTGTCAATAGGTAACAATGTAGAAAAATGCAACGAATTACACTTTTTTACACAAATTTATTACTTTTTTTTATGGCACTGTCTTAAAAAGTGAGAATCTATTGTAAATAGTAAACATATTAAAAAACACAGAAAACTGCAATTTACAAACTTGTCAAAAACTTATTTACAAACGATTTTAACTTTTTAAGACAGCAATAAATGCGAATAAATATTTTTACGTTGCAGAACAATTTATTCAAACGTACTTATATAAATTCAATATTAGCTTCTTAAGACATCCCAATAAATGCAAATAAATATTATTATTTAAACATTTGCATCAAAAATTGTCCAAAAGAAGGTAATTGATTTATACTTGTAAAAATATGTAACTTACTGCATTTTTCAACATTCTTACATATTTACGATTTTAACTTCTTAAGGTATGGTAATAAATGCAAATAAATGTTTTTCTAATCTAAACCACAATTTTTTTTAATGCATTAAAAATTCCTTTAGATTGGAGTAAAAGATTTATACTGGTCAAAAAAGTGTAACTTATTGCATTTTTTACATATTTTTTTTTCTATTTGCTTTTGATTTTAGCTTCTTAAGACACGATAATAAATGAAAATAAATAGTTTTGTATTTTAAAACAACTTATTTAAACATATAAACGCATTTAAAATGGTTTGGGATAGAGTAATACATTTATACGTGCAAAAAGTGCACTTTATTGCATTTTTAAATATTTTTACATATTTACAATTAATTTCAGCTTCTTAAAACATGCTAATAAACGTAAGTACATATTTAAACTTATTGTTCAATGGTTTAAACATATAAATGTATTTAAAATGGTTTGGGATAAAGTAATAAAATTATACGTGTCAAAAAGTGCACTTTATTGCATTTTTAAATATTCTTTACATATATTTACAATCGATTTCAGTTTTTTAAAATATGCTAATATATGTAAATACATATTTTAACTTGTTATTGAAACATTTAAATGCATTAAAAACAGTTGAAAAAAAGGTAAGGAATTTATACTTGTAAAAAAAGTGTAACTTATTGCATTTTTCAATATTTTTACATATTTACGATTTTCAGTTCTTAAGTCATGGTAATAAATGCAAATAAATATTTTGCAATGTAAAACAAAAATAGATTTATACTAGTCAAAAAAATGTATTGTTTAACATTTTTTTCTGTTTGCTCTCAATTTTAACTTTTTAAGACACGATAATAAATGCAAATAAATATTTTTGCACTTTCAAACCAATTATTTAAACGTGTAAATGCATTAAAATAGTTTGGGGATATAGTGATACATTTATACGTGCCGAAAAGTGCACTTTATTGCATTTTTTAATATTTTTACCTATTTACAATTAATTTTAGCTTCTTAAGACATGCTAATAAACGTAAGTAGATATTTGAACATATTATTCAATGATTTAAACATATAAATGTATTTAAAATAGTTTGGGATAAAGTAATAAAATTATACGTGTCAAAAAGTGCACTTTATTGCATTTTTAAATATTCTTTACATATATTTACAATGGATTTCAGCTTCTTAAAATATGCTAATATATGTAAATACGTATTTTAACTTATTATTGAAACATTTAAATGCATTAAAAACAGTTGAAAAAAAGGTAACGAATTTATACTTGTAAAAAAAGTGTAACTTATTGCATTTTTCAATATTTTTACATATTTACGATTTTAAGTTCTTAAAGCATGGTAATAAATGCAAATAAATATTTTTGCAAAGTAAAACAAAAATAGATTTATACTAGTCAAAAAAGTGCATTGTTTAACATTTTTTTCTGTTTGCCCTCAATTTTAACTTTTTAAGACACGATAATAAATGAAAATAAACAGTGTATTTTAAAACAACTTATTTAAACATATAAACGCAATAAAATAGTTTGGGGATATAGTGATACATTTATACGTGCCGAAAAGTGCACTTTATTGCATTTTTTAATATTTTTACCTATTTACAATTAATTTTAGCTTCTTAAGACATGCTAATAAACGTAAGTAGATATTTGAACATATTATTCAATGATTTAAACATATAAATGTATTTAAAATGGTTTGGGATAAAGTAATAAAATTATACGTGTCAAAAAGTGCACTTTATTGCATTTTTAAATATTCTTTACATATATTTACAATGGATTTCAGCTTCTTAAAATATGCTAATATATGTAAATACGTATTTTAACTTATTATTGAAACATTTAAATGCATTAAAAACAGTTGAAAAAAAGGTAACGAATTTATGCTTGTAAAAAAAGTGTAACTTATTGCATTTTTCAATATTTTTACATATTTACGATTTTAAGTTCTTAAGGCATGGTAATAAATGCAAATAAATATTTTGCAATGTAAAACAAAAATAGATTTATACTAGTCAAAAAAGTGCATTGTTTAACATTTTTTTCTTTTTGCTCTCAATTTTAACTTTTTAAGACACGATAATAAATGAAAATAAACAGTGTATTTTAAAACAACTTATTTAAACATATAAACGCAATAAAATAGTTTGGGGATATAGTGATACAATTATACGTGCCGAAAAGTGCACTTTATTGCATTTTTTAATATTTTTACCTATTTACAATTAATTTTAGCTTCTTAAGACATGCTAATAAACGTAAGTAGATATTTGAACATATTATTCAATGATTTAAACATATAAATGTATTTAAAATGGTTTGGGATAAAGTAATAAAATTATACGTGTCAAAAAGTGCACTTTATTGCATTTTTAAATATTCTTTACATATATTTACAATGGATTTCAGCTTCTTAAAATATGCTAATATATGTAAATACGTATTTTAACTTATTATTGAAACATTTAAATGCATTAAAAACAGTTGAAAAAAAGGTAACGAATTTATGCTTGTAAAAAAAGTGTAACTTATTGCATTTTTCAATATTTTTACATATTTACGATTTTAAGTTCTTAAGGCATGGTAATAAATGCAAATAAATATTTTGCAATGTAAAACAAAAATAGATTTATACTAGTCAAAAAAGTGCATTGTTTAACATTTTTTTCTTTTTGCTCTCAATTTTAACTTTTAAGACACGATAATAAATGAAAATAAACAGTGTATTTTAAAACAACTTATTTAAACATATAAACGCAATAAAATAGTTTGGGGATATAGTGATACAATTATACGTGCCGAAAAGTGCACTTTATTGCATTTTTTAATATTTTTACCTATTTACAATTAATTTCAGCTTCTTAAGACATGCTAATAAACGTAAGTAGATATTTGAACATATTATTCAATGATTTAAACATATAAATGTATTTAAAATGGTTTGGGATAAAGTAATAAAATTATACGTGTCAAAAAGTACACTTTATTGCATTTTTAAATATTCTTTACATATATTTACAATGGATTTCAGCTTCTTAAAATATGCTAATATATGTAAATACGTATTTTAACTTATTATTGAAACATTTAAATGCATTTAAAACAGTTGAAAAAAAGGTAACGAATTTATGCTTGTAAAAAAAGTGTAACTTATTGCATTTTTCAATATTTTTACATATTTACGATTTTAAGTTCTTAAAGCATGGTAATAAATGCAAATAAATATTTTTGCAAAGTAAAACAAAAATAGATTTATACTAGTCAAAAAAGTGCATTGTTTAACATTTTTTTCTGTTTGCCCTCAATTTTAACTTTTTAAGACACGATAATAAATGAAAATAAACAGTGTATTTTAAAACAACTTATTTAAACATATAAACGCAATAAAATAGTTTGGGGATATAGTGATACAATTATACGTGCCGAAAAGTGCACTTTATTGCATTTTTTAATATTTTTACCTATTTACAATTAATTTCAGCTTCTTAAGACATGCTAATAAACGTAAGTAGATATTTGAACATATTATTCAATGATTTAAACATATAAATGTATTTAAAATAGTTTGGGATAAAGTAATAAAATTATACGTGTCAAAAAGTGCACTTTATTGCATTTTTAAATATTCTTTACATATATTTACAATGGATTTCAGCTTCTTAAAATATGCTAATATATGTAAATACGTATTTTAACTTATTATTGAAACATTTAAATGCATTAAAAACAGTTGAAAAAAAGGTAACGAATTTATGCTTGTAAAAAAAGTGTAACTTATTGCATTTTTCAATATTTTTACATATTTACGATTTTAAGTTCTTAAGGCATGGTAATAAATGCAAATAAATATTTTGCAATGTAAAACAAAAATAGATTTATACTAGTCAAAAAAGTGCATTGTTTAACATTTTTTTCTTTTTGCTCTCAATTTTAACTTTTTAAGACACGATAATAAATGAAAATAAACAGTGTATTTTAAAACAACTTATTTAAACATATAAACGCAATAAAATAGTTTGGGGATATAGTGATACAATTATACGTGCCGAAAAGTGCACTTTATTGCATTTTTTAATATTTTTACCTATTTACAATTAATTTCAGCTTCTTAAGACATGCTAATAAACGTAAGTAGATATTTGAACATATTATTCAATGATTTAAACATATAAATGTATTTAAAATAGTTTGGGATAAAGTAATAAAATTATACGTGTCAAAAAGTGCACTTTATTGCATTTTTAAATATTCTTTACATATATTTACAATGGATTTCAGCTTCTTAAAATATGCTAATATATGTAAATACGTATTTTAACTTATTATTGAAACATTTAAATGCATTAAAAACAGTTGAAAAAAAGGTAACGAATTTATGCTTGTAAAAAAAGTGTAACTTATTGCATTTTTCAATATTTTTACATATTTACGATTTTAAGTTCTTAAGGTATGGTAATAAATGCAAATAAATATTTTGCAATGTAAAACAAAAATAGATTTATACTAGTCAAAAAAGTGCATTGTTTAACATTTTTTTCTGTTTGCTCTCAATTTTAACTTTTTAAGACACGATAATAAATGAAAATAAACAGTGTATTTTAAAACAACTTATTTAAACATATAAACGCAATAAAATAGTTTGGGGATATAGTGATACATTTATACGTGCCGAAAAGTGCACTTTATTGCATTTTTTAATATTTTTACCTATTTACAATTAATTTCAGCTTCTTAAGACATGCTAATAAACGTAAGTAGATATTTGAACATATTATTCAATGATTTAAACATATAAATGTATTTAAAATAGTTTGGGATAAAGTAATAAAATTATACGTGTCAAAAAGTGCACTTTATTGCATTTTTAAATATTCTTTACATATATTTACAATGGATTTCAGCTTCTTAAAATATGCTAATATATGTAAATACGTATTTTAACTTATTATTGAAACATTTAAATGCATTAAAAACAGTTGAAAAAAAGGTAACAAATTTATGCTTGTAAAAAAAGTGTAACTTATTGCATTTTTCAATATTTTTACATATTTACGATTTTAAGTTCTTAAGGCATGGTAATAAATGCAAATAAATATTTTTGCAAAGTAAAACAAAATAGATTTATACTAGTCAAAAAGTGCATTGTTTAACATTTTTTCTTTTGCTCTCAATTTTAACTTTTTAAGACACGATAATAAATGAAAATAAACAGTGTATTTTAAAACAACTTATTTAAACATATAAACGCAATAAAATAGTTTGGGGATATAGTGATACAATTATACGTGCCGAAAAGTGCACTTTATTGCATTTTTTAATATTTTTACCTATTTACAATTAATTTCAGCTTCTTAAGACATGCTAATAAACGTAAGTAGATATTTGAACATATTATTCAATGATTTAAACATATAAATGTATTTAAAATGGTTTGGGATAAAGTAATAAAATTATACGTGTCAAAAAGTGCACTTTATTGCATTTTTAAATATTCTTTACATATATTTACAATGGATTTCAGCTTCTTAAAATATGCTAATATATGTAAATACGTATTTTAACTTATTATTGAAACATTTAAATGCATTAAAAACAGTTGAAAAAAAGGTAACGAATTTATGCTTGTAAAAAAAGTGTAACTTATTGCATTTTTCAATATTTTTACATATTTACGATTTTAAGTTCTTAAGGTATGGTAATAAATGCAAATAAATATTTTGCAATGTAAAACAAAAATAGATTTATACTAGTCAAAAAAGTGCATTGTTTAACATTTTTTTCTGTTTGCTCTCAATTTTAACTTTTTAAGACACGATAATAAATGAAAATAAACAGTGTATTTTAAAACAACTTATTTAAACATATAAACGCAATAAAATAGTTTGGGGATATAGTGATACATTTATACGTGCCGAAAAGTGCACTTTATTGCATTTTTTAATATTTTTACCTATTTACAATTAATTTCAGCTTCTTAAGACATGCTAATAAACGTAAGTAGATATTTGAACATATTATTCAATGATTTAAACATATAAATGTATTTAAAATAGTTTGGGATAAAGTAATAAAATTATACGTGTCAAAAAGTGCACTTTATTGCATTTTTAAATATTCTTTACATATATTTACAATGGATTTCAGCTTCTTAAAATATGCTAATATATGTAAATACGTATTTTAACTTATTATTGAAACATTTAAATGCATTAAAAACAGTTGAAAAAAAGGTAACGAATTTATGCTTGTAAAAAAAGTGTAACTTATTGCATTTTTCAATATTTTTACATATTTACGATTTTAAGTTCTTAAGGCATGGTAATAAATGCAAATAAATATTTTGCAATGTAAAACAAAAATAGATTTATACTAGTCAAAAAAGTGCATTGTTTAACATTTTTTTCTTTTTGCTCTCAATTTTAACTTTTTAAGACACGATAATAAATGAAAATAAACAGTGTATTTTAAAACAACTTATTTAAACATATAAACGCAATAAAATAGTTTGGGGATATAGTGATACAATTATACGTGCCGAAAAGTGCACTTTATTGCATTTTTTAATATTTTTACCTATTTACAATTAATTTCAGCTTCTTAAGACATGCTAATAAACGTAAGTAGATATTTGAACATATTATTCAATGATTTAAACATATAAATGTATTTAAAATGGTTTGGGATAAAGTAATAAAATTATACGTGTCAAAAAGTACACTTTATTGCATTTTTAAATATTCTTTACATATATTTACAATGGATTTCAGCTTCTTAAAATATGCTAATATATGTAAATACGTATTTTAACTTATTATTGAAACATTTAAATGCATTTAAAACAGTTGAAAAAAAGGTAACGAATTTATGCTTGTAAAAAAAGTGTAACTTATTGCATTTTTCAATATTTTTACATATTTACGATTTTAAGTTCTTAAAGCATGGTAATAAATGCAAATAAATATTTTTGCAAAGTAAAACAAAATAGATTTATACTAGTCAAAAAGTGCATTGTTTAACATTTTTTCTGTTTGCCCTCAATTTTAACTTTTAAGACACGATAATAATTGAAAATAAACAGTGTATTTTAAAACATCTTATTTAAACATATAAACGTAATAAAATAGTTTGGGGATATAGTGATACAATTATACGTGCTGAAAAGTGCACTTTATTGCATTTTTTAATATTTTTACCTATTTACAATTAATTTCAGCTTCTAAGACATGCTAATAAACGTAAGTAGATATTTGAACATATTATTCAATGATTTAAACATATAAATGTATTTAAAATAGTTTGGGATAAAGTAATAAAATTATACGTGTCAAAAGTGCACTTTATTGCATTTTTAAATATTCTTTACATATATTTACAATGGATTTCAGCTTCTTAAAATATGCTAATATATGTAAATACGTATTTTAACTTATTATTGAAACATTTAAATGCATTAAAAACAGTTGAAAAAAAAAGGTAACGAATTTATACTTGCAAAAAAGTGTAACTTATTGCATTTTTTCAATATTTTTACATATTTACGATTTTAAGTTCTTAAGGCATGGTAATAAATGCAAATAAATATTTTGCAATGTAAAACAAAATAGATTTATACTAGTCAAAAAAGTGCATTGTTTAACATTTTTTTCTTTTTGCTCTCAATTTTAACTTTTTAAGACACGATAATAAATGAAAATAAACAGTGTATTTTAAAACAACTTATTTAAACATATAAACGCAATAAAATAGTTTGGGGATATAGTGATACAATTATACGTGCCGAAAAGTGCACTTTATTGCATTTTTTAATATTTTTACCTATTTACAATTAATTTCAGCTTCTTAAGACATGCTAATAAACGTAAGTAGATATTTGAACATATTATTCAATGATTTAAACATATAAATGTATTTAAAATAGTTTGGGATAAAGTAATAAAATTATACGTGTCAAAAAGTGCACTTTATTGCATTTTTAAATATTCTTTACATATATTTACAATGGATTTCAGCTTCTTAAAATATGCTAATATATGTAAATACGTATTTTAACTTATTATTGAAACATTTAAATGCATTAAAAACAGTTGAAAAAAAGGTAACGAATTTATGCTTGTAAAAAAAGTGTAACTTATTGCATTTTTCAATATTTTTACATATTTACGATTTTAAGTTCTTAAGGTATGGTAATAAATGCAAATAAATATTTTGCAATGTAAAACAAAAATAGATTTATACTAGTCAAAAAAGTGCATTGTTTAACATTTTTTTCTGTTTGCTCTCAATTTTAACTTTTTAAGACACGATAATAAATGAAAATAAACAGTGTATTTTAAAACAACTTATTTAAACATATAAACGCAATAAAATAGTTTGGGGATATAGTGATACATTTATACGTGCCGAAAAGTGCACTTTATTGCATTTTTTAATATTTTTACCTATTTACAATTAATTTCAGCTTCTTAAGACATGCTAATAAACGTAAGTAGATATTTGAACATATTATTCAATGATTTAAACATATAAATGTATTTAAAATAGTTTGGGATAAAGTAATAAAATTATACGTGTCAAAAAGTGCACTTTATTGCATTTTTAAATATTCTTTACATATATTTACAATGGATTTCAGCTTCTTAAAATATGCTAATATATGTAAATACGTATTTTAACTTATTATTGAAACATTTAAATGCATTAAAAACAGTTGAAAAAAAGGTAACAAATTTATGCTTGTAAAAAAAGTGTAACTTATTGCATTTTTCAATATTTTTACATATTTACGATTTTAAGTTCTTAAGGCATGGTAATAAATGCAAATAAATATTTTTGCAAAGTAAAACAAAAATAGATTTATACTAGTCAAAAAAGTGCATTGTTTAACATTTTTTTCTTTTTGCTCTCAATTTTAACTTTTTAAGACACGATAATAAATGAAAATAAACAGTGTATTTTAAAACAACTTATTTAAACATATAAACGCAATAAAATAGTTTGGGGATATAGTGATACAATTATACGTGCCGAAAAGTGCACTTTATTGCATTTTTTAATATTTTTACCTATTTACAATTAATTTCAGCTTCTTAAGACATGCTAATAAACGTAAGTAGATATTTGAACATATTATTCAATGATTTAAACATATAAATGTATTTAAAATGGTTTGGGATAAAGTAATAAAATTATACGTGTCAAAAAGTGCACTTTATTGCATTTTTAAATATTCTTTACATATATTTACAATGGATTTCAGCTTCTTAAAATATGCTAATATATGTAAATACGTATTTTAACTTATTATTGAAACATTTAAATGCATTAAAAACAGTTGAAAAAAAGGTAACGAATTTATGCTTGTAAAAAAAGTGTAACTTATTGCATTTTTCAATATTTTTACATATTTACGATTTTAAGTTCTTAAGGTATGGTAATAAATGCAAATAAATATTTTGCAATGTAAAACAAAAATAGATTTATACTAGTCAAAAAAGTGCATTGTTTAACATTTTTTTCTTTTTGCTCTCAATTTTAACTTTTTAAGACACGATAATAAATGAAAATAAACAGTGTATTTTAAAACAACTTATTTAAACATATAAACGCAATAAAATAGTTTGGGGATATAGTGATACATTTATACGTGCCGAAAAGTGCACTTTATTGCATTTTTTAATATTTTTACCTATTTACAATTAATTTCAGCTTCTTAAGACATGCTAATAAACGTAAGTAGATATTTGAACATATTATTCAATGATTTAAACATATAAATGTATTTAAAATAGTTTGGGATAAAGTAATAAAATTATACGTGTCAAAAAGTGCACTTTATTGCATTTTTAAATATTCTTTACATATATTTACAATGGATTTCAGCTTCTTAAAATATGCTAATATATGTAAATACGTATTTTAACTTATTATTGAAACATTTAAAATGCATTAAAAACAGTTGAAAAAAGGTAACGAATTTATGCTTGTAAAAAAGTGTAACTTATTGCATTTTTCAATATTTTTACATATTTACGATTTTAAGTTCTTAAGGCATGGTAATAAATGCAAATAAATGTTTTTCTAATCTAAACCACAATTTTTTTAATGCATTAAAAATTCCTTTAGAATGAATAGATTTATACTGGTCAAAAAAGTGTAACTTATTGCATTTTTAACATTTTTTCTTTTTGCTCTCAATTTTAACTTTTTAAGACACGATAATAAATGAAAATAAACAGTGTATTTTAAAACAACTTATTTAAACATATAAACGCAATAAAATAGTTTGGGGATATAGTGATACAATTATACGTGCCGAAAAGTGCACTTTATTGCATTTTTAATATTTTTACCTATTTACAATTAATTTCAGCTTCTTAAGACATGCTAATAAACGTAAGTAGATATTTGAACATATTATTCAATGATTTAAACATATAAATGTATTTAAAATAGTTTGGGATAAAGTAATAAAATTATACGTGTCAAAAAGTGCACTTTATTGCATTTTTAAATATTCTTTACATATATTTACAATGGATTTCAGCTTCTTAAAATATGCTAATATATGTAAATACGTATTTTAACTTATTATTGAAACATTTAAATGCATTAAAAACAGTTGAAAAAAAGGTAACAAATTTATGCTTGTAAAAAAAGTGTAACTTATTGCATTTTTCAATATTTTTACATATTTACGATTTTAAGTTCTTAAGGCATGGTAATAAATGCAAATAAATATTTTTGCAAAGTAAAACAAAAATAGATTTATACTAGTCAAAAAAGTGCATTGTTTAACATTTTTTTCTTTTTGCTCTCAATTTTAACTTTTTAAGACACGATAATAAATGAAAATAAACAGTGTATTTTAAAACAACTTATTTAAACATATAAACGCAATAAAATAGTTTGGGGATATAGTGATACATTTATACGTACGATAATAAATGCAAATAAATATTTTTGCACTTTAAAACCAATTATTTAAACGTGTAAATGTATTAAAAGTAATTTTGAATGGAGTAATAAATTTGTACTTATCACAAAAGTGTAACTTATTGCATTTTTTAACATTTGCAACACAAATTATTTAAACATTAAGATGAATTTTAAATAGTTTGAGATGAAGTAATAAACTGATACGTGTCAAAAAAATATACTTTATTGCATTTTTAAATATTGTTACTTATTTACAATAAATTTTAGCTTCTTAAGGCGTGCTAATAAATGCAAATACATATTTAAGCTTATTATTTAAACATTTAAATGAAGTAAAAATAGTCTAAAATAAGGTAATAAATAAAAGTGTATCTTATTGGATTTTTCAACATTTTTGCCTATTTGTAATTTTAACTTCTTAAGACGTTATAATAAATGCAAGTAAATAAATAAAATTGCACTCTAAAACAAAAAACTAAACTAAATATGTAAATACAATTAAAAAGTAATTTAGAATGGAGTAATAAATTTTTACTTATCAAAAAAGTATAACTTTTTTGTTTACATTAAAAGCACGTACGTTTATACGCCGTTATATTTATTTTTTACTGGCACGGGCACTTTATCTGTTTATCTTAGCACACACGTTAATGACTTATTTATTTAAACAGTCTACTTAACTTCAAACTAAACTCAGCTTTCTTGGAATACTTTTTATATATTTCTGTTATCTGAGTCGAGAATTTTTGGTTATTGTCACGAAGTTGACAATAACTTCGATAACGTTTTACTGCCCCTTTCTTAAGACTGCTTTGTCCCAGAACAAAAAACTGGATGCGACACCGGTAGAAAAGATCGTGGCGATAGCGGCAGCTCTCTCCATTTCAGCTACTTCCTTAAACATAAAAGTAGCAGTCAATGTACTTTTCCTAACCCGATAGTTTACTTGTATAGTAACTGCAGACCAACACTTAAACGTTCGTTTCTCGGAAGACGACCTCCAACATATTTCGAACTGTTCTCCAATTTAGTTGATCTATGCCACAACCAAACTTGGATAATGCCAATTTCTTAATATTGTGGAACTCCATTTTTCTCTTGAGATTTCATACTGCTTGCCACAGATTTTTTTATAACGGTTTTGCACGTGAGTAGCTTTTTGGAGACTAGATAGAAAATGAAGCGTTAGTTATCACGTATTTTAAAACCATTTTGACCGCTGATTACTGTCTTTGTAGTTCATCTAGCTGCCCAAACTTCTTTTTAAATACGACTGCAATTCATCTGTACATGTCAGGAACCCCGCTCACGCATTGTGGGATGGCGTACTTTTAGTGTTTGAAACAGGTCTTGTTGTTTCTCCGTTGTAACTCCAAAGCCAGCTTTTTCCAGAATTTCCGTATATGCTCATAAACTTATCCATGTCCATTCCTTTGACTTGATTTCTGGTTCTGCTGGTTATTGCTCTGGTACGAACCTGAACTTGCGAAACGTTGTTAATGCCAGCAAACAAGGTTAGATCGATGTGGACCACTTTCGGCTTGCATCTGGGTGGTTGCGATGTATAACATCATTATTACGCTTCACAACTCCCTTTATTGCTTTTGCAGCTTCGGCGACAAACCATGTCTTCTTTGAAGATTATACAACCACACCATGTCGCCAAGTCAAAACCCACCATTTTGTGCCTTGACGTCATATCTGGTCTTGATTCTGTCGCTGGCAATTTGTGTGTTTTTACGTACTGCTTCATGTACTTCGTCTAGCTTCTTCGTCAGTTTGCTGGCGTAGTCTTCTCCAGCAACTTCTTCAGGTTTTTGTCCAAGGTTGCATGACAATCATATTATATGACCAAGCATGACACAAAATGGCTTTTGGTCTGCGCTTTCGCGATCGGATGATCGGTATGCTATTAGAAAAACGTAAAAGTACTGATCCCAAGCTCTTTAGTATTCAGACACTAACTTGACTAAGTATTTTCTCATTGTTCCCAGAATGGTGAGGCGTCGTCGTATTTCCAACAATCGACAAACTTCTTGAAACAGTCCAGACTCAAAGTTGCGGTCTTGGTCAGAGTGTAATGCCAACAGAACTCTAAAACTTTTTTACTAATACGTCTGCGACTTTAAATGCTTCTTGATTGAGTATGGCGTAAGCCTCCGTCCATTTCGTCAAATAATTCATCGTTTCCTAAGATGTATTTGTTTCCCGAATCAGATTCTGGGAACGGTCAATCGCTAATCTTTCTAAAAGGTTTCCCACGTTATACTGTTTCATTGGTGCTTTTCGCTTTTGCTTGACCATTCCTTGATGCGCAGACCGTGCACGTACGGCACTATTTCATGACACCTTTTTTGCACTTTACCCAGTAGAACCTTTCTCGAACTTTTCCCAATATCTTTTTTATGTCAAAGTATCTTCCGGATCCGGATCATCGTGCAGATGCTTCAACACTTGTGACACACGGCTCTTTGGCTCTACCAACGGCAATTTGCAGACCGTCTTCTACTTTCAAAGAATCTCACTGCGCCCAGTACGCTTTGATGTTTCTGCCCAAAGCACTCACATCTTCCTAGGTTGGTCGTTGGCCGTTTTTTCCACTTCAGAAGTAGTTTAATTTTGGGATCGTTTTCTTGTTTGCAACGCAACTGCTCAGCTTCCCACTCGTTATCAACTATAGCAGTTTTCGGAGACATTTGACCTTTTCTTCAAGCCGCAAGCAATGACTGCAGTTTGCCAGACATGATCTTCTGGAGAAGGCGTCAGCGTTCCGATGACTGCCTTCTGCACGGTGTCTTGTGTCGTAGTCATACTCTTTAAGTCTCTCGATTTATCTTGCCACTTGTTCCTCCGGATTACAAAACTACAATAGCTTATTTAAAGCAGCGTGGTGTGTCCTTAGTAAAAATTTTTGTACATACAAATATTTGTACAAGTGCTCTATGGACTTGACGACTGCTAACAGCTCTCTCCTAGTCACACAATAATTTGTTTTTGGCATGGACAAAACATTACTGAAATACTGGAAAACTTTTTCTGCTTTATCTTGCACTTGTGAAAAGACTGCACCTATGGCCAAATTACTTGCATTGGTATCTAAAACAAACTTTCCATTTTTGCAGTCTTCATTCCATTTAAATTCTTCTTCTTTTTCTTCGGCCAGTTTCGTCAAAAATTTGGGAATATCGGCAAATCCGGGTACAAATCATCTATAATAGATGCACAACCTAAGAAAACTTTGGACCTGATGTTTGTCGATTGGTTTTGGCCATGTTTGCATTGTTTGAATTTTGTCTGGGTGAGTCTGCACTCTATCTCTAGATACGACGTGGCCAAAGTATTACACTTCTTTCCTAAATACATGGCACTCAGTTTTAAATTTTTCCCACGTAGTCGTTGGAACACTTCTTTTAAATTGTTCAAGTGTTCTTCAAACGACCTTCCAACCGCGATCACGTCGTCTAGGTAAACCAAGCACGTTTTCCAAGACAATCCGCGCAAGATGGTCTCTAAGAAACGCTCCACGCTCCAACGTTGAAGTTGTCTGTAGTCTACTCAAAACCTTGTTGATCCATATTTTGTTTACAAGCATTACTGGAGACGCCCATGGGCTATTTAAAGGTTCAATCACACTTTTTATCTTCATATCCGTAATTACTTGTTTGACTTCTTTTCTTTTTGCTAAAGAAAGTCAGCGTAGGTGTTGTCGTATCGCCGAACGTCTCCGGTATTATTTTAAGTTTCATCACGTTATTTTTTCTTTTGAAAACACTCTTGATACTGAACCAACATTTTAACTTTAGCCAACTGGTCATGATGTATCTTCACTAAAATTCACGCATCTCACAATTTGAGATACTGGCGTGCATTGGTCTACTGCGATCTTCTTTTTCAACGTTACTGAATCTAAGTTGACATTCAAGTTTTTTACTGGCAGCGTGTTTTTTACTCGTACTAATATTCTGCCAAACAGTCGCCCTACATTCATTCAATGGCGCGAATGTAGCCTTCTTGGCCATCCAAGCGTGCCATCACCATACTTTTACTCCGTGTAGGCAAAGTCTTTACTAAATAAATACTGCACGGCTGCCTTCTCGAATTAATGAAACAGAATTTCTTCACCGTCGATCTTATGGACGTCGTTCTTCATATCCAAATGGAACCCATACTTCTTAACACCGTCTATTCACAGGATAACTTTTTCCGTGATGTCGGCTTGAGTAGACATTTTTTCGCCCATTGCCGTCCGGACGAATGATGGTCTTTGTCGCTCCTGTGTCAACCAGTAACTGAACAATTTTTCGATTGATTTTGCCATCGAAATAAATATTGTGTAATTGCTCCCTAGGCGATGCCATTTGAATGGTACATGACTAGATAAAATTAACTTTTGTCTCTCTTCTTGTCTTCTTCTTATGTTTGGTACAACATCGTCGTACGTAGCCTATTTTACCGCAGTTCAAAGTCGTCACTCCTCTTTTCCAAAGTATTCGTTGCACTATCTCCTAGATGCTTTCTAGGAGCCCGTCTACAAAGGTTTGAATAAAAAATTGCTCCAAGAAGGTATCTGGTGCTGTAGTATACGCAAGCTTTGTCAGTCTGGCGATGTCAGCCTCAAACTCTTGAGGACTCTCGCAGCTTTTTAAACCCAATTCTTTATTTGGTTTTGGTACACCTGTTAAAGATGAGCATCTCCATAACTTATTTCTAAACGTAAAATGAAGAGTTCATAATTTCTTTGAAAGTGGTCAGGAACAGTATGCAATATTTCAGGCGCTTCTCCATAGAAATCCAATATCAAAGAAGTCGCTTTTTGCTTGTTTCTTCAACCATTAGTTGTAGCTGCAGCTTCAAACTGCTTGTAGTACGTTGACCAAAGAGTTTTTCCATCAAAATTTGGTAGTAGAATCTTAAACTTGTGCGTGACTTCTTCTTGATAGCCTATTAAATTTTCACTCGTGACACTTCCTTCATCGTGGTAATTTATTTGTTTCATTTTTTTTTCAAGCAACTTAATTCTGTCTCCTACTGCTTCTATTTTGTCATTTATAGATTCACATATTTCTTCTTTTAAATTTAACATATCTGCTTGGGCTTCCTTTTGAACAATTGCAATTTGGTTTTCTATACTAACTTGTATTTGCTCCTCAATAGTCTTTATTTGATTTTCAGTGCTCGTTTGTATCTCTTCTTTTAAACTTCTAGAACTTTCGTCCATTTTTCTATAGTATTTTCTTTTATTTTCTGAGAATTTTCGTAAAACTATTCTTCTATTTTTCTAATCGTCGATAGTGTACTATTTTTTATTGATTCGGAACATTCAAATAACTTTGCATCCATTTGAACTGCTTGCAAACGCGTCACTCCCATGAATTAAAACACGAATAAAAACTTTAATAACGCTAAATTTGAATAACGCCCGATTCTTTATTTCTAAATACAAAACAAACACACGCGGGCACATACTTATCACGCAACGTTTTTATTACGGGAGCAATATTAAATTACTTGTATTTACACCTTAAAACCGCGAACTCCACACTGACATCACTGTAACGTATTTTTTAACTTATAGTTTATTTATAAACAAATTATTTACACGATTAGAACTACACATAACTAATTAAATCTAACAATATTTAAGAAAAACACTTACACTAATTCATGTAGTACTATCACTCGAAAAATAATGTCTGTGAATAACTTCTGTTTATCTAAACCGATAATTGTATATATAAACCTTTTTCGTATCGAATTTATTTCGCGTAGTATTACCTGGCGGCCCGAATTAATTTATTTATAAAAGTTTAAAATATAAACAATATGCACTGCCAAACTGTGCTCTTTAGAAGATGTAACATAACTAAATAAAAATCAAAATTTTGTAAACAAAAATAAAGTTTGTTTACTTGAAAAATTGTCTGGGCAGCAAAGTACAAAGCATAAGATTCTTTATATGATGCATATCTAATATATAGCTAAATAACTGTTAAGTTGGCTGGTTTGTTTATTATAACTCACGTCTATACGTACGACAGCAATGAAATACGATACGCATAAGCAACGATCGCCTGCAGGAAATACAAACAGCGGTCGATATATTGACCATTGCTTTTTTAAAGGTTAAAAGCACGTACGCTAATACGGTGTGATATTTATTTTTAACTGTCACCGGTATTTTATCTATTTATCTTAGCACTCACTTATCAGTTATGTATTTAAACCGACAGTTTTCTTAACTTCTGACTTTAAAAAACTAACTGCAGCTTTTTTGGAATACTATTTATATATTTCTGTTATCTGTGTCTAGAATGTTCAACATTCTTCGGTAGTTGTCTCGAAGTTATATCTCACTTTCAATATATTAAATGTTAGGTGTTAGTAATAAAAATTAATACATTATTACGTTAGTCGCATTTCCGCATTTTAATATTATTTTTCTAAGCAAAGTTGCTCTATGGCTGGTTCAACTTAGATCTAAGCTAGCCAACAACGCGATTATTCCGTATTGATAGAAGTAATAAATTTATGTTAGTAGTAATAAAAAAATAACAAAATCTCTAGCTGTTATTTTCGGTGTTGGCTGATGCAGCTTCCAGGACGTAAAATTTGAGATACATTTTTATACTTACATTGTCATAGAAATGAATACCTCAATACAAAGTTCAAACGAATGCACCATTACAAAAATATACGCATGTGCCTGTATGTGGCACGAAACTAGAGAAGAAATGATGGAGTTTTTAAAATCGATTTTCAGATTAGACGAAGATCAATGCGCGCGCCGTTTAGTAAAAGAAGATTTGGAGTTTGAAATGTCAGATTATTATGAATTAGAAAGTAAAAACATTATTCAAAATAATTACCGAAAACTTCATTATATTTTTGCAGCTCACATATTTTTCGATGACGCTTTTATACGAAAAGATATATATGATAATGACCCGAAGTTGAACGAACACGTTAAGTTTCTTATAGAAACAGTTGACAAAGCTGCGTCTGAAGTTCATCAAACATCTATCAGAGTAAGACCTCCAAAAAAATATTTAACGCCGTACGGGGGGCGTTTGGAATGGACTTTACCAGGAAAAACCCTAATGATCGCACATCTTAAAGACAAAAAAAAGATACGCAATAAAAAACGTTGGTCGCAAGTAATGTATATGTATTATTTGTTTGGTCACAGGTAGTAATAAATTCTTAACAACTAACTTTTAATGTCGTGATTTTTAGATTGATGGAAAGAGAGGATATAACTCCCGCAGAAAAAGATTTAATTTCTGAAAACACTTATTTACTGGCATTAGATGGCGACATGGATTTTCAACCAGATGCTTTACATCTTTTAGTAGACTTAATGAAGAAAAATAAAGGTTTAGGTGCCGCTTGTGGTCGTATACATCCGTTAGGCTCTGGGCCTTTGGTGTGGTATCAAATGTTTGAGTATGCAATTGGTCATTGGTTGCAAAAAGCGACAGAACATATGATTGGTTGCGTGTTGTGTAGTCCTGGATGTTTTTCTTTATTTCGTGCTAAAGCCTTAATGAACGATAGAGTGATGTGTAAATACGCAACAAGGTCAGAAGAAGCTCGCCATTTTGTACAATATGATCAAGGAGAAGATCGATGGCTGTGCACTTTACTTTTGCAAAGAGGTTATCGTGTGGAATATTCAGCCGCTTCAGACGCGTTTACTCATTGTCCAGAAGGGTTTAACGAGTTTTATAATCAGCGTAGAAGATGGATGCCGTCTACTACCGCAAACCTTTTAGATTTGTTGATGGATTATAAAAGAACTGTTAAGATAAACGATAATATATCAAGACTTTACATTACTTACCAAGTAACAATATAATTAATTTAATTTTGGGTTTACGTAATTAATTTTTAGGTAGTTCTTATGATCGGTACTGTTTTGGGCCCGGGAACGATTTTCTTAATGTTGGTAGGTGCTTTTGTCGCTGCTTTTCAATTAGATCAATGGACCAGTTTTTTGTGGAATGTGGTACCAATATTGTTCTATATGATGATATGCGTTTTGTTTAAATCTGACATACAAGTGAGTACAATACTTTATTCGCACATTCATTAATTTGACTTTTACAGCTTCTGTTTGCTGGTATTATCAGTGCATTGTACGGATTAATTATGATGGCTGTACTAGTTGGTGTAATGTTACAAATAAGTACCGATGGCATTCTAGCTCCTTCTTCATTATTCTTTTTTTGTATTGCCGGTGAAATGATATTAACTGCATTAATGCATCCAAAAGAACTAAACTGTCTATTGTATGGTGTCGTGTATTATATAACAGTACCCAGCATGTACATGCTTTTAGTAATTTATTCCGTATTTAATTTAAACAACATTTCTTGGGGAACAAGAGAACTTACCATCATGCCTAACCCAGAAAAAGTAAGAAAATTATAACGTTAGCAATGTATGTAATTTCGTACTATGTTAGGATGAAATTAAAAACGAAGAAAAGAAGGTTGAAAAAGTAAAAAACAAGGTTTTTAGTTTATTTGGAAGTGACAAAAACGACAACGCCGGTAGTTTCGAATTTAGCGTTGCAGGCCTGTTCAAGTGTCTTTTATGCACACATTCAAAAAGGGGAGAAGAAAGTAAAGAATTAAAGGAGATTATGGAAAATTTAAAACATCTAACAGATAAAGTACAATCTCTTGAAAGAACTTTAAACAAGAGCAGCAGCATCACAACAGATAAACCTTTTATACAACAACCTCAACGCAGAACGACGATTTTAGAAGGTGCCAAAGGAAAAGAAGTTATGTTCCACGGTCTTGATAACGATTCTGAAAGTGATAGAAAAAGTTTGATATCTGATATACCTGATGAAGACGAACTTCCTAATTGGACAGAAGATGAAGTGTTGGCTAAAGGAAATTTAGAAAGTTTACGTCCAAAAGAAAAATTTTTTTGGGAAGAATTAATACAGAAGTACTTGTTTCCTTATGAAGACAATAAACTACAGGTACCAACATATTTTATTTTAATGTTAATTGCAACGAGCGGTTTCAGGTGGAAAAAGAATTGAAAGATCTTAGAGATAAATCAGTAATGGCATTTTTTATGATAAACGCCATTTTTGTTCTGATAGTGTTCTTATTAACGCTAAAAAAAGATTTGTTGCATGTTAACTGGCCGTTGGACATCAAATACAATTTTACGTATATGAACGATAGACGCGAGGTTTTTATAAACGTTAATTACTTTAAAAAGCCAAATTGGTTTGTTTTCAGATACAACTAAATGAAATGCCGCTAGAATTAGAACCAATAGGATTTGTATTTTTAATCTTTTTCTTTTCTCTGTTGGTTGTACAATTTATAGCGATGTTGTTCCATCGTTTCAGCACATTCTCCCAGATCTTATCCACCACGTACATAAATTGGAACTTTTTTAAATCATTGGTAAGATTTGCTGATGTTGCCAAATAGTACACTCATTAACATTATTTAGAAAAAAGAACAACTAACGGAAGAAGAAATTTTAGCAAGAAACCCTGTTAAGGTTGTAAAAAAATTATTTAAGTTAAAAGGAGCCGATGACGACGTTGAAGATGAAGACGATGACAAGAAAGTAGCGATCGGAAGACGAAAAACGGTTCAAATTTTAGCGGAATCAGGTCCTAAAAGAACTTCCATCAATGATCTACGTGAAGCGTTTGAAAAACGTCTAAATAAAAATTATGACGCCCGAGGTAAATTATTATCGCAAAATACAATATATAAAATAGTCGTTTTAGGTTCCCATGCAGTTAAACGATCTTTAGTTTCTGCAGTTCATAAAAGAAGAAGCACTATAAAGTATAGAAAAAGTGTACAATTTAGGACATCAAATACGTATATAAATGCGGCTTATCAAGACTCGTAATTATTCATTGTTGAATTTAACTATAATAATAATTTTATAATAATTATATTGGATGTTAACTTTTGTTTTGCCAATTTAAATTCTTTTTTAGTTGTTCTTACAAACGATGTTATAGAAGTAAGCAAATAAAAAAAAGATCGACGCAAGTACGCATTTATGTAAAATCCCGCCTCTTGTGCCGCGATTAGACTACAGAATAGCGTAGGATTAGTTATCCGTTTCAGTTTTGTAATTACACTTTTTTATTGTGCAATTGTTTATTTAAAAGTATTTATTTTTCAAAACTCTTTTGACTTGAATCGCAATCTTTATCTTTTTAATCATATCGCATATTTAGTAGATAAAATGATGTACGACGCTGGATTTAAGTTTCAAACTATTCATAAGTAATCTCTTTTGGAAATAAAAGTTAACCAATGCAATTTTAGTTTCATTTAACGCCTTCTTTACAATACGGTTTACTATGACGTGTGACTTTCAATATATGTGATTATGTAAATAGGTATGTTGCATTGCTAACAAACATGTTGAAACTACATTAGCTGCGCGAAACAAGATTGACGTTCCTAATTTTATTTGAGACAAGTTCTAGGACAGGAAACAGCTACATCACATGATTAGCAATAAATTGTAATTTACAAAGTGAAAACACTTGTAATAGTAATTTCTAATCAAAAGATAACAAAAAATAAGTCTACTTAGAGTAGATACAGTTATTGCACGTTTACGGAATCAACCTTTTTGATAAGATTACAAAGATAAAAATGTAATTTGGGTTACCTATTTAAATCAAAAGCGTATTATAAGATTTAAAACGTCGCACTTAAAACACCCGAATAGTGCCCTGATTACGACTTGATGCTCTACGTCTACACTTGAGAATCCGCCGTAAATCTAATTCCCGAACGTATTTTTGTTCATCAGCTAACATCGCTAACAGAATGTTTTCAGGATGGCCCAAATACGCATTTCTTTGTAATATTGGATCCACTATATTCTTAAGTTCGTCAGATAGGTAACGAGACTTCTTGATAATTCCAAAGAAATGTTTAGATCCGTCCCCAACAAACACAAGGATGTCCTAAGGATGTCCCGGGGACCTGATGTTGCGGATCACTGGATGTCCCAAAGTCATCCCATTTTGGTTCTGTGTACGTCCTAGGGACATTCATGGGACGTTCTTTTGTCACAAGTGTGTGCATCCCTACGATGTCCTTATAGGACATCCTTGCGTATCCGCAACGAGACGTCCCTTTTAGATGGCTGTAGGATATGTACTATATATGTATATTATATTTTTATCAAGAAAAGTACCATTTCCAGTTAAAGTACATCTACTTTGTGGTTTTCTCTATTGTTTTTTTTTATTCGGTAAGGAGACTTAACGTACTCCTCTGCGACTTGACGTAATGAATAAAAATAACTTTATCAAATAAAATATAAATTATTATTACGTAAATATATGTTTTTAAATAATAATCCAAATTATATTCAATTAAAATAAATTTAGATTATTTCATTTTTTTATCTTCTCGATCCCGGCGTTCTTTGGCCCTCCTTTGCGAGTTTTTTATACTTTCTTCCCAATTTTTTTAAGTGGCGTCTGAAACAATGCAACTACATAAGAGATGGTAATCGTCATGTTGAGTCGATAAAAAAGTTAATACAAAAAGCTTATTTTGGTATTTCTATGTAATCAGAATTTACATTTTTCTAAATTAAAGAATTGATAAAGTGATACTTCTTTTGTAGAATTATTGATTGATCTTTTTGACGATTCTATTATTGATTAAATAATAAGAGATGATCGATTATAACCAAGGATTATAACCAGTTAAAAATTGTTTAAATCGTTTTTTAAAAAAAATTTTGTAAACGCGTCAGTTTTGCAAATTCATTAAGAACTTTTATACGTTTTGCATTTACATTTCATCAGAGGAATGTGGTAAAAACAAAATTATTTCTAGACGTATTTTTAACTACCTAACTAAATACGCACACTAATCATAACTATGAATACCAAGAACGCGATAACGTTATAGTTTCTTAGTTAGATTAGCGATTTTGTGCTTATCAGTCATGTTGACATTTTTGGATGACTTATTGTGAATCGCGACGATAAAAGTCGTGAGATAACGTCGCACTTTTAAACCTTTAATGCAAAGAAAACATTTTTTAAATAATATTTTAAGTAAAAAAAATGTTTTTTACATAAAATAAGTATTTTCAATTCACCGCATAGGTATGCGCGCGAGATGGGGTTTTAAATCACCATTATTAATAATTGTGATCTTTTAATTTCAATAAACTTTTATCAATTTTTAGTAATTCAAAATAATGATTATAAATGATGATTTTTATACATTATAAATAAATATAAGGTACCAAAAACTTACCAAATAAATTTGTTTATGCACTAAAACACCCAAAAAACGTTAGATAATAAAAAGTACAGATAAATAAAGTAGTCAGAACACCAACAAAAACAGATACAGAGTGCAAACGGTGCAAACAGAGTGTACCACTTTGATATACCAAAGGAGCGTACGGGTGTTGAGTAGGCACCAGAGAACAAGAAGGAAAGTGGGCACGCGCACTCAGTTTGCATTTGTTTTTTTCCGCATAGAACATCCCAGCGTACGTTCTTCATTGACATCCTGAGGACGTCCTATTAAAGACATCCTATACAGGTCCGTTTTAAAGCCCGGGATGTAAAGACATCATTTGGACATAAAACGAACGTCCCTGGGACGTCGTGTGTTTACTGGGTCCTTACAAGTAGATTTGGTTTTAATCTCAAACCAGCTAGAAGAGTATACCTTGATAACGATGATATATCACCTCTAGAAATTCTTTTACATATATCGAAGGGATATTTCTGATCCGTACTCAGTTCATTTGAATCAATAATCGGCAATTCCGCTTCAGTTGGCTCAAATGCGACGACGGACAACTTCGCGCAATTTTCTAGCATCTTTCCAATTGCACCAGAGAATCCTTTAGGATCATTTTTCTTTCTATCTAGGTGTTCCATTAAGTGGCGGAGAGGTAACTCATTAGTGTGTAATAAACATACCTGCCATTGCAATGGACGACCTATGGACTTTTCTAGTTGTCGGATAACACCATTTTTCAAACCTGTATTTATGACAGTACCATCGCATCCAACTGCTTGTAATTCATCGACATGTTGGTGTGATATGGCCGAGGTATTTATATATGTTCTTCTTCTGTGACAGTTTTCTTGTAATATTTCGTGCCTATTTTTTCTTGCTGAATTGTCTTGTATTTCCTACCGTCGAAATAAAGTCCTTTAACTGCTGATGATTTTTTCCTGATTGTTCTCGGAGTTCTGTCCGTCTTTTCTTGCGTTTTCTCCTTATTTTACTTCTATCCACTAATTTTGACGGATTTTCCTTTGATGTAACTTGAAAATCCTGGAGAACGGCGCTTACTAGTATTGAGGCTGATCGATCCGATATCTCTGTTCGATCGCACACTTGGGCTACATTGCGTAATTTAATTCGTTTTCCAAAAATCGGATAAAATAGTGTTTGAGATGATGTTGACGGTTCTGAAATTTCTGAAGTAGCAGACTTTTCTATAGAAGTTGTAATACCTGAGATTACAGGTGTAAATGTTTTTTTAAGTGTCTTTGTTGTAATGTCCGGAACCTTAGATGCTAATAATCGAGATATACTTCTTCAGTTTTCATTCCAAAACTTTTTAGTCATATTGTAGAATTCAATGATCTCTGGTTTGTTACTAATAGGACCATTGGAAATTGTATTATGCATTGAAGAGATTAAAAGTGTTGCTTTACCTTTGCGAGTCACATGAAATACCAAGGTCAAATTTTCTTGAAATCCATAGAGCGTATTTCCCACTTCCCCAAATTCACTAGGAATATCTGTTTTATTTTTTCTTAATGTGCCAACGTACGTAAGACCCTTTGAAAAGAGTAATAAAAGAAATAGTCTCCGTATATAAAGGAAAAGGGTCGTCACGGATGGTTAAGCTCGACTCTGATTGGATTACGGTTGATAAGGGGCGTGTATTCGATAAATGACTAATGACCGGGAACCAAAGAGGGGATAGCTCGAAACCATGATCGCGATTGAAGTTATTGGGGTGTTTGATGATTTTTATGCTTTCTCGGAATTTCCTGTTGAAAAAGAATGGAGATTTGGCAATCAACATTATCAAAATCTATCCTGTGACCTGTAGTAAAATGATGTTCAGTAACCGCAGACTTGGAAATATACCTTTTCCTTATACAACGATCGTGTTCTGAAATGCGAGTAATGACGGAACCACCGGTCTCACCAATGTAGATTAAACCACATGAACAAGGAATTTGGTATACACCTTGAGATGAAAGTGTAGGAAATTTGTCTTTAGGAGAAGGAAGAATCTGAGAGATTTTGCCTGTCGAGTTGAATATGGGTTTAATACCATTCTTACGAAGGAGTTTCCCTATTTGATCGGTAACCTTGTGAATGGAGGGTAAAAAGGACAATTTTGGGTTGGATTCGGCAGTAGAAATGTCCTTAGGTAATCGGGTACGTGGATGTAGACCGACGATTGATGAGTCTATGAATATCTCGCTTTACATAACCATTCTTCACTAAGGTTCTAGTAAGATGACGGAGTTCCGAGTTTAAGTGCTCAGGTTGGCAAATAGAAAAGGCACGATGAACCAAAGATTCAATAACAGAACGTTTCTGTGCAGAATGATGATGAGATGAAGCATGAAGGTATCTGTCCGTATGGGTGGGTTTGCGATAAACAATAAACGTGTCGTCAACATACCTAAACCTCACTTTAGGTTTTAATATTGATGTTTCCAAAGCAACCGTTTCAAAGGATTCCATAAAAATGTTAGCTACAACAGATGATGGAGGAGAACCCATAGCATCACCAGAAACCTGTTCGTAAAACTTGTTATCAAATTGGAAGTAAGTAGAGGATAGACACTTATCAATAAGAGGAACCAAACTCAAGTCCTTGCCATGTTGAGACAGAATCTGTTTGATGATAATAAGCGAATACTTAATAGAAACTTTAGTAAAAAGTAAAGTAACATCAAAGCTCACGAGAAGATCTTGGGGTTCAAGTTTTATATTTTCTAGACGTTGAATAAAATGCTGAGAGTTGAGGATGTGAGAAGAGGTTTTACCTGTAAACTCGCAAATAATGTTGGACAAGAACTTGGCTAGCTTGTAGGTAAGAGACTGGATAGTACTGACGATAGGTCAAAAAGGAATACCTTGTTTGTGGATTTTGGGAAGTCTGTATACACGAGGTGGTCTAGAATCTGATGGGGTAAGTCGACGTTTAGTTTCAGGAGGTAGATTGGAAGATTTGATGATTTAGCTGACCTCACGTTCAATCCTCGAAATGGGGTCGTGAGTTATAAGAGCATAAGTTTCGTCAGACAAAATATAATTGATTTACGTAACATAATCAATTTGGTTAAAAACTACGGTAGCGTTGCCTTTGTCGGCTGGAAGAACAATGATATCAGGGTTCTTACGAAGACTTTTTAGAGCTGACTCTTCCGACTTAGAAATGTTGGATTTAGGAATTTTAGATGATTCAAGGATTTTGCCAGTGTTAATACGAATGGGATCTGAGATGTGGCAAGGAAGATGTCTTATAGAAGACTCAACAGCACATAAAATAGATTTTTGTTAAACGTGATTAAAGGCAAATTGCCTGTAATTTCTGGTAAAATCAAGCATAAGATGGAAGTATTAAAAGCATTGTAAATAGACCTAACATTGACGTTTATACGTTTATTTACAATGGACATCCGTTTGTTTGTTAATACCTTCAATAGGGATTTGAACGTTTTCTGTTTTTAACACGCTTTTATTAGTTCGGGATGTAGGTATGTATGTATGTAACGGAATCTTTGAGCTTAATTTTCAGCGGTTTCCAGGTGTTTGATTAACTTGAAACTTTGCATGCGTTTCACGGACCGATGACAATGCAATAATTCATTAAAAAGTTTTTATTATTCTAATTAGGATCGTCAGGATTAATTGATTTCTTTAGGGATTCTCTGCATGAGAGTGACAAAAACAGAGCGCGTGAACTGCGCAGGTGTGCATCTCGACAAAGCCTATCGCGTTTAAATCGTTCCAGTGTATTTCACTATACGCGCCCGCTGCCTGATATTTCATAATCACATGTCCGCAAAAATTGATTTTTGATAAATCGAATTAAAATACGGAAAATAACTGATAGCTTAGAAAATTGAAAAAACACGCTTTTATAGGTACCCGAACTAAAAAATAGAAAATAAATAATAGTTTAAAAAAAAACTAAAAATACACGCTTTTATAAATAACCGAACTAAAAAGAAGAAAATAATTTATAATTATAAACAAAGTTATTAAATTCAGAGCAATAATATATAATTATAAACAAAATCACTAAACTCAGAGTTAAAAGCGTGGGGTGCATCTATAATCATTGTTACAATTATTCTAAAGGCAGCTATCAATAAGGGGAGAGTTATGAAAATATAGAAAAATCATACAAATAACAGTTTCACTGTATAATGTCTCGCCGAGTACACGTTAAACTATTGTTACAAACAATGATAAATTTATTTCTGTGAACACAAAATATAAAAAATTAAAAACCTCTGATCTTTACAAAAAAATTATTAGATTTAACAAAAACAGTGCAGCTGTAGAATATCTCGTCACGTATGTATTCAAACGTCGTGTTTAGTGACAGTATTATGTATATCAGTCAAATGACAAATTGACAGCAATAGTCGAACCGAATACATGTTAAAACAATGATTGATATAATTAATTACAAAAAAAAAGAAATAACAGATACTTGGCGCGAAAGACTACCGTGTATCCGGATGCACCCCACGCTTTTAACTCTGAATTTAGTGATTTTGTTTATAATTGTATATTATTGCTCTGAATTTAATAATTTTGTTTGTAATTATAAATTATTTTCTTCTTTTTAGTTCGGTTATTTATAAAAGCGTGTTTTTTTAGTTTTTTTTTAAACTATTATTTTAATTTTAACTTGTTATTAAACTAGATTGACCACTTTGATCTAGTAAGCATCGTAATGTTATGTAATTTTCTTCGCTATTTTGCACTGATATTAAAGCGGTTGACAAAAGAATGTGACTTCTGGTATTAATTTCGTTGCAATGATTACTAATTGTTCCAAGAGATGTAGAAGGTTCAGAATCATTCGGTGCAATGGTGTGATTTTTTACATATTGTGCATTTAAATTTAGAAAGAAAATAATGGGATAAATGACCTTCGCGTAAACAATTGATGCATTATTTTAATTTTTTAATTTCTTCTAAGCGTAACGGTATAGACAATTGAAGTAACTTGTCCCATTGATTTATATAATGATTTTGCTTGCAATGTTTACACTAGATTTTATTTAAATCTAAGTGATTTGAGAATTTTAACTTTTCGTAATTTTGATTTTTTAAAATTTGAATTAATATTCAGATAAACTGTTTTTTGTAGCTCGATCTAAAGTTTCTAACGTTTTACATTTTTTATCTAAGGATTTATAAAGATCTTTAAAAGTTGAATATTCGCAATTTATTAAAGTATGCTCCCATTCTCGTACAGAGTTAAAGTCTAATTCACTTGTAATCAGTTTGATTAGTAAAAAATCCCAATATTGCACGAGTTAAGGTTTCTTAAGTTTGCAAGCTAAATTTCAAGCTTAAACATGAATAAAATCAAATTTATTTGAGTTCACACAATTCATGTTATCATGTTACGTATTACGTATTCGATCGAATAAATGCTATTATTGCGTACTATCATTTGGAAAATATATTATTTTTGAAAAGTAATGCGTTTTTTTAGAATTAGAATTGTAGCTGCTATATAATATACTATTAACCGAAATATGTTTCTAATAGTAGCTACAATTCTAATTTAAAAAGAAAAAAGGAAAATTAAACAAATTTAAAATTTATTTTGTGTGCTGCCATCGAAAAGGATGAATTAAAAACTTTAAAGTCGCTTATTTAGTTCAGCCAAAGAGTATATAATACTCTTTGGTTCAGCCACTATTTACCAGTTAAAAAATTAATTCTAAAATAGTTTATTAATGGCCGATTGCACCAACACGACTTAAACTTAAGCGAAGCTTAAAAACAATACAAATGTTAAAACCCATAGCAACGCTTGTTTTTAAGCATTGGCCGTTAGTTCAGATACTATGAATTACCCAATAAAATAGTCGAAATTAAAAATGTTTAAAAAAAAATATTTTTGTTGCGTTTTAAAAATATTTCATTGAAACATAGATATTGAAATATTTTAAAAATGCTTTTTAAAACACTTTTTAGTAACATAAAAAACGTTTGTACTTTATTAGAAATTATACTTTTGCTTGCTTTCACCTATACACTTTTCTTTTATATGTTGTAACAAAAACACAACTATACACAACTATATAAAATTGTGTTACATATTATTAATAAATACATATTAAGCCTATTCGTTTTTCTAAAAACCTTCTTGAAAATTTGAATTCAGTACTTAATAACGGCGTTTGCGCAAAGTACCAGTATCTGCGTGAAAAGATGGCTGTATATTATAATTGCATTATGTTTTAGGCTTCAACGAATTAACAATTTCCATGGTATTACTCCCCAGTAAACACACGACGTCCCAGGGACGTTCGTTTTATGTCCAAATTATTTCTTTACATACCGGGCTTTAAAACAGACCTGTATAGGATGTCTTTAATAAGACGTCCTTAGGATGTCAATGAAGAACGTACGATGGGATGTTCTATGCGGAAAAAAAAACAAATGCAAACTTAGTGCGCGTGCCCACTTTCCTTCTTGTTCTCTGGTGCCTACTCAACACCCGTACGCTGGTTTGGTATATCAAAGTGGTACACTCTGTTTGCACCGTTTGTACTCTGTATCTGTTTTTGTTGGTGTTCTGACTACTTTATTTATCTGTACTTTTTATTATCTAACGTTTTTTGGGTGTTTTAGTGCATAAACAAATTTATTTGGTAAGTTTTTGGTACCTTGTATTTATTTATAATGTATAAAAAACATCATTTATAATTATTATTTTGAATTACTAAAAATTACTAAAAGTTTATTGAAATTAAAAGGTCACAATTATTAATAATGGTGATTTAAAACCCCATCTCGCGCGCATACCTATGCGGTGAATTGAAAATATTTATTTTATGTAAAAAACAATTTTTTTACTCAAAAAATTATTTAAAAAATGTTTTCATTGTATTAATAAGGTTTAAAAGTGTGACGTTATCTCACGACTTTTATCGTCGCGATTCACAAGTCATCCAAAAATGTCAACATGACCGATAAGGCACAAAATCGCTAATCTAACTAAGAAACTATAACATTATCGCGTTCTTGGTATTCATAGTTATGATTAGTGTGCGTATTTTGCGTATTGTATTACTATTTCCACAATAATTAGTTAGGTAGTTAAAAATACGTCTAGAAATAATGTTGTTTTTATCACATTCCTCTGATGAAATGTAAATGCGAAACGTATAAAAATTCTTAATGAGTTTGCAAAACTGACGCGTTTACAATTTTTTTTTAAAAACGATTTAAACAATTTTTAACTGGTTATAATCGATCATTTCTTATGATTTAATCAATAATAGAATCGTCAAAAAGATCAATCAATAATTCTTCAAAAGAAGTATCACTTTATCAATTCTTTAATTTAGAAAAATGTAAATTCTGAAATTCCGAAATACCAAAATAAACTTTTTGTATTAACTTTTTTATCGATTCTACATGCAGATTACCATCTTTTATGTAGTTGCATTGTTTCAGGCGCCACTTAAAAAATTCGGGAAGAAAGTATTTAAAACTCGCTATGGAGGGCCAAAGAACGCCAGGATCGAGAAGATAAAAAAATGAAATAATCTAAATTTATTTTAATCTACACTAATATTATAAAGAGGAAAGATTTGTATTTTTGTATGTAACGAATAAACTCAAAAAGTACTGGACCGATTTTAATAATTCCTTTTTTATTAGAAAGCTACATTATCACTGAGTAACATAGGCTATATTTAATACTAGATTGCTATAGAAATCTTTAGAAATTCCTATTAAAACCAACCGAAGGTGTAAAAAAATTAGCCATAAAATGTCTTTCATCGCATACGCTGCGAAGAGTATTAATGATAGGACAAAAAAATGTTCGACAATATTATAGAATATATCAATATCTACAAAAAACTTCGCGAGACCATATGTCTAACTATTGTAGTTACGTCACTATAACTACTTTTTTACATTTAACAAATTGATAGAAATGCCGATCAAAATCAGACCGTGTTATCCATACCATTTATAAATTTTTATCCAAGACACAAGATGCAATGACATACGTGCGCAATTATGGAAAGCAAAATCTTTTCGTAACTTTCACCTGTGATCCAAATTGGCAAGAAATAAAACAGGAACTTTTTCCCGGTCAGCGGTTTTTCGACCGGCATGACATCATAGCTCGAGTGTTTCACTTAAAAATGAAGAAAATGATAAAAATATTAACAAAAGACGCGATTTTTGGGCCGGTTAAATGTTATATGCTTACTGTTGAGTGGCAAAAAAGAAGATTGCCGCATTGTCATATGTTACTTTGGCTGGACTCAAAAATACAACCAGATGAAATTGATGAAATAATACTTGCCGAACTACCTAATAAAAACGAAGACCCAGTATTATTTGAGATAGTCACAAAGAATATGCTACAGGGACCATGTGGATAAGATAATTTGACTTCTCCGTGCATGAAAAATGGGATATGTACAAAAAAATATACACTACGTTTCGTGACTGAAACCCAGACCGGTGAGGATGGGTATCCCGTTTATCGACGACGCGATATCAACAACGGAGGGCAGATTGCTACATTGAATGTCCGAGGGCGTACGGTTAATATAGACAACAGATAGATCATTCCATATTCCCCAATACTATGTCGATCTTTTAATGGTCATATTAATGTTGAATATTTTCATTCCGTACAAGCCATAAAATACATATGTAAATACATTAACAAAGGATCGGATCAAGCAACTTTCAGTGTCAGAAATGCTCACGATGAAGTTAAAAATTATTTGAACGGCCGGTACATAAGTACATCTGAAGCAGTGTGGAGGATATTAGAGTTTCCTATACATGACAGACACCCTACCGTAGTACACCTAGAGAATGGACAACGAGTGTACTTCTCAGCAGAAAATATGCAAAGTATAGCGCAAAATCCACCAAAAACGACACTTACGGCGTTTTTTGACCTATGCCACAGTGATGATTTTGCTAAAACACTACTCTATCACGAAGTTCCTCATTATTATACATGGGCTAACAATAAATTTTCTAGAAGGAAACGTGGCCAAGAAGTAGTTGGACATCCCGGTATAAAAAAAGATGCGGCACTGGGAAGAGTATACAGCGTTCATCCTTCCCAGTCAGAGTGTTTTTATCTCAGGATACTGCTTCATCATGTACGTGGCCCAACATCGTTCCAAGATTTAAAAACCGTTGACGGAGTTGTTAAAGAAACTTACCAAGCCGCTTGCCTAGATAGGGGTTTGCTAGAAGATGATAACCAATGGAAAACCACTTTGAGAGAAGCTTCGATTTCTCAATGTCCGTTAAGGCTTAGAGAGTTGATTGTGGTAATATTATTATTTTGTTTTCCCTCGGAACCTCTCAAATTATGGGACACGTTTAAAAATGATTTGTGTAAAAACATCAGACATATAGCCCAAGAACGAGGTTCCGATTATGATGTATATAACGAAGCTTCAATACAAATTGAAAACAAACTTTTAGAATTAAATGACAAAAGTTCAAGAGACTTTGAATTACCTTCTCCGAATCGCTCACAAAATGTAGTTGATGCCATACCGTGCCGTACATATGATGTTAACGAGTTGTCAGAATTTGTCAATTCAAATGTACCCAAGTTAGTGGCAGATCAAAAAATAGCATACGATGCTATAATTGAAAGTGTGGAAAATAACAGTGATCAACTATTTTTTTTTGACGCGCCCGGTGCCACGGGTAAAACCTTTCTTGCCAATTCAGTATTGTCAAAAGTACGATTATCCGGAAGAAAAGCACTGGCAGTGACATCGTCAGGAATTGCTGCAACCCTATTAAATGATGGGAAAACGGCTCACTCTACATTTAAATTACCGTTCGCTGTTTATTTAAATCAACAGTCTGTATGTTCAATCCGTAAAAATGGTCCACTAGGAAAGCTTTTACAGGACACGTCGCTGATTATTTGGGATGAGTGCACCATGAGCCATAGAGCTCATGTAGAAGCAGTGGACCGCACATTAAAAGATATAAGAAACTCATGCAATATGATGGGTGGCGTAACTTTTGTTTTCGCTGGAGACTTTCGCCAAACTCTACCAGTTGTAACAAAAGGTACACGTGCCGACGTTATTAAAGCGTGCCTCAAATCACCACCTTTGTGGCTATCAATTAAAACTCTCAATTTGCGCACGAATATGAGAGCACATTTATGCAATAACCGCGGTGGTAATTTCTCAGAAAATATACTTAAATTAGGAGACGGAAAGTTTACTACTCCAATTGCAAACAGCTCCCAAGTACTGTTGGATATTAAATTGGCTCAAACTGTTCACAGTCTAGAAATTCTTATAGACACAATGTATCCCGACATCAACAATCTTACAGTAAGAAATTTCCATTGGCTCTGTTCGAAAGCGATATTGTCACCCAGAAACGATTCAGTAAATGAGATAAACAAAATTATTATTGAAAAAGTACCAGGTGATTTTAAATGTTACAAATCTGTTGACACAGTGTGCAACATCGAAGATACAGTGCACTACCCACAGGAATTTTTAAATTCCCTTAATCCTGCTGGCTTGCCACCTCATGAACTAAAATTAAAATTAGGTACGCCTGTTATGCTTTTAAGAAATTTAAGACCTTCCAATATGTGTAATGGTACAAGAATATTGATCAAAGAATTAAGAGATAATGTGATTGTAGCAACTATCATTAAGGGTCTTGCGGCCGGTCAGCTCGCACATGTTCCGCGGATCCCGATGATACCAACTGATTTGTCCATATCTTTTAAAAGGTTACAGTTCCCTTTAAAAATATCCTTTGCCCTAACAATAAATAAATCCCAGGGACAAACTTTTTCCATAGTTGGTATCGACTTAAGGAAAGAGTGCTTTTCCCACCGGCAATTGTGGCACTTTCTCGAGTAGGATCTCCTGAAAATCAATACGTTTTGTTGCCACCTACAAATACCACAGCCAACGTAGTGTACAGGGAGGCTTTAAGATAAGCATACAATTTTTTTTTTTAATTTAGTGATTCATGGTCGTTTTAATTAGCATGCTTATAACTTAAATATCTGTACCTATTTATGTCTTATGAATATAATTTGGATTATTATTTAAAAATATAGTTTTATGTAATAATAATTTGTATTTTATTTGATAAAGTTATTTTTATTCATTACGTCAAGTTGCAGAGGAGTACGTTAAGTCTCCTTACTGAATAAAAAAAACAATAGAAAAAATCACAAAGTAGATGTACTATAACTGGAAATGGTACTTTTCTTGATAAAATATAATATACATATATAGTACATATCCTACAGTCATCTAAAAGGGACGTCCCGTTGCGAATACGCAAGGATGTCCTATAAGGACATCGTAGGGATGCACACACTTGTGACAAAAGAACGTCCCATGACGTACACAGAACCAAAATGGGATGACTTTGGGATATTCAGTGATCCGCAAAATCATGTCCCCGGGACATCCTTGGGACATCCTTGTGTTTGTTGGGATAATTACGGATATGGAAAGAGAAAGCGTGATTGAATCTTCAAGTAGCCCATGGGCATCCTCAGTGGTACTCACAAAGAAGAAGGATGGATCAACGAGGTTTTGTGTAGACTACAGGCAGCTAAACGACGTGACCAAAAAGGACAACTAGCCTTTACCCAGAATTGACAAAACGCTAGACATTCTGTCAGGATCCTAGTGGTTTTCCACGTTAGATCTAAAGAGTAGTTACTGGCAGGTAGCATTGGAACCCAAGGATCGTAAAAAATCAACTTTTACGATCCGAACTGGTTTGTGACAGTTCACTGTGATGCCCTTCGGCCTGTGTAACGCTCCTGCAACATTCGAGCGTTTGATGGAGACCACCTTGCGCGGATTGTCTTGGAAGACGTGCTTGTAGTTGCAAGGTCGTTTAAAGAACACTTGAACAGCTTGAAGAAAGTGTTCCAGCGACTACGTGGGGCTAACCTCAAACTGAGCCCAAAGAAGTGCCACGTATTTAAGAAGAAAGTGCAATACCTTGGCCACGTCGTATTTAGAGATGGAGTAAAGGCTGCCCCAGACAAAATCCGAGCAGTGCAAGGATCGCCAAGACCAATCGACAAACAACAGGTCCGAAGTTTTCTTGGATTGTGCACCTACTATAGACGATTTGTACCCGAAATTGCTAATATTGCCAAACCTTTGACGAAATTGGCGGAAGAAAGAGCAAAATTTAGATGGAATCTACGAAATTTTTTTCCATCAACTAAAACAGACCTTAGTCACTTCGCCGATTCTGAGTTATCCAAGAGAAAATGGAAAATTTGTTTTAGATACAGACGTAAGCAATCTGGCCATAGGCGCGGTTCTTTCACAGATTCAAGATGAACAAGAAAAAGTTATCGCGTATTTTAGCAAGGTTTTGTCCAGGCCAGAAATGAATTATTGCGTGACTAGGAGGGAGCTGTTAGCAGTCGTCAAGTCCATCGAACATTTCTACAAATATTTGTATGGACGAAAATTTTTAGTGAGAACAGACCACGCCGCTTTAAAATGGCTACTGCAGTTCCGTAACCCGGAAGTACAAATGGCAGAATGGATCGAGAAACTGCAGGAGTATGACTATGACACAGACTACTCATGGACTGGAAAGAAAGCGGACGACGACCAACCTGGAAAAAAGTGAGTGCCTTGGGCAGAAACGTCAAAGCGTACTAGGCGCAGTGGGACTCCTTGATAGTAGAAGACGATATTTTTAAGCGATCTCTCGAAAGTGTCGAAGGCACAAGAAACAGACTACAGTTGGTAGTGCCGAAAAACAGGGTGTCAGAAGTGTTGAAGCATCTTCACGATGGGACATCAGGAAGACACTTTGGCATTAACAAGACATTGGGTAAAGTGTGAGAACGATTCTACTGGATAAACTGCAAAGAGGACGTCATAAAATTATGCCGTAATTGCACGGTCTGCGCATCAGGAAATGGTCCAGCGAGAAAGCGCAAAGCACCCATAAAGCAATAGAACGTAGGAAGCCCTTTGGAAAGAGTAGCGATTGGCATCGCAAGGCCGTTCCTAGAATCCAATTCGGGAAATAAATACATCTTGGTGGCGATGGATTATTTCACGAAATGAACCGAGGCTTACGTCATACCCAATCAAGAAGCAGCTACAGTCGCAGACGTATTATTAAAAGAGTTTTTCTGCCGGTTTGGAGTTCCGTTGGAATTACACTCCGATCAAGGCCACAACTTTAAGTCTGGGCTGTTTCAAAAAGTTTGCCGACTGTTGGGAATTAAGAAAACTAGGACGACGCCTCTCCATCCTCAATCTGACAGCATGGTTGAACGGATGAATCGAATAATGGGCAAGTACTTAGCCAAGGTAGTGTCCGAACACCAAAGAGACTGGGATCAGTACTTGCACCTTTTTCTTATGGCATATAGATCATCCGTTCACAAAAGCACAAGCCAAACACTAACCTGTGTGATGCTCGGTTGCAAAATACGATTGCCATGCGACCTCCAATTTGGACGAAGACCGGAAGAAGAAGTTGTTGGAGAAGATTACGTCAGCAAGCTGACCAAGCGGCTAGACAACGTTTATGAAGAGGTCCTTAAAAACACACAAATTGCCAGCGACAGGATGAAGAGATATGTCAAGGCGCAAAATGGTGGGTTTCAACCTGGCGACATGGTCTGGTTGTATAATCCCCAAAGGAGGCGTGGTTTGTCGCCGAAGCTGCAAAAGCAATGGGAAGGCTCTTATGAAGTCGTGCAGCGTATTAATGACTTTATATATCGCATTCGAAAACCACTCAGAGGCAAGCCAAAAGTGGTCCACCGTTTGCTGGCGATAACCACTATACTATACTATAGTTCCAGGTCCAAACCAGAGTAATAAGCACCAAAACCAGGGATCAAATCGAAAGAATGGAGTTCGAAAAGTTTATGGTCTTATACGGAGGTTCTGGAAAGGCTCGGAGTTACCACCGAGGAACAACAAGACCTGTTCCAAACATAAAAAGATTACGCTACCGCACATTGCGTGAGCGAGGATCTGGACATGTGTAGAAGGGGTTGCAGCAGTGGCGGCTGGTGGTCAATCATACAAGAGGGTCATTTAAAAAAAAACGCAATGATCGCAAAAAGGCTAAAAAACATTCTTACAGTAACGTGATTTATATTTAAGATCAATTATGTTTAAGATTTAAGATATTCGTCTATAATTACAATTACCAAAATAATCAATAGCAAGCTCATTAAAATTTACAATGATTTTTCAATGCTTAGCATAGAAATGCACATCTTTCTTGTCTCATAGTATTGCCAATTGCGTAGAAATGTTCGAATTCTTTCTAACACAGAGAAATGTCGCTCTCTTTCCACTGTAGTCATATGTAAAGTCAATCAATTGTTTTATTTAATATATGTATCTATTTTTAGTTTTTACAAACTTTTTCATTATAGTCTTTAATTGACTGCACAATTGGTTTTTACTTTTTCTTTTAAATGCTATAAATCCGTAACATTATTTTTACAACATAATGATTAATGCATCATCTGAAAACAGTAACCATAAAACACTAAAACCTATTATTTATTTCAATTCCACAAATCCAATCGAACGAATCATACACAGATTCCTTAAAATTACTGTAAACTTCTTTATTTTTATGTTTACTGGTTGGTCGAATTGAAGTAAAGGCTGAGGGCGAGCATTAAATATAAATTCTAGATGTGTAAACAATTAAAAGCTATTCATTTTTTAACGTCTTGTACCACAGTTATTATGAAACAAAAACTACTGTCATATGTGATAATAAAACTGTATTTAACACACACGTGCTGCGAAGATAACGATAGATGACGTAAGTCACGTAAGCAATGTAAGCATTGCACTCAAAGATAATTGTACTGAATATGATCTTTGGCGTAGGCGGCCGGCTGAAAACCCAGCGAACAAATTTTAACATCTACTTATCTTCTTTTCTAACTCGCATAAAATTGTATTATGTGTCTCACTCTTGATTACAATAACTATCATCGTAATATAATGTAAGTGCGGGCACAAGTTCGTGTCAGCCTCGGGTAAATTCGCAAGCTTTCGTATCTCTTGCGTTTAAATTGACAATTATTTAAACGCAAGAAATTTAAACGCTATGATAATTTGATTTAAACGCAAATTTTCTGTAAGCAAATAAAATACCTTTCTTATTCATTTTTGGAGGGTCATTGACCAAATGACCTAATAGAGAAGCCGCCACTGGGTTGCAGTCGTGTTTAAAAATAAGTTTGGGCGACTAGATAAATTACGAAGACAGCAACCGGCAGTCGGAAAAGTTCTAAGATTATACGTGGTGACAGACGCTTCGTTTTTTATCTGCTCACCAAGAAATACTCACGTATCAAGCCGTTATACAAACATCTGTGGAGAACATTATGGAATCTCAAGAGAGAAATGGAGTTCCGTCATGTTAAGAAATTGGCAGTACCCAAGCTTGGTTGTGGCTTAGATTAACTGAATTGGAGGACAGTTCGAAACATGTTGGAGATCGTCTTCCGAGGAACAGGCGTACAAGCTAGTGTTGGTCTGTAGTTACCAACCAAGAAGAATATCGGGTCAGGAAAAGTCCATTGATTGTAACGTAATTTTTGCAATGTTTTTAAAAATGTAAATATATCTTTTGTAAAATGTTTCCTTGTTGATTGGGTAGATGGTGACTCCATTTAAAAAAAAAATTATTGACAAAAGCATTAAAAAAAAGACATTATGTAATTGTAATATATAATTGTTAATACACTAAATTAAAACAAATAATTGTTATACTTTATTTTGTTGTTTAAACTTTGAATCAAATATTAAGATCCTGTGAACGACGATTTATATACGTCTTATGGATTAGCTTTAGATCACATCCGATGGACATCCTTTCGAGGTCACGGGCAACACGCACGTTAATAATAGACATCCAGCGGAAGACATCCTATAGAAGACAATAAAATGTCCAGTAATAGTATACGTCCAGCGGATGTACTAAGTAGGGTTAAGTAGATTATGAGACATCCACAGAATCTCCTTTTGCTGTGGGTAGTAACGCGGTGAACCACTTGAGAGGAGACCGGAAACGCGTCAAATCTTGCACTAGTGCAATCAAGTACAAATTCAATTATTTGATATCAAATCAATAGCTACGATTTAGTTAAAAACTGTCAGCTAACAAACTTTGCTTTAGGCAATCGATTATTACTGTTCAGTATAGGTTGAAGACACATTTAAATGTCGGTAGAGGAATACATAAATACCTTAGGCAACGTATGTAACACAAATTCACTGACAATCACTACTAATTTTTTTTCTGTTTTTATCAACTCTGTAATTTATCCAATGAAAAAAAAAACATTACAGTGGTTTCATGTTTTATTTGAAAATAATTACTGTATTTTTAAAGAAAAAACATTCAACACTTGGTATTAAAAATTACACCTAAAACTTTGCCTGTGCATATCGCAAAAAAAAATCAGTCGTAGTTGCACAAAACAGTAACAACTTTGTAAACTATATTACAACCTTAGGCTACGCAAAAAAAATTATTGCTCTTTCTTAGGTGACAACAACTTCAGTTTCGAATATTCAGATAATTTATTCGATATGGCCGTACCGTACTTTTTAATTATCCCATGATGTTCCAATCCAGGAATGAGGAGTAAAGTCGTTATGAACAGATATGTCAAAAACAGATTGTTGAAACTATTTCCAATCCAGGCCATAAACAGCATCGTTAAAATTGTAAAGCCGTAATACTGAAAAATAAGAAAATAACATAAGATTACGTTGGTAGAATTGTTACCATTTTTGGTTTGGTACAGCGCATTTCGTAAAAACATTGCGAAGATATTTCTAGTTTAGATTTGTATTCCACAACTTTTCTACAAATGTTAATCAAGTCTTCGTCTTTATCTTTAGTCCACGATTCTGGTTTGAAAATAGCAGAAGTGACTATAGGAACTAAGTAATCGCTGATTGTAATTGTTAAACCTAATATGGAGATGGTTGTCAGTATACTAGGATCAAGCACCCATAGATTTAGAAAAAGGAAGGTGCTGCCTGAAACCATAACCGTGTAATAGCCATTAACATAGGTGTGATTCATACCTCCGATTATTGCACCCGGGTACCAATTCTTCTCCCATAGTAGAACTGAGTGAACCACTAATACGATTTCTCGCCAGCTTTCCAAAGAATCTTTCAGTCTTGACGTTTGTACTTCCTGCTATTAAAAATTGATTGTTAAATGTAAGTGGTTGCGTAAATCATCGGGTCAATTTTTTGGTTAGTTCATTTGTAAATTTTATGTAATTAAAGAATTACCTGAACGTCCATTGCGGTGTTAACGTGGGATAAACCGTTGGGTTTTTTATACGTTTTTAAATTCCTTTTTAACGTTAGTTGCGTTCAAAAACAATAAAAAGTTCGTTAGTGTTGCGCACGCGTTTTCAGTCGCTAAAACAGATTCCTACAATATTTATATTTTAATTCTAATGTTTCTCCAATAAATCGTTCGAAAATTCTCAGAAAATTATCCTTAAATCGAAAATTGTGCGTTTTAATTCTACAAATTACCAATCGCAGTCTTAATTTAGTTTGTACGAGTTAATAATGCGGCTTTCGAAGCAGTTTTTAGCGAATGCCATTGCTTGGGGTTCGAGGCTATAACAAATGGCTTCTTAATTTTCAAATATGTACATGTTTGATTTGTGATTTTCATAAAATCGTGACGTTTTCAATTAATTTTATTGTCACTTTGTAAATTTGATTTAAAATATTGCTATTTATACAAAGTTGTATTATATAAAAATGGTAAGTACGAGTTTTGTGTTTTCAACTATTGGTAATCTTTGCTTAGATGTCGAATAATGTAGAAAACTTATCTCCTCAAACTATTAGAGGTGTAGTCAGAGAAATGCAAGGACTTGTTACACAACCACTCGAAGGTATTAAAGTCTTAATTAACGAGGAAGACGTAACCGATATCCAAGCTTTCATTGATGGTCCTGCAGGTAGGAACTTAATCTTCAATGTTACTTCACCTAAAAGCCATTTTACTTAGGTACTCCTTACTCCGGTGGTCTTTTCAAAGTTAAATTAGCACTCGGCAAAGACTTTCCACAGATACCACCAAAAGCATTTTTCCTGACTAAGATATTTCATCCGAATGTGGCAGCTAATGGTGAAATTTGTGTTAATACTCTTAAAAAAGACTGGAAACCTGATCTCGGAATAAAACATATACTGCTGGTAAGTTTCAATTTATTAGCTTTATAAGTTTATTTAATTGCATTCGTTTTGTAGACTATTAAATGTTTATTGATAGTACCAAATGCTGAATCGGCGTTAAACGAAGAAGCTGGAAAATTATTATTAGAACATTATGACGATTATTCCCAAAGAGCAAAAATGATGACTGAAATTCATGCGCAGGTACTGTAGTTTAGTCTATTTCTTTGCTCAAAATCTAAAATTTTTGAACTGTTTGTACTATGGTTTCTGGTTGATACTGATCAATCTAAGATTGTTGGTTTCTCTTGAGGCATTGTGATTTCATCTCTAGGTCAAGTCTATTGTAGTCGGTTTTATGAGTCTTTTCATCATTTTTTATATCAGTGGCAAATCAGCTGTGAAAAGAAGGTAGTGTTGGACCTAGGACACAGCCCTTAGGAACTCAGGCATATATTTCCTGAAGGTTTGAAGTAGCTTCATCACGTTTTATGAAGAAATTGCATGTATCTAAAGATGACTTTATAAACAAGAAATAGTTTGTAGGTAGCATTTGCCTAAACTTTGATAGGAGACTTGTGCCAGAGTAGATCAAAGGCATCATCATCATTCACAACATCTACAAGTCTGTGAGAATTTCCTCTAATATCCATAATTTTTCTTAAATCCAAACATGATTTAGGATTAGCTTGTCTTTGAGTATAGAATTCAATCTGCTCAGAAATAGGATATTTGAGATTGGCAGAATACTTATGAGATGATAAGACTTCTTCAGAATTTTTCCCTGACTTCAGGATCAGGATTATTGCAGCTACTTTCTATTGTAATGGGACATAGTTTCTCCGTAGTATTGCATTATACAGGTGTTAAAATTGTAACACCTGAAAATGGCAGCTAGAACTCATTGAAACAAACAACTTTTCTTAGTTCAAATTTTCAAAACATGATATTTTGAAAACCATTCGATCGATTCTTGTAAATTTTATAAAATCCTTAAACTATAGCATTTGTCTGAAACATTTTTTTCGATCTGTCCAAAGAGGTTTTTATTTAAATTGAATTAGAAGATGCTGCAGCTACTATTCTAGCCTGTGTTGATATCTAACTAGTCGATTTTAATGCAACATATACATTACAAACTAAATAAATACACTACTTCGCCGTAGCTGACTGTAAAATAAAAGCAAAATGTCACACAACATTAAAATAAATTGAGCTCTGGTTTATGTTTGACTCTGGTCTCTTCTAGCGAATGCAATGAGTACATTCACGTCGGACACTGGTCTACGGATAGACTCAGCGGAATCGGGATACGCATTCACTTAGGTTCTTAGATCATCATACTCTCGAGAGGCGAGAATCCTGTGCCACGGAGTATCAGGAACACCACACGAGAAATACCGGTCATCTGATGCATTTTGGATTGCAACGGGACCCGCCGTGCGGTGTGAGAATTTTGACAACCCGGCTCGGATCGTGGGACATGTTGATCCAATCTAGGATATTTGTTATCAAGGAATAGGCGTTACGTATCTCATAGCCGCTGCTATTCGTTTAAAATCAAGTTGTTGGGATGGCGCTTGACGACCGAAAAGGAAGGAAAACCGGGGTCTAAACTTACTGGTATTGGTCTAGAAGAGCTCTTAGAATAACTTTGGTGCAGTATATTTCTTACAATAGAAGGTGCAGAGGGTGATGTTTTGCAACGAAGTACAAGGAATCGATAGGAACTGTACGATATGCTCTGAGGATGGTATGAAGGAATCGAGAATGTAAGGATGCTAGTTTCCTGACAATGTGTGTATGTCGTAGTTTATGGTATCAAATGTCTAAGCCATATATAAGCATAGGGATGACTGCATTCCAGTTACTTGTAAAACAAGTGCAAGACACTCTTGTGAGCGATCTCTTTTCAACGAGGAGCAAAAAACTGTTCTTATCAGCTGAGACTGTCAATTTGTTGTTGACAGCCTAACGAGTCGGAATGTAGTGGAATGTTGGAAGTATATATATTTCGTATGGCATAACCGACAAGATCGTGTACATAATAAAGAAAAAAAAAAAAGAAAAAGTACAAAACAACAAAGCAAAACAAACTCAGGTATATGAATACAAAACAAATAGGGTGGACTAAAACAAGAGCATTGCAAATGATATATACAATATAAGGCTGTTGAGTGACTAGGTCTTCATATGTGGGTATCCAATTCTTTGAGCCAACGGGCCGCGTCTGCGCCTGCTTCGTGAAGTTCCGCCAGAGAGCCTGGATATCTTCTATCGGGACAGACCATGGCGATGTGCTGAGGGGTTTGGTGGGCGTTACTGCAATCGCAGCTAGGGCTATCAGCGAGTCCCCATTTGCATTTCCAATATGCAGTTCTGCCGTGGTTGGTTCTTAACCGGTTCAGAGTTGCCCAATCCTTTCTGGGGAGATCAAACCCTGGGGGGCGTTCTGCTGGATCTGTTATCAGGTGATTACTGTCCGGGTTTGATGCGGCCCACTCTTCTCTCCATGCGTCGATCAGGTCGAAGTGTTCATTGGTGAGCTGGTGGCCAAGTCTCCAAGGAGGTTTCCGGGATTTTAATCTAGCAACCTGTGGGGTACAGTCCTGGTGAATGGGAAGTTGATTGTTCTCACAGCATTTCTGCCATTCCTTCAAGAGTGCCGATTTGCGCCGCAGAGAGGGAGGTGGAATATTAGCCAGCACCGGCAGCCATTGTATTGGGGTGGACTTTATAGTGCCAGAGATGACTCTCATGGTTTCGTTTAGCTGACTGTCCACGACGCCAGTGTGAGCGCTGTTTAACCACACGGGACAGCAATATTCTGCCACTGAGTAGACTAGGGCTATCGCCGATGTTCTGAGGACTGTTGCCTCTGCTCCCCAGCTATTTCCAGATATTTTGTGCAGTATGTTGTTCCTGGTCTTAAGTTTGCCTGCGGTTTTGTGCAGGTGGCTTTTGAAAGTGAGTGATCTATCCAGTGTTACACCTAGGTATTTTGGATTCGGATTATATGGGACGAATTGACCTCTGAATCGTATTTGCGGTGCGTAGTGTGCGTCTCTGTTGCAGAGGTGGAAGCACGTAGATTCGGTTTTCCTTATATTAGGTTTTAGTCGCCAGGTTCTAAAATACTCGTCCATTTTAGTCAGGTCGTTTGTGAGTTCATTTTCAGCGGCCTGGAAATTTGGCTTTTGGTTGACTAGGGCGATGTCGTCAGCATAAATGAATTTTCTCGAAGACGTGTCTGGCAAATCGGAGATATATATGTTAAACAGAATGGGTGCGAGTACCGATCCCTGCGGAAGACCATCATTAATCCTGCACTTGCGGCTGATTTTGCCGTTTAGGTGCACTTCAACAAATCTGTTAGAAAGCATGTTGTTTAATAGGTTGGTGAGCATTTTAGAACGGGTGGTGTGAAAAACTTTTAAAAGAATTCCATGCCTCCAGATTGTATCGTATGCTGAGGTTAGGTCTATAAATGTTGCAACTGACTTTTTACGTTGCTGGAATCCATGCTCTATGTGGGTGGTTAATGCTAGTACCTGGTCACAGCAGCTTCTTTTAGTCCTGAAACCTGCCTGTTCGCTGGGTAAGGACTCTTCAACAGTGGGCTTTATTCTATTCAGTATAAGTCTCTCCAGCAGCTTGTAGCACACGATGGGTCTATAATCTTCGGGGTTCTGACCCCCCTTTCCAGGTTTTAGGATGGCGACAATCTTTGTTTGTTTAAATGCAGTTGGTAGTTGTGCGGTGTTCAGAATGTTGTTGAAGAACTTTGTCATCCATAGCAAGGCTCGAGGTCCGCAGTGTTTCAGGAACTCCGGAAAAACTCCGTCCGGCCCGGCCGCTTTACCCATTTTGGTCTCTTTAAGGGCTTCGGAAATTTCGGAGATGGATTCCGATTCCTGGTTGGCATCAGCTAGCCTTGTTCTTAATTGTTGTTTTACTCTCCTTGACGTCTCCTTACTCATTTCGCCTGTGCTTCTTGTTAAATTAACAATTCTATTCGCCACAGCATTCGGACTAAGGTTGTTAACGGTGCGGATGTTAGTGGGTCGGCTGCCGTCCAGCTTCTTAAGCAGGCACCATGCTTTCTTGCTAGATCGCTGGAAGTTTAGGCTTTCTGTTAGTCTGTGCCATTTATCACGTCTTGCTAAGTCCAAGCACTGTAACAGCTCGTCAGCCACATCTGGGTTATGGCTAGCTTCATACTCCTCTTAGAGGGAGGAGCATCGTTGGCTCCACCCAGGAATGTATGTTTTTCTATAGCCTCTGGGGATATGCTTTTTTGTCACCGCGTGAAGAAGGCCTACAAAACGATTATAGTTTTCGACCTGCGGAGGGATCCATTGGATGTTATTTTCTAACTCATTGGTGAAGCGTTCCCATCCTGCTTTGCCGAAATTCCAACGGGGTTTCGGGATTGATCGTACAATAGGTATCTGTGTTCCTACATTTAGTAGAACAGGCCTATGTTGGCTTTTAGGAAAATTTGTAAGCACTTTTCTCTTACAGTGGAGGGGGAGATTGTGACTGTTTTTGGAAACAAGGCAGAGGTCTGGGTTATAATCTCGCCTCCATCTGGCAGAGTGGAATGTGCCTCTCTCCTTGCCGTCGAACACCAGGTACATGTTCTCGAGGTCTATCCATTCTGCTACTCCCTGGCCATCTTTATTGGTGTTGTTGTAGCCCCAGAGCGTACTATGGCTATTGAAGTCTCCCATAACTACTGCAGGGTGTTGCATGGTTGGTATTGCAGCGTTATCCCATGGTTCGGTTGGAGGCTTGTATAGGTTTGCTATTTCGGTATTCGATATCTTGATGCGCGTTACAAATAAATTGCCTTCAAGGGGATTGTTTATTTGAGTTACTTCGTCAATCTCGCTCTTGACGTACGTCGCAATCCCATATCGTGCATGATAGTTCGCCGCGGCTAACGTGTACCCAGGGAGTTTACATCTCTTGCTTAGTTGTTCCTCGGTTCCGCAATGAGTTTCCTGGAGGAGGATAACATCTACGTTATATTGGTTTGAGATCCTTGAAGACAGTCACTCTTAGGTATGCTAACACCCTCAATGTTTAGTTGTAAGATTCGCAAGACATCACCGATGTCTTTTGTCTCGTGGTTCTGAAAAGATCCGTTTGCACAGGTGTAAGTTCTCTCAGTCATGTCGATTTCTCTCTTGCTGGGATATCCTTGGTAAAGGTCCAGCAGCCAAGTTGTAGACTATTTAGCCGTGCTAAGCACGTTGCCCAGGATGCACCGCGTGGAGGCTAGCCTACTTTGCATCCCATGTTGGAAGTGAAAATAGTGCTTTCATGGTTGCTGTGGGTTTAGTTCTGTTGCGCTTGTTATCAGCAAACATGCTATCTTCTGTTCTTTGACCAGCTTCGAAGTCGTGCTTTTCAGGTTGGTTCTCTCACCTCATACAAAGGCACCGCATGCGATGATGGTTCTTGTCACCACAATATATAACCGTTTGGTTGCATTAAGAAACCTGATGGCCTTCAATCTGACGTTTTTTAGACGAGCGTTGTAAGATAGTCCTGTATTAAGTGTACCTTCCAGATATTTGACTTTTGAGAGCGTGACTCTGTACATTGTAAGTACTTTTATCTACAACTGTCTCATAATGGCTTTGATTACCGCAGTAGTTCTTTTTGGAATTTATTACCTTGTATTTTGTATTAAATTTTTAAACTAATTATTTTTACTCAAATAATTATAACTACAATAGTTATGGTTGTATACAAAATGTTGTACGTAACATTTGGAATACTATATTATTAACGTACTTATTTGAATGCACCACGCGGCTTACGGCCTCGTCGTGCAAATTTTCACATACGTGCGTTATTAATATTCATATCCTACTTGTTACGTAAATAAATATTACATCTCCGTTTTCCATCGTTTGGTAAACGGAACAATTGTCTTGGCCGAGTTCACTGAGATGAGATGATGGTGAGATCGTCGGCGTATTCTAAAGCGAATACCTCTCTGTCTTCTAGTTCTTGTAGTAGGTTGTCCATGACGGGGCAACACAGTAGGGGTGACAGCACTCTATCCTGTGGGCACTCGCTACCCACTTTGGCTTTTGCAGTGCTACCGTACAAAGTAGCTGTTACTGTCGGATTCCTGAGCATTGAGATGACTCAGTTTTGCACTAGAGGTGTGATGCCTTTTCTCTTCATTACCTTTGCGATGTAGCTGAAGGTAGGTGAACGTAGGTCTTCCTGGCTTTGGTTTGAATACCACCTTGATAATTCGTCAGCTGTTTGGTATATGCGAAAATGCTAAGCTGGTTCTGAGAATCTCACATATTGCGTTTCGCATAGCTGCAAATTCTTTTTGCGTGATGGGATAAATTCTATCGGTTCCTGGAAACTGAAAGGGTTTTAACGTGTCGATTCCCCACTCTAGGTTTTCAGGCTTAATTGTTTTCCTCGCTAGTCCCAGGTTTTGGGCACCTGTTTGTTTGGTACCTTTAGGTATTTGTGCTTAGGAAATTCAGTTAACGATGAATCCGTGAAGTGTCTTTGCAGTAGTTCCTGTAGAGTACCTTCAAATGAGTCTGTAAACTTTCCGCTTTCTAGTACGGTCCTTGCTCAGACTCAGACGAGAAAAAGTACATTCGTTTTCTACGTCCTTCCAGTACCTTCTCCAAGAGCCTCTCTTACTGCCGGTTGCACAAAACAAATCAAAAACGTAGCAAGTAATTATTTCTGAAATCGATTGTTACATCACCAAAAAACTTGGTTTCATTGACTATGTAGCAATTGTTTTGAGAAATAATCAATTGTTACATTTTTGATTTGCTTTGTGCAACTTTAGTCTTTTTAGTAGCACTGTTGTATGTCATGAGACTGGTTATGCATTCGTCCCGGTCTCCGCTCTTTTTGGCTGGGTTAAACAGCCTTCTAGCGCGTGCTCTTGCTTTATCAAGCTTCTCTGTTCCACCAAGTTAGGGGTTCGTTTGATTGTTCTTGGGCAGCTTGCTTCAAATTTAGATTTTGTTCGTTATTACTTCAAGCTTGTACGTTGATCTTACGACTGTAGGGCAGTTCATGATTTGGGCGGCCAGAGTCGGTTTTTATCGAGTTTCTCGTCTGGTCAGGTAAAGAAGTTTCATCTCATACGTGCCACATTTGTATCGTAAGCGCAAGGTTCAGTGGTTGCTTGGTCCCATTGTTAATCAGCCGCTGGATTTCCTCCGACGGCGGTGTTCTGTCTAATCGTAAGGCAAATAGCGGGATCCGATAAAGAACTTGCTTATAATGCTTTTTGCTACTACAGCTGCCACTAGGTCTCTATCCATGTACGAGGGTTGTGCAAAGTTGACTGCAAGCAGCAATCTACCTGAACGGTTCAATCTTTTTATTCCTCCCTTGTGGATCCATGACTCCTGAAAAAGGACAATATCAATATCGTGTATCACGATGTAAGCACTGAGGGCCGCTGAGTGTTTATCTGAACAACTTTGAGCATTAAATTTGCTTGTCAGCGCGTTCCTTCTGGCTCCGGATTCACATCCATCACCTCGTGGACAATGCTCGTTGCATCCGGTTTTTTGCTGTCTTTATTGTATTCGGCCAGCGTCCGGAGAGTAATCCTCGATAATCCGAGAGGTAGTTGGTTGGCTACTGTTTCAAACTTCTCTTAAGACCCCAATATTATTTTCAGCAGAGTGGCCGATTCCAGTACTGTTCCCGGGACCCGAGTGTGAACCTTTTTGGGCTCAGCAAGGTTTTTAAGATAAATAATTTTAAGTTGTCTTATCCTCCCTCAGAAGTTTTTTTGTGTTTGACGTGCCGATTAGCCACTCTCTGGTTGCCTCGTCTGCGCACGTTATTTTTAGTTGCATTCCTGAAAACGTGTAGGGGAACCTTTTGGGTATGATTGCAAGAGCAGAGTGTCGTTGAATGTTTTTTTGGCTTTCTTCGACCCCTAGATTTCGCTTTGCCAGTCGTTTTGTGACGCCGGTATGCTGCTGCAGGAAATGTTACACTTTTGCGCTTCTGTTGTTCCGACAACTGGTGCATTTGTGTGCGCCGTCTGGTATCGATGTTGCGTTTTTGACGTTCTCGAATTTGCTTACTATATCGATAGGTTTTACTCACGAGTCTTTGTCGCCCCAAAAACTTTAGGTCTTTTGGGTTTGCGATTAGCATCAACTGATGTTTTTGGGTTCTGCTCCGAGTCCCCATTTTTTCTTTTTTGTTTTTTTATCAATGCTTCTATATATGTCCTACGAGTACGGAGGAAATAAAGGTTATAGTGCCTAGATAGCACGCATCTATTGGCCTGCTCTTCGCGATCTTAAATTTAGGTTATTGACGAGGTTGTCTTCTCTTCGTCCAGGCAATTAATTCAAGACCTTGTCGTAAGGCATGCCCACAGCAGAAAAAGTTTTGGGTTTGTGTGCTATGTTTGCTGACGACGCTACAGCTTGAGCTGGGAGAGGTGGTTTGCGTGACAAGGTAAACAGGGCTCAACTGATAAAGTTGCGTACCGTGGCACTCTATTCACTCTGCTATTCTACATCTGGAGACGCGCCTGATAGGGAACTGAACCCACTTAACTTATTCTAGCGGTTTTAAATTGAGAGATCTGTGAGTGAGTTACCACGTGCCTGGAGATTACAGGACAACACGCCAAAGCATTTTCAATTCGAAGTAAACGCACATCTGGAACATCACTCCAGGGGATTCAAGTAATGCTAAATCTTTATTGGTATAGGGTGCTTAAGTTAAGTGTTGGTGTGGTGTAAATGTAAAAAGAGTGCTTGGACTTGCTTTTATTGAAGATGAAACTGAAAACCCGCGTATCAATGGCAAAAGGCTAGGCAATTTCGTGCATTTTGCAATAGGTACACACAGAGGTATGGTACAGCAAGACAGTGCTACTACACATACAGCTCCTTAGAAATGGCGTTTGCAAAAAGTGCGTTTTTTTGTTTATAAGATAGTCATCATTGCTAGTTATAAATCAATAGTTTTAGAAACCGAGTAACGTTATGTTATTTTCAGCCACAGAAAATACCAAAGATGGGCGTGTCAGATGGGCCTTTAGCGAAAAAACACGCGGGTGATAAAAAGTTAACTGCGGAAAAGAAAAAAATTCTAAAAGACAAGAAGCGAACTTTAAAACGTTTATGAAACTTATTTTACAAACTTAATTCTCGAGTAGGTCACCGTTTTCTATTTGTTATTATCAACATTCGGTATATATGTATATAGGACTTCCAAATATATGATTTTGGCTGATTTGTGTTCATGTAATAATTGACAAATAATTCCATTCATCCTAACAGATAGGTACAAAGGTAGCTCATACGTAAAATACAATGTGAAGATATTCTGTATAGATTTTTTCCGGCGTTCGAATAGTTTTATTTTATCATAAAATTAGCACTCGGTGCAATACGTGTTACGTTTTATTCATATTTATTCTCGTTTCCTTGTTTATACAAATGTTTGTGCCATTTTTACTTTGGTATTTATTTTTTATTGTGAACTTTTGGATGTATGTGTATTTGTGCTTTTGCAGAAATTTATTTATTAAAATAAACGATTAAATTAAACTATGACATTATTTTTTGCCTTGGTAAATAGATGACGTGGGGAAATTTGCTGTTTGTACCTAGGGAGGCTTGAAGGACCAACATTTTTGTCATTTTCTGTAAAATTGAAAACAAAGAATCAGACCTCGAAGTTAGAGTTAAAGGAGTAAAAAGTAAACAGAATGGTTTACATGAAAAACTGCACAGACCAAACATTTTTTGATCTGGCGCTAATAGGTAAAATTGTTTACTTGGGACGACGGTAATGCAAAAGCTGTGTATGTGTTGTGGAATAGAAGCGAAAGAATCGTTACGGGTAAGATTAAATTGACTAACGGGTGCTACAACATCTATAGCGAAGTGGTTGCCAGCAATGACCTTGATAAAATGATGAATTCAGGAAGAAACGACCGCTGCGTTGAACAAGAGGTAGAAAACGACAAGCATCGAAACATACGTTTTCCAGTTTATCTCAAAAATCGAAATTAAAACACCAGTCACGGTAACTTTCGAGCAAGCTTCCGCGGCCTTAGCAAAGCGGATAACGACAGATGCGAACACGTACACTCTGATTTTTGCTTGGCAGTACGCGGTCAGAGTAACAACGCGTACATGTATATGCTGATATCAGACTGGCACAGGTCGGACGCAAACGGTTTGCATACTCTTTCGATCGGTTAAAACCGGATTCAACTAAAGCAATACGCGAACGGAAGATACAGAACGAACGAACGGGACGGACGTGAGTTAAGCTGGAAGCCGACTATTTATGACGAGTAGACTGGTCGGCGCGTACACGGTTTCATACCGCACTAGAATAGATTTAGGTTTTTTTGGGAACTTAGCTAACTATCGTGTCACTCGCCACCCAAACTCAAGGTAGAGGAGTGCGCTCGACGTCATGCAGGCGTGAATCCAGAAACTTATGGCTATAAACCCGATTACTATTATCTCAGAAAAGCGTGATCAAATTGGGATTATAATTGGAAAGTGTTAAATAAATTGTTATAATTCGTACTTGACTTTGCGCTCATAACATAGAAAATCACGACATATTTTGTATTTTTTCTTATTATTTGTTCTGAAAATTGGTACTGACATACACCGTGTAAACTGGTGTAAACACGGTATCCGCCGTAGTTTTAAGAACGCAAGGGGAGGCCCAGAAGCAGTAGCTTCTCTATTGTTCTCCTTTCGAAGGTTTTGTCTGTACCTGAAGGATGCGGCATATAGGGCAAGGTATGTTTCGTCGTTCGGACTGGACGTAGTCGTAACTGTTTCAAAGGAGAACCAACTAAGGTTAATATGGTAAATTTAGGGTAGATGGTGTTACGGTAAGAACTTAAACCTGCAGTAAGTTGCGATCACTTACCAGTACTTTAATCACCCCAAAGAAAGTAGCGGCAGCTCAGACACTTGGAGAGTGAATCGTGAGGTGTGCAACTAATAGGATTCAGTCTGATCTTCGATGTGTCGATTCTAATTTAATTAAAAAAGCGCCCAAACAGGGAGAAATATACAATACATATGCCCGTTGTCACCCGACAACGTTTAAGGTTCTAACAAGTACATATATTTCAAGGACAACATAAATAAGTGGAATAAGAAATACATAACTAATCGTTCGCCAACAACATTGCAGTACAACTAGTAATACAAGACCTTTAAATTCGGCAACACCTCGTGCACATACGCAGTAAATGGCTTCAAGTTATATTCAATAAACTAATGTTCGTAAATACAACAAAAAAACTGTCAATTATCACGAACTTGAGGTGATTTCACAATGATGAAACATAGCGCACCGTTTAAAACTTGTTAGATAAATACAAAAAGGTTGCGTACGTTCGTTGTGATAAGTGAATATGTGGAATCGCGCCTGCATACAACCGACCACAAAGCAATTAATTAAACAGAAACAGGGCACTTATTCAGCGTTCCTAATATACGATTAGCTAATGGCATATCCAACACAATTCCCCTAAAATTTCTGAAAATTAAGCTGATTCGTATACAAACATGTTCTCACAAATAAGCTAAAACGTTCATATGATATGATTAAAACCAAAGTGCGCTAAACTTCCCGAAGTCGTTTTAGGTATATCAACAGGTGTGCCTTCCAATTTGCCATCATTGTTTGCGACAGCAGAAACAATCTAAACGTTGGTTTCCATTGCCCATCTACGCATAGGTTAACATAATACGAATATACGGTGTAGTTCGTGTATTCAGTGTATGCTTTATTCGTCAGTTTTTAGAATTTTCCAGGGTAATAAACAAATGCGCTTAACTAAATTTTGCTATGATAATAAAAGAGAAATCAAATCGCACTGTAAAATGAAAATGTATTCTTACCTCAGAGAATCTGTCACAACCAATACATCTAATCTAATAACATCTAGAAACCCCTGAGCATGGCATTCACATACACGTGTTGTTTGCTTAACGTTGGAAAATGACAATTAGCAACGTGTACAACTTTTAGATATCACAGTTAAGGCTAGGCGTAATTCATATGGCACGAAAACTATACCGAAATGTAATAGCGAAGGCTTCTACGCTCAGAGTCTATACTAAGATGAGAACGTCTGCTAGGTTTGGATCGCGTTATTGTTGTCACCGAAGTTGGTAACTCCAAACCCGGTAGATGTTTTCATCTCATACCAAGATGTTTTTAAGCCATGACAAAGTTTACAACACGATGGATGCAATTCGCGAGCGGTGTACTATAGTAGGACATCTTTGCCGCAACCATATTTTACATACTTTTTTTTGGTAGTTTATATGCTTTTTTTTTTATTTGCTTTAGTAAGAACGATTAAATTTTATTTTAATTCGTTTTTATTGTATTGTTATTTATTGCCAGTTTGTATTCTTCACTTGGTTTATGTAACTATTTAAATTCTCAATAAAATTTTTCAAGTCGTGTTGTCTAAAATGTTCACAAACTTTATACATTCTCTTAAACGCTTCAAAACCGCCAGCTCGGTTGACTTTCTAAACTTTTCGATAGTTGTCAAATACTTGAACCAATTCTTTAACTCTATACTTGGTTTAGTTTATTAAGCAATCCGTAAATTACAATAAAAGTTGCTCATAAATGCGGTACTCGAACCGTGATTCAGAAAGTTGGTGCGACAGCTAAAGAATCTGCTTTAAAAGCAACGATGAATTAAGTGTGCAAGAAACTGAATTTCCACAACATAATACTTGAATTGTATTCAACGAACGAGTAAGTTCGTAACAAAACGAAGCTAAATAAAAGTTTCACAAATGCATTATACACCAAAATCTTTCCCTAAAAAGAACTTGCGGTTACTACCACATCCTCAATCCGAATTCCCGTTCCAAAACGAATTATCTTGCATTTCAAATTTCGGTTTACCACCAAGCATACAAAACTGACGTAGAATCTTTCAAGGTTACTCCAAGTAACAATTATCTGAACAAAGATACAATTAGAAAGCATAACGCACAAGTCCTACGGAAAAAAAAACATTCTCATCGGTGTCGGCGAAAACAAATGATCTCAATGACTAACATAAACAAAACTTACTTGGAATTAAAGCAATATTGAATTACAATGCAAACCTTTACGATTGACAAATTGAGATGAATTTAAAAACGACAAATAGCTTCAAAATTACCATGTAAAATTGCGTTCAAGTGCTGCTAATTAAAACGAATCGACTTTATAACACGAAGTTCGACTGCAACTCTTCAGCACTTGAAGTAGTAAAAAATAATTGATCATGTGATCTACCCATTTAAGTGTAATTACGGTAAAAAATAAGCTGTTAATTGTAAATGTAATTATTTTGAAAATACCATTACAATACCTAAGATTTACTATATTACATAGAATTTAATTTTTCAAGAATTAACGGTATTTTAACGTTCAATCCTACATTTTGTCAAATTGTAATTGACAAGAGTAGTAATCATTTATTTTTCAATAGAATACAATATGTAAATATTTAAGTAAATGATTACACTTAAGTATCAGAAAAACAAATTGAAACTTAATGGTTTATTGTTTACGTGTTAAAAAACTTTTTTCTTTTACTTAAAACAAACTTAGGCAAATTTGTATTGGTTATTTATGCGTAACAATATTAACAATGACCATTTTTAAAAATTATGTACGAAATGAAAATGATTTATCTCAAAAAGAGTTAATGAGATACACATACTTAAAAGAACAAACGTGACAATTTTTTTTTCGAGTTATAAAAAATATGCTACGAATAGGTAACAAGCATAAATAATAATTAGAACTATGATAGTGCAGATTTTGTTATGGCTACTAATATTTGTAAAGTTCAAAAACACTTCTATATAATCAGATTTTCATTGTATGGAATAGAAATTAATGAAAAGTACAAGTCAGAAAAAGAAACAAAACCTGCAAGTTTTACACACAAACTTATGTCAAAATAATTCTTAAACCTAATCTAAACTATGTACAGTATTTTTACTTCATTTCTTTACTGTATGCATCGAGTTCTGCATCCAATTCCTCTGCTGTTGGGGCGGGTTTTTTTAAACTTCTACCAGTACCTCGACCACGACCTACGATTACCACCATAATTAATTAATTCGAACTAAATAAAAACGTACCTCTGCCGGGTCGTCCTTTGCCACCGCCCCCTCCTCTTCTTGGTGATTGGTTTCGGTTTTGGAAACGTCCTTGTCCAAGACGATTGCCTCTTGTGACCGAAGGTATCTCGGAGGTGGTTAATTGTATATTCATAGCTCTTCCATCTAAAGGTACACCATGATATTGTTTCATAGCTTTAATGGCATCGGCTCTTCTTTCGAAAATAACATCTGCAGTTCCTAAAGATCTACCAGAACGGTCGTAATGTACGGCGGCACTTTTCAATGGACCAAATTCGGCAAATAGTTCTTGAATGTCGGAATCTGATACTCCGAAATCCAAATTCGATACCATTAGTTTCGTTGGTCCAAGGTTTGATTGCACTAAGGATCTGGCCGCAGCTACTTTACGTGGGCCGTAACCTTCAAATAGATCGTGCTTCCAAGCACTGTTTACGTCTCCCTAAAGAAATAAGTGGAGCTTGTCAAAACGACACTGTCTCGGATTGACAAGATTTTTATGTACGAGTCAGCAAGTTCCTCTCAGAGCAGGCATTGCTGGATTCACAAGTAAAATATGTTACTTAAAAGTATAAACAATTACCCTCGTGTATGGCCTAGCAATTCCACCGCGACTACGGCCTCTTTGTACTCCGCCACTGCTTCTTCTAAAATTCCCGCCACCGCGACGGGCACCACCAGCACGGATTCCACCTCTTCCGCCTCGTTTTCCACCGCCTCCGCGACGTGAACCCCTATTCGATTTAATAATATCATCTAAACTCATATCAATTTTATCAACCATTTTCATAATTTTATTAAAGTTCCTTTAAAAAATAACACTTATAACTGAGCGTCACTAACACGAAAAATATGGTAATGGCGGAAACGGGATTACGAATTGAATCATTATACGCATGCGCAAAGCATTCGCATAGTTGCCAAGCTGCAAAAGTGCAAAGCGGCGTTTTATTTTACTTTAAATTCTTATACGAAGTGAGTCAAAATTATTAACCTGATTATTGGTTACAAAAACACGTTAAAAGATTAATTTGTTATTATGTACAAGAAAAATTGTTGTTACACAAAAATTAATTTATTGTGATACGGCAAGTAAAAAAAAATACAAGTATTTTAAGCTTTCTGCAGACACTACTCTACTGTGACTCTACCAACACATTCAAACGTGTTTACTGTACGTGGCGTATTAATAATAATAGATAAACATTTGAATTTTTCTTATGCAGATACAATTCGGTATTGAATACAATTTCCTTTTCATCAAATAAAATGTTTCAGCTTAAAAAAGCTATTATTTATATTTTCTAATAGAATTTGAGTATGTGAACCTCAAAGTTAGCAATACAATAATTTTTACATATAAACTTTTAATTTGATTTAGTAATTTGTTAAAACTTGATTGAGAAATATACGTTTACGCTATTTTTTGGTTGCATTGCATTATACAAAATAAATAGAAGAAAAGCATCACAACATGGCGTACAGTTTTTACGACCGGCCAACAAGATGGCAGAAATATAACGGCGGCGTTATTCTCAAAGAATAAGAGTTACGTTTATTAAACGTTATTGGTCATTTATGATAATTACTTGGGAAGCGTGGTTTTTCTTTTTTTTTTAAATAAATGGTAAAGTACCAATTATTACATAAATGAGATCCAAGCTAGAGCAAATACAATCTAAAAAACTGGTAAATAAAAAACATGGGCGCCATAAAAATGATGCAAAGAGCCTTATAATTGTCATGATTGTATCAATAAAAAAATGAAAAAAGTAGAGTATGGTATGAAACGTTCATGAATATCCCAGTCAACAAAATCGCGTTTTTATTACATCACTTTTAGATAGATAGATTAAATTACCTTCGTAACATATCCCACATAACCACGAGTAGTACTTTCTATAATTTTTAGAAGTAAGTGTAAAACTTAATCAAGTGATTTACGTTTACAACACAGCGTTATACAAGTTAAATACAAAAAATATACGAAAATGGCAATACAGTTTTTACGACTGTGTGAAAAAATTGTAATTTAGTCAATAAAATAGCAGAAATTTAGCGACGTTACTCCCAGGAAAAACAGTTGTATGTACTAATGTATGTACTACATTTGTTTAACGTCTTAGGTAGTCAGTTATCGTTGCTTGAAATGCGGAGATAGGAATATATTGGCCATAAATTATAGTCCATAATCAATTTAATGCTATAACCCAATAAGCAATGAAACGTTTTTTTCATGTTTTAAAAACGTTACAACGTTTTAAAATACTCCAAATAAAAATTGTTTTTCAAAAAAATATTTTTGTTGCCTCTTAAAAATATTTCATTTAAAAACTGATATTGAAATATTTTAAAAATGTTTTCTAACATTTTTTGGTAAAATAAAAAACGTTTTTACTTTATTAGAAATTATACTTTTGCTTGCTTTTACCTATTCACTTTTTTCTTTTATATAGTATTCAAACAAAAACACAACTATATAAAATTTTGTTACATATTAATAAATACATATTAAACCTTTTCGTTTTTCTAAAAACTTTCTTGCAGATTTGAATTAAGTAGTTAATAACCGCGTTTGCGCAAAGTACCAGTATCTGCGCGAAAAGATGGCAATTTTGTATATTATAATTCAATTATATTTTAAGCTTCAACGAATTAACAATTTCCATGGTATTACTCGCTATGCTGTGTAATGTATTGTTAGTGTATCAGTTTAATCGTTTTCTAATTTGCGTTATAGTAGAACTCAAATAGAAACTTTTAGTATTTGTCAGCATTTATTATGATGGTACGTTTTTCGTTGCAAGAAATTTTGCTGAAGTGTAATATTATTTGTTACACTAAAACGTTCATGTACTTTATGATTTCCATTTTTTGTAATGTTTTAAGGCTATTAAATTGATATGATGTTGGCCAAATGGGAGATTTGAACGTGCATAATTACCACTTAATCTTGGTATTTCTGATGTTGATGCAGCATTATCTTGTGTCTACCAAGTTTCAGAATCTTGGATTGTTAGTTGTTCTGATTTTCGTTTTTACACAAAGAGGTACATGCATAATTAGTCAAGTTTTCTTACTTTATGGATAGGATCCTTCGGTGTGGAGGCGGGAACGGCAACAATAAAAACAACTTTTATTGTTGAGGCCTTAACAACAGATAAAGGTTGTTTTTATTGTTGGCGTTCCTCCATTTCGAAGGATCCTATCCATAAAATAAAAAAAGGTTAAATTAATTGGAAACTTTTGTGAGGATTATTATAATTATTTCAATTAATATAAAGCAATTACATGAATAATGTTCGTTTTACTTTTATGTTAATGTGTTAATTTTTGTTATAGGCACCAAATGCGTTTGCAGCCACATAAAATTGAAGTATTTTGATTGTAGTATCTATCTTTTGTAACCATTTTAGGGCTGGTTCTATAATAAAGGTATAAATGTTAGTTAAGTTATACTTAGTTTGATTGTAAAATGCTGTCGTTATTGGCTAGTATAAATAAAACTAACAGCCAAATATTATATCAGTATTTTAAAATTAAAACAAGTATAACTAAACTTATATTTATACCATAATTGTAGAACTGCCTTTAAGCATATTGCAATATTAAAAAAAAAACGTTGATTAGGGGAAGAGCGTCGAAGATGACGCAGCGTTTAAGATGACGCACCTCTGCATTTTAATTACTAATACGGTAAATTCAGTTTTAATACTCGTCGCCCTCCTTAGGAGTCTACTATTACTTCTAAATTTTACTGGTAAGTGCAGGTCACTGTTTAATGTGTGTGATGCACTTAAATCTAAAACACGCGGTATTTTTGTTAATGATTAATGGTAAGTTGTTTAATTGAGCTTCAGTCCAGTTTAATATAATAATATGATAGGCTTGCGTGCAATTTATTATATCTTAGCGTGGGTTTATCAGTAAAATATTTGATGCTAAATCATTTTAAGGAGAATTTTAATTCAGTTGTGCTTAGTCGGCTAAGTTGACGCAGGTTGCGTCATCTTTGCCGTTAGCGTGCGTCATCTTGCCCTTTTTAGTTTCTTATCTTAACAAACATGACACATCCAAATCAGTATCATTTATAGTGCTTATTGTACATTTTTTGTAGAAATGGGGAAATATATTAGAAAAACTCAGAGAAGGTCGTTTTCTGCGACAGCTCGCTTGACCAAGCCTTAAATGCAATTCTGAATGATGGCCGTAAAATTCGGGAGGTGGCGAGGGCATTTGGAAATCATGAAGCTACGTTGAGGCGAAAACTTAAAGTGAAAATTTTAACAAAAGAATGCAAATCTGAGTCGCTTGGTAGAGCTCCATTGTTTTCGTCAGTTCAGGAACAGAAGATTGTGAGCCATGTTCTAAATTTGGCAAATTTATTTTTTGGCATCACCTGCATAGAATTAAGAACGATGGTATTCAAGTATGCCGAACAGAATCAAATTAAACATAATTTCAACAAAGAAAAAGGAATGACGGGAAAGGAGTGATACCAGGGTTTTATAAAAAGTAATCCTCAAATTTCTTTAAGGAAACTCGAAGCGACCAGTATAAATCGGATAACCGCGTTCAATACAACCGAAGTGGACCGTTATTTTGAAAACTTGAAAAAAGTGCAGAAAAAGTATAAGTTTCTCCCAAACCACATCTACAATGTAGATGAAACCGGTATATCTACGGTTCTTGAAGAATTGTGTAAAAGACTCGGACCTAAAGGAGTGAAGCAGTTTGGGGTTAGTTCCTCGTGGGAATTTGGAAAAAACATTACAGTGATTATCGCGTTTAATGCATCTGGAAATTATATACCACCATTGCTCAGAAGAATGGACCAAGCGGTGCAATTTACAGATGCACAGATAATGGATGGAGCAATGAGTACGTGTTTTCTTTATGGCTAAAACATTTCCAAAAAATTGTTTCGTCTAGTCCCGAGAATCCCGTATTAATTACATTGAACAATCACTCTAGCCCAGGGGTGGGCAAAAGCCGGCCCGCGGGCCGCATCCGGCCCCTTTGCTTACTTTATCCGGCCCGCGGGTCGCATCCGGCCCCTTTGCTTACTTTATCCGGCCCGTTGAAAAATCCCGCAAGCAATTTTTTAATCTCTTTTATGCGATTTTGTAGAACTCAACAGTATTCCTCCGGCCCGTGAGACATTTTGAAAATTTCATTTTGGCCCGCGCTTAAAAGTATTTGCCCGCGCCTGCAGTCTAGCCATATTTCATTTGACATATATAAATTTTGCAAAGAGAATGGGATTGTTATGGTTAGTATTCCACATCATACTTCTCACAAACTGCAACCCCTGAATGTGACATTTTTCTCTAGTTTAAAAAATGCGTATGGTCGCCATTGTAATTCTTTTTTACAATCTAAAATCAGAAACTCTGAGTTTGAGGATAAAATAACGCCATACGATGTTGCCGAGATTTTTAAGATGGCATACGAAAAGGTTGCAAATATTGAAAAGCCAGTTTCTGGGTTCGAGGTGTGTGGTATTTTTCCAATCAACCTTAGTAAATTCACAGAAGATAACTTCCTTCCTGCTAAAAATCTCAACAGATTGGAGAAAGTGGTTTCTCTGACACGGGCACATATACCTCAAAGAACTCCTCAAGAAATGACAACTCCTCCGCGAATGACAACTCAATCTTCAAGAAGAGAGTCGGAATCACCGCGACCATCAACAAGCAAGCAGTCGCCCCTTCCAAAACAGAATTTACCAGACAAACGCCAAATCGATGTACAAGCTGTGGATGCATAACGAATGAAGTGGTTCCGAAAGACCCGAAAATTACGTTTGTGACTTTTGTTAATGTGAAATTTTGATGTTTTATTTACTTTTTCTTTGAGCAATATATTTCTTTTTCAAATAACTTTTGTTGTTTGTACTACTAAATAAATAAATAAATGCGTCATCTTTCCCAGCACAGTGCGTCATCTTATCCTTAGTATTTTTTATAAGTCCCTTAAAATAAATATTGAATTGAAACACAAGCCCATCAAGTGGCTGCAGAGATGTACTAACTACAGACTCCTGACATTCAAATTTAGATTAATTTAATGTTTACCCTAAAAAGTAAATAATATCTTTAGGTGCATCATCTTCGACGCCCTTCCCGTATACATTTTTTATACATTAATATAACATTAGTAAAATATATATAAATTGATATAAATAATATTTTTGAAACATTTTTAGAATGTTTTTATAATATTGACTTTGCTACGTAATTCAGGCCATTAAGACGTCTTTGCACTGTTTTAAAATAATCTTTTGTAAAACGTTGAAAAAAACATTTCAAAAATGTTTCCTTGTTGATTGGTCATTTGCTTATAATTGAGGAAACTTTGTGTAGATAAAAACTGCCTTCTACACAACATTGTTTGGACAAGTAGTTTACATTTTGCGATCGTGTTTCTAAAAAACAACATAAAATACGCTTTGGTGTAAGGGGGTGGCAAGGAATGCGTGGGGATCGGTGAGTTCGTCTACGAGATACGAACCGTACGTACATTAGGAAATAGTGTTAGCGTTGACAAAGTGAAGATAGCAGGATGTTTAAAAATTATGTGTTATCGTAAACATGTCAACATATATAGCATTCTTAGTTAAATTGTTACGCTGGTTTTTGTGTAACAAAAAAAGCAAGCGACGACTAAGACAGTTGTTCCCCGATGATGAGTAGTAGGCTTTGTGATGCTTGATTATAAATTAAATCTAAAAAGGCGCCAAAACGATGAAAGACTAAATTAGGGAGATATCGTTTAACTCTACCCGCAGCTGGAAAAAACAAATATCACGACAGAAGTGATAACACAGAATATATATTTATTTTATTACAGAAGCAGTTGAAGAGGACGAAAACAGTACATAAGTAAAGTTATATACATGTTGCAAACAATATTACATAGGTTGATATCACAGGCCAAGTATAAGTTACGCCCTTGACTGGGCAACACGTTGCACATCAAAGCGACCTAATCAGTCTAACTTTTACAATTAACGAAAGAATGAATTTACTTTCTTAAATTAAATTCCAAGCATGCGAAAATAAAAAGTCTAGATAATCAAAGCGCACCAGATAAGTATGTGACACACAAAGAAAAAAGATTTTAACGTTAATTGTAATTACATCTTAGTATGTAGGTACCTATGGCTATTCTAACAATCGACATGACCAACGAAGTAGAGTACACTTATAAATAGAAAATGCAACACTTACAGTTGTGTATGATCCAGTAGCGGATTAGCTTATTTCGTACCAGTATGACCTAAAACGTAATCTGAAATTTGACACAAAAACATACATACGGCGTTATCACAAGTCTTGGGGGACAAGGAAGGAACCTCCAAGAAGAAAGCGAGTAGAAAGCGACTAATCACTGGCTTTCGGGTGTCCCCTGGAAACGATAAGCGAATTATCGGCTAATCCTTCCAAAACCAGAAGCATCACCAATGAGCATAGAAATGCCTAGTGGCGAAAGCCCAAGAAGGTTCTTATCAGAACCAGGTTTGACGATTATCTCTGTGAACATAGAAGGTCTTTCAACATGCAAAGAACAACTCCTGCACGATCTCTGCCAAACAACAAAGTGCGACGTTCTTTGCATGCAAGAAACCCCCAGGGACATCCAAAACCGACGTCCCAAAATCACAGGAATGAAACTTATAGCAGAAAGACCACATGCCCAATACGGAAGTGCAATTTTTGCAAAACCAGACCTCCAAATACTCTCGGTATCCCATGAAGAAACTAACAACGTTGAAATAATTACAGTGGAGCTGCACGGCTGTACAGTTACGTCGGTATATAAGCCCCCAGGAGTGGATTTTGCCTTCAGCCCGCCAAAAAATCTAGATGAACAAAAGGTGTGTGCTGTTGTTGGAGATTTCAATAGCCATAGCCATGTTTGGGGATATGCACAGGACGACAAAAATGGTGAGGCTGTGCTGAACTGGGCTGAAGCATACCACATGTCGCTTATCCATGACAGTAAACTCCCCCCATCCTTTAACAGTGGAAGATGGCAACGTGGCTATAATCCGGATCTTCTTTTTGTCAGCGAAGAAATAGCTCAACAGTGTAAAAAGGCAGTATGTGCTCCTATACCGAAGACCCAACACCGCCCGATAATGTGCCAAATATATGCGGCCATACAGCCACAAAGAATAAGGTTTCGGCAAAGATATAATTTCAAGAAGGCGAACTGGCAACGCTTTACAAAGATGCTAGATGAGAAAGTTCAAATTATAAATCCGATCGCGGAAGACTACGAACTTTTCGTGAAGGCAGTCAAAACTTGTTCCCGAGCTACAATCCCCCGAGGATGTAAAACAAACTACATACAGGGAATAACTACAGAAACCGCCCCCCTCTTGGAAGAATACTACAACCTATTCCAAAGAGACCCGTTCAGCCAGGAAACCATAACTAAAGGGCAACAAGTCGTCTCCCAGATTGCAGAAGCCAAAAGAGAACGATGGATAAACCTAATAGAAGATCTAGATATGGGGAGAAGTAGTCAAAAAGCCTGGTCATTGCTTAAACGTCTGGCCAACGACCCAACAAAGACTACAACACAAACGAACGTGCGAGCTGATCAAATCGCCCACCAGCTAATAAAGAATGGCAAAATCGTAGGATCCCACAAGCTCGAAAAGGAAAAGATTCGGAGACAACCCGACCAAGAGACCAAAGAACTGTCTGAACCTTTCAACATAGAGGAAATAAACAAGGCAATTAGTCGATGCAAAAGCGGTAAAGCAGCTGGCCTTGATGACATCAGAGTAGAGCAAATCAAAAATTTCGGCATACAAACAAGGAAATGGTTGGTGGACCTAATGAACAATTGCTCGAGATCTGCAATCCTACCAAAAATATGGAGGAAAGCCCGAGTCATAGCCTTTCTGAAACCGGGAAAAGATAAGGAGGACCCCAAGAGCTACAGACCAATCTCCTTGCTCTGCCACTTGTACAAGACCCTCGAAAGAATGATCCTCAACAGACTTATGGATGCCATCGAACCCTATCTAATTCCGCAACAAGCTGGCTTTAGAACCGGTAAAAGCAGCACCTCCCAAATCCTGAAACTTACCCAGCACATCGAGGATGGTTACGAAGACCGAAAAATCACTGGAGCCGTCTTCGTAGACCTGACGGCGGCATATGATACTGTCAACCACAGAATACTCCTGAAGAAAGTATATAACATGACGAAAGACTTTAACCTTATGCGCCTAATCCAGAACCTGCTTCCAAGGAGGAAGAAGCCGCTGGAGAGCGCAGAGAAACGGACTGCTCCAAGGAAGCGTCCTGGCCCCAACGCTTTTCAACATCTACACTAATGATCAGCCCTTGCCAGCGGGTACGCAAAGCTTCATCTATGCCGATGACTGCGCCATCACCGCCCAGGCTAAAAGTTTTGAGGGCGTCGAAGAGAAGCTGTCCGAAGCCCTTGCTGAACTTGGCTCCTACTATAAGAAGAATCATCTTAAGCCAAATCCGGCTAAAACACAAACATGTGCCTTCCACCTAAACAATAAGCAAGTCTCGAGAAAACCGCAGATCCTATGGGAACAAACCGTCCTGGAACATTGTCCCACACCTAAATACTTGGGAGTAACCCTGGACCGGACACTAACCTATAAGAAACATTGCCACAACACAAAACTAAAGGTCTCCGCCAGAAACAACATCATTCGAAAACTTACATCTACCTCATGGGGTGCAAAACCACAAGTTCTTCGAACCAGTGCCATGGCTCTAAGCTACTCGGCAGCCGAGTACGCATGTCCCATGTGGTATAGATCGTGTCATGCCGGCCAGGTGGATGTGGCTCTGAACGAAACCTGCCGTACAATAACAGGCTGTCTGAGCCCGACCCCGACCGAAAATTATACTCCCTAGCCGGCATTGCTCCCCCGATATAAGACGCGAGGTGGCGGCTAGGAAGGAAAAGCAGAAGGCCGCCACATCTGCAGCACACCCCCTATTTAGTCTTCAGCCCGCCCATAAACGGCTCAAATCAAGGAAAAGTTTCCTACGTACCACCGAGGAACTCACACAAACAGCCCAACAGACTAGAAAAACCCTCTGGAGAACACGCTGCCACCTTAGCGAAGATTGGATGACCCCCACCGAAGACCTCCCACCGGGGCATAAAGAAAACTGGGGAAAATGGAAGGCTTTGAATAGACTTCGTGCGGGTGTAACGAGATGTAAAGTAAATAAAATAAAATGGGGCTTCCCCTGCGAGTCCCCCCTATGTGAGTGTGGAGAAGAAGAGACCACAACACATCTCATGGAATGCCGATTATGCCCAGCCACCTGCACAATGGAGGATCTGGTAAACGCAACACCAAATGCGCTCGACGTGGCCAATTACTGGTCCAAACATGTGTGATATTTGTTTGTATGTGTATATACTTTGTATGTTGTATTGTTCCATATACTTTATATATTATATACAATTTTACCCTTTTTTCGATGCTTCTGACACGAATAAATAAATCACAAGTCTTTAATTCATACGATAATTGAAGTAAATGAATGCACCGAGCTTCCCTCTAATTAGGTTCGCACTTCTGTAAGTATTTCTTTCAATTAGACGGTGGTCAACCCCTGGACTTCAGCGACGCGACATCATGGAAACTTTCAAAAAATCACAGGTGTTTTATCCGCGCCACCGATAAGGGTCACAGGTGGAGAGATGGAGATCCGCCCAAATAAGCTTTCAGTCCGACACAAAATCTGTTTGCATTATCACGTGGAATCGCGTAAAACAACTTGATGATCAAAGCTTGGTTAGACGCAGACACTGCCAAACTGGAATCGATATCAAAAAAGAAAAAAACTTTTACTAAAATTAGAAAAAAAATAAGAAAATTACCGAATAGTAAGTTGGGGATTTCAATGCATGTATAGACAAAAAAACTCGTAAGAGAAAACGATAACAATGAATTTAAATTAGCAGCTAAAATAAAATAAGTCGCCCCATGTATAAACATCCAGCACGTTGCTGGGTAATAAAACACAAGCCTAAATATACCACGACGCATTGCTTGTCAAAATTTATCTTATAATAAATTTTTTTGGATAGATTGAAAAAAATGTTTCAGGCAAATATTATAATTTTATAAATGTTTTTTGTGCAAAAATCGATAGAGTGGATTTCAAAATATCATGTTTTGAAGTTTTGGACCGGTCGCCATTTTGTTATTTGATAAAATAGAAAATAATTGTAAATACAGATGTTTTACAAAATTGAAAGAAATGCTGAAAGTTTTTGTATTTTTTACATAATCCTCAAAATAACAGAGTAATAACTAGAGCTCCAAATCAAAAACTTGAACTAAGAAAAGTTGTTTTGTTTCAATAAGTTTTAACTGATATTTTCAGGTGTTAAAACTTGGTATTAACAACCTAAAAAAAAAGTAATAAATTAATTGCTTTTGACTACATTTTTTCGTATAGCAAGAAAAGTAATAAAGGGCAATAGAAAAACAAACAATAAGCGTGTCAAAGTAAAATACAAAAACCCGAGAAGACTTCAATAAAATGATAAAAAAAAATAAAATAAGGAGAAATTATAAAAAATCGAAGGAACAAGAATTGAATGAAGAATTGAGAGAAAAACAAACGTAACCAAAGTAAAATCATGAAAATAAACATGGAAAATGGAAGAAACGTCATCGGGTTTCGAGGTAGTGTAGATAGTATAGCCGTATATAAAAAGAGCACAGAAATATAAAACGTACGTCGGAGAAGAGTTAAGAAAACTGGAAATAAAATATGTGGAAAAATTGGATAAAAACAGGGCGGGTACTGATCTAACGTAAAAAGGATCAACTCCAAATTCGCGTTATATTTCACATAGGAACGTGAAGCATTGATTATGTGATTAATTATCACGTGCTAATTAAAGTTTTTGTTTATTTTTACGGTGAGTACTTAAATGCGTTATATGTTAATGAAATTTCAGAAACAAATTGTGTTTATGATTTATGTAGAATTATATAAGAGAATAAAAATACATATTTGTTGAGAAAACATCGACTGTAAGTAAAAAAAAAATGATTATTTTTGAATTTTGTCTGCATCATTAAAGCGTTTATAATCATCATGTGTGAATAATTAGACAAACTAATAATAATTTAATGCGAATTTTAAATTTGCGTTTAAACTGTATTTTGCTTGACGTCACAGCATAGCTCAAATCTTATTGGTTGACAGCTACCAACGAGCCTTTTTTAACCTTGAATTACCTGGTTAATTATCTTCTGCAATCGGTAATAAAAAAGTAATTGTAGCATTAACTAATATTAAAAGCAAGAAAATTAAGTACGATAATTATTAGTTTAAGTTTGTAAAAGCAAACAATACTAAATATTTCTTAATTATCATTTCCATCTAAATTAATTTACATAACTTCTCCCTCTTTTCTAAAATTTGATTTACCCGGGAGGAGTAATAATTATCTTTGTTCTAAAATTAGAGATAATAAATTAAATAACATTAGATAAACTATGTCACCGATAGATTAATAGTGAATATTTTAAACAAATCATAAAATTTATTTAACTTAACACTAAAATTTAGCTGTTACGCTCAGCATATTTTTCAAAAAAATGCTTGGCAGTTGTTTCTGGTAAGTGCATTGTATGTAAAATATGACCGATTTGGCATCGTGGTTTGATTTTATCGGAAAACCTCTGTCGCAATGATTCATTGCACGTAAATATTTAAAGGAAATAAATAATAAAAATGTGGACCAATTCGCGTTCGTGCGTGTTCTCGAATTACTTTTTTATTAAAATTGTTATGGATCAAACGGTTGCTGAAAGCACAGCACCCTCCTACATTAATAAAGTGAGCGGTAAATTTAAATAAAGAGATTTATGTCTGGGATTATTAAAATAATTGTCGTCATTTCAGTTATATAAGTACACACAAAGTGCAATGAAGTAAATAGAGTGGGTATGTGAAGTATTAGTCAAATGTTACTGTGCTTTACTTGATCGATTTGCACTAATTTTATCAGTAAAAACCACATACATTTCCTTTGTAAGTTTATTAGAGGTGTAACTCTTAATATATCTTTTTTCATTAACAGCGAAAATGTCTGGCAAAAACTTAATCTTGGGCATCGATATCGGAACAACTTCAGTCAAAGTCTGCGTCGTCAACATCGAAAATCACGAAGTAATTGCCAAGCACAATAAAGACACCCAATCGAACATACCCAGCGACCAAGGCACCGATGGCAACAAACAAGACGTGCCTAAAATAATTTCGGCGTTAAACACTTGCGTTGCTAAGTTACCGAAAGATTTGCTTCGAAAGGTATTGCTTTAATCACAAATCGAGGTATTTATTCAAAAGTTTTTGCAGATTGTTAAAATTGGAATATGTGGTCAAATGCATGGGGTCATGCTTTGGTATAATAATGAAGGTGTTAAATCCTGGGAGCGAATTGAAAGAAACGGTTCTCTTATAAGATACGATGTAGTAGAAAACGAGGTGTCGGCTTTGTACACTTGGCAGGATTCGCGATGTGACATCGAGTTTATGAAGATGTTACCCGTTCCTCAATCGCATTTGGCTACATACTCTGGTTATGGGATTTCGACTTTATTTTGGATGGCAAAACACAAGTTAGTTTGTTTTTCATAAATATGTTTTGTATATTTCTATTTGTGCTTCATAATTTTTATGGAAACTACTTTTGGGTATTTTTAAAGGAGCAGGAAATGGGAAGTGACCTAGTTTTTATTTGTTTGTTTAAATAATTACAGACATTAGTGTTGAGTGTGAGCATTTAATAATTCAGCAGATAGGTCCCTGTGGTTATTTATTTATTCGTGTCAGAAGCATCGAAAAAAGGGTAAAATTATATATAATATATCAAGTATATGGAACAATACAACATACAAAGTATATACACATACAAATATCACACATGTTTGGACCAGTAATTGGCCACGTCGAGCGCATTTGGTGTTGCGTTTACCAGATCCTCCATTGTGCAGGTGGCTGGGCATAGTCGGCATTCCATGAGATGTGTTGTGATCTCTTCTTCTCCACACTCACATAGGGGGGACTCGCAGGGGAAGCCCCATTTTATTTTATTTACTTTACATCTCGTTACACCCGCACTAAGTCTATTCAAAGCCTTCCATTTTCCCCAGTTTTCTTTATGCCCCGGTGGGAGGTCTTCGGTGGGGGTCATCCAATCTTCGCTAAGGTGGCAGCGTGTTCTCCAGAGGGTTTTTCTAGTCTGTTGGGCTGTTTGTGTGAGTTCCTCGGTGGTACGTAGGAAACTTTTCCTTGATTTGAGCCGTTTATGGGCGGGCTGAAGACCAAATAGGGGGTGTGCTGCAGATGTGGCGGCCTTCTGCTTTTCCTTCCTAGCCGCCACCTCGCGTCTTATATCGGGGGGTGCAATGCCGGCTAGGCAGTATAATTTTTCGGTCGGTGTCGGTCTTAGACAGCCTGTTATTGTACGGCAAGTTTCGTTCAGAGCCACATCCACCTGGCCGGCATGACACGATCTATACCACACGGGACATGCGTACTCGGCTGCCGAGTAGCTTAGAGCCATGGCACTGGTTCGAAGGACTTGTGGTTTTGCACCCCATGAGGTAGATGTAAGTTTTCGAATGATGTTGTTTCTGGCGGAGACCTTTAGTTTTGTGTTGTGGCAATGTTTCTTATAGGTTAGTGTCCGGTCCAGGGTTACTCCCAAGTATTTAGGTGTGGGACAATGTTCCAGGACGGTTTGTTCCCATAGGATCTGCGGTTTTCTCGAGGCTTGCTTATTGTTTAGGTGGAAGGCACATGTTTGTGTTTTAGCCGGATTTGGCTTAAGATGATTCTTCTTATAGTAGGAGCCAAGTTCAGCAAGGGCTTCGGACAGCTTCTCTTCGACGCCCTCAAAACTTTTAGCCTGGGCGGTGATGGCGCAGTCATCGGCATAGATGAAGCTTTGCGTACCCGCTGGCAAGGGCTGATCATTAGTGTAGATGTTGAAAAGCGTTGGGGCCAGGACGCTTCCTTGGGGCAGTCCGTTTCTCTGCGCTCTCCAGCGGCTTCTTCCTCCTTGGAACTCTACAAAAAACCTGCGATTTTGGAGCAGGTTCTGGATTAGGCGCATAAGGTTCAAGTCTTTCGTCATGTTATATACTTTCTTCAGGAGTATTCTGTGGTTGACAGTATCATATGCCGCCGTCAGGTCTACGAAGACGGCTCCAGTGATTTTTCGGTCTTCGTAACCATCCTCGATGTGCTGGGTAAGTTTCAGGATTTGGGAGGTGCTGCTTTTACCGGTTCTAAAGCCAGCTTGTTGCGGAATTAGATAGGGTTCGATGGCATCCATAAGTCTGTTGAGGATCATTCTTTCGAGGGTCTTGTACAGGTGGCAGAGCAAGGAGATTGGTCTGTAGCTCTTGGGGTCCTCCTTATCTTTTCCCGGTTTCAGAAAGGCTATGACTCGAGCTTTCCTCCATATTTTTGGTAGGATTGCAGATCTCGAGCAATTGTTCATTAGGTCCACCAACCATTTCCTTGTTTGTATGCCGAAATTTTTGATTTGCTCTACTCTGATGTCATCAAGGCCAGCTGCTTTACCGCTTTTGCATCGACTAATTGCCTTGTTTATTTCCTCTAGGTTGAAAGGTTCAGACAGTTCTTTGGTCTCTTGGTCGGGTTGTCTCCGAATCTTCTCCTTTTCGAGCTTGTGGGATCCTACGATTTTGCCATTCTTTATTAGCTGGTGGGCGATTTGATCAGCTCGCACGTTCGTTTGTGTTGTAGTCTTTGTTGGGTCGTTGGCCAGACGTTTAAGCAGTGACCAGGCTTTTGACTACTTCTCCCCATATCTAGATCTTCTATTAGGTTTATCCATCGTTCTCTTTTGGCTTCTGCAATCTGGGAGACGACTTGTTGCCCTTTAGTTATGGTTTCCTGGCTGAACGGGTCTCTTTGGAATAGGTTGTAGTATTCTTCTAAGAGGGGGGCGGTTTCTGTAGTTATTCCCTGTATGTAGTTTGTTTTACATCCTCGGGGGATTGTAGCTCGGGAACATGTTTTGACTGCCTTCACGAAAAGTTCGTAGTCTTCCGCGATCGGATTTATATTTTGAACTTTCTCATCTAGCATCTTTGTAAAGCGTTGCCAGTTCGCCTTCTTGAAATTATATCTTCGCCGAAACCTTATTCTTTGTGGCTGTATGGCCGCATATATTTGGCACATTATCGGGCGGTGTTGGGTCTTCGGTATAGGAGCACATACTGCCTTTTTACACTGTTGAGCTATTTCTTCGCTGACAAAAAGAAGATCCGGATTATAGCCACGTTGCCATCTTCCACTGTTAAAGGATGGGGGGAGTTTACTGTCATGGATAAGCGACATGTGGTATGCTTCAGCCCAGTTCAGCACAGCCTCACCATTTTTGTCGTCCTGTGCATATCCCCAAACATGGCTATGGCTATTGAAATCTCCAACAACGGCACACACCTTTTGTTCATCTAGATTTTTTGGCGGGCTGAAGGCAAAATCCACTCCTGGGGGCTTATATATCGACGTAACTGTACAGCCGTGCAGCTCCACTGTAATTATTTCAACGTTGTTAGTTTCTTCATGGGATACCGGGAGTATTTGGAGGTCTGGTTTTGCAAAAATTGCACTTCCGTATTGGGCATGTGGTCTTTCTGCTATAAGTTTCATTCCTGTGATTTTGGGACGTCGGTTTTGGATGTCCCTGTGGGTTTCTTGCATGCAAAGAACGTCGCACTTTGTTGTTTGGCAGAGATCGTGCAGGAGTTGTTCTTTGCATGTTGAAAGACCTTCTATGTTCACAGAGATAATCGTCAAAGCTGGTTCTGATAAGAACCTTCTTGGGCTTTCGCCACTAGGCATTTCTATGCTCATTGGTGATGCTTCTGGTTTTGGAAGGATTAGCCGATAATTCGCTTATCGTTTCCAGGGGACACCCGAAAGCCAGTGATTAGTCGCTTTCTACTCGCTTTCTTCTTGGAGGTTCCTTCCTTGTCCCCCGGTCCCTGTGGTATAGGCAACACATCTGGCACTTATTATGGTTAGGATTCGGATTTGTATGCACAAAAACACTAAAAATATGTCTAGTATTATAAAATGTTTAATTATGTTTTAAAACGTAAATATATGCATAAAAAAATGTCTAAAATATGCATAACGATCCGAATCTTATTTATGATCGTTAGTGTAACAGTAATCATTGCAAATTTGATTCTACATACAGCGTACAGAAGGAAACAAGTGACACAAATAATACGTAATACTAGAGGCGTTTTATTATGTCATGAACTGTGACCTTGAGTCAAAATTCGGAATTAATAAACTAAAAATTAAAAACTCGACAAGTCGATGTAAATCTAAAAAACGTTAGTCTATATAGACAAAAGCAAAGATAGGTTAGTAAAAATGTAACACAGTTCACGAGATCCTGAAAGTTTCAAAATACTGTCAAGTCACTTGTTTGCTTCTGTCGACAGTGTATTATGTCCATACATAGATGTCATAAAATGAAACAACACACATAAGGAAGGTTTAAAAGGTGGGTTTGAAGAAAACGTGAGAAGAACTGCAATCTTCAGATGTATACATATAATATCTTCGGGAATAAATGAAAAAAATTAGTACGGTTCTTACTATGCAGCACAAAGTGGCTTCACTCTCTGCGACTGCGCAAAGCCAAACGCATAATTTGTGTAAACGAAAATATTGATCGCGATTGATCGACCGTAGTTTTTATGATGAAGCGTGATCTTGGATGAACTTCATTCATCAAATACTCTATCAACACCCAGAGAGATATACAAAATTTACATTCCAAAGATCAGCAAATACAATATATGAATCTAATAATGATTGTGTCTCATAGTGACTCCCACCTGGTCTTGAAACCACGATGTTTACGCTGTGTGTTTGTTCCATGTGTAGACGTCAAACCAACAATAACACGGTGTGTTTACCGTGGGGGTTAGGCTCACCAGGATTACGCAATAGAACCACCCTGGACACAATGTGAGTAAGTGAACAAACATAGGCTGTAGATACAGTTTCAAGACCGCGAGGTTTCAAACATTGTAGCAACATCAGCAGTGTCTGGAAGGAATAACGCTTTAAAAAAATAAAATAGCTTTGAGATCACTCGAAGGCGATTACCAGGACAAAATGTTCTCGAAGCAGATATGAGAATGTAAAAGGTAATCGCAAAAAGTCTAGTCTAGTCAGAAGTCTGCAATCGTAAAAATTGTCTGTCTAAATACATAAGTTAACACGTTTACCAGTGAAAATAAATATCATTAGTTTAGATAAATACAAATGCGACTTATCTGCAGACAGTGTTTATAGTCATGGACGCAAAACTATTTAAAATTCTTGAATCAATATTTTAAATTTAAGAGAAGTTGTAGAAGACGAATTAGAATAGAAGTTAGAAGATAAAAACCATAGAAGACAAACTAGAACAAAAATTAGGAGAATGGATCATCAGGAAGAAACTACTCACAGGTTTAAGATTCTACCTCAAAATTTTGAGGGTACAGTTTGAAGCCGAAGCTATAGCTAATGGTTGGAGCAACAAACAGAAAACGACGTCTTTAATAGCCGCCTTACGTGGAGAAGCGCGAATTTTGCACAATGTTTTCGGCCACCTCCAAGGAAATTACGAACTCTTTACACGTTTAGAAATGATATATAGAGATGTTTATCTTCAATCGCTGTACCAAGTTCAAATAAAAAGTCGGGCTTAGAAAGCTGCGGAGAGTCTTCAAGAGTTAGAGGCTGACATCCTTCAGCACCAGATACCTTCTTGGATTGGCTATTCAAACCTTCGTAGATGACATCCGACGCAGCAAAACTAAGCAGACTACGGTTAACTCGACCTAAGACGTTGGATGACGTTTTAACCTAGGTCTTAGAGTTAGCAGAAGTATCCGCGCAGACAAAAAAAAGCATCAAAAAACAGTGTGACGAATGCTTCGAGAAAGAGGAGTGAGGATTTTAAACTGCGGTGAAATAGGTCACGTACGACAACACAGTACTAAGCGTAAGAAGAGGACAAGAGCAGCGTCCAAAAGCCTGGAACGAGTTGACCAAAAGAAACAAAAGCTACCCTCATCTAGTCATGCCCCGGAGATTACTGTTTAAATGGCATCGCTTATGGAGCAATTGATTAAGTATCTCGATTGCAAGATCAATGAACGGTGTTCAGTTACTGGTTGACACAGGAGCGACGAAGACCATCATACGTCCTGACATGTTATTGGAAGAGTAACCAGTAACATACGACTTCGAACGGCGACGGGTGAAGAAATACCTACTTATGGACAAATAAAAGTTTTGTTTGGAAATGGAGTACTCGACCATCAAGTACTGGTAGCTGACATTACAGAAGAAATTATCCTAGGATTGGACGTTATAAAGAAGTATGGGTTCCATTTCGATATGAAGAATGATTGTGAACAAATTCCTTGTCACGACGGCATCCTTCCTGGAAGAATCGAATGAGTGTAAAACACGATCTTGAATGTCAACTGAGTTCCAGTAACGTCGAAAAACAAGGCAGGCCAATTTTTGCCGAAGAAGTGCTCACAACATCTATTAGACATTCTTACTTCCAAGTGCCAAAACCTAACCAAGCCCAGCTGTCTAAAGTACCTAAGGAAGAACTGACGTGGTAAAGCACAAAATTAATACGGGGGACGCTAGGCCGAAACGATAACATCCACGCAGACTTTCTTTCGCAAAACGAGAAGAAGCCGAACAAATTAAGGATATGGAAAGAGAAGGTGTGATTAAACCTTCGAATCTATGGACGTCCCCAGTGGTACTAGTAAAGAAGATAGATGGATCAACAAGGTTTTCCGTAGACTACAGACAGCTTAACGATGTGACCAAAAAGGACAGTTACCCTTCGCCGAGAATTGACGATACTTTAGACACCCTGTCGGGATCCCAGTGGTTTTCACGTTGGATTTGGAGAGTGATTACTAGCGGGTTGAATTGGAACCCAAGGTGAAACAGCTTTTCCGATTGGAACTGGTTATTGGTAGTTTACTGTTATGTTTGTGTAACGCTCCTGCAACGTTCGAGCGTTTGACGGAGGCCAACTTGCGGGGACTGTCTTGGTTTATCTAAACGACGTGGTTGTGGTTGGAAGGTCGATTGAATATAAAACTGAGAACTGCCACGTATTTAAGAAAGAAGTGCAATACTATCTAGAGATGGAGTAAAGGCTGACCCAGACAAAGCCCGAGCAGTTCAAACATGGCCAAGACTAATCTACAAGCATCAAATTCGCAGTTTTCTTGGTTTGTGCACCTACTGCAGACAGTTTGTACCCGGAGTTGCCGATATTCAAACCTTTAACGAAATTGGCTGAAGAAAGCAGAATTTAGATGGAATAAAGACTGCGAAAACGCTTTTCATCAATGAAAACATACCCTAGCCACTTCACCGATTTTAAGTTATTCAGGACAAGATGGAAAATTTTGAATACCGATGCAAGTAATCTGGGCATAGGTGCATTCCTTTTACAGGTGCAAGATGGACAAGAAAAAGTCATTGCGTGGTTTAGGAAGGTTTTGACCATCCTAAAAAAGAATTACTGCGTGACTAGGAGAGAGCTGTTAGCAGTCGTCAAGTCCATAGAACATTTTTACAAATATTTGTATGGACGCCGCATTTAAAAGGCTATTGCAGCTTCGTAGTCCGGAAGGACACAGAACACCGTGCTGGAAGCAGTTCGCGACTTGAAGAAAATATCGAATGCTATGGTTGGTGAGTGAGAACCTGAGCAATTGCGTCGCGAACAAGAAAACGATCCCGAATTAAAACTGCTCCTAAACTGGAAATCAAACGGGCGGCGCGACGACTAACTTGTGAAGAAGTGAGTGCGTTGGCCATAAACATCAAAGCAACATGGGCGCAGTGCAAGTGGAAGAGGGACCTTTTTAAGCCATCTCTAGAGAGTGCCTAAGAGGAGAACATACTGCAGTTGATAGTGTCAAAGAGCAGTGTCAGAGGTGTTGCAGCATTTGCACGATAATACATCAAAAGGACACTTGGGCGTGAAGATAACATTAGGGAAAGTACGAGGAAGATTTTATTCACATCAACATGTACACCAGAACAGTACGGATTTGCAGATTGCGAGAATAGAACTATAGTGGAAGCTGCTCAACCAAGTAGGTTTAAAAAATAAATAATTAAAAATATTTGGAGCAGAATGTTACGTGCACATTCAGAAACAGTTTCGATCAAAATTTAATAAAAAGACAATATTTGGTCACTTTGTTGGTTATCTGAATAATAAAGATGGCTATCGCATATACCTACCATCGATTGTGCGATTTCAACCAGAAACTGTATGCTGTCAGTCAGCTATAACTTTATCTGAGTTAAGAAAAGCCAAATTCATGCCCTTGACAAAGTAAATGAAGATTACCGTACTAGCGAAAATTAGGATTACTGCGACAATAACAACCATCCAGACAAAAACGAAGTTTACAGAAGCACTATAAAAAAAGAAACAGTCCAAGTTGACGAACAATGGTGAATTTGTATGTTTAGGTGTATCAAGCAATTCCCTCAGATAATCCATTGTCAGTGCCTTGATGCAATCAACTAAGAAGTCGATTGTCTGAAAGAAAATATCACATGGGAGCTGATAGAAAGACCACGCAATACAAAAGTTGTGCAAAATAAATGGGTGTATTGAGCAAAATCGTCTGAAGATAATTTGCCTTTCAAAGCTAGGCTTACAGCATCGATTATGATGAAAGTTTTAGTCACGTAGGAAGATGTAACACTGTTGGAACATTACTGGCAATGACAGCATCCCAATCTATGCATTTGAAACAATTTGATGTTAAGAAGTGTAATCCTTGACTGTACTCTTGAAAACGAGGTTTACTTAGAAAAACCAGAAGGATTTGACGATGGCAGTGGAAGGGTGTGTCGAGATAACGTAGTTAATACGATTAAGCGTTTCAAGCAATTTTTGGAAGAGGCGGAATTCCATAATAGTACCTCTGATCCGTGCAGCACAAGCCATTGTTATACATTGCAATTTATGTGGACGATGCGCTTATAATTGGAAGCGACAATACTGAAATAAATGATTTTCTAAAAGCTGCAGGAGTTTAGGATCGCCATAGGATTAGGATTACACTCAGAACCCACGATGATTCCATGTGTACACGTCAAACCCACAATGATTCACTATGGATACGCAGTAGAACCACCGTGGATACAACGTGTAGAAAGTGAACAAACACAAGGTGTAAACAGTATAGAGTCTTTAAAACATCTACAGCGCCTGGGAGGAAAAATTCGAGCATTTTTAATGCTTTATTAATAAGAATTAAACCCAATTAAAAAAATCTTGGTTTCTTTCTCCTTGAAGAGACAGTGGGAATATAAAAATTACTGGGTCAAGGACATAACCGGATCAAGGCAGTTGCAAGCGAAGTTTATTCAAAACCTTACCGAAGGTCTCATTAAGTAGGATAAACATTATGACTGTCGTGGTCTCTAAGAACGCATACAATAGCATTTGCAGGAAATTTTTTAACAGATCGAATATGCAGACTGTACTGAGTAACTAGCAAGATAACGTTTTCAAAAAGGTAAAACTTGAGCATATTGATTGCGACAAACAGCAAAACCAAGACGGTTTGAAGGATCAGTGACTTTTGTCATCAGCAACAAAGATGCATAAATCTATGTAGTTATTATCAATTCTGAAATAAAAATTGTTACAGAAATAAAAAAAGGAATCACTATTCTACGTCATCGTTATAACTGACGTAATGTTTTTATCAAAAGTACGCAAACTAAATTAATAAATGAGATTTGTAGCAATTTTCTCTAAAGAATATAACAAAAGCTAAATGTATTTTTCTATTTTTTATTAATCGGCAAATATGCCACCACCATATGGTACAATTACGCTCATAGATAAGAATTTGCTTCTGATTACATTGAGTGCTGTGTTAACATAAAACGCTTAATGTAATCATAAGTAAATTTACATTCGTGTTTGAAAAGCATTTTTGTATGAAATGACATTAATGAGTTTGTTACTTAACGTGGATCATTTAAATAAAGTTAATTTTGGATGACCCTCATACCAAACTGAAGAGGTTACTAACCAAATTTATTTGAAAATGTGGATATATTGACACATAGTTGAGAACTGATTTTGTAAGTGGCAACACATGTATTAGCACTTTGTTTGCTATATCTCCACTGTTTTGCATTTAGTGTGACAGGTTGCAACGTCTTGTTGAAAAAAAGTCGTTGGATTTTTTTGTATTCGTTGCCTTTCATTCGTTTGTCACAGTTTCTATCATCATCGCCAGTCTTGCCGAAGGTCTTGTGTTTCTTCTTGCGGCTTATTCTTTACCATACGTTTAAACAATTTATTGCGTATGGCGTTTTGTTTTGTATTTTAAGATGATGTGTGTGTGTATGTAATATCCAAGTCTCCAAGTAATCGAATCTATATTCTCACACAACTTGTGCAACTGTCCTTAAGTAGCTTTCTTGCATTCGTATATGCTCCCTGCGCCACGTTTATGTTGTTATGCTTAGCCACCACTTCATCTAATCAGTCTTTACCTGCCTGATTAAATTTACTTATTTCGAAGTATATATGTAGTGGTAGTCACTCCGTGTTTCATCCCAAGCAACCATAAATGACGTTAAGTAACTGTTCTACCCTAGGAGTAACGTTGCTAAATTTCTGCCATTTGTTCAAATTACAGTTTTGTACACACTCAAATTCATGACTTCTGTCACTGAGATAACGTAAAAGTGACGTAATAAAAACGCGATTCGGTTGACTGGGATCAAGAGTGACCGTCCACATCTAATAGTTTTAAATTCAGGGTAACGCTGCGAGACGAACACTTTTTTTATGCTACCCTGTGTGTTTACAAACATTTGTAACTTGTAGTTAATTTCATTACAGGCCTGAAAGCCTGGCCAAATTCAATTGCGCTGGCACCATTCAAGATTTCGCAGTGGCCATGCTATGCGACCTAAAAAAACCGATAATGTCCCCACAAAATGCTGCAAGTTGGGGTTATTTCAATTGCCAAGATAACGAATGGAACACATCGATCTTAAAAGACTGCGGTTTTCCGATACATTTTTTACCAGACGTTGTAAAGGATAGCGATTTTGTAGGTCGATTAATCGACGACTGGCACTCGATACCCAAAGGAACGCCAATTGGTAAGAAAGTTGTGGCGCTTAAGCGATTGCTTACGCGTTTGTTTTAGGAGTTGCTTTAGGCGACCTACAATGTTCAGTATTAGCGACAATAGAATCTATTCAAGACGCAGTTTTGAATATATCGACATCTGCTCAATTAGCTTTCGTCGTTGAAAATTATACACCGTCGTCAGGACCACCACAACAATTGGCTGTTGAATATTTTCCTTACTTCGACAATAAGTATATTGCCGTAGCTGCTTCTTTGAATGGAGGAAACGTGCTTGCTATGTTTGTGAAGATGTTGCAACAATGGTCTATGGAGCTGGGATATTCGGTGCCTCAATGTAAGGATGCTTATTTATTAGTTTGTTATAAAAGCAACGGTGTCAAAGTTTTGCCTAATTTTACCGTTGCAAATTTCCTTTCCTTCTGCTCCAAACCACTCCCCTGTTTAATCAGATATTTCCTTATAGAGACTATGTAATAAGAACACTCGATCACAATAGTTATTCTTTTATAAAATTCTACAATGACTCCGCCCCTTTCCACTAAACCGAAAAGCAACGAACTACGACGAATTTATTCCCACGAAACGAAATGCTCACATACCCTAATTCTTGATCTTTAACCATTTAACCACGCCCATCAACTACACAACACACCTGAAAGCAAATCGTAACCTATTGCTGTCAGTTATCAGTCTTTACGTTAAGAATTTAATTACCGAGGAGGCGTGGATAAAATAGGAAAGGGCGTGTATTACATGAGGAGATAATAAGGAATAGGAAAAAGATCACCGCATCAAAGAATAAGAGAGGGAAGAAAGATATTTACAAAGAGAAAGAATACCAACAGAGAAGAGGAGGAAAGCGGCAAGGAAATTGATGAAAATAATCGACTACAATACAAGAAAAATATAAAAGCTAAGAAGAGGTGAGAAACAAACGATTATCGGCAAAGGAATTGGAAAGAATACTTTCAAAGAAGAGACGTTATATTAAGAGAAATATACAATAGCAACAAAGAAGAACAAAGAGAAAGCGCGAACAAAAATAATGCAGGTTGCCCAAAAACGATTTTTATTTTTTCACAATTTAAATAAACTGCTAACTGATAAGTCAAGTAATAGTAAGTTTTCTTTTAGCGAAAGTATGGGAGAAAATCTTATCATTAAGCATGGAGGACACTGCCATATCAGATTTACAAATACGTCCAACGTTATTGGGAGAACGACATGAACCGGATGTATCAGCTTCGGTGTCAAATATAAACTTAGGTAATCTCGGCTTAGGACAGGTATTTCGTGCTCTCTGCCATGGTCTCTTAGAAAATCTGCACAAGTACGTACATTTAATGTGTGTCATGCAAAATAATAATTCTTTTATAGTATGATGCCACGAGATAACTTATCTAAAGCTAACATAACAAGGATTGTTGGAAATGGTTCAGGTTTGAGTCGTAACAAGGTGCTTCAAAAAGAAGTACAAAGATTATATCAGCTTCCGCTTGTTTTTACAGCAGGTGGTGATGCAGCGAAAGGTGCGGCTTTAGCTGTTAGTCTATCATTGCCATAAACTACATTCATAAGTGCTTCCCTGACATATCTAAACTAAACGCATCAAATATTTAACGAAATAGTTTTAAGATTTAAAAATCTCCAATATATTCGTGATACTAAATATACATCGTCAATTTAGATGTTAGTAGTAATGTGTACGATTTTACAATTGTTATTGTTATGTATATACTAAAGCGTAAATTGAAAAATAAATTTACAAACCTTCTCGTGTTATTCATTTCGCATATTCACCACTTTCGACTTATATAATTTTTGGTTGAAAACGACGTGGGGGTAAATTTAGTATTTGTTCTATTTATAGATTTAGGGTAATGAAAAATTTTAAGTTTTTCTTAAGTTGTTCCAAATTTAAGTGTATGATCTCAATAAGATCTATTTTTGGTAGATGATGGCACTGAAAATATACAGGGTGTGCTACTTTTGATCTTGTGGGTTTCAAAATTTCGTTTATTTAAATATATATTCCATGTATCAAGTTTTTACTCAATGTATATTTTTCAGAAACATTTTTGTTGTCAATTTTTTAGTATAAAGTAAGAAAATCTTCAAAATGAAATATCGTGTAACTCAGATATTGTCGAAGTTGTTTTTATCTTATAATAAAAATTTCTGTGGTGTTTTGTTACCTTTCTACTATTACAAGAAGAAAAATATTGTGTTTTTATTACATATTTGCTGTATTTTTTTTAGAAAATTAGGCAGCCTCACTAACGTACATTATCTGTTATTTTAAATTTCCCGCCGGAAGTTTAAGTGTATTTTATGTGGTGGATGTGGCTAAATTACAGCTAAGGGTTTCCACAAATAGTGCTTAAAATAAACTAATCTTTGAATTTCAAATAGAGTAAATTATTATTAATTTAATTAGAGTATAAATTTACTTTAGTTTTGATAAACAAAACTGTAATATATTGCAATAACGCTTTTTTATAATAAACGCAAAATTTGAAATTAACGCAATTTTAAAATACCAGATAAAGAAATTCGACGCAAATAACGCAAAAAACGAGAAGAAAAACCAACCTGAACTAACGGATTCGGATTGTGTTGTACAAAACTAATCCATAATATTGTATTTAAAAAAGTTGCCCAGATAAATAACGTTCTTGTGAAGTAGTTCTGAACACCCATATTTATATGCGCAAATGTCGATCCTAAAATTAAGTAATTTCATTGCTTATTTGTTTCTGGCGGTAAGACGTACAATCTGCCATAAAAGTGTTCGGTCTTACTATTGTCTGTTTAAAAAATGTATAAAAAACGAAGAACAATTACGCAATGTATACGAAACAAGATATAATTTTTTATTCTAAAAAAATAAAAACATCGATTGAATTTTTATTCAGTTTACGCCTTAAATAAGCGAATGTTACTCGATTAAAAGTTTTGTTGCGGATTTTTATTATACTTTTCAGTTTGCTTGGTAAAATGCAAATACGTGGACCAGGCGTGAACGTTACCGGAAAAAAGGAAGGAGCAATCCAATATACTACCAATGATACTACCAACGAAGTTTAAATTGAGCAAAATATATATAAGGCGAAGAACCCTAAAAGGTTTTTTAACACAACAAGTTGTTGTATTTTTCTACTTAATATCATCGACAATGGGTTTATATTGTTGCGTATTTATTTATTAAAAACTAATTTATTTAAACGATTAAAAATACGTCTACTTAATCTAGGAATATGTACAGTTTTAAATTAACCGAACTAATTAAATGTAATAATATTTAATAAAACACTTACACTATAATTTATATCACTTAAGATAAGATAACGTCCTTGGATTTCACACTTGTTTACACTAATAATCACATACACGATTCGGTGTACACTGTTATTTATTTAAAACTCCGCACGTGCTAATCACTTATTTATCTTCACTTGAATAATCTTCTTAATACTGCATGCATTCACATTCCAGCAATAACTGACCTACGATTTCCATGTTCGGCATTTATAGACATCGGCGAATCCTTCTCGAATCCTTCTCGAACGTTCCCTACTTTTCGCTATATCTTCTAGACAGTTTCTAGAAGGCTTTTGTATTTGCAAGTAATTTCTTGAACGTTTCAATATGTACATACCCTTAGCGTCTCCTAAACAAGGATTCTACAGCTACGCTAAGAGTGACGCTCGTTTTTTGTTTTTTTATGGCAGCATTCTTAGCCACGCCTACTCGCCTATACTTCAGCTAGAAGTGATATTGTGGTTGTTACTAGCAAAACCTGCTAAAAAAAAGTTGGTAACAAAATTTATACATTTTAAAATTTTTTAAAGTTTATTAGTTCTAGCTTAAAATCAACTCATAATTCAATTACAAACGCTTCTATTGTACTTTATTTTGTCAATAGCCAAATTTACCAAAAACCCATTTTTGAAATTTTTGATTTGTGAGTCTAAACACTTTTTTAAGAACTGGTTAATTATTAGGATCGTGCACAAAAAATTATTAAGATTAAACAATTGCGCGCTTTTTTCTTATTAGCGAATTCTTTAAGGTGAAAAAAACAAATCTAAAATTTGACGATTTGGAAAGCCATTTGGAGAGATAAAAAATCAAATGATTATTTGTGGAGGTAAAAAAGCAAATTAGAAGACTTGAAGTGAAGGGCCTACCGAAATAAAAAATATGTAAAATAACTGAAAGAGTACACATGAAGCCGCTTTTGAGAGAGTTAAACTCTTTTGAAAAGTTTTGGAGAAAACCATTAGGAAGCATAGAAAGTCCTTAAGCATCTTTAGGTTTAGGAAAAGTTTAGAGATCTTTGGAAGACTTCCACGGCCAGAATCTATACTAAGATAAAAATGTCTTCCGGGTTTGGAACGTTTTATTGTTGTTGTAACCGAAGTTGCCAACGTTTTGCTCACTTTCGTGAGGGGTTACGAAAGTGCGCCAAACGTTGGCAACTTCGGTTACAACAACAATGACACGGTCCAAACCCGGAAGACATTCTTATCTTAGTATATCTTCGGAAGAGTTTACAGAGCTACTTGCAGAATCGAGGTTTACACTTTGGTTTAACGAAACGTTGTTAAATTTTAAAATTACACCAAGGTAACCAAAGTTATCTTGATTGTTCAAGTGGCTTTAAGCGAGTTTAGAAATTCTTTATGGGCCTTGCAAAGATTTTAGAAAGATGCTTATAAGTTTAAAAAAGTAACATTTTTACCGAATTTATTTTTTATTATTATTATATTATTTATTTTTCACTTAAATAAGCTATATAATTTAAGATATAAGTTTTTTATGTCTTCGAAATGTAATTAATAAAATTATAGTTTTCTGTTACTACCCAAGCAGCACATTATGTTTTATTGACGTCAACATTACGTAAGACACGTCATTAAGACGTGTCAATGTCGTTAGTGTGCTGCCTGAGTTGATCAATGACCCATCTGCAAAACATATATTGATATCTGCATATCCTGAACTTCATTTTCATTATTTATCATATCATAGTAAATCAATTCATAATACACCATAGAACACAATTAATTTGTATTGATTGATTAAAAAACATAACTGAATACACCTTGAGCATTGATAAATACTCAAAATTTTGTCGTAGAGAATGTTTCAAGCGTGTTTCTTTAAGGTAATAGCACGAAGCCAAAGAAAAAAGCCAAAAAACACGCTTTCAATAGTTTCGATGACGAAATTATCTCGGTATTAGCAATGCTCTAGGGGTATTATAACTGATAATTCAACATATGTTTAGAAACTTGTAAAGTTTACGCTGCCAGCCGCTAAGTCTATTTAAATGCAGCCAATATTTTTATACCTCCAGATGATTATAAATTAACTTTCAGATTTCAGTTTGTTTAAAAAAAAAATAGTAAAACCACCTTGTATATTAGTAACCATTGAACTATAACTGTGACAAATAAACTACTCCACAATGTTATCACAGATGTTATTTTAAAGAACCCAAATACAAATTAATTCTGGGTTTATAAAAAAACTCTTAGAGTATGTCTCTAAAAGAATCACTCACAGTTACACAATCACAAATTATTAACATATACGACGAATCTGAATTCAAAATTGGGTTACTCTTAGCCATAAGTTCCTCAATCTTTATCGGTTCCAGTTTTATTATAAAGAAACGAGCTTTAATACGAATTAACCGTGCCGGAAGCGTACGTGCTGGTGTTGGCGGCTTTGGTTATCTCAAAGAATGGATTTGGTGGATCGGGTTCTTATTAAGTACGTTTATATGAAAAAAATATGTTCTATTTGTAACGAAATCTTTTTAGTGGGCTTAGGAGAAGTGGCTAATTTTACAGCGTATGCTTTTGCACCAGCATCTCTTGTAACCCCTTTAGGAGCTTTAAGTGTGCTCGTAACTGCAGTGTTGGCTTCTAAGTGTTTGAACGAAAAACTAAACATTATTGGGAAGGTATTTATCTAACTGTTTATGAGAACGAACTTAATAATTTTTTCAGTTGGGATGCGTTCTATGTCTGCTGGGCTCGACGATTATTGTTATCCATTCTCCTAAAACCGAAGAAGTTGAATCTTTAGACACGTTAATGGAGAAGCTATATGATTCTTTATTTATACTTTATGTGATTTTCGTATTAGTAGTTTCATTTTTAATTGTAACTTATTATGGACCTAAGTATGGCAGCCAAAATATCTTAGTTTATATTGTACTGTGTTCGGCTGTTGGGAGTTTGTCAGTTATGGCATGTAAAGGTTTAGGTTTAGCTTTAAAGGGTGTCGTGATGGGTGCTATCGATTTAGGAAATCAACTCATCTATGTGTTTTTATCAATCGTAATTATTTGCATCTGTATACAAATCAACTACTTAAACAAAGCATTAGATTTGTTTAATATTAGCTTAGTAACTCCTATTTACTATGTATTTTTTACAACGCTAGTAATAGTGGCTTCTACTATTTTATTTAGAGAATGGCAGCATTTAATGATCGTTGATATTATTGGTAACATATCAGGTTTTATCATTATTGTTATTGCAATCATTTTATTGCAATGTTTTAAAGATTTCAATATCACTTATAATGATATGCAAAATATTCTAAAACCGAAGCAAGAATATCTTATCAAGAATATTAAAACTGACGAACGAAGTCATTACTTTTTGGGGAGTGTATGACACGAGTCTAAAGTAGTGTGAAAAAAGAACCTGTGATATTTTAACATTTTTAGAAAGTTTTAGAGTTAAGTCTGATAGAAATGTATTTTTAATATTTTTTTATTGTCTTGTATAGGATAAGATACTTAAAGAATGTTCCATTTTCTAGTAAATATCAATTATACCAGTGATACTTGGCTGCAATATCTTATAAACTAGTTAAATTATTACATGTTTTGATAATGTTCTCTATTTCAATACTGTGGCATATTTTAGTGAATGTTTTTAGATTAAATAAAATAAAATAACCTGTAATGGTTTTTCATTTTTTGTTTTGAGTATGACTATGCAAGATTTTTAATTGCCATTTGAGGCATATAGGTAGACTTAAACCGTTTTTACATATCTGGCGATTCTATTTCATTGACAAGAAAATTTCGTCGTTTTTCTTGAAAATCTCAAGCAATTCAATATCATTTGCCGTTTAATTTTTACGGAGTTTTATGATTAGGAAATGATTTCCAATTAATTTGTTGAATGCACCTTCAAGATGGCGAACAGCGCGATCAAGAGACTGAAGAAGCAAGATGGTTTGTCTAGAGGCGTTTCCGTTCCGGATTTTGCGATTTTTCAGAGTGATTATCCTGATCCTGGACAAATTGTCTTTGTTAAATTTAGTGGATTCCGGTTGTGAATCTTGTTCGAGGTAGCAATACGGTTTATGATTAAAAGTTTTAACAAGATATGATTTACATCTTCATGTGTTCTTTTAAAGAGCAAATTGTACATATTTCATTAGTGTTAATCGAGTAGGTTTTATAGTCAATATAAAACTTAATTACATTTTTGTACGTGACTCTACGTTGACTAACAAGCCTATGTTTGTTTATATTAGTTCTATAATATAGGTAAGATCTTTCGCTATTAACTAAAAAATGATAAAAAGTGTTATAGCGTTCTTCTTAAGATGTCCAATGTACAACGATATAAGAAAAAAATTTCTTAAGCTATATATCAAAGATGAAGGCATTTGTGCAATTTTAAGAATTAAGACTGAGAAGCAAATTAACGATTTATATTATTATATAAGTGAGGCGCTCAAAATTCGTTCATTTTGCCATAACGAGTAAGTCTCTTTAGATTATTGCTAATATTGTAAATAGCTAAGAATTATATGTAGGTACTATGTTAAGCATGCGTCAATAAGAATTATGTTTTATTATTATTATTAATATTTATTGTTAATTGTTAGCCATTTGGCTTTACAATGGGTTACGTTACTTTTACATCTTCTCTTAACCTAATAATATAATTCGTACAGAAATTTTATAAACTAAAAAATAACAAAAGCTTTCTCCCCTAAAATATTCCCATTACCATCTTACTGTTCTAATTCGTTATACCTAACCCTCCCCTCTTAGCCTTCTTTCTTTTACTGCTTTCATCCAATTCAATCCCTCCCCTCCTCCCCAAGCAAAGCCTTCATCCCCTCAATTCTACCCTTACCTCCCCACATTCCTCACTCAAGTGCTTTATGTCCTCCCATCTCTCCCACATAATCTACATCTCCTCTTTACATCCTCCTTCCAATACTTATTTACATTCTCCTCATTTCCACACCTAAACCTGGCTATAAGTCGTTTCTCTCCTAAGCTTCTCCTCCCCATCAAATACTTAGGAACCCCCTGGACACTATATTTCCATACCTTACATTATACTTTTCTTCTCTTATCTTTCCTTCCCTCTCTTGTACCTGCGAGTCTTTATCTCTTCTTACTATCTCCTCCGTATTTAACCTCCCTTCCTCTCTCCTTCTTTTCAGCTCTTCTCTTGCGAAACCTCCTCGTTGGTAGTACAAATTCCTTTCTTTCTGCCCATATATGTTTTTACTATCTTTTACCGTCCTCCAGCAACATTGCAAAATTTTACATTCTCTCTTTACCTTCATTTTCTCTTCATAACCCATCGCCCTTTTCTCTGCTTCTATTCTAATTAATCTTCTCTAATTTTCCCTCCTCTTCTATTATGTACCCTGGCGTCTCCCTGTCTAAACCTAGTATCCATTTCCAATATTTTATTTGTACCCTTTTCAATAGGTTCCACTCTTTCCAACCCCATACCTCCACCCCGTACATCATCACACTTGTAATCAATTTTTTAAACAGCCATTTTCTCTTCTCGATCTCCTTCCCAAATACTCTTTCCCCTAAACTCCATACCTGCCGTAATACCCTGTTACCCTTCTTTGCTAACTCCCTTATATGCGCATCATCTTTATTATCATACCTTAGCCTATATCCCAAATATGTCACTTTATTCACTGCCTCTATCTTCTGTTCTCCTCAACTTAACTCCTCCTTTTTTTTCCCTCCTCTCCCTTTTTGAAAAACTACCATCTTAGAATTTTTCACATTTAAACCCAAATCTTTCCTTTCCAGATACCTCTTTATCCTATTTATCATACCTTTCATCTCCAACTCATTTTTTGCCACCATGACCATATCGTCTGCATATGCCAACACCTACACTTTAATCCCTCTCTCCATGACAACCCCACCACACTGACCTCCCTTCAACACTTCTTCAATATATACAGTGCAAATAAAATAGGACTAAGAGGACACCTCCGCCTTAGCCCCTTCCTCGTCCAAAACCCTTTACTAACACTATCCTCTATTTTTACCCTATTCTTAGTCTCTTTATATAACCCTTCCAGTTTCCTCACTAGTTGTTCCTCTATTCCCTTTTTTCTTAACACCCTCCTTAGCTTTCCCTATTCACATTATCAAACGCAGCTTCTATGTTCATAAAGAACGCGTATACCTTACCCCTTTTCTTATCTAGTTTTCCATTCACTAACTGTTTCAATATATAAAATTGTCTATTGTCCTTCTTCCCACTCTAAATCCCATCTGCCAATCTGGTAATAGTCTTTTTTTTTCCACTTCCTTTTCCAACCTCTTTTGTATAATCATAGCGTACAATTTGTAACTTACGTTAGTGACACTAATCCCTCTATAATTCTTTACCTCCTTCCTATCCCCTCCCTTATAAACCGGCAGAATTAAACTTTCTTTCCAACTCTCTGGCAATTCCCCCCCTTTCCATATTGTATTAAATTTTTTTCTTACATTTCCTCTGACTCTCTCCCCTACATATTTCCATTGTTCTCCTTGCGTACCGTCCGTTCCTGCCGTCTTTCTTAATTTTAGTTTATTTATTGCTTTCTCCATTTCCTCTTTCGTTATCTTCCACCCTTCCTGTATTGTATTTACCTCTTGCAATATCACCTGCCCTGGTCCTTCTATTGTTCCCTCCAAACGCTCCATACAATAACCCAACCACACCTTTATATCCGTTAAACCTCCTCTCCACTTACCTCTTCTTCTGTCCTTGTTTAGAAATTCCCACACTTCTTCTTCTTTCTTTATTTCATTTACATGTTTCTCAATTTCCTTTTTATACGATACCTTTCTCTCAGAACATACATTTTTAAAATTCACTTTCTACTCCTTATACTCCTGCACATCTATTATACCTTTCTTCCATCTTCTTCTAACCTTTCTCATCTTTGTTTTTGCCTCTCTACATTCTCTATTCTACCACCTATTTTCGTTCCTCTTTTTTCCTTGTCTTCTCTCAAACCTTTTCTTTCCTACTGCCTTCTCCATTTCTGCAGAATCACAGCAAATCACTTGCTCCAACTTCATCTTATACCTTTCTATGCTTTCCTCAGTCACACTTTTTTTACTCCCCACCCCTTCTGTTCCTCCTTAATTCCTTGCTCCTTTCCTTTTAAAATAACTTCCAGTGGCTGATGATCCGATTCCTCTTCATCCCCCACTTTAAAACTTTCTATGTCCTCCCACATCTCACCACTCACTATCACGTAATCGATCACCGATTCCCCCCTCCCTCCCATATAAGTGTAGTTACCTCTGTCCCCCTCCTCTATATTTCCATTAAGAATTGACCACCCTTTTTCCTCACATATCTCCACTAACATTTTCTCATTCTTATTAACTGTCTTATCCATACTAACTCTTCTCTTTACTTCCCCTCCAATAATCACTCCTGCCTTTTCCCCTGTTTTCGCGTTAAAATCACCCCCTATAATAATCTTTTCCTTTTCCTCCCCCTGTAACATTTTCTCAATCTGTTCACTTATCATCCTCATATCCCGCCCATAAACTGTTAACACTATATATTTTTCCTTTCCTTCTCTGACCACATAATTTTTTACAATCTCTTTCCCTTGCTTCTCGTTTCCCTCCTCTTCTTCAACCGACCAGTTCCTTTTTATGTCCGTTAGTATACCTCCTCTTGCTCTACCTTTACTTTCTCTTCTAGTTGCAAATTCCACCTTCCACTTATAACCCTCCGGTAATTTTTCTTTCCATACTTCGCAGTCTTTTTCCTCCAACCATGTTTCCGACATTCCCATCATATCAAAACCCTCTACGTATCTCCAGAAATCCTCTCCCTTTTTTTTATGTCTGCCACATTCCAAAACAATAATTTCATTTGATTCTGCTTTTTCCTTAAAACTTGCTAATCCATCATCGTTTGATCCATCCTTCCCTCACTCAAATCTTAGTTTTTTGCCCCCTTCTTCACTACAGTTTCCCTCTCCTCATTCCAAAATCTTTCTTCCCCTTCCACCCACACTTTCAAGAATCTTATTTTAATACTTTTCCCCTCTCCCTTCATCCTATTTGCCTCATATCTTATCTTCTTTTGTATTTCTATTTCCCTTCTCGTCATGTCATCGTCTAAATAAATGCCCGTACTTCTTAACCTTCTTTTTTGCTTCCATACGTCTAACTTATCCTCAAATGTACCCATCTTTACTAACAATACACGCTCTGCTAACTTTCTAGTTTCTACCACTGTTTTCTCAATATTTAAATCCTTCTTCATCCAATTTTCCACCTGCTTCTTCTTTCCATCTTTCACTTCCATACCTCTTATGATTATGTTTGTTCTCCTTTTTTCTTTTTCCGTTTTTTCCCAGCTTCTCTCTATCTTCTCCACTCTGGCCTCCAACTTTCTATACTTTTCTCCCATTTCTTCAAATTTCCTCTTCCATTCTTCATTTGACTTTCTTAATTCTTCTTTCATCTCCTTTACCTCTTTATTATTCTCTTCCAGCTTCTTACCCATCTTAATTTGTTTCTCTCTTATACTCTTTACCTCCTTTAACAGTTCTTTACAAATTTCTACAAACTCCCCATTTTTCCTCTCTTTTCCTTCCGCTACCGGTGATTTCCTTACTTTGGTGCTATTCCTAAACACCTCCTCCACCGTAGCTTGCCCTTTCCTTTTTCCTTCTGACCACCGTTCCTCGGAATCCGACATAATTTCCCTTCTCCTTTAAACTTTACACTAAATAACTGCCCTTTTTGAATAACGAAATGTTAAAATTATATTAAAATCACCAAGAAAAAAAAACACGTAATTAAAAATTAAACGAAATACTAATTAAATTAAATTTAAATCACCAAAAAAATTTCACTATTTTAAAAGTATACATGCAAAATATAAACGCCGGAAAATCCACGTTGATTATAATCAGTACTGCGTTTATCTAACTTTACAAAAATTTTAACATCAGATTTAATACCATTAAAACTCGTTATTTTAGATTTAATAAATTAACGTTAATAGTACAACCGTCTTCTTTCACCGTAACGTCAAAACGTAACTCCAATTATGTTTTATTTATTTATTATGTATATATTTATGTTTGCGTCCAACTAAACTTCTTTGTAGTTCCTACGAGGACAAATGCAAATAAACATTATTATTATATTATTATGAATAAAAGTTTTGTCTTGTAACTGTTGTGCTTTTAATTCTTTTGTTTTGTCAATCTTTGTAACTCTATAGGTACATAGAATGGATTCAAGAAGGCTGTCGTTTAAAGATTCCGTTGTGGAGACCCCGTTAGCCAGACCCACCGATGACACGGCCGCTCAATTGACGGAAGTACCTGGTGCTCTGACCGGAGAGTTTCGGTGCTTAAAAACAAATACTTTGGAGCAGCAACGGATGTTGGTCGCTTTAATTGAGAACTAGCGATCTGTTAACGAAACTCTGTTCGCTTCAGTAACCCGCAGTGGTGCATCGGAATCATCTCCATGACGAGACGACGGAGTGCTCAATGTGCAGGTAACACAGACACGAGCTACCACTTCCTCTACCTCTGTCGTTTTATTGTCTGACTCGGTTACCTGCGCTCTGTTTTTCTACGACGTAGGTATGCCCACTTCTTTCTCGAAACTTGATGTGTTCGGGAAAGCTATCGCTTTAAGTTTGTCGAACTAGTTATCGTTAATTTGAGGTCACCGTCAACAAGCTTATTTTTTTGTCCTGAAAAATGCCATCCTAAAGTTTTCTTACGTCGCTTCAATCGTTTTTTAAGCGATTTAAAGCTCCCACTGAAAAGTTGAGTATAGTAAAGGAATGTTTGCGTGGCAGCGCTTACCTAATCAGCAAGGAAACGTTTTTTTCATGTTTTAAAAACGTTACAACGTTTTAAAATAGTCGAAATAAAAAATGTTTTTCAAAAAATATTTTTGTTGCGTTTTAACAATAGTTCATTTCAACATTGATATTGAAATATTTTAAAAATGTTTTCTAAAACATTTTTAGTAACATAAAAAACGTTTTTACTTTATTAGAAATTATACTTTTACCTATACACTTTTTCCTTTTATATATTGTAACAAAAACACAACTATATAAAATTTTGTTACATATTATTAATAAATACATATTAAACCTTTTCGTTTTTCTAAAAACTTTTTTGCAAATTTGAATTAAGTACTTAATAACCGCGTTTGCGCAAAGTACCAGTATTTGCGTGAAAAAATTTTGTATATTATAATTTCATTATATTAAGTTTCAACGAATCAACAATTTCCATGGTATTACTCACTATGCTGTGTAATGTATTGTCAGTGTATCAGTTTAATCGTTTTCTAATTTGTGTTCTAGTGAAACTCAAATAGATACTTTTAGTATAATAATAAGTTTAACTTTATTCATTGCCATTTGGCTTACAAATTTGGTCGTGTTATTACATTACATATATATTACATTTTCTTATCCTTTCTCCCCCCTTAACTTTTTTCTTCCTGCTCCATACTTCCTCCATCCATTCCGCTCCTTTTCCGTTTTCATCTAAGATATCCACTGTTTTCATCACCTCTTCTCTTAGTTCCCTGCATCTCTTTCTCATGTGGTTAAGATCTTCCGTTTCTTCTCTACATAGCCTGCACAACTTTTCTGGTTCTTCCTTCCAATATTTGTTCCCTAACTCCTCGTTGCCACATCTGAACCTTGCCACCATTTTTTTTTCTTTTGTTGCTTTTAATCACACTGTCTTTTAAATATTCCGGCACCCCTTCACCCTTGATATCTTTATAATTCCTATTATATCTGCTCTCTTTTATCTTTGTCCATCTTTCTTGTTTTCGATGTCTCTATCTCTCCTTATTATTTCTTCTCTTGTCCCTACCCCCTCTTCTCTTAATCTCTCTACTTCTTCACTCGCGTACCCGTTTCTTTTGTAATAGTCTTCTCTGCCCTCCTGCCCGTACTTCACTTTCCCTCCCTTTATCTCTTTCTAACATTCTTGCAGAATTTTGCAATCTGTTCTTTCCCTCATTTCTTCCTCGTATTTTATTGCTCTTTTTCCTGTCTCAATCCTTATTTTTTCTATCTGAACCTCCTCTCTCACAATATACCCCGGTGTATCCTTGTCCAATCCTAACACCCATCTCCAGTATTTTTCCTGTAGCCCCTCTACCTCCCTCCACTCCTTCCAGCCCCATATTTCCGCTCCATACATTACCACCCCTTTATTAATTTTTCAGAACAGCAATTTTCTTTTTTTTTATATCTATCTTGAATATTCTTTCCCTACACCCCAGACTTGTCCTATTAGCCTGTTTCCTTTCTTCACCCTTTCCTTTATGTGTTCTCCCTCTTTATTATCCTGTTTCATCGTGTAGCCCAGGTATGTAAATTCCTTCACTTGTTGCACTTCCTCATCACTCCATCTCCACTCCTCTCCTTTTCTTTTCCCCCTCCTTTTCTAAATATCATTATCTTTGTTTTCTCCGTGTTTACTTCCAATTCTTTTTTTCATATATTTTTCTAGCGTTTTCATCATCTCTTTCATTTCCTTTTCCTCCTTAGCCACCAGCACTATGTCATCCGCATACGCCAACGACCATACCTTAGCTTTCCCTACCACTATCCCTCCTGTCTGTTGTCCTCTCATTGTCTTTTCCAGATCCCCCGTATATACCGAGAACAGGCTTGGGCTCAGTGGACATCCCTGCCTCAACCCTCTCTTTGTTATGAATTTCTCACTCTCTTCTCCATTCATTTTAACCCTGCTTCTCGTTTCTTCGTATATTTCCTCTATTCTTTGTATTAATCTTTCATTGATTTTTTTTCTTTTCATATATTCCCACAGCTTTTTTTTATTGACTTTGTCAAAAGCAGCTTTTAGGTCTACGAATAGTGCTACCATTTTCCCTCTTTTTTTCTAGTTCTTTATTTGCTAAGTGTTTCATTATATATATGTTGTCTATCGCCCTTTTTTCTTTTCTGAATCCCGCTTGTCCGTCTGGTACCAAACTTCTTTCCTCTATTTCCTTCTGTAATCTTTCTTGCAGTATTGTCGCGTACAATTTGTATGCCGAGCTCAGTAATGTTACCCCTCTATAATTCTCGACTTTCTTTTTTTCGCCTTTTTTATGTATTGGGCATATTATTCCTTCTCTCCATCTCTCTGGGAATCCTTCCCCTTTCCATATTTTGTTTATTATTTCCGTCATCCTTTTTGCTACATTTTCTCCCCCGTATATCCACTCTTCTCCTTGTATCCCATCTTCTCCTGTCGCCTTTCCTTTTTTTTATATTCTTTATCGCTTCTATTAGTTTTTCCTCTCTTATTCTATTCCTATCTCCTTCTTCTTGTCTTACTACCGCTTCTTTCCTTTTTTCTTTTTCCTGCTTTTGTTCTTCCCCTCCCAACAGGTTCCGAAAATATATCTCCCATTCTTTAATTTTTATTCCCTTTGTCGTCCTGTTTTTTTCCTCTGTTTCTTTAGGTACTTCCATACATCTTCTTCCGTTTTTATTCCTTTAACCTGCTCCTCTTGTTTCTTTTTGTTTTCCTCCTTCTTTCTGTCGCATGTTTTTGTGTATATTTTTACTGCTTCTTTGTATTCTTCTTTTTCTTTCTTCCCTTTTTTCCACTGTCTTAATGCTCTTCTTGCCTTTTTCTTTGCTTCCTTGCATTCCTTATCCCACCATTTCTTCCATCCAGTTTTCTCGCCCTTCCATTTTCTAAATCTGACTCTCTCTGTTGCTTTCTCCATCATCTCTCTCATTTCCTCTACACTTTCTTGTACTTCCTTCCCTATCCATACCGTTTTCCCTATTCTCTCTTTATATCTTTTTATACTCTCTTCTGTCCACTTTTTTTAGTTATGTACTTCTCCTCTTCCTCTCTCTCTTCTCTTTCCCTTCCTTCCATTGTCAATTCCAGTGGTTGATGGTCTGACTCTACTCTTTCTCCCACCTTAAATGTCTTTACCTTTTCTGCGGCCTCTTCATTTGTCATTACAAAATCTATTATTGATTCTTCCTTCCTCCTATGTACGTAAATTCCCCCTTTCCATCATCTTCTCTGTTCCCGTTCATTATTTCCCACCCTTTTTCGTTGCATAATTCCAGCAGTTCCTCTCCCTCTTTATTTATTACCTTGTCCTTTGTTTGTCTCTTTTCCGTCCCTTTTCTTTCTTGTATTCCCCCCTCTTCCCCTATTCTTGCGTTGAAGTCCCCTTCTACTATTATCAATCCCTCTTCCTTCTCTTCTATCATCTCTTCTAAGTTTTTCCTTGTCTCTTTTATTCTACTTCTATAAACCGTCACCACTTTTATTTTTGTTTTTCCCCACTGCATGTTCTTTTCTACAACTCCTCTTCTCTGTTGCACTTTCTCCTTCTTTTCCTGGTTCAACCATTTTTTTCTTATTCCCGTTATTATACCCCCCTTTGCTCTCCCTTTTTTCTTTTCTCTTTCTGCATGTTGCACCACCCACTCAAATTCCTCTGGCAACTCCTTTTCCCACCACTACCATTCTTTTTCTTCCATCCATGTTTCGTGTAATCCCACTACATCCTGTTGCTTGATGTACTTCCAGAAATCATGTTCCTTGTTTTTTATTCCTGCTACGTTCCAAAACAATACTCTCAGCTCACTCACCTCCCCCCGTGTTTCTTCCTTACTTTCTTTTTTTCTCCCTTCTTTTTCTTTTCCATATCCATCTCTCATTATTCCTTTTCTTTGCCGTTTCGTCAACTTTCCCTCCTTTACCACCCCCTTTGCCCTTTAGTTTTTGCCTTTTGGTTCCCCACTTTCTCTTCTCTTTCTCTGCACAGTCCCCTATCCTTGTCGTTCCATATGTATCTGTCTCCGTCTATCTCCATTTTTCTGTACCCTACCCATACTCTTTTTCCTTCCGCTCTTCTTTCCATCGCTATGTTCATTATTTCTCTTTACACTCTTCTTTCCTCCCATGTTAAATCGTGACTTATATATATTCTTGTATTCTTTAATTTCTTCTTCTCCTACATTACCTTCTGTTTTTCCTCCCATCCTCGGATTTCCGCCACCACCATCTCATTTTTCTTCTCTTTGTTTATTACTGTCACTTTTTCACCTCTACTTTTACATTTAATTTTTCTTCCAGCATCACTGCTAAATCTTTTGTGGTTTTTCACTTCTCCACCCCTTTATCACGATATTATTTTTTCTTTTCCATCTTTCCTCGTCTTCCGCTTTTTCTCCAGTTTTTCTATTCTCTCCACAAGTTTCTCTTTTTCTTTCTCCCACTTCTTTTCTCTTTCTCCCATTTTTTTTTTCATTTCTTTGATTTCTTGTCTTATTCCTTGCATATTTTCTTCCATCTGTTTCATCATTTCTCTCATTAATTCTTTTAACTCCTCCATTTCTTTCCTTCCTCCTTCTGTTCTTGAGGTTTTTCCTTCGCTCTCCTCCGATATCTTTTTAACGTCTGGTGATCTTATTGTTTTCTTTCCTCTTTCAAATATTTGTTGCCTTTCTTTTTCCTCTTCCTCTCTCTCTCTTTTATTCATCCCTTTCCCCCTTTTGTTATTACTTATTATTTATTTTTCAAATTTAGTTATTTATTTAATTTTTTTTTCTTTATTAATATTTTTTAAATTTATTGTTACTATGATTCTTCTAATTGTATTTAATTAACGCCCACCACAAATATTCGAAAAAGTATATAAATAAAAGTTTGTATTTCCCTGTTATCACAAGCGCGCGCTTGACCTTTAATCTAGTCCGCGATATCCGCTCGCCTTCGCCTACGTTATCTGAGCCACCTTCACATTCCTCAACACGCACACGTAAATTAATTGCTGTAAATCACCTTAAATTACACCAAACTCCGTACTACTATTAAACTATTAAACACGTCCTCACTCAATCACCTTCAAAACACGACTTTTAGTATATTCCAGCATTTATTATGATGGTACTTTTTTCGTCGCAAGAAATTTTGCTGAAGTGTAATATTATTTGTTACAGCAGTGGTACAACAAAACGTTTATTCTATGTACTTCATGATTTCCATTGTTTGTGATGTTTTAAGGTTATCAAATTGATATGATGTTGGCCAAATGGGAGATTTGAACGTGCACGATAACCAATTAATCTTGATTTGTAATTTTTTTTTTATATTGATGCAGCATTATTTTGTGTGTACAAAGTTTCAAAATCTTGGATTGTTAGTTGTATTGGTTTTCGTTTTTACACAAAAAGGTACATGCATAATTAGTCAAAACTTTTCTTATTTTATGGATAGGCCTTAACAACAGATAATGGTTGTTTTTATTGTTGTCGTTCCTCCAATCCGAAGGATCTTATTCATAAAATAGAAAAACTTTTAATTGGAAACTTTTGTGAGGATTATTATAATTATTTCAATTAATATAAAGTAATTACATAAATAATGTAAATAATAATAAATTGAAGTATTTTGAGTACACAAAGATTGTATTATCTATATTTTGTAAGCATTTTAGGGCTGGTTCTATAATAATCGTATAAATGTCAGTTAAGTTATACTTAGTTTGATTGTAAAATGCTATTATTATTGGCTGTATTATTTGTTAGTATAAATAAAATTAACAGTCAAATATGTCAGTCTTTGAAAATTAAAGCAAGTATAATTAAACTTACATTTATACCATGATAGTAGAACTGCCCTTAAGCATATTGCAATATTAAAAAAAAGCGTTGATTATACATTTTTTATACATTAATGTAACATTTGTAAAATATTATAAATATATATAAATAATATATTTTTTAAACATTTTTAGAATGTTTTTCTGATATTGACTTATTTGCGACGTAATTCTGGTCATGACGATGTTTTTGCAATGTTTTTAAAAATGTAAATACAACTTTTGTAAAACGTTGAAAAAAACATTTCAAAAATGTTTCTTTGTTGATTGGGTATGACTGGGCTAACATGAACGAGTCAACTTGATCCAATTTCGGTTGGTTGGAAGATGATTTTATGGCGCACTACTGGTCCGAAGACAAACAATATCTAGAAAAAAAGCGTTTGAGTAGCATGCCGCTTAGTACGAATGGACCGTGTACTATGAATAAGTAATTTCTTAAGCAGCCAAATCTCTACAAACTGTTTGAACCTCCCATTTCAAAGTTCGTAGTGATGAAGTAATTTCCGATTGCTACACAATCGTTATATAGCCCTCTAAAGATTGCCTGAAGGTTGGATGCGCATTCGCCCAATTCCAAGTCTTTTAAGCGCGGTATGTCAGTGGCGTCGCCATCAAAAGCGCGTACCGTTTATTGTCATGTATTCAGTGTTATTGTAAAACATAATAATACATACAAATACAACAAAGAACAAAATGGACTGTATTTTAAAAAGTACAACTTTAGTTGACAACTATTGACAACTACATGACATAATGTTACTGAGAATACAGAATATAAATATTCGTTGATGAAGCTGTTGGATGTGTTGAAAATAGGCAAGACGAGAATAAGGTAATTCAATTACGTCTGGATCTGTTGTGAGTGGTCTTCCCACCAAAAAATTTGCAGGTGTGAGCGGTTTTAGATTGTTAGGATCAGCAGACAGATGAGTTAAGGGACGCTAATTTAAAGTTGCCTCAACTTGTGACAATAAAGTATAAAGGTCTTCATAAGTTAATAGTGACTTGATGCCAGCTTCCCACAGACCACCAAAATTTGGATTGCGAGCCGGAATAAAATGCCAATTCGTTCCTTCGTTAGCAAGGACGTCAGCAACAGATTCACAATTAGTCTTAAGAAATGAGCTCACTTCAGAATGGGCTCCAAGAAAGGTGGTGCCATTATCAGAATAGATATGCATGGGCTGACCGCGACGTGAAACAAAACGTCTAAAGCTCATAATAAAGGATTTAGTTGTGAGAGAAGTGACCAATTCCAAGTGAACTGCTTTGGTTACAAAGCATACGAAAATACATCAATGAGACGTGTAGGACTTTGAACCTTTACCTTTACAATCTTTAATAAAAAAGGACCTACCAAAATCTATTACAGTTGTAAAAAATGGTGGTGCAGAATTGACTCGTGAGGATGGAAGATTGCTTATTATGGGTTCTATTGCTCTGGGAGATAAGCGAAAGCATTTTACACAATGATGAACTATCTGTTTTACAAGATAGCGCCCTGAAGTAATCTAAAATCTACTTCGAACTGTGAAGAGAAGCAATTAAGGACCAGCATGAAGCATTCTGCTTTGCTCTCTGGTAGTAATTAATTTGGCTAGGCCATGTTTGCCTGATAGAAGAATGAAATATGCTTCTTATCAAACTTGAAGTTAGAATAATGAAGTCTGCCACCAACTCGAATGGTGCCGTCGGCGTCAAGAAATAGATTGAGGCTTTTTAGCGACGAAGAAGGTTTTGATGGTTTACCTTGCTGAAGATGCTTTAGCTCGTCTAGAAAAAATTGTGCTTGTGAAATTTGTACTATACGTTTGAGTGCATCTTTAAGTTCAAAAATTGTTAAAGGACCAACAGTACGATCAACTGTAGGAAAACAACAGTTTCTTCGAAAACGAAGAAAATACGCAACAACTCTCTCTAGCCGAGTCATGTTAGAGAATTGTGAAATAAGGTATGAATCCTGTGTAGTAGTAGCGAAAGATTGTGCTTCCCTTTTGAGTTTTGGAAGCTTAGGAATACAGACAATAGAGTTAGGCCTTATGGATTCATTTTTAGATAACCAGGATGGTCCATGCCACCACAATTGGCATGATTTTATATTGTTTGGTGTCATCCCTTTAGACAAGAGATCCGCTGGATTTGATTTGGTTGGTACATGTTTCCAAATAGAGTGAGAAGTACGTTGTTGAATGTCAACAACGCGATGACAAACAAAAGTTTTCAATAAGTTTGGATTGGTTTTTAACCACCTTAACACTATGGTCAAGTCAGACTATAAATAAGAAGAAGAGATTTGAAGATTCAAAGCTTTCAGAACCTGCTCTGAAAGTTTAGCCAACAATGCGGCTGCGCTAAGTTCGGGTTTTAGGATAGTTATAGGTTTCAAAGGTGCTACCTTGGTTTTAACAAATAAAAGTTTGTTAAAGGTGTTATCTTTGTCAACGGATCTAAGATAAATACGTGCGCCATAGGTGTGCATCAAAGAATCACAAAATCCACGAAGTTGGATATCCATAGCATCCTTGCGGATGACGTGCTTAGGAATTTGGAGGTCATTTAAATTAACCAGTTCTGCTCTATAAACCGATCACTTTCTTGCGATCTTTTCAGAAATTGAATCATCTCATAATAACTTTTCCAACCATAACTGTTGGAGCATAATTTTAGCGATTATAGTAGAAGGCGCAAGTAACCCAAAAGGATCGAATATTTGTATATTTCGGTTGGTGAAATAGTAAATACGAAGCTATCTGCCTGAAACGACGATGTCAATCCCAGGGTATGAGTGTGCTTGTCAGCAACAAATTTTAGAACACCAGGGTGAACATCCGTATTAAGAAGGTCCTTTAGTATTAATGGATCATTAGAGATCCACTTACGAAGAATGAAAAGTCCTGAACGTAAAACATTTGAAAGTTCCAAACAAATATTGCGTGCTTGGGAAATATCATCGGCGCCAGTAAGAAGGTCGTCGACATAAAACTCATTTTTTGATGATCCGAGAAATTTCAGAATTAGAAGCTTCGCATTCAATACCTAGTTCATATAGACTATTGAGATCGAAAGATTGTAATTGTTCTGTTGGAGAAGATCTCCAGAAAATACGTTGAAGTGACCACCATTTGGGCTCAATCAACAGTTGTCTGTACATCTTTTCGATGTCAGCAGCAATAACATATGTATGCTTCCGAAAACAAATTAAAATAGAAAATAAATCTTGTTGTATCGTTGGACCAACCATTTGAGTGTCATTTAAAGAATAGCCAGAAGTTGTGGCAGAAGAGCCATTGAAAACAACACGAAGTTTGGTGGTTAGACTGGTTTCTTTCAACACACTATGATGGGGAAGGTAATAAGAATATTCAGCATCAGAATGTGGCACAGTCATCTGTCCCAATTCTTGGTATTCCTGCATGAAGGCAACGTAACGAGTGCAAAGTTGTGGATTAGACTGAAAGCGGCGTTCCAGTGAGAAAAATTGTTTTCTTGCGATGCCTTAGGATTTTCCAAGGCATGCAATCAAATTTTTGAATGTTATTGAAACAATAAATCTACCTTCTGCGTTCTTAGAATAGTATTGAATAAAATGTGCTTCGCAAGCATTTTCTTCGGAGGAGAAAATCTTTTCTTGGGGGTAGCTCTCGAGCTCCTAAAATTTTGAAATGCGATCTGGTAGATCGTCCAGAAAGCTTAAGTGACAACGTGAATGAATAGAAACTGCGTTACTAACTTGTCCGGATACCACCCATTCAAAACGAGTTTTTTGAAGAATAGCCAATTGTGGACCTAGCCGCACTCAACCAATACATAATAATGAAGAGAATGCTGGTGAACCAATTAGCATTTAGATTTCACCAGGCTTATTAAAAAGCGGGTCTGACAATTTAATGTTGTCAGGGATTTGAAAATTGTTGCAATCTACGTGTATACTGACCACGCTGACAGTTATTTCATCAAGAACTAAACATAAAAGATTGATTTGAAAATTGGTATGATGTGAACGCATGGTTGTTTCACATTTTGAGTGAATCATAGAGGAAGCTTTGCTTAAGCCTGAAACTAGAATGTTTGCATTATCAATGCGCAAGTTTAATTTTCGATACAGGTCTGAACGAATAACATTAGATCGAGAACCTGAGTCTAACAAAATACGAATTGTGTGTTCTCTTCCGGTAGAATCAAGAGTCTTAGCGGAAGCTGTTAGCAAAAAAACTACAAAACTGTTTGTACAAAATGCAGAAATTGTTTGATTGGATTCGGCAGGAGTGTCTATAGAGCTAGCAGATCCTGGCTGCTTATCCGAAATGACCGTAGGGTTAGGTTCAATATGCAAAAGAGTGTGATGTTTGGACTTGCATGTACGGCGAGTAAACTTAGAAGAACATTGGTGTATTAAATGACCTTTATGGAGACAATTGAGACAAACTCGCAATTCTTTTGCTTTGGCAATTCTTTGCCTAGCAGATAAATCTAGAAATTCTTTACATGAGCTTATTGAATGAGAATTTTTGTAAAGTACAGAAGTTGATGTGTTTGCTAGAAAGGATTTTGAAAAGTGTGGGTTTGATTTGTGAGGGACAACCTTAGCGTCTTGCTTTTATTGCAAACTATCCAAGAGATTGGCATTGTTTGTTAGAAACGATTTGAATTTATTGAAGTTTGGTAAAATGTTGGTCGATGAATTTCGTAATGTTTCCCATTGACGCGTAGTAATAGAATCAAGTTTGTCTGATACAATTTGAATCATGACGGTTTCGAATAGGTCTCCGTCATTAGCTAACGAACGTAATGCAGTAATGTGTTTGAATAAGGAATTGCAAAAACTTCTTAATGTTATAGGGGATTCCATTTTGCAAGGTTCTAGCTTAAGCATACATTTTATATGGTTTCGAATAAGCATGCGGGGTTGATAGTACCGCGCACAAATAGCTTGCCAAGCGATTTGATAATTGCTGGCTATAAACTGTAACGATTTGATTACTTGAGCTTGCTTTTAAGTAATGGAGCTTTTGTATGTCTCCAAGATCACTGTTGGAAATAATCAAACTAGTAAAAATTTTACAAAACTCAAACCAACCTTCCAGGTCGCCAGAAAACGTGAAATAGAAATCTTTGGTAAATTAAAACTTGGAACCTTATGCGATTGATCATTTGACTTTCCTGATTTGTTACTATCAGGAGGAGAATTGCTGCTAGAAGTTATTTGAAGCCTTGTTAATAAATTTTTAGCGATTGCAGTAATTCTAAAGAAACCATATTTGAATTGAACGTGTTGTTTAGTTTCAGCTTCCATGTCTGTAGCTGATTGATTAATTTCAGATGGTATTTCATCAAATTGATTTAATAACGAAGAATTTGCTTGTAAACGATCTTGTATTTCGATAATTTGTGCAGATGATACCTCGTGATCAACGGTATCTAAATTTGAAAAAAATGTTTCAAAACGAGCGAGTTTTGATTTTAACACTGTACGTTGTTTTTTCAAATCTCGGGCCATTGTTGAATAGAATATGAATGCGAATAAGTAGAATTCAATTAAAGTGATACATTCATGCTTTCATAAATAAGATGATAAAAGTTTTATAAGATGATTAAAACCAAAGCGCTCTAAGCTTCCCAAAGTAGTTTAAGTTATATTAACAGGTGTGTCACTAATTCTTCGTAACTCCAGCAGAAAATATACAAACGTTGGTTAGTAACTGACAGGTTTAAAATCTAACCAATACGGTTTAATTCTTGAAATTTTCTGAAAGCAACAAACACGTGTAGCTGATCAAACTTGATATGATAATAAAAGGGAAATTAAATCGCGCCGTAAAATGGAAATGCATTCTTACCCCAGCAAATCTCCCACAAACAATACATCAAAATTGCAATGGATTTACCCACTAATAGCTCCTTAACTTTACAAACGGAAATATAACACAAACAGTAACGTTCGACTGGTATGTGACATTTGCAAAATTCATCCAGCACGAAAAACCGTATCACGGCTTTTAACATTAACATTAGTGAAATACGATGGCAGAGCCATCTCATCGTAACATGTAAATGGCTATAGAGATAAAGCTTTCAACGTTTTCATCTCTATAGTCATTTACATAACAACACATTATTTTTACGCATGAAGTTCATGGCTTTCTATAGCGACTTTTGCGTTGTGCAGATAAAATTCCACAAAGTGTGCTTTGTAGGATGAAAGAACGACTATGATATAGTTATTTGCTCAAAAAATCATTGTGGTTTCAACACAGCACGTTGACGTGTGTGGCGGCAAGAAGAATCATTTGTTTCATTCTGCCGGAATAGCTGGAGGTGGATGCAGGAGAATCATAGTCCTGAGAAGTTATTTCCTTGTTTTACTAAGTAGATTATTCGCCCAATACCAGTTTTTACCAGATAGAATCTACAATGTGGATGAAACTGGTGTGACGATTGTTCCAAAAAAGCAATCGAAAGTTCTCGCCCTGCGAGGTAAATGCAGGTTGGAAGTGTTGTTTCAGGGGAGAGAGAAACTTTGGTTACAGCGGAAACCTGTATGAGTGCCGCAGGAAATTATATGCCCATTATGTTTGTATTTCTTGGAAAGAAAGCTAATCCAGAGTTACTGCAAGGTACACCACCAGGGACTTTAGCTGAATATCACGAAAGTGGTTGGATGCAAAAGGATATTTTTTTAAAGTAGTTTGAGCGCTTTATTACTTTTCCTAAGCCAACAGAAGAAGTTCTTCTACTTTTAGATGGACACGCAACCCACACTAAATGTTAGGAGCTAATAGATGCGGCAAGCAAAAATTACGTCATCTTATTATGCTTCCCTCCACACTGCACTTATAGGATGCAGCTCCTAGATGTTGCCTTCTTATCTCCAGTTAGCACTTATTATTCTGAAGAGTGTAGAAAGTGGATGCAATTGAACCCTGGAAGGGTCATAACAATCAGACAGGTTGGAAAACTTTTCGGCAATGCTTTCATGAAAGCGGCATTTATGGAGACTGTAGTTAATGAGTTCAGAAAGACAGGGATTTTCCCGATGGATCGCAATGTGTTTAAAGACTGGATGTTTCAGCCTGCAGAAACTACTGACACAATGGAAAATGGAGATTCGGATGCAGTTCCACTTGAAATTGCAGGACCGTCAATTTTTGATATGGGTAGAAAAAAAACAAATTTGTCTAGCACTTCATGTTCGGGAAAAGAACTATCTAAACCAAAGTCATCATCTCAACAGGCTACTGTGGCTGCATTCGCACTCTCTTCTAAAGATATCAGATCAGTTCTGCATTGCAATAGAAAAACAGCAAAAACTAAAACCACAAAGAAGGGGAAAATGGTGGTTTTAACAGAGTCACCGTATAAAAATGAGTTAATTGCCGAAATAGAAGCTAGAAAAAAGAAACCTGTGAAAAGAAATCTAAACTTAAAACATGAAGTTGAGAATCGGAAAGAAAATGAAAAAAAAGCAAACCCTCAAAAGGCAATGCTCCAGAAAAGATAGAAAATCAAGAAAGTAATCAAACCAGAAGGAAGAAAAGCAAATCCATAGTAGAAAAAGTGCCAAGAGGTAGTAGGAAGAAAACAGAACTGGTCCATGAAGCAACTGATTCGTCAGAAGACGAAGAGAAAAATGTTGCGTGTCTAATTTGTAATGAACTATTCTCCAAATCAAAATCCTGTGACGGTTGGATAATGTGCAATAAGTGCAAACGATGGGTTCATGAAATATGTGCCGGGATTAACGAAGATGAGCAATATGAATGTGTTTTTTGTATATAATGTCCGTAATATAGGAGTTTTGAAAACCTTTTGTTTTTAAAACATACAAAATAATACTAATTTAGTTTAAAAGTGGAGTACCTCATTTTACAGTACTTTCCACCCCATTTTATCATACCAGTTTGATAAAACGGGGTATAAGGCATACTTTCAAAAAACACTTAATTTTTACAAAACTATTAAAATCAAAGAATAATGCGTTTTAGTTATTAATCCAATAACATAACTGTGTACTTTGATATTAGTAACACGAATGTATTCTTACTACTTTTTGAATTATCAAGCACGATATGATCAGTACTCCATTTTATCTAACTCTCTCCTACACTGAAGTAATCTCGTCAAGTTTCTTTAGTCGTTTTGAATGTAATTAAAGCTTAATTTAAGCTTACCTACTACGCTTATTTTTGTCTATAAACACATAAGAAGTAGTGAACGTTTACTACTACCTATCAAGGAACTTCAGTGGGGTAAGTTTTTAGTACTTTCTTTAAATGGTAATTGTATTTGTCGATTGTTAATGTATCTCCACTGATTACTAATGATTCTATTTGCTATTAAGTTCTTTAAATTGTTATTATTCTATTAAAACTAAAACGAACAAAAATTGGATTTTGTTAAAATAAACTCAGTAATAGTACTTCATTATCGTTGGATAGAAATATATGTTACTTTGTTCTTAATCGTTTTTTTGCTCTATCCTATTTGTTTCGTAGTGGATTCAGACGTACCTTTGGTATCTCCAAGCCGAGGATCTTCATTAGTACAAAGAGTGGCACTTAGTTTTCTCTATCTTTATTATGATTTTCATAAAAATCAGATTGAAACAAAATTTATTCGAACCAAGACAACAAAATTAGATTTGCTACTAATGAAGAATTTCTCTATGTGTTTTATGAAACTGAAAACAATTACAATTATTATATTGTAGCTGCTTTATTCTTAAATTTTTGTGTTTAGCTCAGTTTTATTTTTGTAATTGCTTCGCTTTGTTGTCAAAATGCTTTAAATAAATTAGTAGTTTGTTTATATAGATTATGACGTCACTACCTTGCGCCTTACTTCTTTTAAATTTAAATTTCATTCTCATTATTTTGTGTACCTAATTGTAACCTAACAATAGATTGCAAATGTTGAGAAATAATATCTTAACTAGGTTTATACCGCCCAGGGAATTTCGCTGTAAGCGAAATAGATTATAATCGAAAGGGTTAGTAGCAATAACCGTTTATTAATTCTTGTTTATAAGCTTTTAATGCTGCTCTCAAACGTGTTCCTCTCTTGCGGCTATTAATATTTTTCGTGCTCCTTGTCTTTTAAAGCTAACTGCACTTTGTTTACCATCTCTAAAAAGACTCAAGTCTCCATAGATCATCGTAGTTACACTACTAGTATTTTATCATATTCCCGTGCTTAATTAATTTCTAGCCCTTTCACTTTTATTCTAATTTGTTTTTGTTCTCCGAATTAATATGTAAGGACGATTAGAATAAGCTGCTCAGTAGTGGTAGTATAAAACTAAACGTTAGATTTAAATTGAATGTAAAAGCAACAAATGAGATGCTTCTTATAATACGATTCCTTAATAATTGTTTTGTTCTTTGCCGACATGTTCCACGTTTGAAGGCAAAGAAACTTTGAAATATTATGTTTCACACACAGTGCAAGTTAGAGGTTTATCTGACACGCAAAGTTTAAATAAACTGGTAGACTGAAATAAATCTCAAAATGTTTCTTATTATAATTTTACAGTTAATTTTGCAGCAAATAAATCTTTCACAGATAAACTCAAAACATGTTGGGGTACAATAACACAAAATTATTATGTTAGTTATGAATAATTCGATATTGAAACTTTCTCGAACTTTGTGAGAATGTTCAAAGCGATTTCAGAAATCGCAGGAAATTCCTACTTATAGAAGAACGTGCCGGTGTTGAATTAATAGGTGTATATTACGCGCGTGATTAAATAAATGTGAGTATTTATTTTATCGCGAACGGTGTGCAGTTATAGTGTTATCCAGCAGCCATAAATAACCAATGACGTTAAATAAACGTAGATGTTATTCCGCGATAATAACGAAAATCTTGAAAAGGGTCAGCCTTTGTAAGGTTTTCTTCCGAAAATTATAATTCTGCGGTTAGATAGAAAAATCGCGACCTGAACAAATTGTATCGGTCTTTTTGATTGGTTGGTGCATAATTGCATTATTTAAAAACGTCTCTTTCTGGTGAAGCAGAGTTCGTTATTGTCAGCTTTCTAATAACCGTAGCAAATCATGCAATTGCTTATCAAGCCTTAAATAATCGCTACTAAAACGATAGGCTTTAAGCCGGAATCTACCTAAATAACATTTAAAATTTTAAGCCTTTTGTTTCACCTACTCAAGACGGATTTAGATCGCAGGTACGCGCCTAGCACTTTTAGCGCCCTTGTGCAAATTTAAAATAACGCCTCAAATTTGTATCAGGTGCATATGTGAGTACAGATACGGATTAAGGTAGGTATTATTATCCACTATTGAAAAATAATTGTAAAAAGTATTTTCATAAATTTATTTTCATTTTTATATTTTACAAGTACAAGCCATAAGCCATACAAGTATTTTTTCATTGAGGTACATAACATAATTATAAACTTATAGAAAACAGAAATATATTCTAACAGTATTACAACTCAAAATTTTTCTATTTTAGATGTAATATATAATACAAAAACACAAGAAATAAAAAACATATTTAAAGCATTAAAAATATCGTTTATATATCACAGGACGAAACTGATCGACAAATAAAAACAAAACAAATTATTATTTTAATGATGCAACATGTCATTTTTTAAAGGTTAATATCCAGATATAAGGTATTGTTATTAATATTTTAGCTAAGTGAATTGAGCTTTCCGTGCATTAATTTTTGCAAATTGTTTAATTAAATCTTCGGTGTCTAATTCTTTTAGGTGGTCCGTTTCAATTGAAATGATAGCAAGATTACATAGTCGGTTTTGTCCCATGGTTGATCTGAAATATTTTTTTATTATTTTGAGTTTTGAAAAAGATCGTTCTGCGGTAGCAACAGAAACTGGCATTGTTAATAAAATACGAAGTACTATGCTCGTATTAGGAAAAGAATCCACTGAGTTGTTAATTGTTATATAATTTAAAGTTTCTTATTAGAGTTAGAAGAAAGTAATTGGAATCTCTCCTCCACTGATGTTATGATTACATCTAGAGCATTATAGAACAATTATCTTTAAACTTTAAAGTTTCGTCGTGGATCGATTCATCGTCACATTCATAATCAAAATGTTTAGACCTCTTTGTTTTTTGAATTTAGGATTTTTTGTAGACCAATGGTCATAATGATGCCTACCACACATATCGTTAATATTTAAGCCTTCTTTCTCTAACGCCGACAAAAGAAATTTTGTCAAGCTTTCACCCGACACATCATCTATAGGATAAAATAATAAAAATGTTCTTCTATACTAATTCCCGTGCTCTTTAAATTAACAGATCTTATACAAACTGAAATTTGTTCTTGGTGACTAGTCAGGAGTGCATTCTAATAATCTAATTAAAAAATGATACAAAAATGGCGCCAACTAACACGGACGTATCTGGAGGTTTGGATAAAATAATTTGTAAATTATGCCACCGAAGTGCCATAACCAATATTGTAAGGTGCATAAACTGTGATAATGTGCTACACAAATATTGCTGTTAAAAAAAAGGTCTAAATACATCAGAAATTAAATGCAATCAATATTTTAGGAAATAGCGAGAACAGCCATAAAAAACAACATATTCAATTTATTTTAAATTACGTTTCGCCAATTTGTAAAAAGGCTTCTTCAGATTTTAAATTATAATTCTTATTTAACATCCATCTTAAATACAATGTTATATTTACAATATTTCTAAAATTAAATTTAATAAATTAACATAGATATATGAAAGGATAAAAATTTTTTTTTTAAACTTACTCAATTTTAGATATACTTTTTTTTAATTAAATATTTATTCATTATTAATAAAATACATTTTATGAAATTTTAAATCAAACCTAACATATTAGTAAACTGTTTTCAAATTTTTATAATGTAATTGGATCGGAATTTAATACACAAATGGTAAAATTGATATCAACTCGATTGTTATGTACAAGTGAGAATTTTGTATTCAAAATAATTTTAACATTAAATTTATATATTTACTTAACTTGTTTATTATCTATGTTTTAATTAGGTTATAAATTAGTTTTATTTAGATTAATCAATGATGAAATTATAAATTGAATTTAGATTGTCATTATCTGTTTTATAATTAACTGTTGTACTATTTTTTTTTAATTTCAATCATTTCATAAAGCATTCTTTTTTTTAAATTATTTTCAATACGTAAAATTCTTGGTGAACTAAAATTGAAATTATGTTTCTTCTCAACTGAATGGTCAGACAATGCAGTGTTCGGAATATGTGGTGAAGCCTTTTTGGTTTTTATAGAGTTTTTATGTTGGTTAATTCTTTTATTTAAATTTTGTTTTGTTTGTCCTATATACGTTCCATTACAATTCGCACAATTCAGCTGGTATACAACATTAGCTACTGAAAGTTTATCAGTTTTATCTTTTAGGTTATTAAATAATTTTTTTTCTAATGTTAAATGATTTTTAAACGCAGTTGTAAGATTATATTTAAGTAGTTCTTTTTTTATTTGATGAGATAAGTAAGGTATATATGGCAATGAAACATATATTTTTTTTTCTTTACAGTTTAGATCATGATTGGCAATACTAAGATTTAAATTTATTTTATGTTCTTTTTTATTTTTAATATATTTATTCTTTTAATATTAGTGTTTATAAATTTTAAGGGAAAACTATTTTGGCATAAAAGTTTTTTAATTGTTTTTATATTTTCAAAATGAAATTTAGGCGATGATAAATTAATAGCTCTATCTGTTAAATTATTAATAATACTTTTTTTATATTGAAGTGCAGTGATTGAATTAAAATTTATGTATCTGTTAGTTTTTATGTTTTTCCTGAACCAGTTAGTATCAATTTTATTGTCTACGTTTCTAATTAATGTCAAATTCAAAAAAATTATTGATTTATTATTATTTTCTTTTTCAATTGTAAATTTTAGTCTGGGGTGAAAGTTGTTAAAATCATTATAAATTAGGTTTATTTTATTTTCTTCAGTTGCTATTATGATATCATCTACATATCTTTTATAGAATGTTATGTTATTTGTTTTTTTCAAATACTCTGTTTCTAAACCTTGTAACACCAAGTTTGCAATCGTACTAGATAGTGTGTAACCTGCGTTTGGGGATTGCGGCAGTTATCTTTATGTCAGACCCCATAAATCGATTCTGCTGGCTGAGTTTTGTTTTTTTTTTGGATTTCTTCGTTTGATTGGTACGGTGTTGGCATCAAGAACGTTTTGCCCGTTATTGTATTGCGTGTGATTTAAGTTTATTGGTATTTCAAGTTGTTTTCAATCATTACTGGTATTTTCTTTTGAATGCATAAAGTTCCGTGGTTTTGATTTTGATTTAGTATTTTACTTATTTATCTCAGTAAAATAACAATTCTATATAATTTACGACTTCCTTTTTGAATGTAAGTTGATCCATTTTTCTTGTTATTTACACCTTGTTTAGGCTGAGTTCTATTTTTAAGAAATGTTTTTGTCGAGGTCTACGTGATGGAATTCATGTGGCTAATTATAGTTCTCATCTTTGTTAAGTTCGTTTGTTTAATGCTCTATCTTTTACGTAGATGTTACCGCGCAAGTTGAGGAAATTAGGTGGGAAGACGAAGTTTTAAAAATGGTAAAGTTTGGTTTTTGGGGGCAATCAATCGTTGGTCGCAATTAAGAAATACCGGATACCGTGTGGTAGTGAGTGGTGAGGGTACTTTTTACCCTATCGTTATGCCTTACCGCGGAAAATTGGAACCGTGAAAATTAAGTGTAGTGGTGGAAAAGTTTGATTTTCCAAAGTTCGTAATTTACGGTTTAAGTAGACTTCATGGTTTCCAAAATTAGAACTCACGTTCAAGTTGGATATGCAATCGTTGGGTTGTGCTACGTCCAGTCTTCGCATTTGTGCGGATTTTATTTAAGTGTTAAAAAGGAAATTCTTCCGCCGGCATAGAAATTGTTTTGGGGTACCTTTCACCTGGCCACTACGGACTAACCACAAGTTCGTTCCTGAAGTCACGACGAATTCAAGGTATTTATGTTGCACCATTTATTTAATCGTGAAGATATCATTTACGTGATTTAAGTGTTAAAAGCTTTGAATTTTCAAGAAATTAATTTCAAGTGTCTCGAAGTTAACGTTAATGTAACTGATTAATGACCGTATTTAACGGTACTGTTATAATCCCAAGTTTAAAATTTATTATACGGAACCGAACTATCGATTCAAATTTTATATATATATATATTAGTTTTGTAAGTTTATTTCATTTTATATTTGAGTAATTTCGACGCGCACACGGCCGTGATTTTAGATGTTTTAAGATTGATTAATTTGTGCTGTTTTATTTCTTTAAATTCTGTATTTTGTATTTTATTATTTTGTTTGTGTATTTATCCCAATAACTTTAAATTTGTTTTGATCAAACGATCATTCACGTACCTTTTGTTACTGTTTTGTGTAATTAATTTTGATAATTTCAATTCCATTATTTTATTATTTTATTCATTTTGTTTTTTTTTGTGTGTTCAAATAAATGTTAAATTGTTAAATGTAAAGAGCTTTTAATTCCGTCGGCCTCCGCGTGTGTAACTTTATTAGTTTATTACAGATTTTAGTGAGATACACTCTATCAAGGTAAGTCCGTTTAGGGTGTATCCTCCAGAAGCGGACTTGTGGTTGGCAAGGGCTAGAAGTCCATTAAGCTTTACTCCTTCCTGGCGCCCTTTGATTTCGACATTATTACTTTTCGATTTTGTGTTTTCGTCAAGTTAATCCAATTCGATTACGAAACTTTTAAATATAACCCACCCCTTCTCCATTGAGCTAGTGGCACAACACCGTTTATGTTACCTCATTTCAGGCAGTGACTTTGTGTTAACTTTGGCATGTAACAAGTGGTTGTCCCATTGCAATTCCAAATTTTTGTTTGTATATGTTTTTGTTATAAGTAAAAAAAGTTTAATTAAGCACAAATTCTACTGCATTTATAAATTCAAATAACGGTAATGTTGTAAATTTTTTAATTTCGTTCCAATAATTTTTAATTGTATTTAAAGCTAAATCAACTGGTACATTAGTATATAGTGACACAACATCTAAAGAAAAAAGAACATGATTGTTTGGTAAGTTTACTGTATCAATAAATTTTTTAAAAGTCCAAGAATCTTTAACACTATAATTATTAGTTAATGTAATATTTAACAAAATATTAGATAAATATTTTGACAGTTTATAAATAGGACTCATATATGACGCTATAATAGGTCTAAGTGGTTGATTTACTTTATGTAATTTAGGTAATCCATATATTCTAGGTAATAATCCATTGTGTGATATAAAATTTTTGTATGTAGTTTGATCTATATAATTTAGGTTAAGCCATTTTTTTAAAATTTGATTATTTGAATTTTGCATTTTAGTGTTTGGGTTTTTATTTATTAAAGTATATGTTTCCTTGTCATTTAATAATGCTAAAATTTTTGAATTGTAATCTTTTTTATACGTAATTACAGTTTTTTGTGTTTTATCTGCTTTAGTTATTATTATATCATTATTGTTTTTTAGAAATGTTTTGGTTAATTTTTAATTTGTGTAAAAAATATTATTTTCAATTTGTTCATTTGGTTTTAAGATTTTATTTTTATTTCTATGTTTAAAATTGGTTAGAATATTGTTAATAGAAGATCTAAGTGATAATTGACTTTCAGTATCTAATGATTCAATCGAATTTTCTATGTTTACAATGATATCTTCGTAAGGCATCTTTTGATTAGGGTCAAAATAATTATAATTAGGTCGTAATGTTAAAATTTCTTGAATATCATAAGGTAAAATTTTATTAGTTAAATTTTCGATCCAATCAGTATTTAATGTATTTTTATTATATAGGTTTTTATTATTTGATTTTGAACTTAGGAAATTATTACATTTATTTTTTTTTTTAAATTATTAATTTTTTTTAAATGTACTTTTTTAATTTTATCTTTAAATTTTAAATTTTGTAAAGTTGTTTTTTTAAATTATATATAATTAATTGAATGGGTAGTGTTTTTTCTAGATGTTTCTTTTGTAACAATAACTTTTGTTTTAAGTAGTTTAAATGAACATAAGAATCTTTAATAAGTATGTTTAAAATGTCTAAATTGAGTTTAATTAGTATATTTTTAAATTTTGTGTTATTCTTATAATTATAAAACGTTATACTATTATAATTTTTATATAAAAATTTTGGAGTTAGATTAAATTTTTTACAAAGTTTTAGAAAGTTTATCCTTTCACTTACCTTAACAATTGATAGATTAATTTTATTAAACATTTTGAAATGATTTGTTGTTGACATTTTAAATTATTTTCTTCTTTGTTAAAATATTAAACAGTAGAACAATGTTTAGAAGTAGTATTATAATTATATAGATCAAACTACATACAAAAATCTTATATCACACAATGGATTATTACCTAGAATATATGGATTACCTAAATTACATAAAGTAAATCAACCACTTAGACCTATTATAGCGTCATATATGAGTCCTATTTATAAACTGTCAAAATATTTATCTAATATTTTGTTAAATATTACATTAACTAATAATTATAGTGTTAAAGATTCTTGGACTTTTAAAAAATTTATTGATACAGTAAACTTACCAAACAATCATGTTCTTTTTTCTTTAGATGTTGTGTCACTATATACTAATGTACCAGTTGATTTAGCTTTAAATACAATTAAAAATTATTGGAACGAAATTAAAAAATTTACAACATTACCGTTATTTGAATTTATAAATGCAGTAGAATTTGTGCTTAATTAAACTTTTTTTACTTATAACAAAAACATATACAAACAAAAATTTGGAATTGCAATGGGACAACCACTTGTTACATGCCAAAGTTAACACAAAGTCACTGCCTGAAATGAGGTAACATAAACGGTGTTGTGCCACTAGCTCAATGGAGAAGGGGTGGGTTATATTTAAAAGTTTCGTAATCGAATTGGATTAACTTGACGAAAACACAAAATCGAAAAGTAATAATGTCGAAATCAAAGGGCGCCAGGAAGGAGTAAAGCTTAATGGACTTCTAGCCCTTGCCAACCACAAGTCCGCTTCTGGAGGATACACCCTAAACGGACTTACCTTGATAGAGTGTATCTCACTAAAATCTGTAATAAACTAATAAAGTTACACACGCGGAGGCCGACGGAATTAAAAGCTCTTTACATTTAACAATTTAACATTTATTTGAACACACAAAAAAAAACAAAATGAATAAAATAATAAAATAATGGAATTGAAATTATCAAAATTAATTACACAAAACAGTAACAAAAGGTACGTGAATGAACGTTTGATCAAAACAAATTTAAAGTTATTGGGATAAATACACAAACAAAATAATAAAATACAAAATACAGAATTTAAAGAAATAAAACAGCACAAATTAATCAATCTTAAAACATCTAAAATCACGGCCGTGTGCGCGTCGAAATTACTCAAATATAAAATGAAATAAACTTACAAAACTAATATATATATATATAAAATTTGAATCGATAGTTCGGTTCCGTATAATAAATTTTAAACTTGGGATTATAACAGTACCGTTAAATACGGTCATTAATCAGTTACATTAACGTTAACTTCGAGACACTTGAAATTAATTTCTTGAAAATTCAAAGCTTTTAACACTTAAATCACGTAAATGATATCTTCACGATTAAATAAATGGTGCAACATAAATACCTTGAATTCGTCGTGACTTCAGGAACGAACTTGTGGTTAGTCCGTAGTGGCCAGGTGAAAGGTACCCCAAAACAAATTCTATCCCGGCGGGAAGAATTTCCTTTTAACACTTAAATAAAATCCGCACAAATGCGAAGACTGGACGTAGCACAACCCAACGATTGCATATCCAACTTGAACGTGAGTTCTAATTTTGGAAACCATGAAGTCTACTTAAACCGTAAATTACGAACTTTGGAAAATCAAACTTTTCCACCACTACACTTAATTTTCACGGTTCCAATTTTCCGCGGTAAGGCATAACGATAGGGTAAAAAGTACCCTCACCACTCACTACCACACGGTATCCGGTATTTCTTAATTGCGACCAACGATTGATTGCCCCCAAAAACCAAACTTTACCATTTTTAAAACTTCGTCTTCCCACCTAATTTCCTCAACTTGCGCGGTAACATCTACGTAAAAGATAGAGCATTAAACAAACGAACTTAACAAAGATGAGAACTATAATTAGCCACATGAATTCGATCACGTAGACCTCGACAAAAACATTTCTTAAAAATAGAACTCAGCCTAAACAAGGTGTAAATAACAAGAAAAATGGATCAACTTACATTCAAAAAGGAAGTCGTAAATTATATAGAATTGTTATTTTACTGAGATAAATAAGTAAAATACTAAATCAAAATCAAAACCACGGAACTTTATGCATTCAAAAGAAAATACCAGTAATGATTGAAAACAACTTGAAATACCAATAAACTTAAATCACACGCAATACAATAACGGGCAAAACGTTCTTGATGCCAACACCGTACCAATCAAACGAAGAAACCCAAAAAAAAAACAAAACTCAGCCAGCAGAATCGATTTATGGGGTCTGACATAAAAAGATAACTGCCGCAATCCCCAAACGCAGGTTACACACTATCTAGTACGATTGCAAACTTGGTGTTACAAGGTTTAGAAACAGAGTATTTGAAAAAAACAAATAACATAACATTCTATAAAAGATATGTAGATGATATCATAATAGCAACTGAAGAAAATAAAATAAACCTAATTTATAATGATTTTAACAACTTTCACCCCAGACTAAAATTTACAATTGAAAAAGAAAATAATAATAAATCAATAATTTTTTTGAATTTGACATTAATTAGAAACGTAGACAATAAAATTGATACTAACTGGTTCAGGAAAAACATAAAAACTAACAGATACATAAATTTTAATTCAATCACTGCACTTCAATATAAAAAAAGTATTATTAATAATTTAACAGATAGAGCTATTAATTTATCATCGCCTACATTTCATTTTGAAAATATAAAAACAATTAAAAAAATTTTATGCCAAAATAGTTTTCCCTTAAAATTTATAAACACTAATATTAAAAAAGAATAAATATATTAAAAAATAAAAAAGAACATAAAATAAATTTAAATCTTAGTATTGCCAATCATGATCTAAACTGTAAAGAAAAAAAAAATATGTGTCATTGCCATATATACCTTACTTATCTCATCAAATAAAAAAAAAACTACTTAAATATAATCTTACAACTGCGTTTAAAAATCATTTAACATTAGAAAAAAAATTATTTAATAACCTAAAAGATAAAACTGATAAACTTTCAGTAGCTAATGTTGTATACCAGCTGAATTGTGCGAATTGTAATGGAACGTATATAGGACAAACAAAACAAAATTTAAATAAAAGAATTAACCAACATAAAAACTCTATAAAAACCAAAAAGGCTTCACCACATATTCCGAACACTGCATTGTCTGACCATTCAGTTGAGAAGAAACATAATTTCAATTTTAGTTCACCAAGAATTTTACGTATTGAAAATAATTTAAAAAAAAGAATGCTTTATGAAATGATTGAAATTAAAAAAAATAGTACAACAGTTAATTATAAAACAGATATTGACAATCTAAATTCAATTTATAATTTCATCATTGATTAATCTAAATAAAACTAATTTATAACCTAATTAAAACATAGATAATAAACAAGTTAAGTAAATATATAAATTTAATGTTAAAATTATTTTGAATACAAAATTCTCACTTGTACATAACAATCGAGTTGATATCAATTTTACCATTTGTGTATTAAATTCCGATCCAATTACATTATAAAAATTTGAAAACAGTTTACTAATATGTTAGGTTTGATTTAAAATTTCATAAAATGTATTTTATTAATAATGAATAAATATTTAATTAAAAAAAAGTATATCTAAAATTGAGTAAGTTTAAAAAAAAAATTTTTATCCTTTCATATATCTATGTTAATTTATTAAATTTAATTTTAGAAATATTGTAAATATAACATTGTATTTAAGATGGATGTTAAATAAGAATTATAATTTAAAATCTGAAGAAGCCTTTTTACAAATTGGCGAAACGTAATTTAAAATAAATTGAATATGTTGTTTTTTATGGCTGTTCTCGCTATTTCCTAAAATATTGATTGCATACAAGAATCCAACAGCTACAAGTTTTTATTAAATATCAGAAATTAAATGCTGTGAAAGTGATAACGCGTTTGTAGAATCAAAAACCAGTGAGACAAGTATGGAAGATTTAAATACAAATATTAAGTACAACAAATAATCAAAGACAAGGAAGAAATTATTAAATTACAACAAGAAATTATAAATAAATCGAAAACAGATTACGTTATGCCGCCTATCAGTAACTTAAAAAACAATAACAAACTGGAAATTGATAAATCAACTAAACCTAAAACAAAACAAATAGCGACATCTAGAGAAGTAACAACAAAGCAAATAAATTCCTCTTCTCTCATTTCCTCACAGATGTCAGATACCAAATTAGAAAATAATAATTTAATCAAATTAGAATTACCAGATTTTCAATATCCTTCTGCTGATAACTATATGAATAAAAATCATAAAAAAAACTGCTTGGACTACTGTAAATAAAAATCAATCAAAACAGAAACACGATAGAAAGAATAAAATAGGTAAAGCAAAATCTACGGAACTAATCATCGTGCCTAAAAAATTGTTTCTATACGTTTCTCGATTACATCCAAAAACAAAAACAGAAGATGAATTATTTAACACAATACTTTCCAGAAGCAAAATGCGAACAAATGCAATCAAAGCATCCAGATCATTATAGTTCTTTTAAAGTGATGATTTTTTCTGCAAACTTAAATTCAGCGTTAGATGAACAAAAGTGGCCTTGCGGAACTTAACGTTACGCGATATTTTTTCCCCAAAAAACCACAGAATGTAATAACCAAGTGATAAAGTATAAACGCATTGTAAATAACACAAATGTACACAAGTCAAAAAGACAATTGACAGAAAATAACAACTCTGAAAAACACACAAAAATTCTTCATTTAAATACGCAGTCTGTGAGAAATAAAATAAATGCAATGGAGGCATACCTTTGTGACAAAGATATACCAATTATCTGCTTGACAGAACACTGATTAAAAACAGACGAAGTCGAGTTTTTAAAAATTTGTAATTATGTCGTGGCATCGTCATTTTCACGTAGTATCTTAAAGGAAGGAGGTTCTTTAATTTTAATTAAACCACTTTTAAATTTCAGATGTTTAAAAAATGTTGTAAATTTGTCTAATGAAAAAGATGGTGAGTTATCTGGCATTTATGTAATATCATTAAATGTAGTAGTTTTATCTGTTTATAGATCACCATCTGGCAATTTTTCTTGTTTTTTTAGGTAAAATTGAACAAGCTTTAAATTCCTTAAAAACAAAAAATGTCATAATGGCTGGTGACTTTAATATTTTATTTGGAAGTAAGAGTAGAGAATGCGTTCAGTTTTGTGATTTACTTCCTACATACGATATAAAAAAAATGGTAAACTCCGCAACTAGAGGAAAAAACTGTATAGACAACATCATCATGGACAAATTTTATATTTTTTACCTCCCGCAACAGATAAAAATAAACAAAAATTAGTTAGTAAAGTTTGTCGTTCAGTAACTTTAGTTGGTGTAAATACATTTTTTAAGGAAATTTCTACACTTTCTTGCATGGGACTTTATTGAGTACAATAATATTTCAGCGGTTCAAAAATTTGACAGTTTTGTAAAAATTTTACACAATAATTTCTTAAATGCGTTTCCTAATAAAACTTATAAATCTAAACCAAATTTTACATATAATTATAATTGGTTCAATAAGAATATGAGAGATCAGTTACTTTTTTTACATGAAACAAGTAAGTTGTACTCAAGAAATAATTTTCTAAAATCCCAAAAAACAGAATTTTGTAGAAAATATCAACTAGCAATAAAAAACATTAAAATTGAATATAATAATTCGCTAATTAAAAATTCGAATTCACCAATAAAAACAATGTGGGAAATTATTAACGACAAGAGAAAAAACAAAATTGAATTAATGAATCACACTTTTTTTTAAGATTTTAACAACTTCTTTCTAAATGTAGCAGAGAACCTTGTCAAAAACGTTGATAGCTTTAATAGTTTTGATAGTCCAATAAACAACACAACAAGGATTGACGCTGAATTGAGCTTTCAATTTGAATCAACAACAGTTAACATTGTTAGAGATATAATAACTTCATTAAAAAATTCAAACAGTCGGGATGTCTTTGGATTAACAGTAAACCTAATTAAAGTTATAAGAAATGTTATTGTCATTCCCTTAACTAAACTCATTAACAACTGTATTGCACATAATATATATCCCGATACACTTAAGAAAGCATTGGTAGTTCCAGTCTTTGAAAAAGGAGAAATAAATGATATAAATAACTACAGACCTATATCGCTCCTGCCTATAATATTAAAGGTTTTTGAAAAGGTTCTAGCTGCACAAATCAAAAATTATTTTGAAAAAAATAATTTGTTTTATAAAAATCAGTTTGCTTTTAGAAAAAACAAAAATACAACTTTGACTTTTATAACTTTAATTGAGAAAATTATTGAAAGTTTTGATAAACAAGAGCATCCAATTGCAGTATTTTGCGATTTGTCAAAAGCCTTCCACTGTGTACAACATGATGTGCTGTTAGATAAGCTTAAATCATATAATTTCACAAATAATGCCACACTCATGATCGCATCATATTTAAAAAACCAAACACAACAAGTAAAACTAAATGGGAAGTTATCTGTAGACTAACGAAATCCCAAAAATCAACGAACTTTTTACAACCTAAATATTTTAATAAACTGCCAGATGATATAAAATCTTTAGATATTAAACTATTTAAAAGTAAAATAAAACAATTTCTACTAAAAAAAGCTTTTTTTTCGTAAGATGGCTTTTTAAGCTATGATATAAAATAGGAATTTTAACTGTGGTTTAAATGTGTCTTATATTGCAGTAATAATGAACGTTGACTGCGTATGTTTTATATAGTTAAATGTTATATAATTAAATATACATTTTAAATTTTAACAATTTTCTAGGGTTTCATGGTGAAACTTTTAAATTTTAGATTTTTTTGACAATTGTAAATACGTTATTGTATCTTAACATGAATAAAATATTATTATTATTATTATTATTAATAATATGGAATAACATTTTGCTTAGTTCTAGAATTTTGGATTTGATATTTTCACCGATCAAGTTGATTACTTTATTTTGTATAGAGATAGTTTTTGTGATCTTTTATTTGAGAGCGTTTTGTATGTTCTGACATAATCGGGTCGAATTTGGAAATCATTTCTATGCATTTTAAAAAGTTATCATTGTTTTTCTCAAACAACTTATTACTAATTCCACGAAAACCTAAATTTTGCTGACCTAAAAACTGAATCACGTAGAAATTTCTTTCTATAACAGCTTTGCCAGTATTTAGTTTCTCTATTTATTACATTTTGAATTTCAGAATCAATTATTAGATTTTTATTAAAACGGTTAGAAAGATCTAGCAATTTTAGAACATTTTTGATGTGTAACTTGCTCTTTTCATGAATGTTTAAATGTTCACTTAGATGCTGCCAGTCATTGTAACCAGATTCATCACTAAGGCGAACAGAATTCAAATCGCTGTGATTAAAAATTTTGCAACAGAAGCAATAAAGTGAATTGTTTGTTTCAGAATACAACAACCAAAAACGCTCGACATGGTTTTCCAGTTCTTCCTTTCTTTTTCTTTTATTCAGCAAATTTTGGCATCCAGACAATTTCTTCTTTTTTTCTGACATCCTGTATACTGTAAAAAAGTTAATACGTAAGTAAATAAATTGACAAATTATTCATGAAAAATGGAAATATTTCGACGTCTCAAATTCAAACTCGAAAGTATTTTCTCAACATTACTTATTTCAAATTATTTCAAAATTTATACATTTTTATAAATAGTAATATTAGTGCTTATCAATTATTCTGTTTGAATTTACTTCAATTAACAATGATGTTTATATAATCAAATATAAAAGAATTTTTAAGATGCAAGTTTTGGCTGTTGATGTTTTAATAAATTAAAAAAAAAAAAAAATTTTAAATAAACTCACCTTAATTCACAACACAAAACACATCACTATAAAGTCTGTAAAACTACAAAAAACTAACGTTTTAAAAGCAGATATCTTTTACCTCATGCACCTTTTCACTTCGCTAAGTTAATTACACAGCCCAACAAAATAAAATGCTTGTTTTGGTGCCGGAAAAGTAAGAACTGATTTTGAATTTTTGTGATGTGCTGATTCGAAAAATACCTGGCTTTTTTTCCTAGCAGCTCCGGTTTTTGAGATATGGACTAATTGGTATTAGTTCTGATAAAACGCAAAAATATTGAAATAGTGATATCTTTAGAGGCCAAAAGTGAAATTTCCTACCTAAATAATTAAAATCTAACGAGCTAGTTTGAGATACTTGGTATTATTTATTACTGTAAAACCCGACATTCCTATACCGCTATCAACAACTAATTAATTCGTCGTATTACCTCGCAAATATCTCTGCTTTACGAGGTACAGTTTATATAAAGAAATTAGAATCTAATTAGCCAGTTTGAGTTATTTGGTGTTTATTCATTTGTGTAAAACCCAACATTCTTATAATTACTTCCATCAAAACCTAATTAACACACAGCTATATTAACTCGTATCTTTGCTTTACGAAGTATATTTACCTATTTAGTTTACGTAGCTGAAGTTGTCGTATCATTTGGTGTTGTTCAGTGATAAAACATACATTTAATTAAAACCATGGCATTTAGAAGCAAACGTAGTTTTGTCCAGACGTTTTTTGCTATGTATGTGGCGAGTACACTTTTAAAGAAAGTAGAAAGCCTATTTCTGATTGTGTGAGAAGAAGTTATCTGGCCTATTTTGGCGTTCACTTGGGTGACCAGGATAAATCTTGGGCTCCACATTTCGTATGTAAAACATGTATTGAACATCTGCGTCAGTAGACAGTTGGAAAGAGAAAGTGTCTAAAGTTTAGAGTACTAATGGTTTGGAGAGAAACAAGAAACCATCACGGCGACTGCTATTTTTGTCTCGTGAATATCAAAGGAATCAATCGGAACAATAGACAGAAATGGCCATATCCTGATCTAGATTCAGCAAAGAGGCCTGTACTGCATAGTGAAGAAATACCCATTCCATCATTCAGCAATCTGCCTTCGCTCCCAGAAGATGATGCAGAACTACCCACGTTTGATGAAATTCAGTGTATGGAATCAGAAAACGACAGTGATTTTGAAGCAGATTTATCAAGTCCGCAACGTTTCAATCAACAAGAACTGAACGATCTCATTAGAGACCTGAATCTTTCAAAGGAATTTTCTGAATTACTCGCTTCCAGATTAAATGAGAAGAATCTACTGCAGCCAGATACCAATATTACATTTTATCGTAAAAGAAATAAGGATCTGCTGCCCTTTTACTCTGAGGAAAATAACCTGGTATTCTATAACGATATAAGAAGACTCTTACAGAAAATGGGTTTGTCGGAATACACACCAGACGAATGGCGCCTTTTTATAGACAGTTCTAGACGAAGTTTAAAATGTGTGCTTCTACACAATGGTAATAAATATGGTCATTCTACTAGCATGAAGGAGGAATACGAGGCAATATCACTAGTCCTGAAAAAAATTAAGTATGAAGAACATCAGTGGGTGATTTGTGTCGACCTAAAAATGGTGAACTTCCTCCTTGGACAGCAAAGTGGATATACAAAATATCCTTGTTTTTTATGTCTTTGGGACAGCAGAGCTAAGGATCAGCACTGGGTTAACAGAAATTGGCCTTTAAGAAATGTTATGACTTTGTTTTGGCTACTTGATTTGTAAATTTCTTGGGATTAGCACGGAAAAACTGAAAGCCGGAATATTCGATGACTCTCAGATAAGGCAGCTTATTAAAGATCCACAATTTACCGCATCAATAAATGAAATTGAATTTAACGCTTGGTGTTCATTTGTTCAAGTTGTACAAAATTTTCTGGGAAATTACAAGGCAAAAAATTATATAGAATTAGTGGAAAATATGCTTTCACACTTTAATATACTCGGATTAGGAGTGTTGAATCGACTCGGTTAAATGGTTAACCAAATCATTTTGTTATTGGTTAACCGGTTAATTTAAAATTGAATTATTCATTTTTGGTTAATCGATTCAGTTTAACCACTTTTAGTTAATCGATTTAGTTTAACTACTTTTGGTTAATCGATTCAGTTTAACTACTTTTGGTTAATCGATTCAGTTTAACCATTCTTGAGTAAACGATTTAGGTTAACCGTTTTTGGTTAAACGATTCAGTTTAACCATCTTTCGTAAAACAATCCTGTTTAGCCATCTTTTGTTATACGATTTACTTCAAGGGCTTTTGGTTAAAGAACCATTTTAATTACGAATTATTATATTATCTGTTTTAACCATGTTTGGTTAAACCTTCGGCGCAAAACAAAAAAAATGTATTACATATTTGTAAATAATAAATAGATTAAGCAATTGTTTTGCATTCTAATTTAAGAATACAAATTTTGGAAATTTAACAAATAAATTCCTATTTGTTTAAAAAGTTAAAATTTGTCTTTTAATTTAAAAACCAATTTTAAAAATTAATTTTAGAGTATAAAAAATCTTATTTAAAATGATTGTTTTGGCCACTGGTTATTGCTACTAATATTAAACTTTAAAATATTTAAAATTATTTTGTTTATACAAAAGACTGTTCATCTACAATTTAATTAAAAAAAAATATATAAAATTTTACAATTGGACAGGCGTCTACTTTAAAACATAAATTACTAGGTTACAGTTTTTATAAATATAGCAAAAACTAATCAGTACTTTTTACACTAATAGAGATCTTGAAGAATACTCTAATGATCTATGTAGATTAAGTGTGCACTATAGAGTTAATTGAACCAAATAAGTTGATAAAAGTGATTTAAACGAATCGGTTAACAATAGTTGTTTAAAACAAATCATAAGGAATGATTAAAAAGATTTGGTTAACTAAAACGAATCATTTGGTTAATTTAACTTTAACTCATTGAATCAACACTCGTAGTTGAAACGAATCAATTACCAAAAATGGTTAAAAGTAACTGGTTAACCAAAAATAAATCACTTGGTTAATTGGTTCATTTAACTTAAACCGGTTAACCGGTTGCTAAAGATCAAAATCGACACCCCTACTTATTTTGTAGGTATACGATAATTGCAATCCTTTTTTTTATTTGTTTAATGATTGCGATCGCGAATGATTTTTTAAAGATGATCGGTGATCGCAATCGCAATATTGTTTAAAATGATCGTTCTGGCCACTGGTTATTGCCACTAATATTAAACTTTAAAGTACTTAAATTTTGTTTTGTTTATACAAAAGACTGTTCGTCTACAATTTAACATTAAAACACAATAAAAATCTTACAATTGGACTACTTTAAAAATAAATTACTAGGTTACAGTTTTTATAAATATAGCAAAAACTAATCAGTACTTTTTACATTAATAAGGATCTTGAAGAATACTTTAATGATCGATTTGATTAAGTATGCACTATAGAGTTAATTGAACTAAATTAGTTGATAAAAGTGATTAAAACGAATTGGTTAACTTTAGTTGCTTAAAACAAAATATAAGCAAGGATTAAAAGAATTTGGTTAAGTAAAACGAATCATTTGGTTAATCTAAATTTAACTCATTGAATCAACACTCGTAGTTGAAGCGAATCAGTTACCAAAATTGGTTAAAACTTATTGGTTAACCAAAAATGTATCGGTTGGTTAAAATGAATAAGTTGCAAAAATGGTTAAAATTAACTGGTTAACCAAAAATGAATCACTTGGTTAATTGGTTAATTTAGCTTTAACCGGTTAACCGGTTACCAAAGGTCAAAATCGACACCCCTAACTCGGATGCAAGATGAGCATAAAAGTTCACTACCTCGACAGCCACTTAGATCGGTTTCCAGAAAACCTAGGTGATTTGAGTGAAGAATAGGGGGAAAGATTCCATCAGGACATTAAAACTATAGAAGAACGATATCAAGGAAGATGGGGTACACACATGATGGCCGACTACTGCTGGAGCCATCAGCGAGACTGTCCTAATAACTACATACCATGCTAGAAAGCCATATAAAAGAAAATTTTTAAATGAAATGTAAATATAATTTATAAACTTATTTGTTTATTTTGTGAAATAAATACATAACTTTGAATTTTATGTGTTTTTTTACTAGCACTTGAAGCAGATAGTATTAGTAATAACGTAAAAAGTATAAAAGTTAAAAAACTAGACTATTTCTTTTTAAAAAAAAGGTCAAAATACAATATCTCAAAAACTCGATCTGATAGACCAAATCTGAAGACAGTTTTGGATTCTGCACACAAAACAGTTACAAAACCCCTGGCACTAAAATGTGTGTTGGGTTGTGTTATCGATCGGGCATCCGGCAACAAATGAAATCGCGACCAATGCAGCGCTTAAATATACAGTCCGAAAAGTATGGAATATATTATACAGGTCGATAAATATGCACTTTATACGAAAAAGTTGTAAATAAAAGTTGTTTATCACTTAGTTATCTACCACCTGGGAGATATCAATTTAAATTTTTGCTGTAAACAAAATCGCAACGAATAACACTTACATTTTTTTTAAATGGCAAGGCACGTCTTTATTATACTCATTTGATAAAGTCTTTTTTTCTCTTTTCAACCATATGAAACTTGAATACCTTTACATCAAAAAATTTTCAAGAAAAACAAGGACATGTCTAACAAATTTATTTTACTGAGCAGTATTAATCAGGTACGTAATATGTAGCATTGAAACAATTGAATGCACTGTCACAATAGCAAATATTAAACTTTAAATATCTTTACATAAAATTGTTATAACAAAAAATGTATTTAAACTAAACTTACAATAAATGTTCAAAATGTAAACCATTCATAATTTGACAGTGGTAAATTCGATTTTTAAAACCATCGATTGCTTTTGAAATCATATCTCGAGTTATAACTCTTATCTCAACTCTAATGCGATTTTTCAAATCTTCAACATTATCAGGTCTATTTACATAAATTTTGCTTTTAATATAGCCCCAAAGAAAAAAATCTAGTGGACTTAAATCCGGCGAGCGAGCAGGCCATTCTATCGTACCTCTTCTGCCTATCCATGTATTTTGAAAAGTATTATTAAGAAAGTGGCGGACATTAACTCCAAAATGTGGAGGTGCCCCGTCTTGTTGAAGCCATATTCTGTTATGAGGTATATCTGGATCTACTTCGTGTGGAAATACCTCGGCCAAAGCAGGAACTAACTCAAATCTTAAGAAATCGAGATAAATATTCGCCGTTAAACTACCTTCAAAAAAATATGGCCCCAAAATTTGACTTCCAATCATTCCTACCCAGACGTTGACTTTCTGCTGGTATTGGGTGTGTCCTTCTAGATACCAGTGAGAATTTTGTGAAGACCAGTAACGTGTGTTTTGTTTGTTAATTGTGCCGTTTAAACAAAACGTGGCCTCATCAGTAAAAAGGATATTTTTATGAAAACGTGCATCTCGTTCAAGTTTGTTTGTCATTGTTTCACAAAACTCCAGCTTTCTGTCCAAATCGTCTTCAAATAATTCTTGAACTACACAAGCTTTATAAGGATGAAATTTTTCTTTTTTTAAAACGTCATGTACAGCCGATTTATTCAAATTATGGTCTCTAGCAATTTGCCGAACAGAAATTTGTGGATTTTCCTCAACAGACAAGAACACATTTTCTCGTTCCACATTACTTAATGACAAAGGTCTACCAGTTCTACTCGCATCTTTCACCGACCTGTCTCTTGAAATTTCCGCCAAATTTTGCTTACCGTGGACTGCGAAATGTTTAATTCTGGATGCATGTTATTAAATAAATTACATACTTCGTCTTGGGTTCCTCTTCTATCTCCATATCCCAGAATCATTAAAATTTCAATTCTATGTTTCTCAGATAATTGAGCCATATTTCAAGCACTAACAAATAGCAAAGTGTGACAGTGTTCTAAAGTGCATTCAATTGTTTCAATACTACATATTACGTACCTGATTAATACTGCTCAGTAAAATAAAAATTGTTAGACATGTCCTTGTTTTTCTTGAAAATTTTTTGATGTAAAGGTATTCAAGTTTCATATGGTTGAAAAGAGAAAAAAAGACTCTATCAAATGAGTATAATAAAGACGTGCCTTGCCATTTAAAAAAATGTAAGTGTTATTCGTTGCGATTTTGTTTACAGCAAAAATTTAAATTGATATCTCCCAGGTGGTAGATAACTAAGTGATAAACAACTTTTATTTACAACTTTTTCGTGTAAAGTGCATATTTATCGATCTGTATAATATATTCCATACTTTTCGGACACGCTGTATAAAGTTTCGTATATTGCATGCTCAGACAGGAAAAAAAACACTTGTTCGCTCGTTGCAAGCCAAATTTCAAGCTTAAACATGAATAAAATCAGATTTGTTTGAGTTCACACAATTCATGTTATCATGTTACGTATTTGATCGAATAAATGCTATTATTCGTCTCGAAGAGTAAAAATAAACAAATAAAAAACAGCTAGCAATTCTTTACTGGTTTTTTTATCATTATAAATTTTGTTTTGACAATGTTGTTTGTTGATTTATCTTTTTTTTACTTTTGAGTTTTGAGGTTTTTCGGTGCCTTGGGCGCCATCGTGTTCCATACGACTTTGCCCTTATGTACGGCGTGGGCCTGGTTAAACTAAATTGGTCCGATTACAAATTACGGTTTAATTAACACATGCATATGATTTTAAAACATGTTTCTGACAAAGAAAAAATAAAATGCTGAACGTATGAATCAGTGAGTTAAATAAAGTTATATTTAGTAACATCTTTATTTATTTAATCAAAAAAATAATCTATGATATGTACATTAGGTTTTTCCAAAAAAACATCTTTTGTTTAGTGCTTCTTGACACAACTACCATATCTCGTCTTCTACGTAAACTGACGCGCAAATTCTAAAAATAATAAAGTAATAAACCACGTCTCATGTTTGTTTTGTTACCTTCATAATTTATTCTACCTTCTTTATCTGTGGTCGCGGATCTAATAAATTCGTTCAGTTGTTGTTCGGTGACTGGTTCACCAATCATTTCCATTGCAGCTCTAAGCTCGTTTTTGGTAACATACCCACGTTGCTCAACGTCGAAGACGCGAAAAGCCGCTATCAGATCTTTGGAAGTGTCGTCTTCGATTTCATCGGGCAGAAGACACTGGATCTTTTTCACCCAACTAACAAATTCAGATTCACTTAATAATTCGTTTCCTTAAACCAACAACATTAAGTAATGGAAAAAAATTAAAATGCGCGTTACCCGAAGGACTGGCGTTTTTTAATAATTGTTGTACGACTTCGTCCTGTAACTCGATGCCTAATTTTCTAAGCATGAATTGCAACTCTGACGTTGTCACTCTTCCATCACGGTTGCGGTCTAACAAATCAAACGCCGTTCGTAACTCTGTAATTTTATTACGAACGTATAACTTATTTGATCTTGAAAATAATTTGTGTATTGTTATATAAGCAAAGTAATCTCGTGTAATAATTAGAATTTAAAACTGACACATAATTAAGCGGTGTTTAATTTGCACGTAATAAAATTAAATTTGTTAACGCGGAGAATTCGCGATGACGTCTTATTTTAGATTTTTTAAATATAAATAGTGAAGAGGGTCATTCTAAAGAGTGACCTTATTATTTGGACGCGCGCCAATATTTTGACCAAGGAATAAATAATCACGCCGAGTATTTTTGGAAATGCAATATTTAAAATAAAACGTTATTTTTAATATAGAACTATTTTAGTTGAAATAAATAACTTTTACAAACCTTTTAATTCAGCCTCTGTGAATTCTCTCCTGCCCAAACTCTAAAATAAAAATAAAACGATGACATATTTCGTTTTAAAATCCCACGCATTCGAAACATTTCGTCCATGGTGCTTTTTTACTTACTTTTTTACGATTGATCGATTTATCCATTATTGAAATAGAAGTTTTTGACACTTTCACACAAAAACAAATATTGTTATCCTTTGTTTACTTTATGATGATTAACTGGTAATCGTTAATTGAACACGTATTATTGATACTTAGATAGTATTTGGAGAAAACTGGCGAAAACTAACTGCCACGCGATTATAATTACATTTAAGTTCATATTTGTTAAATTGCTCATTTTACAGAATTTACAGATTTAATTGAAGCTAAACAAATTAACATTGTGTAAAGATAATTCGCTTATCACATGTTGTCTGTACACACCTTGATAAGAACAGTAACTGATTACACTTCAACAATTTAAAAAAAAAACTGGAGAATAGGAACGTGCGAACGTCTATGCTCAATATTAACAACTGTTTAATCATAGAAAAGAGAGGTTTAATATTCAAACAGAACTTGGCACGATTTACCAAATTTATAGATAGCCGCAGTTGGGTTTGATGAGAAATTTAAATAAATAAATTCGCAAACGCCAAATCAAATTTTTTTTGATGTTTTATTCAATGTTGGTAACCCATAATAGACGTGCCCTGCAATTGTGGCATACTTTTCTTGCTCTATACTCCCAGATAATAATTTGTTATATACCACAAAATTTATTATTACTGATAATAATTGACAAGCAATAAAAGGTATCGTCAAGTAGAAGATAAAACAAAATATGAAATAATTAGTATTTATAATTTGAAACAAAGTTAAGTTTATTTTTTTCAATTCGACAGACGCGATACGTACAGTAATTTGGCAATTTATTATTTTCGTTTCAGGTGTATGAAAATTCAATATATTTAACGATTGTCCTAAAAATGTTTTTTATATTTAGTACGGTTGAACAAACTCATGAATTTACATTTTATTTTAAATTTGCACGATTGAATTTATATTAAACCGGTGTTTGCTTTTTTTTAGTAGCAACAAAGTTGTAATTTGCTTAGCAAGTTTTTATTATTTAGTGCGTGTATATAGTTAATGCTAATATTAAGCACATGGACGACTAATACAACAGATTGACGAAACGTATTGGCTGATAACAACGTCACCATTTGGAGGAGGTAGTGCACAAACTCCCTTATCCCTCTGTATAGACGCATTTGGTAAGAATAGTCTGATAGGAATCAGGATATGGCTTCACAGTGACTAAGAGATCACTTCCAACTATATGTTGAAGTGTCTGGAACGCCAAATTATATAGATATACAGGGCCTTTATAAATACTTGTTTCTCACGTGACATATATGTTAGACAATCAACATTGCCTGGATTGGTATAAAATAAAACAAAAATTACTAAACAAAAAATTTGAATTTTAACCTATGATAGCATATAACGTAGTAAGAAGAGAAAATATAAAATAAGACACAAATCTAGAAACATAAAATACACAACGCAAAGCTTCTAATTATTGAGTAAAACTCAAATGTGTTTTTTTTTGCTTTTGGTATTACAGCTGTAACCGTTGTTTGAGATTGTGCGATTTCTTTCGTGTAAGACCCGGTATTTGAATTGATGTTATTCGTTTTATGTATTTTGGAATTGCTTTATTGATTTCACGTTGATTTAAATAAGTTATTTTACTGTAATAGCGAAGACTTCCACGGCCTGAGTCTACATTAAGATAAGAACGTCTTCCGGGTTTGAACCGTGTCAATGTTGTAACCGAAGTTGCCAACGTTTGGCCCACTTTCGTAAGGGGTTCATCAGGGCGTGAGAGAAATCGAAGAACTCAAGCAAGCAATCGAAATGTAACTAAACACTTCTCAAAAGTTAGGTAATCAACTTGTGAACCAAGCCAAATTTTAAACTCAGAAAAGGTAAGAAAGAAAACGATAAACTTGAAAAAGCAAACGAAAATCTAACAAAGAACCACTACAGAGTTAGATAATCAACTTGTGAACCAAGCCAGATTCTAAACTCCACTGTCACTTTTATGGAGTTTACAATCTGGCCCTAAAAAGTCTTCGTAAGAACCCTGATATTATTGTTCCTCCCACCGACAAAGGCAATGCTACTGTCGTCTTGAACCATATTGATTATGTTGCGAAAATCCATTCTATTGTGTCTGAGGAAACGTACGCTCTTCTAACTCGTAATCCCACTTCGAGGATTGAACGTGAGGTTAGCCAAATTATCAAATCTTCCAATCTACCTCCTGAAACTAAACGTCGACTTACCCCTTCAGATTCTAAACCACCTCGTCTATACGGACTTCCCAAAATTCACAAACAAGGTATTCCCGTTCGACCTATCGTTAGTACTATCCAATCTCCCACCTACAAGCTAGCCAAGTTCTTGTCCAACATTCTTTACGAGTTTACAGGTAAACCCTCTTCCCACATCCTCAACTCTCAGCAATTTATTTAACGTCTACAAACTATAAAACTTGAACCCCACGATCTTCTTTGAGTTTTGATGTCACTTCACTTTTTACTAAAGTTCGTATTAGGGATTCGCTGATTATCATCGAACAGATTCTGTTTCAACATGGCAAGGACTTGAGTTAAGTGTCTATCCTCTACTTACTTCCAATTTGATAACAAGTTTTACGAACAGGTTTCTGGTGCTGCTATGGGTTCTCTTGTATCACCTGTTCTAGCTAACATTTTTATGAAATCTTTTGCAACGGTTGCTTTGGAATCATCAATATCAAAACCCAAGGTTTGGTTTAGGTATGTTGACGACACGTTTATTGTTTGGCCTCATGGTCATCTCGAATTGTCTAAGTTTCTTAATCATCTTAACAATCAACACTTGGATATCAAATTCACTATAGAAATCGAAAGTAATGGTTCTCTCTCATTTCTTGACGTTCTTGTGACTCGTAAACCCGACGGACTTTTGGGCCATTCTGTTTATCGCAAACCCACCCATACTGATAGATACCTTTCTGCTTCGTCTCATCATCATCCTGCACAGAAACGTTCTGTTATTGAATCTTTGGTTCATCGCGCCTTTTCTATTTGTCAACCTGAGAATCTAGACTCGCAACTCTGTCATCTTACTAGAATTTTAGTGAACAATGGTTATATAAAGCGAGATATTCATAGTGTTATTAATCGTCGTCTACATCCACGTACTCGATTACCTAAGGACATTTCAACTCCCGAATCCAATCCGAAATTGGCCTTTTTAGCCTACATTCACAAGGTTACAGCTTCGTAAGAATGGTATCAAACCTATTTTCAGCTCGACAGGTAAAATCTCTCAGATTCTTCCTTCTCCCAAGGACAAATTTCCAACACTTTCATCTCAAGGTGTATACAAAATTCCTTGTTCATGTGGTTTAGTCTACATTGGTGAGACTGGTCGTTCCGTCATTACTCGCATTTCAGAACATGATCGTTGTATAAGGAAAAGGCATATTTCTAAGTCTGCGGTTACTGAACATCATTTCACCACAGGTCACAAGATAGATTTCGATAACGTTTCGGTGATTGCCAAATCTCCATTCTTTTTTAACAGGAAATTTCGAGAGAGCATAGAAATCATCAAACACCCCAATAACTTTAATCGTGATCATGGTTTCGAGCTATCCCTTCTTTGGTTCCCGGTCATTAGTCCTTTATCGAAAACACGCCCTCGTTCAACCGTAACCCAATCAGAGTCGAGCTTAACTACCCGTGACGATAATTCTTCTTTATATACGGAGACTGTGGGCGAAACGTTGGCAACTTCGGTTACAACATTGACACGGTCCAAACCCGGAAGACGTTCTTATCTTAGTAAAGTTATTTTACGTTTTTAAATTCAACTTTGTCGATCAATTTTGTAAGTAAAGTTTTGTATTCATTTATTTAGAAATTATTACGTTGTTTAAATAACCCTATTCTGCGTTTATGTTGATTTGGCATTTTCTTTGGTCTGTAAAAATTCCAGTTGTAATTTGTGTTTCGCTTCCAAGATATAATTGTAATTAAATATACAGTTTGTTTATTTTAAGTTTGTTTAAAAGTTCTTTGTATTAAGTACGTTTAGAGTGTATTCGTATTTGGTTTATTGGTAATAGTTTAATTAAATTACATTTGGAATAAAGTCATTTTTATAATTTATTAGACAATCGTTATGATTCAGGTCTCAATAAATAATCTTTATGACAGTAATGAAATAAAATATTTTGTTGATTTGACATTTCGCACATAATCAAAAGCTGTTGGCACCCTCTTTGCGCTTCTAGTAGTATTGTTTTCTTGCACGGAGATTTGGGACATAATTTTTAGAAAAGGGTAGCGAATACGATAATAAATATAAGTGATTTTGGTTTGAGGAGAAAGAAAGTTGAACTCACCCCCAGTAAATAACCTAGGACCAACCACAAGTTCTTTTCTGGATTTGTTTCCACGACAATTTAAGGTATTTTTTTTGTACCGATTTATTAAATTTGGTGAATTTTATTTACGCGTTTAAGTGTCTTAAAAGCTTTGGGTATTAAGAAAAATAATGAGTGTTTCGAATTAACGATTTTATTGATAATACAATTAGTAAATGATTTCAAGATTTATGTTTGACGGTAACCGGAAAATTTACTCAAATCACAATTTATTATTAAGAGTTTCATGCTGGCTTTAAAATAGACGAATTTGTTTATTTTTTGTTTAATTTCTATTTAATGCGGTGATGCGGAGATGGCCATGCATTAGTTAATTAATATTTTTTAGTGATTTCATTATTTTATGATTTTTTTAAAATTTGTTTCATTTCTTCAAAATTTTGTTTGTTTTAATACCATTATTCAATTCACTTTAAGTTTTTTTTAGTTTCATGTTTACCTTACAATTTTTTTAAATTGTTTTATTAATTTTTTTTTAAATTTTATTTTGCGCTAAATTAAATAGTTTTTGTCTTTGTTTTGAGTATTATTTGATCAAATAAATGATAAATAGTTAAATGTAAACAAGCTTTTAATTTCGTCGGCCTTCCCATTATGCGAATTTTTTGTTTTCAGATTTTACTGAGATACACTCTATTAAGGTAAGTCCATTAAGAGTGCATCCTTCAAGAGCGGGCTTGTGGTTGGCAAAGGCCAGAAATCTATTGAGCTTTACACCTTCCTGGCTTTTGATTTTTGACTTTTTATTGTGTTTTCTGTTGAGTTTTCCAGACAATCACGGAATTTTGAATATAACCCACTCCGTCTTCACTGAGCACCGGCAAAACTTTGTTTATATTATTTTATTTTAGGCAAATGTCATTGTTCCAGCATTTGCACGTAACACACCATGCAGCCACTACTTGTTCACTTATATTTATGTTTTTTTAAAAGTTAGTTTCTGATATAAAATAAATTATACACTTGTAAATCTTCTTGTAAACGCCTTTAACTTTTGTAAGATTCCGGTGCAGTCGATCACATGCTATTGTATTTCTTTTGCAGTTAAACAATATTTTTTTTATAGCATCCTTGGTAAGTTTACAATCTGTTCAAATACAAACAATCAGTAAATAGTTTAACAATTGATAAAAATTGACATAGTAGGAGATAGTCCACTGGCTAGCTTCTGTAAGATCTTAATATAAATAATATGTATAAAGTACTAATTATATTAAAGTTTGACTACATGGAACAAAATTTAATCGCACTTTATGCTCTATTCGGGAGGTCCAACGGATCGAATTTTTTTAGTCTTTTAACAGTTGGTACATTGAGCAGCGCTCTAGCTACCACGTTGGGATGTTCTTAAAGCCAATCTTTGTATTTAGCACTAAGAATTTTAATTTCCTTTTCACTGTTTCAGCATGAAGGTCAAGGTGTATCACATAATCGAACGCAGCACTTTTGGTTGAAACCTTTAAAGTATGGAGATATTCGATTCGCTAGCTGATCCCCACAACTGTATACCGTATGTTCATACTGGCTTCAGGATTGCTTTCTATAATATATTGTTTTCTAATGACATCTGGGATTTCCGTCTTATTAGCCAGTACATTTTAGAAAATTGAAGACCAAGTTTTTTACGTTTAGTAAAGGTGTGCGTACCCCATATGAGCCGCATGTCAAAGTGCATGCTCAGATATTTCACTGCGTTTTTTTGGGAGAACATACAGTTATTTAGTTGGACAATTTTTCTTTTTTAGTGTAAAAGTATATATATGAGTTGACTTCGTACCGTTAACTTTTATGCGCCAGTGTCTAAGCTAATTTCGAGTTTCATTTAGATGCTTCTGCAAGTTTTGAGAAGCAATTCTAGGATCATAGCTTGAGGCTAAAATAGCTGTGTCGTCAGCGAAGGTGGCGATCGAGATTAATCTAATTTTTGGCAAATCTGCTGTATACAATAGGTACAGGGTTGGTCCGAGAACGCTGCCCTGAGGTACTCCTGCCTTAATCGGCAGTAAGGTTGTTTGGAGATCTTGGTACTTTATGACGAAATATCTGTCTACTAAATAAGATTTTAATATTTGGTAGTAGTTATATGGCAACATACTTTTAATTTTATATAACAATCCTTCGTGCCACACCTTATCGAAGGCCATTGAAACGCCTAGAAATACTGCTGAGCAGTATCTGTCAGTTTCCAGATCGTGTCTCGCAACACGATTGCACTTGTTCGATCGTCGAATGTTTGTGTCTGAAGCCAAACTGATGTTTGGGAATAATTTTTTTGTTTTCGAGTATGGGAAGTAGTTTTTGCAGGAGAAGTTTTTCAAAGCTCTTAGATAATGCTGGTAAGAGGCTGATTGAAGAATAAGAGCTTAGTTGTTTTGCTGGTTTGCCAGGTTCTGGATCATTATAATTTGTGCCACCTTCCACTGTGACGGAACGTACCCCAATCTGAGGACTGAGTTGCATATCATGGTGAAAGGATAGAAACCACAAGTAGGTAGTTTTTGGAGTACTTTTCCGGTAATTAAATCATATTCAGGCGCCTTTTTGGTATGAGTATTTTTAATGATCATTTTTTTGACTTCATCCAGTATGAACTTTTTATCGGAAGAATTATTTGAAATGGCGCTTCAAGCATTTCATGAATCTGTGCTTCTTCCTCAGTTGTGAGTTGCAGAAAACGATTCAAACACATTGACCAGATATTTAGCGAAGGCATCCGCTTTTTCGTTGTTGTTCCTTGCTCAGGTGTTGTCACTTTTACGAATGAGCGGTATTTGTTTTTGTGGCTGATTCAATTTTTTTGTCGCCTTCCATAAGGAGTAATCATTTGCTTCTGTTGCAGAAAAGCCAACTATATATTCTTAAATTTCACGATTTTTGTTATTTCCTAATAATACTTTAACCTGGTTTGTGGCTTGATTTAGTCTTCTTCTATCCTCCGGGGCTCTGGTAGTTTGCCATCGTCTCCTAAGTTTACGCTTTTCCGTTATAATTTCTTTTGTGTAAGAAGGACACGGTTTAGTGTTTGATTTTATATTGGTATCTAAAGTTGTTTTCCATGTTGCTTGTTAGATAGAGCGGTTGAAGATTTCTATTGCTTCATCCATTTTGTTTGGTGTTTTTAGCGGAAGGTTTAATGGAAGGTTTTTGTTTACCTCATTCCTGAAGATTTCTCAGTCTGTTTTATTGTGGAGCTTGGCGGAAATCATGTTATAAATTACTTGTGTACTAACATTAGCTAGTAACGGTGAGTAGTCAGAAGACAATTTGAAGCAGCATCTAATTTCCAGGTAATTGCTCGAAATGTCTTTGGTTACACAGAAATCTATGGCATCAGGAGCCTTAGTCAAATTTAAGGGCTAATACGTAGGTTCCCCAGTGACTAGGTGATGTTGGTTACTGTTTCTCATTGCTTGGAATAGTTGACGTCCCCTAGGTGTGGTTAATCTCGACCCCTATAAGAGGTGCTTTGCATTATAGTCACCCCTTGCAATAAAGCGGTGGCCAAGCGTTTGAAAAAACAGTTTAAACTGATCTTCTTTGATCATCGATTTAGGTTGACAGTAGACGACAGAAACGACTAAAAGACCTTCCCCTCTTCTATCGCGACGCTGTTGGCTTGGAGATGCTTGTCACTATATTTGCTTAGCTCGTAATTTTTAATACTATTTTTAATAATGATTGCAGTACCTCCATGGCTTGTTCCATCTGAATGTTTTGTATTTTATATGGTGTAATTAGGGATTTTTATGTAGCTTCTGTCTGTGAGGTGTGATTCAGAGATCAGCATTAAGTCAATATTATGTACACCTAAAAAGTTTGTGATCTCTAAGATATAGTTTGTTAAATCATTAGCGTTCCATGCTACAATTTTTAAGTTGTTTAGAGTCATTATGGGAGCTTAGCGACAACTGAGGTGAAGAGGTTTAGGAGTATGTCCATTTTTTCCATAATTTTTGTTAGGCTATTGTTTGACAAATGTGGAGGGGGAACGAAGGCTTGACTGATTAGACACTTTTCTTGACTCAGTAATTGACTGTTGCTACTAGAAATCTGGGAGTAAGTATATTTAGGCTGTCGAAATGTTGCATTAGAATTATATGTTGATTGCACCGGTATAGGTGTTTTCTTTTCTCTTAAGACAAGAAATTGGATTTTTTATAGTTCCTTATATATCTTACATCCTTTGTAATTTGCGGGGTGGTTTTCTACACAGTTAGTGCATTTTACGTCGTTGTTGCGTTTTTTTCTGGAACATTGGGATGTCGCATGATTTTCGGTGCATTTAACACAACTTAAGTTTCTGTTATAGACTTTCTTTGTATAGCCATAGCGCTTGCATTTCATGCACTGTGACATCTCGCGTTTTGGGCGAAGTGGTTCAATTTTGACAATTCTGTGTAAAAGAGAATTGACGTTATATATTTCTTTGTTATTAGGCTTTGCTTTAAGTTTGACGTGTCAGTGAATGGATGCATGTTTCGCAGAACAACTATTTCTTAAGTTGGTAAGTGTGAAATTGAGTATTTTTTTCCTTGAGAGCTTTTATGATAGCTTGATAAGCTTCTTTTGTATTTGCTTGTATTTTTACTTTATCATTATTTAAACATTTTTGAGTGTAATGGTTTGTTGCAACTTTTATAAGCAAATTTACCAGTGGCTGTATAAATTTTACACCTACTATAGAGAGGGGTAGATGTTTAATAACTTTAGTTGTAGTTTCCTGTTCATTATCTGTTTGTTCCTGGTCTTCTAATTCCTTGTATCTGTTGGAGGTTCTGGGGGGTTGATTTAGCCAGTAGTCTTTTAGGGTTGGTTGTTGTATTATTCACATGGGACTTTCTGAACTATCCTTTTTGGAACGTTTTTTGTACTCTACCGTTTGCTCGTCGAAGACGTAAATTACGACTTTATCACCTTTAAATTTCAGGAATTTTAGGATCAAAATAAATTGGTGTTCTGATTGACCCCATTTGCGGGACGAATCGGGACACCTACAATTTTTTTGAATTGCTTGTCAAAGAATAGGTACCAAACTTTTAGTATTAGTTTGGATCTTTTATCTTATTTAGAAGAAAAGTTATTTAGAAAAACATGTCAAAAAAAATTTGCCACGTTTTACGGTACCTAAAAAGCCTAAAGCAAAGTACGAGAAAATTTATTAGCAGTTCTGAATTTGGAAAAAAATGTATAAGAAGCAAATCAAAGCATTCTAATTGCGTACTTTGTTGAAAATTTCATTTCTATTCACTCAGGTTTAAAAATGCCTTCTTTGGAAAAAAGACGTCCAATTTACACAGGAACGTGTTGTATAAACTACTATTAAACGTCCGTTTAGTCTAAATTTTTGAAATTATTTTCTTCGCTTATTTTTGTTTTTTAGAAAAAGATAATTCATTTTCAAAAGTGTTTTTTAGCGACTAATATAAATAATAAAAAAACTGGTGTGATGTGGTGGTGAGGAAGGAATATCTACATATTTTTTTAAGGTTATGTTGTCATAAAACCATTTTGAAAAGATATGTACACGTTTGTATTGATTTCCTAGCATATTTGTGCGCCTCGATATTAGTTAACCCTTTAAGTAAATCAATAAAAAAAATCGACGCAGGCAGAAACTATATTATATTTGTGAATTCATTTTAAATTACAAATTAAATATCTGATAAACTGTCAATGTTAAAAATTTTTTTATTTAAATACATTGTTAGGAAGAATTATCTCTATAAGCAACTGTGAAAATAATTCAAATAATTTACATACGTACAAAATTATATAAGAAAAAGTGTTAAAAATGGCGGATACACCCACTTCCGGTTTCTTTATTAAACCCATCTTTTGACAAAGCATAGAGAATATAAAAAAGACATAAAACATTTGGTTATTGTGGGTAGGGGAGACCATCCAACAGTGGCCACAATCCAACATTGGTCACTTGCAAATATTTTCAAATCATTTGCCGCGAAACGCCCCCACCTACTTCCAAATATGTCTAATATTATAACAATGCTGTGGCTAACTTCGACGGATACTCAGTTCTAAAGCGCGCATGTCCAAGGTAAAAACGTGTTTGAAGGCGCCAGTTTACTAAATTTTGTGAGTGCTTTTTTATTAATTTCAAATTAATTTATGTGTAAACCAAATTATATTTTATCATATTTAGTTTATTTTCTGTGACCCCTGTTGTCTCTTTAGTTTCCAAATTTGCGTTTAATAGTTTTATTTCAATTTTTCTAAAACACATTTACTTTTTATAATGAAGTGTTTTATTTCCAGATCATAATGCTCAAAAGAGCAAAGCCAACAAGAACCGGAATAGGGCAAACTCCCGAACACGTAATGCGAGCTGCTATTGATAAAATTTTTAATGGTGGGTGGTCAACAAAGAAAACAGCTTTAGAATATTAAATATCAAAAACGACTCTAAGGGGATACGTCACAAAATACAAGATCGCTGAAACTACTTTAAACTTCTCGGAAGCAATACATCCTAAATTAACTCCTAATTATAAGATCAATAGTATCTTCACATCTTCTGAAGAAGAAAAAATGGCTTCTCATTTGAAGGTTTTGGCCATGGCTTAAATCCCACGCAACTTGGTCAATTTGTGTACCAACTTGCTATGCACTATAAGAAAAAAATTCCTGGTGCTTGGAAAAGAGACGAGAGTGCAGGGTCCAAGTGGTTCACTGGGTACATGAAAAGAAACAAAAAATTGTCATTGAGACTAGCAGAAGCCATTTTTTTGGCTAGGGCCATGGGTTTTAATAAGCCAGTAGTCGAAAAGTTTTTCGATAACTTAACCGATGTCTACTCTCGTTACAAATTTGAACCAGAACAAATTTATAATGTCGACGAGACAGCGTTAACCACTGTTCAGGGCACACATAAAGTCGTTGCTCCTTGCGGACAAAAGCAAGCCAGATCGTTTCCACTGAACGAGGCACTCTAGTGACTATGGTAAGCGCAATAAACGTCTTAAGAAATTTGGTTCCGCCTTTGTTGATATTCCCTCGTAAATTTTACAAAGATCATATGATTCGTAGAGCCCCAACGGAAAGTATAAGTGCCGCCCGTTCATCTGGGTAAATCACAAAGGACTTATTCGTACAGTGGCTAACACATTTTATTAAACACGCAGCTCCTACTGAGAATTGTCTAGTGCTTCTCATTATGGATAACCACGAGACCCATATTAACTGGAAGGTGATAGAAACTGCTAAGAAAAACAATATTGTCCTTCTCACACTTCCACCTCACACGAACCATAAAATACAACCCTTGGACAAATCTATTTATGGCCCACTGAAAAACTATTATAGTAAGGCATGTAAGAGCTGGCTGATTACTAATCCGGAAAAGAAAATAAACATTTACAACATCGCCGAATTATTGGGTCAATCTTATGGGTTAGCTTTCTGTCTCAAAAATATTATGTCGGGCTTCAAGCGCACCAAAGTTTATCCCTTAAGTCGCACCTGCTTTAGTGATGATGAGTTTTTGGCTGCTTCAGTTACAGATATCTCCTTAGAAAAGGAAAATATAAGTGAATTAACATCTACATCTACCGCAACTTTGCCATCCTCTACATCCACCACAATTCAGATACCCTTTACATCCGCTACCATCTAAATTCACATGAGTTACTCTTCTAGCTAATGAAGTTTCCTCCTATGTAGATCGTGAAATAAGTGAGAACGTTAATAATGAAAACAAAACTATGTATTTTTCTCCCGAAACGATTATTCCGCTTCCCAAGGCGAAAAAACCAGTTAAAAATTCTAAAAACGGTAGAAAAAAGAAATCAACAGATTTTGACTAGCACCTCTTTTTTGCTAAAACTTTAAAATGAACGAGATGCAAAACTAAAAGTTGCCGTTAAACGAAAGCTACACAGTCAAAAGATAGCTAAATCATAATTATACATCTGCAAGATCCTGTGAATACTGGTAGAACAGCAAGAACTGGAAAATGTTTCTCATTTACAAGACTTGACCTTTTTAACGTTAATTAACCATGCATCAAAATGTATTTTGTTGTTATTTCTTAGAGTTTAATTGTTTTTTCCTCAGTTTTAATTAACAAGTGTGTTTTTTCTCATGTTATTTTTAAATTAAGAGTTGTGACCAATGTTGGGATTGTGAGTGGCCAGTGTTGGCACATGCTTCCAACAGTGGCCACATGTACCAAAAAATAAATAAAAAGTTATGTCATTCTCTATTTTCATTACTGAAACGTAAGGAAGGTTAATTGAAACTAAACGAAGATACTTTCAGTTGACATGTTTAAAGTCGACTCAATGTCAGTATCGAAGGAACCAGACCTATATAAGAAAAAAAGTGGCCGCTGTTGGATGGTCTCCTCTACATCCAAACATAATTTAAATAAGATACTACACTCTGTATATAAACAAGTCAAATATCTAATAAAATGTTAATGTTAGAATTTTTTTTATTGGAATAAATTATTAGGAAGAATTAACTCCATAAGAAACTGTAAAAATAATTCAAATAATTTACAAACCTACAAAATTATATAAGAAAAACTGTTAAAAATGGCGGATACACCCACTTCTCGTTTCTTTATCAAACCCATCTTTTAATAGAACCGAGAGAATATGAAAAGCCAGCTCCAGACCAAACTTCAAGTAATTAGGACATTTGGTTCGAGAGTTATCGTAGGTATACATCCAAAGATAATTTAAATAATATACAGCACTCCGTATATAAACAAGTCAAAAGAATTTAGAGAAAAATTGTTATTTTTTAACGTATCTTGTTTTCCTTTCATGATATGAAATTTTTTTCTAAAAAAAAATTGTCGTAGACAGGATTCGAACCTAGGATCACATATGGAATTCACTTTTAATTATAAATCAAATATCTAATAAACTGTTAATGTTAGAAAAAAAATTTATTCGAATAAATTGTTAAGAAGAATTAACTCGATGAGAAACTGTAAAAATAATTTACATACGTACAAAATTATATAAGAAAAACTGTCAGAAATAGCGGATACACCCACTTCCGGTTTCTTTATCAGACCCATCTTTTGATAGAACCGAGAAAAAAAAGCCAGTCCCATACCAAATTTCAAATGTTTAAAAAAAATTGCGATCGTTATACTTTCCTTATAGGAAAGTAAAAATAATTAATGCAATCACAAGAATAAAAAAAATTCCAAAAATTATATAAACGACAATATATAGAGTTACGTTAAAGTTAATTATAACCATTACGTACATAAATTTAGATAAAATACGCAAACAATAAATATTTAAAAAGCAATTATATTATAAACTTAAGATTCATTTAACGATATTTACAATTGAGAAATTGTTCGTTTTATGATTTATTCAGAAACGTCCTTTCGTAAAGTAAGAAAAAATAAGATTTTATTAGACTTCAAGGTAACACGTAGTTTATATCTGGATAATGTAACTTAATTTTAAGAATTAAGAGTTACCGAGAAGTTTAACTAAATAATTATTTTAAGCAACTAACCATTTTAATTAACAATGTTAGTTACGTTTTTACGTGTAACGTATCTAAAATGTTCCAAAACAAATAACAAATATTCTATTAAAACCAATGATAACAATAGTCAAATTTATTGTTATAGTAAACTCTTTCTATTGGTTAATTGTTATTGTTATAAACTCTATTTGTTTTTAATTTTGATAGTTTGTTATTAGTGCTGCTTTTTGCAAGTGCTATGTGGTAAGTTTGTGAGCAAGTTTTCAGATGTTTTTTTTAAATTGTTTTTTTAATTATGACAATAAAAATAAAAAATAATCTAATCTCTAACATTACGGTTTTTTTGTGTGATTTTTACATATACGTACTCTGTGGCATTAAAATTGGAGTATCAAAAAGGAGCGGAAATTTTGTGACCAAACTTGGTAGGAAGGTTTAACTACTAATAAATGACTAAAAATTGATTAAGATGAATTAAGCGGTAATGGCACATCTGAGTTTTTTTGGTTTTTACTACTTCAATATCGTGTCTATTTTGTGTGAGTCTTGGTTACTTTTAATATTGAAACATTCAAGAAATATCTTGCAAATGCAAGAGCCTTCTAGAAGCTGTCTAGAAGATATAGCGAAAAGTAGGGAACGTTCGAGAAGGATTCGCCGATGTCTATAAATGCCGAACATGGAAATCGTAGGTCAGTTATTGTCGAAACGCGAATGCAGCTGTATTAAGAAGATTATCAAGTGAAAATAAATCGTTAGCACGTGTGTGTCTACATAAATAAATCGAGAATAATCGTGTATGTGATAATTAGTGTAAACAAGTGTGAAATCCGAGGACGTTATTTTATCTTAAGTGATATAAATTATAGTGTAAGTGTTTTTATTAAATATTATTATTGGATTTAATTAGTTCGGTTAAATTAAAAGTGTATATATTTCTAGAATAAGTAAACGTAGTGTTAGTCGTTTTAAATAAATTAGTTTTTAATAAATAAATACGTAACAATATTGTTGTTTCTTGTGGTTTTTCTGTTTAATGTGTTTTAAGAGTGTGATTATGACTAGAGTGCGACAGTCTGAAAATAAGCGCCAATTAAGCAAATTCGACAAACGTCGAGTTATTGGTTAACGTGACAGTGGTTTTTCGTACAGAAAAATTGCAAATCGACTTAACCAGAACTAACTCAGTATCATAATGCGCTGTTATCAAACATGGACTAAGGAAGCCCAGCAAACACAGATGGACTTAAATTACTGTTAAATTGCCATTAAACTACGGTAATTTGAGTAGTAATTTAAACAGTAAAAAGGGCGCCATTAAGCAACCGTTTAAACTACCAAACATTCATTGACTTCTAAATTACTAATAAGCTACCATTAAAATACTATTGTTATATTACCATTGAATTACTGTTAAACTACTGTTTTGAAATTACCATAAAACTACTAATTTGAATTACACATTTTAAAAAATAGTGTTTTTAGTTATGTATTTGTTTCTGTCATCTTTTATTTATTTTGCTTACAGAATTTGACGCAAATTGATTGATAAATTTGTGAGATTTTTTTTAAATTAGAATTATTTTTAAGTACTTACCTGGGGTTTGATCCCACGAACATCTCGTTATATATGTTGAATACAAAATCGAGTAACTTATTTGTAATTTAATACTTTCAACGTGAACCATTAAATATTTCACATATTCCTATATGTACATTTGCATCGCTACGTATTAATTATACTCTTGTTGTTTTTGTTATTCTGTATAATCAGGATAATTCGTGTCTTAGTTGCTTGAAGTGGTTTATATAATCCAAATATTTTTGGATACGACAGGTACATAACTTTATACAATATTGATATTCGTGTATCATACGTTATAATATTCATTTTTTGTTTGTTTTATATTTATATTGCTTTACTGGATCTCGCAGATTGACCAATGCTATTTGATTTTTTAATATTAGTATTTTCGTAAACTGTACGAAATCGTTTTAGTTGTCGATAATAATTGCCACTTTCTTCTAGTAATTGTTTGATAGCAGACCTAACTGTTTGACAAATATAACGACTATTTTTAAAATAATTTAGCCTAACATTTATATAGCAACTCTATTACTACTGACTATTAATTTACCTTGTATTTTAACGAACATTCAATTACCATTAAACTCCCCAACCTAATTCTGGAGTTACTACTAAGTTACTGAGTAAATTATTCAAGCTACCACTCATTACATTACTCCTAAATTACTTTTTAATTGTCGGGTAGTATAGTGGTATCTCAATTATAAATAAACTACAACTTTCAATTTTTTAATTACTCTTAAGTTACTGGTTAAACTATTCTTAAGCTACCCACCATTACATTACTCCTTAATTACTTTCTAATTACTGTGTGGTATAATGGTGACTCAATTACCATTAAACTACAACGTTCAATTATTTAATTACTCGTAAGTTACTGGTCAAACTATTCTTAAGCTACCCACCATTACATTACTCCTTAATTACTTTCTGATTACTGTATGGTGTAATGGTCACTCAATAACCAATAAACTACAACGTTCAATTTTTTAATTACTCTTAAGTTACTGGTTAAAGTATTCTTAAGCTACTCACCATTACATTACTTCTTAATTACTTTCTAATTACTGGGTGGTATAATGGTGACTCAATTACCATTAAACTACAAGGTTTAATTTTTTAATTACAATTAAGTTACTAATTAAATTACTTTTATGCTACCACAATACTGAAATACTCCTAAACTACTTCGTATACTACTTTTAAACTAATAACCATTTAAATTACTGCTAAACGTCACCTTAGACTACTCTTAAATTACGAAAAAAATTAAATTACTTATAAATGACTTTTCAATACCTAATAAACTACTAAATTAAGCTACCTTGTGTTTGCTGGGAGGTCATAATCGTTGTAGACAAGAAACTGGAAGACGGAGGCAAACAAATAAGTTGCAGGACCGTCATCTTTGACAATAAAAGACCGATTTTTCAGTACCAGATCCATAACCAATCAATGGTTAGGTAATGAAGGTCTTTCTGTAACTCTTCGAACGGTTTATCGTTAAATCAGAAGTTTGTGATTGCAATCTTATCGGTCACATTTTGTGCTACCATTGATGGCTCAGTACCGATATTAACGTTTGGAGTTGTGTAAGTTGCGACTGTACTGAAATCTGGAATGGCATGGAGTAGTTTTCAGAGATGAATTGCAATTCTGTTTAGGGATGCATGATGACCTATGAGACTTAAACAAAGACGTGGAGAACGCCGCACTATGAGGATTATGATATAACGTGCTATAGCCTATAGGAGTAAGTCTCGTTTGGTATTCATCTGAAGCAATATGAATGCCCGCAGATATGTTAACGAGATAGTAGAACTGTATATTCTCTCATTTTTCAGCAGTTGGAAGACACAGTTTTACGGCAGGATAATGGCCGTTTTCACATAGCAAAACACTCTATGAACCAAATCAAAGAGACCAATACTAATCTCTTACTACGGCCACCCAGATCTCTCCACGTTTCATCTGTTAAACGCGTGTGATATATTATGAGTAGAAGACTGAAAAACTTAACGCATCTTCCATAAACACAAGAAGCTCTCTTTTTTGAATTGCAAGAAATGTAATAATTTAAGAAAAAGTCGGCCACCTGTTGGAATGTTTATCTTTGTTTCATTTTTTTTGGAATTTTAATGATTTACTACTACTGAGTAGCTAAACCTTCTTGCCAAATTTGGTCATAAAATTCCCTCTTCTTGGTATTGCAATTTTAATGTCACAGAGTATATTAATGATTTATTTATTTTATTATTTAGCGTGATGCTTAGTAAACTTTAGTTACAATTTCTAAAAAATACACTGCAAGCTGATAATTAAAAGTTTATGGAAGCCATAAATAAAATTAGTTATATTTATTTCTTTGTACATGTTTGCGCCCTTAGTTTTTTCTGCATTTATTAGTTTAACAATTAATCAATTTCCACGTTACGTTCTTTTAGAAGCGAGGAAAGCACCATCACTACTATGATAAACAAAAATTTGTATTTTTTTTGTCATCTATACCCTGCTTTACTATAATACGATAAATAATCGTTCTTATTGTATTTTTCTTATTTACTTTTATATTCATTTATTATTTTTAGTGTTAAAGTTGCTGTTATTGTCTTAAAATTTTAATTGGTTGGTCCATTATTTATTATATGTAAATTGTAAATGTGAATCACCGCCACCATTAATTATTGTAAGAGTAATTATAGTTTTTAATTCAATTTAGAATTTAGTAAGTTTTAAGAAGCTATTTGGTAATAGCGAATCTCTACGGGGAGAATATTTCTTCTAAAACCTCCGTATTTTCAAAACTTCGCCACAAACTCGTCCAACTTTTGTGCAATTTAACCTTTCTTAGTCGCTGTCGTGACCACAACATTATTCCTGCCTTCCTCAAAATTAAGTTTCACATTCAGACACGTTCTTCTAAAAACATCCTACACCGTGCTACATCTTCCTCGCCACATCTCAGATCCCATTCGTATTAACACTGGCAAAATCCTTGAATCATCTAAAATTCCTAAATCCAACATTTCTAAGTCGGAAGAGTCAGCTCTAAAAAGTCTTCGTAAGAACCGTGATATTATTGTTCTTCCAGCCGACAAGAGCAACGCCACTGTAGTTTTGAACCAAATTGATTATGTTACGAAAATCAATTCTATTTTGTCTAAGGAAACTTACGCTCTTCTAACCCATAACCCCACTTGGAGGATTGAACGCGAGGTTAGCCAAATCATCAAATCTTCCAATCTACCTCCTGAAACTAAACGTCGACTTACCATCAGATTCTAAACCACCTCGTCTATACGGACTTCCCAAAATTCACAAACAAGGTATTCCTTTTCGACCTATCGTCAGTACTATCCAATCTCCTACTTACAAGCTAGCCAAGTTCTTGTCCAACATTCTTTGCGAGTTTACAGGTAAAACCTCTTCTCACATCCTTAACTCTCAGCATTTTATTCAACGTCTAGAAACTATAAAACTTGAACCCCAAGATCTTCTCGTGAGCTTTGATGTTACTACACTTTTTACTAAAGTTCCTATTAAGGATTCGCTTATTATCATCAAACAGATTCTGTCTCAACATGGCAAGGACTTGAGTTTGGTTCCTCTTATTGAAAAGTGTCTATCATCTACTTACTTCCAATTTGATAATAAGTTTTACGAACAAGTTTCTGGTGCTGCTATAGGTTCTCCTCTATCACCTGTTGTAGCTAACATTTTTATGGAATCCTTTGAAACGGTTGCTTTGGAGTCATCAATATTAAAACCTAAAGTGTAGTTTAGATATGTTGACAACACGTTTATTGTTTGGTCTCATGGTCAACTTGAATTGTCTAAGTTTCTTGATCATCTTAACAATCAACACTTAGATATCAAATTTACTATGGAAATCGAAAGTAATGGTTCTCTTACATTTCTTGACGTTCTTGTGACTCGTAAGCCCGACGGACTTCTAGGCCATTCTGTTTATCGCAAACCCACCCATACGGACAGATACCTTCATGCTTCGTCTCATCATCATCCTGCACAGAAACGTTCTGTTATTGAATCTTTGGTCCATCGTGCCTTTTCTATTTGTCAACCTGAGAATCTAGACTCAGAACTCCGTCATTTTACTAGCTAGAACCTTAGTGAACAATGGTTATGTAAAGCGAGATATTCATAGAGTTATTAATCGTCGTTTACATCTACGTACTCGATTACCTAAGGACATTTCTACTTCCGAATCCAACCCGAAATTGGCCTTTTTACCCTACATTCACAAGGTTACAGATCAAATAGGGAAACTCCTTCGTAAGAATGGTATTAAACCCATATTCAACTCGACAGGCAAAATCTCTCAGATTCTTCCTTCTCCCAAAGACAAATTTCCTACACTTTCATCTCAAGGTGTATACCAAATTCCCTGTTCTTGTGGTTTAGTCTACATTGGTGAAACCGGTCGTTCCGTCATTACTCGCATTTCAGAACATGATCGTTGTATAAGGAAAAGGTATACTTCCAAGTCTGCGGTCGCTGAACATCATTTTACTACAGGTCACAAGATAGATTTTGATAATGTTTCGTTGATTGCCAAATCTACATTCTTTTTCAACAGGAAATTCCGAGAAAGCATAGGAATCATCAAACACCCCAATAACTTCAGTCGCGATCATGGTTTCGAACTATCCCCTCTTTGGTTCCCGGTTATTAGTCATTTATCAAAAACACGCCCCCTAGCAACCGTAACCCAATCAGGGTCGAGCTTAATCATCCGTGACGACCCTTTTCCTTTAAATACGGAGAGATTTTTTCTTAAGTCACTTCTACCTAGTTTAGAATCGGGCTTGGTTCACAAGTTGATTACCTAAATCGGTAGTGGTTCTCTGTCAGGTTTTCGTTTGCTTTTTCAGGTTATCGTTTTCTTTCTTACCTTTTCATAGTTTAGGTTATGGCTTGTTTTACAAGTGGATAACCTAACTTTTGAGAAGTTCCTAGTTAGATTTCGATTGCTTGTTTGAGTTTTGCGATTTATCTCACGCCCTGGTGAAGCCCCTTACGAGAGTAGGCGAAACGTTGGCAGCTTCGGTTGCAACTATGACACGGTCCAAACCCGGAAGACATTCTAATGTTAGCTATTTGGTGTTGATAATGCCTGCACATACGAGTGTTTATTTAAAAGCTCAAATCATTGCGAAGTTAACGCACGGTCGTAGTGTTCCAGCAATGTTGTTGTTTGAGGATCGTCTTAATACAGACGGCTACTTAGGTATTTTAAACAACGTTATGCAGACTTTTGTACAAATGTTGTATCCGAAAAACGATTACATCTTTCAACAGATAAGCTTGCTTGCTAATCTTAATTTCTCTACTATTACGATTTGCACTTTTAACAATAATCTAACAGTTACTCAAAATATAGGTTAGTTATAGTTTTTTTAACTGAAATAATTAATTTTTTTTATTATTTAAAGATAATGCTTCTAAGATAGATCCGAGTTGGTGCAAAACTGGGTATAGAAAAATAACCTGAACGTGTTACCATGATCAGCAATAACCCTAGTTTGAGTATTATAGAAAACGTTTGGGTTTAAGTTGTTTAGACCATTCGAGACAAGGACCAATTTCATCGGCAAAGACCGCAAACAATTAATTGTTGCCATTGAAACTGTTTGGGAGCCGCCCTCTGTCAAGCTTAGTTTTATTTCATTTCCTGTCAAGACGTCAAACCGTCAACGACTTAAACTCGTGTTTGTGAAAAAGTTAACTTGGTAAATCCTCAACATCAACGTTAATGGAAATAAAATTCTAATTTTAAAACGCATTTCGTGTAGTTTATTCATCACAGGGTAAGCTTTTCCTATTAATTTTTAGAATTTTTTGGTAATTTCCTTCTTAATTTGATAGCACGTCTAGGCACGTCCCGCTACGTTTTTGGCTGTATGTTTCGATGCATTATCGATCGATGAGGGGTTAATATTGACAAATACATGGGACGAGTATAATTTTGGAAGGCCTACGTTAAAACTAAAAACGAAGTTTCGACAAGAACTTTTCTTCGAGCTTCTAGTACTTCAAGCAACTACGAAACCAACTTTGACTTAATGTGTGCAACAGCATTCGATCATCCAGTTCTTATGTGTAATTTCTTTTAGTATTAATTAACAATTTTGTAGATTTTTGCTTTTGTGAGTCATTGTGTTGACACGATTTGTGTCAGAAAGGTATCTCACGAAATTTTGCTAGTTTTAACTTACGTAATTTCAATAATTGTTTCAATACCATTAAAGTAGTTTTACTAATAATTTTGTGTATCGCATGCTGTGTACTATCGATATTTATCATGTAATTTTCTTCGCTATCAATACTGTGTAAGCTTATGTATTGTGTGTTGCCAATACTTCCGGCATTTATGGATTGAGAATAATATACTATGACATTTCTAAGACTCGTTGTTAATAACCTACGTTATTATATTAAAGTTGTTATACATATTTTATCTTTCCTTTATGCTAACATATTTTTTTTGTTGGTTACACGAAAACCAGTGTATCAAGGATTACAAACCTGAAATTCGTTACCGGCTTGGACTTTCTATCCTGATCAAGACAGAAGTTTCACTTATAAAAGATCTGGCGCCCTTTACCTCTTATTTATTTAAACCTCCCCTATTTCCGAGTGTGTGAGTTGACCGTGTGTTATGTAGCTTTGGAGGTTGGCACATCTTCCAGCTGCTTTTAAATGTTGTTGGTTTTGAATCATTTTTGTTATTACGTTTTTTGTGGTGGTGTTTATTTTTTCCTTAAGTTTTCTAGATAATCAACAATTTTCTTTTATCTTGAGAAGACGATCTGTAGTAAGAACTAAGCGCTACCCTTGCAGGAAAAAAACGTTTTTAGAGCTGTTTTTCATTTAAGTTTGAATTAAATATAACCATAGCATTAATATTACTTGTATTAAGCATTGAGTCAAACAATCCCAAAAACTATCTTTTAGTATTTCAGCTGACATTGTAACTTCTACTAACTTTATCTGTTACATCCACTTCGGCTTTGGTAAAATTATAAAAAGTGATTATTTCTAGTTTTCGGTTTTCACCAAAGTTTAGATCAATTGAACTGTCATGGTGAAGGGATGAGTAAAGCAATACATTTTTTCTTTTAGAAGAGATATAAAATACTATAGTTATGTCAGGTTAAAAAACAAATAATGAACTCTTTTCTGACCTGTTTCTTACTTGCCAAAATTCAGGAGAGATTCCTAGTTTGTTTTCACGTAGTGTACAAACTACGGTCAATAGATGTTTCTTCAGCAATATGTTTAGTAAAAGAACACTGGCAGACTAATTTTCAAATGTTTTATTTCTATTTGTTTTGCTTGTAGGTGCTGTTAATCTCAAGATTACATCGTCGGGTTTGTAGTTAATTTGGAACGTCTATCAGGTTGTTTTCCAAGATATACAGCTATATTCAACACGTAAAATATATATATTTTGCCAGTTTATTTATCGTATGTTGTCTGAATGAGCAAGGCCCACAAACTATGCTTATTTTTTGTTTGTATATATAGTTTGCTTTACAGTTCTCAACAAATGCTTTAAAGATTGCCCTTATAGGATCAAATTTGTCTATTTGACGTGGTTCATTTCTAAAATGCTTGCTGTCAAATCAAAATGATGATACTATAAATATAAATCGTTTCAGTGACATTCTCGATCAAAAAATGTTTACATCTAAACCATTGGTGCGCCACAAATCTTTTAAATTTATTCTATTAAATTGAAACACGCTTGCCACGTACAGAAATCCAAACACAGTTTTCACTTCTGTTATTGTCGTGGGTTCTACGATGTGTTCCATGTTATCTCTATAAGCAGCTGCCTTTTCAGCGATGTTTAAATTTATATACTTTATAACGGATATCATAATCTCCGTAGAGATTGTTAATGTAATAGCGAAGGCTTCCACGGCCGGAATCTATACTAACATTAGAATGTCTTCCGGGTTTGGACCGTGTCATAGTTGCAACCGAAGCTGCCAACGTTTCGCCCACTTTCGTAAGGGGCTTCATCAGGGCGTGAGATAAATCGCAAAACTCAAACAAGCAATCGAAATCTAACTAAGAACTTCTCAAAAGTTAGGTTATCCACATGTGAAACAAGCCATAACCTAAACTCTGAAAAGGTAAGAAAGAAAACGATAACCTGAAAAATTAAACGAAAATCTAACAAAGAACCACTACCGAGTTAGGTAATCAATATGTGAACCAAGCCAGATTCTAAACTCTGTAGAAGTGACTTAAGAAGAAATAGTCTCCGTATTTAAAGGAAAAGGATCGTCACGGATGATTGAGCTCGACCCTGATTGGGTTACGGTTGCTAGGGGGCGTGTTTTTGATAAATGACTAATAACCGGGAACCAAAGAGGGGATAGTTCGAAACCATGATCGCGATTGAAGTTATTGGGGTGTTTGATGATTTCTGTGCTTTCTCGGAATTTCCTGTTGAAAAATAATGGAGATTTGGCAATCAACGTAACATTATCAAAATCTATCTTGTGACCTGTAGTAAAATGATGTTCAGCGACCGCAGACTTGGAAGTATACTTTTTCCTTATACAACGATCATGTTCTGAAATGCGAGTAATGACGGAACGACCGGTTTCACCAATGTAGACTAAACCACAAGAACAGGGAATTTGGTATACACCTTGAGATGAAAGTGTAGGAAATTTGTCTTTGGGAGAAGGAAGAATCTGAGAGATTTTGCCTGTCGAGTTGAGTATGGGTTTAATACCATTCTTACGAAGGAGTTTTCCTATTTGATCTGTAACCTTGTGATTGTAGGGTAAAAAGGCCAATTTCGGGTTGGATTCGGGAGTAGAAATGTCCTTAGGTAATCGAGTACGTGGATGTAAACGACGATTAATAGCTCTATGAATATCTCGCTTTACATAACCATTGTTCACTAAGGTTCTAGTAAGATGACAGAGTTCTGAGTCTAGATTCTCAGGTCCAAACCCGGAAGACATTCTAATGTTAGTATAGATTCCGGCCGTGGAAGCCTTCGCTATTACATTAACAATCTCTACGGGGAGAATATTTCTTCTAAAACCGTATTTTCCAAACTTCGCCACAAACTCGTCAAACTTTTGTGCAATTTAACCTTTCTTAGTCGCTGTCGTGACCACAACATCATTCCTGCATTCCTCAAAATTAAGTTCCACATTCAGACACATTCTTCTAAAAACATCCTACACCGTGCTAGTCTAGCGTTGATACGGGAACGGATTAAGCAAACTAGGCGAGAGCTAGACACCATTTTGAAACAACTCTTTTATCTTCATCTTGAGTTGGCCAACACTCTATCCCCGGATGATTGGAATCTCTTCGACAACATTACTTACCAGCAGTCTGATACCACTCTACGACTAACCACTGAAGATCATCTCAAAAAGTTTCAATTATTGGAATCCAAGAATCGTCTACTAACTCAGTAAAGACGGTTGTCAATTTATCTAGTTTGGCTCTCACTTCAGAACAGGAATCGGTGCTCTCTAAGGGTTTGAATTTTGCGGTTGCTCCCAAACGTATTCCTAAAGAAGATATTCTATGTGCTGTTGAGTCTTGTATAAGACATATTCCTTGCCACATCTCAGATCCCATTCGTATTAACACTGGCAAAATCCTTGAATCATCTAAAATTCCTAAATCCAACATTTCTAAGTCGGAAGAGTCAGCTCTAAAAAGTCTTCGTAAGAACCCTGATATTATTGTTCTTCCAGCCGACAAAGGCAACGCCACTGTAGTTTTGAACCAAATGGATTATGTTACGAAAATCAATTCTGTTTTGTCTGAGAAAACTTACGCTCTTCTAACCCATAACCCCACTTTAAGGATTGAACGCGAGATTAGCCAAATCATCAAATCTTCCAATCTACCTCCTGAAACTAAACGTCGACTTACCCCATCAGATTCTAAACCACCTCGTCTATACGGACTTTCCAAAATTCACAAACAAGGTATTCCTATTCGACCTATCGTTAGTACTATCCAATCTCCTACCTACAAGCTAGCCAAGTTCTTGTCCAACATTCTTTCCGAGTTTACAGGTAAAACCTCTTCTCGCATCCTCAACTCCCAGCATTTTATTCTATAAAACTTGAACCCCAAGATCTTTTCGTGAGTTTTGATGTTACTTCACTTTTTACTAAAGTTCCTATTAAGGATTCGCTTATTATCATCAAACAGATTCTGTCTCAACATGGCAAGGACTTGAGTTTGGTTCCTCTTATTGAAAAGTGTCTATCTTCTACTTACTTCCAATTTGATAAAAAGTTTTACGAACAAGTTTCTGGTGCTGCTATGGGTTCTCCTCTATCACCTGTTGTAGCTAACATTTTTATGGAATCCTTTGAAACGGTTGCTTTGAAATCATCAATATTAAAACCTAAAGTGTGGTTTAGATATGTTGACGACACGTTTATTGTTTGGTCTCATGGTCATCTTGAATTGTCTAAGTTTCTTGATCATCTTAACAATCAACACTTAGATATCAAATTTACTATGGAAATCGAAAGTAATGGTTCTCTTCCATTTCTTGACGTTCTTGTGACTCGTAAGCCCGACGGACTTCTGGGTCATTCTGTTTATCGCAAACCCACCCATACGGACAGATACCTTCATGCTTCGTCTCATCATCATCCTGCACAGAAACGTTCTGTGATTGAATCTTTGGTCCATCGTGCCTTTTCTATTTGTCAACCTGAGAATCTAGACTCAGAACTCCGTCATCTTACTAGAACTTTAGTGAACAATGGTTATGTAAAGCGAAATATTCATAGAGTTATTAATCGTCGTTTACATCACGTACTCGATTACCTAAGGACATTTCTACTCCCGAATCCAATCCGAAACTGGCCTTTTTACCCTACATTCACAAAGTTACAGATCAAATAGAGAAACTCTTTCGTAAGAATGGTATTAAACCCATATTCAACTCGACAGGCAAAATCTCTCAGATTCTTCCTTCTCCCAAAGACAAATTTCCTACACTTTCATCTCGAGGTGTATACCAAATTCCCTGTTCTTGTGGTTTAGTCTACATTGGTGAAACCGGTCGTTCCGTCATTACTCGCATTTCAGAACATGATCGTTGTATAAGGAAAAGGTATACTTCCAAGTCTGCGGTCGCTGAACATCATTTTACTACAGGTCACAAGATAGATTTTGATAATGTTACGTTGATTGCCAAATCTCCATTCTTTTTCAACAGGAAATTCCGAGAAAGCACAGAAATCATCAAACACCCCAATAACTTCAATCGCGATCATGATTTTGAACTATCCCCTCTTTGGTTCCCGGTTATTAGTCATTTATCAAAAACACGCCCCCTAGCAACCGTAACCCAATCAGGGTCGAGCTCAATCATCCGTGACGATCCTTTTCCTTTAAATACGGAGACTATTTCTTCTTAAGTCACTTCCACGAAGTTTAGAATCTGGCTTGGTTCACAAGTTGATTACCTAACTCGGTAGTGGTTCTTTGTTAGATTTTCGTTTGGTTTTTCAGGTTATCGTTTTCTTTCTTACCTTTTCAGAGTTTAGGTTATGGCTTGTTTCACAAGTGGATAACCTAACTTTTGAGAAGTTCTTAGTTAGATTTCGATTGCTTGTTTGAGTTTTGCGATTTATCTCACGCCCTGATGAAACCCCTTACGAAAGTGGGCAAAACGTTGGCAGCTTCGGTTGCAATTATGACACGGTCCAAACCCGGAAGACATTCTAACGTTAGTATCATAATCTCATTTATAACAAGATGGAAACACTCAAGCAGAGATTTGACTTGCTTGGCGGCTCTTTTTGACCCTAGAAGATGAGTTACTAAATTTTCGCGATTTTGATCATTTAGTGTTATTATTACGCCCTATAAAATATTTTCTTTGGTTGTCAAATTTTTCAGATTTTGCATTCTGATCACAAGATTTATCATAAGATTTCCTAACATGATCTGAAATTTCTCTTTTAGATTCTGACCCAATAAGAACTTTCTCATTTTCTGTTTCCTTTCATAAACGCAGAAGCGTTCTTTGCTTTTTTTTATACATTCAAAAAATATATATAAAAAACATTTAGTTAAGTGGTTGTATTACACCTTCTGGTAAAATATTTCATAGTTTTCCTTCAGACGTGAAACACCGTTGTCTTATTCTTCTATCAAGTTCATCCCATAGATGTATGCGATTTACGTCCAGGTTTTGTAGGAACCAAGTTATTATTTGTAAAATATTTTGCTCTTGTTTGTGACTTAAAAACTGCTTACAGATTAAAGTTGTATGCTAAAAGCCGTTATTATGCATAAAGATAATTTTTTTCCAATTAATCTCAGACCTGAACAAATTGCATTTACATATAAAATCTCTCTGTAAGCTTTTTTTCTCATAACGCTCTTAATTTTGCGTAAATTCAAGCCATGACTGAATCTCCACCATTCTTGACAGCACTACACAATCGCGAAGCATTCCTTCGGTTTTCGATCGTCTTACAAAAACTCATCGCTTCTGTCCAAACAGTTGGAAATTAGATTCATCTCCGACGTGTTGACCACCAGGCAAAATTTTGTACACTAGAATTATAAATTGCCAAAAATTACTGGAATTGCCCATAAATAGTCAAACATTACTGAAAATGCTAATAAAGCACCAAAAATTGCTGAAATTGCTAATAAATTGCCAAAAATTACGCAAATTGCTAATAAATTGCCATAAATTACTCAAATTGCTAGGAGTTATAGAGTCAAAAGATGATTTATTTCAGTACATTGAAAATAATTTAAAGACTTGTTTTCCTTCATTTATTAAGAATATTTTAAAATGAATGGACTGGAAAACAGAGTATCATTTGGAGCGATATCAGAAGATGATGATGATGATGAGTATTTTGGTCCCTTATATAGGAAGAATCCTGAAAAATTCAAATTCGGAGTTGAAAATAAAAAAACTCATTTACTCCGCTAGAGATTTGTTAATATTCCATAATGCAAAGGTAAATAGAACGGCTAATTTCGAGGATGAACCTAAATCTGCTCACGCATCAACTAATATTGCGACTGATCTAAATGAGCACGCAAAAACTGTCAAAACCTTAATTTTGAAATGGTTTAAATGTAAAATTAAAACGAAAAAATGTTTTGATGAAAATTGGATGTCCAAGGTCAGGGATAAATTACGTAATTTTGAGTACGAATGTTGCCAAGATATTAGAGAGAGCTTAAAATGTTTCTTGTGCAAAGAAAAAATTAAGGTAAGTGAAAGTTCCATGAGAATGACGGTAAAAGTTTTTCTTGTTTCTTTTACCACAGTAAAAAAATCGCTTTTTGTAATATTCCAAAAAGTAAACCATACCAGATTTTTTTATTTAATTTCTTTTTTAATAACACAACTCATCATTTTTTTACGATTTTTATTCCTAGGAAATTAGGTATAGCGTGTTCTATTAACAAGATGCAAATACAGTCATCGACGTCTGTTCTTTTTTACTTTCCTATAAGGAGAGTATAGCGATCGAAATTTTTTCTCAAAACATTTTTTTTGCATAATTTTACGTTTCAAGGTCTTTTGAATCAGAAAAAAATATTTTTGCAAAAAAAATTTTGATGTCTGTGTGTAACGATGTACCCACAATAACTCTCGAACCAAAAGTCCTAGTAATTTGAAATTTGGTATGGAGCTGACTTCTCATATTCTCTCGGTTCTATCAAAAGATGGGTCTGATAAAGAAACCGAAAGTAAGTGTATCCGCCATTTCTAACAGTTTTTCTTATATAATTTTATACATATGTAAATTATTCGAATTATGTTGACAGTTTCTTATAGAGTTAATACTTCTTAACAATTTATTCAAATAAATTTTTTTTCTAACATTAACTGTTTATCAGATATTTGATTTATAACTGAAAGTGAATTCCATATATGATCCTAGGTTTAAATCTTGCCTACGACGATTTTTTTTAAAAACAAGAGAAAGGAAAATACGTTAAAAAATAACAATTTTTATACCCGCAGGGGGTCTGACTGTCCGTCAGATTTTGGGGAGTTGCGCCCCCACGGACCTAGCAATACCTTTTCCTTTGTTGTATGTTTTCGTACTGGGCACTCAGCGCAACCATGAAGTTAGTAGTGGTTCGGCAGGGCTCCGCTGATGCTGTCCGTTTCTTTTTCTACACCCTGCATAGCTGGCAGTAGCGTAAAAATGCAAAATATGGAAAGTCTTTCAAATAATCACCAGGGCGGTGGGGAGTCTGGACCGGACCCCGTTGGAGCCGTTCAAATGTTTGGTCCAACGAGGATATGGTAAGTGGCTCCTTTCCTCGTACCGGTGCCACCAGAATAAATGCCAGTGAGAAGGTTTTCCCTCCACTAAAAGATATTTTAGGTACCAGCGGAAAAGAGGACTCTGTGCCCCGGTTCCTGGTCCTCAAGAAGAAGGAAGGCGATTTTGCTAATACAAGTCCCTTTCTTATAAGTAAAACTTTGTACGGGCTAATAGGAAATGTGAAAGAGGTTAAGAAAGTGAAGGGAGAATTGCTAATTGAAACCGTATCCAGTAAGCAATCTAAGCAACTCATTAAATGTGAACGTTTTGGGGGATGTGAGATTGAGGTTGTACCACATGGCACCCTTAATATGTCGAAGGGAGTTGTATACTGCCGAGATCTACTAAACTGCTCAATTAATGAGATCAAAGAAAACCTAAAAAATCAAGGTGTAGTGGACGTAAGACGAATAAAGACAAGACGTGATGGAGAGCTTATAGATACTGCAAACCATATACTTACTTTTAATGTCACGAAGCTTCCTAGGGTGATACAAGCCGCGTTCTATCCATTACAGGTGCGCCCATACATTCCAAATCCTTTGAGGTGCTTTAACTGTCAAAGATTTGGACACTCGTCAGTAAATTGCAAGCACGATAAGCGGTATGTATGTGGAAAACCCACCCATGAAGGTTCGTGGTGTGAAGAACCTATTGTATGTCCAAACTGTCAAGGGCAGCATAAGGCCACGGCAAAAACGTGTGCGGTCTTTAGACAAGAAATGAAAATACAAGAAGTTAAGATAGTGCACAGGCTGTCTTACTTCGATGCAAAGACGAAAGTAGACACAATGGTAAGACCAAGTACTTCCTTTGCGCAAGTCGCTACTGCTCTAGCACGAATACCCATTCAAGCTGTTCAAGCAATCGGCCCCGAAATTAAAAGTATAGATGTAAAAGAGTTAGAAAGGGAACTGTTGCCTAGGTTGGTAGATGCGCTAAAGGCTGTGTTTGCTTTGAGAAAGGATAGCACAGAAGAGGTGACGAGTATTGATATTAATCGAGAAAATAAAAAACCAAAAGACGATCAGAGAACACCACCTGAGGAAAAAGGTTGCATCGAAGGTAGTCAGCCTTCTTTTAGCCAGCAAAAGGATACCAACATGGTGAAGAAGTCAAGAGGTTGGCCGAAAGGTAAAACTAGGAAACCCAGAGATGAATCCCAAGATTTTTTGAGATTCCGGTCTACATCTAGAGAATCCACGCATAAAGGTGGATAATTGTATGTCTTCTATTTTATTCATTTCTTTGTCTTTAATCTGATTTGTTATGTCCATATATACACAGTTATCTGTTTTTGTTTGTGTTTTATTTTTTTTATTTTATCTACATGTTATTTAATAACCAATCAAACTTTTTACGATGGATACAAATAAAATTATACAATGGAATTGTAAGGGTATAATAAGGAGATACTGTGACATAAAGATGATATTGCATGAGTATAACCCAATGTGTTTTTGCTTTTAAGAAACTCATCTTAGGCATAATCAACCGTATCGCTTACGAGGTTACGGTATTGAACGGCGAGACGGTATTAACGATCAAAGAAGCAGTGGTGGTGTATTAATTCTCTTACGAAACAATGTAGTATATGAAAAGATTCAAATTAATAACGTCTGCAAGCGGTTGCCGTTAAGATACGTTTACCATTGCATGTCACTGTCTGTAATATTTACTTACCTGATAATAATTGGACAATAAATGAAATTTCCCAACTTGTTGATCAGCTTCCACGACCTTTCGTTATTACAGGAGATTTCAATGCCCATAACCCGATTTGGGGATCAGAAAATACGTGTAGGAAAGGTAGATTACTAGAAAATTGGCTGATCAGAGATGATATTGTAATCCTAAACACCGGCTTGCCTACATATCACATTGCTAGGTCAAATAAGTTTTCAGCTATTGACCTTACATTAGTTTCTACCAATCTAACTTCTCGTCTTAAGTGGGAAGTAATAAATGACTTGCATAACAGCGACCATTTTCCAATTATTATAAGAACGGATATACCTGAAAGAAAAAAAGTAATATATAAAAGATAAATTGTAGAAAAGGCTGATTGGAATTCTTTTACTAATAACCTTGTTACACATAGCCCTGTAAATCTGGATAATGTAACAAAATGTATTAAAGATGCGGCTCAAACTAGTATACCTAAACCAGATGAAAAACGTATTAAACGACCCTTGCCTTGGTGGAATCCTGAAGTTAAAATGGCAATAAAGAGTGAGAAAATTGTTTTCAGAAAATATCAAAGGGAACCATCCATGGAAAACCATATCCAGTTCAAAAGAGCTAGAGCAGTGAGTAGACGTGTTGTTCTAGAAAGTAAAAGAAACAGCTGGAACCAGTATGTTTCAACAATATCATCTCCTCAAGACACAGGGCAGGTGTGGCGAAAAATAAAAGCAATATCAGGAAATGCTGGATATAAACAAATAACTCATTTAAGAAACGAAAATGGCAATATCCTAGAGGAAGAAAAAGAAATCGCCGAGGTTCTTTCCCACCACTTTGCCAGTATGAGCAGTAATAATAACTATAATCCGGAATTTGTGCAAAAAAAAATGAAAGTGAAGGGCCTCTCAATTTCAGTACCGAAAAAGAACTAGACTATAACAAACCTTTCAACATGGGTGGGCTAAAAGTAGCCGTAAAAGAGCTTAAAAAGACTGCACCAGGACCGGATGAAATATCAAATGAAATGCTAGGCCATTTAACCTCACAAGTAAAAACTGATCTATTAAAGGTTTTCAATGACCTATGGAGTCAGGGAACATACCCCGAACAATAGAAGGTAGCTACAGTGGTACCCATACATAAAGGGGAAAGAATCCTTTATATGCAGCAAGCTATCGACCGATAAGCCTTACATGCTGTATAGGTAAACTGATAGAAAAAATGGTGAATAAAAGACTGCAATACTACCTTGAAAAAAACCATAAAATAGTATTGTACCAAGCAGGATCTAGAAAAGGCCGATCAACGGTGGACCATCTAGTTAAACTAGAAAATGCTATACAGGAAGCTTTTAGAACAAGACAACACTTAATAGCGGTTTTTCTTTGACATAAAAGGGGCCTACGATATGACCTGAAGGCAGAGTATATTAAAAAAATTATATAAATACGGTTTAAGGGGTAAATTACCTAAATTTGTCGAGTCCTTTATGTCCAATCGTTACTTTCAGGTTCGAATAGGAAACACACTGTCAAATGTTAAAATATTAGAAAACGGTGTCCCACAGGGCTCAACGCTTAGCTGTACTCTTTTTCTGATTGCAATAAATTACGGAGTTGACTCGGATGTTTTCCTGGCACTATATGTAGACGATCTGGCTATATATTGCACTGGAGCTACTGTACGACAGATAAGCGTTAAATTACAATCTGCAATTAATAATATCTTGCAAAATGGCAGTAGAATTGGCTACCAATTTTCTGAAGACAAAACCAAATGCGTTCATTTTTGTAGACTCCGTAAACCGCACGATGATCCATTATTGTATATTCAGGATAGACCGATTGTATGCACGCCATCAACAGCCTTTCTAGGACTCTTTTTTGACAGCAAACTTACATGGGATGTGCATATTGAACATCTAAAACAGAAATGTGTGAAAACCATGGACGTAATAAAAGTGCTATCCCATACTAAATGGGGTGCAGAAGCTCAAACGCTTTTAAACATATATCGCGTCTTAATTATGTCGCAAATGGATTATGGAGCTATTGTTTATGCGTCAGCTTGCAAATCGCGGTTGCTAAAACTAGATAGGATCCATAATATGAGAATAAGGTATTGTTTAGGTGCTTTCCCTACTAGCCCCGTCTGTAGTCTCTATTGTGAGTCAGGCCTACCCCCACTAGACATCCGGAGGAAACATCTAATGATAAGTTACATAATAAAGGTTAAATCGCAATCAACTCACCCGAATAGTAGATTTCTTTTCCCAGTAGAAAATGTTTTTGCTACAAGAGTAACTATAACACGACCCCTCAGCATACGTTTCAAGGAATTTCTGGAGCAAATAGAGGAAACAGTACCCACGCTATTTTACGAAAGTAAGTATAAGCACGCGCCATGGTTGATACCTGAAATTGAGGTGAGACTAGAACTTAAAAACTTACACAGAAGTACAACAAAGAAAGAAGAATACTTACGTTCGTTCAAAAATATCATTGAAAGCTACACAAACACGACACTTATCTACACCGATGGTTCCAAAAGTGAATTGGGAACGGGATGTGCTGTTGTAATAGATGAAGTGACCCATTGTTGGGCTCTGAAAGCTGAAACTTCAGTATATGTAGCCGAACAGTGTGCAATATGGAAAGCACTGCTATGCATTCCCATGGTACACACAAAAAAAACTTATATTATAATCAGCGATTCGTTAAATGCTGTAAATGCTTTAACGGACATGTATACGAGGGACCCTTTGGTCGATATATGTCAGGTGTGTCTGTGCGATCTTAATAGATATGGAATCAAGCCTGTGTTTGTTTGGGTGCCTGGGCATTCAGGAATCCCTGGAAATGAAAAGGCAGATAGTGCAGCAAGACGAGCAATCACAACCCCACAGATGAACGTGTCACATGTTAAAATGTCGGACATTCAAGTACATCTAAAAAAAAAACTTTGAGATTTGGCAAGATAAGTGGCAATGGAAGATACCTACCTTACGCATATTAGACAACAGGTAAAAGAAAAAGTGCACTTGCATGGTTTTCGCAGGGAAGAGCAAATAAAAATACATCGTTTAAGAATAGGACACACCAAAGTAACACATGAATATCTTTTAAAGGGTCAACCTAGACACCAATGCCATACTTGTAACACCAACCTTACTGTGAAGCATGTGATAAGTGATTGTGCAGATTTTGTTAATCAGCGGCAGCTGTATGACATACAGGCGGATATTGTGCGGAATTTCAGTAGTATACCAAGAATGAAAAATATGTTGCAGTATATAAAAGCAATTGGGTTGTATGAAAAAATATGATGGTAAATGACTACACGTAGTTTGAATCTATTTTTGTATGGCGAAAAGACCTAAGCAGTCAAAGCCATAAAAAAAAAAATTATCTAAATTTTTTTGACTTGTTTATATACGGACTGCTGCTTCTTATTTAAATTATCTTTGGATATACCCACGATAACTCTCGAACCAAAAGTCCTAATTACTTGAAGTTTGGTATGGAGTTGGCTTTTCATATTCTCTCGGTTCTTTCAAAGAATGGGTCTGATAAAAAAACCGGAAGTGAGTGTATCCGCCATTTTTAACAGTTTTTATTATATAATTTTGTACGCACGTAAATTATTTGAATTATTTTTACAGTTTCTTATAGAGTCAATGTTTCCTAATAATTTATTCCAATAAAAAATTTTTCTAACGTTAACAGTTTATTAGATATTTGATTTGTTTATATACGGAGTACTGCATCTTATTTAAATTATCTTTGGATGTATCCACGATAACTCTCGAACCAAAAGTCCTAGTAACTTGAAATTTGGTGTAGAGTGTACTTTTTATATTCTCTCTGCTTTGTCAAAAGATGAGTTTGATAAAGAAACCGGAAGTAGGTGTATCTGCCATTTTTAACAGTTTCTTTGTATAATTTTGTACGTATGTAAATCATTCGAATTATTTTTAAAGTTTCTTATAGAGATAATTCTTGCTAACAATTTATTCAAATAAAAAAATTTCTAATATTAACAGTGTATTAGAAATTTAATTTGTCATTTAAAATTAATTCACAAATACAATATAGTTTTGAATCCTGTCTGCGACGATTTTTTTTTACTAATTCACTAAAGGGGTAAGTAATATCGAGGCGCACAAATATGCTAAAAAATCAATACAGACGTTTACATATCACTTCAAAATGGTTTTATGGCAACATAACTTTAAAAAAGTATGTAGATATTTCTTTATCATGCCTTATAGGAAAGTCGTGTGGCTACCTCAGTTTTTTTGAGAAGGTAAGCTACTTCTGTGTTAGTAAGTGCGGGCGCCGCTTGACGCAATTAAGCATTATTACCTACACTTAGGTGGAAGACACAGCGCGTCTTGAACACATTTATTGACTTAAATGCTGATTTTCTCTTACTCTAGAGAAAGCAAATTTTAAAAAATGGAAGATATTACTAAATGCTATCAAATTTTTAAAGGAAATTCAAATAAAGGTCAAAATGTGAAGAAAAGTAAAGAACAACCAAGTATGTTATCATTTTGCTCTTCTGCTCCAACTTCTAGTTCAACGTCAAAATTATCAGTTTTAAAAGTGCAAATTTAACGATATGGAAATCGAAGCCAAAACTGAAAAAATTGATATATCTTTATCTTTGTTTAAAGCTCAGCATGGTACTTCAAGAAAACGGGTTATAAATTTTGATTCCGAAGAAGACATAATTTTTGAAGCTCAAAGACAAGATTTTTTTAACAGTAAGACGTCGGGGGCGTGTGGTTTTGCTACACGTTTGGTTAATAGCCACTGCGTAATTGCAATGGCACCAATAACTTTTCGAGGAAAACATATCTCAGACAAGTATTCCATAGATGCAAGAGAAAGACGTAATAGAATTAGAGTTCTGAACCAGCCGTTAATCACAAATTTCTTTAAACAAGTAGATACCGTAGAAAAACTATTTTGTCAAAATGAAGAAATTTGTTGATTGAACAAACGACTTCTTTGAAGTACAGGAATCGAGTTATTAGTACGTCAAAAAACGGATACTTTGAACTAGAAGGTGTTTCTCATTTTCTGAAATCTCTAATTCATACAACAACTGCAATTAAAAATAAATCTAAAAATGGAATTCGATTTGATGACAATATAAAACAATCTTCTTTGTATTTGTTCCTTGTCGGAAGAAGATTATTGTACGAGACACTGTACTCAAACTTCCATCTATAACAACGTTAAGCCGATGCAAACACTAATGAAGAAGGAGGTGTGCTATGGTTGAAAGAACTTTCAGAATTTCTTCCACAGCAAAAGTTACCAAACGTCGTATGGATAAGCGACGATGCTTTAAAGATGACATTGTGGGGTTTGTCATTCCACACTCAAATAGTTTACCTAAAAAATACTGTTTTGAGGTTACCTCCGCTTATCAAATACAACAATACTTTTTGAACGAGAAAAGAGCAGAATATGCCTACGTGGTAATGCCACAAACACCCATTGACAAAAAGTCAATTATTTGTCTTTCTATATTTGGATCTGACAATTGTTTTAAAAATAATTACGTTACATCCTAATGGAAGAGAATAAAGATAGAAGCTGCACGTCATGGCATTGAAGTACTGAGATTCTTAACTGTTGGTAATCCAAGATGTTTGAAGTCAATGCAAAACTTATTGCTACATCAGAAAAAAAACGAAGAATTATGGAAATGGTTTCCAGTTCACATAGGCTCTAAACTAAGAACCCGATTTTTAAAACCAGGTAAGATAAGCACTTGTTAACTACTTGTGATCTTCAAGGAGAAGACAAAAACCGTTGACTTTTGAGATAATGAACCATGAACAAAATAGCATTAAAATTACACGTAAAATTAAAAAAATTGATAAAAAGTATAGCATTCTATTTGAAATAAAAGAAATTCACAGATATCTCAAACCTTGCAATTATCGGAAGGTGTTGAAAACAAACACAGTATTACCAACGTAACAGAGTAAACAAGGTTTATTACAACTTTCAAAAAGAAGAATGCATACATAAATAATAAAGAAATAAAAAACACAAATAACTAGTATTCTAGGTACATATTAAACGAGAATAGAGTCGTATAATAATTCACCAATTTTTTGTATTTAACATTTGTCCATAAAATGCCTAAGAATTGTTTCCCATAACCTCTTCATCCTTGGAAGATGATGAATCAGCAACACCAACATTTTTTTGTTATAAGAAATTATGAGCGAGACCGTTCATTATCAAGAATTGCTGCGCGCTGATAAAACGTAGTTTCCAGTGACATATCTAAAGAGAAACCCGATAGCGTTATCTTAAATCCATGAACTCAAACAAACATCATGGCATGTAAATAGACCGGCGTCACTAATTTTTTCCTATTCTTGTAGTTCAATTTGTTTGTCCTTTATCTCTTCAAGAGGAACGAAAATTGTGCTCGGCGTTGAATTAGTATTAAAACTCTAAATCCAAACACTCCCGGCTGTTGTTTCCCATTTATAGCTTTAGTAGTATGTAATAGTTTAGTGCGAAATGATTGCAAACTGGAGGGTACATTTTTTGCAAAAAAATTTTCTAGAGGCAACACAAAAATGAGTAATTGGGCTGTGCTGGTAACGCTTAGGTTCTCTTTTCCAAGTGATGTACGGTAAGAAACACTAAGCAAGCAACAAAATCTCAAAACATCGAAATTTATTTGACACAAAATATTTTTAAAGGAAAAAGTCACTTTCGCAAAGCTCAAATAATAATATTGCGCTCACAAGTATATTATGCGAGAAAAGGTAAAAAAATTAAGATTCACGTCTATTGACTGTCATTTTTTGATGACTTAGATACGTTTGAGAGCATTCGGATAAATGTAAAATTTTCTCTAGACACAATCAATTTTAGAGCCAAAGTGGAACTTTTAGAAATTTAACCAGACTTTGATTGAATAAGCTTGGATTAAATAAATCATTCAATGATTAAATAAACAGTTTATATCGTGCGATTCCTGACAATTGCTTCACCACACTAAAAAAAACTAGATGATTACTGGATTTTACCCGAGTTTTATGGCGGTTCACAGTTCCACAGCTTCTAAGATTATGACACGATTTGAGCTACGTTGCTACATTCCTTCAGATGTAAAAGTTGCAAAATAGATATTTCATATTTGAAAATGTGCATTTACAGTTTAAAAATTAAATTTTTTTCAACAGTTTGTCGCGTTCGCGATTCCTTGTCATATCTAAAGAAAAGATTGGACTTGCAATAAAAACATTTTGCGACGCGAAATAATTGACATGCTTTTTTATTAAATTTTCTCTTTTTACCGATTTTACAATTTCCCTCCTATTAATATTAAAAACGCTACTGACTATAAAAAAGTATTAAAGAGATGAGTTTTACTTTAACATGAATCCTTTTTTTTAGTTTTAACAGATTTATAATGCTAATAATTTTTACAATTGTTTGACTGTTGATACAATTTCAACGCTCAAAATTTACTCAAATTTTATTTTACATACTTTCGTCCTAGGTTGATAACTTTACAGTGAAATCATTTATGACTTAAACTAGTAATTATTGATAGTTTTTATTATGACACTATAAATCAGGTTTATTAAATGATTTCGTTTACGCATTTTAAAATTTGAAAATAAATTATCGGTTTAGTCATATGTGTTTCGGTCGAGTTGCTTTTGGTGACTATTGCGGTTTTTTTTTGCGGCTAAAGGTAGCTTTGTCGGTGTCGCAATATTACACCAGCATCGAAACCGCCACAATTTTTGTATTGAAATAATTTGCTTAATAACTTAAAATAACCAATAAACTATTACCCTAAAACGGTGCAAGATAGAAGAAAGTTGCACATAAACATTTTTATAGAGGACAAAATTTACTATAAAAAAATCGACGGAAGGGTACAATTACCTTCAATAGTTTAGAAAATACAAGTGTGCAAAGTTGCACAAAAATGTCTTACACTACATTAAAATTCTGTAACTCTTAAACTGGTAGATATAATTATACACTTCCGCGGACTTTTTTGTAATACATTTTGTGCTCAATAAATTGTTTATGTGCAATTTTCATTTATATTGTACCGTTTTTGCAGCGTACAAGGCAAAAGCTCGCGCGGTTCTAACTCTGCAATTACTACAATTGTTTTTCATCACTGCTGAGTGAAATTAAGACTTATTATATTTTTAAAACTAAAAACGAATCATAAGGAATATCTTGTTTAATAATAATAATAAACACTGCATGCAAAAAATACAAAAAATGAAGTGAAATTGGGCACCACCGCAAGTTCCAGATTTGTTTCATCTGAGGGTTTTATTTGTTTTGGTATAACTGAAAGTGATACGTTTTTGAATATATTTTAATTATAAAGCCAATAAACATTTACCTAATACTAAAGAAGATCGAAATTAAATTATAATTGGAAGTATAAAAACTTTTAGCGAACGGGTTACGTGAAAAACCGTGTATATGCATTGTTAAATTCAAAGAAAAAAATTAATTTGATTAAATGTGCGAATGTTGGCAATTTATTTTGAACAAAATGTAAAGAAACTTATATTAAAATTCAATACTGTTACTACGGTTGCAGACAAATCAAATTGTTGTTTTGTTCGAAGCTTAATAATTATTTTATTTTTTCATCAAAAACTTTACAGAATGTTTTGTATGTAAATTGATATTTTATTCGATTTTTTGAATTTAGGTATTTTTGTTTCGGGTGCGTAGGACGAACATAATTTAAAGATTTACAATAAACATATAAACGGATTATGTAATATGTTTCCAAGTGTAGGTGTACAAATAATGTATGTCTTGATGCTGTTAATAATATATGTTTCTAGGTAATTACTGACTTCAAATACAATTCGACCATATCAGTAAAAGTTAATAAAAACTTTTATTACTTGTTTTTTGGATTCCAGCTTGATTGACACTAATAGAATCGTTTTTCAATTTTTTTATTTCCAATATACCAATTTCTAATAAATATTTTGATTCTGTCAATTTGGTTCTTCGTATTTATGCAATAAGTAGAAAATGTAATTACACTTCAACTCATGTATAATACGAAAAAAATAGATTTTCCACAATTTGCACTAATAATTTTTTTATTGTTAGTAGGCTTAGGATAATTATGCAATTGCTTAAATGCATAATTTGGCCATTTTTGGTTGTACATGCATATTTGACCTATTTTCAAAGTTTTTTTAAGTGTTGTACATATATACCAAACAGAAACAAGTCTTATTTAAAAGTATACAGCCATTAACTTATTTAGCTAATTATACCTGTTATTTCATATCTTTCATTGCTTTCTAATACCTTTATTATTAAATGATAATCCCACGCAATGAAAACACATTCAATGAATATTTAATAAATGTTTAAAAAAATATATTTAGGCCCGGTTTTACCATTAAGGATTAAACTCTAGATTAACCTACGGTTAATTTTAAAAACCTGTCATTGGTTAGTGGTTTTAAGCTAACCAATAATATGACAGGATTTTAAAATTAACCGTAGGTTAGTTAATCTGGAGTTCAATGTTTAATGGTGAAACCGGGCCTTAGTGATTGTAAAATATACAAGTTTCTACAAATAATATTATATAAATATTCTATGAATATACAAATGACATTCACAAATTATGTATACACGGTGTGTATAAATTGACAAAAAAGCTACACGCTGCGACATCTTTCGTTATTTTTTAATCAAAAATCCTAATGGTAAAATGTATCATGCTTCATACGTCTTCACGAGGTCTTGAAGTTCGGGCTTTTGACCTATAAATAACTGTTAGTTTTGATATCTGTTTGTAGAGATAGGTGCGATTAAGAATAAAATAAATTCTAATGCAATTTCAACAGATTTCAATCATAAGCATCATCTGTCAAATTTTCACATTTATTTATCCAGTTCGACTTTCTTGTTTTATTTTTGTATAACCTTTGCGTTTTTATTTATTTTTTGTGAGCTTTTGATTAGTTCTTGTGGTTCTGTGTTGTTTGCGTTCTTTGTTATTGTGTTCTTTACTCATAATAGTTTTTACATTTAATGACTATGCCCATATGTACCTTTTTTTATAACATCAATGGTAAGTTTACAATCTGTTCAAATACAATCAGTAAATGGTTTAACAATTGATAAAACTCGACATAGTAGGAGACTGGCTAACTCCTGTAAGATCTTAATATAAATAATATGTAAAAAGTACTAATTATACAAAAGTGTTTGATCGCAAAGCCATCTCATAGTGTAATTTCACTATGTATCTAAAATTTATTATAAATAGCTATAAACGGCGGTAAACACGTTAAATTAGTTTAACACCCTCAAAATTCAAAATCAGCTGTGAATAATTTGTCAGGATAAAACCAGAACGTAAAAGGACATTTGGGGTAAGCAATGTCAATGCAATTGTGCAAACGCCACCAGAGTGAACTACTGGACAACCGTTTTGCCCTTTTGGGGCTCATCAGCAGTAAGAGATACACTCTAATGTAGTTCCCACAATTGCATTGACGACCCTTATAACTTATATTTAAGTATGACGCAATAACGATTCAAAAATGTTTGATGGCAGAGCCATCTCATAGTGTAAGTTTACTATGTATTTTATACTTTAGATACATAGTAAAACCTGTTGTATACAATGGGTACAGGGTTGGTTCGAAGACGCTGTCCTTAGATACTCCTACCTTAATCGGCAGTAAGGTTGTTTAGACATCTAGGTACTTTATCACTTAATGAGATTTTAATATTTGGTAGTAGTTATATAGCAAAATATTTTAAATTTTATGTAACAATCCTTTGTGCCACACCTTATCAAAGGTCATTGAAATATCTAGAAATACTGCTGAGCAGTATCTGTAAATTTCCAGATTGTGTCTGATTTTTTTCGCAACACAATGCATTTCTTCGATCGTCGAATGGTTGTGCCTGAATCCAAACTGATGTTTGGGAATAATTTCTTTGTCTTCGAGTATAGAAAGTAGTTTTTGCAAGAGAAATTTTTTAAAGCTCTTAGATAATGCTGGTAAAGGCTGATTGGACGATAAGAGCTTACTTGTTCTGCTGGTTTACCAAGTTTCTAGATCATTATAATTTGTGCCACCTTTCACTGTAACAAAACGTACCCCAACCTGAGGACTAAATTGCATATCATGGTGATAAAATAGAATCCACAAGTAGGTAATTCTTGAAGTACTTTACCGGTGATTAAATCATATCTAGGCGCCGTTTTATATGAGTATGTTTAATGATCATTTTTTTGACTTTATCCAATTTGAAATTTTTTATCGCAAAATCCATTTAAAATAGCGCTTCAGGCATTTCATGAATCTGTGCTTCTTCCTAAGTTGTGAATTATGAAGAGAACGGTTCAAACACATTGACCAAATATTTAGCAAAGGCATCCGATTTTTCGTGATTGTTCCTTGCTCAGGTGTTGTCACTTTTACGAATGGGCGGCATTCGCTTTTGTGGCTGATTTAATTTTTTGTCGCCTTCCATAAGAATCATTTGCTTCTGTTGCGGAAAGGCCAGCTAAATATTCTTGGATTTTACAATTTTTGTTATTACTAAATAATACTTTAACCTGCTTTGTGGCTTGATTTAGTTTTCTTTTATTCTCTGGTTCTGGTAGTTTGCCATTGTCTCCTAAGCCTACGCTTTTTGTTATAATTTCTTTTATGTAAGAGGGACGCTGTTTAGTGATTCATTTTATATTAGTATCTGAAGTTGCTTTCCAGCTGCTTGTTGAATAAAGCGGTTAATTTTTATTGCTTCATCTATTTCGTCTGGTGTTTTTAGCGGTAGATTTAAAGGAAGGTTTTTGTTTACCTCATTTCTAAAGATTTCCGAGCCTGTTGTTTTATTTTGAAGTCGGGGAGGGGGGGCAGTGCTGTTATAATTTACTTGTATACTAACATTAACTAGTAACGGTGAGTGGTCAGAAGACAGTTTGAAACAGGACCTAATTTCCAGATAATTGCTCGAAATGGCATCAGGGGCCTTGGTCAAATCTGAAGGCGAATACGTAGTTTCCTCAGTGCCTAGGTAATGTAGATTACTGTTTTTCATTGCTTGGAATAGTACGTATCCTAGGTGTGGTTAATCTCGACCCCCATAAAGGATGCTTTGCATTATAGTCACCTTTTGCAATAAAGCGGTGGCCAAGCGTTTGAAAAAACAACATAAACTGGTCTGATTTGATTATCGGTTTGGGTTGACAGTAGAGGGCAGAAATGACTAGAGAACCCTTCAAGTCTTCTATCGTGACACTGGTGGCTTAGAGATGCTTTTTACTATATTTGCTTAGTTCGTGATTTGTAGAAGAACTATTTGAAAATTTTCATAATTGTTCAAAAACCTACCATACAAGTTTGTGATCTAAATCTATCCAAATTACAAACAAAACTTTTATATAAGGTAGGTGAATACAATATGCGCATGATGTTAATATGCCCACTAGCTATAAATTAATTATTGTACGATAGATGACGGTACGTACCATCGCATAATGTGCCTACCCACCTACTCTCTTGTGTCGACCAACAATTTAGTCAGTAGCCCGCGCGACACGAGTAGAACGGTTACGTATTATTTTTATAAGACGTCGTTGTAATATTTATTAGTCAAGTTCTTTATTATAGAGTCGTGAAACAAAGTGGTATTAAACTGAACTATCTTGTGTTCCATAGAAGAGTACTGAAGCTTAGATTGTGGTGAAAAGCGATCGATTTAAGGTAACGTCTTAGGCAAAAATTACTAATTTTATTTCCTGTATAGCAATATGCACATGAGCATATTGCTAGCACGTGCACGCATTGTCAGCTTTTTGCTTTCAGTCAAGGTGCTTCAGAAACATTTTCAATACCGAAAAGAACTTTATCCAGATATGTTGATAGGAACCAAACCTGTAAGGCAAAAATGAGGCGGAAACCAATACTAACTGCTGATCAAGAAAGAGAACTGTCTGCAAGAATAATCCGATTTTCAGAAGTTGGTTACCCACTAACATCAAGGACAGTTCAAAGGTGTGTTTTCAATTTCTGCACCGAAAATGGTATCCAAAATAAATTTTCTATCATGTCCAAAATGGCTGGCCGGTATTGGCTTAATGGTCTTTTTAAACGTAATCCTGCAATAAGTCAAAGAAAAGCATGAACCCCGCGTGTGATCAGAAACTTAACCGATTCATCGAAAATGACTACTCCAAAAAACTGAAAGAAATTCTTTTGAAACTGGATCTCATGGATAGTCCAGGAAAGATTTTCAACGTCGATGAAAAAAGCTGTCGATTAAGTTTACATCAACAACAAAGCACCAGAGCATGGAGAAAACGTCACAATTGTTTCCTGTGGCAATCCTTGCGGTAATTCCATCCCGCCAACAATTCTGTTTAAAGGAAACAGGATGAAACCCGAATGGGGAAATACATTACCTCTGGGATCACAGGTGCTCATGACCCCTAAAGGTAGTATGAACATTACCACATTTTGCACCTGGATTGAGCATTTGGTTAAATACAAACCACCAGAGAAACGTCTTTTAATTTTTGATGGTGCCAATGCCATCTAGACTATACTATCGTTGATGTTGCAGAAAAACATAATATTGTGCTTTTCTGTTTACCAAGCAACACTATGCACGAACTCCAATCCATGGATAAAACGGTGTTTCGTTTGTTCGAATACCACTGGGATGATCAGGTACTCCAATACTGGACAAGATACAAGGATCAAAACATAACAAAGCAGCGATTTGGAAAAATATTTAGCGTCGTCTGGGATAAAAGCGTAACACCAGCAAATATAAAGGCAATACCGGAATTGGCATTTGCTCCTAGTGAAGTTACTGAAATAAGAGACGAACAAAAACAGCCATCGCTGAACCAATCAAAGCAGTGTCCTCTAAAGCAGGGCCATCGAAAATACGAAAGAGACTAAGAACTACAAGTAGCTCCTCTGATGATGACAGCTCAGAAGAAGATGCCTCTGAATCAAATGATGATTTTTCCTCACCGAAAGCACTTAATACGTAAATAACAGAAATGTTAGAGACTCCGGAAAAAATTGTCAAATTTGTAATAAATTTTAGACACAGGGCCATAAACAGTCGTGCTCTTGTAGCAAAAAAAGCAGTTTTTGACAATAACGAAATAGCTACAACACCCAAAGCTACAACATCTATAGTTACATCAGCACCCAAAGCTACAAAATTTAAAGCTACATTAACACCTAAAGCTAAGTCATCAACTAAAGCTATAAGCAACGAAAATAACACAGGTAAAACAATTCAAAATGAATTTTTTTTTGATTCTAAAGATGTTGAACTTTATCATGAAATAATTGTTATTGTTAATTACTCAACATTACCTTATTTACAAAAAAAATCACTTAGGGTGGGCATATTGTATTCACTTACCTTAGTTTCTAGTTTCCAACTATAGCAATGCGTGGCGGTTTTAAATACTCACAAATAAAGTTTAGTAATAGACGTGATATAAAGATTTTGCAATCTTGTAATTTTGTGCAAATAATATGAAAAATATTTATGATGACTATGGAGTGTGCTTCCACCAAAGCATTTAAAAAGTCAAAAAACCATACCAGGATAAATAAAATATTGAATTGGTAGCAGATTAAATGGGTAGAACGCGCAATACATAATGTTGCATTTGATTAGCTTTGTCTAGTCTTTCTTTCTCAATTCCTACGCTTACATTTACGTGATAAACCTTTTTAACTGAAGCAATCCTTTTTTCGCAAAAATTGGAAACCTTTTATTGGCACATACCAGCAAAGTAGTGTAAGAGTTTTTAAAAAACAAGCCTACCCGCTAAAACTATTTTCTCTCCCTTACTAACTTTCCAAAGTTATCCGCCCTCAGTCTTTACCCCAATTCACTTTCGCGTCGTAATGCACATATTCTTCTCTTTCTCTCTTTGTTATCCTTGTGGAATAAAAACCATAACTCCCGTGGCTCATCGGAAATTTGACCACATAATGGTGCAAATCCTACGCTCCCTATTTTAACTAATTTGATAATTAGCACGCGCCTCCATCTACTAATGCTTGCTTTATCCCATCTTTCCTATCACTCTTCTATCATTCTGTCTAAAGATAGATGGTGTTCAAAACTTCTCACTTTTTTATACCTTTCTTAATGAGCGGTATTCCGGTCAACATAAGGATTGTTTTCGTCGACACCGTCATTCTCTGAACAACCCTCCTCGGTGTCTTCTCTAACGTATTGAGATGGTGGTTTAACTATAATCTGGGTTTGGAAATAAAAACTCCATACAGGAGAACGGAGCGTATCACTTATTCATACATTCTTCTTCGTTCAGAATTTAATCCCCCCACGGGGGCCTTGAGTAAAACCAAATTCTTCACTGATTTTTTCGCTTTTTGCATACACGTGTTACGTTTTCTCCGATCTACAAGCCTTAAAACGTTCCTGCCTTTGATACTCAGTCTTCCTACCCTTATTGACAAATTCTTCATTTGTCTGTGTTCAACCAGGACAACCAATTCGCTTTCGAGCAATTCTACTGGAGATCTGCTAACCAACCTCAGTAGGTGGTAGGGTTGAAATCAAACAAGAAAAAAAAATGGTTTTTCAAAACCAGTGTAAGAGCGTAAAACAAACGACGTCGTTCTCATTAAACTTATATTATTATCAAAAATCAAAAAAATTGACACTGGACGGAACCTACAACGATCAAACACATGAAACGTAAAAACATATAGGTACAAAAGAAATAGAGAAAAAGATATCACCATAAACTAGATGAGAGATACAGGGTGGGTCAATGAGTGTCAATTTAAAATATTTACTTTATTGTATAAAAAAAAATATTTACAAAAGTTTTAGATTCTTTCAAGTTTTACGTTTTAAAATAATTTTTCAATATATAGGATATTCCATAATATCAAGATAACAAAAAAACTTATTTTTTTTATATTAATATATTTTCGAATTCTTTTAAAGTCTACTTAACAATGATTATAGGCAGTTTTAAAATCTTTCTTCTAAATTTATGACTTCAAAAACGGCATGCTTTTGAGAAGAAGAAATTTAAGATATCCATAAAACTAATTCTGTATTAAAAGTCAAAAATGCAGAACTTAAAAGACCCAAAACTTTTTTTTAAAGAACGACCTAATTTGGAATTCAAAATCTTGTAAAAAATTATTTTATGACTTCTGGTTGTGTGTTTATTGATAGTTTCAATTTGTTGTTTTTGACATTTGTCAGATTAATTCTTTTACTTAGTATGTTCTTTTATAATTTAATCTGTTAGCTACGTTTTTAATAATTCAGACTATTTGTAGAAATACGGATGATGACATTTAAAAATGTCGAACCATGTTGATTATAAAGTAAAATAAATTAAAATTAAAATATTTTTTGTGGAGAAGACTTTAAGTTAAATAATTTAATTGTATATCTAATACTCCACTTTGAGCATAGATTACTTTAACGTTGGTCAGTGTTATTTGCTGAGCTATTAAAGATTTATAATAAAATTTCAGAAAAATATGGCATTATCCATTAGCATCATGGTGTTAAATCTTCAATGCAAAAGTGCAATACAAAATATAATATTTCACCGACTTTTGGTATATCTAAAAATGCTTCCGTAGCAACCATTTTCTGATATCGTAACAATCTTACAATTTAATCTATGTCAAATTTTACATTATAAAATTAGTAAATAACTAAAACAACGCTACAAATGCAAAATACGTTTAAAAACATTTTTTTTGTTTGGCAAATAAACGAAAAATAATTATAGCAAATGCCTAATTTAAAAATATACTAATTTAACGTGAAACATTTGGCTGTATATAATGATATTATTGCCAATTGCTTAGAATTAACTAAAAGTTAAAAAGTTTTCAACGAAAATACAATTGCCAATTTGTCTTGTATTGTTATGTTACTTAACGAAGTTAAAAATGTTTTAGATGACATAGCACAAACATATAACAAGTTCTATTTACTAAACTAATAAATATATTTTTTTATACACCTTTTTAAATTCGTTGATACATTACATTAATTTATAAAGTGAGATTTATTTTACACATTCCTAGTAGCAATAATTTTGATATTTACTAAAAACAACTGTTTTTAGTCATTTTTGATTAAAAATAACACGTTAAAAAATAGTGCAACAATCAATAGTCAAAATTAAACAAAATCTTAATTAAACAGATATATTATTTTTTTAACGACTCAAATATGACTTGTTTTCAATTTATTTTGTACAAAAAACAAAACAAAAAGGTTTAGTTAATCTTTATAACTGTGCGTCACTAATGTCTTAGTACTTAAAGGCAGAATTAGAAAAAAGTAATCAGGAGAATATCTCTATCTATTAATTTTATTTGCGTTTATTTTTCTTACTAAATTTATGTCAGAATTAAAAATTTTAATTTTGTTTTGATTTCTAGGTCAAAAAAATGACCAAAGATCATAGAAATCGAATCTAAACTTTTGAGCGCACCACTACGAAACACATTTCTGGTTCTTTAACACTCTGTGGCCTAAATGTAAATTGACGTTTTGTGTCATAATCATAAATTGTAAAAAAACATCCAAATGTGATAGTAGTGTAACGAATTTTATTCTTAAAACTAATTTATTTAAACGACTAAAAATATGTTTTACTTATACTAGAAATATGTACACTTGTAAATTAACCGAACTAATTAATGTAAGGATATTTAATAAAAAAACACTTACACTAATTAAGATAAGATAAAGTCCGCGGATAGCTTCACACTTGTTTACACTAAAATCACGTACAAGATTATTCTCTGTATATTTATGTACACACACGTGCTAACGACTTATTTATTTCAACTTGAATAATCTTCTTAACACTGCTGTATTCGCATTACGGCAATAACTGCCCTACGATTTGTTTCTTCGGTATTTATACACATTTGAAAATCCTTCTCGAGTGTTCCCTATCTTTCGGTATATCTTCTAGAAGATGGATAACAACTTCCAGAAGGCTCTTGAATTTGCAGATAACTTCTCGAACGTTTCAGTAGAATATAGGTTTCCACGGATTACTTTCGTGTTACAATTTCCCATTCTGGATAATTTCCGTGCTGTCGCTGTCTCACAAGCTGAGCTTTTGTTACAAGTAAAAGATTTTTCCACAGTTCCACAAACGTATTTGTTACATATTACACACATTTCCTTTGTTTTGTTTCCTTTACATTTCAAAATTTGGCACTTGTGTCGATTTTGTCAACTCAATTGACTGTTTGTATTGTTGCAGGCTGTCAGAATTTGTTTGCAAAGTTCTAAATTAAATTGCTCCTTGACATATTCCTACCAGTTACAACTTTATAAATGATCCAACTGTTAATTACAGCAAGGTCCATTATGTTATTAAAAAACCTAAAAAGGCCATCTACGTGAACCTACTTTAAAGAAGTACTTTCTTGCTATTTGATCCGCCATGTCCACTCTACATTTGGTTTTATTATAATATTGTTACGTATTTTTATTATTAAAACTAATTTATTTAAACGACTAAAAATATGTTTTACTTATACTAGAAATATGTACATTTGTAAATTAACCGAACTAATAAAATCTAATAATATTTAATAAAAACACTTACACTAATTAAGATAAGATAAAGTCCGCGGATAGCTTCACACAATTGTTTACACTAAAATCACGTACAAGATTATTCTCTGTATATTTATGTACACACACGTGCTAACGACTTATTTATTTCAACTTGAATAATCTTCTTAACACTGCTGTATTCGCATTACGGCAATAACTGACCTACGATTTTTCTCTTCGGTATTTATACACATTTGCAAATCCTTCTCGAGTGTTCCCTATCTTTCGGTATATCTTCTAGAAGATGGATAACAACTTCTATAAGGCTCTTGAATTTGCAAATAACTTCTCGAACGTTTCAATGTGGTATTTTTTCTGTTTTTTTTTGTTCCGTTATCTATTGCTACGTTGGAGTAAAGTGTACTTAAAAGTAGTACATTTTTATTTGGGCTTGCTTAGTAGTAATTAGTAATAATACATTTATCAATTGCTAAAACGGTTGTTGAACGTAGTTTCACTTTATGTTTTTCACCGAGTTTTAAATTTCTCTTCTGGAACGATTTATTGTTCCCGCTTACGTAGTATTTTTTTCTGCTAGCTGTTTTGCCAACGACCAGCTCGTAAAAAATTTACAGTAGTAACATTACTGCCTTGGTTCAAATACGATTCCATTATTCACTAATTACAGATACCGCATCATTTTCAATGGGAATATATCCATTCGATTCCTCCACTTCAACTGAATGTTAACCAGCATCACTTTTAGCTTTTCACAATTTTTCCAGTTTTTCTAAGTACTGTAATGCTTATTCTGGGGTAAGTCTACGCAAATTTTACATCTTGATAAATTTTATTTGTCATTAAGGATATTAAAGCGCTCTCGGCACAAAATTGTAACGCTAAATTTCTGCAACGCTGCATTTATATACGCTTAGCTTATAAACAAGTACGTGTTTGTCTATTTGCAAGCCACATACACGAACTTGTCCGGAGCTGACCCAAACAATCACTACTTATAAGGTAACTAATATTTAATTTATAAGTAATAAAAATCATAGGCTTAATATCCTATTATGGGATTGACTACTCTAGCGGTTTAAGGTAAAAGAGTAAAAAAATCTTAATAAATAAAAATATTTTTTTTGAAGTTTCTTATATGTATATATAGGGCGGATCTAGTGTTAATAATTTTAATACTTTGGTTTAGTAAAACATTTCGTTTTTCTAATTTACTAATTGACGAAGCAATGTAAACAAAATTTGTCCAAGTCATGCTTCAATATTGAGTTTTTAAAAACACTATTTTCTTGTATTCTTTTATATCGGTTACTTCCTTAAACGACGGTGAATTAAACGAATAATTAGATTCCCATTCCATTTCGATATTTTTTTGTTTTATTTTATTAATTTGATGGTATTGGCTCATTCATTTGATTTTTTGTTTGTAAGATTTTTTTAAATTGTTTTTTATTTCGCTTTTATTTTCTTTTTATGTGCTCGTTTTTTATTTTTTTTATATGTCATGTTTATCTTTATTTGTTCAGCTATGTGGTGTTACAAAGTGATCCGTATTTCCCCTATGTACAATTTTACTCCCATTTTTTTTACATTTATATTTACACTTATTTTTTCTCCTCTTCTCTCACTTGTTTCCTTCTTCTCCATACTTCTTCCATCCACTCCGCTTTATTTTAAGATTTCATCTACTTTCTTAACTTCTTCTCTTAACTCCCTGTATTCATTCTTCCTCTTTTTTTCAGTATTTATTTCCTAACTCTTCGTTCTCACATCTAAACATTGGTATCATTTTTTTCTTATTGCTTTTGTTCTCTTTTCCCTTTAGATATTTTGGAACCCCTTTTCTCTTGATATTCTTATAATTTAAATTATATCTGTCTTCATTTGTCTATTTTTTCTGCTTTTCTATGTCTCTATATCTTCCTTTCCTTTCCTCTTTTACCTTTACTTCCTCTTCCCTTAATATCACCACTTCTTCTTGCGTATCCGTTTCTTTTATAATATTCTAGTCCGCATTCTGCCCGTACTTCACTCTTCCTCCCGTTATCTCTTTCCAACATTCTAGTAATATTTTGCATTCGATACTTAACCTCAGTTCTTCCTCGTATTTTATAGTCCCCTTTCCTGTCTCTACTTTTATTTTTTTTTGCTCCCATATCTCATCACACTTTTTATTAACTTCTCAAACAGTAGCCTTCTTTTATTATGTCCACTTCAAACAAGCTTTTCCCCATAGTTTACACTTGTCCCATTAAGCTGTTTTCTTTCCTCACTCTCTACTTTATGTGTTCTTCTCCTTATTATCTTGCTTCATCGTGTATCCCAGATATGTGAATTCCTTTACCTACTGCACTTCTTCCTCCCTTTATTTTCACTACTTTTTTCCTTTTCTTCCTTCATTTCTAAATACCGTATTTACTTCCATTTCTTTTTTTTTCCATATATTTTTTCAGCGTTTTCATCATTTCCTTCATTTTCTTTTCCCTCTTAGCCACCAACATGTTATGTTAAAAGTTAGTAGTTCAATTCTCGAGTATAAAACTTCCTCTTCAAGTATGAAATTTGTCCTTAGAACCCCCTACTTTTTCGTCAAAATGTCAAATTTTAGCCAGCATATTTAATTTGACTTCCTGTAAGACCATCATGGAGCTCGGTATTTTTACGCCCGGTGCAACCTTGTTATGTTCCAATGGGAAAGGTGGAGAAAAAAAAGGAAAACATTTTATTAAGTTAATTACCAAGATGTCACGCTTACCTTTCGGCTAGCCTCACCGTAGATGGTCGTCGGGTAAAAGAAAATCGAAAGGAACAGAGTTTTCTTTGGCAAGCGAAATGTCCGATTGCACCACCTTTTCTCGAATTTTAGTCGAAGATAAACAGTCTAGGTAGGAGAAAAGGAGATCCTTGACCCGAGGTCCCCCCAAAAGAAATATAGCGAGAATAAACAACCATTTATTGAGTATATATAGATTAACCGCCAATTCCGGAACGGAAAGAGCCATTCGACGGTTACGCCACTGGTATAATCACAGATCAAATAACTTACATAACACAACAAATTGTAAAATAGGATATAGGATTAAAGCAGGTCTAAAATAGACTCTGGAAGCAACAAATTATGCGCTAATGTTTAAAGTATATTTCCGCGGCTACCATAAACCGGTAGCATATCCACCCGTAATCGCGCGTGAGCATTAAAAAAATTAACACCGCCCGTGGTCCTCGACGTTAAGTTCACAACCGGTAGTAAAATTGTCATTCAATTAGTTTACGACAAATAAAGCGTTGCGAGCTCCCAAATCTCTACCCTTTACAATTCCCGCACATTCTAAATTGAAATTTTTTTTTTGTTACAAAAAAATAGTAAGTTACGTTAAATATCGTCATTAAATATATAAGCAATTACATTAAGGTTTACGTTAAATATAGAAATTAAACCTAGTTAAGTCGAGCACAAATTTACGTTAAATATGGTACTCAAACATAATTACACAGATCAAAATTTACGTTAAACATGGTAATTAAACAAAATCAAATGCAGTAAATTAGGCGTACAGGATGTACGAAAGACAAAGTTCAATACAAGATTAATTTAATTGCGAAGCCCGTACTGATTTTATTTAATTTAAATCCGCAGCGTAAGGTGAGCTATTCATTACTCGGGATGCAGCGCAAGCAGCAGTCCTGACCCCGAAGCGCGTGGACGAAAGTGGGTCGAGGTCGGGTGGCCTTTCGAGGTTCCGAACGTACGCTTAACGATACTTATAAATACCTTTACCAGGTCACCTCGCTTTTAAACCTCTAACTGTAGAAAAGCGCCATCAAGCCACTGAAATCCGTCACTCCGCTAGGTGGATTACTTCATCAGTACAGTGATACAAAGAGAAACTCCGCCAGAAAGCTTCGAAGAAGCTCGGAAGAAAACTCCAACAGATATGAAGAAACAAAAGAGCTAAAACAGCGAATATTAGTTGATACGTCTACACTATCAACCACGTGCGAAATACTAACCTACTTTACGATTTTACGTCAAAAACACGTAGATATTTTGTTTGATGCATAGGACATTTAATCGGATTCATTAAGGATTTCTAAAATAAAACGTTGTTGCATTAGATGTTGATCGATGAAAGAAAACTTCATTTTCCTTACCCATCCGACGCTGTCACGTCCATTACACCGCAAAACCAACAAATAAAGTGAATTTCGTAGATGGCCGACTACTCTCGAGCGCCCTCTGCGAGCATAACTTGAAGAATATAACTCTAGGTCAAGTATTTCCCAGTTTTAAAAGTAAGTTGCCTAACTATCAAGCGGATTTACGCCCAAATACGAATTTACACGTTACAACCTTCACCTTTAGATCGTTTCACGCAAATATGCGGTTAAATTTGAGAAAGCTAAATCGGTGTAAGTTTTATAAATTGTTCGTTATTGGGGGTTTTATTTAATTTTGTGCTAATTGTCTGTAGCGGATTTTGGTACCCACCACATGTTTACACTGAAGATAACATACAGGTGGCATAGTTGGAAAACTTCCATGACGTCACGTTATTGAAAACATTATTTATTATACACCGCCAAGGGTTGGAAACTTTCAGGATTATACCTTTTTTGGAGATGAACTATGAAAACTTAGTCTGTTAAGTCAAAGAGAAACGCTGCGTATTAGCGATCTCAAATGGTTGGATGTTAAAGGGAAACTTTAGTTGTGTTAACGCTATATGCTCGCTTGTGTTGGATTTAATATTATTTTCTAGCTAACTCAAGTACGGAATTAGCTAAGCCCCTACTAGATAAAACCTAACTGTGAGTATTACTATTTCAATTTTTACGGTTTGTACTTTGGTGGTCATGTTGATTATGACCGTACGTGCATGTTAGGTTAACACAATTAATAATACAATCATTTTGTGCTTCACAAACTCATATGCAGTGCAGTGCGCGTTGAGTTTCGAAGGCTTAAATTGTTTTGTTTGTTTGCGATTTTAAATTTGCTTTTACTTACTCCTTATGTAAAAGTTTAGACCGACAGGGTCAGCTTATTATACGGTGTGTTGCCGAGTATACGGCGCAACTTATAATCAATTTGACCCACGTATCAATGTTTGGAAAAATTTAGATTTATGTACCTTCTTCATCCTCTGTGATAAAATAAATATATGTTCTTTGTTATTACTTCTGTGGTGTTATTTGTCCTTTTTCAGCTACGGGTAGAGTTAGACGGTATCTCCCTAATTTAATCTTTTATCGTCTTGGCGCCTTTTTTTAGACTTAATTTATAATTTTGCATCACAAAGCCTGCGATTCCTTTCCGGAGAAGCTGTGCTAGCCGTTGTTTTCTTTTGTTACAAGAAAACCAGCGCAACGAATATTGGCTGTCCAGCTCAAAGAACCTGATTTTCTCGTAACAAACACTATGCCATCCGCATACGCTAACGACCACACCTTCACTTTCCCTACTACTATCCTTCCTACTGTTGTCTTCTCATTTACTTCTCTAAATCACCCGTATATACAGGCTTAGACTCAGTGAGCATCCCTGTCTCAACCCTTTCTTTGTAACGAATTTCTCGCTCTCTTCGTCATTCACTTTCACTTTTTCCTTTTCCTTTCCTTTTCCTTTTCCCACAGCTTTTCTCTGTTTACTGTGTCAAAAACTGCTTTTATATCTACAAACAGTGCCACTATTTTCCCCCTTTTTTCCCTAGCTTTCTATTCGCCAAATGTTTCAGTATTTATATGTTGCCTATCACTCTTCTTCTCTTTTAGAATCTCGCTTGTCCGTCTGGTACCAAACCCCTTTCCTCAATTTTCTTCTGTAATCTTTCTTGTAGCACTGTCGCATATAATTTGTATGCTGTGCTTGATAATGTCAACATACATCTCTATTCTCTCTTTGTATCTCTTTATACTCTTCTGTACACATTTTTCGTTATGTAGTTCTCATTTTTTCTTTCTCTTTTTTTTCTCTTTTTGCCATTGTCAATTCCAGTGGTTGGTGGTCTGACTCCATTTTTTCTCCTACCTTAAATCTCTTTATTTGTCATTACAAAATCTATTACTGATTCTCCCCTTTCTTCTATGTACGTATAATCTCCCATTCCTTTTTTTCTCTGTTCCCATTTATTATTTTCTACTCCCTTTTGTTGCACATTTCTAGCAGTTCTTCTCCCTCTTTATTTATCACTTTGTCCTTTGTCTCTTTTCCGTCCCTTTTCCTTCTTGTATTGCCTCTTTTTTATCTATTTTTGCGGTAAAGTCCTCTTCTAATATTATCAATTCTTCCTGCCACGCTTCTATCATCTCTTCTATGTTCTTCCTTGCCTTTTTCATTTTACTACTATAAACCGTCACTATTTTTATTTTTGCTTTTCCTTTTTACAATTTTTCTTCTTTGTTGCACTTTCTTTTTTCTTCTTGACTCAACCATTTTCATCTTATGTCCGTTATTATACCTCTCTTTGCAATTCCTTTACATTTCTCTCTCTTTGTATGTTACACCACCCACTCAAATTCCTTCAGCAACTCTTTTTCTCACCATTATCTTTCTTTTTTTTCTATTCATGTTTCCTGTAATCCCACTACATCCTGTTCCTTGATGTACTTCCAAAAGTTGTTCTTTATTCTCGCTACGTTCCAAAACAATACACTCAGCTCACTCATCTTCTTATGTGCTTTACTCATTATTTATTTTCTTTGCCATTTCGTCAACATTCTTTCCTTTTTGTCTCTCCGCTAGTTTTTTGCTCTTTGACTATCCGTTTTCCCTTCCATTTCTCTGCTCAGTTTCGTGTTTCTGTCGTTCCATATGTATCTTTCTCTGTCTATCTCTATTTTTTTTGTATACTGTTTTTCTTTTCGCCTTTTTTCCACCGCTCTGTTCATTATTTCTTTTTGTACTCTTCTTTCTTCTCCTGTCAAATCGTGATTTATGTAAATTCGTCACTACCATCTTATTTTCCTTTTCTTTATTTATTACTGTCCGCTTTTCAACTGCTACTTTCACGTTTAATTTTTCTTCCACCATAAACACTAATTCCTTTTGTGGTTCTTTACTTCTCCACCTTTTTATTACAATTTTATTCTTTCTTTTCCATCTCTTTTCATTTTTTGCTTTTTTCTCCAGTTTTTCTACTCTCTTTTTTTTCACTTTTTTTCCCTTTCTCCCAATTCTTCTTTTGATTTCTTTACTGCAAACGTTACTGACCGACCTAACTCTTATCAGAGAGAACTCACACTTGAAACAATGCCAGTTTATTCTGCTGACAAGAAACATACTCGTGAAACTACCCCTGTAGCATCCTGTTCTTATAAAATTTTATAAGAAATAAAGCCGCTTTCTTAAGCCGCACCAAGAAAACAAAAAATAAAACTTATAAAAACAAAAATTCTCACACACACCAAAAATTAAAAAAAATAAATTATTGCATTTAATACGAAATTAAAGCGAAACCATTACAAGTGGGACATTTTAAACACGAAAAGAAAGAAAAAAAGTACGGAAGAATAAAATGGAGAAAAGAATTAATAAAAGAAAGAGAGAGAGAGAGGAAGAGGAAACGGACAAACAACAAATATTTGGTAAAGGGAAGAAAACAACAAGATCACTAGACATTAAAAAGATGACAGAGGAAAGCAAAGAAGACAGCTCAATAACAGAAAGAGGAAAAAGAAAAAACAGAAAGAAATAGAGGAACTAAAAAACTACAGTTTAACAAAAAACCATTACAGAGTTAGGTAAACAACTTTTAAATCAAACCAGATTCTAAACTCAAAAAAAAAGTAAAAAATAAAACGATGAATTAGATAAAGCAAACGGCAATCTAACTAAGAACCACTACACGGTTAGGTAATTAACTTTTAAACCAAGCCAGATTCTAAACTCTATAGAACTGATTTGAGAAGTAGTTACCGTATGTAAAGAAAAAGTATCGTCGCGGATGGCTAAGCGCGACTCTGATTAAGTTATGGTCGGAAATAAGCATATCTTCAATAAAGTAGTAATAGCCACGAACCAAAAAAAGGATAGCTCAAAACTATGATCTAGATTAAAGTTATTAAGATCTTTGCTAATTTCTATGCACTCTTGGATTTTTCAATTGAAGAAGAATAGAGATTTTGCAATTACGAAAACGTTATCAAAAACTATCTTGTGACTTGTAGTAAAGTAATGTTCAGCAACCGCAGACTTAGAAATATGTCTTTTTTTATACAACAATCATGTTCTGAAATACGTGTAATGACCAAACGAAACGAACACAGAATTTGGTGTACATCTTAAAATTTGTCATTGGAAGAAAAAAGATCTGAGAAATTTTGTCTATCGAATTGAATATAAGTTTAATACCATTCTTACAAAAACGTTTCTCTATTTGATCTGTAATCTTATCAGTATAAGGTAAAAATCCCAATTACTCGAGCACGTGGATGCAGACATCTATTAATAACTACTTAAATATCTTGCTTGATATAACCATTGTTCACCAAGGTAGTAAGATGGCAAAGTTCCGAGTCTAGATTCTCAGGTTAGCAAATAAAAAAAGCGCGATTAACCAAAAATTCAATAACAGAGTTTTTTTGTTAAATTTTGGTTGCTTGTTTGAATTCTTTGATTTTCTTCTCACGCTCTAATAAGCCCCTTACGGAAGTGGACGAAACGTTGGTAACTTTGATTACAATGACACGGTCCAAACCCGGAAGATGTTTTCATCTTAGTATAGACTTCGACCGTGGAAGCTTTTGCTATTAAACTAGTTACATACTTAAATGAAACCTACATTAATTCGCCATATTAAGTTAACAAGTGTCCAAGCAGTCCAAAGAAGAACAAAGTGTTTACAAATGTGATGGAACTAGACAATGACATATTATGGTGCATGCAGGTGTTTCATATAGGTTGCAAACAACGGCTTTCTAATTTTTAAATTAAAAACTAGGTCGATTATCACGACAATATGAATTGTACCAATTTTATGCAATGACTTATTCCAAGTTATCACTCAAAACAAATATACAAACCTCTGATTTAAAGCAGTTGTAAAAAAAATATTTGTTTGTGGATGGAAACAAATGGAATTTCTACAACAACTGAAATGAAAAAGACAGAATTATTAATGTTAGTCAAACAATGGCTTACATCAAAAAGTTATTTTGTTGATAAATTCCTAAGTGAGCATGGACATGATTGTTGTTCGATGGCCTGCTTACCATTGTGACTTAAATCTAATTGAATTCGTATGAAGTCTCGTAAAAAGAAAAGTTGTAATGAATAATGTGGCACAACGAGGTATTGATTTTAAAAAGTTGGTTTAAAATATATTTTCTAAAATAACAAATGAAGATTCTGAACAACAGTGTAAGCATTTGTAACATATTTGTGAAGAAATGTAGAAAACAGATTGTTTACTTGATAAGGTTGTGGAAAGTTTGACATTGACAGTGAATAATACCCAAGCAGCACATGACGTTTTATTGAGATCAAAATTACGTCCTATACGTCATTTAAACGTATCAATGTCGTCATGTGACGTCAGTGTGATGCCTGGGATAGTGATTCAGATAACGGCTGGAAAACTGATGAAAGTAAATCTTCAGGCGATGATTAATCAATTATTGGCTTTGGTCGTATTGTATGTCATTTTATAAATATGAAACAATGCAATTTCTTGTATTTTGTACCGAAATGAGTAGGCTCACTTTTCTGCTTTGTAAAGATTTATTAAAAACCGTAGTCACGGTTATCGTAGTTGTAGTTAATAATTAGATTAAAACGTGATATTCGTGCAGTGATCAAGATTGTTTATGTTTTATACGTACATTTTTTAATTACAACTTATGCAACCAATTATGCATTCGAGTATTACTCAGTTGCTAGTTGCTTAATTTTAGAAATACTTTTTCATCAGACTACACTTTGTACAATACGAGCTCCTCCAGATTTTTGTAAGTTTGGTCAAGTTGTATGTAAGGGGATTATTCTTAATAGCAATGAAGTTATTGTGAAAGTTCAGATTATTTTTGACTCTACCTTGTATTCTATAATATATAATTATGTTGTAATATGTAATTATATGCATTTATAAGAAAAAATGTGTAAAATACGCAAATGATTAAACATCCAAAGCTTAATGATCAGTTTAAATTGTTCTATATTAAAAAAAAAAATTAGGAAAATTGGTAAAAAAACAGTACATTTTTAGAAAACTAATTAGAAATAAAACTTCTTTGCAAAAACGTTTTGTATCAAAAACATCCTATGCATTTAGTATGTTTATAAAAATTATATAATATAAACAATCAGGTTGTTGTTTTAAACTTTTATGATAATGAACTGATTGTCAAAAAGTCTATCGATGTGAGAAATATCAAAAGTGTAAAGTTTTCATCGTCAATAAAACGAGAGTAAAAATTGTACCTAACTTTCAAATAACTTTATAAGGTAAACGAGATTTAAAAAAGTCCATTAAAACTTTTTTAAAAGATACATATTTTATAATCGATAAAACTGTATTTTAAAATATTGTAACTAATGGATAACATAAAACTAAATGGCATAAAACTTTTATAAAAAATGTGATTACAAAATTACTTTAGAACTAAAAAGAATTAATTTTTTATCTATTAATTACTGATTACTTAGACACATTTCTTGACCTTAATTAAGTGTATATGATCTTCTAAAAAAGAAAGGAATACAATAATTAACTTTATTACAACTTTCCATTTTGGATATATAGGGTGATCATTTGCAGCTCACTATATCGGAAACGGTAAAGAGAGTCTAACGATTATTAGAACTAATTTATTTATACTAAAAATGTTTACACGTTTATAACTAACTGAACTAATTAAATCTAACGATATTTAAGAAAAACACTTACGCTAATTTATGTAGTAATATCACTCGAAAGTGTTTAATTCGTTGTATTTATCTCGGCACGCGTTAATCATTTATTTAAACGTGAATAATCTTCTTAACACTGCCGACTTCGAATTACTGAAATAATTGACCTATGATTTGTTTGTACCGCATTTGTACATTTCTGCCATCTTTCGAAAATTTTTCGTGAACGTTCTAGACGTGGATAAAAAGTACGTAAACGCTCTCGAAATTTATAAAAACTTCGCGAATGTTTCAATAGAAAGTTGGTGTCATTAGCAAAACAAACTAATTTTTGTTTATTTGTTTTTTATTTGGAAAAAAACTGAATACTGCCATTTTCGAAAATCTGCTGTAACTTCTTTATTTTTGAATTTATCACAAAATAGTTTTAGTAATTGTTTTATAGTATGTTAGAAACTTTAAAATAATGTATATGTGAATCAGTTTTTGATTTAAAACAAACATTTATAGAGAACGAAATTCTTTTATTTTCTAATTTTAAATACATTACTTATGGACGTTACTTTTGGCGTACACTTTATTGTATTGTATTGTTAAATAACAAACTTTATCACCAACGTGATCATGGCATCAATCTTTCTTTAAGTACGCACATTTCGCTATATTACATTAGTTGTACAAATACACGCCTTTTGCTATGCAACACAAATTTCCCTTACAGAATTATTAACACCTTAAAACGAGCAGGAGGGGTTTCAACTAAAGCTAATACAAATACACAAGATGCATAATACAAAAAATGATCAAAAATACAAATGCCAACAGACAACAAAAAACTAAAGCATTAGATTTAAATACAAAATAAACAAGGATGCCTTCATTGAAAAATTAAAATTACAAACTTTAAATGGTTTACAACACTCAATTTGAATCGTTTGGTAAAATACAAACACAATGTATTGATCGTTTGATTTCGTTTCCGTTGCTTAATTAGATTGTTAAAGAACGGATAACGTCGTCATCACCTTGATGAGTTTTCACGATACGATCCAATGGCCATTGCAAGAGAGGTAGATTATCTTCTTGTAGAAGCACAACGTGTCCTGGGGTCAATGAACTTGGATCTTCGCTATCATTAGGTAACGTTGATAAAGGTTTGCTATTTTCAATTTTTGTTAAAATTGTATCAAGACATTTGTAATCAACATGAGTGTTATTTAGAACTCTATATAAATGAAATTTAGTAGACCTCATTGCTCTTTCCCAGAGACCTTCTTCATGTGGTGCTCTAGGTGTAATAAAATCTCATTTAATTTGTTTTTGACGTAAGTTATCAATTATGGTACTTTGGAACATGCTTATTTTTAAAAAACTGACACAAATCCTTCAAATAGTTCTTTGCGCCCACAGTGTTTCTACCATTATCACTTAAAATACTTGACGGTATGCCTTTTCTTGCGAGAAATTTGTATAATACATTTAGAAAAGACTGTAGATAAGTTACTAACTAGTTCTAGATGCAAGGCACGCGTGGAAAGACATAAAAATACAAATGTAGCTTTTTATTAATTTGGCTCCTCTGGTTTTGCGATCTTTTATTAAGATTAGACTGGCGTAATGCAAACCTACATTATAAAACGCTGGCATGTTTGTAAATACTCGATTTGGCGGTAAATTTTCCATTAGAGGGTGATTAAGTTTAGTTAACTCGCTTTTATACAAGAAATACATTTTTAACAACTAAATAACAACTAAGTAAATTTTACGTGTAGTAGTATGAAATTGCAATATAACTTCAGGTAGAATGGGTTCATCCGCTTAACCACCTAGAAATGCTATCCCCGACCATTTACAATGCAAAATAACTTTAACCAGGTAAATTGTTTTCTATATTTATCAATTTATGTTGGAATTTGTCAGCGCGTGCACGTAAATTTTACGTACGTTAGTAATACGGAAAAGTTTTCGAGTGATAGAAGTAGTTTTGAGCACAATTTGTAATAGTGTTATCTAGAATGGCACAAAAAGCTAAACGGTACTATTCTGATCTGAATTGGATAAACTTTTAAATGATAGTGGTAAATTTTCTGGCACTGAAATTGAAGATTGTGTGGAAACAGACAGAGACAGTGACAACAGTGTAAGTTATCCAGATTTTGTACCAGATCTAAAAAATGTTGATGAGATTGAAGAGCAATGTTTAAAATCTGCAGCTCATTCTACTTCAATAAAAGCAGAAAGTAGGTCAAAAAGAAGCAAATATTCAGTTAACAGAGCAGTGCTATAAAATCACACAATTTCTTTTGATGTAGAACTTCTTCAGGGAAAAAATAATTATAAATGGCACACTAAATCTGTTTATAATAAAGCAAGAAAGGTACCACAAAGAAATATAATTACAGGAAAAGCGGGACCATCTGTTTTTGCAATAAACTCAACAGAACCAATTCAAATTTTCGATATGTTTATGAACGAGGATATATTGAATTGTATACTTGTACATACAAATGAAAAGATAGGGGAGTTACGCAACAAATATAAAACGCAAAATCGCAAGTCGCTGATGTTACACTACCACAATTGAAAGCGTTACTAGGTTTACTTATTTTGTCGGCAGCTCTAAAAGATAACCATTTATCTGCAAACCTTATGTTTAATCCATCATATTCTGGTTTGAGATGAGCAAAGACAGCTTCAATTTTTTAATCAACTCAATTAGATTTGACGATGGCCAAACAAGAGAAGAAAGACGGCGACACACAACTATTGCCCCAATTTCGAATATTTGGGAAATATTTATCAACGTGTGCAAAAAGGTTATATTGCAGGTGCATATGTTACAATCGACGAACAGCTAGTGGGTTTTTGCGGAAGATGTCCATTTCGTATGTACATGCCTAATAAACCTAATAGATATGGTATCAAAATTGTGATGCTTTGTGACGCTGACACGAAATACGTCATAAATGCAAGACCATACCTTGGAAAATCAACGAACACATCAGGACAGCTGCTATCGGAATATTACGTAAAAAATTTAACTAAACCCATTTGAGGTAGCAATAGAAACGTTACCATGGACAATTGGTTCACCAGCATTCCGTTAGCAGAAGATCTACTAGAAACACCTTACAAATTAACGGTAGTTGGAACTCTACGGAAAAATAAGAAGGAAATTCCATTAGATTTTATACAATCCAGCAAAACGCGTCTCTGTGGTAGTTCCATGTTTGGCTGCACCAACAAGATGACACTTCATACAAGCCAAAAGAAGATAAAACTGTCCAGTTAGTGACAACAATGCATTTTTCAAACAGCATTGATAGTAATACCCATTTTTTAATTAAAAGTACCTAAAATTTTCATTATAAAAAAAAATATTGTTTAAATTAAAATTTTTAAAAATCGTTTGGGGGATCAATTTTTCCTGGCAACTACTTATGAAAAAAATACATGGACTTAATTTTTATGATCAAGTGGAAAATAGAGGGCCCACTTGACGTGATCTTACTCTTTAACAATTGAATACCTATACCTTATACTTTAGTAAAACAAAGTATAAATAATTTTACATACGTAAATTTTACGTGCGTTAGTAATAAGCGTGAAAAATTATGGTTATAGTTTTAGGGTTAATAAAAGATGTTGAAGGCCACAATGAAGATACGCTATCTGAAAATAATTAAAGATTAACCTAGTCAAAGTACGATTTTTGGGAAGAAGCAAAAGATTCTTCTTGCCAAAATTAAAATTCAAACCTGCAAGTCGACCATCTACTCTAATCGACCCATTGTCATCCAAAAATAGATCTAATAGTCGAATAGAAAATAATTTTATTTGAATTCCTGTTTGCAAACATTGTAGCTCTTGAGCGAAAACTTCGCGTTGACAGAGATTTACCAACTTTTCTTTAGATTGTTTTAAATCTTTAACAGTAAAATGACTAGTTTTCCGACTGCGTTTAGTAATTTTACAATTATTGATGAATCGAAGGACATATGCAAATACTCTTTTTAATTTGGTTAAAAAAGAAAATCGCTCAAAAATGTCTAGGCGATTGGTTACCTGACTGCAAAAACAAAGATTTGATTCCTTTGCTTCAGTAGTCTCGTTTACTTCATATAATGTTAATTTTCAAAAATTGTTGTCAAACATGCTCAAAAAATTCAGGTTTCGAAACCAGAACTTATTGTCACAGAAGTCCCTTGGGCTGACTCCTCTAGAAATTAAATCACTTGAGTTGTGTTGAAAAGATACACGTCTCCAATCAGAAATGTTTGTTAACTCTTGGATAACCGCTATGCGGTTAGCTACGAAGACCTTATATCTGTTAGGTACAGAATTGATTCAATTAAGAGCAACCATAGAGTCCGTCAAATAAAACACTTTTTTAAGAGAATATCAAAGTTTTTTAGAGCATTACTTGATAGCTCAGCAAGTAGAACAGCAGCACAAAGTTCCAAACGTGGAATGCTAATGGTGTGCAGTGGTGCCACACGGGATTTAGAAGTTACAATATTATAATATACTCAAACATTAGAAGTTATACATCTAACATACACATAAGTTCCATAAACTATGGAACTGGCATTACAAAAACCGTGAAATTGCAAGCAAATTACGTTAGACGGAATTAAACAACGTGACATGCTAATATCATTAATGCTTTTTAATTGACTTTTAAACTCATGCCATTCCCTAAGCACATCTTAATCTCATTTTATGTTTTGCTGACAAAGAGACTGTAAAATTAATTTTCGTTTAACGATAATTGGGGCTAAAATGCCCATCGGATCAAATAATTTCGCCAGACATGACAGAACGGCTCTTTTAGTATAATAATAATAATTTAGTATAAGTTTATCAAAATAATACAGTCGGACCTCCATTCAATGATGTTAGGATTATTCATAAATATAATTTAAAATTGTAATTAATTTAATTCAAACTTGTCATGGCTGCGCTGACAGTATTAGTGGGGTTAACACATGCGCAAAATGTATATACATATGTATGCAGTTGCTTATAGAATTGTAAACTGATAGGTTGTATGTTACTCAATAAATTACATTGAAATTACAATCTTATTTACTAAAAACCAGCTACGGTTACTACAGAATTGGCGACGAGGATAATGGAGCATTTTACGCTTCCACCGTTTAATTGCAATACAGAAACGGCTACTTTAGGTACAAAATGGGGAAAATGGAAACGAAGTTTCGAAATTTTCATTAGTGCGGAAGGAATCACCGATCATATTCGAAAGAAGAATTTACTACTACATTTGGCTGGTCAACAAGTGCAAGACATTTACTTTACTTTACCTGAATCCGAAGATTCTGCTTCACCCGATTTATACGATATAAGCATCAATGCCTTGGACAGTTACTTTGCTCCAAAAGTAAATTCAGTATACGAACGTTACGTGTTTAGAACATTAAAACAAAACTCTGATGAAACGGTTGAACAATTTATTACGAGGTTAAAAGAACAAGGGAAGTCGTGCAAATACATGGATTTGGATGATCAAATTAGAGATCAAGTTATAGAAAAATGTTTATCGTCGGAATTAAGAAGAAAACTTTTAGAAAAAGGTGATATTAAATTACAAGAAGTAAGTGAAATTGCAAGAGCTTTTGAAATGACGGAAGCGCAATGGAATACAATGGAAAAACCAAACGTGGTTAATGCGATTTCGTTCCGGGATAAGAAGAAACCGAAACAAGAAAGAAAATCATTTACAGAAATCAGCGAAAATGCCGGAATTACAAAGAAAACCAATCAAAAGTGCTACAGATGTGGAAGCAACGAACATTTGGCGAACAGGTGTAAATATGTGAATGCAATTTGCAATTTTTGTAAAAAGAAGGGACATTTAGCTAGTGTTTGCCTTAAAAAGCAATTACAATTTTCTAAAAATGTAAATTTAGTTTCTGATGTTGCAGGTGCGCAAGAAGATGATCTGAATGCGAATGAGGAAATCGTACAATTGTATCAAATACGGGATTCTTCCAAATTACGCGAATTACGGAAAAAATTTTGGTGTACAATGATTGTTGAGGGGTCACAAGTTCAATTTGAAATTGATAGCGGTGCAGCTGTAAGCGTTATGCTGCCAATTCTGTAGTAACCGTAGCTGGTTTTTAGTAAATAAGATTGTAATTTCAATGTAATTTATTGAGTAACATACAACCTATCAGTTTACAATTCTATAAGCAACTGCATACATATGTATATACATTTTGCGCATGTGTTAACCCCACTAATACTGTCAGCGCAGCCATGACAAGTTTGAATTAAATTAATTACAATTTTAAATTATATTTATGAATAATCCTAACACTCCCGGTACTTGTAAGAAAAAAAAATAATTTTTTTTTTTATAAATCTAAACGATCGGGTTTCTTAATCATTCTTGAAGATTTTCTGATTTGCGGATCTCCAAACGCAACCTCATACAATTAAATTATTTACGTACTGCGATACTCAGTTAAAAGTATTAGGTTACACTACAGTTCGTGTTCAATACAAAGATAACTTGCATAATTTACGTTTGTATATTTTACATACGGACAGAGAACCTTTGTTAGGTCGGGAATGGATACGTCAACTAAATTTAAATATAAGCGAGTTATTTCAATTACGTACAGAAACTAGCAATACAGTAAATATCGATGCTATACTATCAAAATACAAAACATTATTCGAAAAACAAATAGGGAAAATTCAAGGAATTCAAGCTAAGTTACGTTTGAAACCGAATGCTCAACCAATATTTGTTAAAAGTAGGCCTGTACCTTTTGCATTACATGATCGCGTTAAACAAGAATTACAAAATTTAATCAACCAAAATATTTTGGAACCCGTAAATACAAGTACATGGGCTAGCGCGATAGTACCGGTAGTTAAATCGAATAATGCTATTCGAATTTGCGGAGATTACAAATCCACTTTAAATCCAAATTTAGTCGTGGATGATTACCCTCTTCCTACGGTTAATGAATTATTTACAAATTTAGCTGGGGGAGAAAAATTTTCAAAAATTGATATACAACAAGCGTACTTACATTTAGAAATACATGAAGATGACCGCGAATTATTGACACTTAATAAGAGTTTAGGCTTATTAAGACCAACGCGTTTATTATACGGTATTGCATCGGGACCTGCAATTTGGCAGAAAACAATAGAGCAAATTTTGCAAGGAATACAAAACATTGCTGTATTTTTTGATGATATTAGGGTTACGGGACCTAACGATGATTTGCATGTACGTACTTTAATTCAAGTTTTTGAAAGGTTTAAACAATACAATGTAAGAATAAATTTTGATAAGTGTGTATTTTTGGAAAATAAAATAGAATACTGTGGTTACGTTATTGACAAAAGAGGAATTCATAAATCTCAATCTAAAGTAGAAGCGATAGATACAATTGCAAGACCTACAAATAAAAATCAATTACAAATATTATTATAAATCAAATTCAGACACTACCAATTACAGTAAAAAAATTAGCTTTAGCAACATGCAAAGATAAAGAACTACTTCCTCTACTAGAAGGTTTAAGATTAGGTGTACCAGTTTCATTTAAAAATAGGTTTAACATAGATCAAATCGAATTTGGTTTACAAGAAGGGTGTATCATGAGAGGGTTAAGAGTTGTAGTACCTAGCATTTACAGAAAAACTATTTTGAACGAGTTACATGTAGGGCATTTCGGTATTACAAAAATGAAAGCACTCGCACGTAGTTATTGCTGGTGGCCTGGAATCAGTTACGATATTGAGGAAATTGCTAAGAATTGTTTTTGCTGTGCAAAAGTAAAAAATGATCCACCAAAGGTACAGAACCATTTTTGGGAACGCCCTTCCGGTCCTTTCCAAAGAGTACATGCTGACTTTGCTGGACCATTCCAGAACTCATACTTTTATACTCGTGGATGCATACTCAAAATGGCCAGAAATTCATGTTATGAATAATATTTCGTCTAAATCTACGATTGAAGTATGTAGAACTATTTTTGCGACACATGGATTACCCATATGTTTTGTAAGCGATAATGGAACGCAATTTACTTCTCGCGAATTTCAAAATTTTTTAAATTTAAATAACATTCAGTTAAAGTTAACTGCTCCATACCACCCATCTACAAATGGGCAAGCCGAAAGGTTTGTACAAATCTTAAAGAACTCATTACGAGCAATGTTTTATGATAAAACTTATGAGTCAGTTAACCAGAAACTTAATGATTTGTTGTTACAATATAGAAAAATGCCTCACGCTAATACTGGTCCAATCATCCTCATTTATGTTAATGAAAAGAGAAATTCGTTCTAGATTAGATTGCATTAAACCTAGTATACATTTGGCTGAGAATCTCAAACGCAATTTAAATTTATACAATCAAACTAAAACATTTAATATTGGTATGAGAGATGCAAGTCGAAATTACTTTGGTGATAAATGGAGATTTGGAAAAGTTGAAAACGTTTTAGGAACATTACATTACCTTATACGTTTAGACGATGGTAGAATAGTTAAAAGGCATGTAGATCAGATTCGAAAAATTGGTGAAAATATTGAAACTGATTACATAGAACCAACAATCATTGTAAAACCAGCGTGTGTACAGCCATTACCTGTACAACCATTGTCAAAAAATTTTACTGAAATTACAGAAAGTTCAAGTAATAAAGATAAATCTTTAGAAAACGAACAACCAAATCCAGTTATAACAACTGAAAGTACGATTCCAACTCCGCAAATCAGAAAATCTTCAAGAATTATTAAGAAACCCGATCGTTTAGATTTATAAAAAAAAAAAATTATTTTTTTTTCTTACAAGTACCGGGAATGTTAGGATTATTCAGAAATATAATTTAAAATTGTAATTAATTTAATTCAAACTTGTCATGGCTGCGCTGACAGTATTAGTGGGGTTAACACATGCGCAAAATGTATATACATATGTATGCAGTTGCTTATAGAATTGTAAACTGATAGGTTGTATGTTACTCAATAAATTACATTGAAATTACAATCTTATTTACTAAAAACCAGCTACGGTTACTACAAATGAACTCATATTTAATGATTTTTTCTATTTAGTGATGTTTTCTTTAGGATATTGACCTTCGGGTTAAAATGCGTGTAAAAACACCTCTAAAATATGATGTTCAAATTCTATATTATGATCTTTTCCAAAGAAAATGTTACCCAACTACTTAAAGTTTTTTTGGAATCACGTACAATTTACTTTACCTTTACAATACCGCATAGTTAAACGGATAAGCGGATTATAAGACTTCTTAATTTACAATACAGAAAGGCTATTACTAGGGTACTAAAAATTCTGTACATTTGTAAATGACATAAATGCATGAATTGTTTAGAGGATTATAGGATTTCCTTCGAGTTTTGAAATGCATTGTCATGTTATTAAACACGTTTCATTTGCAATTTTTTTGTTTCAAGTTGTTTAAGTGTAAAGTTGGTTAAAAATGATAAAACGAAAGTGTTTATAATTAATATTTCTTATGTACGTTTAAATTTGTGTTTTACATATTTTTTAAGTATAACTTCTATACAATGAAGTTTCTATATAATGATGTTTTTGAAGGGAATTTTGAACATCACTATATAGGAGTTCGACTGTATTTTATTATTCTTCTTCACAGTATTTTTAATTTTTTAATATTTTATTTTAGGAAAATATACATGTTTCGCTAATTACAATTAGCATCGTCAGTATATATAACTAAAAACTAAAATTAAAACAGTGAAATATAAATAAAGAATACTAACCGAATAAAATAGTTAACAAATTATAAATTAATGTCAATCAAACGTATTTGACAATTTAATACAGTCGACTATATTTAAAAAAATTAATTTGAATAAAGAAATTAGAAAAATATCAAAAGAATAGAAAAATGAAAAGAATAAAAAGAATAAAACTATAATTTTGAACTGAGAAGAATTGAGGGATTTAAATTTAACATTTCATTGAGACAGTTTATAGAATTATTTTTAGAAATTCTATTAATTTCAAGAGTCTCTAATGAGTTAAGAAGAGACCGTTTATTACATACATGTAAAATTTTGATATTTAAATCTGAAGAAAATGAATGCCCTGAACATAAAATATGGTTGGCAAAAGCAGAGTTAGTATTATAAATATTTGTATTTAAATATCTATTTATTAACTATAAATGTTCATTTAGTCTCGTTTTGAATTTCCTACCTGTTTGACCAATATATGAAGAATTGCAAAAACAACAGGTAAGTTGATACACTCCAGATTTATGTAAAATTGGTATTTGATCTTTATTATTAACTAAAAATAATTTAAGTGTGTTATGTGTCGAAAATAAAATGGTGATATTATATTTTTTTAAAAGTTTATGCAGAAATTGAAAACAGTGACCAAGTATGGAAGAGATATGATACGAACACATACAAATTTTAATAATAAATATGCTATTACTAATTCTTGTGACCTTGTACAAAAAATTATTAACATACCTTTTCCTTCATCATCAATTTTAGTTTCTTTTGATGTAGTTAATCTTTTTCCGTCAATACCTCCAGATGAATGTACTAATCCTATACGTAATCTTCTTTTTTCTAACAACTCTCTATATACATATCAAATTTTAGATCTTTGTTCATTATTAGATTCAGTCTTTAAACAAAATTATTTTAAATTTGACAATAAATATTATTCACAAGTATCAGGCTTAGGGATGGGATCGAATATTTCACCTTTAGCAGCTGAAATTTTTATGAACAATTTAAAAAATACAATTTTTCAAAATTTTCTATATTTACCAAAATTTCTTTTTGGTATAGATACATTGATGATTGCTTAGTTCTTTTTAATGGTACCATTGACGAATTAAATAATTTTAGTAATTTTATTAATTCTATCCATCCAAAAATAAAATTTACTTTAGATATTGAATCAAACAACTCTTTGTCTTATTTAGATTTAAAAATTTCACGGTTTAACAATAAATTTAATTTTGATATTTTTCGCAAATCTTCTCATACAGATTGCGTAATTCCATTTAATTCGTGCCATTCATTTTCTCATAAAATTGCTGCTTTCCGTTCGTACTTTCATAGACTATTTTCTATACCTTTGTCACCTTCTAATTTTGCTAAGGAACACAAAATTATAAATCAAATTGGTTTAAATAATGGTTATCCTATTCAATTAATTAATAGTATTTTTCACAGAGTTCGTATAAAACATTTATTCAAAAATTTGATTAATTTTTCTACTAATGATGAAATGGTTTTTAGATCTCTTTCATACTTTGATCACTGTTTTTAATTTCTGCAAAAACTTTTTAAAAAATATAATATCACCATTTCATTTTCGACACATAACACACTTAAATTATTTTTAGTTAATAATAAAAATCAAATACCAATTTTACATAAATCTGGAGTGTATCAACTTACCTGTTCTTTTTGCAATTCTTCATATATTGGTCAAACAGGTAGAAAATTCAAAACGAGACTAAATGAACATTTATATTTAATAAATAGATATTTAAATACAAATATTTATAACATTAACTCTGCTTTTGCCAACCATATTTTATGTTCAGGACATTCATTTTCTTCAGATTTGAATATCAAAATTTTACATGTATGTAATAAAGGATCTCTTCTTAACTCATTAGAGACTCTTGAAATTAATAGAATTTCTAACAATAATTCTATAAACTGTCTAAATGAAATGTTAAATTTAAATCCCTCAATTCTTCTCAGTTCAAAATTATAGTTTTATTCTTTTTATTCTTTTCATTTTTCTATTCTTTTGATATTTTTCTAATTTCTTTATTCAAATTAATTTTTTTAAATATAGTCGACTGTATTAAATTGTCAAATACGTTTGATTGACATTAATTTATAATTTGTTAACTATTTTATTCAGTTAGTATTCTTTATTTATATTTCACTGTTTTAATTTTAGTTTTTAGTTATATATACTGACGATGCTAATTGTAAGTAGCGAAACATGTATATTTTCCTAAAATAAAATATTAAAAAATTAAAAATACTGTGGAGAAGACTTCAAGAATAATAAAATATTATTTTAAACAAGGCTCCACTTAGAGAAATGAATTACTTCACCAATATTAAGTTTATCAAAATTTAGAAGAAAATTGAAGAAAAATTTGTCCTCAACAGAAATCCAATTAACACCTAAGGTTTTTGCATTTGCTGTTTCACATAGAGAAATAGCAATCAAATTATAATTCGTTACAGAATCTCTTTTTTTGATTACTTCTGAGCAATTTGACAGGAATTTTCTGCGTATAAAACACCGGGACTCTAAAATTTTGGTGACTTGCTCTTTGATAGACTTAAGTTGTCGTTTTGATTGACAACTGTATAAAAAATCATCTATGTAAAAATTTTTCTGTATGATATGTGCACCACCAGGGTATTGACTGATAAATTTGTTTGCCAAGAAAACCAAACATCGGGTTGCTAGAAAACTTGCAGAAGCTGTACCAAAAGTGACTTAATTAATTTCAAAGAGTTCCAATTGATCACAAAGACTCTCTCTCCAAAAAATCTTTTGAGGTTGTGTCTCGCTTTCACAAACTTTAATCATTCGATACATTCTAGCTATATTGCCAGTAAGTGCAAATTCAAATTGTGTAAATCTGATTGAAATGTCTACAAGTTTTTCTTGTATTATTTAACAACAAACTCTATCACCAACGTGATCATGATAACAATCTTGTTTTAAGTACGCACACTTCGCTGTATTGCATTAATTGTACAAATACCCGCCTTTTGCTAGACAACACACATTTCTCTTACAAAATTATTAACAGTATGTTTAATTTTTTTTTCTTTTTGGTTTTGAGATAATCACACAAACGTTTTTCCTTATGGTTGTCATTATATTTTTACAGATTTGCAATTGTGGATTTTTTTTTATTAATATAATTTCACATGCCTTACTTCATCCAGAAAAAAAATTTGCTTTACTAATAGTTGTTAGATTTAGATTTCTTTTTTATGCGTTGTCGCTGAAATGAATGTATTTCTTGTTGGTTTAGTTGTGTCTTCCTTAAGTGTTGTCAGGTAGAAACGAACACCTGTAGCCTTACTCTCTGGTTTTGACACCTTTTTACCAAATTATAATCGGCACATCAAAAACAAAAATTCTATTAGTTACTTTATCCACCCTCCAAAATTTTGAGCTGAGGATTAAGTTACAGGTAATTGATCGCACTTCAGCCGAGTGTAGAGCTTACGTTTTAATAAAGAATAAAAAACAAAACCGACATAAACAAAACCAACAAGCTTTACCATAACGTTTTTGAGTACATTACAAAATTTTGAAAAAAATCTTAGTTAGATTTTTAAATAAACAGCAGTTTTGATAAGTATTGAGATAATTTTTTTTGTAAAAATAATTATTAATTCGTGGACGAAGTTTTCGACAAACGTACATTAAAAGTTGTCGCAATGAAATCAAACCTTTACCAGTAGACAACTTTGTGTGTACAAAAGCTAATTTATCAGTTTCTTAAAATATGCAACTGCTTGTAGTTAAATTTCAGTTTTTGAGCTTAAACGGTGCAAAAAAAGCAAAAAGAAAATTGCAAAGAAATGTGGAAATATTAATGAGCACAAAAATGGTGTTATCTCTGTGCTATGCTATCTGTAGCTATATAAGTTAAATTAACCTTGCCGTTAACAACAAAAATTGTTTTATCCGCAATACAAATAAGTCAATTTTGAGATAATACAAAAAAAAAATAAAACAAAGTAACGCAGAATCTAATACAACGAAAGTGTTTGTTTTATTTACAATTTTAGATAAGTACAAAAATTAATTAACAATAATAATAATAATAATATTTATTTCTGAAAGGTAAAAACAAAATATGTATATATTGTATATTTAAATAACTTAACTTAACTATCCTAGAACTTTCAAAAATAAATGGCTCGGACTTAACTCACAGAAGTAAAAAAAACTTGTGCGTGAGGCATTATACTCAGCAGTATTTAACCCACGTCGTATGTGTAAGGAAAACAACAACAAAGTAACATAAAAGTTTTGCATTGCTTTTGTTTGTAAGCATTGCATTTTTCTATGCGTGAGTTGGTCACTAACTAAACGTGCTGTGTAGTCAAAGTATGCAATTAAAACTATAATCTTCTAATATAATATCTAATGACATTAAAACTATAAGAAAACGTGCCAATCCAGCAAAAAAAAGGTGAATGACATAGGTGCTTTATAAAGTCAATGTTTTGAAAAATATTATACATTGTCAAAACATTGATAAAACTGGTAAGAAATATTTATCAACAATAAAAATTTATGATTACATGTCAGCGGTCTTAACAATTTTGTGTTTGATATTTTGTTCTCTATCTCAGTTGTAATTTTTCTTTCTAAATCGTTTCGCTATTTTGTGAAAAATACCAAAAGAAACTATGTATAGTATACAATACACACGGGAATTACCGGGCTTTAGGTAGTTATATTTTAGACGCCTTCAAAATTTTATTGTTGATAGTAATCAGTGCCATATAAGGAACTGTAAATTAATTCAGAATAACCGAATAACGATGAATAAGTAAATGACAATTATTAGATAAAGAATGCATTAAAAAAGAAATTTAAATTATAATACGTAAACAAGATAACAAAGAAACGGAAAGTTTCAAGTGATTCAGCATTTAAACATTGGAAAACACCTTAATAATAGAAACCGATGAAGTTCAAGTAAAACACAAACCTTAATTACGACATTGTCACAAACCGGTTCGAAACGTTCAGACTTTAGTAAAGAATTGTGTACAGCTTTTATTGATGCTAACATATCGTTAACAAAAATAAAAAATAAAGTTTTCTGTAGCTTTTTGAAAAAACATACTAAACAAAATATTCTTGACGGGTCTACAATAAGAAAAAAATGTTCCAAAATTATTTAGCAGAACTTTGAAAAAATTAAAACATGAAGAAACAAAGAAATTATGAACTATAAAATTTGGGTGTCTTTGGAAGAAACTACCTACGTAGAAGAAAGATGTGTAACAAATATCGTTTCTGGAAAAAAAGGAACATTGTTTTTATTTAATTTAAAAGTCTTAGATAAAGTTAACCATAGTGCAGTTACTGCATTTTTTATAACAATTAGCGAAATTTTGTGGCCGGAAGGTATTATGTACAAAATGTTTCTACTAGAGTATATAGTTACTATAGTAACCAATATAAGAGGTAAAAATGTTGTTTTCAAAAATGCTACAAAAATGAAAATGCGTTTTGTCGCTAGTCCATACAACAGTGTCGAGAGGCACAGCAGTTGGGATTTAATTGCAAGCATCTTTACGTTTTACACAGTCTTGTGGGCTTAAATTTTGTGCAATCATCATCTTGTAGAGGTGCACGTGTAGGTGTGAGTGCAAGATATTCCAAGCGCAGCAAATCTTGTCGCTCTTACACTACTGATTCATTTCCAAACAATTTTAGGATTAGGAACACTGTCATTACGATTTAACCCAAATATAAAAAGCACCCTGCGCCACCACGTCGTTTACTCCGTTTTGAAAGAACCTCTCCACAACAATGCTACGGTGCTCAATTGACAACGGCATCGTAAATACTGAAAATGGTATTGTTCCAGTGGATTCTTCAGTGATTTTTTTGAAATTAAGGATTACATTTGGCCTCACTTGTTATTAATTCAAACAACTTAATGGCAAATGTTAAAAAAATATGTCTGAAAAAGTTGTCTTTAATGAAATTGCTGAAAATATACCGCTCCCGCCTACATCGGTTATTATTAGATGAAAAACTTGCATAGAAACCACAAATTATGCAAAAAAGTTGATTATTAAGACAGTTGTCAATAAATTAAATTTCAAAGAAGTACAAAACATTAAAGAAGCTAAAATAATTTTAGAAAATAGGGAATTATAGAATATTTCATAATTTTTATAAGCAAATGTGTCATGCGTATATCAGTTGCAACAACCAAATTTGAAGAGTAAGACTTCGTTTAAAACAAAGCACTTCAATAACAGACGAAAGAAGTACTTTGTTTTAACTGAAAAAAAAAGAATTGATCAATAAATTAAAAAAAACATTGTTCGGAAATATTAGCAACTGAAAAACATACGGTCAGTGCAACGTAATGTTTGCAAAATTTATTGAAAAAATTTCAGGTTAGTGTTGGGTTTAATCACTTTAAATGTGAATAATCGTTTGACATCTGAGAAGTATAATTGTCCCCAAAGTGTTATGTGTCATTAGTCATCAAGTTCTCACAATTTGTATTTCAACAAAATTCTTAGTACGGCGCTGGTAGCGAGCGTGCTACTAACTGTATAATTCGATATTCCAGTGAAGATACATCGTTGTATACCAATTTTCGGTTCATTTTTCGTTCGACTGTTGCTGCACGTAGAGATTCTTTGGTGTGAAGGTTTTTGAATCAGTTTTGCGCTACTACGTGCTGGTAACAAACATGACGATCAACGTCATAGTTCATTTTGCTTTATTACTCGGAGTCGTTTCCTACAACTATGTCTATGAAAAGTGAAAACATGTCCTATTTCACATCTGTCTAAATCTTGGTAGATTAATCCCAATGCCGTATAGATGACTTCAGTGGTTACAGCAAATAGGTGACTTTAACTTCATTAACTAGAAGAATTTTTCTTTCACGAGGTTTCAGCCTCAGCCGTATTAATTGTGTCTAATTTTATAACTTGTGTTATGTACGCATTTGCATCTCATTAAATTAAGCATTCAGCTGTATTTAATCATGTTAAGCCTTCAGCGATATTACTGGTCTTTGGCTACTTTTAGTGCATCTAAGATCATTATTTAGTATTTTACTTTCAGTCAATTATGTTATTCAGTCTTCACCTTATTTCGCAATTGAGTATTACTGTATACGTTTACTTGCTCTGATTGAGTATCTTTAAATATTCAAGAACAGCGTTGGCAAATTTAAGACGAATATTGCAAGTTTGCACTCCTTGGAAGTATCAAGATTAATATTACTAAAGTAGCAATTAGTACTAGCTACCACGTTAAGGAACTCCAAATTTAAGCGTAAGTCTTACGTTCTTATTCTAATTTAAACAATCTCGCTATTTGAAAACAAAACTTTTTGCAACTACATTAAACAAATGATTAAAAAAAAACAATGCAGACATAATTGATTTCAATGAGTATATACCAAAACTCCCAAACGCGACAAAACTTATCTCCAAAGAAGTTTCTATTAATACCGTAAGGGATATCATCATGGCACTTAAAAATAGTAACTCCAGAGGCATCTATCGCTTACCCAGTCGATTAATAAAGTCAGAAGTCAACAATATAGTAGCACCTTTAACGTCACTATTTAATGATTGCATAACCAACCACACATTTCCGGATTGTCTTAAAATGGGGATAATTTTACCACTACTTAAATCCGCTGACATCAATGCTGTCAGCAACTACAGACCAATCTCTATTCTACCTGTTTTATCCAAAATTCTAGAAATCGCACAATCTACTGCTTGATAAACTTACTCACTACAACTTCACTGACAACAGTATCAAATTGGTAAATTCGTATCTATCAAAGAGACAGCAATGCCTCAAATTTAACAGTTTATTCTCGCCAGTGATTCCGGTAATAGACGGTGTGCCTCAAGGCTCAATTCTTGGACCAATGTTGTTCCTGATCTACATTATTGGTTTCCCGAAGTACATGGATAACGATAATATCATACTTTATGCAGATCTTCTTCTTCTCGAGTCCTTAAACCAAAAGTTTCATATGTCCTTCCAGTGGCGGGCACAGGCTATGGCCCTGTCGGTGGCTGCGGTGAGGTCCTCCATGGTGCATTTTTCGTCGAGGAGTCGGCAGATCGGAAGATGTTCCATGGTCTGTCTTTCCCCGCAGTCGCATAAATCGCTGTCGCTAGAGTACCCCCACTTGGTCATGTTGACTTTGGATCTGCCAGTTCTAGTGCGTAGGCGGTTTAGGCTTTTCCACGTAGTCCAGTCTAGATCACCGCCAGCGGGTAGGTGTTCTCCCACTTCTAGGCTGGTACCGTCGATTGCGTCGGTGTTTTTAACGCGTTCGCGCCATGAATCCAACCTCGCTGCTTTAGCTGTTGAGTCCAGGGGTTTCTCGGGTATGAAGCTTTTTCGGGATTTTAGGCGTTTGTCGACGTTGGTATGGCCGTACAATGGATGTCTGGGGTCCTCTAGTTGCCTTAGTTTTTCCCGCCTACTCGCTACATTTCTTCTTATGTCTGGTGGAGCAATACCGGCTAATAGGTAGAGGCTGTTGATGGGTGTCGGTTTCAGGCATCCCGTGATGTAGCGACAGCTCTCGTTGAGCACCGGGTCGAGTTTTTTGGCATGAGATGACCGCTCCCAAACTGGGCACGCAAATTTTGCTGTGGAGTAGCAGAGTGCGAGTGCAGTAGAGCGCAGGGTGGTCGGGTTGGCGCCCCACTTGGTGTTGGCCAATTTTCTGAGGATATTGTTCCGAGCGCTGACTTTCCCCTTCGTCTTTTTCACGTGGGCCCTATAAGTCAGGGTCCGGTCGAGGACGACTCCGAGGTACACTGGGTTCTGGTGGTGTTCTATTTCCGTACCATTCCAGGTGATGCGTAACTTCTGGTTTGCTTCCCGATAGCGCAGATGGAAAGCAGTTACCTGTGTTTATGTCGGATTTGGTCTCAGGTAGTTCTTGCTGTAGTAGGTTGAGAGGTTCGATAGAGCAGATGTAAGGACTCTCTCGATGGTGGTGAACTTTTTCTCCTGTGCTGTGACGCACAGATCGTCAGCATATAAAAAACTCCTGCAATTAGGGTGGTTGGGCTGATCGTTGGTGTAGATATTGAAGAGGGTCGGTGCTAGCACACTTCCCTGAGGGAGGCCGTTCTGTTGCCGTCTCCAGCGGCTCTTCTGCTTGCAGAGTTCTACATAGAATCGTCTGTTTTCCAATAGCGATTTGATGACTTGCACTAGGAGGTAGTCGTGTGTCATGTCGTAGATCTTCGAGAGGAGCATCCTATGGTTCACAGTATCGTATGCAGCTGAGAGATCTACAAATACTGCGCCTGTGATTTTCCCTTTTTCAAAACCATCTTCTATGTGCTGGGTGAGGTTGAGTGTCTGTCCCGTGCAGGATTTGCCCGGGCGGAAGCCAGCTTGTTCTGGGATTAGGTGTTCTTCGATCAGGGGAGACAGATGGTTCAGGATGAGACGTTCATAGAGTTTGTGGAGGTGGCAGAGAAGTGATATTGGTCTGAAGTTTTTGGGGTCCGAGGCGTTTTTGCCCGGTTTTAGAAGGGCAATGACGCGTGCCTGCCGCTATAGTTTTGGGATGTTATATGAAGAAGAGCAGTTCTTAAACAGCTCTAATATCCACTCTCTTGTCCTTGGTTCGAAGTGTTTTATTTGTTCTGAGCAAATGTCGTCCATTCCAGCCGCTTTACCATTTTCAGGTTCTTAATACAGATGTTGAGCTCTTCCATGGTGAAGGTGGTATTGAAGCTGTTGTTTTCTTTGCCAGGTTGTCGCTTGATCCTCATCTTAGGTTGTTTAGTTGGTGCTTTCCCGTTTAGAAGGAGTAGGCTTGCAACCTGGTTTGCAGTGACATTATGGTGTTGTTCAGCCTTTTTGGGGTCGTTGATTAGCTTCTTGATGGTGAGCCAGGCTTTCCTACTGCTGTGGGCCATGTCCACACTTTCAATCATGTTTTGCCATGACTTCTGTCTTTCTTCCTGTATCTTTAGTGCTAGTTCTGTACCAGATGCAATGGTGCTATCCGAGAACGGATTTGCTTGGAAAAGCTGTTGGTACTTCTGATATTCGTCTATCATCTCATGGGAGAGTCCGGGCACGTAGCTGCTTCTACATCTTCGTGGTATGTTCTTTCTGGATGCAGTACGTACGGCGTCAACGAACAGGTTGTAGTTGGTCTGTGACGGTTCGATGTTTGCCACTTTCGTGTCCAGGTCCTCTGCAAATCCTGTCCAGTCTGCTTTTTTGAAGTTGAAACGGCGGCGGAATGGGGCCGTGATTGGTGTGACTGCTGGTGATGCGCTAATGGATATCGGCCTGTGCTGTGTGTGTTGTATGGGTTCCAGCACGGCTTTACTGCAGAGGTCAGCGATGTTGTTGCTTACGAAGGCTAGGTCTGGGTTGTACCCCCGTTTCCATCTAGAACTGTTGAAGAACTTCGGGAGTTTGGGGTCGTGGATTAGACTAAGGTGGTTTGCATCGCTCGACGTCTCAACCAAGTCGCCATTTTCATCTGTTTTGGCGTAGTCCCAGTTGACGTGGTGACTGTTAAAGTCACCGATGATGATGTGAGTCTTGTTCCGATCGAAGTTTAGCGGTTTAGCGAAGTCAAACCGTTCCCCGGGTGGCTTATAGACCGAGGTGATAGAGATGCTGTCCAGTTCCACTGTCAGGATTCCGATGTTGTTGGCCGTCTTGACGATGAGATCGCTCTTCGTGAAGATGGCGCTACCGTATTTCTCGTGCTGGCACTCTAATATTAGCTTCATACCAGGGATCCGTGGGCGGTTGTTGTTTTGGCCTCGGTGGGTCTCTTGCAGACAGAGCACATGACATTTGTGGTCTGTGCAGATTTTTGCCATAATGTCTTGTTTGGCTCCTGTGAGCCCCTCGACGTTAGCAGAGATGACAGTCAGTGCCAGCCCTGGAAAGTTTATGCAGATGATACCACCGTGTTAATAAGAGATGGAAACATCAAAACACTTAACAATATAGTCAACGATATGCAACTAACAGCAAATGTATGGTTCTCAGAAAATGAACTACTACTCAACAATGAAAAGACAAAAAAAAAAAAACTACTGTTTAATCTGAAAAGAGTCGATCCGTCGTTGTTCGTTCCGCTCACACGTTGTTAAGTTATTAGTGATAAGAAGACAAACGAATACGTACGCGAGGATAGAAGTGAAAAGTGTGCGGTCGTGTATAGACGCTAAATAAAGTGTGTGTGCGCTAAGAACAATTGTTGGCTCAATCACCAAAAAGTGAGTAAAACTTAATTTAAGTACAAGACACAATATCAGAAAAAACGCATTTGTCCACCGCGACAGTCGTTGTTAAACGTAACGATCATCTAACTACATTTTTCAGTGCCTACTTTACGTTAAGCAAAATGACTGCTTGTGGTCTAAACAAAATGATAGACACCATTACCTAACAAGAACTAACAATCATTATAGTTCTAATTTTTGTAGGTTGAGTCTTACTCAAAAGGTCCCGGATTATCTGGCCCGAAACTTTTTAATGTGCTACCCGTTACATTTAAAAATCTGCCTATTAGGACTTTCAAAAAAAAAAAAAGATGCTCAAGTTTTTAACTGAAAACGTTTTTTACAGTGTTGAATAATACACTAATTACGATTTTAAAGTACTATAATGCTAACTTTGCTACGTACTGAAGTCTCGTCAATTAATTTGTTTTACCTGTTATTATCTGTTTATAATCTGCGTCGTATGACTCTGTTACATGTATGTTATATAAACTTTGTTATATCTTTTTCGTAGTCACGTGATTATTACCAATAGGACCTGCTAAAAAAATAGTTGGTAACAAAAAGTGGCGCCTATTAATTTTTTTTCTTGCTTTTCTTGTTTTCTATTACTTGTTGGATAGATTTACTGTTTTTTTGGTATAGATAATCGTACTGCGGTATTTCATATCACGTATGCATTAGCAGCAATAATTCGATTTTTAGGGTCCAAGTGCTTATGTAAAATATGTATGCTTTAGAAAAACCTCACTTCATTCTTCTGTAACTATTTCTAATTCTAATGCTTGTGTTCCTAAGGGTAATAAACACTTATGTTCTGTTTCTTTTCTTTCTGATTTGTGGTCTAAGACTATCGGTTTTACTAACGACTAGTGGTATAATCGGTTAGTGTCTATAGTGTCTGCGTTTCTCCGTCAATTTTCTCGTTAGTTTGTGGTCGTCTTTGTAAACGAGTGCCAGTTTCTCAGGTCAATATACATCTGTAAAAGTTAGTAGTTCCGAACGATCAATGTAAACCAATCATTTGCGACTACCATATTCATTCTTATTCTGTTTATCGTATTCTGGCTAAAACGTATCGTATCGTTTGTATGTTTTTCTGTCCCATATGAGATTCAAAGTTGCAGAAAGCGCGTATGGTGGAACAACGACTAAACTGTGACATTGCTTTAACACGTCGCGATATTAAGTTCATTCGAAGAATGCTTGCAAACTTATCTAAAAGTTCTATGCGTTTTAAAGATGTGGAAGCTACTTTTCTTCCCTCAACACCTACTCGTTTGGACGTTTCTAATTGTGTTTTGTTGTTTTTTTCTAATCGTTCTCTTCTTTTCTATCGTCGTCGTAAGCGTTGTAAATGATAGTTTGCTTTTGGTTTTAATATTTTGACTTTAGGCTACTTTCTTTGTATTTGTCATTTGATTTTAGGATTTAATTCTGTAAGTTCTCGCCGGTATTTTGTTGATTGTAGTTTGGATGCTACTCAATGTTTCTTCCATTTTTCTGTTACTGATATTCTTTCTTTGCTTCAGTTCCTGATAAATTGTTTTGGTTTTATTTCTTAACTATTTTACTTTAGGACAGGCTATTTTTTTGTCTGTATATATTTATTTCTGCTATGTCGGTTTTTTTGAGATTGGTAAGTTACTAGTAGGACTCTCACTTTGGTTTCAGTTTTTCTTTTTTTTTGATTTCTTATTCCGCTAGTTGGCATTTGTCTTTGTCTGATTTAAGACAGCAATTAATACACATTTCTTCTATAACTAACTATAATATCTTTTCTTTTCCTTTTTTTATCTCTATATTTAAGGCAGATGGTTGATTATAGAAAGGTTGCTCACCCATTTTACAAATATTTTATGAGTAGCCATCAGCTCAACACCCTACGGTGCAAAATTAAAGGTAATATAAAGATGCAAAATACTAGATTTAGAAAAGCAATTTCAACACGTGAACAGTCATTTTCCAACGTTTTCTTGCATACCTGTGCTGAAAATTAAATTAGATAAAAATATTTGGTAGTTCACGATAATTACATTAAAATTATTTTCAAGTTTTTAGTAACATGTGATTCGTATCAAAGTATAGCTTTTAGCTATCGACTAGGACATTTAACTATGTAATCTATTGTGTTAGAAATCTGCTCAGCAATAATTAAAAATGTACAGAAGGAACATCTAGATGTAGAATTCAGGTTTCTACTGGTTGCAGTTGTATTACAATCTTATATTCTGGATAATTTTCGTGTTGTCGTTATCACGGAAGTTAAGCTTTCGTCACACGTCTTCAGAAGCTGAAATAAACGTGTCACGAAAGCTCAGCTTGCGTGAACATAAACACGACACGAAAATTTTTGATGTTTTATCGTGTATAGAAAAAAACCCGTCTTTTAAAGTTATTTTTTTGAGCAACGTGTATATTTAGTTTTGAATAAAATGTTTTTTACCTGCTTGTTCTATTCCTCGTGAAATTTCTTGCCATATTCTTGCTTTGTAGTGTTTGTCACTGTATTTTATCGTGGACATATCGCATAAACATTTAATTTAATTAATTAAATTATAACGGTAAGTTAAAACGCAAAATTTATTCGTTTGCGCTACACCGTTCACTGTGACAGACAGGCACACACACGACCGGCAAAAACAAAATATTTTAAAAAACAATATCTGGCTGTGTCGTGCTGTCTTTGCAATGCTAGTTGGTTAAATGTGAATTTTCACATTTAACATGGTTTACTCAATATTTTGTCGCTTTCTCTCGCTTTTAGCATTTAATAGTAAGTACGTTTATTTAGTAACGTACTACAGAAAAATTCAATTTCAAATGTTTTTAATGCATAAGCAGTTTAAATTTGAATTCAATTATAGACGCGCAAAATTATGTAAGAATTTTCATTTGGCGGAAAGAACGATAATTACGAATCAGTTTACGCATGATTTTAAGTTTTAAGAAGTTGCACACGCTAGGGATGAAACGTCAAAGATTCAAGAGTGTCAACCCGCTGTACAGTCAGCATTGATGATATAAACTTTGTGTAATGTTTGGTTTTCTATGTGTTTTGTGAAATTTTAAGGGTAGTTAGCTAACGTAAAAACTGATCAAATTAAATATCATTTGTAAACAATATGTATTAAAATTTCAGCGTTATTTGTCTTGGTGAAAACAATGTATTGACCGCCATTTCAATTTTGTCGACTTAATTGTTTTTGTGTACGATATATTTCAAAATCAATTTATGTAAAACTTTAGACAATGTTTTTTATCAATTATTAATTAAAACTAAAGATTACTAAATCGTTTTAAAGAAATCATTAAAATGTAATTTAATTTTGTCATATCTTCATTTTTTTATAATGTCAGTTATACATAATTATACATATTATACATTAAACGTCGTAACTTTAACTGTATTAATTAAATTGTTTTTTGTGCGTTTATAATTTGATGATATAAAAGTTCATCAAAGTTAGGACATCTTTTCGATTGTAATATTTATCTATTGATGGTGATTCTAATGAGTTTGATAACAGGAAAAAACGTCAGTGTATGCATCGGCTTGAAAAATGTAATCTAACATTTAAGTTACTCTGATGGACAAACCTCAAACTTTTTTTGAAGTAGTGCATTAAAGTCCCGGTAGGTTGCTTTCATAATAATGGACCCTACATTGTGTGTGTTTGTTTAAACCGACACTTCAATTTTTACTGTGTGTTTTATTTAACCCACTGTAACCTTCCTACATATCGATAGTAAGCAGCGTATAATGAACTTAATACTGTAAAAAATTTTAAATTAAATTTATTTATAACAAAATATTTACACGTTTATAACTACACGAACTAATTAAATCTAACGATGTTTAAGAAAAACACTTGCACTAGTTTATATTTTAGAATCACTCAAAAAATGTTCGCGGATAACTTCTGTTTATCTAAAACTGACATTTTTATCTCGAACACACGCGATAATTATTTATTTATTTAAACATTTTCTTAACACTTCCGACCTCGAATAACTCCTCCACGCTCACTTTAAATCGCTTTTATATATTTCTGTTGTCTATTCCGAGAATTTTCTACATTCTTCCAAACGTTCTAGAAGTGGAGAATAACTTTGTAAACGCTTTTGAAGCTCCTTGACCGTAAAAATAGCAGTCAATGGACTTTTTTTGACCCGATATTCTTTTTGGTTGGTAACTACAGACGCCTGTTCCACGGAAGACGACATCAAACACATTTTGAACTGTCCTCCAATTTAGTTAATCTAAACCACAACTAAGCTTGGGTACTGCCAATTTTTTAATATTGTGGAACTCCATTTCTCTCTTAAGATTTTATAATGCTTGCCACAGATTTTTGTACAACGGCTTAGTATGTAAGTATTTCTTGGTGACCAGATAGAAAACGAAGCGTCTGTCACCACGTAGTTTTAAAACTTTTTCGACCGCCGGTTGTTGTCTTGGTAGTTCATCTAGCCATTCAAACTTCTTTTTAAATACGATTGCAACATTTCTGGATATGTCAAGATTCTCGCTCACGCAATGTGCAATAGCGTAATCTTTTTGTGTTTGGAACAGGTCTTGTTGTTCCTCGGTTGTAACTTCCAGAACCTCCGTATATGCTCATAAACTTATCAAAGTTTATTCCATCGACTTGATTTCTGCTAGTTATTACTTTGGTTCACATCTGAACTTGAGTAATGTGGTTATTGCCAGCAAACGGGGCAAGACGATCGGTGTGGAATATTTTTGGCTTTCTTTTGGGTGGTTTTTGGATCTGATATATGACGTCATTAATACTTTGCACGACTTCATAAAAACCCTCCTATTGCCTCTGCAGCTTCGGCTACAAATCCCGCCTTCTTTAGGGATTATACAACCATACCATGTCGTCAGGTTGAAACCCACCATTTTGTGCCTTGACGTCATTCTGTCGCTGGCAATTTGTGTGTTTTTACAGCATCTTCATGTATTTCGTCTAGCCTCTTTGTCAGCTTGCTGACGTAGTCTTCTTCAGGAACTTCTTCTTCCAGCTTTCGTTTAAATTGGAAGTCGCATGGTAGTCGTATTTCGCGACCGAGTATGACACAGGATGGTGTTTGGCCTGTACTTTTGCGAAAACTTGATTGTTATGCCATTAGAAAATGGTGCTACTTTGGCTAAGTATTTTTGCATTGTTTAATTCATCCGGTCAACCATGCCATCAGATTGAGGATAGAGAGGCGTCGTCCTAGTTTTCTTAATTTCTCACAATCGGCAAACTTCTTAAAACAGCCCAGATTTAAGTTGCGGCCCTGGTTGGATTGTAATTCCAACGGAACTCCAAACCGACAGAAAAACTCTTTTACTAATACATCTGCGACTGTAGCTGCTTCTAGATTTGGTATGGCATAAGCTTCCGTCTATTTCGTGAAATAATCTAATGCTACCAGGATGTATGTGTTTTCCGAATCAAATTCTGGAAACGGACCTGTCAATCGCTACTCTTTTTAAAGGGTTTTCTACGTTGTACTGCTTTATAAGTGCTTTGCGCTTTCTCGCGGAACCATTTTATGAAACGTAAACCTTGCACTTACGGCACCATTTCATGACGTCCTTTTTGCAGTTCGCCCAGTAGAATCTTTTTCGAACTTTCCCCAATGCCTTCTTTATACCGAAGTGTCCTCTTAATGTACCATCGTGGAGATGCTTTATCACTTGTGGCACCCGGCTCTTTAGTACTACCAACTGTAGTTTGTTTTCCGTGTCCTCGATACTCTTTAGGAATCGCTTCAGAAGACCGTCTTCTACTATCAAAAAGTCCTACTGCGCCCAGTACGCTTTGATATTTCTGCCCAAAGCACTCACTTCTTCTTAGGTTGGACGTCGGCCGTTTTCTTTCCAGTTTAGAAGTGGTCTTATTTCGGAATCGCTTACTTGTTCGCGACGCAACTGCTCAGGTTCTCACTCGCCATCAACTATAGCAATCCTCCGGAAGCATTTGACTTTTTCTTCAAGCTGCGAACAATGGCTGCAGTTCACCGGCCATGGTCTTCTAGACAAGGCATCAGAGTTCCGATGACTGCTTCCGACACGGTGTTTTGTGTCATAGTCATATTCTTGCAGTCTCTCGATCCATCTAGGTATTTGTCCATCCGGGTTACGGAACTGCAATAGCATTTTAAAGCGGCGTGGTTCGTCCTCAGTAGACATTTTTGTCCATACAAATAGTAGAAGTGTTCTACGGACTTGACGACTGCTAACAGCTCTCTACTAGTCACGCAATAATTCCTTTCTAGCTTGGACAATGTTACATGCCAAAATTAACACAAAGTCACTGCCTGAAATGAAGTAACATAAACGGGGTTGTGCCACTAGCTCAATGGAGAAGGGGGTGGATTATAATTAAAGTTTCGCGATTGAATTGGATTAACTTGACGAAAACACAAAATCGAAAAGTAATAATGTCAAAATCAAAGGGCGCCAGGAAGGAGTAAAGCTTAATGGACTTCTGACCCTTGCCAACCACAAGTCCGCTTCTGTAGAATACACCCTAAACGGACTTACCTTATAGGGTGTATCTCGCTAAAATCTGAAATAAGCTATCAAAGTTTCACACGCGGAGGCCGACGGAATTAAAAGCTCTTTACATTTTAACAATTTATCATTTATTTGAAAACAAAACAAAAAAAAATGAATAAAATAATAACACAATTGAATTGAAATTATCAAAATTAATCTCACAAATCAGAAAACAAAGAACGCAAAATGAAAGTTTGAATAAATACACAATACAGAGCAAAATAATAATAAAAAAAAAATATAATATTGGTCAACATTAATTACCAAAACAAAAACAAAAATTCACGGCCGTGTGCGCGTCGAAATTAATTATAAAATCAAATAAACTTATAAAACTAATATATATAAACATCAAATTTGAATCGATAATTCGGTCCCGTTTAATAAATTTTTAACTCGGGATTATAACACAGTTCCGCCAAATACGGACATTAATTAGTTACATTAACGTTAACTTCGAGACACTTGTAATACTTTTTCTTAAAATTCAAAGCTTTTAACACTTAATCGCGTCAACAAAAATTTCACATATCGATAGATGGTGCAAAATAAATACCTTGAATTATTTGTAGTCGGGCTTTTGGTTAGCGTAGGCCAGCAGACGTCCGGAACCTCAATAGGGTACCAAATCCAAATGAATAATTTACCAACGGAAGATTTATTATTGATCCGCCCCCAAGGCGAAAGATATGAGATTGCGAAACAAACTCACGCACAAATTCACTTAACGAAACATACTAACTTCATTCGGAAAACAGTGATCTTCATGAACCGTAATTACGAAAAGGAAAGTTTTATTTTCCACTTAAAGAATCACTGAAACATTTTCATTTACTTCCGCGGTAACTGCTATAAAAGGTGAATTATCACCCGCGTTAACTACATTCTGACGACTGTCAACCAACTAACTTCGGACTCTCTGCATTTACCAAAATCACATCTATATATCAACTTTTTTCGACTACCCTTTCCACAAAGGCTGTGTTCGAAACTTCAAGAACCAAAACACTCTAATTAAGAAGTGCAATAAAGAGGCAATCAGTCCCCATTACGTCATATTCATAGCATTTGGACACAGCGTTTCGCTTGTACGTGAAAATGTCAAATTGACAAAATATTATATTACAAGAATTTAAACTGCCTAATAAATTAAGATAATGACTTAATTTTTCTACGTAATCTAAACGATTGACATAAAGAAATTACAGTACGACTGTACTTGAACAAAGAACTTTTGAACCAACTTAAAATAAACAAACGGCGAAAATATATTTAATTACGATTATATCTCAGAAGGGAAACATAAATTACAAATGGAATTTTCAACAAACCAAGCGAAATATTCAATAAGCAAAATCGCGAAATCAGATGGTTTACGGCGTAACAAAATACAAAACTTTATCAACAATTTAAATTGTAACTTTGAATTTAAAATCGTAAAATAACTTATTAAACTCAATCTAAAATCCTATTAAAACAAATTCAAAATACATTAAATAAAAATCGTCAATCCAAATACTGTGTCTATTACCAAAAATTACTTAAACAACCAATCGAAGAAACCCAAAAAAAAAACAAAAACGAATACTCAGCCAGCAGAATCGATTTACGGGGTCTGATATGAAAAGATAACTGCTGCAATCCCCAAACGCAGGTTACAACAAAATTTGACTAAAATACGCCATGACTTTTTTTTGTCCATTTTGCTCCTGCGAAAAAATTGCTCTTATGGCCAAATTGTTGGCGTCGATATCCAAAACAAATTTTCCTTCTTTTCTTAGATAACTTATCGGCAAAGTGACTAGAACCTGTTTTAGTTGATGGAAAGCATTTTTGCAGTCTTTATTAAATCTAAATTTTGCTCTTTCTTTCGTCAAAGAAATCGTCTATATTAGGTGCACAACCTAAACAAACTTCGGACCTGATGTTTGTGAGATACTGGCGTGCATTAGCTTACTACATTCTTCTTTTTCAACGTTACTAGATCTAAGTTGACATTTAAGATCCTTACTGGCATCGGGTTTTTCACTCGTACCCAAGTTCTGCCAATGAGTAGTCCTTTTTCAACTAAGTTGCCCTCCTTTGGTTCAATCGCACGAATGTAGCCTTCTCGGAGGTTTCCATCCAGGCGTACGATGTCGTCGTACATGGCTTATTTTACCGCAGATCAAAGTCGTCACGCCTCTTTCCCGAAGTATTTGTCGCGCTATCTCCTCGATGCTTTCTAGTGTCTGCGCCGGTACTTCTGCAGCCCAGCGAAGTTTATGACCGACTCGTTGCAATGCTTGTTTTGCTTGTTCAAACTCCAAGACATGCATTAAAGCATCATCCAACGTCTTCGGTCGAGCTAATCGGAGAGTCTGCTGCGTTTCGCTATCTCGGAGACCGTCTACAAAGATTTGAATACCTAACTACTCTAAAAAGGTGTCAACTTTTAATTTAAACTTCATACACTTGTTGAGGATAAGCATCTCCATATCTTATTTCTAAACGTGAAATTAAAAGATTGTAATTTTTTTGTACGTGGCCAGGGACAGTTTGCAAGATTCCAAGAACTTTTCCACGTAAGGACACCATTAAAGACGTTGCTTTCTGCTTGTTGCTCCAACCATTAGTTGTAGCTGCGGCTTTAAACGGATTGTAGTAGGTTGACCATAGAACTTTATCATCAAAATTTGGAGGTACAATTTTAAACTTGTGAGTAGTATCTTCCCGATAGTCTGCTATTAAATCTTTGCTCGTAGCGTTTCTTTCACCATGGCAAATCATTTGGTTCATTCTTTCTTCAAGCAGCTTCTTCTTCTGATTCTTTCTTCTACTGTTTTTATTTTATCAATTTTAATTTGATTTTCTATACTAACTTGTATTTACTCTTCAATAGTTTTTAATTGATGTTTGTTCGTATTTCTTTTTTTAAACTTTTAGAATTTTCCAACAATTGTTCTACTATTTTCTGAGAATTTTCAGACAGTTTTTCTTCCATTTTCCTAATATTTTCTGCATTGATTTTTGATCATTTTTTATTGATTCGAAAAATTCAAATAACTTTGAATGCATTTTGAACTGTTTACAAACGCGTCATCGGCATAAATTTAAACACGAATAAAAAATTTAACAAAACAAATTTTAGTAACGCTCGATACTAGTTGAACGAACTGAAACATCTACAATTATACGCTACAAACAAACACGCAAAATGTTTTCATTACGGGAGTGATTTTAAATTATTGATATTTACACCAAAATCGCGAACTCCACACTGGCACCAATCTAACGAATTTTAAATTTAATTTATTTATAACAAAATTGACACATGTTTACATTAAAGGCACGGACGTTTGTACTCGGTTACATTTATCTCGAACACACGCGTTAATCACTTATTTATTTTAACATCTTAATAATTCCGACCTCGAATAACTTCCCTATGCTCACTTTAAATAGTTTTTATATATTTCTGTTATCTATCTCGAGAATTTTCTACTGTCTTCCAAAGGTTTTAGAAGTAGAGAATAATTTCGTGAACGCTCCCGAAGCTGAAAACAACTTCGCGAATTTTTCAATACAACTTAAAAGTAGAGGGGTAACTTGACGATCACAGTCCTGACAAAATGTCGCTTTTTTCTTTTGTTTGCGAGTTTTAGTTTTCAAACGTGAGTAGGTTACATCACGATCTAGTGATTAGAAACGGATTATAGAAAATACACAAAGAAAAATTTTTAGAAAAAACGATTTACAATAATCCAAATTTTTGTATAAAAAGTAGATAATTGATTTTGGAAATAATAGTACTTATGTTTAATTAAGACTTTTTCTACGATTTGCACCTATCTTTTATTGGCATTTTTTTTTTATAGTTTCTGCTTTTACCTTGATTTTTGTCAATTTTTTTGCCATCTATAAACTTAGTTTTACCGCCACGGACGTTTTCAACAGAACAGTCGCAATCATTAAGACAAAAACAAATTGAAACGACTAAGACTAAGACAGTTTTTTGTTATGTCTATGTATTTTAACTGTTGATATTTTAAAACTTATATTTATTTTGGAACACATATGTTTACTAAATCAATCACTTTTTTGCGACAGAAGAAATACTGTATATGTAATGCCTTCTGCCGTCGACTTTTTCTACAGTTTGAGCATCACTGATTAAGCTTTAGTATTTGAAGTTTGTATCTCAAGGTAAAAAATACTTATTATCGGTGCTAGTTTATAGATTACCGTTACCCACACACTCAAACAGTTTTTATCAAAATGATAAAAAAAAACTAAATCGATTCAATGTATCACACTGTGCTAAGTACTCAAGGAAAATTGCGCCATCAAAATGACCGAAGTTCTTGGTTTTGGAATGAAATGTATTAAATGTCTCTTGTTTTTGTTAAATTTTACGTTTTTGGTATGTTTTAATTTTTTTTTTAAATAAAAGTTTTTAATTAATTTAATTTACTTACTATTCTAAAAGAATGTTATCTCACCATATAATAGTCTTCAATCAATTTTTAAAAATTAACTTTGGGTTTGATTACCTGAAAAATTAATATTAGCGATACAGACGCACCTGTCAAATAAATTACGTAATTTTTTATTTTAGTTCATTGGTATATGCACTGTAACCATTGGAGGAATTATTTTAGTTAATTACAACAACTTTGACATATTTTTGGAATCGTTCCATTTAAAGCCAGCTCAATTTGTAATAGCAGTTGGAGCGCTTACTATTGGTACCAGCTTTATAGGATGTTTCGGAGCAAGCAAAAGAAGTACACTAATTATAAACATCGTACGTATAAAATTTGAGAAAAGGTTACAAGTATTATTTTGTTTTTTTTTATAGTACGCTCTGTTACTGTTTTTAATATTACTTTTGGAAGTGAGTTTATGTATTATGACTTTAGTTTTTCGATGCGATATTTATGACGGTCTTGGTGATAACTTAAAACACGGAATGGGCGAGTACATTAACGATTCTGGGACAAAAAAAGCTTGGGACGCCGTACAAACGAATGTAAGTGTACTGTTTTGTTGAGTTTTTGATGTAATAAAAAAATATTTCAATATCGATTCTTATATCTCAATGTTTTTTTTGCAATTATCCCAGTTGATACCATGTCAGTTTTACTATTAATCAATTTCCTTGCCTGTAAATTTCTAAAGAATCTTGGACAAAATTTGGTTCCCTCAAAAACATGACTTAGCTTTGGAAAACATTTGATAAATGTAAAACATGTGTTTAGTTACATTGTTGTGGAGTTAACAATTCTTACGAATGGGCACGCTACCACGTACCAGGACATGTAATTGACAAAGGGCATTTAGAATATACCATTCCGTTTAGTTGCTGCAACGATCGACATTGTGAAAGACCCTACACAAGAGGATGTTTAAAAATTTTGCATCATTACACTTATCAATCGACCACAATTTTTATATATATTAGTGTGGGAAACGCCATTGTAAAGGTAAGTTTACAGTAAACGGCAAAATGACTACGTTTAACGTTTTTTTAAACAGATGTTTGCTATTATTCTTGCAAGAATGTTAGCAAAAGCGATTCGCCAACTTAAATCTCAACGTGAAATGGAAAGACAAATTAACATGCAAGAGCAGTTCGATAGAGATGTGACTACAACGAATACCTTCAGTAATAGAATACAATATTAGATAATTATAGACTATAATATAATTTTTCATTGGGTTAAACTTAAGTATTATTAAACATGTGCCAATATCAACAAATTAAAAACAACGTTTTCCATTGGAGATATGTTTTTTAAGAAGGACAATTTTGATATATAAAAAAAAACAACAAATGAAACTTGTAGTATAATCTTCTTCCGGGTTTTGCCGTGGAGTCGTAGTTAGTAGCACAAACTACTACTACACGGCGAAACCTGGAAGAAGATTGTACTACAATCGATTTCGTTTGTGAAAGTATACGGAATTTTAACAAATGAAACTATTTCAACTATTTTGTTTTATAAGAAAACCTGTAGCTTAATCTTCTTAATCTGCTAAATATTGTAAAAAAAAATTTCTGAGTTTAATGCACATAGCAATCTACTGCTTGATAATCCAACTACTACTACATCGGCCGTTTTGACGTCATCAAGATAGACGTAGCGCTAAAAAAAAAACTGGGCGCAAATCAGGTGCAGCAAAACGTATATTTTTCTAGATTGCACAATGCAATCTGTACACGAATCACAGCGCGTATTTTAAAATAAGCGGGATTTTCAATTGTTTGAAACAAATGCAAATACTGCGTTTGTGGCCAACCAACAAACATAAGTACTTTGCGCGCATGCGCGGAATGACAATGCCAATATATAAAAACGGTACTTACTTGTTACAAGTTTTGGTGGTTTTACGAACCTGCACGGCCAACTCTCAACAGTCGGAGAGGGGGTAGGTCTTCTAGAAATATGTATAAGATAATTAAGGGCGCCAGAGCCTGTCCAAAGTCACGTCTGCCTGCTCACAACAGACCAGGATGCTTGTAACACGATGTTAGATTCGTAATCCCTCTACTCAGCTGTTCGAGTAGTCAGAAGCAATTAGTTAATACGATAGCCATAGGACACAGGTATATTGTCATAAAAGAATATTTAACCAACATAACAATTTTTAATGTAGAATCACTGAGGTCTATCACAGAATATAATGGCTATTAAATATAAAGAAAATGCCAGTAGCATAGGCAACACATCGTACATAAGTAAACTACTAGAAGGATCTATAGCGAAGAATAGTTTGTAGTAAATAACGTTTACATAAATTAATAGAATAGCATTACTGACAATCAAATACAGAAATAAGACAGTACTACGCTAATGTTAACTTATCCTAACACAGCGTATAAACTTAATATAGCATCAACGTTAATCAATCGGTATACACAGCATGCACAACTTGGCATAAGGAAAATTTATTACCTAACTCGTAAACAACGATAGTGATAATTATAGAATTAATAACAAAAGTCTCGTGAGTGACCCGTTTGACCACGTAATAAAACAAATAAGCTCACTTACCAAAAAAAATACAGGTGTTTCCTTTGGTGTGAAGAACGTACGTTCCCCCCGACACACAACCTGCAAACAATTTGAATCGCAAACCGTGTCAAGCTAATGTCTCACGAAATCACATCTACAACAATTATTAATTAAGCTACAAACAAATAGAAAGAATATAAACCGGTTGTTATATGCTGTGGTACCCCTTTTCTATGATTACGCAGGTATCTGCTGGCTGAGTAGGATCTCGACAGTTTTAGTTAACATCGATGCATTCGATTTCTGCCATAAGTCATATGCCTCATAGAATATTTGTTTGACGAGATAGTTATTCGAAATGGATTTTTTTTTTTTTTTTTTTTTTTTAACCTCCTCATTAAGCATTAACAATTAAGAATACGTATTCGCACGTGGCGGAAAGGCTGTCAAAATACAGGAAATTACAACGAAGTTTTAATAAATGAAAAGTTACAATCTTACCCGGTGTCGACGCAAACAAATTTTAAGTGTATTTCACTTATTGATTGATCACCATGGTGGTGTATAATTGTAGAAGAGGTTTACTTGTCAAATCCACCGGCCATTTCAAGTAGTTTCCAAGTTGAAGAGCACGTCGTAAATGACAGTCACGCGTAAAAGATAGTTAGCGGTTGTCAAAACTCGAATCTAATTTCACGTCGCAAATCCATAGGCGTACCTAACGAAGATTTCAACCGTAACAACAAAGGCGTACTTAATGAAAATTACCGTAACATACTTAAAAACACGCCTTACATATACAAACCATTTGTTATTTGTTGTAAACATATATTGATAGTGTAAATTATAAAAATTACAATAAATGTATTTTGTTAAACTTTTGATTAATAGTTTAAAAAAATATCGGTTTTGTCTGCAAATTAATCAGAACTAAACTGTATTAACTCCTACTTACAATTGTTACATGCATAAATTTCATAACGTATTGCCGTGTATATTCATTACCTTAAAGTTAGATTTTTATTTTCGACGCTCTCTGGGGAGTTTTCTTTTTACTTCATTTCCTGTCAAGACGTAAAACCGGCAACTACTCAAAATCCTGCTTGTGATGGTATAACTTCTTAATCTTATAACATCGGCGTTAATGGAAATCAAAATATAATTTGAAAACGCATTTCTAGTAGTTCATTCATCACAGGGTAAGCTTTTTTTATTAGTTTTTAGAATTCTTTGGTAATTTCCTTCTTAATTTGATAGCACGTCTAGGCACGTCCCGCCACGTTTTTGGCTGTATGTTTTGATGCATTATCGATGAGGAGTTAATAGTGACTACATACCTTCACGGAACGAATATAATTCTCAAAAGCCTACGTTCAAACTAAACACGAAGTCTCGACAAGAACTTTTCTCCGAGATACTACTCCTTATGCGTCAGTCGATTGCGATACCAACTTTTACTTAATGTGTGCAACAGCATTCGATAATCGGGTTTTTATGTCTAATTTCTTTTAGCACTAATTAACAATTTTGTAGATTTTTACTTTCGTGAGTCATTGTGTTGACACGATTTGCTATTCATATATATTCCAGTTTGACTCAACGAGGAAAACGTTTTCTTTGGGCAAGCACTGGATTGGGGGTAGGTTTTATTTAATTACTTTGCCGCTATTAGAAAGGTCTCTCACGAAATTTTGTTTATTTTAACTTATGCAATTACAATAATTGTTTCAATACCATTGAGGTATTTTCATTAATTATTTTGTGTATCGTATGCTGTGAACCAAAGATATTTGTCATGTAATTTTCTTTGCTATCAACAACCTATGTGTAAACTTATGTATTGTGTGTTGCCGATACTTCCGGCATTTATAGACTGAATAATGTACTACAAGATTTCTGGTGCTCGTTGTGAATACCTAATCTAAATTCAAGTTTTTATACATATTTATTTTTTCTATTTTTGTTTACACGAAAAGCAGTGTAACAAGGATTACGGACCTTATTTCGTTACAAGCTTGGACTTTCTGTCTTGATTAAAACAGAGGTTTTACTTAGAAAGATCTGGCGCCTTTTAAATCCTACTTATTTGAACTTCCTCTATCTCTGACTAATGTGAGTTGGTCGTGCAAGGTTTGTAAGACATATAGTTTGTAACACAGTTTTACAGGAGACTGATTTATAAATTATTAAAACAATTAGTAGTAAGAATTATTTTAGTAGAACTTGTCTCACGCAAAATTGGAAACGTCAATCATTTTTCGCGTAGCTTTTGTAGTACCAACATTTTGCTAGCGATGTAACATACTTAACGAAATAATATGTATTGAAAACCACACGCCTGATAATCATAGTAAATCGCATTGTTGCGTTATTTTTTGCAATGTTATTCTGGCATCTTGACTGACTGACGTAACATTACATTATTTAAACATCTGTAAATACGTTATCTTTGAGAATTAACTTGGCAAGTATGCGCGTTATTAAAATAACTACTTAATTTAACTACATCTTATGTGATAAAGCTATTTTGAATATTTTTTAAATTTTAGTGCCGACAAATTATTGAAAACTATGTGTAGTTTTTATAACAGTGAATTAAAACCGAGCTAACTGCTGCCAATACCACAAAATCATTATTTTTAAGCTAGGATAGCGTTTCTTTTCAATGCGAACATGATTGCTGTCAACCTTCATGTAAGAATGACCACAAACCAAAACTTGTAGTTAATAAATTTTATGTGCAGATGTTCATGAATCATCCAAAAATAATCCATGACCTTATCATAATTCGGTTTTGTGAACGACAGCTGTCTGACTACAAAGTAATTTTATACACATTTCTTTTTATTCTCTTGAACAACTCTGCCGGTATCTTGTTCACAGTATTAATAAAAGTTTCAACACTAAACTTGGAACATACATGCAGCAGTTTTTTCTTATTTTTCCGTCAAAAAACTTGTCTTGTCTTCTATCTACATAAGTACATGTAGTATTATATTCTCATTTTCTCACTCACTATGTTTATAAAAGATATCAACACTTCTAGTACATTTTTGAGGCTCAGAATGGCCAAGTCAGATTTCAAAACGGTTTTGCGTAATTAAATTCAGTAAATCTGCCTAGCACAGAACAAGATCCACTAGCTTGTCTGCATAGAACTAACAAGTCTTTCACACGCATAAAACTAACAAGTCTTTTACACGCTTTTCTATCAAGGCAATAACGGAACACTTACTTTTGTTCTATATGACCATCCCGTAATTGATAGCTGTTAAAGGGCCACTACCGTCCTTCAAAAAATTTTTTTATGTGTAGAAGCCGCAAAAGAAACTTAAACAGTACGGAAAAACCAAAGAAGGAAGACCCCGTCGCTACTTGCTTCCTTCCTTATATAAAAGACTGCACGGATAAAATAACCAGGATACTTAGAAAGAAAAATATCAAAGTGACCTTAATTGCAATAAATAAAATAGCCGCCAATTTCTCAAAATCGAAGGAAACAAAAGCACCAATCGAGAAACCAGCAGTCTACCACATCCTTTGTTCGTGTGGGCTGGCTTATATAAGACAAACAGGGCGCAACGTAGCTACCAGATTAAAAGAACATAATGCGGATACAAAAAAACGTAACACAAGATCTTCTGTCGCGGAACACTTTTTAGAACCGATAATACAATAAAATTTGAAGAGACAACAATGTTGGCTAAATCCCAAAACTTCTGGCCTAAACTATACAAGAAGCTATCGAAATCCAGAAGTACGACAATTTCAATAGAGATAATGGAATCGATCTAGCACCTGCAGAAGACAGCGACATGACTGTCGAAACATCAAATACTGTAAGTTTTTCAAAGTTTCTCAGCTTTTTAAGTTTTATGAATTTCGTAAAAAGTTCAAAACTGAAAACTATTTATTGGTTAGATTATCGTTTAGTTCTTTAAATTTTTGATTTCTTTCACGCCTTGATGAAGCCCCTTACAAAAGTGGGCAAAACGTTGGCAGCTTTGGTTACAACATCAACATGATCCAAGCCCGGAAAACGTTCTAATTTTAGTACAGACGCTTGCCGTGGAAACCTTCGCGATTACATTAAACATTTTTTAAATTGAATTTTTAATATCTTAAAATAAACTTTTGCACATATTGCATATAAAGAGATATCAAATTCATTCTTGCTCTAATAGGTCGAGTACTTGCAAAAATCAACAATCTTATATTTTATATTTAAAAAAAAAAATAAATAACATAAAGAATTGTCGTAGGTAGAGGCGAAGTATGACAAGATGGTTCACTATTACAAAAAGAAGATCAGCAAAAAGTTTATACATTATAATAACAAATCATTGCATAATTCACAAAATGATATTAAAAACCATAGAAAAATGCTTAGAGAGCCAGCTGACTATTATAACATTCCAAAATTTTTAGAAGGTATTATAGAAAATCTTAAATAAGGTAGGCAAACGGCAATCTCACAAGCAGAGGAAACTATGTTAGCAGATTTCACTGTTTGATTTGCTGAATGAGGATTGATCATAAAACATTACCTCGACTGAAAGTGGCCTGTCACCATCTCTGTCACAAGTTTGGTCTTCGTCCTACTTAACTTTAAAATGAACGTTGCTAAGCCCCCGTCGGGGGTTTCCAGAAAAACTTTAGAATGATCCTGTTCTGGGACTTTCGACCAGTATCTGCAGTGCTCTTTCGTGAGTATTGCTTGAATCTCCTGTTGGGCTGTGTTATATGTAATCCCACAAGCCGGTTCAAGGCCTATGAGTGGTTTTGCGCTTGCCGCCCTGTCAAGCCCGTCAGCAACCTGGTTACCCGCGATTCCCGCATGCCCAGGTGCCCACACTAGTGTAACTGTATTACACTTACTTAGTGCGTTTAGCATTTGTGTGCATTCAAGTACTAGCCCTGAGTTCACCACATATGAATCTAATGCTGCAATCGCTGCTTTGCTGTCTGTGACTATAAAGATTCTCCTTTTAGAAAGGTTCTCTTTTAATAGTTGAGCAGATGCTGTCAGGATCACGGAACACGGTCACCTTTTGACCTAGGCTTACAGAAATTCTGCAGCCCTGTCCATTGCTCCCGTACACTCCAGAGCCAGTGCCCTTAGTGGTTTTTGAGCCATCTGTGTAATACACGATTCCATTCAGCTTTGTTTTGTTGGAATTGTTCTCCCAGTCGTAACGGGTTTTAATAACTGTTTTGGGTATTCTCTCAGTTATCATACTGAGGTTTTTGTCTTTAGAGATCTCGTCAAAGATGGTCGAATACCCCACCCTTGACGATCCTTCCTCGCCGTTGACTCTTAGACGGTGTGTCCCTCTGAGTGCTTCCTCCCTAATTACTAGGTGTAATGGCCGTAGGTCCAGGAGAGTCTCCATGGCTGCCTTCGGAGTGGTTATCATTGCCCCCGTGATTCCAAGACAAGCTCTGCGCTGTACCTTGCTGAGTGTCTGTATGGCCCTCTGGGTAAAGGTCCTATGCCACCACACCAGTGACGCGTACGTAATGATCGGTCTGATCATTCGAGTGTATATCCAGTGGGTCATCTTTGGAGATAAGCCCCACTTGTTTCCGAAGGCTCGCCTGCAAGCCCACAACGACTTTGTGGCTTTGTTCGCTATTCTCTCTAGGTGTAGTTTGAAGGTTAGCCCCTGGTCTAATGTTACGCCCAAGTATTTGCCTTCCTTCACTACCTGTAGCTTGGCTCCGTACATTGCTATGCTCTTTAGCTTTGTCGGGCTTTTCCTTCGTAAAAAGAGAATGAGGTTCGTTTTTGCGTACCACAATCACTATGTCGTCGGCGTAGCCAACCGTGTTGTAGCCTGCCTCACTTAATTGCTTCAGCAGTCCGTCTACTACCAAACACCACAGTAACGGGGAGAGAACTCTCCTCTGCGGACATCTTCGTGCAGCTCTGACTGCTACAGAGTCGTTATTAAGCGAGGCCATAATGTATCTATGTCTTAGCATGGCATCAATCCATCTACCCACGGTAGTATGTACCCCTTTGCTTTCCATGAAGTTTTAATCGATTCTAGAGAGGTATTATCAAACGCCCCTTCTATGTCTAAAAACGCCTCCAGAGTCACTTCCTTGCAGGAGATCGCCCTTTCGGCTGCGTCCACTACTCTGTGGACGGCAAGTTCACAGGATTTACCTGGTTGATAGGCACATTGGTATTTACTGATGGGATCAGGCCCCAGCACCTCGTCCCTAATGTGTCGCTCAATGAGTTTCTCCAATAGTTTGACGAGAAATGACGTTAGACTGGTGAGTCTAAACGACTTAGCTAGGGCGTATGAGTTTCGCCCAGGTTTGGGTAAAAATACGACTTTTACGTCCCTCCACGCCATAGGTATGTATCCCAGGGCAACGCTTGCCCTTAGTAATGTACATAGTGTGAAGGCTAGTAGGTCTAAGCCTTGTAATAGAGCTGGGACAATTCCATTCATCCCTGCGAATTTGTATGGATGAAAATTTTTCACTGCCCACCTAATTTTGGTTAGGTTCACTATCTGACGACCTAGAACCCAATCTGTTCTGTTCCCCCTCGAGAGGGGTTCCAGAGTTGTTGATACGCTAGCGTCAGATTTGGTAAAGGTCTTTGATCCCGAAAAGTGTGACTGGAGCAGAAGCTCCACGGTCTCCTTTACGGTCTCTGTGTAACCCCCTCCACTTTTTTTCAAGGAACTGATTCTAGCCTCTGTTCCTCCTTCTGAAGCTCTTTGGAGTCTGGCACTTTTTGGAATCTGTTCGATTTCCTCGCAGTGCCTTCTACACGAGTCACATTTTGCTTTTCTTATGGCTTTATTGTATTCGGTGAGTGTGGTTCGGTATGAACCCCATTCCCCAGTGTTTTCTGCTCTATTAAAGAGCTTTCCTGTCTGAGACCGCAATGGAGAGAGTCCCTCATGACACCAGGGCATTTTACTTGAGGTTCTTTTCTCTTTAGCGAGACAGCTTGTCTCATAGGCATCTATGATGGCCATGCGAAGGTTTTCTTCCATGGCCTCCAAATCCGCCGTGTCATTGACCTCGTCGGGGCAGTTCTCGAGCTTGACCTTTAGGTTCTCTTTATAGATGTCCCAATTGGTTCTTTTCGGATTTCTGTATACGGTCGTTGCCGCTTCGCTTGACTCAATGTCGAAGCGAATATATCTATGGTCAGATAGCGATAGCTCTTCCGAGACATGTTATTTGTGTACTGAGCTGCAGGCAGCTACAGTTCCAAATGTTATATCAATTACCTCCCTTCGTCGAATATTGACGAAGGTCGGCTCGTTGCCTACGTTGGCCACCTCTAGATTTTTATTAATAATATAATCTAGACGAGACTCACCTCTTTTGTTGATGTCCGTGCTGTCCCACAAAGTGTAGTGCGCATTGGCATCGCATCCGAGGAGGATTTGCCATCATTTCCGCTTACAGTGGTCCACTAGTTTGGAGACTTCTATGGTTGGTGGTGAATTTGGTTGGTCGTAGGGGAGGTATGCGGATCCGAGCACTAGCTCCCTCTCGCTACCATCCCTTTTCATTGTCAGCGTTACTGCCGCCAGGTCTCTGCAACAGAATTCCCAAAGTGGCAGTAATTTAACGCTATCTCTAGCTATAATGCACGATCTGGGATTGGTTTCGGTTAGCTCAGCAATGAGCCGCGCTCCTTTCAATCCCAGATCCCGAATTTGCATTTTAAAAGTCCAGGGTTCTTGTACGAGGGCTACATCAATATGATGTTTATTCATATAAGCACAGAGGGCAGCAGATGCCGCCCTACTGTAATGCAGGTTTATTTGTACAAGTGTAACCATTTAAACCTGTACTTACCAACTGGGGTGCAATGGATGACGCAGTGGACTGTGGTTCCTCTGAGGGCCCCTCAACCACTGTCGTCTCTTCGCACTCCATACTGGTCGCCTCCTCTCCCCCCATCTTCGTCCTGGAGAGGAGTTCAAACGTCACTCTAATGAGGTTGACGTAGGGACTATGGTTGCAAATAGCCCTCATCTTGTCCCAGGAAGTTTGGTCCATAAGGACAATCAATGTTTGTCCCTTGGGGTCCTCCTTCCTGTCCACTACACGCCAGTTGCTGGTTACAACACCAGCATTCTAGATCTCGATCCTTTTCAGAATCTTTACCGGTTGCACATGGGCCCCGGGAATCCAGGCGTGTGCTCGCACTGATTTTGGGAGGTCTTTCGTTTTGAAGAATCGAAGCTTAGCTCCGTTCCCCTATCCGCCACCTGGGGACGCGCCTCACCCCTCAGGATAACACAATAATACTAGTATTAGCAGAATCTTAAATTAAGCAGCACCGCAATACCGCATACACGTAGGTAAGAGTTATATTTATGGTAGGTAGCAGGTAGAATACTTGGCTATGGGTTCTTAAAGACACTTAACATACTTTATTCCACATAAAAGATATATCTATATCGAAGACCAGCACATGACATTATTTTACACAACGTGTTAGCAACTTAACCTACATATTTTAACAATACGATTATATACAAGGTCGAACCTCATCTAGGTTCGTATTTCATACATAACAGTAAGGAGTTTGTTAACATTGAAGTTAGTGAATTTAATCAGGTGCATACAAAGAAAAAGAGTCGAATTATTATAAATTTAAAGTGATTACACAGTCAGAAACAAAACGCACCAGCAATAATTTTAAAAAACATTTGTTGATATACATAATCTAGGTCGTTTGTATCTACATCGACACTAAAACAAATTATGAAATACAAAACGAAGTTACTTACGGTTTTGCTGACATGCGATTAGCGTTAATGGCATATCCACAACATCCCCCTAAAATTGCTGAAGATTTAATTAATAGATCTACAATGGTATTACACAAAATGCAAAAAAATTAAGAATTTAACTATTGACTAAAGCAGAATCATTTAAGTGATAGCTAACAATTTTCAGAAGTTACAAACACGCGAGGATGAACAAACTTGCTGTTAGATTAAAGATTAATTAAATTTTGCCGTAAAATAGAAAAGCATCTTTACTCAAGCGAATATTTCTTATGCAAAACAACAAATTCCAAATGGATTCACATATTAACGTATTTTGACAGTGAACAAAATTTATACAGTGCGTTTTTTGCACCCCTTAGGAAATCATAGCGTTACGTACGGAAAAGGTAGAAAATAAAAAACAGTGGATCCAAATCTAAATTTAACATCAAATCAGGTTTTCCAGGTTGCGGCATAGTCCCGTTCTGTCCAGATGCAGTTTTAAAGAATATTCCCGATGTCAATAAAGAAGACAAAAAAGAAAATAAAAACCTCTAGACTAACATTTTGTAAGATTTTCTCAAAAATAGCAGGTTGGCAACGACGCAAGCAACCTCTCAAAAACGAGACAAAAAGTTGAAGATGCCACCAAGTAAATGAATAAAAAAAGAAACGTTTTGATGAAAAATCTATCAGCAAAGACAATGCAAATAAACGCATCTCAAAAAATGTTGTTTCAAATGTTGAAGTAGATGTGAGAGTTGAAGAAGATTTAAGAGTTGAAGAACAGTCTATAACTGAAACTAAAGACATATCTGACAAAGATATTTTCGAATCTGATTTTGATCTCATACAAACGGGCAGTTTCCGGTTAATTAAATATTCGGTCCCCAAACAATAGTTATAAGCATTACGTTGGCTGTGTTACGAAGGTGATTGATAAAACCAAAAAAAAATGATTAGATACATTTCTTAGAAAAATTGAGAAAATCCAAATATACAGGATCAAAGTTTAATAGAGAAATTACAATTTTTTATGGTTTTTCGTGAGGTTAAAAATTTACAACATGAAAGATTCTATACTAAGATAAGAACGTCTTCCGGGTTTGGACCGTGTCAATGTTGTAACCGAAGTTGCCAACGTTTCGCCCACTTCCGTAAGGGGCTTCATCAGGGCGCGAGAGAAATCGAAGAACTCAAGCAAGCAATCGAAATCTAACTAAACACTTCTCAAAAGTTAGGTAATCAACTTGTAAACCAAGCCAGATTCTAAACTCAGAAAAGGTAAGAAAGAAAACGATATTTTCGAAAACCCACTACAGAGTGGGCGAAACGTTGGCAACTTCGGTTACAACATTGACACGGTCCAAACCCGGAAGACGTTCTTATCTTAGTATAGACTCCGGCCGTGGAAGCCTTCGCTATTACATGATAGATTCTAGTTTTGAAGTTTACTGAAACATAATAATCTGAGAGTTGAATTAATCAAGTTTTTGTTCTGACTTTTAGTTTTAGTTCTTTGTAATGTTTTTTTTGTAAATATTATTAAACAATTTTTTAAATGTTTTTTGTTTTTTGCCAACTAAAGCTTAACATTTCAATTTTGTTCATTATTAGCATTATTATTGGTCAATTTCATGAATAAACAAATTTTAAAAGTTTTTGTTTGCCGAGAGTCGCCTCATAGTACAACTAAGGACGAGTTTATACTCGAAATAAATAGGTATCCGGATTTACACCACACATAAGAACAAACCGAAACAGTTAAATAAAAGGGAGAGCCTTAGAGTATTTTCATTAATTTTTGTAATAAATTAATCAGAGTAAATTATTAACAAAATGAGAAAATTGTCAGTTTTCACCCCAGATGACGATAACTGTCATGTTTTAAGTTTATAACTTGTTATATTTGTTTATTGTTGTTTAATTGTTGTCACTTTTATAAAGGCTTATCAAGATGTAGTTAAAGACAGTTTACTTAATCCGGATCTAAATACACGGCAACAACAAATTCACAATTTACAAATATCATTCTTGTTACAATTGTTTTGGCGATCTAAGTAAGCAACGTGCTAAACTTTTCTTAAATAAACTTTAAGGTGCTGTAGGTTAGCGATGTATTTAAAGTGCCCTATCCAAGATAAACTTTGTTTTAACTAATCTTGAGTATAACTCTTTTTTTTGTGAAGTCTTTAAACTAAATGTTACTAAGCCGTATTACTAAACCAATCAAAAAAATAACCTTTTAAGTTGTTACATTCCAAAATTAACACAAAGTCACTGCCTGCAATGTAGTAACATAAACGGGGGTTGTGCCACTAGCTCAATGGAGACGGGGTGAGTTTTATTTAAAAGTTTCGTGATCGAAATGGATTGACTTGTCGAAAACACAGAATCGATAAATAATAATGTCGAAATCAAAGGGCGCCAGGAAGGGGGTAAAGCTTAATGGACTAATGACCCTTGCCAACCATAAGTCCGCTTCTGTAGTATGCACCCCTAATGGACTTACCTTAGAGGGTGCATTTGCTAAAATCTAAAATAAACTAATAAAATTACACACGCGGAGGCCGACGGAATTAAAAGCTCTTTACAATTTAATAATTTAACATTTATTTGAACAAAATAAAACAAAATGAATAAAATAAAATAATTGAATTGAAATTGACAAAATTAATCACACAAAACAGTAACAAAATAATAAAAATTACGTGAATGCACGTTTGATCCAAAACAAATTTACAGTTAATGGGATAAAATACACAAACAAAATTATAAAATACACAATACAGAATTTTAAAGAAATAAACAGCACAAATTAATCAATCTTAACACATCTATGATCACGGCCGGGCGCGTGTCGATATAATTTAAAAACAAAATGAAAAATACTTATAAAACTAATTTATGTACATATAATTTGAATCGATATTTCGGTCCCGTTTAATAAATTTTAAACTTGGGATAAAACAGTACCGTAAAATACGGTCATTAATTAGTTACATTAACGATAACTTCGAGACACTTGTAATTTTTTTTTACTTGAAAATTCAAAGCTTTTAACACTTAATCGCGTAAACGTAAATTTCACATATCAATAGATGGTGCAAAATAAATACCTTGATTTACTCGAAGACGGGCTTTTGGTTAGCGTAGGCCAGCAGAACGTCCAGGACCTCGATAGGGTACCAAATCCAGATGAATAAATTTACCAACGGAAGAATTATTATTGATCCGCCTCCAAGGCGAAAGATATGAGATTGCGAAACAAACTCACGCACAAAATTCACTTAACGAAACATGCGATATTAATTAGGAAAACAGTGATCTCCATGAACCGTAATTACGAAAAAGGAAAGTTTTATTTTCCACTAAAGCATCACTGTACCATTTTCACTTACTTCCGCGGTAACTACTATAAAAGGTGAATTACCACCTGCGTTAACTACATTCTGACGTCTGCCAATCAACTCACTTCCGACTCGTACTCCATTTACCAAAAACACGTCTATATATCAACTTTCGTCGACTGCCCTTTCCACAAAGGCTGCGTTCGAAACCTCAACCACCAAAATACTCTCGCGAAGAAGTGCAATAAAGAGGCAAACAGTACATATTACGTCATATTTATATAATTAGGACACAGCGTTTCGCTTGTACGTGAAACTGTCAATTTGACAAAATATTATATTACAAGAATTTAAACTGCCTAATAAATTAAGATAACGACTTAATTTTTCCACGTAATCTAAACGTTTGACATAAAGAAATTCAAGTACGAAAGTACTCGAACAAAGAACTCCTAAACCAACTTAAAATAAACAAACGGCGAAAATAGATTTAATTACGATTATATCTCAGAAGGAAAACATAACTCACAACTGGAATTTTTCAACAATCCAAGTGAAACATTCAATAAGCAAAATCGCGAAATCAGATGGTTTACAGCGTAACAAAATACAAAACTTTATCAACAATTTACATTGTAACTCTGAATTAAAAATCGTAAAATAACTTATTAAACTCAATCCAAAAGTGCATTAAAACAACTTCAAAATACATTAAATGAAAAAAACGTCAATCCAAATACTGTGTCCGTTACCAAAAATTACTTAAACAACCAATCGATTTTTAAACGATGGTTACAAAGTTTCATTTTATTAAATGATACGTTAATGTAATCGTAAATCAGTGCAGGCGGCAGCTCAAAACAGTTCGGAGAAAGGGGTGTGGATGCTAACGTTAGTTAATTAAGATAATTAAAAAATCGCCAAAGCGGTAGAAATACTCACTACAGATCCCATTTTAAAAAACAAATTGCAAAACATAAGTTAACAACAAATATATTTATTTCAAAAAAGAAAAAGATGTTAAAAGCAATATAGCAGTTGCATAGCAATTAAGAGTTCGTTAACAAATATCACAGTTCATAATAACGATGCAACACTTCGAAGATATAAACAAGTCAATTGGTTTAATATTACATTCAAACGAGAAACAGAATTTAATACACGCAAAAAAGTTTTATATTTAGTTGTGACAACAAACGTAATATGTATATTAATTTATGCGGGCATACGACTGGCAAAATAAATTTTAAATAAGAAACAAGGTGCAATTTTGCATTCAGTGTTATAATAATAATATGCAATTAGCTAATAGCACATCCAAAACAAATTTTCTAAAATTGCTGAAAATTAAACTATTACAAATATACATCGTTACCAAAAATAAATGACTCATTTTTGTACGATATGTTGAAAAAACCCAGAAAGCTCAGCTTCCCAAAACTAGTGTAGCTTTTTTAGTAAATGTGCCCTTCAATATCGTCGTAATGTTGTTCGCAATCATAGCAATCGAAACGGTGGTTTCAACATAGGTTCGCAGAATACGCATCCGGAATTCTCAATAATCCTAAAAAACTACTAAATCGATTTTTATAAAATTTTGATCACGTTTTCTTTACATAGTTCTAAAGCTGTACAGCAAATAGAATTTAATTTAAAGAAATAGTAAATTTTTTAATGGCTTAGAAAGTTTGAAAATTTTATTGTTTTATTAAAAGTAAAGTAAAAAAGAAAAAATTTTTAAAATTTACTCTGCTGCGTTTGTTAATATCGTTGCCGTGAATAAGATAAAAAAAACGCACTCAGTTACCTGTCATAGTTTTGAAGAAAAGTGTACCGAAATATAAAAATACAACTGTTCAAGAGGAGCAAAAAACAAAAACGATTTGTTTTTTTCTTTAGTAGTCGTTTTTGCTTTTCAAAGCTTTTGTTGCTGTTTGTATATTGTAGTGTTACTGTTTTACTTGTGTTTATTGCAGAGATTTTATTTTATTCGTTTCAAATATGCCGAGAACAGGTCCGGTAAAAGGTCTACAGAAATGACATCGGATTCAACTTCTTCAGTAAATGTGGAGTCACCACAGCCCTGCTCGACAACACAAACTCCTTTTTCTTCAGGTTCTAAAATAAAACCTCAATTGCCCGAATATTCGAAGTACGAAAGCAATGATGTTTTGCATATTGTTTGTATCAGAGCGTTGAGTGCGGCCGTGGATACTTTTGCTTCGTGCAAAAAATGCAATGGGCAGATTAGCCTAAACATTGTTCTTTGAAATGGTTTAGCATCATCGGTTGATAGAAACAGCTCGTTGCCGTATTTTTTATTTATTAGGCATTGAACCAGACAATTTTTGTGTAACGTTTTTATACAAAGAAGAGCTTGCAAGAATTCAGAAGGCTGAAAGAGATTTCATGGAGGCTTCAAAAGCTGTTAGGCAACAAAAATATAGAGCAAAGAGGAAGTTAGAAGAAGAATACAAGCAAGTGGAAGAAGAAAGTGAAGAAAGCCCTTCTTACAAACCTGGGCTTTTTTAATTGTATCGCGTAAGATAAAAATGAAATAATATTAAAAAAAAAACAAAAAAATATTGTATTGTATAATACTTGTTAACTAATGGTATAAAACGTTATTGGGGTAGAAAAGATATGTGCTTGGCTAGAAGAGTCGTTTGAAGTTTACACTTGAATTTAAATAACTTCTAAACCTTGTAGAGACATGGAATTTTTTGCATTCTTTGCAGAATATAGTGTAGATTAAAAAACAAAAATTAAAAAAATTGGTGTTCGCATTTTTTCATTAAGTACCCTCTTACAATACTTAAAAATGTAGAAACTCACGGGTTTGACACTATGTAACCGTCGTTTAAAGTTGTTTGAATATTTTCGTGAAAGACCCGGTATTTGAATTGACGTTATTCATTTTATGTATTTTGGATTCGTTTGATTGTTTTAGATTGATCTTAAAAAATTACTTTACGTTTGTAAATTCAACTTTATAATTCAAAGTTGTGCATAAAATTTTGTATTGATTTATTTCAAAATTAGTACGCGGTTGAATCATCCGTAATCTGTGTTGATTTTGCATTTTTCTTTGTTTGATCAAAATTCCAGTGGTAATTTGTTTCCCTTCTGAGATATAATTGTAATTAAATATATTTTAGCAGTTTGTTTGTGTTAAGTTTGTTTAAAGGTTCTTTGTTTGAAGTATATTTACAGTACAGTCGTACTTATTTTCCTTGTGTTAATCTATTAAATTACGTGGGATTGAAGTCATTTTTATAATTTATTAGACAGTTTAATCTTTGTGACGGTATTGAAATACAATATTTTGTCAATTTGACAATTTTGCGCAGAAACACCGTGGCCTAACACTACTTTTGTGACGTTATGTAATCTGTTTGCATCCTTTTCGCACTTCTTGGTCGTATAGTTTTCTTTTACGGAATTTCGAACACAGCTATTGTTGAAATGGTAGTCGAATAAGTTGATATATATATATATATATATATAAGTGATTTTGGTGAAGGAAGTTAAGGTCCAGTTGGTTAACAGTCGTCGAAATGCTTTAAAAAGATAGTTTTGTTAGTTGGTTTTGGGGTGGTAAACTCACCCCCTTTATATGAAGTAACGTCGCGGAAGGAATATGCAGAAAACGTGATATTTTAATGCAGTTAGTCGCGCGCTTTCAATTTTATTTAACGTAATGTAGAACCGTGTTCGTTGAGTGGTACGACACGGTTATATCTTTGTCTTCGTGGCCGTTATTGAGAACCTTCTGACGGTACATTGTCCTCTGGGCGAGGAACACTGTAACGTTCTTCCTGATTACATCTGGCAACCCAGGATCAACCAAAAGTTCTTTTCTGGATTTATGACGACGATTTAAGGTATTTATTTTGTACCAATTACTTAAAAATTGTGAATTTTATTTACGTGTTTAAGTGTTAAATGCTTTGGTTTTTAAGCAAAATAAGTGTTGCAAATTAACGATTTTATTGATAATATAATTAATCAATGATTATTGTCCCGCGCCCTACATAAGGGCACAGTCGTGTAGTGCACGACGGCGCCAAGGCCGCGAAAGCACCGAAAAGCCTCAAAACTCATAAAAAAAAAGATAAAGCAACAAATATGGTCAAAACAAAATTTATAGTGATAAAAAAAACAGTAAGGAATTGCTAACTATTACATTGTTTATCAATTGTTTGTTTTTTTATTTTTACTCTTTGAGACGAAGGAATCGAATTACTTTTCGAAAATAATATATTTTCCAAATGAGAGTACGCAATAATAGCATTTATTCGATCGAATACGTAATACCTAACATGATAACATGAATTGTGTGAACTCAAACAAATCTGATTTTTTTCATGTTTGAGCTTGAAATTTGGCTTCCAACACGCCAACGAGCGAACAATTTTTTTTTTCTGTCTGAGCTTGCAATGTACGAAACTTTATATATTTAACGCTGCATCGGTCCCGATTTTATTTGTTGCCTGATGCCCGATCGATAATTAACTTAGCGAAGTGAAAAGGTGCATGGGGTAAAATATATCTGCTTTTAAAACTTTAGTTTTTTGTAGTTTTACAGACTTTATCATGATGTGTTTTGTGTTGTAAATTAAGGTGAGTTCATCTAAAATTTATTTTTTGTTTTAGATTTATTAAAACATTAAAAGCCAAAAACTTGCATATCAAACATCCTTTTATATTTGATTATATAAACATCATTTTTAATTAAAGTAAATTCAAACAGAATAATTGATAAGCACTAATATTACTATTTATAAAAATTTATAAATTTTGAAATAACTTGAAATAAGTAATGTTGAGAAAATACATTCGAGTTTGAGTTTGAGACATCGAAACATTTCCATTTTTATGAATAATTAGTCAATTTGTTTACTTACGTATTCATTTCTTTACAGTATACAGGATGTCAGAAAAAAAGAAGAAATTGTCTGGATAACAAAATTTGCTGAATAAAAGAAAAAGAGAGGAAGAACTGGAAAACCAAAAACTACCCATTTTTTTTAAAATACGAGTCTACTTTGCCAAATATTAATAAGAACCATAATACAGCTAAATCCCAATATCCTGAACCTGTACTTTCTTTTTTATTTCTTGTGCTTTTGTATCATATATTACATTTGAAACTAAAATAGAAAAATTTAGAGTTGTAATACTGTTAGAATATATTTCTGTTTTCTATAAGTTTATAATTATGTTATGTACCTCAATGAAAAAATATTTGTAGGGCTTATGGCTTGTACTCGAAAATGAAAATAAATTTATGAAAATACATTTTAAAATTATTTTTCAATAGTGGATAATAATATCTAACTTAACCCGTATCTGTACTCATATATGAACGTAATACAAATTTGGGGCGTTGTTTTAAATTTGAACAAGGGCGCCAAAAGTGCTAAGCGCGGGCCTGATTGTCTGTATTTGTCAAAATTATGAGACAAAATTTCGTTGTTAAAAATTTGTTTGACGTTAACTGGAAAATTTACTATTAAAGTTTTCATCCTGGTTTTACAATAAATGAATTTATTTCATTTTATATTTAAGTAATTTCTATGTAATGCGCACACGGCCGTGCATTAGGTAATTAAGATTTACCATTGTTTTTTTATGTGTTTATTAAATGCTAAATAGTTAAATGTAAACAAACTTTTAATTCCGTCGGTCTTCGCGTTATGTGAAATTTAGGTTCATTTCAGATTTTAGGAAGATACACTCTATTAAGGTAAGTCCATTTAGACTAAATCCTTCAGAAGCGGGTTTGTGGTTGGCAAGGGCCAGAAGTCCATTAAGTTTTACTCGTTCCTGGCGCCCTTTGATTTGACTTTTTGATTTTGTTTTCGTTCGAGTTTTCCAAGCAATCACAAAATTTTGAATATAACCCACCCCGTCTTTACTGAGCACCGGCATAACACCGTTTATGTTACTTTACCTAAGGCAACTGTGATTGTTTCAACTTTTGCACGTAACAACTAACACAACGTGTGACTTTTTTAACCTACAAAGTGGAAGTGACTCTTGTTGGTCCAGTATGTAGAATGACGTATCATAGGACAAAATTCCTACACTACGAAAACCACACCAAAATATTTTTAACGTAACACAACATTAACCGCACCATAGCACTGAATTACCACTGATTAAACTATTTTTCCAATTTTCAATTGTATATCATACGTATTATTAAAATATTATGAACAACACAGCTAACTCAGCGATAATAACCAAATAAATATTAAATGACAAAGTTAAACTATATGTCGCAATACCAGAAATAAATATTAAAAAAAAAAAAAATAACGAACCGTAAATAGTCCTAGCGACTGTACTACAAAAGTTGTTGAATTTTTAGCTGCGTCACCCCGTGTCTTAATAAGCGATTGTTATATGTTAAAATAAAAAAAAACAAATTTTCACAATTGTTTTATCTATAAAAGTAAATATAAGATGTAAAAAATTAAATTTGCTTCTAATGCAAGATCGCATAAATTTTTAACAACAAAAAGTAACAGAAAAACTTTACTCGTTGCTTAATAGGACGTCTAGCCGCTCTTTTAAGATGCTTGCGTGCTTGCAAAGATCTTGTTTACAGTTTTTTAGTCCTCTAACCGTCAATAGACTTTTTACTGCAACGACTTCAATTACCTTTTTTTCTGAAATTTAAAATCAATTAAGTTTTATCAACCAAACTTATACAACAATTTTTATTAATAATAATAATAGAAACAAGTCTAATCTAAGCACAAAAAGTTTAAAATCTTAAGACTTCTTTTCATTTTTTATTATTGTAGTATATACAGCATCCGTCGAATCAACACCGTAGTATTGTTATAACAAATTTTATGTCTTTAAAAAAACTTAAATCTAAAGAAACAAGTAAACTCTATTGTTGCACTTTGTTAACTTTTATCAATGATAGGATTACGTTCTCAAAAGATTTAGCTGATTTGAAAGCAAAAAAGTCGTTCACATGGTTTTTTAAAGCCCGTAAACCGCAAAATGCTTTTCCATTCAAATAAAACTGAAAAGACCGGAACAAATGACACTCGGAAGTACAGTTCGTTATTGGAAAAATAATTTTTTCTGCACACTTTTCTATGAATTAACACAAGTAGTTTTAATCTAGAAATGCAATTACAAACGTTTCTAATTGCAAAACTAATCTTTTACAAAGAAACAATTTACTGAAAATTATTCAGACTTGATTTTTTGTAATAGTTGAACACATTTGTAGCTTTATAAATATAAAAATGTTTAGTATTTGCAAATAAATAGAACAATAAATAACAAAATATTTGTAGTAAATACAAACAGCGTAAGCTATTTTACTGCAGGGTTAAGTAGTTTTCTAAAAATCTATAAACCGTTTTGTTGAAATTCGAGTTACAATGCGATTTATGTTTGAAAACTTTTATAAAACGTTAAAATACACGTTTATTTGTTTAAGCATTTAGAAAATAATATGCATTTTGTATGTAATTCAAAAGTGAACAATAAACTTTTAAAGAACCAATTTTGGTTGATATTTTATCTAATTGAGTAAATATTAATGAAAAATAGAGTTGATAATTTAGAAAAAATCTATTTTACCTTATCAGCATTCTTATTGTGATTTTATTGATACTGTCAAATTATTAAATTTTCTAGCAATTTCACTGTATAAAAAGTTTAGATGTACAGACAAATAGTTGTACCATCAACAAATTTTATTAGTAGCTACAGAGTCATAAACATTTTTTGTTGCAGCAACAAAAAATTTCAGTGCAATAAAATTAGGTAAGGAAGTGAGGGACTGAGACAAACGAATGAGGTATCGAACTTCAACTTATGGCATTAAGACATTTTTCAGTTGTTTTTTTTTGACAGATTAAATTATCTAGAGAAGAAAAACCATTTTCCGGTACTTGTGGTACGGTAATCATTTAACGTCCACGAATTCTCTTAACTCTCAAGATTCTGCATATTTGTATTATATTTACCAATGTAAATTTGTTTTTTTAGAATGTAACAGTTAGACCAACTCGTTTAATTTCATGTACGACGGGATACTAAATCAACCATTATTGTCTGTGATCGGTACCCAAGTAACAATTTTAAATTTTATAAGGTTTGAGTAAACGTTTACAAAACAAAATTCATAAAACACCTTTTGTCCTAAGAACGTAACTAAAACGTTCTTACAGTAGCTATAAATGCAAAACGGGCACATATTTATAAAACATATTCGTTTTTTAACGTGTTTTATAAAGCCAGTAAAACACTGTTATGTGATAGTTACGTAAACGTTATATATCAATTACAAAACAGTTTCATGAATATTTAACAGTTGGTTGACTCTTTAGTACAATAGTTTTGATGAAGTTACCAAACATTTTTGTACTGTCGAACAGCTTCAATAAAATCAAAGTTATTAAGTACTACTTTTCTGAACTTAATTATTCCTATTATTTACTTAAATTAAAACTGATGGCTATTTCATGAAAAATGGCAACGCATAATGAGGATTTAAACAAAAATTTAAAAATCAGATAAAAACAAAAAGTTTAAATTTCAATTTTTTATCATAAAACCACAATAGTAGATAGATACCAGTATAAGAAGCTTTAATAGATGTGTTTTTGTCGTCGACGTAGTGAAATATAAGTAAGTGAATAAGTTAATTTTATGTTCCTCGAGAATATATGCGAGTACATTTTCAAAATGGTCCTTTTTTAATAGAACATTTTTATTACCAAATTTACTCTTATACAACAATTATGATGCAAATAGTGTAGGTAAATAAATTGTTGTAAGATTTTATGCACAAGCTGGCAGCCGCGCGCATGACGTAACAACGTCTTAAAGCCGGTAAGGTAGGAGATGATAAAAATAAAAATAAGGATACGTGTACGTTAAGAATAATGAAGTTTATGTGAATTACGTTTTATGTGGTTTTTTTATATTATATATATCGTCGGATTATGGCCGTGAATAAATGATACTACATGTAAATAAAATAGTGTCTATTGCATCTTTATTTTTTGACAACTATAATTGCCCACAATAGAAAACTTATAAAACGTTCAAATTTAATTACCTGAGTTTATGTAAAAGTTAACACGACAGCATCCTATTTTACAAATGTGATTATACTTTAATGAATTTTTAATCGCGTATTCAATAATAAAAAGTTAATGAAAATTACGCCAGTATATTCGAATTGTTTTATAACTATATTTAACACAATAGTTTTGCGCTTTAATAGTAGTATTGCTCTATAACTGCTTTTCTCTTATTTTTATAACTGAGGCTTTGTGTACTTTTAATTAACAGTTATATTGGAACTTCCGTTGTGAGTAATCTGATCCAGAAAGCAAAATTGTTATATAATATTACTAATACAACAATTATATAACGTAGTCACATACTTTATTAAAACAGTTGTATAAAACCTAAAGTGATAAATGACAAACTACATAGCTATTATAAATCAATTAATATTTGTAAGGGGTGAATATCTTATAACCAATATTATATAAACGTTTACAAAACACTTTTATACTAATCTCATAAGCAGTTTTGTAATTTTGTTGTAAGAACTTTCTAAACGTCGATTTAAAAGACAATTTTGAATAGGTAACAAAATAATCTTCCAGACAACTTTAATAGAACCATTTTACATTTAGAGAGCAACAACACAACTACAATAAAATTGAAAAGTTTTCTAACTAAGAATTATAAAACCATTTTGTTATTTAGGTACCTACATACTAGTGTTAGAAATTAATGTTTAAGTCATTTTGTAAACTGATATTTATGATGCGCATGAGTAAAAAGAAAAGAGAGTAGGAGTAGTAATAGAGAAATCGGGAGTGGCCGGTGTATTAACTGGCACAATCAGTCCCGAGCCGTACATAAGGGCAAAGTCGTGTAAAAGTAAAAAAAAAGAAAAAAAGAAACAAAATTTATAATGATAAAAAAAACAGTAAGGAATTCCTAGCTTATACATTGTTTTTTATTTGTTTATTTATTTTTTCTCTTTGAGACGAGGCAGCCGAAATACTTCTCGAAAATAATAAAAATCTGAGCTTGCAATGTACGAAACTTTATATATTTAAGCGCAGCATCGGTCGTGATTTTATTTGTTGCCTGATGCCCGATCGATAATTAACTTAACGAAGTGTAAAGATGCATGGGGTAAAAGATATCTGCTTTTGATACTTTAGTTTTTTGTAGTTTTACAGACTTTATAGTGATGTCTTTTGTGTTGTGAATTAAGTTGGGTTTATCTAAAATTTATTTTTTATTTTAGATTGATTAAAACATTAAAAGCCAAAATCTTGCATTTCAAAAATCCTTTTGTATATGGTTATATAAACATCATTGTAAATTGAAGTAAATTCAAACAGAATAACTGATAAGCACTAATATTACTATTTATAAAAATTTATAAATTTTAAAATCACTTAAAATAAGTAATGTTGAGAAAATACATTCAAGTTTGAGTTTGAAACGTCGAAACATTTCCATTTTTCATGAATAATTTGTCAATTTGTTTACTTACGTATTAATTTTTTTTACAGTATAGAGAATGCCAGAAAAAAAATAAGAAATTGTCTGGATACCAAAATTTACTGAATAAAAGAAAGAGAGAGGAAGAACTGAAAAACCATGTCAATATTACGCTTTTTTTTCAAAAATCGAGTCTACTTTGCCAAATATTAATAAAAACAATGATACAGCTAAATCCCAATATTCTGAACCTGTACTTGAAACAAGTATCAGCAGCAGACCAGAAACTGATCTTGTAACACTTTCTCGCGCTTCTCGCGTGCTGCGTTTCAATTTTTTAATAATTGTTGAATAAAAACTAATCTGCGGCTTTATATGAGATAAATGCTCTTTTCTCTCTAGGCGTTTGTGGGTAGATATTGACCTTTATCTTAATAATAAAAATTACAATGAAGAAAAAAAACTGGTGTGGCTACCACATGACTTTTCCTATAAGGAATGATGAAGAAATGTATTTTTATAAGGTTATGTTATCATGAAACCACTTTGAAGTGATATGTTTGTATTAAAAACGATTAGCAAATCGCCAATTAACCAGACTTTAGTGCAACAGGCTATTTATATTTTCTAAAAAAAAAACCGACGCAGGCAGGATGCGAACCTAGATTATATAATGAAAATCGCTTTAAATTATAAATTAAATATCTAATAAACTGTTAATGTTAGAAAAAATTTTATTTGAATAAATTGTTTGGAAGAATTATCTTTATAAGAAACTGCAAAAATAACACTGGCCTGCAAAAAAATATTTTTTATCGAGCCCTGACACTATTCCGGGTGATTCTTATGTAAAATGACGTCCTGAATTCAAATAGGTCTTCCATCTTCTTCCATCACCCACCATTTTTGAGGGAGCCCCAAATCTCTAATTTAACCACTTTTCGATAAATTAATTATAATTTATTTATCAAACGATAATAATAATTATAATAATTATTATAATAATAAATATATGGACATGAATTTAATTTAAATGGAAAAAAATTATTTTAGCTATAAACAGTAATAAATAAAAAGATATTCATCGTTACTTGGTGCTTGCTTTTCTTTTATATCTTGAGGTACAGCTCTCTCGTTTCAAAAACCAGCAACATGCTTGCATTCCACTTTCCTGAAAATCTCTTCTCCAGCTTAGCGTTGTCTTGATGGAACCGTTCCCCGTGTTCATCCGAGACTGCTCCTAAATTTTCAAGGAAAAAGTTCAGATGCGAGTGAAGGAAGTGAACTTTAAGAAACATGTTACATTCTATGTCCTTGTACGCTAAAAGCAATTCTTCGACGTGAGCAACATAATCTTTAGTTTTTTGGTTATCCAGGAAGTTTTTACGTTTTGAAATGCATGCCAAGTTGTTTTTTTTTCGATTTAGGTGTTCAATAAACGTCGAATCTTGGAAGAGTTGTCTAATTTGGGGACCAACAAAAACGCCTTCTATGATTTTAGCTTCGCTAAGACGAGGAAATTTAGTTTTCAAAAATTGAAGTGCGCCTCCTGTCTTGTCCACTGCTTTCACAAACTGTTTGATCAATCCAAGTTTGATGTGTAAAGGTGGTAAGTAAATATTTTTCTTTGGTACCAAAGGCCCGTGAGTAGAGCAACAACTTTTAAGTCAGCGCAAAGTTTCCACTTATAATCATGATAACTAATTTTATAAAGGATTCTGAAGATGTTTTCGTACGTTCCCTTCATATCAACACAGTATGCAACTGGAACTGATGGGAAGTCATTCCCATTTGCCAACAGGACAACTTTTAAGCTTGTTTTTGATGAGTCTATAAACAGTCTCCATTTGTCTGGGTCACATGGCATCAATACATTTGCATTAGGGCAAAACATTAAACCTTTATCTTCTGAGAAAAGACATTTCAGGGTTGCTTGTCTGGTCCTGTAAAAAGATATTTTTACTCCCTTTTCTAAGAGATTTCACCGTTAAAGTCGCGATCCTAAGAGCTGAGATTTAGTCTTGGGTAACTGCAAATCCCTGACAAGATCATTTAATTCCGATTGAGTGAGGAGGTGAGGTTGCCGAGAAACTAAATCTGCGGAATACTCTTCATCATCATTGAACGTATCATTCGAAGCCCCAGGTTGTGGCTCAGAGTCTTTTAAATCAATTTCCGGCTCTAGAGTATAAGTGTTTGTTACATGCCAAAGTTAAAACAAAGTCACTGCCTGAAATGAGGTAACATAAACGATGTTGTGCCACTAGCTCAATGGAGACGGGGTGGGTTATATTTAAAGTTTCGTGATTGAATTGGATTAACTTGACGAAAACACAAAATCGAAAAGTAATAATGTCGAAATCAAAGGGTGCCAGGAAGGAGTAAAGCTTAATAGACTTCTGGCCCTTGCCAACCACAAGTTCGCTCCTGGAGGATACACCCTAAACGGACTTACCTTGATAGAGTGTATCTCACTAAAATCTGTAATAAACTAATAAAGTTACACACGCGGAGGCCGACGGAATTAAAAGCTCTTTACATTTAACAATTTAACATTTATTGAACACAGAAAACTAAATGAATAAAATAAAAAGAAAATGGTATTGAAATTAACAAAATTAATCACACAAAACAGAAACAAAGAAAGCAAACTGAATGTTTGAATAAATACACAATACAGAACAAAATAATAATTAAAAAAAAATATAATATTGGTAAACATTAATTACCAAAACAAAACAAAAATTCACGGCCGTGTGCGCGTCGAAATTAATTAATTATAAAATCAAATACACTTAAATACCTTAAAACTAATATAATACGTGAATCAAGAACTTATTCGGTCCCGTTTAACAAATTTTAAACTCGGGATTATAACACAGTTCCGCTAAATACGGACAATAATTAGTTACATTAACGTTAACTTCGAGACACTTGTAAGTTTTACTTGAAATTCAAAGCTTTTAACACTTAATCGCGTAAACAAAAATTTCACATATCAATAGATGGTGCAAAATAAATACCTTGAATTATTCGAAGTCGGGCTTTTGGTTAGCGTAGGCCAGCTGTCGTCGTCCGGAACCTCGATAGGGTACCAAATCCAGATGAATAATTTACCAACGGAAGATTTATTATTGATCCGCCCCCAAGGCGAAAGAGATGAGAATGCGAAACAAACTCACGCACAAATTCACTTAACGATACATGCTAAATTAATTCGGAAAACAGTGATCTCAATGAACCGTAATTACGAAAAGGAAAGTTTTGTTTTCCACTTAAAGAATCACTGAACCATTTTCATTTACTTCCGCGGTAACTCTAAATTTACTACTAGAAAAGGTGAATTATCACCCGCGATAACTACATTTTGACGACTGTCAACCAACTAACTTCGGACTCTCTTCATTTACCAAAAACACATCTATATATCAACTTTTTTCGACTACCCTTTCCACAAAGGCTGTGTTCGAAACTTCAAGAACGAAAACACTCTCATTAAGAAGTGCGATAAGGAGACAATCAGTCCCCATTACGTCATATTCATAGCATTTGGACACGGCATTTCGCTTATACGTGAAAATGTCAAATTGACAAAATATTATATTACAAGAATTTAAACTGCGTAATAAATTAAGATAATGACTTAATTTTTCCACGTAATCTAAACGATTGACACAAAGAAATCAAAGTACGACTGTACTGAGAATGCACTTGAACAAAGAACTTTTGAACCAACTTAAAATAAACAAACGGCGAAAATATATTTAATTACGATTATATCTCAGAAGGGAAACATAAATTACAACTGGAATTCTCAACAAACCAAGTGAAATACTCAATAAACAAAATCGCGAAATCAGATGATTCACGGCGTAACAAAATACAAAACTTTATCAACAATTTAAATTGTAACTTTGAATTTAAAAACGTAAAATAACTTATTAAACTCAATCTAAAATCCTTTTAAAACAAATTCAAAATACATTAAATGAAAATCGTCAATCTAAATACTGTGTCTATTACCAAAAATTACTCAAACCACCAATCGTTTTTAAACGATGGTTACGCCGAGCTAACAAATCGAGAAAAAAAAAGAAAACCGCAAATTCAGCCAGCTGAATCTATTTACGGGGTCTGACATAAAAAGATTACTGCTGAAATCCCAAACGCAGGTTACATGTTTAGGAGCTCTGGGATTGGCAAAGTATTGTTATGAGGAACAGGTCTTAGAGCTGACGGAATATTGGGATACTGAATTGTATGCTTACTTTTGCTCGAAAACCCGACGGTGGAAGTCATACAAAAGTAACAATCTGTAAGATGACAGCGAGGTTTACGCCAAACCATGGGCACAGCAAATGGCATTGATTTACGGGTACCTTTGAGCCATTTGGTCAAACTACTGTAACAGGTCTTATAGCAAACTGATGGAGCCTAAGTTTTGTCCTGGTCGCCAACTTGACAATCAAAGTACATATTATAAGCTGTTTTAACAAGCGGAGAAAAGGGTTTTCGTTGCGCTTTTAAAGTTAATTCCCCGTAGACATAGCAGAAGCTATCGGGATGATTTTTACACTCGCGTGGCATAATTAAACAGTAATTCAACGCACGACATTAACCACAAATCACACTTAGTCACTTGAAGAAGTTTTACTGTTTTACACAAATGAACAAAAATGAAGACAAAATCCAGCATGTTTAAAACGTCGACAAGTTAACTCTGCAACAGCTATAGATGTACTGATCGAAACAGTTAAGCAAACAATGTAATATACTATAATGAAAAGAGTAATGCAAGTTCAAGCCTGTCGAAAATTCCTGTTCAAACCTGCATGTGGTATTGAGATCGCCAGCGTCGTGCAGTGAATCATCCCGACTGTTTCTTGATATTTTTTTACTGTTCTTATATATTTGTATTTTATTGTTGTTTCTATATACATTTTATAGCAAAACTTTTGCCATATACTTTGGTACAAATTTTATTACCTGCTTTGGGATGTTTAACGGCTATATGTTAAAATTCAAAAAAAAAAATGTAAAAAATAAAATAAAAATGGGGTCCCCCTAAAATAGGTGGGTGATGGGTAAAAACGGAGCTCATTTTTGGATTCCGGAGGTCATTTTACATAAGAATCGTCAAGAATGGTATCAGGGCCGATTTTCATGCAGATCAGTGTAATTTGAATAATTTTCATTCGTACAAAATTATATAAGAAAAACTGTTCAAAATGACAGATACACCTACTTCCGGTATCTTTATTAGATTTATATTTTGATAAAGCCGAGAGAATATGAAAAACCATCTCCATACCAAATTTCAAGTTACTAGGACTTTTGGTTTGAGAGTTATCGTGGGTACAACGTTACACACAGACACACACACAAACACCCAAAATTTTTTTGGTCAAAAATACGTTTTTCTGATTCTGGAGACCTTGAAACGTAAAATTCTTAAAAAAAAATAATCTTGAAAAAAAAATTGCGATCGCTATACTTTCCTTATAGGAAAGTAAAAATGTATATATTGACTCAAACTAATTTCAAAACATTATTTAACAAACTTAAATTTATATCATACACTACGCTCACTAACTCGACCTGTATAAATACAAATATAATAAAATGGTCGCAATAACATAATAAAAAGTCCAATCTTTGCTGGTATCGATTGCTTTAGGTGTAATTGTAGCACCGTGGCCCTTCAAAGCTAATTTTCGTAATACGCACTAGAAGTCCACCGTCGCGCATAGATCCAATTATGCAGATTGGATAGCTGAATTGACTCCACGTCAATTAATGAAACTCAAGATTTTGGTAAATTCAAAAATTTAAAGTGGTGTTTGCCGACACTAATTTATCTATCAGTATATGCACTTTATTGATTTTGCTTTGAATTTAATACCGAAAGTATCTCCGAAGCACTTATCCTTTTGGACCGCACCGCTACTCTTTTAATTTTTGTTGCCCGGCCTCTGACATGTGCAAAGAGACACTCCCGGTTTCTTTCATTTTTACACAACACTTACACTACCTTAAATCACAAACTTATAAAACTAATTAGACTATTTTATCATTCTAAAAGTTACGATCGACATAAGAAAAAAGCATTACAATCTTCTAGAAAGCAATCCATCAACATCTTCAAGTTCCGCTGATAATGAGAAATCAACACCTTTAAAAATTACCAGAACGGAAAATATGAGTCAACTTTCGAAAGATGCTGCACAATGGCCAAAAAATTACGCTCTAATAATATTCAAGGATTAGTAGAAAGTGGCTCTGCTCATTATCAAAACAGAAAGGATATTGAAACGTTCGAGAAGTTATTCGCAAATTCAAGAGCCTTCTCGAAGTTGTTATGCATCTTCTAGAACGTATATCGAAAGATATGGAACACTCGAGAATGATTTTCAAAATGTGTATATATACCGGCGAAACAAATCGTAGGTCAGTTATTGCCGTAATGCGAAGCCTGCAGTGTTAAGAATATTATTCAAGTCTAAATAAAGAAGTCGTTAACGCGTGTAATAAATAAATCTACGAAGTACGTGACTTTAGTGTAAACAAGTGTGTGAAGTTATCCGCGGACTTTATCTTATCTTCGTGTAAGTGAATGTGTTATACATAAATTAGTGTAAGTGTTTTCATTAAATATTATTAGATTTAATTAGTTTGGTTAATTTAAAAATGTACATATCTCTAGTATAAGTAAAACATCTTTTTAGTAATTTAAATAAATTAGTTTTAATAATAAAATATGCTACAAATTGGCGTTAGCGTGGGGTATCGTTCGCGAATTTTAGTGTAAATATCATTAAGAAATATCGCTCCCGTGATAAAAACATTGATTTCGTAAATAACTGTTAAGTTCGCGATAGGCGTGTTTATTTATAAAGTGTAAAATAGTGTTTATTAAACTTTTTCTTTTAACAAGTGCGTGATCGCGATATTAATTAAATTTGTTTCCGTACACTAGAAGTTTAATATTAACAAGTGGATCGTTATTAAAGTTTTGTGTTATACAAAAACTGCATTTTAAAAAGTAGTGTATTTGAACTTTATATTCGTGTTATATTTAAATTTATGCCGGTGACGCGTTTGCAAAAAGTGAAAATAGATTCAAAAATATTGGAAATACTCGAATCGATAAATAAAAATATCCAACAAAAACTGTCCAAAAATTGTCAGAAGATGGAAAAAAATTTTAGAAAAATGGAAGAAAATTCGAAAAAATTAGAAGAAAAGTTTTACGAAAACTCTAAGAAAATTGAAGAAAAACTGTCGACAAATTCCAGAAAAACGGAAGAAAATGCTAGAAGTTTAAAAGAAGAAATACGAGCGAGCATGGAAAATCAAATAAAGACTATTGAGGAACAAATACAAGTTAGTGTAGAAAATCAAATCAAAATTGCGCAAGAGAAAACCCAAGCAGATATGCTAAATTTGATAGAAGAAATTTGCGAATCTGTGAATAAGAAAATAGAAGCAATAGAGGACAAATTAGAAGTGCCACGTATTTAAGAAGGAAGTGCAATACATTGGCCACGTCGTATCTAGAGATGGAGTAAAGGCTGACCCAAACAAAATCCGAGCAGTGCAAGCATAGCCAAGACCAATTGACAAACAGGTCCAAAGTTTCATTGGGTTGTGCACTTATTATAGACGATTTGTACCCGGATTTGCTAATATTGCCAAACCTTTGACAAAATTGACAAAAGAAAGAGCAGAATTTAGATGGAATGAAAACTGCGAAAATTCTTTTAATCAACTAAAACAGGCCCTAGTCACTTCGTCGATTTTGAGTTATCCAAGAGAAGATGGAAAGTTTGTTTTGGATACCGACGCAAGCAATCTGGCTATAGGCGCGGTCCTTTCGCAGGTTCAAGATGGACAAGAAAAAGTTATCGCGTATTTTAGCAAGGTTTTGTTCAGGCCAGAAAAGAATTATTGCGTGACTAGGAAGGAGCTGTTAGCAGTTCTTAAGTCCATCGAACATTTCTACAAGTGTTTGTATGGACGAATATTTTTAATGAGAACAGACCGCGCCGCTTTAAAATGGCTACTGCATTCTTGTAACCCGGAAGGACAAGTGGCAAGATGGATCGAAAGACTGCAAGAGTATGATTATGACACAGAACACCGTGCCGGAAGCAGTCATCGGAACGCTGATGCCTTGTCTAGAAGACCATGTCCAGCGGACTGCAGCCATTGTTCGCGACTTGAAGAAAAAGTCGAATGCTTCGAGAACTGCTATGATTGATGATGAGTGGGAACTTGAGTAGTTACGTCGCGAACAAGAAAGCGATCCTGAAATAAGACTACTTTTAGACTGGAAAGAAAACAGCCAACGACCAACCTGGGAAGAAGTGAGTGCTTTGGGCAGAAATATCAAAGCTTACTGAGCGCAGTGGGACTCCTTGATAGTAAAAGACGGTCTTTTTAAGCGATCTCTAGAAAGTGTTAAGGGCACGGGAAACAGATTACAGTTGATAGTGCCGAAGAGCAGGGTGTCAGAAGTGTTGAAGCATCTCCACGATGGGGCATCCGGAGGACACTTTAGCATTAAGAATACATTGGGTGAAGTGCGAGATCGATTCTACTGGATGAACTGCAAAGAGGACGTCATGAAATGGTGCCGTAAGTGCACAGTCTGCGCATCAGGAAATGGTCCAGCGAGAAAGCGCAAATCACCCATGAAGCAATACAACGTAGGAAGCCCTTTGGAAAGAGTAGCGATTGACATCGCAGGGCCGTTCCCAGAATCCGATTCGGGAAATAAATACATCATGGCGGCGATCGATTATTTCACGAAATAGACGGAAGCTTGCGCCATACCCAATCAGGAAGCAGCTACAGTCGCAGACGTATTAGTAAAAGAGTTTTTCTACCGGTTTAAAGTTCCGTTAAAATTACACTTTGATCAAGGCCGCAATTTTGAGTCCGGGCTGTTTCAAGAAGTTTGCCGACTGTTGGGAATTAAGAAAACTAGGACAACGCTTCTCCGTCCTCAATCTGATGGCATGGTTTAACGGATGAATCGAACATTGGGCAAGTACTTAGCCAAGGTAGTGTCCGAACACTAAAGAGTCTAGGATCAGTACTTGCACCTTTTTCTAGCACCTTTTTCTAATGGCATACCGATCATCCGTTCACGAAAACACAGGCCACAGACCTTCAATGTGGACGAAAACCGGAAGAAGAAGTTGCTAGGGAAGATTACGTCAGCAAGCTGACCAAGAAACTAGACGAAATACATGAAGAGGTCCGTAAAAACACACAAATAGTCAGCGACAGGATGAAGACTAGATATGACGTCAAGGCACAAAATGGTGGGTTTCAACCTGGCGATATGGTCCGGTTGTATAATTCTCAAAGGAAACGTGGTTTGTCGCCGAAGCTGCAAAAGCAATGGGAGGGCCCCTATGAAGTCATGCAGCGTATTAATGACCAAAGCCAAAAGTAGCCCACGTGGATCGTCTAGCCCCGTTTGCTGGCGATAACCACAATACGCAAGTTCAGGTCCGAACCAGAGTAATAAGTAGCAGAACCAGGAATCCAATCGAAGAAATGGAGTTCTCGAGAAGTTTATGAACTTATACGGAGGTTCTGGAAAAGCTAGGTTCGGAGTTACCATCGAAGAACAATAAGACCTGTTCCAGACACAAAAAGATTACGCCATCGCACATTACGTGAGCGAGGATCTTGACATGTCCAGACGGGTTGCAGTCGTGTTTAAAAAGAAGTTTGGGCAGCTTGATGAATTACGAAGACAGCAACCGACAGTCGGAAAGGTTTTAGGACTACGTGGTGACGGACGCTTCGTTTTCTATCTGGTCACCAAGAAATACTCACGTGTCAAGCCGTTATACAAAGATCTGTGGCGAACATTATGGAGTCTCAAGAGACAAATGGAGTTCCATCATGTTAAGAAATTGGCAGTACCCAAACTTGGTTGTGGCTTAGGTCAACTGAATTGGAGGACAGTTTGAAACATGTTAGAGATCGTCTTCCGAGGAACAGGCGTTCAAGTGTTGGTCTGTAGTTACCAATCAAGAAGAATATTGGGTCAGGAAAAGTCCATTGACTGTTACTTTTATGGTCAAGGGAGTTGTCGAAATGGAAAAAGCTGCCGCTATCGCCACGATACCGGTGTCGCATCCAGTCCTAAGAAGGGGACAGTGGAACGTTCGAAAAGTTATTCGCAAATTCAAGAGCCTTCTCGAAGTTGTTATCCATCTTCTAGAACGTATATCGAAAGATATGGAGCACTCGAAAATGATTTTCAAAATGTGTATATATACCAAAGAAACAAATCGTAAGTCAGTTATTTCCGTAATGCGAAGCCTGCAGTGTTAAGAAGATTATTCAAGTCTAAATAAATAAGTCGTTAACGCGTGAGTTTAGTGTAAACAAGTGTGTGAAGTTATCCGCGGACTTTATCTTATCTTCGTGTAAGTGAGACAGTTCGGATTCAGGGCTTAAGTTTTCCAATAGTTACTTGTTTAGATTATAAAATTGAGCGTTTTTGGTACTTGTATTCCGAAACAAAAAAATCACTTTACTGCTTCTGTTGCAAAATTTTTAATGACAGCGATTTGAAATCTGTTCGCCTTAGTGACGAATCTGGTTCTAAAATTGCTTTCTAACCGTTTTAATAAAAATGAAATTAAAAATGTAATAAACCGAGAAACTAAATACTGGCAAGCTGTTATAGAAAGAATTTTCTACGTGATTCAGTTTTTAGGTCAACAAAATTTAACTTTTCGTGGAAGTAGTAGTAAGTTGTTTGAGAAAAACAACGCTAACTTTTTAAAATGCATAGAAATGATTTCCAAATTGGAACCGATTATGTCAGAACATACAAAACGCTCTCAAATAAAATATCACAAAAACTATCTCGAGGATAAAATACAAAATGAAGTAATCAACTTGATCGGTGAAAATATCAAATCCAAAATTTTAGAACTAACTAAAAAGGCAAAATATTATTCCATATTATTAGACTGCACTCCTGACTCTAGTCACCAAGAACAAATTTCAGTTTGTATAAGATTTGTTAATTTAAAAAGCACGGGAATTAGTATAGAAGAACATTTTTTTTGTATTTTGTCCTATAGATGATGTGTCATGTGAAAGCTTGACAAAATTTCTTTTGTCGGCGTTAGAGAAAGAAGGCTTAAATTTCAACGATTTGCGGGGTCATGGTTACGACATAGGGGCAAATATACGTGGTAAGCATAATGGTCTACAAAAAAAATTTGGATTTTAATCCGCGAGCTTTCTTTGTTCCTTGTTGCAATCATGCTCTAAATTTAGTCGTCAATGATGCCGCAAAATCGAATACTTTGAGCATCAATTTTTTGTCTTTCGTTCAAGAACGGTTTGAATATTTTTCAGCTTATACTAAACGCTGGTCAATTCAAAAATCTAATGTAACAAATTTAATTTTAAAACCGTTATCGGATACTCGATGGTCTAGTAGAATAGATGTAAGAACTCATTTAAGGTATCAACTTGGGGAGGTTTATGATGCTCTTCTTGTTGGTCAAAAAATTGCAAAAATTTGTGTTTATTTGCATTCTTATATTGTAGTATAATATTTTAAATAAAGTTAACATTGTTAATAAAATTATTCCAAAACCGAACTTTGAAGCTTATCGCTCCGATAAAGGTTTTAATGATCTATTGATTGATGCTTAAAAATAATATCTAGCTTAGACGTAGAACCTAAATTTAAAAGGCAAAGAGGTCTAAGACAGCAAAAAATAAAAAAAAAACTTTTGATTATGAATGTGACGATCAAGCGATCCATGACGAAGCTTTTGATTGATTTTTTGTAACTTTCTAACTGTAGTAAAGTTTAGTGTTAAAAACTTACAGTAAAAACACATGTGACAAACCCGCTTTCTACTAGGTATGACGATGGAAAGGAAATTAAATATTTCCTCTCTATATTCCATAATACGGGATAAGTAACGGGTATGTTGTTTTGCAGCCAGAATTGCTGATATCCGTTTTTAAACTAAACCTTAAGTTCTTCGTTTGTACTTAGTTCAGTCAGTTCCTCTTGTATTATGACATTCGTTTCTTCTATGTCACCATATGGGTTAATTATCTACGGTAGTATTACCATGGTCAAAACATTCTCAAACCTAGTTTCAAAATCTGAACAGAGGGCATTTAAATGTTAAACGTAGGTTGAAACGTCGTTTTCCTGGCAGTTTGTCTGTGACAAATTGGAGAACTGGGAAAATTCGCCCCGTCCAATATTTTGCTTTATTAGTTTAACTCTGGCAAGAAACGGTGATAAGATGGATTTTCTTTTAATCAAATTTAGACTGTCGCCTTGTAACTGCAAATTAACCATATTAAATTTTGTAAACAAATCTGTTAAATAGGCGATGTCTGTTTTCTATTTCATTAAATTGTCTTTTAAAATTTTATCTTTATTATCCAGAAATTCTAAAATAGTCTTAAAAAGTGCAAAAAATTTTTTCAACATAAGCCTTTTGACAGCCAGCGTACATTAGTGTAAAGGAGTAATTGATGAAAGTGTTTCTCATTTTCTTCGTAGATTTCTTGATTCATAATAAAACGAACATATGCCAATAATAATGCTGCATTACCAGGTAAAGCTGAATCGTCCAGTTGTATAGAGAAATGGGTCGTTTGCAAATAATTACACAAGAAGCTTTAAATATCAGAACTCACTACGTCTTTCAACAGTATTGTTGTTTAAAGAAATTCTTTTAATGATATCAGAATGCAGGTTGGTGTAAAACAGTTTTTAAAACTTCTTCAACGGCTGGCAAAATTAACTTCTTTCCGATAGTATGTGGTTTTCCGGATTTTGCTATAAGTAGCAAGATGTTGTAAGACGCCCGCAAACCATCATCGTTTCTTTGTGACGTCGGAACGAACATTCTGTCCAGCGTGGGTCTCTTCTGAGTTTATCTTTGAGTGTTTGAAAGTATTTCAAATCTTTATCTGTTTTATCAGGGTGACATCTTCTCAGATGATCCTGCAGCTTAGATGGTTTCATTGCCCAAAACTTTTTTGCATAAAAGGCACATAGGCAATTGTTTGTCCGACAATGATGGAATGAAGTCAAGTTTCAAATAATCAACACTGTACTGTCTACATTTCTTTTTAGATTCGGACATGGCATCAGTCATCTGTGAGCAAAATTAATCTATTTAAATAAGACATAAAGTCCAGCAGCTGTATATTAAAAAATCAAAGTCAAATTTAAATCGTATGGTCTCAGATTTTATAGCCATTATAAATGAATTTAAGAAAGGGAATGTTATGAATGTTACTTAAGGTTTTGATATGACGGAACTTTAAAGAAATTTTAAAGTAACATGACAAAAATGTTAAAATAAAATATTATACAACGAATAATAATAACAAATTGTTATGCGATTAATCTCTACGTACATTTGACTGTCATGTGCAAAAATTTCCTGGTTCCACTTTAGCAATAATACAAAATTTTAATTTTGATATAGAGAAGTATGTACAGTGCAATAGTCATAATCCGAACTTCCGTAATCCAAACATTCCAGTAATTCAAACTGGCTCACAGTTTTCAAAATTCAGGAAACGAATAAACGTATTTGTCTCACATTGGTATTTATAGAGTGATGAATTAAACAAGTCAGTGCAAGTTTGCAAAGCTCTGAGACTGCGTGTATGCTTGTAACAAGATAATACTGTTAGATCATTATGTGCAGGTTTTCACAAGTTCAAAATATATTGCGACCATAAAGCGAATGCCTACATCCTACAACTTACACAATTTTATAAACATATATAATAATTTTTTTATTTTATAGATACTTTTATAAATAATGTAGTCTTTATATTATAAGATAGTATAATATAAATAAATAGGTACTATCAGTGTATGTTGAGATCCACTATCGTGGACCCCCATTTCCATTTCATGGACCTCCAAATTTTTTTTTGCTGTCGTAGACTCTTTGCAGGTTGTCATAGACTTTTAAGGGTCGATATAAACCACTTTGGGAATCACTGCTTAAGATGTAATCATAAGATCAGTGGATGAGAGATTCCAATTTCTTTTTTCTTACTTTAATGATTTTAATAAATTTAAAAATTATTCTGAAAACGAACAATAAATTAGAATTATGTCAAAAAGTTGAAAATTTATTAAACGACAAAACTTGCAATGAACGAGACATAACGACGCAGAACGACCTTTTTTAAAACTCAAATAAAACATTATTTAAGATCGACCATGAGACAAAACGGACTAAATAATCTTGCTATCATTTTAATAGAAACGGACCAGCTAAAAGAAGATTTAATTAAACAATTGCAAAAATTAAAACATGGAAAGCTCAATTTACATAGCTAAAATATTAATAACAATACCCAATACCTTTAATGTTTTACAAATTTTTTTTGTTTTTCGTGCTTTTGTATCATACATTACATTTGAAATTAAAATACAATATATTTTGAGTTGTAATACTGTTAGAATATATTTCTGTTTTCTATACCTCAATGAAAAAATACTTGTATGGTTTATAGTTTGTACTTGTAAAATATAAAAATGAAAATAAATTTATGGAAATATTTTTTTAAATTATTTTTTAATAGTGGATAATAATACCTATCTTAACCCATATCTGTACTCGCATATGAACGTAATACAAATTTGGGGCGTTATTTTAAATATGCACAAGGGCGCCAAAAGTGCTAGGCGCGGGCCTGAATTAAAGTCATCCTATAACCCTTTAAACAGTTTACCGTCTCATCAGAAGTTTTGGATTGCAATCCTATCGATTACATCTTGTGCTACTACTGACGGCGACTCCAATGAAATCTGAAATAGCATAGAGTAGTCTTTTGGTTCTGTTTGGGGATGCATGATGACCGTGTGAAAGTCAGACGAAAACGTAGGGATTATGGTTTAGGATGCTATAGCTTATGGGAGTAAGTCTCACATCATTAAATAAAAATTGTGTTTTTTTTTGTTTCTTTTCTTTGAACTTTACTACCTCTGAGCAGCTAAATCTTCCTGCCACATAATTCCCACTCCTTGGGGGTTGCAATTTCAATGTCACAGATTATATTTACATTACTAGATAGACCGGTAGTAACCTTTTTATGGACGAGCTAGTGATTCACTATAAACTAGCAAAACCAAAAAACGTCTACCGGTCGTGTGATTTTTCAGTAGAGTAAAAAAATAATGTAACATACAATATAAGTAGTTGTGCATTTAAATTTTATATAAATAAAAACCAGTAAATTTGTGATGTTATTTCTTGCCGGCCGCCGTGTAAAGTAATACCAAAGAACAGTCTAATCCATAAACGTGTGTTTACCAGACTCGTCAAAGCGAGAGACAGCTATTACCACCACAGTATACTAAAAAATATTTTAATAACATTTTTTTTTAATGTCTTTACAGTAAATTATTTATGAATGATTGACTTGTGTACTAAATAGGTACATATTTAAAAAATAATTGCTTTTGTTTAATAATTACCGTATCAGCGTTTATCAGCACTGATAAATAAAACCAACGTATACCAGGTACACTGTTTTAGTTACACGTAAAACGTAGGTTTTATAGTGCTGTTCACAAGAAGACAAAACAAAATCTAAAAAAATGAATCAGCCCATGGACATCGGGATGAGATGCATCAAATATATGCTGTTTGTGTCTAATTTCATGTTTGTGGTAAGTTTTCTTTTGTTTATGCTTTTTTACCAGTTTGAAACGTTTTTGTTTAACAAAAACAACTTTGATCAATTAGCGCAACTTAAATAAATTTTTTAGCAAATAATTAGTAATCAAAATTGTGTATTGTTAAACAATATTTTATGAATATTAGTTTGGAAAATTTTATAATTTCATTTCACCCAAGCTTAGCCTCATTAGGTTGCCAAGTTAATTTGTATTTTTATCTTTTCAATTTTATAGATACGACGATAAAAATGTACGTTTGTTTGCTTGAACAAAAACCAGATATCGGAATAATTTACTGATACGTGACACTTCCCAACTCCAAAGGATTATCAGAAACTTTTTAAGATTTTACGAACCAAACGACGTAAAACATTTTTGGTCTTTTGTTTAAAACGTATTCACTTAAATCAATAGTCATCTGCGTTTTATTTTTTCAGAAGACGTGTAAATAAAGACGTTATGTAGAAATGAAAAATACGCGCAATAAACAAGAGTATAATAAATTCATGCTATCTTTCTTATCTAAATTCTACTTTACTTAAACGGCATAATTTAATTTAGTTGGCCCGTGTGACGTCCATTTTTACAATTTTAGTTATTTTAGACTGGGTTTAAATTAAAAAATTGAAAATAGTAGTTACATTAATTTATTTTTAAACGATTTGTTTATATTATTGCAGATCTACGTTGTTTGTATTTATTTTGTTATCAATTACAGTAAACTTTCATTACTTGAATAACGTATTTTTTTACTTTCTTGTTGTTCCAATTATTATTTTTTAAAGCCATGACATGTATTCATAAACATTTATTTTAATAAAAACGTTTTGAACAGGGTTGTTACCGATAGCAATTAATAATGGAGACATTTTAACGTCGTGAGCGAGTGAAACAAGCGTAAGCGTTAATATTATCGAAATTATTTGTCGCCAATTAACAAACAAATTAATTTTAAAGTTTTTCTCTTGATTTTACTTAAAACGGTTCAAATTATAAGCAAACTAAAGGATACAAACTAACCCGTTGTTATATCTAGTAGTCGAGTAATATCGTTAAGTCAGTGAACGCCAACAATTTTATTGCTTGTTACACAAAATCGTTCAATAATAGAAATTCATTTTTTAGTTCAAATTCGTTTATTAATAAGGGTCATTAACGATATATTTCTGATATATTATTATACGTTAATAGTGCTATTAACAGACGATTGGTAAAAAATATTATATAATAATTTGTTCAGCTAAAATTTATAATATCATACTGATTTATGCCATTGATAATGAAATTCTATTAGATTAGCATGATCGTTTAGTGAAAGGTAATTCCCATGTATGATAAGATATTGATAAAAAACCAAAAACAAATTCAAAAAATTTTGAGTTTCCGAAAGTTGATTTTGATAAATGGGAATTTTCTTAAAATTCAAGTAAAACGTTTAATTTAACATCTTTCTGGACTGTTGGACAACTCATTGAAGACCGATCTCTTACATTTCTCACTTCGAAAAATTTTTGGTTTATTTGCTAATGGTAGACTGTATAATCGATTCTTTCATAGAATATTTGTTACTAAATAAACGGCAAACTTCGACTCGTGTGCGAACTTAAACGCCAGACCACTTTTAGATAGTTGAGGAAAGAAAAATTTAAAATACTATTAACTTTTGAAAAACAAGTGCAAAATCCTAACAACTGTCAAAACAGTTGGTTTTTTCTAGTGCTACCTTGATAATTGGTCTTATCTCATAATTCATACTTTATTTTTAATACTTTGGAACCGAATATTTCTTTTCTCTTCAAGGTTACAGTTCCGCTTAAAAAAATATGAGTTGTCGATAGCTCGAAAACAAAATACGAGCAAAAAGTGTCAATGGCTGAAAAAAAGTGACTTTTAAACAAACAAAATTGACGTGTCCAAAGAAATTTTCTTAAATATTACCATTTAGAAAAAAATGATTAATTTATTCTATACTTTACGAGTTTAAACATCTTCTGCCAGTAAGTTTTTATTTCAAAGTCTGGATGTCAATATTTCGGAAAGATTCTTAGCTTGACTTAAGTCTCTAACTGAGTTGTTAAGTTTGACCTGGGAAAATAAATGAGGTTGTTGAGAGCTTATTGCTTCATCCTTGCTTAATATTTCACCGGCATTGCTGTTCTTGCAAAAAGCTTACTAAGTAAACAATAACAAAGACGTCTATTTTAAAGGCGTTTGTCAATGATCTGACTGCAAACTTAGGATTCCCAACAATTCCTTTCACTTTCGCCATTTTTTTGTTTGTTATCTCAAAACAACGCACAAGAAAATTTAAAAAAAAAACTTTCATACGCATCAGAAGCATCTGTTACATCTAATGGAACTAGTACATCTTCTAGGTTTACTCAGTTTCTTCTACAACTAATATCTCATTAATAACTTTGAGATCTTGTTCTGTTTTTGACTTATTGCATTTACTATGCTCACTATCACTTATATCAACAGAGACTTCAGAAGAATCTAAATCTAGTCCTATCCTATTAGTTTTCATAATTTCTAGCGATGCTTTATTTGGTTCCTCACTTTCTTAACAACATTAGTTTTTTTAGTATCTGGAATTCATTCTTTTTGTAGAAACTAGAAATTGGAATGATGAAATAAGCGTTTTACAGTTCATCATTATTGTTATCAGTTTGTGTTTTATTAGTTAAAACTTTAAATTTTGGTTTTTTTCTTAGTCATTCTTTTTCTTCCACTTGTTCTAATACATCTTTTGTAAGGGTACTGACAAGAATTTGTAAGTGTTGCTTAAAACAGAAAACTTCTTTCCCAGACTTGTGAGATTTTTTGGTAAACTGCTGCGAAATAAGTTGTTTGTTTTGAACGTTGTCAGCAATAAATTTTGTACAAGGTTAGATGTGGACGGTACATTTTCTTTCGCTTTCTGCGTTTTTGAAGTTGTAGATTGTCAGTTACTTTCACTGTCAGAAATTGTAGGACCCGAGACAAGGTTCATTTCTTGATCATGTTCGGATAATACGGAATCATTTTTTAATTCTTTACATGCCTCTACAACAAATCTTAATTCTTAAGCAGAAGCAAAATCCTTTTCACTAAATTTGCCAGGATTAAACGGAAATATTCTTAAGGGAAAAAAACCATGCATGCAGTTTCTTCATAGTGGCCATTTTCATAAAAGCTTTATTCAAAAGCTCTACAATGTCGTACGTATTTTTGATAACCTGTAGATGATAAATATAGATTATACTCTCTCTAGAACGCGGTTTTTAATAGTCTAAAAAACGTTAGATCTTGGAGTTGTGGCCGATGTAAAGTATAAGGCGGCAGAGTTCCTATATGAATGTGATTTGTCTTGCAAAAATCATACGCTTGTATCAATATGTGGTTGTAAAATGTTGGAACCAAATTTAGATAAAATTCTTCGTTTATCCACTCATTCCTTAAACATCTGTAGATAGTTCCAACTGAAGCTTTATTTTGTAATGCAGCAGATATTCTTATTGTGGGATAAATTAGCATGGGTGGAATGTAGTTTCCCCCAATACTTATGCTGAAGATCTTGTTATTGCTTTACCTCGTTTGCTTAAAGTACCGGCACCTACTCTTTTTACTCTCTTTTTACTGTAAATTTTTTTCTGGATTGTGGTTTTTCGTGTTTCGGCCATATTAAAGATTCGATTAGCGTCAAATGTTTTCTTTTTTAAGAGTGTTACTAAATTAAATAAATCAGTCTAGTTTTTTCTAAATTAAACGTCGCAATTTAGACTGGTATTTTCGGGTTGTTTCAATCGGATTTCAGGATTTCTATTTAGAAAGCAACCAATTTTTATTAACTTGCTGTTTTATGATATTGGTTTCGGCGAATTTAACTATTAATTGTCTAATATATTTGGGTGTTATTCTATAAGATAACTTTTCGAGTATTAGGATATAAGAGTAAAGCGCTGGGTGTAGTGCAGTGCTGTAAACTTGCTCCGCTATTTTAATAATTTACCGAGCAAGTCTAAATTGCAAAATGGAGAAAAACCAGGAAGTAATAGAACAGCGTTTATGATAGATAAAAAATATAGAAATTAAGTACTTGAATTCAAGAAAATAAATGGCAGAATCTCATATCTAAGAATTAAAAACCAGATAGCAAATATTTCTATAATAAATGTATATGCACCAACCGAAGTAGTAAGAAATGAAGAAAAAGACATATTCGACGAAACTATAGAAAGTACATGCGAGAAAATACCAAAACACGACACACTAATATTGCTAGGGGACCTGAATGCAATGATAGGAAAAGAAGAGCACATGCAAAATGTAGCAGGCAAAGAAAGGCTGCATGGAAAACCAATGATAATGGAACAAGATTATGTAACCTAGCAGAAGAATTTAAGTTGGTCATAGCAAGCACAAAGTACATACATAAAAAGAAGCAAGACAAGACAAGACCAGCTCAAACAGAAGAAAACCAAATAGACTACATCCTAATACAAATGAAAAGAGAAAGTATAATGCAAGATGTAAGATCCTATAGAGGAATCAATGTAAATACAGACCACTAGTTAGTAATAACCAAAACAAAGTTAAAACTGGAAAGAGATAACAAAACCAAAACAATAGCAAAAATATGGAATATTGAGAGTTTAAACAATGAAAACAACATAAGAAAGTTTCAAGAAGGAGTCAAAAGATAATTAGGAACAAGAAACAAAAATGAAAACATAGAAGACGAATAGAAAAACGTAAAAACTGCAATAATCAAAACATAAAAAAACTATAAAGAGAAAACAAATAAAACAGAAAAATAATTGGTATGACAATGAATGCGATGAAATGCTAAAGAAAAACAGAGAGGCAAAATTAAAATGGATAAGAACAAACAAAGAAGACGATTATGAAAAGTACAGGCACATACGAAAAGACGGAATAAAATTAATAAAAAACAAGAGGCTGAAATGGATAAAAACAAGAATGAAAGAGTTAGATAAGGACAACAAAAACAACACAAAATTATATAGACAAATAAGACTGCAAACAAAGAAGAAGGCAATAACAGAAATAAATTTAAAAAAATGGCAAGAAAGCATGGAAACATCAGAAGAATGCACTAGCGGAGATGAAAAAACAAATAATACGCAAGAAGAAGAAACAGTGAAAAACCCAACAGAAGAAGAGGTAAACAATATTATAAATGATCTAAAAATGGAAAAACACCAAGGATAGACAGTATATACAATGAAATGTTAAGAAACGGACGAAACACGCTAAAAACAAGAATATACGAGTTACTAGTGGCAGTATGGGAAAAAGAAGTAATACCTGAAGAATGGCCATTAGGGATGATAATGACTATACCAAAAAAATGGAGATCTATCAAAATGTGACAACTATAGAAAAATAATGCTACTAAATATCGTGTATTATCAATAATACTGAAAAGACTGAATAAATACACACGAAGGAGAATGCCAAAATAGATTCAGTCAAAGAAAATCTACAATTGACGCAATACACATGTTAAATTAAGTGATAGAAGAATGCTATGAAAGAGAAATTGATCTGCATATTTTGTACATAGACTTTAAACAAACATTTGACAGCTTAGAGAGAAAAACGATAATAAAAGACATATCAAGATGAGAAATACCAACCAAGATAAAACGACTAATTAAAATGACATTGGAATAATCAAATACAGTTGTAGTAACACAAGAATTAACAAACTCAATGAAACAAGCAAAAGGAATAAGACAAAGAGATGGACTATACGCAGCTCTATTTAACATTTCGTTAGAAGGTGTATGAAGAAATTGTTTAATAACCGGATACATAATATAAAAGTCAATACAAGTAATTGCGTATGCAGACGACATCGCTGTAGTGACAAGAGACAAGAGAAGTTTTGAGGAAATAACACAGAAAATAGAGGATGAGGCTAGAAAAGGAGGATTAGAATTAAATCAAAAGAAAACTAAGTATATAAAAATTAGTAAAAAACAGACGTTAAAAAATAAACCGGAAATCGTGATAGGAAAATACAAATACAAGCATGTTCAAAGTTCAAACCTTCAAATATCTTGGAACATATATAAGTAGCAAAAACAAAAGAAACATAGAAATAGCACAAAGAATAAACTTAAGACACAACGCATACAACAGATTTAAAGAATGTTACAAGTTTTCGGTTTTACGAACCTTGCACGGCCAACTCACAATAGTCGGAGGTGGGGAGGTCCAAATTAAATACAGAAAAGATGTTTAGGGCGCCAGAGCTGATCCAAAGTAACGCTTCTGTTTCGCTCACGACAGAACGGTGCAAACTTGTAACGTAATCGAAGGTTCGTAATCCTTATACTCGGCTGTTCGAGTAACCCAAGATTAGTTCGGAGATAACAATAACCACAGGAGAGAAAAACTAACAAGATAGCTTAACGATTTTAATCACTTTAAGAGGTGAAAGGCCTACCTTAACAAGAATATATGAATCCGTATTTACAAGATTCTTACACATAATTAACCAATATCACAGCATGCTAATTACTAAAATGTCTAACAATCTGCATTCGCAATTAGAGGAGATTTTGATTTAGTATTCACTTAAAATTTATTAGATTATATCACAATTCCTGTACGTAAATGCCTGTAGTACCGGCAACACACATTACATATGAAAATTATGTCGAAAAGGACAGCATCGACAGTCCCAGACTAACTAGGTTTTCCCTCACAGCATGCGATACAATTATGAAATTTTTAAAAATTACCTTATTGATACATAAGCAATAACGCAGTTGCGATCTTTAACATTTAAATATAATTCTGTGATTAACTTTAGTGATCTCGATATAAAAGTCAAACAAGTAACTCACCCTAACATCCAGCGTCCACTTGCACGCAGAAAACGTTTTCTCGTCAGTGGCCTGTAATAAATAGTGAACAGCAAATCGGATCACAATCTAGTTCACACAGAACAAAAGCTACAAAAGATAGTATTAATAATTAAGCAAATGGCATATAAACCCGTTGTATCGTGCACTGTAAGAAATAATCCTAACACAGGTGGCTGATAACACAGTCGACTTCTTCCTTAAACATTATACAGAACTCCAAGATATCAAACGATGCAAGTAACGATTCGAAATCGGTGGTTGATAACCCAATCGAGTAATCCACAGGTAACCACATTTCATACGGTAAGGCTTATCGAGACCTCGCGTTCGTGGCGTGGAAACCGCCTTCCGAAAGTGTATGTGTGCGGTAACGTGATTGCTTAGTAAGAATTATTATTCACTATCCCCTTTATCGAAAACGTACATGTGCTCGAAGTAGATGAAAAATGGCTGTTAAATGAAAAAGGAATTACGAACGAATTTTAATAAACGACAGCAATTAGCTTACCCGGTGACGCCTCAAATAATTTATGCACTTAATGTAATTACAATTGAATTTCCATTATTCCGGATGGCATTGGCTAAAAAAATTATTCAACACGTCCAGGCCATTTTATGCAATTGACAGCATCACGATTTTTCGTCAAATGACAACCACGAGAAAACGATCGGCAGAGGGCGTCAAAATCGGAATCTGATTTCACGTCAATATACACAGTCGTACGTAATACAAATTTCGTCCGTAACAAGAAATTATGAAAACTAAACAGTAAACATCACAAATAAAGATGCAGAAAAATCGAAAGTATTTGAATGAAAAAATAATTAGAAGATTATATGGACCATAAAAGATAAATGAAAAATTACCTATAAGATTTACAAACCAAAAGATAGAAGAAATACTAAAAGGAGAAAACGTAGTAAATTAAAGCCAGAATAATACGTTAGTACGGACATGTAAATATAAAAGAAGAATCAATTGCGAAGAAGATAATGGAATGGAAGCCACAAGAAACGAGAGCAAAGGGGAGGCTGAAAATAAAATGAAAAGATTTAGTAGTAAATGATATAAAAACCATGAAAATTGATAAACGGAGAGAAAAAATGAAAGATAGATATGTAGAAAACTAGTGAAAGAAGCAAGCAAACACAACCACCTGTAAAGTAAAAGAAAAGAAAAAAAGGCGGAGAGAAGTGACAAACCAACCAACAAACACAGTCTGAAGAGCTCCAATAGGAGCGGCATCAATTTCGCAATGCAATATTTAGCCAGTTATATATGTATATATAAGATATACTTACTGTTTTAATTCAGTCTCACCTTCATTAAAGAATATTGGTTTTTGTGTTGTGTTGTACTTACTTTTCTAACTTTTCTGTCATTCTTATGGATAGGATCAAATTAAGTTAAAATACATATACAAATATTGTAATCTGCTGAAATGTCAGAGTAACCACTCTAACCGTTAGACATCCAGCTCCACTTGGTTACTTTTACTTTTCTTAAAACTTTCCGGTTAGCTCGGCCAAAGACGTTGAATGACGCCTTAATTCATGTTTTGGAGTTCGAAGCAGCAAAACAAGCATCGCAACGAAATGGTGCTGTGTTCTAGAAGAACGCGCGCAAACACTGAAAATCATGAAGGAGATACCGCGAAAAATACTTCGGGAAACAGGAGTGACGACTTTGAACTGCGGTAAAATAGGCCATGTACAACGGCATCGCACTAAACCCAAGAAGAAGACAAAAAAAGCGCTCGAAAATTTGGAACGAGATGACCCAAAAAGACAAAATTAAAAAATCTCTTCTAGTCACGTTCCTGAGATTACCATTTACATAACATCGCCTATGGAGCAATTGCATAGCATTTATCTCGATGGCAAAATTAATGAAAAAAGTGTTCAGTTACTGGTTGTCACGGAGAAGATCGACAATAAAGACATTCCTTTCCATTCGTCAGAGAAGACAGCCGTGCGAGTCTTATTAAGTGAAGACGTGACTATACCTGCGAGGACTAAAAGTGCGGTAATGGAAATCTCCGGAAAAGCTACATTTGCGCGATTAAACCACGGAGGGTGATTTAGTTGAAAAGGGACTATTTGTTGGCAGAACTTTAGTACGAGTGAAAAATACAATGCCAAAGATCTTAAATGTCAACTTAGATCCAGCCACGTTGAAAAAGAAGACTGTAGTAGGCCAATGCACGCCAGTATCTCAAACAGTGAGATGGGTAAAGTCTAATGAAGTTATGTCGCCAAAAAAGTGCCTACAACATCTATTGCACATTCTTACCTCCAATTGATCCAGCAGTATCAATATGTGTTTGCGCTTGAAAGTAGTTCAAAAAGAAAAACTGACGTGAATAAGGGCCAAAATTAACACCGCACATGCTCGACCGATACAACATCCACGCTGACTTCCTTTGGTAAAACGAGAAGCAACCGAACAAATAATTACGGATATGTAGACCGAAGGTGTGATTGAACCTTCAAATAGTCCATGGGCATCCCCAGTGGTACTCGTAAAGAAGAAGAATATAGATCAACGAGGATTTGCGTAGACTACAAACAGCTAAACGACGTGACCAAAAAAGACAACTATCCTTTACCGAGAATTGACGATACGTTAGACACCCTGTCAGGATCCCAGTGGATTTATAGAGTGGTTACTGGCAGGTAGAATTGGAACCCAAGCATCGTAAAAAACAGCTTTTACGATTGCTTTGTGGCAGTTCACTGTGATGCCCTTCGGCCTGTGTAACGGCCTTGCAAAGTTCGAGCGTTTGATAGAACCATCTTGCGCGGACTGTCTTAGAAGACGTGCTTCGTTTACCTTACTGACGTGATCGTGGTTGGAAGGTCGTTTTGAACAGCTTGAAGGAAGTGTTCCAGCGACTACGTAGGGCTAATCTCAAACTGAGCTTAAAAAAGTGCCACGTATTTAAGAAGGAAGTGCAATACCTTGGCCACGTTGTATTGAGAGATATAGTAAAGGCTGACCCAGACAAAATCCGAGCATGGTCAAAACCAATCGACAAACATCATGTCCGAAGTTTCCTTATGTTATGCACTTATTATAGACGATTTGTACCCGAATTTGCCAGTATTGCCAAACCTTTGACAAAATTGACTGAAGAAATAGCAGAATTTAGATGGAATGAAGACTGCGAAAATGCTTTCGTTCAATTAAAACAGGTCCTAATCACTTTGCCGATTTTGAGTTATCCAAGAGAAGATGGAAAACTTGTTTTGGATACGGACGCAAGCAATCTGGACATAAGCGCGGTCGTCTCGCAGGTTCAAGATGGACAAAAAAGTTATCGCGTATTTTAGCAAGGTTTTGTTGAGGCCAAAAAGGAATTATTGCGTGACTAGGAAAGAACTGTTAGCAGTCGTCAGTTTCATAGAACATATCTTCAAATATTTATATAGATGAAAACTTTTACTAAGAAATTGCAGTTTCGTAATACGGTAGGGCAAGTGGCAAGATAAATCGAGAGATTGCTAGAGTATGATTATGACACAGAACACTGTGCCGGAAGTAATCGGAACGCTGATGCCTTGTTCAGAACACCATGTCCGGCGGATTGCAGCCATTGTTCGCGAATTGAATAAAAAGTCGAATGCTTCTAGAGAACTGCTATGGTTGATGACGAGTGGGCTGTTGCGTCGCAAACAAAAAAAACAATCCTGAAATAAGAGTACTCCTGGACTCGAAAAAAAAACGGCCGACAATCAACCTGGGAAGAAATCAGTGCTTTGGACAGAAACATCAAAGCGTATTGGGTGTAATGGGACTCTTTGATAGTAGAAGACGGTATTCTTAAGCGATTCTTAGAAAATGTCGGGGGCACGGGAAACAGACGACAGTTGGTAGTGCCAAAGAGCCGGGTGTCAGAAGTGTTGAAGCATCTCTACAATGGTACATCAGGAAGACACTTTGGCATCAAGAAGGCATTGGGAAAAGTTTTAGAAGGATTTTACTGGGTGAACTGCAAAGAGGACGTCATGAAATGGTGCCGTAAGTGCACGGTCAGCGCATCAGAAAATGGTCCAGCGAGAAAGCGCAAAGCACCGATGAAGTAATGCAACGTAGGAAACCCTTTAGAAAAAGTAGCGATTGACATCGCTGGGTTGTTCCCAGAATCTGATTTGGGAAACAAATACATCTTGGTAACGATGGATTATTTCACGAAATGGACGGAGGCTTACGCCATACCCGATCAAGAAGCAGCGTCGCAAACGTATTAGTAAAGAAGTTTCTTTGTCGGTTCGTAGTTCCGTTGGAATAACACTCCAATCAAGGCCGCAACTTTGAGTCTGGGCTGTTTCAAGTAGTTTGCCGACTGTTGGGAATTAAGAAAACTAGGACGACGCCTCTCCATCCTCAAACTGATGGCATGGTTGAGCAGATGAATCGAACAATTGAAAAATACTTAGCCAAAGTATTGTCCGAACACCAAAAAGACCGGGATCAGTACTTGCACCTTTTTCTTATGGCATACCGATCATCCGTTCACAAAAGCACAGGCCAAATACCATCCTGTGTGATTCTCGGTTGCGAAATACGGCTGCCATGCGACCTCCAATTTGGACAAAGACTGGAAGAAAAAGTTGCTAGAGAAGATTACGTCAGCCAGCTGACCAAGAGGTCAGACGAGGTAAAAACACACAAATTGCCAGCGACAGGACGAAAACTAGATATGATGTCAAGGCACAAAATGGTAGGTTTTAACCTGGCGAAATGGTATAGTTGTATAATGCCCAAAGGAGACGTGGTGTGTTGCCGAAGCTGCAAAGACAATGGGAAGGCCCTTATGAAGTCATGCAGCGTATTAATGTCGTTATATGTCGCATCCAAAAACCACCCAAAGGCAAGCCAAAGGTGGTCCACGTCAATCGTCTAGTTCCGTTTGCTAGCGATAACCACAATACGTAAGTTTAGGCCCGAACCAGAATAATAACTAACAGAACCAGAAATCTAATCTAAGGAATGAAGTTCGATAAATTTATGAAATTATACGGAGGTTCTGGAAAAGCTAAGTTTGGAGTTACCACCGAAGAACAACAAGACCTGTTTCAAACACATATTTAAAACGAAGTTTGGGCAGCTAAATGAACTACAGAGACAGCAACCGGCAGTCGGAAAGGTTTTAAAACTACGTGGTAACAGACGCTTTGTTTTCTATCTGGACACCAAGAAATACTCACGTGTTAAGCCGTTATACAAAGATCTGTGGCGAACATTATGGAGTCTCAAGAGAGAAATGGAGTTCCATCATGTTAAAAAATTGGCAGTACCTACGCTGGGTTGGGGTTTAGATCAACTGAATTGGAGAATAATTCAAAACATGTTGGAGGTCTTCTTCCCAGGAACAGGCGTTTAACTGTTAGTCTGTAGTTACCAACCGACGGATAAAGCTGGCGCTATCACCACGATCTTTTTTACCGGTGTCGCATCCATTCTCCTGTTCTGGGATAGAACAGTCCTAAGGGGACAGCGGAACGTTTGAGGAATTATTCTTAAGTTTGAAAGCCTTTTCTCTCTCCGATACATACAAATCATAAGTCAGTTATTCCAGTAATTCAAAAACGGCAGTGTTAAGAAGATTATTCAAGTCTAAAGTGATTAACCCGTATCGAGATAAATCTACAGGGTATAACCTTTTAAGTGGCTTTAATGTAAACAAGCGTTTGTGTCTAAATAAATAGAAGTTATCCGCGGATTTTATCTTACGGTGAGTGTACTATATAAATTAGCGCGTTTGTTTTCAATATCCTTAGATTTAATTAGTTCGGTTAGTTATAATCGTGTACTTATTTGTAGTATAAATAAATTATTAGTTTTAATAATCTTTACAAAATCTTCCTTAAGCTTAGAAGGCTTTATTGAATTGTTTGACATTGTTTTGCTACATAGAAGGCACATAAGTAAAGTATTATTTCTTGGTAACTGAATAAAGCCATATTTCATATATTCGACACTGTATTGTCTACATTTTTTCTTCGGCTCACTCATATTGTTATCTGAAAAAAAAGGGACCTAAAAAGATATCCGAAAATATATATCAATATCTTTATTTGCAACAAACCACTGTTAATTATTTTTTTTAATGGAATGCTACAATGTAACGCTCTCTTAAATTAATTATTTTAGATGTAAGGATAAAATTACATGTAAACGTCACATATTGTGTATGTACTCATTGGGTACCAATTTTTCAAAAAAAAAATAATTCAAAAATTAATTAACAGAATATTCTAATACAGTAATAAACAGTAATTCTAAGAAATCGCAGATTTGGTTATTCGCAAAAGTACACAAAAGTTTTTAATAAAAAGAAATCCTCAATGAATGTTGGGCGATTACTGTACTGATAACTGTAATGTATAATTTTTTAATCCGTTTAAACAAGAGTATAACTTTGCTTAAATAAATTTAAATTAAAAAAAGGTATTATTTTTATTAAAATACTCATGAAAGTACGTTATCTGCGTAACAATAAAAAAAATTATACTTTTTTTGTCTAAGACTAGAAAAATTTGTTGTACGTATTTCACATTACGCATAACACAGAACTAAATTGTTAATTAGATGCACGACTCTTTTATAGTTCATATTATAGACTAGTAGGTACAAGTAATAGCGAAGGTTTCCACGGCCGGAATCTATACTAACATTAGAATGTCTTCCGGGTTTGGACCGTGTCATAGTTGCAACCGAAGCTGCCAACGTTTCGCCCACTTTCATAAGGGGCTTCATCAGGGCGTGAGATAAATCGCAAAACTCAAACAAGCAATCGAAATCTAACTAAGAACTTCTCAAAAGTTAGGTTATCCACTTGTAAAACAAGCCATAACCTGAACTATGAAAAGGTAAGAAAGAAAACGATAACCTGAAAAAGCAAACGAAAATCTAACAAAGAACCACTACCGAGTTAGGTAATCAACTTGTGAACCAAGCCAGATTCTAAACTAGGTAGAAGTGACTTAAGAAGAAATAGTCTCCGTATTTAAAGGAACAGGATCGTCACGGATGATTAAGCTCGACCCTGATTGGGTTACGGTTGCTAGGGGGCGTGTTTTTGTTAAATGACTAATAACCGGGAACCAAAGAGGGATAGTTCGAAACCATGATCGCGATTGAAGTTATTGGGGTGTTTGATGATTTCTATGCTTTCTCGGAATTTCCTGTTGAAAAAGAATGGAGATTTGGCAATCAACGAAACATTATCAAAATCTATCTTGTGACCTGTAGTAAAATGATGTTCAGCGACCGCAGACTTGGAAGTATACCTTTTCCTTATACAACGATCATGTTCTGAAATGCGAGTAATGACGGAACGACCGGTTTCACCAATGTAGACTAAACCACAAGAACATGGAATTTGGTATACACCTTGAGATGAAAGTGTAGGAAATTTGTCTTTGGGAGAAGGAAGAATCTGAGAGATTTTGCCTGTCGAGTTGAATATGGGTTTAATACCATTCTTACGAAGGAGTTTCCCTATTTGATCTGTAACCTTGTGAATGTAGGGTAAAAAGGCCAATTTCGGGTTGGATTCGGGAGTAGAAATGTCCTTAGGTAATCGAGTATGTGGATGTAAACGACGATTAATAACCCAATCAGGGTCGAGCTTAATCATCCGTGACGATCCTGTTCCTTTAAATACGGAGACTATTTCTTCTTAAGTCACTTCTACCTAGTTTAGAATCTGGCTTGGTTCACAAGTTGATTACCTAACTCGGTAGTGGTTCTTTGTTAGATTTTCGTTTGCTTTTTCAGGTTATCGTTTTCTTTCTTACCTTTTCATAGTTCAGGTTATGGCTTGTTTTACAAGTGGATAACCTAACTTTTGAGAAGTTCTTAGTTAGATTTCGATTGATTGTTTGAGTTTTGCGATTTATCTCACGCCCTGATGAAGCCCCTTATGAAAGTGGGCGAAACGTTGGCAGCTTCGGTTGCAACTATGACACGGTCCAAACCCGGAAGACATTCTAATGTTAGTATAGTAGGTACAAGTATTCACTTGTATTGCGTTCCTGTATAAACCTGTATAGATAGGCCTGACTCACCGCGATGCCTGTTAATACGTTTTATTTTTTTTATGCACGTTTTGTTTAACTGCTTTTATTGATTTTTTCTTTATTTTTAGGTTTAATCATTCCTATTTGTTTCTATGAGTAATGTTTCTGACATATATGAAACTTTATTTGTAGCTCTAATTATAAAAATTAAACTAACGCATTTACATTACTTTAATTACCAACAATCAACTAATCTCTTAATTCACAAAGTAGGTAATTAGAAAATTGTATTGCTATTTAACTACAGTTTCTACTTAAAAAAGACTATTTTTATAATTTAATTGAAATTTTAAAACATTTTTTTAGTCGGTTTACTGCGAAATAAAACCAAAATAGCTACATGATTACCCAAAAATTTTTTAAAATATGAAACAAAAAAAGTTTTAAATTATTTATTTTTGATAACAAATAAAAACGTAAATACTTTATGGTACACTTACCTAAACGCGAGAATGCACTGACACTTCATATTTATTAGTAAAACTTTTTTAATAACTTTAATTAAGGTAACTGTTACAATTACGTTTTTCCCCTTTTAATTTTTACAAAAAAGTTATTTCAAAATTTTGTTGTTTTGAAAAAAAAATATTTATAGATAACACTTTTGTACCATCAATAAAGAATTATTAACATTAAACAAATATTCTTCTTAAGTAATAAAAACCTACTAAAATCACAGCTAAATCCTAATTGCAGTAAGTGTGTACTTTACTTTTTGGCGAGCTTTGCTTGCAAGCACGCTCGGCGAAAGTGTACAGCCAGAATTACACAATAAAAAAATAATTTTATACATATTTCCAGATGGTTGGATTTTTATTGATATCGATTGGAACAACAATATCAACGATCTATTCGGATTTTGAGCTGTTTATGGAAGCTCATCATTTCAAACCTGCCCAGTTAATTGTTGCCATTGGCATAATAATATTCTTAGTGTCGATGTTTGGATGCATTGGTGCCATCAGAGAAAGCACTTTTTTGGTTAATTTAGTAAGTTATACCGTATACTGTTAAACGTTTGTTTATACACAAACACATTTTTAGTTTGGCATGTTCCTTTCTATTTTGTTAATTTTGGAAATATCTGCAGCCATAGCGGCTTATGTAATGCGTTCTGATATATCTGAAGGAATTGAAGAAAACATGTTAGAGGCATTGGATGAGTATAAAACAATGTATAACGCAAAAGAATCTTGGGATTTTATGCAAGACAGAGTACGTTTTGTTAATAAAAATGCTTTTGTTTAATTGAGACATTTATAGTTAGCATGCTGTGGAGTGCATCAACCGTATGATTGGAAAGACGTAAAGATTGAAAATGGAACAAATACAGGATTTAATGGGTACAAATTTAATGTACCCTATAGTTGTTGCAAATATTTTGAATGCCAGAATGACGAAATATATACACACGGTTGTTTAGATCGCTTGTCTAATATTGTTAGCGAATCAGCGTTACTATTAGGAATTGGCGCAACTTGCGTTGCTCTTGTACAAGTAAGTACATTCAAATGATTTATATTGTTTATACTGTTTTAACGACTTTATAGTTCCTGGGTGTGGTGTTCGCTTTTATGCTTGCCAAAACCATTAGACGAGTTAAAACAGACGAAGAAATGCGCCGACAAGAAAACCGCCAAAGAATTTATGAGCAACTGGCCTTAGGACACGAAGAGAAAGTCGTAGTGCCAGTTCTCTATACTCCCCAATCAACTGAAGCTTAAAATATGTTAATTCACTTATATCGTAATTAAGTTTATTACTCTTTTTTTTTCTTAATAATGATGTAACCTCTAGTGTTTCTTCAAGTTAATCTTTAACTAACACTTGTGATAAAAATAAATTATTCTTATTTTATACGTAAAAAATACCTTTATTGGTAGTACAACCTAATCAATAATTTATTACAAACACTACGTCGTTTTATAATGATTTTGTAAAATGATAACAGAATTCTGACTTACCGACGGTTATAATAATTTTTAAAATTTTGAAATGTACCATAGTTACTATAATAAATAAAATCAATTTTAGTAAAATTAAAAAACTAATAAGTACAAATTTTAGTTTGTTAGAGTAAATATTACGTTTTTCAAATTCGATTCGTCTAGTATTTGTAATGGTGATATGAAAAATTGTACAAGATCGCAAAGAGCGCTTGTCTTTATCTCTTTAGATCTGTTTTTCTATCTTTTGTTAACGGTTTTTTTGTCGGATTGGCTTTAAAGTAGAGAATCAGGTTCAGCGATAACAGTTTTTTGACCTACGCTTTTATCTATCTGCGTTGTACAATTGTTTTCTTTATTTTTTGTTTTTTACGTAAAGCATATGAATTTAAAACAAACGTACTTGTAAATTAGATAAAAACTTTACAGAATTTGTCATTAAAAGTCGTAAAGTTTTTTGAATTTTTAGAAAAAATAATGCTTTGCGAAGATGAGAACGTCTCTTGAGTTTGGGCTGTGTTATCTAACTAAGAACCTCTAAAAAGTTAGGTTGTGAACCAAGTCATATTCTAGATTCTAAAAAGGCAAAAAGAAACAATGAACCTAAAAAACCGTACAAAAATCTAACAAAGAACCACTACAGAGTTAAGTATTCAATTTGTGCACCAAGTCAGAATCTAAACTCCATAGAAGTGACTTGAGAAGTTTCAGTATATAGAAAAGTACGGTCGCGGTTGGTTAAACGGGGCTGTTATTGATTTACAGTAACAACGGTGCGTGTTTTTGATAGAGCAATACTGACTGGAAATTAGAGAGGGGATAACTCAAAATCATGATCACGATTAAAGTTGATTATGATTATTAGAAGTAGGACGAGTGTTATAAAAATCTCGTGCACTGCGACCAGGTCAGATCTTTTGTGTTCCCTTCTAGTTAGACTCAGGAGAGATCTATGTCTTTGACGAATACGATCAGGCCCCTGGTCCAAAAGTTTAGTAGTTCTTCTTTCGAGATGAAGATGAAATCTGAATGTTTTTGTCTTTTTAGGCACAACGCTGGGCACTTCATAATGATGTGGTTCATACGCTCCACCTCTTCACCACAATACCTGCATGTGTCATCACTCACCAGTCCTACCTTACTCAAGTGGTATCTGCAGTAGATGTGTCCTGTTAGTATACTACAGAGAAGTTTTAATTATCTTCTTCCTAACTTTATAACTTCCTTCCCCCTCTTTTTGTTAGGGCTAAGTGTTTTAAATCCGGCGTTTTGATCCAAGTTCTGTTGATTTCTTTGTTGGCCCAGTTGGTGATAACCTCCTGAAAGTCTTTTTGGCTAAAGCCATACATAGGAGATAGCTTTATAAAGGGTTTTATTGCACCTAATTTAGTTTGCTGATCTGCTTCCACATTGCTTCGTATTCACTCATGCCCTGGCACCCAAAAAATTCATTGATGGCACTCGTGAAGCATGTGTGATCTTACGCTGTTTCTTTTTGTTTCTTTGCAGTGCATATATTTTGTTCGCATCGGTTTTTGGTAATCAGATGTTCCGCCACCATCTAGATGGCGTGCACTTCTGCTTGGAAAATGATGGCGTCAGCATTGAAAGATATGTGTCGTTTAAACCTAGGTCCCACCACTCTTGCCCCTACACCACCGTTTTCTATTTTGGATCCATCTGTGAACCATTTTTGGGAAGACCCTGACACGCAGTCCGTGCTTCCCACCCAGTCCTTTCTGATTATTTTTGAGTTCATCTGATCGCTCACTGCGGCCATGTCCAACAGAGGAATGGCTTTGAAAATTTCCAGATGACCTTTGAGGTTTCTTTCTTTGGTGTATCTCATGTAGTTTGAAGGCCTGCTTCATAGCTTTCTCCTTAATTACCACTGGTAGGAGATCCAAGCTGAGAAAGATCTCCATCGCAGCGGTGGGTGTTGATTTCATGGCGCTTTTAGTGGTCAGACATGCTAGCCTTTGCACCTTTACACGCTTTGCTTTCGCGATGCTTTGGTCTACTTTTCTCCACTAAACTGCAAACGCATAGAAAACTCCAAGTCTAACGACCTGTTTGTAGATGGGGTACAAACCCCACGTTTTGCCAACCATTTGGCGGCAAAACCATAAAATTTTTATAGGCTTGTTGGTCGTTTTGGACAGGTGATTTTTCCACGTTAATTTTTGGTTCAGTGTCATCTTCAGGTATTTAACCTCCTTGTAGAGGGAAATGGTAGTTCCATTTAACTGAATACTAGGGATATTTAAATTCCTTTGTTTAGTAAAAGGAACAATGGTGGTTTTATTTGAGTTTATGTTCATGCCTTCTTTGAAGCACCAGTTACGTGTTAGGTTGATGGCATTTTGTATTCTCTCTCTTACGATGGAGTCATGTTTGCCCCTCACTGTTATGTCGTCAGCATAGCCTAAAACGTTATACGCAGTGAGCAGTGGGGATATGATTGCCACTTGTGGGCAGCCTCTTGTTGTGCCTACTTCACCAATGCTGGTGATTACCTTGTTACCCATCAGCATGTTGTTTATCCATTGAATTAAAGTCGTTGATGCCTTTCTTTCTGAAGGACCGTGCCATTAAACCATAAGCTGCGTTCTCAAACGCGCTTTCTATGTCTATAAAGACTGATAGGGCTATTTCCTATGTGCTTTCTTTATAGTTTTTACAATTTGGTGTAAAGCTGATATCGTTGATTTGCTTTTTTGATAAATAAATTGGTATTTATGAAGAGGTTTGACTGTTAAAACCTCCATTCTAATATATTGATTCACCAGCTTCTCTATTGTTTTGAGCATAACGATGAGAGACTTATTGGACGATATGACTTATGGGTCCTTTGTACACCCTTGTTTCTCCAGCTGGTATACACCCTGGAAAGTGTTATTCCTAAAAGGTTGACGTTAAGGTGCCATCTTCACGTTTGAGTGCATCTATGTTACTTTGGTTGCCTCCTCTTTGATTTACGAAGTGTCACATTGAAGTTGGTAAGAGCTTTACGGTACTCTTCTCAGTTATGTGTTCTCTTTGATTTGTTAAACTCTCTTCTGGCTTTTCTACGCATTTTGTTCAGGTCAATGTTCCACCAGGGTACTTTGCTTTTAATCTTTTTGGTTTTGAGAGGACAGTTTGCCTCAAATGCGTTTGTTTGAGCCTCCATTGTAAAGTTAACTGTTCTTTCCAAGTCGTTTATTGATCTTATTTTGTTTGGTATTTCCTCATGTTGGAATACTTCTGTATTTTTTCTAATTGGTCGTGTTAGGAACCTTATATGTTTGGTTGGTCATGCAACAAGCCCCCATCTTGAACATGATCAAACAGTGATCGGAAAGGGACGCTTCCTCAGACACTTCCCAATCACGTATTAGATTTAAAACTCCCGTAGACAATAAGGTTAAGTCTAGAACCTCCTGTTTTATAACAGTTATAAAGGCTGGGCGATTCCCTTGTTGGCCAACACCATATTAGTAGTTAGTAAGTACTCATAAAGTGACTCACTTCGGTTGTTGGTATCGTTGCTTCCCCAAACGATGTTGTGAGCATTGGCGTCTACCCTAAGGATTTAATGTTTCCTGTTGGCTTTGAAGTAGCTGTCGTTTCACCGTATCTGGTGGCGCTTCCTGTTCCTCTCCAAGAAAATACGCCGAGGTACCTTCTTTTTTCCTCCAGGGACTCTTAGCTCTGCCATTATAGTGGTTGTATCAGCATCTGTGAATTCTGAAAAAATCAGTGTATTAATGGTTTTATTAATCAGAATGGCTGCCCTCGGTGCCCGAGCAGATCTATCATAAATCAGCACGATTAAAGTTATTGGAGTCTTTGACGATTTCTATACTCTTTCGGATTTTTCTATTGCAGCAGAACGGAGATTTGCAGTCACCAAAATGTTACCAAAATCTATATTATCTATTACCTATAGTAAAATGATGTTCACCTACCGCAGACTTAGAAATATGCCTTTTGCTTTTACAAGAATCATGGAATGATGACGGATTGACCGGTTTCACCAATTTAGACTAAACCACATAAACAAAGAATTTGGTATACATCTTCAAATGTGTAGAAATATTTGTGTTTGGGGGAAAGAACAATCTGAAAGTTAAATATGGGATTATTACCATTCTTACATTGAAATTTTCCTATTTGATGTGTAAGTTTATGAATGTAGGGTAAAAACACCAATTTCGGATTGGATTTGGAACTAGAAATGTTCTTAGATATTCCAGCACGTTGATATAAACGATGATTAATAAGTATTGTTCACCAAGGTTCTAGAAAGATAACTGAATTCCATGTCTAGCTTCTCAAATTGGCAAATAGAAAACTCACAATGAACCAAATATTCAATAACAGAACGTTTCTGAGTAGGATGACATTAAAGCAAAGCATGAAAGTAATTGTTCGTATGAGTGGATTTGCAATAAACAGAATGGGACAGAAAATCAGCGGGCTAAAAAGTCACAAAAACGTTTATCATGGGAAGATGAGAAATTTTTTATGATTTGGCCGAGCTCACGTTCAATCCTCGAAATAGAATTACGAGTTAGAAAAGCGTACATTTTATCTGACAGAATAAAATAGCTTTCAGCAGCATAATTAGTTTGGTTTAAAATAACAGTAGTTTTGTCTTTGTCGGGTGGAAGACATTGATATCGAAGTTTCTACAAAAACTTTTTCTACTTAGACCTTTAGATAGCTTCGATTCCTGTTCTGAAGTAAGAGTTTAAATTTTGCTGTTGCTCCTAAATGCATTCCTAAAGAAGATATTGTTACGAATTTTACTATTAAAAACTAATTTATTTAAACGACTAAAAAATATGTTTTACTTATACTAGAAATATATACACTTTTAAATTAACCGAACTAATTAAATCTAATAATATTTAATAAAAACACTTACACGATAATTTATATCACTCACACGAAGATAAGATAAAGTCCGCGGATATCTTTACACACTTGTTTACACTTAAATCACGTACAAGATTATTCTCGGTATATTTATCTAGACACACGTGCTAACGACTTATTTATTTAGACTTGAATAATCTTCTTAACACTGCAGGCTTCGCATTACGGAAATAACTGACCTACGATTTGTTTCTTCGGTATATATACACAATTGGAAATCCTTTTCAAGTGTTTCCTATCTTTCGGTATATCTTCTAGATGGATAACAACTTCCAGAAGGCTCTTGAATTCGCAGATAACTTCTCGAACGTTTCAATATATAATGTCCTGTCGAGTCTACTATGACACGTCTTTCTCACTACTTTTCATATCTCACACTGGCAAAATCCTTGAATTAACTAAGGTTTCTAAATCCAATATTTCTAAACCCAAAAAACTGTCGTTTTAAAGCAAACTGATTAAGCTTCTGAAATCCATTCTATTCTGTCAGAAGAAACGTACGTTTTTCTAACTCGTAATCCCACTTTGAGGATTAAATGCGAGGTCAGCCAAATCATCAAATTTTCTAATCTACCTCTAAAAATTATACCCTTTCAGATTTAAAACCACGTCTACATGAATTTCATAAACAAGGTGATCTATTGACCTATTGTCACTACTACTCAATCTCCTACCTACAAGCTTTTTCAAATCCTCAACTCCTTTATTCAACGTTTAGAAACTATAAAACTTAAAACTCAAAATTTTCTTGTGAGTTTTGATGGCACTTCCCTTTTTACCAGTTCCTATAAAGGATTCGTTTATTATCGCCGAACAAATTCTGTCTTACCATGATAAAGATTTGAGCTTAGTTCCTCTTGTTGATAAGTGTACTTACTTCTAATTTGATAACAAGTTATGCGATTCTCTTTTATCGTCTGTTGTAGCTAAAATTTTAATGGAATCTTTTGAAACAGTTGTTTTTGAATCATTAACATTAAAACCTAAAGTCTGGGTTAAATATGTTGACAACACCTTAATTGTTTGGTCCTATGGCCATCTCGTATTGTCTAAGTTTCTTGATTCTGTTTATCACAATCCCACCTGTATGAACACCTAACTTCCAAATTCCTAGTTTATGTAGTTTAGTTTACATTGGTGAAATCGCTATATTTTTAAGTCTGTGGATGCTGAACATCATTTTACTACAAGTCACAATATAGATTTTGATAACGTTTTGGTGATTGCAAAATCTTCGCAATAGGAAAATACAAAAGAACATAAAAATCATCATACACCCTAATAACTTTAATAGTTTTGATTATCTTTTGTTCCCGGTCATTACTTCTTTATAGAAACACTTTCGTTTTGAACCATAACCCAATCAGAATTGATCGTATTTTGTTTCCGAGTTATCACGTCAAGGACATTTTTTTAATGGTAACTTATATTTTTTTCCCGTTTTGATAGAGTTAATTTTTTTGAGTACGAAAATGTCAAAAAAGTGTGACTTTAAAGAAAAAAGTTTTCGAGATATTCGATTCCAAAGTTTTAAAAATGTAAGCAAAATTAAGTAATGTTGAAAAATGTACAAAATTTATTAAAATCCATATCAACAATCAATGACTACTAACCTACAAGAAAATAATAATGAATGATAAGTAAACACGTACCTGCAAGCATTTCTTGACAATATCCTATCCGCCACTAAAACTCCTGCAGCATCTTACCAATAGTATTGTCCGCATTTTGTTACGAACTCTGTCCTCTAGTTCGTCGATAGTACTTGGTCTATTGAGAGAAAGTTTGCTTTTTAAATAAGCCCATAAATAGTATCAAAGGGGTTGAGATCAGAAGATCTAGAAAGCTATTTGATACACCCTCTACGACTGATCTATTAGTCAGCAAATATTTGGTTTAAATATTCTCAAAATCAGGTGGCGTACCATAATGTTGGTACCATGTCGTGTTATTGGGCAGATCTGGATCTTCTTCGTTTGTGTAAAGTACTGCAAGTGCAATGATTAATTTGCCTCTTACTAATTTAAGGTATCTTTCATTTATCCACGCGTCCCCAATGAAGAATGGACCTAAGATACAATTACCTATAATGCCAGCCTAAACGTAAATTTTTTATGGAAACTGACAATGGGTTTGCATTTTCCAGTGTCAATTTTTAGAAGACAAATATCTGCATTTTTGCAGATTTACTGTGCCGTCGAGATAAAAGGTAGCCTCGTCAGAAAATAAAATATTTTGTACGAATTTTTCATCTTTCAGGTTTTGCAAAACTTGCGGTCAAGATTATCTTTGCTTAGCTCTTGGAATAAAACCGCTTTAAACGGGTGCCATTTCTCCAGGAAGTAGAAGTAGAAATGTTCTTAGATACTCGAGGATGTAGACGACGATTTTGAATCCCTTTGGTTATTGCAAAATCTCCATTCGTCTTCAATAGGAAAGTCCGAGAAATCATAGAAATCATCAAACACCCCAACTTCAATCGTGACAACGGTTTTGAACTATCCCCTCTTTGGTCTCCGATTGTTATTGGTTTATTGAAGCTTTTCTAACGTAATTTAATTACAATCGAGCTCATCTCACCGCGACAATACTTCTTTTATAAATACAAAAAATAGTTTCTTTTTAAGTCCTTTCTATGAACTTTAGAATCCGGCTTGGATTCACAAGTTGATTACCTAACTTTGTAACGATTGTTAGATTATTGTTTTTGGATTTCCAAAAGTGGGCAAAACGTTAGCCAATTCGGTTACAATATCAACACGGTTCAAACCCGGAAAAAGTTTTAATCTTAAGACTCTAGCCATGCAAACCTTTGTTATTAAATTTTTACATTATTTTGAATTTTTGTTGTAAAAAAAAAGAAGATGCCGCAATCACCAAAGCGTTTGCAATAAACAGAATAACCAAACTGCTGGTAAAAGTTTTATATTGTGTTGGGGTTTTTTAAATTAGAGTTTTGGTCGAGATTTTTTGACTCATGTTTGTATCATAGTTATGGTAGTGTATAGTAGCAGACCCAAAAAACTTGAAAGGAAGAGCTAATACACAAGATTATAAAATATTGCACATGCACAATGTAATAGGGTTAGCGTAGGGCTTATTGATAAGTTGAAATAAGGCAGGTTTTTATCAGATGCTTTTCAGAATAATGTCTAAACATAAAAAAAAAAAAATTTTTAAATTCAGTATCAATTGATGAGCTTTTAGTGGCTTTTAGGTACTCGAATGCAAAAAGTGATTCTAATTTTTAGTTGCATATTTGTAATTTACATATATACCAACACTGCTTAGTTATGAACCTGTACTATACAAAACATTTACAGCATACAAATTATGAAACTATGTATATAAAACAAAAATAATTTCTCCCGTTTAATTATTGCAATGTTTCATTATAAACTTAAATAAAAGCGCAAAACATGTTCTATATTTAAAATTGCAAGCCCGTTCAGTATTTTGTTTCCAAGGTTAGACTGAAGATAAATCTTTGTCCTTTTTAGAACACAGAAGAATCTTTTAGCAGTTACCGAAATCAGTTGTTTTATTGCTAAAAGATTGAAAAGATTTTGGATGTTGAGCAACCGTTCGTTGACTTTTTCGTTTTTCTCGACGTTTGTCCACATGTTTGGTTATAGTTTCAACTCCCCTTTTAATTCTGATAAGTATAAATCACTGTTGTAATATTTTGACACAATGTTTATAAACTTTTTCATATCTATTTAGCTTGCACGGTCGCCGCATTTAACGCCCATAGATTTTTATCTTTGGGGTTTTTTAAAAGATGAAGTCTACAAACAACGGCATCAAAATGTGCACAAACTAAAGAACGCAATTACAAACACTTTACATAACATTGGTGGAAGAATTCTTCTAAAACTGACAATAAATGTTATCGGGCGAGCTCAAAAATGTATTGAGCAAGAAAGCAATGCTTTTGAACATTTATTTACATAGAGCTGTAAGGTACTTAAACGTTATGACGTTTTGTGAAATACTACAAAGTGCTCTATTACATTTGAATGTGTTTATCATGATTCTTATTCTTTCGTAATAATGTGTTACGTGGATTTAACCGTAACGTAGTGCAGTTGGCACGTCAGAACACGTTGGCGAGAGAATCGCAAGTAATATTAGGTGTGTGCACCAAAACGGTAAAAAAACTACAGATCCCTTTTAAATCTGCCACATACTGAAAGCAAACAAACTGCTAAATACAGTTTATAACAACGACTATAATTATTTTAAACAAGAGATAGGAGTCAAAAACCAAGTAAAACGATAGTAAATAAATAATATCACCATCAATAATACTGATGCAAGCCCCTTAGATCAGGCAACGCTTTGTACAGCCAATTCTATCTAATAATAATATGCACTATATATAATTTGGTTTTAACGAAGGAAAAAAAAACTAAAAAGTTGAATAGCAAATAAAATAATTCACAATCACCGTAATTTCAAACGTAACCGATCAACTACCTTGTTTACATGTAGCCGCAAAACAAATTGATAATTGACAATTATAAATTAAACTCAAAGAATATAAAGAGTACTAAAACCTTACCCTACCAAAATTCCTTGTATCAAGTAGTAACGTTTACTACTTCCTATTATTTTAGTGACGAGACGTATGTAGTATGCAAGCGGCGTTTTGTGTCTGAATATGGTAGAACGTCAGCGTACTCAAGACAAACTGCGTTACATAAGGTTAAGCATGATGTAAAAGTTACGACTGAAAGTAAAATGAATTAGTAGTGTGATTTACACTTTGATTAAATAGAACAAGTGATAAGTGAATTTTAAATAAACTTATCCTGAACGCTGAACTGAAACTAGACAATCAAATATAATTAAGAAATATAACTATACGATAGTAAAAAAACTATACAGAGTTAGTGTGTGGTTCTTTGTTAGATTTTCGTTTGCTTTTTCGAGTTTATCGTTTTCTTTCTTACCTTTTCTGAGTTTAGAATCTGGCTTGGTTCACAAGTTGATTACCTAACTTTTGAGAAGTGTTAGTTAGATTTCGATTGCTTGCTTGAGTTCTTCGATTTCTCTCACGCCCTGATGAAGCCCCTTACGAAAGTGGGCGAAACGTTGGCAACTTCGGTTACAACATTGACACGGTGCAAACCCGGAAAACGTTCCTATCTTAGTATAGGCAAACCTTATCATATTGAATTAGTAGACGGTGCAGTGCCTATCATAAAACCAGTTAAAAAAGTTCTTTTTGCATTAGAAAATAAAATCAAACGATGTATAAATGAAATGGAACAATTGCATATTATTACTAGAGTAAAAGAAAATATTGATTGGGTGAACTCATTTGTAGTTGTACAAAAAAATGACGGGTCACTAAGAATTTGTCTCGATCTGCGTGAACTAAATAATGCAATAAAAAACAGAACTTATAAATTACCCACTTTAGATGAAATTACTTCGAAATTACAACAATCAAAATATTTTTCAACGTTGGATGCGGCAAGCGGTTTTGGAATATTCCGCTTGACGAAAGTTCCAGTAAATTATGTACTTTCGGAACTGCTTACGGCAAATATCGTTTTTTGAGAATGCCTTTTGGAATAAAAACCGCCAGTGAGGTTTTTCAAGAATATTTCAAAGATATTTTTTGTATACCTGGTGTAAAGGTTTATATTGACGATATTTTAATTCATGCTAAAAGTAAACAAGAACATGACGAAATTTTAAATAAAGTCTTCGAGATTGCTAAAAAACACAACATTAAATTTAATTTAGATAAATGTTAATTTATTTAAAAGAAAAAATCGAAGCCGTTAACGAGTTACCAACTCCAACAAGTAAAAAAGAATTATAAAGATTTTTGGGCATGATTACTTATGTTGCAAAATTCATAAAAAAATTAACCGACAAAACATATTATTTAAGACAGTTATTAAACGAAAAAAACGAATTCATCTGGGAAGAAGAACACGAAAACGCATTTAAGGAATTAAAAAAAATTGTTACTCAAAATTGTACTCTGACGTACTTCAATCCAAATGAATCAGGATTTCATCAGTTGATGCATCACAAAAAGGATTAGGTGCTGTTCTAATTCAAAGTAATAAACCATGTGCTTATGCTTCAAGAGCAATGACGGATACTCTAGAACGATATGTGCAGATAGAGAAGGAGTTGTTAGCGATATGTTTTGGCGTAAACAAATTCCATCAGTATATTTATGGAATAAAATTTAAAGTAGAAACCGACCATAAGCCACTTATCCCGATATTTAAGAAAGCATTACATGAATGTCCTGCTAGATTACAAAGGATGCTACTTTCTATTCAAAAATATAATTTTACGCTAATATACAAGCCAGGCTAAGAACTCGTCATCGCAGACACCTTATCAAGATCTTTTGAAAATGTACAATTTAACGACGATTTAAATTTGGAAGCACAAATATGTTCATTAGAAAAATCTTTAATATCAAATGATTTAGCATTTTAACAGTTAATAAACGAAACTCAAAGGATACCGAATTAGTACAAATAAAAAAAAAATTTTAAAATGGATGGCCAAACACAATTAATAAAATCAATCCGAAACTAAAACCTTATTATAAATTAAAATTAATAACTGAGAGTAAGAATGGGTCACTGTTTCAAGGAGAACGAATTATAATTCCAACTTCCATGAGAAACAAAATTTTAAATCAATTACATACAGGGCATTTTGGAATTACAAAATATCTTCAACGAGCAAAGAACTCTGTCTATTGGCCAAATATAAACCAACAGATAGAAAATTTAGTAAATAAATGTTCAATTTGTAATAAATTTCAAACGTCAAATCAGAAAGAACCGATGCAATGCCACCAAATATTTTATCAACCATGGCAAAATCTCAGAATAGATTTATTTCAATGTACTAATCAAACATATTTACTTGTAGTCGACTATTATTCTAAGTTTCCAGAAGTAATTAATTTAAATGCAAACCTAACTTCAAGAAATATAATAAATAATCTGAAACATATGTTTGCTCGCTACGACATCCCACAAATAATTGTGTCGGACAGCGGAATAAATTTACAAAGCGAAGAATTCAAGAATTTTGCTAAAAAATGGAATTTCCAAATTAGTGCATCATCCCCATATCATCAGAAATCGAATGGCATGGCCGAACGCACAATACAAACCATTAAGAAAATCATCAAAAATTGTTCTGAAAATAACGAAGATATTGATCTCGCACTCTTAGCATATAGGAACACACAGTATTTACAGTCCTGCACAAATTTTGATGTCGCGTTATTTAAGAGATAATTTGCCAATTTCTGACAATAAACTGTCTCCAAAGGTCATTAATAAAAGACGATTATATAACAAACTATACGAAAATCAATATAAAAATAAAAACTATTACGATAGCAGAGGTGTAAACACATTAAATAAAATAGAGTTAGGTTTGCAAGTCTGGTACCAGGATAGACCAAAGAGCACCTGGAAACTAGGTAAAGTCATAAATAGGTTAAGTAATAGAACGTACAAAGTTGAAAGAGGAGATGGTAGATGCATAATACGTAATAGAATGTAATCAATCAACTTATGTTTATGAACCGGAAACTGAGTGTGATGAAACAATTACTAAAAAGAATAACGGTGATAGAAATCAATACAGTTCTCCATCAACATACTCACGTTACGGTCGTAGAATTAAGGCAACTCAATATAATTATTTTGTATAAGTAGGGTGACCATACGTACTTATTTTAGTAGGACAGTACTTTCTTTTCTGCCAGTGTGCTAAGGTCCTTAATAGAAGCATGAAGTACACTAAAATGTACTTTCTTTTTCTGAAGATGCAAATATCGCAAATAGGTATACCAAAATATTAATTTTTTTTAAAAAGAATGCTTATCGGCGATTCACTGATCATGATGCAATAACGACGTTAAGAAGTTGTTGAGAATGTTCGCGTAGTTTGTTTCCTGAACGTTCCAGTCCGCCCTCGATTATCCTAGATGTACAGCCCAGAATGCTCTGCGACTGGAACGTGCGAGAATCGAAGCGAAGTTAGCGAGCCACATATAAATAGCGACAGCGCTCGGACTAAGACTAAACAAGTTCAATTCTACACGAGTTATACCGTTCGACAGCAAGCGAACATATTATTTGTCAATTGTTTTTGTTGAATGCAGTCTGGTTTTCTGTGCTAGTTTCGCTTACTAAAAAGCAACGTCATTTGATTTCAGTTATCTACTTGTGCATTATTTGCGTAAACATGGTACCGCCTCGAATAAAGTGTCATTTTAATTTGGAGTTACAGAAAGAATATCCGTTTATGAAAATAAAAAATAAATTGAGTTCGCATATTGTGTACTGTGAAATTTCTAGAAGTGATGTTGATATTTCCAACAGTGGTCGCAGCAATATTAAAGCTCATCTAACCAAGAAAAAGCATACATTAGCTGCAAATACGAAGTCTAAAAGCGCTAAACTAAACACTTTTTTCAAAAGTGAAAACTTCAGCTCTGAAAATATGTTAATTGCAGCCAAAGAAGGTACTTTCGCGTATCATACCATCAAGCATCAGCAGAGTTTTAGATCTTTGGATTGCACATCAAAGCTAATAGCGAACATGTTTGAGCCCAAATTTATTGCAGCTCGAACTAAAACTGAAGCCATTGTAAAAAATGTTTTTGCTAAAGAATCCTAGTTGCGATTGGAACTTGATCTACGTTTTGTTAGCATCATGATCGATTCGTCCAACCACGAAGAAATTAAAATAGTACCTACCTTTGTTGGTGAAATACTTGAATTGTGAAAAAGGTATTCAAGTGAAATTACTTCAGTTGCAAGACTTACCTCGTGAAACATCAGAACAGTTAAATAGTTATGTGTTTAATACTTTGAAAACCCACAATTTAGTGGACAAGTGTATTGGATTAGCTGCTGATAATACCAATACAAATTTTGGCGGAATGAAAAGAAAGGGAGTTAACAACCTATTTGCAAAATTGAATGCTTCTCGTGGTAAACCTCTGGTTAGCACACATTTTGAACAATTGCGTACAAAATGCTACGGACGTCTTACTAATTGACGTTGAGGTTATTGTTGTTAAGTTATTTAAGCATTTCTATATTTATACAGTGAGAGTAAATCAACTAAAACAACTCTGCGACTTTGTTAATGTTGAATACAAAAAGATGTTATCATTTTCTAAAACAAGATTTTTAAGTCTGATGCTCGCAATTGAACGAATTCTACAAATGTACGAACGGTTGAAAGCATACTTTTTGTCTATTGAAAATTGTCCAATGATTTTGAAGCAATTTTCTGAGTGTCGCACGAGCGAAATTTGGATGTGGTTTGTACACAACATTGCTTCTATGTTTCACAAAGTCATATTAAAGATAGAGGGTGACAACATATGCGCAACAGAGGCCGCTCTAGAGTATTTCGATCTTCAAAATAAGCTTGAAAATCGTTTGAATGAATTATTTTTGCCGCTTAAAGTAAGAGAATCCCTCTTACAACTTGACAATTTGGAAGGTAGTTTAAACTATCGAGATGACTTCAACTCACAGGTTAGATTATTTTATTCAAATTGTGTGAGTTACTTGAAGAATTGGAGTACAAATTTAAATGAATTAAAGCTGTTTGAATGGATAAATTTGAGAAACCAAGTTTCATGGAATCAAATTCAAACTTGGGTTCGACACTGAATGAGGACGAACTTAAATTACAAGCTAAACTGTCAGAAGACAAAATTGCCAAGTGGAACTTTAAAAATATAGCTACCGAAGATCGATGGGTTGAAGTATTTAAATGGAATCAAGGGTCTGGATCAAGTGAAAATTTCAAAAACTGTGAGATTTTATGTCAGTTTATTTTTTGTCTTCCTGGAACAAGTGCGTCAATTGAGCGACTATTCTCTAATATTAATAACTACTGGAGTGCAGAAAAATCGCAAATGAAAATATCGACACTAGAAGCTGTGATGCAAGTGTACACAAACTTCGATGAGACTTGCAGTGAAATGATCCAGTTTTTGAAGACCAGAAAGCAAATTTTGGAATCTATCCTAAGCTCTCAAAAATACGATTGGCACAAAGGTAACCCCACTGATGGCGTTGCAGGCACGTCAAAATAATTAATAACATTACACATTTCCGCCAGAGTATTTTATGTGTTTGTATTTTTTCTAATATAGGTACATATATTATGTATATGTATGTGTCATTAAAAATGATTTTATTTTTTATTATTTTCATTTTGATGCTTGGCTATGTCACTCTACATTTAGTTCTTTGATTTGTCCGTTTTTACCTATTCCTAATACAACTTTTTGTTACTTTTTATTTCTGTACTTATTTTTCTGAAAATAAATATGGTCACACCATGTATAAGTGTATATATGTTGAATAATTATAGTTGTATAAAAAAAGGGAGATGTTGTATAGTTTAGTGTTGTTTATTTCTGTATTGTTGGTTGCGTTATTTTGTAAATAAATTTTCAAAATATAAAAATAAAGTTCAGTTCAAACTCGGTGTTCTTGATTAAAGGTATTTAAAATTTAAAATGGTCGAACATAAAAGATATAAATAAAATATATTACAAGACTTTTGTAGCCTTTTGTTAGTTTTTCTTTGGTTCAGTGACCAGTTTTTTAAGTTCGATTTCGCCAACTATTTTTGAATAAACACCGTTTTGGGTACTTTTGTTTTTCAACAGGTAACCGATCGATTTTAAATATATAATGTAATTTTTAAAACGTAGGCCTGCGCCTAGCACTTTTGGCGCCTTTGTGCAAATTTAAGTATAACACCCCAAATTTGTATTACGTTCATATGTGAGTACAGATACGGGTTAAGTTAGGTATTATTATCCACTATTGAAAAATAATTTTAAAAAGTATTTTTATAAACTTATTTTCATTTTTATATTTTACAAGTACAAGCCATAAGCCATACAAGTATTTTTTCAATTGAGGTACATAACATAATTATAAACTTATAGAAAACAGAAACATATTCTAACAGTATTACAAATTAAAAATTTTGTAAATATTGCACTTCTTTAAGTTTCACGGCAGTTATGTCTCGTTTATTGCAAGTTTTATTGTTTGATAAATTTTCAACTCTTTGACATAATTCTAATTGTTTTCAGAATAATTTTTAAATTTTTCAATATTCCATAAAAACGCGAAATTAATAGAGTAAGAAGAAAGGAATTGGAATCTCTCATCCACTGAAGTTATTATGATTACATTTCGTCGTGGATCGGTTCATCGTTACATTCATAATCAAAATGCTTTTTTTTTAATTTTTCGCGATCTTAGACCTCTTTGTTTTTTGAATTTAGGTTCTATGTCTAAGATGGATGCTATTTTTTTAGCATCAATCAATAGATCATTAAAACCTTCATCGAAGCGATAAGCTTTCAAAACAATATTCAAATTATTTAAACGATTACAACACTGAGCAACATCAAAGTTCGGTTTTTGAATAATTTTACTAACAATGTTAACTTTACTTAAAATATTATACCACAATATAAAAATGCAAATAAACACAAAATTTTACAATTTTTTGGCCAACGATGCACCAAAATTCTTTACGTTTTTTTCGTTTATTTTCTTCGCTTATTTCAAACAGAGCGTTATAAACTTCCCCAAGTTGAATCCTTAAAGAAGTTATTGCATCTATTCTACTCGACCATCGAGTATGCGATAAAGCTTTTAAAGTTAAATTTGTTACATTAGATAAATTAGATTTCAGAATTGAACAAAGAGTTCTTGAACTAAAGAAAAAAGATTGATGGTCCCCGTATTTGATTTTGCGGCATCATTGACGACTAAATTTAGTAGAAGCTAAAAAATACAAACAGTTCTAGAACTAAAGAAAAAAATTGATGCTCAAAGTATGTACACTAATTTATCTGGAAACTTATATTTTGTCTTGAAAAATTCTTTTCTAATTTTTTTGTTGGTGAAAGCTTGAAGTGAGTGATTGAAGAGTACATGTTTGACAATGAGTAAATTTTTTTAAAGCAACAAAACCTACTCAGCGTAGGATGCATTTAGATTTTTCTTTTATTTACAAAAAGATTCTATTGTCAGGCATAAACAAAATGTTTTTTTTAAGATATTTAGGTAATCTAATAATATTGATAAATTACAAAGTTTAATTGCGTAAAATCGAATGTTCTAGAAGGAATAAATAACTCTTATCGACAGATAATAGTAATTAAACGTAATCTTAAGTATCGGTTCTATAGATAAAATAAATATTAATGTAAAACAAAATTTGTTTGTTTGGATTAAATGACCAACAGTATTTATATTTAAAAACAATAAAAAATGTTTGAACAAATTTTTTTTACAGAAAAAAGAATTTCAAAAAATAAAGCAAATAAAATATCTAATAACATGTAGAAAAAATTAGAAAATAATGATATAATTTAGTTACAATTAAATGGCGAAACATGTGAACAAAAACCTTTCTCATTCATTGATCATTAACTAGTCATCTACCACATACTTAAATTTCACATATAAAATAATACATATGACTAATAAACACATCTCAAAATATTTATTCAATGATAATATTTGTAATCTTTGAATATACTAAAGAGAAGCATATAAAAATGTTTTAATTTTTAGCGGTCTATACATGTCAGTTTCTATTGAAGAAGATTGAAAGTAAAAGTCAAACACTGCTATATTTGTAACGACACAAAATAAAGTCTGATAGAAAGAAAGTGTTTTGTCCAGTTTGGATTGCCGGTTTAAAACTAAGCGGAGTCCGTAGAACAACTTCATAGTATTTAAAGCATTTGATACCGTTACAATAGATTACTTAAAATTTGTTAGATTTTTTAAGAATCAATAACTCTATATACGAGCTGACTCATTAAAACATAACTCAGTTGCAAACAAATGAACTTACAGCATCGCGCTGCTTATAGGACGTGCTACTATGATAAACAACCACTGATCCAGAAGAATTCAAAAAAGAGATTTTACTTATACTTAAAATCACTGCAGAACTCTCTTATGCTGTCTTCTTCTTCTTAAGCTCTTAATGTGCCCAATGTTGAGCATAAGCTTTCTTCTTTTTTTCATTTTTTTCTATTTTGAGATGTTGACATCTATTTTAATCCAGCCACTTTTTTTAAGTCATCGTACCATTTTGTGATCGGTCTTTCTCTTCTTCTTTTCCCATCCTAAGGTCTCCACCGTATAATTTTTACGTATTATTTGCCGCCTTTTAGTTTTGGTATTTGCCTTGCAACATCCTCTTTTAGTTGAGTGATTTTTTCAGTTATATCTGTTATTTTCGTTTTTTGCTTAATCCAATCATTCTGCTTTTTTTTTTGCTTTCTTCTAATACTTGACATTAAAATTTCCATTTTTCTTTGTGTAATTTCCAGTTTTTATATGGTGTGACTGTTAATGGCTAGGCACCATACGTTAAGACTGGTAGTACAGATCTGTCAAATATTTTAGATTTAATAAGCTAGAGAATTCTTTTGATTTTAAGCAGTGCTCGTCCCAATCTGTTTTTTTTTTTATCTATTTCTATATTGTAACGTAATTTTATTTTATATTATTTTATTTTAACGTAGGTAAATAACAATAACATAATAAATATATAAATACACGCATATGTTAAAATTCGGATTGTGTCTCCATTACCAGTACCGGTTACAATTCTCTCCCTTTGGATTCCACATACCGTCTCGGATGGAATCCAACTATAAATGGTATCTGCAATAGAATAATTGATGATGCACAGCAACGTGCTATACATGATTAACTAATCTTGCGGGCTCGGCGAAGATACGTAGTTTTCGTTGTTGGCACATAATCTACTACTGGAACTGCTATAGTGAGGTTTTCTTCATCTGAAGAAAGTAAGGTTGTATTCTCTACTATAGCCTTACAAGGTGGGCCTCTCTTTCTCATGATGTAGATCGGTGCTGGATTTACATTTTCGTCTTCTACAAAAGGTGTCAATGCAGAAACATTAAAGGTTTTGAGTAAAACATCGGGTTGATCAGGAGCAGCGAGGGTATAGGATGTAGGCGATACCTTCTGAATAATAAGATATGGTCCATCTTAGCTAAAGATATGGGTGTCAACCAGTACTCGATCACCAACTTCAAAAAGCTCTATGTCTCGGCGGTGTTTATCAACATACTTCATATTTTTGTCTTGTGCTGCTTCATGTCTTTCCCGAACATTGTACACAGTTTTCTCGGTCGTCTGGAGATATGGGCTTATCTCTGGTATAAAATTTTCATTTTCTAGTACAGTGTCGCAAGTCGCATTTGACACGCTCTTTAGTTCCCGTTCAAAACTCAAATAGCCAAAATCCGTAGACAAATGTTTAGTGCTGCTCATTGCGAATCGTACCGAAGGCAATGCTTCCTTCCATTTCGTATGTTCCATTTCCACAATAATAGATAACTGTTTAACTCCTAGGCAATACGCAACTTGTTGCATTACTCTTCCGATAAATAGACCACATGATCGCTGATAACTCGACGAGGGGTTCCATATCTTAAAATGATTTCATCAATAAGGCATTTTTTATAGGCTTTAGCGATTGCTTGTTTTAATGGGAAAAACTCCATCCATTTTGTCGCCGTATCTTCGACTGCAAATATCTAAGGTTTTTTTGCTTCCGTCTCTGGAAGAAGTGCAACCAAATCCATAACTAAGTTTTTGTACCTGTGCGCCAACACCGAAGTTTGTAATAGTCCAACGGGCTTTAAATTGTTTGCTTTATAACGCTAACACTTGGAGCATTTCTTTACATGTTCTTCAATATCGCGTCGCATGGATGGCCAATAGTATTTAGCGGCAATTTTAGTATAAGTTTTATCCACACCATAATGACCAGCCAGTGGCGAGTCATGATATTTCTGCAGAATACTGGTCACTTTTGAAGATGTTAACACCAATTAAACCGTTTCACTGTCACTATCAGACGTATAACGCTATACTGTTCCGTTTAACATAAGGTAACCTCGATCATTCCATCGATGGAAATCTATTTCATTTGGTGTCGGACTTTCAAAACACGTAATAATCTTTGCTACATCAGAGTCACTTAATTGTTTTTCTTGGGTAATTCTTGGCGATTCAGTTGGGATTAACACAGAGACAGTACACATAAAACATGAATCCAAATTGGCCACATTACACGAAGAACGTGATAGCGTGTCTACTATACCATTGCTGCGTTCAGGAGTGTATTCCTTCTTTATGTCAATCGACTGTAAGATCAACGCCCATCGTGCCGGACAACCACTCAAAGAACGTAGTGACATAAGGAGATATTATCCCGAATCAGGACCAATTCTATTAGTCGTTATATGTCCTCAGTATTTAACGCTCGCACAAGCAAAAGTACCTTTAGCACGATTTAGATTTAATTTAAAAGTTTTTAACCGTTCTAACACTACATGTAAGTCTGTCAAATGTAGTTCAAAGCTACACAAAATAACAATTAGGTCATCTAGATACGCAAACACACTAACATCACTTAAACCTGCTTTAAATCTGTCTATTAATCGCTGGAATGTTGCCGGTGAAGAAAGAATCTTCTTAAAACGGTATGTTCTAAATGGGGTGACAAAATCTGTCTTATCACGGTCTTCGGGTTTTACTGAGACTTGCCATAATCCAGAGGTTGAATAAATTGTAGACATACGCATTGTCGGTTTTGTAGCATTTAATAGATTATCGATTCTTGGAAGTGGGTAACGGTCAGGAACACTATTAATCTGACGATAATCTACGCATACTCTCATTTTTCCATCCTTTTTTGGCACTAAAACAACTGGAGCTGCATACGCTGACTCGCATTCTTCGATTATGTCACCTTTTATTATTTTTTCAATTTCACTTTTCAGTATTTCCTTCTTTGCAGGTGATAGTTTGTAGGGCGGTACAGCAGTTGAAGTGTTATCGCTTAATGTAATAGCATGCTTAGCAAAGGGCGTGGTTTCTGGTTATCTGTAAATACTTGTCGATGATGTGTTATTAAATCATTGAGCTGTTTCTTTTCAACATCATTCAATTCAATACCTTCATTGTCAAAAAGAGCTAATGATATCTCAACTGTATTTATTTATCGCTGTAGGATTTTGATCATCCATTCTAGGTTCTGCAAGTAAGGTATAAGCATCCTGTGGTTTATCTAAAAACCAGTATTTTATTTTTTGTATATTTAATAAGATATTAGCAGCAGTAATAAAATCTACACTTAAACGTGTTTTACTATCTACATGTTCACGTACAGCTATGAATTGTTGTAAAATGGCATATTCCTGAAAAATTACTATTACATCAAACAACAAAACAGGAACATTTTCAGGTTCTCTATCTGCCAAAATCATTTCCATAATTGATTCAGTGCATGGTGCTTTCTTTTCCAACAAATGTCGACATAATATTTGACCAGCTATGCTTGATCGTGTACCAGAATCTACAAATGCTAATCTTGTAAGATCTCTTACGGTAATACGTAGCATTGGACGTAGCACATTAACTTTTCCAAAATTGACAGCTAACACTTCATTAGATGAAATGCTGTTTGCTGTAATTGTTGCATTGTTTTGGGACACAGATAAGGTTGATCTGCACTTTGGATATTGGGAACTTACAAACCTAGGTGCACCACAACCATAGCACGTAATCGTTGAAGTTGACCGTCCACCCAAAATAGTAGCGGTGAAGTTACTACCTCTCTTGTACTTTTATTTGTGCTTTTTCGAGTTTGTGCTTTCTGCATTCACTTTGTATATGACTATATACTTTGCAGTATTTACATTGGGGTCGTTTTGACTGTTTGTTTAATTCTAAAGTCCCTGACGTTTTATAATTTTAATTTAAATCAGACTTAATTGATCGAGCCTGTGCTATCTATTCATCAAAGTTTTTAATCAAATCTCTCGGCACTCGACTAATTTTTGGATGTAGAAAACTATAGATCATGCCTAACTTATGTAATTCATGTAACATCGGATAATTTTCCGGCAGTGACTAACGAATTGATCGGTTGATTCTCGTTCAGTTTGTTTTTTTTAAGAAAAGATCTTTAAAAATCTTATGAGGAGACAAGTTTTTGCCAAATGCATCTCTTAAACCTTTTAAAGCATCGTCCCAAGTCTTCATCTACGACTTTGCTCCTTGAAACCAGGTCGCTGCACTACTATCTAATATCATTGGTAAACTTCTAAAAGCATTCTCATCCGTAATGTGAAGACATTCTTTACAAATCGAAGTTGCATTGATGAATGCGTCTACATTTTCTTCCTTCATATCGGAAAAGCAACAGTGACATTTTGCGGAACTTGCCATCTTAGAATTTCCTGTATGTTGTGGGGTAACAGCACGACTTTGACCTGAAACTATTTGTCGCATCCCGTTTAATAACATTTGCAACTGTGCTTTTGTCATTATTATCGGGTCTGACATTTTGTATTTAGCTTCTGCACTACTAGGGTGATTTGTTGGGATTAACTCCGCAACTGATGTATTCTTTGAAGTAAGTACGGCTTGCTCTTAGAAAAAATCGTGTTGCAGCTGTGTACACAATTTGACAAAGAAACCAAACTTGACAAAATTCTCCATGTGTCTAAAATAAGTTTCGGATTATGCGTTCCTTCATGTATATAGTTTATAATAATATAAAAGTTTTGACCAGAGTTCTTCTGTATATCAACACGTGGTGAAAACAGGGTTATGTTGGTTTTTTTCTTCCACTGCAGTTACCAGCACCTTGTGACGAAAAAACACGTTTGCACACTTCTTTAAAGTTTCAATGTCTTTACTTTATATCAATATAATTTACATCGCTATATCCTAACAATGTGTTGTTCACTGTGTGAATTTACAAATTTGCAAACAACGGTAAGTTTTTATTTTTATATTCAAAACCTTTTGTTGTTTATTAAATTAATACCGCAACGTATGCAATTGGTACAAAATGGGAAGAGACAGAAGAGGGTATACCCCTGTCTACCCCACGTATTTGCTAACAACTGAATTTAATTCTGGATGTTCTTTAATGTCGGGAGAAGCTTTTAGTACATTGTCATAAAACTTTACCTTTATTAAGCAACATTTAACCATTAAAATCCTAAATATTTTGTTTAAATTCTAGATGTTTCGAACATACGCAAAAAAAACCAAACGACAAAACTGATCTTCAGGAACAAAACATCAAACTGTTCTTGTCGTTTTTAAACGTGAGCAATTTGATGATCCGCAAAACACGTTAGAACGCTATGTTTCTAAAAATGACTATTGCAAAACTTTGTGTGTCTTTACACAAGAACAAAAGTTAGAGATAGTGCAGTACATAGCGGATATAGAAGCTACATCATTTGATCTAAAAATGACATGTTTTTGAAAGCTGGTTTATCAACTAGCTGTATAAAGCAATAATAATTTCAACTCCGATACCAAAATAGATAGATAAGGATTTCTGAAGTGACATCCTATGCTGAAGATATATATGCTAGATAAATTTTTTCAATTGCTATCTGAGACTATCGATCCCTTGGGTTGATAGGTGACAGAATGTACAATCTGTCAAAGCCTAAAAAGTCATAGTAAAATATTCGCTAAAAGAGGAAAACGTTAAGTAGGGATACTTGATCCTTCAGAAAAAGACAGACAGTTAATGACAGCAATTTGCGTTTTTGCAAGAGGCAGCTACATGCTATCTACATTAAAATTGTCTAAAATTTGCAAACAACATACTTTTAAACTTGGCTTACTACCTGGATTCAATGTTTACAATAAGAGTTCAGGGATGGATGACAACATAAATATTTCTGAAATAGCAACGAGATATAATAAGGTGTTAGTGTCATTGGATGAACATTTAACCCATATTTAAAATATCGATATAATGAACTTCGCATGAGAAAAATTGTTTTCCATCACACTGTTTATACAAACTATGGTACCTTGATGTCGCCTTCATGAAAGCTCTTAGCAATTATTATGAAAAAATGGATGCGTTGCAATTCGAACAAAATGGTTACACTGCATCAAATATTCCCATTGTTTGATGCCGCTTTTTTGAATGCCGCATTCATTAAAACCGCAGTGAATGACTAAAAAAACAAAAATTTGATCTTTTAACTCTAGTGTTTTTTCTAAAGCAGACTTTACAACAAAAATTGTATCTCATCTCTATCTAAACCTCAAAATGTACCGGAAGATTCTGAATTGAACATAGCAGCCGACAAAAGCAACATTTTCACGAATTGGAAAACCACAGCACGTCACACTTTAACTTTTTTGCGTGCGTTTTCAGAAGCCATAGAGCCACCACTCCATAATATAAGAAGCCAAGTAGCGTCACTAGTATGGACATCAAGTTTTTTAAATACGCCTCCAGAACCTGTTGTAATGGTCAACAAATTACAAATTCAACTTGCCACCAAAACCGATTTACAGGAAACGCTCTCTACCACTAAGAGAAAAAATTGCAGCTTTTTTTTCGCCGACAATTCAATTGCTGGTTAAGATCTGTTACCAGCAGCTTCGACGCGAAATCTGATTTCTCTGTGTTAATCGTAAAGTATTTTTAAATAGTTAAATAAAATAGTTGTTGTTAATAAAAAGAACTTTTAATAACTCGCTATATTGGTGAACTGCGACAATTAATAAATGAAAAAAACTAAAAATTTAGCACGACTTTGCGCGCATGTGGAGTAATTTTTTTTAAACATGCAACGTGCCGTTGAAAACATAATGAACGAAGAACCAAAGACTTCGTCAGAAGTTAGCCAGATTCGACACGTCAAATTACCATCGTTTTGGCAAAAACGTTCTTCGCTTTGGTTTGATTAAGTCGACGCTCAGTTTTATCAAAGTGGTGTACGAGCCGATAGTACAAAATATTACACGGTCATTACCGCATTGGAGCCAGCAATACTACAGCAGGTAGCCGACGTTGTAGAAGCACCGCCAGCCACAGAGAAGTACGAGACTTCAAAAAAACATTTGATTGCAAGGTTTACAGATTCACAAGAAAAACAATTAAAAACGCTATTGACAGATTTAGAGTTAGGTTATAGACAACCATCGCAGTTATTACGAAAAAACGAAACCCTAGCAGCTTCGAAAATAGATAAAGTTGTCATTCGCACGCTTTGGCTACAGAGAATGCCGTCTTAAGTACAAATTGTGCTTTCGGTAAGTAAAGACGAGAAATTAGAGAAACTAGCGGAAAATGCAGACAGAATGCGGAAATTAGCAATTACAGTATTGCCACCGCCATCATTAACAAACCTGCACGCGCACAAACATCTTCTAGTGACGTTACTGAAACGTCTGGAATTGTATCATTAGAAAAGCAAATTGTGGACTTTCCAGAAAAAATTGAAAAACTTTCAATGCGGCATCGATGACTTAGATCCCGACCGCGCTCATGGTCTCGTCAGAGAAGACGCGACACAGTGCCGCTCGCCGTGCAGATATCGTAACATTACGTCAAAATCGGTAAACGAACATCACCGTCTTTAGTGGAAGCGGTAAACTACAGAACGTATTCACAAATCCGCCTATTTATGCAAGAACGAGAGACAGGTATGCGTTTGCTAATTCATACCGGAGCTGACATGTCGGTAGTACCGTTTACTTGCACTCAACTACGAAAAACGCCCGCTACGTACGGTAAAAAGTCTATATGTGTAAACCTTCGCTTTCGTCGTGCATTCCGGTGGAGATTTTCAGAAGCCGCCGTCGCTCGACCGATTATAGGCGCCGATTTTTTAAGACACCATGGATTGTTAATGGATCTAAAGAATCGCCGATTAATTGACAACATTACCCATTTGACAACATTAGGGTCAATACCCGCTGCGATGTCACAACAATCACGACGGTAGCATAAACATCTATTCTCCACGAAAGGACATCAGTACTAACTCCCCACTAAAAAGCATGAAATTGTTTATCACATTCTCACTAAAGGGCAGCCAATAGGAGAACGGGTACGCAGATTGCCTCCAGAGAAAACTAAAGCCGCCAAAGAAGAATTTGAATACATGTTAGAGCAAAGGATTTGTAGACCATCAAGTAGTCCGAGCGCCAGTCCGTTTCACTTAGTAGCTAAAAAATCGAGTGAGTGAAGACCATGCGGAGATTATCGCCGTGTTATTGCCGTTACCACACCAGATCGATACCCTATCGCGCATATCATCGACTTTTCGCATAAACTGAACGGTAGAACAATATTTTCAAAATTAGATTTAGTGCGTGTCTATCACTTGTAACCTGCGTTTGGGGATTTCAGCAGTTATCTTTTTATGTCAGACCCCGTAAATAGATTCTGCTGGCTGAATTTTCTTTTTTTTTTGGTTTTCTTCGTTTGATTAGTTCAAGATTAGCATCAAAAACGTTTTGCTCGTTATTGTATTGCGTGTGATTTAAGTTTATTGGTATTTCAAGTTGTTTTACAATCATTACTGGTATTTTTTTTTGAATGCATACAGTTCCGTGGTTTTGATTTTGATTTAGTGTTTTACTTGTTTATCTCAGTAAAATAACAATTCTGTATAATTTACGACTTCCTTTTGGAATGTAAGTTGATCCATTTTTCTTGGTATTTATACTTTGTTTATATTGGGCTATTTTATTAAGCGCGATTACGAGCCACCTGCAAATAAGCGAGCTAAGCATTTTTGATGAGAAATGTTTTTGTCGAGGTCTACGTGTCAAGATGCAAGCGGCCAATTATAGTTTTCATCTTTGTTAGGTTCGTTCGTTTAATGTTCTATCTTTTACAAAGATTTTACAGCGCACGTTCAATTAGTTAAGTAGGGATACGAAGTTTTAAAGATGGTAAAGTTTGGTTTTGGGGGATCAATCAATCGATCGTTGGTCGCAATTAAGAAATACCGGATACCGTGATGTAATTGGGTGGTGAGGGTACTTTTACCCTATCGTTGTGTATTCCCGCGGAAGTTGGAACCGTGAAAATTAAGTGTTGTGGTGAAAATGTTAATTTTTCAAATTTCGTAATTTACGGTTTAAGCAGACTTCATGGTTTCCAAAATTAAAACTCACGTTTCAAGTTGGATATGCAATCGTTGGGTTGTGCTACGTCCAGTCTTCGCATTTGTGCGGATTTTATTTAAGTGTTAAAAAGGAAATTCTTCCGCCGGCATAGAAATTGTTTGGGGTACCTTTCACCTGGCCACTACGAACTAACCACAAGTTCGTTCCTGAAGTTACGACGAATTCAAGGTATTTATGTTGCACCATTTATTTAATCGTGAAGATATTATTTACGTGATTTAAGTGTTAAAAGCTTTGAATTTCAAGTAAAAATTACAAGTGTCTCGAAGTTAACGTTAATGTAACTAATTAATCTCCGTATTTAGCGGTACTGTTATAATCCCGAGTTTAAAATTTATTAAACGGGACCGAATTCTCGATTCAAGTTATATATATTAGTTTTATAAGTTTATTTCATTTTATATTTGAGTAATTTCGACGCGCACACGGCCGTGATTTTAGATAAATTAAGATGTATTAATTTGTGCTGTTTTATTTCTTTAAATTCTGTATTTTGTATTTTAATAGTTTGTTTGTGTATTTATCCAAATAACTTCAAATTTGTTTTGATCCAACGTTCAGTTACGTACCTTTTGTTACTGTTTGTGTGAATAATTTTGTTAATTTCAATTCAATTATTTTATTATTTTATTCATTTTGTTTTTTTTGTGTTCGAATAAATGTTAAATTGTTAAATGTAAAGAGCTTTTAATTCCGTCGGCCTCCGCGTGTGTAACTTTATTAGTTTATTACAGATTTTAGTGAGATACACTCTATCAAGGTAAGTCCGTTTAGGGTGTATCCTCCAGAAGCGGACTTGTGGTTGGCAATGGCCAGAAGTCCATTAAGCTTTACTCCTTCCTGGCGCCCTTTGATTTCGACATTATTACTTCTCGATTTTGTGTCAAGTCAATCCAATTCAATCACGAAACTTTTAAATACAACCCACCCCTTCTCCATTGAGCTAGTGGCAAAACACCGTTTATGTTACCTCATTTCAGGCAGTGACTTTGTGTTAACTTTGGCATGTAACACACCAAATTCCGATCGTAGAAGAAAACATACAAAAAACTGCAGTTACAACACCGTTCGGGTTGTTTGAATTTCCTTTCATGACCTTCGGACTACGTAACGCCGCGCAAACATTTCAGCGGTTTATGAATATGGTGTTAAAAGGCTTGGGTTTTTGCTATTGTTACATCGACGACATTTTAATAGCTTCGGTTGATCAAACACAGCATTTGGAACACTTGAAACAATTTATTAACGACTGGACGTTTCGGAATTGCCGTTAATCCAGCTAAATGTGTATTAGGTGTAACACAATTAGAATATTTAGGATACCTCATTTCCAAAGAAGGATTAACTCCGTTGCCGTCCAAAGTACAAGTAATTACAAACTTGAAAAAGCCGACTACAGTTGTCGAACTTCGTCGTTTCTTAGGAGTAATAAATTTTTACAGAAGGTTTATCAAAAATGCCGCAAAAACACAAGCGATACTAAACAGTTACTGTAAAAATAGTAAACGCAAACGACAAAAATTGATAGAGTAAACACTAGCAGCTGAACAAACGTTCGATTCGCGCAAAGAGGATTTAGCAAACGCTACAGCACTCGCGCATCCGTCAAAAGAAGGACCTCTATTATTAACAGTTGACGCGTCAAATTACGCCGTCGCACAGTGGTTCCAAATCCCAAAAAGCTGGCCAAAAGTCGAAAAAACACTAGCGACTTTTAATAGTTGGAATAGTTGTAGTAGAACATCTAGTTTGTATTATTAATTAATCTTAAAAACAGCGGGAAAAAATGGTCAGCCCATTTAAATTTTTTAGTACTTTTTAGTCATTCTGGCTTCAATCTAGAAAATTTTGATATCTATGGCGTGGAATGCCCCATATATATGTATATTAAGGCGTATGTCGTATATAAAAGTGTCGTATGTAAGTCGTATATAAAGAATATAATATATGTAATATAATGTATAATGTATGTAATATTTATATGTGTACAATTCAACGTTTTTTCGTAATTGTCGACATGTCACGTCTGAATATTTTTGGATGTTATTTTTCTATTTCCTACAGAAACTCCGGATAGTATCAAAAAAAATTCTTTTACGAGAAAGGAAATTTTCACATTTTTTGAAATTTGTATTAAATGAAAATTTTAACGTGGTCACTGACATTTTTGAAACGGAGGTGTCAAAAAAATTTAAGCATCGATACATCGGAAAAAAAAACCGTGACGAAATTAGTATCGGAATTCAGAAAGAAGTGGAAATAAGTCTGCAGGAAGGGAACCAAATTCTTCAAAAATTCAACGAGTGTCTGAACGTTCCTGTGTTTTTTTACAATTGAAAATAAAGATTCGAAGACTTTCACGGAAAGTTTTGCATCGAAAAACACAATAGGGCGTCCATCCTCAAGCTGGAAAGATTTGAGTGATCGATCAAAACGGAGAAGAACAGAAAAGATGCGAAAAAAAAAATACTGTCCAGGAATTGGCCTACGTTACACAAATGACTCTCCGGGTTCAAGGAAATTTACCAGCTTTAAGCTAAATTAGCGATGTCACAGAAGGCAGCCCATCAAAAGCACCGCAGTACAGAAAATCTATAAAACGTGTTACAGAAGATGTGCTGTCAGGCAACGAAGTACTATCACGTGTTGTAGAACGTAAAATGACCAAAAGTCAATACCAATTAATACGTTCTGTAAGCGTGCAAAAAAATTGTAAGTTATACCCACCTTATAAATGTGTATTGGATGCTAAAAAAAAGTGTTACCCTGAAAAATCAGAAATGTCTGTAACTGAAAGTGGAGCCACAGTTAGAATCCAAGCATTGCTAAATCATACAGCTGCAAGAATATTAATGGTATACGTGGTAAAGATCATATAGACACAGAACACAATTTCAATTTTATCAATCCCACAATTCTAGATGTGGAAAACAACTTGAAAAAGTGTTTACTTTCCGAATTGCTATACATCAATATATATAATAATAATATTAATTTTAACAACGATACCAACAATTTAAGCAGCGTTTATAATAATTTAATATCCAAAATTGTGAGATAACTATATAGGTTGGATTTATCGTTATTCAGTTTTGTTTATTTTTTTATTCTTATCTTTCTCTTGACATTCATAAATTTTTGAGTACACAACATTTGTCAATTGTTTGTCTAACGTTTATGTCCTACGTTATATAAAAAAAATTTAATTATTGACCATTGTATGTTTAATGTTTTATTTATTATTAATTAAATACCAGCTCGTAAAGTTGCCGATGTCCTTGGCCGGTGAATTGATCCACTTGATTTTATTGTGCACGTTTTATGTGTTAAAAATTATCTGTTAATTTCATGCTGTTGTTACTATGTTGTTTGACTTAAGAGTTTAAATAAATTACAGTTGGCCTGATGAAGTGCTAACCTTCAGCACGAAACGTTGCCACAAAAATAAATTAAAGTGGTTTTACATGCCCCTCCTAAACGAAAAAGTCTGAATTAATTATTAATGGTATAATCAAACGTTATTAAAAGCCTTCCTAAAAACAAAGTTGGAATTAATTTAGAATTGATGTATAAGTGGGGATGCGATGGCACTTCTGGTCAAAGTACTTACAAACAAAAGTTTAGCGATGGAGACGACAATAAAATGGGTGCCAACATTTTCTTTATGTTACTCGTTCGCTTGCAAATTTTTGGTCGAGTCAATTCACACTTGATTATTTAGAAAAATGCACGTCCTTCGTCGCCAAGATTTTGTCACCCAATTAAAATTCAATTCTTGCACGAAACTGCCGAAGCAACTAAGGTAGAAGTTGATTGTATCAAAGAGCAAGAGAGAAATCTTGTGCTTTTTCAAACTATAATGGGCGGCAAAGAAGTTAACATCGATTTCAAACTTGTGTTGACAATGATAGATAGTAAAGTTTGTAATTCTATTACGAATACATCGTCAAGAATGCGTTGCTATCTTTATGAAGATACATCCAAGTAATTTCTTGTGGTTTTGAATCCAATATACCAAAATTTCGCCAATACACTGAAGATACTGCACGAAGATTTGTCGAACTCTATCCATGGTACTTCATGCCAAAAACAGTACACAAAATTCTTATTCACGGTCACGAAATTGTGGAATTTTTGATACTTCCTATCGGGCGAATGTCTGAAGAAGCCCAGGAATCATGTAATAAGTACATCAAAAGATTCCGAGAAGGTTTTTCAAGAAAATGTGACCGCATAAAGAACATGGAAGACATTTTTTGCAGACTTTTAGTAACGTCAGATCCAGTAATATCCAACTTACGAAAACTTCCTCTAAAAAAACTAACCGTATACGCGGTTGAACTGTTGTTTCCACCTTCAGTTCCAGAGTCGAGTCAGATTTCTTCTAATAATACAAGCGATGTATCTGACGATGATGACTAATTAGAGAACAGCGATTAGTTCTAAGAGATGCTAAAATTAAATCCCGACAAATTATTCAAAGCTAATTTTGAATTATGCGGGTGTTAAACTAATTCAACGTATTTACCGTCGTTTATAACTATTTACAGTTAACTTTAGACGCATAGTAAAATTATACTATGAGATGGCTCTGCCATCAAACACTTTTGAACAAATATAATGTAAATGTAATGAAATATGAATTTTCATTGTCATCATAATAAATGATTAATTACTATATTCCAATCCTCCCTTTTTTCACAAATTTTGAAATGTCAATTGTCATTACATTTCCCATTTAATTAATTTACAATCATAATTTCAAGACATCTTCACAATCGTTTTTGAAGCAATATTCTGCCATATTTAATCCGCTATTTTGTTTTTCTAAATTTTGACTTCCAGTTCGTAATCAGCGATCCCGAAAACTTTCGAGTAGGTATAGACTTTCACCAGAATCAAATACGTTTTTGAAGAAATTTTCCGCCATATTATAATCAATCATTTTGTTTTTCCGAATTTAGACTTTGAGTTCGTAATTAGCGACCCCGAAAGGCCCCGAGTACGGACTTTTAACTGAATCAAAACGTTTTTGAAGAAAGTTTTTGCCACATTGTATCCGCCATTTTGTTTTTTTTAAATTTTGACTTTGAATTCGTTGTAATGTAATAGTAATAGCATTTATGTTAATAAGTTAATTGACCTTTGTGGGTATTGAACTTATACGTAAATTTTAGGAAATTAGAAAGACGCGTAATTGCATTTCCCGTCTAACAAAATAGCTAAGTCACCTCAATAAGAATTGATAAGTTCAATTCTTAACAAAGTTCAAGTTGTATTAGAATGGTAGTATTAAGAATAAGTTCTATTAATGTTTAAATAAATGGTAGTCATAAAAGGCTTGATAAAGGGTTATAATTAACAAACCTTGTACCCAAAAGAAGGCACATGACATGGCGACCCTGCCAGTTCCATACAAGAAATGCCATGACATCACGTCACAATCCGGCTATGCAAGAAAAAAAAATAATTAAAAAGACAAATTGAAAAGAAATAAAAAAATGCGTGGTTCTCAAACAACGAACGAAAGGATAATTGTTGAAACTGCTGGTTCGGGGAATAACAATGCTGCTCAATCGGACTCTAAGCCTCTTTCCTTAGTAGAAATTGGGATAATTTTGGTAATTACAGCATTCATTGCATATTTTAGGGTAGAGGGGGGGAATTCCGGCCTCTGGGGCAATTCCGGCCGTTCCGTATCTCATAGTTAAATATTTTTGTGTTTATGACTATTGCTGCCACCTCTTAGAATGTCGTGGAAATACTGTACGAAACTATAAACGGCTGTAACGGCACGTTTTTATAACGAAATATATGATTTGTGCTTAACCGCTATAATTATTTTGTGTTGTTAAAAGGTATGCATTATCTCATAGAACTGTCTAAGATATATTCTATGTACGCAAGTAAGTGGCACATACATAGTTTGTTTCGGTATAAGTAAGAACATTTGAAAATATAACCTCAATTTATTGTAATTGCGTAAATGTGTAATAAATGCATTAGGGGGCAATTTTGGACAAAGTGCTAGGGGTTATTCCAGCCGGTCGGTATTTGTCCCTTTCTCCATTCTGATTACTAGGAATTAAGTATAAATGTTTTGTTTATTTTTCAGATGCCTCGTAATTACAATAGAAAGGGGAATAAGGTGTCTTGGTCGTCCGATGTCTTGAATTCTGCGTTAGATGCAATAAATGAAGGTGTTGCACTGAGGGAAGTGTCACGGCGCTTCAATATTCCACGAAGTACATTACAAGATTTTCGCAAGAATGGGCGAAGATTTGCAGTTCCTCTAGGCCGAAAGGCAGTGTTTTCTGCCCAAGAAGAAGAAGAGTTGGCTTCACACATTATTAAACTTTCTAAAGTTTTTTTTGGAATTACTCCCAATCAAATTAAACAGTGTGCATTTGCTTATGCCAGCAAAAATAATTTGAAACATCCCTTTACAATAAAAAATGAAGCAGCAGGAAAGGATTGGCTTGCAGGTTTTCTGCGCAGAAATCCTGGCATTTCATTAAAAAAACCGGAAGCGACTAGTATTAATCGCATTACTGCCTTTAATAGAACGGAAGTGTCATTATTTTACAAAAACCTTGGAAGTTTGATGGAAAGATTTCAGTTTCAACAAGCCAAAATATTTAACGCGGATGAAACTGGAATCACGACGGTGCAGAGACAAAATAAAATTTATGCGGAGACAGGTCAAAAGAGAGTCGGATTTGTAACGAGTTGGGAAAGAGGAAAGACAACAACTGCTATGTGCGCTTTTAGTGCTTTAGGCATCTATGTGCCTCCGATGTTTATTTACGCACGTAAAAAAATGGCACAAAATTAAAAAAAAAAGTCTACCAGGAGCTATCTACGTGTGCTCTGACAACGGATGGATAAACGAACATTTATTTCTGGACTGGTTAAACCATTTCCAGAATTTTGTCAAGTCTTCTCAAGAAGATCCGATATTATTAATTTTAGACAACCATGTAAGCCACTGCACGTTGAAAGCTTACAATTATTGCAAAGAAAATTTCATAAATCTTTTGATAATACCACCCCATACTTTGCACCGTACTCAGCCTTTGGATGTCTCTTTTTATGCTGCACTAAAAAGTGCTTACAATTCTGAGTGTGAGAAATATATGAGAAGCTATCCTGGTGAAAAAATTACGCTAAATGAAATTGCGGAACTTTTTAACAAAGCATATAGGCGGATTGCTACGCCCGAAAAAGCCATAAACGGGTTCAAAGCAACAATAATTTTCCCATTAAATTCTGATATATTCACAGACAATGACTTCATAGCTGCTGAAAATTTAAGTATTGTTAGGGAAAAAACTCCTGAACTTAGAACTGCCGTTGAATCCAATGAAGAAGTCGTATCTTTCAGTAAGATCATTTCCATCCCTGGCACTTCAAAATCTAGTGATCACGGACTACAAAAAAACAGTAAAAGGAAACAACACTCGCAAATATTTACTTCAACTCTGATGAAAGACATCCTAGAGGGGAAAGAAATGAATAAAGGCAAGCGACTTCAAACGAAACAATTAAGTGTGGAAAAGTTAAAGAGAAATCTTTATCATAATCCTGGACCGTCCGATGACAACAAAGAAAACTCACACAAAAGAATTAAAATACAAAGGGAAAAAGCTAAGAAAGTGCAATACAAGGAACATGAAGATGATGATTTGGATGATTTTGAAGGTTCTGATAATGAAGTTACCGAAGATATTTGCATAATATGTAGCGAATTTGGTAAAAACAATAAAATGTGGATAAGGTGCGTAATGTGTGGTCAATGGTCACACCAAGCTTGTTCTGTAGACGGAAAAGGAACATATGTGTGCGATTTTTGCATTTGAGTTCTTTGTGAAGGTAATACCGGCCCTCGGTCGGAATTACCCCCACATTGCGGGCAATTCCGACCGATGAACTGTAACAAAAAATGTTTGTAATTTGTTATTGTATTTTAAAAAAATTAAAATAAAGGTTTTTTTTGGTAGTTTAATAGTTGGTCTAAATTTTTACATAGTTATTGAATCCACAATGTAACATATATCACCATCATTACAGAAATGGCTTAAAGGGCCGGAATTCCCCCCCCCCCCCCTCTACCTTATATACCACCAATGTAAGAAAATTTGGGATTAGAAAATTCGGTGTGAGGTAATGAGAAGTCAAGAATTACTATATAGCCATGTCTAAACCATCCGGATCATCTTAAATTTAAAGTTCTACGTCCATATATCTGTGAGTGTTGTGTTTTGTGTTGTGAAATGTTATGCCAGTGCCCGTGCAGTTTTTACAGTTGTTAGAAGATGTACAAAATTTTTATAAAAACGTAGTGAAAGATTTGTATCATTGTTGTATCATATGCGAAGTCGAGGTAACTTTAGAAATAATCAAAATAGTAGAGGTGGGTCGGATGCCCATCGTCAGAATCAAAATGTAAATTATCCAGGTAATATTAATTTTAATCGAGGGCATAGAACTAATTATAGAAATTGGTCCACTAATTATCGGGGTGTAAATAATAAAGGAATTCAACAAACAAGGTATTTTAGTCGTAGTAGTAATAACTATCATAAGAATAACAACAAAGGTAATTCAAGAAATTATTACATGACACACGACAATGTTTCTCAGATTAGTGCAAAGGATAGCAATGTCACTGCTTCAGCTAGTTCCAGTATATCCGCTGACCTATTTTATTGAAGCCCCCAATGAAGTTGTAAAACCCGCTGTTATTTTAAATTTAAACGGTCTAATCTTTCTACGAGTTAAATATGAAACAAACGAATTATTATTTTTGTTAGATACATGTGCGTATATGAACGTAATTTTTGAAAAAATTGTTATCCCTAATGAAAAAATTCAATCAAATAGAATTCGCATAAATGGAACTTCTGACTCCACCATAACAAACGGTTCGGTTAATTTGCTTCTTAATGTAAACGGAAAAACCATTAATCATGAATTTTTAATAATTAAAGGTTTTGAAAATGAAATACATGGAGTGATTGGATCAGATTTTTTAAATAAATATTCCGCAAATATAAATTTTGAGAATTATAAATTATAATAAACGATGAAACGATAACAATTCCAATTGATTCTAAATTTCAGTTTTACACTAGTATACCTGCAAGATACGAAATTATTAAATATTTCTGGGTAAATAACGATAAAGGCTGTATAGTATTACCAGAAAAATTAAGCGAAGGTATTTTCGTAGCTGCAAGCTTAGCAAGATCAAAATGTAACATGATACCGGTAAGAATTTTAAACAATAGAAGTGAAGACTTTTTACTCAAAAACTTTAGTTCAAAAATTGACAACTTAAAAAATTATAATACTATTAATTTTAATAACGCGATACCGGTCCACCAAATTGAAAAATTACTAAATTTAATAAATACGGAAAACTTAAATGAGGAGGATACACAGAGAGAAATCTTTGTATATTTTATCTACAATTGTTAATCAAAAGTACACAAATTGGGCCTGAAAAAGTGACAACACCAATTTGTGCAGTTTTATTGCATTCATTTGTGCAGATTAAATTGTACAGTTTTTTTTTCATTACATATAAGCAATTTTTACATTTTAAATTGATCGCACCATATCACAATTTGTTTAAAAAATGCTCTAAATTAGATAGTAAAGTTTTACACAATCTTGTCATACTTTTTTTAAAACTATGCTTGATTTATTTTTACCCAATGGTATATTATCTAGATACATATTCTCATTGGTTAATTTTGCACAATATTGTGAAAATTAGTATTATTTCGTATAGATTTTTATTTTAAAACTTTATGCATCTTGGTTAAATGTTATTTACTTAAAAGTAACATATATTCGGTGAATTGTCAATAAAACATTGCAAATCTTAAGAGCATTATTTATTTATATTTAAATGGTATACCTATTTTTTTCTTCGAGGGATATCTTAAAATTCCAGTACTGCTTGTTATCGATTCACTCTAGATTTTTTTATAAATGTGGTTGATTTGCCCGTTGCTACAGCAGTTAGTTTGGTTGCCTTCTCTAAAGAGAGAATTTATCGAAAAACTTCACAACATTTTTAATAATGTTTCTTGCTTCAAAATGAATGGTTTTCTTCGATTTAGATTTTATGTTGATAAATAACAGCTGAAACAATACAAAAAGTAAGTAATGTAAAAATCTCCATCAGAAATTAGCTGTTGTTCGTAGAATTAACGCTGAAATTAATTACAGAATTTAAAGTAATGAGTGAGGTTAAGCCTTTGGGTTGAGCTACAAAGGTTAACTTAAAAAATGTTATAAATACACTTACCTTGTTCAAATAACAGCGTTTCAAAAAGTCTTGACAAAAACTAACTGAATAACTACGAATTTTTCAGAAAACAGGAGGTAAAGATGTAAACTAACCCAACGCAATCAAGGAATTTTGATTGTAAACATTTTTTCAAGCGGACGGTATTAGCTAATTGTGATTGGTTGAAACATTTATCGCTTCAAATTTTTAAAGTTAGTTCACATATTTTCCGGGAGAGGGAACGTTCACCATAAAAAATTACTGCTATTCTACAGTTCGTTCAATTTTTTTCTTTATTCCGAGTTTAAAAGAATTGCATAATCTTATTGTAATATATATTATCAAAGCTGTACGAGAAACTAAAACAAAATTGTGCAAAATACTAGCACATTGTTGTCGAATACAAAACATACTAAAGTTTATAATATTTTTCAAACAATTTGTCAAATAAAACTTCATAAGCTATTTATCCAAACGTATTAAATAAAAGCGTGCAAGCCTATGGTATAAATATAAACAATTGTAGTAATATCATCAACAATACAGTTATGCACAATCTTGTGCAAAATTGTTATACAGCATTTCTCTCTGTGTAGACATTCTGTACAACGAATTTGTGCTAAGTACAGCGACGTATTTCATTTGGATGGTGATTCACTAAGTGTAAGAAACATATACAAGCAAAAAATTTAATGAATGAAATTCATAAACAAATCGATAAAATGTTATCAGATGGAATAGTTGAAGAAGCGCAATCGGAAGGTTCTTCCCCTTTACTTATCGTAGCAAAAAAGATTACGATAACACAAAAATTGGAGAGTACTTATAGATTATAGGTTATTGAATAAACACATTAAAGATTAGATTTTTTATCAGGAGCAATGTACTTTAGTCATCTTGATTTATCCCAAAGTTATTATCAGGTCGAATTAGATCCTAATAGTAGACAATATACCGCATTCACGACACCGCGAGGACAGTTCTTCAACGTCTGAGAGACGTAAATTTAAAACTAAATCCTCATAAATCTAACTTTTTACGAAAAGAAATTCTTTATTTAGGACATGTTATTTCGGAAAATGATGTTTCACCCAACCCTGATAAAATTCGAGCAATTCAAGAATATCCTACCCCGCAAGATTCACAAGAAACGAAACGATTTGTAGCATTTGGGAATTATTATAGACGGTATATTCCAAACTTTGCAAATATTGCGATTTCGCTAAACTATTTGACTAAAAAAGGTGTTCAATTTAAATGGACTTCGGATTGTAATCAAGCATTTGAAACTTTAAAACAAGCACTCGTCAACCCTCCAATATTACAGTATCCAAATTTTTCTTCAAATCATTGTTTCATTTTAAAAACCGATGCTTCAGGTTTCGCGATCAGAGCCGTCCTTTGTAACCACGTCATTGAACGAGAACTATTAACAATTGTTTGGAGCGTGAAACATTTTCGACCTTATTTATATGGACGACACTTTATAATACATACAGACCATAAACCCTTACTCTATCTTTTTGGTATGACTAACCCTTCAAGTAGACTTACGAAATTTCGACTTGCACTTGAAGAATATGACTTTACAGTAAAAGGAATCAAAAGTAAAGACAATGTTACAGCAGATGCTTCATCAAGAATAACAATGTCGGCCGACGAATTAAAAAATGTTAACGCGACTGTCCGTAACACATTATACGTTCTTACTAGAGCTCAAAAAGAAAATCTAAAGTCTCAAAACAGTTTTAATTCACTTTATGACGAACGGATTGATAATCCGGGCGTTGTACAATTATTGAAACGACCACCCGATGCTTACGAATTACGTTTTATTACTTCAAACCATAAATTTAATAGAATTATTAATTGTATAACTAATTCTAATGGTACTCAGTTAAGAAATATTGTATTTTTAAATAAAAATTTATATGTAAAATTAGACACTCTATCAACGTTAGCCCTAGACGCAACGTTGAGAGATCTAAAAGATATTTGCATAAAGTATAAAGTTCCTGAATTGTTTGTATTAACAAATGAAAGAAGCGCGCTAACTTTAAAAGAATTACTAAATTGTGTCGACAAAATAAAAATCCTTGGTTTAAAATTATCTGTAATACAAGACGTACAAAATGTTTTAGATTTTGAAGACAAACAAATAATCTTGAATGACTATCATATTTTACCAACAGGAGGTCATGCAGGAATACAACTAATGCACAATAATATTAAAAAACGGTTTTAGTGGTCAGGACTAAGAAAAGATGTAGAAAATTTTGTGAAAAAATGTGATGATTGTCAAAGATACAAACATACTAAAATTACTAAACAACCAATGACAACTACAACTACAGCATTTCAAAAAGTATTCTTAGACTTAGTAGGTCCTATTCAACCAGATGTAGACAATAATCAGTATATTTTAACGTTGCAATGTGATTTAACAAAATATGTAGAAAGCTACCCCTTACCAAATAAAGAGACGGTAACTGTTTCTAAAGCCTTTGTTCAAAATTTTATTTTGCGATACGGGATTCCTATGGAAATAGTAACAGATCAAGGTTCTGAATTTATAGCTTTAGTATTTAAAGATAACATGTAAATTACTAAAAATTTCTCATTTGAATTCAGCAGCATATCATCATGAAACTCTTGGATCTTTAGAAAACTCGCATAAAAATTTAGGTTTTTATTTACACATGAAAATTTTTGAAAATCCTGATAATTGGTGTACGTGAATTGATGTTTTGCATACAACAATACGGTACACACAGAAACTCGTTACACTCCTCATGAATTAGTCTTTCGAAAACCTTTGCAACAAGGTTGAACTTTTTTATAATTTTGATTCTTATCCGTTACAACTTAAGTACCGATTACAAAAAGCGTGGCAAGAAGCAGAAGATAATTTATTGGTATCAAAGAGTAATAGGAAACGAACATTCGATAAAAATAGTAGTAATACATTTTATAAATTTAATGATAAGATTATGTTAAAAAACGAATCAGGTTCTAAAACTGAATCGCTATATAAAGGTCCTTACAAAGTAATTAAAGATAAGGTCCAAATGTAATAATTAAAGTAGGAAATAAGTTAGTTACGGTACATAAAAATAGAATTAAACTTTATACAGAGTAGAACAAAAAAAAATTAAATACATTATAATTTAAATTTTTTTTCTTTCCGCCAATGGAGGTGTAATGTAATTGTAATAGCATTTATTTTAATAAGTTAATTGACCTTTGTAGGTATCGAACTTATACGTAAATTGTAGGAAATTAGAATAACGCTTAATTGCATTTCTCGTCTAACGAAATAGCTAAGTCACCTCAATAGGAATCGATAAGTTTAATTCTTAACAAAGTTCAAGTAGCATTAGAATGCTAGTATTAAGAATAAGTTGTATTTTAATTAACGAACCTTGTACCCAAAAGGAGGTACATCACATCGTAATCAGTGACTCCGAAAACCCCCGAGTACGGACTTTCATCCGAATCAAAACGTTTTTGAAGAAATTTTGCGCCATATTGGATCCGCCATTTTGTTTTTTCTGAATTTAGACTTTGAATTCGTAATCAGCGATCCCGAAAACCCCCGAGTACAGATTTTCACCCGAATGGGATTTGGTACCACTGTGCGTAAGTGGTGCGTTGGAACAATTACGTGGCAACCGTTTGCATTTTTTTCGCAGAAACTTAGTAACGCACAACAAGAATATAGTGCCTATAATCGTAAACTTTACGCAGTGTATGCTAGCATAAATCATTTTAAAGACGTTATTGTAGGTCGTCAGTTAATAATAAAAGCCGATCATCAACCATTAACATTCGCGTTTCTACAAAAATCCGACAAAGCAGTCAGTTTTCGACAAAAATAATATATATAGCGGGTACAAAAAATACTGTCGCTGACGCACTCTCGCGATAAGACGCTATTAATTTACCAACCGCAGTAAGTTCGAGCAAAGTAGAACGCGAACAAGCCAGTGACCAAAATCTTTTAAGTAATTCTACATCACTCGTTTTGCAAGAATACACCTCATTAGACAGCGATGTTCCGTTATATTACAACACATCAACAGACAAAATTCGACCGTACGTTCCATTTCTATTTGTTATTTTCCTGTTCCACACTTTTGCTTTCAGTAGGTACACCAAGACATCATCGGACCGCTACCACCGTCACGAGGTTTTTGCTACTGTTTAACTATGCTGGATCGTTTCTCCAGGTGGCCCAAAGCAGCACTTTTAACAAACATAATTAGTAAATCAGTAGCTACTGCATTTTATGAGATGTGGATATTCCGTTTTAGTGCTCTTCAAACTATTACAACCGATCAATAATACGAATCGTCTCTTTTAAAAGAATTAACCAATCTTTTAGGTACGAAGCGCACTAGGACTTCTGCGTATAATCCTAAAAGCAATGGAATTTTAGAACGATGGCACAGAGCTTTAAAAGCTGCGATTATGGGTCACGAAACGGACAAGTGGGTTGACGTATTACTCACAGTATTAATAGGACTACGAGCTACCTACACGGAAGGCATTAAGTGTTCTTCCGCCGAAATGCTCTATGGAGAAATTTTACGTTTACCGGGCAAATTTTTTTTAAATGAAGATACATGCGACGATACATTTACTTTCATAGATAAGTTACGAAACCATATGAGAAAAATACGATGTACACCTACGTCGCACCATGGATCACATTCAATTTTTGTGCTTCCTAAATTAACAAAGTGTAGTCACGTCTTTTTAAACCATTTTAAACGAATCAACCACAAACTTTTTAAAACCCAGGTAAATTCAAAAATAGTAAATGTCTCCGTAGATCGATTAAAGCCAGCTTTTCTGGTGCCAGAAGATTGTGCAGCGTCAACTCCGAACACAGCAGCGATTCCACGACGCAATCAGCCGTTAGAAGTCAAGCAAACGAAGTCGGGTAAGGTAAGGTTACCTACACGCTTTGCTATCACTTTGTTGTTACTGGGAAGGGTGTGATGTAGCGGTCAAGAAATTACAAATTGCCGCCGCCAAAACCTATTTACAGGAAACGCCCTCTACCACTAATAGAAGGGATTATAATTTTTTTTTCGCCGACAATTCAATTGCTGGTTAAGATCTGCTACCAACAGCTTTGACGCGAAATCTGGTTTCTTTGTGTTAATCGTAAAGTATTTGTAAATAATTAAATAAAATAGTTGTTGAACTTTTAATAACTCGCTATACTGTAATACTTATACCGAAAGTGAAAGCAAACATAAAAAAGTAGGCCGTAACAGAAATAAAATGACAATTTTAATTTCATACCATATAAAAATAAATTTAAAAAAAACGCCTTAAATATTTCTGATTCTGAATTATCACCCAAAAAAGAAGACGCTGAGTGTCTATATTGTTATTAACGCCTGTCTCATTCCCCCATAGGTAGAGCGCAACAGAAAATTGTTCAAATTTCGACAAAACATAAATAGCAAAAAATGGAAAAAGGATTAATGAATTATGTTTATGTAACAAACGTTGGACATATCATCAAATGTAACTTAAAAAAAAAACTAGTTCAGTTATTATTTTCTGTAGGTATTCTTCGTCATCGGCAAATAGCACAAAATCTTTGCAGTATCTAAAATGGTTATTTTTTTTCCATTTACATTAACTGAAGATTGCTCTATTCTAATTTTTTGAAGATGCCAAAACCAAGTTAAACAGTTTTGCTGACATCGTCTCACCTTGTTAGATTCCTGTCTTTGTTGGTATTTTCTTGGTGTTTTTTTATGTTTTATATACCATAATTGTTTAGGTATAAAGACAAGGTGAAGCGGCAAGTTGTATTTTTTTGCTTTTTTGATTAATGTCTTCTTTGTTGGTAAATGATGGTTTGTGCTATATCCTTTTTAAAAAGCAGCTTGGTCTACAGGCTGGTAGTAGCAAGTTTATTGCTATTCTGTTTGTAAAAATTATTGTTAGTAGTTTGTATATTTGCAATAACAAACTTATTGGTCGATAGTTGGCAAGAACAAAATATAAAACACCAAACCAAAAAAGTACAAGAAAAAATTGCGAAAATAAATGAAATAACGTTTGTAATTACTGTGTAGTAATAAATTATTTTGCTGGTTTAATATTTGCCATTTTTTAACACGATTCAATTGTCTGACTAAAGAGCGGATAGTAAGGCAAGAAAAAATACAAAAAAAGTGGCATTAAAGGTATATTAAACCTCTCAAAAAGGCAATAAAAGAGGCACAAATATTTATTAAAATTTACATTTAATTTTTTTGTTTTACAATGTTTATTAAGTGCTATTATTTCCCCAGCACAAATCAAATATTTTTCAATATTTTGACCAAGAAGCTGTTGCCTTTATCATTTAAAATATTTTTATAGAAGGAAAAAGTCCTTTCGACATCACAAGATGTTAGTGGAGCAAATTCATGCCTATGTTTCTGTTATTGTTAAAGATATTTTCTGTTGATGCTTCATGACCTCTTCTTTTTGAATTTTACTCAGTTGTTTAAAGAGGTCAAAGGAACGGTTTTTTGATGTGACGGAATCCAATTTTTGATTAATTTTTCTTCTTATAGTCCCAAAGACATGCTCTTATAATTGCTCTTATTGTTTCGAATGTAGCGAAAGATTCGGTCATTGCGGTTTCGCTTTTTTCTAATATCTTTAATTCGTCAGAAATGTCGGAAAGTGTGTTTTTATAAAAACTAGTCTTCTCTTAATAGCCTCGTGGTTAAAAGTTTTTTGAAATTTAGCAGTTGCTGCAGAGACCGTTTCGTCAAATAATTCAACCACCTGAAGTAAGACAATTCAATTAATCTATAAAACAATGTCAAATTATAGTATGAACTGTACCTCTTTATTTTTTTCAAAATGTGTGGCATAAAAAATGCAAGCAGATAACCCCATCTTGTTATGATAGGTTCCGAAGTTTAACATCTGGAAGTTTTTTTTATAGGCCCTTACCCGTAATAGTGCTTTCACAAAAACCTGAAACAAGATCCAATAATCAAAAAAAGAATCTAATATGTTAGAGACTTTTACCTTTTTGGTGGAAGAAATTAACTTGTTTACTATTGCAAACTCGTCTCTAATATTTCTAATACTTGAGCGGATTTGATCATATAAGGTGCTGCATCGGTTACGAATAAGAGAACATTTTCTTTTTTTACGCCATTGGGATACAGAAGTCCCACAAACATAAAATTATATAATTGTAATCAATAATCAATCATTTAAAAAAACTTACGTAAACAATCATCGAAAAAATTGATATTATCAAGTTTTTTAAGAGGAATTTGAGCCGACACCAATGCTTTGCACAAATCTAGAGCAAAAGCTGTTTTTAATAGGCCAGGTTTATTCTGTTGATCTTCTATAATGTTTTTTAACAATGGTTGTTTCATAGTTTTTTTTAATATTTTTTAAATGTAAACCACTACCCAAGTGTTGTATTGGTACTTTTTAGTAGCACCGATCTAAAATAATACATATACTTGTAATTAAAAGCATTTAAATTAAGATAATACAAACTTACTGATTTTGAACAAACTTGACAAAAAAAGTTTTCTCCGTCGGTTGTTAAATTATTGTGCAATTTACTTCACTTGTAATAATTTTCAAATTTTGATTGTTTATTAGGTGGCATTTTTTAAAACTTACTCACAGCACAACAGCAATAGACTATCACAGTGTGACAATATCACAGGTATTTATAACAAACAAAGAATATTTTAGTCATGTGTTTCAGTCATTAAAGGAATCCCACCGGACAGAATTAAAATTATCTCTATTTGCTTGCTTTACTTAGGTACTGAATAGACCTATAAAATATGATTTATTCCGAAATCCTTCCGGTTTTGTAAATAGTGTTCTGTTAAGCCTGTCATTGTACATAATTCTAGTATAAATGTTTAGAATAGTTCTTCTCTATAAGCGGTTTGTGTATTTAATATTTTCTGGCAACCATTGTTTAACAAAACATGAAAATCCCTGTTGTTATTTATAGGTTCGTGGTAAGACCTTTTCAGAAAAAAATGTTAATTATATTATTGTACGTAATTTAAGTAAAATTCTGTAATGCGTTATTCTCATCTACCTATTAAAACACAAACTTTTCAAAATTTATATGTAAAAAGGCAATATAAAATAATACTCTTTAAAAAGGCAAAAACGAAAAAAAGTTACACAAAAAGACAAAATAGACAGGCTCCAGGCATTTGCCTGACTGTCCGCTCTTTAGTCAGAACTTAAACGTAAATAAATAAAAATTTTTGCATATAGTATCAGTATGTATGTTAACATTCACTTTTAGCAATATTTTTTTTTTAAATAAATACAATTTAAACAGTGTCACAACATGTTTATTTTTATTTATCTTATCAATTACATGTAACCATTTTTGCTTTATTATTTTTTCTACAACGTCGAAAGTTACCTTATCTATTATTATTATTACGTTTTATCTAAAAATTGTTGTCAAAACAAGTCTAGATATTATTTAGATGATGAAATGGTCAATGTTAATTACGCAATATTTTAGTTTTTGTCTAAAAGTAAAACTAAATTTTTGGTCTAAAGACAAACTATGTTTGCAATACAAAATCTGCAAAAACACAGTTTCCAGCAAGAGTCTCTTAGCTCATTATTCCTATCGACTTAAGTTAAAAAATTGTGTTTTAAAGTACCACAATTACTCTAAAATAGGTATTAAAAACACACAGATAATTTTAAAAGTATATATTATTGGTTTATGATAACTACACTTCAGTACATGTTTTTTTGGCAACCGTATATGTACTCTAATTCACAGTCATGTTGTTCTACTACTATTTTGTTTGGATGTTTAAAGTAAGTAATTACTTGTTTCTAATTAATATATTACTTACATCTTTAATTACAGTTGATTTGTGATAAAAATTGTTCAGACTATTTACGAGAAGCTTTTGCAAGGATTATAATCAGCATTATAATTTATGTAAGTATCAAAACAACCTAAGATATGATTCAATAATTTGTAGCTGTAGGTTGCAATGATCAAATTTTTCGTGATGCTTATAAGGAAACTACTAAACAAAAAACGAAAAATTGACTTTGAGACTGAACATTTAATCAAGAGTAAGCGGCACCTTTCGTTTACCACTAGCAGGTTCTAAAGGATGATGAATTTTTGAATATCGATTTTTAAAGGAAATTATGTGCAGTCAAACCGAAAAATTTGTAACGGAAAAAGGAAGTAGAGATAAGAAGCTTTACGTTTGTAGCAAAGATACATTTGCAATGGAAAAAAACAGGCGGTAAAAAAAACTAAAGTGCAAAACTTTAGTTTAATCTACTGTGTGTATCAACAGTAGGTTCTGTTATTATGGATCAAAGAGTAAGTGGTTCCTTTCGTATACCACTAGAAGATTCTAAAGGATGATGAATTTTTGAATATTGATTTTTAAAGGAAATTATGTGCAGTCAAACCGAAAAATTTGTAACGGAAAAAGGAAGTAGAGATAAGAAGCTTTACGTTTGTAGCAAAGATACATTTGCAATGGAAAAAAGCAGGCGGTAAAAAAAACTAAAGTGCAAAACTTTAGTTTAATCTACTGTGTGTATCAACAGTAGGTTCTGTTATTATGGATAGAAGAGTAAGTGGTTCCTTTCGTTTACCACTAGAAGATTCTAAAGGATGATCAGTTTTTGAATATTGATTTTTAAAGGGAATTATGTGCAGTCAAACCGAAAAATTTCTAACGGAAAAAGGAAGTAGAGATAAGAAGCTTTACGTTTGTAGCAAAGATACATTTGCAATGGAAAAAAGCAGGCGGTAAAAAAAAACTAAAGTGCAAAACTTTAGTTTAATCTACTGTGTGTATCAACAGTAGGTTCTGTTATTATGGATAGAAGAGTAAGTGGTTCCTTTTGTTTACCACTAGAAGATTCTAAAGGATGAGGAATTGTTGAATATTGATTTTTAAAGGAAATTATGTGCAGTCAAACCGAAAAATTTGTAACGGAAAAAGGAAGTAGAGATAAGAAGCTTTACGTTTGTAGCAAAGATACATTTGCAATGAAAAAAAGCAGGCGGTAAAAAAAAACTAAAGTGCAAAACTTTAGTTTAATCTACTGTGTGTATCAACAGTAGGTTCTGTTATTATGGATAGAAGAGTAAGTGCTTCCTTTCGTTTACCACTAGGAAAGAAGGAAATGATGTGTAAACGTGCAGTTAAATCGATGACAAATCTGCAACGTAAAAATGAACTACAGATAAGCTTTGTAGCAAAGATACATTCGCAAATGAAACCAAGCGTTAAGAAAAACTAAAGTGCAAAACTTTAGTTTTATCTACTGTGTGTATCAACAATAGGTTTCCGTATTACGGATAAAAGAGTAAGTCGTACCTTTCGTTTACCACTAGAAGGTTCTGAAAGATGATCAAGTAATGAATGCTGATTTTTAAAAGAAATGATGTGTAAATGCGTAATTAAAACAATGAAAATCGTAACGTAAAATTAAAGCACCGATAAGCAGTTATCAAGATAGTACTATTTTTCTACCATTTAAACATCTTTAATTGTTTTGTATATATTACATCAAAATTTATAATAGTTTTGTTGGTTCAGTTGGCCATTTTCAATATAATATATACATTTTTTTGTACAATAACTTTGAATAAACAAATCTGGCTACTCAATTATAGAAAACATTTTTTTAAATACTTAACACATCCACTTTTAAATTAAATACGCGAGTCAATTCAAACCTAATAATTCTAACTGGTTTAGGAAAAGGCGATGATTCAGTTTTACAAAATAAATTATGGCAAAAACCATTTTAAATTATGTTTTTGATTGGTATTCATACCACTTATTTTGGCATCGACTATATTAAAGTAGTTGCTTAGATATACAAAAATAGAAGTTACACGTAGAGTTGCAATGTCAGGTGTAACATTTTTTTGAACAAAAAGAAAAAATACAGGTTATTAAAAAGTTGTACAATATAATTTTAAATAAACTAATCAATTTAATTAGTGTGCAAACTACAATAATAATGTAGATAATAACATCAGCAGACTATACAAGTAGCATTTTGTAATCGACGGCGACAAACGTTTGACTCATACTTAATCTTTCTTAGTTAAATTAGACAAAAAATTGATAAAACAAGCGCATGTAATAGAATTAGGCGTAATAATAAAAACTTTAAAAAAACCGACAAAACTAACATAGAAATTGGAAATTAGTGGAAATAAAAAAATTACTATAATTATAACCAGCTAGAGTAGCGACGCAAGAACGCATTTATGTAAAATACCGCCCATTTAGTCGCGATTAGATTACAGTAGCGTACGATCATGCACTTCAGTTTCTTAACTTTTATGATGTGCGATTGTTTATTTAAAAAATTAGTAGGTACTCTTGAAAAGTAAGAAATTTGTAGTGAAAGTACATTTTTTGATAATTTGTAAGCAGATTTGTTCAAAACATCTTTTCACCTAAATCGTGTGTTGTATCTTTTTAAAACATATTGTATATTTAGTAAATAAGATAAGCACGTGCATCATCATAAAATTATTTGGAAAAACAACATGCTTATGTTACAAAAAAATTTGTTAATAAAAATCATAATAATCGAACTATTCATATGTTGTTACATGCCAAAGTTAAAACAAAGTCACTGCCTGAAATGAGGTAACATAAACGATGTTGTGCCGCTGCTCAGTGGAGACGGGATGGGTTATATTTTAAAATTCCGTGATAACTTGGAAACGAGATTGACATAAAATCGAAATAAAAAGGTAAAAACTCAAAATCGGGTAGGGCGCCAATCAAGGACACGATGATTATAGCTTCCGGACCCCTGATAACCCAAAAGCTCATCTGGTTGGTTACAACCCCTGGACTTACCTCGAGTTGTAACTTGCTAAACTCTGAAATGTTCTTAAAAATTTACGTACGCGGCAGCTGAATGAATAAAAGCTCTTTACAGTTTAACAATTTAACATTTATTGACTGAATAATATGAAAAGTAAAAAAAAATGAATAACAAACAAACTTGAATAAAAATAATAAAAGAAATAATAATAAACAAGACAAAAATAGAAAATTCACAAACAGAATATAAAAATTAATATAAAAATAATTAAAAAAAAAATAATAAAAGCGTTAATTCGTTTTTCAATAAAACACAATAAAAATAAAATTCAAGGCCTTGACCGTATACTTAATCCGCAAACAAATAATAAAAAAAAATACAAAAGTCATAAAATATACGTCCGAAACTTTGCTTCGAACTAAACGTTCAAACAAATTATATGTTACATTATCTTTCATGCATGAATAAGGCTTACTTTTACATACACAAAACAAAATTAATCAAATAATGCGAACTTCACGCAAACACCTTCAAGTGTTTCTTGAAATATTTAACGTTAGCCGTGATTCAGTGCCGGTTTAATTCAAAGCTTTTAAATCATATCAATCGCGGTACACTTCACGGTAATAACAAATTCGATAAATACCTTTACTCAATTGTATACTCCAGGTGAACTGCGGGCCACAGCGGTTACAGAAGCTTCGAAGTTAGATCGAACCCGGGACAGTCTAGGTGTACAGTAGTCGAATACAAGCTCGGTGGGACCCCCAAACAATGGAATTACAGCGGAAGATTTATTTCACTACTTAATTGAAATCCGCACAAAAGCGAAGACAGGATTTTTAACATAAAACATCGAAAATAAATCCAACTCGAACGTGAGTTTTATTATGGATACCATGAAGTTCCTTAAACCGTAAAATTACGAATTTGGAAAACCAATATTTCCCATCACACCACTCAATTTTCACGGCACCATTTGTTTAACTTCCGCGGTATTGCATAACGGTAGGGTAAAAACACCCCGAACACTTGACTACATTCCGGTACCCGGTATTCTTAATTGCGACAAAAGGATTCTTCCCAAAATCAAAATTTTACTCCTTATAATACCTCGTAATCCCACTTAATTCACAAACTTGCGCCGTAAAATCTTTGTAAAAGATGCAACACTAAACCAAGTAAATTAACAAAGATGAAAAATATAATGGCCACGTGCGTCATGTCATGTACGCACTCGAAAGAAAGAAAATCTTCTCACAGAAAACGCTTACTCCGTCAAATTATCAGGTGGTCCAAATCGCGCTCGTAAAAGAACTCAACATAAACAAAAGTATAGATACCAAGAAAAATTGATCAAATTACATTCCAAAAAGGAAATCGTAAATTAGATAGAATTGTTATTTTACTGAGATAACCAAAAGTAAAAACACTAAATCAAAATCAAAACCACGGAACTTTATGCATTTTAAAAAAATACCAGTAATAATTGTGAAATAACTATGAAATACAAATAAACTTAAATCAAACGTAATAAAATAACGAGTAAAGCGTTTTCGATCCTAACATCGAACTAATCAATCGTAAAAAAAACAGAAAACCGAAAATTCAGCCAGATGAATCTAATTACGGGGTCTTACATAAAAGATTCACTGCTAAATCTCAACGCCGGTTACAATGTATTTATTCAATTTTTAATTGTTTTGGAATTACGATACACACCACTGGATTTTAAGTTGCAACTTATTTATAAGTAATCTCTCTTGGAGATAAAAGTTAACCAGTACAATTTTATTTTAATATCATAAATTAGGTGTGCAAAAAATGATTGACCTTCCCAATTTTACGTGAAACGAGTTCTAGTAAAGTTTTCACACTGTTAAATATATCCCATTAACTTTATATATTTTACCTAACGTAACGTGTAGTAGGTTTCTTTTTTTATATTGTATGTGATAGTACCGAGATCCCAAATTTAACTTCTCGACCTCGGCGACCTTACGGATCATTCCTAAAAACGTAAAACCGACGAAATTTCGCATTTTTTTTACGTTTGGCCAATTTAGACCCTGAAGCAGCACTTCTCATGTAACCAATTTAAAAGTATATTAAGTTTACTATAATTTAAAACCAAAATGAGATATGGCTTTGACAAAAATGTTAAAATTGTCAAATTTTGGATTTTGGTCAATTTTTTTTACAATTTAAAACCAAATTAATCACGTAGGTCTGGGAATCTCCGAGATATAAGCCATTCAAAATCTTTCATTAATGTTAGTTTGCAATTTTTAAACTATTGGGTCAAATCTTAAAAACAAGAATAAAATAAAATTTATTCATTGCAATAAAAATTTTTAGTTTTAGTCAAAAACAAAGTTTTTATAATAAAAAGAAATCTATCGTAAAAAGTTCATATTGTCAAAAAAAATTGCTAGAAAAAAAGGTAACAGGAGAAACACTGTTTCGTAAACAAATAAAATTACTGTGTGCCGTTTCAAAATGCTTTTAATGTAGAAACGTTGACTAAAACAGCAACAAAAGCTACATTTCAACAGCAATTTTTACAAAATTATCTTTTTTTTAAAACAGTCAAAAAATGTTCTATTGTTTAATTTTTCTAAGTAACGAAAACTTGATAAAAAGATTTGAAAAATACGTACACGCAACATCAAAATTTTCATTAAACACACCTAGCCATCTACAGCTACGTATCGTGACTTTTGTTAACATTTCTCCCACCTAAGACGTAAAAACATAAATTAAGCGTTTTACTAGAATTAAACGCTATATCCAAAAACCAAACTGTAAAATGACAGTAAATGTCAAGCTATCAAACACATTAAAAGAGATACATAATTAACCAATAACAAACATTATTAAACAATACCACAAATCAGTCTAAATATCTCTGAGGGAGCTTAACTACCTGTCCACCACGCGACGCTTTAACGCGCACATCACAAACCTTATTAACAACACGCGCACTAACAGTATTCTCCTTCTGAGCAGAATTCTGATTTATTTCTTCCGCTTCATCGTCTGTCGATTCCTTAGGTGGATCCACACGCTCCAAGAGATTAACTCGTTGTAGGGATCTAAGCAATTGATCTTTAACAGTTTGCATTGCACTAACCGAATTACATTGTCTCTACCAGGAAGCACTTCAATGATACGTCCTAATGGCCAATCTAAGCGTTTACCAATTAACCCAACGTCACTTATAAAATTTTGAGAACGTTTGTACTTATAAAATTGTCTCAATTGCCCCAAATACTCGACCCAAAACCGTTTTCGTAATACATTTCGAAACAATTGCAAATATGTAAGACGCTCTTTGTTACAAGCTTTAGCTGGTTACGAACCTGCACGGCCAACTCTCAACAGTCGGAGAGAGGGTAGGGTTGCTAGAGGTAAATAAAAGATAATTAAGGGCGCCAGAGCCTATCCAAAGTAAGTTCCTGCTTGCTCACCACAGGAATGGTAATAAACTTGTAACTAGGTGGGAAGTTCGTAACTGCTGAAAGAAACGACTAAAATGGAAAAGAAACTCGATCATTAACAACAATGGTACTTTAATTCCTCTATAAAAAATAAATGTAGTAACAATTAAGTAGTTCAATATAAGTCCGTGCTGTAGAGAATATAGAACAGAGAATAGCAGCAGGATCGGCAACTTACACTACACGTCGAACAAGCGTGTAAGGACTATAACATGTATATAATTTTATCAACAAGTAACATTAGCAATGATAATTGATTGTAGATATAGGCAGCAAGCGATAAGTAATTTATCTAACTTAATTTAGTAACAAACACAAGTAACAAATCAATTAGCACGTACAATTAGCAAATATAACAAGTCGTGAGTACACCGTAGCGATCACGTATAAATAAGTAAAAATTGACTTACCAAGTTCCAGAGTGCTGTCAGAAAAACGTTTTTCCTACGGCCTCCTACAATTAAACTTTCTGAAAAATATAGACGTGTCTACCTGGCGACTCACAAACTACAAATAAAGACACATTTAAAGGACAGTAAACGAACCGACACTTATCGTATGCTGTTACATTACGGTACGAATATGATGGTATTAAACAATTTCCTCCGAATAGAATTCCATCAAATCCAATAATTAGGATCTTCCGGATAAGGTAATAGTCATCGGTGTTAAGTTACGGCCTTCGACTCGAATTCCCTCGTATTCGATAATTAGAATCTCCCAAATAAGGTGATCGTCACCAAAGTTAATTTATGGCCTCCGAATATTTGTTTGAAGAAATAGTAATACGAAACGGACTCCTCATTAATAAGTAATAATTAGAACTAGATATGCGCACGTGGCGGAAGGCTGTCAAAATACAGGAAATTATAACCAAGTTTTAATAAATGATAGTTCCAATCTTACCCGGTGACGCCGCAAACCAATTTTAAGTGTATTTCACTTATTGATTGATCACCATGATGGTGTATAATTGTAGAAGAGGTTTACTTGTCAAATCCACCGGCCATTTCAAGTAGTTTCCAAGTTGAAGAGCACGTCGTAAATGACAGTCACGCGTAAAAGATAGTTAGCGGTTGTCAAAACTCGAATCTAATTTCACGTCGCAAATCCATAGGCGTACCTAACGAAGATTTCAACCGTAACAACAAAGGCGTACGTAATGAAAATTACCGTAACAGATTCCCCCCCAGCAAGATAAAAGCGTGGAGCGAGAATAACGAAAACAAAAGCTAAAATGAAGACAGAAATTTAGGCATACGCCAAGGATAGAACCCTTAAATCCAAAACCAACCCAATTCCAAGAAACCCAACCCCGTGTAATCTCATCAGATTACCACAAATACAGAAGAGACAGAGGTTTTCCAGAATCTTAAGAATGCCGACAACCAAAACTGTAACAGAAGCGCACGAAGCGAAAGGTATCTCCAAGAAACCAAGAGTAATTTGATCTAAAAGCAAAGAAGAATACCAACATGGTTTACTAATTTCCGAAGCGCATAAAGCGATACCAAAAAGTAAGGTACAAACAATCAGTAACCCAATACAGTAAGGACGTAAGTATCGAAAGAATTCCAGAGAAAAGAAAAGAATATAGGAAAGGTAGAAGTTTGGACAAGCGTCCAGGACTAAGTAGCCCTAAAATCCCATTAAGCCCCAACCCTTAAGTACAAATATCAAAATAAGTAACCCAAAATCCCAAGTACTAATAATCCCCAGAACTAGGACTCGAAGAAAAGAAAGAAGAGGAAAAGAAGAGAACGTAAGAACTATCAGTTGCTAAACAAACACTTGTCAATTATCGGTCACTGTGTTGGACTGTAACAATGAAACTTACAAGCCGATAAACGGAATAGAATATCCCAAGAAAACCCAAAGAGAACAGTAGCAAAAGAGATATCCCAAGAATGACTAACAACATCCAGAAAAGCCGAGCAAGCGGAATTACATAAAGTACAGAAAACGGAGTTGTAGTCTGTTTCAAGTTTCAGACTTACACAGCAAAACGAATAATTTACTAAGCCCAACGTAGCAAAAGAAAGAATTAGCAAAAAGGAAAATAAAGACAAGGGATATGGTTGCAGAGGATCCAAGAAAATAAAGAAAGACTAAGCTTAAGCAGAGAGAAGAACTTTCAAAGCAACCTCCAACAAAACCAGAAGAACAAAAGAAAAAGTATGAGTCAATAAAGAACAGAAAACTTCACTTGCCAATTGAGCGTCGTGAGTTAGTGCTCGTTGCGTTGGGATGTCACACGGAACTTAAATGCCGAAGAACGGATTAGAATATTCCAAGAGCAAAAGAAACCCAAAGGAGAGAACTATCCTAACGGTGACTGACAACATCAGAAAATGCCGACTAAGCGGAAGTACAAAGTACAAGAAGCGACGTTGCAGTCTATTCCAAGTTTCAACCCAAAAACAGCAAAACAAAACCCACTAAACCTAACAAAGCGAGAGAAGTAACCGAGAAAGAAAAGCAAAAGAAACGAACCATAGTTGCGTGAATACTAAAGAAAGAAGTTACTAAAAGAAAATACCAAGAAAGTATTCAAGCAACAAATCCAGATAAAAGAAAAAGCAAAAGAGATAATTGCCCTAAGACAAATCCCAAAAAAGCAAAAGAAAAAATCAAAAGTAAGAAAGACAAGAAAGGATAAAAAGAGACAGACGGAGAAAGATAAGACAAGGTGTAAATGTCTGATTCGTTCTTCTCTCCGTAGAAGAAACGAAAGGGAGTGACCAGCCCTTCAATGCCCAACCAACCGCCCATGAGGCGAACCATAAAGAGAATCAAAAGAAAGAATAATGGTTGGCACAAAGAAAAGATAGATAGGCCCTAAGAAGAAAAAAATGAAAAGTAGAAAAGATAAGAGATATAGAAAGACGGAGAAAGATAAGGCTCGATGTTAATGCCTGATTCATTCTTCACCCCGTAAAAGAATGAAAAGAGAGACCACCCTACGGTGCCCAACCAACCGCCCTAAAATAGAAAAACAAGGTATGAGAAAATGTATCACTATTAGTTATAGAACGAATGTGTACCAATTGCTGTCCCAAATTGGAAAGTATACTTCACGACTTTAATGCCGACGAGCGGAATAGAAAACTCAAGAAAAGAAAACCAAATCCAAAAGCAGAAAAGAGAATTCTATATATGACGTACCGATCCAAAAATGCCGACTAAGCGGATATAAATATATACAGACGGAAAGGTAGTCTGTCCTGAAGTAAGATGGAAAGGAAAGAAACCAAAACAGGAGTACTAGAAACTTAAGCAAAGAAAAAAAAATCAGTGACAGCAATTGGGTAGCATCCAAGCTACAACCAACAAGATATCGACGACGTATCCAAAGACTCGAACCACTAAAACTGAAAGAAAAAAACCAACAGAATAGCCAAGGTCGAAAGTCGAAAACCCAAAAAGTAAACTAGCACTTACGACGCTTGCGACGCCGATGAAAGAGAAGAGAACGATTAGAAGAAAGAGACAACAAAGAATAATTAGAAGCGACTGAAGAAGAAGATGCAAAAGCAATAGCAGCGGCTTTTACATCCGGAGAAATAGCACGATCCTTATGTAGACGCGTAGATCTTGTAGCAACACTAGTGTTGGAAAGCTTCGTTCTACTTGGCAAAATGTGACGTGACCTAAAAGGCTTGCTTCGCTGTGCGTTCGAACAAGAACAGTGACGTATAAACTCAGCAACCTTGGGTCTCATATGAGGCCAGTAGAAGTGATAGCGAAGAACTTCCAACGTACTCCTAACACTGCGGTGTTCACGCTCAGATGGAAGATGGTGATCGTGGATTAATTGTTTGCGTTGTTCCGAAGGAACAACTAATTTCCACACGCAAGAGTCAGATGAAGATATGCGTACACGTTTACATAGAAGACCTTTCACAAGACACCAACGAGAGAAACGACGAGGACAAGCAGAAACCCTAGAAACCAAACCTAAGTACCAAGGATCGTTAGTAGGCCTAATAATCCTAGAAACTGAAGAAAAATTTGGAGGAAGAGAAGCTAAAGAACGAACAGGACGTACAAGTTTCTCAGTTTTAGAACGACAGTGTATACACGTATTAGACTCAGTAGTTATAGAAGAAGGAAGGGGAGGAGTAGTAAGAGAATCAGCAACCGTATTAACAGAAACTGTGGTAGTAGCAGTATTAATCACAGATGATTCTAGAAGTAAGTCATTCCTTTCGGATGTTATAAGACTACGAGAATTGCTACGGTTAAAGTTCAACTCCAAACGTTTGCCTAAAGAAATCAATTGAGAAAAGGATGTAATATCCACCAGTGCAAAATGAGATTGATACAAAGGAGCCAAGTTGCGGCGTACGATTTTTAAGCTGCGTCTTCTCCGAGACTGGTTCTAACAATTGCATAAAAAGATATTGCATAGTAGCAACGTACATCACAATAGGTTCCTTAGGTTCCATCACTCGATTACGAATAGTATCCATTAACCTTTCATCATAATCTACAGGCAGAAATTCAGCTTTCAGCATCGCAGTAACCTCTTTCCAAGAACGTAAAGTATGTCGTCTACTTCTAAACACAAGAAGAGCTTTACCCGATAACACATCAGAAGCTGAAAGAAAAAGTTGGTGCTGAGAAACTTCACGAGACAAACACAACTCATCAATACGAATAAGAAACTCCATTAGTACAAACGGATCTTCACCAGAGAAAGTAATATTCCAATCAGTCAAGTTCATTTCCGAATCAGAGTCTGATGAAGTAAGAAGTGGTGGTTCTTTATCTGAAGAATACATAGCTACAACAATAATAAGTAAACAAGAAATTAACCAAAGCAGTTATCTACGACGGAAATCCGTCACCATGTGCCTGACAAAATTCAAAATAACAGTAAGTACCAGCCGTATTACTATCCAGTAAGTAATCCAATAAGAAAACAAATTAATCGACGTAGTCGAGTCAATCCAAAAATCAAAACGAAGGTCCGATTAAAAGAAACGTAAGCAAAGTGCTAATCTACAATCAAACTGCAGCACTAAAGAAAAATACAGAAAAAGTAAAAGTTAATGACGTAACTCAGACGTCCAGTCTAGTAGCAATAACTAAGTGAAGAAAGCAAAGTAAAATCGAACCCACGTAAGACTCAGAGAAGATAAAGAAATCAATAAAGCTAGAAGAACTTATGATCGCACACACTAAATCGATAGCAAGTCAACAATATAAACTACCTATTCCTGCTAGTGATCCTATACTAATTAGAGAAAAAAAATCTAAACAGCAGAAAGAATTATAACGAATGAGAAATTCGAAAGAAAAAGAATCGAAAAGTCAGGTAGCCAATTTGCTACACACTAAGTCGAGAGAAATTCAACAGTATAAGTTAATCCTACGCTAATCACAATTAAAGCAAATTGTTAAAAGAAATATAGAGAATGAGAAATTCGATATGAGATAATCGAAGCCCCACACGTTTGGGCTGCCAATTTGTTACAAGTTTATTACCATTCCTGTGGTGAGCAAGCAGGAACTTACTTTGGATAGGCTCTGGCGCCCTTAATTATCTTTTATTTACCTCTAGCAACCCTACCCTCTCTCCGACTGTTGAGAGTTGGCCGTGCAGGTTCGTAACCAGCTAAAGCTTGTAACATCTTTTAACAACGTAGCGGCAATAACATCACATTTCGGCACGGTATTAAATCTTCTTGGTCATCCGACACAAACGTTAATGGTCTTGAATTAATAACTGCCTCACAATCACATAAGATCGTGTACAATTCGTTCAACTTTAAAGATGCACGACCCAACACCTTTCTTAATAACTGTTTGACCAATCCAATCAATCGTTACAACCATCCTCCCTACCAGGGAACCGAAGGAGGATTGAATTTCCACACAATTTGGCGAGATGAGCAGTGACGCTTAATTGCTTCCCAATCAAGCTTAGCAAAAGCGTTTTCTGCTCCTACAAAATTAGTCTCATTGTCGGTATAAATAACAGCATTCCTCTTCTCGTTGCAAAACGCCTAAAAGCATTCAAAAACTCTGCAGTGGATAACGACGACACACTTCGCAAAAACAATGGACCAGGACCAGCCAAATCTATACCCGTAATTTGGAACGTAGCTGCATCTCTCACACGATCATTGGGCAAAGAAAGAGGAATTGCTACTATTTTCTTGGCACCATATCTGCGACATGTGACACATTGCTTTACAACCGAACGCACAGCTCGTCTTCTTCCAATCACCCAATATTTTTTTCGTAACAACGATAGCAACCGTTGCAGTCCAATATAACAAGAAGAAACATGTAAATCATATATCAATCGCTAGACTGAATCATGTTTACCAGGTAACACAAACAGTAAACCAAAAGTATCTGTGTCTTCTCGGTTACAAATTCTACTGCGAACACTACCCAGTAAACACAAAATTGATAATGTTTAGTAACAGTTTCAAAACAAAAAATTTATGATTCACTCTTGTTTCATACATAAAAGAAACCTAACTGCAATAAAATAGCTATAAGTCTATCGCTGTTTCACTTATTTGAATCAGTATAGTTTCGGTATTTTAAATTCAAATCTGTTGCAAAATAAATGTTGCATTCGGTTTACGTTTTAAAAGCTTCATTCTTGAACTGATACTAAATGATCAATAAATATATGATTTTTTTGTTTCAATAACGAACTAAAACAATTCTTTCAACAATACAATAATACATTTTCGAATGCACGTTTCAAATTTTATTGCACAATAATAGTATATTATATATCAAGGTTGAGAAGTGCATCATTATAACCTAAGCGATAGATTATATCGCGAGACGCGAAGCGTCGAGGGATATAAATCGCGCAGGTTATAATGAACTTCTCAACCGTGTTATATATATAATTTTTTCCACTACTAGAAATATTAAAACCTTTCTACCTGTTACTAAATCAAATTTAAAATTTAAGATGTTAATTTTAAATTAAAAATCAAGTCAGTAATTCTGACAGTTGTCATTAGTTTAATAGAATTAATTTTGACGTAATTCTTAATTGTGATTTAAAACACAAAAATAAACAGATAACGTAAGTTTTTATTGCTAAAGTTGTTTAAATTGTTTAAAAACATTATTATTTTAAGCATTGATTATATCTAAAACATATTTAATTCAATAATATTCACATTTAATTAAGCGCGAACTTCAAATAACTTACTTTTTAAAATCAAATTAATTTATTAATTGAACGATTTGAAAACTTAAATTAACATTAAATAAAATCTCTTGCTGTTGGTACCCAGTTTCGTAAACTTTTTTTCTTTGAAACTGTTGTAGTATTATCAGAAAATGTAAATATGTTCATTATTAACTACTAGTTAATAATAAAATATTATTTACCTGCGTTTAAAAAAGTACAATTTCACGACCTACTATTATACGTAATAATTGCCAACTTCATAGCTAGTAGTGGAAAAATATTTTTTTCCACTACTAGTTGTATACGCTTGCATTATTACGTATAATAGAAGGCCGTGGTTTAGGGCTTAGGCTTAGGTTATAATGATGCACTTCTCAACCTTGATATATAATATACTATTAAATACATCACAATGAGTTTTTTACATATTGCAACTTTCTTTGATGTGGTCTTTTCACGGAAGCCTCAAAAACTGCATCAGTTACTGTTGGGTAGCAACCGCATCTGTAACATAGAAATAAATATTTCATTTATATACATACATAATCATAGAGTTACACAAAATTAATTACATTTTTTTAATCAAAAACAACACAAACTTAATATAAATATTACTTTAGCAATTATAAGAAAGTTATAAAAACACTGTGAATACCTTTATCTGTACATACTCGTATAGAAAACTTAAAGAATTGAACTGTAATTATAAATCCTAAAGTATCATCAGATTTACGCAATAACGTAAATTAACACACATGATTGCGTTAAGGTTTTTTATACAAATTAAAACATGATACATAAAGAACAGAAATGATAATAATATTGGTTACATTTATGGATTATAATAAAATGCTTCGACTTACCGTTTATTGTTCCATTGCGTAATTGTACACACAGCATCACTTATCAAACTGCAACCGAACAAGTGAAAAGATATCAATTTACAGCGCAAGCGTTGACGACAGTAATCAAAAGTATAGCAACGACTAATGCTGACTAATCACAAAGTATTCGTTTTTACTAAAACGATTCCACTGTTTTGAAAATAATTCAATAATTCTAGTTATTCAAAAAATATTCGGTTTTAATAAATCAGTTGTTCGACGGTTGCTGATTATAGGGAAAAAATTGCAAGTACTGAATCGGTTTAAAACTAATTGCGAAAAATCGGAACTCTTTCAATTTATTCACTGTCAGTTACATGTAAATGATATAAAAATGGAACAAACGCGAAACAACGTAATGAAACAATTGTTTTAATTTTGTGACTGTAACAGTTTCAATCCGTGTTTACTGGGTAATTACCCCATTTTCATCTTCAAAACAATTTAGAGACACCAGTTTCTTATCATCTTTCGCAGCAAAAGGGTCTTTTTAAATTAGTTTTATCAAAATCATCTCGCCATTACTCAACGCATTTGTAGACAATTTGCCTCGAATTTTATTTGCCGAATTTTTGCAGTTATCAGCAAAGCGAAGCATTGAAGTTATCATCCGTATGATTTTCTCATATTTGGAAAAGTAATGTCTATACCAAATCTTGGCACATTATAGCCGAAACTAATTTTTTTTGCTCTTGATTAACTACAGCTTCATCTTCTTGATCTAGTACAAAACTTTGTCTAGGCCATTCTGCTTCACTAGCATATAGCCAATTGGGCCCCTGTCACCATTTCAACTTGTAAAGATAATTCGGTGAACACCCGCAAGATCGTAGATCGGCTGGATTCATCACACCAAGAACGTACCTCCAATCTTCTATCGATGTCAACTTTCGAATTTCATGAACTCTATTCCAAACAAAGGTAGCTCATACTTTTTTATTTCTAATCTAGGTTAAAACCGTAAAAGAGTCACTCCAAATAGAGCTTTTCTAATTCTCGAAAAGTCCACATTGAAGCAAATGATACAACCTCGCAACGATTGTTGCTGCTAAAAGTTCTAGCCTTGGAATCGACAACTTCTTCAAAGGCGCTGCTATACAAGACTTCATTTGAATCAAATTAACGTGGATGTTGTCCAGCATTTTTACTTGTAAATATATAATGCACGCATAAGCGTCTTTGCTGGCATCGCAAAAAAACGTGTAAACCAACATCACTGGCTTCACTTGTACCACCCATTATCCATTTTGGGACTTCAACACGAAAAAATGTCAGCAGTTCAGTTTGCCATTTAACAAATTATTCTCTGCTTATATCATCTACCTCATCGCCCAAGCCTAATCCATCTTTCCATAACTTCTGCAGGAGTAGTTTTGGCAATATTGTGGCGTGACACGTAAATCCAAGTGGGTTAAAAATGCGTTGAGCCGTTGAAAGTATAACCTTCTTCGTGACGATTTCATCATTAACTTCAATATTACTCTCACCCGAACTAGACAACTTATCACTTCTCTTGTCCCAACACATGCCCAGCACCATTGTTGCCCACAAAATTTTAGACTCACCCAAAAACTCCCTTAACTCCCCTTAAGCCAAATTTGGTTAACGCCCTCACTTGCGTCGCTTCGCGAATAAATTCGGAAAATTCAGTTACACCCGACACACTGGTTACACAATTACAGTTACATAAAAATTTTCACGCAATTTGTAAATAGTGTTTTCGGAACAATCAAACGAAATCGAACCACGTCCATGCGCACAACACTCTAAATGATGGTTGATTGTAGCTCCAAGCAAAAAAGAACTACAATTAACCTCAAATACTACCAATTTATGTGGAACAGTAAGTTCTTTACCATCTTCAGTTTGCCATAAAAATCGCAAATAGTCCGCATGAACTTGTCTTAATCCAATCTGCAAAAACGCTTTGCGATTGTCCGAATTGACACCTAGCTTCTCCATTCTAAATTTCAACATAATTGCTGGATGATGGATGAGCCCTTTTCCTTGCCGAAGCATCAAATACTGGTCTAACTTTTGCGGTATTATTCTCTTTAAAAACGGGCTTGTGCGGCTAATAATGCGCCATATTTTCATTAACATCTGATACCACCTCGATAATATCTTTTTTTAACCAGTCAGCAAAAATCTTACTATACTCCAAAAACATACCATTCTTTTTTAGCTTCTTTATGGTAGAATCAAGTCGCATTTTGCTCCACATATAATTAGATGGTAATAGTGAATGTCCTTTGATCCAAGGTAAGCAAAATTTGTAACGGCCATCTTCTTTCACAGCTACGATTTGATCAAAAAAATTACATACAGCTTTCTTTTTTTCTTCTTTGGATAGTAAATCAGAAGGTGTTTCTATCCCCAATACATCCAATTTCCATAATTTCTTTACCGTTACAGTCGTACTAGACTACCAATGTCTCAAAAACCACAGGACCATTTTTTAACTGACGAGACCTGCCCGTGTACAACTTTCCAGCCACATCAGCGCCGATCACTAATTTAATAGGACTTACACAATTCAAATCAGTCAGTTGAACACCTAACATGTTCAACTCATTTATCCAGGGACCCGTCTGAACTGGTGCAACGTTACTACAAATTACGTTCTGGTCCATTACTTCAAAAGTACATGCATATTTGCCATCTAAACTAAGTAATCTTATATTGTAACAAGCATATTGTTGATCAATCGTGCTAGCGCCACCAAACAATGCACGAATGACCTTTATACTTCTTTTGGCAACATACTGAAGATATTCAGCAACTTCGCGAGACAAGTGGGAACTTTGCGAACCCGTGTCAATAATCGCCCGCACTTCTCTCGAACAATGTTCACTACGTATAATAACTCTTAATGTTTGCAAAATAATATGCGTTCATGATTATAAGCAACTTTTGGCTTAGACCGCGTCGTAGTTAAACACCTACACTTAGGCTTGGTCCTAGTCTCTTCTTGAAAGCCAAAACAAGAAGTAGAACTTGGCCTTTGCCGTATTGTCGTTCGTGAACCCAAACAAACTGACGTTTTGCAAGTCGCTTATAATCATGAACAATCGCGAAAGCTTACGATTTTATAAAATAACATGCGTTTCCGTAAAATTCGCTAATGTTTTGTCTTTGTGCACTTCTTCATTCGCAAGCTGAGCATTAATATTTATTTTCTGATAGTCAGTTTTGTTACACACAGAATAACAGCGTGTTGTGCATTGCAAAGACGCATCTTGCACGCTTGCGACATCTTTTACTTTGATGACCGATCGTCGCGCAGCGAAAACATGCCTTCTTCTGCTTTAAAATATCCTGCTCTTCCTTTAGGGATAACTCGCGTGCTCTAAAACAATTATCTGTTTTATTTGGTCCGTCACAAAAAACACATTTGTTTGTTAAATTTATCAAACCCAACGCTGTAGGCTTAATTTCACTTTTAACCTTTGGTTTTGCTTTACTTTCCGAACTCTTCAGACCAAACCCTTCCATTGTCAACGAAATCCGGTCTTCTCCTTTTACCTTTACTTTCAGGAAATTTATTAATCTGGAAAGTCTGCCCTTCATCGAAAAATCAGTTAAAGAATTAAAATCCGAGGATCTCTGCCAATCACGTAATATTTCATCTGGTAGTCACGATTCTACCAACGGATGTAACATTTCAGTATAGGTTTGCGTCGTCACGCCTAATGTTTCTAGCGCACGTAGCTGCGACTCGATTTTGTCATACAGAGCTGAAACTGATAAACGCTTGTCATAAACAACATTTGCTAAAATCAACTTTAATAATTCTCTGACGTAAAATCTACCAACACTTCCTCTCTACCAAAGCGCGCCCATAAGCTATCTATTGCTTTCATAATTTTCGACAGTAGGAGAAAAGTTGTCTACTAAATCACGCGCTCTGGTTTTTGGCGTGATGATTCGTAATAAATACTGAAATTTGTCTTCCAAAGTATATCTTTGTCTTCGTGAATCTTTTTAAACTGGCTCCAGAATGGCAAACAATCTTTTATTTCACCGCCCAAACTTTTGAAATTCTAGTTTTTGCATATGATAGCGGACTTGCTGACGCTCGACTTCGCCGCGACAATACATCTTCATCATCATGTGTACGCTTTAACTGGTTATATTGTACCCCCAATCTGTTAAATGTAGTTGCGTAATTATCACATGCTTTACTTTCGTCGGCTAGATCATCTTCATCCGCATCGTCATTCAACAATTGTTCATAAACTTTAGCATCTACACTTTTTAAATTAAATTCTTTATCGACAAGCAACATACAATGTGCTTCAATTGCAGCAATATCAAAATATCAAAAGTTCTCGAACTTCGTTCGCCACTCGCCTAAACGTCGCCCGATGCGTCGTTCTTCTTTTATTCAACGCTTCCATTTTTACTTACTTAACGTCAAAATAATTGTTAATAAAAACACTCTTCTTTGAAACAAATTCACAAGACGGCCAATTATTTTTAACAATTGTTTACCTTGTTTACCGAAGTATTACTATCTTTTCAGCACTAAAACACTTTTACAACACACAGTTCTGTCACGGTCAACAATGCTTTTAATGTAGAGACGTTGACTGAAACAGCAACCAAAGTCACATTTCAACGACAATTTTTACAAAATTATCTTTTTTTTAAACAGTCAAAAAACACTTACTTAAAAAAACTTAAAAATGTTCTCTTGTTTTTTTTCTAAGTAACGAAAACTTTATAAAACGATTTGAAAAATACTTACTGGCAACATCAAAATTTTCATTAAACGCACCTAGCCTTCCATAGCTACGTATCGTGACTTCTGTTAACATTTAACAAACACATTTCAACTTTTCCAAACCTCTTGGAAGGTCTATATTCAAAAGACTATTTAATTTCCTTGTCTATGTTTTCCTGTATTTATTAACCCTGATCAATTTTGTTATCTGAATGGCTGTCAGTATGTACAAGCAGTTTATCTAGCTCATCGCCATTTAGTAAATTATCGAACTTGGAGGAATCCATGTCAACGATGGGATCTGGTCAATTATTGCAAGACTGTCTACTACATTGGCCACATACAATAGACCACTTTAAACTTGCTTATCTGCATGAGATGTGAAAAATCCGCATTCTTCGTAAACATCCTTGAGAAAAAACCGTATACTGTTAGAACCACCTTCGTTCGTGCGGATTGATATCCATACCAAGCCAACTCTGCACCTGGTAGTATGTTCTAAGTGAGAGTTTTGAGTAAGGGACAGTCTGGCAAGATTAAAGTTTGTCTTGGTTGCAGCCTTTGCAAAAAGCTAGAAGTTGGGGCTATTGAGGTTTTTAATCAAGCTATTTTTACCATACAGCGCAATAAGAATTTCATCTCCTGCATCGTCTACGTCGTCAGGTGTGACGTGCGAGTTGCAAGAAAACTGCTGTTTTGCTTTAGGTTCTTTTGATTTACTGCAAGAAGCTTGCTTTTTTCCTAACCAAAAAAACATGAAGTAAACTCACATCCATTGAAAATATAGGCGAAGAGAAAGAGATAACGGTCAAAAGAAATTGAGATGGTTGAGTAGAATATATCTGGCGTTTTACCTTTTTTATACTTTTGAAAGTAGATGTTACTGTGTGTGGGGCCCTTGAGGTGATTACCAGTAAATCTATGTTTTCACCTAAAATGACCACTATTTTAAAATTAAAGCCTTTTACAATAGCTGTAGGGACGATCAACCTATCAGCATCTTTTTCAGTCTAAAGAACCTAAATGTTTTTGCTCTTAATCTTTGCTTTCAGTAGGTAGATGACTTGCACTTTGTATTTATCGTTAGATAAATTCTTTTTGTGACATTTCAGGAACAGTTGCTTCTTCAATATAACCCATGAATAAAAATGTGACCAAGCTCGGCGAATACGTCCAGCGTTTGTGTACCCTTTTTTTTAATCTTTTTTGGATACCCGTCAAAGACTACTACTAAGAGCGGACCATAACGTGTGAAAAAAATATATCTAGTAAATATCAACTCAAATGAGTATCCTTTGGGCCACTCCACTTTGTGGAGTAGATGATCACCATCGACAACCACAAATTTAGATACTCCTTTCGTCTCAACAATTTTGACAGGTGTAAATGGGGAAACCATCTTAATTCTAACATACTGTTACATGCAAAAGATGTTAACGAAGTAATTGCTTTGAAATAGTAACAATAATATGTTTTGCTCGACTAAAAACTTAGTAGCAAGAGATGTTTTTTTACACACAAAAATTCGGACTTTAAAACCTTTAAAAAACAGAATAAAAGTCAAAAATCATAATAGGCGTCAGACAAAAAGGATGCGTTAATTTACCTGCTAACTTTTGTCACCCAAAAAGCACGCTGACGAGTAGATGTACCTTTGGAACTTACCTTAAAGTACAGAAGTCGCTCTATCTATAATACTAAATTTAAAACACGGCACGAAAGGTCTCTTTATTAAAAACTTTGTCACAGTTTCAAATTCTGACATAGCAATAAAAAAAAAATTTAAAAATAAACAAAACAACATTGCAAATAAAATTTAAAAAAAAAACGAAATCATTTTTAAGTTACTCTAAGTAACAACCCAAAATAAATCATTAACGCATTTAACGCAATATAAGTCAAATTCAAAAGGACTTTGTGTGCATATTAAATTAAGATTTGTTAAAAAAATTAAAAAAAAAACAACCACTATTAGTTTTCAAATTTAGTTTAAATTTAACGACTATAACATAATTTGCGTATAAATTGTGGTAAAAAAATAAATTGACGTACAATAAATAGCATAAAACTTTAATTGGTAACATCAAAACTTTTAAAATTACTTCATTTTACTAGAATAAAAACAAATTTAAATTTGCTTAAAACAAAAAATTATAAATGCCACTCCACTCTCGGGCTGCATCACTTTGCTTTCCGAACGTAATCATCTTAATAACGCTCTTAGTGCACAATACCTATTTATTCACTAAGGCCGTTTATACTATGCTGACGCCCAGAGAACATCGTATATAGCCCGAGGTATTTTGACCCGAGGGATGTATGTTGCTCGATCTTGCATCTTAGCAACAGAAACAAGATTTTTTTTCACTTTGTTATAACTTAGTCGTAATGCTTAGAATACGAGATACGTAAACATAATATAACAACTGGGGCGTTATCCATAACACCTTCTCATTACACTCTTTTATTACGTACTCAGAAATGATAATTTATCATATTTTTGTTTCGATTTAAATGGTAACATGTTTTCTATTTTTTTGTGTATTTTTTCCTACATATTAATTCATTTTTAGTTTTTCTTTTATATAAAACGAGAAATAAAATTTTGTATGCACCACTGGCGTTACTGGATGATTACGCCCATCGAATAACATACGTCCCTTGTATCAGAAGCCCTCGGGCTATATACGTTGCTCTCCGGGCTTAATCATCGTAATAACAACCTTGGTAAATACATAACTATTAAACGTTGCGTTGTTTTTAACAATAATACAACAATAGTTATTTATTTTTCACTTTGTCATAATTTATTCATATTTTGGAAGCATGATACGTAAACATATTGTTGCGTATTTATTTATTAATAACTAATTTATTTAAACGATTAAAAATTATGTTTACTTATTCTAGAAATATGTACACTCTTTAAATTAACCGAACTAATTAAATGTAGTAATATTTAATAAAAACACTTACACTATAATTTATATCACTTACAAGAAGATAAGATAACGTCCTCGGATAGCCTTACACTTGTTTACACTAATAATCACGTACACGATTATTCTCGGTATATTTATGTAGACACACGCGTGCTAACGATTTATTTACACTTGATAATCTTCTTAACACTGCTGCATTCACATTCCAGCAATAACTGACCTACGATTTCCATCTTCGGCATTTATAGACATCGGCGAATCCTTCTAGAGCGTTCCCTACTTTTCGCTATATCTTCTAGACAGCTTCTAGAAGGCTCTTGCATTTGTAAATAATTTCTCGAACGTTTCACTGCTCCCTTCTTAGGACTGTTCTGTCCCAGAACAGGAGACTAGATGTGACACCGGTAAAAGGGATCGTGGCGATAGCGGCAGCTTCCTCCATTTCTGCAACTTCCTTGACCATAAAAGTAACAGTCAATGGACTTTTCCAGACCCAATATTCTCCTTGGTTGGTAACTACAGACCAACACTTGAATGCCTGTTCCTCGGAAGACGACCTCCAACATGTTTCGAACTGTCCTCCAATTCAGCTGATCCAAGCCACAACCAAGCTTGGGCACTGCCAATTTCTTAACATGATGGATCTCCATTTCTCTCTTGAGAGTCCATAATGTTCGCCACAGATCTTGGTATAACGGCTTGACACGTGAGCATTTCTTGGTGACCAAATAGAAAACGAAGCGTCCGTCACCACGTAGTCCTAAAACTTTTCCGACTGCCGGTTGCTGTCTTCGTAATTCATCTAGCTGCCCAAACTTCTTTTTAAACACGACTGCAACCCCTCTGGACATGTCAAGATCTTCGCCCACGTAATGTGCGATGGCGTAATCTTTTTGTGTCTGGAACAGGTCTTGTTGTTCTTCGGTGGTAACTCCGAACCTAGCTTTTCCAGAACCTCCGTATAAGTTTATAAACTTCTCGAACTCCATTTCTTTGATTGGATTCCTGGTTCTGCTACTTATTACTCTGGTTCGGACTTGGACTTGCGTATTGTGGTTATCGCCAGCAAACGGGACTGGACGATCGACGTGGACCACTTTTGGCTTGCCTCTGGGCGGTTTTCGGATGCGGTATATGACGTCGTTAATACGCTGCACGACTTCATAGGGGCCCTCCCATTGCCTTTGCAGCTTCGGCGACAAACCACGTCTCCTTTGAGGAATATACAACCAGACCATATCGCCAGGTTGAAACCCACTATTTTGTGCCTTGACGTCATATCTGGTTTTCATCCTGTCGCTGGCAATTTGTGTGTTTTTACGAACCTCTTCATGTACTTCGTCTAACCTCTTTGCCAGCTTGCTGACGTAATCTTCTCCAGCGACTTCCTTTTCCGGTCTTCGGCCAAATTGAAGATCGCATGGTAATCTTATCTCACGACCGAGCATGACACAGTATGGTGTTTGGCCTGAGCTTTCGTGAACGGATGATCGGTACGCCATTAAGAAAAGGTGCAAGTACTGATCCCAGTCTCTTTGGTGTTCGGACACTACCTTGGCTAAGTACTTGCCCATTGTTCGATTCATCCGTTCAACCATGCCGTCAGATTGAAGATGGAGAGGCGTTGTCCTAGTCTTCTTAATTCCTAACAGTCGGCAAACTTCTTGAAACAGCCCAGACTCAAAATTGCGGCCTTGATCCGAGTGTAATTCCAACGGAACTTCAAACCGGCAGAAAAACTCTTTTACTAATACGTCTGCGACTGTAGCTGCTTCCTGGTTGGGTATGGCGTAAGCCTCCGTCCATTTCGTGAAATAATCCATCGCCACCAGGATGTATTTATTTCCCGAATCGGATTCTGGGAACGGCCCTGCGATGTCAATCGCTACTCTTTCCAAAGGGCTTCCTACGTTGTATTGTTTCATGGGTGCTTTGCGCTTACTCGCTGGACCATTTCCTGATGCGCAGACTGTGCATTTACGGCACCATTTCATGACGTCCTCTTTGCAGTTCATCCAGTAGAATCGTTCTCGCACTTTAGCTAACGTCTTCTTAATGCCAAAGTGTCCTCCCGATGTCCCATCGTGGAGATGCTTCAACACTTCGGCCACCCTGCTCTTCGGCACTACCAGCTGTAGTCTGTTTCCCGTGCCCTCGGCACTTTCTAGGGATCGCTTAAGAAGACCGTCTTCTACTATCAAGGAGTCCCCCTGCGCCCAGTACGCTTTGATATTTTTGCCCAAAGCACTCACTTCTTCCCAAGTTGGTCGTCGGCCGCTTTCTTTCCAGTCCAGAAGTAGTCTTATTTCAGGATCGTCTTCTTGTTCGCGACGTAACTGCTCAGGTTCCCACTCATCATCAACCATAGCAGTTCTCCGGAGGCATTCGACTTTTTCTTCCAGTCGCGAACAATGGCTGCAGTACGCCGGACATGGTCTTCTATACAAGGCATCAGCGTTCCGATGACTGCTTCCGGCACGGTGTTCTGTGTCGTAGTCATACTCTTGCAGTCTCTCGATCCATCTTGCCACTTGTCCTTCTGGGTTACGGAACTGCAGTAGCCATTTTAAAGCGGCGTGGTCTGTTCTCAGTAAAAATTTTCGTCCATACAAATACTTTTAGAAATATTCGATGGACTTAACGACTGCTAACAGCTCCTTCCTAGTCACGCAATAATTCCTTTCTGGCCTGGACAAAACCTTGCTAAAGTACGCGATAACCTTTTCTTGTCCATCTTGAACCTGCGAAAGGACCGCGCCTATGGCCAGATTGCTTGCGTCGGCATCCAAAACAAACTTTCCATCTTCTCTTGGATAACTCAAAATCGACGAAGTGACTAGAGCCTGTTTTAGTTTATTAAAAGAATGTTCGCAGTCTTCATTCCATCTAAATTCTGCTTTTTCTTCGGTTAATTTTGTCAATGGTTTGGCAATATTGGCAAATCCGGGGACAAATCTTCTATAATAAGTGCACAACCCAAGGAAACTTCGGACCTGATGTTTGTCGATCGGTCTTGGCCATGCTTGCACTGCTCGGATTTTGTCTGGGTCAACCCTTACTCCATCTCTAGATACGACGTGGCCAAGGTATTGGACTTCCTTCTTAAATACGTGGCACTTCTTTGGGCTCAGTTTGAGGTTAGCTCCACGTAATCGCTGGAACACTTCCTTCAAGTTGTTCAAGTGCTCTTCAAACGACCTTCCAACCACGATCACGTCGTCCAAGTAAACCAAGCACGTCTTCCAAGACAATCCGCGCAAGATGGTTTCCATCAAACGCTCGAACGTTGCAGGAGCGTTACACAGGCCGAAGGGCATTACGGTGAACTGCTACAAACCAGTTCCGATCGTAAAAGCTGTTTTTTCACGATCCTTGGGTTCTAATTCTACCTGCCAGTATCCACTCTTTAAATCTAACGTAGAAAACCACTGGAATCCTGACAGGGTGTCTAGCGTATCGTCAATTCTGGGTAAAGGGTAGCTGTCCTTTTTGGTCACGTCGTTTAGCTGTCTGTAGTCTACACAAAACCTCGTTGATCCATCCTTCTTCTTTACGAGTACCACTGGGGATGCCCATGGGCTACTTGAAGGTTCAATCACGCCTTCCCTCTCCATTTCCGTAATTATTTGTTCGGCTTCTTCTCTTTTTGCCAAAGGAAGTCTGCGTGGATGTTGTCGTATCGGCCGAGCGTCTCCGGTATTAATTTTATGTTTCACCACGTTAGTTCTTCCTTTGGAGCCACTCTCCAGCGCAAACACATCTTGGTACTCTTGGATCAACACTTTAACTTTAGCCAGCTGGTCTTGGCTGAGGTTTTGGCATTTGGTGGTAAGAATGTCCAATAGATGTTGTGGACACTTCTTCGGCGACGTATCTTCGTTCGACTTCACGCATCTTACATATTGTGATACTGGCGTGCATTGGCCTACCACGGTCTTCTTTTTCAACGTTACAGGATCTGAGTTGATGTTTAAGATCCTTACTGGCATCGTGTTCTTTACTCGTACTAAGGTTCTGCCAACGAGTAGTCCCTTTTCAACTAAGCCGCCTTTCATTGGTTCAATCGCGCGTATGTAGCCTTCCCGGAGATTTCCATCCAGGCGTGCCATCACCACACTTTCCGTCCTTGCAGGCAGAATCACGTCTTCACTCAATAAGACTTGCAAGGCTGCCTTCTCTGACGAATGAAAAGGAATTTCTTCATTGTCGATCTTCAGGACATCGTTCTTCATATCCAAATGGAACCCATACTTCTTTATCACGTCCATTCCCAGGATAACTTCTTCCGTGATGTCGGCTACCAGTACTTGGTGGTCGAGTACTCCATTTCCCAAACAAATGGTTACTTTGACTTGTCCGTGAGTAGGTATTTCGTCGCCCGTCGCTGTTCGAAGTCGTGCTGTTACTGGTGATGTCTTCTCGTTTTGCAATAACATGTCAGGACGAATGATGGTCTTCGTCGCTCCCGTGTCAACCAGTAACTGGACGCTTCTCCCATTGATCTTGCCATCGAGATAAATGCTATGCAACTGCTCCCTAAGCGATGCCATTTGAATGGTAATCTCCGGGGCATGGCTCGTTGAGGTCGACTTTCGCCCCATTCGGTCGACCCGTTCTAGTTTTTCGGACGCTCTTCTGGTCTTCTTTTGGGCTTAGTACAACGGCGTCGTACGTGGCCCACTTCTCCGCAGTTCCAGCACGTCAGTTCTCTTCCTCGAGCTCCTCGTTCCCGAAGTATCCGTCGCACTATGTCTTCAATGTTTTCTTCTGTGTGCGAGGATACTTCTGCAGCACAGCGGAGCTTATGGCTGCCTCGGTGCGACGCTTGTTTCGCCGCCTCGAACTCCAAAGCATGGGTTAATGCGTCATCCAACGTCTTCGGTCGTGCTTACCGTAGAGTCTGCTGCGTTTTTTCGTCTCGGAGGCCGTCTACAAAGGTTTGAATAGCCAACTGCTCCAAGATGGTATCTGGCGCTGTAGGATACGCAAGCCGTGTTAATCTGGCGATGTCAGCCTCAAACTCTTGAAGACTTTCGGCAGCTTTTTGAACCCGACTTTTAATTTGAGCTTGATAGACTTGTTGAAGATGAGTATCTCCATATCTCATTTCTAATCGTGAAATTAAAAGTTCGTAATTTTTTTGTAGGTGGTCAGGAACAGTTTGTAAAATTCCAAGCGCTTCTCCACGTAAGGACACTATTAAAGACGTCGCTTTTTGCTTGTTGCTCCAACCATTAGCAGTAGCTGCGGCTTCAAACTGCTTGCAGTAGGTTGACCATGGAACTTTACCATCAAAATTCGGTGGTACAACTTTGAACTTGTGAGTGTTTTCTTCTCGATGGTCCATTATTAAATCTTCACTCGTGACGCTTCCTTCACCGTGACAATTCATTTGGGCCATTCTTTCTTCAAGCAGTTGTATTCTTTCTCTCAATTTTTTCTCTAGTTTGTCTTCTATGGTTCTTGAATTTTCTTTTAACTTCACTTCTAATTTGTCTTGTACTTCTTCTATTATGTCATTCACAGAATCGCAAATTTCTTCTTTTAAGTTTAACATGTCTGCTTGGGTTTCCTCTTGAACAATTTTGATTTGATTTTCTATGCTCGTTCGTATTTCTTCTTTTAAACTTCTAGAATTTTCCAACAACTTTTCTTCCATTTTTCTAGAATTTTCTTCCATTTTCTGAGAATGTTCGGAGAGTTTTTCTTCCATTTTTCTCGAATTGTCCGACAGTTTTTCTTCGATTTTCTGTGAATTTTCGTAAAACTTTTTTTCTATTTTCTGCGAATTTTCTTCCATTTTTCTATTCATCGATTCTTGACCGTTTTTTATCGATTCAAGAAATTCAAATAGTTTTGCATCCATTTTTTCTGCTTGCAAACGCGTCACCGGCATAAATTTAAATATAACACGAATATAAAGTTTAAATACACTACTTTTTAAAATGCAGTTTTTGTATAACGCAAAATTTTAATAACGACCCACTTAAACCACGGAAACGACTTTAATTAATATCGCGATCACGCACTTGTTAAAGAAAAAGTTTAATAAACACTATTTTATACTTTATAAATAAACACGCGTATCGCGAACAGTTATTTACGCAATCAACTACGGAAGCGATATTAGATTACTTAATGGTATTTACACTAATAAAAATCGCGACCTTCACACCGTGACACCACTGTTACGTATTTATTTGTTAAAAACTAATTTATTTAAACGACTAAAAATTATTTTACTTATTCTAGAAATATGTACACTTTTAAATTAACCGAACTAATAAAATCTAATAATAAAAACACTTACACTATAATTTATATCACTTACAAGAAGATAAGATAACGTCCTCGGATGTCACACTTGTTTACACTAATTATCACGTTCGCGATTATTCTCGATTTATTTATGTAGACACACGCGTGCTAACGATTTATTTCCACTTGATAATCTTCTTAACACATTCGCATTCCAGCAATAACTGACCTACGATTTGTCTCGTCGCTATATAAAGACATACGGAAATCCTTCTCGAGCGTTCCCTACTTTTCGCTATAACTTCTAGAAAAATAGATAACAGTTTCTAGAAGGCTCTTGCATTTGCAAGTAATTTCTCGAACGTTTCAATATATTTCTGTTTTCTATAAGTTTATAATTATGTTATGTACCTCAATGAAAAAATACTTGTATGGCTTATGGCTTGTACTTGTAAAATATAGAAATGAAAATAAATTTATGAAAATACTTTTTAAATTATTTTTCAATAGTGCATAATAATATCTAACTTAACCCGTATCTGTACTCACATATGAACTTAATACAAATTTGGGGCGTTATTTTAAATTTGCACAAGGGCGCTAAAAGTGCTAGGCGCAGGCCTGCTACTACTCAGCGTTGCAGAAACTCATTTCATAGTAATTTTTATAAATGAATATATTTTAGTAATTGATCAAATTGAAAACTTGTGGCAGTTTTGCAGCACTTAAAGACAAACCATCTCTGGCTATCTGTAGTCTAAACACACATAAAAGCTCCATCTAAAGTTTTTTATGGTTGGTTTTCTTTGGATCTTTCAGTAAAGGCATTCGGAAAAGAAAACTATGTCGTTTGACTAAAACCAAAAATAATTAAGAAACTAATAGGAGGAGGAGGATGTTTTTTGCTAAAATAAAACAGTAATATTCTATTGGTAACAATAATAACGTCTACACCAAAAAAAACCACACCATTAACTCTAAGTACAAAAGTAAATATGATTAAGAACTAAAAACTTTGTTTCAATTTTTTAAACCTCTTGAGAAAATGTAAAATATGTATGTATGTAAATATGTATATATGTAAATGTAAAATAGAAGATAATTAAAAACAACATTTTAAAAATGCACGATAGTTATAAAAAACTTTGTCGATTTAAGTAAAGTAAATAAAAAAGAATATTTAATTATAAAATTACTCAATTCTTTTTTAATAGTCATATCTAGACAGCATTCTCCAATCAGTCACTATCAAAATCAAGAATCAATAAAACAATATGATTAAATAATTAGATAAGTTTGTGTTTTACAGGTTATCTAAAACAAATAAGATAAAAGAGACGTACCACTGAAATGTATTTTAGTCATCAACTGCACGTGTAGCTTCAAACCATGACGTGTAATAAGAACTTAGTATTAGTAATGAATTTTTTTAATTTTGTGAGTATACTATTCAAACTACGCTTAATTTGAATGCAATGTTTTGTTTGTAATTACAGCTTAAAGGTTCTGCGTTATTAATCGTAGGAACACTTATACAAAATGATATCGGGGAAACGAGTATTCTAGAATCGCCCGAAAAACACGTTTTGAAACCGTTAGTAAGTAAATTTAGTTTTTGAAGATTATGCATTTGAGATTGATTGTTCGATATTATTTGAATTTTAATTTCTCGTTTAAAATTCTATTTAAACTATTTTATTTTAGTATTTGATTCTGCTATGGACACATGCGTCTGGGTTAGAAAAAAGAATTAGCTTGGCCCGCGTATTTGTAATAGTTGGATTAACTGTAATGATTTCTTCAATTATAGTGTCTGTAGGAAGTATAAAAAAAAATAAAATACTTATATTTGTAAGTACTAACGCTTACAAATAATAGATTAAAATATTTTTTTTTAGAATATGTATGGTTGCAGTATTTTTTGTTTATTGGAGATAGTTTTAGTGTTTTATTTTTATTTAACTGCAAAAACATTGTTGGAGTACGTGCTATATAGCAATTTATACACTAACGTTGAAAATATTAGTTTATTTCAAAAAAATGTAAGTCATTACTTATCTATATAAATTTTTACTAAAATGTTGATTTTCAGTTTGATTGTTGCGGAATTCATAAACCTGACGATTGGAAAAATTTTACCAAAATTAATAATTCGCTTTCAGAGGTATATTGCTACGGAAAGCAAGGTTGCTTAGATTATTTATGGACAATAGTTCAACATTTTACTTTTTTCTGTAATGGCATGCTAGTAAGTGCTAAAATAAATAAATTCCGGTTTAATCATTTTGAGTTTTAGCTTGTAACGCTTGTGATGTGTTTTATAGCCGTTATAACAAGGAAACAAAAAAGTCGACAATCAATTGACTTTGAAGCTGAACGTCTAATAAACGTTTACTAAAGATGTTTTTTTGCTAATAATTTTTTTAACATTTAAAAAAAATTATTTAAAAACGTGGTGGCATTAGTTTTTCTATTATATTAATGTATTAATTATAATCATATTATAATATAGGGTAAATCCATGTCTACCATTGACTGTCAAGTAAATTATTCATAAATGTAATTTAGTTATTTAGATTAGTTTTTTCAATTAACTTATTGTTTTAAATAAACTCATAAATTTATATAAATTATTATGATGTACAAACAAATTGTAAGTTAGATGACATTTTTAACATTCTTAGTTATTATTTTAAACCTTAAGCTCATTTTTTAATATATGTTTAATGTTACTTAAACAAAAGTATGCATTTTTTTTTATCTCCATAGTTATATCTTAAACAGAATATTGTTTAAAGTATGTTTTAAATTATTTTAATATTTTAAAAAATACTTTGTGTTTTTGTTGTGTATATTTAGGTACTACAGTGCACGCCGTTTAGTAAGTAAGTAAGAATTTATTTAGTAAAGATATACTAATTTAACATAAATTGTAACATATTTCTACTAATACTAATTTTTGCTTAAAAATTATTCTTAACATAATCACACAGACCCCTTTTCAATTTATAAATATTTTGCTCGTGCTTAATTTCTTAACTTCTTAATCTGGTAAGTCATATAATTTCAGAGCTTTGTACAGAAGAGAATTTTATGACTTTGATTTTGAAAATTTTGGCAATCTGAAGTCACATCGACTTCTCGTGTTATGTGAATTTATATCATACTTACGTATTACTAATTTTGACATGTAGTTTGGATGCAAATAATTTCACACTTAACTTAACAATTGTAAACAAGCTAACATTACTACTTGATTTTGGTATATTTTGAACAATGTAATATAACCCTCATAACCCTATTTTGTGGTTTCTGTAACCTTTTTAAGTCGATTTCGTAACACATTAAAAATATACTACTGCAAAAATCAAAATATGGTGCAATAATTGTTTTATAAACAGTAATTCTGGCATTAATCGTCAATATTCTTCCTAATAGGCTAATCTTATTTGCTACTTTTTTTATTACATAATTCACATGGCTTCTAAAATTTAGATTCTGATCTATAACTACTCTTAAATATTTAATTTGTTCAACCTGTTCTAGTTCTGTATTTTCAATTTTTATTTTTGTTGTTTCGACATTATTATTTGATATTACCATTGTCTTACTTTTTAGCACATTTAGTTTTAATTTTGTTACGTGCATAAATTTAAATAATGCACTACCCTGTATATTGGTTTAATTACTTTTCTATTTCTCGACGCCATCTATCGGGCTCGTTGGTCTCTTCGTATGGAGAAGAGGATGGACTGTCCATTTTAACTTTAACATCGTTCACGATATAACATATGTCTGCGTGAATTAAAAATCGTTTTCTCAAATCATCCACGTGTTAGAACACGATGGGTAATAAAAGTATTCTTATTTAACTAATTTAATCCACGCAAGCGCCATGTGCTACCTCCTAAGTATGGGTGTTTTTGTCTTAATTTAAAATCTACAAGGGAAAATTATAATCGGAAGCTGTAGACCTAAGAACGCTGCGATACAAGAGCAGAATTTCTATGCAGAGGCAACTAATACCATTAATTAATATCATCTTGTTCGGAAGAGCATAAGTACCGGACACGATTGAATTTCTCTTCGGAGGCAATAAATTAATACCATCGTAGACGAAAAGACATTGTAACAGCATACGATAAGTTTCGGTTCTATTACTTTCTTTTAAATGTTTCTTTTACCTGTTGTAGTTTGTGAGTCGCCAGGTATACACGATTATTTTCAGGAAGTTTAATTACAGCCAGTAAGAAAACGTTTTCTGAAGGTATCCCTGAATCCTCTTAAGTCAATTTTTGATTTTAATTATTCGCTGTCGCCACGGTGCTACTCATAATCATATTTACTAATCGCGTGGAAACGTCCGACTTGATTTGCTTCTTATTATTGTTAGTCAATTAGTTTAAGTATATTACTATCGCATCCTGATTACGTCAACTGTTAATTATTACTATTATTAATATAATTTACTTACGAACATTTTTTCTATGTTCTGATGGTTACACTTTTGCTTTAAGTGTAGTGTAAGTTGCCGATACTTCTGTTATTTTACTAACCATATATATTTGTACTCGGACTATTATTTTTTGTTATGCTATCCACTTGTCTTGTAATTGTTGTTAACGATTTGGTTTCTTTCTGCGTTCCCTCCAACTTTACGAACCTAAAACTTTGTTACAAGCTTGGACCGTCTGTCTTGATCGAGGCAGAAGTGTTAATTATAAAAGATCTGGCGCCCTTAATTATTATTCACTTGAACCTCCCCTATCTCCGACTGTGTGAGTTGGACGTGCAAGGTTCGTAAGACCTATAAGCTTGTAGCAATTTGTTTGATTCTAATTAATTTGTAACAATTTCTAATTCTGAGTTTAATTTTATAATAGCTGATTGTACATTTTTATCAGTAATCGATACAAGAGTATCGTCTGCAAACAAATTAATATTGCAGCACTTACGATTAAGTTCTAAATCATTAATATAAATTCAGAAAAGCAATGGCCCTAAAAACTAATTCTTGAAGAACACCTAAATTATTCTGAATTTGAATAGATTCGTAATTTTGGTACGTAGTGGTCTGAGCACGAGATTCCAAGTAAGTTTCGAACCATTGAAGTTCGGTGCTTCTTATTCCATATTGGTAAAGTTTATTTATAAGTCTTTCTCTATATTTTCAAAAGCTCTTTTGTAGTCTAAAAACACTGCTACTACACTATTACCCACGTCGATTTGGGATTACCATTTTGTCAGCAAGAGATTTAATGCTGTTTCACACGAGTGTTTACTTCGAAAACCCGATTGATTTTCACTGATTATATTATTTTAATCTAGAAAGCACTGTAGTGTTTCCTTAATAACTTATTTTAGTATTTGTTTGTACACTGGTAATATATTGATAAGTCAAAATTCTTTGTTTTTTTTGTATTTTTAATTTTAGGCGTTGGTATGATTTTTGATTGCTTCCAACAATTATAAAATTTTCTACTTATTTAAGATTTGTTTATTAGGTCAATTTCGGGCAATGAATCAGTAATGACTTTTTTTTTATTTTTGAGGCTTTCGCGGCCATGATTTTTTAACAAATAATTATTTTCGGGTTTTGAACCGCGTTCACAAAATTTATAAAACTTAGAAAACTTACAAACTTTGAAAAATTTACAATGTTTGACGTTTTGACAGTCATGTCGCTGTCTTTTTCAGAAAAAACTGAAACTGAAGATATAGGGTCCGAAAAAGCCTTTATATTACGCCGTTTGGGTCAGTGGTTCGTGACGATTCCGATTCATTAGTTTTGCGGAACATGTTTTTCCATATTGGCGCTAGATCTATATCATTATCCCTATTAAAATTGTCATACTTTTGGATTTCTATGGCTTCCTTGTATAGTCTAGGCCAGAAGTTTTGGGATTTAGCCGACATTGTTGCCTCTTCAAATTTTATAGTGTGACCGGTGTCTAAAAAGTGTTCCGCAACAGCAGATCTTGTGTTATGTTTCTTTGTATCCGCTTTATGTTTTTCTAATCTGGTAGTTATGTTGCGTCCCGTTTGTCCTATGTAAGCCAGACCACACGAACAAGGGATGTGGTAGACTCCTGGTTTCTCGAGTGGTGCTTTTGTTTCTTTTGATTTTGAGAAATTGGCGGATATTTTATTTGTTGCAGTGAAGATCACGTTGATATTTTTCCCTCTAAGTATCCTGACTATTTTATCCGTGTAGCCTTTTATGTAAGGAAGGAACGAAGTTACCACGGGTTCCTCCTTCTTTAGTTTTTCCTTACTGTGTTTGTTAATTGCTCGATATATGTCTGCTTTTCTGAATCCGTTTTTTATTAAGGCGTTTGTTAGGTGACCTAGCTCGGTCTTTAACGTGTTCGGTTCACTGATCGCCTTGGCCCTGTGTACTAAAGTTTTTAGAACTGCAAACTTTTGAGCTGGATGATGATGTGTTTCGGCGTTGAGGTATCTGTCAATATTTGTCGGTTTTCTATATACTTGATGTTGTACATATTTCGAATGACTAGTACGTCCAAGAACGGAATGCTTCTGTTTGTTTCCTTTTCCATGGTGAATTTAATGTTGAAATCTAACTGGTTGATCTGATCCAGAAAGTTGTGTAGTGTTTCTGTTCCATGAGACCAAATTACAAATGTATCGCCTACATAACGTAGCCAGCATTTTGGTTTGAGGGTAGCGGTTTCTACTGCTCTTGCTTCAAAATCCTCCATAAATATATTGGCGATGACTGGAGAAAGTGGCGATCCCATAGCTGCCCCTTCAATTTGTTCGTATATAATATTGTTGAATGAGGAGTACGTGGACTTTCAGCATAGCTCATTTAGTCTGTTAAGCTTCTCATCCAAATCCGCTTTTTGTAATTTGGTTTTGATGATCTCCAGTGCTGTTTGTAGTGGCACTTTTGTAAAGAGAGATGTCACATCAAAACTGACTAAAACGTCTTCTGGTTCCAATTTAATTTCTTTAATTCTTGTAACGAAGTGCTAGGAATTCTTTACGTGATGGATGCTTTTTTCCGTAAGCGGTTCTAAAATGGTACATAAGTATCTAGCCAGAGGATGAGTAACTGAACCTGTAGCACTCACAATTGGGCGAAGCGGTACCCCTGGTTTGTGGATTTTTGGAAAGCCGTAAAAGTACGGCATCTTAGTGTCTGTAAGAATTAGTCGTCTCTTTTGATGTTCCGAGAACGTGCTTGCGGATTTTACAACGACCCAAATTTTTCTCCTTAGAAGTTTTATTGGATTCCTCTTCAATGGTTTGTACGCCGAATCTTGTAGCAAAGTATCGATTTTTTACATGTAGTTGTTGGTGTTCATGATTACAAAAGCGTTTTCTTTATCAGCTGGTAATACAATTATTTCTTCGTTGGCCTCAAGTTCCCTTAGAGCATTTCTTTCCTCTCGATTGATGTTGGATTTTGGTGCTGTAGATTTCTTCAGAATATCAGCTGTTTTGACCCTCACCTCTTCTTGAATATGTTGTAGTAGAATTTTGAGTGTGCTGTCCAATGAACTCACTATTTCTTGCTTTGGTATAAATTTTGGTGTAATAGTAAAATTTAATCTTTTTGATAAAATGGCCGTTGCTGGTCCACTGAATGTGGTGGAAGACATATTGGTGATGATCCTGTCTGTCTCTAATTGCGGCGGTAAAAGATGTTGTACTTCCTGTAACTTCTGGAACTTCGCCACTTGTATTTTCTTTACTTTTTTGGGAAGTCCATTTACGACTGAGCAACACAATAGATTCGACAGTCTGGGATTTGATCGACAAACTATCTACGGAAAAAGCCGAAGAGATCGCCAAAACGGTAAAGAAAATACAACAAATTAGGACATCAAGTATATAGAAAACTGACCCATACTGACAGATACCTCAACGCCGAATCACATTATCATCCAGCTCAGAAGTTTTCAGTTCTAAAAACTTTAGTACACAAGGCCAAGGCAATCAGTGAACCGAACACGTTAAAGCCAATTTCTCAAAATCAAAAGAAACAAAAGCACCACTCGAGAAACCAGGGGTCTACCACATCCCTTGTTTGTGTGGGCTGGCTTACATAGGACAAACGGAACGCAAGATAGCTACCAGATTAACAGATCATAAGGCGGATACAAAGAAACATAACACAAGATCTGCTGTTGCGAAACGTTTTTTAGACACCGGTCACACGATAAAATTTAAAGAGGCAACAATGTTGGCTAAATCCCAAAACTTCTGGCTTATACTATACAAAGAAGTCATTGAAATCCAAAAGTATGGCAATTTTTTATAAGGATAATGGAATCGATCTAGCGCCAATATGAAAAAACGTGTTCCGAAAAACTAATGAATCGGAACCGTCACGAACCGTTGATCCGAACGGCGTAATATAAAGGCTTGTTCGGATCATATCTTCAGTTTCAGTTTTTTTCTGAAGAAGACAGCAAAATGACTGTCGAAACGTCAAAACGCGGTTCAAAACCCGAAAATAATTATTTGTCAGTAATGTTGGATCCGTTCTACCTTATTGCTTAATATTACTTAAGATTTTCTTCAGATATGATAAATTAATTTGCTTAAATTTGAAATTAAGGATTGATCTTAATATATTGGAGCCTCTTTAAGGTTTGCTGGGGGCTGGTTTATACTATTATTTGTGTGCATATTTGTGAAGCATCTAGTCATTTTCATGTCTCTTTTAATTTAGCAATTTTATAAAGTCTGTCCCTTTCGTTTTGGAGATTACGTAAGTCCATTGTAAACCAGGTGTTACTTGTTCGTGTTTTTATAGTTTTCTTTATAATTATGTCATTTACTACATAACAAAGCGTTTGAACTACGTCAGTTGCTATTTGACCCATCTGTCGATTTTGCATGCATATTTCAATTGTAATGGGTCAGTAGATTAAGTAGGTTTTGTTGTGAATATTTTTTATAGCAATTTATTGTTTTTATTTTGTAATCCATTTTTATGTAATGTACCTAAAGTTATTTCTATTATATCACGATCAGTTATTTTTGATTCATTTAATACAACAGATCTTAATTCATCTACGTTTGTAATTACTAAGTCGGCTTATTATACGGCTATTTTCTGTTGTACGCGTAAATTCGTCAACAATTTGTTTCATCCCTAAGCTTATTATAACTTGTATTCATTTCGACACATAAGAACTTTGTTATCTTCTATAATTATATGTCGACTGTTATTCGGAATTGTATCTTCACACCACTTTTTAAAATGTTTTATAAAAATAGCATCACTTGCACTTGGCGAGTGATACAGCACTGTATAGTATCCTGTTTGAAATCCTCCTATTATTTTGATACATATTAACCAATAGTTATTTTCTAATGCGAAATTAGATATTACAGTATATCGGATTTTTTTTGCTTATAACTATTACAACCCCTCCAGTTCTTCTCGATTGTGAATTACAGCGAATTAATAGATATTCTGGAAAATTAATTTCACAGTCTTGCATGTCTTCAGTTACACGAGTTTCGCTTAATAATAACAAATTTGGTTTCGTACCTTGAATTAAGATTTCTAGTTCTTGGAAATGGTTTAGCATGCACTTTGTTTACTTATTCTAAAAAATTAATCTTTTTTTCTTTATATTTATATTTTTCGTTTAAATACAGCAAATTCTTGACTCCAGACAGGATGATTAATGTCCAATTTCATTTTTAGTTTTTTGGCCATTTGAATACAATTCAAACATTTGTGATTTTCTTCTCCATCAACAGTACATTCTTGCAACCCATGTGAACCAGCACATTTTGCACAGGCTTTTTGTGCTTTACACTCCGATGCTTTATGGTTAAATCTATTACATCGATAGCATCTTCTGATTTCAATAGCATCATAGTCTATGCATCTATCCCAACCTACGTTTATCTTTTTTTCTTTCATTATAGTCCGATACGAGTATGCATTTACTTCCGCATAAGCTATGTAACTTTTCCGATTTCTACCTTCTTTTGCGTGTACAAAATCTTTAAAGACAATTTCTCTGAATTTAGATGACTGTTCTGCACTTTGATTTTTTCCTCGATTATTTCGGGTAACAAATTTTCAGGCAATCCAAGTATTTTTATTCTTGACAACTTTTTTTTTGGTAATTGTATTTTTGTAGGATTCTCCCATTTTAGTTTACACTTTCTCTTTTAATTTACATACATCATCCTTAAGTTTACATTCTATAAGTATACCACCATTTTTTACCGGTCGTATTCCAGTTATATTCATATCCGTAAAGTCAATACATATCTTAATGTCATTCTTGGTATTCACACTTTTCTGTTCTACGTTTTTATGTTTTCTTATTAAAGCTGGTTCATGTTTTTTTAATTTCAATTTACCCGCATATGTTGGTTGTGATCGTTCTTCAATTATTTCAGTTACATCACTTTTTAATTTATCTTGATTCACTATGATTTGTTGATTAACGTTATCAATTTTTTTATTCTGCTTATGAACACCATCCTCCAGTTGTTTTAATGCTTTCATACCATCCAAAATAATTGCCATGCCATCGTCGGTAGTAATGTTACCATTATTAGAATCAGATTAGGATTATTTAATTGAGTATCTTAAAATTAAGCAACACATCATGTACGTAGGTAGTGAGTTGTTGATTACGTTTTTGAATATAATTCGGTGACAAAAACAAAACAAAAAAGCAGAATTGAATAATTATAAATCTAAAGTGATAGCATGCATATATCTAAGTTGTTCGTATCCACGATCAACACCAACACAAATTATGAAATAATGGATTAAGGTTACTTTAACAAATAGATATACGATGGTATCACAAGTAAGTTGCAAATAGTCATCCGATGATTAATAGATACATAATTCGCGATTTAAAAAAGATTTTTTAATTAATAAATTGAGTTTTTAAAATTAGTTGCTCTTGTAACAATTTCAAAAGATTTTTTAATTAATAAATTGAGTTTTTAAAATTAGTTGCTCTTGTAACAATTCTTATGATTTGACTTTAATTAACCACTCAAATGTAACTCCGACATCTGTGCACGTTCCCTAAAAAAATAATTAATTGAGTAATATTAATAGCAATTTATGGAAATAACAGATCATAAAGAGGTAACCAAACTTGCTGCCATAGAAAACAAAAATGAAATCGCGCCGTAAAATAGAAATGCATTCTTAACCCAGCGAATTTCTCATAAGTAACACTTTGAAATCGTAACTGATTAGTCTATTAATAGCATAGATGTTTCAAAATATTTAAAATGTAGATATCACTGAACATGGCGTTAACACACGTGCTGTTTCTTTAACGTTAGAAACGCAAATGATAACTAACTCGTAGATGACATTTACAACTTGTTACATGCAAAAAAATGGTAATAAAAAAATGCCTAAATAAAAACAACATAAACGTTGTTTTTACTCGGTGCTCAGCGGTATAATGTGGATTAACTCAGAATAAAAATTTGTGACTATCTTGTAAATTTCAAAACTAAAACAAGATACTCAAAATTAGTGTGGAAAATTAGTGTGGAATTTATTATAAAACAATTATAAAAGAGTGTAATATAAGAAATCAGTTAATTAAAACTAAGCAAGAAACAAAATAAATGAGATAATTTAAATAATGTTTACATAAACTTAACACAAAGTAGGAAATACAAGCATTAAAATTTAATTAAAAAAAAATTAATGTAACCTCAAAGTAACCTATTAATAAGGTGTTTTTTTTATTTAGCTAAAAATTAAACCAAAATACACAAATCAATATTTGCCAATCGGTTAAATTTGTTAACCGACGGCAAATCAATCACTACATTAATGTTTTATTTAGTTGATGAAATTACATATGTCAAAGTTAGGAATAAAATTCGCTTTGATAAGTTCAAATCTCTTAAGTTACACTGAACTTAAATATAATTGCAATTAAATTTCTTGCAATAAACGTAATTTGTAAATACTTACAGTAATTTTGTTTCCTGATAAAAGCTGCGGGTATCTGGGCCCAGAAAATAGACGATAATCCCAGTCTAGAAACCACAAGTAAAACTTATTTAAGAAAGCGATAACGGATTGATTGGGTAAAACATTTAATTTGCCGCAAAATTGCGAGTTTGGAGTATGTTGGTTTCGACGATGCAAAACATCGCCCAAACATAAACTTAACGAGAATCCGTATTACGTAAAGACTTAACTTGCATAACTGAAAACTTTTAAAGGAAAGGATTTTAACCTTTATATGCACCAAGCAAACCTAGTAGAACTCAGACTAATGCAGAGATTGGGGTACCTCGGACGGTGCGAGACAAAACTATTGAATCGCTAAGGGCGAAGCAAAAAAAAACACTATTACCAACAGTATCCTTGTGTAATAAGATCGAATATTACTCACGCTATACAATACCAATACACTGTAAATAATCCGTAAAAACGCACACAAAGTAAAGCCAACCGAATGTGCGCTTGAAGTGACAGCCAATGCACCAATAAACTTGCAATAAACACAGCGCTGTTGTGAGAAAATGGCTTCGCGACTTAAGATCCTCAAGCTTAAGCACAAATACAAATTTATTTACGGGTCTTTTGGCCAAAATACGCGTAATAGCGCCAAATTTAATTGACGTTAGAATCTATCGATCACGCACATTAACTTATATTGCGATAACACCTTGCTTATAGGTTTACAAACCTTGTTCGGCTAACTCACACTAGTCGGAGATAAGGGAGGTTCAAATAAATAAAATTTAAAGGGCGCCAGATCTTACTAAGTAAAACTTTTGTTTCGATCAAGACAGAAGATCCAAGCTTGTAACAAAAGCAGGTTCGTAATCTTAAACGGACTAAAAAAAAAAAAATAAATATGTATAACAACTTTAATTTAATATCGTCGATTATTAACAAACACAAGAAATTTTATGGTAAATTATTCAATCAATAAATGCCGGAAGTATCGGCAACACACAATACATAGGTTTACACATAGCGTGTTAATAGCAAAAAAAATTAAATTGATAATGACAAATACCTATGATTCACAGCATGCGACATACAAAAATTATTAATGAAAATACCTAAATCGTATTAAAACAATTATTGTAATTACGTAAGTTAGACCAACAAGCAAAATTTCGTGAGAGACCGTTATGACAACGCAAATGTAATTAAATAAGGCTTACCCACAATCCAGTACTTACCAGAAGAAAACGTTTTTCTCGTTGAGTCGACCTGTAATATTTATGAACAGAGCAAATCGTGTCCGCACAATGACTTACGAAAACAAAAATCTACAAAATTATTAATTAATGCTAAAAGAAGTTAGACATACAAATCGGTTATCGAATGCTGCTGCACACATTAAATTAAAAATTGTTATCGCAGTCGATTGACGCATAAGGAATAGTATATCGGAAAAAATTTCTTGTCGAGACTTCGTTTTTCGCTTTAACGTAGATCTTACAAAATTATAATCTTTCCATAAAGGTATTTCGTCGATATTAATCTCTCATCGGTCGACTAACACGTGTCGGGTCGTGCTAACAAATAAACAAAAAAATTACTAAAGAATTCTAAAAACTAATAGGCAAAACTTACTCTGTGATGAATAAACTAATAGAATTGCGTTTTGGTTTTATATTATAATTACTACATCCGCAGATGATGTTAGAAAATAAAAATTTAAACATCACAACCACGATTTTAAGTAGTTGACGGTTTAACGTCTCGACAGAAAATGAAGTAAAACAAAATTCGTTATAGGCCGTCGAAAGTAAAAATCTAACTTTATTGTAATCAACATACAGGGTATTACATTTTGAAATTTATGCACGTAACAACCATGCTATTGTTCTTAGAAACGTAACGTTTATTACTTTAACTTTCTTGAGTTTTGATAAGAGTACCTGGGTGTAGTCTTTGCTACTCGACAAAAGTGCAGGATACTAAAAACACGGGACGCCCAAGATGAGCCTATAATAGGAATAGTACAGAATCCAATCGTCGACGTATCTCGAGATGGTGACTTATAGTAACGAGTCTAAAAGTAATTTCCGATTGCAATGGATGCTAACGATAATGAGTAAAACACAATAGGTAAGAAACGATTAAGTAACAACCACAAACAAAGGAGAAAACGTTACAATAACCTATTCACCGTTGATGCAAGAACGAGAAAAAACATTTAGACAAACAATTACCTTTCGATGATGGTCAAACTCATAGGTAAAGATGGATGGAATAATACCTAAGGTATTGTAGCTGCGATTTTAAAAAAAAATTGACTGAAGCCACGTATAAAATTTTGCAAACTAAATTAATACAACCCTAATTCTTCCTCAAGTTCGTATTGTTTAACGTAAAAAAGTAATATACTATTTCGTATCCTTTAAGTGTCGAAGGTCACACAAAAAGTCATCCTTCTTTGTATCTGTAAATATGACTACCTTTTTTTAATATTTTACTAAATACTTTGTATTTTTGTTGTGTATATTTAAGTATTACAGCTCAAGTAACAAAGTGGTTTTATAATTCTTAAGTTAGAAAACTTTTTAATTTTATTGTAGTTATGTTGTTGTTTTCTAAATGTAAAATGATTCTATTAAAGTTGCCTGAAAGATTATTTTGTTATCTATTCAAAATTGTTTTTTAAATCGATGTTTAGAACGTTCTTACAACAAAATTATAAAACTGCTTGTGAGATTAGTATAAAAGTGTTTTGTAATCGTTTATATAATATTGGTTATAAGACATTCACCCCTTACAAATATTAATTGATTTATAATAGCTATGTAGCTATGTCATTTATCATTTTAGAACTGTTTTATGCAATTGTTTTAATAAAGTATGTGACTACGTTATATAATTGTTGTATTAGTAATATTATATTTTGCTTTCTGCATCAGATTACTCATAACAAAAGTTCCAATATAACTGTAAATTAAAAGGACACAAACACTCAGTTATAAAATAAGAGAAAAACAGTTATAGAGCAATACTGCTATTAAAGCGTAAAATTATTGTGTTAAATATAGTTATAAAACACTTTGGATATACCGGCGTAAGAGAAAATCACCTGATCTTCCAGAATGTCTACAACCGTTTGTCGAAAAAGCTAATATAATTCTTTCCGAAGGATTAATAATGAATGGATCGCAGCATATTGTTAAGTTACGCTGCTTTATATGTGATTCGCTTGTTCGACCATTTTCATTAGCTTTTTATTACTGAATACGCGATTAAAAACTCATCAAAATATAATCACATTTGTAAAATACGATGCTGTCGTGTTAATTTTTACATAAACTAAGGTAATTAACTTTGAACGTTTTATAAGTTTTCTATATGCATCATAATTGTTGTATAAGAGTAAATTTGGTAATAAAAATGTTCTATTAAAAAGGGACCATTTTGAAAATGTACTCGCATATATTTACATGGCCGCCATTCTTGAGGAACATAAAATTAACTTATATTTCACTACTTTGACGACAAAAACACATCAATTAAAGCTTCTTATACTGGTATCTATCTACTATTGTAATTTTATAATAAAAAATTGAAATTTAAACTTTTTGTTTTTTATCTGAATTTTAAATTTTTGTTTAAATACTCATTAGAGCTGCGGCGCACTTAAAATTTCGACCTATGTGATTCATAATTGACAGTGAAATTTCCTTCGTGGCAAAAAACGACGTCCGTGTAGATTCATCTCATTAAATTTCGTGTAAATAATATATACTTTTATACGTTGCCATTAGTTTTAAGTTAAGTAAATAATAAGAATAATTAAGTTCCAAAAAGTAGTACTGAATTGAAGATTGAATTGACGTTTACGTAACTATCTCATGACAGTGTTTTGTTGGCTTTATAAAACACGTTAAAAAACGAATATGTTTTATAAATATGTGCCCATTTTGCATTTATAGCTACTGTAAAAACGTTTTAGTTACGGTTAAAATATAAAATTGTTACTTGGAAGTGTACGCCGCTTAATAGAGTCAGATTGGGACTATTTATTTCAGTATCTTAAAATTAGGCAACTCCTCATGCACGTAGGTAGTAAGTTGTTAATTAAAGTGTTTTAATTATAGTTAAATGACAAAATCAAAACAAAAACGCAGAATTGTATCATTACAAATCGAAAATGATAGCATGCATATATCTAAGTTGTTCGTATCCACAAACAACGCCAACACAAATTGTGAAATAAGAGATTAAGGTTACTTACAGTTTTTTATGTGGTTAGCTAATAACATATCCAAAACATTCTACTAAAATTGCTAAAAGTTTAACAAAGAGATATACAATGGTACTACAAGTAAGTTGCAAATAGTCATCTCATGATTAATATACACATAATGCGCCAAGTTTCCAAAAGACTTTTTAATCAATAAATTGAGTCTTCAGAATTAGTTCCTCTTGCAACAAACCTTATACGTGATTTGCTTTTAATTAACCACTCAAATGTACCTAGGGCATCTGTGCAGAAAGTCATCTTTCTTTTTATTTGCAAAATTGGCTTTTTCCAAAAAATTAGAAAAGTGGGACAACCCAAAATCTCACTAAGAAAAATCCTATAAATTAAATGAGTTGTAAATATTTAAATGTAGACAACAATTTTCAATACACAGTTAAGTGAACCTTTCAAATGAATTTGGGATATAAATGAATAAATCGTTACAGATTGTACATAGCTGATGAATCGTAGTGGTTCTCTGATACGTTTTCAGATAAAGTTTCTTCTTTAGCTCCGAGAACCAGCGTGAAAGAACATCTTGGCGCTAAGGGTCAGTAGTAAATCCTTTCCGCAATTTTCAGCAAGTGCAACGTGCTCTCCGTTGTGCTACTAGAAGGTATTTACCCTTATCGTTAGCATCGATTAACAACCACAATGTCTAGACAACGTAACGTGCTTTCCGTGGCGTTGCTAGAAGGCCTTTACCCCTACCGTCAGTATTTATTAATAACTCCGACGCTTAGACAGCGTAACGTGCTCTCCGTGGCACTATCTACAACGTTACTTCCGTCGCACCCTGTTAACATTGCAAAAAGGACTCTGTCGTATAATATTTAAACTTCGATCACCATAACCTATGATTGGAATACATTGTAAACCGCAGCAGTTTTAATTACTCGATTAATTGTAGTTACTTACTCGCAGTTTATGTTTTTGTAAAAACACTTTTCGACTTAATGTAAAGACCTCCAGCACTGTATAATTCGAAAACCGGTTAAGAATTAATAATTGCTTTGCACGCACGTAAAAAAAAGTAACCCAAAGAAAGAATAGTTACTACTCTTCTTCCCAAAAAAACTATTAGATGATATGAAAAGTGATGCTTCATTTACTAGATACCACCTTTTCGGATGTATACTACATCATAAGGAAGTATAATAAAAGGGACACATTTTTAGTTTTGCAAAGAGAACATAACACCATACCTCCAAATTGATCCCAGTCTAAGAGAAGAAAGAAGATTAATATTTACGGCCCAAATATTATTTTTGTAAATCTATTCGCATGAAACCAAATATAGATGCAAGGCTTAACTCAAACCATGTTTTCAAGAGTTTTATAAGCACATTTAGTAATGTATTTCTTTTCTAAATAAATGTAATAAAATGTAAAAACGCTAAAAAAACTATTTTTATCTTTCCAAAAGATACAATACTGCGTTTTTAAAAAATACTTTTTTTCTGTCCGAAAACGCGTTAAGTAAAAGCATAAAACAAGTTAAGTTTTAAGAGAAAATGATGAAACAAAAACAAAACTTATTGTACCATAAAATTGCTAAAATATTCCAATCAAAATTCAACAAAATTTTTTTGTTTTTAAGTCAACAGCTACATAAACTAACAAAAATGACAAAAAAAAAGTTTTGTGAGATTTCAAATCCATATACGGGTTTTATTTCACTGGGAATGTCAGAATCTTAGATTAAATAAATAGATCCTCACAAACAAATGATTAAATCAATTTATTCATATCTACGTTGTTATTTAGTTCTCTTTAAAACACTTCCTGGTGCTCTTAAATTTATAATTTTTATTGTATTTTCGTACTATTCTTTCGTAAAGAAGTTGCCAACATTTCGCCCACTTTCGTAAGGGGCTTCATCAGGGCGTGAGATAAATCGCAAAACTCAAATAAGCAACCTAAACCTAACTAAGAACTTCTCAAAAGTTAGGTTATCCACTTGTGAAACAAGCCATAACCTAAACTCTAAAAAGGTAAGAAAGAAAACGATAACTTAAAAAAGCAAACTAAAATCTAACATAGAACCACTACCGAGTTAGGTAATCAACTTGTGAACCAAGCCAGATTCTAAACTAGGTAGAAGTGACTTAAGAAGAAATAGTCTCCGTATTTAAAGGAACAGGATCGTCACGGATGATTAAGCTCGGCCCTGATTGGGTTACGATTGCTAGGGGGCGTGTTTTTGTTAAATGACTAATAACCGGGAACCAAAGAGGGGATAGTTCGAAACCATGATCGCGATTGAAGTTATTGGGGTGTTTGATGATTTCTATGCTTTCTCGGAATTTCCTGTTGAAAAAGATTGGAGATTTGGCAATCAATGAAACATTATCAAAATCTATCTTGTGACCTGTAGTAAAATGATGTTCAGCGACCGCAGATTTGGAAGTATACCTTTTCCTTATACAACGATCATGTTCTGAAATGCGAGTAATGACGGAACGACCGGTTTCACCAATGTAGACTAAACCACAAGAACAGGGAATTTGGTATACACCTTGAGATGAAAGTGTAGGAAATTTGTCTTTGGGAGAAGGAAGAATCTGAGAGATTTTGCCTGTCGAATTGAATATGGGTTTAATACCATTCTTACAAAGGAGTTTCCCTATTTGATCTGTAACCTTGTGAATGTAGGGTAAAAAGGCCAATTTCGGGTTGGATTCGGGAGTAGAAATGTCCTTAGATAATCGAGTACGTGGATGTAAACAACGATTAATAACTTTATGAATATCTCGCTTGACATAATTATTGTTCACTAAGGTTCTAGTAAGATGACGGAGTTCTGAGTCTAGATTCTCAGGTTGACAAATAGAAAAGGCACGATGGACCAAAGATTCAATGACAGAACGTTTCTGTGCAGGATGATGATGAGACGAAGCATGAAGGTATCTGTCCGTATGGGTGGGTTTGCGATAAACAGAATGGCCTAGAAGTCCGTCGGGCTTACCAGTCACAAGAACGTCAAGAAATGGAAGAGAACCATTACTTTCGATTTCCATAGTAAATTTGATATCTAAGTGTTGATTGTTAAGATGATCAAGAAACTTAGACAATTCAAGATGACCATGAGACCAAACAATAAACGTGTCGTCAACATATCTAAACTATACTTTAGGTTTTAACATTGATGATTCCAAAGCAACCGTTTCAAAGGATTCCATAAAAATGTTAGCAACAACAGGTGATAGAGGAGAACCCATAGCAGCACCAGAAACTTGTTCGTAAAACTTATTATCAAATTGGAAGTAAGTAGAGGATAGACACTTTTCAATAAGAGGAACCAAACTTAAGTCCTTGCCATGTTGAGACAGAATCTGTTTGATGATAATAAGCGAATCCTTAATAGGAACTTTAGTAAAAAGTGAAGTAACATCAAAGCTCACGAGAAGATCTTGGGGTTCAAGTTTTATAGTTTCTAGACGTTGAATAAAATGCTGAGAGTTGAGGATGTGAGAAGAGGTTTTACCTGTAAACTCGCAAAGAATGTTGGACAAGAACTTGGCTAGCTTGTAAGTAGGAGATTGGATAGTACTCACGATAGGTCGAAAAGGAATACCTTGTTTGTGAATTTTGGGAAGTCCGTATAGACGAGGTGGTTTAGAATCTGATGGGGTAAGTCGACGTTTAGTTTCAGGAGGTAGATTGGAAGATTTGATGATTTGGCTAACCTCGCGTTCAATCCTCGAAGTGGGGTTATGGGTTAGAAGAGCGTAAGTTTCCTCAGTCAAAATAGAATTGATTTTCGTAACATAATCAATTTGGTTCAAAACTACAGTGGCGTTGCCCTTGTCGGCTGGAAGAACAATAATATCAGGGTTCTTACGAAGACTTTTTAGAGCTGACTCTTCCGACTTAGAAATGTTGGATTTAGGATTTTTAGATGATTCAAGGATTTTGCCAGTGTTAATACGAATGGGATCTGAGATGTGGCGAGGAAGATGTCTTATAGAAGACTCAACAGCACATAGAATATCTTCTTTAGGAATACGTTTAGGAGCAACCGCAAAATTCTGTTTATCGCAAACCCACCCATACGGACAGATACCTTCATGCTTCGTCTCATCATCATCCTGCACAGAAACGTTCTGTCATTGAATCTTTGGTCCATCGTGCCTTTTCTATTTGTCAACCTTAGAATCTAGACTCAGAACTCCGTCATCTTACTAGAACCTTAGTGAACAATGGTTATGTCAAGCGAGATATTCATAAAGTTATTAATCGTCGTTTACATCCACGTACTCGATTAAAGCAAAGATAGGTTACAAAAAATGTACCGGTGAATGTTTGCAAAACGGATAATAACAATATTTTGACATATACAGACTACAGCGCCACAGTTTACGAGATCTTAAAAGAAGTCTAGTATGTTTATGTTATTTATCTATGTTAAAATAAAATAATATAAAATAAAAAATTACGTTACAATATAGAAATAGAAAAAAGAAGAAGATTGGGACGAGCACTGCTTAAAATTATAAAAATTCCTTAACTTATTAAATCTAAAATATTTGACAAATGTGTACTAACAAATGTGCCTAGACATTAACAGTCACAAAATAAACCATATAAAAACTGGTAATTACACAAAGAAAAATGGAAATTTTAATGTCAAGTATTAGAATAAAGCAAAAAAAAAGCAGAATGATTGGATTAAGCAAAAAACGAAAATAACAGATGTAACTGAAATATGTACAAAAATTAAAAAGCGGCAAATAATAAGTAAAAATTATACGATGGAGACTTTAAGAAGAGAAAAGAAGAAGAGAAAGATCGATCACAAAATGGTACGACCACTTAAAAAAAGTGGCTGGATTAAAATAGATGTCAACATCTCAAAATAGAGAAAAATGAAAAAAAGAGGAATGCTTATGCTCAACACTGGGCACATTAAGGGCTTAAGAAGAAGAAATTTTTAGATAAGAACGATCATCTTCTGAAAGCGCACGAACAAGAATGACAAGTTTTACCAATATAGATTAAACCACATAGACAAGGAATTTAGTATACACCTTAAAATGAAAGTGTAGGAAATTTGTCCTCATAAAAAGGAAAAATCAGGGAGAATTTGCCTGTCAATTCGAATATAGGTTTAATACCATTTTTACGAAGAGCCTTGTGACCTTGAATGTAGAGTAAAAATGCCAATTTTGGATTAGTTCCGAAAGCTTTTTTAATTGGTGTTTTTTAGAATAGTTTATTTTGATATTAACTAATATTAGTTTGCTTAACTAATTTAACTATTAAGCACTTAGTTATTGTTTAGAAAATTAAAAAGTTTAACATTAACAAAGTATTTAATAAGATAGTTAAGCAAGACATTTTTATAGTAAAGCAAATGTATAATTTACATTACAAAAACATACAGGGTATTTTAAACAAATTAATGTATACAGTTGTTTTTATTTGTTTTTGTTTTGTGCATCAAATGACCTAAACTACGTTTCAAATCAGTTTATAAGAAAATATAGAAATCCATTTGTAAAGTATGTAACTAAGCATATATCGAACAAACGAATGTTTTATCCAAATTTGTTTTAAAGCGCATTTTTAACTCATAATAGGTGTTTACCATAAAACTTATTTAATAAAAAATGGCAATTCAGAAAGCAATAACTTTAATAAACCTACACAATTAGTTAAATGTTATAAAATGTGCAGACAGCATAAACAAATTTGTAAAAATAACAGTTTTTTTCAGATCTTATTAAATAGTAAAATAGTGTTATTATTTATCCTTTGCATTGTTGTTGTAGTAAATATTAATGAATTACATATTTGTACATTGATATTTATACTATTTTGCATTTGTATTTAAAGCGTAATAAAAAACACACTTGATCGTTTTAAGTTATCTTTTAAATAAAATATTATAAATTAGGCAAATTATAAACAGCTTTTTGTATTTGAGTAATAAAAGTTTATATAGGTTAATTGGATTCTAAACCTTGTTACGCATAAACGCATCCAATTTAATTGAACAGCAATATATTAAATTGAATTTAGATTATTTTGTACAACAAACACTAATACAAAGTACACAGATACTTACATTTATACAATTAACCGTAGTTTCATTATACTTCAAAATTGTAACAGACTCAATATTGTTGTCGAGACATTTACAACATACCGTTAGTATTTATATTTTTTAAAGATAATATATTCATTAATTAAAATACCATTATACGATTACAAACGTGTGTAGTTTGTATTGTTAGTAATTGATAAAATAAATTACAATTACAGTTTTTGACAAATACATACGTAGACAACATAAAAATTTTTTCTTTATAACCAAACATCCCGTCACCCAAAAACGGCTGAAGTCTTTAACAAACAAAACATTATATTACAAACATAATTTTAGGAGTCAAACGCATCCAAAGGCAATAAACAAAGCTTTGCAATACGTTTCTTAAAGGCATTCATTTTGTTATGTGTCATTAGTAATAAAGTTTCACATTTTTGTATTTTATTAAAAGTATTACCACGTCATTGGTACACAAACATTAATGATAAAATATTTCGGTTGAATTCAATACCGACGGTGGGACGCCAATATTTATTTTCTGTTAAAGTTTCGCTGTGAGTGGGTTGATTTTGATACAGACTGCAACGTTTAATTTGTATTATCCTTTTTGTAACTGTGTTACGTAATTTATATATTTTATATCGATCGATTTTCATTTTGTTGTGCGTTACTACTTGTATTGAGTCCTCAGCTACCGTCAGTCTGTTTTAATTTAAAATTTAGCTTTTACTTGCTTGCAAATTTGTGCATTTTTGGTTACGTTGACTTGTACTATTTGAATTCCTTAGTAATTTGTTCGCGTTTAAGGATGGGGTGCCCAAGATTAATTTGTCAAATGTAAGCTGTTACGTGCGAAATTTTCATTACGGAATACCCTGTACATGAATTAAAATTCCGGTTTTGACGCCCTCTACCGATCTTTTCGTGTGACTGTCATTTTACGACAAAATCGTTAAGCTGTCACCTACATGAATGGGCCGGTGCCGAGGATTTCGAATTGATTCTTAAATTTTTAAGAACATCACGTGTGATGAACACAAATTTATAAAGCGATTGCGAATTTATTACGATTCTTTCGGCACAGGGTAAGATATTTTTGTCTCCAATCTATTAAGAGTCCTTCGTAATTTCTATATTAATGTGATAGCTGGTTCCACCACGTTGCCAGCCCATTGTTCGTTTCAAGCAGTAATAAGGATGCATAAGTACCATTAATGAATATCGCTACCGAGCATATAAGCTGTTGTGAGGGCCTGCTACTTAAATAACATCGAGGTCTCGTCAAAGATGCTGACTTGGGGATAGAAGTCGATTGTGTTATCAACCACCTGTTCTAAATTACTACCTACAGCATTTGATATAACGGGTTTTTATATAACATTTAATGATTTATTAATACTAATTTTGTAGCTTCCTATTCTTCGTGAGTTATTGTGTGACACGATTTGCTATTAAATATTTATTACAGGTCGCTAGCGGGGAAAACGTTTTCTTTGCGAAAGTGGACACTGGATTTTGGGTGAGTTTAATTGTTTAATTTTTATATTGCTGTCACGAAAGTTACTCACAGAATTTTGGTTAATGTTAATGTCCGTAATTACGTTTACTACTTATATACCAATAAGGTAACTTCAATCATAATTTAACTTGTATCGCATGCTGTGTGAAAAACATATTTACTACGAGATTTTCTGTGATGTTCGTTTCGACCTGACTTAAATGTGTATTGTGTGTTGCCAATACTGCGGGCATTCATGCACTGAAAATTAGTTATAATCTTGTAAATCTTATATGTTGTGGAATCAAAGTTTTCTACACTGGTTAATCATAATTGTTAGCCTTTCTATTATTTACGGATTAACAAATTTAATATATAGTTGTCAATTTGCTACGATGATAAATTAAAGTTTTATATTTGTTAATTATCATTAGTAATCGTTCGAGCAGGGATGAGTGGAGAAATTTCATATATTCTTGTTAATCCCCTACGTTAATCTATTAAAGTGGTTATATTTGTTAATCTCTCTTGTATTTTTTCTTTCTCTTGTAATTATCGTTACCTATTAACTAATTTTGGCTACTCGAACATCAGAGTAATAAGGATTACGAACCTCCCATTTTAGTTACAGGTTTGGACCGTCTGTCGTGATCGACGCAGAAGTGTTAATTTGGATTAGACTCGACGCCCTTAAGCATAATTCCCTTGAACCTCTCCTATCTCCGACTGTGTGAGTTGGCCGTGCAAGGTTCGTAAGACATAAAGCTTGTAACAAAGCTTACACTCTGTTACATGCAAAAGTTGGAACAATGTCACTGCCTGAAATGAGGTAACATAAACGATGTAGTGCCGCTGCTCAATGAAGACGGGGTGGGTTATATTTTAAAACTCCGTGATAACTTGGAAACGAGATTGACATAAAATCGAAATAAAATGGTTAAAAAAAAACTCAAAATCGGTTAGGGCGCCAATCAAGGACACGATGATTACAGCTTCTGGACCCCTGATAACCCAGAAGCTCATCTGGTTGGTTACAACCCCTGGACTTACCTCGAGTTGTAACTTGCTAAACTCTGAAATGCACTTAAAAATTTACGTACGCGGCAGCTGAATGAATAAAAGCTCTTTACAGTTTAACAATTTAATATTTATTGACTGAATAGAATAAAAAAAAATGAATAAAAATAATAAGAGAAATAATAATAAACAAGACAAAAAAAATTGACAAACTGAATATAAAAATTAATATATAAAAAAAAAATAAAGCGTTAACTTGTTCAAGAACAAATAAAAGTAAAATTCAAGGCCTTGACCACATACTTAATCCGTACATTTAACACAAAAAAAAAATACAAAAGTCATAAAATAGACGTCCGAAACTTTGGTTTCGAACTCACCGTTAAACAAAAATTACATGTTACATTATCTTTCAAGCATGAATACGGCTTATTTTTACAAAACACCAACCAAAATTAATTAATTAAAGCGAAATTCACGCAAACTTTTTCAAGTGTTTCTTGAAATATTTAAAATTAACCGTAACTAAGTCGACTCAAATCAAAGCTTTTAAATCATATTGATCGCGGTTCACTTCACGATAATATCAAATTCAATAAATACCTTAACTCAATTGTATACTCCAGGTAAACTGTAATAAAAATACAACACTGATTGAATGGAAATAAAGAACGTATAATAAAAAGTAAAAAAATAATATAACCACGGCAAGCAATCGTAAGCACAGACCTCAAGGTGATGGGTTTGAATGATAATAACTACAAAGACGTGAACTTATTAACTATACTTAACTAACTATTTACATTAGAGAACAATGAACAATATTTGAATTAAACATATTTAGAATAGAACAGTATTTAAAATAAAATATTTGGACGCCAACCACATTAAGTGATGAATAAAAAGCGTAAAATCTTACACCTAATAAGTAATTAATATTAAATGCAAAAATAGTAAACGGTAAATTTGTTATCGAGTATGTTTCCCGAAAGGTTTTAAACAACACAATTTAACTGCTTGAATGTAAAATGTAACTTAATTCCAATTGACTCACCATGTTTAATATAACGTTATCGGATATCTTCTATTTTTAGCACATCTTGGTTAACGTGATAAAATTCTTCAACAGGAATAAATACCAATGTATAATAAACTTCAATAACTGATGATCCATTAATTAAACGACAAAACCAAAATAAAGGATCCAGAATAAAAATCCAATAAACGAAAAGATCCAATAAAAAGAAAGATCCAAATAAAAAGAAAAGATCCAAATAAAAATAAAAGATCCAAATAAAAATAAAAGACCCTAAATATAAACAATTAGAATCGTTTTTTAAATGACATCATGTATTTACGTCACACCTTCAATGTAACAGTCTTCGAAATAATTTCCTTTGTCTAACGATTGCGCAATATTGCGAAAGCACTAAAATGTTGAATTCAATAGAAAAATTATATCAAAATAAAGGTAAACTCACCAATAATTAGATGGAATGAATAAAAATTAAATAACATAGGTTTTTACGCCATAATCAAGAAAATTTTGTCTTCTCCGCATCACACACGTGAACTACGCGAGATGTTCACACGGAAGTGGAAACTTGACTTTCTACTCAAGTCAACTACGCAGACGCCTCCGAAATACAACGCGACGTTGTGAAACTGAATAAATTTACGTGCAATATTAGTTGCAAAAATAAATGAATGTAAAATTGAATTTTAATTGTAATGAATTCAAACGGGACGTTACAAAACTACTGGGCACAGCGCGTCCAGAAGCTCTCGAGTTTAGATCGACCACGGGACGGTCTAGGTGTTCAGTAGTCGATTGAAGGCTCGGTGGGACCCCCAAACAATGGAATGACGGCGGAAGATTTATTTTACTACTTAATTGAAATCCGCACAAAAGCGAAGAAGACTGGATTTTTTACACAAAACATCGAAAATAAATCCAACTCGAACGTGAGTTTTATTATGGATACCATGAAGTTCATTATACCGTAAAATTACGAATTTGGAAAACCAATATTTCCCATCACACCACTCAATTTTCACGGCACCATTTGTTTAACTTCCGCGGTATTGCATAACGGTAGGGTAAAACACCCCGAACACTTGACTCCATCACGGTACCCGGTATTTCTTAATTGCGACCAAAAAAAAATAATCCCTCAAAATCAAAATTTTACTTCTTATAACACCTCGTAATCCCACTTAATTCAACAAACTTGCGCCGTAAAATCTTTGTAAAAGATAGAACACTAAACAAAGTAAATTAACAAAGATGAAAAATATTTTTACCACGTGCGTCATGTCACGTAGGTACGCGAAAGAAAGAAAATCTTCTCACAGAAAACGCTTACTCTGTTAAATTATCAGGCGGTCCAAATCGCGCTCGTAAAAGAACTCAACATAAACAAAAGTATAGATACTAAGAAAAATTGATCAAATTACATTCCAAAAAGGAAGTCGTAAATTAGATAGAGTTGTTATTCTAATGAGATAACCAGAAGTAAAAACACTAAATCAAAATCAAAACCACGGAACTTTATGCGTTTAAAAAAAATACCAGTAATAATTGTGAAATAACTATGAAATACAAATAAACTTAAATCAAACGTAATAAAATAACGAGTAAAACGTTTTCGATGCTTACATCGAACTAAACAATCGCTAAAATAACAAAAAATTCAGCCAAATAAATCTAAATACGGGGTCTTTTACAAAAGAATTCCAACGCAGGTTACAACTCTTCAAAAGTATCAAGAATAATATTACGGCAGTAACAATTTTTACCAGTTACTGTACTTAAGAACAAGAGGTAAATTTTTCGTTTTATATTAAACTAATGATCATGTCTCGCTAAACAAGTACTAAAGTTTTGTTTACGACTGCAGGTAAGTCTTAATGTGTAATCGATTTTATTTCCTAATGTAGCATTTTAGCTTATTATTTGTATATCTTGTTGATAAAACCAAAGTGTTATTTTGTTATCCACTGAGAAAACCTATATCACAAAGTTGTTTGTTCTCTCGTTGATGATTGTTTGCTTTTATATTACTTCTTGGACACTGGGTTTCTATGGTGTCTTCAAGCCAACAATCTGCCAGTACAACGGAGTGACGTTTGTTTGTTTTTCTATTAGAGTATTCTCAACCACGCCCATTTATCGACATTGTAACTAATCTTGGTGATGTGGTTTAAAACGATGCAAAGTAATAACATTCTGCTGAACTTTGATTGTTTATTATTTTGAAATGAATATACACAACGTTTCGATTGCTGTGGTATCTGCAATCGTCATCAGGTGAATACTAACAAACTTAGAAACTACTGGAGCTTATATACTAAAGACATGTTCCATGAAGCGTTCAAGCGTACAAAATCAATTTAGCGTAACAGATTAATTAACAAAATTACTTAGCCAAGTTTAAGTTGTTTTAGAGGTTCGATAAGTGGTTTCCATATGTTGCTTATCTCGACACTTGGTTGGCTGAAAATGTCTTTGTTGTTGTTGATGAATGCCGCTTCTTTAAATTTCCGTTTGTACCAATGTTCCTCTCTGTGTATGATTTTTGCTTCCGACCATTTCATTCGATGTTGGTTATCCCACGAATGTTGCGCAATGCCGGACTTAGAAGTCTCTCCTCTCTGTGTGTGCGTCTGATGTTCTTTCAGTCTGATGTTAAGTGATCTTTTGGTTTCCCCCACGTATGATTTGCCACATTTACATGGAACTTGGTAAATACAGTTTTGGGAATCTCAGCTTGTTTGTGGCTTTGTGTTGAAAATTATACTCCTAATGTTGGTCGATGATTTGAACACTGTATTTGAGTTGTAGCTTTTCCCTATACGTTTTATTGATTCTGATAAACCTTTGACATATGGGATGCTCGGCAATTAATTGGGCAGTTCTTCTGTTTTAGGTTGTCCCATGGTGTTCAATTGCTTTTTCTGTAAAAGCTTTCCTACAATCTTTTCTGGATATCCATTCTGCCTTAGATCGTTTCTAATGTTTTTGATTTCTTCTCGTAGCCCTTTCTCTGTGTTGCACAACTTGTACGCTTTGTCGATTAGAGATTTTACTACTCCCCTCTTCGTAGATGTGGAATGGTTGGATTCAAAGTTGAAATATCGACCGGTGTGTGTCGGTTTCCTGTAGACAGTCGTTTCCATAATTTTCTTGTTCTTTGTTACTTGAACGTCTAAAAAAGGAAGTGGGTTCTCCTTTTCCTTTTCCATAGTGAATTTGATTGATGGTTTGATGTTGTTCAGATGTTGTAGAAAAAGGTCTAGTTGCCGATTACTGTAGTTCCAAATTATGAAGGTATCGTCAACACCAAAACACGTGCCTGTACTAGACATCATTGGTGCCATCGAGACAACACGTTTGAATCCAACACAAGCAGAAGAATTTAAGTGGAAAATCAGAAGTGCTCTAGAGAAGAAAAGAAAACAACACACCAACATCACTAAACACGAGGAAAAAGCTCTCACAAATTTACGGAAGAACAAATGCACTATTAAAATACTTCCAGCCGACAAAGGGGCCGCAACTGTCATCATGGATGCCACCACCTACGACCAAAAAATTGAAGACGTCTTAAATCAAGGGAATTGCCGCAGACTGAAGAAAGATCCGACAGCAAGCTTGGAGAGGAAGATCTATCAAGTCCTAAAACTCTACGAAAGACATCTAATACCAAGGATGAGAACGATGCTAACACCACGCTACAGCAAACTACCGCATCTATATGGACTACCGAAGATACATAAAAACAACATGCCGCTTCGACCGATAACCAGCTCTCGTAATGGACCCACATACCAGCTATCCAGATTTCTACTACCAATTGTGCAACTACTACAGAAGAACAGCTCATCTTTTGTCAAAGACTCCAAACATTTCGTTGAGATTCTGAAAACAATACAGCTACAACCACGGGATCAATTAGTCAGCTTCGACGTAGAAAGTCTTTATACTAATGTGCCAGTTGAAGAAGCATTGAAAATCATCCAAACGAAGCTCCGAGAAGATGAAAAACTCTAGGAAGGAACCACGCTGCCGGTAGAAGGAATAATGAAGCTCCTAGAATGTTGCCTCAAGAACCCGTACTTTCAGGAGAAAGACAGATTCTTTACTCAAGACGAAGGACTACCAATGGGTTCATCTCTATCACCAGTAGTCGCCAACATATACCTGAACTGGTTTGAATCCCAAGCCATAGAAAAATCAAAATTCAAACCCAAAACATGGCTTAGATATGTTGACGATACCTTCATAATTTGGAACCACAGTAATCGGCAACTAGACCTTTTTCTACAACATCTGAACAACATCAAACCATCCATCAAATTCACCATGGAAAAGGAAAAGGAGAGCTCACTTCCTTTTTTAGAGGTTCAAGTAACAAAGAACAAGAACATTATAGAAACGACTGTCTACAGGAAATCGACACACACCGTTCGATATCTCAACTTTGAATCCAACCATTCTACATCTACAAAGAGGGGAGTAGTAAAATCTCTAATCGACAAAGCGTACAGATTGTGCAACACAGAAAAAGGGCTACGAGTAGAAATCAAAAACATTAGAAACGATCTAAGGCAGAATGGATATCCAGAAAAGATTGTAGGAGAGCTTTTACAGAAAAAGCAATTGAACACCATGGGACAACCTAAAACAGAAGAATTCACTGCTGAGCATCCCATATGTCAAAGGTTTATCAGAATTAATAAAACGTATAGGGAAAAGCTACAACTTAAACACAGTGTTTAAGTCATCGAGCACCATTAGGAGTATAATTTCCAACACAAAGCCACAAACAAGTCGAGATTCCCAAAACTGTATTTACCAAGTTCCATGTGAATGTGGCAAATCATACGTGGGGGAAACCAAAAGACCACTTGACATCAGACTGAAAGAACATCAGACGCAGACACAGAGAGAAGAGACTTCTAAGTCCGGCATCGCGCAACATTCGTGGGATAACCAACATCGAATGAAATGGTCGGAAGCAAAAATCATACACAGAGAGTAACATTGGTACAAACGGAAATTTAAAGAAGCGGCATTCATCAACAACAACAAAGACATTTTCAGCCAGCCAAGTGTCGAGATAAGCAACATATGGAAACCACTTATCGAACCTCTAAAACAACTTAAACTTGGCTAAGTAATTTTGTTAATTAAGCTGTTACGCTAAATTGATTTTGTACGCTTGAACGCTTCATCGAACATGTCTTTAGTATATAAGCTCCAGTAGTTTCTAAGTTTGTTAGTATTTACCTGATGACGATTGCAGATACCACAGCAATCGAAACGTTGTGTATATTCATTTCAAAATAATAAACAATGAAAGTTCAGCAGAATGTTATTACTTCGCATCTTGCGTAATTGTTTGGCTCCATTAGTGAGACTCAACATTAAGTAATGCTGTTTTTTCATCTTAAACAAGCTACTATCATTGTGAATAAGTTTCTGAAATTCATCCATTGCTTGTAGTCACCCGAGAATGTCGGTATTGGTATGGGTAAGAATTTTGGTCTAAAACTTGATGAATTATTGTAAAAATTTATATTTGAACAATATGCAGTAGTTTTCAGCTCAACCAGTCATTTTTTACTGCACTCATTAGCGTTTTAAGTTATAAAAACGCTTTTTCAGTATTAAAAAAAAGATGTTAAAATTAATGTCAAATTTGACAGATTTAGTAATAAATGTAGTACCAACATTATATTTCTGGCAATTTTTTATTTTTTCAACAAAATGCAATTTTACAAAAGAACACAAAAAAAGTACGTTACTCTTGTCGAAAGTATCATAGAATAACTCACTCACATGCAACGCTCGTATTAACGTTCGTTATGCTATGCCTTACTTTCATCCCTTGTTACGTAAATTACTATTTGAATTTAGTAAAAACAGAGAAAAATACAATTACAGAAGATTTTATTTCATAAAAGATTTATTAATAAACAAACTTTTATACAGGTACTTTTAAATTTAATATTAATCATAAAGTTTCATTTAGTTAACTTACTTTATTATAAAAAAATAATAAAAACATACTTATAAAAATTGCGTATAAAGGAAACCAAAATGCAAATAAAGTAAAGCGATAACATATAAGCTTATAATTGGTATTGTTAATGCTAAGCATTAACATATAAAAACATAGATAAGAACAAAAGTTATTAAAGTAACATATGTAAGATTATATGCTATATTTTTAATATCGTTCAATAAACTCAAGGATTTTCTCGTACTTGTTATTTATTCATGAAATCAATGACATTACAAACAATGTTTTATGCTTCGGAATGAACATTTTTCGTGATCTGCTTTCCATTGACTAAAATTGTATAAAGTTATTTTAGTTAATAATCATTACTGTTTTTGTACTTTAAATCTAATAAATAAATAATTTTGTGTTGTAAATTAAATACAAGCAATCTTAAGCTAAAAAACTTACTAAATAATCTAAAAGTAAATTGAAATAGATTGTTTTAAAAGAACAGATTTGTATATAAACAAGACAAAAATTCAAATATAAAAACAAAAAGCAATATAGAAAGCCAAAATAACATCGTAAACATAAACCAAAATGTCAACAAAATAGATGTATTTGAAATGTTTTTGGAACGCCATCCGGTGGTAAAAGTACCATGTAGGTAGAAAATTTGTCATTGGATTTAATGACAGCGAATGATCTATTGACAAGTAACGCTGCAAAATCCTAACTATAAAATAGGTTATAAACAATTAACTGTAAATAGCTATAAACGACGGTAAACACGTTGAATTACACCCGCGAAATTCACAATCTGCTTTGAATAATTCGTCGGGATAAAACCACAACGTAAAAGAACATTGGGGGTAAGCAATGTCAATGCAATTGTGCAAACGCCACCAAAGTGAACTACTGGACGGCCGTTTCGGTCTTTTGGAGCTCATCAGCAGTAGGAGATACACTCTAACCCACAATTGCATTGACGCCCCTTATAGCTTATATTTAAGTTTGACGAAGTTACAATTCAAAAGTGTTTGATAGCAAAGCCATCTCATAGTATAAATTGAACTGAACTGAAGAACTAAAGTCGGAAAAGTTAGCCCTAAAAAGTCTTTGTTAGAACTCTGATATTGTTCTTCCAGCCGACAAAGGCAACGATATTGTCGTTTTGAACCAAATTCATTATGTTGCAAAAATCCATTCGATTTTGTCTGAGGAAACGTACGATCTTCTAACTTGTAATCCTACTGCGAGGATTGAACGTGAGGTCAGCCAAATCATCAAATCTTCCAATCTACCTCTTGAAACTAAACGGAAGCTACTTCTTTATAGTCTAAACTACATCGTCTATACGGACTTCCCAAAGTTCACAAACAAGGTATTCCGTATCGACCTATCGTTAGTACTATCCAATCTCTTACCTACAAGCTAGCCACGTTCTTGTCCAACATTCTTTGCGAGTTTACAAGCAAAATCTCTTTTGACATCCTTAAATCTCAGCATTTTATTCAATGTTTAGAAACTATAAAGCTTGAACCCTAAGATCTTCTTGTGAGCTTTGATGTTAATTCACTTTTTACTAAAGTTCCGATTAAGGATTCGCTTATTATCATCGAACAGATTCTGTCTCAACATGGCAAGGACTTGAGTTTGGTTCCTCTTATTGAAAAGTGTCTATCCTCTACTTACTTCCAATTTGATAATAAGTTTTACGAACAAGTTTCTGGTGCTGCTATGGGTTCTCCTCTATCACCTGTTGTAGCTAACATTTGTTAAAATCCTTTGAAACGGTTGCTTTGGAAGCTTCAATACTAAACTTTGGTTTAGGTATGTTAACAACACTTTTATTGTTTGGTTTCATGGTCATTTCAAATAGTCTAAGATTCTTGATCATATTAACAATCAACACTTAGAAATCAAAGTTACTATAGACATCGAAAGTAATGGTTTTCTCCCATTTCTTAAAGTTCTTGTGACTCGTAAGCCCAAGGGACTTCTGGGCCATTTTGTTCATCGCAAACCCACTCATACAGACAGATACCTTCATGCTTCGTCTCAGCATCATCCTGCACAAAAACGTTCTGTTATTAAATCTGTGGTTCATAGTACTTTTTTTATTTGTTAACCTGAGAATCTTTACTCAGAACTTCGTCATCTTACTAGAACCTTAATGAACAATGGTTATATAAAGCAAGATATTCATAGAGTTATTAATTGTCGTCTACATCCACGTACTCGATTACCTAAGGACATTTCTACTCCCGAATCCAATCCAAAATTGATTTTTTTACCCCACATTCAGAAGGTTAAGATCAAATAGGGAAACTTCTTCGTAAGAATTGTATTAAACCCATATTCAACTCGACAGGTAAAACCTTTCAGATTCTTCCTTCTCCCAACGACAATTCCAAACTTTCATCTAAAGGTGTATACTAAATTCTTTGTTCATGTGGTTTAGTCTACATTGGTGAAACCGGTCGTTCCGTCATTACTCGCATTTCAGAACATGATCGTTGTATAAGGAAAAGGTATACTTCCAAGTCTGCGGTCGCTGAACATCATTTTACTACAGGTCACAAAATAGATTTTAATAACGTTTCGATGATTGCTAAATTTTCATACTTTTTTAACAGAAAATTCCCAGAGAGCATAGAAATCATCAAACACACCAATAACTGGAATCGTGATCATGATTTCGAGCTATCCCTTCTTTGGTTCGTGGTCATTAGTCATTTATCAAAAACACGCTCCCTTTCAACCGTAACCAAATCAGAGTCGAGTTTAACCAGCTTTGACGATACTTCTTTATATGCGGAGACTATTTCTTAAGTCGCTTCTATGGAGTTCAGAATCTGGCTGGGTTCACAAGATGATTACCTAACTCTGTAGTGGTATTTTGTTAGATTTTCAATTGCTTTCTCAAGTTTATTGTTTTCTTGCGTACCTTATTAGAGTTTAAAATCTGGCTTGGTTTAAAAGTTGATTACCTAAACAGAATGTTGTTAAATCCTTCTAAATAGAAGAGGGCGACAGAAAACACTACTTCATGTGTTTTTTAAGCGACGTTTCTAGGACAAGGTGTCCACTTCTTTAGACGAAAAAACAAGTAGCAATGAATTCGCCAAACACAGAAATAACACAAAACATTAAATTGTAAATGATTAAAAAAAAACAATAGTTACAACAAACTCACGAGCATCACAAAGACTAAAAACCAACTGTCGCCTTTTTCTACTTAAAAGGATTTAACACCATTCTGTTTAATAATCTTAGGAGGTTTAATTTTTATCGTCAATCAATTGATTACCTAACTTTTGAGAAATCCTTATATAGATTTCGGTTGCTTGTTTGAGTTCTTTGATTTCTCTCACGCCCTGATGAAGTTCCTTGCGTAGTGAGCGAAGTTTTGGTTACAACAATGACACGGTCCAAACCCGGAAAACATTCTCATCTTAGTATGCTCCGGCCGTGGAAGCCTTCGCTATTACATTGCATTTTTATGATTGTCTTGTTATTTATATTAAACCATTTTACCGATTTTTAAGAGTGGTATCTTATTGTCTTAAGCAGGCTTGAGAGTTTTGCGTAGGCAATACGCTCTAAACCACTAGACCAATGTTTATGAGTGATACCTTATCCTCTTCATGACGTCAGGGCGCTTCGCGTAGGTAAGGTTACATGTGAATCTGACGCTTTATCGCTGATTTATAGAAAAATATTTGTAACGTTTTCGCCCATTGAGTTTACTTTAAAATGATAGTACCAACAGATTTAATTAAAATGTAAAGGTCAAAATTTGATTATTATTTGTTAATGACCAAAAGTTTATTCAATTTTACATACTGCCAATTATAGATAAGTTAAGAACGTCTTCTGGGTTTGGACCGTGTCATTGTTGTAAGCAAAGTTGCCAACGTTTCGCCCACTTTCGTAAGGGGCTTCATCCGGGGGTGAGAAAAATCGAAGAACTCAAACAAGCAACCGAAATCTAACTAAATACTTTTCATAAGTTAGGTAATCAACTTGTGAACCAAGCCAGATTCTAAACTCTGAAAAGATAAAGTAAAGTTTAGAATCTGGCTTGGTTCACAAGTTGATTACCTTTTTTATTTGCAAATGTAAGAGTCTTCTAGAAGGTGTTATCCATCTTCTAGAAGAAATACCGAAAAATAGGGAACACTCGAGAAGGATTTGCAGATGTGTATAAATACCGAAGAGAGAAATCGTAGGTCAGTTATTGCTGGAATGCGAATACAGCAGTGTTAAGAAGATTATTAAAGTGGAAATAAATAAGTCGTTAGCACGCGTGTGTCTAGATAAATATACCGAAAATAATCGTGTACGTGATTTTTAGTGTAAACAAGTGTGAAGCTATCCGAGGACGTTATCTTATCTTAAGTGATAGTTATACATAGATTAGTGTGTTTTCATTAAATATTATTAGATTTAATTAGTTCGGTTAATTTAAAAGTCTACATATTTCTAGAATAAGTAAACGTATTTTTAGTCGTTTAAATAAATTAGTTTTAATAATAAAATACGCAACATTGGTGTCGCGGTGTAGGGTTCGCGATTTTTTTAGTGTAAATACCATTAAGTAATAGAATATCGCTCCTGTAATGAAAACATTGATTAACTGTTAAGTTCGCGATACGCGTGTTTATTTATAAAGTATAAAATAGTGTTTATTAAACTTTTTCTTTTAACAACTGCGTGATCGCGATATTAATTAAATTCGTTTTCGTAAACTAGTGGTTTAATATTAACAAGTGGATCGTTATTAAAATTTTGTGTTATACAAAAACTGCATTTTAACAAGTAGTGTATTTAAACTTTATATTCGTGTTATATTTAAATTTATGCCGGTGACGCGTTTGCAAAAAGTGAAAATGAATTCAAAAATATTTGAAATTCTCGAATCGATGAATAAAAATATCCAAGAAAAAATGTCTGAAAATTCTCAGAAGATGGAAGAAAATTCGCAGAAAATAGAAGAAAAGTTTTACGAAAATTCACAGAAAATTGAAGAAAAACTGTCGGAAAATTCTAGAAAAATGGAAGAAAATGCTAGAAGTTTAAAAGAAGAAATACGAGCGAGCATGGAAAATCAAATAAAGACTTTTGAGGAACAAATACAAGTTAGTGTAGAAAATCAAATCAAAAATGCGCAAGAGGAAACCCAAGCAGATATGCTAAATTTGAAAGAAGAAATTTGCGAATCTGTGAATGAGAAAATAGAAGCAATAGAGGACAAATTAGAAGACAGAATGAAACTGCTTGAAGAAAGAATAAACCAAATGAATTACCATAGCGAAGGAAGTGTCACGAGTAAAGATTTAATAATGGACCGCCGGGATGAAAGCACTCACTCAAGTTTAAGGTTGTACCGCCAAATTTTAATGGTAAAGTTCCATGGTCAACCTACTACAAGCAGTTTGAAGCCGCAGCTACAGCTAATGGTTGGAGCAACAAGCAGAAAGCGACGTCTTTAATAGTGTCCTTACGTGGAGAACCGCTTGGAATTTTACAAACTATTCCGGACTATCTGCAAGAAAATTACGAACTCTAAATACCACGATTAGAAATGAGATATGAAGATGCCCATCTTCAACAAGTCTATCAAGCTCAAATTAAAAGTCGGGTTCAGAAAGCTGCCGAAAGTCTTTAAGAGTTTGAGGCTGACATCGCTAGATTAACACGGTTTGCGTATCCTACAGAACCAGATACCTTCTTGGAGCAGTTGGCTATTCAAACCTTTGTAGACGGCCTCCGAGACAGCGAAACACAGCAGACTCTCCGGTTAGCTCGACCGAAGACGTTGGATGACGCATTAACCCATGCTTTGGAGTTCAAGGCAGGGAAACAAGCGTCGCACCGAGGCAGCCATAAGCTCCATTGTGCTGTAGAAGTATCCTTGCACACAGAAGAAAGCATTGAAGACATAGTGCGACGGGTATTTCGGTAACGAGTAGCTCGAGGAAGAGAACTGACGTGCTGGAACTGCGGAGAAGTGGGCCTCGTACGACGCTGTTGTACTAAGCCCAAAAGAAGACCAGAAGAGCTTCAGGAAAATTAGAACAGGTCGACCAAATAGGGCGAAAATCGACCTCAACGAGCCATGCCCCGGAGATTACCATTCAAATGGCATCGCCTAATGAGCAGTTGCATAGCATTTATCTCGATGGTAAGATCAATGGAAGAAGCGTTCAGTTACTGGTTGTCACGGGAGCGACGAAGACCATCATTCGTCCTGACATCTTATTGGAAAACGAGAAGACATCACCAGTAACAGTACGACTTCGAACGGCGACGGGCGAAGAAATACCTACTCACGGACATGTCAAAGTAACCATTGGTTTAGGAAATGGAGTACTCGACTATCAAGTACTGGTAGCCGACATCACGGAAGAAGTTATCCTGGGAATGGACGTGATAAAGAAGTATGGGTTCCATTTGGATATGAAGGACGATGTCCTGAAGATCGACAATGAAGAAATTCCTTTTCATTTGTCAGAGAAGGCAGCTGTGCGAGTCTTATTGAGTGAAGACGTGATTCTGCCTGCTAGGACGGAAAGTGTGGTGATGGCACGCCTGGATGGAAATCTCCGGGAAGGCTACATACGCGCGATTGAAGCAATGGAAGACGGCTTAGTTGAAAAGGGACTATTCATTGGCAGAACTTTAGTACGAGTAAAGAACACGATGCCAGTTAGTATTTTAAACATCAACTCAGATCCTGTAACGTTGAAAAAGAAGACCGTGGTAGGCCAATGCACGACAGTATCACAAATTGTGAGATGCGTAAAGTCGAACAAAGATAAATCGCCGAAGAAGTGTCCACAACATCTATTGGACATTCTTACCACCAAAAGCCAAAACCTCAGCCAAGACCAGTTGGCTAAAGTTAAAGTGTTGATCCAAAAGTACCAAAATGTGTTCGAGCTGGAGAGTGGCTTTAAAGGAAGATCTAACGTGGTGAAACATAAAATTAATACCGGAGACGCTCGGCCAATACGACAACATCCACGCAGGCTTCCTTTGGCGAAAAAAGAAGAAGCCGAACAAATAATTACGGATGTGGAGAGAGAAGGCGTGATTGAACCTTCAAGTAGTCCATGGGCATCCCCAGTGGTACTCGTAAAGAAGAAGGATGGATCAGCGAGGTTTTCCGTAGACTACAGCAGCTAAACGACGTGACCAAAAAGGACAGCTACCCTTTACCTAGAATTGACGATACGCTAGACACCCTGTCAGGATCCCAGTGGTTTTCTACATTAGATTTAAAGAGTGGATACTGGCAGGTAGAATTAGAACCCAAGGATTGTGAAAAAACTGCTTTTACGATAGGAACTGGTTTGTGGCAGTTCACTATAATGTTTTTCGGCCTGTGTAACGCTCCTGCAACGTTCGAGCGTTTGATGGAGACCATCTTGCGCGGATTGTCTTGTAAGACGAGCTTAGTTTACCTGGACGACGTGATCGTGGTTGGAAGGTTGTTTGAAAAACACTTGAACAACTTGAAGGAAGTGTTCCAGCGATTACGTGGGGCTAACCTCCAACTGAGCCCAAAGAAGTGCCACGTATTTAAGAAGGAAGTGCAATACCTTGGCCACGTCGTATCTAGAGATGGAGTAAGGGTTGACCCAGACAAAATCCGAGCAGTGCAAGCATGGCCAAGACCAATCGACAAACATCAGTTCCAAAGTTTCCTTGGGTTGTGCACTTATTATAGAAGATTTGTACCCGGATTTGCCAATATTGCCAAACCATTGCAAATTAACCGAAGAAAAAGCAGAATTTAGATGGAATGAAGACTGCGAAAATTCTTTTAATCAACTAAAACAAGCCCTAGTCACTTCGCCGATTTTGAGTTATCCAAGAGAAGATAGAAAATTTGTTTTGGATACCGACGCAAGCAATCTGTCCATAGGCGCGGTCCTTTCGCAGGTTCAAGATGGACAAGAAAAAGTTATCGCGTATTTTAGCAAGGTTTTGTCCAGGCCAGAAAGGAATTATTGCGTGACTAGGAGGAAGCTGTTAGCAGTCGTTAAGTCCATCGAACATTTCTGCAAGTATTTGTGTATGGACAAACATTTTTACTGAGAACAGACCACGCTGCTTTAAAATGGCTTCTGCAGTTCGTTAACCAAGAAGGATAAGTTGCAAGATGGATCGAGAGACTGCAAGAGTACGACTATGACACAGAACACCGTGCCGGAAGCAGTTATCCGAACTCTGATGCCTTGTCCAGAAGACCATGTCCGGCGGACTGCAGCCATTGTTAACGACTGGAAGAAAAACTCGAATGCCTCCGGAGAGCTGCTATGGTTGATGATGAGTGAGAACCTGAGCAGTTACGTCGCGAACAAGAAGACGATCCTGAAATAAGAATACTCCTGGACTAGAAAGAAAGCGGCCGACGACCAACCTGGAAAGAAGTGAGTGCTTTGGGCAGAAACATCAAAGCGTACTGGGCGCAGTGGGACTCCTTGATAGTAAAAGACGGTCTTCTTAAGCGATCCTTAGAAAGAGCCGAGGGCATGGGAAACAGACTACAGTTGGTAGTGCCGAAGAGCAGGGTGTCAGAAGTGTTGAAGCATCTCCACGATGGGACGTCAGGAGGACACTTTGGCATTAAGAAAGCATTGGGTAAAGTGCGACAACGATTCTACTGGATGAACTGCAAAGAAGACGTCATGAAATTATGCCGTAAATGCACAGTCTGCGCATCAGGAAATGGTCCAGCGAGAAAGCGCAAAGCACCCATGAAGCAATACAACGTAGGAAGCCCTTTGGTAAGAGTAGCGATTGACATCGCAGGGCCGTTCCCAGAATCTAATTCGGGAAATAAATACATCTTGGTGGCGATGGATTATTTCACGAAATGGACGGAGGTTTACGCCATACCCAATCAGGAAGCAGCTACAGTCGCAGACGTATTAGTAAAGGAGTTTTTCTGCCGGTTTGGAGTTCCGTTGAAATTACACTACGATCAAGGCCGCAATTTTGGGTCTGGGCTGTTTCAAGAAGTTTGCCGACTGTTAGGAATTAAGAAAACTAGGACAACGCCTCTCCATCCTCAATCTGATGGCATGGTTGAACGGATGAATCGAACAATGGGCAAGTACTTAGCCAAGGTAGTGTCCGAACACCAAAGAGACTGAGATCAGTACTTGCACCTGTTCTTTATGGCATACCGATCATCCGTTCACAAAAGCACAGGCCAAACACCATCCTGTGTAATGCTCGGTCGTGAAATACGATTCCCATGCGACCATCAATTTGGACGAAGACCGGAAGAGGAAGTCGCTGGAGAAGATTACGTCAGCAAGCTGGCCAAGAGGCTAGACGAAGTACATGAAGAGGTGCGTAAAAACATACAAATTGCCAGCGACAGGATGAAAGCCAGATATGACGTTAAGGCACAAAATGATGGGTTTCAACCTGGCGATATGGTCTGGTTGTATAACTTTCAAAGGAGACGTGGTTTGTCGCCGAAGCTGCAAAAGGCAATGGGAGGGCCCCTATAAAGTCGTGCAGCGTATTAACGACATCATATACCGCATCCGAAAACCGCCCAGAAGCAAGTAAAAGTGGTCCACGTCGATCGTCTAGCCCCGTTTGCTGGCAATAACCACAATACGCAACTCAAGGTCCGAACCAGAGTAATAAGTCGCAGAACCAGGAATCCAATCGAAGAAATGGAGTTCGAGAAATTTATGAACTTATACGGAGGTTCTGGAAAAGCTAGGTTTGGAGTTACCACCGAGAAACAACAAGACCTGTTCCAGAAACAAAAAGATTACGCCATCGCACATTGCGTGAGCGAGGATCTTGACATCTCCAGAGGGGTTGCAGTCGTGTTTAAAAAGAAATTTGAGCAGCTAGATGAATTACGAAGACAGCAACCGGCGGTCGGAAAAGTTTTAGGACTACGTCGTGACGGACGCTTCGTTTTCTATCTGATCACCAAGGAATACTCACGTGTCAAGCCGTCATAGAAAGATCTGTGGCGAATATTATGGAGTCTTAAGAAAGAAATGGAGTTCCATCATGTTAAGAAATTGGCAGTACCCAAGCTTGGTTGTGGCTTAGATCAACTGATTTGGAGGACCGTTCGAAACATGTTGGAGGTCGTCTTTCGAGGAACATACATTCAAGTGTTGGTCTGTAGTTACCAACCAAGGAGAATATTGGGTCAGAAAAAGTCCATTGACTGTTACTTTTATGGTCAAGGAAGTTGCCAAAATGGAGGAAGCTGCCGCTATCGCCACTATCCTTTTTACCGGTGTCGCATCCAGTCTCCTGTTCTGGGACAGAACAGTCCTAAGAAGGGGGCAGTGAAACGTTCGAGAAGTTATTTGAAAATGCAACAGCCTTCTAGAAACTGCTATCCATCTTCTAGAAGAAATACCGAAAAATAGGGAACACTCGAGAAGGATTTGCAGATGTGTATAAATACCGAAGAGAGAAATCGTAGGTCAGTTATTGCTGGAATGCGAATACAGCAGTGTTAAGAAGATTATTAAAGTGGAAATAAATAAGTCGTTAGCCCGCGTGTGTCTAGATAAATATACCGAGAATAATCGTGTACGTGATTTTTAGTGTAAACAAGTGTCAAGGTATCCGAGAACGTTATCTTATCTTAAGTGATAGTGTTTTACAACGGTTATACATAAATTAGTGTAAGTGTTTTCATTAAATATTATTAGATTTAATTAGTTCGGTTAATTTAAAAGTGTAAATATTTCTAGAATAAGTAAACGTATTTTTAGTCGTTTAAATAAATTAGTTTTGATAATAAAATACGCAACAATAACATAAACCATGCAATTAACATGGTAGTTAATTATTTAAGCTATTTACAATAACTTAAATAACTCAAAGGAGATTCTGGAAAGTAAAGCTAATTATAAGATAAATTATGTTAAGTTTGCGTAAATGCAAACATAACCTTGGATCACAAATCCTATAGTTAGATCATGCAAAATAAACCACCGGCAAAAATATTCTTTCTCGTGCGATTGACTCCAGGAAATTAAATGTATTCTTCATGTACTTCTGATTGAAGTAGCAAATTTTAAATGCATTTAGTGTTTGTGTTTGCGTCTAAGTAGATTACGTTACTAATTACTTCAAAATAATATTTTCTTTGCCGTTCCCTTTTTTTAAACTACACCTAAGCATAGATTTGTATGAATAAATACCTAGGATATTAACAAATAATTAATCTTGTGCCAAAAGCGGTTTTTTAAAACTGGTTTTTGTATAAAAAAAAATTTGTGATGTTTCAAAACCAAAAACAGCTAAACATTTTTTCTTGAAATTCTTTTACCACAATAAGATTTATTTGCAAACATGTCACAATTACGTATGATTAGATAAATAAAAATTTATACGTAAATTGTTAGTACGATAAGTCACTGGAGTGTTGGGTTTTGTTCAAAATACAAATTTCACTTTAAACACCGTTTGATCACAGCTTAACAGAAATGCGCCATTATCTATTTTATCTTAAATATGATAAGACAACCTCAGTACATGGTTTTGTAAACGTTATCATTAGTGTTACATTACAGTTGTGGTTTAAGGTGTTGCATGGTCTGCAATTACAAAATGACGGAAAACTCAGACTTAGGATTAAAATGCCTAAAATATATGCTGTTGGTTTCAAACTTGATGTTTATGGTAAGCATTCAAACTATTTAGGCCAACTACACTTTCGTTTAAAATTTTATAGAGTAATCTCATGCTAAATATTATTCAGTATTACCTGTAAATCTCGAGTCAATTCAATAATTAATCATAAATCATTAAAAATATTGAATTAAGATAAGTATAAATTGATCAGTAGGCAATCGCGTTATCGTCATGGTTTCTCATATAGATATATCACAAAAAACTCAGCTTGTGACTCACGTTTAATTTTAGCCATGGCATGTTGACTGAAGCAAAAAAATATGAATAATATAATTTTGTCAACTGTTCCTAATTATAGTGAAACGTAATACTTTAGTTTATCAGATACTCTTGTGGCCTAAATTTTTGCAAATAAAATATGTCCTATTTAAGAAAATGCTTATGTTTATTTAAACGTTTTAGTCTGTTGGAATACTATTGATTCTTATGGGCGACACCGTAGTTTCTATTTACGATGATTTTGAAATATTTTTGGAAACGCATTATTTTAGCCCGGCATTGTTTATGATATCTATCGGCGCAATTATATTACTGGTATCATTGTATGGGTGTGTTGGTGCAGTACTACATAGCACATTGACTATTAACGTTGTAAGTGGAAATAAGCTCACGTACCGTAAAAATTCAATCGTTTTTTTATAGTACACTCTTCTTATGTGCATTCTTCTAATCCTGGAAATAGCGGCTTCGATTACAGCATTTGCTAAACGTCATGATATCGACACTTTTATAAGCGATTCGATGTACAACTCCATGAATTTCTTTAAAAACGATACCGAGGTTGCAGATTCTTGGAATTATATTCAAAAGGAATTTGTATGCTGCGGTGTACACAGCATAAAAGATTGGTCCGATTACAACATTACCGAAATTATGGTACAAGGACTCACTTTTGGAATACCAAAAAGCTGTTGCAGATATGCAAGTTGCACTGATGCTTTTTCCAAAGGTTGTTGGGATTACATTAGTTCTATGATTTCCGAAAGCGGTTTTTTGTTAGGAACTTCTGCAATTTTTGTAGCTATAATACAGGTCAGTATAGTAAACACACTAAATCAACTAATCTCAAATTAAATTTATAGTTTTTGGGAATTGCCTTTGGAAACATGCTAGCTAAGACCATTAGACGAGTCAAATCTAAAGAAGAAATGCTTAGGCAAGAACGAAACATGTTGTACGATAAAATTAACGATGGTAAATCAACGTTGTATGAATAACCCAATTTTAATTTTTACGGTACAAGTACGTTTATTATATTTATCCTAATATTAAAATATTATTTTTTTGTTTAAAGACGTTTGCAAATAGATAAAGTTATAAAAACGACATTGAAAGTGTTTGTAATCCTAGGCAACGGCCTTTGTATAAAAAGTGCAAGGTCTTGTAACGTCTTTATTTAGATTCAATTATCGTTTTTATGATTTTGTTTTAAAAAAGCTCCAAGCTTGATAGATTGTTTCGACCCGTATTTGTAAAAGAAATACAAACTTTTTAATAATTATTAGTAGTTGTGGTTTAAATTGTCTATAATATATGTAATATGTTTTCATGCTTTGTAGTTTTCTTTGTTTAAAACTAATTAAAATATTGCGCAAGTTTAGAACGTGTTATAAAAAAGATTATAATTAAACTGTTTAAAAATTGCATCTTGTACAAATGTTTATAAAAACTTTTGCTTAAACAAACTACTTTTCTTTATGCTACTTATATGAACTTTAGTATTTGCAATGTCTCAATAAAAAATTAAGACTGAATAATTTAGATATAACATTATAATGTATAAAACATTTTTTTAACAAAAAAGTGTTTATGTTTATGAATAAAATACAGCGTTGTTTTGCAATAGTACTTATTTACGCATTTTTGTTTCCGGCTAAATAAAATTACCTATAATACAATCGTTAAATTGATCATATTTTAAATTATAATATAAATAATTATAAAACAAAATTAAAAACTATTGCAGTTAAAGCTTTTTTGAATATAAACGCGTTTTTATTTAATCGACGAACAATATGTTAAAATTAAATTTAGATTATATTGTATAACAAATACAAATACAGAATACAAAGATACATTTACACAATTAACCGCAATTCCATTATATTGGAAACAAATTACAAAACCAATTTTGTAAAAATTAATTTAGGTAATATTTGTCATTTACAGTTATTAATAGAATTATATACATAAAAAAATAATTTTACAATTTTTGATTTAAAAGTAAATAGTACACTCAACTCATAAATAAACAAGACAACTAGGTTTGTTAATATGAACCGTTTTCTTTTCAATTATATAGCTTATGGAAATAAGCATCCGATTAACAACATTTTTAAAATTGAAGTAGCAGTCTAATAAGCTTGTTGCCGGCAAACAAAAAACTTTCATTTTAAAGTATAAATTAATTGATATAAATTAATAAACCTATAGAAGTGTCTTTAGTAAATTTTTTTTATTAGAGTAGAACAAATTATGTCACAAAAAAAGCAAAAATCGCAAAAATCGACTTTTTGTTTGTAGATTTATTGATTTAATTTGTAGATCCTATAATTATAAACATTTCAAAATTACAGTAAAACGTCTATAAAATGAAAACCTGCAAAAAAAAACCATTTCGATCAGGACGAGTATAATATGCATAAATGTAGTCGTGCAAATTGCGATTCTAAACTACAAATAAATTGTAAACGCAAAATGTCACAAAATCTGCTTACTGCTATCTTGTAATTTTTACCGTGTATAAAAAAAAATGCGACAAGTGGTATTATAAAACTAAGATTATTCTCTAGACAATCTAAGAGCGTTTTAAATTTGTTTTTTCGCATAGGAATAATTCTTTTTTTTACAATTTTTCATCCCAGATAATTCTCATGTTGTCGTTATCACACAAGTTGAGCTTTTGTCACACGTTGCAGTAGACATCTTCAGAGCCTGGAATAAACTGATTCATTGTGCCGTAAAGTATCGCTTTTATAGATCTTAGTTAACATTAAAAGGATTTAAAATTATTTTAATGGATTTCTTAATTTTGCGTTGATAGTAATTAGCAACCTTATATAACAAACACAAAATTTGATGATCCGTTTCTAACACGTGTTCCGCTACCGCTAACTTAAAAGATTGCTTAAGATTCCTACGTTTCCAGGCGTTTCTTCAATGTATGCACGACCACAAGAGCAAAAAATGCTATAAACGCCGTTAGATTAAAAAGAAATAACGCTCTTCACCGGATATGGACTGACTCAATTTAGAAAGGCTAGAAAACCGAGTGATAATGTTGTGTTTAGACTACATTTTTTGTATCCGGTGAGTGGTATTTTTTTATACGATGCGTAGGACCCTTGTTCGTATACATTATAGTTAGACAATGAGATAGCTTAATCTATAAACAAACTTTTTATTCATGTTAGATGGCGATATTGAAACCAAGGTAATAATTAAATGCAAAGCCTCAAACCGTTTTTAGTTATTAAATATTGCAAACGATGGCGGCACAAGTAAGCTACTTACACACAGCCGTGTTCCCATAGGGTATACTCCATATACGCCGTATACTTCAAGGATTTTTTAGACATACTGCGTATACTCTCAAGCTTGCCGTTAGCACAAAAGAAACACCTACGGATTCAGAAGCGTCACTGACGGCGGTTTCTTTAATGTTTGATGTGCCAGGTCGCCATCTTAAAAGGAAGTATTTGGGTGATGCTGTTTATTAAAAATATCCAATATATAAAATAAAATGTACTAGTTTCTTATAAATGGGTTATATTTAGCAATTTTTGCGCCAGATTCGGCAATTTCAATCATCAATCATCTTTTACTTCATTTTTAAATTTAAATTTCTGTGCGATACGGACAGTGTCACTTCTGCATTCGTAGGTGTTTTATTCTGTGCCGTTAGGATGCTCTTAGCATGCGCACATGCGCAACGTACATCGTGATTTGTCGTAAAACAAATTGCTGCTAATCATCAGTATAATAGAATATATTGTAACGAATTTTATTATTAACGCTAATTTATTTAAACGACTAAAAAGGACTAAAAGGACCGCGCCTATGGCCAGATTGCTTGCGTCGGTATCCAAAACAAACTTTCCATCTTCTCTTGGATAACTCAAAATCGGCGAAGTGTCGGCCTGTTTTAGTTGATTAAAAGAATTTTCGCAGTCTTCATTCCATCTAAATTCTGCTTTTTCAACCCAAGGAAACTTTGGACCTGATGTTTGTCGATTTGTCTTGGCCATGCTTGCACTGCTCGGATTTTGTCTGGGTCAGCCCTTACTCCATCTCTAGATACGACGTGGCCAAGGTATTGCACTTCCTTCTTAAATACGTGGCACTTCTTTGGGTTCAGTTTGAGGTTAAACCCACGTAATCGCTGGAACACTTCCTTCAAGTTGTTCAAGTGTTTTTCAAACGACCTTCCAACCACGATCACGTCGTCCAGGTAAACCAAACACGTTTTCCAAGACAATCCGCGCAAGATGGTCTCCATCAAACGCTCGAACGTTGCAGAAGCGTTACATAGGCTGTTTTTTCACGAACTTTGGATTCTAATTCTACCTGCCAGTATCCACTCTTTAAATCTAACGTAAAAAACCATTGGGATCCTGACAGGGTGTCTAGCGTATCCTCAATTATGGGTAAAGGGTAGCTGTCCTTTTTGGTCACGTCGTTTAGCTGCCTGTAGTCTACGCAAAACCTCGTTGATCCATCATTCTTGTTTACGAGTACCACTGGGGATGCCCATGGGCTACTTGAAGGTTCAATCACGCCTTCTCTCTCCATATCCGTAATTATTTGTTCGGTTTCTTCTCTTTTCGCCAAAGGAAGTCTGCGTGGATGTTGTCGTATCGGCCAAGCGTCTCCGGTGTTAATTTTATGTTTAACCACGTTAGTTCTTCCTTTGGAGCCACTTTCCAGCGCGAACACATCTTGGTACTCTTGGATCAATGCTTTAACTTTAGCCAGCTGGTCTTGGCTGAGGTTTTGGCATTTGGTGGTAAGAATGTCCAATAGATGTTGTGGACACTTTTTCGGCGACGTATCTTCGTTCGACTTCACGCATCTCACAATTTGTGATACTGGCGTGCATTGGCCTACCACGGTCTTCTTTTTCAACGCTACAGGATCTGAGTTGATGTTTAAGATCCTTACTGGCATCGTCTTCTTTACTCGTCCTAAAGTTTTGCCAACGAGTACTCCCTTTTCAACTAAGCCGCCCTCCATTGGTTCAATCGCGCGTATGTAGCCTTCCCGGAGATTTTCACCCAGGCGTGCCATCACCACACTTTCCGTCCTTGCAGGCAGAATCACGTCTTTAGTCAATAAGACTCGCACGGCTTCCTTCTCTGACGAATGAAAAGGAATTCCTTCATTGTCGATCTTCAAGACATCGTTCTTCATATCCAAATGAAACCCATACTTCTTTATCACGTCCATTCCCAGGATAATTTCTTCCGTGATGTCGGCTACCAGTACTTGATGGTCGAGTACTCCATTTCCCAAACCAATGGTTATTTCTTCGCCCGTCGCCGTTCGAAGTCGTACTGTTACTGGTGATGTCTTCTCGTTTTCCAATAAGATGTCAGGACGAATAATGGTCTTCGTCGCTCCCGTGTCAACCAGTAACTGGACGCTTCTTCCATTGATCTTGCCATCGAGATAAATGCTATGCTCCCTAGGCGACGCCATGGTAATTTCCGGGGCATGGCTCGTGGAGGTCGACTTTCGCCCCATTCGGTCGACCTGTTCTAGTTTTCCGGACGCTTTTCTGGTCTTCTTTTGGGCTTAGTACAACGGCGTCGTACGTGGCCCACTTTTCCACAGTTCCAACACGTCACTTCTCTTCCTCGAGCTACTTGTTCCCAAAATATACGTCGCACTATGTCTTCAATGCTTTCTTCTGAGTTCGAGGGTATTTCTGTAGCACAACGGAGCTTATGGCTGCTTCGGTGCGACGCTTGTTTTACCGCCTCGAACTCTAAAGCATGGGTTAAAGCGTCATCCAACGTCTTCGGTCGTGCTAACCGTAGTGTCTACTGCGTTTTGTTGTCTCGGAGGCCGTCTACAAAGGTTTGCATAGCCAACTGCTCCAAGAAGGTATCTGGTGCTGTAGGATACGCAAACCGTGTTAATCTGGCGATGTCAGCCTCAAACTCTTGAAGACTTTCGGCAGCTTTTTGAACCCGACTTTTAATTTGAGCGTGATATACTTGTTAAAGATGAGCATCTCCATATCTCATTTTTAAGCGTGAAATTAAAAGTTCGTAATTTTTTGTAGGTGGTCAGGAACAGTTTGTAAAATTCCTAGCGCTTCCCCACGTAAGGACACTATTAAAGACGTTGCCTTCTGCTTGTTGCTCCAACCATTAGCTGTAGCTGTGGCTTCAAACTGCTTGTAGTAGGTTGACCATGGAACTTTACCATCAAAATTTGGTGGAAGAACTTTAAACTTATGTGTGGTTTCTTCCCGATGGTCCATTATTAAATCTTCACTCGTGACGCTTCCTTCACCGTGGTAATACATTTGCTTCATTTTTTCTTCAATCAGTTTTATTCTGTCTTCTAATTTGTCCTCTATTGCTTCTATTTTCTCATTCACGGATTCGCAAATTTCTTCTTTCAACTTTAGCATATCTGCTTCGGTTTCCTCTTGCGCAATTTTAATTTGATTTCCTACACTAACTTGTATTTGTTCCTCAATAGTCTTTATTTGATTTTCCATGCTCGCTCGTATTTCTTCTTTTAAACTTAAAATTTCCTTCCATCTTCTGAGAATTTTCTTCCATTTTCTGCGAATTTTCGTGAAACTTTTCTTCCATTTTTCTATTCATCGATTCTTGACCATTTTTTTTCGATTCAAGAAATTCAAATAGTTTTACATCCATTTTAACTGGTTGCAAACGCGTCACCGGTATAAATTTAAATATAACACGAATATAAAGTTCATATATACTGCTTTTTAAAATGCAGTTTTTGTATAACACAATATTTTAATAACGATCCACTTATTATTATTAAACCACTAGTGTACGGAAACGAATTTAATTAATATCGCGATCACGCACTTGTTAAAAGAAAAAGTTTAATAAACACTATTTTATACTTTATAAATAAACACGCGTATCGCGAACTTAACAGTTATTTACGCAATCAATGTTTTTATTACGGGAGCGATATTACTTGATGATATTTACACTAAAAATCGCGAACAGCTTTATCTATTTACACGATTTCCACGGGTTTTAAACCGGACATCTGATACCAATTTGCAACGAATTTTATTATTAACGCTAATTTATTTAAACGACTAAAAAATACGTTTACTTATACTACAAATATGTACACTTGTAAATTAATCGAACTAATGAAATCTAATAATATTTAATAAAAACACTTACACTAATTAAGATAAGTTAAAGTCCGCGGATAGCTTCACACAATTGTTTACACTAAAATCACGTACAAGATTATTCTCGGTATATTTATGTACACACACGTGCTAACGATTTATTTCAACTTGAATAATCTTTTTAACACTGCTGTATTCGCATTCCGGCAATAACTGACCTACGATTTGTTTCGTCGGTATATATACACATAAGGAAATCCTTCTCGAGTGTTCCCTATCTTTCGGTATATCTTCTAGAAGATGGATAACAGCTTCTAGAAGGCTCTTGAATTTGCAAATAACTTCTCGAACGTTTCAATATCATTACTTACGGTTAGTCCAATACGCGATTGATTCTTGATTGAATACATTGTGCGGTTTGCCGTGAGTTTGTAAGATAATTAATTTTTGTTGACATACTAAATCAACTAAATGAAAAATAAGTGCGAATTCTAATAAACGCGGCACGCTCTTCGGTTTCTTCTCCACAAGTCAAGCTAAGAAAAATAAATGTGCAGTTGAGGCAAATAATGTTGATGCTGATAGCGCTGGTCCATCCGTGTCCTCGTCAAAGAATAGCAATTGTCCTATTCCTTGTGATGAGAATATTTTAGAATGACATTTAAATTTTGATTCTGTGGAGATATACACTTGGCTTTTTCCAAATTTGTTCGTTTTAGAAAAATGACGTTTCGCGGAAAGAAATTGTTCCGTAGAAACATCAGTTAGAAATGATACACGATTTTGTAGAAATTCTATAAGTTGATCAATCGTTAGCAAACTTGTCGGTTGATATTGAGTTAATTTATCTTTAGTAGCGGCATTTAACTTCTCCTCCACAATGTGGTGCACTAAATATGAGCCAGACACGTTAAGATTTTTTAAAGACAATACGTTTCTGTTTAAATTATCAACAACAATTTAAGGTGTTGTTGTTGGCTGTTTTTGCCCATATTAAAGATTAAGTAAAAGTTTTAAAATAAATACGTACACAAAAGGGGTGTCCGTTATCAAGGAACGGGCAAATACTTTGAAACGAAGTGCCAGGTAAATGGCTTGTACCGACAAAGAACGAATTTCTTAGCGTACGACGGCGACGGTTTGTCACGTGCCGCAACCGTTAGCAAAAATTTTAAACTATTATTGTTTAACTAAAAATAACGCAGATTAGATTCAACGTAACTTAACAAGAAATAAATGTGAAATGTAGGACTGACCTGGAGGCACATGCGATGCTGCGATGGTTTAATCCTTCATTGATAGATTTCTTGAGAAGGACCGTTAGCGTCTTGAAATAGCGGTGCTGCTGACCCAGGACCATAGAAGCCTTGCGGTGAGCCGGCATCGTTTGATGTCGGTAAATATCCGACTCGTAGGACCAAATGTAATGTTGTATTCGTTATAAAACGAATCCTTCGATAAATAGCTTGTTCGATAACTTGGACGAGCTTAATCGTAAATTGTTGAAATTAAAATAAACTCGCACTTTAAAATACGTTTATTTTGAACTTGCGGCGACAATTGCCAAAAGCGAACTCTGTTTGACTCGAATCTTGCAAAATCCCTTCTTTTTACAAAATGTACATTTCTACCCCACCTTTCCTTAACCAAACCGGCACAAATAAAATAACATTTAAATAATAAGTTACACCATCAGCAGTAGTTACTACGGAGTTTCGAAAGTTGGGAGTAAAAGATAAATTCTATTTTTTGATAAGATAATAACCAGAGTTACCTATAACACTTACATTGCAACCAGTGTCAATAAGTCCACATAAAGTGTCATTAAAAATATTTAAGTTAAGATACAACCGATTATCATGACATTTAAAAGAAATGACAGGAGAAACTTCTAAACGTGTCTCAGTCTCATCGAGTAAATTATTTCTAGTATCTGTACTAGGTTTCTGAAGCCATATTTTACAATCATTACACGAGGTAGAAACAGAGGATACCAAAGCTACTTGTCGGGGCTTTTCTTTCTTTTTTTTGAAACAGATGAGCTGGAAGAAGATCTAGGATTTAATTTAGTTTGTTCGGTAGTAGTTTTTTGTTCTGATTTGCAAACATCACAAGTTGCTTTAGTTACGTTTGGTTTACCACAACCAAAACAAAACAGATGTCTAGGAGATGTACAACTTGGATAAGAATGTCCTGCCTGTCTGCAGTTCCAACAAGTAACTGCGGATAACTGACCAAAAGAAGAAAATTTAATTGTTTTAAGTTTTTCTTTAAAAATAGAATTGATGGTATTTGGGTCAATACGCATTTTAAACTCTTCTAATTTTCGGCATAAGATACTTAGGTGTTCAATAGAAGTAATATCATTGATTCCTAAATGATCAAGAAAATAGGGCTGTAAATTAAAAAGAATATTTTCTAAACGAGTTTTTTCATCAGGGTAAATTGACAAACGAGAAAATAAAGTTTCCATAGTAGCTATAAATAAACTACATTTTTCATTAGGCAATTGTTTGCGAGATCTAACTTGATTCCATAAGTCAAAATCAAGAAATGATGGAAAAAATTATTTTTTAAGAGCAGCAACTAGTTCGTACCGTGAAGTGACTTTCGAACGAATTGAACAAAACCATAACAACGCATGATTAGTAAAAAGATCAACTGTTGAGCGAAAAAGATCTTCCTTAGAAACGTTTCTAGTTATACGTAATTCTTCAACTCTATCTAGAAATTTGTAAACTGATTCCGGTTGAGAACTTCCCTCAAGCTTTATGTTCCATTTATACACAGGAACCATTTTAGAAGTAAAAGGCTCAAATAAATCTACGGTTTGAGATTAAATAGGCGGAGAAGTTTGCAGCAAAGGTTTGGAAAGAAGATGAAGCTTTTCAGCAAAATCACATTCTTGCAATTGTTTTTTAATTAGCTCATTGGCCGGAGTATCAGGGTCAAGTCTTTCAATACGGTTAGAAACATGATTAAGACGAGTGTCAATTCGTTTAGATGAACTGCCTAATTCACCACCCAAACTGTTAATAAATTCCTGAAGTGCTTTAAGAGAAGTATGAATTTCATTCACACTTTTTTGAAACTCGTATGTATCAGAGATCGAAGACAAACTACGATTATGACGCTCTCGATTCAATAAACCTCTTAATAGTTTACGTTTACTATCGACATCACCGATTGGAGTTTTACCCTTAATTGAAATTTCATAAGCTAACTCGAAAACTTTAAGATGATTTGGTTCCATTATAAAATGTTTTAAAACAAGAAATTACTTTAATAATGTTTATAACTACTAATAATTTATTTTTATTGGTAAGACAACATAAAAATTAATGGTAATTAGAAAAACTCGCCCCACGTTTGAGCGCCAATTTGTAACGTTAGCTTTTTTTGAATATTTGAGACAGTCTGGGCTAAGCCAGAGAGCTGGGCATCCAATGAAACAACCCGAGGTATAATAAGATAATTGGGTTGGGCGCCAGGCATACAACGCATACCAGATAATACACAATTAAAATAAAGTTTAAAGAAATATTTTCAAGTCTTATCATCCACGGCACTAGAGAGTGTTCGTTGTCTTATCAATAAAACAATAGTTGTAAAACAAAATTGAAATTTAACAACAAATTTTGTAAATTTGGTATTTTATTTTATTGTTTTGATCGCTCGAATATTATAAAAAAATATATACAAATTAGAAACTGTACGTTCAATTATTATATTGTCTTCTATTAGGGAAATTATTATGTTTCTCAGAATACCATTTGTTTACGTAGACCGAATTTCATAACATAAGTGTTATCGTGCATAGATATAATTTTCTTTCAAGGTTATTTTACATGTAATAAAGGAACTTATGCCTTTTCCAAATCTTTGAAACTGTATTTTTATAGATTACTGTACGAGAATATCTGTAACTTAATAATCTGTAATATTAATAAAAGCAGCGCCAGATATGTCAATTTTGCGTTTGCATCCAAAACTACTAGTGTTTTGCATCCAAATTAATGTTTCTAATTTTAGCGCAGTCATTGTGTAATTATAGTTAACTAAAGTAGCGGAGTACGTTTGCTACTGTCCGGTTTGTCGGTCACAGAAAACGTTTGGTTCAGATCAAATTTGCGATCTTGTTTGCTGGTTTTCTATTGTCTGCTTATTCCAGTCTAGCTCAAACGACTTCTGCGAACCTTTCTAAAATTTGGTATCGTTTTAAAGATGCGAAAGCTAGTTTTCTCTTGTCAACAGTTACTTGTTTTGACGTTTCTAATTGTACTTCGTCTTCTGTTTCTAATCGGTCTCTTCTCTTTTACTGACGTTGCAACCGTCGTAAATGTTAGTTTTTTTTTAGCAATCGGGTTTTGACTTTTGGTTATTCTTTTGGTTCTCGTCCTTAGATTTTGTGATTTGGTTCTTTGATTTCGTTGGCGGTATTTTATTGGTTATAGCTGGTATGCTACCCGATTGTCATTTTACTCTACTAATTTTATTTAAAACCAAAACGTTGTTATTTTTTAGGCACAAATGATACAAATGTACATTTATTTTAAAATGCAAGCTTAGTGTTTATTTCAGGAGATACCTCACGTTAATTCTTTTTTAGTGCACCTATCATTGTCAATTTATATAAATCCAATAATTTAATATCTTAAGGGACGCTTGAGAATCAGTCATCCATAGTGTTATTTTTATTTGTACTTTTGATGACATTATTGAATCTTTTTACTATTTCTGCGGCACTATTATTTATTTTGTATGGTGCTAGAGGTTAAGTTCCGCAATATATTTCTAAATTCACCGTGTACATATTGTTACGTATTTATGTATTAAAAACTAATTTATTTAAAACTACTAAAAAATACGTTTACTTATTCTAGAAATATGTACACTTTTAAATTAACCGAACTAATTAAATCTAATAATATTTAATGAAAACACTTACACGAATTTATGTATAACCGTTGTATAACACTATCACTTAAGATAAGATAACGTCCTCGGATTTCACACTTGTTTGTTTACACTAAAAGTCACGTTCACTCAATTCGGTGTACACTGTTATTTATTTAAAACTTCGCACGTGCTAATCACTTATTTATTTTCACTTGAATAATCTTCTTAATACTGCTGCATTCGCTTTACGACAATAACTGACCTACGATTTCTTTCTTCGGTATTTATAGACATCGGCGAATCCTTCTCGAGCGTTCCCTACTTTTCGCTATATCTTCTAGAAAATGGATAACAGCTTCTAGAAGGCTCTTGCATTTGTAAATAATTTCTCAAACGTTTCAATATTTTGTATGTTAACTAATGCCATGCTTAGGAGGTTTACACGGAATATACTGCCTGAATGAACATCATTCATCAAATACGGTACGGGTATATATGATTTTTTGCTATTAGTGACGAATATGTCAAATACCTCTCCTATTGATGCTAATTTATCATTGCCACAACGAATAACCCTATCATAAACGTTATCAAATCGTAGACAACGTAAAAGCAACTGAAATCGATGATAAGACATGGTACAATGTATTGCTTTGATACTTGTGCCATTCGAGTTTTATAGCTCAACTACATTTTGTCTTTTTGACTTATATACACCAACTAAGAACAAAATTCTAAATAATGACCTAATTTTGCAAGAATCTGTAGGCATCTCCATTGCCGCGAAAATTATACTATTGGTGATTTATGTATATATTTGTTGAATGTGTTATATCAGTCATTTCTTCATTGTTATGAAACATTTGAATGCTTTTAATACATTTTTGATATCTTTTGTTTTGTCTACCGGATCGGGTTTGTATACAAATATATATTGAGCTCAGGTTCATCTTCCTCCATTTTCTGGTCTCATCCTTACCTAACGTGCTCCATTTTTGTTATTGATTTTAGAAACATCTTCAGTCTCATCGGATTTTTGTACAGAATCATTGTCAGATAACAGTCTCAATAAAATCAAATATTCGTATACAGGTTACTCAATATTTTAAGAATCTAAAAAACTATTGGCTATGAGTCGTTGGATTTGACATTTTATAGTCTATTAAAAGCAGCTTTTATTCGACAGTGTGACAACTTTTTTCTACGTTTTAAAAGAATGTTTAAATTGACACTATAGATAAAGCACAATCTGGATTTAAAGCTTTAGAAACATGGTTCTCCAAACGGGAAAAATTTACAAAATAAGACTTTTTGATTTTACTTTGCCAGCAGTAATAATAGATAAAAAAACCGATAAACGCTTCGGAAATGCAAACTTAAGTTCCTAGTCCAAGCACTTCTAATGTGTTTCAGCAAGTTGAGTCAGACCAAACAACATCACCTGCGGTGCAAGGAAGTTCTTTTCCAAATGGTTCCGATTGATTGTCATTTAAAGTTTCGTTTGAAAAATTAAATCTCAGATATCTCTATCGCATACAGTAAAAAATCAGCGACGTGAAATACAAAAGTTTAAATAATGTTAACTTGAGAGTTGCAAAAAAAGCAAAACAGGCAACCTTGAACGAAAAACTACAATTTAAAAAAAAAACTAAATCTAGTTTAGAATATATTTTGACTCTTATTAAATTACATTAAATAAAAATTTAATATGTTGATTAATAAATACAATTTGACCTAATGGTTTTCAAAATTCTGCATTTGCTTATTACTTATCAAGAAATTATAACATTTACTTTACTAATATTAAATCTATCGGGTTATTTTAATTAACTTAAATTAAAACGGGCAAACCGGACGTTTTTATATTGTGTAAAAAAATATAATTGTTTTTGTGGATTAGAATTATCTAATAAGACATCAACATAATTACAGTATTCTTTGTGTAAAGGTATTCAGAGAAAGTTATTAGAAAATATTTTCAAAGTTAGCATATAAAGTAGTCACAAGCTCTAATGACAGTTTACAAAATTGTGCCACAGTGGTTCTTGTAGTGTTTTTTAACAATCCGTAGTCTAGCAGTGTTAAATATATTGTAACAAATTTTAGAACTAATTTATTTATACTACAAATATGTACATGTTACACCAATTTATATAGCACTATCACTTACACAAAAGATAAAGTCCGCAGGTAACTTCAGTTCAACAAAACCTGACACTTGTTTGCATTAAAGTCACGTACAAGGTTGTACTCCGTATATTTATCTCAACACGCGGTAATCACTTATTTATTTAAACTTAAACAATCTTCTTAATACTGCCGACTATGATTCGTTTGTACCGCATTTATACATTTTAGCAACCCTTCGCGAATGTTCTATATCTTTCGGTGAACGTTCTGAAAAATGGATAACAACTTGAACGTTTCAATATTGAAACGTTCAAGAAATTACTTGCAAACGCAAGAGCCTTCTAGAAGACTGTTATCTATTTTCTAGAAGTTTTAGCGAAAAGTGAGGAACGATCGAGAAGGATTTCCGTATGTCTTTATATAGCGACGAGACAGATCGTAGGTCAGTTATTGCTGGAATGTGAATGCATGCAGTATTAAGAAGATTATTCAAGTGAAGATAAATAAGCGATTAGCACGCGTGTGTCTACATAAATAAATCGAGAATAATCGTGAACGTGATAATTAGTGTAAACAAGTGTGATATCCGAGGACGTTATCTTATCTCCTTGTAAGTGATATAAATTATAGTGTAAGTGTCTTTATTATTAGATTTTATTAGTTCGGTTAATTTAAAATTGTACATATTTCTAGAATAAGTAAACGTAGTTTTAGTCGTTTTAAATAAATTAGTTTTTAATAAATAAAATTCGCAACAATATGTTAACAAAAATGGCTTTTGTTTAGTAAACATAGTATATTTTTTTATAATTATAATTATTAAAAATAAATTAAGTTTAACTTTTTAAAAACTAATTTGTAAATTCGTGTTTTAAAAAAACAGTACTCAACTAAAAATTATTTTTGTATATTGTTGTAACTTATTAAAAATTGATTCTCAGCAATTACATACAATATGTATAATAGAATTTTATTTATTCTGGTATCCGTAAATACATTTTATTATAATCACTACCTAAAGTAATTTTCTTTTGACAATTTTAAACAATAACAAGTTTTCTGTATGTAAATGTAAATTCGTTTAAATCTATTCTATTAAAATGATTCACCAAATGTTTACGTAAAATATTTTGAAAGAAATGTTTATGTTTTGTACTATATTTCAGTTATCTCATTAAAGTCCTCTTTTAACTGACGTTTTAATCCTGATTTGCCTTTCTTATTTGTTTTAGTTTTTTTTAGTAACTAGAAACGTTTTATAAAAAAAATAGTAATTACTCCCTTACTCACTAATTTTAAATTTGTTAAAGTAGTTTGCTGGTCTAGTAAATTAATTATGTTTGAACATAGAAAAAACTTTTCGCTTTGAAGCGTTAGTTTTTGGATCAGTTTAAATAAAATTATATAATATTCATAAAACTATATTCATGCAATTTTTTTTTGTAATCTTCTAAATTAATGGTTAGGTTTACATTAAAATAATAAATTCTTTTGTTTATTAATAATAAAATAACAAACATTAGGGGCTTAAAAAACTATTTTGCATTAGATTCAAAGCTAAATTAATTTTTTATGTTTAATTTAATAAAACCCGACGTATTTGTTTGATTAATTTAGATTTATTAAAACTACGCTTTGACTTTTGAATCTCTATTGTTTTGTGTAAAAAATGTCAATAATACAAAATATAAAAAATAATCAAATAATGCATTTTGGTCATTGATTTTTAGCAGACAAACAAAAATTTGTAATTGGCACACAAAAAAAGAGAGTTATTGACTTTCTGTCGATGCTTTACCGGCTCAAATTTTTATTTAAAAATTGTATTCACTCAATGATATTTTTAATTTTTGTTCCTGTATTGTAATATTTAATTAACATAAACAATATCATTTTAGATTAAATGTTAAAATAACATTAACTATATCTTTGTAAAAAAACGTTTTATTTTGAAAATAAAGTTTAGTATTTAGTAGTTTATTAACAGACAGCAAAGTTTCAAAGCTGTCAAAAAACTGTAACAAAGTGATTGCCAAATTTTAAATCAGTAAAAGTGTCTATAGCTAGAGAGTAAAAGTTAATTAAATTTATTTAAAAAAATATACATAAAACAATGTCGTTTTGTGTGTAAACAGACTAATAGAAAAAAAATTAAGAAAATGTTATTTTTAGTAGATAATATAAACATAATTTTTGCTCTTTTAACATAAACTAACATTAAAAACAGCTATAATATTTGTGTTTTTTTAAAATGTTATCTCAAAGAATCTATATACAGTGTGTCCGAAAAGTATGGAATATATTATACAGGTCGATAAATATGCACTTTACACGAAAAAGTTGTAAATAAAAGTTGTTTATCACTTAGTTATCTACCACCTGGGAGATATCAATTTAAATTTTTGCTGTAAACAAAATCGCAACGAATAACACTTACATTTTGTTAAATGGCAAGGCACGTCTTTATTATACTCATTTGATAGAGTCTTTTTTTCTCTTTTCAACCATATGAAACTTGAATACCTTTACATCAAAATATTTTCCAGAAAAACAAGTACATGTCTAACAAATTTATTTTACTGAGCAGTATTAATCAGGTACGTAATATGTAGTATTGAAACAATTGAATGCACTGTCACAATAGCAAATATTAAACTTTAAATATCTTTACATAAAATTGTTATAACAAAAAAATGTATTTAAACTAAACTTACAATAAATGTTCAAAATGTAAACCATTCATAATTTGACAGTGGTAAATTCGATTTTTAAAACCATCGATTGCTTTTGAAATCATATCTCGAGTTATAGCTCTTATCTCAACTCTAATGCGATTTTTCAAATCTTCAACATTATCAGGTCTATTTGTATAAATTTTGCTTTTAATATAGCCCCAAAGAAAAAAATCTAGTTTACTTAAATCCGGCGAGCGAGCAGGCCATTCTATCGTATCTCTTCTGCCTATCCATGTATTTTGAAAAGTATTATTAAGAAAGTGGCGGACATTAATTCCAAAATGTGGAGGTGCTCCGTCTTGTTGAAGCCATATTCTGTTATGAGGTATATCTGGATCTACTTCATGTGGAAATAACTCGGCCAAAGCAGGAACTAACTCAAATCTTAAGAAATCGAGATAAATATTCGCCGTTAAACTACCTTCAAAAAAATATGGCCCCAAAATTTGACTTCCAATCATTCCTACCCAGACGTTGACTTTCTGCTGGTATTGGGTGTGTCCTTCTAGATACCAGTGAGGATTTTGTGAAGACCAGTAACGTGTGTTTTGTTTGTTAATTGTGCCGTTTAAACAAAACGTGGCCTCATCAGAAAAAGGATATTTTTATGAAAATGTGCATCTCGTTCAAGTTTGTTTGTTACTGTTTCACAAAACTCCAGCCTTCTGTCCAAATAGTCTTCAAACAATTCTTGAACTACACAAGCTTTATAAGGATGAAATTTTTCTTTTTTTAAAACGTCATGTACAGCCGATTTATTCAAATTATGGTCTCTAGCAATTTGCCGAACAGAAATTTGTGGATTTTCCTCAACAGACAAGAACACATTTTCTCGTTCCACATTACTTAATGACAAAGGTCTACCAGTTCTACTCGCATCTTTCACCGAACCTGTCTCTTGAAATTTTCGCCAAATTTTGCTTACCGTGGACTGCGAAATGTAATTCTGGATGCAAGTTATTGAATAAATTACATACTTCGTCTTGGGTTCTTCTTCTATCTCCATATCCCAGAATCATTAAAATTTCAATTCTATGTTTCTCAGATAATTGAGCCATATTTCAAGCACTAACAAATAGCAAAGTGTGACAGTGTTCTAAAGTGCATTCAATTGTTTCAATACTACATATTACGTACCTGATTAATACTGCTCAGTAAAATAAATTTGTTAGACATGTCCTTGTTTTTCTTGAAAATTTTTTGATGTAAAGGTATTCAAGTTTCATATGGTTGAAAAGAGAAAAAAAGACTCTATCAAATGAGTATAATAAAGACATGCCTTGCCATTTAAAAAAATGTAAGTGTTATTCGTTGCGATTTTGTTTACAGCAAAAATTTAAATTGATATCTCCCAGGTGGTAGATAACTAAGTGATAAACAACTTTTATTTACAACTTTTTCGTGTAAAGTGCATATTTATCGACCTGTATAATATATTCCATACTTTTCGAACACACTGTATAACTGCAAAAATAAAATTTGACAATGCGTTTACCAGGTTTATATTGTTGTATGTTCAAAAAAACGCAAACTTAAATAACAACTAAACTATTACTAAAAGTTAAAATAAAAATATCACGATTAATAAGAAACATAATTACGCAATAGAAAAAAAAATGATATAAACAACAAAAAATTCTTTTTTATGCCTCCGTCCGTTTTGACGTATTTTACAAGCAATATAATCGGCCGGAAAAATTACTTTTCCGGACTAGGCCGGTAAAGTCAAGGTTAGATGTAGTAAAATTTTATAACTAGAAGTTGGCAGTAATTCCCCTAACTACAATGGTTTATATGTCTCATGTCATTTGTGTCAAAATTATTATTTTATGAACTTGGTTAACTATTATACTACTCTAAATTACCTATAACGACTTTTGTAATAACGAATGCAAACTAATTTCAATATTATTGACAAAGAGAACGATAAAGGCAACCGCAAAATTAAAAATCACAAACTTATATCGATCAAGTAAGTATACCTATGTATATGAAACATCGCTAACTTTAAATTGTAACTTTTAGCTTAATCAACAACATATTAACATCTCTATCGCTTATTATAAGAAACTTACTTATTTAAATTAAAGTTAATTGTGCAGTTTGAACAATTCATATAAAGTAAACTCGCATCATTAAAGTTGAATTGCAAGTTTCAAACGTTACAATTTGGTTGAATGCTATCGACATTAGCAAAACTTATGGAACACTGTGGTATGGAATTACATTGTCTTGTTCGTTGATTGTCTATTGCGATTTTAGGTGTCAAGGAGTCTTCTATGTATTCTTCGGCAACAGCACTGTCCTTTTCAACTACGTGATATTAGTTCTCCGACTTACTAATGCCGTTCCACTATTTCTGCAAATGCAGTGTCCTGTATATAATAAAACATACTTATTGTAGATGCTTGCCGAATTTTTAGTACACCAGTTAATAAGATCGTGGTTTCCAGTACCGATCCGAAGATTTTGTCGGTAACAAATTGTTATTACATTTTGTGCAGCTTCTTTAATGTGTGGAGGAATATCCATTTTAAGACGATACAAAATAAATAATACTTTTAATCAAGTTAATTAAATTGTAACAATATTAAGTATATTTACATAAACAATTGTAATTCAAAATTACAGATTTCGTTGTTATCAACATAGAATATTTAAATTTAGTTAATAAAATAAATCATTTTTTAAACATTTTTTTTAAAGTTCGGCACAAAAAATGTTGTGTATCACACGTCCTAAAAGTATTTTGCGAGTATTCGCCTTTTGTAGGCCTCTGCTTCGCCTCGGCCTACAAATATGCTCATACTCGCAAAATAGCACTTTCTGGACTAGTGATACAAATAACTATTGTAAGATTTCTAACAAAAACCATAATGAAAACCAAAAATAATGCTAAGGTTAAATTCGAATATAACACGGTTGTGATCAAACATAAAAAAAATTAGATAAAAACAAAAACAATTTGTATAAAAAAATTCCTATTTAATTAAAAAAAAATGTTTTTAAACATTTTGTTAAAAAAATCCGGCATTTGGAAAAATATATTATGGATGGAACAGTTTGAATTATATAAAATGTGATATTTATTTTTGTTGTTAAAAAAACAAATTGTATATTGTACATAGATGAGAATGTTTTCCCGGTTTAAACCGTGTCTTTGTTGTACCCGAAGTTGTCAACGTTTCGCCCACTTTCGTAAGGGGTTTTTGTCAGAGCGTGAAAGAAATAAAAAAATTCAAACAAGCATCCGCAATCTAACTAAGAAAATCTAAAATGTTAGGTAATCAGTTTATGAATCAAACTAGATTTTAAACTCTAAAAAAAAAATAAGAAAAAAAACCAGAACTTGAACAAGCACACGACAACCTGACAAAGAATTACTTTAGAGTTAAGTAATCAACGTGTAAACCAAGCCAGATCCTAAACTCCATAGAAATGGCAATGTAAATTACTTCTATTTTTTTTCTTATTTTTTTTTCTTATGAGTGTAAAAAGTTTATAAAAGTAGCGTTACAATAAATAATTTAATAAAAATCAAACTTCTTATTTACGTTACGTTAAGGACTCTCTCTCTCTCTGTATAACGCAACAAATTACTGGTACCTGCAGTTGAAAATCAGCACTAGTTTGATAGCCAATTTTGTTCGTAGCATTCCGTTGAAAAGTATTTTTTCGTTGTGATAATATTGTTTAGGAAGCAGTTTTTGCCAGAAAACTTTTGATGGATAGTTTTACATAATGTATGTACATTATACTCTTTATAAGCTTTTTATCTTTGTTGTTATCTATCAACAGAAACGACTAAAACCTCTTTGATTTTTATTACATCTTTTAGATATAGATAGATAGAACTCATCGCAACAAAATCAAAGTTATTTCTTGTCAAACTTCAGGTTTGCTAACATTACTGTACTTTAAACAAGTTAATAAAATAATATCATAAAGCTCAATGAAAAATTTTTATTACCAGCCGTTTTCGTTCGTAAAAGTTCCAAAAGGCGGAAAAAAAAGAATTTGGTAAATTAAGTAACCAATCAAAACGATATTAAACAATTGAGCTAAGAATGAATGTCTTGCTGATAAATTTACATGCGCTACACAGATGAGTCAGTGAGTTGTAGGTAATAAGGCATCCGGCAGCTAATGGAAGAAAGAATCCGATCCGGAATAAGAACGCTCATCATCTCCATCGACTTTAAATCAGCATTCGACAGCATCCACTGCCCAGCCTTATGGAAGACCCTGGAGATTGAGAACATACCTAGGAAGATTATTAGTCTTCTCCAAGCAAGTTATCATGGGTCAACCAGCCAAGTGCGGATTCGTAATGAGCTATCCGACCAGTTTACTATTTAAACAGGGGTTCACCAGGGTAACGTCGTCTCGCCACAACTCTTCAAGATTGTGATAGACGCAATAATCAGGAAATTCTTCAATTTCTTCAAAAACAAACGTAGCGTCTAGCTCAACAAAGACCACTTCTTAACAGAATCAATGTTTGCCGACGACAGCGCCGTATTGGCTGACGATAATGCTTTGGCAACAAACACCCTATACGATATCGCCAGCACTGCCCAGATGTACGCTCTTAAGATCAACACAGAGAAAACGAAGGTGCCGACAACGGATGGATTACCAGCCGTAGTGCAACTCGATGGCGTCCAAATAGAACAAGTCCAATAATTCAAATACCTGGGGTTGATAATACAAGAGAAGAAAGTGGCGTCCACAGCAAAGATCCACGCGCGAATTAGTCAAGCTTCTGCGGCTTTTGCCGCACTGAAGTGGTGTCTGTGGAAGCAAACCAACATCACCACCTAAACCAAGTTCCGCTTCTTCCGGACCCTGATTTTGCCAATTCTTTTCTATGCGTCGGAAACTTAGACAACGCTAAAGTTGGATCTGGAGAAACTTGAGGTATTCGATGCTTACGCCAAATCTTACGAGTCTCGTTTTGCGACCGCATCCGTATCGAGGATATTCGACCTCTATGTGGCGAACAGCCGACAATCGAGGAACAGATTCAGAAAAGGCGATTACGATGGTTCGGACATGTATGCAGAATGGAGGACAGCCGTCTACCACACAAACTCTTATGGCAAAATTGACCCGCCCACTGAAGAGTTCAACAAATAGGGCCAAAGAACCTGGATTAAACAAGTCGAAGGAGATGTGAGAAATTGCCGGCTAAACCTTGAAGAGGCTAGGACCACAACCATGAACTGTCAGGCATGGAAACGACATTTGACAACCATTGGCACACACAGCAGCGTACGGGCTTAGGAGTCGATTCAAACCAAACGTCAGCTAGGGAACAAAGAAGAAGAAGAAATTGTAAACCAATTTTCATAGGTACTGATGAACCTTTACAATTGTCCATTTTAAATTTATTGAATATCTTTTGTATTAATGCATGTTAATCTATTGTCAAACAGTCATTAGTTCTTTCCATATTTATTCCAAGATAAATTCTTCGCTTTGAATTGCTTCTTTAATTGTGTTACAATTTTATTTAATACGCTTTTTATTATCATTATGTCATCAACATATGTTAACATCCAAACTGATTCACTAACATACAAACCTGTATCATATCCTAAACGATAAAAACCTTGTTCAATGGCTAACTCATCAAAACAATCGTTCCAGCATTTGGGTGCTTCTTGAAATCTATATAGTGCTTTGTTGAGTTTTAATCCAAGATCTTTTTGTATTTTCATACCGTCAAAAATGTTTATGCATATTTCTTTCTCAAGTGTACTATTTAAAAATGCTGTCGGAATGTCAATTTGTTTTATAGACCAATTCGTTTGAACTGCATGTGCTAGCATAACTCGAATTGTGTAGATCATTGCAACTAGTGAATATATTGCAGAATTTTCTTGTTCTGGAGCTTTTTGCGACTACCCTAGCATTTTTGTTCCGTTTTCCTTTGTTTTAAAAATCCATTTTATATCAATTACAGTCTTATCAAGTCGTCTTTTTACTGTAGTTCATGTCTCTTGTTTGTTATGAGCTTCTTATTCCTGTTCTATACCTTCTTTCCAAACTTGACTTTTCTTCACAGCTTCATCGTATGTTTTGGGATCTTTATCGTTTGTGGATAGTAAACAATAAGCATTGTAGTTTTCATACTCCTCAAAATATTTTGTTGCAAATTGTTCTACCACTCCTTGTATTTGTTTTTTTTTATTTCTCTCTGTATGTTCTTGTACTTCTACTTTCTTTTCCTTATTCCTTTGGTTTTTTTTAATGATTCTTATTTTGTTTACATTGCACTGCTTGTTGTCGTTTTTCTTAATTCCAATTTCCAGCTGCTTTTTGTCAAAACCGACATCTCTTAAATTTACGATTTTATCTTCTGTTAGATCGCTTAAACGGTAACTACGTCTACAATAACCAATCATAATCATCTGTTTTGTTCTTGGTTCTAATTTGTTTTTTTTGGCAGTTTTATTACCTAAGCTTGGCATCTAAGCACTCTCAATTTTGAAATGTCCAAGTTTTCAGACCAAATTTTTGCTGAAGCTTTATATTCAAATGCACTCAAAAGAAATCTGTTCAATTCACAACGCTGAGCACTGCACTGCTTTACCCCACAAATGTCTTGGCAGATTACTTTTTGCTAACTTAGTTCTAACTTTATTCATGAGTGTAAAATTCATTCTCTCCGATATCCCATTTTGCTCAGGGGTATATGTCATTGTATATTCTAATTCGATACATTTTGTATTACAATAGTTTTTGAATTGAATTCGCCTCCATTATCCATTCTCAAACTTTTTATTTTGTTCTCATGCTGCGTTTTTATTTTCTTGATAAAGTCGATAATAATTTCTTTCGATTCCTTTTTAATTTTTAGTAACTTCACAATAAGAAGATGTGAATAATCGTCAAGTATAATTTGAAAGAACTTGTATCCCTATCTTTTCTATTAAGATGCCTTAATCTACGGTGTCATATGTTTAAATCTTCTGGGAAGCTTAATGCACTAGTGTTAGTATTATTTTCATTCAAAGAATCCATTTTTAAAGTAAACAAACTATTAGCGATTCTTTTACAATCAATTTCAATTTTTTTTCCTTAATTGATACAGTTTTGTTTAGACCAAATGTTATGACCTTGATCCAGTAATTTAGCAAAAGACAATACATTGTTTTTTATACCTGATACTATTAATGCTTGAACAGATATTTTATATTTCTGACAAATACCTTTAAATTTTTCTCTCTTTTTTGCTATCATCATATTTCCAACTGCTGTTTTAGTGTTTACTTCTTTGGGCAAAATCTCTACATCTGTCATATATTTTTCCATACTCTCTACAACTAAATGATTTGTTGCTCCCGAAACTAAAATAAACAAATTATCATTATCAATTTCAACATTTAAAGCTAGAAAATGAAATATCTTCTTTTGTTTGACTCCCACTCTCTTTCTCTACGGCTATTTCTCTTCAACCAACAATTTGCTATTTCATGTCCTACTTTGCCACAGTAATGAGAATTTATATTTTTACTTTTCGTATCGCCCTTTTTTAATTCTTTTTTCAGTAAGCGACTTTTTACAAATTCCATCGAGACATCTTCTTTAAGGGTTTCGATTGCTGTTATCAGTGTATTATAATGATCACCTATTGTCAATAGCAAATGACAAACTTTGTCTACTTCCTCCAGTTTCGAACCTGCATTTTCTAGTTCACAAATCAAGATACCCTTTTGTTTAAAGCTTATTGAACTTGCTTCTTTTCTAATTTCCAATTCCCGAAACTGTCTGCAGATAATTGCGGTAAGTTTAGATGACTTGCCATTAAAAAAATTATTTATGCACGTGTCTTTTTGACCTCAAAATACCTTAAAATTCCAATTACGAATCGAAACTTTAGTTTTCGTTGTTTGCCTATTGGGCCCATAACATTTAACATTTATTTTTTGCAAAGTGAATTACAACTACAGCCAATGTCATCCATATATCTATCTGTCCTTATTTCTTATTGTTTTATGTTATATACACAGTACATCGAAAGAAAGGTATAACATAAAATATTCTAATATATCCTGCATGTAAATCATGTTATGGCGTATGTTCAACGGCATCTCATCAATAGCTTGTTCCAATACATTAAAGTACACATTGGCATTAAGACGGTTTGGTAGATAAATTGGCTTAACGACCCTGTGATTTATTATGCCCAGCCAAACGTTAATTAGGTACTAAGTGAAGAATCTTTGTGAACAGCGTCTAGAATTTGAGTTTTACTGCAAGCTTTTGTCTTGGTCAACCATCATTAGCGTTTCCTGTTATAAGCGAACGAGGTTCTCAAATTTGTTGATCCAAGCTTTGAAATCCTCTAGGTTGTTTTCGGCTTAGAAAACGTATGCCAAACTCGTTTGAAAAAACAATAACAAAGAATCGCAATAAAACAGAACCACAAGAACTAATAAAAAGTAGCTACGCAAACAATTTCAAAAAAAGTGCAAAAATGAAACAAGAAAATCGAAAACATAATTGTCAAAATTTGACATGATGCTTATGATGTGTTTTTCTTAAAAATACGTTAATAAAAAAATAACTTTGAAGTCAAATAAAGAAATCGTTAACGAAACAAATGTATCTATTTTTTTTAAATTATCATTAATTGCAGCTATCTATAACAATAAATATCAAAACTAACATTTATTTGGAGATCAAAAGTTTGAACTTTGAACCTCGTGAAGATACATTTATCATTAAGATTTTCGATTCAGAAGAGAACGAAGAATGTTGCAGCGTATAGTTTTTTTTGTCAATTTATACACACCGTGTATAACCTCATACTGAGTTGAAAAATGTTTTTTTATTGATTGTAGTGGTGGAGAAAAATTGATAGCACTGTCAATAACACTTAAGTTTACTATCGATAGTGAGCGATAGAAGTGTGACTACATACTCGATCCCATCTGAAAGAATTTTCAGTAAATCGGGCCAAATTACTTCAGACAGGAACAAAACTAAGAACGTTGACTTGTTATTTCTTAATGAAAATAAATCGACCTTGTAAGACTTGTAGGTTAATTTCAAATTTAAATTATGTGCAATTTCTTAACAAAATTATAAAAACTATTTTAAATAAAAAGTTACTTTTTCGTTTAATTTTAATCCCTAATAAAGAAAAAAAACCTGCACAATTGCTTAAAAAAGTGAAATTTAATATACATTTTTGATACTAAAACGTTCGCGAACTTGTTGTCAGCCTTGAGAGCGTTTTTATAAATTTCCAGAATGTTCACCAAAAGATGTAGAAAATTCTCGAAAGGTAACAATAATATACAGTGTGTCCGAAAAGTATGGAATATATTATACAGGTCGATAAATATGCACTTTACACGAAAAAGTTGTAAATAAAAGTTGTTTATCACTTAGTTATCTACCACCTGGGAGATATCAATTTAAATTTTTGCTGTAAACACAATCGCAACGAATAACACTTACATTTTTTTAAATGGCAAGGCACGTCTTTATTATACTCATTTGATAAGAGTCTTTTTTTCTCTTTTCAACCATATGAAACTTGAATACCTTTACATCAAAAAATTTTCAAGAAAAACAAGGACATGTCTAACAAATTTATTTTACTGAGCAATATTAATCATGTACGTAATATGTAGCATTGAAACAGTTGAATGCACTTTAGAACACTGTCACAGTTTGCTATTTGTTAGTGCTTGAAATATGGCTCAATTATCTGAGAAACATAGAATTGAAATTTTAATGATTTGGGGATATGGAGATAGAAGAAGAACCCAAGACGAAGTATGTAATTTATTTAATAACTTGCATCCAGAATTAAACATTTCGCAGTCCACGGTAAGCAAAATTTGGCGGAAATTTCAAGAGACAGGTTCGGTGAAAGATGCGAGTAGAACTGGTAGACCTTTGTCATTAAGTAATGTGAAACGAGAAAATGTGTTCTTGTCTGTTGAGGAAAATCCACAAATTTCTGTTCGGCAAATTGCTAGAGACCATAATTTGAATAAATCGGCTGTACATGACGTTTTAAAAAAAGAAAAATTTCATCCTTATAAAGCTTGTGTAGTTCAAGAATTATTTGAAGACGATTTGGACAGAAGGCTGGAGTTTTGTGAAACATTAACAAACAAACTTGAACGAGATGCACATTTTCATAAAAATATCCTTTTTACTGATGAGGCCACGTTTTGTTTAAACGGCACAATTAACAAACAAAACACACGTTACTGGTCTTCACAAAATCCTCACTGGTATCTAGAAGGACACACCCAATACCAGCAGAAAGTCAACGTCTGGGTAGGAATGATTGGAAGTCAAATTTTGGGGCCATATGTTTTTGAAGGTAGTTTACCGGCGAATATTTATCTCGATTTCTTAAGATTTGAGTTAGTTCCTGCGTTGGCCGAGTTATTTCCACAGTAGATCCAGATATACCTCATACCAGAATATGGCTTCAACAAGACAGGGCATCTCCACATTTTGGAATTAATGACCGCCACTTTCTTAATAATACTTTTCAAAATACATGGATAGGCAGGAGAGGTACGATAGAATGGCCTGCTCGCGCGGCGGATTTAAGTCCACTAGGTTTTTTCTTTGGGGCTATATTAAAAGCAAAATTTATGTAAATAGACCTGATAATGTTGAAGATTTGAAAAATCGCATTAGAGTTGAGATAAGAGCTATAACTCGAGATATGATTTCAAAAGCAATCGATGGTTTTAAAAATCGAATTTACCACTGTCAAATTATGAATGGTTTACATTTTGAACATTTATTGTAAGTTTAGTTTAAATACATTTTTTTGTTATAACAATTTTATGTAAAGATATTTAAAGTTTGATATTTGCTATTGTGACAGTGCATTCAATTGTTTCAATACTACATATTACGTACCTGATTAATACTGCTCAGTAAAATAAATTTGTTAGACATGTCCTTGTTTTTCTTGAAAACTTTTTGATGTAAAGGTATTCAAATTTCATATGGTTGAAAAGAGAAAAAAAGACTCTATCAAATGAGTATAATAAAGACGTGCCTTGCCATTTAAAAAAATGTAAGTGTTATTCGTTGCGATTTTGTTTACAGCAAAAATTTAAATTGATATCTCCCAGGTGGTAGATAACTAAGTGATAAACAACTTTTATTTACAACTTTTTCGTGTAAAGTGCATATTTATCGACCTGTATAATATATTCCATACTTTTCGGACACACTATATAAACACGATTCAAGGTGAGCACACGTCGGTTATTTGAAGTCGGAAGTGTTAAGATGCTTAAATAAATACGTGATTAACGCATAGTAAGATAAATATAAAGGAGTATAAACGTACGTTTCTTTAATGTAAACAAGTGTCAGTTTTAAGATATACAAAAGTTATCCGCGGACATTGTTTTTCGACTGATTGTAATTCATAAATTAGTATAAGTGTTTTTTCTTAAATATTGTAAGATTTAATTTGTTCGTATAGTTATAAACATATAAATATTTTGTTATGAATAAATTAGTGTTAAACTTCGGTAAAATACTATCAAAACTACTGATAATTATTTATAGTTTGAAAGCCACCATCGATAACTATCGATATTTCTCATCCCTAATTCATAGCTGAACTATGTAAACATAAATGTTTTTTTACAATAAATATACTTACGATTACTAATACCTAGTTAAAAATGACATTTTTTCTCATAAATTAACTTTATAACATAGGAAAAACCAAAACTTATTTTTGACTACGTTTTGAGCAAAGTCTGTGCGAGATTAGTTAATACCTGAAACAATAAAATTTTTATGTGAAACAGAATTGACACAAATTCTAACAAAATTTATTGTCAAACATTACTTGTTTTTGAAATCTTTAAATTTGTTATTAAAAATATAACTTATTCAACAGCAAAATAAAATTAGTATAATATCAATATCTCCTATAGATAGATAAGTAAAGATAGTTATGCATGAGTAAGAAAATGACATAATTTTAGAATTGTAATCGGTCTTGACCAAAAATAAAAAAAAAACTATTCTAGTTTTTCGTTTGATAAATATTCAAAAGATAATTTTTAATTTTATTTATCAAAATTAAAAACTATGCAGCGTACGACCATTACAAAATTTATTAAAACCAAGCATTAATTTTTAATTAAAAAAACTTACTTCAGTGTAGTAATAACTTTTTTTTCTATAAATTTTTTTTTCAGTTTGATAACATATATTTTTAATAAATATTAAGAAAGCACAGTTTTTAATATTTTTTTTTGTAAAAACAAAAATGTTTTTAGTTTAATCTGTTTTTGATTTTCTATGTGCATTTACCTAACAGAATGTTTTTAGGTTTTTGATATCTACCAGAATTAAAATAAGTTTGACAAACATCTTTATTTTTTAATATTTTAAAATGTGTTTTATTATATCTTATTAGAAATTTGCACACCTATGTAATATACATTTTTTGTTTTAAAGTAGTTACTATTTGTCTAGCAATTTTGTTAATACACTTGTTGGTCAAGAAATATTTGCATTCTGATAAGATATCATTTATTACGCCACCGGTGTGTACTTAATCATACAAACAGTAAATGTATTTATACGTTTTAGAACTTTACACTAATGCAACTTTGTCATACAACCATGTAATTATTTTAACAAAAACAAACCGATTTACATATTGTTTCATGGTGTATATATGTACATACTAGAAACAACTGCGGAAATAACGTTTTCAATTAGCAATTTCTGCATTAATTTAATTGCATATTTGTTTTGGCTTAAATATTAATAAAAAACTAAAACCAAAAATAGTTAAAAAAACAACAGCATTATATTAATGCAATTAATAAACAAAAATTATATATAAATGATTGAATTAGTTTTTTTAGCAAAATTTTCACCGGTTACTTTTTTCTTACAGTTTTTTATTCTGATTAATTCTAGTGTGGTCGATTGCTTACAAGTCGAGGTTTCGTCACACGTCGAATTGGAAAAGATGTTCCTTATATCGTCAGATTATTTAAACATTGTTTACATAATTGTTTTTTTTGTGTAATGGTGAAAATTCCAAATACATAAATAGTGTAGCAATTTTTAATTTATTTTATTATTGGTAACGGTTTTATGAAACAATTTGAAACACAAATTTTAAAATTTACTTCAAAAAAACTAAAACTATAGTTAAAAATGTTTTTGTAATCTGAAACTATGGCAAAAATTAGAATTTATTTCCAATTAATAGACAATTAACATTCAAACATTAAAACTAGAATTGTAAAAGAAAATAATAGCTTTAATTTTTTTTCATGTAAAGTTCAAAGGAAAGCTTTTATTTAATATAAGAATAAGAAATTTTTGTTTTTTCAAAATTACTTGTAGAGTCTTCTGTACTTGTGGCAAGGTATGTACATCACAAAAACTAGCAGAGCTTGCTAGCATCGAGAGCTTTTAGAAAAAATTACTTTGCTGTCTTATATTTGTTACTTTTCAGTTTTTACTAAACACACTTCAAACTACGTTCAGAATTTTTTTAGACGTTTAAAAGATGCTTTAAATTTTTGTGTATTTTATTTAATCTAATTTGGTATATAATTATCATATTATCAGTTAAATTAATTATGTAATATTGTTTGTAGCAAACAATGAAACATTGTTACATTAATAAATGATGTCAACTTTTATCTTTTTAGATAAAAACGTTATAAAGATGTAGTGTAACTGGGTAACAACTCCAGCAGTTGTAACAATTAACGATTTATAAAATCACAGAATGGACAGTCTCGTCTACTACAATAAAATTTAGTAGTGTAAATAAAAAAAATCCGATGCAAATGTTTGAAGAAAATTTGAGTACTGTTAAAACTGAAGTTATTTTTAAAAATAAACGATGAATTAAAATAATTATATTTCGTTTTATTTATTCAAGGAATTCAAACGTATTTAAAATAACGAATTCAGTTTAAAAATATGCATTGTATTTGTATTCCGCGTTTTTACAGTATGTTACGTGCAAAATTTTTCTAGCGGAATACCCTGTATATTGAATTGAAATTAGATTCCGGTTTTGACGCCCTCTGCCGATCTTTTCGTGTGACTCATTTTACGACGAAATCTGTTACAAGCTTTAGGTATTTTACGAACCTGCACGGCCAACTCACAATAGTCGGTGAGAGGGTAGGGTTCCTAGATAATAATGAAAAGATATTTAAGGGCGCCAGAGCTTATCCTAACGTAACTTCTGTCCGCTTACAACAGAATGGTAAGAAACTTGTAACTAGATGTTAGGTTCGTAACTGCTGAAAGAAACGAATAAAAGAGAAAAACTAAATCGTTAATAACAATTGCACTTTAATTACTCGATCAAATATATCTATATATTATATATATAAATATAGTCGAAGTTAAATAGCCACATCTAAGTAGATACTAGTGAGAATATACAACATCGAATCACAGTAGGATCGGCAACTTACACTACATAAGTGAAGAACATGGCGAAGAATAGTTCGCAGTAAATATCGTTTACATAATTAGTAATATGGCATTACTGACAAGAAAACAATGATAATAAGTATGGCATTAACATTACATTATCACAATAAGTATTGGTGGTACACAGCATGCGTAGTATAAGCAAATTTACTAACTAAATGGTACTACAATTACGGTAATCAGTACGGAAATACTATTAGTGAAAGTTTCGTGAGTAACCTCGTTGACGACGAAAGAAAAGATATAAAAACACTTACCACAAATACAGGAATTCACAATGTGCGACGAAAGTACTTTCTCGACACGTACCCTGTAAATAGTTTGAATCGCAAATCGTGTCAACCTAATATCTCACGAAATCCAAATTTACAAAATCATTACTTAAATTTTAAAGTATACACATAACACAACCCGAAAATCGGATGCTGTTATACCCCTTTTCTGTGATTTAATTAATTCCAACAGTAGGCCTTAGAAATATTTAGAATCGTTCCAACACAATATTCGTCGAGGGTTATCTCTCGTCTTTCGGTATCGACTAGAATTCATGGGCCGGATGATGGTAAGAATGGCCGGTGACGATACGAATACCCCACGATCGCAACGAAATCACAACTTTCCCTGGTGGGCTTTAAATTATAACCAGAATGCCCTTAGTTATGAGGTAGCACACGGCTAACCAAAAAGACATAAAAATTACCTTTAATTAAAGAAAGAAACAAAATCACTTACGCTGCGGGAGCAAATTAGTTATTTAAGGAAACTACATAATTTCCATCGTGTCCCTAACACGTGGATAATTTTAGAGAACGAACTTTCACTCACGCAAACATAGATACTACCAGGTACGATGTTAAAGTCAAAATGCCGGAAATCTAACCGGATGTCGTCTGCTCAATACAAAGTGACCAACGAACCCGATAGATGGCGTCAAGAAATATAAAAGCAACTTTTAATTAAACTGATATACAGGGTAATGCATTATTTAAATTTATGTACGTAACAAATCGTTAAGCTGTCAACTGCATAAAATGGCCGGTGTGGCTTAAGAATACTTTCGAAAATCATCCTTAATAATGGGAATCAAATTATAATTTCATTACGATCGTAAAATATGTGAGTCGTCACCGGCCGTTCCACCACGTTCTGGCCCACATGTTTCTATTTGATAACGAATTATAAGGAATTAACATCGACAAATACTTTTATGGGATGAGTATAAATCTATCTATAAAGCCTACGGTTAAAACTAAATAAACCGAAGACAATCACGTTTCTGCGAGATCCTACTCATGCGGCAAACACCTGCGAAACCAAGTTTCATTAAAGGTGTACAACAGCATTCGACAATCGGGTTATGTTATGTGTACTTTCTTTAGCAATAATTAACCATTTTTGTAGATCTTGATTTCGTGAGCCATTGTGTTGACACGATTTGCTACTCAAATTTATTTCAAGCTCACTTGCCGGGGAAAACGTTTTCTTCGACCAAGTAGGTACTGGATTGAATGTAAGTTTATTTACTTATTTTATCGCTGTCAGAAAGGTCGCTCACAAAACTTTAGCAAGTGTTAATTCCGTAATTACTGTCATTGTTTTATTACCATTAAGGTAGTATCATTAATTATTTTGTGTGTTTCGCATGCTGCGTACAAACAATATTTACTACACAATTTTCTTCGCTGTTTGCTTCAACTTAACTTACATATCTATTGTGTGTTGCCGATACTGCTGGCATTTATGCACTGAAAATTCGATATATCTGTGTTAATCATCGACGTTACTAAATTAAAGTTGTTATACTGGTTAATCTTTCTTTTATGGCAACATACCTTTCTCTTTTAATTGTCGTTACCTAGTAACAAATTTTGGCTACTCGAACATCAGAGTAAGAAGGATTACGAACCTCAAATTTAGTTACAAGTTTGGACCGTCTGTCGTGATCGAGGCAGAAGTGTTAACTTGGATCAGATCTGGCGCCCTTAAGCATACTTTCTGTGAACCTCCCCTATCTCCGACTGTGTGAGTTGGCCGTGCAAGGTTCGTAAGACGTAAAGCTTGTAACAAGTAACAATAAGTGGAACCACCGATTATCTATTGTGTTTCTAATATTTTCTTTTATTTTAGATAACAGTACCGGATTAATTAATAGGCCAAAAGAGTTACGGCCTATGAACCTCGTACATTGTAAAAGCCTCGCAACAAAGAAAAAATCAAAGTTTTCAATTATTCTTCATGCAAAAAAATATTAATACGACAAAATTATGATAGCAACTAAGACCTTTTTAAGGCTATGCCAAAAATCCAATATTAACATTGTAGAAGCCAGAGACTTCAAATTTCTTATCTATCTTCGTTTTAAACCTGATTTTCTCAAACTTCTTTTCTATTACCACATTCTGCATTTTTTAGTAGCTAAAACGAATTTGACTTTTCTATCAAATCTTCCTTGTTGTTTTTAAATTTTCAAAAACTCATATTCTTAATCGCAGCTTTCGATAAACATTTTAGAACTTAACTCAAAGACACGTTATCCAGGGCTGCCAAATACTTGGTAAGCATTGTTGCCACTGGAGGCGTCGAAAATCGACACTATTAAAGAAAAATTAAAAAGAAAATAGTAAGACTTCTATAGTTTTTTTCAGTGGTAGTGTAACTTTAATCAAAAAGCGAAATACACAACATTGGTTCTTCGAGAAAAATTATAAATTAATAAATTTATCGAATATTTATTTGTGCGTCGCTTCCAAGTACTCGTCCCAGACAAGAAATTTGTCGTAGTACTGGCAATTCAAGCAAACAAATTCTTTCGGATTTATAACATTTACAATTAAAGTCAGAATACGCATTAATATGCAAGGCCGAAAAAGAAATTTCTACTAACGGTTAACGGTGAGTCTATCTTTTGCATTATCTTTACTCATCTTAATTCTCGTAAAATATACATTTTCAGCTGCTCAATACGGTAACCGTAAATTTAGCATCCTTAAAAAACCTTATACAAATCGTATCATATTTAGATTACCTGATTAACTGATTACAAGTAAATTAGATTTTAATACTGAACAAGAATGGGAGCATACTAAAACTTTTGAATAACTTTATAAATTCTTAGATACGAAATGTAAAACGTAAAAAATGTAAAGAAATTTTAGATCGAGCTAAAAAAATGGTTTATGTGAACATCAATCCAAATATTCAAAAATCCAAAAGTACGAATAGTTAAAATTCTTAAATCACTTAGTTTTAAATAAACTTTTGTGTAAATATTTCAAGCAAAATCATTATATAAATCAATGCAACAATTTAACAACACAAAATGCTTGTGACCGGTTAAAACTAAAAACACAAAACGTTCAAATCCCCATTAAAGGTATTGTTACAAGCTTTAGGTTTTACGAACCTTGCACGGCCAACTCACACAGTCGGAGATAGGGGAGGTTCAAGGCTATTATACTTAAGGGCGCCAGATCAATCCTAATTAACACTTCTGCCTCTATCACGACAGACGGTCCAAACTTGTAACTAATTTTGAGGTTTGTAATCCTTGTTACTCTGGTGTTCGGGTAGCCAAAATTGGTTAACGGGTAACGACAATTAAAAGAGAAAGGTATGTTACCATAAAAGAAAGATTAACAAGTATAACAACTTTACTGTATTAACGTAGAAGATTAACAGGAATATATGTAATTTCTCAACTCATAAATGCTCGAAATATTAAGTATAATTAACAGGTATAAAGACTTTAATTTAGCAACGTAGCAAATTAACAGAGGTATGTTGAATTTCCCAATTCATAAACATTAGACAAACTAACAAGTATGATTAATAGGTGTAGAAACCTTGAATTAGCAACGTAAAAGATTAACCGGAGTATTGTTTAATTTCTCGATTCATAAATGCCAGACATATCGGCAACACACAAAGCATATAGTTAAATTACATCGAGATAGCGAAGTAAATTTCGTAATAAATATTGTCTACTCCCAGCATGCGATACACTCTAAATGATACTTGAAATTACCTTATTGGTATGTAAACAATAAACGTAATTACAGACACCGACAGTAATCAAAGTTCCGTGAGTGACTTTTATGACAGCGAAAAAAAATATAATCAAATTGACTTACCCAATCCAGTGCTTACTTGCGCGAAGAAAACATTTTCCCACCGGCAGCAGCCTAGAATAATTATTGAATAGCAATTCGTGTCACACAATAACTCACAAAAAAGGAAACTACAAAATCAGTAATAATAATTCATTAAATGCGATATAAGCACCCGTTGTATCGAATGCTGTTGGTTGTAATTACGAACAGGTGGTTGGTAACGCAATCGACTGTTGTACAAGAATTAACATCTTCGACGCATTGTTTGTCGAGACCTCGTTTTCGTAAAGGTAGTATGCCCTCCCAAAAGCTTATACGTTCGGTAGCGGTATTTATCAATCGTACTTATGCATCATTGTTCTTTGTTGAAGCGAACAGGTGATTGAAACGTGGCGAAACCGGTTATTAAATTAATACAGAAATTACGAAGGAATCTTAATAAACTGGAGACAAAATATCTTACCCTGTGCCGAACAAATTGAAATAAATTCGTAATTGACTTATAAATTCGTATTTATCACAAGGGATGCCCTTAAAACCTTAGGAATCAGATCAGGATTGGCGACACCGACCGGCTCACGTAGTTGACAGTTTCAAAATGGCCTCTCAGTAACCAACAAGGTCGGCAGAGGGCGTCAAAACCAGAAACTAATTTTTAAGTCGACATACAGGGTACTCCGTTGTGAAAATTTCGCACGTAACAGTATTCACAAACGGATGTCTATTGTAAATAAACGTATAAACGTCAATGTTAAGTCTATTGAGAATGCTTTTAATACTTCCTTCATATGCTTGGTTTTACCAGAAATAATAAATAAATTTAATGAAAGTTCTCGCATTGACATTTCTATTGGCGCCGAAATATTTTGGAGTCTTGTATGTGCAGGTCAAATTAAAAACCGCATTAATCAGTCAATATTACAAAAAACGCATTTAGGTTGCATTGTTGCGGGTAAATGTCAAGTACCACACAAAGAACTTAAAGTAAAAGTAATTTATCTAGAAATACTTTAAAATCGCAGATTAATAAATTTTGAGAAATAAATGAGTCAGAGTTTAATTCAAAAATCTATACAAACGACGAAATAGCTTGTGAAGATTCATTTTATAGCAGTTATAAACGAGATCATACCCGTAGATACGTAGTGCGTCTTCTATTTAAACATTCTCTATTAACATTACGTGATACGAAAAATAACGCACTTCGTAGATTTCTTTCTTTTAAAAAAAATATTAAACAAAACAAACAATTATACATTAAATTTATGCATGAGTACCATTCATTAGGCCATATGAAAATTCTAGATTCAACTACTGATGAAAATGCCACGTTAAAATCATATTATTTGCCCCATCACGCAGTATTTAAAAAACATTTAAGATTATAGTATTTGATGGTTCCGCCAAATCTACTAATAGAATCAGTTTAAACGATATTCTTCTTGTTGGTCCGCCAATTCAACAGGTTTTTCTTTTTATTTTAATTCGGTTTATATGCTTTGTCAGCAAATATTAAGAAAATGTGCAGGCAAACATTAATTTATTCTAAAGATCGTAACTTCATTCTTAGGGATCGAAACTTTACATCAGCTTGCTTATGATGAATGTTCTAATGATATTTTAACAAGAAACATACTTTTATCAGATTTCTATGTCGATGACTTTCAAACAGATACTAACAATCTTAATAGCTTAAATGAGTTAAAACATAACATATAAAAGTATTGTGGTTGTCGCATCTCGTGCTTAACAAGCCCACGTATAAAATATAAACAAATTGGTGCTATAGAGATCTCGGCATGTTGGTACTTGGATTTGCTAACTGCGAATATTCAAAAATTGTATCGAATATTAACACGATTGCAATCCACCAACGAATATAGTGAAAAGTAACTATATCAGTACAACTGAAAAAATTACCACCAGAGAAAACCAGTGTACGGTCGTTTCACTCCTTCGAGGATCATCACCTATAGCTATAGAAATATATAAATATAATTGTGGAAATACATAAGAGAGTATTTTCCAGTGCGGATGATCCCCAAAAGGGCGAAACGGCTCTACACTGGTTCTCTCTGGTGGTAATTTTTTCAGTTGTACTGATATAGTTACTTTTCACTATATTCGTTGGTGGATTGCAATCGTGTTAATATTCGATACGATTTTCGAATTTTCGCGGTTAGCAAATCCAACTACCAACATGCTAAGATCTCTATAGCACTAATTTGTTTAAAACATAGCTTAATTTAAGTATTCTTAAAAGAAGGTTTTGAACTATCTAAATGGAGCTCAAATGTTTCAAGTTTAGTTTCAGCTTGTAATAACGCAACTAATGTTAATTTAAACAAACAAGACGACACAAGAATATTAGGTCTGTGTTGGAATCAAAACTCAGATACAATAAGGAACACGTATTGTAAGTCTTATAAGCATTTGACTGTAACAAAAAGGATAGTCTTATTTACAATTCCTCGTCTATTTGATCCATTAGGCTTATTAAGTTCAATTCTTTTTACTGCTAAAATTATTTTGCAGAAATTATGGGATTTAAAAATAGAATGGGACGAATCAGTATTTATTAATATTCATACCAAATTTCCATTGCTTAAGAATATGCATATAAATCGTCAGCTCATGAGAAATTATAATTCTGACTCCTATGAATTAGCGCATTTTGTGATGCTTCTCTATCGGGATTAAACCAAAATGCTGATTATGTTACGTAGATGATACTTTCATAATTTGGCCTCATGGAGTAGAAACACTCAAAAACTTCTTGGACTACACCAACCAGTTTAAACTCAACATCAAATTTAGCATGGAGACCGAAACAAACAAAAACATTCTGTTTTTAGACGTACTTGTTACTCAGAAGACGGATAACACATCAAGTATTCTGTTCTGTATCCCTTTCTTTTTTCCCATTATCTTTGTCAACCTTTTTCTAGCTATCCACCAACACTTTTCCTTTGTTTCTCTAATTCTCACCCCTCTTTTTCATAGTACTCTTGCATTCTTCTAGAATTATGTTTGTCAGCTATTTCTTTACCAACTCATCCCTTCCACATTATATCTTAATACTTTCAGTTTTTCTTCTACCTTTTTTAGAATTGCCGCATCCCCTTCGCGGTATTACTAGGCTGTTGTTTTCAATAGTTTTAAGCTCGTCGGAGTGGTGACACTTAGCTATTCAACAAATGACTGTAATGCAGTAACCATGATAACAGTTAGAAACACTTCTTCGGCTATCGTCGGTGTTTATTGGCCGCCGAGTGATAATATATGCATTCATCTCCAACACTTAGACAACATTTTTGATGAACTAAGAGGCATTCCTATTATGATAACAGGTAACTTAAATTGGAAATCGTCGCTTTGGTACTCCCCGGTGATTGACAAACGAGAGCGTTGTGTGGAGAATCTCGTAGATAGAAGTGATCTCTGTGTTATTAACAAACCCCATCAACTATTCACTTTCGCTCACCAGTTAGGTTCAACTAATATAGATGTATCTTTAGCGTCCCCTTGTTTAACCAGAAAAATAAAAAACCGGCAAGTTATTCCAAATGTGATAAATAGTAACTCATACGGTTTAATCTAACCGATAATGCACCTAATCTTGTATCAATCCCTAAAAGAATCTTAGATTTCAAACGCATAGATCTTGTTCGCCTGAATATTGCTATAGCAAGTTTAATTCCTTTTTATCTTTTACGTGGTACAGTGTGGCACAATCTTAAATCTATAGACGCCATGCTTGATAAGTTGCCCAAGACGATCCTTGATTCTTGCCAACATAGCTTAAACAGCATACGCATAAGATTTAGAGTTAGTGTACCGTGGTGGAGTCCTAAGTTAGACATCTTAAAGTGAGCGGTGGGTTGTTAGCAAAAAGCCTCTGCAAACGTAAAACATCAATACAAACACTTTATTTTCAGACGACGATCCATAGACGGACAACTTCTATCATGCCCAATTAAAATTTAGATTTCTCTTTTTTAGTAACTCCCGACAGGACTGGGTCACCAGCGACGATTTGTTCTGCAATATCTAGCAAAATTTTTAGGAATGAAGCTCCTGCACTTGACGAAATCCACTGTAACGCTTTGCGAACGGTTGTTCTAGATTCTCTCTCATCCACGATCGTTGACCTGTTCAACACTTGTTTAAAATGCGGTTATTTTTTAATCATCTAGAAAACTGGTAAGCTAATTACTATGTTCTAGCCCAGAAAAAACAATCTCACCAACCCGAACACGTATCGTCCAATAATTTTTTGATATCGAAACTATGCAAACTTTTCGAAAGAACACTCTTTAAGAAGATACACGACGATATTCCGCTAAATACTTTATTCTACTCTAGTCAATACGGCTTCGTTCCTGGTAAAACTACGACTAACGCAGTACATCGAGTAATGACTATTGTATAATAGAACGTTTCTAAGTATAGACTATTTTCATAGACATTTCTAACGCGATCAAAATGTATGGTGCTTTCTATAATCAAAGCTCTTGTCGTTAAAAGAGTACCTGCTAACGCTACGCGTGTCATTCGTAGCTATTTATCGAATAGATCCTATTCTGCAAACGTTTCACGTTTAGTTTCCACGAAACGACTGACGAAAAGCTGTCCACAAGACTCGGTTTTTAAGCCGATTTTGTGAAATATAGTTGTTAATGATCTCCTAGACAAAGACTTACCAGCAGACTGCGACATTTTCGCTTATGCGGACGACATTAGCGTTACAGTGATCGCAAATTTCTGACAAGACTTGGAAACAAAATCAAACTCGTGTCTAAATATTGTGACTAGCTTGACTGGCAGCAATAAACTAAGCTTTACGCTAAGATGAAATTCTTCAATGCGCCTTCACAATATTGTTTCTGTAGGGATTTCTAATTTAAGTACCTGGGACTATAGTTCGGCGACAAACTGAGCAGTAAAACATTGGGCTTTAGTGATTGACAAGTACAAGAGCGTTTTGCACTTGTTCTACAAATACTCACGCTTGAAATAAAACCTTGACAAAAATATTTTGCAAATACCTTCGTCAATGCAGTCATTCCCATGCTCACTTATAGCTTACACATCTGGTACCACAAATTTCGACACTTCTACGTGGTCAGTATACAGGCTTTGTTCAAATTCTTATTCTTTAGAACTATCCTCGGGGCTATTCGCACCGTTCCTGTAGATGCCCTCTGTGTTATATACAAACATCTGCACCTACATTTCCTTTTGCAGGAAATTTACTGCACCAAAGTTCTACGCAAGGCTATCTCGTGTTACTTCCTTGACCAGCACGTTTCAATTAACGATTTTTCGCCCTTTTCAGCGGCCAAGCATCACCTAAAAGTCTTGATTTTGGGTGAATGGCCTTATACCGGATATCCTCACCTGCGTCAAAATGTCCCAGTAACCTAAGTTAAAAGAACACGTGCAGGTAACCAAAGTTGCTAATCATAAAATACAAAAATCAAATTGCGCTGTAAAATGCATCTTTACCCAAGCTAATTTCTCACAACGACCACATCCTAAGCCGCAATTTATTATTCAAAATTAGTGTGGATGATTTAAGATAATTAAAAATGTGGAAAATCACGGGTTTGACGGTACATAAAATGACGTATTAGACAAAATTCCAACACTACAAAAAATACACCAAAATATTTTTAACTTAACACGATGTATCTCCAAACGTGTCTATTCAAACAATGTGTCATGTTGGTCTTGACGTATGGTGCTTAAACTTGGACAATTACCAAAAAATCAATAGAAATGCTTCAAACATCACAGAGAGCTATGGAAAGACAGATAACAAGGAACGAATAAATAAGTAATAGCCAAACTCAAGTAATAATAAAAGATGAACTAAAATCATACTACAATGGAGACTATACTAAGGAAAAAGATTTAGAGAACGACCACCTAAGCGCTAGACAGATTCACAATGGGTTTATTATAGTTGAAGGAAGCACAGAACAAAAAAAATGGAAATAAATGAGGGAAGTTTATGTATGTACATAAATAGACCGAATGAGAACTTATAAATGCAAATATAACTATTCGTCTGTATTGGATGCAACACAACATGCTCTTTAAAATACACGTTCTACATTATCAACTTTTATGAAAACATTTTAGAAATGGAAAAAACACCAGAGCCAATAAAATCTTGTATTAATAGCCAAAATTACAAAAAAGACATTAGATGTTGTTTATAATAAACAATGTAATATTTTGTTACATTCTTTAATGCAAGAATTTGAAATAACAAAATAAGTGTTTATGACGCAATGGATCAAGAAGAATTAGAAAGTTTTACCAAAAACAAAACATAAAAATTTATAAAATTTAAAATAAAAAATATTAGAATTGTTTCAAAATTAAAAATTAAATTACAAGATTTTAAAGAAGACTTAAACACAACAAGAAAAAATTATTAACATTTTAACATAGTCTAAACGATGCAAAACCACACAATTGTCTGTGTACTTCTAGAAACAACATAATTATGCAATTTCCTTTTAGAATTTAATAATTAAAAAATTAGAAATAAAAATTAAATTAGTATTAAAACAAACATCGTGAAATTTTTTTTTAGATTAAATGGATTTCGCGCTTTATCATGCAAGTTTAATAAATGGATTATATCTTTAGCATTAATTAATTAATTAAAGTTGTAACAAACCCACCTACTAAAGACACCCCTAGCCAAAAGCAACCTACTCTACACAACCCCATAAGAACCTCTTAAGTATAGTATAAACAATCACTACAGAGGGCAGCAACGCTACTACTCGCAGATACAAATACTACCCTAAGTATACTTAAGGCATGCAGATTAAGTTATTTGGCAGTCAGGGAATGGTCAGGGACGACCATCCCGCAAACTACATGGGATGCCCGACCCACCCTAGACAGCGACATGTAAGTAATTACCGTACTAATCGTTCTGCTCCTGTTTTAGCAGCCCCACAAGTACCCGCCAGGCCGGTGAACTTAGCCGTCTCGTTTGCCCAGGTGACGATACCGGTTGATTCAACCGTTTCTGCGCCAACCACCATTGCCGGACAGACAAAAACTCAGAAGTTTGTCCACACAGAGATTACCAGGGAAGAGCACGTCCTTATCAGGGAGTACTTCGCCCAACTCCGTTCCCGCAATCAGTAATAACTGCAAGAAGAAAATTAAACTCTCTTCTCGATCGACGTCGCTCTTGTTTCCGAAACTCATCTTTGGAACTGCGACAATGCAAACATTCCCAATTATTTGAAATATAATACCAACCGAACCACAGGTTGCAGAGGAGTTATGGTCGTTTACGTATCTCCCATCACCACATTCCAACGTCACAACTTCAGAATATAGAAGCAGCTCAAATTGTCATTAACACGGCAGCCAACGAAGACATAGTTCTCTGCGCTGCTTACATCCCACCCACCAAAAACACCATTCCCGCAGATTTAGACGCGATTTTCAACGCTAGGGCCCCTACAATTCTTGCAGGAGACCTTAAAACGAAACATCCAGACTGGCACAGCAGGAAATTGAACAGCAACAGTCGACTCCTGCAAGATCTCGCTAGCATCCAAAATTTCGTCGTAGACGGACATAGCCGTTTTTTTATAATATCAAGCTACTCCACGATCTAACTACCGTTTCCAATCTTAGTTCCGACCATGAGCCCGTGCTCTTACAACTCGGTGATCAATCAGAAAACGATAACCTTCAGTTCGAAACCAACATTACCATGTGACCAGGTTTTCAATTCGAAGCCAGTAAACTTTTCACTCAAGTCCCGGTCATCGACAACATCGCCCAACTTCAAGCCGCGGTTCACAAGCCTTGTCAAAAGATGCATTTCAAAAGCAACAAAAACCACTACAAAAACCAAGTCCGATCCGCTCCAACTTCCAATTCATATACGTGACCAGATCACCGAGAAAAACCGGCTAAGATGTAGGTGGCAACGCACTCGTCACCCAAACGATAAATGAGCTCTAAACGCAGCTCAAAACGCTATTCGAACTCAGGTCGAACAGCACCACAATCTCCTTTTCAATGACAAACTTTAGTCGCTAAATTCACAAGACCACAGCGTCTTGCAAATGACCAACATCCTTAAAAACAGGAATAATCTTCCCATGCCCGCTATTCACGGCCCTCAAGGTCTGGTCTACACGGACCTAGACAAAGCCAAAGCCTTCGCCGACACGCTCGAACTCCAATTCAGAACACAGGCACACCTCTCCCAAAGAAATCAAAGCGGAAATCAAAAATCTCCCGGGAACGACGGCATTCTCAACAAAACAATTAAACTTCTTCCCAAAAAAGGTATAGCCACCTTAACCGCAATTTTCAACACTTTTCTAAGATTCCGTCACTTTCCACATCAGTGGAACACCGCGAACGGTATAGTCATTCCTAAACCAGGAAAAAATCACGTCATGCCGCAAAACTACCGTCCAATTAGCTTACTTCCGACGATTAGTAATCTATTGGAAAGAATAATCCTAACCCGATTACAGAAACAGGTCGACATCAACCAAATTATCCCCCAAAAACAGTTCGGTTTTCGTAAAAAACATTCCACGGTCCACCAAGCCCTCCGCGTCGTAGAGCAGATCACCGACGGTTTCAACCACCACAACGTCACCGGCGGCGGTTTTCTTGACATCGAGACGACGTTCGACAAGGTCTGGCATCGCACCGTCTAGGCATCAACGTTTTTATGGTTCAACTCATCGGCTCCTTCCTCAATCGACGCTCGTTTGCGATTAAACTTCGCACCGCCAAATCCACTCCACGTCACATAGAAGCCGGCGTCCCTCAAGGGTCGAAGCTATTTCCACTTCTATACAACATTTTTACCGCAAACGTCCCAAAATTCGACGGACTCACATACACTTTGTACGCCGACGACACCGCCGTTTTGGCAACATCCCGCTCGCCTGCTCAAGCCGAGAGAAATCTTCAAATGGCTCTCACCTCGCTCGACAACTGGTACGACGACTGGCAAATAAAAGTCAACCCGACGAAAAACGCCGCTGTCCTGTTCAACCGTAGAAACATCGAACCCACAAGCCGCCTCCACATCAAAAGCAATGACGTCCCCTGGGTGGACGAGACCAAATATCTCGGTCTCACCCTAGACAAGAAATTGTTATGGAAATCCTACATCACCCAGAAGCTCGCCTCTTAAAACAGCCTACTTGTTAAGTTATATCCGATGCTGTGCCGCAACAGCCGCCTCAGCATCGACAACAAACTACTCATCTATAAGACGCCCAGCCACAACGTACGCAGCACAAGTATGGTTCTACGCTGCCAAAACTCACACCACCAGGATCCAAATCTTCCAGAACAAGATCCTCAGAATGATTGCTGACGCCCACTGGTTCGTTCAAACAGACCGGCTCCATCATAAACTCAATATCCCGAAGATCGCAGATTTCGTCCGCTAATCCGCAGCTGCGCTCCATACAGACCTCGCGGCCCATACCAACTCTCTCGTCCGGCGGCTTTAGAACTACGACAGAGATGACATGCTTAGGCACAAGCGGCCTAAGCATGCCATCCTGATTAAGTTTAGAATGAAATGTACAACCCAGCGCAAAAGTTTGAAACCAAAGAGGTAACTTGGAGGTGGAAAACGGATCGAACGGGGCTATTTAAGCAGACTATGTTATCACTTAGGATTAAGCTATATAAATTGTAACAATTGAAGTAGCAAATAAACATGTATGAAATCTGAAATCTGAAATCTATTCGTCAGTTCAAGTTCCGAGCAACTTACGAACGGATTTACCGTAACTGTTACTTCTTTCCGTAAGAATTTCAGATACGTACGAATTGCGTATTGGATTTGACGAATCTCTAGTGAGAGACTGCTGGACCATCACGGTGACAGAATCCTTCTAGTGCGACGCGAGATTATCTGAGTGTGCGTTTTTCTTAACGATACGGGCTTAACCCTTTACTTTACTTGACTTATTTTAGTGTAGTGTATAGTGTTATTGTTTAGATTTTAATTGTTTGCGTGGAATTAGTGTACATAATTGTTCTTTAGACTTTAGTTATAACATTGTGCGAGTTGTTAATAAATCTTTTCACCAACCTCCAACAAAGTTTTGATATGTTTTTGGATAAATTTATATGAAAAGTTTAATTTAAGAGAAAACGTTAAGAAAAACTTTTTTGTTGTTAAAAAAACATGATTAAGTTTTGAATGGAAATTAAAATTTGAATAAAAGATTATTTTTCTTATATGTGATATAAATCTAAAAATAGTTTGAAGAATATTAGGGGACAATATAAGAAGAAACGAGATTACTAAAAACTACATGTTTTAATATTTTTTTTTACATAAATTGTTCTAAATCATGTAACTCGCAAAGAATCAGGTACAGTGGAATCTTGTTTAGTAAGATATAGGTAGTATAAGGAAACTAACGCTCAAGTTTTAAAAATAGTTTGCAATTTTTATATAGATTACTAATTTTTTTTCAATTTAATTTTTTGAACTAGCAAAAAGTGTGTAAAAAAAATTTTTAATTAAATTTAATTTAATTAAGAATTACACCACTAAATTCAATTAATTTTTTTACTAAAATATCGTAAAAGTGTAATCTAATATTTTACATTTTTAAATTGTAGAACCCACGTTTTTAATATATAATGAATCTTCAACATTAACTAATACATAATCACTATAAGTTAAAAAACTTTTAAAAAACAGCATTGAAAAAAAATAATTCTTGTATAGCTTTCGATTTTAAAACAAATTTAATTATTTTGATTTAAGTAATTTATTTAAATTAAATTGGTTTAATGTATGTAATCTATTATGAAATAAACGTACAATAAAATAATTAAACGTATGGTTTTGCGTCTTTTGTTAATCATGATATAAATAGTTTGTGGCTTTTGATATATTGTTAAATTTTGGTTTAAAACAATTTAGCAAATTAAATGGCTCAAACTGCTGCAATTATTAATCAAAACTCAAATAGATTTTAACTGCCGATATCATCAGAGCATTTATTTTAATGCGTATACAGTGCGAGTCTGTAATTTGGAATATATTTAATAAATCAAATACCTTATTTTTTTTTAACAAATGTTTAGACACGTTGATTAGGATTTTCAGTTGCGGTTTGTTTCATCGAAAAAAAAATTATACAGTGTGTCCTAAACTAAAGTCATGACGCCCTCGATTTTTTTAAAATGGCAACCTTGGTTTTCTATGACTGTCTTTGAAAGACAAACCAAGGTACATATAATTACTAATCTTAAATGTTTTACGATTGGCAGTTTTTAACATAATTCCATAAACATCTTCTGTTTAAAAAATTTAAAAATACTATATATACAGGGTGATTCAAAAATAGCGCATATGCTGTTCAGCACGTTGTAGAGGACGGTTATTTGAACTATAGAAAAATCAGAAAAAAATTTTAGCTGCTACATTTTTCTAGTTACCAACGAAGAAGTAAACCTAATATTTCAGAATAATGAGGTGATATGAGCATTTCTTTTTATTACCTACTATGAAAAAATACTTAAATTATTATATGAAAGTTACAAAATCCGCATGAATTCAAAGTTGAGGTCTCAACTTAACTTCTTCATTTCTCGGCAAATTAGCGGCTAAGATTTTTTTTTAAATGTTTCCTACACTTCAATTATTATTCCCTATAACCTACTGAAGAGCTTATACGCCATCTTTGAATCACCCTGTATACATAGTTCTAAATTCCATTTTTGGAATTGTGACCGATCATTTGAGCTCTTTTGACTTATGTATTTTACATAGCAGCTAGTGACTCTGCTATGTTTTCTAGTTTGTTTGTTTGCTTGTTTTTTTTTATAAATTGGTCCTCTTCTATGCACGTGTCCCTACCAATTCATTCTTTCGGCTTTAATTATTCTTGTTATGGTTTCGTTTTCTAATACTTTTTTCACTTCTGTATTCATAAGACTTCTTTATTCTCCGTTTATTTTCTTAGGTCCTATTATTTTTGTAATTACGCTTCTTTTAAAGTTCTTCAATTTATCTTCATCTTTATTTGTTATGCATATGATCTCTCCGGCATAGGTTACTACAGGTCTTATAGCTGATTTGTATAGCATAATTTTTGTTTCCTTTTGTATATGTTAACTTTTCATTATTTCTTTGAATCTATAGAAAGTGTTATGTGCAGCTTTTAGTCTTTGCGCAATTCCTACGCTTTTGTCGTTTTTATTGTTTACTTACAGTTTGTACTTATGTTTCTCTATTTTCGTTTTTTTCTTCTTCTGCTTGCTAAATTTTTCTTGTAATTTTCATATATTTTGTCTTTTTTAATTTTTTTATCTCTTGCTACTACCGCTACATTTTGCATTCTTTTATTATACTTTTTATTGCGATGTTAAATAAGGTGGTTGATAATCCGTCTCCTTCTATAAGCTCTCATTTTATTGCTATTTTCTTTGTTATTCCTTCATGTGTTTGTACTACGGCTTCTGATTTTTACATGGTTATTTTAATTAAACATCTTAGTTTTGTGGAAATATCTTGTTTTTTTGCATCTTTTATTATTATTTTTCTCTTAAGGGTATCAAAAGCTTGTTTAAAGCCTATATACAATATATGTATTTCATTACCTTTTTCATACGTGTTGATGAGTTTGTATTCTCTTTACCTTAATATCAAGGTATTAATAAATTTGCTGTATATATATCCACGGCGGTGGTAGGGTGGTTGGTATCTTCGAGTTTGCGATCACATAAAAAAAATAATCATACCATTTAAAGATTTAATTAAGGCACATATATATATAATTATATGTACAATGTTGCAACGGCAACTTCTACATTTAATCTTTAGGCAGCTATTTGGATTAACCGCTATAATGGTACTACTCCAACTCTGAAATCTTTTCTTTCCCCTTATTTTAAAATCCTCGACACGCCCAGATCGAATTCAAAAGCTGGCACATATATAAATGTCGAAATAAGTATATACAGAGACTTACAAAATAAACTTAAAAATAGATTATTAATTATTACTAATAAGAAGAAACAATTACAGATAACGACAAAACACGTGTATAGATGGCTTTTATTGTTGATTTTCCTGGCCGAAATCAATTTTAATATTCACCAATGGTCTTTTCTGTGTATTCGTTTATCTTTTTTGTATAATTGTAGTTACTATTTTGTACGTTGTGTTTAGTAGAGTTATTTGCCTGTAGTTATCACAATTCATTAAATCTCCTTTTTGGTATTGATCTAATAATTTCTGTTTTACATTCTTGCGGTGTTGTTTTCGTTTGCCATGCTTTACTTATTACTTTCTATAATCTTTCTCTTAGTTTTTTTCCCCCATACTTTAACATTTCGTTACAGATATTGTCAGTTTCTGTCGCTTTTTCATTTTTTAATTTATTTATAATTTCTTCTATTTCTTGATTTTGTGGTGCTCTTACCTTTATATAGTCTTCCTCATCTTCATTTCGTGATTCTTCTTCTTGTTCTTTTGTGTTTTTTAAGTAAATAATTTTCCCAAATCTTCCTGTCTATATTTGCAGTTATGTTTTTTTTTTCTTTTTTTACGTTCTTAACTGTTGGTATAGTTTAGTATTGTTCTTATTTTCATTTTTTATTTCATCTATTATTTTGTTGATGTACTGACGTTTCTTTTGTGTCATTAATTTTGCGCTTTCTTTTCTTATTCTCTTGTAATTCTCGTAATGCTCTTGTTTTCTGGTTCGTATCCATTTTATTCTTGCTTCTCTCTCTTATTATTATATTTTTGCATTCTTTATCAAACCATACGTTTCTATTTTAACTCGCTTTTTCTCTCGATTTTATGATAATTATTTTAACTGCATTCCACTCTTCCTCTATACTTTCTTTTTTGTTTTTTTTTGTAGTAGATTGTTTATCTCATTTTGTATGTTTTCTCTTCTTGTTCTATTTCTAGTTTTTCTATGTCCGTCCCATTTCTTTTTACTTTGTTGTCTATGTTTTTCTTTAATCATTCTTAGTTTCATTTACACCAGGTTGTAATTTGTTTCTACGCTATTTTTTTCTATATAATCTTACATCCTTAATTACGATCTCTCTTTTCTTTTTCATTAAAATATGGTCTATTTGATTGGTTTTATTCTTTCCAGGTATATTCTATGCGATTTAATGTAATTTTTTTGTGTTTAAATTTTGTAATTATAATATACATGTCTGTTTGTGTTGCTAGGTGACATAACCTCATGCCGTTATCTGTTGTTATTTTGTGGATAGTTTTTTTTCCCGCCACGTCTTTTTTGAAATCTTTTTTTCCCATTTTGGCATTGTAGTCTCCTAATACTATTAATGTATTCTGTTTGGGTTTGTTATAGAAAACTTCTTTCTCTTCTATTGCTGCTCCTTTTGTGGGTGCATAAGCATTTATTATGGATATGTTAGCTATTGTACTTTTAATACTGAGATATGATATTCTTTCGTCTATTTTGAATGAATGAATGGCGTCCCTGTTTTTTATTTCTTCCATAGAATATTGAGTAGGTATTTTGCTTTGTCTACTTTTCTTTTGCCTCCCCATCTTATCTCTTGTAGTCCTAATATACTAATTTTGTATCGTACCATTTCTCTACCTGTTTCTTCCATTTTACATGTTTCTAATAATGTTCTAATGTTCCTAATTTAATAATGTATTTATTTTTATTTCCTTTTGTTACGTGCAAAATTTTTCTAACTGAATACCCTGTATATGAATTAAAATTAGATTCCGGTTTTGACGCCCTCTGCCGATCTTTTCTTGTGACTGTCATTTTACGACAAAATCGTTAAGCTGTCAACTACATGAACGGGTCGGTGCCGAGGATCTTGAACTGATTCTTAAATTTTTAAGGACATCACTTGTGATGAACACAAATTTATAAGGCGATTGCGAATTTATTACGATTCTTTCGGCACAGGGTAAGATATTTTGTCTCCAATCTATTAAGAGTCCTTCGTAATTTCTGTATTAATGTGATAGCCGGTTCCACCACGTTGCAAACGCATTGTTCGCATCAAGCAGTAATTATTTTTAGTTTCTTATAGAGATAACTCTTTCTAACAATTTATTTAAATAACAAATTTTTTTAAAACTGTGTATTTTATTTATAATTTAAAATTAATTCACAAATATAATCTAGGTTCGAATCCTGCCTGCGACAATTTTTTTTAGAAAAAAATTCTATACCTTAAAGGGCAAGCAAGATACTTTAAAAATAATAATTTTTACTGATTTACTAAAGAGGAAAGTAATATCAGGGCGCACAAATATAGGAGTTAGTCGATATGACAACATAAGCTCAATTTGCTATATTTCGGTTATATCTTAATGAAATCTAGAAAAATTATAGCATACTAGAAAGTCAATACAAACGTGTACATATCACTTCAGAATAGTTTTATGAGAACACAACTTAAAAAAAATATGTAGACCACACCAGCTTTTTAAATTACGTTTAATGCTTTACATTTAACGCGTGTTACATCAATTACCATTTTGTGTTGCCCTCGTCGCAAAATATTTGTTCGTTAGTGTAGATACGTAATGAGAGCTGACAAAAAATTCTAGAGCCGCAAAGTGATATATCGGAGTTGGTAGTATTATTTCTAAGATTTTAAATTGGTTTTTATAGTTGACAGATTTTGCTTGTAATAAATGTAGCGCCAATAAATATTTAAATAGTTAAATTTAGATTTAGTTTCGCAAAGAACAACACAAAAAATAATTTAAGTAACCCTCGTCAAAAGTTTCACAGCAAAATTCAACTTTTGACGGTAGTGACATAAATGATTATAGTTTCTACAATAGTTGCTACTTACTATGATTTATAAAATTATCTGTAAAAAAGCTTGATAAAGAAATTATTAGTTAATTATATACACATATGCCAAAATTTAGAACAAAAGTAAAATAAAAGCTGTGTTTAAAAAATTAAACATAGAAGAAAGTATTAATATCCAAAAAAATCTTCATTAAAAACTTGAGATTTATAATACAATTTTCCGTTCTAGATAATTTCTGTGTTGTCGTTATTACACAGGCTGAGCTTTTGTCATACGTCGCAGTAGACATCTTCAGAGTCCGAAACAAACTAATTGATTGTGCCGTGAAGTTTTGCTTTTATAGACCGGACTATCGATAAAACTAGTTTCCAAATCTCCGGTAAAGAAAAACAAGAATCTCGATTAATATTACAAGAATTTTTAATTATTTTAATGAACTCCCAATTTTTTCGATGATATTAATTAGAAACATTAACATTTGAAGATGACCCGTTTCTAGCACATGTTCCGCTACCGTAACATTGAAAAGAAATGACGTCCAAGCTGTTGTGAGGGCCTGCTACTTAAACAACAACGAGGTCTTGTCGAACAATGCGTCGGAGATGCTGATGTGTGGATAAAAGTCGATTGTGTTATCAACCACCTGTTCGAAATTACAACCTACAGCATGCGATACAACGAGTTCTTATATAACTTTTAATGATTTATTAATACTGATTTTGTAGCTTCCTATTCTTCGTGAGTTAGTGTGTGACACGATTTGCTATTCAGTATTTATTACAGGCCGCTAGTGGGGAAAACGTTTTCTTTGCAAAAGTGGACACTGGACTTTGGGTGAGTTTATTGGATTAATTTATATCGCTGTCATGAAAGTTACTCACAGAATTTTGGTTAATGTTAATGTCCGTAATTACGTTTACTGTTTATATACCAATAAGGTAATTTCAATCATCATTTAAATTGTATCGCATGCTGTGTACAAACAATATTTACTTACATATGTATTGTGTGTTGCCGATACTGCGGGCATTCATGCACTGAGAATTAGATATAATCTTGCAAATCTTGTATGTTGCTAAATCAAAGTTTTCTACACATATTAATCGTAATTGTTAGCCTCCCTAGTATTTATGGATTGAGGAATTTCATATACATCTGTCAATTTGCTACGCTGCTAAATTAAAGTTTTTATATTTGTTAATTATACTTAGTAATCGTTCAAGCATGGATGAATGGAGAAATTTAATATATTCTTGTTAATCTTCTACGTTAATATATTAAAGTGGTTATATTTGTTAATCTCTCTTTTATTTTTTTTCTTTCTCCTGTAGTTATCGTTACCTATTAACTAATTTTGGTTACTCAAACATCAGAGTAATAAAGATTACGAACCTCAAATTTAGTTACAAGTTTGAACCGTCTGTCGTGATCGAGGCAGAAGTGTTAATTTGGATTAGATCTGGCGCCCTTGAGGATAATTCCCTTGATCCTTCCCTATCTCCGACTGTGTGAGTTGGCCGTGCAAGGTTCGTAAGACATAAAGCTTGTAACACTTTCTTTTTTATTATATATTTTACTGTTTCCTTTTTCTTTTGATTTGATTTAGGCGTTTCCTGTATACCGTATCTTTGTTCATTGCTATGTTCGTCTTTGTTATTATGTGCTTTATGTGTGTTTATTAGTTTTTTGAGACAGTTCTGTTGGTTTTTTTAAATTTTTTTAAAATTTATTTTTTTCTGAGTATCTTTGTTTATAGTCCTTTTTTGTCTATTTTTTCACTTGTTTCTCTATTATCATGTTCTTTTTTCTCTAAGTCTTCTGTTCTGAATGTTTTGCTATTAATTCTTAGTTTGTCATTTGCGCTTTATATCCCTTATTTCTTGCTTACTTCATGTACGGTGTCAATCTTCTTCTTTCCTCCTGTACTTCTTTAGGATAATCTTCATCGATCCAGATATCTGTGTCTTTTAGTGACACTAAAGAAATTGAATATTTCCCAATTACATTATCATGCATTTGCTGACTTCGGCGATCACTTCAATACCGTGTAATACAAAACGATTTCTAGCGAAAACCCGACGAACTAATGTATTACGTGTTTGCACTTACGGTCTTATTCGATCGCTTGACCCTACATAGATCGATGTTTAAGAATTGAAGCACAAATACCTTGAAGTGCAGGTGTAATATAAAAAGAATAGTATATTCGACAAATTGTTCAGCTTCGTTCACGATCGACATGCCTCAAACAATAGCATCCGTAGACCGGTTAGTAACCCTTTTTGCGGAACTTCAATAATAAACAATTATGAAGGTAACAGATTAGAAACTGAAAAAGAAAAAATTAGTAACTCAAATCATGCGTGGATAAAATTTTATAACCAACTTTAACTAGATCTCCGTTTCAATTGCAATACGAAAATTAACGTCGATTAGGCTTCGCTACGTTAATATTGCATCAAAAAAATTTCCTTATGAAGATTGACCTAAAGTGGATGTTAATGGGAGCAAATTTTACCTTTATCGAGTGTTGTTCTCAACGTAAGAATGGCGTATAAGCGCATTTGAATCTTAGAAAATTGCCTATCCGACATTAAAAAATGTATTAACACGTATTTTACGTTGCTACACATTTTATTTACTGTATTTAGTGAATAAAATCTTGCTAGAAATTTTTTATTAACTATTTTTATTTATTTTATTCAACTTTATGATTACAATGTCATTTTAATAATGAAATATAGTAGAAGGCTTAGGGAACCAAACCCTCAGGGCATGAAATTTAATTACTGTGACCTCGTCGCAAACGTACGTGAAGGTTTTTTTTTGTGAAAGTATTTTTCTGGTTTTTTTGTGAAAGTATTTTTCTCTCTCTAACAATGAAATTTTTCTTCTCTCTCTTACAGCGAATTTTTTTCTCTCTCTTACATTGTTACATCATCGCATAATTGGTAATTTTGATTGCGTCGTGCGTCATCGCGTAACTGGTAATTTTTTATGCGTCATAAAGTCTTATAATTCAAGCGAGAAAGAAAATATTTTTATTTAAAAAAAGCTTGAGTATACCTGGATTTGAACCCGGGTTTCTTGATTACAAAGCGGCGAACTTAACCGCTGAGCTGCGAAAATAAGTTAATTTTAAACCGTCAATTGTTGTATACAATTGGTTTTTTAATTACTGAACAAAAGACTTGTAAAATGTATTGTACTTTATTTTTAAATTAAATTAACATTCATGGCATAATTATATCATTTTTCTACAGCATCTATGTCATTACGGTTTATCTGGATCTTGATAATTCACGGCAACTGTGTTGTGGTTGATCTGGACTGGACGAGAATGCACGTTATCAGTTAAATATACTTTAAGCAACCATGTAACATTTATTAAATTGAATGAAACCAATCAAAATATAGGCAAAATAAAAATAAAATTACATTATCAATTAAATAATAAACTTAAAATAAAATATAACCGTAGTTAACCATAAATCAAGCAAAGTAAAAAATAATAAATAAATGAATGTAAGTTTAATTAAAATAATGCAACATATTTCAGATTTAAATTCTAAATTCAAAGTTAACAGAAATATGCACAAGCTTTGTGCGCAAAATAACAATAAGTCCGTATTTTAACTGCCTGCGCTTTAACAATAAACGGCGATAATTACCCACTTAATAAATTTAGTTTTGACGCAAGTAACATTAAACTAGAAAAAAATCTCTTCACATCGAGTTACTTGAATACACATATACACATAGCATAACACATATTCTCTTGGTAAACTCAAAGCCTTGAAACTACGATTTTGCTAACTGTTGTCAGATACGAGAGTTTATAAACACCTTAATTTGTTTCAATCGGTTAATGAACTGACCGGATAACCTGCCCCAGTCTCGCAACCATACCAGAAAGTAACTTTTGCTTGTAAAAGAACTGGAGGGTTCTAAATATGCTATGCTACTCGGTAAAATGTTGATAATCCGCTGGAGGTGTTTCTGAATTGCGTATCCAAAGAATGAAACTAAACACAATTTCTATAAAAAGTTGTGGCTGATTTTTGTAAACCGGCACATTGACTAAATGTAAAGCTAAGTTTTTAACTTAAACTATCACCAAACCATTTCGTACCGACGTAAAAAACCTCCGAATTAGCACAAAGCTAAATTCTTTAATTTTTATAACCATTACACGGACTGCCTACAGAGTTTTCAAAAAAAAAACCTCTTATGATAAAAATACAACCAACAGAAATGAAAAATTAAAACGAAACGTAATTTCACGTAGGTTTGGATGAAGTTTTCCCCATCTTACTTGCAACCGTAAGCAAAGATAATAATGATGTAATAAAACTCTAAATGGTGTTAACACAAATAACTAACTAAAATTATTGAATTACTTGTATCTCAAAAACCAAATAAGAATTGTTGGAAACATAAATCATATTGCAATCTGATTTTAGTTAACAAAAAACACAACACACGCATATTTAAGCAACGTAAAACCATAAATTAATTGAAAACAAGTTGCCTGCGCACGTAATAGGTGTCTTTTGAGATACTTAAGAACACAAAAAAATTTGAGTACTCTACGACAATGTCTTTGGCTGCCGAAATGACCTTGAAAGTTTAATAAAAAAATTTTAAAAAAACTCAATAAGTTTCTCTTGATTCAATGCAAGTCCAATCCATCTTGCGCTTTAGAGCAAAAACTGCTGTAGAAGCTTCTGTTATTAATTTGATACATCTTTCAACCGTCTGCGAACGGCAAGAAAGTTTTAATATAGATATTTCATCAGGAATTTCAGCAATCATATTAATTAAATCGTCGTCTGATATTCCCATTGTCAATGGGGGTTCGCTTATATTAACATTCTGCCAATCAATTAGGTTGACATAATCGTCACAATCAAAACTTAGTTTATTCACTTGAAATATTCAAACGTCCTCTGTTCTTAGCGATGATTTTCTACATTTTAAAATTCTTCTTAAAGCTAACTCTCGAACGAATTTTCTATCATCTGCTAACATTGCTATTAAAAGATTTTCTGAATGGGCAAAATATCCGTTCTTCTTTGTTACAGGATCTATCACTTTTTTAAGATGGTCAGGAGGTATCGAGATCTTTGAATCATGCTGAAAAGGTGCCTAGCACCATTTTTGCAAGACCGACTGCATTTGATTTCAAACCAACATAATGCATACACCTTAACTATGAATTCAGTTAATATTTGAAGGTTTTGAGATGGTTCTTTAGTAGCAACATATAACCTTAGCACTGTATTTGCTGTCGTAAGCCATCTGGTGTGTGATGTTTTTCCAGGCGCTTTTAAAACTAAATCTTTTCTCAAAATTCCGTTAGAGATTCCCTGGCACATCTCATACATGTATTTTTAATCTATATTTAACGTTTTCACATCTATTGGAGGCAACACAATTTCAATTTTTTTAAACTTTATCACAGGTAAGTTTTCGCACGATTCGAGAGACTTGCTAATTTGCTCCGAAAACCCTTTTGGTCCGGCAGCCATCTAAATAGTTCATCAAGTGACGCAGTGGTAATTCGTTCGTGTGAAGCAAACATACCAAACACTGTAATGGCTTCTTTAAATCCATTTCTAGACCACAAATTACTCCATTTTTGAACCGGTATTTACTACAGTTCCGTCACAACCTATAGCCACAATTGTATTTGTATCAGTCTTTTTTGTAAAAACTCAAGTATTGAAGATTTAATTGCTTTCACAGTTCCAGATAGTAGACTTACATGTCCTAGGTATCTTGATCCGGGTTCGAAAACTAAAGCATAATGTTCTTCGGTAACCGTTTTTTGATAGTACTTATTCTCTTTTTTTTTGAACCAATGTTATGTCCCTACGACCATCAAAACAAATTGCCTGCACTTCTAAAGCATGGTTATCAAACTTTTTTGTTAGATTGGTGCGATTTTTAATTCTTTCTCTACGTACCTTACTACAATCTACTACTTTAGAAGTATCAGTGTCTGATATAATCCCAACGTCTTTTAGGACAGCACTTACTATTATTGGAACTGAACGATCGGAAATTCCAGTCCGGTCACATGCTTTTGCTAAAGTTGGCAAATGGAGTCAAATTTGGGAAGAAAGCGGAGTTTTGCTAGTTCCTGAATTTGTATCGGAACTCGGTGCTAAAGGATCTGTTGCCTTGGAAGTAGATGGAATACATAGTAGTTCGTTTGGATTTCGTTTAGACATAAAATACTGCACTGTTTTTGTCTTACTTTTTTTTAGATTGTCTTCGTAGTATAATGACTTCCTGGCTAAGTCCTTAGATTTTCTTTCATATGCTTTTAGATTTTTCTTTGTTGTCTGAATATCTAAATTGCCGATTCCCATTTTCCGGTTTGTTCTTTGATCTACAAAGAATGCTCCCTCGGTTACAGGTATTTTATTTTTGCACTTTTAAGTTGCAAAATTTTTACATTTGCAGCTAGCAATAACAAACAGTTTTGTCTCTGCAGATTCTTTAAATGCCTGTACTTTTTTATTATAGTTGTTCTTATATTTAGATTTAAAGCTCTTCTTAATTGCTTGATATTTAACATGATGCTGTTTTACTTGACTAAATATTTGCTGATCTGAAACTGTGAAAATAGAACTCTTCTTCCATGTTTCTTTCAGGTCTTTTACTAGCTTCTTACAAACGTCACTTACACTGGGTTCTTGTTTATTCTCGTTTAATTTTTGTGTTCTCAGCCACGAATAATATTTAATTACGTTAGCATATGTTCATTACGCGTTCTAGGCATTTTGTATTATTGACATACACTTACAACACTGATCTTACTCACAAATATTTAGACAACAATTGCTCGGTATAATTCAAATAAGTATTTAAAAAATCACGTGCACCGTTCAACCCACTTGCTTTAACACTGTTTCAAAGACGAGTGTCGGTTTAGGTAATAAACGTAATGGTACTAATAACCAAAAATAAAATAGGCTCCACCCCTCTGTATCGGCGCCAGACCAGACCCTATTAACAGTACTGTTTATGAAGACTGGCGCCATAATTATAAATATAATATACTATAATAAATCTACTTATGATCCAGATGCACTAAAACTAAAAAAAGAAATAATTAATAAATGTGTAAAATTCAATTTTTCGCGCATAGTAACAAAATTTTAGATTAAAAATTTCTAAAATTTAAGATGGTTTTCGGCGGCCGAAGATATTATTTTTAGGAACTCAGAGTTTTTTCACCTCTTCTAGAACGTAATAGGCACCTTTTCAGCATTCAGATTTATTAAGTTTCAAAAGTTGAAAAATTCACTCAGCACATGTCGAGTTTTTTACGTTTTCTACGTTCTACGTTTTTCTTGAGGCTACTCTTTCGTATATCGATCGACGGTGTTTGTTGTGAGACACTCTATATAAATAAAATGTAATTTGTTAAAGCATTTTCTAATCTTGAAAAATCCAATTAGTAGTCTCACATAATATTTTTTTAGCTAAACCAAGCATATAAATGACTAACCAGAAAATTTTAAATATTCATGCAATTACTTAATAATTAAAAATGTGTTTATTTACTTTACGAATATAAAAATTAATTGGATGTAATTCTCAAAAATCTTAAAAGTATTTATTTATTAAAAATAATTATAAAATAAAACATTTAAAACTACTTCCAACAGTTATAAATTTACAACAAAATTGTGACTAAAGAAATTGTTTTAACTTAAAATAAATAACACTAAAAAATGATTTGTTGTTCTGGTATGAAATAAATTGTATTCTTTATGCTTGTAAGTGTAGCTGAATATTAAAGTAAAGAACATTAATACCAATAATGCATGTCTAAAGGTTAAAATATTGTAAAAAAAAGGACTTTCTTATAAAAGCACATTTTTTTTATTCAAAAATATTAATATTTAAAGAAGAAAATTATATTGCGTTTTATTCGTATTTAGTAAAGAAATATGCAAGATTTGGCTAATAAAAATTACATACAAAATGGTTTTTCTTGTTTATTAAGCTGTTTTGTTTTATATGTAAATTTTGATGTTATCTAAAATTATTAAAGCTTGTAAAAGCAGAAATACACAACAAAGTTTATACAATGTAAATGTTTATGTAGACTTACAAAGGTAACATGATAATTGGTTAACCTACTAATAAAACGCCGGTTTTATCTTCTTAAAATAACATTTTTTAAAAACGTAATAACATTTGCACAACAAATAAATTAGAATAAATCTAATGGAACGAGTAAAATGGTCACAAAGTTCTTAATTTTTGCTAAACTTGTATAAAAATTAACGTTTCTTTTTTAAATAGAAGTTTTGTCTTTGAGTTACTATCTTAATAAGAAATAGACAAAATTTTGTTAGAAATAATTGGAATGCAACGCAAATTTTAAGTTATTGCAACTATTTTTGATATGTAATTAAGTTACACCAAATACTGTAGCTTTTTGTATTTTTAAAACAATCACATCAAGAAAAACTATTAATTAATTAATCTCAAAATCAGAAATAAAATTATAACTTTTATAATGCAAAATTTAGTTAAAAACATCAAACTAAAGATTGTTTTGGATGGTGAGTTACGACTATTCTTCCGGTCTCTTGTGCCACAACGGTAGAAGATATCAGCTTAATTTTTTAGTAAGATATGTAGAATGTTAATGGCTATTTTTTAAAATTAATTTTAGGTACCTATTAGAAAATTGTAATATATCAAAGTTAGTTTTTTTTAAAGGCAACACCTTGTGTTTCATTTTTAGATTATACGTTAAAAACTAGGTCCTTTTTACTAAAAGTTTTTTTTAGACAAATATAACATAAATATGCGTATTTATATCAAATAATTGTGAACTTTAAGGTTTTCATTTAAACTTTTTACTTTCTCATAAGGAAAGTATAGCGATAGAAATTTATTTTTATATTTTCTCGGTTCTATCAAAAGATGGGTCTGATAAAGAAACCGGAAATAGGTGTATCTGCCATTTTGAACAGTTTTTCTTATATAATTTTGTACGAATGTAAATTATTTGAATTATTTTTACAGATTCTTATAGAGTTAATTCTTTTTAACAATTTATTAAAATAAATGTTTTTTCTAACATAAGCAGTTTATTAGACATTTGATGTATAATTGAAATTGAATTTGATATATGATCCTAGGTTTGAATTCAGCCTACGACAATTTTTTTTACAAAAAATTTATATCTTGAAAGAAAAGCAAGATACGTTAAAAAATAAAAATTTTTCTCTAAATTTTTTTGACTTTATATACGGAGTGCTACATCTTATTTAAATTATCTTTGGATGTACCCACGATAACTCTCGAACCAAAAATCCTAATTACTTGAAGTTTGGTATGAAGCTGGTTTTTCTTATTCTCTCGTCTCTATCAAAAGATGTGTTTGATAAAGAAACCGGAATTGGATGTATCTGCCATTTTTAAAAGTTTTTCTTATATATTTGTACGTATGTAAATTATTCGAATTATTTTTACAGTTTCTTATAGAGATAATTCTTCCTAACAATTTATTTAAATAAAAAAATTCTAACATTAACAGTTTATCAGATACTTAGTGGGTAATTTAAAATGAATTCACAAATATAATATAGTTTCGGATCCTGTCTGCAACGATTATTTTTAACTGATTTACTAAAGGGGTGAGTAATATCGAGGCGCACAAATATGCTAGAAAATCAATACAAACGTGTAAATATCACTTCAAAATAGTTTTATGATAGCATAACTTTAAAAAAATACGTAAATATTCCTTCATCATTCCTTATAGGAAAGTCGTGTGGTGACCACACCAGTTTTTTCTTCAGTGAAATTCACCACTCTAAAGATGCAAGCTGCAATGCCTTGCAGAACGTCAGTTTGTTTGGGTTAACGAGCGATAATATGACAAAGATCAAGTTCTACGTTTTGTTTTGGCTCCCAAGGAGAGACTAGGACCAAGTCTAAAAGATCTGGGTGTTCAACTACGACGCGGTCTAAGCCGAAAATCGCTATAATCGTAATCAACAAAATTTTTAACTTAAATAGATCGCCCAAATTAAAGTTTCTTATGGTGAATCCTACTTTTAGACAAAGCAAAAACTTTTATCAAAGGTGACTTCTTTGATATCTTTTAACTTTATCCCTTTGACCTCTTTCTAACCTTATCTGTGGAGATACTGTATATTAAGTATACTTAAACATTAAATTATTTCCCATACGTTTTTAGTGTTTGTAAACTAATCGTTTTCACAATCCAACCAGTGTGATTTAATTTGTATTGGGTGTAGTTCTGATTTCGACAACTTTAAAACATCTTTGCAAAGTTGCTGACTGCAGCATCGTTAAATTGAAGTTGTTTTAGAAATTTTAGATACTATTAAATCGGAAGAGTAAAGTGTTGAATAAATCACACATGGAAAATTTTTGTGGTGTGTCTTTTTCTATAATTTCTAAAGTTTTTATTCCTTGATTGTAGAGCTTTTTTAGAAAACATACTTTTAGAGAGTTTTGCTGATTTTATAATATCGGCACCGTGAATCAGAATCACGTATTCATCACGTACTTCTTAAAAGCTTTAACATTTACAGCGTATACGCAAGCCATTCCTCTCAATATTACCGAAAAACGTTTTATTAAGTCTTTGTTAGTCTCTGTAGCAGATGCAGAGAACAAAAGTTGACTGAAAAATCGCTTAGCCGTATTTCCATGGTTGGTGTTCCAAATCCAGGTTAGGAAATATCAATCAACAGGTTTATTTTTGATTTCAGTTGATCCATCACTTTTTTTTGTTTCTTTTACGGCTAATTTTTCAGTATGACCGCAAATTTGCCACTTTATAACTAAAGAGCGGACAGTCAGACAAATGCCTGGAGCCTGCCTAATTTGCCGTTTTGTGTAACTTTTTGTCTTTTTTGCCTTTTTATAATGCTTTTTTACATATAAATTTTGAAAAGTTTGTGTAAACAGTGTTTTACTGATGACAATAACGCATTACAGAATTTTACTTAAATTACGTACAATAATATAATTAACATTTTTTGCTCAAAAGGTCTTACCACGAAGCTATAGATAACAACAGGGATTTCCATGTTTTGTTAAACAATGGTTTCCAGAAAACATTAAATTCAAAAGCCGCTTATAGAGAAGAACTATTGTAAGAATTTATACTAGGATTATGTACAATGACAAGCTTAAAAGAACACTATTTACAAAACCGGAAGGATTTCCGAATGAATCATATTTTATAGGTCTATTCAGTACCTAAGTAAAGCAAACAAATATAGATAATTTTAATTCTGTCCGGTGGGATTCCTTTAATGACTAAAACACATGACTAAAATATACTTTGTTATAAATACCTGTGATATTGTCACACTGTGATAGTCTATTGCTGATGTGCTGTGAGTAAGTTTTAAAAATGCCACCTAATAAAAGAATCAAAATTTGAAAATAATTACAAGTGGAGTAAATTGGACAATAATTTAACAACCGAAGGGGAAAACCTTTTTTGTCAAGTTTGTTCAAAATCAGTAAGTTTGTATTATCTTAATTTAAATGCTTTTAGTTACTAGTATATGTGTTATTTTAGATCAGTACTACTAAAAAGTACCATGTAAAACAACACTTGGGTAGTGGTTTACATTTAAAAAATATTAAAAAAGCTATGAAACAACCATTGTTGAAAAACGTTTAAGAAAATCAACAGAATAAACCTAGCCCATCAAAAACAACTTTTGCTCTAGTTTTGTGCGAAGCATTGGTGTCGGCTCAAATTCCTCTTAAAAAACTTGATAATATCAATTTGCGCAATTTCCTCGAAAGATACACCGAACAAGTTGTTCCAGAAGAATCAACTTTGAGAAAAAATTATTAAGACATATGTTACCAATCGGTAAGCATTTTAATTAAAGTATTAATAGTTTTCAAAATGCTGGTTTATCTTTTATAAAAAATACAGACAATGAGGAATGACATTGGGGGCCATTACATTTGGACTTCGGTTGATTAACAACCGATTGCAGAGGTCGATATATAGTAAATTTTGTAGTTGGTAAGTTGTTTGAACTAGAACCAGAACAGCTCGTTAGCTAGATTCCAAAAAAATTCCACAGATCAATAACAAAACAGTTGCACATTTTTTTGATGATTGTTTACGTTTACGTTTAAGTTTCTTTTAATGATTGATTAATATAATCTAATCTATTAATTACAATTATATAATTTTATGTTTGTAAGACTTCTGTATCCCAATGACGTAAAAAAAGAAAAGGTTCTTTTATTCGTAACCAATGCAGCACCTTATTTGATCAAATCCGCTCAGGCATTACAAATATTTTATCCGAATTTAAAACTTGTCTAGCATATGGAATATATAGGGTGTGTGAATTTATTAGAGACGAGTTTGCAATAGTAAACAAGTTAATTTCTGCCACCAAAAAGATAAAAATATCTAACATATTAGATTCTTTTTTTTGATTATTGGATCTTGTTTCAGGTTTTTGTAAAAACACCATTACGGGTAAGGGTCTATAAAGAAAAACTTTCAGATGTTAAACTTCTACCGGAACCTATCATAACAAGATTGGTTATCTGCTTGCATTTTTTATGCCACACATTTTGAAAAAATTAAAGAGGTACAGTTTATACTATAATCTGACATTGTATTATACATTAATTGAATCGTCTTACTTCAGATGGTTGAATTATTTGACGAGACGGCTTCTGCAGCAATTGCTAAATCTCAAAAAGTTTTTAATGACGAAGCTGTTAAGAGAGGATTAGTTTTTATAAAAACACACTTTTCCGGCATTCCTGACGAATTAAAGAAGCTAGAAAAAAGCGAAACCCCAATGACCGAATCTTTCGCTAAATTCGAAAGAATAAGAGCAATTATAAGAGCATGTCCAGAGACTATAGGAAGAAAAATTAATCAAAAATTGGATTCCGTCACATCAAAAAACCCTTTCTTTGACCTCTTTAAACAACTGAGTGAAATTCAAAAAGTGGAGATCATGAAGCATCAACAGAAAATATCTTTAACAATAACAGAAACATCGGCATGAAAATTTGCTCCACTAACATCTTGTGATGTCGAAAGAACTTTTTCCTTCTATAAAAATATTTTAAATAATAAAAGGCAACAGCTTGGTCAAAATATTGAAAAATATTTGATTTGTGCTTGGGAAAATAATAGCACTTAATAAACATTGTAAAACAAAAAAATAAACTGTAAATTTTAATCGATATTTGTGCCTTTTTTTATTGCCTTTTTGACAGGTTTATTATGCCTTTTATGCCACCTTTTTTGGTATTTTTTCTTGTCTTACTATAAGCTCTTTATTTACAGCATTAAGACGATACGAAACCTACAGTACACACTCAAAACACTGTATCCACTCATGTAAAATAATCTCATCCGGTTGACAATTTGAAAAATTTTCTAAGTTATTCATCATTTTTGGTGTTACTCCACAAATTCCACACTTTTGTGATGATGATTCTAAGATAACAAAAAAGGTTTTGCCATCAATTATTTTCTTTGTCTTCTTTGCCCTATAAAATAAGTTGCTGTTTATACGTAGAGTGGTTTGCACTTCCATCGCAGTCCCATTTGTATATAATTGAAAAATTTTGAGATGTAGTGACTACGTGATCCACAACATCTTTTTGAGCTTCTATGAGTCTCTGAACAGTGTGATTAGCGAGACTTTGTAACCTTATTTCAGCTGACATGTCAGTGACTGTTATGCAGTTTTCACTAGGGTAGCAATTTTGCTTCGCAATTTTCCACGTGTCTTATGACGGATATATATTGGCATTTCAAAGTTTAGCGCCAAACATCTATGAATTTTTTGTGTAATGTCTGTCTATGTATAAAGCCAATGCTTCTTCTGGCGTGTACGGTATTATGCGTCAAACATCGAACAGTTCTCTGTAAAATACTGACATGTTTTCTGAAAAAAAAATGTACACAGTTAAAGAGCAAAAAGGTGCAATTTGTTTTGCTTAAACTGGAAAGCCAATGGTCTATACTAACAGGCTATAGTAGCAATTGGCCGGCATTTTATGAATTTTTGTAGTTTAGGTCTAGTGTAATTGATTATAATATATAAAATTACTATTGAAAATGAAGTACTTATTTTGTACAAAATAAGTAAGTATTTTAACAAATCTATATATTGAAAAATTAGTACATACATTTAGGTAGAAGGAACAGTTGATAGATAAACTGTATCCTGCTTTGAAATTTCGTGATAATTATTTTAGTTTGACAAACAAAAATTCATTGACAAACTTATAAAGATACATTGATATATCACTTAAGTTTGAAGATGCGTCAATCAAGACTAGACATGCTAGTCACTTTTTTTACTAACAAAACAATGTAATTTGGTTATCTATTTGTTGTTTTAAAAAAAAACAAACATGATTGGCGATAGTCATAAAAATTAATTATTAATTCCTAGAATTGCTCATTCTCCCACTGTGCACCAGCTTGTTTGAGCCTTAGCGTTTGGTAAAATAGTCAGTAGTCAGATAGCTATAATGATTATATGATTGTTGTAAAAATAATATGTAAATTTGTTGATTGCTTTTGATGATCAAAATTTAATTAAAAATATGTATAACTAAAACTAAACTATAAACATTTGTGAAAGATAAACAAGAAAAAATCACAATAAATGCTCAATATGATGAACATCTTCTTCTATGCACAATCGTACTCGTTCTTCAAAAGATTTTCTAACATATCTTAGGATATCTGGTGTGCTAGAAACAAATGCAGTGTTTATTCTAATTTTCATATCATCAGCAATATTAGATAGAGTGCTATAAACTAAATTATTAATACAACTCTATAAAAAAAATCCATACTAGTTGATTCAGGAGATCTAGGTGGTCACTGATATCGACCTCTTCTTTCGATCCATCTGTTGGTAAATTTTCTATTTTAATAATTTCTTACTACTAACTGGGGAACTACTAAAATGGTAAAGGAGTACATATTTAAAGAAATCATTTTCTTCCGCAATTTTTTCAAGACTCCATAAGCAAACATTCAGTCTCCGTTGGAATTCTTTTCCATATACTTGACGATGAAGTTGTATATGATAAAGGCGATAATTTTTCAAAATTTTGCATACACTTGACTGACTAATTCCAGTTTGTCTAGAATTTTCTTTTGCAGTTTCATTTGCATTTTCAACAAATAATTGTAAAACCAAAAACTCATTATTCTTGTTATTTACAACATAATTTTCTTCGATTCTTTTTCCCCGTCTCACAAAAAGTTTGCAGTAACTGTTGGAAAGCTCTTTTGTCTGGATGTGGTCGATTGGCATACTTTAGTGCGTATACTCTTGACGCCAAAAGACAGTTTTTAAAACATTCACCAAGGATAAACGTCATATCTATAGTTTGTTGAGAATATTGTTTCATTTTGTTAACGTAACTCAAACCTGAAGGGTTAAAGGTAATAGCTGCTACCATTAAAAAGTGAGTACCTAATCAACTGCATTTAGACAGAACGCTAAGTTTAATGACAGCCGCCAACTAGATGAATCAAATATAGGGTAAACTATGCAATCAATGGCACTTTAAGCATAGTAGTTTACTTTTAACGTTACGTATCAAAGCCAACACTAGTAATCTCAATGATTTAAATTTTAAGATATGGCCCCAAAATTGCTTTATAAGATTGAATTAGCTAGATCGACATAAATAAAAAATGTTTACCAAAATATAATTTTTTTGTAATATCCGTGTTTGCTTATTGTTTAAAATTGCTTATTACCAATTATTTTAAAACATTTATTACCTTTTTTTGACATTTCGACCAAAAAGAGAATTCAGAAAAACAACTACTTAAAATGTAATTGAAACTATTATTGATAGGATTTTAATTGATTAATAAAGTTTATGATGCACTGTTGCAATGTGGAACTTTTATTTGCATACGAAAACATTTCGTATAAAAATAAAATGCAGACAAGAATACATACAGAAATGCTCAAAACATATGTAAATAAATATAATTTAAAAAATCAACACATTTATATATTGGCAGACTAATAATTTTAATAATTAATATTTAACCAATAATTATGAATTTCCTAAACAATTTAAAAATTACTAGTCTAAGCAAGAGAATAATTTTATACAGAAAATTTTTATACGACGTCAAAAAATTTTATTTGAACATTTGATTTCTCAAATATTGACTGAATTTAAACAAGCAACCAAAATTTACTATAATTAAAATTAATATTAAAACAAAAACCCAACAGTTTTCTTCAACAGTACATCCTGCAACTTGGGACTCACTTGATTATATTGTTACAAGTAAGGTGGCACAATTTGGCAACATTTTATATATTATACTGAGTAATAAATTACAAATTTTAAACTATTTTCATAAACCACCATTTAAATCTAAATGTAATTCTTTTCTTTTTTAATAAAATAATTTTGACAAAAATATAAAACCAACTTTTGATTTCATACAAATCTTACTAATGTCAATTTTACACGAAATAAAATACAACTTTTAAACAATGGTCATAAATTTTTACCATTACTACCATTCAATGATATTTCTTTTAACAATATTAAACCTTCTGTTTAGTTTATTTGACAATCATTTTCTAATTTTGATTCTTACAATCTTAATATTACTAAAATTCCAAAAAAATTAAATTATTTTAAACAAAATTACATTAACTTTGATCAGATAAATTTAATTAAATTTATTAAACAAAAAAGTATTGATAATATAATTATTACTAAAGCAGATAAAGGTAATTGTAATAAAATTTTAATTTTTTTGGATTGTACTGATTTTGGAAAATTAAATAAGTTTGTTACTAGTACTATTCATAGTTATCCTTTACACTTTTAATTATTTTAATGTTAATTTGTCTAGTTATAAAGTATCTAATCCTTCTATCCTTTTATTTTATTTTTTACCAAAAATTCATAAACCCAATTTTTCTATTAGACCAGTTGTAAATTTTATTAATTCACCTACATATAAAATAATATTGGTGAAGTAATTCATTTCTCTAAGTGGAGCCTTGCTTAAAATAATATTTTAATATTCTTAGTCTTAAACAAGGCTCCACTTAGAGAAATGAATTACATACTTCAGCAATATTAAATATGCTTGTCAAGCAATTGTAGTTCGAGAATTTAAAAAACTAATACTAAATAACAAGGCAATTTTATTAAAAATATGGTTTATCCAGACATGCCTAAAAGAACGTCTAATCCCTAAATTTGTTAACATTAAAACGAAATCCACTTCTTCACAATCTAGAAAAGCTATTGAATGTGGAAGGAGAATTTGGTTAAAAGAAGAAATTAAGGTACATTATAAGAACTTACAAATTATATTATCTTCATTCAAGAGTAAATTTATTACTACATCATTGCGAATTTGATTGTTTAGATTTAAAAATTAAGGATTTTGTATTTTATCAAAGTAGTTTAATTTATAACAACCTTTGTAAAAAATTAAACGATTTACGATTTTTACAGTCACACGATCGTCAACAATATATTTTTCCTTCACAACCCAGTCTTCATCACGTTAATTATAATTTTCACGCTAAGTTTATTAATTTAAGTAATTTTATCTTTTCAAATAATGAAGAAAATATATTAAAATCTGGTCTTAAATATAATCTTCCAGTTAATATACAAAGTAAACATATTGAATTTTTAGCTGTTAATGTAGAAAAAGTTATTAATTCTGTAGAAATACCAGAAGCTAATATTGTAAGAACAGAAATTTTTACTAAATTAAAAAGAATTTTAGGTAATTATACTTTTAATAAAAATTTTGATTCTATTTATTAAACTTGTAAACATTTAAGATCTAAAATAAAATTAAATAATTTAGTTGTTACAAAAGCAGATAAAGGTAATTGTGTAGTTGTTTTAAATAAGGTTGATTATGTTGATAAAGTTTTGGATTTTCTTTCTAATGACGGACTTTAATCTTCTGTCAAAAGATCCAAATCCCTCTTTTCTTTCTATATTTAAATCATCATTGAAAAAATATAGTATTACTCTTAGTTCACTTGGTAAACCTAATAAAGTTTGTTTTCAAATTATGAATCCTTCTACTTCTTTACTTTATGGACTACCTAAATTACATAAACTTGGTATCCCTATAAGACCAGTTGTTTCTTTTCCTAATTCGCCTGTTTCTAAACTTGCACCTTGGTTAAATAGTATGATACGAACACATACAAATTTTAATGATAAATATGCTATTACTAATTCTTGTGACCTTGTACAAAAAATTATTAACATACCTTTTCCTTCATCATCAATTTTAGTTTCTTTTGATGTAGTTAATCTTTTTCCGTCAATACCTCCAGATGAATGTACTAATCTTATACGTAATCTTCTTTTTTCTAACAACTCTCTATATACATATTAAATTTTAGATCTTTGTTCATTATTAGATTTCGTCTTTAAACAAAGTTATTTTAAATTTGACAATAAATATTATTCACAAGTATCAGGCTTAGCGATGGGATCAAATATTTCACCTTTAGCAGCTGAAATTTTTATGAACAATTTAAAAAATACAATTTTTTCAAACTCTTCTATATTAAACAAAATTTCTTTTTGGTATAAATACGTTGATGATTGCTTAGTTCTTTTTAATGGTACCATTGACGAATTAAATAATTTTAGTAATTTTATTAATTCTATCCATCCAAAAATAAAATTTACTTTAGATATTGAATCAAACAACTCTTTGTCTTATTTAGATTTAAAAATTTCACGGTTTAACAATAAATTTAATTTTGATATTTTTCGCAAATCTTCTTATATAGATTGCGTAATTCCATTTAATTCGTGCCATCCATTTTCTCATAAAACTGCTGCTTTTCGTTCGTACTTTCATAGACTATTTTCTATACCTTTGTCACCTTCTAATTTTGCTAAAGAACACAAAATTATAAATTAAATTGGTTTAAATAATGGTTATCCTATTCAATTAATTAATAGTATTTTTCACAAAGTTCGTATAAAACATTTATTCAAAAATTTGATCATTTTTTCTACTAATAATGAAATGGTTTTTAGATCTCTTCCATACTTTGGTCATTGTTTTCAATTTCTTCAAAAACTTTTTAAAAAACATAATATCACTATTTCATTTTCGACACATAACACACTTAAATTATTTTTAGTTAATAATAAAGATCAAATACCAATTTTACATAAATCTGGAGTGTATCTACTTACTTGTTCTTTTTGCAATTCTTCATATATTGGTCAAACAGGTAGAAAATTCAAAACGAGACTAAATAAACATTTATATTTAATAAATATATATTTAAATACAAATGTTTATAACACTAACTCTGCTTTTGCCAACCATATTTTATGTTCAGGGCATTCATTTTCTTCAGATTTAAATATCAAAATTTTAAATGTATGTAATAAAGGATCGCTTCTTAACTCATTAGAGACTCTTGAAATTAATAGAATTTCTAACAATAATTCTATAAATTGTCTAAATGAAATGTTAAATTTAAATCCCTCAATTCTTCTCAGTTCAAAATTATATTTTATTCTTTTTATTCTTTTCATTTTTCTATTCTTTTGATATTTTTCTATTTTCTTTATTTAAATTAATTTTTTAAATATAGTCGACTATATTAAATTGTCAAATACGTTTGATGGACATTAATTTATAATTTGTTAACTATTTTATTCGGTTAGTATTCTTTATTTATATTTCACTGTTTTAATTTTAGTTTTTAGTTATATATACTGACTATGCTAATTTTAATTAGCGAAACATGTATATTTTCCTAAAATAAAATATTAAAAAATACAAAATACTGTGGAGAACACTTCAAGAATAATAAAATATTATTTTTTTACATATAAAATAACTAATTTTTAACTAAAATATTTATTTTTGAAATTAATTTTATTTCTACATACTTAATAAAATACACGAATAAATTAATATTTTCTTTAAATAATTTAACTTTTCTTTCTGACACAATTTTAAATCGTAATATTGTTTCTTTTGATGTTAAAATGGTTTTTCCTTCAGTACCTCCTACAGATGTATTACTTACAATTTCTAATCTTCTTTCACTTTCTGATTTTCCTGATTTTGTAACAAATGATTTATTAAAAATTACTAAATTTTGTTTAAATAACGTTTTCTTCTAATTTGATATTCAATTTCTTAAACAATTTTTAGGTATTCCAATGGGTTCTCTTTTATTATCTATTTTTGTTGAAATTTTCTTAAACAATTTAGAAATTACATATATTTCTAAACACCCAATTTTCTTACAAAAAATGATATTTTGGAAAATAATTTTTGATAACATTTTTTTGTATTTTTAATGGTTCTAATGATGATATTAATACAAACTTTTTAGATTTTTTAAATAATATTCATAATAGAATAGAATTTACAGTTGAATTTTTAAAAAATAATAAGTTACTTTTTCTTGATATATTAATTTTTTTAAATAATAATAACACTTTCGAATTTATAGAAAACTTACCACTATAAACCATTTAATGCCGATTGACTAAAATCACCATATTTCTCACAAACTATCTTTATTTCATTATTAAATTATTTTTAGGGTAAATGGTGTATTATTTATTTAGAAATATGTACAATTGCTAGCTTTCGAACTTTATCGAAGTTCTTCGTCAGCCAAAAATTAAATTAATTTGACAATTATTTTTTTAACAGAATTCTTACTCCTACTTTATCAATTAAAAATTATAAAAATGAATTAGATATTATTTCTTATTTAGCTAATGATTTTCCTTTAGATATTATTTACAATGTTTAACACAAACACTTATATAAACATTGTATTAATTAAATCCTACAGTAACTTAATACCAATTTCAATTAATACTACTAAAAAGTTTTTTTCTGTTCTTTTTTATTGGAATCTTTCTTCTTGTAATAATAATAAAAATAATCATAATAATTTAAATAAAAGTGGAGTTTATAAATTAATTTGTTCTTGTAACAAATTTTATATTGGTATGACACAAAAACCTTTTTAAACTAGATTTTGTTTAGAATGATTTTTAAATTGCACCAACTTTCTGTTTTGTAATTTTAAAAAAAATTAAAATTTAACATTTTGTATACCTTACATTTTTTTAAATTATCTAGTTACATATTTTCATAGTTGACATTTTTCAAAAAAATGTAAGTTAAAAATTTTCAATCTTATATTTCTTTAACAAGTTGTATGTGTTTCTTGTAGATCTTCTAAAGATGAGCTTTATAATTATATCCTCGAAACATATGTAAATAAATATAATTAAAAAAATTAACACATTTATATATTGGTAGACTAACAATTTTAATAATTAATATTTAACCAATAATTATAAATCTCCTTAACAATTTACGATAAAAGGTCATAGAATAAGTTTTTTCATCATAAATTTTTGTTCGATTGATATATTATTGTATATTAGGTGTTTCATAAAAACTTTAACCCAAAACTTCAAAATTCCGTATAAACATTATGGCTCGATATTTAAAAATTTGTAAGACTTTTGAACACTTACCTGATTTCGATGGTTAACTTATGAGACAGTTCAGTTTCTCAACTTCTAACGGTAATTGATTTTTGTAGGGTAAATAAGGTTAAAAAAATTAATTTGCTTAACGCTACAATTTATACTTAACGTTTTATGGTAAATATAAGTTTACTTTAAAACAACGTTACAAGACTTATTTTCTAAAAAAATCAGAATAGAATTGATTTCAGTTTTTTAATAAAAAAGATAATTTTAGGAATAAGTTTAAGTCCGGCATATGTTAACTCAAAACAATTAGTAACAATGATTATATACATTTTTTAAATTTACATAAAATTTTTAAACGTAACATGTGAATTCGTAACAAATCAGTAAAGACATTTTTTTAACGTCAATTCAATATTAAACAAAAGATGCGCTCGAGTATTTAGAATTAATGCTGAGATTTAATTGAACCTAAGGAATTGGAATTCTAATGAAGATACAAATAACACTAAACACGTACATAAGATCTCTCATTCATAACTAATTTGATTAGACATAAGTAAATTCTATAGACGAATCATATCTGAGAAACAACAACATAACAAGTTTATAGCAAGACGCAAGTATTTTTCAAACACGTAAGCTAGAATTTTAAAAGCAAAAATAAAATACGCCTTTTTGAAAGATCTTATAAAACTTTTATGAAAATAATTTTACGTAATCGTTGTATTTATCCCAGGATCTAAACTATAATAAACTTAAACTTGTGTTTGTATGTGATGTTGCAAGTTTCTAATTTTATAAAGTTGACATACAAATAACTTTTGAAAGATAGTGAGTAGAATGGATGCCGGGGAGAAAATTTATCACAATTCCCTTTTGCGAACCACGCCCAATTCATATAGTGGGATAAGGATTTAGAATTGAAGCACAAACTCTACAAGATATTGCCTTAATACACAGAATGGGGCGTTAAAGTTTATCAGTTTTAAAAACTTTGATGCGTTAACGTAGATTAAAGTTATGTTCTTTGTTTAAAAGGTAAACCTTTCAAACTTAACTTTTCAAATCAACACTTACTTGGTGTAATAGCTTTTCGTTATTACTTAATTTACATGTAAAATGAAACAATTGTTAAAGGTTAGGATAAAGATTTTATTGATTATTAAAATTATTAGTGTCAGTTTTCTTTTAAGTTATTTTACACGTGATTTTAAAACATAAGAAAATAAATCAACAACATCTTAGGACTACTAAACTTGTCATAATTTATATACATTAAACCTACTTTAAAATTATCATTCCCAATAACGATGGATTTTCGACAAAATATGTTTTTTACACGGTAAGAGCGTCAGAAAATTCGACAGCAAACAACTATAAAATTAACAACATGACAACAAAACGAAACAAACCGCAGCGATGACTGTTAAGGGAGGGCATGTCCGTTGTATCCCACCATGTTGCATAGCTTCAGGATGTTCTCCTAGAAACAAAACAAACATTTCAGTCTGATATGTCTTACATATGAATCAAACTATTCTTACATGGGTTACAAAAGTTTTCAATAACCCGAACAATCGATTTGATATATATCAAAAGAACATATGCTACAAGAATGTAGTAAAGCTCATGCTTTTAGAAAATTTCTATTTACTAGTAAAAATCTAAAAGCGTCATTCAATAATTTGTGTAAACACGATAAACCGATATGAATATATAAAATTTAGTGCTAATTTATGATATTAACATTAACTGTAAATTTTTCTTGTTAATACTTGAAACGCAATTTTTAATTTTGCAACTAATCCGATGATCGACTTAAACTTGAATTGCAAACAAAATAAGACAACCTAATTAAAACTTTGTTTGTACAACTTAAATTACAACACTTTGTGAGAATCTGCATATAAAATAGAAATAAATCAATAGTCTAAAAAACAAAGTCGATAGTTAAGCTCACATAGTTCACAAATAAAAACGATCGATAAAATTTTTTTATTGGTACTGTACGACAGCTTCTTTAGAAAGAAAAATTTAACAAAAACACAATCCAGTGCTCTAAATAGAAACATTTGCATAAAGCTCAAAACTAGCAAAAAAAGTGTTATAAAGAAAACGTAAAACGCCTTTGACCCACTTATGGCTACGCCACTGACTAAGTTTCTTTACCAGTGTGTTGCATTTGAGAACATTTTTTACCCCGTGACTTCATCAAACAAACACAGCGTTTAAACTATTTAATTTGCAAATATTTATTTACATGGTCGCATAAATTGCTAAACGATTTAAAACTCTTCGAAACATTGCATAACCAAAGCAATAACTCAATATAAATTAGAAAAACAAAAACAATGATGACACAGAGAAAAAAAGAGTCGCAGAAAAAAAAACAAAACCATCTTTGTAGCAGAGATTAAAAACAAAAACCTTCTTATAGATTTGTTAAATTAGTTAGCCAGAGTACTAATTAAAAAACAATTTAACATATTCTGACATTACAAAAGCACAAAATTTTACACATTTAAACCTAAAAACAAAAAACTTTTGAGTTGTCCTTATAATAACTTCTAAAAAATCAACAGAAACACTATACTTAGATTAGAACGTCTTTTGGGTTTTATCCATATTCATAAGTAGCTCTATTAGTAGAAAAATCGAAAATTTAAAAAAGTAATATAATCAATTTGCGAACGTAAATTCTAAACTCTATAGAAGTGGCTTAAGAAGAAATTGTGTCCTTAAAAAATATTGTCGATGTGGGATGCGCTCGACTCTAGTTAGGTTATGTTTGAGAAAGGGCGTGTGTCTTTGATAAACCAGTAACAAGCAGAAAACCAAAGAGGAGATAGTTCAAAACCGTTGTCACGATTAAAGTTATTGAAGTGTTTGACATTTTCTATGCTTTTCCAGACTTTTTTACTGAAGACGAATAGAGATTTTGCACTAACCGAAGCGTTATGAAAATTTATATTGTGACTTATAGTAATGTTCGGCCACGGCAGATTAAAAATATATATTTTTTTATACAACGATTATGTTCTAAAATACTAGTTATGACTAAACAACCAGTTTCAACTACATAGAGATACATCTTGAGATGAAAGCGTAAGAAATTTATTTTCAGAAAAAGGAAACATATGAGAGATTCTACTTGTCGAGTTGAATATTGGTTTAATACCATACGTACAAAGAAGTTTATCTCGTTGGTTCCTAGTTGTTGCTGGTTTTTTAAAGACACGCTCTTTCTCGGACGTAACCCAATCAGAATCGAGCTTATCCCACCACAACAAAACTTCTATAAATACGGAAACAAGTTCTTCTTAAGTACACTTCTATAAAGTTTAGAATCTGACTTAGTTCACAAGTTGATTACTTAACTTGTAACCGTCGTTTGATTTTGTGCAATTTATTTTGTGAAAGACCCGGTATTCGATTTGTTTTGTGTACTTTGGGATCGCTCGAATAATTTCACGTTAATTTAATGAATTTATTCCACGTTTTTGTCAATTTAAATTGGTAAAAAATTTTGTATTTAATTAATTCAAAATTATTACTCTGCATATGCATCCGTATTCTGTGCTTACGTTGATCTGGCGTTTTCTTTGTCCTGGTAAAATTCCAGATGTATCTAATTTATGTTTTCCTTTTGAGATACTGTTATGATTTGATATATTTTAGCAGTTTGTTTATCTTAAGTTTGTTTAAAAGTTTGTTGTATTAAGTAAGTTCTTAGTGCATTTGCACTTGAGTCATGATGAATTTTATTATTCGATTTCAACAAGTTAATCTTTGAGTGTAATTAAATCTTTTGATTTGGATATTTTTGTTTTATTAACGTTGCATCTTACCATAGAAAAGGTTCTCTTCGAACACTACTTTTACGTCTTAATTAAATCTGTACATTCCACGTCCTTGTTTTACTGAGATTTCAGTCACAGTTTTTAATGATAGGGTAAGTTTATAAGTATAGGTGGTTTTGGTTTTGGGGGCAAGAGGTTCACGAGTTTACTAATCATAAAAACATATCGAAATGTAGTCTGTGTTGAGGGTTAATTTAATCTTTAAGAATCAGAAGTCTCCGTGAAAATGATGCAGAAAACTGTGAATTTTTAATTCAGTTGGTGGAAATTTGTTTTGCCTAGTTCGTAAAATTTACGGCTTTTAAAAACTTCACAGGCTTACGAGTTTTACTTTTACGTAATATAGAATTGTGTTAGTTAAGTTGTGCAACGCGGTTTTATTTTCGCCTTGGTGGCAGCTTATTGAGAATCTTCCGACGGAACCTAGTCATTTGAGGGTACCTTTCAGCAGTTCTTACCGACAGCATCTGGCAACCTAATAGTCAACCAGAAGCTCCCTCATGAATCTACTACAAAAATATAAGGTATTTATTTTGTACCGACTAAACTAATTTGGTGAATTTAATTACACAAACATAGTGTCTTAAAAGCTTTGGGTTTTAAGCAGAATAAAGTTCGTAGCCAGTTACCGAATTTATCAATTTCACAGTTATTACATGGTAATTGTCTTTTGTGTATTTATAAAGACTATATGTAACAAAGTTTTAAATTATGTTTGTTTAACATTAAACCGAAACATTAATTAATCTCGTAGTTTATTATTAAGATTTTCAATCTTGTTTTGAAAAGATTTATGAATGTATTTTATTTTGTTTTGTATTTATTTAATTTATATTAATGCAAACACGGCCGTCTGATTTCTAATGTAATTAATTTATCGCCTTTTTTTGTTTTTTTTATTTCTTTAATTTTTGTTTTGTTTACACTTAATCAATTAATTTTAGTTTAACTTTTTTGTTTTTTTTTTATTTTGATCTTGTTCTAATTTAATTTGATTTTTTTGTTTTTAGGGTTGTTTAGTAAAATAAATGTTAAAAAGTTAAAAATTGTAACCACATTTTTATTCTGTCGGCCTGTGCGTTATGTGAATTGTATATAATTTTAGAAGTTAGTGCAAGATCCTCTGTTCATCAGGAGCGGGTTTTTTGGTTGGCAATGTCTAGAAGCCTATTTTAAGCTATACACCTTCCTGGCGCCCTTTTGATTTTGTTTTCTTTTCAGTTTTCCAAACCGTCACGGAGTTTTGAGTATAATCTACACCCATCTTCAGTGAGCACCTGTTACGTGCGAAATTTTCATAACGGAGTCACCTGTATATCGACTTAAAATTAGTTTCTGGTTTTGACGCCCTCTGCCGACCTTGTTGGTTATTGAGAGGTTGCGAAGCTATTTTGAAGCTGTCAACTACGTGAGCCGGTCGGTGTCGAAAAATTTGACCTGATTCCTAAAATTTTAAGTGCATCCTTGGCGATGAGTACGAATTTATAAGTCAATTTATTGCAATCTGTTCGACAGAGGGTAAGATATTTTGTCTCTGGTTTATTAAGATTCCTTTGTAAATTCTGTATTAATTTGATAGCCGGTTTCGCCACGCTTCAATCATATGTTCGATTCATTAAAGAACAATGAAGCATAATTACGATTGATGAATACCGTTACCGAACGTGTAAGATTTTGGAAGGGCATATTACCCACACGAAAACGGAGTCTCGACAAGCATTATATTGGAGATGTTATTTTTTGTACACCAGTTGATTGCGTTACCACCCACCTGTTCGTAATTACAACCAACAGAATTCGATACAACGGGTTTTTATATCGCATTTAATTTATTATTATCAGTGATTTTGTAGCTTCCTATCTTCGTGAGTTATTGTGTGACACGATTTGCTATTCAATATATATTCTAGGCTGCTAACGGGGAAAACGTTTTCTTCGCGCAAGGGATAACTGGATTTTGGGTAAGTTTGTTTGATTGTTTTTCTTCGCTGTCATAAAAGTCACTCACGGAACTTTGGTTAATGTTAATGTCTGTAATTACGTTTACTGTTTACATACCAATAAGGTAATTTCAATTATCATTTAGAGTGTATCGCATGCTGTAGACAGATAATATTTATTACGAAATTTTCTTCGTTATATCGATGTAACTCAACATATGCATTGTGTGTTGCTGATATGTCTGGCATTTATGAATTGAGAAAGTAAACATACTCCTGTTAATCTTTTACGTTGCTAAGTTAAAGTTTCTACACCTGTTAATCATACTTATTAGTCTGTCTAGCATTTATGAATTGAGAAATTAAACGTACTCCTGTTAATCTTCTACGTTACTACATTAAAGTTGTTATATTTGTTAATCTTTCTGTTATGGTAACATACCTTTCTCTTTTAATTGTGGTTACCCGAACACCAGAGTAACAAGGATTACGAACCTAAAAATTAGTTACAAGTCTGGACCGTCTGTCGTGATCGAGGTAGAAGTGTTAATTAGGATTGATCTGGCGCCCTTAAGTATAATTTCCTTGAACCTCCCTTATCTCCGACTGTGTGAGTTGGCCGTGCAAGGTTCGTAAGACCTAAATCTTGTAACACACCGGCAAAACCTAGTTTATGTTACTTTCATTCAGGCAATTTTTATTTTTCTAGGTTTTGCACGGAACATACTGATTATCGTTTACTTCTTTAGGCTTTTGATTTTTTTGCGTCCTGATTAAACCATTTACAAAAATGGAGGAAACGTTGGTAACTTTATATACAACATCAACACGATCCAAATGCAAAAAAGGTTCTAGTTTTAGTACAGATTGTGGCTTTGAAAGCCTTTGCAATTACATTAAAAAAACTAGATCATATAACGCCTACAGCGTAAAACAAAAGACTAACTAATGTCAACGTTTGTTTGTCTTAATTGTTAAAGTTAATAATGTTTTAGTGCATGATATGTTAAAAGTACCCAGAACCAAACTTAAACGTTATCAAAATTTATATTCTGACCTGTAGTGAATAATGTTCAGCAACCGCAGACTTAGAAACATGTTTCCAAATGACGGAACAATGTAAACTAAATCATATGAACAAGGAATTTGGTATACACCTTGAGATGAAAGTGTAAAAAATGTGACCTTGAAATAAAGAATAATCTGAAATATTTTGCCTGCTGAGTTTATTAGCATGTTTATAAAGAAGTTTCCTTATTTGATGTATGACCTTATGAATGTAAGGTAAAAAATGTCAATTTTGGATTAGATTGGGAAGTAGAAATGTCCTTAGGTGTTCGAAGACGTAGATGTAGATAACGATTAATCACTACCTTAACATCTCGTTTCATATACCATTTCTCATCAAGATAACGAAGTTCCGAGTCTAGATTCTCAGGTTGGCAAATAGAAAAAATCCGATAAACGATGATGAGACGAAGCATAAAGATACATATCTGTCCGTATAGTTAGGTTTGCAATAAACAGAATGGCTCATAAGTCTGCTGGGTTTGCGGGTCACAAGATTTAGATGATCAAGAAGCCTAGACAATCCGAGATGACTTTGAGACCAAACAATAAACGTGTCGTCAACATACCTACACCAGACTTTAGATTTTAATATCGATGACTCCAAAACAACAGTCTTAAACGATTCCATAAAAATGTTTGCTACAATAGGCGATAGAGGAAAATAAATAGCAGTACCATTTTGAGCAAATTATACATACTATGCATCTGACGGCGTTTGCGCCAAAAGCATCTAGCGCTGAAAAATTTGCGCTTAAAAATGCAATTCAAAATATGCCCGCTCAACTATTCGAATTCACTCCAAACAACCTTTAAGTATTTCTTATTAGAAAATTTGTAGCAATTTTACTGAATTCAAATACTAAGTAATCAGGACTAAGCTTTCATCCATTTACAAAGCAGTTCAACCAACGCATATTAAAAATATTTGTGATAGTCGTTAGTCATTAATTTTAGTTAACTCAGATTAATCTAATAGACTTTAATTAGAAATGGGGTAAAGATTTTAGATATCAGCAAAGTCTTTAAGAGCCAATAGTTTGTTGTCGTCTAAGTTCCGGAAGAGCAATGTAAAGACAGATAAATGTGGCATCTTTTGTTCTACACAAAAGCATTATTAAAATGACGATGTCAAACAATTTATGCTAAATCTAAGCATAAAACTGTAAAATAACTATACTGAGTGATATTATAAGTGTTACGCCCAGAAAGAATAATTTCTTCAATATGATTTTTTGACAATGTGGTAGTCTTACATCAAGAATAAAACAATAACATTTTCAGGGAATGCTATTAACTTGTAATCCGAAAAAATTAATAATGTGTTTGGCAATCCTGTAGCTGATTACACTCCTAAACATCGACAAAATTGAGACGGTTGATGTCTGTTTGTGGTACTTCGTTCCAAGTTACTTATACTTTCTGGATTAACTGTGACAGAGTCTGTAAAGGATAGTGCAAAGTCGACAGTCTTCTTCCCATCACATGTTCGATAAGATTTATATCTGGTAAACGAAGTGCTTACGGCAATATGGAGACGTGCGTTGTCTTGCTGAAAAAATACGTGGGGATGGTCATATAGTAAAGTAATTTGTAAGACATCATCAACATAACGCAAAGCTATCATATTTCCTCAAATAAAGACAAGTGGTGATTAGCTATGATATCCAATACTAACCCAAATCATTACTCCAACAGTCCTGTATACATGCTTCTCAACAGCAAACGCAATACCGATGTCGTTTTCCACGGCATTGTCTTGACCTTTTACGGTCATTGTGCATACCTAGACAAAATCGCGAATCGTTGCTAAAGACAACATTATGCCATTCTGCGTCACAATCCTGCCGTTCTCTGCACCAGTTCAAACGTCGATGATAGAAGTTTTCAGTCAAAGAAAGCACTAATTGTGGACGGTATGAAAAAAATCCAAAAGTTTGGATGCGGCGATATAGTGTATTCATAGTGGCACATGTACCTTCGTCTCCAAACCATTGGTCAGCGATGTGACGCGTATTAGCAAAACGGCCTAGTAGAGGCAGTTTTCTAAAACGCTTATCTTATCGCTCTATGATACGTTTTGATTGACCAGTTAGTGTTTTTTTGTGTTTCTCCATATTCTTCTGTCCGCAAAACACACGCTTATTACCGACATTGGAGTACAATTAACACGGCGAGCTATTTCGCGATAAGATAAATCTACATCTCGACGATATGGCAAAGTTGCTAACATGTTGATAATTTTAACGTCTTCCAACTTGATGCATTTTGAGTAAAATACGCTGGCAGAGCCATCTCATAGTATAAATTTACTATGCATGAATTTACTTACGCTTAACACTAGTTGACGAAAGCAAAATAACTAAAAATATCTGTACTAGTCAACTCTCATAAATCGGTTTCTTTACAAAAATCTAAGAGATGAAATTTTGTTTTCGCAAAAAAATTATCAAAATTAAACAGTTGACATAGTTAATATAATAGCGAAGGCTTCTACGGTCGGAGTCTATACTAAGATAAGAATGTCTTCCGGGTTTGGATCGTGTCATTGTTGTAACCAAAGTTGCCTACGTTTCGAAACTTAAAGGTAAGAAAAAAAAACTTGAAAAAGCAAACGAAAATTTAACAAAAAACCATTACAGAGGTAATCAACTTGTAAACAACGCCAGATTCTAAACTCGATAAAAGTCTATAAAGTTTAGAGAATGGGAAACTTCGGTTACAACAATGACACGGTCCAAACCCGGAACACATTCTTATCTTAGTTGACATAGTTATCATAACATGCTTTAAATATAGTAATTCTGTTGCCAAAAAATCAAGTTAAAGAAATTATTCCTTCTGGGTGTAATGTAACTGAGTATATTTACGTTTTTTACGGACTTACTGTTAAATTACGCAAACTTACGATGCTATAAAACGTCTACTGGTTGAATGCCGTATAAGACCATTTACTACATAAATAAAAACCAATAAATTTGACAAAATATTTAGAGTGACATGTGTTAGAGGGGTCAAAGGCTAGCAAATGGCTACCGGAGGGACGTCTCTATGTCGATACGAGCGTCCAATGATTAAAACTCTGGTAAAAGCCCTCTGTTAGCAGACGAATGGGTCTGTAGCTCGAGAAATCGAGTCAGCTCTGCCAGCAAATCCTACTTCCACCGTCCTCGATGGCATGATTGCTCGGGACCCCTGGGTATATGGCTACATGTGAAATGTAGTCATTAGCAGATAGAAGAGGGTGAATGGCGGTCTTCCGGCGCCAAAACACTGGAACACCTCGGCTAAGGGAAGGAAACCCCGACAGAAAACCCTGGTCCTCCAGATTGGGGGTTGGGCGTTAGGCCAACTCCTCAACTCCGTAAAAAATCAACAAAGTTAAAAATCCAAGCGACAAGCCTCGGAAAAAGCCGGACTGCCTAAACGGAAAACGATCAAGCCAACGGAAACGGATATTGAACACTGGTACGTGGAATATTCAAGGCCTCAGAACAAATTCAAAACGAAATCCTAGTAGAAGTAAAACGCCTTAATATGGATATTGTCGTCTTAGCAGAAACAAAGAAGAAAGGACAGGGCAGTGAAGACCTTGATGAGTACATTCATTTCTACAGTGGCGTGAAGAAAGAGCTAAGAGCAAAGGCTGGTGTATCAATATTGGTACATAAACGCCTGTCAAGGGACATCATGAACTGGGAGCAAATAAATGAAAGGTTGATCAAAGCAGAGATGTCAGTCAGAGGGTATGATATTACAGTTATAGGAGCATATGCATCAAATGAAGATGCCATAGGCAAAGAAAAAGATGATTTTTATGATAATCTATTGCAAATACTCGACAAAGCCAAAAGAAGATCTGAAATACTGCTTATAGGAGATTTCAATGCTTGGACAGGAAGGGAAGTAGAAAGTAATGTAATTAGAAAATATGGCGACGATCGAGTAAATGGAAATGGAGAGTTGCTGCTAGAAACCTGTAGAGTGTACGACTTGAAGATCTTGAATAGTTTCTACGAACACAAAAACATTCACAAGTATACTTGGACTCAAAATACCCGAAAACTGAAATCCATCATTGATTATGTCATTTGTAAACAACGTAGCGTTCTACGAGTGGAGGACGTGAGAGCTTTCAGAGGAGCAGAATGTGGTACAGACCATTATTTGCTAAAAGCCAAGATTATGATTCCAATCTACAAGAAATACGCTACTGCAGTAATAGAAAATGGCGAGAGACTAAGAAATACAATGTGCAGGGATTAACGGAGGATTCCACAAAGTTTTTGTATAAAGTCCGGTTAGCAAAGAAGTTAAGCGAAGTATCGTTTTCTTCAGCAGGTTTAATGTACGAAGAAATTATCGTAAAAATCCGCGAAGCAGCAAACGAAGAGCTCGCAGAAACGCCTTACAAAAAGATGAGTACTAAGCAACCATGGTGGAATGACGATATACAACGGATTGTCAATGAGAAGAAACAGTTATACCAGCGTTGGCTATCAACCCGCAACATTATCGACTGGGATGCGTATGCGCTGAAAAATAAAGAATTGAAAAGGGAAGTCGCTAAGGTGAAAAATCTGACTTGGCAAAGGAAGTGCGATCGCGTAGATATGTTTTTGGGTTCTACTCGGTCTAAAGAGGCGTGGGGAGTAATAAAGTCACTAAGGACTAAAAGTAAGGAACGTACTTCACTGCAAATGATACCCGCACAAGAATGGATCAATCATCATAAAAAGTTGCTGACTGAAAACAGACCTGAATTTGCAAATGCAACTAGCATATCAAATTTAGTTGAAGACGACCTTTCGATTAAAGAGGAAGAAAAAATTACACTAGACGAAGTTAAGCGAGCTGTTCGTGAAATGAAAAATGGGAAAGCTGCTGGACCGGGCGGCATACAAATCGAGTTGATTAAAAGCGCCCCAGAGATACTGTTTGAGATGCTGACTTATATTTTCAACCAATACTTACGAGGTGAAGATACGCCAGAGAAATGGAAGACAGCCCACATCAGCAACTTGTACAAAAAGGGCGACCGCAAAAAGTGCACAAATTACAGAGGCCTAAGCGTTATCAACTCGTTAAGTAGAATTTACGGCAAGATATTAAAGTTTAAAATCAAACAAGAAGTAGTTGACATGGAGGAACAAAATGGATTTCGACCCGGACGTTCTTGTACAGATGGTGTATTTTGTATAAGACAAGTGATCACTAAACGTCTTTCACATAATCAAGAAACTCATTTGGTGTTCATCAACCTAGCAAAAGCATATGACAGCATACCACTAAGTAGACTATGGAGCATTATGGAATCACAAGGCATTAGTAAGACCTATATTCGAGCAGTACGTCAACTCTACGATAATATGACGAGTGCCATAAAGATCAGAGGACAAGTGACAAAGGAATTCAAAGTTACGAAGGGTCTTAGACAAGAGTGTTGTATAGCGCCTACCCTATTTAAAATCTACTTAAATGGAATACTAGAAAGCTGGAAACGGAAATGTGCGTCGTTGGGAATATTTATTGATGATGACAAAATTTACACCATGCTTTTTGCAGACGACCAGGTGATTTTAGCGGAGGACAGAGACGACATAGACTACATGCCGAGGAAGGTGCACGATTCATACACCGAGTGGGGACTATCCGTCGATACAGAAAAAACCGAATATCTGGTAGTCGGAGGAGATCCTGGAGAATTACATTTGGGCGACAGTGTTAATCCTAACACTGACAAATATAAGTATCTGGGAGTGACGATCTCCAACACCGCAAGTAGCAACGACGAAATTAAAGCTAGGTTGGGACAGGCCAGGGCCGCTACTAAGCATTTGAATAGCGTGCTCTGGGACAAAACGATAACGAAAACTACAAAAATAAAATTATATAAAGCGGTCGTTGAGAGCATAGCTACTTATGCGGCGGAGCTATGGGAAATAAATGAATCATACAAATCAAAAATTTTAGCTACCGAAATGGATTACTGGCGGCGGTGCTGTGGCTACACCAGATTGGACCGGGTACATAATACAGATATTCGAAACGAGATGGGTATAGAAATTGATCAAATAGAAACTATTGAGCGCCTAAGATGGTACGGACATCTCGAAAGGATGACGATAGAGCGGTGGCCCAAACGAATTTGGGAATGGACACCTCCACAGAGAAGAAGACGAGGACGCCCAAGTAGAAGTTGGAGAGACGAGGTGGAAGACGCCTTGGCCCAAAGGGACTTAAACGTCGGAGATTGGAATGACCGAAGAGGCTGGAGGAAAGGATGCGAGCAGCGGCGGCAGCCGTAGTACACATATATATATATATATACATACCTAAATTATTTATTGTTGTTATAAAAATGTAAATAACTCGCAAATATATATATATACATGTGTTACCCGTCGCCGCATAAAATAAAACGAGTTCTTAACCGCGCGTTTAACGGACTCGTCGTCAAGACGGTAGACATTTATTACCAGCACAGTACTAAATAATTATTTAAACAAAAATAGAAACAAATGATTTATTACTCAATAAGATTTAAAAGAACTTATTAATATTAGTTTCTTTTTTTTAAAATTAAAGTTAATTAACAGTTTCTGATTACTTATTTACCACATTAGCAATACTGAACTATAAGATATAGTGCGTGACAGAAACAGTTAATATCTACAAGAAATATATTAACTTGTTGTAAATAACCCAATAATCACTCAAAGATAACTGACTTAGCAATTATTTATTTGGCTTTTGTATAACAACAAAAAAAACTGTCACTGAATTTTTTTTCAGGTATTAAAAAAACACGAAAATTAACAAATTAATTAAATAAAAAAATGTTGGCTGATTATTTGTGATAATAAAAATACAAATCAATTTGCTTAAACCCGGCAAAGATTGCCAGAAAGTTCAAATCCTCTAAAACGTTGCTAATTACATTGACGAAGTACGAGTAAATACAAATACATTTTCAAATAAATTAGAATGTTGCAAGTAATTAATAAAATTAAATAATCTTAAACAGAGGGCAATAAAGAGAAATACTAGGGTGAATTAGGTCGTTATCTGATTTAAATTTCTTGAGGTTATTTGCTTTGAAGTAATTGTCTTTGTGCAAGTCTTAGTATTATAATTTCGTTTTGCTTAAAGGCATATTTTACTTTAGATGTATCTACTTACCATTGAGTACGTGCACAGTGACATTAGCGGGACGAGCATTAGAGGGGTTACACTGATAATTTCCAGAATCAGAAGGTCGGGCTTTTTGGATAAGTAACACACTGCGACTCGTTTCTCCTCTTTCAGTGGCAACGCTTACACCACCTCGAGAACTTGAATAGCTGATTATCTGGAAAGACAAATGACACATTAAAATTTATTTATTCATTTAAATAAGGATTATTTTATACATAGATACACGGGTGTATACGTATGACAGTACGGTAACAAATTGCCTTCGAGCTCTGTTAAGCCTTAAAAGGGTATACCATAATTATGTGTTGAGGAAATGTACAGGATTTAGCTAATATATCTCCAAGATATGGCTTTCTCATTACAGATATATATTTATGTACAAATTATTTACGTAACAAAATTATAATTTAATAAGAAAATGAGTAATTAAGATTAACTTCAACCGGTGTTAATAATTTATCGTTAAAATACAATATTTTATTAAAATTAACTAAAATATTTTTGTCGTTACTATACAATTTAAATTATAAAAGTTATGAAAAACACAATCAATAAAAATACAATCAAAGGTACAGATAGTAGTTGGCACAACTTGACAATTAACTGTAAACAAACGTGTGTAACAACATTAGACTTTTAAATTTCAAACAACCAGTTTTACCAATGTAAATTAAAGTACACCAAAAGTTAGGAATTTTTGTTACAACTTAGATTAACTTATTGATTGTAGCAAAATTGTTTTTATGTGGTACTAAGATTATTATTTGTTTTTGTTACGTGCTTTTAATTAGTATATATAGTACATAAAAATGTATATTTGAATTTATTTTGTTTTTAAATATGTATTTGTTTTACATTGCAAAGATTTAACAAAAAACTATAATAAAAAAATTGCAAAACAGATCAATACATCAAAACACAGTCTTAGTATAAATATACAAAAATAAGTTTTTTTATAAGTATTATATGGTCGGGGCATGACAAAGAAAATTAAATATTAAACAGAAAACAAAAAGCAATTTCATCTTTTATATATTTAATTTAATTATTTTATATATGTTTCTTTCAGTTAGTAACTGTATTGATTGTTATTATTTACATAAGTTTTAGCTTTCTATGTTAACGCTTTTTATGCGTATTCATTAACATAATTTTTCAAGTACGAAATAAACTTTTTTACAGTAAATTAAAATTTTATGTTTTAATTAAAAAATGAATTTTCGAATACAAAACAAAACTTTTAAATTTAATTTACATATGTTTTAATTTTTATGTATTTTGTATTAAATCAATGATTTGAAAAAAAATATTTAATTATTACTGACAAGCTACTTTGTTGCAGTAAAAAAATTAATTTATTTCATTTTAAAAGTAAAATAAAACTTTCAAATTAATAACGTTGTAATAATAATAATAATACACGAGCTTGTAAATACCTACGCTTAATTAATAATTAACATTATTTTTTGTTATGTGGGTTGGACAAACAATTTACAATGTATAAACACTAAAAGCGGTTCAAAGGTCAACGTTTGCTAAAAATTACGAAGCCAATAAGTATCCTTTTAATAAAAAATATTGCCGAACCAGAAATTAACTCCAGTATAATTTTGAATCAGTATCGCTAACGTTTAATTTTTACTAATCAATTAACATCAATTAAAATAAATAATGAGACATGTAGAACAATTTTTTTAAATAGAAAAAAACATTTACAATAATATAATATTTACATATTTAAATTGTTAAGGGGATTGGTTAAATATTTATTTATTTATTGAAAAGGAACATACAATTTGTGTGCGAGAGTGACTCTCATGTTACACAGTTCCTACAACTTAAAAATAATCTATTCTAGAGGAAATGATTTTAATTCTACAAACAAAATTAACAAAGGTACTATAATATACTTTTTTTAATGTAATTTTTTAATTCAAACTTAAATTTAAGTATTTTTTTAATTTCTTTAACAGTTTCTGGTAATTTATTGTAAATTAAAGCTCCATTTTTAGTAATGTCAGTTTTACTTTTGTTTGTTCTTATTGAGTCAATATGAATATATTAGTAAGTTCTAGTGTAATGGTTGTGTATTTGGTTATTAACTGAATATTTAATATTCATTTTTAATTTTTGAAGGTTTATTTTTTGTATTAGTAAACACTGTTCATATATGTGTAACTGTTTTAAATTTAAAATGTCATGATTTATGTAAAGATTGTTTGTTGTAGTAAAATATGGTTCTTTGTGTATTAATTTTAACGCTTTATTTTGCAATATTTGTAATGGTTTTAAATGTACTAAAGGAGCTCCACCCTAAATCGAATTTAAATAACTAAAATATGGATGTATATATGAGTTATAAATTATATTGAGAACATGGGTTGATGTTAAATATTTAATTCTAGAAAGCACTCCAATTATTGGTCGAATTTTTTTTATAATAGATTGTATTTGATCCTTCCAACTCATATTTTCATTTATTATCAAACCAAGAACCTTTGTAGCATTTGTTCTAGAGATCATTTTGCATCCAATTTTTATTACAGGATTTTTTATAATACTGTTTTTTCCAAAAATAATATAATTTGTTTTTTTAGTGTTAATACTTAATCTGTTGTCATTTATCCATTTATGTATTATATTTACATCATGTTGTAATTCCTGTGTTGATTGTTCAATATTGGTGTTATTATAAATTAGTGTTGTATCATCCGCATATGAGTAAATTTGACCTTTAATGTTTTGATTCAAGAGATCATTAATATAAATAATAAATAAAGTTGGCCCTAAAACACTACCTTGAGGAACTCCACACGTTATTGTCTTTGCAGAACTTAATATTCCTTCTAATTTTACTACCTGTAACCTATTATTTAAATAATCTTGTATTAAAGAATTAGCTATTCCACGTATACCAACATTTTTTAATTTTTGTAATAATATAAAATGATCAACTGTATCAAAAGCGTTTTGTAAATCTATAAAAAGGCCTACAGGTTTTTTGCTGTTATTGATTCCTTGATAAATTTGATTTATAATATCAGTTACTGCCGCTTGAGTACCAGTTTTTTCTAGAAACCCATATTGTTTATTGCTTATTATTTTATTTTTATTTAGATATTTTATGATTCTGTTGTTTATAATTTTTTCAGCTATTTTAGAAAAACTTGAAAGCACCGATATTGGTCTATAATTTGATACTTCTTTTGTGTTTCCATTTTTAAATATCGGAGTTACTACTGCTATTTTCATTTCATTTGGAAAAATACCAGTTTCCAATATTTTATTTATTATTTGTGTAATGTAAAATATAACATTAGAAAAACAAATTTTTAAGGTTTTTACAGAAATACCATCTTTTCCTGCGGTAGTATTATCTTTCATTAAATGTATAATTTTTTCAATTTCATCATTACTTGTAGGTGTTAAAAATATACTATGAATTGGTGATGAATTAGACTGAATTGTAGACATATTATATATTTGAGTTTGATTTTTTGTAAGGTTTTTTCCGACATTAATGAAGTAGTTGTTGAATTTTTCTACTATATCTTTATGGTTGTTTATAGATATTAATTTGTCTTGCGTTATAATTTCAGTTAACTGATGTTTAGTTTGAGTTGATTTTGTGTTGTATAAAATTTGTTTGTTTAATTTCCAAAACTTTTTTTGATTTAAACCAAGTTCATTATCATAGTACTCTCTTATCAAAGTAGATTTTAATTCTGTAGTTTTGTTTCTTAGTTTTTTATATATTAACTCTTTTTCAGTATTATTGAAATCTTGCTTCCATTTAGCATATGCTTCTTTTTTATTTTTTAGTTGGTTTTTAAAATCATCTGTTATCCAATACTTTTCATTTGATTTTATTTCTTTTTTCTTAGTTGAATTATAAAAATTATTAAAGTATCAATATACAGGGTTTTTCACGTAACCCGTTCGTTAAAAGTTTTTATACTTCCAATCAAAATTTTATTTTGATTTTTTCTAATATTAGGCAAATGGTTATTGGCTTTATAAAGAAAATATATTCAAGAACGTATCACTTCCGGTTATACCTTTGATTAATTTTATTAATTTTACAAGTAATTTTTAAGCTATTCTATTCATAGCTCATTATCCCAAAAGTTAATGGTTTTTGAGATATTTAGATGTTTTTAAGAGTTTTCACATTTGTAACATCTACTTCAAAAAATCATATTTTGTCAAATTATGAAGTTTAAGCTGCGATATTTGTATCAATATTAACTAAAATTATCATATTTTAAACGAATTTTTTTAAAGGTCCAACACACATACAGAGTGTTCAAAATATAATGACAAAGACAATTTTTTTTAATGAAACGGCCTATACATATTAGAATGGTTAAAAACACAATAAAACGCTGCATTGATTGATATAATGGTTTCCTATACCCATCTTTACCCGTTAATGAGTTATAAGGATTTGTTTGTTATTAGTACAACTTTTAATTAAGATGCAGTATTCTAGGTAGTAGGCTGAGTAATAGATATGACTATTGTCACTAATCTGTCAATACAAGATATTGTTTGCTACAATCTAATTCTAACAATTATGCAGAACGGTTTAGAATGATGCTTTTCTATGCCCATCTTTAACCGTTAACTAATTAAAATCACTAATTGTATAAACTTGCTGTAAAAGTACAGTAGCCAAAAAAAAATCCTGGAAATAATTTTTAAGTTTGTAATATGACCACCAGGGGGGCGTAACCGCTATCTTGAATTAAAAAAATGATGCTTCTCGGAGTTTTGCCTTATTAAGGTAACAAAAAGATACATGCATTCTAAAGCTAAAACAAAAGTATTTTTCGTTAAATATTTTTTTGCTCTATCTCCGAAAATAAAGTGGTAAGAAGTGTTCAAAGGGTTTTCCAAAGAAGTGTCTAAACATCGAAACAGTTCAACTGATTTCAATGAACTTAGTATTGTTAAAAAAACATTATTTGAGGAATTAACTCTAAATAAATTGTAGAGATTGCGATTTAAGATCTTACCACTAGAGGGCGTTGCTAGTTTACTTAAAAAAATTAAATAGATTGATATGGATTTTTTACACGAAAGAATATCAAAATAAAACTTAAATTAGCACACGCAAAACGCACCTCGAATTCTTGTTCCTAACTTAAAATATCGATTAGAAAAAAGGTATTACAACTACGGTTGGCATAAGCAAACAAGTGACGTGAAGGAGCGTGACTGAAGGCGCTTTAATTTTGACAGTACATTCCAAGTAAAAAGTATTTTGGCGGCAATTTTAAATACTTTAAATTACATAATATGCACTATAAGAAATTTAAATACTACTGCTCAGTAATTTCAGATATGACAACTTATGTTACTTATCTATTATTTTACACAGTCTATAAGAATGAAATCACATTTTTAGATTGATTACTAGAATTTGCATTCATTGTACTAAGTTAGTAATCTGATTGGTAATATAATAACGAAAACCTATAATTTGCAGTAACAAAGCATTAACCATCCTGCTTTCGACTTTCTAGAAAATCTGAAGACATACATAGAAATTTATCGATTAAAATAATACCAGTTTTTTTTTAAAATAGTAACAGCAGACTTAAAACATACTTAATAATGAAGTTTTCGTAAGTGCTTTTATTTATTTTCATATTAATTTCATTGTAATATTACAAAAACAGTTGATTCTTATATACAGTGCTACAAAACTTGTACCTTTTAAAAAAATTACGAGGTTTTACCGATAATTATAAGACAATTATGTATTACATTAAAACAAAACAAAAATGTTATTAGAAAAACAATAAATTCTTAGGATGTAATTATCCCAACACAAAACTTTAGCAGTTGCTTACGTTATACTCACCAATATTACATATTTAAAATATTGACAGTATTATACCGAAATTGTGCATTGAATTATAATAAATAACAAGATAAATGTTATGTTAAAATCAATTAACTGTTACAGTTTAACTATTCTACTGCAAGACTCCATGCGATTTTTTCTCTTTGACCACCTCAAAAAATTTTTTGGTATCCAAAAATTGAAAGCTAGTTAAATAAAGGTTAACTACTGTGATCTTCTTTATCACCACCGTCTTCATCTGATGAACCAGTGTTCACTCTAAAAGACACGCTTTCCACTGCTTCATCCAACAGAACATCGCGTTCCCACATCTCGTCAGCTAAACGGTTAACATACTAAGATAAGAATGTCTTCCGGGTTTGGACCGTGTCATTGTTGTTGTAACCGAACTTGCCAACGTTGCGCCCAATTTTGTAAGGAGCTTTATCAGGGCGTGAGATAAATCGCAAAACTCAAACAAGCAATCGAAATCTAATTAAAAAAAAAATGGAATTCGTAGATCAACTGCTTAAATGTTAAGTGATAAATATTAAATTAGTCTGCATAAATCAACCTTTAAGATTGAAATAATTTAGAATAAGTATCATATGCTGTTATATTTGGTGTTATGTACTTACCGATTTATAAAAAAATCCACAACAGTAAGAGTTTTGAAAAAAACTATTTAATAAAGATAAATGAGATCAAAATATAAAAGATTAAGCACACAACTTGTAAACGCAAAGACGAGTACAAATTAAAAGTTTTGTTAGGGGAGCTACTTGCTATGATTCCATAACTGTGATTGGACGATTGTTTTGACACCAGAAATTTTTAAATTTAGTACACATGTTTTCCGGGGATGTTTGCTTCGGCGCTCTGTAAGTCTGAAAACCGTAACTTTTTGTTTAAAAAAATATTAATGACATATGGGTATTTAGTTTGCAATTTGTAACAAAAATAATCATAGAGACTATATTCGTTTAATCAAGTATTTGTTGACATTCCCCATGAATGTAAAATAAATTCAAAAGGTCACTGTTTGAAAGATCACTGTTTGAATAATATTCTAAACCGTTCTGCGTAATTGTTAGGATTAGGTTTTATCAAACAATAATGTCTACTGACAGATTAGTGACAACTGTCATATGTATTACTTAGCCGACTACCTGGAAAACTGCATTTTTATTAAAATTTGTACTAACATCAAACAAATCCTTATAATTCATTAACGGGTAAAGATGGGTATATAAGCCGTTCTATTTAAAAAAATTGAGTTTTATGCATGTAAAAGTTCTTAACTTTGGCATTATATTTTGAGCACTCTGTATGTGTGTTAAATCTTTACAAAAAATTGTTTAAAAGATGATAATTTTAATTAATAATAATACAAATATCGCAGCTTAAACTTCATTATTTGAAAAGATATGAATTTTTAAAGTTAATGTTACAAATGTGAAAATTCTCAAAAACATCTAAATATCTCAAAAACCGTTAACTTTTAGGGTAATGAGCTATGAACAAAATAGCTTTAAAATTACACGTAAAATTAAAAAAATTAATAAAAAGTATAGCATTACATTTGAAATAAAAAAGTTGACGTCACTTCCGGTTATACTGGAAGTGATACGTTTTTGAATATATTTAATTATAAAACCATTTACCTAATATTAGAAAACATTAAAATTAAATTATGATTGTACAAAAACACGAACGGGTTACGTGAGAAACCCTGTATAAATGTGTTAATTCTTTTAATTATATTTATTTACATATGTTTCAAGCATATAATTATAAAGCTCATTTTCAGAAAGTCTACAAAAACCATATACAACTTATAAAACAAATATAAGATTAAAAATTTTTAACTTACATTTTTTTGAAAAATGTCAAATATAAAAATATGTAACTAAATAATTTTAAAAATTGTAAGTTTTATAAAATGTTAAATTTTAAATTTTAAAAATTTTAAAAAAGAAAGTTGATGCAATTTAGAAATAACTCGAAGAACATTTTAGTTTAAAATGATAATTGAAATTAGTTTGATCGTTTAGATTATTATTGTATTTTAAATTTGAAAAGATTTTTGTGTCATACTAAGATAAAATTGGTTACAAAAACAAATTAATTTATAAACTCCACTTTTATTTAAATTTTAATAGTTATTTATATTATTATCACAAAAAAAAATTCTAAAGAGATAGTTCATTAGAAAAAAATTTTTTGAAATCGTTACCTTTCCTTAATTTAAAAAAAATTAAGAGAATCTGGTATAAAAGGAACAGAAAAAAACTTTATCGTAGTATTAGTTGAAATTAGTATTAAGTTATTGTAAGAACATGTTTATGTTTGTGATAAACATTGTAAATAATATCTAAACAAAAATCATTAGTATAAGCTAAATAAAAAATTATCAAATTAATTATTATAATTTTTAGTTGATAAAGGAATTGTAAGAAGTCTGTTAAAAAATAATGAAATGAAGCTAGTTTGTGAGAAATATGGTGATGTGAGTCAAACGGTATTAAATGGTTAGTAGTAGTAGGTTTTCTATATATTTTAAATTCAAAAGTGTTATTACTATCTAAAGCAATTAATAAATCAAAGAAAGATAAGTGATAAAGGAGATACCATTGGAAAACCTAAAATTTGTTTAAAAAATCGATTATCAAATTGGAACAAAAAGTTATTTAAACAAAATTTAGAAATTTTTAATAAATAATTTGTGACAAAATCAGGAAAATCAGAAAATGAAAGAGGATTGGAAATTATAAGTAATACATCTGTAGGAGGAACTAAAGGAAAAATATTTTTAACATCAAAAGAAACAATGTTAAGATTTAAAATTGTATCAGAAGGAAAAATTAAATGATTTAAATAATTTGTAACGAATTTTATTATTATTAAAACTAATTTATTTAAATTACTAAAAATATGTTTTACTTATACTAGAAATATGTACATTTGTAAAATAACCGAACTAATAAAATCTAATAATATTTAATAAAAACACTTACACTAATTAAGTTAAGATAAAGTCCTCGGATAGCTTCACATAATTGTTTACACTATAATCACGCACAATATTATTCTCGGTATATTTATCTAGACACACGTGCTAACGACTTATTTATTTCAACTTGAATAATCTTCTTAACACAGCTGTATTCGCATTACGGCAATAACTGACCTACGATTTGTTTCGTCGGTATATATACACATAAGGAAATCCTTCTCGATTGTTCCCTATCTTTCGGTATATCTTCTAGAAGATGGATAACAACTTCCAGAAGGCTCTTGAATTTGCAGATAACTTCTCGAACGTTTCAAATTTATTAATTCGCTCGTGTTTTTTATTGAGTATGTAGAAATAAAATTAATTTCAAACTTAAATATTTTAATAAAAAATTTGTTAATTTTATATGTAGGTGAATTAATAAAATTTACAACCGGTCTAATAGGAAAATTGGGTTTACCAATTTTTGGTAAAAAATAAAGTGAAAGGATAGAAGGATTAGATACTTTCAAACTAAACAAATGAACATTAAAATAATTAAACGTGTTTTCAGATAAATGTAAAATATGAATAGTATAAGTAGCAAACATAGCTAAAGGAGATTTTTTAATTTTTCAAAATCAGTACAATCTAAAAAATTTAAAGTTTCATTAATGTATTCTAGTCTATTAAGAATAGCTGTACAAATACCTTTATCTGCTTTAGTAATAATTATATTGTTGTCAATAATTTTTTGTTTAATAGATTTAATTAAATTTATAAGATCGAAGTTAATGTAATTTTGTTTAAAAGAATTTAAATTGTTTGGAATTTTAGAAATATCAAGATTGAAAGAATCAAAATCATTATAAAATAAACTCAACAGAAGCTTTAAAATTGTTTTAAAAAAATATTTAATGGTAGTGATGGTGAAAATTTAAGACCTTTGTTTAAAAGTTCTATTTCATTTTGTGTAAAATTGACATTAGCAAGATTTAAAGTATTTGTATGAAATTTAAAAGTTGGTTTTATATTTTTGTCAAAATTATAACAAAAATTATTTTGTTGAAAAAGAAAAGAATTACGTTTAGATTTAAATTGTGGTTCATGAAAATAATTGAAATTGTATAATTTATTACTAAGTTTAATATATAAAATGTTACCAAATTGTGCCAGCTTACTTCTAACATTATAATCAAATGAGTTTTAAATTACAGGATGTTACAGAAATATTAGAATGTAGATACCATAATTTAAAACAAATTTAAAACCCTTTTTTTCGTTTTTTTATACCAGATTTATATTGGTTCAAAGTTTTATGGAGTCGACTACAAATAAAGAAAATGAAAACACATTAAGTTGCGCTTTTTTGACTCCTTTTTCAATTTTTTTGTTACTTTTAAATGTTTGGATGACTTCTTTTACACAGTAACAATACCGATTTAATATTGGTTCAAAGTGTTATGGAGTCAAAATCGACTATAAATAGGTAAAATTGTGAAAAATTACATTTTTGACAATAGTAGCTCTATTACGACATCTCAAGCTTTTTCTATTGCGTTTAATGTTTCAATGACTTCTTTTAGAAAATAAGAATATTGCTTCGACATTGGTTCAAGATGTCAAAATCGGGATAAACAGATAAAAATATAAAAAAATTAAAAATGCGCTTTTTTAACAATTACCAATGCATCTTAAACTTTTCTTTTAGTATGTACTTTTAAATGTTTAGATAACAAGTTTTACAGCGTAATAATACCGATTTCATATGGGTTCAAAGTGTTCCAAAAAATTATAAAAAATAAAGTTACACTTTTTGGCAGTAATAGATCTATTACTCCATTTCAAGCTTTTCACATTCTTATAAGGAAAGTATAGCGATCGCAATTTAAAAAAAAAATGTTTTTTGCATAATTTTACGTTTCAAGGTCTGAATCAGAAAAATGTATTTTTGACAAAAAAATTTAGATGCCTGCGTGTGTCTGTGTGTGTGTGTGTTTGTAACGATGTGCCTACAATAACTCTCGAACCAAAAGTCTTAGTAACTTAAAATAAAATAACCAGAAATTGGTGTATCCGCTATTTTTAACAATTTTTCTTATATAACTTTGTTCATATGTAAATTATTCGAATTAGTTTTAGTTTCTTATAGAGATAATTTTTCCTAACCATTTATTTAAATAAAAAAAATTTTAACATTAACTGTTTATTTTATTTATAATTTAAAATGAATTCACAAATATAATCTAGGTTCGAATCCTACCTGCGACGATTTTTTTTAGAAAAAATTCTATATTTTGAAGCAAGATACTTTAAAAATAATAGTTTTTACTGATTTACTAAAGGTGAAAGTAAAATCATGGCGCACAAATATAGGAGTTAGTCGTTATGACAACATAAGCTCAATTAGTCATATTTTGGTTATATCTGAATGAAATCTGGAAAAAAATTATAGGATACTAGAAACTCAATACAAACGTGTACATATCACTTCAGAATAGTTTTATGAGAACACAACTTTAAAAAAAAATATGTAGTCATTTCTTCACCATTCTTTATAGGAAAGTCGTGTGGTGACCACACCAGCTTTTTAAATTGCGTTTAATGCTTTACATTTAACGCGTGTTACATCAACTACCATTTTGTGTTGCCCGCGTCGCAAAATATTTGTTCGTTAGTGTAGATACGTATTGAGTGCTGACAAAAAATTCTAGAGCCGCAAAGTGATATATCGGAGTTGGTAGTATTATTTCTAAGATTTTAAATTGGTTTTTAAAGTTGACAGATTTTGCTTGTAATAAATGTAGCGCCAACAAATATTTAAATAATTAAATTTAGATTTAGTTTCGCAAGGAATAACACAAAAAATAATTTATGTAACCCTCGTCAAAAGTTTCACAGCAAAATTCAACTTTGTACGGTAGTAACATAAATGATTATAGTTTCTACAATAGTTGCTACTTACTATGAATTATAAAATTATCTGTAAAAAAGCTTGATAAAGGAATTATTAGTTAATTATATACACATATGCCAAAATTTGGAACAAAAGTAAAATAAAAGCTGTGTTTAAAAAGTTAAACATAGAAGAAAGTATTAATATCCAAAACAATCTTCATTAAAAACTTGAGATTTATAATACAATTTTCCGTTCTAGATAATTTCCATGTTGTCGTTATTACACAGGCTGAGCTTTTGTCATACGTCGCAGTAGACATCTTCAGAGCCCGAAACAAACTGATTGATTGTGCCGTGAAGTTTTGCTTTTATAGACCGGACTATCGATAAAACTAGTTTCCAAATCTCCCGTAAAGAAAAACAAGAATCTCTATTAATATTACAAGAATTTTTAATTATTTTAATGGAATCCGAATTTTTTCGATGATATTAAATAGAAACATTAACATTTGATGATGACCAGTTTCTAGTACGTGTTCCGCTACCGCTGACTTTGAAGATTGTTTAAGGCGACTATCTACCTCTTTTCGATGCTCCTTAATACTAATTTTCGCTTTTCTCCCCGTTTCTCCTATATATGCACGACAACAAGAGCAAGGAATGCTATAAAAACCGTAAGATTGAAATGAAATAACGTCCTTCGCCGCATTTAAAGAGTGACCCAATATAAGAAGAATAGAAATCCGAGTAACATTGTTGTGCTTAGTGTTTAATACTTTTTTATTGTAATTATTTGCCAAGTTGTAGAATCTTGAATATATACACAATGGTAACTTAATTTCGATATTCAAAAATGCACATAATAATTAAGCTAAGTTTATTAAAAGCACGTTTTAATATAGCGCCTTAGAGGTACGTATTGTAACTACGCGCACTATACAATCTTCTCCAGGGTATAGTTGAACTACTCGTGCGGTTGGGCAATGAAACAGAGCAGCATTCGGTTTAGACAAGAGTACTAAGTACTTGGGCTGAAGCATGTAGCCATTTTGCACGTCGTTGAAATTCAACTAAAACTTCTCTGGACCATCGCTTTCAACAATGTTTGAGAAGTTATTTTCTTTCTTGAAATAAATGCAATTGATTTTTCTTAACCGATTCTAAATATTTTTCTGGCAAAGCCTCACAAAAATCTCCAATTAGGAAATGGTAAGCTGCAATAATTCGGAAATTGTTTGAATTTTCGGACGATGGAGAAAGAGGTCTGAAATACGATACTGATTCTATTTGGGTCAATACAGTATACAAGTTTTCAAAAGTTAAATTAACGTCACCTATTACTTTCAGAAGGTGTAACATTGTTTGCTTTATGTATGATTTCCACAATCCTCCAAAATGCAGAGAACTCAGGACAACAACAAGTTTTCATGATAGTAAGACAAAATTAAAAACGTAAAAGCGGAAGTAAAATTGAGTGTATTTTATTATAAGCAAAATTTTTTTCTTTCTAAGCTTATAGCTTGTTCTCTCTCTCGGTCTTCCTATATTTCTTCTGCCCTGTGGTATTTTATCTCGGGCTTGCTTTACCACGCGATCTTCATTCCTCCTGTTGATGTGTTCGTCACATTGATTTCGTCTATTATCTACTACGATATGTTGATTATTTTACCTTTATTTCTGATATTCGTGTTGGGTACTCTGTCTAGTCGGGTTTTCCCTTGTATTCTCCGTAGAATTTTTATCTCCGTGACTTTGGCTAGTTGTTTCGTTTTTGCGGTATCTTGTCGTGTTTCGGCTGCGTACGAGATGATGGATCTAATAGTACTTTTGTAGATTTTGTTTTTTTTTTCAGGTAGCATAAATTTATTGCACCGTATTAATATGATTTAGGCATCCCGCTATGTGATTTGCTTTCATTTCTTCCATAAGAAAAATTAAAATGTTGTATTACATCGTTCTAAAATAAATTCAAAGTTTTAAGATAATAATTCCTTATTTTTTTTACCAAAAATATGACACAGTTTGATTAAAACTAATAATGATAACTCAGATACAGATAGAGAACCAACATGTGTTTCAGATAACAGTTTTTTTAAGAATCGTAGAATATCATAATAATTTTTAGAAAGAGAAATATTTTGCATGTAAGAGTAACTTGAAGTGATTGTTGCTCTGGTAAAATATTTTAATCGGCTATTAGCTCAAAGAAAAATTAAACGAATGAAGAAATTAAGGCGCTTTAAGCCAGAATGTGTTCTCAGCTATGTCTTTTATAGTAACGCCACACAGAATTAAATTAGCAAGATTATTTTCACTGCTATCAAGATGTTAATCAAAAGCACATGTAGTTTTTAGAATGACTCTGACCAAAGATAAATTTTAGAAAAATTGAAAAACAAAATACTGCATATATTTGACACAAGATTGGCTACCCATACAGAAAACCGCAGAGTTAGACAACGGGGCCAGACCTGGGCCAGTACTGGGAAACCTATCTTTGGAGTATCTGTATTGGCCCAGACTTGGCCAAGAACTGGGTAGCTCAGCCTCAGCCATTCCATAGGGACCCAAGCGTGGGCCAAGACTGGTTGACCCAGCTTCGGCCATGCAAATTATTAGCCAAGCTTGGCCCAAGCTTGGATAACCCATTCTTGGCCATTCCACGAAAATCCAAGTTTGGCCCAAGCCTGGATAACCCAGCCTTGGCCATTCCATGGGGACCAAAACTTGGTTCAAGACTGGTTAAACCATTCCCGGTCATGCAAATTCTTACCCAAGCTTGGACCAAGTTTGCATAACCCATCCTTGGCTATTCCATGGAAACCCAAACTTTGGTTAAGACTAGTTGACCCAGCCTTGGCCAAGTTGAGTTATAATAATATCGAAAGTGTAGAATTGTTATTTGAGCCGTTCGGTTACGTATGGCGAGATTCGGATATTATCGTTTAGCGCATCCGCCATCCTTGTTTACATCACGTGTTAGTTAAATGTAAGATTGCTAGAGCAGTAGATGTAATGAATCAAATCTCCGAGTTTTAGTTATACAGTCATTCAATGTTAGTACTTTTTAACTAGAAGGAAAAAACCTTTAAATATAATTTCTTTCGTTTACTCCGCAATTATCACGAGACGAGGTTACTAAAAGTAATCATGTCTGATTCGTACTTTAGAGTTTAAAGATGGCGTGTGTTAAATAAACCAAAACTTAAAAAAAAAGTGTAAACATCAGCTGTGTGAGTGACGTTAATGACCCTAGTGATACAGGAAACCAAAAAATATCGAACAAAAGGTGCCAAAATGAGTTGAACTTGAATGTGAACCTTACTAGACGTGGAATAATTACCCAATCAAAGTTCTTCGTAAAGCTAGTAAGTATTTACGTACATCAATAACCTTAATTATAGTATTAATGTTATCTCGAGATACCATCTTGTAATTAACCTTTTAATAGTTATCAAATTCGGATTTTATTTTTCATAAGTTTTAAACTGTGTGATTTTTCATATTACATTGTACAACTTATTTTTTTCACAGATGTAATTGAATTTAGTCTAACAATAGAAGTAATGATGCCTATTGTTATTGTAATTGTGTAACATAATTTATTGTCATTTCAGAGGACTATGCCCAAGGATTACGTCGCTTCAAAAAACCGTACAAAACAAATGATTTGAGGAGCGGCACTGAGGCCTGAGAGTGAATCGCAAGCTTAAAGATAGTGAAATTACCGTATTAAATTCTACGAAAGTCGCTCAGAGTCTGGGTATTAGTTTCCTGCATCGTGAAAGTGAGAATGGCGCGGAAGCTGCGTTTGATAGTAATTGATGTAATTTAAATAGTACATAATACAAGTAATAACAAAAAAGTGTAAATACGTTGATGTAATTTTTTATTCCATTGTTTTATTAATGCCTAATTCTTGGCATTTAATTTTGGGCTAGTTCTAATAATTAAGCGTGGCCCAGTACTGGCAACTAAGCATGGCCCAGTCTTGGCAACCGATCATGGCCCAGTCTTGGCAACTGAGCATGGCGCCGGGCTGGCGATCAGGACTGGATCATAATTATCATTCCAGACTTTTCCAAGGCTAGGCCAAGCTTGGCCTTGTATAAACTTGGGCCCAGCCTGAGCCAAGCCTGGGCCCATGGTACTTCCTTCTATGGGTAATAGTGTAGCTGCCAAAAGTTCAAGTCGTGACAAGGTAACAGCTTTAAGAGAAGCTACGCAACCTTTAGCGCACATTTACTGTATAAAAATATTGTTATCTATAATACATCAGACGTAGAAGCAAGTACCGTAAGCTCGCAAAAACAATGTAATTCAGCATGTTTAAATACTGATATAAACACTTTTTGGAATGCTCAACGTAGTTGAGTTGTTAAGACATTTTGCTAAAAAAACCCACTCGTTTTGTAATAAAACAGGAACAATTTCGTCCCATGTTAATTGTAATTTTCAAAAAATTTGAATAACTAACTTTCCTTTGATGATAATGAGAGATAACAGACCAAGAGGATCAACTAATTTAGAAAGTGCAGATAATATGCTTCTATTACTATTAGTGCTGAAATCGACATGTTTTAAATCGTAAGTAAAATAATCGGAGTTGGAGTTTTATCGAATTCCTAAAGTTTTTGTTTCTACGTTATCAAAATTTAAGTTGATAGAAAGAGGAAATCCACCTAGAGCAAGAATTTATGTAATCTTATTTGCAATATTTTTGGCTTCAATTACTGAATTACTGGAAATAAAATCATGCTGCTTCAAGATATATTTTTTGATATATTTGACCTAAACTACAACGACACTTAGATGCCAAATAGGATGAATTAAATAAACCGTAAATCACTATGTTCAGTTCAAACATTTTCATTTTTTTGAAAGGACGGTCTCTCCATAGAATGCACTGAAATCTTCATTGATCGGAATTTATCCAAATTTGACGATACATTTTTTCACTCAGCAGTGATCGCGACTGAGTTCTTTCGCAAATTTAATAAAATTAGAAATAGGTCGTTTTGAACTATATATAAAATCTAGTAGAAGTTTTACACTTCTTTCAAAGACTACACGCAATTTCGTGGTAGAGTAATCTTTCATTTTTTGACCAAAGTAGAGTTGTTTTCTGTAGAATGACATTTTCTATTTTTGTAAAATTTCCCATAGAGGAAAGTACCATGGGCCCAGGCTGGGCTCAGGCTGGGCCCAAGTTTGTAAAAAACTGGGCCAAGCCTGTAAGCCAAGCTTGGCCCAGCCTTGGAAAAGTCTGGAATGATAATCATGGCCCAGTCCTGATCGCCAGCTCTAGGCTAAGTTGCCAAGACTGGGCCATGATCGGTTGCCAAGACTGGGCCATGTTTAGTTGCCAAGACTGGTACATGCTTAATTGCCAGAACTGGGCCATGCTTAGTTGCCAGTACTGGGCCACGCTTAATTGCTAAAACTAGCTCAAAATTAAATGCCAAGAATTAAGCATTAATAAAACAATGCAATAAATAATTGTATAAACGTATTTACACTTTATTGTTTTTACTTGTATGATGTACTATTTAAATTACATAAAGTTTTTTAATTACTATTTAGATCTCGTCTTAAATTATATTAACATTTAGCTAGTACAGTTATTATTCTCCATCACTAGTTCACATTCAAGTTCAACTCATTTTGGCACCTTTTGTTTGATATTTTTTGGTTTTCTGTATCACTAGGGTCATTAACGTCACTCACACAACCGATGTTTACACTTTGATTATTTAAACTTTGCCGGTTAACATCTAAATTAGTTTTTTTATTCAAAACTTTTTTGGTTTATTTAACGCACGCCATCTTTAAACTCTAAGGTAAGAATCAGACATAATTACTTTTAGTAGCCTCGCCTTGTGATAATTGCGGATTAAACAAAAGAAATTATATTTGAAGGTTTTTTCCTTCTAGTTAAAAAGTACTAACATTCAATGACTGTATAACTGAAACTCGGAGATTTGATTCATCACCTTTACTACTCTAGCAATGAGAAAAATCTTACATTTAAATAACAGATGATGTAAACAAGGATGGCGGCTGCGCTAAACGAAAATACCCGAATCTCGCCATACATAACCGAACGGCTCAAGTTTCAATTCTACACTTTCGATATTATCATAACTCAACTTATTAACCAATTTTTAAAAATTTTTAACATTGAAAAAAAATTGTTATTGCTATTTTCTTGGATAATCCAGCCTTGGCCAAGCCTGGGTCAACTAGTCTTGAACTAAGCTTGGGTCCCTATGGAATAGGAAGGCTGGGTTATCCAGGCTTGGGCCAAACTTGGATTCTCATGGAATGGCCAAGGATGGGTTATACAAGCTTGGGCCAAGCTTGGCTAATAATTTGCATGGCCGAAGCTGGGTCAACCAGTCTTAGCCTAAGCGTGGGTTTCCATGGAATAGCCAAGGATGGGTTATGCAAGCTTGGGCCAAGCTTGGGTAAGAATTAGCATGGCCGAGAATGGGTCAACCAGTGTAGGACCAAGCCATGCAATGGCCAAGACTGGGTTATCCAGGCTTGGGCCAAACTTGGATTCTCATAGAATGGCCAAGGATGGGTTATCCAAGCTTGGGCCAAGCTTGGCAAACAATTTGCATGGCCGAAGCTGGGTCAACCAGTCTAGACCCAAGCTTGGGTCCTCATGAAATGGCCGAGGCTGAGCTACCCAGTCCTGGGCCAAGTCTGGGCCAATACAGGTACGCCAAACTTAGGTTTCCCAGTACTGGCCCAGGTCTGGCCCCGTTGTCTAACTCTGGGGTTTCCTGTATGGGTTGTTAATAAGATCGATGAGACCCGAAACAATATATCTTAATACGGTATTTTGAAGTAATGGTAATTTTGGACCCAACAATTTTTTTTCTCAATAAGCAAATCTTAGAAAAAAGACGCACTAATCAATAAATCTATCTCACATGTTTGGTTAAAACGACTGTCCGCTAACTTAATTCCTAGAGGAAAGCGCAACAAATGTTTTTCAAATGAAACAGTAGGTAAAGAGGTAGCAATGTTTTGTATAACTAAACAATTAAAAAATTTAGAAAAATTAGATACCCTGGATTGAATTTCAATTTGAGTTTGGTTGGTAATAGAGACTAACTTTGAGCTGACGTGCATTAACTATACAGGATGTCATGGCTACTTGAATTAAAATAAAAACAATTAATGTTTCCCATATTTTTTTAGGAAACAACTCTGTAGACTAAAGAATTTACTATTGATAATTTTTTATAAGGTTGGTAATGAGACAATCTGTATGAGCAGGTTTTTGATAAATTGAATGTGATAATAAACCATATTTATTTCGAGTAACTAAAACATTAAAAAATAGCAAATTTTAAAGTAAAACAAATTGTTACGTACGAAATTTTCATTACGGAATACCCTGTAGATGAATTAAAATTAGATTCCGGTTTTGACGCCCTCTACCTATCTTTTCTCGTGACTGCCATTTGACGAAATAATCGTGAAGCTGTCAACTACAGTAACGGGCCGGTGCCGAGGTTTTCGAATTGATTCTTAAATTTTTAAGAACATCACGTGTGATGAACATAAACTTATAAAGCGATTGCGAATTTATTACGATTCTTTCGGCACGGGGTAAGATATTTTTGTCTTAAATCTATTAAGGGTCTTTTGTAATTTCTATATTCATGTGATAGCCGGTTCTTACCACGTTGTCCGCCATTGTGGATTTCAAGCAGCAATTAGGATGCATAAGTACCATTAATGAATAATACTACCGAGCATATAAACTGCTATGAGGGCCTGCTATTTAAGTAACATCGAGGTCTCGTCGAACGTTGCGTCGTGGATGCTGATTTGGGAATAGAAGTCGATTGTGTTATCAGCCTCCTGTTCTAAATTACTACTTACATTATTCGATACACTGGGGTTCTATAAAGTGCTTAATGAAGAAGTCGATTGTGTTATCAGCCATCTATTCTGAATTGCTACTTACAGTATTCGATACACCGGGTTTTTATACAATACTTAATGAATTATAAATACTATTTTTTTAGCTTACTATTCTTTGTGAGTTGGTGTGTGACACGATTGGCGTTTAAATAATTATTACAAGCCACTTGACGGGGAAAACGTTTTCTTCACGATAGTGGAAACTGGACTTCGGGTGAGTTGATTTAATTGATTTTTTTGTATATCGTTGTCACGAAAATTACTCACAGAATCTTGATCCATATTAACGATCGTAAATTTATGTATTGCCTATCTACCAATAAGGTAACTGTAATCACTCACTTTACTGTATCGCATACTGTGTGTAGGTGAAGAATGTTTACTTCGACTTACTGTGAATGTGAATTGTGGGTTGCCGCTACTGCGGACATTAATGTAATAAATCTTCGATAGGATCCCGTAAACCGTATGTGTTTCGAAATCAAAGTTTGCTACACTTGTTAATGTTTATTGTTAGTTCTAGTATTTATGATTTGAGAATTCTATGTATAGCGGTCAATCTGCTACTCTCTAAGTTAAAGCTGTGATATTTGTTAATTATATTTAAAAATCTTCCAAGTACGGATGAATGTAGAAAGTTCATATATTCTTGTTACTGTTTGCCATTCACATCTTAAAGTGATTAAAATAGTTAAGCTCTCTTGTTAATTTTCTCTCTCCTGTGGTGATTGTTATCTACTAACTAATTTGGGCTACTTGAACAGCCGAGTATAAGGATTACGAACCTTCAATTGGGTTACAAGTTTGGACCGTCTGTCGTGAGCGAGACAGAAGTGTTACTTTGGATCAGCTCTGGCGCCCTTAAGCATATTTCCTGTGAACCTCTCCTATCTTCGACTATTGTGGGTTGGCCGTGCAAGGTTCGTAAAACCAAAAACTTGTAACAAAATATTTTCCTGAATTCAGTTTAAATGACACAGTAACCTATTGAACGTAGAAGGACCATGTTGCCAAATGACAAAAGTTCTTTTATTTTTATATATTTTATTTTAAATTATTATTTTAATTATCTTGTTATTATTATTTTATATACCTATCTATTGTTTAAAATTTGTTTAATTTATATTGTTATTTTGACATAACTTGTATATTTTAAATTTAAATATTAATTGTAAGTATATTTTAAGGTTTAGATTTAACTATTAAGTTAATAAGTTTAGAGGCCTGACGATGACCATAATGGTCAAAACATGTAGCCAAAAATAATTAATAAATGAAATATGTATATGGGAAAGGCATAAATTAAATTATTTGTAATTAATAAATTGAACGTACGAAATTTTAACTAATAAACAAAAACAATGCGAAGTATAAGTATTTTAAAATGTTTTAATCAAAAACGGATTAACATAAAATTGCAGTAATGAAAAATCGTGCATTAATTAAGAAAATAAAGATAAATAATTATTTAAAAAAATAGATTAAAAATTACTTTGTTAACGAAAAAAAATGGAGCGGTTTATAAGACGACTATAGGAACAGAACTAAATTATAATAATTTGCATAAACAAAAGCAGTTTAAAGCTACAGTATAATTAAGATCACTGTAACGTTCAACTTTTTCTTTTACAACCGTGCGTTGCTTGGCACAATCTTTTATTATTAAAAACACGACGTTTTAAACGATTTATTATTTAATAAAGTAAATTGTATCCGTAGAAATCTTTAAAACATTACAAAAACCTTTCTGAAGTGATTGACGTTTTATTAAATTTTACATTTATATTCGCTGTAGTACGGCGTATAAAATTTTGTATTAACACTTGGTAATATTAAATATATTTTTTTCCATTCTACTTAAATCGCGTCTTTTTTGATTTACTTGACAAAAATGTTTTATTAAAAAAATCCGTCATAAACTTTACTCTAACGTACAAGTACAAATTTGTTTTTATAAAATGCAACCGACGGCGACGCTTGTAAATAAACACAAATGCATTTATTAATTAATTTTGAAATTGCGCTTTTACTGTTAAAAAAAAGAGATATGATAATAAATTCAACGTATTACTTTTCAGAAAATGAATTCTTTAATGATATTCCTTAAGGCACCGGCGTCGCTTCATGAAAAATACAATACGTTTCCAGATAGAAATATATTTTTTATCTTACCTTAAATTTCATAAGGTCTTATCGAAAATCTAACACATTTTTAATTCAATAAGGAATGAAAGAGAAATCAAAAATTGATTGTTTTATACTTAGATTGTTTATTGATTTATCGAAAAAATCTTTTATGTATTAAATCACAATTCAGTTCAGTTTAGTGTTCGTTTTTGCATTTATAACTTACAAGTATTTTTCTATAATGTAGATTAGATTATTTATAGTTTAATTTATGTATTTAATACATAGAGGCTTGTTTTAATTTAAATTAATTACGATAATCGTGTTTTGGTCAGATATATGTTAGGATAAGTATCTGATGAGCTTGTATATAAAGAAGATTAGAAACTTTTTATCGTAGTTTTTGCTAAAGGAAAGAGACTTTATCCTAAACACATTTTAGTTTTTTACCAAAAATTGAATTAAATTCCAGTTAGCGAAAAATAAACTACATTCAAGAAGCAACTAAAATATATACGCCCGAAAAATAATTAACTGACATAACTTGTTTTTTTGTACTCGTAAAAACAATTTTTTCAATTATAAATTGTTTTGAAATTATTCTTGTAGTTAATAATTGTGTAGTTTTTTAAAAATTATAATTAACAAAAAAATTTGTTCAACTTTAGTCTTTTGTTACGACACAACTACAACATAAAAAAGATGTATTTTTAATTAGTAATAGCAATTAAAATTTCTTAATTCGTTTTTTTAGAAAGTAACGAATTTACATTAGAAGAAAATGATTACATTTAGACCATCGCGTGTGATAAAGTATGGATATTCATGCTAATACATAAGGAAAAGGCAATTTAAGTTTAATATATACATAACAAAATGCATTTTTGATGGATCCGTGATGTAATCATAAAAACGTAATTAAATTTTTAAATAAATTTTGAATTTGGAATACTGTATAAATATATAGTTTTATTTTTCTTTGTGATTTTGTAAACAAAAATTTAATACAATTTGTAAAATGCTTACAAATAATAAATAAATGTAAAAAAATTGAATAACGAAGTTTTTTGTCAAAGATCTGTTATTATATTTTTCTGTTAGCTTTTACTATATAGTCAATTTAACCGTATCTGAATGTATAAAATGCTTTAATTTTTAAACGAATGCGAAAATAAAAAATGCAGACAAAAGTCAATTTTAGTATTGAGAAGGGCAATTTTTGACATTTAAACAACATTTGTAAAATCAACCCCTTGACCCCTAGCAACTACCTTTAATTTTTTTTAATGGTATAACCCTACTTGTAATAATACATCATTATCTGCAAAATTTAATAAAGAATTCAGCGGTATGCTTAGACTTAGAAAATTAGACAGGCATAGATGGAAATCTTTATTCAAATTAGATTTTACTCTATTTCCAACAAGATGGAGCTTCTCCTCATTACGTAGGACCAGTTAGACAATGGTTAGATAACCAATGTCTAGATCGGTAGATTAGCAGAAGACGGCCAATTACATGGCTTTCCAGATCACCGGATTTTACATCATTGAACTTTTTTCTGAGGGGTCTTTTAAACTCGGTGGTTGATTGAAAAATTGCGGCGTAGAATTACTGAAGAATGTCATGCTCATTTAAATAAAACGTGCACTTATCACTGAAACAAATGTTTCTTAGATTGTTGATTTGTATCAATTTGATGGATGATAGTTTTTCTGTACGGATCATCATCTCCAAGTTTTTGTGCAATTAATAAATCTGAGGCTGAACGCCATCTCGTAACGAAGCTACGTACGAGTTAATCCATATGTAGGAAACAATGAAGTTGTTAAGTTAAATAGTAAATATTATAACCGCGAATTTTAAAAAATGCATTTCAATAATACACGGCATAATATTCCTATCTGTACTACGCAACTGCAAACATTTGTTTATATAACTGCAGAAACCATCATTAGAAACTAGTGCACAGCTGTTTTGTCTTACTTAGACTCTTCAGCACTGGAATACTCGAATGAAATTTCCACAAATATATAAAACAAATTTCTATTTCATTCGTTTGTTAAATTCATTAATATTGATTTCTGCAATTATATAAAATATTTGCACTTGCTTAGTAGGGGAGACTGGGGAGGGTTGATACATTTTTTACAAAAATGGCAATGAAAAATTTGTGATCAACATTTATCAATCAATTTATGTCAAAGTGTAATTTAAGAACTTCGCTTAGTAGTTTGGTAATAATCAATTAGTGAAAATTGAAATTTTATCCTTGATTATAAATTTTTGAAATTGTCAATGCACAGTGTCTCAAACCTCCCTATACATGGGTGACTTAATACACTAAATGGGAGGTTTGATACAATAAGAAATTAGGTAGCTACAAAGCTACATATAAATAGGAACGTAATCTTTTATTATTGAAACACCACTTAATTCATACATAGTTCGCAATTAAAAATTTTTATTTTATCATTAACACCTGCAGAAGCTGAATGGCATCATTTTAAACACTCAAACAATGAATTGCAGTAGATGCAAGCGGCATCGTCATCGGAATCTGCATCAGAAAATGGATCTTTCGACTCGTTTTCGTCCTCAGAAGAGTCATCGAACACACTTTTTTCCTGTTTTGTATTCCGATCCAAAACTTTTTTTTTCTGTTCCACTGGTTATTTGTCGTTTCACCTGTTGGATTTTGCCTTTCATCCGATTTTTTTCTTCTCTCGCATTATATTCGGCCTCAATGGCCTCTTTTTCCGGGGTGTCAGTTAATATTCTAGTTCGACCAGGGTTTCTTCCTCCTTTTCTTTTTCGAGGTAGTGCCTTGGGATAAGGACGAACTTCTTCGGGACTTTTAAATGAAGCAGAAGTGGTGCTTTGGATAGTGGTTAACGACGTTTCCATTGCACTTGAGGTTGACTTCTGCTGAGATAAGGATGTGCCAGGTTGAACGGTTGACTCATCTATATCCTGGTTTTTTTTCAGGCTTTTGCCTTAGTTCCTGATACGGTCTGTTCGAGATCTTCAAATAAATGTGTTGAACGGATAAATTCCAGTAGAAAAAAATCCTTTAGTTATATTTGAAGGCGAGAAAGCTTTTACATAAGTTAATCCAACTAATTCCGTTATATGTTTTAATGAAATTGTTTGTCCTGGATGACTCATTATCCATGCATCTGCCTGTTCATTATAATATATCTTAAATGGACCAAAAACCGACACGTCCAGTGGTTGTAATCGGTGGCTCGTGTGAGGTGGTAAAGTAAACAAATGAATGCCATTAAACTTACAAGCGTTTAATGCTTTAGGTGAAATGTGGCTATCGTGATTGTCAAAGACCAATATACATTTGTTTTCTTTCGAACATTTTGCGTGTTTTATGAAGTGATTTAGATATTTCACAAAATTCTCAGCGGTCATCCAACCGCTTTCATGCGTCACAGCAATCGAACCTGGAGGGGCACCTTGGATCATGTAATCCTGCATTATCACACGACGAAATATAAACAATGGTGGCACTGAATTTCCCAATGCATTTATGGCGCAACAAACTGTTACCAGCGTCCCACGTTGTGCAGAAGTAGTTTTAGAAATTTGCTTTTGGCCTTTACGAGCAATGACCTTTTGTGGTTTGTGCACAGTAGTCACTCCAGTTTCGTCCAAGTTAAATATGGATTCTGGACCAAAAGGTTCCCGTTCCATTAGATTCTGCAAATTTTTGTAAAATGCTTGCACATTATGCTGATTGAAGGCAGTCGCTCTGCCCAAGCTAGTGGCCTCAGGACTTCTCAAAGATAGTTGAGGATGACGTGACATAAAACCTTTTAACCAGTCGTAGGAGGCACACTCGTTCTTCTTCCAGTTTTGTGGTAGCTTCTTACTGTTTTCTTGGGCGAATTGATACGCAAATTTTCTTGTTTGCTTAAGCGTAAGACCATAGTAAAGATTTGCAGAAGTGAGTAAATATTCCATTAAAAGCGATTCTTCGTGAGGTGTAAAAATTTGTGAAATAACAAAATTTGGCGAAAAAGTAATACTTCTATCCTCTTGGTATTTTGCAACATATTTCTTCAACGTCATTTTGTCAACACTGTACTTTCTGGCAGTAGTTGTAAGTGCTTTATTTTGATTCACTACTTCAAGCACTGTACTTTTTAAATGCTCTGGGGAATACTTCGTCCGACCTTTGCGATTTCATTTAAACGGCATCTATATCAGTGTTGCTCAATTAACCTAAATAATTGCCGTAAAAATTTCCTAATTTGTCATAAATTATAAAATGAATAAATACAACATAAGTACATTTACTTAATAGAGGGAGGTTTGATACGCGTATCGAGCCTCCCAACGCAAACTGTATCAAACCTCCCGGAACGACAAATTAATGAAATATTATGAAGAAACGTGTTATGACATTCCATTAAAGACCAATACTACTGGCCTTTATGTTCTTCATGAAATGCGCTTCAAGAATAATGTAATGAATTTCGTTAGTATTTGTTGTTAAGTTGAAAAAACCTTACGTTTGCTATGCGAAAACTTACATCAAAAAGGTACAAAACACACGATCACCTTGAAAACTTTTAAACAACGCACAACCGTTGCTAGATTTTATTCAGTCACTTTTCAACATTTCAGTTGGCACTGGACGCGGTTATGGCTTTTTTAAGGAACTGAGGTGGGAAATTTGAATGTGTATCAAGCCTCCCCACGTATCAAACCTCCCTAGTCTCCCCTACAGTTAGAAATATTATGCCGCGTATTATGCCAATAAGTTTTTAGAAATTTGCGCTTTTAATATTTACTATCTAACGTAACAACTTCATAATTTCCTACATGTGGATTAACTATGGTTTTATATAGTTGTGGAAATTGCATTAGAGTATTCCAATGCTGAAGAGTCTAAATCGGATGAAACAGCTGTCCACTGGTCTCTAATGACAGTTAGGAATATTATGCCGTGTATTATTCAAATACATTTTTTGAAATTCGCGGTTGCAATATTTTTTTGCACGACGTTTATTTTGTAAGGATAAAACTTGTGACGTTTTAATGCCTTTACAACAGTTCTTTTAGACAATTCTGTGTCTTCCGCTGCCTGACGAGTTGACTTCGTTAGATTTATAGCAAACTGACACGTTCGGCGGTGGTGAAGGTTATTGTCAATAGAATAATCAACAATAACAATCAATATTTTTTTCCATTTTTATTAAAGTTTTAGTAGATAAGTAGTATTAAAACGTACAACAATCCTAATATTTCATTACATTTATTATTTTGATTTTGTTATGTCAAATAATTGTCAAAATCATAAACAAGCATACCGCTAAATTCTTTTTTACTATTCTTTAAAAATAGGTACGTGTCATTAAAAAAAATTAAAGGTAATTGCTGTGGGTCAAGGGATTGATTTTACAAATGTCGTGTAAACGTCAGAAATTGTCCCTTTCAGTATTAAAATTTACATGTTTTTGCATTTTTTTTAATTTTTGCATTCATTTAAAAATGAAAGCACTTGAATTTAAAAAACTCACATTGTATGTAAAAAATATACGGTTGGGGTAATATTTAAAGCAGAGCTTCCCAAACTTTTTTGATCGTGACCCTAATTTAATATTGTAAAAAACTTTTGTAACCCTAAAAAAATTTCTTTACAATGTACAAAATAGTATAAAAAATGTTTTTTCAGCAAAAAATACAGCAATTCAAATTTGAGTGACTATTTCAAGAAATTAAGTATTGAAAAAGTTCAGTAAAAGTGTAATACAGAAATTGAAAATTAAAACATTTAAAAATGAATTGACTACGTGACAAGTAGTAAAAAATCAAGCAGTGTAAAAACAGGGCAGTAAAAAAATTAAATAATTAAAAAAATAATAAAAACCAATTTAGATCATTGCTTTAGGGTTTGCTATCACAGTGTTGCGTCATCTTATCTACTACTGTAGCGATTTTTGAGCGTAAATAATTAGTTAGGCACATTGCAAATTGCACGTGTAAACACCAATGAAAGTGAAGGAGAATCCTCGATCTTTTTCAGTGAGGAGCTAAACGTTAGCAGCAGCCGAAATAAAAAATATGATTACAGATTCTGATGATAATTTCTGTCAGCGTTCGCAACCATGCCCACCCTCCTTGGTATCACAACAAAACCTAGTAATACAGCCAGGTAAAGAATATATTTATGGCAAAAATAAATACAAATTTGTAACCACTCCACGCACTTCAAGAAGCCGAACATCAAGTCGAAACATTATCCATTTCATACCTGGATCTGTTAGTGAAACAAGAGACATGATAAAACCTATTCCATTATTTCGTTTGTTTCTATGCGATGAAATGATTGACCAGATTGTATTTTACACAAATGCTGAAATTGAATTGAAAAAGGCAAAGTACAAAAAAAGTACACACACCTTCTTCAACTTCAGTTAATGAAATTAAAGCTTTGCTTGGTCTTCTTCTGCAGTCAGTTGCTATAAAAAATAACCACCTAGCAACACAAATGTTATTTGACACCAAAAGAAGCGGAAATGTTTTTAAAGCATGTATGAGTGCTGAGAGATTCGACTTTTTGCTAAGATGCTATCGGTTTAATAATAAAACTACCAGACGAGAAAAAAAGAGTATCACATAAGTTCGTGATAATAAGAGAGTTTTGGGATAAGTACATTGAACATTATAAAAAATAGTATAAGCCAAGTTCTTATTTGACAATATATAAACAAATAGATGGATTCTGAAGTCGCTGTCCATTCCGGACGTACACATTTGACAAGTCTAACAAATATGGCATCAAAATTGTTATGGTAGGAGATGCAAATTCGAAATATGTTTATGACACTATGCCATATTTGGGTAAAGATACCAACTATAGCAAAAACATGCCTTTTGCCACATACTTTGTGAAACAACTTTGTGAACCTGTCGATGGTACAAACCGGCACTTCAATGTTTGCCTTTTATGCTGAGAAGACCCTGGTCTCATATAAACCAATATTCAATAAAGTGGTCTTTCTTCTGTTGACAGCTCATAATCAGGCAGACATTAACTTTACCACAAAAAAACTTAAAATTATTCATTTTTATAATAGCACGAAAGGTGCCGTCGATTCTGTCGATCAGATGTGTTCGGCCATGAGTTACAACTGCAAAACAAATAGATGGCCTTAGTGCATATTTTATAATATTTTGAACCTATGCACAATCAATATCTACGTCATTTCTGTATCTAACGTGGTGAAACAACGAAAAAAACAGTTGAAACGCGGAGCATTGTACAAACTTTATCCAATAATCTTATAGAACCGTGGTTGCCAGAACGGTATGACACTGTGACTTTGAGAAGAGATATTAAGGCTAGTATTAAAGATATTTTTAAAATCGAATGCGTCGTACTAATTAGTTCTCTAGCACAGCCAAATAAACGTAAAATTTGCGCAGTTTTCCGATACCAGAAACATAAGATGACCAAAGTTTAATGCCAACGCTGCAGAAAAACCATTTATGGGAAACACACCGTTCCAGTTTGTAGTGAGTGTGACGATTAAATCTTAGAATGTGGTAGTTTAGAAGTAAATCAAAAAAGTTTTAGATTATTATTTTGTTCATAAATGTTATGATTCAGTAAAATATTGCAACTTCATTTTGTTAGTCTATATGACTAATATTTAGTGACACTGTTACTCTTAAATATGTCTAGTGAGATGGAGATTAATAATGATCTCACTTGCAAAAATACATGTTATTTGCACTTTGACAAACTACAATAGTAGGTAACACACATACTAAGATCAGTCAATCAAATGACTGAGTGATTGCAGATTAGAGACGAGGAACAAAATATCTACCGTGGGTTTCCAGAAAAGCGTCTGCTACAAGACTGTTGAACTGAATATCTAAACTGTTGATTACCAGAAAAAATGCACATGTTAAATGAGTACTTCAGGTTAATTATTTTTTTTTAATTTGTCAAAGATTAAATTTTTTTTCTATTAATTGTTTTTTGAATCTGATTTCGTCTTTTATTTAGTATTTATTTGATTTCATGGTATTATTTATTTTTTTCTTCTACTTATATGATTTTTGATCATTTTTGTGTAGACTTTTTGAAGCAATATTCTGATAGGTAAAGCATGAGAAATAAAACCAGAAATAATCTTTTGAATACACTCTAGGGAATAGTTCCCAAAGTTACATATGGATCTTTAATTTGATAGCACAAATTTAAAGAAGAAAATCTACAACAAAACTCAGCAAGCCTAAGAATCACAGAGACTGTCCTACCTTTACATTTAGTGGTACAATTAAAAACTTTAAGAACCAGCGTACCAGTTAAAAGAATAGGATAACATACCAAAATTTTTGATTAGGTAAACATAAACTAGATGCTAAGTATAGAGTCGAACAGAACCGGCCTAATTAACCACTTCCACAAACCTTAACGGGTGGTTATATCGACAAATGAACAGAAGGTAATTAGACAACAACCGAGAAAGCAGCAAGCAATTATTTGGTATACAAATGGTTCTAAAACCACACAAAGTACTAAAACGGGAATTGCTGGTAGTAGATCAGCAACCGCATTTCAAAAAGAAACTATTGCAATAGCCGCTTGAGCTCAAAAAATTATTGAAAATCCTACCAAAAAAAGAGAACTAAATCGTTACTGATAGTCAAGCAATAGTAAGACATTTAGACTCAGTTACAGTACACTCTAAATTGTGATTGTGTAAATTTGCTAGTCTATCTAGCTGAATACAACAGAGATACTCTACAATGGAGAAAACAAAGAAAACAAAAAAGCAAACTTATTAGCAAAAAAGAAAGCTGATATCCTTTAGTAAGACTTGGGCCAACTGGTGATTTACCATATAAAACCGTCAAAAGGAAGATTGGGCAAAAACATACCTTACACTGGTTAGCAGCTTTTGGACTAAAACAGACAAGAATGTATATCACGTGACCATGCCGAAAGATAGTTAAAGAATTGATTAAAACACTGTCCACTTATAAAACATCTCATTAATATAAAAGTGAAAGACAATTCTGAATGAAAGACCTCTAGAGAAGAGAATGAAACACCTCTTCGCGTACTATGCGAATGTCTAGCTCTTGTAAAGGCATGATTTTTACACTTTGGGGATAAGTATATAGAACCAAAAGTTATCGAAAATGAGGACGTCGAACGTATGAGTTAAAACTCTATGGGGCACAACAAGCTTAAATTTTTGGTACAAGGACAATTAAAAACTTAACCTTAACGAATAATACAGTTTAATTGATTCAGTAATCCGAATTCAATTGCTTATGCACACTATGCAAGATTTTGCAGGATTTTTCTTGTTTGTAAACGCGTTCTGACTGTGCGGACTACTGTGCGGATTTTTTCAATAAAAATTGCACCGAATAAACGAAAATACAAAACTTTAAGTCTCAAAGAAAAGTCAGATATTATAGATGAGTGTAATTGTAAATAGGCTATAACGGCGGTATTATAACTGAATTTAATCGCAAAATTAGTGGAAAATCGTTAGCCCTTAAGTATGGTGTAAGGGCTTCAACGATAAGCAACATCTAATAAAATCAAAGAGTAAGTGAAAAATGACTAAAAATTCCATTATTGTTGCACATCTTGGTAGTTTATTACAACTGATTGACATATAAGTTTGTGTTTTTTTTTTACTTAAAGTTTGTTGTTCATTGTGTTGCTGTACAAGACAAACTTTAAGACACGCTGAAAATCTAGAATAAACTACATTCTTGGTTTGTGAGTCTTAGAGACCGGCATGTATTTGTTTTCTTCAAAAACTGTAGCCACAAAAGCAAAGCAGCTGTGTGCCAAATATTATAGAAAGTAGAAAAATTATCTTCTGCAGCCATTGAAACAATCATACAAAAATCAGAACAAACGATAAAATCCTTAAACTTACGACCATCGCAAATTTACAATGCGATTGTTTTAGAAATTGCTTCCGGATAGTATGCTGATATCTTTTACAGAAGTAACCGCTTCAAGACGAAAGACCAACAAACATCGATTGACAGCATGTAATTCCAACGGAAGCCACAAAATTAAACTTTTAGTCATTGGAAAATCAAAAAACTCTAGGGCCTTCAATTATTCAGAAATTAATGTAGACTACAAAGCTACAAAAAAAGCGTGACTTCGGCAGTTTTTCAACAGTGGTTCCATCAATGTTTTATTCCTCAAGTAAAAAAGTTTCTCAAAGATCAACATTTATCCACAGCATTTGCTTTAATTGATAATCCCTCGAGTCATTGTAGCAAACAAAAACTGATTAGTGATTACGGTAGAATTCTGACAAAACTTTTACCTCTAAATACAACTGCTATAATTCAGCTAATGGACCAAAACGCAATTCGAATGACAATACTTTTTTACAGAAAAAGTCTTATAGTTGAGAAGATGTCGTAAAAAGCCTTAAAACTTTTACATAAAACATACTACACGCTGTTTGTGAAAAAATACTAACCAGTTCTTTAGAAAAATGTTGAGAGAAGATTTTGAAAACAAACAATGACACTGAAGAGGACCCTAAAGATTTAATCCCGTTAAGTCTTTTGCAACAGCAGCTACGTCCAATAGCTGAAGAAATTGATTTGGTTTTTTTAATGCTTCAAAGTATTGGAAATGTTGCCATATCTGCTAGTGAAGCTATCGACTGTATTGTTAGTGATACCAAATTGGTTGAGCAAGAAAATTTAATTTATGAAAATAATAACGCCGAATCTGATGATGATTTTATGGAAATCACTGCTTCAAGCAGAGTTGAACATCAAGATGCTGTCATAAGGTTAAATCTTACAGTGGGTAAAGAAGAATACTCTACCTTTAAAAGAAATTATGATGCTACAAAACCTTAAAGCAACTGCCTTTGAAAAGCAACGACAACAGAGTAAAATTACTAACTTTTTTCAGTAGAAAAAAAAAGAGAAAGCAAAATTTAGTAGAAGAAAATAACGTTGAAGAATCCAAAAAAATTATTGAATGAGCTGAAATCATCAGACTGGATTAATATTAAATGTTTTACATATAGTCCAAGGAATAAAGACATTGCACTTTGGAAAAATTAGGGGAAAACTGGATTTTTGGATGAACCTTCCTTTTGTGCTTGAAACGTATCGGGTGATACATTTAAACAATCCTGGCCGTGACAATTACCACAAACTGGTGAAAAGTATAAACCAACTTTCCTGCAACCGCAACTCAAGTTACATCCTTTAGTGCAGTCACAAAAACTTGTGTTTAATAGAATATCAGGAGCAGGTGGAAGGAGAGTCTTAACTAGTTCCAATATTTTATCCTGAAATATTGTCCATCCCCAGTCTAGAGGGTTAAGCTTATTGCCAAGCCATACTTGCACTTGGTAATAGACACGATATAAATGTTGACGTGCAGCACTAGATGTTGGCGCAAGAGTAGATCATTCTACACGTTTTCTAAGCTGCGTTAATTTCACAAACGTTAAATATTTATGATTATCTATAGACACTTCTTTCACAGGTGCTTTATACATCGCCAGGATAAATCTGATACCATTATGAGAAATTACGTCGGGAGAACATTCTGTTGTAGTAAAAACATTGGCGTAGTTAATTAATTATTTATTCTTTTCAAATAATTTGAAGGCATTAATTTTACCCTTGTGAAAAATAGCTGATGTAGTGTCGCAACCAGTAATTACATGTAGAAATAAAATATGATTTTTGCACTTAGGATATAAGCTGAAGCTTTGTGTAGAATACATTGTTGTTTGTATTTTCGCTTTTCCAGGTTTTAAAAAATAAATTGTTTTATCACTGGGCGTTCGTGCAATCAATATCACTAATAAATCGACGTCTTCACCTACGACAACACTTGTCCTTCGATTGGATTCTTCAATTGCTGTTTCAATGATAAGAACATCAGCATTATTTTGACCTTGTTTGACATTGACGTTAGCAGCTTTAAATTTTTGGCATAACATAGAAATAAATCTATGCTTGTTACTCGCGTTTTATTGACTCGTTGAAGCACTCATGAATCAATTAAAGACAATATCAGCAGATAGAGAAACTTTTGCACATCGACGACGTTGTTCGGCAGCTTTAATATTTTTTTGGTGATCGTTGTAACCATCGAATACAATGACAACATTATAACCATAATGTTTATGTACATATGTGTCAAAAATTGTATCAATTGTTTCTCCCTTATTCCATATAACACGGTGCAAAACAAATCCTCCATCAATTATATAAATAACATTGGAAGTATCCAAATTACCATTTGCTGGTTGAGAGCATTTATAAATGGCACATTTCGGATTTTTACGCATCCCATTTTCATCAAAGAGTGATAACGGAAATGGAGCTAGTTCGTACTCCAAAAATTTTTGAAGTTGATCGTCAATTTTTTGGGTAATACTTATACGTTGAAATAGTAATAAAAAAAAATAAAAGATCAATAGGTACTTCTTTATTATGAACTTTCACAGAGCTAAATACTGTTAAGAAAGGCAGTACTCTATCAACACGTTTCAGCTTAATACTATCACATTTTTGGCCAATCATGTTTGTAATGGACACAAGACTCACTTCGTAAGCATTGTGACAGTTAATTTTATCATCGCCAACGACTCCACATCGTTAATGGTAGTACGGAGTGTCGTGTCCAAGTTATCATCAATATTAATGTTTTTCGATATAATTATTGCCAAAGCCAAATAGAGTAATGAATGACCTCTCACAGCTCTTGCATAAGCATGTCCATTCAACATTTTATCTACAAAATTAGGTGCATAAATGATAGAAAAAACTTCTTTGAGGCCACTGCCTTGCATAATGTTACCAATCGATCCGAGGTAAGATATAATTAAGTGAAAACCTCCAAGCCTTACGATAATCTTTGATAATGGTAATTCTTCAGGAGCTGCGGCAACTATTTTTCGTGCTTTTGCATATAAGGGCTAATCAAAAGTAATAATACAAGCTTTGTGGCCATATTTTTTTGCATTCTCCAAGGCGCATAATAAAGTCGAATAAACAGTACCATAATTACTTGCTGGTTGACGGATAAATGGTAAAAATAGAATTCGAGACACAGAAAAGTTACGATTATGCGTCGTCAAACGTTTTATATATCCACTCCAACCTGGCAGCTCTGAGATATCATTCCATTTTCCATACATCTATAATATATCAATTTTTCGGAGCATGGAAACAGTTATATTATTGTCCAAAACATTTCTAATTAATCCAATAGCACCTTTATTTTCATAAACTTGCACAGAGACTTTAGCGTCTTTAGCGACTTTATCTTTTGAACTGAGCATGACGTTAGAACGTACTATTGGTTTATCAGCTGCAATTGCACTAGTTGGTGTTAAAATTTGAATTATGTCCATGATATGAAGAGTGTTATGACCATCAAGTGTATAGACATTAATATCAACATTATCAGCAGCATATTGTAGAAAAGCCCCAGTTTCAGGTCGTAAAATAAATGGCTGACGATAATGCACTGTAGCTGCTTGATACCTGACTGTTTCTTTGTATGAAACACACATTCCAAGAGTCGATAATATATCAATGAGACGTTTAGATTCAAATCGTCGGTGACAAAATATTGACAGACCAAGCTGCAATTTCGATAAAAGTAATATGGGACGAACAGAAGTTACAATAGCAAGACTAATAGCAGTGCATTTAATTGGAAACGATCCAGAGCATGTCGTCGATTTTTCAAAATAACTTCTAAAAAAACTTTCAGTGAATTTGGAATTTCTTCGTTCATATTCTCGAACATTTTGCTTGGAGGAGGATAATTTTCATTATTTACTACTACTGATCTTATATCTTTGCGAATAATAGATGCTGCTATTTTCACAATTCGAAGACGTTCTTCTGCTTCAGTAAATTTCTGTTGTCGTTTACTCTTAATAGTCTTGTCATTAGAACCATCATCTGTGCACACACTTTTTAATTCGTTTAAAGTAAACTGACATTCATTATCACTGGTCTGCATGAAAATCGGCCCTGATACCATTCTTGACGATTCTTATGTAAAATGACCTCCTGAATCAAAAAATGAGCTCCGTTTTTACCCATCACCCACCTATTTTGGGGAGACCCCATTTTTATTTTATTTTTTGGATTTTTTTTAGAATTTTAACTTATAGCCGTTAAACATCCCAAAGCAAGTAATAAAATTTATACCAAAATATATGGAAAAACTTTTGCTATAAAATGTATGTAATGACTCAAACCCGTAAATCAATGCCATTTGCTGTGCCCATGGTTTGGCGTGAACCTCGCTGTCATCTTACAGATTGTTACTTTTGTATGACTTCCACCGTCGGGTTTTCGAGCAAAAGTAAGCATACAATTTAGTATCCCAATATTCCGTCAGCTCTAAGACTTGTTTCTCATAACGATACTTTGCCAATCCCAGAGCCCCCAAACACTTATACTCTAGAGCCGGAAATTGATTTAAAAGACTCTGAGCCACAACCTGGGGCTTCGAATGATACGTTCAATGATGATGAAGAGTATTTCGCAGATTTAATTTCTCGGCAACCTCACCTCCTCACTCAATCGGAATTAAATGATTTTGTCAGGGATTTGCAGTTAGCCAAGACTAAATCTCAGCTCCTAGGATCGCGACTTCAACAGTGGAATCTCTTAGAAAAGGGAGTAAAAATATCTTCTTACAGAACCAGACAAGCAACCTTGAAATGTATTTTCTCAGAAGATAAAGGTTTAGTGTTCTGCCCTAATGCAAATTTATTGATGACAGAGCTACAGATGCCATGTGACTCAGACAAATGGAGACTGTTTATAGACTCATTAAAAACAAGCTTAAAAGTTGTCTTGTTGGCAAATGGGAATGACTTACCATCAGTTCTAGTTGCATACTCTGTTGATATGAAGGAAACGTACGAAAACATCTTTAAAATCCTTGATAAAATTAGTTATCATGATTATAAGTGGAAACTTTGCGCTGACTTAAAAGTTGTTGCTCTACTCACGGGACTGCAATCAGGATTCACAAAATATTGCTGCTTCCTTTGTGAATGGGATAGCCGAGCCCGAGATAAACATTACATCGTACGGGACTGGCCTCTGCGAGAAAATCTTATTCCTGGTCAGAAAAATGTCGCCCACAATCCTTTGGTTCCGAAGGAAAATATTTACTTACCACCTTTAAACATCAAACTTGGATTGATCAAGCAGTTTGTGAAAGCAGTGGACAAGACAGGTGGCGCATTTCAATTTTTGAAAACTAAATTTCCTCGTCTTAGCGAAACTAAAATCAAAGAAGGCGTTTTTGTTGGTCCCCAGATTAGACAACTCTTCCAAGATTCGACATTTATTGAACACCTAAATCGAAAAGAAAAACGAGCTTGGCTTGCATTTCAAAACGTTTGTAAAAACTTCCTGGGTAACCACAAAAGTGAAGGTTATGTCGCTCACGTCGAGGAACTGCTTTTAGCGTACAAGGACATAGGATGTAACATGTCTCTTAAAGTTCACTTTCTTCACTCGCATCTGAACTTTTTCCTTGAAAATTTAGGAGCAGTCTCGGATGAACACGGGGAACGGTTCCATCAAGACGTCGCTAAGCTAGAGAAGAGATTTTCAGGGAAGTGGAATGCAAGCATGTTGGCGGAATACTGCTGGTTTTTGAAACGAGAGAGCTACCTCAGGGTACAACAGGAAAGCAAGCACCAAATAGCGATGAATATCTTTTTATTTATTACTGTTTATAGCTAAAATAGTTCTTTTTCCCATTTAAATTAAATTCATGTCCATATATTTATTATTATAATAATTATTATAATTATTATTATCGTTCAATAAATAAATTATAATTAATTTATCGAAAAGTAGTAAAATTAGAGATTTGGGGCTCCTTTGAAAATGGTGGGTGATGGAAGAAAACGGAAGACATATTTGGATTCAGGACGTCATTTTACATAAGAATGACCCGGAATAGTGTCAGGGCTCGATAAAAAATTTTCGAGACGACCGACCGTAGCATCCGTGGTTGGTTTCATAAAAGACTTAAGACAATCGGAATAATATCGAGCTTGCGCAGCGACTAGGTCATAATCGTAAATAATCCGTCGTTTTTAAAAGAAAGCGTCGACACTTGATGAATCTTACGGCGAATATTCATCTTGTTTTTCTTTTCTTTTTCTTCATTCGCTTCTTTACTGCAAAAAATACAGAGATCTTTGCATAAAAATCGCGGTTCGCTGGAACGCATTTTACTGTGAGGTGGACTCGTAGATGTCGATGTGCTGACATCTTGACGTCTTTTTGATGCTAATACGCTAGACTTTCTAGTATATTCTTTGCGGCACTGAACATAAATTTCTACAAAACTAGCGTTTCGTAGATATTCGTCTTTTCCGTCCTTTCTGTCAACACTTGACTGTCTCAACGTGTCAAGTCCGCGTTTCACAATCACAGTTTTACCTTCCAACAAAGATTTATTACAAATAATTCAAATTTCTGCCATGTTTGTACACTTTATTTGATAAAAATGAACTAAAAATAATAAGTAAGCACGTCCGTTCACAAGGAAATATTGCTCAATACTGACGTTCGTTTGTTTATATACTAAAAATTGACCGATAGATAGAGCTGGTATAAAACATATCTATTCTAACAAAAGAGAGGTACGCAGATGTTCATCAAGGTCATCAAGGTCGTATGACAAACAAAAAAGTTTGGCCGTATATCCTTCTTTGTCTAGCCCACTATAAAATACCTTCTGCCTTAAAATTGGAGTAAATGTATGTTTGAAATCAAATTTTCTCGAAAACGGTTGGTTTTCCGAGAAATGTAACATAATTTTTTATTGGAAATTTTATGAGCTACAAAATTGATAACCACAATTTTTTCCATAATTATGACGGTTCACGAAATACTCGCGACAAACTGTTTGTCGCGGCCTTTGACTTTAAATATCTTTCTTAGCGGCACATGGATCAATGGAGACTTTTGGGATTTTTTTTAGAACCGCAAAAAAAAGGTTCATCCAAAAATCCAGCTTTCCCCTAATTTTTCCGAGGTTCGGTCTCTATTTTGTCTTTATTCCCTGGACTAATATTATTTCGTTGTTTAGGAAACTCTATATGATTTATTTGTCTTGATTTTTTTTAAATATAGTGTTTACTTTGCTTAAATACAGCATTTTATATAATTTTATATAATATTCAAACTGGATTATATATATCCACAAAAAAATTTTATTAGAAAAAAACCTACACAACAATATTACAATTTTGTTTAAAAACCAAATACCGCCAATATCTAAAATAAAGTCAAAGTTTAAATAGGTTAATCGATAAAAAACACATCTCAATTTATATAAATAAATTTTTCTAAAAACAAAAAAAACATTGACAATTTTAAAAGAAACAAAGAAAAAGAAGAAAAACAAACATCCTTAATCTTAAAACAAAATTAAAGAGATTAATGAAAACACATTAAAAAATAACTTTCTGATCTTGCAACAACTTGATTAACTAAATCGAAAACAAAATTGGATTCAATTAGTTCTTAACATACTGAATGCAAAAAAATAATATGGGCTACATTAAAAACTTAAAATTTGTATTATACACAATGTAAAATGCGTCTTATAAAAGATAATAAACATTTTATGATAACCCAAACTGGGTTAGGTGAATGTCGACATTCCTTCAAGTATGCATCCCAAAGTTAAAAAATGATTGTCAAATCACGTATAAAAAATAAACAATATAAAGTAATGTAAACGATTTTCAAATAAAAACACAAATGCGGAACAACAGAATAGAACTAATCCTTATTTAATAAGAAAAAAAGTTAACTTTTATTTGTGTAATGCGCTGTACTGCAAAATAAAATAAAAGCATCAGAACAAAAGTATCCTTAAATGTTGAGATAATTAAAATTTTGTTTTAATTAATTCAACTGTTGCTTTCGTTAAAACTTTGTTAAAGAATATAATTAATTGGAACAATAGATAAACGTTCAAATTGAAACTTGCTCCTTGCATATAATAAAAATTGGTTTTTGTTAAAATAAAATTTTGTGGTAAATCAATTTTTAAAAAGTGGTAACTATAGTAACATATTAGAAACCAATTTTTATTAACTAATTTTTACTCTTATAAAATTGTAGATGTTAAAAATAGTTAATTTACATGTTAAAATAAATGAATACATTTTTTATTACACTTTCAAATCTGTCAGTGGTATACGCTTTTTTCATGTATAGCTCACGTCAGATATGTTTAAGATTTCCGCTACTACATTATTACTGGCAAATTTAATAGAATATATTTTATCTTACACGTAATAGCTTTTTACAGGGATTTAGATAAGTCGTTAAAATGCCACTTTAGCAAAAAGGTATTATTTTATTTCAATCGATTAGGTAACATCGTATTCAGTAAACATGTATTTTGTGCAAGTTTTTCATTAATTAAAAATAAAATTTGTATAAAATCATTTTGGCCAATATAATAAATATATTATAAAAATTATTGACTTTTTATAGACATTGCGTTTGTCATTATTATATTATTAATATAGAATAAAATTCATAGATGAGCTTTATTGCTTATAATTATAATATCGTTAATTTATATTATAAATATAAAAGAAAAATCACAGATATCACAAATCTTGCAATTATCGGAGGTGTTGAAAACAAACACAATATTACCTACGTAATATAATAAACAAGGTTTACTACAATTTTCAAAAATAAAAATGTATACTATTAATGTATTTTGAACTATTTTTTAATCCAAATTCAGTAAAATCTACATTTGCACAGCAGGTTTTGGATAGCTCGAAACATATGTAAAAAATACATTTTGAAAGTTAACTAATCTATTATTGGTGGACTGTTAAATTGAATAATTTAAAAATTGACCAACAACAATAAATCTCTTTAACAATTTAAAAATTTACCGATGCTATAATTTTTTTTCCTATGAATATTAAACAAATGCGCTGTTGACTATAAAAAAACATTAACATAATTGAACTTTACTATAACATGAATCCTCTCTCTAGTCTTAACTGATTTATAACGCTAATAATATTTCCAATTGCTTGACTGTTGATACAATTTCAACATTCAAAATTTACTCAAATTTTATTTTACATACTTTCGTCCTATGTTGATAACCTTACAGTGAAATCGTTTATGACTTAAACCAGTAATTGCTGATACTTTTTATTATAAAACTTTATTAATCAGGTTTATTAAATTATATCGTTTATGTTTATTAAAACTTGAACATAAACTATCGGTTTAGTAGAACATCTGTTTTCGGTTGAGTTACTTTTGGTGACCAATGCGGCTTTTTTTGCGACTAAGGGTAGCTTTGTCGGTGTCGTAAGAGTTGTTTTTTTTGTAAATCATGCTTGCATCGAAACCTCCACAATTTTTGTGTTGAAATGATTTGCTTAATAACTTAAAAAAACCAATAAACTATTACCCTAGATAGAGGAAAATTGCACAAAAACATTTTTATAGAGGACAAAATTTACTATAAAAAAGTCGGCGGAAGGGTACAATTACTTTCAATAGTTTAGAAGATAAACGTGTGCAAAGTTGCACTAAAGTTACTTTAAATTTCTGTACCACTTAAACTATTAAATATAATAATACACTTCCGCGGACTTTTGTATAGTAAATTTTGTGCTCGCGCGGATCTAATTCTGCAATTACTGTAATCATCATTGCTGAGTAAAATTAACGCTTATTATATTTTTAAAACATAAAACGAATCATAAGGAATATTTTGTTTAATAATAATAAACACTGCATACGAAAAATACAAAAAATGAATTGAAATTGGGCACCACCGCAAGTTCCAGATTTGTTTCATCTGAGCGTTTTACGTTTCGTTACACGAGCCTTCAACACTAAAAGTGTTGCCTGTAATTTATACAATAATTACTATTTAAGAATTCCTTTAATTCTAACTTTTGTATAGGGCATATACCTAATACTCTAGTAAGATTTTTTATAATGAATGTCACTAGAATAAAAAGAAAATGCATACACTTTATAAATTTTACGATTATAAGCAACTTTCGGCTTAAACCGCGTTGTAGTTAAACGCCCAGACTTTTTACTGACACTCACTACTAAGAAGATGTCTTGCAAAACGTCAGTTTGTTTAGGTTCTAAAACGACAATACGGCAAAAGACAAATTCTACTACTCGATTTGGCTATCTCTCCTTGATAGGACCCAGCCTGAAAAGTCTGTGTTTTCAACTACGACACGGTCTAAGCCAAAAATCGCTTATAATCCTAGCCAAGAAAACCGGAAAAACTCAAGATTGTATACTAATAAATTTTTATAAAGAAATTATTTTTTAGTTGTTACTAAAAAAAAATAAAAAATTACTATATATAATAATAGTTTAATAATGGGTATATCTACTATCACTTTACAACATAAGTTACGATTATAGTTATTGAATGTTTTTTTTAATGTTTTGTTATTAAATTTGCTAAAAAAAGCACTTCTGACATTATCTGACTCACAATTCTGAAGTCTAATTTCTTGCTGCTGTGTAAATTCTAGAGAGATATATTTCTTTCAGCTTCTAACTTTCAAGTTGCATAGAAATGATTGAATTGAACAAAACTCGCCAACATAACTAAAAAGGTAAAGTTGCTTAAAATAGTAATTTCTAACATCTAAGCCACAACTGTCAATTTTAATAACAATCTAACAAAAAATACTCATTAAACAATAAACACAGTCCAGTGACCCGTGGGTTGAGCTACTTATCGGGCGCGTCTCCAGGTAGTGGATAGGAGGGTAGATAGGATGTAACAGTACGCAGATTTACTAGCGGTCCCGGAACAACCTTATTTACGTACGTACCCCAATACTACTGTTACGCAAACCAGCTTTCCCAGCTCAAGCTGTAGTGTTGTGGCAAAAGCAAACACTGGGGTAACAATGTCTATCGCTGCTCTGCTGATTTTGATCAGCCAGCACGGCAGCCAAACCCAAACCTCTTGCTGCTGTGGACATGTCTCACGAGCAAGCAGTGATGGGGGTCTTGGCTTAATTGTCTAGACCAAGAGAAGACAACCTTATTAGAAACTTAAATCTAAGGTGGAGAAAACCAGACCGCTAGATGCGTGACTGGATAGAAGACCAGTCGTCACTGGTTCCAACCTCGGGGCACCAGGCGACCGGGTTGTATATAGCCTTCTGTGTGTATTATCGCATTGCGCACGGCAACCCTCTATTTTTTTGGACTCGTGGAAACGTATTCGAAACCACCAACCAAAAATTTAAAAAAAGACGGGGACTCTGAGCAGAACTCTAAAATATCGGCTAATGCTGAGCGCGAACCCGAAAACCCTATAAAGCAGCAAGGCGAAAGCTTAAAAAACAACGAAAATCGGGAGACGCGAGAGCAAAACCCACCTATACAAGAAGCAAAAACGGGCACATCAAAAACGCAACAGCGACACCAGACGGCAAACGCAACTATAACTACTGCCGGACACTCTTGCAATCATGCCAAAAGGGTTTCCTGAAAACACCAACAGTTCTGATAAATCCGCGGTCATAAAAACCTCAATACTTGGATGGATTGACGAATTAGAGAAAGGACAAACTTCTACGCGTTTTCAGAAACGTACCCATAAAAGGAGATTCCTGAAAATAACGTGCGCAGACGAAGCAACCAAAGAGTGGCTAGCCGACACGTCAAATATTAAGAAACCAGAGATAAGGAACTAAAGATTAATTATCTCAAAGACCTTCTTGCACATAAAAAAAAATATTGGGTCTCGGGAACAGCGCTAGAACCGACCAACCTACTGAAAATAATATCGGTACAGAATAACATCAGTACCGAAAGGTTAACCACCGTTAATGCTAAACCAGATCCTAAAAGAACCCAATACGCCCTGTTTATGGACAAGGGGTCCTGGGAAAAGGTGGAATCGTTAACCAACCAATTGCAACTTGGATTTTTCAGGATCATTCTTCGGGCGATGGCCGAATCCAAAAAGAACAGCAAAGAACCGGATGCTATAAGGAATGTCCACAAAAAAATGCACTAAATTTAATGGCATTGAGGAATGTATGTTCTAGAGACCTAGTGATAGCTAAAATATCTATAGTAGAAAAAGGCAACCAGAGGGAGTTCATTATCGAATCAGGTTATCTCCTCTACGACCAGACAGGACCATCCCCGCAGAAGAAAATCCACAGGTTGACCGTTGAAACAACAAACCGATGATCCTTGGATGCGATGTTAATGCACATCACACCTTGTGGAGAAACACAAACACAAATCCAAGACGTGAAAAACTTTTAGAATTTGTTTTAAAAGGCAATTAAGATTTAATAAATAGCGGAGATGCGTCTACGTTTGTAACCGTGTCGCGTAGTAAAGTTATTAATCTTACGCTTGCTAGTCCAAGAGCGAGAAAAGTGATAAAAATGTGGCATGTATCAGATGAACTTTTCTTATCTGATCATAGATACATGCGATTCGACATTGAATCAGACAAAGAACTCGAGAAAAACAACTGAGATTTGTTCAACAAAACTTTAACTGGCCAAATCAAGGACTGTCCCAAAGCAAGATCAACGCACGAGCTAGAACTAATGGCAGTATTGTCAATTCATTAAAATACGCATTTGAAACAAGCTGGCCAGAAACTGTCAAACGAACTCCCAACAAAGGGAACAAGGAGTTTGACCAAGCACGGTCACCCACAAGAAGGCTATTTAATACAACCAAAAAAAGCGAAAACTGGGATAAATGCAAAACCAGCCTAACATATGACAATGCAATTAAAAAGGCAAAGAGAAACTCATGGAGAAGGTATTGAAGGGACGCAGACGTAGACGTAGAAAACTGAGCAAAGACCGCACTGGAAACATTGGTTCTTTGCTGATCGAAAACGGAAAATGTGCAAACTCGGTTGAAGGTACTTTGCAAAAACTACTGCAAAAACACTTCCCGGCTTTATCGTTAGCTAAAGTTTTTAAGCACCAGGACATAGAGGTACCAAACAAACAGGCAACCAAAAGGAACTGGTAAGCGAGAATAATAATGAATCCTGAAAACCTAGAATGGAAAATCAAAACGTTTAAACCCTTTCTGTTTCCAGGAGCCGATAGAATTTATCCTCCATTGTTAAGGTAATTAGATCAGCTTAATTTATTACGTCTTAAAACTACTGGAAAAAGTAGTCGACAGGTATGTACGGGACGAGAAATTACAACAATGCGTGTTCATAAAAAACTACAATGCGTATTTACTGTTCCAGCACTGAAATTGATCGTTTACATTATTACAGTGGCGCTAGAATGAACGAGCTGCAGTTTCATAGAGTCGGACAACATAAGTCCAAATTGTTTTGAACGCCACATTTCAGTAAGCGTTTGGTCATATTTTATTGAGAAATATCTTTCTTCTAAGTAGGATTTAATTATAATATAACATAAGTGTCATAGCAATTTTTTCAATTTATACAGCAAGCCATCGTGCCTAAAAGCCGATACTCAACGAAGAAAACGTTTTCTTCGGGCAAGAACTGGATTGTAGGTAAGTCGCTGTCAGAAAAGTCTCTCACGAAATTTTTCTTGTTCTAACTTACGCAATTACAATGTTTTAATACTATTTAGGTATTTTCATTAATTATTTGGTGCATCGCATGGTGTGAACCATAGATATTTGTCATGTAATTTTCTTCGCTATCGGCACCTTATGTGTAAACCTATGTATTGCGTGTTGCCAATACTTCCAGCATTTATGGATCAAGTAATGTACTACAAACTTTCTTGCGTTCGTTGTTAATAATCTACGATATTTAAATTAAAGTTGTTATACATATTTATTTTTCTTTTTTTGGTTTAGGGAACGTGATTTCGTTACAAGCTTGAACCTTCTGTGTTGATCGAAACAGAAGTTTTACTTAAGCAGATTTGGCGCACTTTAAATTCTATTTTTTTGAATCTCTCCTATCTCCGACCTATAACTTGTAACAAGATAATGAAGTCAAATTACAAGTAAAAAAAGTAGAAGACTATAAAGTAATAAAGGATTATTTAAATAGAAATAAAGTAGAAAAGCACACATATAGCCTTGAAGAAGACATGAAGTTGTAAATACTATAAATGTTATTAACCGAGAAATTAAGAAGAAAAAAATCTCTTCTTTATTGATATCGAGCCTTGGGATTTCTTTGTGACCAAAAGTATAGCTCTTAGATGTCTAGATCTTAACTCGGATCACACTACCGTTATAGTCACAATAAGTGCAACAATTATTAAAAAAGAAAAACCAACAAAACTTTTTAATAACAGAACCGATTGGCATTATTTTACACGTTTCAAAACTGTAAAACTTTAACCCGAAGATTTTCTTGCGAGCTTTGATGTGACTTCACTTTTTACCAAGGTTTCTATTAAAGATTCGCTTATTATCATTAAACAAATTTTGTCTCAACACGGCAAGGACTTGAGTTTGGTTCCTCTTATTAATAAGTATTTATCATCTACTTACTTCTAATTTGTTAACAAGTTTTACGAACAGGTTTCTAGTGCTGCTATGGGTTCTCCTCTTTCACCTGTTGCAGCTAACATCTTCATAAAATTTTTTTAAAAGGTTGCTTTCAAATCAATAATTTTAAAATCTAAAGTATGGTTTAGGTATGATGTTTACGACACGTATATTGTTTGGTCTCATGGTCATCTCGAATTGTCTAAGTTTCTTAATTATCTAAACAATCAACGCCTAGATATCAAATTTACTATGGAAATCGAAACTAATTGTTTTAACCCATTTTTCGACATTCTTGTGACTCGTAATCCTAACGGTTTTTAGGGCCATTCTGTTTATCGCAATAGATTCTTAGTTAGATGTCGGTTGCTCGTTTGAGTTTTTCGATTTCTCTCACGAATGGATGAAGCCCTTTACGAAAGTGAGCAAAACGTTAACAACTTTGGTTACAACAATGATTACTTAAAAGTTTAATTAAAGACTTAAAAAATAGAATAGAATATAAATAAAACATTGATACAAACTACGCTTTGTGGAGAACAACAAAAAAGTTTATATACCAGCATCAACAAATTCCCTCAATTTGCAAAGAAGACAGCTGGGCTTGCACAGACTCGAATAATGCAAATGTTTTTGTACGGTATATTAGTAACGTTTTCCAAACTTTACACTCTTTTCTAACGCCACAAGAGACGCTGAAACAAAGAATTATCACCACACACCATAACAAATATAAATAAATTTACAAGAAAATTAAATTTTAGAGTGAATTTAACTAATCAAATTATTAAAATAGTCTTAAATAGAGGAAGTCAATCATATACAATTGAGGAAACCTAAATGTGAACGCGTAAATTTAATTATGTAAGTTAGACTTTGCATTATAGTCGTTCGTCGCATTCAAATTTGACAACTTTTGGTCAGACGTATATGAATGAATTTTAGTAAAATAGAATTGAAGAAGAATCGTTAGTGAGTAAAATTATTTATAACGTTTGTAACCGTCGTTTGAGTTTGTGCGTTTACTTTCGTAAAAGACCCGGTATTTGATGTTATTCGTTTAATGTATTTTGGAATTGTTTTGTTGATTTCAAATTGATTTAAGAAAGTTATTCAACGTTTTTAGATTCATAATTGTCAATCAATTTTATAAGTAAAATATTGTATTCATTTATTTAGAAATGATTACGTTGTTTAAACAACCGTATTCTGCGTTTGTGTTGATTTCACGTTTTCTTTGTTTTCAGTTGAAATTTATGTTTCCCTGTTGTGATAGTTTTGTAATTGAATATATTTTAGCAGTTTGTTTATTTTAAGTTTGTTTAAAAGTTCTTTGTTTTAAGTACATTTTCTGTACAGTCGTAGTTATTTTCTTTGTGTTAGTTCTATTAAATTACGTTGGAATGAAGTCATTCTTTTAATTTATTAGACAGTTGTTATGATTCAAGTCGCAACAACTAATCTTTATCACCATAATGAAATACAACATTTTGTCAATTTAGCAGTTCACACAGATTAAAAAACCGTTTACCAACACTACTTTTGTGACGTTATTTAACCTGTTTGCATCCTCTTTGCACTTCTTCGTAGTATGGTTTTCTTTAGCGGAGTTTCGAACGTTGTGTAAAGGGTAGTCAATTAAGTTAATATATATACGTGATTTTGGTGAGGGTAAGTAAGTTGTTAGTTCGCAGTCGTCGAAATGCCTTAAAAAGATAGGAATATAGTTTGTTGGGTGGTAAACTCACCCCCTGTACATGAAGTAATACCGCGAAAGTAATATGCAGAAAACGTGAATTTTTGGTGCAGTTAGTAGAGTTTCGTTTCTCCTAGTTCGTAAAATCTATGTCTTTAACAAAAAAACAATTTCAACTGATTTCAAGTTTTATTTTACGTAATGTAGAATCGTGTTCGTTAAGTTGTACGACGCGATTTTATCATCGCCTTGGTAGCGGTTTATTGAGAATCTTTTGACGGTAAATTGTTCTTATAGTTGTGGTATCCTATCGAAGTTTCGGACAACGTCAACTGGCCTAAAAGTAACCAAGAGGTCTTCTACGAACAATAACTATCAAGGTATTTATTGATTTTGATTAAGTTATTTATTTGCGAGTTCAGTGATTGAAAAGCTTTAAAATTAATCAGAATTAGAATTTACGGCTAGCTATTGAATCTTTCGATAACACTAATCTAATGACGTTTGTTTGTGCTAATTTTAATTATTATTATTATTAAACAACCAAAATAAAAGACGTAATGTAACGAACATCTAAAGTGTTATATCGATATTAAGTAAAAGAAAGAAAAAAAGATAATCTTATATTTCTGTAGCATAATTTTAAGTGTCAAGTTTGTTTTATACAATTACGGAATTCATTTGATTTTGTTATGTATTTTATTTTTTTTATTATGCGTACACGACCGTGCGTTGTTTTTTTCCTTAAAAAAAGGTAATGTAGTTTTTTTTTAATTTTATTTTATTATTTTCATTTTGTTTATTGTAATCATATTATTTTTATTCAGTTCTGTTTTAATTTAGGATTTAATGTTTTCATGTAATGCCCTGTTTTATTGCTTGTCTAATTTCATTTCAATTATGTAATAAATGTTAAATTGTTACATGTAACAAAGCTTTTATTCAGTCGGCTTTCGCGTATGTGAATTTTAGATTATTACCGATTTTTCGCTTAAAATAAGACCCATTTGAGTGTATCCACTTGAAGCGGACTCGTGGTTAACAAGAGCCTCTAGTTCATTGAGCCTTACTCCTTCCTGGCGCCCTTTGATTTTTCATTGTGTTTTCTGTTGTTTTCCAAACGATCATGGAATTATTGAATATAACCCACCCCGTCTTCACTAAGCATCGGCAAAACTTCGTTTATGTTACTTTATTTCAGGCAACTGTCATTGTTTCAACTTTTGCACGTAACAAGTTTCAGCATAAGACTAAAATTTGTAAAATGAAAAAATATTTTAATTTTAACATTGTACTGACTTTTTCTAAGCTTTGACAATTTTTAGTAAAATAGTACACAAAACAAAATATGTTTCATTTTGTTAAATAATAACCAAAGTTGAAGTTTTCTCGCAATAACGGTATTTGATTATAACTTGCAATAATAATACTTTTCAAAACTATCACGCTACATTTTGATAAAGTTTAACAACTATGTCGAGTATAATTGTTCAAGTTAAGGTTTAATGTAGATGTTGATTTATTAAATTATGCATTTAAAAACAAATTTACTAGTTAAATAATTGGATAAGTTTCATGTTGTAAACTTCGTATTACAGTAAAACATTTTAGTATGTTGGTGTTGTTACTGAGTTTGTAGTTTGTGTGCATAACAAACTACTTAAGAAGCTGCAACATTACACAAAGGGGTAATAACGTACGGCGCGGGTGTTTTGTAGCTCTATCATATTTCTTGCCATAACGATTTTATGGTTGACCAGGCAACGTTTTTAATTGATATTATTTTTTCAGAAACGTAATAAGCGATAAAAGTCAAAAGGTATTATCGAAAACATAAATTTTGATTTTTACAGCGTAGCTACGTTGCAATTCCATTAGTTAATAATTAGATTTTCTTAAAAGTGAATATAATAACTTTCCATAAATAACGCGACTAAATTATAAATGTTCTTTTACAACGCTGCGTATGAAAATGCATTAACTATTAATATGTAATGATGTTTCCACTTTACGGGCTTCTTGATGGCTATAAGCAACACCTACTCTTCCTTTATATATTTCAATAAAATATTCATTAAGGGTAATTACTCGTGAATAATAAGTAGAATTAAATTAAACGAATATTAAAAATCATCCATTTTTTACTGACGAATGCGTTACTTTTATACCTGATGTTTTCATACTACAATAAAATTTATGACAAATTAGAAAAGTTTATATTACACAAACTAAAAAAAAAAATAATAATGCGTTTATAATCGCATTTTAATTTTTTTCTAAAAATATGTTTAGAGAGTATTACAACTTTAGTCAACCTTAACTGTTATCTTTGAAAAATAATAACATAATTACATAAATTAAGTCAGTAATGTTTTTAGTTATTTCAATAGCAAGTACAGACAAACAGTCTTGTAATAGTCATAATTAATGCACGCGAAATGTGCAAAATGCATATTAAGTACATACATGCATATTCTGACAAAATTGTATAAAATAACCAATGAATTTTTATGAATAGTTAGTAAACTCACTATTGTTAATTCACAAAATTAGATTTTTTGCTAGTTTTGTTAGATTGTTCATAGGTTTAGCATTTAATTTACATTGGAAAACAACTAAACTAACTAAATTGCAACTTGATCGGCATTGGGAAGTAAAATTTCGTGCATTGCACCATTCATGATACATTGAGGACAAATTAAAAAATTTTATTGTGTGTTTCCATCATTGCAAAGGTCAATAATTGTTCGTAATGGGCGAAAAAAGCTATAGAATGGCAAAACTAAAGGTAGAAATTTACATAAAACTAAGTATTCAAAGTAAATTATTATATTAGAACGAGTTTGCAACAGGTAGAAAAAACATTTAAAAAATCTTAGTTTAACTAAAATTGAAAAAAAAACGTTAAAGTCAATGTCAAATTTGACAGATTTAGTAATGAAACGTTCGAGAAGTTATCCGTAAATTCAAGAGCCTTCTCGAAGTTGTTATCCATCTTCTAGAAGATATACCGAAAGATAGGAAACACTCGAGAAGGATTTCCAAATGTGTATAAATACAGAAGAGACAAATCGTAGGTCAGTTATTGCCGTAATGCGAAAACAGCAGTGTTAGGATTATTCAAGTCTAAATAAATAAGTTGTTAACGCGTGTTATAAATAAATCTACAAAGTACGTGACTTTAGTGTAAACAAGTGTGTGAAGCTATCCGCGGACTCTATCTTATCTTCGTGTAAGTTATAGTATTATACAAGGATTATACATAAATATACTGTAAGTGTTTTCATTAAATATTATTAGATTTAATTAGTTCGGTAATTTAGAAGTGTACATATTTCTAGTATAAGTAAAAATATTTTTAGCAATTTAAATAAATTAGTAGTTATTAATAAAATTTGCTACAAGTGGCGTCAGTGTGGGGTTTCGTTCGCGAATTTTAGTGTAAATATAATTAAGAAATATCGCTCCCGTAATAAAAACATTGATTGCGTAAATAACTGTTACGTCCGCGATACGCTTATTTATTTATAAATTGTAATCATAGCTATATCAGATCATTAAAATAGGTTTTATTAAACGTTTTCTTTTAACAAGTGCGTGATCGGGATATTAATTAAATTCGTTTCCGTACACTAGTGGTTTAATATTAAAAAGTGGATCGTTATTAAAATTTTGTGTTATACAAAAACTGCATTTTAAAAAGTTGTGTATTTAAACTTTATATTCGTGTTATATTTAAATTTATCCCGGTAACGCGTTTGCAAAAAGTGAAAATGGATTCAAAAATATTTGAAATTCTCGAATCGATGAATAAAAATATGGAAGAAAATAATAGGAAAATGAGCAAAGATTCTCAGAAAATCGAAGCAAAACTGTCCAAAAATTCTAGAAAAATGGAAGAAAAGTTTCACGAAAATTCGCAGAAAATGAAAGAAAATTCTCAGAAAATTGAAGAAAAATTATTTAAAAATACCCAGAAAATAATGAAAAGTTGATCGAAAATACTAGACGATTAAAAGAAGAAATACAAACGAGCATAAAAAATCAAATCAAAATTGTGCAAGAAGAAACCCAAGCAGATATGTTAAATTTAAAAGAAGAAATTTGCTAATCTATGAATGACAAAATAGAAGAAGTAGAAGACAAATTAAAACAAAAGCTAGAAAAAAAATTGAGAGAAAGAATACAACTGCTTGAAGAAAGAATGAACTAAATAATTTGCCATGGTGAAGGAAGCGTCACAAACGAAGTTTTAATAATGGACCATCGGGCAGAAACCAGTAACAAGTTTAAAGTTGTACCTCTAAATTTTGATGGTAAAGTTCCATGGTCCACCTACTAAAAGCAGTTTAAAGCCGCAGCTACAGCTAATGGTTGGAGCAACAAACAGAAAGCGACGTCTTTAATTGTGTCCTTACGCGAAGAAGCGCTTGGAATTTTACAAACTGTTCCTGATCACCTACAAGAAAATTACGAACTTTTAATTTCACGTTTAGAAATGAGATATGAAGATGCTCATCTTCAACAAGTGTACCAGGCTCAAATTAAAAGTTTGGTTCAAGAAGCTGCCAAAAGTCTTCAAGAGTTTGAGGCTGACATCGCCAGATTAACACGGCTTGCGTATCCTACAGCGCCAGATATCTTCTTGGAGCACTTGGCGATTCAAACCTTTGTAGACGGCCTCCGAGACAACGAAACGCAGCAGATTCTTCGGTTAGCTCGACCAAAGAAATTGGATGACGCTTTGGTGCATGCTTTGGAGTTTGAAGCAGCAAAACAAGCATCGTAACGAAACGGTCATACACTCTGCTGTGCTGTAGAAGTACCCGCGCAGACACTGAAAAGCATCGAGGAGATAGCGCGACAAATACTTCGGGAAAGAGGAGCGACGACTTTGTACTGCGATGAAACGACGGCATCGTACTAAACCTAAGAAGAGGACAAGAAGAGCGCTCAAAAATTTGGAACGACGCGAGCAAAAGAGACAAAAAGTAATCTTATCTAGTCAGACTCCGGAGATTACAATCCAAATGGCATCGCCTATAGAGCAGTTGCATAGAATTTAACTCGATGGCAAGATCAATGGGAGAAGCGTCCAGTTATTCGTTGACACGGGAGGGACAAAGACCATCATTTGTCTTGACATGTTATTAGAAAACGAGAAGACATAACCAGTAACAGTAAGATTTCAATCGGCAACGGGCGATGAAATACCTACCCACGGACAAGTCAAAGTAACCATTGGTTTGGGAAATGGAGTACTCGACCAACAAGTACTGGTAGCCGACATCACGGAAGAAGTTATCCTGGGAATGGACGTGATAAAGAAGTATGGGTTCCATTTGGATATGAAGAACGATGTCCTGAAGATCGACAATGAAGAAATTCCTTTTCATTCGTCAGAGAAGGCAGCCGTGCGAGTCTTATTAAGTGAAGACGTGACTCTGCCTGCAAGGACTGAAAGTGTGGTGATGGCACGTCTGAATGAAAGTCTTCGGGAAGGCTAGATACGCGCGATTGAACCAATGGAGGGCGGTTTAGTTGAAAAAGGACTACTTGTTGGCAGAACTTTAGTACGAGTAAAAAACACGATGCCAGTAAAGATCTTAAACATCAACTCAGATCCGGTAACGTTGAAGATGAAGACCGTTGTAAGCAAATGCACGCCAGTATCTCAAATTGTGAGATGCGTGAAGTCTGACGAAGATAGGTCGGCAAAGAAGTGTCCACAACATCTATTGGACATTCTTACCACCAAATGCCAAAACCTCAGCCAAGGCCAGCTGGCTAAAATTAAAGTGTTGATCGAAGAGTATCAAGATGTGTTTGCGGTGAAGAGTGGTTCCAAAGGAAGAACTAATGTGGTGAAACATAAAATTAATACCGGAGACGCTCGGCCGATACGACAACATCCACGCAAACTTCCTTTGGCGAAAAGAGAAGAAGCCGAACAAATAATTACGGATATGGAGAGAGAAGGCGTGATTGAACCTTCAAGTAGCCCATGGGCATCCCCAGTGGTACTCGTAAAGAAGAAGGATAGATCAACAAGGTTTTGCGTAGACTACAGACAGCTGTGACCAAAAAGGACACTTACCCATTACCCAGAATTAAAGATACATTAGACACCCTGTCAGGATCCCAGTGGTTTCCCACGTTAGATTTAAAGAATGGTTACTAGCAGGTAGAATTAGAACCTAAGGACCGTGAAAAAACAGCTTTTACGATTGGACCTGGTTTGTGGTAGTTCACTGTAGTGCCCTTCGGCCTGTGTAACGCTCCTGCAACGTTAGAGCATTTGATGGAGACCATCTTGCGCGGATTGGCTTGGAAGACGTGCTTGGTTTACCTGGACAACGTGATCGTGGTTGGAAGGTCGTTTGAAGAACACTTGAACAACTTGAAGGAAGTGTTCCAGCGAGTACGTGGAGCTAACCTCAAACTGAGCCCAAAGAAATGCCACGTATTTAAGAAAGAAGTGCAATACCTTGGCCACGTTGAATCTAGAGATGGAGTAAGGGCTGACCCAGACAAAATCCGAGCAGTGCAAGCTTGGCCAAAACCAATCGACAAACATCAGGTCCGAACTTTCCTTGGGTTTTGCACTTATAGAAGATTTGTACCCGGATTTGCCAATATTGCCAAACCATTGACAAAATTAACGGAAGAAAAAGCAGAATTTAGATAGAATGAAGACTGCGAAAATTCTTTTAATCAACTAAAACAGGCCCTAGTCACTTCGCCGATTTTGAGTTATCCAAGAGAAGATGGAAAATTTGTTTTGGATACCGACGCAACCAATCTGGCCATACGCGCGATTATTTTGCAGGTTCAAGATGGACAAAAAAAAAATCATCGCGTATTTTAGCAAGGTTTTGTCTAGGCCAGAAAGAAATTATTGCGTGACTAGGAGGAAGCTGTTAGCAGTCGTCAAGTCCATCGAACATTTCTATAAATATTTGTATGGACAAAAATTTTTACTGAGAACAGACCACGCCGCTTTAAAATGCATACTGCAGTTCCGTAACTCAAAAGGACAAGTGACAAGCAGTCATCGGAACGCTGATGCCTCATCTAGAAGACCATGTCCGGCGGACTGCAGCCATTGTTCGCGACTGGAAGAAAAAGTTGAATGCCTCCGGAGAACTGCTATGGTTGATGATGAGTGGGAACCTGAGCAGTTACGTCGCAAACAAGAACACGATCTTGAAATAAAACTACTCCTGGACTGGAAAGAAAGCGACCGACGACCAACCTGGGAAGAAGTGAGTGCTTTGTGCAAAAACATCAAAGCGTACTGAGCGCAGTGGAACTTTTTAATAGTAGAAGACGGTTTTCTTAAGCGATCCCTAGAAAGTGTCAAGGGCACAGAAAACAGACTACAGTTGGTAGTGCCAAAAAGCCGGGTGACAGACGTGTTGAAACATCTTCACGATGGGACATCAGGAAGACACTTTGGCATTAAGAAAACATTGGGTAAAGTGCGAGATTCTACTGGATGAACTGCAAAGAGAAGGTCATAAAATTGTGCACAGTCTGCGCATCAGAAAATGGTCTAGCGAGAAGCGCAAAGCACCCATGAAGCAATACAACGTAGGAAGCCCTTTGGAAAGAGTAGCGATTGACATCGCAGAGCCGTTCCTAGAATCCATTTCGGGAAATAAATACATATTAGTGGCAATGGATTATTTCACAAAATGGACCGAGGCTTATGCCATACCCAATCAAGAAGCAGCTACAGTAGCAGACGTATTAGTAAAAGAGTTTTTTTGCCGGTTTATAGTTCCGTTAGAATTACACTCCGATCAAGGCCGCAATTTTGAGTCTGGGTTGTTTCAAGGAGTTTGTCGACTGTTGAGAATTAAGAAAACTAGGACGACGCCTCTGTATCCCCAATCTGATGGCATGGTTGAGCGCATGAATCGAACAATGGGCAAGTACTTATCCAAGGTATTGTCCGATCACCAAAGAGACTGGGATTAGTACTTGCACCTTTTCTTGATGGTATACCGATCATCCGTTCACAAAAGCACAAGCCAAACACCATCCTGTGTTCTGCTCGGTCGCGAAATACAATTGCCATGCGACATTTAATTTGGACGAAGACCGGAAGAAGAAGTTGCTGGAAAAGATTACGTTAGCAAGCTGACCAAGAGGCTAGACGAAGTGCATGAGGTCCGTAAAAACACACAAATTGCCAGCGACAGGATGAAGACTAGATATGACGTCAAGGCACAAAATTGTGGGTTTCATCCTGGCGATATGGTCTGGTTGTAGAATCCTCAAAGGAGACGTGGTTTGTCACCGAAGCTGCAAAGGCAATGGGAGGGCCCCTATGAAGTCATCTAGCGTATTAATGACGTCATATATCGCATCCGAAAACCGCCCAGAAGCAAGCCAAAAGTAGTCCACGTCGATCGTCTAGCCCGTTTGCTGGCGATAACCGCAATACGCAAGTTCAGGTCCGAACCAGAGTGATAAGCAGCAGAACCAGGAATCAAATCGAAGAAATGGTTTTTGAGAAGTTTATGAACTTATACGGAGGTTCTGGAAAAGCTAGGTTCGGCGTTACCACCAAGGAACAACAAGACTTGTTCCAGACACAAAAAGATTACGAGATCGCACATTGCGTGAGCAAGGATCTTGACATGTCCAAAGAGGTTGCAATCGTGTTTAAAAACAAGTTTGGGCAGCTAGATAAATTACCAAGACAGCAACCGCAACCGGCAGTCGGAAAAGTTTTAGGACTACGTAGTGACGGACGCCTCGATTTCTATTTGGTCACCAAAAAATACTCACGTACAAAGCCGTAATACAAAAATCTGTGGCGAACATTATGGAATCTCAAGAGAGAAGCGGAGTTCCACCATGTAAAAAAATTGGCAGTACCCAAGCTTGATTGCGGCTTAGATCAACTGCATTGGAGGACAGTTTGAAATATGTTGGAGGTCGTCTTTCGAGGAACAGGCGTTCAAGTGTTGGTCTGTAGTTACCAATCAAGAAGAATATCGGGTCAGGAAAAGTCTATTGGCTATTACTTTTATGACCAAGGAAGTTGCCGAAATGGACGAAGTTGCCGCTATCGCCACGATCCTTTCTACCGGTTTCGCATTCAGTTTACTGTTCTGGGACAGAACAGTCCTGAAGAGGGGTCAATGAAACGTTCTCAAATTCAAGAGCCTTCTCGAAGTTGTTATCCATCTTCTAGAACGTATACCGAAAGATATGGAACACTCGAGAAGGATTTCCAAAATGTGTATAAATACCGAACGAACAAATCGTAGGTCAGTTATTTCCGTAATGCAGTGTTAAGAAGATTATTAAAGTCTCAATAAATCAGTCGTTAACGCGTGTTATAAATAAATCTACAAAGTACGTGACTTTAGTGTAAACAAGTATGTGAAGTTATCCACGGGCTTTATCTTATCTTCGTGTAAGTGATATAAATTAGTGTAAGTGTTTTTATTAAATATTATTAGATTTAATTAGTTCGGTTAATTTAAAAGTGTACATATTTTTAGTATAAGTAAAAATATTTTTAGTAGTTTAAATAAATTAGTTTCAATAATAAAATTGCAACATTATTATTTCTTAAGAGTTTTTAATGCTTGATATTTAACATTTATAAGATTTTTTTCTAAAAGTTTTGCTTTTTGCAGTATCTTCGTTGTTTCAAAACAATCTGGAAGATGACTGATGCTAGTTTCATTTCTTCAAACAGCAATTCTTGAAGGAGCAACAGCAAAATCAAAACCTTTGTTTTCAGAAGGAGGAGTATCGGATAATTTATAAGAGCTTAAATTAAGTAGTAGTTTATCATTTTTAAAATCGATGTTTAGAAGACTTGTTAACTTGTTTGATAAATACATTATTAAATTTACTTATCTGTCTGGATCTGGTAAAGTTTTCATAATTTTGTAGTCTGTAGCACAAAAAGTCTTTAAGAAATATCCAGTCAACATATGATAGTTCTTTATATTTGTAAGAGGATTAAACTTGCCTTTTTGCAGTTTAAATGTGATTTTTGATTTCTTATGAAATTTGGAATTAGATTGTTAGATCTACATCGTTTTAAAAAGGTTAGATTAGTTAGTTTAGCTTTTTTCTCTTTAATTTTTTTAATAATTTGACGTTTCTGGTGGTTTTTTAGACCTTCGAGCAAATGCTGTAGCTAAATAAACTTGCGCCTATTATCTAGTTCTAGTTTACGATTTGTGTTTAGTTACTGTAATTTTATATTTTACGTTTAAAATTATTACCTGACAGAGAACTTTGATAAAATTCAAAAACTTGTAAAATTTTGATTTAAATATAATACACCATTTACCCTAAAAAATGATTATCAAATTATTTGCTGAAACATTTAACTAAAATATAATTTTGTTATTTAAATTTTAAATTAGAAGTGTGAGAAAATTTGAATTTACATTAATATTTGTTAGCAAAATATTATAGAAATACTTACTTTAAAATTTATTAGTGCCATTGTCAATATGTACAATTAAAAAAAATTATTACGAACAACAATATCCGTTTGAAGTAATTGTAACAATAGCTTGCCATCACAACTAAAAATATTTTATTGTAACTGTTAAGCATTTTGTAAATTAGCTTAAATTTGTGTTTAGTTTTAAGTAAAGTACGTAAACGAATTTTATAAATAATGACAAATGTACTGGTTCACTAATTAAATCAGATCAAAAACACAGTAATAAAATAACTTATTTTTCCATAAATAAACGCATTTATTAAAAATAGGACAGCGTGCCAACAGAAGATAATATGCCATTTGGTTTGTTTAAATTTAAACCTTCTGACATACAACGTCATTTTGAAAATTAAAAGAGCAATCATAATAACGGTTGAGTAAAAAACTCAACGCAAAGTATACGCTTGTCATCGTACACATGACAGCGCGATGTAATATTACATGCTGTGGTAATATAAAGCTAGCGATAAATGTATATATAAACCAGGATGTAACTTTATAGCACTTTAATTTAAAAATTGCACAATAAACTAAAGTTATCTGTACCGTTTTTATATAGTAATTTAGGTATAAAATCGTAAACGCAATTAGTATAAAGAAAAATCAAACCCCAAGTATAAACCTAACTAATTAATTTAGTGCAATGTATACATGTAATAATATCTATAAATTCTGTTTATAGAAAAATAAAATTTAAAAACCAAAATATGAAACATTAGGCGCATCCCATACCAAAAAACAACATTGATTTTATAAATTTGGTATGGGCGTAATGCAGAATAGTGCAAAAATACCTAAATACAAAAAATTAAAAAAAAAATAGTGGATCACCAAAACTCTAAACCATTAAACCAGACTTTGTCAAAACAAAATGTTATATGTAGTGTCTTTTGGAAAAGGCGTAGATCTTGCTCGTAGAATTCATAGAGCAAGAAATAACAATAGATGCAGTAATTTATTGTGCTAGTATACAAAAAGTTAAGCGCAAAATTTCACATGAACTAGTATAAATACGATAAATGCTTAAATTTAAATTGGGATTATATAGAGAAGTAGTTAAATAAATACTAAAATAAATTAAAAGAAAAATTTTCTTGTATTTTTCTTTAGACTACAATTTACAGTAACAATAATGTAAAATTCATGACTTACCTAAGCACAGCATAATAACTATCAGAATTACACATTAATTTCAAAATCTTGAAACAATTTATCAACGAATACGTTATTAAAACGTTAAGCATAAAATGTGTTAAAGATTAGAACTAGACTCGACCTTGCCGTCACATAAATAATAAAAACTAGTATTATTGTAAGATATCTAAATAATTTGTTGGTTTAATGTATTTTTAAACTGCGATAATATTTGTTTTAATTTAAAATGTTTTGATTTTGCAGCAAAAATAATAACACTGTTTGAAATATAAATTTTGTAACGCGTTGCCATACTAATTTGACTAGGTGATTTAAAGCTCTGATGTCCTTGTTGCGACGTTTTTAGGAGTTAATGTATATATGTTGGTACAAATTAAACGTCATTATCACAAATACCGTTTATATCTTAGTATTGAAACGTTCGAGAAATTATTCTCAAGTCCGACAACCTTTGCGAGGTTTTTGTACATTTCCAGAACGTTCACCAAAAGATATAGAAAATTCTCGAACGTTTGGATAAAATGTATAAATCCGGCACAAACAAATTATAGGTTAGTGATTCCAGCAATTCGAAGACGGCAGTGTTAAGAAGATTATTCAAGTTTACATAAATAAGTGATTAACGCGTATGGTCGAGATAAATATAGAAAGTATAACCTTGTACGTGAGTTTAAAGTAAACAATAAGTGTTAAACTAAAGTTATCCGCGAACTTTATCTTCATGTAAGTGATAGCACTATATATAAATTAGTGTAAGTGTTTTTATTTAATATTCTTTGATTTAATTAGTTTGGTTACTTATAAACGTGTACAAAATTTTTTTTAGTATAAATAAATTGTTTAGTTTTAATAATCGTTACATTGGTAACAGGTGCGTGGTATGTAATCCAATAAATAATTGTTTAGCTCGCGATGTTAGCGTAAATATACCTAAGTATTTTAATAAAGCTCCCGTAATAAAAACATTGTTAGCGTAAATAACTGTTTAGTTTGCGATACGCGTGTTTATTTATACCGTGTAAAATTAGTCTGTTTTAGTTCCTTAAAGTAGTGTATTTAAACTTTTTATTCGTGTTATATATAATTTATGCCGGTGACGCGTTTGCAAGAGTTAAAAAGGTTTATTGAAATTTTCGAATCGATGAATAAAAACATGGAAAAAAATTCTAGAGAAATAGAAAACAAAATTGGCAAAAATTGTTAGAAAATAGAAAACAATTACTAGAACAATGAAAGAAATGTAACTATATGATATTCGTAAATTCATTTTAAATTACAAATTAAATATCTGATAAAGCGTTAATGTTAGATATTTTTTGATTTGAATAAATTGTTAGGAATCTCTATCAGAAACTGTAAAAATACTACGAATAATTTACATACGTTCAAAATTATATAAGAAAAATTGTTAAAAATGGCAGTTACACCCAATTCCGGTTTTTTTATCAAACCTATCTTTTGACAAAGCAGAGAAAATATAAAAGGTAGCTCCATACCAAATTTCAAGTTATTAAAACTTTTGGTTCGAGAGTTATCGTGGGTACATCCAAAGATAATTTGCAGCACTTCGTATATAAAGAAGTCAAAAGAATATAAAAAAAATTGTTATTTTTTAACGTATCTTGCATTCCCTTCAAGATACTGAATTTTTTTCTAAAAAAAATCGTCGCAGGCAGGATTCGAACCTAGGATTATATATGGAATTTACTTTAAATTATAAATCAAATATCTAATAAACTGTTAACGTTATAAAAAAAAAATTATTTCAATAAATTTTTAGGAAGAATTAACTCTATAAGAAACTATAAAAATAATTCGAATAATTTGCATACGTAAAAAAATTATATTAAAAAAAATGTTAAACGTGGCGGATACACCCACTTCCAGTTTCTTTATCAGACCCATCTTCAGTCAGCTCCATACCAAATTTCAAGTTACTAGGACTTTTGATTCGAGAGTTATTATTTTTTTTGTCAAAAATACATTTTTCTGATTCAGGAAGTCTTGAAACGTAAAATTATGCAAAAAAATTTAAAAAAAACTGCGATCGCTATACTTTCCTTCTAAGAAAGTAAAAACATTGCTGATCAGAAAAGTGCTACTTTGGTTAAACAATGTGTCCATCAAATACACGAAAAAAAATTTTTTCGTATGATTTTGGCTAGCACAACAATAAAAAATTTAAAGCTTAATACGCAAAAAAAACGACATCATATAACTTATCAGGAAAACACCAAATTTAGAAATATTTATAACGTAATTTATAAAATAAGAATATTACTACGTTTTTACTAAAAACAATCTAAGTTGTTTCAATATTGTTAAAGATTTTTTAAAAAATAGTATTAATGTTGTGAGTTTATTTTAATATTTTTATTTGTTAACTTATTTTTGGTATATGACGTAATACATAAATATTTTTATTTTTAAGAGTTTCATTAACGTTGGAAGATATTTAAGGAACGGCAGTTATACAAAAAAAAACACGTAGTAAATCACCTGATCTGTAGCCAAAATGCTTCTGTATTTCAATGAAAATTAAATAGTTGATGATTTAATTAGTAGCTTGACAAAAACACGTATTTATCATGTAGAAATATTTTAATGTGTGAGAAGGAATAGGTTTTAAAACGGATTGTATTTATCTGTATTATAAAGGAATTAATTCCCAAAGGATTATAAGTGCAAATCCTTTATTTGTATTAGCAAAGATCGATTAAATTACTTTTTTTTAAAAAACGTATGGCGTGAAAAATTTATACTTGATTGCAAACGTGTCGTCAATTGGAATCAGATATGCATAAAGCGCACGTTGGTCTACGTTAAGTGCATTGAAAGCAGTTAATTGGAATAGAAATCATGAATTGTCTATAAATCACTCTATTCAAACCTAGCACGCAACAAACAACTGTATACCAAGGGATTGCTTAATTTTGTGTCTGTTGATTCATGTAATTAAACCATCAGTATAAAGCTATATAATTCAATATTGTGCTTAATTAATGTTATCGAAATGTTACCTTCAAAGCATTAAAATTATCTAATTTGTGAGATATGTGAGATGAAGTACAAATCTCTTTGTAGCGTAAGATTTTTTTTAAAGTAACGTTCAACATCTAATTAATAAATGTTTACCTAACTTTGTTAGCTGTCTGTTATCTTTAGACACAACGCAAATATAAAAAGAAATATGATTTTATAGGCTCCTTAATTAAATATTGGACGGATTTTAAACCGAAAATTTTGATAAGCGTTAAAATTAATTAAAATAAGTTTCTTAATAAAATGTAAAAAAAAACAAATAAAACAAAAACTTTTATTGTTTATTAAAATGCGTAGCTTTAGAAAAGGAAAACCATTGTTTTGATAAATATTTTATAATTTGATTAATTAATTTCAAAATTTAAAAAAAAGTTTAAAATTTATTGGTAAAAATTGTAAGAATACGTTATTTACCTCTATAAATTTGTAAAAAAATTAAATAACAATTAAGACAGTTTTTCCCATAACAGTTCTAAACATGGTCCTTCGAACCGAGTATGAGTCTTGCGGCATCTAACAATTGTTGAAGTTTAAAAAAAAACAAATTATCACTCTCGAGTAACATAGCAACATTGAAATGTATTTAAATTCGTTAGAAATTGATTCATTTAACGATGACAGCCTTGTCGAATACCAATTGGGATTTAACGACTTTAAACGTTAGATCAATCATACAATGACGTTACTATAGAATTTAAATTTCAGTGCGACAATAATTCTAATATTTGCTTTATAAAATTTTATAATGAAGTGACTACAACAAAAATAAATCAATTAATTTTTGTTAAATAAATTTAAATAAAACGTGTATTTACATAGTGTTGAATTACGTAAAACTCGAATTCTTAATTTTGCTTTTAAACATTTTATAAAATTTTTTTTGTTAGTAGCCATCGATAGTAATTGCTTAATTACAAATTGCTGTAATATGCAATGTTTTAATATAGTGAATAGTATAGAAAAACGTATGAGAATTATAATTTAAACAAAAAATACATTAATATAATACTAAACACATAATGGGTTATTTATTAAGTCAAAACTCACAATTAAGATTATTTCCAGATTTTTGACCAAATTCACAAGTTAACGTTCTCTACAGACATTGAAAAAGTGTATCGATCAATATGGGTAGATAAAAGATTTATATGAAGATTTGATACTTCACATCATCCAATCCAAAAATACGGCCTTACAACTATCTAGCAATTCAAACTATTTACGAATAACGAAAACTTTCGCTTTCTACTATCTAGAAAAATATGTGGAAAAAACTGATGTGGTCACTACACGACTTTCCTATAAGAAATGATGAAAGAATGTATACATATTTTTTTAAGGTTATGTTGTCATCAAATCACTTTGAAGTGATATGTACACGTTTGTATTGACTTCCTAGCATGCTATAATTTTTTTCAAATTTTTTTCCTCGATTTCATTAAGATATAACCGAAATATGGCAACTTGAATTTATGTTTTTATATCGAATAACTCCTATATTTGTGTGACTCAATATTGCTTTTCTTTCAGTAAAAATTATTATTTTAACCTATTTTGCTTTCCCTTCAAGATTATGTAATTTTTCTTTAAAAAATCGTCGCAGGCAAGATTCGAACCTAGATTATTTTAAATTATAAATCAAATGTTTTTGTTTGGATAAATTGTTAGGAAGAATTATTTCTATGCGAAACTGTAAAAATAATTCAAATCACTAAGACTTTTGGTTCGAGAGTTATTGTGGATACATCGTTACACACAGACACACACACACAGACATACACACACATACACCCCAGGGCAGACATAAGGACAACTGCTACTGGGCGCGTCCCCTTGTGCAGATAAGAGAATGCTCGCTGCTCATCTGAGCAGAGGGTAGGAGTAAAATATAATAGCTCCCGTAGACGAAACCCATGTAACATCGTAAGCCTGGGGTCATGTCTCGTAGGAGCAAAGGTCTTGACTTAGCCGCCCAGACTGCGAGGAAGATGACCTCTATAAAAAACTCTCCAACTTAAGGTCAAGGACCGCGCTAAGAGATGGATAGCTGGAAGGAAATCCACCGCGAGTGGTGCAACCTCGGTGGCAAACAGCCTTGTATTTGCTTTCTTGTGTGGATAGGCGTCACCCACAAGTAACCTTTTATTTCGTTCTTACACGTGGGAGCAACATAGAAAAAAACATACAACAAAACCTAAATGAAGAGGAAAGTAAAGCAGAAATCAGTAAGCAACAGGCCTAACAAACAGCATTACATACAAAAGCTGAGAGGGAGAGAACCAAAGCGTGGAAACGCTTGGAGCGGCTCATCAACGAGTTGCACGATTTTGCCAATCCCAGACCTAATATTCATAAAGAAATTAAGAATAAAATTGGCAGCATTGGAAGTGCGTTTAAATTAATAAAAGCATTAGAGGGTAAACGAGTAACACACCAGCGTGCTACTTTCGTAGCGCCACAAGCTGTAGATACGCCGAACACACCATGTGCCCGGACTTTCACGGATGTGACGGCGACAACGTTGACGACAGACACTGATACTGACGCCGATGTTGAACCATGCTCTACGGATAAACGTGACGTCCGCCACGCTAAACGGAAAATAAAGAAGTCACCCGAATCGGACAGGAAAGACTCCAAAAAGAAAAAGGAAGCAGGATCTACCCCACCTATTAAGTGTGCGACACAGGTCTGGCAGAAGGTCAGGTCCTGCAAGAAAATGAAGAAAGAAAAAAGAAAAGAAGCACGAGAGCAGAAAAGGATAATGATGAGCCCCAAAAGGGCGAAACAGCTGTCTAGTAGTTCACTCTGGTGGCGTTTACACAATTGCATTGACATTGCTCACCCCCAATGTCCTTTTACGTTGTGGTTTTATCCCGACGAATTTTTCAAAGCTTATTTTGAATTTCACGGGTGTTAAACTAACTCAACGTATTTACCATCGTTTATAGCTATCTACAGAAAAGGATAAGTTCGCGGATATACTCAGACGGGTCAAGCAAGATGTTCCTGACGATAAAGTCTGCACCGCGGTCGACAAGATCCGTAAGACAGAATACCGATAAAGGTCAGAGGCTACGACAAGCCATCGCAGAAATCGTCAAAGAAAATGCCGAAGTCATCAGTAAAAGGTCACAGAAAGATCTAGAATTTCAAAAGTTTGACGAAATGACAACGAAAGACGACGTTTCCGCTGGTATAAACAAAACGAATGAAGATAAGTGCGTCACACTAAACTCTATCAGATCAGTTCGTAAGGCTTATGGGAATACCCAGACAGCCTCAGTGACACTGCCGGCGTCGATAGTAAAGAACGTACTAGGTGAGTATAGCAAGATCAGGATTGGCTGGGTCAATTGCCGTATTAGAACTGCTCAGAGACTAACCAAGTGTTATAAGTGCTCGCACTATGGTCATCTCTCCGCTAAATGCAAAAGTGAAGTGGATCGGACCAATCTCTGTACCAGGTGTGGAAAAGAGGGCCGCAAGGCCTCCACTTGCCAAAAAGATACTCGATGCGTACTGTGCGCTGAAAAATACGACACGAAAAATTGTGCCCACATGGCTGATAGTAGCAGATACATAGTCTTCAAATAGGCACTTCAGAAAAAGAAGTATAAGCGACCATGTTAATAGTACAACTTAACTTTAACCGCTATGAGGCTGTGCACGATCTGTTAATTCAGACCGCGTGCGAACTAAAGGCAGATTTTGCATTGATTTTTAAGCCATACAGACATCTTACTACTCAACCATGAGTAACTGATAGCACAGCTAAAGCTGTCATTTGGTCGTGTAATAAGTGTCTCTTCCAAAGTGTAGTGAACACCACAGAAACTGGTTATGTGATGGCAAAACTGAACGGGATTCATTCCTACAGTTGCTACGCGCCACCCAACTTCACACTTGACGCTTTCACAGACTTCCTGGATCGACTAACCGGAGATACAAAACAGCATCCTCACATGGCAATCGCCGGAAACTTCAATTCCCGGGCAGTTGATTCAAGTAGTGGGAAAACTAATTCACGAAGACAAGCCCTACTAGAAGCCATGTCCACTTTAGACGTAGTCTTGCTGAATAGTGGAGATAAACCAACGTTTATTAAAGAAGAGGCAAGTTCCATCGTAGATCTCACTTTCGTCAGCACCAGTCTCGCTAAAGGAAACTGCTCCTGCAACGTGACGGATACGTATACATCTAGAGACCACTGCGCAATACTATGGAAAGTAGCTACCAGCTAGACTACTAAAGGAGCAGATAAGAAAACTAACTCTTTTGGTTAGAAGGCAACCACTTTTGATCCCAACGCGTTTATTATTGCGTTGGACAAACAACCAATAAGTGGCGGAAGTGCTGAAAATAAAACAGGAGAACTGATGAAGATGATCACGGATGCCTGTGACGCCAGCATGCTAAGGAAACGTGACACAAACAAGCTATCATCGGTACACTGGTAGAATAGTCACATTGCTTCCTTCCAGAAGGAGTGTTTCACTAAGAGAAGGGTATCAAACGTGGTCAAAATGAACTAAACTCGGAAGAACTGGTGAGAGAGTACAAAAAGGCACGCCGAAAGCTTAAAAAAACCATTAAAGAAAGCAAGAGACAAGAGCTGATCTCTGGAGTGGAAAAGGACCCGTGGGGGAGGTCATATAAGATGGTCGTGAACCACTTGAGAAGTCAGCCAATGTTACCACCAACATGCCCTGAATTTCTACACAGGATTGTTACTGCGCCGTTTCCCCACCAAATGGAGTCTAATTGTACAAAAGAACAGCACCAAATGGAAGAAATTCCGCCAATCACAGAAGAACAACTAATGGAAGCATGTAGTAGAGTGGGGAAACCAAAACTCCCGGCCTGGATAGAATCCCAAACATTGCATTAAAGATGGTCATCAAATCGGCGCCCGTACTCTTTTTGAAGGTCTATAATGCATGTCTTGAAGAAGGCACTTTCCCACGCCAATCAAAGCAACAGAAGCTGGTACTTCTACCTAAAGGAAAGAAGCCACCGAATAAAGCAACATCATACCGTCCACTCTGCATGAAGGATACAGCTGAAAAAATATTTGAATGAATAGTCCACAAGATAATTGAAGAAGCAGTCGAACCGCTGCTGGCTAGCAACCAATACGGATTCCGGAAAGGTCGGTCTACCTTGGATGCGATTGACCTTGTCGTCAACACAGCCAAGGAATCGATTGCGGGAACCAGATGGAATAGAGGTGCAAAAAAGTACTGCTTGGTGGCAACGCTTGATATAAAAAACGCGCCCAACTCTGCTAAATGGGATTGCATTAGGAGAGCACTCGCCGAAATGAACGTACCAGGATATCTACAACGGATGGTAGCTTGCTACTTTCTTGATAGGATCTTGAAATACAATACGGAGAACGGTCCAAAAGAATACCAAATCACTGGAGGGGTTCAACAGGACTCAGTCTTGGGTCCTCTTCTATGAAACATCATGTACGATGAGTTTTTGCGATTGAAGATGCCAACAGCAGTCAAACACGTAGCATATGCAGATGACGTCGCTGTAGTGATAGTTGAAAAGGAAATAAATTTCGTCTTCGTCACTACCTTCAAGACGATCCGTAAGTAGATGGATACTATTGGCCTAGAGTTGGCATAGCACAAGACTAAAGCGGGGCTCATAACTAGTAGAAAATAGGTGGAAATCATCACATTGCAGGTCGGAAGACACAAAATCACATCCCAACCGTAGCTTCGGTACTTGGGAGTGATGATTGACATCCGACTGAAATTCAGACAGCAAGTAGATCATGTAAGCACCAAAGCTTCGGCAGTCACAGTAATCCTATGATGCCTAATATAGGAGGACCAAAGCAAAAGAGTAACTCTATTCGGACTGATGCCCTTAGAACACAAGAATCGAAAAAAACAATTGCATAAGTTTACCGATTGAGTGCCTTAAGAGTAGCTAACGCTTTCCGCACTATATCTAAGGACGCAGTGTCTAGTCCATTTCCGGCAAAAAGGAACGACAACGATGAAACCCAAAGAACTTAGAATACAAGAAAGGCTAAATAGTATACGACGATGCCAAATACTGTAGGACAACACAACAAAGGGTATGCTCTCCTCCAAGACGGCTTGGGAAGCAACAAGTTCATTTGCGACGGAAGTCCTACAAGAACTCCGCCGCATAAAAAGAAGACAAGCGACCAATAAAAATATGCAAAGATAAGAAGCCCGGACTTTAATCACATGACGGAAGAGCAGTAGCTAGAACCTCCTTCCGTAAAGTAATTCCTAACGGCGGTTCCGCGGAGGAAACAAAGTCCATTGACAGAGGATGGCTTTTTTAGTTTTTTAGTCGGTATTGGATAAGGGCATCTGAGTCCGACATATCCAGGCACAACACCAAGTCCTGACGATACTTAAATGTATTTTTTTTCTGCAAACCTTTTCAAAAAAAAACACACACACAGACACCCAAATTTTTTTGTCAAAAATTTATTTTTCTAATTCAAGAAACCTTGAAACGTAAAATTATGCAAAAAAAATTTTTGAAAAAATATTGAGATCGCTATACTTTCCTTATAGGAAAGTACAAATTTTACGTTGATGTGGCATCTTGAAGAAGCAATCAAAAATCAAAACAAACTTATAAAATTCTTCAAATACAGCGGATATTTACTCAAAAAATGATCAAACAACAATATGAAACTAGGGAAAAATACTAAATTATCTAAATTATCAAAACCTTACAACCCATTTGGATAGTTAGCTTTTAACCAAAGTCAAACTGTTCATTCAAGAATTATAGATAGAAAAGTTAGAATGGAACGAAATAATTTCAATACAACTATAAAATTATCATAATCGCTCATCATCGAACACTATACGGTTAGAGTTCAATCAACGTTAGCGTTTATTTGAAGAATATATTAAATCACCAACGGAAAGAAACTTATCAGTTTGTTTTCGTAGGCTTACTTGCGAGAAGAAGTCGGCAATTTGGTTTGCTATTTTCATCGACATTCAGTTCAGTTTTTTGAATGACATTTTAACATACTTTTGCATTGTAATTTCAAAGTTCTTTAACTTTTTCAAATTCATCTTAATTTTACTTTTATTGTTGTTAATTTGTTGAGTACTAATTCAATTCAAACTCAATTTTGTTTCCAGAAGTTTATTTAGTGTACATTTTGTAATTTTATATTTGCGTGTGTCATTAATATTTCTTTCAGTAGTAAAGATTCAGATTGTAATTCAATAATGCTTTAATTTTAAGTAAGTTCTGTTTATGTTAGCTTCAACCGCCCAAGGGGGTAAATTTATTACCCCGTGATAACATATTCATATCTACCTTAATCTTTATTAAATGTATTTCTGCTTTTAGGTAATCTTCATCTAAACATTAACAAACAATTATAAGTATTAGAGTGTTTCAAGAACCAATGTATTTTTATTAAATTTTTTTACTATCTCTTGGGGTAATTGGATTACCGCGCTTAGGCGGTGTAATTATTTTTGCTATTGTTTGGTCTTTTATGTCAATTCCTTTTATTTGTACAAATACGACAAAATACATAATTTTTATTTATTTATAATAAATACGTGAAACTGTGTAGTTCGAGTGTGTTGTTCTTGATTTGTCGTTCAGTAACTTTTTGACCTATTTATTTCTGTAAAGTTGTTATAGCGTGTGTCATAATTTTAAATTTTGTAAGTAACATTGTATGTTTATACATAATACTATTGTGTCAATTTTTCATATTTAGCTAAATCTAAAACGCAATGTGCTTTTTTCCTCTTTCATATGAATAATTAAAAAGACGCTATTGACGATGACAGTGACACTGATATAATAGAAAGCGATTATAAAGAAGATAATGTGGAAGAATTGTTCAGGTCACTCTGATGTTGACTTGGTTGCTACAGAATCAGATGACAAATATGTGTCTAATATGGTTCGTAAATCCACCAAAATCTTCAGGAAGATAATGTACTAATATAGTGAATGCTAAACCAGGCCTGACTGTATCAAGCTCCAATATTGAAAGTGTTTTAGAAGCGTTTTTGATCTTTATAACTCCAGAAATCATTTATGTACTATTTGCGACGAAATTAACAGGAAGGCCCAAAGGTTATACGGTGTATACAATTAAACCCACGAAACCCCAAACAAAAAGTGGAAATCCCTTACGCGTTCAGAATTATTCGCTGCTCTTGGAATTTTAATAGCAGCAGGAAAATTACATGAACATAAAACTAATCTACGGAAACTTTGGAAAACTGAATCTGCTTTTCATTTGTCATTTTTCAATGTCGGAATGTCTTGTGAGAGATTCAAAAGTATTATTATGTGTTTCTAATTTCCAATAACACGAAATATTACCATCGACGAAGGATTGGCAGTGTTCAAGAGAAGAAGTCCATTTAAAGTTTATATAAAATCTAAACCAGGCCGTATAAGACCTGGATTTGTGCAGACTCAAAAACTGCATACATTCTAAAATTGCAAATGTATGCTCATAAAATAAACGATGTACGGAAAATCAATCAAGGTGCTAGAGTAGTCTTAGATTTAACAAAGTCGTATTATGACTATGAACGTAGGGTAACTACTGGTAATTTTTTACCTCCGTTGGACTGGCCAATTCTCTTCTTGAAAGAAAATGAACCCTGGTTGGAACTTTGTGAGCAAATAAATAAGACGTACCTAAAAAATTCTTAGCAAACAAACATAGAGAAGAATGGTCTAATTTATTTGGGTTTACTGCAAATCATACTATTGTGTCTTACGTACCAAAACCTAAAAAAGCTGTAATACTTCTTCCAACGCAACACCACGATAAAGAAATCCACGACAAAGATATGCACAAACCAGAAATCATTCTCCATTACAAGACAAAAGGCGGAGTAGTACAGGTGACAAGATGACCAGAGAATACACTTGTGTATGTAAATGCAATAGAAGGTCTTTAAGAGTTTTTATGGAAATGGTGGACATAGCAGCACTAAATGCTTACATTGTATGGATCTACAACTACCCAGACTGGCTGATAGGTGATAAATCTAAACCCTACCGTTTTCTCAAGGAACTTTCTCTAAAACTTGCCAAACTTAATGTGGAACGAAAAGCCTTAAGCTCAAGAGGTTTACATTGACATGTTCTGAAGTCTATAACAAAATGCGGAGTAGCTGTAACCGTGCAGAACCAAAAAAAAGAAGGTCCTCTTGACATCAAGCTTAAAAATGGTGAAAGATGTGCTTTCTGTCCCAAATCGGATAACAGAAAAACAAGAATTGCGTGTATTAAGTGTAAAAAACCTTTATATAAAATCCATCGTACCGACAAAATTATTTGTACATGTACTGATTGCACTGGTCTGCAAAAAAATATTTTTTATCGAGCCTTGACACTATTCCGGGTGATTCTTATGTAAAATGACGTCCTGAATCCAAATATGTCTTCCGTTTTCTTCCATCGCCCACCACTTACGAGGATGCGCCAAATCTCTAATTTTACCACTTTTCGATAAATTAATTATAATTTATTTATCGAACGATAATAATAATTATAATAATTATTTATTATAATAAATATATGGACATAAAATTAATTTAAATGGGAAAAAGAACTATTTCAGCTATAAACAGTAATAAATAAAAAGATATTGCAGGCCCGTGAGTAGAGCAACAACTTTGGGCTCTGGGATTGGCAAAGTATGCTTTGGGATGTTTAACGCCTATAAGTTAAAATTCTAAAAAAAAATTGCAAAAAATAAAATAAAAATGGGGTCCCCCCAAAATAGGTGGGTGATGGGTAAAAACGGAGCTCATTTTTGGATTCAGGAGGTCATTTTACATAAGAATCGCCAAGAATGTTATCAGGGCCGATTTTCATGCAGACCAGTGTTGTATATAACTTAAATGAAAATATATAAATGAATAAATATATAAATGAAAAATATTAAATCTATAAATTAACATACTTATCTGTTATTATTTCAATTCGAAGTAGTTTCAGTTAGAGGTTTAAACATTTGGGGTATTCAGATTACCCCAGTTGGCGTCGTTGCGATGTAAAATATCTTAGGCGGTAGAAGGTTAAGGTAATCTACTAGTGAGAAATCTTTTTTGATGTGACGTATAATTGTGCGTAATGTTTTTTAATTGTATATTCGTTCAACCTGTTAGGTTCTTGAGCATCTTTCTTGAAAGATTTTACATCATAGTTTTTAAATACAGACAATTTAATTTTAAATAAAAAAGAATTTGTTTTGTAACAAAGGTTCTAAATCAAACTCGGGATAAAAATTTAGTAATACCGCGACTTTTTGGAGAAACAAGTTTAGTGGTTTTAGTGTATTTGTAAAACTAAAGTTTAAATTTTTAAGCGTCGTCTCGTTATATTAACAGATTTATTCGTTATTTAAGTGTTTCCGTATTATTATTTTGTAGAAATTCAATTTCCTACACACGTCATTTATGTTCGTTTTTAAAGCTGTCGCTTTCCTTAACTACGTCAGCTACTTTGCCTAGCTATTTTAGTCAACTTAGAACAAGCTGTCCAAGTATCGTATTTAGAATAAGTTCAGAGCTTTTAACCACATTTTTAACGTGTGTTTTGCATTTTGTATTTTATAATATTTTCATTTTAAAAAGGTATTTTCTATATCGTATTTCAAATACATTGTTGTTAGAGTATTTTGCAACACTGCCGCTTTGATTTTTTTTTGTTGTTTTTAGTGTTTTTTGTTTTATTACGATTGGTTTGCTTGACACATGCACAATCAACAACACAAACGTGCGGCAACAACTTGGTCTGTTCTATGTGACACGAACCATAAAACTAATCTAAAATCTGTTCATTGGAGTTGGAATCACGTGCTAAACGACTGAACGTCAAAAATACCGTGGAAAAAATTACCAATAATGATAACTAACGTTAAGAGATTTACATGAGCAAAAATCTTGGCTATGTCAATGTTATTGCCACTGGATTACTTAGTTTGTTAAAGAAACTAAAGTTTTTTCAATTATCGCTTAAAACAAATAAAGCAATTTTAACAGCTAGATTACATCTAATCTTTAAATTAAGTTGATTACCTAAAAAAGTCGTAAAACCAAAGAAAAAACAAACTCAGAATTTGTGTATTCATACCCTAACTAAAGCATGTGTGAAAACAAGTAGCATTGTAAGTAAAACCAAAAATTTTCTTGTGTTTTCAACACCGAAATCTGAAAATGCATTAAATGTGAAGTTACAATTGATAACATTTTTTAACAAGAGCAAATTCTTACAATTTCTGAATAATTATCTATTAGTAACGACCATTGCCCGTCTGCTCCTTAGAGCTTTCCCTAGTAGCACAAAATATATGTACGATATTCTAATGATGTTGGTACAATATTAAAAGTCGCTTAAATATTGCTTAGTGTAATAGATATATTCTTTATAAAATGTATAATACTAATATTCTAAAAATATAAATGTACAATATCATTGATATATTTTAAAACCTTACAAATGTTTTCAAGGTTTACATAACATCAGGTAAATATCTGATTCTAGATACTCATTGCAAGATGTAGGAAATGTATTCTAAGTATTGTAAAACTAGATAAAAACAATGTGTACTAACAATATCGTTCGTGTATTCTAAAGTCACAAATGTTTTTCAAAGTCTGACTGATATAAAATATATATTATAATTATATATAAAGCTAATATTTATATTTAATCAGTATCTAACTTGTTCATGCTTATTTTTAACTGTACTTTTAAATTTACGTATTTATAAATGTTAAATGTTTTCTTTAAACTTTTTCTTAATTTTTGCTAAAAACCCTAACACGATGTTGACAATTTAAATATACTTATTTTGAAAATTATTTTTATGTGAGTATATTTTAATATAAAGTAATTCAAAATCATAGTATGTCATCTGTTAAAAATTGTATAAAAAACGCAATTTAATTATTAAAAAACTACACAAGGAGAATATAAAATCGAGACATCTGCGTTTGAATTGAATTGAAAAACCAATTGCGTTATAACTAAAACTATAGTAATTTTACAATAATAAACTACATTTGCTGCAAACAATTTTAGACAAGGTATTGTAATTCCGCGGTAAAATTACTAGTAGTACTAGTAGGTATTTATGATTTTAAAAGTAATCTTTTCCAAATATATTTGTGGCATTCTAAACGGGTTTACATAAAGTACATATTAAATTTCGTAGAATTCTTCGCAACATTAAAAAAGTATATTATTTACTAATTAATTTAGACTTCTTTGTTTAGGAAGGGCATGTAAAACCACTGTAATTTATTTTTGTGGCAACGTTTCGTCCTAAAGGAGAGCACTTCATCAGGCCAACTGTAATTTATTAAACTCGTAAGTCAACAACATAGTAACAACAGAATGAATTAGTCTTTAGCACGAAACGTCGCCACAAAAATAAATTAAAGTGGTTTTACATGCCCCTCCTAAACGAAGAAGTCTAAATTAATTAGTAAACATACAGAGTAGGAGATAGAATCTTTACCAAGTATATTATTTACCTGCTTTTGGGTACTGAGGTCAGAAGCAGTTATATAGACCTTGAACAAGAATAAGGAAAGTTTTCTCTACTAATATGCATTTGGACACTAGTGGATAACAAAGGTACTATCGATTGTACCAAGTCTAATACGTCACAAACATCAACGTCTTCAGTAATGCTTTACAAAAAGAACTGGTTTTATCTAATGTGGCTGCAGCATGTGACAGAAGTGAGCTTACAGATAGAAATGCGTCTCTGCTGGTAAAAGCTGTACTTAAAGATTTTAAATTAGTAAATGACGAGAATCCTTCTTTAATCATCGACAGAAGTAAAATTAGAAGAGAAAAGAAAAGACGAAGGGAAATCTAACTAATATAAAAATGGGACAACAAAAAGAAGTTTCTGGAATCTACTTCGACGGGGAAAAAAACAAGACATTGACAGTTAAGAAAGCGGATCTTCTTATCACAGTAAGAAAATTACTGAGGAACTAATAGTTCTTGTTGCGGAACCAGCTTCTAATTACTTAGCTTATGTGACGCCTAGTTCCGGAAGTGCCAGTAGTATTAAGACAAATCTTTTTAACTTCTTTCAAAATTATTTTGGTGAAAATTTAAACAAAATTGTGGCTGTGGGTTGTGACGGTACAGTAGTAAATACAGGCTTCAAAAATGGTGTTATAAAACAATTAGAAGTTTCCCTAGGAAAACCGGTTCATTGGTTTATATGCCTGTTGCACTGTAATGAACTTCCTCTTCGTCATTTAGTTCATGAGATAGATGGAAAAACTACCGATCCAAAAGGTTTTACCGGCCCTATAGGAAAACAGCTGAGTAATTGTGACAAGATGCCAGATAATTAAACCGTTGAATTGCTTTCAATAAATATTAGCAATTTAGGCACAGACCAAAAGTACTTGTACGAAATGGTTCTGGCAATAGGAAAAAGTAAGGTTTCCCCCCAGCTGACAGCTAAAGAACCAGGAAAACTGTCACATTCACGCTGGTTAACAACAGCCAACAGAATATTAAGACTATATGTTACAATAGAAGAACCATCGTATGAATTAAATATATTAACAGAGTATGTCATTAAGGTATATGCCACAACCTGGTTTCTTGTCAAAGTCAGCTTGTAAGTATGAACCTCAACATTTATTTCATTTAATCCAAGCTTCTCAATATTTACCGACCAATTCAAAGACATTGTAAAAAAGGTTATCAAAAGAAATGCTTTTTTTGCTAATTCGGAAAATGTTTTAATTGCAATGCTGGGCGTTGGCAGAAAAGACATTAAAGAGTTAGCCTTGCGTAGAATTTTAGTGTCGAGCTTCAAGAACTGGCCACCAACTTCGTGATTGTGAAGTGCCAGAAGTGAACTTAGATATTACCGATTATAACGACCTAATTAATTGGCAATCAGATGAAGTCACAGAACCTCCATTGACAAAAAGTATCCCAGAAACAGATCTTAAAGAAATGGTTGTTAATATTCCCGACAACATCAAACTTTTGAATTTTTCATGCCACACGCAGACTGTCGAAAGACACATCAAGATGGTAACTGAGGCGTCTAAGTCAGTATGTGGAAACAACGCCAGGGACGGGTTAATTCGAGCAAAAATTGCTTCTAGAAAAGCTACACCTCAAATGGAGATAAAGAAAGATTTTACCAAACAAGCTTTTAGATTTAGAATAAAGTGAGGTGGGGAGGGTGGTGGAGAAATCCGTTTTGCAGCCACCTCGTCGTGGTGGATTCTGGGTTGTTTTTTTTAATTAAAAAAACAAGCGAAGCGCTGCAACAATTTTTTTTTACATTTTTCCTCCATTTAAAAATGAAAAAAGGAACCTGAAAAACTTAATATTTTTCAGGTATGTTTAATTAACTGAAAAGCACCCAGGCTAAACAAAAAAATGAGTTTATTTTTCGCACCCTATTACCATAGCTTCGCGCTAAAGTCCAATATAAAAAAGTGTGAGTTAAATATTTACCAGATGTTATTTACTAATATATTACGTATATTTTGTGCTACTAGGGTTTAGTCTAGTTTTATACGCTCACCTAGTAGTATAGTGTTTACCTTGATGTAGTAATTTGTATGTAATATATGAAATACTTTATCTCTGTATTTTGGGTTGCTCCTAATATCGTGTTGCTTTGGTTGTTGAAAACAAAAAGTTTTTTATTACGCTGTTTTGATTTAGTCTGGTGCCCTTTACCAAATTTTGAATTTTAATTTTACGTTTTAAGATTTCTAACTAGTCACAAATATTTATTTTAATTTAGTCCATCCCCGTCTCTATTAGCATTGAGCAATAGCATCGTTTAACATTGTTAATGTTACATTAATTTTAGACGTTTCTTTAAAACAAATTTTGTATGTTACAAACGCATTTGTAAAAACGCATCGATCATTTTTTTGTCGACGTGAGTTGTAAAATAAGTCACCACAAAAATTAACCTATGTTTACCCTGCAAATCTATTCTAAATATTTATTACCTTATAAATAAAAATTTACAAACTTTACTTTTTTATAATTAGTATAGATTCGTACTGTTTCTTTTAAGTTTGTTTTTTATTTTTGTAAAGTCATCTTCTGGCGTGTACTCGTCAATCGCCTCCATGTGTGACAACTACGTCATGCTCTTGCATTTCATTTTTAATCAGGTCACCGTAGTTTTCTATTGCGTTTTTGATACGTCATACGTTGTCAGACAATGTCATAAAATCTCAAAGGTGGTTTTACTACTTTTATTTGTAAAAAATACTTGACTCATACATTATTTAATAAGTAATCAAAATTAAATACTGTTGCTTCTATTTTTAATTATGTTTTACGGTTTATTTGCCATGGAATTGAATGAAATTGCAGTATTTTAGCATTTAAGTGTATATTTATAGAAAAACACATTTAATTTGATACGCGTGAGAAAAAGAAATTAAAACTTTTTTTTTACTTACCTTAAGCACCAATAATTTTAAAAACAATATTTGTGTGTAGAAAAATGTATTTGCATGTCATGTTCAATGCAGTTTAACGTTAATATTATTTAAACATGCACAGCTTTAATAAATTATTAGCAATTACTGTATTTAAATTTAAAACTTATAATATTTTACAGTTACTGAAAAAAAAACTGCGTGTTAGTGTTAATAAGCATTTTTATACTTTATATTTATTTCTTTTTTTGGTAATTTGCAGTTTATATACGCAGTTTTTTTTCCGCGAGAAATAATTATAAATATTCATTTTTTATGTTTATTTAACGTTAAACTATAACGTTAATACTTTATGGCACATTTAAATATGACATTGTCGGTTATAACATAAAGAAATATAATTCATACCCTAGATGTGATCGTGCAACATTTATTACATTATGCTTTATGCATGGTTTTCAAATACAGCATAGAACATAGAGCAACTCTAACTGTAGCACATCTGTGTTGACACATCGATATTCATATTTCACACAATTTTGCTTCTATTATCGCATCTACGTAGATAGTAAATTGCAATTTTGCTCGTAAGCAATATTTTTCTCAATTTAAAATCTAAAGTGAGAGTAATCACGTACATATTAAACATACAAAAAAAAAAGACTTACAGCATCGTTGTGGTTCCAGTAGATGTAAGCGGGAGGTTCGGGGCTATGTCTTACGACGCAGGTAAGGTTAATGGTACTTCCGCGATCGATGAATAATTCTGGACCACCCACGATTTCAGTGTCGGGTTCTGAAAACGTAAAAAAAACAAACGTTTATAAATTTAAGTTCGAAATAGCAGTTGGCGGAAATTACAAGTGTCAAAGAGAAGAAAAATCTATGAAAAATGTAATAAATTGTATCAATATTATTTACAGCGTAAACGCTGCATCGATTCCAACATACATGATATTTAACAAACTTTTCACATTTCAAAAGATTTTACAGTTGATGAGTTTTTTTGTTATATAACGTATTACTTGATGTTCACGGTTTTAAAGTTCAATTTCATTTTAATTTAACGGATAAATTGTAATTATAAAGTGACGACTTTATTTTAAAAAAATATTATCTTCAGTGTAAGTTATTATTTTTTTTATAAAAAACGTTGTTTGAGAGATCCATTTTTTTTAAGTTTTAGAATAACTGAATACTGAAACAATTAATTGTTTTGACTACTTTTTTAGAACAATTTTTAGATCGACTAAATTTGTTGGATTTTTTATTTTGTCAAAATAGATTCATTGCTAAAAATAAAACAAAAAATTAAATATTCTGTCTGCATATTGCAATTAAGAAATTTTTTAATGTTATGATTTAAACATTGTTTTCTGTTAACTATTTAAATTTATTGTACACTTAAAAAGTTGCTTCTTACTAAAGTTGTATTACATAATAGATTTCTACATTTTCTTCTTGTTCCTTTCCTTCTTCATCTACTTCTTCATTTTCTTCTTCCATTTTCAATACAGGTATCTTTTTTATTTTTTCTTCGCTATCTATACCTCTCTTTTCATTGCGTTGAGATTACCATTCCATCATCCGCGGTCTTTTTGTACATCTTCTGCACACTGATGATCTCTCTTTTTGCTTTGACCATTAGTTGTTTATCCATGCGCCCGTTCCAATACTGTATTTTATTCTATGTAATACCCATTTATTAATGTTTTTTTACCTTACACGTTCTTCTTGTATCTTCACTACTTTATCCAATAATGAATTTCTAGCAATTTGTCAAAGCGTCTACATTTCACCTGTTTCTAATATATTTTTTTAAGTGGTTGCAGTGTTTGTCATTATTGCTATTATCGTGGATTTTGATTTGATTTAATTGTTGATCAAACACAACCAAATATTCCCGTATGGTTATGTAATTGGAAATTTGGATTCTTACTCTCATAATTTATTTTTGCTTGAAACGGATTGTTCCAAGTCATAGCAGCAATTCTAATAGCACCATCAACTACCTCAAAAATTAATTCGTGGTGCTTTTACTAAACAAATTAGATTTAAATTAAAATAAATTTAGGTTGTTGATTTTTCTTTTATTTGTATTTATCGATAAAAGAGTAAAATGTTCTTGCAACTCTGCCATTTTAAATTAGAAAATGTAAAGCAACTTAAATAACTAATAATAATGTATGAATGATTGCATAATGGGTAGTTAATTTTTTTGTATAACGTATAAACAATCTTGATCACTATACTTAAAACTTTTTATTTAATTATGAATCACAACTACAGTGTGTCTGAAAAGTATGGAATATATTATACAAGTCGATAAATATGCACTTTACACGAAAAAGTTGTAAATAAAAGTTTTTTATCACTTAGTTATCTACCACCTGGAAAATATCAATTTAAATTTTTGCTGTAAACAAAATCGCAACGAATAACACTTACATTTTTTTAAATGACAAGGCACGTCTTTATTATACTCATTTCATAGAGTCTTTTTTTCTCTTTTCAACCATATGAAACTTGAATACCTTTACATGAACAAATTTTCAAGAAAAACAAGGACATGTCTAACAAATTTATTTTACTGAGCAGTATTAATCAGGTACGTAATATGTAGTATTGAAACAATTGAATGCACTGTCACAATAGCAAATATTAAACTTTAAATATCTACATAAAATTGTTATAACAAAAAAATGTATTTAAACTAAACTTACAATAAATGTTCAAAATGTAAACCATTCATAATTTGACAGTGGTAAATTCGATTTTTAAAACCATCGATTGCTTTTGAAATCATATTTCGAGTTACAGCTCTTATCTCAACTCTAATGCGATTTTTCAAATCTTCAACATTATTAGGTCTATTTACATAAATTGCTTTTAATATAGCCCCAAAGAAAAAAATCTAGTGGACTTAAATCCGGCGAGCGAAAAGGCCATTCTATCGTACCTCTTCTGCCTATCCGTGTATTTTGAAAAGTATTATTAAGAAAGTGGCGGACATTAATTCCAAAATGTGAAGGTGCCCCGTTTTGTTGAAGCCATATTCTGTTATGAGGTATATCTGGATCTACTTCATGTGGAAATAACTCGGCCAAAGCAGGAACTAACTCAAATCTTAAGAAATCGAGATAAATATTCGCCGTTAAACTACCTTCAAAAAAATATGGCCCCAAAATTTGACTTCCAATCATTCCTACCCAGACGTTGACTTTCTGCTGGTATTGGGTGTGTCCTTCTAGATACCAGTGAGGATTTTGTGAAGACCAGTAACGTGTGTTTTGTTTGTTAATTGTGCCGTTTAAACAAAACGTGGCCTCATCAGTAAAAAGGATATTTTTATGAAAATGTGCATCTCGTTCAAGTTTGTTTGTTATTGTTTCACAAAACTCCAGCCTTCTGTCCAAATCGTCTTCAAATAATTCTTGAACTACACAAGCTTTATAAGGACGAAATTTTTCTTTTTTTAAAACGTCAAGTACAGCCGATTTATTCAAATTATGGTCTCTAGCAATTTGCCGAACAGGAATTTGTGGATTTTCCTCAACAGACAAGAACACATTTTCTCGTTCCACATTACTTAATGACAAAGGTCTACCAGTTCTACTCGCATCTTTCACCGAACCTGTCTCTTGAAATTTCCGCCAAATTTTTCTTACCGTGGACTGCGAAATGTTTAATTCTGGACGCAAGTTATTAAATAAATTACATACTTCGTCTTGGGTTCTTCTTCTATCTCCATATCCCAGAATCATTAAAATTTCAATTCTATGTTTCTCAGATAATTGAGCCATATTTCAAGCACTAACAAATAGCAAAGTGTGACAGTGTTCTAAAGTGCATTCAATTGTTTCAATGCTACATATTACGTACCTGATTAATACTGCTCAGTAAAATAAATTTGTTAGACATGTCCTTGTTTATCTTGAAAATTTTTTGATGTAAAGGTATTCAAGTTTCATATGGTTGAAAAGAGAAAAAAAGACTCTATCAAATGAGTATAATAAAGACGTGCCTTGCCATTTAAAAAAATGTAAGTGTTACTCGTTGCGATTTTGTTTACAGCAAAAATTTAAATTGATATCTCCCAGGTGGTAGATAACTAAGTGATAAACAACTTTTATTTACAACTTTTTCGTGTAAAGTGCATATTTATCGACCTGTATAGTATATTCCATACTTTTCGGACACACTGTATAATAACCACAACTAGTGCGGTTTTCCAACAAAAAAAGTACCAAATTCCACACATTTATCTCTTGTTTATTTAACGACGTACAATATGACCAAGGCCTACCTTTCTTTAGATTCTAATCTGAATTACCATTATTCACTATAAACATCAAACCGTCCACAACCTTCTGCTCTTCACATTTCTTCACAAAAATGTGATACATGATTGCAGTGCTTTTGCAATCTTCATATGTTAAATCAAAAAATGCATTTAAACTAACTTTTTAAGATCAATTTTGCAATATTATTTAATGTAATTTTTGTTTTTACGATATTTTATATTAGTTAAAGTTTATGCGTATTACAGTGTTTCTGGTAATAAAATCCAAGTATTAAAACTCAAGAAGTTCCTTATTGCAACAACAGGAAGTTTAGAATCGTTTTCAATTAAATATATCTACTGATAAACTACTCATTATTTATCAAAAAATGACATCAATAATGTTTCGTGCTTTGGAATAAACAATTTTTTGGATTCTTTTTTCCAAATACAAAAAATCACTTTAATTAATATGAATACAATAAATAAAACTACATTAAAATAGATCGTTCTAAAAGAACAGATTTGTATACAAAAAAGACAAATTTCAAATATAAAAACAAAAATCAACACAACAAATGTACTTTAACGAAGATCGCGATAGAAGATTGGTTGACACAATCAATTTTTTAAATTAATTCGCATATTTTTTGTTTTTTGTATGCGTGGTCATTCATTTTACTCTTTCATCGGTAAATAAACATTTAAAAAAATCAACAATCTGAATTGATATCTGTTTTAATTTAAGTTTAATTTTTTTAGTAGAACTTGAGATATTAGGCGAATAAACGGTTCAAATTAATTTTTCAACATGTTATTGCAAATTGAGTAACAAATCAGCACAAATCAGACATTAAAATCAAAGTTTAGTATTGCCCACATCTAAAAATTAAAAAAAGATACCATTAAAGTGAACCTTAGTTAAAGTGACTCTAACGTGTTATAATTAAAACATTCAAGAAATTATTCTCAAGAGTTTTTTCGAAGTTGTTCTTTATTTTCCAAAACGTTCACCGAAGGATGTGGAACATTTGCGAACGTTTTGCCAAAATGTATAAATGCGGTTCAAACAAATCATATGGCAGTTATTGCAGCAATTCGCAGACGGCAGTGTTAAGAAGATTATTTAAATCTAAACAAATAAGTTATTAACGCGTGTCTTGGAGATAAAGTTACGGAGTATAACCTTGTACGTGACTTTTAAGTAACCAAGAAGTGTTAAACTAAAGTTATCCGCCGACTTTAGTTTCGAGATAGTGATAGTAATAGACATAATTTAGTGTAAGTGTTTTTATTAAATATCCTTAGATTTAATTAGTTCGGATAGTTATAAACGTGTACATATTTTTAGTATAAATAAATTAGTTTTAATAATAAACGTTACATTGGTGACAGATGTGTGGTATCGAATCGAATAAATAAACAATTGTTTAGCTCGCAATTTTAGTGTATCATTAATTAATTTAATATCGCTCCCATAATAAAAACATTGATTGCGTAAATAAACAAAACTTTAGTTCGCGTGATTATTTATAAAGTGTAATCACAGCTGTTTCAGTTCGTTAAAGTAGTGTATTTAAACTTTTTATTCCTGTTATATATATTTTATGCCGGTGACGCGTTTGCTAGCAGTTAAAATAGATTCAAAAATATTTGAAATTTTCGAAACAAATAAAAATATGCAAAAAAACTGTACGAAAATTCTTAAAAAATGTTTTACGATAATTCGCAAAAAATGGAAGAAAGGTTTCACGAAAATCCGCAGAAAACGGAAAAACATTCTAGAAAAATTGAAGAAAAGTTTTGCAAAAATTCTCAGAAAATTGAAGAAATACGAACAAGCATTGAGAATTAAATAAAGACTATTGAGGAGCAAATACAAGTTTTTATAGAAAATTGAATTAAAATGGTTTAAGAAGAAACTCAAGCAGATATGTTAAATTCAAAAGAAGAAATTTGCGAATCTGTGAATGACAAGATAGAAGCAATAGAAGACAGAATTAAGCTGCTTGAAAAAAAAATAAACCAAATGAATTGCCACGGTGAAGAAAGCGTCACGAGTGAAGATTTAATAATGGACCATCAAAAAGAAACCACTCACAAGTTCAAAGCTGTACCCCACACCTGACACTAATGTAACGTTGTTTATTAAAACTAACTTATTTATACTAAAAATATGTACACGTTTATAACTAACCGAACTAATTAAATCTAAGAAATAAAAAATTTACACTAATTTATGTATAGCACTATCACTATCACGAAGATAAAGTCCGCGGATAACTTTAGCTTACCACTTATTGTTTACTTTAAAGTTACGTACAAGGTTATACTCCGTAAATTTATCTCGAACACATTAATCACTTATTTATTTAGACTTGAATAATCTTCTTAATACTGTCGTCTTCACATTACTGCAATAATTGCCCTATGATTTGTTTGCTCCGCATTTATACAGTTTGGCGAAACGTTCGCGAATGTTCCACATCCTTCTCGAACGTTTCATTATGTAACCTAGGGCAACTCCTTTATAACGCTGCACAAGCAAAAGTTCGATCAATTATTGTTGAAGTTTGACTCCTATCAAAAGAAAATAAATATTGTTGACGTTTGTTTCCCATCAAAGAAAAATTCTTCAAAAAAATAGTAGTGAGGTTGAAAATTAAGTGCTTTGCTTTATTCTAATAACATTAAGTTTAGTTTTTAATTTCTCAACCATATTTACAATTACTTACAAGAAAATTACCACCACATGTTTGCAAACATAACCTAAAACATTTAATGTAATTCCACGGCCGGAATCTATAAAATATGAGAACGTCTCCTAAGTTTAGACCGTGCCATTTTTGTAACCAAAGTTACCAACGTTTTGCTCATTTTTGTAAAGGGCTTAATAGATATTTATTTAAGAACGTCTAAACAGTTAGATAATCAACTTTTAAACTAAGCCAGATTCTAAACTCTAGAAAAGGTTAGAGAAAAAAAAAGAAATACACTCAAAAAAACATACAATTAAGCAAAGAACCACTACAGAGTTAGGTAATCAACATAAGAAGCTAATAAAAGCGCGATGAACCAAAGTTTTAATATAAATATAAACAGAACGATTCTGTGCGAGATAATAATCAAACGAAGCATGAAAGTATCTGTCTGTATAAATGAACGGGTCTACAATAAACAGAATGGTTCATAAGTCCGTTGGGTTTACGAGTCAAAAAAACGTTGAGAAATGGGAGAGAATCATTAGTTTCAATTTCTTCAGTAAATTTGATATCTGAGTGTTTGTTGTTTAAATGATCAAGATACATAGACCATTTGAGATGACCATAAGACCAAACAATATACGTATCGTTAACATATTTAAACCAAACTTTGGATTTTAATATTAACGATTCTAAAGCAACCGTTTCACAGAATTTAATGAAAAGTTAGCTGCAATACACGATAAAGGAAAACCCATGACAGAACAAGAAATTTTTCAAATTTGTTATCAAATTCGAAGTAAGTGGATGATAAAAACTTTTCAATAAAAAGAACCAAACTGAAGTCTTTGTAATGGTGGGACAAAATCTGTTCGATGATAATAAGCGAACTTTTGTGAAAGAAAACTCACAAAAAGAGTTTATAGTTCAAGCTTTATAGTTTCCAAACGTTGAATGAAATGCTGTCAGTTGAGAATGTAAAAAGAAGTTTTGCCTGCATAGAATGTTGAGCAATAACTTGGCTAGCTGGTAAGTAGTATTGGATAGTACTGACTAAAGTTTGAAAAGGTATACCTTGTTTTTGAACTTTAGGAAGTCCGTATAGACAAGACGGTTTTGAATCTAAAGGGGCAAGTTAATTGATTTCTGAAGGTAGGTTAGAAGATTTGGTTGACCTCACTTTCAATCATCGAAGTGTAAACCTAAGAATCTGAACTCGAAACTCCGCCATTTTAATAGAACCCTGGTGAACTCTAGTTCACAGATACAGACAAAATAAAAAACCTTCCTTGTAAGAGTGATATTAAATCTATAAGCAACTTGACAACCAAAATGTCACACATTCTTTTTTCTCCCAAAGAAAAATTTTCTACATTTTCATTTCAAAGTGCATACCAAATTCTTTGTCCATGAGGTTTAGTTTGCATTTGCATTGTTGTTGCGTCACCACAAGCATTATGGAACGTGATCGTATGAAAAAAAAAGATATTTTGAAACCTGCGATTGCTGAACATTATTTAACTACAGATCAGTAAAAACTTTGATAATGTTTAGGTGATGGCAAAATCTCAATTTTTCTTTTATAGAAAAATCTGAGAGAGCCTAGGTATCATCAAACACTTCAATAACTTTCATCGTAATCATGTTTTAAGTTATCCCTTTTTAGTTCCTTGTTATTACTCTTTTATCAAATCACTTTTCGATTGTAACCTAATCAGATTCGCGCGTATCCAACCGCGATGATACTTCTTTATATACGAAGACTACTTTTTCTTAGTTACTTATATGGTGTTTAGAATCGGCCTTGGTTTACAAGTTGACGACCTAATTTTGTTGTGGTTCTTTGTAAAATTTTGATTGCTGTTCTTTGACGCACTGATAAAGGCCTTAACAAAAGTGGTCAAAACTTTGGCAGCTTTGGTTACAAGAATGTCACGATCCAAACCCGAAAGACGTTATCATCTAACTAAAATATTTAATTTAAGAACCAAATTGCTTTGCTCTATACGTCCTGTCGAAACTAATGTAATAGCATCCATACGTCCTAATTTTAGAATTATGGTGTAGTGGTGGTGGTTAAGTAAATTTAAGAGAATATTATTAGCTTTTTGAGTAATTACTGCTAGATTTTCATTCATTTTGACGTGTTTACTTATTTATTTGTTGTTGCCCTAACTTTTGTAGCCTTAACAACTATCTCAAAACAAACTATGATGTTCACAACTGTTCTGTACGCACCAAAACAAATTAAATTAATTTAATAGAATTCCTGCAAAAAATTATTTGCATCACGTACGCAAAATGCTTTAGCGGATTCGTTAAAGATTTTTGACTGGGCTAACAAACATCCAGACTCATCCGCTGAAACATCATTTTGCATAGTTGATACATAAATATCTAATAATTTATGCATTTGTTAAATAAAATAATGTATATGAGTTTTAAAACAAATATAAAATTAAACTAAAGTAATAACTTATGTTATCTATTGGTAAAAGTATTTCTAATGGGTACACCGTGACAGAATTATATAAATAAATTGCTATTAGTTTGTTAACATTAAATAAAACAATGTTTCTTAAATAAACATTGTGCATAACAGTACTTCACTTGACTTACTGTTATTTATATCATTAATTTTATAAGTATTTTTATTAACAAGATCAATTTTTCCTAAACATGAAGATAAAATTTGCATTACAATTACAATTAATAATTACGTTTAATTACATTATTTTACACTTTTGTAACAATGCAATTACTTATAATTATTTACATTTAATTCCAACTTTAAAACTTTTTTAAATTTAAAATTTTAAACTTCTTTTTCGCTGGAATGTCAATAAATTTAACAACTTGTTTTACAGTTTTAATTTTGTTCATTATTTTTTTAAAATTCTAGTTTTTTTTAAACTTTTTTAACAAGTTTTAAATTTTATTCTGTCGGTTATTGTTAAATTATATTTGCAAAGTTTAATTTATTTTTTTTAACTATGTGTAATTTATTAGTACTTTATTAAAACCGACATTTGCTTAACGTTAATTAAAAAACTTTTTTATTTAAATAAGCATATATATTGTTTTCTATATGTAAAAACAATGTAAATTTTAGAAAATTAAAGTTAAAAATAATTACATATATTTATTTCTTGTACTAATTTCATTTAGAATTTTTAAGTACATTCAAAAAACAAATTAAATAAAATTTATTTTTAGTATATCTGTACAGTTAAAGTAAGAAAATTTTACATTTTGAAAAACGTTCTTATAGTCAAATTATTTTTATAAACTAAAACAATCTCCATAAATAATAATATTTCATTATAAATCATTTTTGCGCAATTTGTTATTGCGATTGTATGTCATGCTTTTCTGTTTTATAGGTAATATTTGATGTACGATCACGCACAAAATGAAAAAGTATTGCCATTTATCTTACAAATTGCAACACTAAACTGACTAAATTGACTGATAAAGTAACGCACATTCTATTATTTATCTGGAAATTGTAATCATTCAAGCGTGTAATTTTTTGGCTAAATATATTAGTTTTTAATATGTTACACTTTGACTTAAGATCTATCTTAAATCGTTTTTGTTAGAAATTTTTTTTTGCACACAATATTGAAATTCTTTGTATTTACAACTTAATTTTAATAAACCATTTAAACGTTTTGTTTTAATGTAACGTAAAAATAAAGCAACAACAAAAAAAATGTGTAACCAATTGGAATTGTTATATTTAAACCATTTTCTAGTCTTGTAGCAATTTGCATAGCAAAACACATTATAATTATGGCCTAAAGTCCTATATTATTCAATCTGAGTCAATTAACGTATCTATTATTAAATTATTACCATTAAAAGGCAGAGTATATTGATTAAACTAAATTTTGTAATGTTTCAAATAATTTAGATAATCAAATTCAATTTTTTGCGTATTAATAAATTATTCGTTATTGAAATAAATTACATTTAACAACAAAATTTATTTGTAATTTGTTTTGCTTTTTAATCTGAATAATTTTCGTGTGGTCAATTTCTGAAAAAATAAGCTTTCGTCCCAAATCGCTGTGCACATAGTCAGAGACTGAACCAAATAATTGGTTACGTCTTAAGTGTACAATTTCTGCGACCACTGGTATAAAAAATGGTTACAGACATGTTTTATATGAATTCTATTAATTTTTTTAATGTATCGTAATGTTTTGTTATTGTTAAATTGTTAAACCTTAATTTCATTTTAACTATTTACACAGTTTGAGATTTCATTAGTATAAATGTTGCTAATTTCTAATCAATTAAAACCCAACTAACACTAATACAATGTATAGCTAACGATAATTAAAAAAACATCAAAAATTTTGAGAAGTGCAGATAACGCAATCGAATTGAAGTAGACAACATAAAAAAACACAAATATCGAGAAAAAACAGTAACTGTAGGAATATAAAATCTTCAAGGCATATAAAAAAAGCAAAGAAAGGCTATGACCAAAAGAGAGGAAGTAAAAAAGGATATAGTCATACTATCTGAGAACAAGAAAAAATGAAAGAATTATTGGCTAACTGCTATAACATATCAAGGTGTACCTAAAAACGAATAAGCAAATAGCAAAGTAATAATAAGTATGTAATATTTAAAAAAACAATAAAATAACAACTTTATGTAATTTATGGTTTCCTTTCTGGAATAAAATTTGATAAATTTTCTTAGCATCTACATTTGTTTATTTTAAACCCATTTTCGAGCGTGAATGTTTTCGTTTGGTAGTTTTATCTGATTATGCGATTTTTATGGGAATATTTTTTTTTGTGTTCCATCTTTTACAAAAATTTTACGGCACAAGTTTATTGAATTAAGTTGGATTACGAGGTGATATAAGGATAAAATTTTGATTTTTAGAAAAGGAAGTTCGCTTCTAATTAAGAACATCAGGTGTCGATATGTAGTCAAGTGTTCGGAGTCCCTTTACCCTACCGTTATGTAATACCGCGGAAGTGAAATAAATGGAACCGAGAAAATTTAGTGTTGTGGTGGAAATGTTTGGTTTTCCAAACTCGTAACTTTACGGCTTAATGTACTTCACTGGCTTGCAAATTACATTAACGTTTTGAGTTGGACTTGCTATCGAAGTGTTGTGTTAAAAATCCAGTCTTCGCTTTTGTGCGGATTTTACTTTGAAAGTAAAAGAATATTTTTTCGCGGTTATTCTATTGTTTAGGGGTCTCACCAAATCCCGATCGACTGCAGAATACCTAGACCGTTCCGGAATCTCAATATCGCCGACAATTTTAAGCTTCTGGAACCGCTGTGCCCAGCAGATTTCCTGGTTCACACAATTAAGTTAAGGTATTTATCAAATTTCATTTAATCGTGAAGTGAATCGCGATCTAAATGTTCTAAAAGTTTCAAATTTGAGCCGAAGTATTCACGGCTAGTTTTAATATTTTCACAAACACTTGAAGGTGTTAGTTTGCGTGAATTTCGTTTTATTTTATTTTTTTATTTTTTAATTCATGTTTGTTCATGAAAGTTTAATGTAACTCGATGTAGATTTAATTTTACTAACGCTGTGTCCGCAAAGATAAAAGTTTCGGACGGTTTTATTGTGTAATTAAAATTTGAGCTAAAGCTTAAGTTAAAAAAAAAATAAAATCGAAAGACCTCTTTTTGTGTTATTTGCGTTTTAGTTTAGTAATGCGGACAAGGCCTTGCTTATTATTTTTTGTTTGTTTGTTGTGTGATTGTATTATATTGTTTGAAAACTATTTAACACTTCATTTAATTAATTTTTTTTTATTCTAATTTTATATTGTTTGTAAATTTTTGTTTTTTTTATTTCAGTTTCTTATTCAAGTTTGTTTTGTTTCTATTTTTATTTTAATAAATGTTAAATTGTTAAAATGTAAAGAAGCTTTTACTCATTCGGCCGTCGCAAATGTGAATTTTTAAGTTAACATTTCAGAGTCGAGCAAGTTACAACTCAAGGTAAGTTCCAGGGGTTGTAACCAACCAGATGAGCTACTGGGTTATCAGGGGTTCAGAAGCTGTTATCATCGTGACTTTAATTGGCGCCCTAAGCGATTTTGAGCTTTTACCTTAATTTATTTCGATTTTATTGTCAATCTCGTTTCCAAGTAATCACGGATTTTTGATTATAGACCACCCCGTCTTCGATGAGCAGCGGCATAACATCGTTTACGTTACCTTATTTCAGGCAGTGACATTGTTTCAACTTTGGCATGTAACAAACTGTCTGCAACATAGAAAGTGATAAACGTTCAACTTCGCAAGTAATTTCTTTATCCATGAAAATGCTGGATACTAATAAAACTTGTTAAATTTCTAGCTACACTCCCAGTCGGAAAACGAGACAATCTCAATCACAACAGAGTATCTACAAACCAGTAACAAAGGTGTGTGCAAGACTTCGTCTCAGATTTTGCAACATTATTCCAAGTTATCTTCAAAAATATTCATTATTTTTAACGTCAATAGCCCGAGTTCTATTCTAAATTTGAACCCCTCAAATTGAAAATCCTCAAATTCCGACATACGCGTAGTAATAACTCTGATATTAATGCACTGTCACAAGCGACTGCCACGAGATGCTCAAAACCAAAACCCGAGCTAAAAACTCAGAACAGATAAACATCAATCGAAAATCAAGGAATATTTTCCTTATTTGCAACGCATTGAAGATTTTATGGCAGCGAATCCAAGTGTAGAAGAGCAATTTAGAGAAAGTTTCTCAGGTTATAACAACAAAACACAATACCATGACAATGCCTCAGCCGGCACAGAATATAAAAGTGGTCAAACTACCAACAATGTTTTGCAATTATTACTCGGAATTTCTATAGAAAATACTCGATGATGTTATTAAAAAATGTACTCTTCACATTTTAATACTAGTGGTCGACTACGATATGAAACCTTTTGCTAATTTGCTCAGTATTTTCCATCGATCTCATCTTTAAACCGATACGCGGGAGACCGGTAATAGAGTATGTAATCTGCGTTTGGGGATTGCAGCAGTTATCTTTTTATGTCAGACCCCGTAAATCGATTCTGTTGGATGAGTTTTCGTTTTTTTTTGGGTTTCTTCGATTGATTGGTTCGGTGTTGGCATCGAGAACGTTTTGTCGTTATTGTATTGCGTGTGATTTAAGTTCATTGGTATTTCAAGTTGTTTTACAATCATTACTGGTATTTTTTTGAATGCATAAAGTTCCGTGGTTTAGATTTTGATTTAGTATTTTACTTGTTTATCTCAGTAAAATAACAATTCTATATAATTTACGACTTCCTTTTTGGAATGTAAGTTGATCCATTTTTCTTGGTATTTATACTTTGTTTATGTTGGGCTATTTTATTAAGCGCGATTACGAGCCACCTGCAAATAAGCGAGCTAAGCATTTTTGATGGGAAATGTTTTTGTCGAGGTCTACGTGTCAAGATGCACGCGGCCAATTATAGTGATCATCTTTGTTAAGTTCGTTTGTTTAATGTTCTATCTTCTACAAAGATTTTACAGCGCAAGTACATGAAGTTAAGGGGGGAATACGAAGTTTTTAAAAATGAAAAAGATTGGTTTTGGGCAATCGATCGTTGGTCGCAATTAAGAAAAACCGGATACCGTGAGATGTAGTTGAGTGATTAGGGTACTTTTACCCTATCGTTAGGTAATGCCGCGGAAGTAGGAACCGTGAAAATTAAGTGTTGTGGTGAAAATGTTAATTTTTTAAATTTTGTAATTTACGGTTTATATAGACTTCATTGTTTCCAAAAATAAACAGTCACGTTTGAGGGATTTAATGTCGATGTGTTATGTGGAAAAATCCTAATTTCGCCGTTGTGCGGTTATAAATTAAATTGTGAAATAAATATTCCGTCGGTGTTCTATTGTTTGGGGATTCCATCGAGCTTGTATCCAACTACGGTACACCTGGAGCGGCCGAAGTCAATCTAAGGTCGTAGCTTTCGGAAACCACTGTGATCCGCAGTTCACCTGGTATCTACAATTAAGTAAAGGTATTTATCAATTTTGGTTATTACCGTGTAGTGAACCGCGATTGAAATGAAGTAAAAGCTTTGAATTCGAGCCGATTGAGTTGCGACTAACGTTAAATTTGGTTATTTCAATTAACACTTAAAGGTGTTTGCGTGAAGTTAAATTAAATTAATTTTGTTTTGTGCGTATGTAAAAGTAAATCGTATTCCCAGATAAAAGATAATGTAACGATATGTAAACTATATTTTGTTTAGTTCAAAGTAAAGTTACAGAAGTATATTTTATAACTTATATATTTTTAGTTTAATTGAATTGTTTATTACTTATGCGGTCAAGGCCTTGAAGATTATTTTTAGTATGTTTTATTTGAAAAAGACGAGTTAGCGCTATTTTTTTTTGTGTATTATTTTTCTTTTATATATTAATTTTGTATTCAGATTGTTTTTGTTTGTTTGGTCTTACTTATTTTTATTTCATTTCTTTTATTCAAATTTGTTTAATATTCTTTATTACTTATTTTTTTTTTATTCAATCAATAAATGTTAAATTGTTAAACTGTAAAGAGCTTTTATTCATTCAGCTGCCGCTTACGTAATTTTTGTTTTTAAGTGTATTTCAGAATAGTTACAACTCAAGGTAAGTTCCGGGGTTGTAACCAACCAGATGAGCTTTCGGGTAATTAGGGATCCGCAAGCTACCCTCATCGTGACCTTGATTGGCGCCCTTACCGATTTTTGAGTCTTTTATCGTTTTAGTTCGATTTTATGTCTATCTCGTTTCCAATTTATCACGGAATTTTAAATTATGACCCACCCCTTCTCCATTGAGCTAGTGGCACAACACCGTTTATGTTACCTCATTTCAGGCAGTGACTTTGTGTTAACTTTGGCATGTAACAAGTATTCGGAAAGTGTATTTTACTTTGAAAAGCTTAACAAATTATTGAAAGATTGCCACTTATCTTAAGAAATTTGAATTAGTGAAGATAGGACGTGAATAAGAAACAAACTGCAACGTGATTCCAAAAATTAGGATTTGCTTTTCACTTAAAAGATCGCATTCCTATAACAAATTTCTTCATTGCCACCTCTGCGATGGAAATCCAGAGTTATTTTAAAACAACACAATATCTAATTATTGGTATGACATCATGACCCAACCGCTGCGTGAGAATGCTTCTACATTTTGTTTTCGGTTTTTGGAACTGACATCAAATTTAAATTCAAAGATGTTCAATCTAGATGGAAGTACATAAAAGAAAAGATAGAGCAATTAGAAATTACTGTAATAGGTTACTCGTCTGACGGGGACACGCGCATGCTAAAAGCAATGCGTCTTAACTATAAGTTGCACAAATTTTTTGAATAATTGGCCATAGTTTTAATGGGTTTTAAGAATTTGAAAGTCGAACACGAAGTGAGTTATGTACAAGATAGTGTCTATAAGGCAAGAAAAATGCAAACTTCATTGCTTAAACTCGATCATAAACTACCCATAGAAGAATACTGCGCTTCGATGAGCTATTTGAAAAGTTTAAACGACACAGTTTCGAAAGGTCAGCATCAAATCTCAAGCCGGAAGGTCAAATGATTTTTTCTGTTAGCCGAAAAAATGTGTTCACCCAGAGTCGTCCAACTCTTGGTAGATACTGTTCCTGACAGTCGAGCTATAATTAAATTTTTGAAAATTGTGTACTTTCCCACTACCGCTTTATTACAAAAAACTTGAACGCTTTTACTCGTTTGTATTATATGTGGTATTCTATTTTTTGTCTTAGAATCTGGAAGCGATGAATTCTGATGCTAACTGCTACTTGTTTATTGCACTGAACGGATATTTACTTTTACAGTCAATTTTAACATAAAAAAAATGTTACACCGTACCGACCGTATTCACAAATAAACAATTTATCTACGAATTTAACAGATATTGAAAATGTGCAGATGCACTTTTATAGTTCTACGAGAAAAGAAACGATATTTGCCTCAGTCTCTAAATGGCGACGATAGCTTCAAGTATACTACAGACAAAGATATAGAAGTCCTTGTTGAACGTGCTATGTCTGACGTAATAAAGGATATCGGATAAAAATTCTGTGCTTACCCTGTCGATCCCATTAAAAAACAAGGATTTAGATGATATGGTAAAGCAGCCCAACAACGATAAGGTAGACAACAAAATCGACGATACAGAGCTGATGAATGTGCATGACAATGTTAGCCTGCTCAATCCAAAGGTCAGAATACTGGACAACGAGCTCGATGATAATACTTGATGAAATTTGTGCAGATTTACTATCAAACTGTGTTACATTCGATGAACATTTAGAGATTAGAGATTTTTCGTGCAAAAAATTATTGCCGACCGTAGATTTCTACAGGTTATTGTAAACGAAAAGCAATATTTAATCAGCAAAATCTTTGCTTTGTTAGTTTTTAGACAAAAAAGATGCTAGAGTTAGCAACGATAGGATTAGAGGTTTTATTCAGAGTAAGTCGACATCGGCTGGTACGTCCGCATTTACAGGTAAGCCACGCCCTGTTACCAAAAGAAATAGAAAGACGAGATCGAATGTTTCAAACAAGGCTCTAAATCAAACTAATCCTCAGACAGAACAGAGTAAAAAACCGAGAACGAAGCGTTTGATTGGTAGGAAAATCAACGTAATATGTCTCCAAAAATAGAAGCGAATTGTTTATCAAAATCGGAAACAGCATCATCTGAACATGATCCTAACGACTTATGTGATGAGGACAGCGTGGATTAAGTGAGCAGTCAGTAAAATCGTGATGATCCTTGTGCTGTGTGTTACGGACAGTGAGCACATAGTCACTGCACTGCTGCGAATTCACCGCAAGATAAGGTTTGCGATTGTTTTACCATCAGTACCTCAGCCTGTACTAAGACCAGGTATTAAATACTTGTTTTGTTTTATAAAATTTATATATTTTATTGTTTTTGTTATCTTATTTTTAAGTAATTAACAATAAAGTTCCCGTTTTTGTTTTTAAAATATATTTTTTGTTTGTAGTGTTGTTGAAATAAATGTTTTTCTTTTCTAGTAAGTAGGTACCTACCTAATTTTATAAAATACCAAACGAATTAAATGAAATATGTAAGAAATTTTGGGAAAATCACGGGAAATCAGTTAATAGAAGCTTGAAAAAATGCAAAAAAAATCTTGGGAGAATAAAAAAAAGATTCTAAAAAAACTAAAGGAAATCGGGGAAAATTCTGAAGTAATTATATGCAATCTAGTGAAATCTAAAAGAAATTGTGAGAGAATCCCCAAAAAAAAGAAATCTGATCTACAAAATGTGGGTTCCGGCAAGCTATGAAGAATATTATATGAAAATAGAAAATAGATCAATATAATTCTAAGTATATATGTAAATAACATAACTGGAATTTTAATAGAAAAAAAATTAAGCGATTTAAATAAACTTTTCTGTCGTTTGTGAAAGATATTACTAAAAATATTAAACTTAAATTAAAACATCATTTCAATCTGTTAGTTTTTCTTTAATTTTTATAAATTGATGAAAGCGTAAAATGTTCTTAAGACTTTGTCATTTTTAAATAACTAAACACTGTTTTATTTTATATTAATTGTTTTATATTTTATATCAAATTCATTTACACCAATCTCACTGTTTAAAAAACACTCATCAATTAAGTTAAATAAAAATTAAAACGACCTTGTATAAACACGTGCAAACACCACGAAATTAAAGGTTTTGAATAGCTTATTTTAATATTATGAGGAATTTCTACATATTTTTTAATTTCAAATTCAAGAAAAACTAGAGAATTCAGAAAACTTAGGTTTATAATTTCATTTTCTTACAAAATAATAGTAAAAGTACTAAATATTACACATTAGTATATACTGTGAATAGTAATTGTTTTACAGCTTCAACATAATTGCAATTTTCAAAGTTGTTAACAAAAACATAATATATTGAAATATACATATTTTTTATAGTTAGTAAATAATTAAAATTTTATTTACTAATTTATAGATAAACTTTAAACCCAATACTAATAAATTAATACTGTATTTAAAATTAGTCAATTAATAATGTCACAAGTTGCCAATTTCCAGGTAAACTTTAATGTACGAAAACGCATTAACCTGTGATACCTAAAACAGATTGAACGGAAAACTATACGTGTTGCAGCTTAATTAGTAAAGACAGCACATTAATTGCATTGTACGTTTTCGTACAAAATTACCAGTAAAAGCAATTACATGGTTTTGAAAAACGTCTTATTATTATTAACAAGTCAAAATTGTTGATTTTGGTGTTATTTACACACTTTGTACTTTAATTAACTACGTAGAAAGTAACATTCTTTAATAAACACTACAATTGTTTATAAATATAACACACCCTTATAATGCTTACATTTAATTTTCTTAAAAGCAACAGACTAATAAAATGGATTATGATGGATAAGGATATAAGTTTACATTCTAGTTGAACCACTATAACAAATTCATAACTTTGTTGAATGTTTTTTTAGATTTAGATTACACATACATTTTAATCATAAATTACAAAACAAATATAAAACAGATTAATATAGTGTACATGTAAATTAAATTTTCTATCTAAAATTGATTGAGAATAACTTTGGAAAACTGTGTTGTCAATAATTAGTATACCAAAAGCGTTATATAACTGTTCTCTGTAGCAACTATATTACAAACTAATTACTGCATGTGATTCAATTCAGAAAATCGATTCAGTTCACTCAGTTTGCAGTAATTACAACGATCTAAATTGGTAAATTAGGAAAAGAATAATAAATTACTTTGCTTTTAGATTAAGAATATAAGTAAATAAATTTGTTCGACTAAATAAGTTTTTCAAGTTGCGTTTATCATAAAAACACAATTTAAAGAATACATAATTAAATTATTTAACTTATAGTCTTCTCCACAAAAAATATTTTAATTTTATATTTTTTATTTTATAATAAACATGTTTCGACATTTTTAAATGTCATCATCAGTGTTTCTACAAATAGTATAAATTATTAAAAATATAGCTAACGCATTAAATTATAAAAGAACATACCAAGTAATTTAATTAAACTGACAAATGTCAAAAATAACAAATTGAAATAATCAATAAACAGACAGCCAGAAATGATAAAAAACAAAATAATACTTTAAAAAATAAAAAGGTAAAATTAGAATTTAGGATTAAGAAGAGGAGAAGTGCTTATATTGAGAAGTTCATTAAAACACGTAGAAGAATTATCATTAGAAATACGATGAATTTCTAAAGTTTCAAGATTGTTTATTACAAAAATGAAGAAATTTAATATTAACATTAGGAGAAAAAGAATGACTAGTAGACAAAATGTGATTAGCAAAAGCAGAACAGTTAATAAAGATGTCAGTATTTAAATTTCTATTAATAAAATAAATATGTTCTTTTAATCTAATGTTGAACTTTTTTTCAGTTTAGCCGACATAAGAAGAATTACAAGAAGAACACAAAATTTTGTAAACACCAGATTTATCTAAAGCAGAAATAGGATCTTTATTATTAGCAATATAAGATTTTAATTTATTATTCGTAGAAAAAAACAATAGAAACATTAAATTGTTTAAACAAACATCATTACTGTAGTAATTGATATTCACAAATTAATGAATTTGTATTTATTCATTTGTAACAAAGTAACTTTATATATGAAAATGACGGAAGTAAGTTAATTACCCAAACAACACATTGGTACAAAAAATGTCTAAATGTCCGTCTAATAAACGTTAATAACGCGTTTAAAAACGTTTTTATGTCTAATAAACGTCTATTAGCCGGACATTTAGACGTTTTTTGTACCAATGTGTTGTTTGGGTAAGTGTCAATGCTATCTCCCTGGTTTCATACATTTCGTTGCCTATAGCTGTTATTTACAACATCCTTTCTTTTATTATTAAAAAAACCCACAAATCTAATAGTAATCTTTCAAATAAGAAGGCGCTTTAATAATACGCCTTGACCTAGTTTGCTTAAATTTATTATGAACAATACTATTATGTGCATTTTCAACATTAACATTTGGTTCACTATTGGCGACACTGCAGCGAGTAGGGAGAACACAATTAGTTTTTTCATTAACAACCGGTATATCAGTTAATTTTGGTTTTATGGTAACATTATTATAAGAATTACGTAAATGTAAACTATTTCTTCTTAAATATTTTCCAACATTATTCTGAAACGATCTTGGGGTATTGCATTTTTTTTTTATTTTTTCCGGCACCCAAGTTTTATTATCGATATTTTGTATTAAAACATTATTCTCAGCTTTAAATCTTTACCTATTCCTTGCAGCTTTATCATACGTTTTTTTTAGATTTATTTTTATTAATTCTAATTTGCTTACTTACAATATCAGTATTTGTCTTGGGTTTTAGTGACGCAGTTTTGCATGGCAGTTTATCACGCAAGACCCAAGACATTAACATTTGAGGTGGTGAGAGAGTAGTACCTGTGATAGGCGTGTTTCTATAATTTAACAAAGCCAAATAAACATCATCATTACTTTTAAATCACTTTTTCAAGATTCTTTTTGCTATGCCTACTCCCTTTTCTGCCAACCCATTTGATCTAGGATATCTGGGACTAGCCGTGCCCAACTGTATAGACCAATTATCAACTTTTCAAATTCAAAAATTGAAAATGGCATATTATTGCTTACTATGGTTCCAGGTATCCCATGTACAGAAAAAATTGTTTTGACCTATGTATTACACTACTAGAAGTTTTGTCAAACAATTCCTTAATTTCAATCCACTTGCTATAGTAGTCGTTTAAAGCAAATAATCATTATTTTTAAAATTAAAATATCCATACCTATTTTATTAAAAGGCAATTCAGGAACTCCATGTTCTATTAGAGGTTCTTTAGCATTTGATAAATTAAACTTTTCACAAACTGTACATTTTTTAACTAAACTTTTAATCTCGGTACACATACTAGGCCAGTAAAGTATTAATCTAGCCCTACTTTTGCGTTTATTGATGCCCAAGTGACCGGTATGAACAATATCAAGCATTTCTTTTCTCATGCACTTAGGAATGATTACTTTTTCACCTAACTACAACACGCCGACCTGAACTGTAATGTCATCACACACCAATCTAAAACAATTTTGAGATTATCATCACTACAAGTTTTATTTTTTAGTTTTGCTAAACGTCTATCGCTAATTGGTAAATCAACACTCATGCAATGAACTATATCTAATCTAAGAGTCATCATCACATGCCGTATTTTTTAAAAATTGCTTTGATAGAAAGTCATCCATAAACATTTTAGAACCCGGAATATAAACAACTTCAAGATCATATTTTAACAATTTTAAAATCATGCGTTGCAACCTAGTACTTATTTATATCTTTTTTAATTATTGAAATAAGCGGCTTATGGTCTGTTTCTACAATAATCTTATAACCATAAATAAACTGATGATATTTTTCCACGCCACAACAAATAGCGTATAATTCTTTTTCTATAGGTGCCCACTTAATTTTAGCTTCTGTTAAACTATTAGAATAAAAAGAAACTAGTTGCCCCCCTTGAAAGAAACAAGCTCCAATGCTTTCTTTCGAACTATCAGTTTGTAAAGTTGTTGGTAAACTTTTATCAAACATTTTCAACGTAGGAGCTTTGCTAAGTTTATTTTTTAATTCTGAAAACGCTTTATTTTGCGCTTTTCCCCAACAAAATTTATTTTCTTTTTTAATTATGTCTCTTAAAGGTGCAGTACTTTCTGTAAAACGAGGTATAAAGTTACTTAAAAAATTACACATTCCTAAAAACGTTTGCACAGCTTTGATATTTTTAGGAACCTCTAGCTGTAAAATAACCTCAACATGACTAGAGTCACATTTAATACCTGTCTCTGAAATAACTAAACCTAAAAACTTAACTTCCTTAATACGGTATTGCACCTTTTTTTTGTTAAACTTGACATTATACTTCTTAGCTCTATCTAAGACTTCATTTAACGCACGATCATGATCTTTAAAACTATTTCCTGTAATGATCAAACACCGCAGAGTTACTAAATCAGCAGTAGCAGAACACGTATGGAACCAAGGACACGCTGAACTTTGACCAAACAAAAGTGTTGGCTAGAACTCCTTTCTACTTTCCCAGACTAATCCGCGAAGCTGTGGAAATAGAAAAACATCCATGTAATATGAACCGAGAAGACGATTTAAGGCTCAGCAAATCTTGGCTACCAGTATTATATCCTCTCAGACAAAGATCAACCTTCTTAGAAAAGACACAAACACTTACTCCGAGTAATAACGAAGTCAGTCAAGCAGTAACGGAAAGATAAGGTATATTGGTATAAATATTGTCATTTACACTTTTTCTTTCAGAGACATTTACTACTCTAAAGATGCAAGCTGCAATGTCTTGCGAAACGTCAGTTTGTTTGAGTTCACGAACGACAATACGGCAAAGGCCAAGTTCTACTTCTTGTTTTGGCTCACAAGAAGAGACTAGGACCAAGCCTAAGTCTGGGTGTTTTACTACGACGCGGTCTAAGCCGAAAGTCGCTGATAATCATAAACATAACAACCGCGAAAACTTAAGATTTTATAGAAATGTTATTATGTGTTGGAAAATAAGTTTTAAAAGAATATAAAGACAGTTGCATAAATTAATTAGTTTCTTACAAAGGTTAGAATAAATAATAAAATAAATTAAAATTAAAATATTTTTTGTAGAGAAGACTTTAAGTTAAATAATTTAATTATATATGTAATACTCCACTTTGAGGATGGATTACTTTAACGTTTTAAAGAATACATGTTTTGAAACAAAAAAATTTAAATTAGCTACTTATTTCTTATAGCAAGACACGTGTTTTTGTAACAATACGTATTATTTCACGGTTGTGTAGTTTAATTGTCACACAAACGTCTTCTTTAGTTGGCGATATTCTACTAAATAGGGTCTGATATAAAAACATAATTCTTTTTGTAACAACATTTTTTTGTATTATTTGTTTTATTTTTTAGTCTGTAATAAAATGCTACAATATTTCATTGCAGCAAATTAAATTTATTACAAACTAATAATAATAATTTTATTAGAGTTGAAAAGAATACTTTAAAAAAGCCCAACTCAATTAAAAAATTAACAATTGTTCCAATCTTTTGTGAAAGCCATCATCAGACAAATACACGTGCGCGCAAATTATAACAGAAAATAAATTAAAATTGCAAAAATAATTACATTATTGAACCATTTTGATTAAAATTTAATATCTAAGAAGTAATTGAAATAAATTGGATTAACAATTGTTTTAGAACGCACGCGTGTTTGTCTGACGATAATCTTTTTAATTATGTTAAGCTTTGATTTAAAGTGATATTTTAGAATTTTTAATTAATCGTTCTAATATTTGTGCATTATGAATCAATTCCACCAAGCAAGTAATGCTTAATAACATACGTTTGTTTGCGCCGACCTCGAAACGATGTCATGAAATTAAGTTTGTTAATTTTACAGTAGTAAAGTTGCGATTATCACTACGATTGGCAGCTCGAGCGGTTTTTGCAAGAAATTCTTTTAAGTAGCAGTGAAATTACTTTATTTTAAAAATACCAATATTGTAACGAATTTATTATTATTAAAATTAATTTATTTATACTAATACTAAAAATATGTACACGTTTAAACTAACCGAACTAATTAAATCTAAGGAAATTTAATAAAAACACTTACACTATAATTTATGTATAACACTATCACTGACACGAAGATAAAATAAAGTCCGCGGGTAACTTCACACACTTGTTTAACTCTTATTGTTTACGTTAAAGTCACGTACTTCGTAGATTTATTTATAACACAAGTTAATCACTTATTTATCACTTGAATAATCTTTTTAAGACTGTCGTCTTCGAATTACGGAAATAACTGACCTACGATTTGTTTGTACCGTATTTTATACACCACATTTTCAAAATTTTTCTCGAATGTTCCATATCTTTCGGTATACGTCCTAGAACATCTATGACAACTTTGAGAAGGCTCTTGAATTTGAGAACGTTTCAATATCAAATAAGAATTTTGCGATCTCACTAAAGAACAACGAACTTTTTTGTAACTACTCGTATATTGTAAGGTGGTGCAGGCGTCTGCAAAATAAACGACAATAAAAACTAACGAGTGCCTTTACTTTTTATCTTAAAACTCGTTTTCTTTTTTTTTCGTTTGTCTTTAGGCGACCATTCAGTAACTTTTCTAAGTCAACGGTGCTCTGACGTTTTCTTTACGGGTTTATATCATTGTAGTGCGTTTCTTCTCCAGTGTTTTAGTGATCTATTGTTCTACTCCACTTTTTCTCTAGATATGCATTCTGATTTTGTCTTTCCTTTTTGTTTTACGTTTTAAGGTCTCCTGAATCAGAAAAATGTATTTTTCACCAAAAAAAATTGGATGTCTATGTGTGTGTGTAACGATGTACCAGGCGCGGCTCCAGCAGTTTATTTCGGTGGGGGCTCCATCAGTTTAAAGTGGGGGGGGGGGGTTGTTCATCACATTTTTAAATAATAATGTATTGAATATGGCGTTAATATAAAATTGAATAACACTTCGTTATGCACCAAGCTTTTACTTGCAAGCGATAAAGCATCATAAATTATACAACTATAAAAAAGCGAATGTATTATATACAAAGTGAGAAAAACTTCAGTATTATTTTCAATGTCATTTTTAACAGTTTTTCTTATATAATTTTGTACGTATATAAATTATTCGAATTATTTCTACAGTTTCTTATAGAGATAATTCTTCCTAACAATTTATTCAAATAAAAAAAAAATTGACATTAACATTTTATTAGATATTTGATTTGTAATTTAAAATGAATTCAAAATATTATCTAGGTTCGAACTCTGCTTGCGACAATTTTTTTTCAAAACATTTGACTTACTAAAGGGGAAAGCAATATCGAGGCGCACAAATATAGGGGTTAGTGGATATGACAACATAACCTTAATTTACCACATTTCGGTTATATCTTAATAAAATAAAGGAGAAAAAATAAAAAAAATGATAGCATGCTAGGAAGTCAATACAAACGTGTATATACAGTGTGTCCGAAAAGTATGGAATATATTATACAGGTCGATAAATATGCACTTTACACGAAAAAGTTGTAAATAAAAGTTGTTTATCACTTAGTTATCTACCACCTGGGAAATATCAATTTAAATTTTTGCTGTAAACAAAATCGCAACGAATACCACTTACATTTTTTTAAATGGCAAGGCACGTCTTTATTATACTCATTTGATAGAGTCTTTTTTTTTTCTTTTCAACCATATGAAACTTGAATACCTTTACATCAAAAAATTTTCAAGAAAAACAAGGACATGTCTAACAAATTTATTTTACTGAGCAGTATTAATCAGGTACGTAATATGTAGTATTGAAACAATTGAATCCACTTTAGAACACTGTCACACTTTGCTATTTATTAGTGCTTGAAAAATGGCTCAATTATCTGAGAAACATAGAATTAGAAATTAATTAACGAAACTGTCATTTTCTTATTTGGAACAAGTGTTTTATTTTTTAATGTACTTTGTGGACGGCGGGTCTGGGATTTTCTTTTCTTATCGAAAAAGTATTTTTTTTCCTAATTATCTGACCTACGATCATCTGCGTCCAAGCTAGCCAAACAGTAAGTCAAACATCTACGATTGTAATTTTTTTCTAACCTCCCCAATTTGCACGTTACAAATTGGAATTAAATATGTCTTTAGATACTCGAGTACGTAGATTTTAACGACGATTTATGATTTCTTTAAGATCCGGCTTCAATTAACCATTGTTCAGAAAGGTTTTAATAAGATGACAGAGCTCCGAATCTAGATTCTCGCGTTGGCAAATAGAAAAAGCGAGATGAACATTTAATAACAGAACGCTTCTGTGCCGTATGATGAGACAAGCATGCAGATATCTGTTTGTATGTGTGGGTTTGCAATAAACAAAAAGACTTAAAATTACGTGTAACAAAAATGTCAAGAAATGGGGAAAAAACATCCTTTTCCAGTTTCATGGTAAATTGAATACCAGGGTGTTTGTTGTTATAAAAATACAATAAATGTGTCACTTAAACTGAATTTTAGGTTTTAACATCGATGATTCCAAAGCAACCGTTTCAAAGGACAGAATCCTTAAATCCTTAAAAGATAAAGGAGAACTTGTTCGCAAAATATGTAATCAAATTAAAAGTTAGTGGATGATAAACACTTATCAATAAAAAGAACCAAACTGAAATCTTTGTTATAGTGAGACAGAATTTGCTTGACAATAATAAGCGAATATTTGATAGAAATTTTGGTAATAAGTAAAGTAACATGAAAACTCATAAAAAGATCTTAGGCCTTAAGCTTCATAAATTTTAAACGTTGAATGAAACAATGATAGTTGTGAGAAAAAGTTGTACCTGTAAGTTCTGAAATAATGTTGAACAAAAACTTGGTTTGCTAGTAAGTAGAAGATTGGATAGTACCGACAACATTTAAAGCCTCTTTCTTTCGTTATACTGAAGATTGGATAGTACCGACAACATTTAAGGTCTCTTTTTTTCGTTATACTATTGACGTAGGTTTTCCACATCATGACTTTTGCCTTCTTTTTCTTTGTGGTTTCTAGCGGAGTATGGTTTTAGCCATCGTTCCTTCAATATGTTCTTAATATGCTCATACCATGTTAGTGTTTTATGTTCAAGATTCTGTACCTTTTTATGACGAACCTTGGTATTCACGATTGTTTTAATTTGACGTTTGCTTTTAGTCAAGTTTTAAATACTGTTGGTTAATCAGTTTTGACGTATTTCTTTTGTGAAAATCTTGATATTTGGGTTTGTTTTATTCATTTCGTCTTTAAGATCATTTGAGTAATTTCGCAATAATTTATTAAAGTTATTTCAAGTTTATAAATTCATCCTAATTTTTAATTATAGTTTTATTGATTACGGATTTAGTGCGTATGCATTTTATTGTCATACGTTTTGAGTACATTTTATAATTTATTAGTTCCGTCAGTATTTAGTTTCTGGTTTCAGAAATTTAGATTGCATTATAATTTATGTTTCCTTTCTGACATACGATATTATAAACCATTTTTATCATTTGATGATTTGGTGGTTTTAGTTGCTCATGTTGAATTAGGTCATAACTTTGTTCCTTTTTGCTTTTCTGCTTGTTCGGCGGTTTGTGTAAAAGTTTATAAAAGAAAACGAAGTAGTTATTAAGACAAGAGTTTTGATAATGCCGTGTTTTACCTTTTAAAAGACCGTGAAGTTTTTGTTTACGGTTAAAAGAAACGCAAGTTCCTAAACTTACGGTTTTAAAAATTAAATTCTTTACGTAAAATTTTTCGTCAAGTTTATAGTTGAGTGATGTTTGGCATTGTATAATCAATATAATCAATTTGCATTTTGCTGTTAAATAATTAATACACCCAAATCATTTTGCCATCGCTATTTCGAGTAAGTTCTTCAGCTTGTTACTGCCTGGAACAATCAACTAGCTTCTGAGTCTAGTCATCCGCAGTTTTGTCAGAATACAAAATCAGTTTAGTTGTTTATAATTTACGTTTTGAGCAAAAACATTAATTTTAATAATATTCGAATGATTCGCCGTCAGTAAATAATCTTAACGAATTGACGAGTATTGCTTTGTACGTTTTAGTTTAATTTTAAGGTAACTAAATATGTGTCATTTATTAACTTAAAAAAGTTTTTTTTGCAATTGTATTTTAAATCACGTCGTGCGGTCGTTTTTTTTCTTTCCTTAATTTTTTTGTATTTAATTTAATATTAACGCTTGTATTTGTGGCAAATCCATGTAAATTTTATTTCCTTTGTCATTTCTTTTTATTCTTGCTCAATTTTAATTAACTGTTTTCTTAAATTGCCCTTAAATGTAACAAAGCCTTTTAATAACATCGCGTGCGCGTTGAATCTCTGTTAAATCTTCAAATTTGTTATGTTACAACCCTCAAGGATAGTAACTAACCTAATGGGCTTTTGAGTGATCAAGGATCTGGAAGCTAATTCATCGTGTCCTTGATTTGCATCCGCACCGATTTTGATTATTTTACTTCCGATTTTGTCATTTCTAAAATAGTCACGAATTTTTATTCTGAGCTAATCCATTTCTTTTCACTGAACACCGGCAAAACTTATTTATGTTACTTTCATTCAGGCAATTTTTATTTGCCAATTTTTTTCTGTTTGTCATTTGTCTTCTCTAGTAGCTTGTAAGCATCTTTTTAAGAGTTAAACCTTTCTTGTTTTGTTTCTTATCTTCATCTTCTTTGTCCATGCAAAACTAGAATAAACAAAAACAAATTCTTATATTACTTTTAAAGAACTAGACAATAGTCTAGCTTTTTTTAATAAAAGACGCGTTTAAATTTAGCGTATAATAAGACAAAAATTATATAAAGCGTTTATAATAAATTATATTCTTTAATTACCTGTGTTACATTGTTTAATAATTACTTTACTACTTTAAAGTGATAACACAGCAATATTTAAAGAATGATCTTTTGCATTAGCGTTGAAAAGGTATTTAGTTATGCAACTGGGTCAGTGTTATTTTTAATTCCCCAAAGAATCTAAAACCAAATAAATTTTAGTCGGGCATTGGCGGATGAAAAGCTTGATAAAAAATTTGTCTTTAATTACTGGTTTTGCTCATCGGTTAATATTCATTACAAGCAAATTTTATAAGCGGCTTTATAAGATCAATTTCAATTAAAAAGTAAAAGTTTGAACATTAGTTTTTGTTAGTGTAAAAACTAGATTTTTAATTAATTTTGCAAAAAGTCACAGTAAAATTTTACGCATAAATTGCTTGGTAATCCTAATTTAAAAGTTTATAGAATAATCCCAATTAATTTTAGTAAAAAATTGTCTGCATAAAATTTTATATTGAAGATTAATTTTTTTGTATTTTTGTATTTTGTGCTTTTATTAAATAAAGCAGTTGCTATTATCTTTCGTTTGCGTTAGATGTTTACTAAAAATTTTATTTAGTAATTACCACTAATTCGAAATTGCAATTTTTAACGTATTACAAAATTAAAAGATTTTATTTCTTATTTATAATCAAACTAACACTATTACATTATTCCAATATTAAATTTTTTTTTAATTAAGAACACTAACATAGAAATTATTTATTTATTGTGAATACCAAATAGAAAATATATAAAATTTTTTTAGTAATTTTAGGTCTAAAACTTGTAGAAAAAGTTAATAATTAACAGCAAACTATAGAGAGACATTTTGGCTTTACGAAAAGATTTTTTAATTAAAGGTTTACAAAGTTTTAATAGATCTGTTTAAATTATGACAAGGGAAGAATAGTACATGGTTTTTGTAATTAAAATATTTAATTTAAACGCTTATAAAGACTCTAAAATAAATGTTGTCTGAAACGATACTATTCAGGATGTCTCAAAACTTGATACGCGAATTATATTATATAGAAGGGCCCTGAATAACAAACGGAATGACAACATACGCTTGTAGGAAACAAATTTGAGTTGCGACCAAACAATATTCATAACGTCCTGAAGTATATTTCCGTAACATATTTGCTTGAATCACACGTCTAGACTCACTACATTTGCGTCTAGATGCAACCTACAAAATTTGTAAATTAATGTTATCTTCACCTATTTAAAACAGACGCAAACCTTACAACAAGAAAATTTTGTTGCACCTATGATATGCTAGACAAACTTGAAATTTCTAGTAAAGAAAACTGCACATAGCAAAGTTTAAAGTACTCTAGAACGAGCTAAATCTGTAACTAAAAGCAAAGAAAGAAAATTTATTATCCTATTTGTTGTTTGTTTGCAAAACTCTGGATACTTTACCCAGTTAATTTATTATTTTCAAGTAAAATTGCATGTTGTTAAAAAGTAAAGGTAGTAAAACTTTTGAGGATTTGACAGTTTAGTTTTATTCATTCGAAAGAAATTTTATAAAACAGTAGAACAGATGTTTTGTTTCTCAGGAGGCCTTAGTGACAGATGCAAATCAAAAGATGAAACTTAACAGCAAAACTAAGCCAAATACGAAACTTGTTCAATTCAAACCCATCTTTGGCCCAGAAAAAAATTATTGGCAAAGATATTTACAAATAATTACCACTACAATTAAAGCACATATCCCATTGTTTCACCAACCGATGTATACCCTGCTTTAAAAATTCTTGTGGCTGCTGCTCGAAGAAATCTTTTTCGGCGTTTTGTACTTCTTCGTCAGACTGAAAGATTTTCTTTCACTACTTTGGCAACATGAGACCGAGCATTGTCGTCCATCAGAATGACACCACGTGAGAGCTTCCCTGGATGTTTTCGTGTTATTGCTTGATGGAGCTTGTTCAAAGTTTCATTGTACAAATTTGCGTTGATATTCACTATAGGTTCTGTAAACTATATGTGTAAGGGTCCTTCATGGTAAAAAACACGTTAACATGACCTTGCATGCAGAAAGTTGAATTTTAAACATCTATAGTTGCGGAGAATTAGCGTGTTTCCATTCCATCGATGACCGCTTACTAGATGGTTCAAAATAATGACACCAAGATTCGTCGTCAGCAATTATTGACAAATTTTTAGAACGTAAGTTAAGTGTTAGAAAAACTGCACGTCAATTACAAATTTCAAAATCGACTGTAAGTCGTTTAAAATTAAAACGGAAAAATTAATTATGAAATGATAGAAGTGGTAAAAAAAATGTTCATGGCTTAACAAGACAAGGCTTTTATAGATTATATGGAACAACATCTTTTGTTCACTATACAAAATGCCGTTTTGAAAATCAAATTTTTAGGTTGCCGATATCTAGCTATGAATTGATTGCTTTAAAATAGTAGCAAACAGTACCAAATTCGTACAAATTGTAACCGTGCGTAATCGCATTATTCAAGTTTCTTTTATTCATTTTGTTTAGAGCAGTTAAGTAATTTTGCATTAATTTATTGACGTTATTTCCCGTTGTTTAAATTCATCGTAAGTAGTATGCACTTAAATTTATAAGTCGATTTTACTGTCATACGCTTCAAGTACATTTTATAATTATTATTAGTTTCCAAAATTCATATTTAGTTTTTGAGTTTTAGCAGTTATTTGGGGTTACCACCATTAAAAACTTCGTTTACTCATTATTGTCTTTGCTTACAGGTGCAAGTACGATCTGAAACACTTTGTCAAACTTAGAAAAAATTACGTTTCGTTTAAATTTTTATCTCTGTTAGTTGCACTTACATCATATAAGATTTTTTTTAAAATACCTGTTGACAGTTTGTGTACAAAAACATTTCTTATTAAGAATGCAGTTAGATGCAAACTCTCTCTCGGAATACAATAAGATGTAGCAATTTCTCTAGATTGAAGATAGCATGTTGCGAGATTAAAATGTCAAACACAACAATTTTCCGGTAAAGTTATGGATGGAAGAAATTAGGTTTTCATCTTGCATTCATCTTTGCTTGTAGCGGATAATTTCTTGTTAACCCAGCAAATCTTGAAATCATTTCCGGCTAGGCTACTACATTTGGGAACTGAGGTCAATCAAAAAGCACTCCAAGATTATAATCTGGTTTTAAAGTATTATTTATACCGTTTAATTTGTTATTAAATGGAAAAAAGTTTCGAATAAAATTCATAATATACGTTATTTTAAGTACCGTCGCTTAACCTAGGTGCTTTGAGTGATTACACATTTTGCATTTTACAATCAAATACATTTAGCCAAGTTTAAAACAACTTTTCAACGGACGTGTTTTCTAGTTGGCAAGGTCCAGAAGCTCTTTTGAGCAAATAACCGTTCTGGCGCCCTTTTGTTTTATTTTGATTTTGCGTTTTGAGTTTTATCAATCATGTATTTGTTTTAAAGTGACTTACGACCGTCTTTACTGAGCACCGGCAATTACCTTTATTTATGTTACGTTATCTAGGCAATTTTCTTTTTACCAGCTTTTGCATGTAATAAAATTAAAGATGGAATACAAATGTTAGAATTTGCTAGACGCTACCCACCAGAATTTTGGTATAACGTTATATTTTCAGACAAGAAAGTAAATATTTATTATTAATAAAAAATTTCTAAAATAATTAAATTTATCGCTTTAGCGTTTAGCATGTTCGTATGATTACGCAAAGCAAGTACTTAAATTTTACTACCCCGTCACTTTCTTTTTAAAAGTAGAATAACCAAATAAAAATAATATATATATTAGATTTAATTTAATTTCAATAATTTATCAATTTATTAGATGTGTAATTACAGCGTGATTATACAAACACGCTAGGCGTTACAGATTACAAAATTATTACTTATGTAATTTTTTTGGATATTATTTTACTATTTACAGTGGAATATCACTTCAGCAAGCATTGGATTTCTAAGAAGCAGACGAATTATATGATGACGGATTATTGATTGAACCTCCAGAGGTGCACGCAAACTTTGAAGATTCAGGAAACGAAGATAAGAGCGGTTTGGTCGATAATTTATCGGGGCGACAGCTACGAAGTCGGGCGGAAATAGTGCTTCGAAGTAATGACCGTATTGAAGATTTCAAAAATTACAATTTTCTAGTTCAACCAAAAAAAAAGAAGTCCAAAAAACAAAAACAAACTCTCGTGGGAGAACAAATACTTGCCAAACGAGGACAGTATGTTTACATCGGCAAATTACACAAAATATCGGTATCTATCTCCTGTTGAGATACTTGAGAAATTCATCGTCGAAGAAATAATAATTTTATTTGTTAGTGAGTTGTCCAAATACGCGGTCTTCACTAATAATAAAAACTTAAAAATAATGCCAGAGGAAATGAAAGGCGTGCCCTCTAAACAATTTTATTGGAAAACTGCTCAAGATTTGAGAAACAATTTAGTGACAAATGCTATGAGAAGGTCTATATTTTTATAAATAAATCGATTTATGCATTTCGTGAACAACAATAATGTTGACACAAATGTAAAATGTGGAAACTAAGTCTATTGATTACAATTCTGCAAAAAAAATGCATGTATAATTTTCAAGGCCTAGAAAATTTAGATTTCGATGAGTGCATGGTAAAATATTTTGGAGAGCATAGCTGTAAACAGTGCATACGAAATAACCAATTTTCAGTTTCAGTTACAAATTGTGGTGTCTAAATACGCCAAGCGAGTACTTGATAAATTTTGATGTCTTTCAAGTAAAAAACCCGAAGGGCAATGATGAATTCACAACTAACTTTGGAAAGGTAGCGGCTCTTATAGTGCAAACGCTTGAAGCATTTTCAGAAGCAATAGCTACGTTACCATTTCGATTATATTTTGATAATTTATTTACGGGAATGCCACTATTGGTACATTTAAATTCAAAAAATTATGGTGCAACTAAAACAATAATTAAAAATTGAGTTCACAAAGATTCTTCATTGACTTCTTCAAACAACATGAAAAAAGAACTGGGAGTTTTGAGTTCCAAAGCAGTTTCGAGAAAAACATAATATTAGTAAGATGGGTTGACAATAATGTCATCACAGTGGCTTCCACATTCCATGGGGTATATCTTACTGAAAAAATAAATAGGAAATCTAAAACAGAAAAGAAAAAGATCAATGTATCACAGCCGAAACTTATAAGGCAGTATAACAAATTCATGGGAGGCACAGATCAAATAAACCAAAATATTGCATAATACCGTGTAGGCTTTTGCGAGCAAAAATGATATTGATCACTATTTACAGAGATGTTATCGACGCAGCAATGCATAATGAATATGCAGCTTCGCAGTTTTCCCAGCTACAGTTTCGATGAAAAATTGTAAACGCATATCTAACGAAATATAGGGGTTTACCAATAGAAGCTAGATGACCAAGTACTTCGGAAAGTAGTAGTGTAAATGTTAGCATAAATAATGATATTCGTTTAGATGGAATTGTTACGTGCATAAATTTAAATAATGCACTACCCTGTATATTGGTTTAATTAAAAATTACTTTTCTATTTCTCGACGTCATCTATCGGGTTCGTTGATCTCTTCGTATTGAGTAGACGATATCCGGTGAGATACCGGCATTTTGACTTTAACATCGTTCATGTTATAACCTATGTCTGCGTGAATTAAAAATCGTTTTCTCAAATCATCCACGTGTTGGGACACAATGGGTAATAGAAGTCTTCTTAATTAACTAATTTAATCCACGCAGGCGCCATGTGCTACCTCCTAAATAAGGATATTCTTGTCGTAATTTAAAATCTACAAGGGAAAATTAGAATTTCATTACGATCGTAAAGTATTCGAGTCGGCACCGGTCGTTCCACCACGATCTGGCACATGTTTCTAGTCGATACCGAATTATGAGGGATTAACATCGACAAATACTTTCATGGGACGATTATAACTATCTATAAGGCCTACGGTTAAAACTAAATAAACCAAAAACAATCACATTTCTGCGAGATTTTACTCATACGGCAAACACCTGCGAAACCAACTGTCATCGAAGGTGTACAACAGCATTCGACAACCGGGTTATATTATATGTACTTTCTTTAATAATAAGTAACCACTTTTGTAGATCTTGATTTCGTGAGGCATTGGTTTGACACGATTTGCGACTCAAATTGATTTCAGGCTCACTTACCGGGGAAAGCGCTTTCTTCGATCGAGTAGAAGCTTCTGTATTATGGGTAAGTTGTTTTACTTATTTGTTCGTTGTCAGAAAGGTCGCTCACGGAACTTTTACTAATATTTAATTCCGTAATTATTAACATTGTTGTATTACCATTTAGGTAGTAATTTTGCTTATTTTGTGTTGCGCATGCTGTGTACAACCAATAATTATTACGATAGTTTAATATTAACGCCGTAATTATTATCCCTGTTTTATTATCAGTAAGGTCGTATTATGACTTCTTTTGTATGTTTCGTATACGGTGTACTACCAATAATTATTACGATAATTTAATTTTAATTCAGTAATTATTAGCACTGTTTTATTGTCAGTAATGCCGTATTATTAATTATGTCGTGTATTTCGCATCCTGTATACAAACAATATTTACTACAAACTATTCTTCGCTGTTCATTTCAACGTAATTTACTTATGTATTTTGTGTTGCCGATACTATTGGCATTTATGTAATGAGAATTCGATATACCTGTGATAATCATCAACGATTCTAGATTAAAGTTGTTATTGTGGTTACTTGTTCTTTTATGACAACATACCTTTTTCTTTGGATCGTCGTTATCTAATAACAAACGTTGGCTACTCGAACTGCCGAGTATAAGGATTACGAACCTTCAATCGAGTTACAAGCTTACACCGTCTGTCGTGAGCGAGACAGAAGTTACTTTGGATCAGCTCTGGCGCCCTTAAGCATATTTTCTGCGTTATCTGTGAACCTCCCCTCTCCCCGACTATTGTGAGTTGGTTGTGCAAGGTTCGTAAAACCAAAAGCTTGTAACAGAATAAGTAAAAGCCAGCAATAGACGTCGTTGTCATGGGGTTAGTTGTACTAGCACTGTGCGCACTAGTTGCAGTAAATGTAATGTTGTTCTGTGTATCTAATGTTTTAAACCTTTTCGTGCAAATTAAATGTATGTTTTTTACCAATAAAAATAGTTTTTTCTTATCTGTCAAACCTTATTAAACACATCTGGGCTACAATCGTAAAAATAATTTATAAAGATGATCGTTTTTAATCAACTAACCAACCAACGCCTAGGAACTGATGACGGTAGTTCAAAACTCTTTGGACAATATCCAACATGACCTAATTCAATCAATACCTAATCGTTAGCAAAAAACGATTAGACATGTAAACGTTGCGTACTAAAATGTTATTGTTTTATTGTAAAGTGTTGAACAGTTTGAATAATTGCATTTGTATTTTCTGTTTTTTTTACCAGATTTGCGGACAAGACGGCATATATAAAAAAAAAGTTGTTAACCAACCGTAGTAACATGCGGTATGCTGTCAAGTTGATATGACAATTTCTATTGTTTCGATTGTCCTGTTTTAGCAGACAGAAAAAAAATTAATAAATGTGCCGGTAGGAACTGTTGCAACTTCTAATTTTCAATATTAATGCAAAATCATTAGAAACAGTTAACCGACCGCATCAATAACAGTGCAGATATACTTCAATTCAAAAGATATCTAAAGTAGAGATTTAGCAATTTTTGGTTCTTTGTATCTAATAAAGGCAAGCAAAATATCATTTTATAAAAAAATGTTTAGTATGGATCCTCCTATAAACTATAACCAATATCTGGGAACCGTTTTGAGTAACTTTAGAGGCGTTTCAGTTGTGCGGTTTATCCTAAATTTCAAAATAAAAATAACAACATATGTGACCTGCGGTTGAAGATTCAGCAGTTTTCTTTTTATGACAGGCCCCATAAATAGATTCAGCTGGCTGAAGTTGCGTTTTTTTTTGTTCTTTCTCGAATTTTCTTTTAGCTCGGTGTAACCATCGTTTAAAATCGATTGGTTGATTAAGTAATGTTTGGTAACGGACACAGTATTTGGATTGACGATTTTCATTTAATGTATTTTGAATTTGTTTCAATGTAATTTTAGATTGAGTTTAATAAGTTATTTTACGATTTTAAATTCAAAGTTACAATTTAAATTGTTGATAAAGTTTTGTATTTTGTTACGCCGTAAACCATCTGATTTCGCGATTTTGCTTATTGAATGTTTCACTTGGATTGTTTAAAATTCCAGTTGTGATTTATGTTTTCCTTCTGAGATATAATCGTAATTAAATATATTTTCGCCGTATGTTTATTATTAAGTTGGTTTAAAATTAAAAGTTCTTTGTTCGAGTACATTCGTACTTGAATTTCTTTATGTCAATCGTTTAGATTACGTGGAAAAATTAAGTCATTATCTTAATTTATTAGGCAGTTTAAATTCTTGTAATATAATATTTTGTCAATTTGACATTTTCACGTACAAGCGAAACGCTGTGTCCTAATGATATGAATATGACGTAATAGGGACTGATTGCCTCTTTATTGCACTTCTTAATTAGAGTGTTTTGGTTCTTGAGGTTTCGAACGCAGCCTTTGTGGAAAGGGCAGTCGACAAAAGTTGATATATAGATGTGATTTTGGTAAATGCGACAGGAGTCCAAAGTTAGTTGGTTGGCAATGGTCAGAATGTAATTATCGCGGGTGATAATTCACCTTTCCCAATAGTTACCGCGGAAGTAAATGAAGACGGTGCAGTGATGCTTTAAGTGGAAAATAAAACTTTCCTTTTTCGTAATTACGGTTAATCAAGATCACTGTTTTTCCTAAATTAATATCGCATGTTTCGTTACGTGAATTTGTGCGTGAGTTTGTTTCGCAATCTCATATCTTTCGCCTTGGGGGCGGATTAATAAATCTTCCACTGGTAACCTATTGTTTGGGGAGCAGCCGAATTCCATCTGAGGTGGTAGCTTTTAAAACCACTGGAACCGCAGCTCAACTGGTGTCTCCAATTAAGAAATAAGGTATTTATCGATTTTGGTTATTATCGTGTAGTGGCCCGCGATTAAAAATGCAGTAAAGCTTTCAATTTGAGCCAATTGAAATTACGACTAACGTTCAATTTAATTATTTTAATGAACGCTTGAAGTGTTTGCGCGAAATTAAAATAAATTAACTTTGTTTTGGTGCGTATATAAAAGTAATTCGTATACCATATGAATGATAATGTAACGACTTATGAACTATATTTTGTTTAGTTCGAATTAAAGTTCGGACATATATTTTAAAACCTGTTTTTTTTTTTTATGTTATTTGAATTGTTTGTTATAAATATGCGGACAAGATCTTGAAATTTAGTTGCGAAAGAAAGTAGAGTTAACGCTCTTATAGTAGTATTTTTTTTTGTTTATACGTTTTTAATTTCTGTGTTTAGATTGTGCATTTATTTTACTTACTTATGGTTATTTCATTTTTCCATTTCTTTTATTCAAATTGATTTGATATTAATTAGTAATTGTTATTTTTTTTTGTTTCTGTTTTAAATATTCAATCAATAAATGTTAAATTGTTAAATGTAAAGAGCTTTTATTCATTTAGCCGCCGCATACGTAAATTTTTTGTTTTTAAGTGTATTTCAGATTAGTTACAACTCAAGGTAAGTTCTGGGGTTGTAACCAACCAGATGAGCTTTCGGATAATCAGGGGTTTGAAAGCTACCATTATAAAACCTTGATTGGCGCCCTTACCGATTTTTGACGATTTTACCGTTCTAGTTCAATTTTACGACGATCGCGTTTCCAATTTTTCACGGAATTTTAAATTAAAACCCACCCCCTTCTCCATTGAGCTAGTGGCACACCCCGTTTATGTTACTACATTGCAGGCAGTGACTTTGTGTTAATTTTGGCATGTAACACATAGTTAAAAATTTACTTAACAAAGGACGTATTGATCTAATTACTTACAAAAAAATAGTCACATATACTAGTATACCACCTACATTTTATGGATTATTTAAAACACATAAAGACGACAATCCTATTAGGATTGTTTCTTGCGTAGGTGCACCGAATTACCACCTGTCTAAATTTATTTCTAATATCATTAATAATATTTCTTATATGTTTAATCACAATATATCTAGTTCACATGAAATTGTTGATAAAACTAAAAACATTATAATTCCAACTGATAATTGTATAATTTCGTTCGATGTTACATCTTTGTTCACTAACATCACAAAAGAACTAGTTCTGAAATTAATCCATAAATACTGCCGTACGTTACTTGAATACTCAGAGCTTGCTGACATTATTAAATTCCTTTTTGACTCCAGCTATTTCTCGTTTAAAGACAATATTTATATACAAAAATTTGGCACTGCAATGGGCAATCCATCCTCTCCCGCTTTAGATAACTTAGTTCATGTATGACTTATTGGAGTTTGTACTTGATAAATTCACTTTCCAACCCACATTTTTGTTCTGTTATGTCGACGATGTCATCGCTTGCATACCCCAGAACGAGATTCTTAACACTTTAAACATCTTTAACAGTTTTGATCCATATCTAAGCTTTACTTACGAGGTCGAGAGTCATGGTTCCTTTCCGTTCTTAGATATTAATTAAACATAACAACTATTTGTTAACAGATTGATACACTAAAGCTATAGCATCTAACCGTACCATTAACTATCTATCGAAACATGCACACCATCAAAAACTTAACAAAACCATTAGTTTAAGTAGTCCACAATTTCATTGCAAAAACCTTAACATCTTAAAAAACATTCTAAAAAATAATAATTACCCTAATAACCTAATTAACAAAATTTTATTTCATACAAACAACACAAATATCATACCATCACTATCGACCCAAACACTACATCTAACTAGAAATACACTAAAATCATAAACGTTCCTGGATTAACTAAAAGACTCATTCCGATTTTAAAAAACACCAACTTAAAAATAGCGACCTATGATAACAATACAATATACAACACCATTTACACCAGAATAAAAGATAAAACAAAATTACAGCGCACTAGCCAAATTGTGACATACAGTTAATTGTGACACTTAATATTAATTTAAAATCTGCGCCATTAATGCACGTCGACTTGGTATTACAGGTAGCTGTTTGAACGCAGTAGCATGTGGAACGCGCGCGAATGTGTTTGTAGTGACATCAAGGTAAGCAAATATTCGATTTTGTTTCATTCAAAATTGTTAAATTAACACAGCTTGCTTAGAAATTTGATGCTTCCGTTATATAAAACATATTTTCAAATCTGTTGTACTATAAATACATATAGCTTCATAATAATCTTGATTAATGTTACAGTTAACCTAAAAATGTTGAGTACATAAAATAGCAGTAGTGTCACAAATACACTACACTTTTATTAAGGATGGTTTAATTGTGACTTTTTTGTATGATAATTGTGACACTGGTATTTCTTTACACTACATGTACTATATACCTACCTTACTAGTTTTTGTCTATTCCAGGATACTTACAAGTCTACCTAAAAGCAAAATGGCATCAACAAAACAAAAATTATATTCTAAAAATGACATAACAAAGGCTATTCAATTAGTTGATAATGGATGGACAGTGAAGAGAGCAGCATTAGAATGTAACATTCCACGTTCTACACTTATTCTTAATATAAAAGGTTGGAAGAATAGGCCCAAATGTTTGAAAAATTCTGTTGGAAGACCGATTGAATTAAGTTTAGAAACTGAGCGCAAGTTGGCTGAAAATATTGAAACCATGAATAAGTGGGGTTTTGGACTGACTCGTAGAGAAATATTAGATTTAGTACATGTTTATTTAACTAAAAATAATGTGCCTAATCGTTTTAAAGAAAGCAGGCCAGGGAAAGACTGGTTCATTGGGTTTAGTAAACGATGGAATTTTTTCCTGCAAGCGCCCCATAAAGCGGCAGATTATAAGAACAGAACAAACTCAACCTAACATAATATATGGTTTCTTTGACTTGCTAGAAAAAACATTAGAAGAGTTAGGAATAGGTTATAAACCCAATCAGATTTTTAACTTAGATGAGACATCAATATGTCATGATCCTAATTCAACAAAAGTGGTTTCAACAAAGAATAAAGCAGTTTTCAGAAGCACTTTTGGTACAGGACGAACAAATACATCAGTGCTATTTTGCGTCTCAGCAGATGGTGAAAAATTACCTCCGTACATTTTATACAAAGCAAAACACTTATGGGACACCTGGATGCCTTCGGAGGCATATCCTGGCACTGGATATCGAGCGACACCACATGGATGGATGACTGAAGATGCCTTTTTCACTGGTTCAAGTATATGTTCTTAAAAAGTTGTCCTAAAGAACGACCTTTGCTAATAATTCTCGACGGTCATATATCCCACATCTCCATTCCTTTAATTCAGTTAGCCACTGCTGAAAACATCACTCTCCTAAAGTTACCTCCACACACTACCCACATTATTCAGCCGCTGGACTCTGCTGTGTTCAATGTACTGAAAAAACGATGGGATGAGTCGTTGACATTATGGCAAAGAGACCACTATGGTCAGTCATTAGGAAAAGCAGATTTTTCAATATTATTGGGTAATGTGTGGAGAGACTTGTCGAGTATAATAATTAAAAAGGATTTGAACTAACTGGTATATATCCTACCAACAGAAGGATAATTAAAGAAGATATATTTAAAGCTGCAGATCTGCAAGAATATAAAGATTCAATTGCAAATAAAGAGAATGTATCGGATAACATTCCAACTAGTAGTGCTTCAGAAGCAACACCTGTAAACACAGCAGTTACAGACGTTTCAGGATTAGACTTAGGACATTCTTTGCAAAGACCAAAAGTATCTTTTGAAAACCTTTGTTGCAAAAGATTGAAAGAAGACCTACCAATATCAAGAAACGTTCTAAGATACATAGTAATACAGCTGAAATAATTACTAGAGAAGAATACCTACGGAGTTGAACCAGAAAAATACGACTCCGAAAAACAAATCTAAAAGCCAAACAAACAAGTGTGAAGAACGCCAAGAAAGCACCACAGATGAGAGTGATTTTTCTGTCCATGATAGTGATTCCTCAACTGGGCCCTTCATAGAAGAAGAAGAACTAAGTGATGATTTTAACACCATTGTCACAATTGGATCGTGGGTGCTAGTTACGTATTCAACCAAAAAGTCTTTAAAACGTTATGTTGGACAAGTCTTGGAAAAATCAGGTGAAACTGTAACAGTTAAATTTCTACGACGAAAAACCCATTATTTTGTATGGCCAGCAACAGAGGACATGGATGAAGTTAATGAAAACGATGTGTTCAGGGTCTTGCAAGAACCAAAACAGGACAAACGTGGTCATTTTGAATTTTCCATAACTTTTGATAAAACCGTATTATAACTTATTACATATATCCGTTTTTTTACAAATATGTGTGTAATGACTATAAGTTCGCATTTTTGCTATTAGCTGTAAGTTACTGTTCCGCTATTGTTTAAAGATTCATTTGGGATTAATGTTTTTTGTTAGAATTTCATTTTTTGTGTAGAGTATGTTTTAATTTTATAACTACTTATTTTAATAAAATATTTGCAATTATTTTTTCAAGTCACATTTAACCTTTCAAAGTATGTCGCACTTAAAACTTTCGTCCTATTGGTGTGTATATAGGATTTTAGGCTTGAGTCACAATTATACCATCTCAGTGTCACAATTGTCAGATGTGTAGGGTAAATGTGACACCTGAAACATTAAAAAAAAAAATTTCTAAAAAAGTGACCAACATTAATGTTGCTTTATTATGCACATAGAATGGTTGAAAATACATGTAGTGTTCATCATGTAATTGGAAAAAATGTTATGTGTTTCTATTTTAATTGTAGAAGAAAAATATTGGAAATTTAAGAAAACGTGTCACAATTTGGCTAGTGCACTGTAAACGACAAACACAATGTCATATACAAAATTGAATGCACGGGATGCAAGAATTGTTATATAAGGCAAACTAAACAAAAAACCATCAATCGCATTAAAAATCATCAATATGATTGCAAAAACAAGAAAACAGAGTCGGCTTTGGCTTTACATCACATTAATACGGGCCATAATTTTGATTTTAGTAATCCTAGGATCTTAGATGTGGAAGCTAAATTTAATAAAAGACTATTGCTGAGATGATTTTCGTCACCAAACATAACAATAATGTGAATTTCAACACAGATACTAATAACCTTAGTACTGTTTACAATAATTTAATCACAAAAATGTCATGACCTCGAAAATTTTTCACTTCTTATCTTGCATGGCCAACATTTTTACTTTATAATTACTGTTTTTGATCTTGTGTGATGTTAGTGAGCTCGTTTCTATATGTTATTTTTGAAGTTCACATTTTATATGTGTTTTTCTGTTTTGTTTTCATTGTTAAATTTTTACGACTGTGTTGGTGGACCATCACTACTTGTTTAGTTTTTTGTAAGTAACTTCTCTATTTTATACATTTGACTTGTTTTTTTGTTAATGTTGTTAGTTTCTGTAAAAGATTTGTTTTGTTTTGTTTTAGTTATTCGTTTAAAAAGTTTGTTTGTTCACCTGAGTTGTATTTACGTTTTGTTTGAGTTTTGCGATTTATCTCACGCCCTGATGAAGCCCCTTACGAAAGTGGGCGAAACGTTGGCAGCTTCGGTTGCAACTATGACACGGTCCAAACCCGGAAGACATTCTAATGTTAGTATTTGTTAATTTTGTTTTTTTTTTCATTTATTAAACATAGAGTCCTGATGAAGAAGACACACAGGTTCACGAAACGTCGCCTACCAAAAACACTGTAAGTTGTGTTTTCTTTCGCCATCTCCTACATTTCTGTTTCTGTTGCTACCGCAGAACGATCTTTTTCAAAACTCAAAATAATAAAAAATTATCTACGATTGGCCATGGAGCAAAAACGACTAAGTAATCTTGCTATCGTTTTAATAGAAACGGACCAGCTAAAAGAATTAGACACCGAAGATTTAATTAAACGTATTGCTAAAATTAAAGTACGGAAAGCTCAATTCACTTAGCTAAAATATTAATAGCAATACCTAATACCTGGATATTAACTTTCAAAAGGTGACATGTTGCATTATTAAAATAATATTAGAAAAATTTTGAGTTGTAATACTGTTAGAATATATTTCTGTTTTCTATAAGTTTATTATTATGTTATGTACCTGAATGTACCACTTGTATGGCTTATGGCTTGTACTTGTAAATTATAAAAATGAAAATGAATTTATGAAAATACTTTTTAAAATTATTTTTTAATAGTGGATTATAATATACCTAACTTAACCCGTATCTGTTCTCACATATGTACATAATACAAATATAGGGCGTTATTTTAAATTTGCACAAGGGCGCCAAAAGTGCTGGGCGCGGGCCTGTCTCTATGACTATAATGTCAACATTTTCCCTTTGTACAATTTTTTAAGTGCTACAGAGTTATTTCCATAAACTAAAACATTTTTAAAGTATAATTAGTAAATTGTTTGTAAATTATTGTAAATTTAATTTAATAGAATTAATTACACATATTTTGCAAATACGATACTATCTTGTGCACATATTGTTTTGTACGTAATAATTGAATGTTTGTTTTTTTAAACATTTTACAACAACATTTGTATTAATAAAGAAAACATTTTGTTTTAATTAAATACATAATTAAAAATAATTTAAAATAATAACATTATTTATCCGAACATGTTGTTTTAGTATTTAACATTATTCAGGCAGAAGGATTTCGAATTTGGTGTACGTGTAAGTAACAAAAAAAAAAGATAATAAATGATGATTACGTTTTTAAATGTTACTGTAACCTACACATTAATCATTGTAATAAAAATTGCACTTGAGCTTGTGATGTGAGATACTTAAAACGGATGACATCTGTCATTTTCATCGATTTTCTCGGTATAAATATTTGAAATATGGCTTTTTTGCGGCAACGCTTTTTACATTGACTGGATATATCACTAATTTAACGCAATTGTGACACATTTAATCGTAATCGCTTTTTATCTGTTATTTCAAAATTTTTAATAGAAATTAGTATCGATTTCTGCGAAACAAAGTATAAAAGAATCTCTCGGAAAAAAACGATGATTTGATTAAAAGTTTTTCAACCAGAAAAAATTTGCCAAAGGAAAAGATTAAAAACCTAAAACAATACGTAACGATCAATTCTGTGATTCCTGGAGCAATACAATCTTCTCTGCCGTGTAATAGGAGAAAATCAATATACACTTCTGATGTAGGTGAATTAACAAGAAATCTTAAAATACTCTGAATCAAAATGGTTTTGTATTAATTTTTCAGTCAATTTCGCATTTGACGTATCGTATCGACGTATTAATGGTGCACTTCCGTTTCATTATTTAATGGGGAACATATAAAAGCGAAATAATTAAATCTATAAATGATGCGTCATTCGAGCGTTGGAAAATTAAACCTACAGATTCTGTTAGTTTCCCGCACTGTTAGCTTGCAAAACTAATTCTATTATTGATTTTGGTATTAATTTGCAGTTCTATTTTTTTTAAATAAATATTATTTAGTATTAATTTCTTATTTATACCACCAAGTTCTAAACGCAATTTTTTATATAATAGTGGAGTGTAACAGACTATTTTTGACTTTATTAGTATGAGTGTTAAGATAATTTTTTTTACCCACCTAAGTGTAATACTTGCTACACGTCACGTATAGATAAACTTCTTAAAACATCTAAACTTGCGACAGCAGCACGAATAGGATGAAACATTACCAGTCGTCTTGCAAAATAATAAACACAAAATTAAAAAAGTTTTGTTATTTATAAAAGACACAGCTGAAATACAGCCTACAATATTTTAATATTGTATCATTTACGCCCAACTGTATTGTATTTTAATATTATATTTTTTACGCATAAATGTAAAGCTGTCTGGGTTATTCAATTTTGAATAATAAAAATTATTTATGCTTTGTTTCAGTTTTATAGAATTTAGGTAAATAATAATAATTCTGTTTAAAATTATCAAATTAAATGGTAATTAACTGGGTCTAAAATTAAAGTGAGTTGATAGTAAAACAATGAAACAAGATAAACTATAAAAAATGAAACAAAAAAATAATAAAAACAGCATGCAAGTAACCGAAACCTACAAACACGAATCAAAATACAAAAGAATCATATATGACACTTATAACTAAGTAATAACTAAAATGTTCAAAAACTGCAAGAAACGTATACCCTAAAGCTTTTGCTAGAATGAACTAATTATTACATGGTAGAAAGATTCAACCTTCCTCTTTCATATTCTAGGTCTAAAATTTGATTTTGTAACATTCAAATGTAACAGTAGAGCGTGCGCGTCTAATGGGACACCCAGGAAAAACAAGTTTTGAAAGGAAACGAATTTTTTTAAGTTAACAATTATTTCTGAAGATAATCTTATATTTGTTGTGCAACGTTAATTTCCAATAAAATTCTAAGTAAGTGACTGTAAATGTTTAGTTATCAGTTTTATTTGAGTCGTCTAAAATTGCACTAAAATAATACAGCTGCATCTAATGGCGCCCAACGTGGGGCTGTTTTAACGCAATTTCAAATGTCGCAAATTGTGCAAACGGTACCAGAAACCCATAAAAGAATTTGGAAAGTTTTGATGGTGCAGGGAAAGTAAGAAAACCTTCAGAAAAAACTTATGATAAGTACAATTTCATCTTATTTGAAAATGCTGTTTCGTGGGAAATTCCACGCATAATTAATTGCTTTACGCAGTGCTTTTGTATTTACGCGATTTATTCGTACAATCATACAACCGCGTGTCGCTTATCCGTTCAATGACATTTCGTGTAAACTAAATATAAACATTTAAAAACTTTTTATAATTTTGTGCAACGTAGTTACTTTTGATTTCGCGTATATAAACTTAAAGAACAGCTGATTTATTTTATTGAATAATTAATTATTGCGCTAATTAATTTTCGTAACCGTGCATACAGCATGTGCCTATCATTCTCTGCAATCGTAACCATTTGTCTGTATCTAAAATTATCAAACTGAAATTTAAACGCTACAGACTAATTTTATTTACTTAGTTAGTATATTATGAACATGGTTTATGCCGCATAACTTACGGAGTCGTACGATCCGATAATCTAATTTCTATAAAAACATAATCTGATACGGAAAATTCAAGTTATGGAACGCCCAACCATTAATATGACTGACGAACAATTGCAAACGCTCATAGCAAATATTCTTGCGTCTATCCAAAGTGCTAATTCTCCTGATTTAGCGGTTCAGCAAAATTCTGGAAACTTTTTTAAGTGCTTTTCTAGATTTTCCGGTAACAAAATTAAAGATTGTGATGCAATTAAAGGATTGTCAATGCTAATTGATGGTCACGTTGCATCTTGGTGGCATGGTACAAAAGCTACTGGGGATGAAACTGAAACTTTAAGGTTGTTGCGTCATGCTTTCGGTTATAACAAACCGCCTTACGAAATATTTCGGAAGCTGTTTTCTAAAATACAAGGTTATAAGAAACCATCGGATATTTTCGTTGCTAATGCTTGCTAATTCTTATCGCGCTTGCCTGTCTACCCTGAATTCTACGAAATTCATAAATTAAACATGATTTATGGTCTTTTGAACTTTGAAATTAGAACGCTGTTACCAAGAGAAGGAATTACTGATTTTTCTACTCTTATTGACAAAGCTCGATCTGTTGAACAAAATTTTAGGAACAAACATGAGGTTTACTTAGCACAAAAAATCATTTGCTTGCTACTGATAAATTCTTGAAACTTAGACCTAAATGCACCTTTTGTCATAACTATGGTCAAAGACGGTTGTAGAAGATTTTCTGCTTTACTAGCACGTCCACAAAAACCTATTACTGAAAATTATTCTTCCCTCCCTGTTAACAAATTTGTCTTTTTTGGATGTGGTAAAGCAGGATACGTAAGATCTCAATGTTCTCAATGCCAACTTAGCACTAGCTTTGTTAAGTCTCCTGCTACAAGCTTCACATCATTTTTTGACGTATTGATAACTCAATTTAATTCGTATGTTAATCGTCCCATGTTTCATATAAAAATTGCTGAAGGATTAGCTTGTGTCGATACCAAAGCAAAATGTAGTATTGTTGGATATAAGTTGTACACGTATTTAAAAAACAATAATTTTTTGTTTACCCCGGACAAAGTATGTCACTGTCTCGCTGATGACGTGCCCAGGAAGTTGTTGGTCAAACCTTTCATTGCTACGTTATTTTAGAAAGAAGAATTGTACAACTAGTTTTATGGCTGTACCTTCTCACCTAAAACTAAAACACTTCTGGGAATAGATTTTTTTACTAATGCCAAAGTTGTGCTAAACTTTTCAAAAATGCAATGGTAGTTCCAAGATAATGTTTATACAAAGTATGCATTTTATTCTTCACTCTGTCTCGTACTCGCTTCAGTTATTTCTAATATAGATTGATGTAACTATTTCACTTTGCGAAAACGAAGCAGTTTCATTAAGTGGCGACGAAAGACAACGTCTAAAAAAATTGTTGACTGACTATAAAAATGTTTTTGAAAATGTGCATGGATCTACTCCTTACAATAAACATGCAATTCGTCTTGTCGATGACTCTTTGATAGCAGTGTCTCTTTATAGATTAAGGGCTAAGAAAACTGAACTTTTGAAAGAAGAAATTGAAAAGCTCCTTGCTTAATCTCATTGAAGAATGTGACTCTGCTTACGCTGCTCCAATAGTGCTGGTTCCTCAAAAAGAACCTAAAAAAGTAAGAATGTGTATCGACTATTGTCGCCTAAATTCCCTCACTGTGCCTGATAAATACCTGCTGCCTAGGATTGACGACTTTTTGCATAAACCTAAACAAACACTTTACACATCTACTATTGACGTTTAGTCCGGTTATCACTAGGTACCTGTCAAACTTGGAGACCGTGATTGATTGACAAATTTTGCGCTGTACTAATTGGTCTTACGGTACTAGCATATATCAATGACTTGATTGTTCTATCACGTTTATTTGATGAACATTTAAGAAACTTACAAAAAGTATTTTAAAGATTTATTTTGTTTAAACTAAGTGTAAATCGTTCGCGTGTAATTTGGTTCGTTATCTCGGACATTTGATAACGCCAGGTGTGCCATCTCGTTCTTACAAACGTGTACATTTCGCCGACATTTCAAAACCGCTTAGTTTACTGACTTGCAAGGCAGCAAAATTTAAGTGGGAAGATGCTGAAGAAACCGTATTTGCTAAATTAAAACATGCATTATCGTCTCCTCCAATTTCATTTTATTCAGATTCAAATCTGCTTTATGTCATCAAATGTGATGCAAGTTCATACGCTATTGGAGCATGTCTACTCCAGGGGAAGAGTGCAAATGAAAGGCTTGTGAAGAATATCAGTCGCCGTCTCACTACTGCTGAAGTCATAGCCGACTGTCTTTCACAACCGCCTTTGGACGCTGCTATACAACGGACTGTTTCAGTTAGCACTGTAACAACGCTCTTGCTACAAGAATTTTCAAGAAATCTTAGGGAGGAACAAAATGACGATTCAGACATCCAAAAGATTATAGATACCTTTGAATCGAACAACCCGAATCTAATTGATTATACTTGATGGACTGATCGTGGTTATGTCATGCTATCTGGTGTGCTGTATCGCTATGTGCCTGATGTTGACTCCGAATCTGCTCAATTAGTTGTCCCAAAATCTAAGACTGAGGAAGTCTTGCGCGAACATCATGACTTATCTACCAACGGACACTATGGCATCGAGAAAACATTGCGTGGAATTTCTAATAGTTTTTACTGGCCTACTACGCATCGAGATGTCATTAATCATGTCAAAAAATGTATAGCTTGCCAGCGTTATAAGCCCACTAACCTAAAACCTGCTGGGTTACTACAAATTGCACTTTACGAAACCCCCACTGGCGAAAAATGATTGTTTGCAAATGAAGTTACAGCTACTAAATAGATGGATGGAGCTGTTTGCATTCACTACCGCCACTGCGAGACATGTGAAAAATGTCTTGTCGACGAAGTAATTTTACGGTAGAGAACACCGCGTCAAGTCATCAGTGACAATGGACTTCAATTCGTTGCTGAAGTGATGCAAATAGTAGCTGATTGCTTAGGTTTTCGACAAAATTTGATTCCGGTCTACCATCATTTTGCAAATCATGAAGATAGACGCAACAGAGATCTAAAAACTCAATTGGAGATCATTTGTGGTGAAGATTATATCCAATGGAAAAAAGCTTTGACTGAAGTAAGGTATTTAATAAACATGTCTATAAACGGTAGCACAGGGTATTTCTCGTTTTTGAAAGAGAACCTGTTACGTGCGAAATTTTCACAACGGAGTACCCTGTGTATCGGCTTAAAAATTAGTTTCTGGTTTTGACGCCCTCTGCCGACCTTGTTGGTTACTGCGAGGCTATTTTTGAAGCTGTCAACTACGTGAGCCGGTCGGTGTCGAGAATCTTGAACTGATTCCTAAATTTTTAGGGGCATCCCTTGTGATGAATACGAATTTATAAGGCAATTACGTATTTATTACAATTCGTTCGGCACAGGGTAAGATATTTTGTCTCCAGTCTATTAAGATTCCTTCGTAATTTCTGTATTAATGTGATAGCCGGTTCCACTACGTTTTAATCACCTGTTCGCTTCCATAAGGAATAATTGTGCATAAGTACGATTGATAAATACCGCTACCGAACGTATAAGCTTTTGGGAGGGCATACTACTTGAACGAAAACGAAATCTCAGCGAGCAATGCGTCGGAGATTCTGATTTTTGGACAATCATTGATTGTATTTATCAACCACCTGTTCGTAATTACAACCTACAACCTTCGATACAACGGGTTCTTATATCGCATTTAATGAATTATTATTACTGATTTTGTACTTTCCTTTTTTGTGAGTTATTGTGTGACACGAATTGCTATCAATAATTATTCTAGGCTGCCGGTGGGAAAACGTTTTCTTCACGCAAGCAAGCATTGGATTGGGTAAGTCAATTTGATTATATTTTATTCGCTGTCATAAAAGTCACTCACGGAACTTTGATTACTGTCGGTATCTGTAATTACGCTTATTGTTTGCATACCAATAAGATAACTTCAAATATCATTTAGGGTGTATCGCATGCTGAAAGTAGACAATATTTATTACGAAATTTACTTCGCTATCTCGATGTAGTTTAACTATATGCTTTGTGTGTTGCCGATATGTCTGGCATTTATGAATCGAGAAATTGAACAACTCTGGTTAATCTTTTATGTTGTTACTTCGAGGTTTCTATACCTGTTAATCATACTTGTTAGTTTGTCTAATGTTTATGAATTGAGAACTTGTTAATATTTCGAGCATTGACGAGTGGAGAGATTACATATATTCTTGTTAATCATCTACGTTAATACATTAAAGTTGTTATACTTGTTAATCTTTCTTTTATGGTAACATACCTTTCTCTTTTAATTGTCGTTACCCGTTAGCCATTGGTGGCAACCCAAACATCAGAGTAACAAGGATTACGAACCTCAAATTTAGTTACAAGTTTGGAGGCAGAAGTGTTAATTAGGATTGATTTGGCGCCCTTAAGTATAATTCTCTTGAACCTCCCCTATCTCGGACTGTGTGAGTTGGCCGTGCAAGGTTCGTAAGACCTAAAGCTTGTAACAAACCGCGAACACCATACAAAGCGCATCACGATCTACGTGCTATTATTCAAAACAAAAATTTTGTACCTAAGATCTCTCAATTCTTGAAAAATATAGATCAAGTTTTAAGACGTGCCAGAGAAACCCATGAACTAAAACAAGATGCTGCAAAAAAACATGCTGATAAAGCTAGACGTAAAATTACTTCGTACAACGCTGGTGATTTGGTCCTTATCGATGTACACCAATTGAGTAAAGCACATTACGGCCAAGGTCGTTCCTAGACGCGACGGACCGTATTTGATTACTAAGTGAAACTCGTCTACATCTTACCAGGTGGATCATATCCACGAACCGGATGTGCCCCTTGGCAATTATCATATATCGGCTCTCAAGCCGTATACTAATAGAACGATGGAAACTCCCATCTGCCCTATCCGCCCACGAGTAAGACGAAAAAGTCTACTGCGGTAAGCTCTGATCTTGCCTCAAATATTAATCATTATGTTGCAGACGGCGAAAAAAAAAATCCTTCCAAACAAAACCAAGTGACCGATGGCGTTCCTGTAACTCTCTCCAATCTTTCATCTTTACGTCGAAGTCGGACCCTTAATAATAATTAGAGAGCTAAAACACCTAGGCAGAATCGTTAAAAAGTTTCAGTTAGTAATTTAAGGAACGGAAATTTTAATACCAAACAAGGTATCATTACATTAATTTACGTGTGCTCCTTTTTTCATAGTTTTTGTAATTTCTCCCAAGAAATACTTTCCATCGAATTTCACAACGCCGTAATTTCCCACCTATTTATCTATCACTTCAAAAACTGTAGTTCTTCTATCAGCAGGTCTGTCTTTATCAGAAGGGAATTCTTCAGTCCATGGACTGTCATGACTTTCGGCATATTAGACTTTTTTTTCGTCGGCACTGGTATCTCAGGTATAATGACGTTTACGTGTTTTCTTGTTTTTAGCTTGGGTTGTCGTACTAGAAGAATTACGCTGAGGTTCATCAAGGTCTACAACACAACACTTATATTATGAAAATTTGCAGCGCTTATACTTTTTCCAGGCGGAACGTTCAGTCGTTTTTTTCTTCTTATTTGTCTCGTTCGTGTTGCTTCCACTCGTGTGTCCAGTTACTTTTTTAGCGACAATACGGTCGCACAAGCGGTTTGATACCTTTTCTCAGTTCAAAGGATAAAGTCCTGTTTTCCTAAAACCCGTCTTTTAATTTTCTACCCCCTCACTCTGCTAACGTCTCCATTAACTTTTGAGTAGACAAAGAAATTCGTCCTTTGGTACAGAGATGAACTTGCTTCTATGAGCAGTCTCCTTTCATTTGTTTAAAACTTTCCTCTAGTTTTCTTTCATTGAACGGAAATACGCCACATCCAATAGTCTGGAAAAGGTGTGTAGTATTTGGTGGTTATGCATAAAGCAAATATTATTATTCGCACATTCTTGAATAACTTTCAGATTCAAGTGAGAACTCAGATTGTCATCAAGGACAACTTTTGACGTTTCAATAGTGGAAGCAATAAATTTAGAAACCAGTCTTCAAACATTTGAAAATAAAACCACCCTGAATTTGTACAGTTATACCGTGCATTGGGAAGGCCATTTTCAGTCCATGTAGACCACAGCTTTAGGGACATACCATTATAAAAAAGCACGCTTTTGATACATTTCTGATGCTTTTGTGCTACTTTTTTCCCTTTTAGGTGATTATTTTTATCAATCTTGGGTTATCTACTAAATTTGTTTCAGCAAAATTCCATAAATTGGAAGGACGGATTCTCTGAGAGAGTTCTTTATGACGCTTGTAAAACAAATTTACTCAATCAGAACCGGGTACGTTTTTATTGAAACAACGTACATCCTAGAAATCTAAATGTCGACATTGCAATTATGTGACCACTGAATGCTCGTTCTTCCTCGTTAGTAAAAACTGTTTGTCTCTCATGTAACTTCTCATGTTTTCGTTTCAGATTAAACCAAAGTGTATTCTAATGAATGCCATACTTCTCTGCTGAATTACGTATACTTATTCTTTTTCTTTAAATTTCTTCAAGGGCTTTTGTTAACTTTTCCTTAGTTTAATTTTTGTAATTTCTAGATTCGGGCTTCCGTTTATAATTGCGTAGCATCGTAAACCTAAAAAGATCGGGTTTGTACAACTTTCTTGATGAATGGTATTCCTAAATCTTGGTGTAATGTTTGATTACCCACATACCACGGTGTATCAAACTGAGGATTCTCGACTGCGATTTTTGAATTATGGCAGTGTTGGATTTACTGGCGCATCCCTACAACTAGATGTCATATGTCTATATAGGCTTGATAACGACTTTATCTAACAGTATCTTGTTCTCTAGTGACAGTTTAGATCTTCTACCAATGATGTAACTCTCTAAAACGCATCTGTATTTATTTCCATTTCTTCTGTCTTCTTAAAGAACACTACCTTTAATTGCGTGAAACATAAAAATTTCTACATTTACTCTAGTTCTAAATTTCTTGTTTGAGATATGATTTCAACAACATATGGTAAGGTACCGGTAGAATGCGTTTGATTGTATATAGAAGATTTTGTAACGTCCCGTTTAAGTTCATTACAATTAAAATTCAATTTTACATTCATTTATTTTTGCAACTAATATTGCACGTAAATTTAATTCAGTTTGACAACGTCGCGTTGTTTTAACGGTACTTTGGTATTCGCTTCAACTTCATCTTTGTTCACTTCCGTTTGAGCGATCTCGCGTGGTTTACGTGTGTGATGCGAGGGAAACAAAATTTTCTTGATTATGGCGTAAAAACGCATGTAATTTAATTTTTATTCATTCCATCTAATTATTGGTGAGTTTACCTTTATTTTGATATAATTTTTCTATTGGATTCAACATTTTTAGTGACTTCGCTATATTGCGCAATAATTAAGACAAAGGAAATTTGTTTTGAAGACCGTTGCTAAGTGTAAATGCAGCGTAAGTACATGATGTCATTTAAAAACCGTTCTAATTATTTGTATTTAGGGTCTTTTTCTTTTTATTGGATTTTTCTTTTTATTGGATTTTATTTTGGATCTTTTATTTTTATTCTGGATCTTTTCGTTAATGAAGTTTATTATACATTGATAATTCATGCTGATTGGTATGTTTTGACATCTACATTCCTGTTGAAGAATTTTATCACAAGAACAAAGTATGTGCTAAAAATAGAAGATATCCGATAACGTTATACTACACCTGGTGAGTCAACTAAAATTAAGATACTGCATTATATCTTCAAATAGTTGAGTTGTTTTATTAAACCGAATTCACTCGATAACAAATCAAACGTTCACGACATTTGCATTTAATCAACGATTTAATATTAATTACTTATTATGTGTAAGATTTTACGCTTTTTATTTATCACGTAACGTGGTTGGCGTCCATATATTTTATTTTAAATACTGTTTTATTTTAAATATGTTTAATTCAATTATTGTTCATTGTTCTTTAATGTAAATAGTATATTAAGTTAAGTAATAAATTAACGGAGTTCACGTCTTTGTAATTATTTCGATTCAACCCATCACCTTGAGCTCTATGCCTACGATTGATTGCTTGCCGTGGTTATATTATTTTTACTTTTATTAAATGTATTTTTACTTTTTTATTACAATTTTATTGCCAGACCCTGTCAAAAACCTGACTGACTGACTGATTCTTGAATAGTGTTAAATAACTAATGACACTGTTGTGTAGTAGCATTAATTTATAATTTAACATTACTGTTCTTTTCTTGGAAAGCTCTTTGAACATCCTAAGAGTAACTTGGTCAAATCCTACAGCTTTATTGTTGTTAAGGAGACCTATTTCTTTCCGTATTTCGTTAGGGGTAAAGTAGTACATTCTATTTGCAGTAACATCCGATGTATTAGCATTTAGGAAATTCAAAATGTCTATCTGGTTTATCGTTATTTGGAGTGAAGTGTTCTGCAAAAAAATCAGATTTTTTTTGTTAGATGTTTGGTTAGATTTGGGCCCATAAGTCAACGGAAGGAGATTGCAGATGCTATTGTCGTATCTATTAAAGTTAGTGATGTAATCAAAAAAGCTATTGTCACGTAGTTCTTTTAGTTTTAGTATGAGTTTGTTACTTAGATGATTATAATTTGCTTAATCCGCTGCAACATAGATTCGATGCCATGCTTTTCTAACTTTTTTTATTTCAAACGGTGTATTACCAACGTCTCCTTGTAGACGTAGTGGTAGCTTTTTTGGCAGCTTGATATATAATTGCGATTAACAAGTTTAACCTCCCAAGTAACAATTTTATATTTTATAACGTTTGAGAGAACGTTTACAAAAGATTTATAAAACACCGTTTGTCCTAAGAACGTAACTAAAACGTTCTTACAGTAGCTATAAATGCAAAATGGGCACATATTTATAAAACATATTTGTTTTTTAACGTGTTTTATAAAGCCAACAAAACACTGTTATGGGATAGTTACGTAAAAGTTATATATCAATTACAAAACAGTTTTATAAAGATTTTATTGTTGGTTGACTCTTTATTACAATAGTTTTGATGAAGTTACAAAATATTTTTGTAGTGTAGAGCGGCTTCAATAAAATCAAACAGTTATTGAGTACTATTTTTCCGAACTTAATTATTCCTATTATTTACTTAAACTAAAACTGATGGCTATTTCACGAAAAATGGCAACGTATAAAAGTATATATTATTTACACGAATGAGATAGATCTACACGGACGTCATTTTTTGCTACGAAGAAAATTTTACTGTCAATTATGAGGTAGATAGGTCGCAAATTTTAAGTGCGCCTCAGGTTTAATGAGTATTTTAAAAAAAATTAAAAATCAGATAAAAAACAAAACGTTTAAGTTTCATTTTTTTATCATAAAACCACAATAGTAGATAGATACTAGTATAAGAAGTTTTAATTGATGTGTTTTTGTCGTCAAAGTAGTGAAATATAAGTTAATTTTATGTTCCTCAAGAATGGCGGCCATGTAAATATATGCGAGTAGATTTTCAAAATATTTCTTTTTTAATAGAACATTTTTATTCCCAAATTTACTCTTATACAACAATTATGATGCATATAGAAAACTTATAAAACGTTCAAATTTAATTACCATAGTTTATGTAAAAGTTAACACGACAGCATCGTATTTTACAAATGTGATTATATTTTGATAAATTTTTAATCGCGTATTCAGTAATAAAAAGTTAATGAAAATGGCCGAGCAGACGAATCACATATAAAGCAGCGTAACTTAACAATAAGCTGCGATCCATTCATTATTAATCCTTCGGAAAGAATTATATTCGCTTTTTCGACAAACGGTTGTAGATATTCTGGAAGATCAGGTGATTTTCTCTTACGCCGGTATATCCAAATTGTTTTATAACTATATTTAACACAATAATTTTACGCTTTAATAGCAGTATTGCTCTATAACTGCTTTTTTCTAATTTTTGTAACTGAGGCTTTGTGTCCTTTTGATTAACAGTTATATTGAAACTTTCGTTGTGAGTAATCTGATCCAGAAAGCAAAATTGTTATATAATATTACTAATACAACAATTATATAACGTAGTCACATACTTTATTAAAACAGTTGCATAAAACAGTTCTAAAGTGATAAATGACATAGCTACATAGCTATTATAAATCAATTAATATTTGTAAGGGGCGAATCTCTTATAACAAATATATAAACGTTTACAAAACACTTTTATACTTATCTCATAAGCAGTTTTATAATTTTGTTGTAGATAACAAAATAATCTTTCAGACAACTTTAATAGAACCATTTTACATTTAGAGAGCAACAACATAACTACAATAAAATTGAAAATTTTTCTAACTTAAGAATTATAAAACCAGTTTGTTACTTGGGTTATCTTGTAAGTCAACATGTCTTTAATCTTGTTTTTAAGTTAATTTTAGCTGCTAACTCGTTCTTATATGCCCTAGCCTGTTTCTCTTGTGCACAGTATTGGTGCACATTTATGTTTATTGCCGTTAAACTAACTGTTGTTATGATTGGAATGTGGTCAGAAAAAAAGTAGTAATTTGCTACTACTTGTGTATGAAGTAAAGAAATAACGTTAGTCACAAAAAGGTCAAGGAGGTCTGGGATTTTGTTCGTGTCAGTACGCCAATATGTGGGAGTTTCAGTTGATAACAATGTGTGGTTTTTGTCATTCATTACTTTTAATAATGTTCTTCCTTTTGTTGTAGTAATTTTGAAACCCCACAAGGTGTGTTTACTATTAAAATCTCCTCCTGCTATGAAGTTGTGACCTAATGTATTAAAAAACTCTAGGTGTTCTTTTTTCAGGTTCTGACGAGTTAGAGAATATACGGCAGAGAGTGTTAAGTCGTAATGTAGTTGCTTGTAGATAAAATTTTTCAAATTTTTGTTGTTCGTACTGACTTATCGATGGTTTGATTAGAATTGCTGTTTTAGCATGGGCAGTGTTGTCAGGGTGTGTCGTATCATAGAGATGATAGTAGGGTATTTTAAAATACGTTCTACTAGTGAAATGAGTCTCGCTCTTGTTGGAGGAATATTTTTAATTCTTCTTTGCGTGGAGTCAGACTATTAGCATTCTGCATAGCAATTCTAAGAAACTTAACCGTTCTTTAATCTTATTTATCAGCATTGTAAGCATGTTCATTACCTGCTGTTGCTCTGTTGTATTAGTTAACTAAACAATTTTTTTAGAAATTTATTTAGAACGGTATTGGGGCTTTCAATTTCAGATGCCACTCACAGCCTTTATAATTTTCAGGATGTGATCCACTGCACATGGCAGATTTTGCTAGAGTATCATTAGTTTTACTGCACTTACAGTATTATGAGGGCTACATTAAACGCGTACATACGGTCTATTTCAGTATGTTTTGGTGTGACTATACAGTTGACATCTTGTGCATTGTAGAATGTTATTATTCCGTCTTGGTAGTTCAATTAACTTTATCTGGTTTTGTAGATTTTGTTTTTCTCATATCTAGTATGTGCCAAACTACCACCGCTAGACAAAAATGTTTTGTTTGAACGCATGGGTATTGTACATTATCAATAATAAAAAAAATGTGTAATTAATTCAGAGGTATTCAATAGAAAAAATGTGCACGTTACAGTGTTCTAAGGTGTTGTCAATTTTTTTTTGTTTTTAAATATGCCATTTAGTTTATTGAACAATGTCTATTCTAATTTCCATCTGTTTGTGATATCTGTTTCCTGTTTTTTTAAATTTATGTTAACATTTCGACTTAAATGTACGTATTTGTTTACTTGTTCTAATGTCTTATTATCTATGGTTATAATTAAATGTAGTTGTGCATTTGCCATTACTTATGTTTTTGAAACGTTCTTGTGTAATCCCACATGCTTAAATTGTTCATTTAATTCTTAGATCATCGTTTGTAACTGTTCTTCGTTTTTACCTATTAACATGCTATCATCTGTACATTGAAAAAAATAAAAAAAACAATTAAAAAAACAAGTCAATATATACTACAAAATTTAGATAGCCAATAAAAAATTTAGAAAATAAAAAAAAAGTTGAATAAGAACATACAAATAAAGAAATATAATGAAGAATAAAGAATAAAATATTTAAAAAAAGTTGTTTGCAAAAATAGATTAAAAAAATAAAAACGAGAAATGAAGACGATAAATAAAGGAATAGCAATGGAACAATTAAAATGATGTAAACGCTTAAAATGAATGAAAGACAATAAATCCGTAAAATATTTAAGAAATCAAAACAAAAAAAAAGAAAAAGGCAAAACAACAGTCATATTCTACAAGCGCCAAATATAACAACAAATAAGAAAAACGTTGATAAGATTTTTACACAAAAAACCGACAATTATAAATAACAATAATAATAATAATAAATGATAATTTCAAAATATGTACAAAAAAAACGAAACAAAACAAAAAAAGATTAACTGATTGTAAGAACAAATACTGAGACTAAAGTTTTAGATTATTCAGAATTTTTTGGTACAAAATTTGTAAAGTGGCGATTTTGTTAGCCTAAAAAAAATTAATTTTTTAAGCAGAACATGACTCAACTAAAAATCATAAAAAAAATACTAAAAACAAAAATCCTCAGCGATAAGATAAAACTACTATCTTGATTTAAAATTTGAAAATGTCATAATATCAGTAAAAGTTTCTTGCCGGATGTAAAGCACAGTAAAACAGTGACAGTTATTGGTTTCTAATATCTAAAAGATTATTTTTAATTAAAACTAAAAATAATGATCAAAAAAAATTTTTTTTTTCATAAACAACAAATAAATTTGGAAAATAAGAAAGTGGCAAAAATTTCAATAGAAAATTGTACTACGCGGTATGATACTCGAGCTACAAAAAACTATGTTAGTAAGTTACTCAATAATGGTTTTTTCTGAATTAGAAACGTTGATTCTACTTGGAAAACATTATTTAAAATATTTTACAAATTTTAGAAAAACTAAATAACAATATAAACCACAGTCCGGTTATATACAACCTGACTGCAAAATTAACATTTAATTGTTTCTATTTTAATATTGTTTTTCTTAGGTTTAAATGTAACAGTCAATTTTTCAAACTCTTCGATAAATTTCTAAAAATGTGTCCTTAGAGGGATATTGTCGATTAGGTAAAATTTCTCTGTAGAGTTGCTGAGTTTTACGTGTGTTTTCGTTTGCTTTGCCTTACATAAACCATGTTTTTGCTAGTTTAGCAAACGCGTATAAAGAATTACTAGTATTTGAAACTGAACTTTTCTAAAAACGTTTAGTGAAGAATAATAACTATTCATTAAACAAAACATTCTTACCACAACAAATGTATACGGAAATTTTAACTCATTTTATAATTTATTTAAAATATTAAACGTATTTAAAAGTCACTTTAGATGTTAACATACGAATAAAGAAAAAGTATGAGACAGTATTATAAGAATAGGCTACTAAAGTATAATTAAAAACACACTCCGCCAAACAAGATTAGAACTTGATAACACCAAAGCACGTATAAAACATCTTTTAGTTATCAGGCGTAGCTACACTAATATTTTATTAATTAAGCTTTTTTATAGTACCAATGTATTTTTGTAAAATCAGCAGCTTATATATAAACCTTCGATCGTATCTTTATCAATTACTTTGACCGAGATTTACACAAAAACTGACTTAGTGATTGACTTTATCTTAAACGTTTATACTTTGTAGTAAACGTAAAAGTCTTGATATAGATTTCGAAACAAGTCAATTACCAAAAAGACTTTTATGTAAAAATAAATCGGCAAATTAAATTCAGGTTAAAAAAAAAATTAAAAATTCATTGTATACCAACTGTACCATAGAATAAAAGACAATCAAAATGTCATTTTTTTTTAAATAACAAAAAATTGATTACACTAATGTTTTACGTTTTAACTAAACAAAATTTGTTTTTTTTTACTACTAAACTAAAAATACTAAATCAAATCTATACATGAAATAAATAAATTAAGCTTCTTAATATAACAAGTCAGAAAATATAAAAAAAATCTTTTTGTTAGCGTTTAAACTTTCTAAGATCCAAGCAGGACAGCAGCATTAAAGTATTAACTTTTCTTTTGTGCGTTTTAAGCGTATAAACGTAAGCACATTTAAACTGACAAATATTGATTAGCTCTTCTTCTTGGATACTAATATTGCTATAAATTTTACAGAGTATTTGGCATTTAATTCAAAGTTTAATAAAAAGTATAAATCTGTTATATACAGAAAAAATTGTAATTTTATATTTTATTGTATATAATAAAATAAATGTATGCACTATCTGTAAACTATATTTAGTTAATAAACTCAGACTGTAAATATTGCCAACTATTGCTTGGAACGTTTGGAAATAATCAGATTAATACATAATCACTGATAACAAAATGGTGCTACATTAATATTGTTAATAGTTTAAACCAGTTACAAACAATTCGTTCTAATTACAAACAAAATACTACTTAAGTATAAACAAAAAAAGCTGACGTTTTTTACATTTACTTGAATATATTAGTTTTAAGATAAATAATTTTATTTAAATTTCTGATAAATTCTAGTTAGTAAACAAATACTTTTACGTTACAAACATTTCTGTAGAAAAGAATCTAGCAGTTTAGAGTCAGCAGTTACTAACTTTCGACTTTTTTTATCAGTTTTATGTAAATCCATAGCATTGAGGTAGTTATAAAAGTTGTTTGATGACGCAAGACACTAATCGAAACAAAGAAAAAAGGTAGAGTAAAATAAATATACAAATTGCTTAATAAGCAGAGCATATCATACAATGGCAGAATACACAAAATGGCGATAGATAGTAAAGTACGTACGTCTTACAAACTTTGCACGTAACAGAATCCCCCCCCCCCCACCAAGATAAAAGCGTGGAGTGTGGATAACAAAACGAAAACCAAAATGAAGATAGAAATTTAGGCATATGCCAAAGATAGAATCTTGAAATCTAAAACCAACCCAAGTACAATAACACCCAACCCAAGAAGAAACGTAAATGATAGAAGTTTTCCCAATTTGCAAAGCATCGCCAGCCAGATGTGTCCAAAAGTCGCATGAAGCGAAATGATACTCCAAAAAACCAAAAACTCGTTGAAAGTTGACATCAGTTGTTCGTACAACTTATTATTATCACGGGAAATATTTGAGATAGTTAGTATTCGTTTGACGTTTATAGAGTTAAGTTGCGTTTGATTTACGACACCGCGTTACCGCGAAACCTTGCTTGTAACCTTCCCCACACTGTCCACCAAAGGGAAGCAACATCGAGCTTCGGCTGGCCAGCCAAGGAAGATCTGCAAGACTATCACGTAAGTTATTTTATATTTTCCCTTATTTGAAAGGGTGGTCCTTACAATCAGCACCTAATAAACTTTACACGCCGTTGAAATAGACGCGCCGTTACATTGGTTCCTACGAGCCGGATAAAGACCACTTTGGTTTTTATTTAAATATTTTTTTTGTCATTGTTCGAGTATCGTTTGCGCATAGTTCCTGTATGTGCCGCATCTGTAATTCCCATTATTTAATTATTCGATTCGCTTTCGTTATTTCATTAAAATGGCATCGAAATTAAATAAAACAAAAGATAAACGCAACATCGCTCTGGTACGGTTACAAGAAACGCATACGATAGCATTAAAAGCAAAAATCGATAGTAATGTTGTTCCGTTATTTAAAGCGTATTGCGATCGCCTAGAAAACGTGTATGAAAATTTTTGTGATAATCATAATCAAGTTATTGGTTTAATTCCGGACAATGATAACGCGTTTGAAGAACAAGATACTGTACGTGCGCAAGCGGATAAAATGTATTTTGAAATTAAATCTGTACAATCACAAATTTGTACGGTTCAAAATCTAACTACAACGCCGCCTGCTTCTGTATCACAATCGCCTAAGCTTCCTAAAATTTCGCTTCCAGTTTTTAATGGAAATTACAAAGAATGGACTACATTTTTTGATTTGTTTAATAGCGTTGTGCACAATAACGATAGTTTAACTAATATAGAAAAGTTTCATTATCTGTCGACGTCGTTAGTCAAAGAACCGCTTTCTTTGCTGAGAACCATTCCTATGACACACGATAATTACATTATTGCTTACGATACGTTAATAAAGCGTTATCAAAATAAACGTTATTTAGCTACGGGTTACTATAAAGAAATTTTAAACGTATCAGCGCACAATAAACAATCTTCTCGTGATTTAAGACATTTGTTGGACACTTTTAGTGAAAATATTGCTGCTTTACGCACATTACAGCTTCCCGTCGATCACTGGGACTTTATTTTGTTCAATTTTTTGCTTGACAAATTAGATTCGAAAACTCGCACTGATTTTGAATTAAAATTCAGTAATGTTGATTTGCCTTCTTACACCCAGCTGTACAAATTTTTGGAAGGTTATTGTAGGGCTTTAGAATCAGTTCAGATGCTATCTCCAACGGATAAACCAAAACTTAATGCGCAACAATCTTTCGTCAGATTTTCGAATCTTAAAAAACCTACTTCTGCGACATTTCTAGCTAATACGTCTCTCACGAATCACACACAAAATAAGTCGAAGTGCATTTTGTGTACTGCTTCCCATAGTTTGTATCGATGTCCAATCTTCACAGCAAAAACAGTTAACGATCGTTTTAAAATTGTTAAAACGAACAAGTTGTGCATAAATTGTCTTTCCTCTTTACACTTCTTGTCAAATTGCAACTCGAAATCAACATGTCGCATTTGTAACAGTACACATCATACGTTATTGCACATGGAATCGTCACCTAATTCAGATGCATCGAATCTCGCAGAATCTACTACTCCAATAGCAACTGATCCAATTACAAATGGTCATGTTAGTACAATTATCGATCGTCCTAACACAGTTTTACTCTCGATAGCAATAGTTGATATTAGAGACGCAAATGGAAGCTTCCAACAAGCTCGTGTGCTGTTTGATAGTGGTAGTATGGCTAATTTTATTTCGCTAAATTGCGTAAAGCGATTAGGATTGGCTCATAGCAGCATGTCAATACCTATTGAAGGTTTGAATGGTATGTCCTCGGCTGGAACCCGTGGGAGTACTAGGTGCTTTATAAAACCTTCTTCACAATTATCACCTACTTTCGAATTTGATGCTATCATTATACCCACTATCTGTTCAAATCAACCAAAAGTTGCTATTGATCCTTCGCAATGGTTTCATACAAGAGGCATAAAATTTGCTGATCCAAATTGTCTAACACCAGGACCTATTGACCTTCTATTAGGTGCAGAACTGCTACCTTACATTTTTGAAAGAGATTGCATACAAGGTTCTAAAGATAAACCGTGGGCATATAAAACAGTATTTGGTTGGGTTCTCCAAGGGAAAGCTACATACTTTTCCAAAGCACACATCGTTGTGCGGTGTTTCTACAGTTGAACCGTCGCTTGGAGAAACATTGCAAAAGTTTTGGGAGATAGAGTCAGTACCTCATAACTCTGCCTTTTCTCCAGAGGATGAGAAATGTGAGGAAATATTTTGTTCAGCCGTTCAACGAGAACCTTCCGGAAGGTTTCTCGTACCTTTGCCATTTCGATATCCTAATTGCGATTTAGGAGAAACTTATTCGCAAGCTTTACGACGCTTCATATCACTAGAAGCTCGTCTAAGTAAATGTAGTGACAATTGGTCTGCTTATTGTAACTTTATGCGTGATTATTTAGAATCACATCACATGTCGCCTGTTCCAATAAAAGATTTTCGATCGACTTCAGCTTATTATATACCCCATCATTGTGTTATAAAGCCAGAAACCACTACTCGCCTTCGAGTCGTCTTTGATGCATCTGCAAAGGGGTCTAACGGACTCTCATTAAATGACATTTTGCTCACAGGAAGAAAACTTCAAAATGACATTTTTTCGATTTTGGTAAATTTTCGCACATTTGCTGTTGCCTTCACAAGTGATATTTGTCAGATGTATCGTCAAATTTTGATAGTTCCAGACCATTGCAACTTTCAACGCATTTTATGGCGTTTTTCTTCAGATCAACCTGTACAAGAATTCAATTTGAACACAGTCACTTATGGAGTAAATAGCTCTCCTTATTTGGCGTTGCGTACGCTTTTAGAATTAGCTAACGTAGAATCTAAACGCTTTCCTTTAGCTGCAAAAGTATTGAAAAAGGACGTTTATGTTGATGATGTGGTTACTGGTGCAAACTCCTTAGAAGAAGCTTCTAAATTACAAATGGAACTAATCAGTCTTTTGGTTTCGGCAGGTTTTGAATTAAGAAAATGGGCTAGCAATTCTCATCATATTCTAAATAACGTTTCTTCATATTTACAATCGCCTGTAGCTTTTGATAACGAAGGTCCTAGTTTTATTAAAGTTCTTGGATTACAGTGGGATCCTACGAAAGATATATTTTTGTACAAATATACCCAAATCAACAAGGAATGTACCAAAACAGCAATTTTGTCGGAAATAGCTCGAATTTATGATCCACTTGGGTTTTTAACACCGGCGTTACTTTACGCAAAGCATCTTATCCAAAGGTTATGGACTTCGAAATCAACCTGGGATGAGACTGCACCAGAAGAAATTCGTATCGCTTGGCGTAACTTTCAATCGCAACTATCGCGCTTAGGTAATTTACGTATACCTCGCTATATCTTTTCAAACGATCAACATAAAATGGAACTACATGGATTTTCAGATGCTTCTCAAATTGGCTATGGTGCCGCCGTGTACGTTCGCATTATTCAAAATTTGCAACATACAGAAACATTTTTGATCTGTGCTAAAGCTAAGGTTGCTCCTATAAAAACTATTTCATTGCCTCGTTTAGAGCTATTAGGCGCAGCATTGCTTTCCAATCTTATCGCAAAGCTTTTAGAAAACCACGCATTTAATTTTGCAAATATTTATACGTGGACAGACTCCGAAATAGTTTTAACTTGGCTTTCTTCATATCCAAATCGTTGGAAAATCTTTGTCGCTAACCGTACTTCGTATATCCAAGAATTGCTTCCATCAGCATTATGGCGTTACGTTCCTTCTAGGGATAACCCCGCTGATCATGCATCTCGTGGTTTATTACCATCTGATTTGTTGAATTGTAACATTTGGTGGAAAGGACCTCATTGGTTATTAGAAGAAGAGAGTTTATGGCCTACTCAACCGTCTATTACTTCGAAGTCACATCCACAAGCCCTTTTAGAAGAAACAAATACATGCTTAAATATTTCTACAGAATCACATCCTCTGTTAACTTTAATAAACAAATTTTCGTCACTTAGAAAACTTCAGCGCATTCTTGCTTATGTTCTTCGTTTTGCTACCAAAGTAAAATTGTTTAACGCTCATATCACCGCAGAAGAGCTACATTCAGCACTCTTAGTTTTTGTAAAATATGTGCAACACTCAGAATTTAGAAATTTATATGATGGTCTAAAGAAGGATAATTCTTTGCCTAAGCCCTTTTGCAAGCTTGGTCTTTTTCTTGACGATCTAGATCTTATCAGGGTGGGCGGTAGACTTAGACGCTCAAATTTAGAGTTTGACGCCAAACATCCATTACTGCTTCCAAGTAATCATATTTTCACTAGTCGTTTGATTGAACAAGTACACAACGAAAACTTACATCCTGGTTTTAAAACATTACATTACCTTTTGCTGCAACAGTTTTGGATTTTATCTCCAAGAAAAGCTTTAGGTAAATGCATATCAAAATGTCTTCGTTGCTTTCGTGCAAATCCTAAATCACTCACACCTCGTATGGCCGACTTACCGTCTCATCGTATCAACCAGGTTAAAGCCTTTTCGAATGTTTGCTTGGATTACGCTGGGCCTTTCCTCATTAGTTTTTCTAGAACTAGAGGCGTTAGGACTAGAAAAGCTTACGTTTGTGTTTTTGTGTGTTGCGCTACTAAAGCAATTCATTTGGAATTAGCATTCTTGGCTGCTTTTCGTAGGTTTACCGCTCGTCGTGGAACTTGCTTCACTATTTACAGTAACCAAAAAACTAATTTTGTAGGGGCTAATCGTCATCTCCAAGATTTAGCTCGTCAAACTGCTGCAAATCTTGCCATCAAATGGAATTTTAATCCTCCTGCCCCACCCCATTTTGATGGGCTCGCTGAAGCTGGGGTGAAATCTTTTAAGACCCATCTCTACAGAGTTATTGGTGGTCAAATATTGACTTATGAAGAGTTGTATACTCTGCTTACTCGCATCGAGGCACTACTCAATTCCAGGCCGCTATGCCCTTTAAGTTCGGATCCTAATGATCTTCAATATTTGACGCTAGGTCACTTTATTACTGTCGAACCTCTTTCTAACATCATATCTGGCCCTGATTTGTTACAAATAAATCTGAATCGACTAAGTCGTTGGCAATTGTTGCAACGCATGCATTCCGATTTTTGGTTGCGTTGGCATAAGGAGTATTTGCATACCCTTCAGCAGCCTTCTAAATGGGATAAAGATGTTCCTAATATTGAAAAGGATTCATTAGTTTTAGTGAAAGATGAAAATAAACAACCGATTTTGTGGAATCTAGCTCGCGTTATTGCGGTTCATCCCGGTTCGGACGGTGTTGTTCGCGTTGCTACAATTCGCACTTCTTCGGGTACCTTCCAACGTCCAATCGTAAAACTTTGCCCTTTACCTAAGGGATAGTTTATTAGATATTTTCTAATTTTTTTTGTTTGGTTTATTGGTTAAGTTTAATTTTTATCGTGTTTCCGCGATTTTCATTTAGATTGGTATATTATAGTAGTTAAGTTATTAGCTAGCTTTTCCTTTGTTTTGGTCCAATTTACCTAACATCCTACATTTCGTTGGTCCATGTCTTGTTTGTTTTTGCAAGTCACCGAGACGGACCCCTCGGTGTGAAGCGTGTGACCTTGTTTTTTTTCTTTATTATAGGGTTTAGGATAATAGTTTTTTTTTACGTTATAGAAAACATTGTTTTCGGTGGGCGGAATGTTCGTACAACTTATTATTATCACGGGAAATATTTGAGATAGTTAGTATTCGTTTGACGTTTATAGAGTTAAGTTGCGTTTGATTTACGACACCGCGTTACCGCGAAACCTTGCTTGTAACCTTCCCCACACTGTCCACCAAAGGGAAGCAACATCGAGCTTCGGCTGGCCAGCCAAGGAAGATCTGCAAGACTATCACGTAAGTTATTTTATATTTTCCCTTATTTGAAAGGGTGGTCCTTACAATCAGCACCTAATAAACTTTACACGCCGTTGAAATAGACGCGCTGTTACATCAGTCGTTACGCTATAAAGCAAGAAAACAACGCAGTCCCATAGACCTCACTGACAGACAATACTAAGCAAACAATGAGAAAAATAAAGAAGTGCAGAAAAGAAAAAAATTTAAACCACGGTCAAAGACAACGCCTTAAAGTCCCTTGAAACCCAAGCTCACACATACCAATCCAACCCTAAATATAAGTCCGCAAGGCTAACTAAAGTAAGAAATAAAAAAAAAAACAAGTATCTAGCAGATGTTGAATTGTGAAACGCGGATGTAGAAGAAAAGTCAAAAAGAAACACTAATGCAGTTGTGCCCGAAAAGTCGTCAACAAACAATATGAGATTCTTCCACCAAAAAAACCAAACAGACACTAAAGATCTAAGCAAAGAAAACGAACGAAGAAATCTCAAGGAAAAAGATTCTAATTAAAAGTCGACACAAGTCGGACTACCAAAAAGGCAGAAAAATTAGTAATCCAAAAGTCACCAAAATAATAAACACTAAATAAGTGCCAATCCAAGAAAAATACAAACCGCGTAACCTAAAACAAAACCAAAAAAAGAAAGAAAAGGAAGTAAGAGCCAATAAAGAACAGGAAGCTTCACTTGCCAATTGAACGTCGTGAGTCAGAGCTCGTTGTGTTGAAATGTCACACTAAAACTTAAAAGCCGAAGAACGGATTAGAATATTCTAAGGACAAAAAAAACCCAACCACGAGAAATATCCTAACGGGAACTGACAACATCAAAAATGCTGACTAAGCGGAAGTACAGAGTACCAAAAGCGACGTTGCAGTCTCTTCCAATCTCCAAACCAAACACAACAAAACAAAAACTCATTAAACCCAATACAATAAAAAAAGTAACAGAAAGAAAAATAAAAAAAAAGATACATAGTTCCGAGAACACTAAAGAAGGAAATTACTAAAAAAAAAAAAGAAAGTGTTTAAGCAACAAACCAATATAAAAGAAAAAAAGCAGAAGAACCTAAAAGGGAACCTTCAAAAGCAAAAAAAGTAAAAGAGAAAAAATGAAAAGTAAGGAAGCTAAAAAAAGAAGAAAAAAGATAGACGGAGAAAGATAAGACAAGATGTAGATGTCTGATTCGTTCTTCTCACCAGTAAAAGAAACGAAAGGGAGTAACCAACCTTTTAATACCATAAAAAGAATCAACCGAAAGAATAAATGAAAAGTAGAAAAGATAAGAGATAGAGAAAGATGGAGAAAGATGAGGTTAGATTCGTTCTTCACCCCGTAGCAGAACAAAAAGGGTGACTACCCTACGGTGCCCAACCAACCGCCCAAATATAAAAAAAAAGAAAAAGAAAAAAAAGACGAAATATAAAGCGTATCAATTGCTATCCTCAATTAGAAAGCATAGTTCAAGACTTTAATGCCGACAAGTGGAATAGGAAACTCAAGAAAAGAAAAACCAAATCCAAAAGCAGAAACGATAATCTTATAGATGACGTACCAATCCAAAAAAGTCGACTAAGCGGATATAAATATATACAAACGGAAATGGAGTCTGTCTTGTAGTAAGATGGAGAAAAAGAAACCAAAAGAATTTTAGCAGAAACTTAACTAAAGAAAAGACAATGACCGCGAAACGGGTGAAAGCAAATAGATAGCATCCGAACCACAACAAACAAGATACCAATAACGTGTTCAAAGAATAGAACCACCAAAGCCGAAAAAAAACCCAATAGAATAGCAAACGTGGAGAGTCGAGATCCCAAAAAGTGGACTAGCACTTACGACGCTTGCGACGCCAATGGAAAAAAAAGAACGATTACAAGAAGGAGACATCAAAGCACAATTAGAAGCGACTAAAGAAACAGGTGTAAAAATAATAACAACGGCTTTTACATCTGAAAAAACAGCACGATCCCTATGTCAATGCGTAGACCTTGTAGCGACACCAGTGTTGGAACGCTTAATAGTACCTGGCAATGCGCGAGAATACGATTTAATAATAGTATTGCTTCGTTGCGAGTTGCAACAGCAAGAGCGTACATATTCAGCAACCTTGGATATCATATGCGGCCAGTAACAGTGAGAGCAAAGATTTTTCAAAATACTATTAACACTGCGGTGTTCACTCTTAGATGGAAGATGATGGGAATAGATCAGTTGTTTGCGTTGGTCCGATGGAACAACTAATTACCATACACAAGAATCAGACAAAAAATACGTACACGTTTACATAAAAGACTTTCTACAATAAACCAACGAAAGTACCGTCGATGAAACGCAGAAATTTTAGAAATTAGACCTAAATACCAAGAATCGGTAGTAGGCCAAATAATCCTAACAACCGAAAAAAAAATGTATAGGAAGAGAAGCTCAGCTTTAGGACGACAGTAAACACAAGTAGTAGACTTAAGAGTAGTTGCAGAAGAAGGAAACGACGAAGTTTGAAGAGAACTAGCAATAGTCGAAGTATAAACCAAAGATGGTTCTAGAAGTCGATCACTTCCCTCAGATGTCGAAAAGTTAAAAAGATTACAAGAATTAAGGTTTGATTCTAAACGTTTGACCAAGACCAATTGAGAGAAGGACGTAATATCCACCAGTGCAAAATGAGATTAATAAAAAGGTGTCAAGTTGCGGCGTACGATTTTAAGCTGCGTCTTCTCTGACACTGCTTCTAACAACTGCATAAAAAGATATCGCATAGCAGTAACGTACATTCCAATCGATTCCTTAGGTTTCATCCGTCGGTTACGAATAGTGTTCATTAACCGTTCATTATAATCTAAAGACAGAAATGCAGTTTTCAACATCGCAGTAACTTCACTCCAAAAACGTAACGTATGTGGTCTACTTCTAAACACAAGAAGAGTTACACTTCCGAAGCTGAAAAAAAAGTTGATGCTGAGAAACTCCACGAGACAAGCACAACTCGTCGATACGAATAAGAAACCCGATCAGTACAGACGGATTTTTACCAGAGTCTGATGAAGTAAGAAGTAGTGGTTCTTTATCTAAGGAATACATAGTTAACACACTAAAATCATAATAAAACCTAAACAGTATATAAGTTTAACTTTATTCATTGCCATTTGGCTTACAAATTTTGATCGTGTTATTACATTACATATATATTACATTTTCTTATCCCTTCTCCCCCCTTAACTTTTTCCTCCTGTTCCATACTTCCTCCATCCATTCCGCTCCTTTTCCGTTTTCATCTAAGATATCCACTATTTTCATTCCCTCTTCTCTTAATTCCCTGCATCTCTTTCTCATGTGGTTAATGTCTTCCCTTTCTTCTCCACATAGCCAGCACAACTTTTCTGGTTTTTCTCTCCAATATTTGTTCCCTAGCTCCTCGTTGCCACATCTGAACCTTGCCACCATTTTTTTCCTGTTGTTGCTTTTTGTCTCATTGTCCTTTAAATATTCCGGCACCCCTTCACCCTTGATATCTTTATAATTCCTATTATATCTGCCCTCTTTTATCTTTGTCCATCTTTCTTGTTTTTCGATGTCTCTATCTCTCCTTATTATTTCTTCCCTTATCCCTACTACCTCTTCTCTTAATCTCTCCACTTCTTCACTCGCGTACCAGTTTCTTTTGTAATACTCTTCTCTGCCCTCCTGCCCGTACTTCACTTTCCCTCCCTTTATCTCTTTCCAACATTCTTGCAGTATTTTGCAATCTGTTCTTTCCCTCATTTCTTCCTCGTATTTTATTGCTCTTTTTCCTGTCTCAATCCTTATTTTTTCTATCTGAACCTCCTCTCTCACAATATACCCCGGTGTATCCCTGTCCAATCCTAACACCCATCTCCAGTATATTTCCTGTAGCCCCTCTACCTCCCTCCACTCCTTCCAGTCCCATATTTCCGCTCCATACATTACCACCCCCTTTATTAATTTTTCGAACAGCAATTTTCTTTTTTTTATATCCATCTTGAATACTCTTTCCCCACACCCCAGACTTGTCCTATTCGCCCGTTTCCTTTGTTCACCCTTTCCTTTATGTGTTCTCCCTCTTTACTATCCTGTTTCATCGTGTAGCCCAGGTATGTAAATTCCTTCACTTGTTGCACTTTCTCATCACTCCATCTCTACTCCTCTCTTTTTCTTTTCCCCCTCCTTTCTAAATATAATTATCTTTGTTTTCTCCGTGTTTACTTCCATTTCTTTTTTTTTTCATATATTTCTCTAGCGTCTTCATCATCTCTTTCATTTCCTTTTCCTCCTTAGCCACCAGCACTATGTCATCCGCATACGCCAACGACCATACCTTAGCTTTCCCTACCACTATCCCTCCTGTCTGTTGTCCTCTCATTGTCTCTTCCAGATCCCCCGTATATAACGAGAACAGGCTTGGGCTCAGTGGACATCCCTGCCTCAACCCTCTCTTTGTTATGAATTTCTCACTCTTTTCCCCATTCACTTTAACCCTGCTTCTCGTTTCTTCGTATATTTCCTCTATTCTTTGTATTAATCTGTCATTGATTTTTTTTCTTTTCATATATTCCCACAGCTTTTCTCTATTCACTTTGTCAAAAGCAGCTTTTAGGTCTACGAATAGTGCTACCATTTTCCCTCTTTTTTTTCTAGTTCTTTATTTGCTAAGTGTTTCATTATATATATATTGTCTATCGCCCTTCTTCCTTTTCTGAATCCCGCTTGTCCGTCTGGTACCAAACTTTTTTCCTCTATTTCCTTCTGTAATCTTTTTTGCAGTATTGTCGCGTACAATTTGTATGCCGAGCTCAATAATGTTACCCCTCTATAATTCTCGACTTTATTTTTTTCGCCTTTTTTATGTATTGGGCATATTATCCCCTCTCTCCATCTCTCTGGGAATCCTTCCCCTTTCCATATTTTGTTTATTATTTCCGTCATCCTTTTTGCTACATTTTCTCCCCCGTATATCCACTCTTCTCCTTGTGTCCCGTCTTCTCCTGTCGCCTTTCCTTTTTTTATATTCTTTATCGCCTCTATTACTTCTTCCTCCCTTATTCTATCCCTATCTCCTTCTTCTTGACTTACTACCGCGTCTTTCCTTTTTTCTTTTTCCTGCTTTTGTTTTTTCCCTCCCATCAGGTTCCGAAAATATGTCTCCCATTCTTTCATTTTTATTCCCTTTGTCGTCTTGTTTTTTTCCTCTGCTTCTTTAGGTACTTCCATACATCTTCTTCCGTTTTTATTCCTCTTGTTTCTTTTTGTTTTTCTCTTTCTTTCTGTCGCATGTTTTTTTGTATATTTTTACTGCTTCTTTGTATTCTTCTTTTTTTTCTTCCCTTTTTTCCACTCTCTTAATGCTCTTCTTGCATTTTTCTTTGCTTCCTTGCATTCCTTATCCCACCATTTCTTCCATCCAGTTTTCTCCTCCTTCCATCTTCTAAATCTGACTCTCTCTGTTGCTTTCTCCATCATCTCTCTCATTTCCTCTACACTTTCTTGTATTTCCTTCCCTATCCATACCGTTTTCCCCATTCTCTCTTTATATCTTTTTATACTCTCTTCTGTCCACTTTTTTTTAGTTATGTACTTCTCCTCTTCCTCTCTCTCTTCTCTTTCCCTTCTTTCCATTGTCAATTCCAGTGGTTGATGGTCTGACTCTACCCTTTCTCCCACCTTAAATGTCTTTACCTTTTCTGCGGCCTCTTCATTTGTCATTACAAAATCTATTATTGATTCTCCCCTTCCTCCTATGTACGTAAATTCTCCCTTTCCATCTTCTTCTCTGTTCCCGTTTATTATTTCCCACCCTTTTTCGTTGCACAATTCCAGCAGTTCCTCTCCCTCTTTATTTATCACCTTGTCCTTTGTTTGTCTCTTTCCCGTCCCTTTTCTTTCTTGTCTTCCCCCCTCTTCCCCTATTCTTGCGTTGAAGTCCCCTCCTACTATTATCAATCCCTCTTCCCTCTCTTCTATCATCTCTTCTATGTTTTTCCTTGTCTCTTTCATTCTACTGCTATAAACCGTCACTACTTTTATTTTTGTTTTTCCTCACTGTATGTTCCTTTCTACAACTCCTCTTCTCTGTTGCACTTTTTCTTTCTTTTCCTGACTCAACCATTTTTCTCTTATTCCAGTTATTATACCCCGCTTTGCTCTCTTTTTACTATTCTGTTTTTTTGCATGTTGCACCACCCACTCAAATTCCTCCGAAAACTTTTTTTCCCACCACTCCGATTCTTTTTCTTCCATGTTTTCTGTAATCTCACTATATCTTGTTCCTTGATGTACTTCCAGAAATCATGTTCCTTGTTTTTTATTACTGCTACGTTCCAAAACAATACTCTCCGCTCACTCACCTCCCCGTGCTTCTTCCTTACTTTCTTTTTCTCTCCTTCTTTTTCTTTTCCATTTCCATCTCTCATTATTCCTTTTCTTTGCCGTTTCGTCAACTTTCCCTCCTTTACCACCCCCTTTGCCCTTTAGTTTTTTGCCTTTGGTTCCCCACTTTCTCTTCTCTTTCTCTGCACAGTCCCCTATCCTTGTCGTTCCATATGTATCTGTCTCCGTCTATCTCCATTTTTCTGTACCCTACCCATACTCTTTTTCCTTCCGCTCTTTTTTCCACCGCTATGTTCATTATTTCTCTTTGCACTCTTCTTTCCTCCCATGTTAAATCGTGACTTATATATATTCTTGTATTCTTTAATTTCTTCTTCTCCTCCATTACCTTCTGTTTTTCCTCCCATCCTCCGATTTCCGCCACCACCATCTCATTTTTCTTCTCTTTGTTTATTACTGTCACTTTTTTCACCTCTACTTTTACATTTAATTTTTCTTCCAGCATCACTGCTAAATCTTTTTGTGGTTTTTCACTTCTCCACCCCTTTATCACGATATTATTCTTTCTTTTCCATCTTTCTTCGTCTTCCGCTTTTTCTCCAGTTTTTCTATTTTCTCCACCAGTTTCTCTTTTTCTTTCTCCCACTTCTTTTCTCTTTCTCCCATTTCTCTTTTTTCATTTCTTTGATTTCTTGTCTTATTCCTTGCATATTTTCTTCCATCTGTTTCATCATTTCTCTCATTAATTCTCTTAACTCCTCCATTTCTTTCCTTCCTCCTTCTGTTCTTGAGGTTTTTCCTTCGTTCTCCTCCGATATCTTTTTAATGTCTGGTGATCTTATTGTTTTCTTTCCTCTTTCAAATATTTGTTGCCTTTCTTTTCCTCTTCCTCTCTCTCTCTTTTATTCATCTCTTTCCCCTTTTGTTATTACTTATTATTTATTTATTTATTTTTTTTTTAATTTAGTTATTTATTTAATTTTTTTTTTTATTAATTTTAAAATTTTTTGTTACTATGATTCTTTCTACCTGTATTTAATTAACGCCCGCCACAAATATTAGAAAAGTATATAAATAAACGTTTGTATTTCACTGTTATCACAAGCGCGCGCTTGACCTTTAAACAAGTCCGCGATATCCGCTCGCATTCGCACACGTTATCTGAGCCACCTATATCTTCTTATCCATAATTTTAAATTTTAAACTGTACTTCTAATCCTTTCTTCCACTTCACTTTCCTCACCACGCCCACGTTAGTTAATTGCTGTAAATTACTTTAAGTTACCCAAAACTCCGCACTACTATTAAACACGTTCTCACTCAATCACCTTCAAAACACGACCTAAACAGTAGAATTAAAATATTAAATCAAAAGCAGAAACCTGCTAACACATATCTGACTAAAACTCAACAGTAAGTATCACTAATAAGTAACTAATCTAATAAGCCACAAAAGGTAAATCGGCGTAGTCAAGTTAATCCAAAAATCAAAGCAGAAGTCCAACGACACGTGTCTGACCAGAAATCCAATTAAAAAAAAGTAAGTAAATTACTAATATAAAGTCAAACCACAGCACTAAAATCAAAGAAGTAAAGCTAGTGAAGCAACTCCGATGTCAAGTCTTGCAGCAATACCTAATGAAGCGAAATAAAACTTTAAGTAAATCAAACCCACGAAAGACAAAGAAAAGGTAAAAAAATCAATAAAACTAAAAGAAAATATCGCACACACAAAATCGAGCCTTGTAAGTTGGGCAGCCAAATTTGTTACAAGCTAAAGGTCTTACAAACCTTGCGTGCAACAAAACTAGGAAAGAGAAGAATAAGCATTTGAACAATAGATGTCGCCAAACAGATAACAAATTGAGATTTGCAAAATCTACAGAGATATGGAAAACGTGGTTACAGTAAAAGAGTACAAATATACTAGAACTCGTCTCGGGTAAAATTGGGAATGTCAATTATTTTTTTGCTTTGTTAATGTAGTACTAACATTTTTGTTAGCGATGTAACATACTTATGAAACAATATGTATTAAAAACCACACATTTGAAAATCATAGTGAATCGCATTGCAAAAGAAGTATTAAAGGACAAAACTAAAATTGCATTGGTTAACTTTTATCTACAAAGGACATATAAATATGTTGCAACTTAAAATTTATTTTTATTTCAAGACATTTAAAAACTAAATACATACACACATATAAATAATTCGGTTATTAAGACTTTTAATATCAAGTTTTTTGTAAGATATACCTTTTGTTTGTCGGAACAAATTTATAATGATGCACGTGCTTATTTATCTACTAAATATGCAATATGTTTAAAAAAAGATACAGTTGACAATTTAGGTGAAAAGATGTTTTGAACAAATCTGTTTACAAGTTATCTAAGAATGTACTTTCACCGCAAATGTTTTACTTTTCGAGAATACTTAATTTTTTTAAATAAATAAAAAGAAATGATAAATAACACATTCTGCATATGACGCTGATTGATGTAAAAAAAACATACGACAACATATCAAGAAATAAAATATGGACAGCAATAAAGAAACTGCAGATACAAAAAAAAATTAATTAAATTAACGAAAAAAAATTATATAAATCAAAATGTTACGGGATAGATACAGAAAAGACCACAAATAAAACGTATAAAAGTACATTTATGTAATGACGTACTAAATCTTAGATAAATCTGCGGTACCAAGTGTATTTGCAAAAAATAATTCTTTTTTACATGTCTGACCAACCCCAAAAATAAGTGCATTTATTTCCATTACAACCTGTATAATTCAATCATCAGCTGCTTGCAAGATTGTGCATTAGTTACTTTGACTTTTACCGTTTGAGTACTTTACGCCGGTTCTAGCAACACGACTTAAACATAAGCAAAGCTTAAAAACTTAGATACAATTGTTAAAACTATAGCAACGATTGTTTTTAAGCATTGCTTAAGTTTAAGTCATATTGGTGGAACCGGCCGTTAGTCATTTGTTCGTGTTCAAGTCAGTGGTGCCTAAGATTACATTGCTGAATGTAAGCTTACACTTCTTGAAAGTCTTTCGTTTTATAATAAATTTACAACCACGTCTCGCTAAACGAAAACTAAAGTTTTGTTTGCGATTGCATATATGTAGTATCTTTGCTTATTACTTATATATTTTGGTTGATATCTTGTTATCAATTGGAATTGTTTGCTTTTATCCTATTTTTTGGACAGCACATTTGTACGTACACTTATTGTCTCCAGTACAACAGAGTGGCGTTTAATTATTTTTTTCTGTAATAGTATTCTCAACCACGCTCACTCACCGACATCTTAGATAGCCGTAGTGACGTGGTTGTTACCATCAACACAAAAATGAATTAAATTAACCAAAAAGATTTATATAAATCAAAATGTTAAAGATACGAGATAGATATAGAAAACAAAAAACTACAAACGTTACTCTTTTCGGGCAACAAAATATTTTAGAAAAAATGTGAAAAACGTGCATAAGAAAAGACCACAACTGTCTATATCAAAAGCTATACCGTCAAACATTGTAAAATCTCTAAATAGTTAAAATCGATTACTACAAATACAGGATCGACTTCGACTTCGTCTAAGCATTTGCGTTTCTGACGAACCGAAAAGACTAGGCGGTTTGAAACTAAACTCCTTGTTTGTTCGTCGTTGAAATCGTCATCGTTACTTGCGTGTCCGTCTGCTATACGTTGAACCAAATTTCCGATTATTTCATGTTTTATATAATATAACATACGCACTCGTAGAAGAACCTTATTTGCGTGTCGCCCGAGGTGCTTCTTGCAGTTGCTTTCCAAAAGTATGTCTCCGTCGTACTTCTTGTTCTTACTCCAGTAATTAGGATTTGTAAGGGCAGCATGCCGGGAAGATTTAATTTTCTTCTTATTTTTATTTCGGATACCTCTGAGCACAGGGTCTTTTAATCCGTGATGATTTCTGGTGATTTTCAATGTTTCCGATATAGTAGAGAGTCATCAAATTCTAGGTGAAGTTGCAAATTTTCTCGTCGCCTTCGTAAAAACGCAAGCAGTACAGCAAGATATTGCTCAATTGCGAATCATGGAGGATTTCGCACCTTCGTCCCCAGTCTAACGTAATAAGGCTTCTATCCATCACGAAGTACTTCCGCCGCGCTTAGCTATCGTAAACAATTTTAACTTCCTAAACCGGTTATGCAACAACGTACCCAACCGTGGATCTCGAATTACGCCGAAATATCCAACTAGGTCACCAATGCCCCGTCAAAAATTTTATTAACATACGAAGATGTGAAACGTTATTACTAACGATACGTAACAGTTTCTATAAATTTTGTTCAATTAATTTCTCGGAATTTTTGTAATATGATCATTCCATCTTAGTGTTCTATTTTCTAGATTCCTTGTAATGATCAATTTAATTTTCATTTTTTGCTAATGTTCAACATTTGTTTTTTTCGGTGACTTGTCGGCATCTTCTTAAAAAAATGGAGTTTAACCGTTTTTATTTTGTTTCTTATCTTTGTTGACATTGGCAATGTTTCTCTCTGGATAGTATATTTTGCAGTAAATTGTCGTATATATGTGTTTTTATTCCTTTTATCAAATAATTATTTCGTGCAATACTTTTTGATTTGTTTATTCCATCCTGGTCCTAACTTTTGTGTTAACGTCTTTTTCTACTGTGTTTCAGAACTTCCTGGTGATTTACTTGTAAACTCATCTTGCTGTTATTGTTGTGTTTCTGTCGTTTTGTGTTATGTTTTTGTTGTTATTATAGCTGTTTTGTTAACATGTAAAATGCACAGATTCACTTGGGCTAAACTCGCCGATGGTGCCTAACGAATCAATTGGTGTTTACATTACCACCATGCGATACATGTTCCTTTAGCTATCGGAACCAGTATCAGAGCAAATGCAGCTCAAGGTCATTCGCCGGAATCTAACGCCGTTCTATCAGCTTCCTTTAGCGTTGATTGAGATGACATCCATCGCTCAAATAATATCTTTAGGCAAGCGTTTGGAATCGAACATCAACTCTCGTAATTCTTTTAATTTCTCAACATCAAAGATTAGTGATAAAGCTCAAGAGCCATATGTAGCCTTTGTTAGTAAGATTTCTACCTCCGTCTCTTCTGTTATTTCTGCTACTTGCTCTCTTAATGCTTCTACACTTTTTTTTCTGTATCTGCTTTTACATCAAATACTTCTGTTTGTTGTCGTTCTCAAAGTGATAAGCCTTTACGTACTGTTTGTTCTCTTTTTTCCCTTCCTTTCTATTTCTATTCAGTTTCTAAGATTATTAGGCCTACTACATATCCTTGGTACTTAGGTTTGGTGTCTAAAGTTACTGCTTCTGCTCGTCGTTTCTGTCGTTGCTGTGTTGTGAAAGGTTTTTTATGTAAACGTGTACCATCGGACTAGCTCAAGCAACTTATTAAGGATCACTACATCTAGTTGTGATCACCGCAGTGAAGCTCTTTGGTGTCACTTCTACTGGCCTAATATCAGACCTAAGGTTGCTGAGTTTATACGCTACTGTTCTTTGTGTTCAAACTCACAACGAAGCCATCCTACTAGAACACGTTGTCACGCATTGCCAGATACGACAAAGCTTTCTAACACTCGCGTTACTACGAAACTTTCTACATGTTTACTTAGGGATTGTGCTGTTCCTCCTAAAGTAAAAGCCGCTACTCTTGCTTTTGTATCTACTTCTTCAATCATTCCTAATTATTTTTGCTGTCTGCATCTTCTAATCGTTATCTTCTCTTTCATCGGCGTCGTAAGTTCTAGTTTTTTAGGGTTTTTAGCTTGTGACTTTTGCTATTCTTATGGTTTTTTGTTTTGGTTTTGGTTGTTCGCGTCTTGAGATACGTCGTTGGTAAATTTCTTTTTTAGTTTATTTTTTTCTTTTTTTTTGGTTTCTTATTCCGCTTGTCGGCATTTAAGTCTGGAACTAAACTTTCCAATTTAGCACAGCAATTTAGGACGGTTGTTTGGGCATTGAATGGTTGATCACTCCCTTTCGTTTCTTCTACGGAGAGAAGCACAAATCAGACTCCGTCTATATTTTGTCTTTTTTTGTCTTTTTTGACTTTTTTTTCTTCTTCTTCTTCTTGGTTAGTTAATCACCTGCATGCCACATTTTTTTTGTTTTTTTCCTTTGTTACAAGAGGTTTACCCTTTAGGGCGGTTGGTTGGGCACCGTAGGATGGTCTCTCTTTTCGTTTTTTTACGGGATGAAGAACAAATCAGGCCTTATCTATCTCCGTCTTTCCTTATATCCATTTTTCTTACTTTTCATTTTTTCTTCTTGGAGGTAGAGTTTTTCTATGCGCCAACCATTCTTCTTTCCTATAATTTTCTTTATGGTTTACCTCTTGGGTGTTTAGTTATACATAAAAACATATAATCTTATCTTCCTTACGTTCCATTTTTTTTGCTTAAGGTTGGCTTTTGGGGCAATTGTCTCTTATGTTTTTTCTTCTTTTTTCATAAGTTTTGGTTACTTGGACACTTTCTTTTTCCTTTTTAGCAACTTTTCACTTTAGTGTTTACTGCAGCTATGATTTTTTTTCTTTTATTTCTTAGTTATTTCTTTGCTGTATTTATTTAAAACGTGCAATAGGCTGCAAAGTCGCTTCTTGTACTCTGTACTTTAGCTTAGTCTGCATTTTTGATGTTGTCAGTCACTGTTAGGGTAATACTTTTTTGTTATCCTTTACTCTTAGAATCCCCTAATCTGTTTTTTGGCTTTTAAGTTCTATTGTGACATTCCAACACGATGGAGCACTGACTCACGACGTTCGATTAGCAAGTAAAACTGCTTATACTTCTTTATTTACTCTTACTTTTTTCTTTCTTTCTTTTGGTTTTGTTAAGTGTTATTGCTTTTTGGATTTTTATTGGATTGGTGCACTCATGTAGTGTTTGGCTTTTGGTATTTTGTAGTTGTAAATTTGAGATTGCTGATTTTTCTTCTGTTTATTAGGTAGTCCGACTTGTGCCGACTTTAATTAGAATATTCTTTTTGCTTAAAATTTTTTGGTTGGTTTTGTTTTCTTAGATCTTTAGATTCTCTTTAATTTTTTTTTTTGATGGAAGAATCTCATATAGTCTGTTGACGACTTTTTCTTTTTAATCCGCATATCACCATTCAAAATCTATTAGATACATGATTTTTGTTTTTTTACTTCGTGAGTTTAGTTAGTTTTGGGGTTTATAATCAGGGTAGGATTTGTATCTGTGGGCTGGAGTTTCATGAAATTCAAGGGCGTTGTTCTTGACCGTAGTATAAATTTTTTTCTTTCCTATACTTCTTCTTTTTCTCTTGGTTTGCTTAGGATTATCCGTTAGTGAGGTCTATAGAACTGCGTTGTTTTTTTGCTTTTATAGCGTAACGACTGAAGTTTACTTTCAACGAGTACTTTTTCTGATACTTCATTTCTGTTTTTGGTTTTTTGGAGTATTATTACGCTTTATGCGGCTTTTGAACACATTTGATTGGTGATACATAGCGAACTGGAAAAACCTCTTTTATTTACGTTTCTTCTTGGGTTGGGTGTTATTGCGTTTGGGTTGGTTTTGGATTTTAGAGGTTTGACCTTGGCGAATGCTTCAATTTCTGTTCTTGATTTTAGCTAGTATCCACTTCTCAGGTTTTCATGTTGCTGGGGGGACGGATTAGTTACCTTAAAAATGCTTTCATACAAAATTTATTCTTGATACGCCCACTTTTCGTTGTTGAGTAGAGATAGGATGCCAAGTTTTGAAACACAATTTTATTCTTGCAGTAAAGTTTGAAAAACGCAGACATAATCTAGCGTTGTGTACGCCCAACAAGGCTTTCATTGTTAAGTGTTTCACAAACACCTATTTCTTGTATTGTGTTTTAATTTGATTCTTTTGTAAGTGTCTGTAGCTGGTTTTCATACCAACACACGTTTCTTTCCTCAGTAGAGAAACGTCACGTTGCTGTAGTTAAAACGATTTGCATTTTCAATAGTTTCGATACAATTATCATACGTATTGGAAGAAACTTTTATGAAAAATTACCAAATGAGAAAAAGGGAAAGTCTGCGCAGTCGTTTACTTTCAGTGATCGTATGAATAAAAGGGGATTACTTGTGATAACGCCGTATGTACGTTTTTTTGTGTCAGATTTTAATCGAGTCTTAGATAATACGGGTACTAGCTAGTTCCCTACTTAAGGAAGACTAATTGTAATTATTACATATTTCTATTTCAATTCGTAGTATTTTGGTAGTCCAAGAATGACCGTACGTACATGTTAAGTTGTTAATACAATTAATTATAAAACCGTTTTGTTGTGTCACATATTATTATACGCAGCGCTCTGATTCTCTAAATTTTCGATTTTCGTACTTTTGTATTTTAATTTACGGATGTAAAATCATTCCTTTTTTGAATGTAATAGTTAGGCAGACTTAGCTACTGAACGACGTGTTGTCCAGCTGCGGGCGTAGTTTATATTTTGTCTGTGATACCGACCTACGTGCTAGTGTTTGATGAAATTTATATAAATATATTTATGTACTTAATTAAGAAATAAATGTTGTTGGTTTATATATTTTATTTAATTTGTTTAAGGGAATAAAATTAGAGCCCTTGGTTGACACAATTTTTTAATTAATGTATGATGACATGTTGAATTTACGTTTTGCATTACTACAGTTTTTTTCAAAATTCTCGGTTATTCTATTAGAACATTTCTAAAACATCAAGAAGATTCAAAGCGATTTACGAAACAAAATATTCTAGTCCAAAATTGAGGAAAAATATAAAAGATAAACGAATAACTTCTAAATCAATCTTAAGAAGAAGCAAATGCAGAATTAAATAAATTAGTACTTATTTGGTGATTTTACGCGTGTGCCAGTGTAAACAAATAAAAGTGACTACAGATTATTTTATCGTAAACGTGTAGAGTTTCATTTTACATTTTTTAGTAACATGTTTGTACTAAATTTAGTTAGTTATAAATTGTGTTCGTCGTATTGTGTCTTAGTTTAGTAAAATTAGTTACATTAATAATAACAAATAATCTTCTAAATAAAATAAATTCAGTTTTATAATTGTTACAGTACGTTACCTCACGTTTAAACAGAATAGTTAATGAAAATGTAAAAAAGTTTAACTGCATAAAACTGTAAAATAGAAACAATACTATAAATTAAAAAAAAAACTCAGCTGTAAATAATTGACGTAGTTGCAATTCTGTTAACTAAAATTTATCTATGAAAAGTAAGTTTCAACAACTTTTACTTACGTTTACTACCGGTATTACTTTATCAAACTTTAAAAGTACGCGTGAAATATGTTTAACGATTATGCTTTTTTGAAGCGACAGTAAACAAAACAACAAAAGTAGAATTTGATTTATTTAAAAATTGTGCAATTGTATATATTTTTATCTTGATTTAAAACAATGTTTATAAAACATTGCACATTTTTGTAACAAAAAGTAATGGTAACCGCAAAGTAAATGTGTTTAACGTTAATCTTAAGATAGAAAGGAACAATAAATTTAGAGTAAATCTCTTACGCAAAGAGCAAATGAAAAGTAAACACGTAAAGTTATAGTAGACGGTATAACTTAGATAACTAAAAAGCAAGACGCATAACTTTACGTATATAAAAGTAATAAAGTGTTTATTCGTATCAAAATAAAAAAGGTTGTAGTACGATTTTAAATAATAGATTAAGATGGTATAAACACTAATATTATTAAAACGCAAACACTAGTTCACAGTTTATAAATTTTTTCTTGTACAGTAATAAAAAAACAATAATAAATTTTAGCTTTCAAACTCAGACAATTTTGAAACGCCGTCAAACAAAGAATTTATACCCGTTTCAACAAGATTCTTATTCAGAGATATTTTTTGTTTCAAATCTGCAAGATGTAAACAATATTTTACTATATACGTTTTTATTGTAAACTTTTGTGTAATTTTTTTTTAGTTGTATACAAAAATGACGAATAATAATTCATATAGTATTTACAAAAAGAAATAGCGTGTTTTAAAATTCAATTTTTTTGTGTGTTTCTACATATAGTCCATTCAATTTCAAAAGTTAGTGCACATAAATATTTAGACCAGATGTAGGTGATGATTAAATATACAGAATTGTATTTCAAAAATGTAAATTAAAACGTTATCTAATACGTCTCTTACAAGTGCACCGTCACTACAAATTAAGATTCAATAACCAATTGCATCAGAGGAAGCTGTTGTATTCGTGACCAATACGCAATAATCATTGTTTACCTTAACTTCTTTTAAAACTGACTTGACTTTAGTGTCGACAAAAAACTAAAGTTTTATCTTAAACGACACGTATCTAAAACAAATTTTCGTATCGTGAAAACGAAATTACTCGTACAGAAATAAACATCGTATAAATCAGAAACGTCATGTAAAAAACAATAACTCGTGCAAAATAAAAGCTTTTCTATATTAAGAAAAATGTTTTAACCACATAAACTTAGTACACCACAGTTTTGCTTTTGATGTGTGTACACTTTGACAAAGACGTCTTTTTGTGACAAACCGCCGCCCAAAGATGATTTTAAAAAAATTCTTACAAACGCATGTGCAATGCGTAAATGCATTGCGCAAAATTATTTGCGTATACAGTAAATAAAAAAAAGTTAATTGAAATCAAAATTGTTGAATAGAAATCTTAGAAAAACTTTAGACAAAGACCCTAGTCAATGTATTGTAGTTTGTCGCCAACGAAATCAATAAAAGAGATTTTCAGATTTTTACAATAATAGAAAAAACAAGTAAAAGTAGTGGCCACGTATAGTAAAATACTGTTGGTGCATTCAAACTGGTTATTGTGTTGTTGCTCAGATGATCTCTGTACAGTTGATAGCAAATTTGATGTCTTCATCTAGTAGAAAATTTTTCGATATCTAATCTAAGGTCGATGAAATAATAAAAATCAAAAGAAGTAGTTTATAAAAAATAAATGTTTTGATTTTACGCTTACATGTTGGTAGATGTCCTTATTAAACCATTTTGTAATTTAACAAAATTTTTTAGAACTACTGTAAATAATGAGTGCAACCCTGGCGGGGTTGGCGCAACGATTGCATGGCCTTTTCGCTTTCAACACTCGCTGCTTTACGGTTAGTTGTAGAGACTTTAATTGTTTAATTGTACTTTTTATGTAATTTAATTAAGTTCGTTACTATATAGTTTTGCTTTAAAAGGGACAAATAAACCACTCAAGTTGTCTTTTTATGGTGACGTTTCGTGCAACGTAGTGTGCACTTTTTCAGACTACTATAATATATTAGTAAATATAAGTCAACACAAAATTATTTAACCTACCACTAATATAATTATAGATAAAAAAGATTTTTTCTTTTCTAAAGAAGAACTATATAGTAACAAACTTAATTAAATTCAATATTAAAAGAAGTCTAAAATAATATTACCAGATAAATCATAAACCCGTTGTAATGCTATTTAAAAATTATTGGAGCAATTAAATTTCGGTTCAATTAAAGTCGAGTTAATTACCTCCGGGGTTACGTTTGAGAAAAAATAAATTGGTTTTGGTTAAACTGCCGATAATCTGTATAGTTCTTTATGTTATTTACTTACGTTACGCTTTTAGCTTTGTTAATTGTTTTTCTACATATCTTTATATAACACCATCAGCTTTGTTACTTCATTATCTGAAGTTTTATATAAAACCTTCAGTTAATTTTATTATGTTTTACTTTCAGTCGATTATAATTATCTAGCCTTCAGCTTACATCGAATTTAAGTATTAATCTTTTCGTTCATGACTTGAACCAAACTGGTTATCTTAGTAATTGTTTACGACGTATTTAAAGTTAGTGGTAACCATTTATTTAGTTCAATGGGTACAAACTTACACAGTTTGTAATTGTCAGTAGTATTAAGGGTTGTATTTAGTCAAATAAAATCTTAGTTTTGAAATTTAGTAAACGCTTGTAGTATCTGCAAACCTCATGACACCAACTACCTGGCTCACTGCAGGGGTGCATGTAAACCATAAACCAGCAATTACCATTTGTAATATATTAGACAACTAAATCCCTTTCTTAAACAAACCAAACTTAAGTTTATTTACTTATTCTTATTCAAAATGCTACAATTTTTTTTTAACATAATAAGTCATTGATTAATAATTCTATTAATATTAAATTGCTGTGATTGTTTACACGGAAAAAATGTTTTTGGAAGAAACAAACAATATATTTTTAAATTAGTTACCAATAATGTTTAAGTATTAAAGATATTTTTAGAGTAATAAGTTGTATTTATTTAGAACCATTTAAATGCAAGCTTTCGAACTTGGTCAAGTTCTTCGTCAATTTAAAAAAATTAAAAAAAAATGTTTATGTATTTTATCATTAATTGTTTTGTTTTTGTTTTATATGAAATACAGATTATAATAACAAATTATAATTAATCATTTAATGGATATTTTACAAAGTTAGAGCTAATACTAACAGGATGTTGAACAACAATAAAAGGTATTCTTCTTCTTTTAATTTTGTTATTGTCGTTTTGAGATATTGATGATTAAATAAATTTCTGGTAATTATCATAGAGCTACAGAGGTGCATGTAACTTAGCTACTTGATAAACATCTAACATTTGCAATATTGTCAATCCTTTGAAACAATGAACCAATGTAAGTTTATTTATAAATTGTTATTAAAAACGTCCTGCAATTATTGTAAAGGTAAAATGTTTATTGGTTGAATCTAATTATAGATACATTCCAGTCTAATATAAATAACAACTTTATTCTACAAATTACTTACATACATCTTATTTAAACAGTAATTACCAAACGTAATACGAAGTGATATTATCTGTGTTTAGTTGTTCATTCTTAGTTTTCGAGAATGTGTCGTACAGAGTTTGCAAATTCGAAATACTTGCGGTTGACTAAAACACGACGTAGTATGAAAGAACAAATGCGTGCAGCAAAAGAAAGGGTGCGCACAGTTAGTGCACCATGTGTATCGCGTGTACACGATGAAGAAAGTGAAGTGAAATCGGCCATTTTCTTCTACTGAAGAAAATTTAACGGATAACGACATAAACTTTTACGTTGAGGAAGAAATATTTTCATTTGAAAATGAATATCATTTTGAAAATTTCAATGGTTCCAAAAATTTTAATGAAAACCTAACTAACTTTTCTGCGGTTTTAGATATTCCTAGTCCATCAAGTGCTACTTACGCCGTTTACCAAGATGAAGTTTGTCAAATTTATAATCGAGCAGCAATTGACGCGATGAATAAAGCCGCCAAAGAAGAAACGAAACTAGCATTCGAACTAATAGAATTAGACGACCAAGGGTGTCCAAACATTGCAGTTGTAACAGACGGAGCGTGGAGCAAACAGTCGTATCGCACTAATTATAACGCCTTGTGAGGTGTTGCGTGTATAGTTGGACTACGGACAAAGAAGGTGCTCTATATGGTCGTTAAAAATAAGTTTGGTGTGTGCACGAAAGGATTTGTACAAAAATAATCGATGCCCAGAGCACACCTGTTATGAAAATTAGACCGGTCCATCAACTGGAATGGAGGCAGTCATTTTAGTAAAGGATATGTAAAATTAGTGGCTGACGGCGATAGCAGCGTCCCTAGTAGAAAAATTCATTTCTGCAACATTTTCAAAACGATTTTTATGAAATAAAGAAATATACCAGAATCGTTTCACACTTGTCTCAAATTTGATAAATGTCCGCCCTTTGCAATGTTTCTATAAATCATTTCCTAAATCATTCTTGAAATGTTTTAAAACACTTCTAAAAATGATAACTAGAGTCGTTTAAATCCAAAATAAGGAAAGTATACGTTCAAAAAACGATTTTTTGAAATGTTTTTGGAACGTTTACACAGGCGGAGTTTGCAACGATTATAAAGTTCAATTTCAAAATATAGGATAGAAAAAACTTGCTAGAACTTGATCTTGACGGCCGATTGGACTTGTTTAACGAATAAAAAACGTCATTTGATATATTCCTTTATAAACAACCAAAAAATATAATGAGTATCACGAGTGAGACTCGTTATTTCTACGTTTGGCAAAGGTTACATACCACGAGTTTGGCTCGTTATTTTGTCCCATTGGATTATACTGAATCGTCAAAAAACAAAGCTATCTAATAGCTTTTTGTATTGAGTTTTTTAACGGTTTCATATGTATAATTTTTGAAATACAAATACAAATCATTCAAAAAATGTACGTGTAAATCGTTTCTAGAAACATTAAAAGATGATAACTGTGTATTATTCTGCAACGTACGTAGATAACTCCGTAAATTATTTTGGACATTAACGTTTAATATTTAGTGGAAACTAACTGAAAATATTACAAACACGATTTAGGCAATAAGTTTTCAGTCAATTTTGATATTATTTCTGAAATCGATTTGTATGCGCTTCAAAAACCGTCTAAAAACAATGTTCGGATTCGCTTTTGAAGCAGTATAACATTGATTTAAAAACGTTTTATAAAAGTTTTAATGTACCATTTAAGCGTATTAAAAATGTTACAAATGTAAATGATTTAGAAACGTTTTGCTCTACTAGGGGTGCATCGAAAACTTGTGGAGTCGATGCCCTATGGTACTTCTACTGTAATACAAAAAAATGAATGCAAAAACCGTATTTTGCGTAATTACATAAATAAACTACAAGAAGTCAAAAAACCAAAAACGAATTAAAAGACATTATCTCAGAAAATATTCTCAGGCTTCGTAGTAAAGTTACTAAAGTCATTCAATTTAGAAAAATCCAAGATGTGACTACAGATACAAAAATTAAAGATTTAGAACTTGATGTTTTAAATGCACCGAAACATATTTTTTGTGATCATACGGGGTTATTTTTGTACCGGTGCTAAAACCAAAAACAATATTATTCCAGATTTTGAAAAAAGCGGTTTATTTAAGGAAATAATGTCTGCAGTATGTCGTGTATCTTACGATTCCAAGAGTTTGATACATATGTTACCAACAGTTCCGCAGCACTTTATAATTCCCACGTTGCGAAATTTGTTGGTGGTAAACGTGTGAATTTTGCTTTTCACCGTAGCTATCAAATTAGGAGTAAAACTGCTGTAGCGCATAATGAATTAGGTACACTCCACGAAATCGTGAAAACTACAGCCAATAGTACGTACGTAAGTAGTAGTTATTTTGCAAAAAACAAAAGCGTAAAACTGATTTGCAATCAAAAAGCAATACGTTACCGTACTAAGTACTCTGGAATCGCAGATGCTGATTATAAACCGGATGCAGCTGAACCAACGCCGGATATGCTAGAGAAATAATTAAACGAAGCAGCGCAGAAATTTATACAGAAATTGTTTTTGAAGCGAGAAGAAATTTTGAATAAAACTATTAGTCAACACCGAAGCAGTCGGTGGTACGAAGAGCGGTGGAAAATATTGACAGCGTCAAATTTTGACCGCATTTGTAAATTGTGCAGAGCAACTTCGTATGCAAATGTAATAAAAAATGTATTATACCAACAGTTTACAGAAAGTGCTGCTAAAAGATATGGGAAAAAAATGAGCATTGAGCCATAGACGATTTTCAAGAGGTCACGAATATAAAGGTTAATCCTTGGGGTTTATTTGTGGATGAAATTCGCCCATGTTTGGCAGCATCTCCAGACAAAGTAGTAGATGAAAATGCGATTGTAGAAATCAAATGCCCATACGGTGCAAAAATGTACACTTCGATGGAAGCCGTTATAAAGAATAAAATCAAATTTTTTTGAGCAGAGGAAATCGAATTAAAATTAAAACAAAATGACAGCTACATGTACCAAATCCAAGGGCAATTAAATATCGTAAGAAAAGACATTTGCTATTTTGTTGTTTGGATTCTTACTGGTATTTCTGTAGAAAAGATTAAAATTGATACTTTGTTTTGGGAGAAAAAAATGCTTTTGAAGTTTGAACAATTTTATTATATAGTATTGTTACCCGAAATTTTGGTTTCAAGACAATCACGACAGCTACCTATTCGAGAGACATTTTTAAATTAATGTATGTGGAAAAACTGTATCTTCTGAAATTCAATGTCAAGGATGTACATCTGTAAAGTTGTTACTTTTTCCCCTTTTTTAAATTAATTTATATGCATACAAAATAATATACAGGCTGACTTATTATTATTTATACATAGTTGATTATTATTATAGTCCTCGCAATTTTACTTTTAATGCACGTCATTAATGTCAGTGACGTAGTTATTCAACCATGTTGTCGGTATTATTACGTAAACTTACTGTTTTCGTACATTCTTAATATTACATTGCGAATTACGTTTTTATTAAGTGTTTCTACATTCGTCACAGGTGTACTACGCTTACGTTTTGAGGAGATCTAAGCAACCGCTGTACATACAGAAATAACTGTAGAATATATGTATGTATTACCACAATTTAAATATTATGTAAAAGGGTACTTCTCGCACAGCATTTACTGATATCAATGGATCACCATTATCTCGTTCAAGCTTAAAATAGTATAGTTTTGTATCAAAAATAATTATAAAAAACAATGAGCACTTTGCCGTAAGAAACACAAATTAAATTTGACAGTTGCCAACAACGCTGCAACTGTAGTAAGCATATCAACAACGTGACAAAAAAAATTCTATAAGACAATTCGGTATTTATTTAATTTTTGCTATAAATAGGGTGGTATGAATTTTACGTCATTAATGACGTGCATCGAAAGTTAAATTGCGAGGACTTTAGTTATGTTTATTTGTAAGATTGTTTATTTATGCGTTGACAACAGTATGTTGGTACCTATTTTGGACTGATGTATTTATTGTTTTAAATTTTTCTCGTCACTATTAACACTGTTAGCTAATATGTCGTAAATAAATATCTTTATTTTTATTCGTTATGAATGAATTTCAATATTCTAATCAAATTGATTACGTACTTGGTGTATTATTAGATTGATTTTAATAAATAAATGCGTTAGCAAATTAAGTAGGTTTGTACCTGCAGTTTACAAACAGTTATAATCCTTTTGTTAGTAATCCGATTGTTTAACAACGGGTGGTCGCCGGCACAGGTCCCTGGTTAATGGGTTGCCTATATTTGTACGAAATTTTAACAAAATTAATAGAACATTTTTTAATCGCTAACACAATTAATTCGTCACCATGTAGAATGTAAAGATACATCGATGCATGTAGGTCAGTAAAATACATGTATGTAACGGGGTAAAAGAATAAAAACTTATAAAAATAAATTCCGTTGGCAGTATCAATTAAAACTTATGTTTTATTTGTAACGTGATATTATTCATATTTATTCAAAAAAAAAACTTTTCGCGATTTAGCCCGTTGGAGAAAAGATTGTTTTAAATAATACTTAAATTACTTTTCTAATCATACTGCTACAAAGTGAGATATCTTGATTAGCGTTTCACTATTCTACGGTGCAAGACGTCCTAACTAAATACAACCCTTAAACAGCAGCAACTAATGTTATTGTCTGCTACAATAAAAAATTTCAAGTTCAAGGGGTAAGTCATACGTTATTCTTACTATATTTTTAAAAGATTAAGTTTTGTTACCGAGAATTTTGGGGCATGTGATTATTTCGGCTGTGTATTTGTCAATGCTCGATCGATTTTGTCTTTGATTTACTAAAATTTGTCTATGTAAAAAATATATGATCAATTTTTAAAGTTTTTTCGTTATTAATTTGTTTACTTAGATTTTTTAGCTAATCTATTTACAGTGTTTCCGAACAAGAACTCTACGCGTACTTTAGGAGTGGCGCCTGTTCTCTTAGTAACATTTTCAACCACGCCCACACACCTAAATCTACACTAGCTACAGTTGTAACGTATAAAACTTACGAATACACTTTAATCGTATAACAAAATAAATTAAATAATGCACCATGGCTAGCTCACAAAAATATTTATTTAACACACATTAAACACAAACTACATACATAAGAGCAATGAGATAAATTTCAAATTTATTTATTAGAGTCGTGGGAATTCTTACGTTACTTAAGATTAATAATTTTGAATTTGATAAATACAAAACTTTATAAATTGGACGCCACAATATTTTTTTATATTAAAATGGTTAAATATTGAAACCAAAAACTTAACTTATTAACATAATATCAAAAAACATATTTACATATTTTGACATGCACTTAAACGTATCGAAGGTCAAAAATATCAAATCAAAGTTACCTGCTTTCAAACTTTCATGCGCAAGTCGAATTGGTGAGGTCAATGACGCGTTCTCATCTGTTCATGCGATGACACAACATTACGAAATTCTTGAAATGCATATTTAAATTTCCATATTTTCCGTATTTATTCTGATTGATCTCATATTCGTACAGATCCATTAACCAGAATATCGTAAAACAAACGTAACGTATGATAATTTCATTCGTACATCCAACTCAAATTTTATCAGACGTAACATGAATAACTATCGATTTTTACTCATAAAAATCATAAGTCGTAACGGAAATTCTTCATAACAGCAACGTTGTGACTAACATCAAACGTGCATCGTAAAACCATAATTTCATATCGCATTTCAAAACATCAAAATCGTAAAAAGGCGTACGTATCCAAACGAAATTTTCGTAACATAAACGAATTCAAACGTACACAAATCCAAAAAAACATCGAATAAATCAGAAAGCGTAGTCGTATATCAAAAGCAAAGATTTCCAATTCGAACGTACAAAAAATTATTGCGCAACTTCTATTAAGGTGTAGTCATCATATGACTCATCGAAATGGTGCAACATGATGCAACCCTCGTACATCGTATATTTAATTCTTTTTCGAAAATTTGAAACCAAGAACCATACATAAAAACTAAAACGTAAATTGCGGTGAATTACCAATTCGAATCAAAACAAAAATGACTTACCCCTTCTAATTTACGGGTTTTTATTCTAAACAACAAAATGCGGTGCTACAACGAACGCCGGCTTAAATAATTTGCCCCATTACGCAAAAATTCACAAACACAAATTACAAAAGTGGTAATTCCAGTTTTTGCAGCACGCAAAAAAAATGTCTACTTCACTTCATCGCGAACGTAAGATGGCGAAAAAAATGACTTCGTACTTAAGAAGGAGACTCATAACGCATGTGCGTGCGTCAAATGCTTGCGCCAAAGGATTTATCATAAACAGCGAATACAAAAATGTTACTTAAAAACAGACATATTCAAACGTAAAAAAAATGCACGTTACACAGTGTCATAGAAAAAAGTTTGGAAAGAATGTTAGAAAGTTATCCATCTAGGTCATCTGGTTCAGATGAGCCAAATTTTCTTAGTGCGTTAAAATTGCAATTTAAAAAAAATAGTGATGTAATAGATGATGACCTAAAATGCATGACAAAAGAAACAACTTTTGCCTACCACACAACAACGCACAAAGTGTTCTATCGGGTGCTTCTAAACTTATTTAAAAAAAATTGTTTCCAAATTTTTAGAAATGTGAACTAAAACGGAAGCTAAAATTGTAAATTTCTTGAGTGTTTAACAAACTATTAAAAAGGTCTTAGCCCTTAGATATTGAGCCTACTTAGGAAGAGTTAGAGGAGAGTACCAAATTTTTCTATCAACGTCGAATTTACTTAATAAATGTTCGACTCTAAATCTAATCTTAAAAACATTTCAAACGTAGGTGGGCTTTCTTATTTACACAAAAACATCAAAAACAAAAGATGTAAATATTTAATATTTTCCAAAAACTGGTTTTCTGTTTAAATATTTTAAAAATTGTGGGATTTTCTATGTGTTTGCCTGGTACTTCAGCTTCTGCATTTTTTAAATAATGGAATCTATTTGGACGGCTGAGAGAAGAGAGTTATGCTTGGCAGTTGTGAAAAAACTGCTAAATGCAAAAGAAAATTATATTTTGCTTACTCTTGTGTTTAAGTATTTATACTAGTTTCTCTTCTAAACCGATTGCTTGCCAAGTAGTCTGGGAGTGATGCGCTACCGCCGATCTCCGTTCCTTCTCGTGTCTGTTTGTTTAACTTGGTTTTAATATTTTTTTTCAGTTTGTCCAATGTATACGTTTCCACCGAAGCCGGTAATACTTACTGTAGACTCTGGACTGTTAAGATTTCTTTTTGGATTGCCTTTTAAAAACAAGCCTTCAATGCTAAAAAAAAGCTGTCAACCTAAGTTTTTACACACTTCAGTTCTATCTGATCGACTTTGCCTATCAAACTCTTGTTTTCTTCGATAAATATTAAAGATACGTTCTTTTGGTGCAGTTCTTTTTAAATGTAACAACAAAAATTTAATTAATTTAAAAAGATTCTGTTGACGTTAAAGCAGTAATTATTGCAGATTTGCACATTGTTACGAACTCAAAATTTAAATTGCGCCACTGTGTACATCTTAATTCACTTGACGTTAGTCATATCTTTTGTCTTTTAAAGTTGTGGTGACGCACTAAGCATGCCTACATAGCTTTAATAAAAGGTTTTTTCAAATATCCAAGATTTTTCTATTCTTTTTCGAATCAAGTGTAATTTTCATGTCGATTACGTAGTACCACGTGTCGTCTAAAATGTGTGTCACTATCCTTTATATCTAAAGGTTAAAGCCTTCCAAGCTTGCTTTGGTGAATTACAACTTGATAACCTACTTATCTTATCAATTTTATATCCATTCCATTACAAGGAACCAATTAGGTAATCGGCTCCTCTACATTGTACACAAGGTGGTTATGATACAACCTCAAACTATTGGGAAAACGTTTTCTTAATGTTCAACTCCGGATTTGGGTAAGTCAGAATTTATTATTCTTGGTATTTCTCTCACAATTTAGTAGATTATAGCTTCGTAATTTTCACAAACATATTTTTTTTTCTCGTACTGATTGTATAATATAATATATTATTGCTTGCCATACTACCTCTATTTACTCAATTGTACGGATTTATCGTGAGTTGACAATGTTTTCGGCGTTCTAATAACCGAATTTGACAACTAATTAAACTATGTTTATTACCTTGGTTTTCGTGTAACTAAAAAAAATAACGGCCAACAGAGTTTTCCCGGAGAGAAAGTCGCAAGCTTTGTGATGCTAAATTATAAATTAAATCTAAAGAAGGGCGACAAGACTATGAAAAATTAAATTAGGCAGATATCGTCTAACTCTACCCGTAGCTGAAAAAGAACAAATAACACGACCGAAGTAACAACACAGAGTATATATTTATTTTATCACAGACAATAATTCCAAAGAGGACGAAGAAGGTACATCAAATTTTATACTCGAAAAATAATCTACCAACTTTTTAACATAACAAGTTAATTTTGTGTTTGTGTGTACCAATTATACATGACTTGCTTAATTTGTGGAAATTAAATTAAGCTAATTTGTTATTAATTCTATTTTATTATTCCTTTTTTTTTCCAGTTTTACGGACGTTAATTATTTATTGCAAGTTTCGAACCTCCTGTGGTGATCGAACAAAACCTGCTTCAGCAAAACATTGATCTGGCGCCTATAATAATTTTGTCACTTAGACAATGAGCTTGTAACAACATTTTATTTTAAAATCAAAATGTTGATAAATAAATTATCAGGTTTACAGCTGTTTAAAGTAACTATTATTACATACCGTTTGAATAATTATTTTTTATTTGTTTGAAACGAAGAAATTGAATCAGTTTCTTTCTTATTTAACATATGTGAGATACTGTTATGCATTATTTATACAAATCTATTAAAACAAACATGAATTTTAAGCTTAATAACATTTTTAATAGTCTGTTTAATGCAAAACATCACTACCACGCTTTACGATTTGCTTTAGATTACGTAAGTGTGTTGGTTTATTGCCTAATAAAAGTTTGTAATGTATTTCATGTACGTCAAAGCTTTTTTCTTCAAAATTGTAATTTTAATTCAATAAAAAACTTAAATACAAAGTTATAGTAAAAGTTAATCCAATTTATGTAAACTTAAAAGCTACTACAAACGCAATATACATATTCTAATTGTAAATTATTACTCTTCTTTTACTGTTATTAAGAAAACTGAGATATAAAACGTAGCTTATAAATTCTAAAAATTAATAACTAAAAACACGACGCATTTTTAAAGCTAATAAAATTGTATGCTTCATAAATTAAAAATGTTAGAAGATAAATACAAGTAATACTTATTATAATCCGTAGCTAGAGCAATTCGACCATATTACTTAACGTTACAACAGAAGGAACGTTTGGATTTAATAAAATTTTAATTAAAAGAATACTATAAAAATCTATGTAATGATAAAATGTAATACATTTTTAAACCCCAATTTATGTAGAATTTGTGTAATAACGTGTTTAATAAAAAGTTAATTATGCCTCAACGTTGCCATGAGATATATTCGAGAATTTTTAAATAAGTTTTAAGTTCGACAAAAAAACAGTGCAAAATAATTTGGTTATTTATTTAAAAAATGAGTTTTTTAAAATATAACATTAAACAAATAAACTAACCAAAACAAGACAATTGTTAATTAAGCCTATAAAATATGTGTAAAAATACATAGTGTACCTACAAAATAATTTTTTTTTAAATACGTACAAACTAAAATATGACGTACACAGAAAATCAATTTACAAAAATATTTTATTAAATATTTATTACTAAACAAAACAGGTTTCGACAGTATAGATTGTCATCTTTAGTCGATCTAAAAAGCTTTTATTACAAAAATGAAAATACATTAAGGTCAGAAGAAAAAAATATGGTTACGAAAAGAAGAACATGTGTTGGATACGCCGGAATTTAAACACATTTTAGTAAAAAAATTTAGTTTTAAACTTTCTACCAGTTTGTCCAACATAAGATAACTACAAGAAGAACAAGAAATTTTCCAAAAAGAAAATAACATTTTTATTCTTAACAATAAAATATTTTAAATTCTGATTAGTAGAGAAAGAAATTAAATTAATAAAAATAAAATAAAAATTTTTTTTAGAGTAAATAATTAATGTTTCATGGTAAAACTTTTATGTCTAAAATTTAAAAAAAACATGCCCAAATTTTTGTTGTCATATTGGCCAGGATTTCTCTAAAGAAAACTAGCTGTTTGTCAATTGTGATGTTTTCATTTGGCACAAAAGCCTTTTGGAAGTTACTAAAAAACATCTCAAACATCAAGTAAGCTAACTTGTCAAGTTCTTTTCTTTGGTCTTTAGTAAATTTGTCATCAAATCTCAAAAACGTCAAAACTTATTCTGGAAAAAACCGCAGTAAAAATTATGAGCGTATGAATGAATTGATAGTACACACACTCACTTGTCGATTCCTTTTTGCATCTAAGTGCGCCTGTTTTTATAAGAACGTCATAAAGCAAGCAAATTCTTCTGTTTCTAGCTGAGTCTAGATACCGGGACGTATATGCATTATATTTTTCTGCAGCCTTCTAGTTGTAAAAAATGGTTGACTAAACCACTCCATGCCAGATTTAGAAGTTATTTTAAGAGCTGCATAGTTTGAGTCATTTTCCTGAATTTTGTCAGGCCCTTGATCTGAATTATCTTCAGTTAGGATTTTAAAATGTTTTCCGTTTCTGAAATTATTTCTAGAAGATCACAAATTTCTTCTTTTTCTAAAACATCATCACTAGTATACTCTGCTTCGGAATCATCTAAATCAAAATTAAGTACCCTGCTTGGGCATTCAGAAGTTAATAATACCAAAATCGTTATTAAAACCATTTTCTTTCTTACCTTTTCAGAGGTTAGAATCTGCTTTGGTTCACAAGTTGATTCTTAGTTAGAATTCGGTTGTTTGTTTGAGTTTTTCAATTTATCTCATACCCCAATGAAGCCCCTTATGAAAGTGGACCAAACGCTAGCAACTTCAGTTACAACAATGACACGGTCCAAACCCGGAAGACATTCTTATCTTAGTATAATGCTGATAGTACTATAAAAACTTGAAATAATTCCCATTAATTAAAATGAGCTTATTCCCAAAACTAATCAACACGAAATTGTGACTCTTATTAGCTGTAAGATTGTGTCTTACAACCGACTTGCAGCATACGTCATTATTGGTTTCAAACACATTAAAAAGATATTAAAATTGGAGTGTAACCAATGTCAAGAGACTGCTAGAAGATTATGATTGGACCATATCTATTTCAGAACTTAATGCTTTTATTGCCGTTTTACTTGCTCGGCAAAAAAATACTACGTTAGTGGGACCAATAAATCGTTTCAGAAAGAAGATGCTCAATTTTGTGAAAAATAAACAAAAAGCGAAAGTATATTCAACGACCGTTTTAGGAGTCGATAAGTGTATTATTACTAACTACTAATCTAAGCCAAATAAAACAGTATTACTATTAAGTACACTTCGCTCCAACGTAATAATAGATAACGGGACAAAAAACAATACTAGAAACAATACTATAATATAATAAAAAAGAAAAAAGTAGAATGGACTTAGTGGATCAAATAGTATTGAAACGTACGAGAAATTATTTTTAAGTCCGAGAACTTTTGCGAGATTTTTGTACATTTCCAGAACGTTCACCAAAATATATAGAACATTCGCGAACGTTTTGCGAAAATGTATAAATCTACGTACTATAATCTTGTACGTGACTTTACTGTAACAAGCGTTAGTGTTTAAATAAATAGAAGTTCCACGGATTTTATCTATCGGTGAGTGTACTATATAAAATTAGCGTGAGTGTTTGTATTAAATGTCGTTAGATTTAATTAATTCGGTTAGTTATAAACGTGTACATATCTTTAGTATAAATAAATTAATTAGTTTTAATAAAATCGTTACATTGGTGACAGGTGTGTGGTATCAAATTGAATAAATAAACAATTGCTTAGCTCGCGATTTTAGTGTAAATATTATTAAGTAATAACTATAGTCGTATGATAATGACTCGTTATCAAACCAAAATTAATGCAAAGCTATTTTAATTTCTTGTATCGATAAATAAAAATATGCAAGAAAAACTGTCCGAGAATTTTCAGAAAATGAAAGAAACGTTTTACAATAATTCTCAGAAAATGGAAAAAAATTCTATAAGAAATGAAGTAACGTTTGGCGAAAATTCTCCGAAAATTGATGAAGAATTATTTGAAAATACCTAGAAAATAGAAGATAAATTGATGTAGACGTTTAAAAAAAGAAATACAAACGAGCATAGAAAATCAAATCAAAATTGTTCAAGAGGAAACCCAAGCAGGTAATTTAAAAGAAGAAATTTGCGATTGCATGAATGACAAAGTAGAAGCAGTAAGAGAATAAAGCTGATTGAAAAAAGAAAAATCGAATGAATTATCACGGCAAAAAAGCAAAAAGATTTATTAATGGACCATAGGTAAAAAAACCACTCACAAGTTTAAAGTTGTACCTCCAAATTTTCATAGTAAAGTTCCATGGTCAACCTACTACAAGCAGTTTGAAGCCGCAGTTACAGCCAATGGCTAGAGCAACAAGCAAAAAAAAACGTTTTTAATAGTGTCCTTACGTGGAGAAGCTCTTGGAATCTTGCAAACTGTTCTTGACCACCTACAAGAAAACTACAAACTTGTAATTTCACGTTTAGAAAGGAGATATAGAGATGCTTATCCTCTACAAGTGTATCAAGCTCAAATTAAAAGTCGGGTTCAGAAAACTGCCGAAAGTCTTTAAGAATTTAAAGCTGACATCGCCAGATTAACACGGATTTCGTATCCTACAGCACCAGATACTTTCTTGGAACAGTTGGCTATTTAAACCTCTGTAGACAGCCTCCGAGACAGCGAAGCGCAGCAGACTCTCCGGTTAGCTCGGCCGAAAACGTTGGATGACGCTTTAACCCATGCTTTGGAGTTCGCAGCAGCAAAACAGGCGTCGCACCATTGTGCTGCAGAAATACCTTTGCACACAGAAGAAGGTATTGAAGAAACATTGCGACGAGTAACTCAAAGAAGTGAAATGACATGTTGTGAACTGCAGAGAAGTGAGCCACGTGCGACAACGTTGCACTAAGCCCAAAAGAAGACCAGAAGAGCGTCCGAAAAACTAGAACAGGTCGACCGAATGTGGCGAAAGTCGACCTCAACGAGCCATGCCCCGAAAATTACCATTCAAATGGCATCGCCTAGGGAGCAATTGCATAGCATTTATCTCGATGGCAAGATCAACGGAAGAAGTGTTCAGTTACTGGTTGACACAGGAGCGACGAAGAATTTAGAAAATGGAGTACTCGACCATCAAGTACTGGTAGCCAACATCACGGAAAAAGTTATCCTGGGAATAGACGTCATAAAGAAGTATGAGTTCCATTTGGATATGAAGAATGACGTCCTGAGGATCAACAATAAAGAAATTCCATTTCATTTGTCAGAGAAAACAGCCGTGCGAGTCTTACTGAATGAAGATGTGACTCTGTTTGCCAGGACTGAAAGTGTGGTGATGGCACGCTTGGATGGAAATCTTCGAGAAGGCTACATACGCGTGATTGAATTTTCACCGGTGTCAAATCCAGTTTCCTGTTTTAGAACAAAACAGTCCTAGGAAGGAGGCAGTGAAACGTATGAGAAATTATTTTTAAGTCCGAGAACTTCCGCAAAGTTTTTGTACATTTCCAGAATGTTCACCGGAAGATATAGAGCATTCCCGAACGTTTCGCCAAAATGTATAAATGCGGTACAAACAAATCATGGAGCAGTTATTAAGCTAATTTGAAGACGGCAGTGTTAAGAAGATTATTCAAGTCTAAATAAATAAGTGATTAACACGTGTTGCGATAAATCTACGGTGTATAACCTTGTACGTGACTTTAATGTAAACAAGCGTTAGTGTTTAAATAAAAGTTATATCTTTCGGTGAGTGTACTATATAAAATTAGCGTAAGTGTTTGTATTAAATATCCTTAGATTTAATTAGTTCGGTTAGTTATAAACGTGTACATATCTTTAGTATAAATAAATAAATTAGTTTTAATAAAATCGTTACAGTATAACAAAAAATTCTGTAAAGCAGGTTTGCGTAGATAGCCCGTCCACGTTTCTTATAATATACTGGACCTTGCTGTAATAAACAGTTAGATTATTTATAAAACTGTAACTGATAAAAATATGTCAAGTAAGAACTCTATTTTAAAACTCGCTTTGGAACTCTGCAAAAAGCACATAAAAACAATCAAAATTCTGAAAACCTGTTAAGCCGGTTTTCGTGTCACAAAAAAAAAGTAAGCGAAAGCTAATACAGTTGTTCTTGGATATGGAGTCACAGGCTTCGTAATGCTAGATTATAAATAAAATCTAAAAAAGCGCCAAAACGATGAAAGACCAAATTAGGGAGACATCGTTTAAATCTACCCGCAGCTGAAAAAAAACCAATAACACGACAGAAGTGATTACACAATATATATTTATTTTATTACAGACAATAGTTCTAAAGAGGAAGAAGAAGGTATCTACATAAGTATAATTATATAGATTTTGCAAACGCTAATACATAGGTCAAACAAAATATAAGTTACGTCTTATACTGGGCAGCACGTCGTACAGTAAAATGACCTAATCGGTCTAACTTTTTGTTTCAAAGAAGGAATGACTTTATATTCGTAAATTCAAAATCACAAAAATATATAAAAAAATAAAGACTTAAAGACTCAACGCGCACTGCATATGACTTTTTGACGCACATAATTAATTGTGTTAACAACCTAACATGTACGTACGGTCATTCTAACAATCGACATGACCAATGAATTAATACTTAAAAAAATAAAAACTGTAATAATAATATGAAATCTACACAAAAACGTACATACGACGTTATCACAAGTAAATCCCGTTTTTAAGTCATACAATCGTTAAAGGTAGCAAATGCGCACCGTTTCCTCTCGATTTGATGTAGTAATTGATGGTAAAAGTTCCATTCAAAAGAAACCGAAATCGTAAAGGCCTCCAACCTCTTAACGGTGTGAATAGTTAAATTACAGCAACGTGCGGTCATGGAAACCTTCCAATTATAACAAGTGTTTTATTAGCTCCACAGATAAAAGGCACAGATACAAGGGTAGCGACCCGGTAAAGATTCAATTTAAACCCTTAATACAAAAAAAATATATAATCACATACCCCAAATAAGCTTTCAGCAAACAGAGGTCCGTGTGTTGCACAAAGAGAGAGAGAAGAATAGTGAATCGCACTTTTACAAATTTGACAATTAACCACGAGAAGTGGGTGTGTCGAGCACAAATTTTAAACTCGAGAAATGTTAACCTACTAACTTTTTAACATAACAAGTCTGTGACAACACATGCAGTCAATAAAGCTCACAAAATTGACACTAGTACCAAATTTTTAAATATAAAAAAAAACAAAACAATAGAAATGTGTGTAATATGCAGCAAATACGTTTGTAAAAAGTGTGTCGGAACTGTGGAAAAACTTTTCACTTGTTTGGATTACACAAAATAGTTGATATGTAAAAATGTTTGAATTAATGCATAATTTTTTTAACAATTTTTTTTATTTCTATAAATTTAAGTTTGCATTATTTTTCAGTATCAGATTTTTGAAATAGATAGTCAACAAATAGATTTTTCAAAATAAAGGTTATTTCCGACATTAAACTGATAAATTATTTAAGGGTCAATTTGACCACAAGTGTCACTTTTAAATAGTTACCTTCAGTGGCGGTTTTAGTGTTAATGATAGCAAAAATCACTAATTTATTGATAAGTAACCCTTTCAAAACCCCAATTATCAAAAAAGTCAGAAACAGCGTCGGTATAATTGTGAACACCAAAGCTAGTGTACAGTTGTTTCGTTCTTTAAGATACCAACAGACAACCGTAGTCTTTTATGTCGTTGAAACATTACCAACTTATTAAAAAATGTTTTTGAAACGTTAATTTATAGTTATCTATTTATCATACGTGGTATTTTTACTACAGGGTAAAAAAGTAAGTCTTGTAATAACTGTTAAAATAACAATTTACTCATTTTTTTAATTAAATAGTTAATACTATTAAACAATTTTTACAACAAAAATCATAGCTAAAAAACTCAAAAAAAATTCAATAAATGCGCCTCTCGGTTAATTACAACAATTGCAAACATTCTTAATTGTTTAATAAAAATATTAACGTACAAATGTTTAACTCTTTTCGACATAATTTAAAAAATTACGCCAAATTACATACCTGGTAATAGTTTTTAAAAAATAAATTTAATTATGTTAGCAATCATAAGTGAAATGTGATAGCAGAGCCATCTCATAGTGTAAATTTACTATGCTTGAATAACAGTATGTAAATGGCTATAGAGATGGAAACGTTTTGCAAAAAAAAATATCTTAATAAATAGTTCTTTGTAAATCAACAAAAAAAACCAAAAGAACCGTCAATAATCAGAGCATACAAACTCAAAACGTAATTTTTTCAAATTAAGATTAAACACCTTGTATAATAAGAAACATTTTAAGCGTAATTATCCAAATATTTCTTTTTTTTAAGAGTAACAGATATATTGCATATTATTTTAGAACATATTAAGTAAAAAAAAACACTAAAATTAAAAAATCGTATTAATTCGATTATAAATAAAATGCAATTTAAATTATTTTTTGTGCTTCTGCTAATTTATACCTCGGTATTAATTGTTAATTTTGAACAAAACGTTAATTTTAAAATTTTCTAAATAAGATGAAACAATAAATTTTGATTATAATAACGGCACAATGATTAATTGATTTTGATGCCAAATGTATATAAATTTAGAGTCTAATTTTGTCTTCAACGTTCTGCAACCACAAATTGCACACAGCATTCTCTATTACCAATACATTTACTAATTAAAATTAATTACGTCGTTATTATTTGAACAAAACCTTCAAACTTTGTTATTAATTTGTGCACATATTTTCTATAAATATATTAAAACTTTATTATTTGTACACAACAATTGTATACGTGCAAAGTTTGAAAATATTGATAAATAAACTGTCTTACTTTTGTTTAGAATCCTCCGTTAGGATAATTAATTCACTTTAATTTAACTTACTTATTCTAAGAAATGCATTTTTAAGATGATAAATGCAATTTTTATGCAGCTTACTTTGTATTGTGCACAAATAAACAAGTAAAAGTACAAGTGCAGTAATTAATTAAACTCGGATGAAAAACGAATTAACGTAAAGTAGAGTAATATTTTTTAATTTCTTTAAACTACTTTTGTAATAAGAAAGACAGTTTCTTAAATTATTAAAGAAACATTGTTTATCTAAATAATTTTATATTATGTAATAGAAACTTATTTTTGTAAATGTAAAATAAATTAATTCTATTCCGTTTGCAAAAAAAAATGATAAGTTTTTGTATTATTTACTGAAATAGTTTTTTTTTGTATAAAAAGCCTGTCTACAAAGTTTCTGTCTTCATCTAAAATTAAACTTTAAAGTAAAGTAACATGTTTATAAGAATATAATAATGTGCGTTCACTAAAAGAACACAAATTTTAGAACAAATAAGTCTTGTAGTTACAGTAAACAAAATTTGAATGTATTGCAAAAACGTTATAATTACCGTAAGATGTTTTGTATAATTCAAAGGAACACAAGAGTTAATAGTTTCTAACATTTTTTTATAATCGAATCAAACATTTTTATTATTTAAATACCATAATAATTTAAATATTACACTAAAAACTACAAAAAACAATAATAATTGAATTGGTTATTTAAGTTTATAAATTAATTTTTATTTTATCATACAGACTGTTATGACAATGACACAAACTTGTAAACACAACGTGTTATACAAGACATGAGCATAAACTAATAACTAAAGTAGTACATCGACAATCGCCAAATGTCACAAATAAAATAATCATAGTCATCATAAAATAAATAAATAAATAAATTTAGTGGTAACATTTTATGTTAAAAACGTTTTGGTATAGTTTTTGTGCTGTATGAATTTTGTCCCTGGGGATAAATGTCATTTTACTAGTAAAAATTCACAGATATCGCAAATCTTGCAACTATCGGAAGGTGTTGAAAACAAACACAAAATTACATACGTAATATAACAAACAAGGTTTGCGATTGCGATTTTCAAAAATAAGAGTGCATACATAAGTAATAAAAAGATTAAAAAACAGAAATAACTAGTATTCTAGGTGCATATTAAACGAGAATAGAGTCGTATGATAATTCACCAATTCATTGTATTAAACATTTCTCTATGAAATGGCTGAGAATTGTTTCTCATAACCTCTTCATCGCTGGAAGATGATGAATTAGCAACACAAATGACATATAGAAAATTTTTTGTGATAACAAATTATGAGCGAGGCCGCTTATTATCAAAAATTGTTGCGTTCTGATAAAACGTAGTTTCCAGTGACATATCTAAAGAGAAACCCAATCGCAATATCTTAAATTCATGCACTTGGACAAACATCATAGCATGTAAATGAACCGGGCCCATAATTAGTATTAAAAACTCTAAATCCAAACACTTCAGGCTATTGTTTCCCATTTATAGTTTTAGTAGTGTGTAATAGTTTAGTGCGAATTGATTGCAAACTAGAGGGTATACCTTTTATAGAAATTTTTTTAGAGAAGCACAAAAATGAGTATTTTGGGCTAATCTTTTTAAATCGTTAACAAATTCTTCAATAAACTGTCATAAATTCGCGGTTTTCTTCCACCAGTAGTCCATTGTTGGCACCAACATTGAGACGCGATGCTTTGGTTGTAAAACTTTAATGTCGTGAATGGCCGTACTTTATTAGACAAGAAGCAACCTCATGGGATCCTCTCCCGGCAACACCTTCAGACCAGGTAAAACAGTGCGATTTATTGGCTTTACCAGAATGAATTCCCATGTTATAAAGCTACAATTGACGCTTGTAAAACACTATACCTGCGGGTAATCTTGGTAGAGGCAAGGTTTTCTCAAGATCGAACGTTAGCGTCTCTATGTGGTTTATAGTTTTAGCCTCAATCCAATTTATGTTTAGTTGTACTCTTGCTTCTTCAGCTTATTTTTGATGTTCGTTTTTATTTTCCATTAGTTTTAATTTTTTGTCCTCGGTTTTTGCGTTGGATATTTTTACCATCAATGTGTCACATGTAGTGCAGGTATCCTTTTTCTTGTTATATTGAACCTCTGTTTTATACTGCGCACACATTTTTTCAATCGTCACGTCCGCAGTGAAAATTTTTTTATCTGTCTGATTTCTTCTGTAGTGAGATATATACGTGAGAATCTTCAATATCTAACTAATTACTTCCAGTTCATGCTCATCAGATATTTTTTTTTATTATGATGTTTTCCTATCATACGACGGTGCTATTAATGGTATATGTTCTTGAAAAATTTCTAATGTTAGATAGAGGAATTTGTTTTCGCTTCACTTTATTTTCTTGAACAAGAGAACAAATCATCGAATTTTGATGTTGATAGTTACCTGCATTCCAAAATTTTTCAAATAATGCTTTACGGATATCAAATAAGACATTTTTGTAATAGTGAAGAGAACATGCACAGTGATAATCAGCAAATTCTTTCGCACTGGCCAAAATTCCTTTTTTGTTTACAAGCTGCTTATTAGAATTTTTCCTAAACTTTCTTGTCTTGTCAATTTTGGCCAGGATGTTTTCTTTTTCTGCCTTTTTTAGGACGACCTGTATATATTCCTCCATGATCCTCAAACGCATCTAATGGTTCAATTTCTGAAGTAACATGCCTATTTCCTGAAGAAGTAGTGCTTTCAGAAGACATACCTTCATCTTCTCTCCACATTTCGTCGCTTTGAGGATTACTTTCTATATCTTCATTTTCTTCTCGCTGATGCATTTGATTAACTTCTGTTATAACACTTACTGTTGGCTATTTTCATCATATTGTTGGTTATCTAGTTCTGATTCTCTGATGTTACTTCCAACTGCTTCATTATCTATTATTTTATTTCCTTCGTCTACTTTTACTAGATTTCCATCATCTTGTACAATAAAAACATCACAGACAACGTTTTTTCTAAATGTTCGGAGCTTTCAGATGTGTTTAATGAATATGTTTTGCTTGTTTTACCATCTTCTGTATAGCTGTTCTAAAAAGACAATTAAATAAAAATTATTATCCCTTCTGGTACATTTAAAAAACGTATTTGTCCTTATTTTAATAAAAATGACTGAATTATTAATATTTACACGATTTTTTATGGTGATAAAAATAAGATTCGCACATTATCTTATTTTTACCTTATTTGTTATAGAATAAAGTACCAACCGACCTATATCGGAACCAACCGACAATACTTGTTCAATTTTTTTTAAAATGACAATTGCGTAAAAAGAACCACGGTAATCTGTTTTTAGTATTTTAATATGAGTAACTGAACTTACCTCATCTAAAAATTGTTTGTTTAAGTTCTTAGCCAACTCAATTATACGATTAGTTCGTCCATTCACTAAACTTTTCGATAAAATCCGTGATTACTGACTAACCTCACTTTACGTTAGTTCTTTATTCAGTAATGGAAGAATAGACAAAAACAACTAAGACTTTTTTGATTCCTCGCTAGAGGGCGGTTATATGAGAAAATTATTACAAATTGAATATGGAATTAAAAATATGGTGACTCAAAAAGCAATTAACGTGATAAAGTCATTTACGTAGTCTTGGCGTTGTGGTTCCTTATGCGTTAACGTTATCCAATTATATCTAATAGTTTAAAGGCGGGTTGCACAAAGTAAATCAAAAATGTAACAACTGATTATTTCTCAAAACAATTGCTACATAGCCAATAAAACCACGTTTATTCGTGATGCAATAATTGATTTCAGAAATAATCACTTGCTACATTTTTGATTTGCTTTGTGCAACCCGCCTTAAGAGTTACATAATTTTAACGTAATGTAAGACATTATCGTGTAACTTTGCACACTTGTATCTTTTAAACTATAGAAGGTAATTGTACCCTTCCGCCGACTTTTTTATAGGAAATTTTGTCCTTTATAAAAATTTATATGTGCAACTTTCTTCTATCTTGCAACGTTTTAATAGTTAGTTGTTATTCTCATTGGGTTTACTTGATTCAGCCTGATGCTGTAACACTCCCCTTATACTTATCGACCAATCGCTATCAAATGTTAATGGTCGAAGATAACGATCGACATAACAATCACTGATAAAATAAGTTTGGTGTAACGGTATTTTAATTATATTGATATGTCGCCCACCATATTGCAATCCTTATTTTGGAAAAAAGTATCGCCTTTAAAAAAACAGAGAGTGCTATACGACCGCCGAACGTAAAAGAGTGAATAGAATATAGGACACGCACCGTGCCGTCGTAAAACATCTGGCCGGTAGATTTTGAAATAGAAAAAGTCCAGACTAAAACTACCTGGTATAAAATGAAAATCAAATGTTTGCTACGACCTCCAATAAGTGACGCACATCATCCCTCGATAGCTCAAATTTTCTATTAAATAATGGCTTTAATTAATACATAAATGTATAAGTATTATGTATTAATGCGAAATAAAACCGAGTTGCAAAACAGACCGTTACATAACTTACATTTTGTTTACATATGTAGTTACTTCAAACGGGTCGCTGTTTTTGCGTAAAATGCTACTTGGTCTGTACTAAAGGATACGTTTCTAACCTAAAACTAAAAAGACTCTTTTTCTGATTGCATTTTCCAGTTCCTCGTATAATGCAAGGCTCAACATCACCAAAATTAATTTTTTCATACATAAAAAGCTCTCAAGCCTATACATCACAATCGTTATGTTTATAACGGCTACCAAAACGACGCCGTTATATCATAATGGTTATGGTTCAAAATAACGAGAGTGGATATTAGTGGAACCGTTATAAGTTATACAGCATACCTATTTCATAAAAATAACGGTTCGGCTAGGTAACGACATCGCTATTCATAAAGAGAGCGATATAGCATCAGGCTGATTGTCTGAAAAAATAATTCAACCCATGTGAACTCTGGGGGCGACGGTCCGACAGTGTGAAAACTCTATCAAACGCAGCAGAAGTAAACACATGTGTCCAAAAAAGAAACATTCTTATCACTGAAGCGGAACGAGGGTCACAGGTTAATCTACTAGCAAAAATTTATCATAGTTAGCAGGTGTCCTTCTAGTACGTTGTTTTGTACTCTCGCTGTCGGAATAAATCTAAAAAAATTAAGCAAATAATCTTAATACAAAAATTATGGCGCTTACGATGCAGGATGGTTTACAAAAAAAACAACTCTAAATATTACCACGCTGACAAAAGTACCCTTACCCGCAAAAAAAACCGCATTGGTCACCAAAATCAACTAGACCGAAACACACATGTTTGACTAAACCTATAATTTAGGTTCAAATTTTAAAATGCGTAAACGAAGTAGTAATTTAATAAATCTGATTTATAAAGTTTTATAATAAAAACTATCAGTAATTACTAGTTTGAGTCATAAACGATTTTACTGTAAAGTTATCAGCGTAGAACGGAAGTATGTAAAATAAAATTTGAGTAACATTTGAATGTTGAAATTGTATCAACAGTCAGGCAATTGTAAAGATTATTACTATTATTAGCGTTATAAATCTGTTAAGAATAGAGAAAAAAATTTATGTTAAAGTCAACTTCATCTTTTTAATGCTTTTTTATAATCAGTAGCGCATTTGTTAAATATTCATAGGGGAAAAAAAATAGTAGCATCGGTAAATTTTTATTCCATTTGTAGCATGCAGCGCCGCCCAATAACAAAACGTAGTAACATCTTAAGCGTAGAAAGGGACATAACGCCGCTTTGAGATTGAGTAAATAAAGAAAAATGCAATTGGTAGATATGGTACTAAGATCGTTCGTGAACTAGCCCAATCAGAAGAAACCGTTTTAGGATATAAAGTCAAAGTTGCGTACAAAGAAAGAGAAGAGTTTTAAACGAAGGTTTTAAAAATCCTGACGCGGTGCAAAAACGAAAAAAGTTGCATACGGGAGTTTTTGTTTTTAAACGTCAGAAATTTATTTGGATACGCGTTTGTAAGTTTTTTATTTGATTATTGTACGAGAGATAGGATGAATTGAGTTACTGTCTAACGCGAGAAAATTGAGAATAACTATTTAAATTTAATTCTATCGTTTAACGAGGTTGTGTTTGTTTTTCTGTTGTAAACGGAGAGAGCAAATTTAATATTTTCTTTTCTTTATCTTTAGCAATTGACGGGTCGCCTGTAAGATTAGTTTTACTCTTTTTGCGCCGAAGGATCACGCTAAGAACACCTAGAGAATGTAATAAAAATGCATGTCAATTATTTCACGTCGCGAAATGTTTTTATTGCAAGTCCAGTCTGCTGTAAGTCCTTTTTAGATATGACAAGGAATCGCAAACGCGACAAACTGTTGAAAAAAACAGTTTTTAAGCTTTGGATGCACATTTTCAAAGGTAAAATCTCCACTTTAAAAGTTTTAGATCTGAAGGGATGTGGCAACGTAGCTCGAATCGTGTCATAATCTTAGAAGCTGTTGAATTGTGAACCGTTATAAAACTTTGGTAAAGTCTAGTAAACATTTTGTTTTGTTTTTTTAAAAACGCGTGTCAACTAATTAGAGTGTAGTGAAACAATTGCCAGAGAGCACGTGATATAAATTGTTTATTTAATCCGACCGTATTTAATTAAATTTCTTTGGCTTTGAAATTGATTGCGTCCAGAGAAAATTTTAAATTTTACATTTATCCGAATGCTTTTGACCGTATCTAAGCCAGCAGAAAATGGCAGTCAGTGAACATGAGGCTCAATTTGTTTCACATTTTCTCGCATAACATGCTTGTGAGCGCAATATGACTATTTGAGCTTTGCGAATGTGATTTTTTGCCTTGAAAATATATTATGTCAAACAAAGTTTGATGTTTTGAGATTTTGTTGCTTACGTTGTGTTTCTTGTGATGTCCGATTGCTTGGAAAGAAAAAACTAAGCGTTACTAACACAACCCAAATATTTTCTAATACCTGCTGCCTAAACAAAGCTTACAATCAAAACATCGCGTCTCAATGTTGGTGCCAACAATGGACTACTGGTGGAAAAAAAACGCAAATTTATGACAGTTTATTGAGCATTTTGTTAACGATTTGAAAAGATTATCCCAACATACTCATTTTTGTGCTTCTCTAAAAAAAATGTCTATTAAAGATATACCCTCCAGTTTGCAATCAATTCGCACTAAACAATTACATACTACTAAAACTATAAATGGAAAACAACAGTCGGAAGTGTTTGGATTTAGAGTTTTTAATACTAATTACACTGGTCTGCATGAAAATCGGCCCTGATACCATTATTGACGATTCTTATGTAAAATGACCTCCTGAATCCAAAAATGAGCTCCGTTTTTACCCATCACCCACCTATTTTGGATGGACCCCATTTTAATTTAATTTTTTGCATTTTTTTTTTAGAATTTTAACTTATAACCGTTAAACATCCCAAAGCAGGTAATAAAATTTATACCAAAGTATATGGCAAAAGTTTTGCTATAAAATGTATATAGAAACAACAATAAAATACAAATATATAAGAACAGTAAAAAAATATCAATAAACAGTTAGGAAGATTCACTGCACGACGCTGGCGATCTCAATACCACAAGCAGGTTTGAACAGGAATTTTCGACAGACTTGAACTTGCATTACTGTTCTCATTATAGTATATTACATTGTTTGCTTAACTGCTTCGATCAGTACATCTATAGCTGTTGCAGAGTTAACTTGTCGACGTTTTAAACGTGCTGGATTTTGTGTTCATTTTTGTTCATTTGTGTTAAAACAGTAAAACTACTTTTACTCCGGATTTTTTCAAGTGACTAAGTTTGATTTGTGGTTAATGTCGGGCGTTGAATTACTGTTTAATTATGCCACGCGAGTGTAAAATTCATTCCGATAGCTTCTGCTATGTCTGCGGGGAATTAACTTTAAAAACGCAACGAAAACCCCTTTCTCCGCTTGTTAAAACAGCTTATAAATTGTACTTTGATTGTCAAGTTGCCGACCAGGACAAGACTTGGGCTCCATCAGTTTGCTGTACGACTTGTTACAGTAGTTTGACCAAATGGCTCAAAGGTACCCGTAAATCAATGCCATTTGCTGTGCCCATAGTTTGGCGCGAACTTCGCTGTCATCTTACAGATTGTTACTTTTGTATGACTTCCACCGTCGGGTTTTTGAGCAAAAGTAAGCATACAATTCAGTATCCCTATATTCCGTCAGCTCTAAAACCTGTTCCTCATAACGATACTTTGCCAATCCCAGAGTCCCCAAACACTTATACTCTAGAGCCGGAAATTGATTTAAAAGACTCTGAGCCACAACCTGGTGCTTCGAATGATTCGTTCAATGATGATGAAGAGTATTCCGCAGCTTTGTTTCTTGGCAACCTCACCTCCTCACTCAATCGAAATTAAATGATCTTGTCAGGGATTTGCAGTTACCCAAAACTAAATCTCAGCTCCTAGGATCGCGACTTTAATAGTGGAATCTCTTAGAAAAGGGAGTAAAAATATTTTCTTACAGGACCAGACAAGCAACCCTGAAATGTTTTTTCTCAGAAGATAAAGGTTTAGTGTTCTGCCTTAATGCAAATTTATTAATGACAGAACTACAGATGCCATGTGACCCAGTCAAATGGAGAGTGTTTATAGACTCATCAAAGCAGTTTAAGCAGTTTGTAAAAGCAGTGGATAAGACAGGTGGCGCATTTCAATTTTTGAAAACTAAATTTCCTTGTCTTAGCAAAGCTAAAATCAAAGAAGGCTTTTTTGTTGGTCCCCAGATTAGACAACTCTTCCAAGATTCGACGTTTATTGAACACCTAAATCGAAAAGAAAAACGAGCTTGGCTTGCATTTCAAAACGTTTGTAAGAACTTCCTGGGTAACCACAAAAGTGAAGATTATGTCGCTCACGTCGAGGAACTGCTTTTAGCGTACAAGGACATAGGATGTAACATGTCTCTTAAAGTTCACTTCCTTCACTCGCATTAGGACTTTTTCCCTGAAAATTTAGGAGCAGTCTCGGATAAACACGGGGAACGGTTTCATCAAGACATCGCTAAGCTGGAGAAGAGATTTTCAGGAAAGTGGAATGCAAGCATGTTGGCGGAGTACTGCTGGTTTTTGAAACGAAAGAGCTGTACCTCAGGGTATAAAAGGAAAGCAAGCACCAAGTAACGTTGAATATCTTTTTATTTATTACAGTTTATAGTTAAAATTGTTCTTTTTCCCATTTAAATTAAATTCATGTCTATATATTTATTATTATAATAATTATAATAATTATTATTATCGTTCGATAAATAAATTATAATTAATTTATCGAAAAGTGGTAAAATTAGAGATTTGGGAATCCCTCAAAAATGATGCGTGATGGAAGAAAACGGAAGACATATTTGGATTTAGGACGTCATTTTACATAAGAATCCCCCGGAATAGTGTCAATACTCGATAAAAATATTTTTTTGCAGACCAGTGTTATGAGACAGGTTCATTTACATGCTATGATGTTTGTTAAAGTGCATGGATTTAATATAACGCGATTGGGTTTCTTCTTATTTGTTTCACTGGATTTCTGTTTTTTAATCCTTTTATTATTTATGTATGCATTCTTATTTTTGAAAATCGCAATAAACCTTGTTCATTATATTACGTATGTAATATTGTGTTTGTTTTCAACACCTTCCGGTAGTTGCAAAATTTGCGATATCTGTGAATTTTTGATTAGTGTTATAAGTAACTTAATAAGTCATCAGTTTATAAAATTTTATCATTTTACAAATAATAAAAAAAAATAATTTTTTGTGGTAGAGTTTTTTATTACTTTAACGTGCATACTACTTTGGGAAACTGAGTATATAAAAAAGCAATACAATTTTAATTTATCGAAAAATAATTCTAGTGTAAAAGAGCATGTATAGGTATTTGGTGCAGTGAAGCGGTTATCCGTATATTTTCCTACAATGCGAACCATATAGTTGACTATAAGCAATATGTATTTTCGAATTATATCAATAAATTTACAAAAAAAATATTTTGCAATATTGTCACACAACAAATGTAATTTTTTATAAATATATTTGAATTAAATAATGATATTGTTTGGTAAAAAATTTTTAGAAAAATGTTTAAATCATATTAATGTCACAAAATGTACTGATAATAACAGTATTCAGTAAGAATTAAGGTTTTGTAATTTTTTGTTTAATTTTTAATCAATGTTTAAATTACATTAAAATACGCGTTTATTTTTTTTTAGCAGAAAAGTGTTAACAGTTTTACATAGGAAAAAGTTTTTAATACTATCGGTATAAGTTTTATTTAATATTTTTATGTGTATCGTTTACACAAATTTTTTAAAAGTTTTTATTCGGTTAAATGCAGATAGGCTTCACTTAACTACGTTATGACTTTAGTACACAAACGTCAGTTTTATCAAAATTTTAATAAAAGCAGGTTTTTATATCATGTTTAAATTGTATAGAAATTAAATGTTTTCCTCAGGTTTTACGAATCAAAATAAAAATATTTTTTAATTATTACGTTGGTATTTAATAATTTTTGTTGTTCGATTTAATTTTTACAAAAAAAATTTAACAACAAATAATTTATTTTTTATAAAATTAATTTTGTTAGATTTGTACTCTTCGGTACTACTTTACCCAAACTTGTAGAATACATTTTTGTTACAATTTTAAATTTGTCAAAGCTTTATGAATAGCTTATTGTATAAACAAGTTCAGATTAATTTCTTAGGTTTATTATGTGATGTCAGTAGAGTTCAGGCATTATAGTGCAAATTAAAAAAATATTATATATATGTATTGCTATAGTTTTAACAATATGTTAAAAATGGAAACTTATTTTTTAACCTAAAAAAATTAGAAATATTATGCAATGCATTTGACAGTGATAAGGATATTTCAGGAAAAGAAAAATCATAGGAAGGATCAGATGTAGAACATCAGAATTTGATGATGAGTTTACTGACGTAAATAATGCAAACACTGACAATTAGACAATAATGTAACGCATAAAAATAATTGAAATATACAGTGTGTCCAAACTATCTGGAGATGGAAGATGACGCCTATACTGTTGATTTAAAAAAATATATTATAACAGATTCTTGTAGTCGACAACGAGGAGCATCTCGTAAAAATATTTTGGTGTATACAGGGTGGCCCATTTTCGAGTACTACACCAAACTTGTGTTTTCTTAAATGGAATGCCCTATATATTTTTATATATTTAAATTCTCTGTTAAATACTGAGCAAAATGATATTAAGTATTATGGATCTACGACCAACCGTTCCTGAGTTATTGACATTTTTATGTAGAAAAATGAGTCCATTGAGTAGGCTCCTGTTCCACCGTCTTTAAATATATCAAAGTGAACTTTTGGTATTTGTATTTCCAATATGTCTAGTATTGACCTCTATACTGAAATTGCAGACTCTTTTCTCTACATATACAGGGTGGTCCATTTTGCGCAATGTTATTTTTCTCAATTTTTTTAAATGGCACACCCTATATTTTATTACAAATTTGAATAGCATTTTTTACGAGCTTTGAATAAATACTCACTTTATGCTACCTATTCCTAAGTGTTTTTGAATTATTTAGTCTTAATGTTGAAAATTGCAAAATTTTGTTACTTTTCTTGAATTTTATTAACATCATAGTAGCCCGATTTCCGCTTGTCTCTTTCTGTTCCTTAGCAACTTAACAAATGAAAGTCTCTTATTGTCAATAATTGGTAAAATCATTGTTGATAGTAATCTGCAAAGTTACCTTGTTAATAACTGGTTATCTACTTATTGTGCGATGAATTTCTTAAAAGAAGAGCTGATTAATATGACCTATGCTTTAGAAGAGGCTGAAAGGAACTGCTTGTTGGCGTCACGAATTTATGAACAAAAGTACCCTTTTGCTAGACATCCAAGATCTGAAGCGTTTGAACATCTTCGAGAACGATTTAAAGACACAGGAAATGTCAAATATAAAAAAAGAGATGTAGAGCAACGTACAGTTACAAACGACGAAAACGAGTTGACAGTTTTATTAAGTGTAGAAGAAAATCCTCACGTAAGTGATCGTCAGATCGCGGTGCAAGTAGATCTTAGCAAAACTTCAATACAAAGAATTATAAGCAAACATAAATTTCGCCCATACCATTTGTGCTTGCATCAAAGCCTACGACCGCAAGATTTCGCAGATCGCGTTGCATTTTGCAATACTATTATAGAAAAAATTAACCAACAACCCAATTTTATTGACTTGTGCTATTCAGCGGCAAAGCAAGTTTTAATAACGTAGGAGTCGTTAATAAAGATAATATGCACTATTACTCCGTTGAAAATCCACACTGGGTACGACAGATAGACTACCAGAATCAGTGGACTGTAAATGTGTGGGGTGGTATTATCAATACGAATGTAATAGGACCTTTCTTTGTCGATGGTTCCCTGACAGGCAAAAAATATCTGCAATTCCTTTACGAAGATTTACCACAGTTGCTTGAAAATGTAAATCTACATACTCGACAAACTATGTATTACCAACATGATGGAGCCCCGCCGCACTACCATAATCGAGTACGTCGGTATTTAGAACATTGGCGCGAAAATCGGTGGATAGGTCGCGGTGGTCCCATTGCTTGGCCAGCGAGATCACCCGATCTCACTCCCCTAGACTTTTTTCTTTGGGGATATGTGAAGCAGGAGGTGTATAAGGATTTGCCTACTACACCGGCTAATATAAAAAGTTCGAATTGGAGAGGCCTTTCGAAGAATTCGAAGAACTACCCTTCAAAATGTCAAAACAACTTTCACTAGGCGGTTGGCACTGTGTATTGCTGAAAATGGAAACATTTTTGAACATTTAATATAAAATTTATAATTCATTGTGCCCTTTAATTTCATTTTAAAGATTACGGTTATACTGTTCCGTTCTACGAGTAAATAATAGTTCCCCTTCTGTAGTCCATTGTTTCATTGTCCTAATTTATTTTATAGACCCTTATTGTGACAAATTCAAGAAAAATAACAAAATTTTGCAATTCTCAACTTTAAGACTAATTAATTCAAAAACACTTAGGCATAGGTAGTATAAAGTGAGTATCTATTAAAAGCTCGTAAAAAATGCTATTCAAATCTGTAATAAAATATAGGGTGTGCCATTTAAAAAAATTGAGAAAAATAACATTGCGCAAAATAGACCACCCTGTATATGTAGAGAAAAGAGTCTGCAATTTGAGTGTAGAGGTCAATACTAAACATATTAGAAATACAAATACTAAAATTTCACTTTGATATATTTAAAGATGGCTGAACAGGAGCCTATTCAATTGACTCATTTTTTTACATAGAAATGTCAATAACTCAGAAACCGTTGGTCGTAGATCCATAGTACTTAATATCATTTTGCTCAGTATTTAACAGAGAATTCAAATATATAAAAATATATAAGGCATTCTATTTAAGAAAACACAAGTTTGGTGTGGTACTCGTAAATGGGCCACCCTGTATACACCAAAGTATTTTTACGGGATGCTCCTCGTTGTCGACTACAAGAATCTGTTATAATATATTTTTTTAAATTTACAGTATAGGCGTAATCTTCTACCCCCAGATTGTTGGGACACACAGTATAGTAACGGTATACTTCAATATAAGCAATAATTTTCACAAATATAATAACGTTTACGTCAGGCCTAACCAAATATGCTACTTTTAGAATACAAGCTAACAGACTTTGGTATCAAGTAATTATGAATTGAACGTTTGCAGATTTTGTGTTTCTTGTAAGTATCTTAGTATTTGTTTTATCTGCAGCCAATTGCCTACAGTGGGTTTCTCCATTAACCGTGCTGCTAGACTGACTAGATATGTAATATCCGGTCGTGTTCTAATCATTAGATACATCAAGCATCCTACTGCTTTCCGATAAGGAACATGATCACCGAGTAGTTTATCAATGTCAAACTTACTTAAGTCACATGGAGTTGAAATTGGGTTTACATCCTTCATGTTGAACCTTTCCTACACGTCATTTATGCACGATTGTTAGCAAATAAAATGCCATTATGCATTTCTCTTATTTCGATACCTAAAAAACTTCCTCCAGAAGTGTACCATACAGAAACGTTGTCTGGATGTCGAACTGACATAATTTCAAATGGTATAGAGATGCTACTCCAAGAATGGTTCTTACCGGGCTATGGGACTAAAGGTTTCCTTGTAGTCGATGCTTTCTTTCTAGTCATACAATTTTGCAACAAGTGTTGCACTGTATCTTTGCACTGAACCATCTACATTTAAATTCTTACGTAGCACCCATCGATTGCCAATCAATTTTTGATTAATGGGTCTGTCGACTAATTCACATGCATCATTTTTGGCCAACGCATTCAGTTCTTCCTTCATAGCTTGATACCATTCTTTTTTTGGTGTGAATGTATTGCTTCACTGTAGCATATCGGATACAAAATTGATTCAGATGCACTTAATGCTAAATTTAAAATGTATTCTTCTGAACTCATCAATTTGGGTACCTTCGTTTCACGCCCAGGAGGCTTGTACGCTTCCACAGAATCTTGCACCATATCTTTATTAAGAAAGGTTTTTCCCATTAGGATTTAACTGCACTGTGACATATGCTCCTCCTTTATCAGCATCATCTAAAACATAGTTTTCAACTTTTTTTGCTTTATTTTCATACGTTGTAGTGTCTAACTGACTGCAGACACGTTCTGGTTTGAATGTTACATCATGGGATTTGACAATTTTCTTTTAACTAGGTACATGCACTTGATAACCATCTCGATCATTTAAATAACCAACCATGTGCCCAAAGACACTTTTATTGTCAAATTTTATTCTAAACCGCTTAGGAATATGCACAAAGCATTTTGTACCGAATACTTGTAAATGGTTATAATTATAATTAATGACATTTTATCTATATATTAAGAGTCAATATCTACATTTTCTACATTGTTTACTCAAGGTCTACCTATTTATTACGTACACACTTTTTACGTGTATATGCCTATCACTAAATTTAATGATCTCGTCAGGGATTTGGATTTACCTAAAAATAAATCTCAATTGTTTAGATCTCGACTTCAGAAGTCGAGTCTTAGTTTAGGTAGCTAACCCTATAGCTATTATTTTTTTTTGGAAGATAAAAACTTTGTGTCTTATTTTAATTCACATACATTGACAAATAGATACCATTTATAGGTTCATCAAAAACAATCTGTTAACCAATGGAAACGACTTAACATTAGCTAAAGTTGTATAGTCTGTGGATATAGAGATGTACAAAAACATCCGCCAAATCTTTGTTCAGTTACTATGATTATAATTAAAAACTAAACTGAAAAGTTGTTGTTGTTGTTGATTATTAATAACTTTGTTTAAAAGTGTATTTTGCTTTTATAGTGGAACTTTTCATCGTGTTTGTCACTCACGGCTTTCTTATTTGACATGATGCAAATGCAAGAAATTCATTTTTAGTAATATTTGACAACCGATGTGCTAGTAGACTGTTAGCAAGTTGTCCGTTGTCTGCATAGTTGTCTGCTCTATAGTTCTCAAAGAAGTTGTGCACAAGCACAAACACGCCCCAAGCTGATTGTTCTAGTTCCGTGAGCTCCAACTAGAACAATAAGTTTTTGGATCTACTTTCGTATTTCTGTTTCTGCTTCTGTTTCAATTTGACGTTAGTTTTCATCTTTCCAAACTTGACTGAAAAAGTCGAATTGTTTAATCCACCGCTGCAGCGAACTGTTTCATAAGACCCAGTTTGAGTGGAGGTAAGTAAACCTTATTACGATCCACAAAAGGTACACTGTCTCAAAAAAGTTTTTGGACACTTTTAAGCGCGACCTGCAAGGTGGGCAACCAAACTTACGTTATGACAAAGCGCCTCGTTAAATTTGATAACATTGGCATTGTAGACATTACTTGTAGCGATATTACGAAGTTACTAACCATTCTTCATAAGCGCCGCTTGAAGCGTTCAAAAAACGTGTTTCTTACGTGCAAATATGTATCTAAATTGTACCTCTAAGTTTTAAATTCTTCTTCGCCGAGTTTTCTATTTATTTATATTCTCTGCTTAAGTAATTAAGAAAAATTGAAATTATTATTTATAATAAAATAAGTTCCACCCATAGCTCGAGTAATGATAAACTGTATGTCCAAATGTAAAATTACTGTACTAATTAACCTAAAAGTCTTAATAAATCCGGATTAAATTACAGTCAACATTCCGATTTGCAAAAGATATATTATCACCATTAAAATGTAATTAGTGGTCGAACAATTGCAGTATAAATTCCCATTACTTTCTTAAGTTATTCATATAAAAAATTAAAAGATACATAAGTCTCTTTATGAAATCAAGTCTAATTTCTTATACAGAACGCTAAAAAAATTCCAAATAAAATTTGAAAATGGTATAAATCATAAATTCACAAAATTAGAAAAGTGCAAAACGCATTTTTCGCTCTCTCTTAGTAACATTTAATTTAAGTATTCCCTATTACAAAATTATATAATTTTAACAGTAATGAACTGAAATTTGGAATTTCTTAGTTTGCATTTTTTTATGTTTTACATTACTGTAGTACCTATTAAATTTTGATAGAAATAGTATCTTAGATTTTATTAAAAATTATATATAAACCGTACTTACAAGAACAAAACTAGATACAGAAAATCTTAATAAAAAACAAGATTAAAAAACTATTTAATATTTTATTTAAATTTTTTGTATTTTACATGCTAATAATGTGTGTAATATCCAGTATTGATTACACATTTCCGTAGACGGTTTGGCACCGAACTGATTAAAGTGGTACATACATTAGCTCCTCGAAATCTTTCCTACACGGTATTAATATGACGATGGCTAACGAGTTCTTTCCACTTTTGGATGTTGTAAGAACTATTCTTGAACTTGAACTTCTCGTACGGGGGGCAACATAAAGTCTTCCAAAATTCTCAGGTACCTTTGAGCAGTTAAGCGTCTATTGACACGTGTTAATTCCCCTGTGCAAGTATTCTCTCATGTTTGTTGTTCGATTGCACATGTTTTCACTTATATCTAAAATTACATGGCCTCCAAAGAACTTTTTTACTATCTTGGGAAGTGCAGAAGGTTTTTTTTATCTAAAGCAATACAAAGTTAGCAGAATCAAACAAAATATAATTAGGAATTTGTTACTAATTTGTTGTGAAAAAAAATTGTAGATTTCTTACTTTTTTAGCATCTATTTCTTGTTTAAAATGTGTGTAGGATAATAATAAAGCTATCAGCTCTTTTATTTTGCAATTAATTAACAACAATTTAGCCACAAATTTAACACACATTTTAAACCGAATACCGATTCATTAAAGAACACTGCTTAGAATGGTGTACTACTAACTTGCCTTAACTTGAACGCATAATTCAAAAAGTAAGAAAGTTACAAGTATTTGCCTTGTAACGTGCACATTTTTTTCGATTGAATACGTCTGATATTAATTAACATTTTTGTGTTCACTGTTTATGTAAATTCTTTTGCGCAATGCATTTGACGCATTGCACATGCGTTATGAGCCTTCTTCTTAAGTACTAAGACATCTTACGTTTTGCAATGAAGTGAAGCGGACATTTTTTTGCGTGCTGCAAAAAGTGGAATGACCACTTATTGAATTTGTGTTTGTGAATTTTTGCCTTAATGGTGAAAATTATTTAAGCCGGCGTTTGGGTGTAGCACTTGCGTTTGGTTGTAGCACTTGCGTTTCGTAGTATTTAAAAAGAAATGGAAAGATAAAACCCGATAATTCGAAGGGGTAAGTCATTTTTGTTTTGATCCGCATTGTGTAATTTATCGCAATTTACGTTTTAGTTTTTTGTTCTGGATTTTTGGTTTCGTTCTTTAACGATGTTTTCTAAGTATGAAAGTCTTATGAGTACGATTTCGATCTTTATACGTCTGCGATTATGGAAACTACGATCTACGGTTATCAATTTTATTGATTTAAAAGGCAAGATATCAATCAAATCTTCGTGAAAGAATGAATATACGATTTACGGAAATTGCATCGTATTGCATCATTTCAATGAGTCACATGATGACCACACCCTAAATAGAAGCTGCGCAATTCGTAAGTGATAAAAACCTTCAAGGACACGTATGTAAATAATCTGTAATTATTAGTTTTAAGTTAAATTTTGTTTTTGGTTTCAATATTTAATCCTTCATAGATAAAACATATTGTGGCGTCCAATTTATAAAACTTTTATCAAGTTAAAAATGTTAATCTTAAGTAACGTAAGATTCCCACGACTAATTAAATAAATATGAAAATTTCTCATTGCTCTTATTTAGTTTATGTGTTTAATGTGTGTTTCCAATAAATATTTTTGTGAGCTGGCTGGTGCATTAATTCATTTATTTGTTATACGTTTGTTTTATGTTAAAGTAAATTATGTTACGTAACTATACGAACGTTACAGCCTTTGCAAGAAATTAGTAACAAATTCCTAATTATATTATATTTGGTTTTGATAACTTTGTACTGCTAACTTGAGAGACGTGAAAAACTTGATACCCAATTGCTATCTGAACTAAAACTTTTATAATTTCATTATAAACAAGTTCCTGTTATGTAGGCGAATAATTGTGCAACCTGAATTATACATTATATTATCCATTAACTTAAAAATTACATTAGCATACATTATACTGGTTTTGTAATCAGCAATACTAGGTTTTCCAAAACAATTTCAACAAAAACAAAATAATGAATAAAAGTAAAGGAAAAAATATATAATAATATAAATTTAAAAAGAGTTTAAACACTATAAATTGTTAATGTTTTTAATTATTTGGTGAAAAGGTTATACTTTTTTGTATTATTATATTTTGTTGATGAGTTATTGCACTTGTTTTATTATTATTTATTGTTTAAAGCAAGATACAATATTATTTCTTTATTTTGGGCTATTTGCATTTTCTCATCTTATTTTTACAAGACGTTTCTTTAAAGCAAAGGTTCCGCCTGCGCCTGGAACCGCCCCGTTTACTTAGAATTGCGACACATAATTTTTTTTCTAATAGTATTACAATTAAAATTTTTGCATTTTTTTAGCATGTATTTAAATTTTTATTGAACATTCTTAACCCCAACTAAAAATTTTTATACTTTTCCATTGGCCCAATAACTTTTGTTTGCCATTGCGTACTTTACATGGTGTATAATTATAAATAAAAATTTAAGAAAAAATAATTTAAAAAAAAATTATTCAAAATGCAAAAATTTTAAAAAATCAATTACGTTCTAATGATGATAATATTTTCTTTGCAAAAAAAAATCGGAATAACTTTAATTTAATCCGGATTTATTAAAAATTTTAGGCTAATTAAAACAGCAATTTCATATTTGGACAAGCAGTTTAAATTTATTATAGCCATTAATTAAATTTATTTAATTATAAATAACAATTAGAATATTTTTAATTAAGGATTATAGCATTCATTTAAAACCCAAACAGACACCACATAAATACATAAATAAAAAATTCGGAAAAAAAAATTTAAAACTTAAAAATTTTACATTTAAAGATTTAGATACATATTTGCAGGTAAGAAACATGTTCTTCCAACGCTTAAGACGGTGCTTATGAAGAATGATTAGTAACCTCGTAATATCGTTGCAAGTAATGTCTACACTGCCAATGTTGCCAAATTTAATTAGCCGTTCTGTTATAACGTGAGTTTGGTTGCAATTTGACACTTTTCGCGCTTAAAAGTATCAAATTGCTTTTTTGAGGCAGTGTACATGTTAAACGTTGTGCTGTCTGCCCCGGGTAAGTTTCTGAGTGATCAATATTTTATTATGTAGTGATTTTTATCATATCATCGCGATTATTTTACAATTCAATCTAAATTCCTAGCAGAAGAGCTACAACTTTCAAATCAAACAAATATACCAATTATGTTTCGAGTACTTAATAAGTAACAAAAAAGTGTTCGTTGTTTTGTAGGTTTCCTTCATTCCCACGGCATGAGCAATAAGAGTTCATGGTTTCTGGTTACCATTGTTTAGTAGTGCATATTTGAGACTGCTTAAAGTAGAGTAATTAAAAAATTTCCACTCTTCGGTTACATATCTGGTATTTAGTTTCTTCATGAGTCTTAACACGTCATGAGAGAAGCAGACATTATGTTTAACAGTATAGTATGCTATAAATTTTATGTGACAAACAAAAAATTCGTAATTGTAGACGTCTTTCAGGATCTCGTGAACTGTGGCGCTGTAGTCTGTATATGTCAAAATATTGTTATTATCCGTCTTACAAACATTTGCCGGTACATTTTTTTTAACCTATCTTTGCTTTTATGTTGAATTTGTTGTTAATAGGTCTTTAAGTAATATTATAAGTAAATTCATTTTTATTTAATAAATAAACATCTGATTATAACGTCAATTATCAGCTTCTATAAGTAAACTAATCTATTGTTGTAATTATTGCTTATGTGCTAACCTACATTAAGTGTGAAGTGTGGTTACTTTCTTACTTTTGTGTGTTTTAGCTAATTTCTTTTCGGATGACTAAGGACGAACACTTGGGCAGAGCTCTGGACAAGTCGATCGATCTATCGGTATATGTAAACCATTGTTACCTGTGACTCGAGTAAGGTAGTATCCTATATTTTACATTTTATGTAGTGTTATTTGCTTTAAAAATTCATTATTGGTCGTGCGATTTTGACTAGACCAAGTTTGCTTAGGCCTCTTGATTGAGTGCACGTTTACTTAATATCACTGAATAATATTTAATTGTATTTAATCGTACTTAATTTTACTTAATTTGTTTGGATTACACTACGAGTAATCACTGAAAATTTGTTTCGACGATGATTGCACCGAGGGAAACTACTCCCTAACGGTAGAAATTACTAAGTTTTTTTAATTTGTGTTCTCGACTCGTATGTATTTAGAGTCCATATTAACTTATGTCTAATTTGTTTACTATATATATATTATTCTTATATCTATTGCATCCTTAAGTAGTTAAGTATATTTACTGTGTGTACTGATTTCTTTGATTGGCTTTGGTAATTTAGCCAGAATTACAAGTTGTAATTCAAAATAAACTACCTGGCGCCTGTATCTCTGGGTATTTTCTAAATTTCTTAAGTATAAAAGTGGATGTTATTTTTAGATTATATAAGCTATCTCCAAATTCGGCTGCATTATTATTTCTCACCTACTTCCCCTCTCCTGAGCTAGGGCAATATTTATTGACTATTAATTCCAATTGGAATTCTCCTGCATTTATTATTACTACCCCACTGCAGCTGGTAGGGGTTGGTAATAATCTTCCTGTATTAATTTTATCCAGTAGCAAAACAAAAAATAGGAGGATGATTCTCCAAAAACGGCGAGGAGAAATGGACTTTATTTGGATTTAGAACGTCTGAAGCTACAAAAAAAAACTGTAGACTAATATTATAAGAACAATTAAAACTCTTCAGTTTTTTTGCCTATTTTATTTGTAAAAATTGCAACCTCAAGAAAAGCTTAATCCAAATAAATTAAAAAATAAATACTTTTGCATCTATTAATTATTGAAATAAGAGCGTTTATTGCATACTTACGCCGTATAGAATTACATAAAAGAGTATATGTATATTAAAACGTAGAATAGCAAGAAAAACAACATTAAGTTAATTAAGTTTCTTTGATTTTAAGGTTGATTAAAAAGCGTGTATACTAACTGGATAGCAAAGGGTATGATGAAGTAGATAAATATTTAATCTCTGTAATAACACATTTTACGTTACTCATCAAATATATTCCTCTTATAATTAACTCACTAAAGAATGAAGTTAATAAAACGGAATAAATTAAGAATTTTTTTTTTAATTTTCATGTCGAATACAAAAACATCTAATAATAAAATATAATCCCAACCGATTATTTAGGGCACTATTAAATATTTCACCAGCAGTTGGGTATAAATTAGGTGGGTTTGTAGTATAAAGCTTTAAGTCCTCATAAATTACGTATATGTGATGATGCATAAGAGGCTCATGGAAGGGCGCAATTTTTAAGGATTTAGCAGAAAAATGTAGCGATGACACGCTAAAGCAGTAACTTGTATAGAATTAATTCTTTAATTGATTAATTTTTTTTAAATTGTGTATTTACGGTGTAATTTATAACTGCAAGGTTACTTTATTACCTTACTAGAGCAATTTATTATTTGTAAAGCATCTTTAAATTGGTAGTTTGTTACATATTTAATGATGAGGTTTCAAACCCTTTAACCCTTTTCTAAAATAGTGTTTGTGCCATAGTTAAACGCTGACGTTTTAAACCACCGCCCTAATTACATATATTTCAATAAGTTTATGTGTTTTACGCTCAAATAAAGCTGGATTCTTTGAATCATTTCTGCTCAATTATTTAATTTGTATAAATCATTTCTAATCTAATTACATTTTTTAGATCCGTATCTTTATAAAGTATATTAGATTCGTAATCCGTTTCCCATTTCATGAACTACCATATTTTAGAATTTATAATCTTCTTACGTTACTCTTTAAGATGAATTCATTTTACGTCTCTTAGGATTTTAGTATCATCAGTCTAAGGCGAGATTAACGCATTTTGTTTAGTTTTTATTTTGTATTAGTTTTTTAAATTAAAAATTGCCTTAGAATTGTATTCACTTACCTATGACAGTGAGATGAATGTAGTGACTAAGATGCGGAGTGGAAGACACCTGACACTCGTATATTCCAGAATCTCTGTGTTGTGGATATTTTATCTGTAGAGTCCAGTCTTCGGAATGAGGCTGATGAATTGCTCTAAACCGTTGGTCGCTTGTGTAGGTGTATCGTCCAACGGTGAGCAGGTGTACATCTCTATGTCTAACCCACGATACTTGCAGTGATATCTGAAAACCATTACCTAAAATGTATTTTCTTATTGCGATTTTAACTTTTAAATAGCATGACGTAAATTTAGTTTTAGATTATAGATATTTCTGTTTATTCCGTTTTAATTTGGAATCCAATCGACGTCACATTAGTTTATACCATTTTTTATGTAATAAATCATGCTGAAAATCCAACCAATAACTACAAATTGTAAATACGTAGTTTTTATTCATAACTCTAAAAATATGAATACATGAATAAAATATAATATTTATTATATACGCCGCTATATAGTCAGGACGATCATTTTTATAATAAGCTATATACAAAACACGCAAGCTTTCGTTTTGTATCTAAAGTTTATACTGACAGAATTGCCTGTTTTCTAGATAGTAACGGTTAAACAATTTAAATAAATTAATTAAAAATGTTATTATGTTTATATTACTATTAATCATATTATAATAAATGCATTTGAAACCTAAAAAAAATGCTTTTTATAAAATTTAAAACTGTTTTTTTTTTAATTAACCATTACATTTGGCAACAATAATAGTAACAACCGTAATTACAATATTAAACATTTGATGTAAAAAAATTTGATTTTAGAGACAACAAAGAAAAGAAATGCTTTAGGTAACATATTGTAACGAATTTTATTATTAAAACTAATTTATTTAAACTACTAAAAATATTTTTTACTTATACTATTTATATGTACACTTTTAAATTAACCCAACTAATTAAATCTAATAATATTTAATAAGAACACTTACACGATAATTTATATCACTCACACGAAGATAAGATAAAGTCCGCGGATAGCTTCACACACTTATTTACACTAAAGTCACGTACTTCGTAGATTTATTTATAACACGCGTTAACGACTTCTTTATTTAGACTTAAATAATATTCTTAACACTGCAGGCTTCGCATTACAGAAAATTACTGACCTACGATTTGTTTCTTCGGTATGTATACACATTTTGAAAATCATTCTCGGGTGTTCCATATCTTTTGATATACGTTCTAGAAGATCGATAACAACTTCGAGAAGGCCCTTGAATTTGCAAATAACTTCTCGAACGTTTCGCTGCCCAGAACAGGAGACTGGATGCGACACCGGTAAATAGGATCGTAGTGATAGCGCCAGCTTTTTCCATTTCAGCAACTTCCTTGACCATAAAAGTAACAGTCAATGGACTTTTCCTGGCCTGATATTCTTCTTGATTGGTAACTATAGACCAACACTTGAACGCTTGTTCCTCGGAAGACGACCTCCACCATGTTTCGAACTGTCCTCCAATTCAGTTGATCTAAGCCACAACCAAGCTTGGGTACTGCCAATTTCTTAACATGATGGAACTCCATTTCTCTCTTGAAACTCCATAATGTGCGCCACAGATTCTTGTATAACGGCTTGACACGTGAGTATTTCTTGGTGACCAGATAGAAAACAAAGCGTCCGTCACCACGTAGTCCTAAAACTTTTCCGACTGCCGGTTGCTGTCTTCGTAATTCATCTAGCTTCCCAAACTTCTTTTTAAACACGACTGCAACTCCTTTGGACATGTCAAGATCCTCGCTCACGCAATGTGCGATGGCGTAATCTTTTTGTGTCTGGAACAGGTCTTGTTGTTCCTCAGTGGTAACCCCGAACCTAGCTTTTCCATAACCTCCGTATAAGTTCTCGACTCCATTTCTTCGATTGGATTCCTGGTTCTGCTACTTATTACTCTGGTTTGGACCTGAACTTGCGCATTGTGGTTATTGCCAGCAAACGGGGCTAGACGATCGACGTAGACCACTTTTGGCTTGCCTCTGGGCGGTTTTCGGATGCGGTATATAACGTCGTTAATACGCTGCACGACTTCATAGGGGCCCTCCCATTGCCTTTGCAGCTTCGGTGACAAACTACGTCTCCGTTGAGGGTTATACAACCAGACCATATCGCCAGGTTGAAACCCACCATTTTGTGCATTGACGTGTGTTTTTACGGACCTCTTCATGTACTTCGTCTAGCCTCTTGGCCAGCTTGCTGACGTAATCTTCTCCAGCAACTTCTTCTTTCGGTCTTCGTCCAAATTAAAGATCGCATGGTAATCGTATTTCACGACCGAGCATGACAAAGGATGGTGTTTTGGCCTGTGCTTTCGTGAACGGATGATCGGTATGCCATTAGGAAAAGGTTCAAGTACTGATCCCAGTCTCTTTGGTGTTCGGAGACTACCTTGGCTAAGTACTTGCCCATTGTTCGATTCATCCGTTCAACCATGCCATCAGATTGAGGATAGAGAGGCGTTGTCCTAGTTTTCTTAATTCCTAACAGTCGGCAAATTTCTTTAAACAGCCCAGACTCAAAATTGCGGCCTTGATCGGAGTGTAATTCCAACGGAACTCCAAACCAGCAGAAAAACTCTTTTACCAATACGTCTGCGACTGTAGCTGCTTCCTGATTGGGTATGGCGTAAGCCTCCGTCCATTTCGTGAAATAATCCATCGCCACCAGGAATGTATTTATTTTCCAAATCGGATTCTGCGATGTCAATCGATACTCTTTCCTAAGGGCTTCCTACGTTGTATTGCTTCATGGGTGCTTTGCGCTTTCTCGCTGGACCATTTCCTGATGCGCAGACCTTGCAATTACGGCACCATTTCATGACGTCCTCTTTGCAGTTCATCCAGTAGAATCGTTCTCATACTTTACCCAATGTCTTTTTAATGCCAAAGTGTCTTCCTGATGTCCCATCGTGGAGATGCTTCAACAATTCTGCCATCCGGCTCTTTGGCTCTACCAACTGTAGTCTGTTTCCCTTGCCCTCAGCATTTTCTAGGGATCGCTTAAGAAGACCGTCTTCTACTATCAAGGAGTCCCACTGCGCTCAGTACGCTTTGATGTTTCTGCCCAAAGCACTCACTTCTTCCCAGGTTGGTCATCGGCCGCTTTCTTTCCAGTTTAGGAGTAGTCTTATTTCAGGATCGTTTTCTTGTTCGCGACGTAGCTGCTTAGGTTCCCACTCATCATCAACCATAGCAGTTCTCCGGAGGCATTCAACTCTTTCTTCCAGTCGCGAACAATGGCTGCAGTCCGTTGGACATGGTCTTCTTGACAAGGCATCAGCGTTCCGATGACTGCTTCCGGCACGGTGTTCTGTGTCATAGTCATACTCTTGCAGTCTCTCGATCCATCTTGCCACTTGTCCTTCCGGGCTACGGAATTGCAGTAGCCATTTTAAAGCGACGTGATCTGTTCTCAGTAAAAATTTTTGTCCATACAAATGTTGTAGAAATGTTCGATGGACTTAACGACTGCTAACAGCTTCCTCCTAGTCACGCAATAATTCTTTTCTGGCCTAGACAAAACCTTGCTAAAATACGCGATAACTTTTTTTTGTCCATCTTGAATCTGCGAAATGAGCGCGCCTATGGCCAGATTGCTTGCGTCGGTATCCAGAACAAATTTTCAATCTTCTCTTGGATTACTCAAAATCGGCGAAATGACTAGGGCTTGTTTTAGTTGGTGGAAAGAATTTTCGCAGTCTTCATTCCATCTAAATTCTGCTTTTCTTCCGTCAATTTCGTCAATGGTTTGGCAATATTAGCAAATCCGGGTACAAATTGTCTAAAATAGGTGCACAACCCAAGGATACTTCGGACCTGATGTTTGTCAATTAATCTTAGCCATGCTTGCACTGCTCGGATTTTGTCTGGGTCAGCCTTTACTCCATCTCTAGATACGACGTGGCCAAGTTATTGCACTTTACTTAAATACGTAGCACTTCTTTGAGCTCAGTTTGAGGTTAACCCCACGTAGTCGCTGGAACACTTCCTTCAAGTTGTTCAAGTGTTCTTCAAACGACCTTCCAACCACGATCACGTCGTCCAGGTAAATCAAGCACGTCTTCCAAGACAATCCGCGCAAGATAGTCTCCATCAAACGCTCGAACGTTGCAGGAGCGTTACACAGGCCGAAGGGCATCACAGTGAACTGCCACAAACCAGTTCCAATTGTAAAAGCTGTTTTTTCACAATCCTTGGGTTCCAATTCTACCTGCCAGTAACCACTCTTTAAATCTAACGTGGAAAACCACTGGGATCCTGACAGGGTGTCTAACGTATCGTCAATTCTGGGTAAAGTGTAACTGTCCTTTTTGGTGACGTCGTTTAGCTGTCTGCAGTCTACGCAAAACCTCGTTCATCCATCCTTCTTCTTCACGAGTACCACTGGGGATGCCCATGGGCTACTTAAAGGTTCAACTACGCCTTCTCTCTCCGTATCCGTAATTATTTGTTCGGCTTCTTCTCTTTTCGCCAAAAGAAGTCTGCGTGGATGTTGTTGTATCGGCCGAGCTTCTCCGGTATTAATTTTGTGTTTTACTACATTAGTTCTTCCTTTGGAACCACTTTCTAGAGCGAACACATCTTGATACTCTTCGATCAACACTTTAACTTTAGCCAGCTGGTCTTGGCTGAGTTTTTGACATTTGGTGGTAAGAATGTGCAATAGATGTTGTGGACACTTCTTCGGCAACTTATCTTCGTCATACTTCACGCATCTCACAATTTGAGATACTGGCGTGCATTCGCCTACCACGGTCTTCTTCAAGGATCTAAGTTGATGTTTAAGATGACTGGCATCGTGTTTTTTACTCGTGCTAAAGTTCTGCCAACGAGAAGTCCCTTTTCAACAAAACCGCCCTCCATTGGTTCAATCGCGCGTATGTAGCCTTCCCGGAGACTTCCATCCAAGCGTGGCATCACCACGCTTTCAGTCCTTGGAGGCAGAGTCACCTCTTCACTCAGTAAAACTCGCACGGCTGCCTTCTCTGACGAATAAAAAGGAATTTCTTCATTGTCGATCTTCAGGACATCGTTTTTCATATTCAAATGAAACCCATACTTCTTTATCACGTCCATTCCCAGGATAACTTCTTCCTTGATGTCGGCTACCAGTACTTGATGGTAAAGTATTTCCCAAACCAATAGTTACTTTGTCTTGTCCGTAAGTAGGTGTTTCGTCGCCCATCGCCGTTCAAAGTCGTACTGTTACTGGTGATGTCTTCTCGTTTTCCAATAACATGTCAGGACGAATGATGGTCTTTGTCGCTCCCGTATCAACCAGTAACTGGACGCTTCTCCCATTAATCTTGCCATCGAGATAAATGTTATGCAATTGCTCCCTAGGCGATGCCATTTGGATTGTAATCTCCGGAGTCTGACTAGATGAAATTACTTTTTGTCTCTTTTGCTCGCCTCGTTCCAAATTTTTAAGCGCTCTTCTTGTCCTCTTCTTAGGTTTAGTACGATGCCGTCGTACATGGTCTATTTCATCGCAGTTCAAAGTTGTCACTCCTCTTTCCCGATGTATTCGTCGCGCTATCTCTTTGATGCTTTCCAGTGTCTGCGCGGGTACTCCTGCAACACAGCAAAGTCTATGACCATCTCGTTGCGATGCTTGTTTTGCTGCTTCAAACTCCAAAGCATGCACTAAAGCGTCATTTAATGTCTTCGGTCGAGCTAACCGGAGAGTCTGCTGCGTTTTGTTGTCTCTGAGGCCGTCTACAAAGGTTTGAATCGCCAACTGCTCCAAGAAGGTGTCTGGTGCTGTAGGATACGCAAACCGTGTTAATCTGGCGATGTCAGCCTCAAACTCTTGAAGACTTTCGGCAGCTTTCTGAACCCGACTTTTAATTTGAGCCTGGTATACTTGTTGAAGATGAGCATCTCCATATCTCATTTCTAAGCGTAAAATTAATTTTCTTGTAGGTGGTCGAGAACAGTTTGCAAGATTCCAAGCGCTTCTCCGCGTAAAGACACAATTAAAGACGTCGCTTTCTGCTTGTTGCTCCAACTATTAGCTGTAGCTGCAGCTTCAAACTGCTTGTAGGAGGTTGATCATGGAACTTTACCATCAAAATTCGGAGGTACAACTTTAAACTTGTGAGTGGTTTCTTCCCTATGATCCATTATTAAATCTTCACTCGTGACGCTTCCTTCGCCGTGACAATTTATTCGATTTATTCTTTCTTCAAGAAATTTCATTCTGTCTTCTAGTTTGTCCTCTATTGTTTCCATTTTCTCATTCATAGATTCGCAAATTTCTTCTTTTAAATTTAACATACCTGCTTGGGTTTTCTCTTGCAAAATTTTGATTTGGTTTCCTACACTAACTTGTATTTGTTCCTCAATAGTCTTTATTTGATTTTCCATGCTCGCTCGTATTTCTTCTTTTTTTTCCATTTTCTGAGAATTTTCGGACAGTTTCTCTTGGATATTTTTATTCATCGCAAATATTTTTGAATCCATTTTAACTTTTTGCAAACGCGTCACCTGCATAAACTTAACCACGAATAATAATTTAAAACAAAATTTAATAATACTAAATTTTAATAAAGCCCGACACTGGTTTAACAGCTAAGATTAAATGCTATAAACAAACACGCAAATCCCGAACTTAAAGTTTTATTTATGTACGCAATCAATGTTTTTATTACGGGAGCGATATTTCTTAATGATATTTACACTAAAATTTGCGAACAATACCCCGCACTGACGCCAATTTGTAACGAATTTTATTATTAAAACTAATTTATTTAAACTACTAAAAATATTTTTTACTTATACTATAAATATGTACACTTTTAAATTAACCGTACTAATTAAATCTAAAAATATTTAATAAAAACACTTACACGATAATTTACGTCACTCACACGAAGATAAGATAAAGTCCGCGGATAGCCTCACGCACTTGTTTACACTAAAGTCGCGTACTTCGTAGATTTATTTATAACACGCGTTAACGACTTATTTATTTAGACTTGAATAATCTTCTTAACACTGCAGGCTTCGCATTACGGAAAACTACTGACCTACGATTTGTTTCTTCGGTATATATACACATTTTGAAAATCATTCTCGAGTGTTCTATATCTTTCGGTATACCGAAAGATGGATAACAACTTCGAGAAAGCTCTTGAATTTGCGAATAACTTCTCGAACGTTTCAATATAAACAAAACAATAATTAGTTAATCAAATTTTGTATATAAAGTAAATATTTTAATGTTTATTTAACAAACTAAAATAAAGTAAAATTACAAATAGCCAAGTGATAATACTAATAAATCTATATTTTAAACAAAATATAATCTTAAATAACACTTGAAAAAAAAATTGTATTAACCCGTTGACATACGAAGACGTCTGGGAGACGTAATTTGTTTTTTATGTCAAAACAATAATTCATGTGTCTCAGACGTCTTCAACATTCCGTTGCGAGTGTTGTTTACAGTGCAATCAAAGAACATTTCTATATCAAGAAATTAATAATTCCGTACAGTTTAGAGTTTTAACGTTAAAAATAATCCAACGGTATGTCTGTAACGAATTAATTTTTTCAAAGTGAAGATGAAGATGCGGCCAGTAGTTCGAGCAAAATTTTTGAAGAGAGTAGTTTATTCCGAAATGTTCATAAACGAGTAAGACCTTTATCCAGCAGCAATGAATCAGATTCATCAGAAAGTATAGAAAAGTGGAAAGATAAAGAAAATATTCCAAACGTAATACCACTTACTGAACAACGTGGTATCAACGCTTTGGTTTTTCGACGATTAGAGTCCTATCCTACTTCTCTTTGTGCTTTCAAGCATGTACTGAATGATGATTTTTTTAGCAACAGAAACAAATAGATATGCATCGCAAATGAGAAAACAACTAAAGGTGAAGAATGGTTTCTTGTTACAAGTGACAAATTGCAAGCATATTTTGCACTATGCATTATAATGTCGCAAGTAAAAAAATCTTTTATAGATATGTATTGGTCAAACCGAGCAATTGTAGAAACACCAATATTCCCAAAAACTATCTCTCGAAAATGGTTTCTAGCTATATCTCACTTTCTACATTTTACGGATAACGCAACGATGGATAAAGACGATAAGATAAAAAAGGTTCGCAATGTGGTTGTTTACTTGAATGAAAAATTTCTTCAGTTATACACCTCTAATTAAGCTGTCTTAATTGATGAATTACTGATGAAGTTTCGAAGAAGGCTGAGCTATGTACAGTTTATTGCTTCAAAATGAGAAATGGTAAATGATAAGAAAACGCCAGTTTCTCAACATGTGGTGATGAAATTAGCGGAATCGATTTTAGGAAAAGGATATACGCTATAATTGGATAACTGATATTCATCACTTACACTGTTTGATCTTTTGAGAAAAAATAACGTGAACGCAGTTGGAACTGTAAGGAAGCAACGTAAAAATATGCCTAAGCAACTTTTTACGAAAATAAAAAGGGGAGAGGCATCAAATTTTTTTAATAGTGTACAGTCCTTACATTGGCATGATAAAAAAGATGTCTACATGTGTAGCATAATAATCCATACAAATACAACAAAGAACAAAATGGACTGTATTTAAAAAGTACAACTTTAGTTTACAACTATTGACAACTACATGACATAATGTTACTGAGAATACAAAAGTACAAATACAGGGTGTATACCCAACATGCCCCCGGCCTTAAAAGTTAAACAAAGAAAAGAAACCTTTCAATAACAAACATGCTTACTTAAAGTCATATAATAAAATAAATTAAACACTCGCGCCACTATCTAATGGAAACGGGCACAATTTCGTAAATGCACGTCGAACAACGCCATTGTTTGTGCGCACAGACGCCACTCGGTTGATGCCATTACGGCCTGGATAAATGTCTATGACACGTCCCAGTTTCCATTGTAAAGGGGATAAATTTCCTTTCTGAAGATGCGACTGATGCAGCAGCCACTTTGTGCGTTGCTGCAGCTCGGAGATGTAGTCTCGGCTCCACCGTTTCCATATTCGTTGATGAAGCTGTTGGATGTATTGAAAATAGGCAAGACGAGTACTAAGTAATTCAGTTACGTCTGGATCTGGCACAGTTGTGAGTGGTCTTTCCACCAAAAAATGTGCAGGTGTGAGCGGTTGTAGATCGTTAGGATCAGCAGGCAGAGGAGTTAACGGACGCGAATTTAGGGTTCCCTCAACTTGTGACAACAAAGTATGAAGGTCTTCATAAGTTAATAGGGAGTCGCCGAGAAGTTCAGAATGAGCTTCAACAAAGGTGGTGCCATTATCAGAATAGATATGCCTGAACTTACCGCGACGTAAAACAAAACGTCTAAAAGTCATAATAAAAGATTCAGTTGTAAAAAATGGTGGTGCAGAATTGACTCGTGAGGATGGAAGATTGCCCATTATGGGTTCTATTGCTCTGGGAGATCAGCGAAAGCATTTTTCACAATGATGAACTATATGTCTTACAAGACAGCGCCCTGAAGTAATCCAAAATCTACTTCGGACAGCGAAGAGAAGCAATTGAGGACCAGCATGAAGCATTTTGATATGCTCTCTGGTAGCAATTAATTTGGCTAGCCAATGTTTGCCTGATAGAAGAATCAAAATTAAAATGAAAATAATGAAGTCTGCCACCAACTCAAATGGTGCCGTCGGCGTCAAGAAATGAATTAAGGCTTTTTAGCGACAAGAAAGGTTTTAATGGTTTACCTTGCTGAAGATGCTTGAGCTCGTCTGGAAAAGACTGTGCTTGTGAAATTTGTACTATACGTTGGAGTGCATCTTTAAGCTCAAAAATTGTTAAAGGAGCAACAGTACGATCAACTGCAGGCAAACAACAGCTTTTGCAAAAACGAAGAGAATACGCAACTCTCTCTAGCCGAGTCATGTTAGAGAATTGCGAAATATTGTATGAATCCTGTGTAGTAGTAGCGAAAGATTGTGCTTCCTTTTTGAGTTCTGGAAGTTTACGAATAGTTAGGCCATATGGATTCATTTTCATATAACCAGGATGGTCCATGCCGTCACAATTGGCATGATTTTAGATTTTTTGGTGTGATCCCTCTAGACAAGAGATCAGCTGGATTTGATTTGGTTGGTACATGCCTCCAAATAATGTGAGAAGTACGTTGTTGAATGTCAACAACGCGATGACAAACGAAAGTTTTCAATAAGTTTGGATTGGTTTTTAACCACCCTAACACTATGGGCGAGTCAGACCATAAATAAGAAGAAGAGATGTGAAAATTCAAAGCTTTCAGAACCTGCTCTGAAAGTTTAGCCAACAATGCGGCCGCGCTAAGTTCGAGTTTTGAGATAGTTATAGGTTTCAAAGGTACTACCTTGGTTTTAGTACATAAAAGTTTGGTGTTATTATCTTTGTCAACGGATCTAAGATAAATACATGCGCCATAGGCGTGTATCAAAAAATCACAAAATCCAAATTCAAATACCGGACAATCATTAAAATACACACCGTATAACATGATGAAAAACTTCAAAATTAACTACAATCGTACTAATGTCCCGGAACATTTAAAACATTTGAGTTAATTATAGAAACAGATCAATGCTCTAGTCTTAAGTGCAACGTAAATGTTAAGAAGAACGTGCTAAATGTAGTGTTAAATAAATAACGGCGTCGTTTTTATTAAATTGCTAGTTTGTTATTTTGCTTATTTTGTTGTTTTGTGTTTTTAGTTTATTTAAATTAGTTATGTTTATAATAATCAATAATAGTGTAAATAGTTAAAATAAATCAAATTTTTAAACTCGTTACTGTGCTAATACCTCACTTAAACAATAAGAATTTTAAACAAATATTGTAAAAAACTAAGGTTGAGTTACACAATCACTTTAAATGCGTATTTACTTATTTAAATTAAATTTGATTTATGTTAAATCGCTAACAAATACGAAATACAAACTAATAATAATCAGAAACGTAAATAATTAGTTTCAGAAAATATAACGTAATAAACTGTATCGTTTTTGCGTTAAATTTAATTCATAGCATTTACCAACAATTCCAATGTAATGTATGCTATTCTTTACTAACCTAATTCCAATTTAGACATTTTATTATCCAGGCGAATTCCAATTTTAACCGCTACCTATACTCTATCTAAATTGCTGCAATTGCTTCTGTGATTTATGATTAAGCAAAATTGTATTTGGTTTAGATCTTCTATTTGTAAGATAAACCAATATACACTATTGCAATAATGCTACAATATGCAAATACAGATTACAGGTCTCTGTTATTGAATTGAAAATATCTATTTTAGCAAAGTAATTTGAATTTTATAGCATTTTTCGTTTTCATCAAAAACGTTGATATTGATTTGCTAGTGTAGTCAATAACAAAAAAAAATTATTGGACCTCAAATATTTTACTTTTTTATACCAAATAAACAGTGCAAGTAAAAACAGCGTAGATGTCTATAATACAAGCTTTTATCGGTTTCTTAGAAAAACAAAAAAATAATTTTGGACGTTAAGAAAAAATACTGTGGATATTGTTTATAAAAAGCTATGTAATACTTTGTCACATTTGTAATTGTAAGAATTTGAAAAAAAAACAATAAGGTATGTAATAAACAAAAACATATTTTTAATAAAACCCAAGCAAATAAAACCTCAGTTGACCATCTACCATTTATTAAGATAATTGTTTCTATGTTTTCTAATAATATTTGTATACGTAATTTTGTGACAAAATGCAAAATTTAAATTTCTTGGTTAGTGTAATTATTAACGTAAAAATAGAACTTAATGGCAATTAAAATTTTGTTTAGCTATTGTGCTCTATGCAAAAACAAATATTTTTACAATTACATGGTCGGCATTAGAAGCAGGCAAGCCGGGCCCCTATTTTGTTTTTTTATATTTATTAAACTATATGAATACTCATTTTTACCCCTACTATTTGAATTTAAAAATTTAATCAACAGGAACCTGGTTTTAAAAAGTTGTTTTTTTTAAATAATATGAATCAAATAAAAATTATTTCTATGGGATTGTTATCTAACAGCCTTTTTTAAAAATAAAATCTTTGGGGTCTAAGCATTATAACTTTCGCCATAATACGTATATACATATATATGTAATACATAAGAAGAATAAAAATGGAAGAACAGACAAGGCACCGCTGACCACATGTTTGCTATAAATAATGGTGAAGGGAAAAAGTTAACTTTTGTATGGGAGCATCCTTCCAAAAACATTCCCCAAATGTTATTTGTTTAAAGTAAAAAAAATCATAACTGTAAGAAAAAGCAGGACCACGTGCAAAAAATAGTTAATTTTTTTTTTATTTTTTGGGTTTCGATTCTGATAGACTAATAAAAAACTAGATTTTAAAATACAGATTGAAATGCTGAAAACGCTACAAATTAGACTGAATAGAAACTTAATAGAGCTACTGTTACGTCACAATGATGTGCTAAACATTGTGAATGGCACATGCAGCGAACCTAAAAATCTACCAAAGAAACTTTCTGCGATGCAACAACAGCAACAAGTAAATCACCGTGTTACGATTCCACTACAACAGAACGGTGGGGCAGAAAGGAAAAACTAAACATTAATTGAGTGTGCAAGATTAATAATTTATGCTTATGTTGTCAATAAAACGAGTCCTACTTCGGAGCAATTAAAAAAACCGTCGAGTTATGGTATAATAGGAGTGTAGTGGCAATCAAACATTTAAAAGTGTTTCGAAGTAAGTGTTTTGTACATAAACCTAAAACAATAACAAAAAATGAAACAGTAGGTGTTATTGGTAGATGTTTAGGTGGTAAAATAAATGGTTTTTGCGTTTAGGTAAAGACTAAAAACCGCATAGTAATAAGTCGTAATGTGGTTTTCGATATAAAAATGTCTTACGCAAGCAAAAATTAATTGACGATAGTAGCACAAGATTGTGCTACACTGGGTAAATGTAAAGGAAAGCAAACTTTAAATGTTCCAAAAATTACCGAAAATTGAGATCCAGAGGAAGGTTAAGAAAAGCAAGATGTCAAAAAAATCTAAGAAATTCACGTATACCTAAGTATTTTAAAGAATACTTCCTTTTTACAAAAAAAAGTAGCGCAAAAATATGAATCTGCAAATTTTTTTAGATGCAAGCAAACACTAACACAAAGCAATTAATTATAAAATGGCACTGTTATTAGAAAATAAGACTTGGAACTTAGTAGATTTGCCATTACATACGTAACTGGTTAGTGTATTCAATTACATAAAACTGCGTTTATTGTTTTAGCTGCAAAATTTTTGGTTCACTTTCTACTGAAGGTTTTAAAGATAAGAAGCACAAACTCATTACCGCAGAGATAAATCTTTGGTATGAAATGCTTCCACAAATTGTTTCAACAATAAAATTGCTTGCGATAAACTTGACGATTTTGGTAATAGTGATTCTGTACAAATCATTCAATTACTTGCTCAATTTGTTGCAGTAATGGAAGAGCGTATACGCAGAATGCTAAAAAAAGAAGTTAAAGTCAACTATCTCGGAAAAGATTCTTTTCTCCACCAACTTGATAGCCTCGTGGTTATCATTGTATATGCAGACAGATTTATATATACCAACAATCTCTTTTAAAAAACCCTTTAAGAACAAAGATTCTATCCCTGCTTTGAAAATAGCATATTTCGCTACAGTGGTAGATAGAGCAACTGACATTTGTTTTTTTGATTCCCAAGAAACAACGGAATTTTCAAACAAAAATTATTAACTTGAATACGATTTTTGATCAGTCTCAACATCGTCCTAATCAGCATCAGCATACTCTACAATATCATAATTCCCAGCTTTAAAACACAGCGCTAAATTGCTTGTTCCCTTTAAAGTTCTCAGCAAACGTTTTGCCATCAGCCAGTGTTTGTTTGTTAAACTTACTTACTGTTACTGTTCGTAGAATTAATCGGTTCTTGCATTTATTCATTGCGTTCTAAAGAATTGCCTGAAAACACAGTTGTCAATTCTTTACTGCACTTAGCACATTTGTCATCGGTCTTATAGTCACTAACAATTATACTAAGTTTTTCATCTTTCAACACTACATCTCTGCTTCTAACCATTTTTTCCTCTTTCGAAAACCATACCCGATAACCGTCTCTTTCATCACAATAACTCACAAGGTATCTACGAGTGCTTTTTTTGGCCCATTTTTGTCTTTTTACTTTGGGTGCATGTACATAGCATGCAGTTTCAAAAACTTTCAAATTATCAAGTGCTGTATATTGGTAAATGTTTCATAATTCATAAGGAGACTTGTCCTTCACCGACGTGGTCCTGTTCTATTCAGCACCAAAACTACTGTATATATGACTTCTGCACTTTTCATCAGCGTCCTGTTTTCTCGTTCGGCACACTTATTATGTTCTGGTGTGTAAGCCATACAAACACAAAAATTAACACTATTTTCTTCAAAAATTTTTTTAACTTCTCTGTTGTCAAATTCTTTCCCGCCATCACTCAGATAACTTTTAGCTGTAAAACCTGCTGTCTTACACCCATTTATGAAGATGCTTAAGCAGTCTGCTTCCTCGTTCTTCTGTTGGAGAAAGAATACTAGCCGAAACTTTGAAAAATCATATTTTTAACATAACAAGCAGCCAGGAAAAGTTAGACAATTTTGCTGTTGCGAAATGTTGCCCTCTTTTGTTTTCCGAAGATGCAACTTTTACAGATGTTTTCTCCAACGGTAGGTGTTTCGGTTTCACAGCGTTGCAGCACGTTCTTCACATAATTTTTGTTCTGACGACAGTTGCAGGAGATCTTTATCATGTACTAACGACGTCTGTTCTGGTGCCAAGCTCTCATGTTGAACGAGTTTAACCCATTGACTGTCCTAAAACCTGTGTTTAGTGTTATACCAATTTTTTGTATTTCAGCAGCCATTACAATCGGAAATGAATTCATAACTTTTTTTCATGACACTTCTTACTGAAAAAAGAGTTTTTGATATGCTAGTTACAAACCATACGTCATCTAAATGATTTTCTTCGTAATTGTCATGTTGTGTAGTCATCTTTACATTTATAGTCCTTGTTCCATGTGACAATATAATTTCTTAGTTAACCACTTGAATCTCCTCTTTTAGTGTTGCAAACTCTTCATAGTTTAAAAAGCATTTCTTGAACTTTGTCGTATGTGCCGACGCTCCGGAGTCTGCCAACCAGGTCTCTGTCTCCTTTACGACATTAGAGGTACAAATAAACGCATCACCACAGGATTTGCTTTGATGTTTCCTTTCGTTCACCTCCTGTTTGTTTCTTTTTGTAAATTTTTTTGCAAAATAGCCTACCTCATCTGCTTTGTAAAAGTCTTGAAAGCCACATGAGCTACAGATTCTTTATTTTTGGATGGTAACCGCATCTCTATTAATCTTAATTCTCATACGCTTTTGATTTCGAAGTATTCCGTTGATGATGTGGACATAACTTGACTCATAAGCAAAAGATCAAGCAGTTTACTCTTTGCAAGTCTTTCGAGTCTATCGTTTAGCTCATAAAAAATTATCTGCAATTTTCTAACGTGTGGTTACATTATTGTGTTCGTACACACAACATAGCTTTTGCTATATCTCGTGGAAGGTACCCTCGTGTAGCTAGTTACTTCTAAATTCGCATCATTTAAAGCATTTGGGATGATTAGCTGTGCTAAAGCATCTGGTTTTTTGAACTCTTTTCCTTTTTTAATGAACTCTGGTTGTTCACGTTAAACTGCATCGGTTTCTGGAAGCTTACGTACACCTGTAATATGATCATGCACATCTTGATGTATTAGTAACAGTTCGTTCTGACGCTTCCATTTACTCCAGTTACTTGTCTCTTCTAGTTTCTCTATTTGTGTCTTAACTCTAATGCTTAAAAGAATAGAAACATTAGAATTGAATTTGTAGATAAAATGACAGGCTTATAATAGTGAAGCGATAAATTAGAAATACAATCTAGAATCAAAGTGTTAAATCTACGAAAATTTTACTACTTCGTATGTAGTATCCACTCATTAAACTTAATTGCTAATGACATAGCAAAACCATCCCCCAAAAATGGTTCCAAATGGTCCTCTTCAACTTTTCTATAGATTATATTAATAAAATATGTTCTGGGGCTAACTTTGAATATGATACTCGTTGGAAAAGTCGCATAGTTGCATCAAAACTACTGAGGTATCAATTAGGAAGACGTGCGGTGTTCTAGTTGCTGTTTGTAATAATTCGGAGGTTGACAACTCTATAAGAGTTGAGACTTCTGCACTATGAAGTTGTGTCAAACTATATACTTGGTTCTGTTCAAAAACGTGAATCCGACCTACTTTATATATGACCCGTTTTTAGAATATTAATGTTAAATATTAGATTTTATATGTATAAACTCTCTGTGGGCACTTCTTTCTTATAGTTACTACATAAAAGCAACGAGACGGATAGAGGGCTTCTTCGACCTAAATCCGACCGGGGTGGGCAAATAAAGGTACAATGAAGTCCTTTATCCGTCATAACAAAAAATAACTTACAAAGTGTTATCTTTTCTTTTCAGTTAAATAGTTACCTAAAAATGAATAAAATAATGAAATATCTTCCGAAAAATGTAACAAAAGCTATAGAAAATATTAATTCTAACGAAATATGTATTCGACAAGCCTCCAAAATATACAATGTACCAAAAAGTACTTTGATAAACACTATGAAAGATAGGTATAAAAATCCAGGCAATGTTGGTGGTCCAACAGTTTTAACTCGGAAGAAAGTTTGATTATAAAATGGATAATAGAAATGGGCAACTTGGGTTTTTTTGTAACAAGGTCTCAACTTGTTGACTGAAATTAATTCAAAACTTAAAACGTAAAAATCCATTTTAAAATAATATACCTGGTAAAAAATGGTACAACGGTTTTCTTGCTCGTCATCCAGAAATATTAAAACGGGTTCCATAATCTTTATCTTCTTGTAGAGCAGCTGTTACGGAAGAAAATATAAGAAATTGGTTTCCACAGATTCGACATTATATGTTCAAAAACAATCTGTTACTCATTCTTGAGGATCCTAGCAGAATTTTTAACTGCAGTTAAAGTGGTTTTTACATGTCTCCTTAAGAAAAGCAAGTGCTGGTCAGAAAAGGTTCTAAAAAAGTGTACAATCGAATCGCAAATGACGAGAAAGAATGCTTAACAGACTTGTTTACTGTAGGAACTGATGGATCTTTACCTCCACCTCTAGTTCTCTATCCTTACAAAAAGTATGTTCCGTCAGCTATAATAATGCAAATGACAAAGCAATGGACACTCTGAATCTGGTTGAATGACAAGTGAAACGTTCTATAAATATGCCGCAAATGTGTTTATTCCCTGGGTCGAAAAAAATAATATTCCATTGCCAGTTCTATTATTTTTAGATGGGCATTCCTCTCACATAAATTTGTCGATTAGTGAATTTTGTAAAGAAAAACCATTATTTTAATAGCACTTTATCCCAACGCTACTCACCGTTTACAACCATTAGACGTTAGTATTTTTATCCCATTAAAAACTGCTGGCGTAAAGATGTTCGACAGTGGCGTATGGAAAATAACGGAAAAAAACTTCAACGGCCAGATTTTGCAAAATTGCTAGACAACACTTTCAAAGCCACGATCTCCCAATCGACAATAAAAAATGCTTTTCGTACATGTGGAATCTTTCCATTCAACGAGAACAGTATTGATTTTACAAAATTACTAAAACCGATGGAACAGGATAATATGACTCAAGTAACAAAAACAAAAATTCTTAAATTGTCTAATTTTGAGTTACTGCATTAATTGGAGATACGTTTAAATCAAGAAATGGTTAACAGATTTAGAATTGTTGCTTCAGCGTCTCAATTGGAAGAAAAATATGTTGCACTGTATGACTTCTGGAAGAGTCTTGATCCACAAAACGTCAGCCATGAACAACTTACCTAGCAATTATACCAGTCAGACTATTTGTGATATCCCATTCAATAAACATTTTTGGTTTAATTCCACATTAGAAACCACAGTAGACGCAGATGGCGTAGTTATTTTATAAACAAATTGTGAACGTATTCGAATAAGAAAAGAAAAAATAAACCAGTAAAAAGAACAGGTAAAGTGGTAAACAAACCAGGTATTCACAGCAACAAACATATTACGGAAGCTAACAATAAAGATGTTAATCAAAATAATAATAAAGACAATAACTACGATAATAATAAAGAAAATATGATAGAATATTCTAAAGATTATTTTGTTATAGCCAGATACGATTACCAATATTTTCCTGGCAGAGTCTTGGAGCAATGTTCTGATAGTTTGAAAGTGAAAACTATAGCTGAAAGTGGAAATTTCTGGAAATGGCAAAATAAAAATGACATTCTAGATTACGTTTTTGCTGATGTTGTGTGTAAGATTAAAATTTCTGCACCGGTAACTAAAAGAGGTGCTTACAACGTTTCAGAAATTGACGATCTGAAGATACAATGAGCAATTAATTTCTTTAAGTTAGTTCTTACTCCATATTTTATGTAGAATGTTATATGTATAACTATATCTATCAATTTATTTGTCAATAAAAATTATTTTTGTACTGTATGTTGTCTCGCAATTTAATAATTACGACCTGAAAATACAATGGAAATGAATAGGTCGGATAGTGGCGCCCTAATGGACGGTGTTAGAAAAAAAACATTAACGTGGGCGGAAAACGGGGACTTTAGACAATTATTGAATTGCATTTTCAAAGTAGATAGTTTTGTGTGAATGAATAGTTTTTTGCATCTCTAGGAATTACACATTGTTAATAACTGAGTTAAATGTCAAACTTTTATATATAATGATTTAAAATCAATCTTTTACACGTTATTGACTTCTTTGTATCTAAGTGGTCGGTATTCGATGCTATTACGTTATAATCAATCGTTTTATTCTGTGCAACAATTTTTATTAAACATTTTCATACATTTTTTTTAAATCTAAAATAAGCAATGACAGTTAGAAATGATTGACTTGCGTATATATTTGTTAAAAGCATTGCGTTTTCTGTAAAGTAAACAACAAAACGTACCAGATACTTTTTGTGTACTTGTTTTTACATGTTCATTAGTGTAAGTTAATTGTCTTTTTCTAAGCTTTCTGTAAAATGTTCTTACAAAGCATTGTCGTTTTTTAACTTTGTTAATGCCTTTCTTTTGTATTACAAAAAATTTAATTTAATATTTCAATTATTTTAGTGCATTAAAATAAACTATGGCAATAAATTAATTTATTATACAAATATATTTAGTATATTAGACTACAAATTCTAAAAATATTATGTAAACATCGAAACGTTTATAGATAAGTTTCTATTTTTTAGTACAAAATTTCGCAAACGCTTGTAAAGCGCGTAATATTCAGTAACTAAAATAAAGTGATTTAATAAATTTCCATGCGAGGCAAAGTCTCATGAGATCTTCGTTCATACATTATTTGCTCAGATATTATTTATGAGCCATGAGTTGTAACCCAACAAGGTCAAAATCTAAATATTAAAAAAAATGAAAACTAAGTGCTGTTGGAGTTTGCTTTTACTAGTATTAATTATTTGTAGCTTTACATTAATTACAAAAATGTTTAATACAATTATGCATTATTTACAAACAAGTTGTTTTTGTAAAATTATATATAAGTTTAAGACGTGATTTGGTTTTCATAAAAATGTTAGTTATCAATGAATTCCAACGAAGCTTGGCAGTAAAGTATGGCACTAGTATTTGGTTTTACTGATCGATCGCAGCACCTGTTTAACATTGCACAGGTATTGTTTGAATATAGTAATCTAAGTTTGTGTGTTGCAGCAGATGCATGAACTTTACACAAGTACTAAAATTTTAGCTTTCACATTCATAATCATAAAAATTATATAAATAATTCATGTTTTCACAAAACATATTAACTTTTCTGTAAAAAAAAAACAAATCGTGTCTATTGCAAAAACCTAAACATATTTTTAGAATTTACTATATTAAAAACTATGTTGTTTTTGTTTTTTTAAGTAAACAGTTATTTTGAATTTATTTTGACATTACCAAATTAATTTAAATTACTTTTAACAAAGGAAATTGTTCATAAAACTAAACTGAAAACTACTACGTAGTAAGAAAAATATTGTAACCGTCGTTTAAAATGATTGGTTGTTTGATTATTTGCGTAAAAGACCCGGTATTTGGATTGATGGTATTCATTTCAAGTATTTTGAATTTGTTTTAATAGATTTTAGATTGATTTTAATAAGTTATTTTACGTTTTTAAATTCAAAGTTATAATTCAAAATTATTGATAAGGTTTTGTATTTTGTTACGCCGTGAATCATCTGATTCTGCGAATATGTTTATTGAGAATTTTTTCTATGTTTGATCAGAATTCCAGTGGTAATTAATTATATTTTTGCCGTTTGTTTATTTTAAGTTGGTTGGTGCATTCTCAGTACATTCGTACTTGGTTTCTTTGTGAGTTCAATCAAATGACGTGGGAATGAAATCATTATTTTAATTTATTAGACAGCTTTATCTTTACTACAGTAATGTAATATAATATTTTGTCAATTTGACACTTTTACGTAGAAACAAATGCCGTGGTCGAATATTACAATTTTGACGTTATTTGATCTGTTTGTCTCCTTGTCTTACTTCTTAATGAGATTGTTTTCTTTTTTGAAGTTTCAAACACAGCCTTTGGGAAAATGGTAATCGAATAAAGTTATATATTACTAGCTGTACCCTGCCACGCTTCGCAGTGGGACACAGGATAGATAGCATTGAAAATTAATAATACTTAATTTATTAATAATAAAAAATATTTGTGTGTATTACTTTACACACGTAAGAACTGAATTTGGATTATGCCATTGTTGAAAATTATTAAAAATGTAATAAAAAATGCACGTCTTTATGGTTTCATTTTCTAACTGTGAACTGTTTTACATTTAATTGTTATTTTATTTTATTTTATTATTGAAATTAATCCTTGATGCGGATTTTATATCATGTTAAAATTTCAACTCAATCGGTGCAGAACTTTTTGAGTTTTTGAAGCGTACACAAACCAACATAACATTTTTATATATATAGATATGAGAATTTGGTGATAATAGGAATTATTAGGTCGGTTAACAGTAGTCAATATGTTCTAGTGAGATAGTTAGTTGGTTTTGGGGTGGAAACCACATCCCGTTTTAGAGGAAGTAGTATGCTAAACGCGTGAATTTTTAGTGCAGTTAGTAGAGTGTTACTCGAAATACGTAGAATCTATGATTTTAAGTAAATTTCACGCGCTTTTGGTTTATATTTTACGTGTTGTAGAACCGTGTTCGTCGAGTGTTACGACGCGGCTACATCTTCGCCTTGATGGCGGTTCTTGCAAACCTCCGAGGGGTAGTTAACTTCTCCAAAATGTGTACACAGATTTGAAATCTTTCTAGATTTTTGTGGATTTTTAGGATTTCAAGCGGTTTTTGAAGATTTTTAAAAATTTTTAAAGATTTTGGGGATTTCTGAAAATCTTTGTAGATTTTTAGGGATTCTTGAATATGTTTGAAAATTTTTGGAAGTCTATAAGGATTTTCAGGAATTTTTAAGAATCTTTAAGGATTTTTAAAAATCTCCAAAGATCTTTGAATATTTTTATGTTCTGAAAAGGATTTTTTTAAAGGTTACAGGAGATTTGGCGGGAATTTAAGTGGCTTTAAGAGACTTTTTTATATTTAAAAGCTGGTTGCCCTATTTTTGACAACCCTTAATAAAAGGTTTTTTTTGTTTTGGAGTGCAATTGGGTTAACAGATAACTGAACTGTAAATCTAATTTTAAATGGGGCTTTCTACATACATAATAATTGTCAATTGTTTGTTGAACGTTTATGCCCTGCGTTATTTAAAAAAATTTAATTGTTGACCATTTTATGTTTAATGTTTTGTTTATTATTTAGTAAACACAATCTCGTAAAGTTGCCTATGTCCTTGGTCGGTGGATTGATCCCCTTGATTTTATTCTTTGGCTTGAAGTGCTCGCTTTTAGCACGAAACGTTGCCACAAAAATAAATTAAAGTGGTCTTACATGCCCCTCCTAAACGAAGAATTCTATAATATTCCCTCTTTTATTAGGACACAAGTATATAACTTGTTACCTTGGCAAATTGAAACATTTACTATTTGAAGAACGATTTTTGTAAAGTAATGTAGTTCATTGAAAATAGAAATTTCAATTAAATTAGGAATCCATGTCAAATAAACACAAGGATTTTTTTCACTATCTCAGATTTGGTTGAAATTTTGCACATTTGTAGTCTTTGTCAAAACTAAGAAAAATACAAAATCTTGTTAAAAAATATTTACCCGTTTAGGATTTAGAGCTATGTAAACTTCACAGAAAACGCAAAAAAATTTCGGCCGACTTTTTCAAAATTATAATTGTAGTTCTCCTCCTAGTTGCTTTTTTTCTGCCCTTTAATTTGATATACAACACAATATATATATTAACAGAAAATATTTTTTTCAAATTTGAACTGAAAATTTTATTTTGAAATCTTAAAAAATGCGTTTTTTGAAAATTTTTAAAAAAACATGTTTTTTATTGTGTTTTTATAAGTGGATTCTCAAAGTATCATTATAGGATTCCAATGAATTCATTTGCATTTGAATTACATTGTGAACCCAGTTTTTACGAAAATGCACAAATAATTAGGTTTTTAGTCAAAATATACTGTTTTTTTTATAAAACTAATGGGAAAAATTGAAAATCAATTAAAAAAAGCTTAAATAAGTTTTGATATACTAATATAAATTATAATATTAAACTTAGGTAAAGAATATAGACTTCTTTCAGAATCTCGTGAACTGTGGCGCTGTAGTCCGTGTATGTCAAAATGTTGCTATCATGCGTCTTACAAACATTCGCCGATACATTTTTCATAACTTATCGTGATTTTGTTGTTGTATTTGTTATTAATAAGTCTTTAGGTATTATTATAAGTAAACAATTTTTTATTCAATATATAAATATGTGATTATTTTTAATTTTTATTAGTATGAGTGCTTTTTAAATAGATTAACGTTTTTGAGATTCACATAGAGTTGTCAAATCATTAATTTTTAGTTTATTAATTCCGATTTTCAACACAAGGTCACAGTTCACGACATAATGAAACGTCTCTACCTTACTTTTTACTGAAGCTTGTATAGAATTATTTCATGTTATTCAATAAATTACCTGAAGTTTTAGATTTTCTCAATACCTCGAATAAATTGTATGAAATTTAGTTAGGATCTAGAAGTCTTTAAAAATAACAGCAAAACATTTTAATAAGCAGCATTTAATAATATTACTTGTCTTTAATAAAATATGATTAGTTTTGTTTAAGTGAGCAGTACCGACAACCTATTATTTGTCTAACTGCTTCAAGGCTTCATTTGATTTTAGCGTGTTCTCCTCAGAAAGCCTGTGTATTCTTCCTGTGGGAGTAGTAGGGTCAACTGTACACAAAATATCATTTAAACATGTCCACAAAATGTCAGAATTTCCACTTAGATATAAAAAAGATGGGAAAGGACCATCTGGGTGCAGAAATGTGACTTTCACTTTATCTTCACTTTCATTTTTATCCAACACATAAACTAGTCACCATTTACTATTATATGTAACAGTTACATAACCGTTAACATCTGAAATTTTCCGAAGTAGTTGTGTGGTTGTCACTGTGCTGCAATTTGTGTCATACGAAAAAACTTGACTTGGATTTGGATCATGTTGTCTTTGATTGGTCAAAAAGCATGGAACTGTTGAGTTCCTTTTATGGTCTGTGCTTTATCAAACCGGTTACTCACAAACTTTTCAGTTTTTATTTACTCTTCTTGCTTGACAAGCACAAAGTTAACAATTCTAATATTTTGAATCAACCAATCAAAAAGTTGTTGACGCGTGAGGATTTGATTTTCATAAGGTCTCTGTAAACTCGCTTTTGCAGCCAACCTTTCAACTGTACCACCAATTCCATCACACGGCTCTTTGCCATGAGCTGTAGCCGAAAAGTGGCACTCTGTTTCTATTTCAAAATGTTGGTTATGGAAACACATATTAGAAAAATTCTTTTTATTTTTATATTAAGGTGCACTTCCATCGAAAAAGTAATATATTTTCTCAACATCAAACAGAAAGTAATTTTTCAGCTGTTGTATTATGCTCCAGACATTCAGATATAATAACATAGATGACATGTTTTACTTTATCATCTTGTTTATAATAAATTACGAAAGAGTGTATTGTTACATAGTCACTTGACCAGTGGTAGCTTTAGGCTTCGTCTTGAACTACAAAAGCATAGTTTTTTGAGAAGTCTAATGTGACTGCACATTCATTTTCTTTTAATGCTTCTTTTACTTCATTCATAAACGAGCTTTGTTGATTCGTTATAAAATCATGGCGAACTAACTGATCAAGTTTGTCACGTAGCATCTCAAGGAACTTAGTTGAACTTGTTTGTATTGTCTCATGATTACACCGATCCAACTGCAATCCATTACTGAAAAGTTTTATTTTCATATCATATTTTTCTCAAAAACATTCTTTAAAGTTTCTGTTATTTGATTAGTTTCTGAATCGCAATTTCTTATGATACAATCAATGGGAGGAGGGTTGCATAACATTTGAGACAGAAAATGTTTGTACGTTGCAAATTCTCCATTAGTTAATGTTCCTAAACGGGCATTCTCAATCATTAGTTTCACGTTTTGGTGGATTGTACAAACACAAACTTAGTATGTACTACTTTTTTCTACCAAAATACATTGTTTTAGCCTTAACTTCGCAAATTTTGAAAATCCTACTTCATCTCAGGATACTTTGAAAAGAATGTATGCTTCCTGCAGGTTCCACAAAATTAATCTTTTTTGAACTGTACTTTTGGATCTATTACCATCTTTCACTGAAATACAATTTCTTTTGCCTGGCAATACTCTACTTACGTCATCGCTTTCGTAGAACAAACACACTGTTTCTACTATATCTTGTGATAGGCTTTTACCCGGTGTTTTTGATCAGGACTTGCCAGTATTCCCTTTTATTTCAAAAGTTTTTTTGCTTGCCTTGCCATATAGTTAGGTGCATTAAATTTTCGCATTATTTTACGTACACTCTATGTCTCTGGTAAACAAGTTAATATCATGACTTTTTTTCTTTGTGCACTTGAAAAATTTGCATTTAGATTACTGAGTACAGAAAATTCCAGTTTTTCTGGCTCATAATCAGAAGACTCTTGAGAATGCGGAAATAATGTTCGCCTCATTGAAGATTCTATCTTTTTTATTTTTTTACCAGAGTAATGCTTTGATTTTTTTTTGACATCAATGAGTGATTCACCAAGTTCTTTTAAGGATGTCTTAAGAGTCCCTACAATATGCGAGGACGTAGTTGGGACATCAAAAGTTGGATCACTAACACAGTCTAGGTCAGGTACTTCCCTCGCTTTTTGTTCTTTTAAAGCAGTTATTTCCTTTCGGCAGGCATCACATATTTTAGAAGTTTTAGGGAAACTAGTTAGAACTAATTAATTCATCCATTCAGCAACATGTTTTAATTTTTTATAATTTAGTTCATTGCAGTTGTAAAAAGAACCTTTCCACTTTCTATACAATGGAGACATTTGTGGTAGCTGGCAGGAATTATTGACCTCGACTCTCTGACTTGTAAGTTTGTCCGACAACAAATTTGAACTGGTCCAGTCCAAACTTGCAGGCCTACATTAGCTTACTTCTGCTTATTTGAAACTAAAACCGATTGACTACTTTCACCTCGATTTTCACTTTCAGTTTCATGAATTCTCCGAGCACTCTCCAATTACAACGATATCTGGACTTTTCGGAGTGAGTGCTGAACTATGATTTGTAGATGCGGTAGTTTGTTTGCTATTCTTAAAAAACGATTCGATTGAATAGCTCGATAGGTTTTTAGATTTCTCATTTTCTAAGCTTGGCAAGAATTTTATGAGGTTTCTAAAGATTTTACAGATTTCCAAAGATTTTACGGGGTTTTTAAAGATTTTACGGGATTTTATAGGATCTTATGAATTCCAAGAGATTTTAAGCGATTTTAAGAAGATTTCTGAAGATTTTATGGGATTTCAAGCAAATTGTACACGGATTTCTAGGAGTTAACCACCCCTCGAAAACCTCCCGTTGGTACATAGTCCTTTGGGGATACCTTCCAATGTTTCTTCCCGTATACAGCTGGCAATCCAGAATTCAATCACAAGTTCTTTCCTGGACTTACGAAAATTCAAGGTTTTTATTTTGTACCGATTATTTAAATGATTTTTGATGACGCGTTTGTGTTTTAAAAACTTTGGATTTAAAGTAAAATCACGTGTCTCAAATTAATGAATGTAACGATAATGTAATTAATAATTTTTGTCCGTATTTGTCAAAACTGTGACAATCCCGTGCTAAAAATTTGTTTGACGTGACCGAATAATTTTACGATTAAAGTTTTATCTTGGTTTTATAATAAATGAATTTATTAATTTATTAACTAATTTCAATGTAACGCGCACACGGTTGAGGATTAGGAAATTAAGATTTTTCATTGTTTTTTTTGTTCTATTTATTTAAATTTTGTTTGTTTTTTTTTTGTTTTCGTGCATTTATTGAATTAACTTTAATTCTCTTTTTGGTTTATTAAACGTTTATTTTACGTAATTTTTTTTTGTTTTGTTTTGTTAATTTTGTTAATTTTAATACTATTATTTTATTTTTTTTGTGTTCAAATAAATGTTAAATAGTTAAATTGTAAACAAGCTTTAACATTAAGTCCATTACGCTTTACTCCTTCTTGGCGCCCTTTGATTTTGACTTTATTTAATCACGAAATTTTGAGTATAACCCACTCCGTCTTCACTGAGCACCGGCATAACACCGTTTATGTTATCTTATTTCAGGCAAGTGTCTTTGTGACTTCATTCGCATGTAACAAGATTTAAAGTGGGAATTGACATGTCGTACACCTAATTCAATACTGCAGTAACTGTAAATTCACACATTTTATAGGAGACGCAAATTAAGAAAGCGGGTTGAAACTTTTTTTTTGTTGTTTTCCAGAATATTTAATTCAAATTCAAGCAGTTAATTGTAAAGGCAAATTAGTTTCTAAATACTATGACAAAAAGCCAAACATTAACTAATCTGAAGACTTGTAATATATGGCGATATTGCACTAAAATATTATTATCACCCAACAGCCATAACTAACAATAAAATGTAATGTTCTTATTGTCAGAAGACTATACCGTGCTGAATTTCTAACATTTTAGACATTTTGAGTTATAAACGTAATAACGCTAAGTTTTTGTAAATAAACATTTATTACTATTATTCCAATCTAAAACTTCTTAGTAATATAGATATAAAAATATAAGAAACTGTAATAACAATGTAGACTAATTATTATTAACGTAACAAATCGCAGTAAAAAGGCTGGTGAACCTTTGCTATTAGGTTCTTATCTCACAACTCTAAAAAGTGTTCTTTTGTCTTGTCCCTTAAAACTGAATGTGTGGAATATGCTTTTTATAGAAAAAAATCACTTAAATTGTATGAACGACGAGACGATAAGTAATTTTTTTTATAGACGTCACAATCGAAGTTTGTTTTATAAAAAAATTGTATCAGGAAAGTCTTTTTCAATTCTGAAAACTTGAATATCGCTCTATACAACTTTTTAATTTTCAAAATTTTTGGAAAATTTTTGACCATGCTTTTAAATCCATGAATTCGTCGGTAACTAATTCTCTAACTTTATAAGGCCTGCCTTCTTTTTTAGTTGCCCTGATTAATGGTGGCCATTGGGACTGAACATAGATAGGCCCACTTTTTAGCATTCTTTTTTTGGCTTTCTCAATAACTGAATGCATCGAGTCACCCTAATTTTGAGTGTGACCTACAGTTAAAAATTTATGAGTGATACTCTTCAATTGCGTCTTATTAATGGCATATAAATACATCGAGATAACAATTTTATTTTTATTTTGACCGACATAGTTATCGGAATAGAAAATAACATCTTTTCCTGCAGACAAATTGGATAGATAATCTAAAAAGCATGTGGCAATTTCATTTGCTTCTCTCATTGGAATACCTTTATGCCAGAATCCATTTTTACTTTTTATTACGAAAATAGTGAAATTAAGACAGTTGAGACGACATTTATAAAAAAATGTAGATATATCCCCACATGACGTTGGTAAAACTGCTTGGAGATCGAAACAAGATACTATAATATTATTATTTTCTTTACCCATAGCTATATCTTTCTGCTTTTCTTCCCTGCTTCTTACTTTATTTTTTACATGACGGTCATATTCTTCCTGACGATTACATTTTTTTTACCTCATTACCATTTTTATATAACTCACAAATAGAGCAATGGTCTTTTTTAGGTTGACTAAACGAGATGTTAAACTCTGTGTTAAATATGGTAAGTAGAACATTTTTTGGCAAATGGCAAATTTTTTTCTTCCTCTTCTTTTTTATAATATCTGTACATTTGAGCTATAGTTAGAGATTCATCTTTAAATTTCCTTGTTGTATTTTCCCTAAGATAATGTGACTCTATAACCTAAAAACTATTAATATCGTTTCTTACTGAATCTTTTATGCTGTCTTGCGTCTATTGTAGTTGCCCCGTTCGTCCTTTTTTATTATATTACATTCTTTAGCTTTTGCCCAAGTTGTTCTAACAAACCTATCTCCTACATTTAACGTGTTCATTAAGAATAATAATAAACTCTCATTCTCTCTCTATTTATAGTAAAAAAATAACCAATATTTTCCGACCTTGTACTTCCGTCAGTTACCCGTCTGTATTTTGGCTTTACTAATTCCATGTGAAAAGCAGCAAATTGCCTCTAAAGACTGTTATCACATAAACCCCAAAAATTATGAATTATAGCTTCACGCGTTGCTTTTTCAATTATAAAACATTTGAATCTGCAGTTTTCTTTGCATGAAGCTTTAATTTTTTTCTCTTAAATTTGTCTGTTACCTTCGGATATGTAGCTTTTGCCACTGTTCACTTTTTGTTTCTTTAAATACCTTTTTCATGTTTCAGGTCGTCGTAAACGTTTTCGGCTGTTGGCTTTAAGCTCCATCGTTACATTACCTTCATGTCTTTGTATTTGCGTTTTCCCTCGTTCCTGTATCTCGTTTAGCATCTCCTGCTCGTTTTGTTTATCTTGGTCGGCAGCTTCTTCTTTTTTAGAATTGTTTTCTTTTTCTTCAATATATTTAATATTGCTGTCAAGATAATCTTTTTCTTGAGTTTCGTTGTCAGAGCTATGGCATTCTTCTTCGGAACTGCTGTAGGAGCTGCTTGTGGGGATAAAATCCTTATCTCTTACTGAGTCATTGTCAGTCCAATAATTTGAATCAAACGTCTCAAAAATTTCAAAATTGTGGGTGTAGTGAGGAGCCTGAGTATCCGTTAAAATTTGATTCTCAACACTGCTAGATGCGTCTTTATCAACATTTTCTAGTGTCTGCAGAGTAGTTGCCTGTAACAAATAAAATGTTCCATCCTTTTGTCCTAAATTACCAATATCAAAAAGATGTTTCTGCTCAAAAACAATAATAGGCAAAAAACCACTAATATTATTAAATTTACCTCATCATAAGTATGTTGTGATTAGCCGGCATTGAAGTAAAAATATTAAGTATTGTTTGACGGCATTCTTAAACGGCATTGCGACAGTGGTCAGTATTGCCTACGGCAATGTCGGCACTTCAAGGGTATTAGATAGGCATTGTGTGCATTAATACGGCATTAACTCGGCATTACAATTTTACTAAAAATGCGCAGGCGCTAAAGATCCAATTTATAGATAATTAAGAGTGAAAACAGCTACAGGAAGATGCTGTATGCTTGTTGAAATAACCATGGCTTATAACATAGGTAAGTACCTCGGGTAAGTACACACATACATTGTTTAATAACACCTGTTATGTTGTGAGAATATGTGTTAAGGTGTCGTTTAAATCTTGAGATCTACTCATTGGAGATTAACTAATAAATAAAAAAAACATAAATAACTAATAAATAATAATAGTAGAAGAACCGAATAACCGAATCAGGTCATGTACGTTTTTTTGAACTTTTGTTAGTTTGACACCTAAAAAAAGCATGTCAGGATTTATGTGAGGAAGCAAATGAGACTAAGAAAAAAATTAAGGAATCAAAAAATTAGAAACCATGTCAATGTCAACCTAGGTATACGAATATATTACCTGTTACAGCTGGTAAACCTTGCAACACACAAATATCTACATACCTTTTTAATTCGACACATACTGGAACTAGAAAACTAGAGAAAAATTCTGTATTAGTTACTCAACCCAAAAATAATAATTCAATAGCTCAAAACATCACCCAAGCGACAGAGGACTACTTACATAATACAGACGATAAGACCCATGTGTTACAAATTTTACGTAATCACCACTTTTTGTAATAAAAAATTATATAAAGAGGAGAGTGACAAAATTTTGAAAAGCATCGGGGAACTTGTTGTAGAGGTAAATTCTGATGAAAATATCCCGTTTGGTCTTGTAACTTAAGCTGTTAAAAACATAAAAACTTGTAGTTAATGGAACATCATAAGAACAGCAAATAATTCTTTAATCAATTAGTTTATTAAATATTGGACACATAAATTATAAAAATTGAATCTGACGTAAGTTTCACATAAGCATCTTCAAAAGTTCAATAACTTTACATTTTAATATCTAAAAATGAAATACACAATAATTATATTAATTAGCGAGAAGATAATAATTTCTCAAACGTACCAGTAATTTTTCATTTTTAATTAAACATTTTAATACTATAATTAAATAAATAATAATAATAAATTTACAACTTCATTGTGAAGTGAAGGTTATACGAATGACTGTCTTTAAATAAAATTTTACTAATGCCCAAACGTTCAATAACTAGATAAACAAAACTATAAAATTTTAAGAATGTTTTTTAATGATAAATAAAATTAATAATTATCTAAAAAAAATTTTTAATATGAGAAAAGGAATAAGTAAAACAAAAATTAATAAAAACAAAAAGTTTTTTTAATAAATTAAAATTAATTCTTTATGAAATGATAGAGTAATAAATTGATTTAAGATTTTCTATGTCAGTTCTATAATTTACTACATTAGGTTTTTTTTAAATTTCTATCATCTTATAAATTAGTCTCTTTTTAAATTGTTTTCCTTATGTAAGATTGTAAGAAGTTGAAATTATGATTGTTTTCTACGGAATGATTAGAGAAAGCAGTTTTAGGATAATATTGTGTATCTTATTTATTTTTTTATTACATTTTTATGTTGGTTTCTTCTATTGTAGTATTGCTTAGTTTGCCCAATATACCTACAATTGCAGTTTATGCAATTCAAATGATATACAACACAAGAATCATAAAAAATGTTGGTTTTATCTTTTTTAAGTTTTTAAACAAAATTTTTCCAAGAGTAGAATAATTTTTAAAAGCAATAATAAATTTCTGAAGTATAAAATAAATTAGGTATAAATGGTAATGATACAAATTTGTTTTTTCTTCATTATTATTAATAATGTTTTTTTTTATTTAAATTATTTTGGTTTGCTAAATCAAGCATCATTTTATCAAATTAATAGTTAAATTTGAGCTTGCATTATTTTTATTTTTATGTTTTAAAATTTCTATTCTTTTTATAATAATAGTATTTATGAAATGTTGAGGAAAGCTATTTTGGATTAAAATATTTTTACTTATATTAATATTTTCAGAATAAAATTTAGGTGAAGATAAAATGATTCCTTTGTCACTTAAATTATTAATTATATACTTTTCTTATATTTAATGGAAGAAAATGAATTAAAATTTATGTATCTACTAGTTTTTTCTATACTAATTTGTGTCATTTTATTATTTACATTTTTAATAAGTGTCATATCTTGATTTTGCAGTTTTTAAAAAATAAAAAATTACAAAACTTAAGACTGAAAAACAAAATTAAAAAAATACATTAGAAAAAATTAATAATTTACAATATGACAATAAATATAACTTATAAATTTCAAAAACAAAAATTAGATATAAATAACAAAATCAATAAAGGCTGGATAACAAATTTAACAGACACTATCATACTGAATGACGTAAAAGAAATATTAAGTTTAGGACCTAACTATAATTCTTTTAACCCTAATCATGACGTTTTCTATAAAAATGTTATTGCTAATGCAGAGAATTCAATTGACACATTAGAATCTAAAATTCAAAATTTTATTAGATCTTCAATCAATAGCATTTAAACTAACTATAAACATAAAAATAAAAATAAAATTTTAAAACCAATAACGTTTTTAAAAAAAAATAAAAGAATACAAAAACTTTATTAAAAAATAATAATGAAATAATTGTAACTAAAGCAGATAAAACCCAAAAAACAGTAATTATAAATAAAAATGACTATAATCTAAAAACCTAAACATTCAAAATTTTAATAATAAAATTAAAAAAAAATTGCTTAATAATTTAAATTGCATAGGACAAATACTTATATAAATTTAATTTCACACAATGGATTATTACAAACTTTTAAAATTTTTATCTATTTTTTTAATTAACATTACACAAGCAAATAAATACAGCGTAAAGGATTTTTGCTCATTTCAAAAATTTATTGATAGTGTTTGTTTTCTGTAAATGTAATTTCACTTTGTACTAACGTACCTACAGATTTAGCAATAAATACTATTAAAATTTATTGAAACTTTCATTACATTTAACAATAAAATTTATAAACAAAAATTCGGAATTGCAATGGGACAACCTTTGTCTGTACAATATCTAATTTAGTTTTACAAAATTTAGGAATAGAACTTTTAAAAAAAATTGATGACATTACCTTTTATCAAAGATATATAGATGACATTCTGATTGCAACAAATAAAAATAATATAAATTTAATCTTTAATAACTTTAAATTGTTAAGGGGATACATTGTTATTGGTTAATAATTATTATTATTTAAATTATAAGTCCACCAATAATAAATACTAATTTTCAAATATATTTTTTACATATGTTTCAAGCTTACAAATATAAAGCTCATCTTCAGAAAACTACAAAAAATATATATTAACAAGTCATAAAAAGTTAAGAATACAAAAAAATTTAAACTTACATTTTTTGAAAAATGTCAAATTTGAGAATTTGTAACTAGATATTTAAAAAACAAAAAATGTAAGTTTTACAAAATGTTAAAAGTAAATTAAAGAAAGATGAAAGATGGTGCAATTTAGAAACAAAACTAAGAAAAATTAAGTTTAAAATCATAGTTGAAATTGGTTTGATCGTTCAACAAAAAATTTTTATCTGATATTTTAATATAAATCAACTCTAGCAATTCAAGAATTTGTTTATTATTTAAGTTGTTAAAAGGATGAAATAATTTGCAAGAAAAAAGAGAATGACTATTATCTAAAACATGTTGCGCAAATGTAGATTTCACTGAATTTTGATTATTAATATATTTTGAAGAATTTTTTAAATATCTAAGATGTTCATTAAGTCGAGTTTGGAAAGATCTTTGGGTCATACCAATATAAAATTGTTGACAAGAACAAACTCATTTGTAAACTCCACTCTTATTTAAATTATTATTATTATTTAGAAAATTACAAGAAAAAAGATTCAGAAGAGATGTCATTAGAAAAAGAAATTTTGAAATCGTTACTTTTACTTAATTTCTTAAAAAAATTAAGAAATTCTGATATACAAGGAACCGAAAAAAATTTGTTGGTAGAATTTGTTGAAATTGGTATTAATTTAGTGTAAGATTTAATATAATGTTTATATAAGTGTTTGTGATAAACATTATAAATAATATCGAAAGGAAAATTATTGGTATAAGCTAAATAAAAAATAATATCTAATTCAATTTTATTATTTTTAATTGATAAAGGAATAGTGAGAAGTCTGTTGAAAAAATAATGAAATAAAGCTAGTTTATGAGAAATATGGTGATTTGAGTCAAACGGTATTAAATGGTTAGGTTTTCTATAAATTTCAAATTCGAAAGTGTTATTATTATTTAAAGAAATTAATAAATCAAGAAAAGGCAACTTATTATTTTTTGAAAATTCAACGGTAAATTTTATTCTATTATGAATATTATTTAAAAAATCTAAAAAGTTATGAACATCATCATTAGAACCATTAAAAATACAAAAAATGTCATCAACATATCTCTTCCAAAATATTATTTTTTGTAAGAAAATTTGGTGTTTAGAAATATAATTATTTTCTAAATTGTTTAAGAAAATTTCAGCAAAAATAGGTGATAAACGAGAACCCATTGGATGACCTAGATTTTGTTTAAAAAATTGATTATCAAATTAGAGGAAAACGTTATTTAAACAAAATGTAGTAATTTTTAATGAATCATTTGTTACAAAATCAGGAAAAACAGAAAGTGAAAGAAGATTAGAGATTATAAGTAATACATCTGTAGGAGGAACTGAAGGAAAAAGGTTTTTAACATTAAAAGAAACAATATTAAGATTTAAGATTGTATCAGAAAAAAAAATTAAATTATTTAAAGAATCTTTCAATTCTTGTGTATTTTTTATTGAGTAAGTAGAAATAAAATTCATTTCAAAATTAAATATTTTAGTTAAAAATTTGCTAATTTTATAGGTAGGTGAATTAATAAAATTTACAACTGGTCTAATAGGAAAATTTGGTTTATGAATTTTTGGTAAACAATAAAGTAAAGGGATAGAAGGATTAGATACTTTCAAACTAGACAAATGAACATTAAAAAAATTAAACGTGTTTTCAGTTGAATGCAAAATATGTATAGTACTAGTAACAAATTTAGTTAATGGAGATCTTTTTAATTTTTCAAAATCAGTACAATCTAAAAAATTTAAACTTTTATTAATATATTCTAATCTATTAAGAATAACTGTACAATTATCTGCTTTAGTAATTATTATTTTTTTAAGAAATTAAGTAAAGGTAACGATTTTAAAATTTCTTTTTCTAATGATATATCTCTTCGGAATCTTTTTTCTTGTAATTTTCTAAATAATAATAATAATTTAAATAAAACTGGAGTTTACAAATTAGTTTGTTCTTGTCAACAATTTTATATTGGTATGACCCAAAGATCTTTCCAAACTCGACTTAATGAACATCTTAGATATTTAAAAAATTTTTCAAAATATATTAATAATCAAAATTCAGTGAAATCTACATTTGCGCAACATGTTTTAGATAATAGTCATTCTCTTTTTTCTTGCAAATTATTTCATCCTTTTAACAACTTAAATAATAAACAAATTCTTGAATTGCTAGAGTTGATTTATATTAAAATATCAGATAAAAATTTTTTGTTGAACGATCAAACCAATTTCAACTATGATTTTAAACTTAATTTTTCTTTGTTTCTAAATTGCACCATCTTTCATCTTTCTTTAATTTACTTTTAACATTTTGTAAAACTTACATTTTTTGTTTTTTAAATATCTAGTTACAAATTCTCAAATTTGACATTTTTCAAAAAATGTAAGTTTAAAATTTTTTGTAATCTTAACTTTTTATGTCTTGTTAATATATATTTTTTGTAGTTTTCTGAAGATGAGCTTTATATTTGTAAGCTTGAAACATATGTAAAAAATATATTTGAAAATTAGTATTTATTATTGGTGGACTTATAATTTAAATAATAATAATTATTAACCAATAACAATGTATCCCCTTAACAATTTAAAAATGGCTAGTCTAAGCAAGAGGATAATTTTATACAGAAAATATTCATACGACGTCAAAAAGTTTTATTTAAACATTTGGTTTCTCAAGAATTGTCTGAATTTAAATAAACAACCAAAATTTACTAAAATTAAAATTAATATTAAAACAAAAACCCAACAGTTAGCTTATTACAGTTACATCACCACTTACATCAAATCGGAAATTAAGAAATGGTACAGCAAAATAAATGATACTCGTTTTAAACTATGGTATCTTCATTCGAATATTTTTTCAACAGTACATCCAGCAATTTGGGATTCACTTGATTATAATGTTAGAAGTAAGGTGGAACAATTTGGTAACATTTTATATATTAAACTTAGTAATAAATTACAAAATTTAAATTATTTTCATAAACCATAATTTAAATCTAAATTTAATTCTTTTCTTTTTCAACAAAATAATTTTTGTTATAATTTTGATAAAAATATAAAACCAGCATTTGAATTTCATAAAAATACTTTAAATCTAGCTGATGTCAATTTTACACAAAATGAAATAGAACTTTTGAACAAAGGTCTTAAATTTTCACTTTCACTACCATTAAATGATACTTCTTTTAATAATTTTAAAGCTTCTATTGAGTTTATTTTACAATCATTACCTAATTTAGATTATTCACATCTTGATATTTCTAATATTCCAAACAATTTAAATTCTTTTAAACAAAATTACATTAACTTCAATCAGATAAGTTTAATTAAATCTATTAAACAAAAAATTATTGATAATAAAATAATAATTACTAAAGCAGATAAAGGTAATTGCACAGTTATTCTTAATAGATTAGAATATATTAATAAAAGTTTAAATTTTTTTTTAGATTGTACTGATATTGAAAAATTAAAAAGATCTCCATTAACTAAATTTGTTACTAGTACTATTCATCTTTTGCATTCAACTGAAAACACATTTAATTTTTTTAATGTTGATTTGTCTAGTTTGAAAGTATCTAATCCTTCTATCCCTTTACTTTATTGTTTACCAAAAATTCATAAACCAAATTTTCCTATTAGACCAGTTGTAAATTTTATTAATTCACCTACCTATAAAATTAGCAAATTTTTAACTAAAATATTTAATTTTGAAATGAATTTTATTTCTACTTACTCAATAAAAAATACAAAAGAATTGATAGATTCTTTAAATAATTTAATTTTTCCTTCTGATACAATCTTAAATCTTAATATTGTTTCTTTTAATGTTAAAAACCTTTTTCCTTCAGTTTCTCCTACAGATGTATTACTTATAATCTCTAATCTTCTTTCACTTTCTGTTTTTCCTGATTTTGTAACAAATGATTTATTAAAAATTACTACATTTTGTTTAAATAACGTTTTCTTCCAATTTGATAATCAATTTTTTAAACAAAATCTAGGTCTTCCAATGGGTTCTCCTTTATCACCTATTTTTGCTGAAATTTTCTTAAACAATTTAGAAAATAATTATATTTCTAAACACCAAATTTTCTTACAAAAAGTAATATTTTGGAAGAGATATGTTGATGACATTTTTTGTATTTTTAATGGTTCTAATGATGATGTTCATAACTTTTTAGATTTTTTAAATAATATTCATAATAGAATAAAATTTACCGTTGAATTTTCAAAAAATAATAAGTTGCCTTTTCTTGATTTATTAATTTCTTTAAATAATAATAACACTTTCGAATTTGAAATTTATAGAAAACCTACAACTACTAACCATTTAATACCGTTTGACTCAAATCACCATATTTCTCATAAACTAGCTTCATTTCATTATTTTTTTAACAGACTTCTCACTATTTCTTTATCAATTAAAAATAATAAAATTGAATTAGATATTATTTTTTATTTAGGTTATACCAATAATTTTCCTTTAGATATTATTTATAATGTTTATCACAAACACTTATATAAACATTATATTAAATCTTACACTAAATTAATACCAATTTCAACAAATTCTACTAACAAATTTTTTTCGGTTCCTTTTATACCAGAATTTCTTAATTTTTCTAAGAAATTAAGTAAAGGTAACGATTTAAAAATTTCTTTTTCTAATGATATATCTCTTCGAAATCTTTTTTCTTGTAATTTTCTAAATAATAATAATAATTTAAATAAAAGTGGAGTTTACAAATTATTTTGTTCTTGTCAAAAATTTTATATTGGTATGACCCAAAGATCTTTCCAAACTCGACTTAATGAACATCTTAGATATTTATAAAATTCTTCAAAATATATTAATAATCAAAATTCAGTGAAATCTACATTTGCGCAACATGTTTTAGATAATCGTCATTCTCTTTTTTCTTACAAATTATTTCATCCTTTTAACAACTTAAATAATAAAAAAATTCTTGAATTGCTAGAGTTGATTTATATTAAAATATCAGATAAAAATTTTTTGTTGAACGATCAAACCAATTTCAACTATGATTTTAAACTTAATTTTTCTTAGTTTTGTTTCTAAATTGCACCATCTTTCATCTTTCTTTAATTTACTTTTAACATTTTGTAAAACTTACATTTTTTGTTTTTTAAATATCTAGTTACAAATTCTCAAATTTGACATTTTTCAAAAAATGTAAGTTTAAAATTTTTTGTAATCTTAACTTTTTATGACTTGTTAATATATATTTTTTGTAGTTTTCTGAAGATGAGCTTTATATTTGTAAGCTTGAAACATATGTAAAAAATATATTTAAAAATTAGTATTTATTATTGGTGGACTTATAATTTAAATAATTTAATAACTTTGTATTCATCCAAGACTAAAATTTACCATAGAAAAAGAAAATAGTTACAAATCAATATTTTTTTTAGATATGACATTAAAAATTTAAATAATAAAATTGACAAAAGTTAGTATAGAAAATGTAAAAACTAGTAGATACATTATTTTAAATTCATTTACTTCCATTAAATATAAAAAAAATGTAATTTTTAATTAAATTGATACATGAATCATTTTATCTTCACCTAAATTTCATGCTGAAAATATTAATACAATTGAAAATATTTTAATCGAAAATAGCTTTTTTCAACATTTCACAAATACAAATATTAAAAAAATAATGGAAATTTTAAAACATAAAAATAAAATTAATACAAGCTCAAATTCAGCGAATTCTTCACCAACTATTAATCTAAATATAAAAGAAAAAAAACATTATTAATAATAAACAAATAAACAAATTTGTATCATTACCATTTATACCTAATTTATTTTATACTTTAGAAAAAGTATTTAAAAAATACAATTTTATTAGTGCTTTCAAAAATGATACTCTTGGAAAAATTTTGTTTAAAAACCTGAAAGATAAAACTAACATTTTTTATGATTCTAATGTTGTATATCAATTGATTTGCCTAAACTGCAATTGTAGTTATATTAGGCAAACTAAGCAATACTTGGAAAATGGAATAAACCAACATAAAAATGTAATAAAAAATAAAAAAGATACACAACATTATCCCAAAACTGCTCTCTCTGATCATTTCATAGAAACCAATCATAATTTCAACTTTAACTCACCAAAAATGTAAAGAAGAGACTAATTTATGAGATGATAGAAATTAAAAAAAATCCTAATGGAGTAAATAATAGAACTTACATAGAAAATCTTAATTCAATTTATTATTCTATCATTTCATAAACAATTATTTTAATTAAATAAAAAACTTTTTGTTGTTATTAATTTTTGTTTTTCTTATTCCTTTTCTCATATTAAAAATTTTTTTTTTGATATTTATTAGTTTTATATTTCATTAAGAAACATTTTTATAATTTCATAGTTTTATTTATCTAGTTATTGAACGTTTGCGCATTACTAATTTTTTTTTAAATATAGTCATTCGTATAACCTTCACTTGACAATAAAGTTGTAAATTTATTATTATTATTTATTTAATTTTAATATTAAAATGTTTATTATTATTTAAAATTTTATTTATTAAATAATATGTATCTTTTAAGTCTGTCGTTAAAAATAACGTAAAAAAATCTTGGCATGTTGTTATCAATAAATTTCTATTTTTGTGTCCACACTCATCAAGCAGTATGAGCGAGGATGCTTAATCTTTGCAATTTAACTTACGAGTTTTGTCACAGTTATAAATTTTGTTTATTTTAGTAAGCGGATTTCTAACTTTCTAGTAATCAATGCAAAAAAAAATAAAAATGTTCATCGTAACTCGAGTAAAAAAATACATATGATAAGTGAAGATAAATTGTTTTTTCCTAAATTAATGAATAATATTGTTTAAATAGAAAATTTATATAACCAAAAACATTTAAATTTACCATCGAAAAGCTTTTTACTTGGAGGGTACCGTCAAAATGAAAGCGTCCTCAGTCACGCCCCTTCGCGTCACTTGTTTGCTTATGTCAACTGTAAACACCTTGTATAAACAAAAATATTTTTTAATAGAAATGAGTACAGTGCTAAACATTTTTTTAATTAAATTTTATTTTTACGTTAAATTTATAACAAAGATTTTGTATGTTCATATTTAACTTTAATGTAACATATTTAACTAGATATAATATACTATTACTTAGTAATTAAGCAACAAAAAATTTCAATAATTTGAAAAGCTTTTATGTTTATCTCTATTTAAACGTAAAAAGCAGTAGGTAATGTAAACTATAAAAGCAAGTTAATAAAACGTAAGTAGTTATTAAACTCATGTAACTAGTTTTTCAGTCAGATTTGCCATTTGCCGTTAGCTAGTAATTAGTCATTTACTCCAAAAAAAGGCAAATGTAATACGATTCGTAACAAAAATTATTTATAAAATTAAAATCGTGGTACTACGCCAATAATGGAAATTTGTGCTATTTTTACTAAGTATAAACATTTAATTAATTACCAAAAAAATATACAATAATATACAATACATTTTGCGAGTTTATTAGCACATATTGTTTAAAAAAAGTTTATATGTTTCTTGCTAACATAAATCTGTTTTTAATTTATATAATAATTTAAAAACCATTGCCTTTAATTATTTAGTGTGTTGCCGAAAAATATTTGCTGAAACCGAAATGTCTTTTGTTAATTTACGGCTATAACCCTGAAAGCTTAGAGGTAGTAAATATAATGCATCCTTTATAATAAACAATAGGCTTTGTTTTAGTATGTATAATATAACTGTGTAACATTTGGACGTCAATAGACCGTACCAAGTATATGACCTGTCGTAAATCATTTAAGTTTATTTGATTAACATTTAAAATAAGTTATTCAGTTTAAAATTGAAAATATTTACTCAAGTTTTTCTAATTGAGTGTAGATTTAAACTTTTTTAATTTTTGTACTACAAAGTAACAGAATTAAGGTCATAACAATATTTATAATAATAACGTTTTTACATTACTAGTTGTATAGGCTTTTGTTATTATTTATAATGGTTGTGAAGTAGCACTTTTTTAACCGCTTTATTGTTCAAAGATATACTCAGAACTAATACTTCAAATCAAAGATATAATTAATACACTTTTATTATTCATACGGTTTAAGAAAACAAATTTATATTAATAAATTAAAAAAAAGAAATGAACAGATACAACAACAGTAAAACATTAAACTTATGGTATAAAAACTTAAAAGTCTTCATAGATGACAAACACAAAAAGTATACATTTGCAGAATATTATGTTTATAATTGATCAAATTATAGAACGTCCTAAAGTCGTCAATATAATAAAATACTACAATAAAGAATTAAGAACAAAGTAAAAAAAAAAACAAAAAATAAAATGATATTAAAATTTTTTTTTTCTATTTTGTTCCTTGGGTTGATGATTTATGCCTTTCAGTAAAAAACTTAAAACGAAAAAATTAGAATCCAAGAGAGAGGAAGAAAAACAAAAAGAAAATCGTAAAAGGTTACGATGTTTGAAAAGAATGGAAAAGGACAAAAAAGCCGAGAAAGCAGCAGCCATTAAAAGAGAAAAGATTACGTAAAGAATAATTGCCCAAAAACCAACCGGAAACAAAAGAAAGAAAGATCCGATTCATAATAACAAAATAGAAGTAGAACTACCAACTCTATCGATAACACTTTGTTAAAGCAATCTCCTCAACCCAGCACTAGCAAATAAATATTTTTTTTGTATTACAATAAATAAAGAAAACCATGTAAGAAAAGTTTTTAGAGACGATGAAAGTGATGATGAAACAGAAGAAATTGAAATTTCTAATGTCTATGGTTTTCTATAACTACGCCTTAATCCTGTCGCACTGAGTTGGTATCGATAAACGCTCTACGTATTCTCAAACATGAAAAATTAATCAACTAAAGCTTAAGAGGCCAATCACTGTATACGTTACTCTAATAGAAAAAAAATAATAATGTGTTTGGCGACTCCATAGTTGAGTACACTCTTGTACACGTCTAGGCATCGACAAAATAAAATAGTGAATATCTGCTTGTGGTACCTCATTTCGAGCAACTTGAACTTTGTGGATTAACTGTGCCAGAGTCTGTGAACAATGATGCAAAGTGGACAATCTCTTCTCCATCATATCCCACACATGTTTGATGGAATTAAAATCCGGTGAATGGGGTACTCACGGTAAAACATTAACGCCCTTTTTAGAGAAAACCTATAGTTTGACAAGCAAAATGGGGACGTGCGTTGTCTTGATAAAATAGACGTGTGGACAGTTATCTAGATAAGGCAGTAATGTGGTTTGTAAAAAATCATCAACATAACGCGCAGTTGTCATACTGCCTCGAATAAAGACAAGTAGTGATTGGCTATCATAGACAATAACCCTCCAACAATCACTCCAACAATTCTGTGTACATGCCTATCAACAGCAAATCTATTATCACGTTGTTCTCCACGGCAGCGTCTTACTTTTCTACGGCCATCGTGCATATCTAGACAGACTTGCAATTACTGTACTGCAGTATTGTATATGTTTAATGCTACAGTATTTAGTGTTCCCTTTATTTACAATAACTAAAAGATAAAATTTTGTTTTCGCAAAAAAATTATCAAATATAAACAGCTGACACAGTCACACAGTTGCCGAAAAATCTAGAAAGAAATTGTTCCTTTTGAGTGTAACTTCTAATGTCGCTGAGTATAACAAAGTGCTTTACAGGTTGACTGCCTTCACATACATTTGCAGTAGTGGTTGAAGCCAGAATGATTTTTTTAAATATTTTTGTTTTAGAAGAAAAAATGATGAAAAGGCAGTCTATAAAAATTTTATTGTATTTTTGTCAGCAAAATCAAAAAACAAAATGTACTCCGATAGAAGTGATCCGCATCATACAAAAAAATCATTAACAGATGCCAAACACAACAATCGGAGCGTATTAGTAATTTGAGTTAAAAATGCATTTTAGAACTCAAAAATCATTTACACTCCATTTAGAACTATTTAACGTTTTTATGATATTCTTCAACACATCGTAGGTAAAAACTCGCTTTCGTCTTCAAATTATAACCACGAACGCAAAACCAACTAAAGCTTGTGTTGAAATAAACACTTTTTAATGACGCCGTGTACTTGTATCAGTTTCACGATGAGCCCACCGCTGGACACCTTGTTATATTTAAGACTCTCAAACGAATTGTTCCGCTTTATTGTTGGCGTTAGATGAAAACTGACTTTATTCTTCATATCAATGGTTGCAAAGTTTGTATCACGCATAAGCCAAAACAGAAACGTCCTGCTGGCCTTATGACCTGTCATCCTGTAGTGGACAAACCATGCCAGTTGATTTTTACCGATCTTGTTGGACTTCTACCGCGATCTAACAGTGGCTATTCGTACATCCTTGTAGTTGCCGATTATTTTTCTAAATTTGTTTGATTTTTCCGTTACGTTCCGCTACTGCAGCAGCAGTTACTAAGCGTCTTGAGGAAAATGTTTTTTTAATGTTTGGAGTCCCTCAGTATCTTCTGTGCGATAACGGCACGCAATTTGATAGTTCAGAATTCAAGAAAATAAGTTCATCGTATAAATCCAAAATTATTTTTAATGCTAATTATCATCCACAAGTGAATCCAACCAAAAGAGTCAATTGAGTCATGAAGACAACGCTATCGTGTTATATAGAAGACAACCATCAACATTGGAATAAGTATCTTGCTAAATTAGCATGTGATATTTGTACCGCTTAACGCCGTTTTTCGCTAATTTTGGACGTGAAATCTGCTTAGACGGATCACGTCATAGGAAAACTACCGATTCAGACAGTATCGACGATCTAAGCTTTACAGATCGTACCTCATTAGACAAAAGAGGCCCAGCTTTTTGAGAAGTTTACGTCAATATCAATAATCGCTTGAGCAGCTTATGTTCGCGCTAAACATTATTATAATTTACGTCGTCGTTTAGGACTTTTTAATGTGGGAGAAAGAATTATGTTAAGATGCATCAGTCCGTTCTATGTGAAACGGAAAGTATCGTATCAGACCTATGAGTTGTTTGATGACACGGGAGCATCTAGTTTTCGTTAACGGTTCTCGACAATTGCGAGATTGCGAAATCCATAGGTTTAGTTTTCATTTTGTTTCATTTTATCGTTTACTTAGTTGTTAGTTACATTATCGTCTTTGTTTTGACGTTTCCAGCAGTCGATTTTGAAATTTGTCTTTATGGTAAGGTACCTTTGTGTTGGTCGTTGTTTGGTTGTAGGATTTGACAACATGTGGGTCTCGTAAAGCATGACGTGTCTTCTTCCTTATCAGTCTCCAATGTATCGTGTCGAGCCTGACATTTCCTACTTGCATTTTACCGATTTTGACGATTTTTTTTGTGTATCCGATTTGACAATTCTTCTTTTCTTCCGTTTACTGTCCTTTTATTTTTAATTCTTCTTTTGTATTTTTTTACGCCTAGTGCCTCTCTTCTGCATGGAAGCCCCACGCCCTTTTTGCCTCTTGTTGACGACTCTTGCAATGATCTCGGAAAAATCGTGTTAGAAAATGTTCTAGGTACCTTAGAGCCTAGTTTATAACCTCACACGTGCCACGGTCGCTCGACCGTGGTGGCTTTGGCGATTTTGTTAAATGTCTTAGTGACATGGGGTGGCATAAGTGTAGACCTATGTTTAAATCCTCGTGGTAACACGTTTTTGCGTACAATAACGTTTGGTTTTTGATAATACTCCGTCACAGGCCCGTGACACGGGGTAATATGTTTTTGTGGGAACCTTTTTAGTAGCTTTCTTCCCGCCCAGGTTTACTATTCTTGTGCAGATGTGTTTTGTCAATTGCTCAGGTCAATTCTACTGGCCAGTTTTAGCGTCTACTGCTATGGAACCGTTGTAGAGGGTTGGGGTCATTCGGTCATATCGCAACAGTAAAAACTATTGTCTTCTGTTTCTTTGTTGTAACGTGTAAATTCGTAAATGGGCATTAATTCGCCTGATGGTTAGGCAACCTTGCCTTTACCCGTGTGAGATATCTGACCTCAAACTAGATTTTTCGATTTATTCACGTAGAGGGCGCGAGAGTAGTTGGCCATCTACGGATTTCCGTTTATTTGGTGGTACGCGTTTGTGATGGATGTGGCGGAGACGGATTGGTAAGAAAATGAGGTTTTCTCTCATCGATCATCATCTAACGTAACGACGTTTTATTTTAAAAATCCTTAATAAATCCGCTCGAGTGTCGCATTCGTAGAACGAAAGATCTAAAAATTTCTAACCAAAGTCATATAGTAGCCCAAGTAGCAAAAATCAGTTACAAAACGGTTGTAAAACTCTCTTGCAACTATGGTTTCAGTAAGGTATTTAGTTACAGAATAGTTGCTGAGTCTTTCCTGATACGTTGTTAATACCGGATTTGGTCAGTTGCAAGGCAACTGCAGTAATATTATAACCGTTTTACAACGTGTCTGAAACCGTTGCAATTACTACTTTGTAACTGTTTTCCAGCGTTGCTATAACGGTTTTTTACAAATTATGTTTACCTATTCTGAATCGTTTCTGTAATGGTTTATCATCATGGTTTTGTAATTGATTTGTAACATTGTAGTTACCGTTTACAGCAACTGCTATGTAACTGTTTTGAAAACATGCTTATTACCATTATTTGAAACTACTTTATAACCGCTTTTGTTAAGCAACTTATCCAAGATTTTAGTTACTAACTGCATCATAAAGATTAAAACAAAAGTAGAGATAAAAATATATTAATAAATAAGATACAGATACATATATAAAAAGTTATAATACATGTACATTATTTAATTTTTTATAGTTTCTTGTAGAACTAAATTCAAACAAAAAAGATATAATAAAAGAATTTTTACATCTTTTGCAAGTAGGTACCAGTAAACAGGTTTTTACGGCAAATTTTCAAGAAAAGCGGATTATGTCTATTATTTATAAATTTTGTAAATAGTAAATGCATAAATTTTGTTAAGAGAAAAATGTCTTTGTGTTAAAAGACCATGGCGGATTAAGATATTCCTCACATGTTATAGTTTAATGCGTCTACGTAATTCTTACTTAAATATTTGTATTAGGCTACAAATGCACATGTGCAATTATAATCGGTTCAATGATCATAATCTCGACTGCTTTTTTAAAGATTATAGGTGTTCGCAATGGCGATCTAATTTACACGTTCTGATCACTGTGTGTAATATTGTAATGTCCTTGCAATCAAATTCTATTTTATCCTAGAAGAAAATAAAATCAATTTAAAATTTGCTTACTTATAATTGGCAACTAATTCTTCAACGTTGATTAAATTAGAAACAGTAGTTTAAATGCACGATTAAAATTATAGTAATATAATATAACAATAATTGTACTTACGTAGTTTTGAATTAGAAACACTTTCGGTACTGTTTATTGGATAATGATAATGGACTATGTGTCTTATAAAAACCTCGTAAAATGCACTTCTTCTGTTGCTGTTCGAACGTATAGATTAACACTGTAGTGTAGTTTTAGAAATTCACACTTGTAACCATAGCTTTAAGACTGTTACACTCGAAACCGAAATAAAGGTTTTAATGTCACTAAATTGACACCGTAGTTACATAAGGGTTTAAGAAAAACTTACTTATAACCATAGTTGTAAAATGGTTATTTCTGTAATAGATTTGAAACCTCAGTAAATTACGAAAGTTGCTGCTACTTTGCTGCAACGGTTTATTTACCAGGGTGCTAATGTTACTAATTTGAAACTGGTTACAACGTAACCACGGTTACAAAATGTTGCTTGGGAGGTTAGTATTCGCACGTGGTTGATGGTGGAGACGTACCAAGTAATGTTCGCTGTTTTAGCTTTCTTTCTGGGTTTTGTTTTTTGTTTGGTTTCTTACAAGCGACGGAGTCGTTAACTTTACTTATGAGTAACGGAAGCGCAGCTGTGTATGGGATGTAAGTCGACCGATGGCGTTTTATTGTATCTTAAGGAGTTTGCCGAGGGTTAATAACAAGGTGTAACCTGGTAAATGGGTGTTTCCATAAATAATTTCTGACCGAAAAGGTATTTATGCTTCTATATAAGTTATAACGCCTAAAGCAAGGGATACCGCGCGACCTCGACCCTCATTCGTCCACGCGCTTCGGGGTCTCGACTTCTGCTCGTGCTCAATGACATCGTATAATAAATTGTATAAATAACGTTACAGTTAAGTGAAATGTAGTGAAAACTGACTTCGAAATTTTGTGTACTTCCTTCTTAAACATTTGTCTTTTTGTTAATACGCTACGCCTACTTAATCTATTTGTTTTGTTTATTTGCTATCAATAAAATAAAAGAAACTTCAATCAGTAATGTGCGGGAATCTGTAACTATCAGAGATTTGAAAGCTCGAAACGAATTGTTCTGTCGTAAAATGAATGATTGACTAAATTTATACCGGTCGTGAACTTGACGTCAAGGACTACGGGCGGTGTTGTTTTTTTAATTTTCACTTGCGGTCACGGGTGTACTTGCTACCGTTTATTGTAATTGCGGCAGCGTAATTTAATTTAGTAAAAGCTTTTGCTTCCAGAGTCTATTTTAGACCTGCGTTAACACTGTGATTTAATTGTGTAATTTATGTATATGTAATTTGTACCAGTGGCGTTACTACTATGTTCGACAAAATTTCGAGAAGAGGTGGCGCACTCGAGCATTTCGCTTACCAAAGAGTATTCTTTTCACTTCAATTTTCTTTTACCCGACGACCATCTGCGGTGAGGCTAGCCGAAAGGTAAGCGTGACATCTTAGTAATTTTTTTTCTCTCTTTTTATCTACTTCCCCCATTGGAACGTAGCATTGTGATAACGATATTTAGGTTAGGTTGTTGGATTTAACGTTCAGTATAGTGTTAGTTTTATTCTTATGAGAATAATGTAAGAAATAACTCTTCTTGTAAAGGGGTGTAACCGTCGTTTGATTTTGTGCGATTTTTTTAATGAAAAACCTGGTATTCGAGTTGGTTTTGTTTGTTTTGTGTACGTTGAGATTGTTTGAGTAATTTTACGGTAATTTAATAAAGTTAATTCACGTTTTTAAATTAATCTTTGTCAATCAAATTTGTAAGAAAATTTTGTATTTAATTAATTCGAAATTATTACACTGCTTAAACATCCGTTGATTTGGCATTTTCTTTCTTCAGGTAAAATTCCAGTTGTATCTAATTTATGTTTCCTTTTTGAGATAGTTCGTAAAATTTACGGCTTTTAAAAATTACACACCTTTTCAAGTTTTATTTTTACGTAATGTAGAAGTGTGTGTTAAGTTGTGCGACGCGGTTTTATTTTTGCTTTGGGGCGGTTTATTGAAAATCTTCTGACGGCACCTAGTCATTTGAAAAAAAACCCTTCCTAAATCAACTACAAAATTTAAGGTATTTATTTTGTACCGACTAAACCAACTTGGTGAATTTAATTGCACAAACACAGTGTCTTAAAAGGTTTGGGATTTAAGCAAAATAAAGATTCATCATGGGGTTTTTTCGTAATATGCGCGTCGCGATGACGCGCATATTACGAAAAAATTCCATAATGGGTATTTATAGAATAAAGATTGTTGCAAGTTACAGATTTTATCAATTTTACAATTATTATACGGTAATTGTCTTTTATGTATTTGTAGACTATATGTAATAAATTATTAAATTAATTTTGTTTGACCTTAAACCGGAAAATTCATTTTTCTCGTAATTTATTAAGATTTTCAATCTTATGCTAAAAAGAATTTTTATTTATTTAATTTCTATTAATGCGAACACGGCCGTGCGACGTCTAATGTAATTAAGTTATTATTATTTTTTATTTCTTTAAATTTTCTTTTGTTTGCGTGTAATCAATCACCTTTTATTTAATTTATTTATTTATTTTTTTTGTTGTTGTTTAGTAAAGTAAATGTTAAATCTTTAAATTGTAACTAAGCTTTTATTCCGTCGGCCTGCGCGTTATGTGAATTGTATATAATTTCAGATTTTAGTGAAAGGCACTCTATTTAAGGTAAGTTCTACTTAAAGTGTGTTCATCAGGAGCAGGTGTTTTGGTTGGCAAGGGTCAGAAGTCTTTTTAAGCTATACACATTCCTGGCGCCCTTTGACCTTTGTTTTCGTTTTTTTTCAATTTTTTTTAAACAGTCAGAGAGTTTGAGCATAATCCACACCCATTTTTACTAAGCACCGGCAAAACTTCATTTATGTTACTGTCATTCAGGCAACTTTTCTTTTTTCAGCTTTTGCACGTAACAGCACTTTTGAGAACGATATATTTCGTGGGCTTTATTTTCTCTCATACTATTTTTTTTGCATTTCTGTTTAGCTTATTTGTTCCTTGGATATTGCTTTTGGATGATTTTAAACTATGGTTTTTAAGTATTTGGTAGAAGTATTATTATAAAAAAATTGTGTTAAGACAAAAATAGTTATCAAGTATCATGTATTGCTAGTTGCCGTTAATTTTGCAAGTAACTGCAGAAACATTTAAATAAACCTTACAAATTTGTGAGTCGATGCTTATTACGACTACGTATATCAATTTCATGTTATAATTTGTGTAACTGCACATTTAATTATTTACTGAATCAGGACAATTAATCTGTAACTAGAACCAATTTTATGATTTGAATTGCGATTAGATCTACTTAAAATTTTTGAAAATTTTAATTTTTATCATTAACTACACGTAGAAGTACACGTCTTAGATTTTATTTTATTTTGCAGACAAAAGTCTTTGTATTAGAATTCCTTTAACATTTGTTTATTGCGCTTAGTTACGTTTTATTAAAAATTTTGTAGGTTATTTTGTTTATATCTAATTTGTGTTTTCTTACAAATTTCCTTTTGTATTTAATGTTGTCAAGTTTGTGTTTTTCTTCATGTTTATTGGTTGCGTTTTCTTTCTTATTTTTATCCTAAAAATATTCTTGACTAATTTTTTTTATGTTTCTTATATCATTTAACGTTGTAGTTTTACCTACTAATTTGTTTAAGTCTAATAACGGAACGGCCAGTTTAACCAATGCAAACTAAACCACACTAACAGAAAATTATGTACATACATTTAAATTTTATGTTTGTAGTCAAATAACATAATTAAATAGCAACTTTAATTACTATTCAGAACTGAAATACAGTCTTGAAGCATTTTGAATTACAAAATTAATTTATGTAAGACAACAATACACGCAGAATTAAGAGAAAACAAACAATGACATTGCAAATTTAGAAATGTATTCTCTAAACTAAATTTTATTATAAAAAAAATAATTTAATGTAAAATTTATCAGATTTAAAGTTTTGTTCAGCGATTTATCGACGACTGAAGTATGCTAAACTTGTAAAGAGCAGCACCGCATTAACCACTTAAAAATATATTAATAAACGCGTCACTTTATACCTATACTTTAACGTTTTAAATTTTTAATTTAGAAATGTTTATATAAAGATATTCACTTACCGTTCGGTTAGCTAAATTTTTTACTCGACAATTAAGGTAAGCTGTTTTGCCCAACAAGGCTGTGACGTTCTTGGACGCATTTATATCAAAGTAAGGGCCTCTATTAAAATTTGTGCTATCGGTTAATGAATTTCCTGAAGATCCCCCATTAGATTGTACTGCACATAATACTGTAACAAAAACGTATTATTAGTATTAAAAAAAAAACTTTTAAATGTTATAAATAGGTGTTGATGATACGATATGAAAAGTTTTAACGCAACACCTTCTCATAAAAAAACGCTGTTGTTATTTCATCTGATAAGTTTTTTTTTAACTTTCTTCAAGTTTATCCAAACTGATACTATATGAAAGAAAATAAACGAGCTTTTAGAAACAGGAACAAACTTTTTCTATACTCGCTATGCTTGCATTATACCATCTTAAAAGTTTACGTAATATTTTATTAAAACCTTAGTGTCTTTTAAGACTATTAAAACTTCAAGGTTTTTTTTGTTTATGGTGTAAAAATTTACGTTACAAATAACGTCGCATTTTAAAAGTCATTTATTTAAATATGTCTAATCGAGGTGTAAAACTTTGCAACTAATAGAATGTATCACTAGCGTGCAAACTATTAAATGAATCAGGCAAATTTAATTTAATTAAGTCACGTTATGTCGAGGTTATAAATATCTACACTAGTTGGCATTAATGTTGTTTCTTATGCTGTTATAAATTGTGGTTTAGTTAGTTTTTTTAATACTAAAGCTAAATTTTAGTTTGTAGAATAAACAGTAAAAGCGTTTATTAAAATGTTTAGTTTAGTTAAAAAAAAATAATACATTATAGGTAAATTCGGTAAAAATTAAAACTAAATTCACAAATATAATGATCGAGCTTATTGAAAATTATCCTGAACTCGTCCAATTTAAAATATAATTAAATAATGCATTTACATCATATTTTGTTTAATGATTTACGAGTTTAGTTAACAAGATTATTAAAAACATTATTTTGTGCACTATTTCACTTTAATCATTCATTAAAAACGTTGTTTACAGTTAAATAAGCTTTTTTATTTGCAAAGTAGGCAAATGCACTTAGTAATATAAAATATAAATAATTTGAATCTTTAAAAACAACGCATTATTATTACTTAAAGAAATTCGCTCTTAAGAGGATTATTTAATTTATTTTTTTTTCTGTAAACAAAATTATGTAAAAGATGTTTTTACCAATGCTCGTTAACAGTAGTAATCAACAAAATTTTTCACTGTAAGTAATTGATAAAGTTAAACAACATAAATATAAATTATATTTGTACAACAGCAGTATTGACTTAGATTTGGTTACAGAGAAAACGCAGGTTCAAAATTGTTCAGGCGTATTGTCACTTGCTTGCTCAATAAGTTTGCATTGTTGCTTTAATCTGGTTAATTAATACAGTTCAGAGAAAAAACAAAAAATTCCTACTACAAATACAAGAAGCTCACTGTCAAATTTATTGACTCATGAAAAGCTAAAAGTAGGAAAATCTGTGTGGAAATCACATACAACATTGTTAAAGTAACCTTAAATTACAGTACATATTGCCTCATATAGTATACCAAAAACTATAATACAATTTGTAACAAGTTAGGGCTTTAGTTTTTGTTAAAAATATTTTGGTGTGGTTTTTGTATTGTAGACATTTTGTCTTATAATACGTCATTTTACATACCAAAACTCAGTAAGAACACTTTCGTTTTGTACGTTAAGGAAATTACACGTGTGTGTTAATGTCGTGCCCAGGAGTTTCACATCTTTATGTATTTTAAATCATCCACGCTGATTTTGAATATTTAAATTGCGGTTTTGACTGTTGTGAGAAAATTTCTGGGGTAAGAATGCATTTTTATTGTACAAAACAATTTGATTTTTTGTGTTATTGTAGCAACTTTGGATTGACTCGCGTCAAAAAGACGCGGAAGTTTAGACGCGCGTTAAAAGGACGCGGAAATTTGGACGCGCGACAAAAAGGCGCATGCAATAAATGGACCTAAAATTATCATTTTTAGGGAACATTTTAAATTTTAAAAGATAATATAAAACAAAAATTGTAACTTATTTATTTATTTGACTACACTTAATTAATATGCTTAATACAATCCAAAAAATCAATTGAAAGTGAAATCAAAATGTGAAAGTGAAAAGTGAAATTCAATTTATACTTGTAGTTGGAAATCGGGGGCAATCCCCCGTAAGTACTCTAATAATCTGATAATCAGCAAAAATCAAGTTTATACGATTTGCAGTGTCTTTGTATACCTTTTTACGTGGTGGTTGAATTCCAGCGATATATTGTTCAGCTTTTATTTTATTTAAACTGTCTTCTTTTTTCAAAACATTTATGAATTCCCAGATGTTTGGGTGCGCTGCATTTAATGTTGACGAAAAGCTGTTGTGCCATCCTTCGACAGCATTATTCGTGCACGCTATATCCTGTTCTACCACATCGTAGCAAATCCATAGGTTTATAGAAATCAGTGGCTGTCTTCGAAGTCTTCTTTTGTCGAGTCGTCCAATCCAGGTGTCTTCAAAGTAATTGATCAATGAGAGTAATAAATGCTCAGTTTCTGTGTAAAATTCGCTATTAAGTAGATGTTCGTATGCTGCAACAATTTTTTTTGTGGGACGAAACCAAGAACAGCCATTTGACGTAAATGTAGAACGAAGTCAGGGTATACCTTGCTTGTAGTCCTGCACCTTGAATATGTCTCCAGAGAAATTGTGTAAAACGAAAGAAGCAGCCATGAACTCTGGCATTAAGAAATTCTGCTTGTAGAGCATTTATTGCTGCGCGTTCGAAATCAATCATAATTGTTGAAAGGCGCAATCCTAATTTTACCATCGGCATACCAGTGATCACATTTCCATAAATCTTAACTGTGTCGAAAATAACAAAATTAGCTGTGGTTCATTGGGTCCACTATCCAATAACAGAAAAGGTTTGCCATTGCAGTTCACTACATATTTATCAGGAACAAGAAGCTCTGTCAAACACCTTGGGACTGTAGGTAGTTGCCTGCTACAGCCAAATGAACTCCTTCTAATATATTTGCTTAAATGGTTACGCCATTTTCATAAACCATGTTTTTTATACGATTGCAGATTATCTTGTGTTTACCTTTCCGGAATCAATAAAGTGGTTATGGACTGCACTCTTCACTACTTCGTTTCCTACGGTATGCACTCACCATCTTAACTCACTGACAAAGATTTCAGCAAAAGGCATGTCTCTGGAATGGTGCAATATATAATATTCCAGAATTATTAATTTTCACAAATCACGTTCACTTCTCAATGACAATTTTGAAAATACCTACTGGCATGACATATTTCCAAGTAGCTAAATATGTTGGATATAATGAGCTAAGAATGTTTATTAAACGGTATAATTATGGTAAAGTAGTTTGTCCTCCTGTTGGCAAGTTGTAGTTAGTTTAAGTTTTTAATCTTCTTTAGGAGGGGCAATAAAAACCACTCTAAACTGTTTTTATGGCTACGTTTCGTGCCTCTAGCGTGCACTTCTTCAGGCCAAAGAAAAGGTTACGAGTGGTGGTAGTCCACTGGTCCAATAAGCATACCGTCTAATAACTTACTTAATCTAGTTAACATGAACTTAAGTCAATAATTAAAAGAATTTAAATATATGTACAAAGAAAACAACGGACATTAAAGTTGAAACAAACAATATACACTGTGTATATTGTTTGTTTCAACTTTAATGTCCGTTGTTTTCTTTGTACATATATTTAAATTCTTTTAATTATTGACTTAAGTTCATGTTAACTAGATTAAGTAAGTTATTAGACGGTATGCTTATTGGACCAGTGGACTACCACCACTCGTAACCTTTTCTTTGGCCTGAAGAAGTGCACGCTAGAGGCACGAAACGTAGCCATAAAAACAGTTTAGAGTGGTTTTTATTGCCCCTCCTAAAGAAGATTAAAAACTTAAACTAACTAGGTATAATTATGTTACGGAATGTTAATTATAAGAGTATCTTCTAAAGACAGATTTGTGAGTAATGGTGAATGCTCATTCTGCATTGATACATTTTCCGCCCTCAGAATAATCCCTCTTAATACTGTTGTAGGTAACAATAAGATTTTATTTATTTTAGTTGGTCAAGGAAAGAATTAGTACAAGAACAATACATACAATCATTAAAATAGTAAGTACATGCGATGTACTATATACGGTTAATACTTTCGCGGTACCTTCTATCTTAAACACGCCATTTCTTATCATATGGTGATGATAGGTAATGCTTGATTAAATTTTTACGTGGGTCGTTAGTTTTTTTACGTACGTCCCCTTTGTCGCGCGTGCACATTTCCGCGTCCTTTTGTCGCCGATGTGTTTTTGTCGCACGCGTCTTTTTCACGCGCATGCTTTTGACGCACGCCCAAATTTCCGCGTCCCTTTGACGTATATCCACTTTGGATACTTACACATGTTCTGTTACGTTGGACAATTCCTATGACGAACAAATAAGACACGCATGGATTATTATGAACTGTCCAGAATGCATAATTTAACAACTTATGTTAGATGGAAACATTAAAACCACCGTTTTGATTTTTGTGATTGCAAACAGCATCACAACAAATTTGAGGGCACACCTGCTGAAATAAATTAGTTTCGGAAAGTTTAGCGCAATTGGTTCTTTTAATCACTCGTATGAAACTGAGCAATTTATTTGTGGTACATATTTATATTTGTAACAGCTTAATTTACAGGCATTTTAAAAAAAATTGTGTTGGATGTGCGATTAGCTAAATGCATATTCGGAAACGCATATTTATAAGTACTTTGTTTTTTATATATGATTTCTTTTTGAACTGGGTTCAGTCGTATGCACTCACGACTGGACATGCATCATTATTATTATTATTATCTGATATTTGTTGACAAACCTTTAATTGTTATCTAGTTGCTTAACGTTTTTCTGTATCGTTGAAATAAGAATATTCGTTAAAGATTTTTTTAAGGTAATTGGTGTATTTATTTAGAAAAATTTAAATGCAAGCTTTCGCATTGTAACGTGCACATTTTTTCGATTGAGTACGTCTGATTTTAATTAACATTTTTGTGTTCACTGTTTATATAAATTCTTTTGCGCAATACATTTGACGCACAGCACATGCGTTATGAGTTTTTCTTTTAAAGTCATTCGCCATCTTGGGTACGATTGTCACCGTGTGAGAACGTGTTCGTCCTGCACAGCGTGCAGAAAATGTTCACATGTTAAATTTGTACGGTGGAATTCTGCCTTCGTTCGTTTAAAAAAACCCGTAATGTAACAGGGGTAAGTGATTTCTTTGTTCCTTACACGTGGTGTGTAACCTTTTGATTTTGAGTTTTAGCTTTTTTTTACTATGGGTTACGATATACGACTACGTTTCTGATTTATTCGATGCTTTTCGATTTGTGTACGTATGAATTCGTTTATGGTTATGAATATTTGGTTTGGATACGTACGCCTTGTTACGATTTTGAGGTTTGAAATGTGAAATTACGATATGGTTTACGCAGCACGTTTGATGTTAGTCACAACGTCGCTTTTACGAGGAATTTCCGTTACGAATTATGATTTTTGTGTGTGAAAATCGATAATTATTCATGGTTACGTCTGATGCAATTTGATTTGAATGAAAATTATCATACGTTACGTTTGTTTACGATGTTCTGGTTAATTGATCTGTACGGATATTAGATCAAATCAGAATAAATACGGAAAATATGGAAGTTTAAATTATGCATTTCAAGAATTAATGTTGCATGAATCAGATGAGAAACGCGTAATTCAATTAGGTCACGTGATGACCACGCCCAATGCGCAGAAGTTACAAACAACAAGTGGTAACCTAACCTTCAATAACACGTATGTAAATAACTTAAGTATTCGTTTTAAGATTTGTTTGTTTTTTCGGTTTCAAGATTTACCCATTTTAATATAAAACATATTGTGGCGCCCAAATTATGTTTTAAATTATATGTCAAATTAGAATTGTAAATATGAGTGTACGATAAGAATACCCAGACCTTGGTTATAATTTGAATAAAGCTCATTGCTCTAATAATTTATTGTGTGTTGTTTATACGTTAATAAAACCATAAATGCTAGTACGGTGCAAGCATTATTTGTTTATCTGAATTATTATTATTTAAATTTATTTGTTATATGAAGTAGATGTTACAGCATATAAATTGTTCTAAATAAATACACCAATTGCCCTAAAAAAATCTTTAATATGTTTTATGGTGAAACTTTTATATCTAAAATATATTCGTTGTTATAATTGTGTTTTGCGATTCGTTTACTTTCAGTGTTCGACAGATGTTAACGGTATCTGTAATGTATATTTTTACCATTTTTTTCTTTTAATTGTGTTATAAGTAGCACACCAAGAACCGCCTTCTGCTTACTCTCTGACGCATTTAGTTACCGCTACGTGTTATGTTAAAAATGATTAGTTCAATTCGCGAGTATGAAAATTTCTTTTCAAGTATGAAATTTGTCCCGCGTCATGCGCGATCCTTTTTTTCGTAGTTGGCTGTCAAAACGAATACATTTTCTTGCTAACGTTGCTAAATTACGGACCGTTCTTAGCGGACTTTTCGGCCCAACAAAAAACTTTCATTATTAAGTTGGTTCGCGATACTCTAGATAAATATGTGGGCGAATTTTTAAGTAGTATTGAGTGAAAGCTTATTTTGGGGTATGTAATTATGTATGTAACACCTGGTGGTCAAAAATTTCCATGACGTCACGTTAGTATTACCGTTATTGCTTATACACCGTCAAGGATTGGAAACCTGCAAGATTATCCTTCTTTTGGGAGACGGATTACTACGAAAACTGGGAAAAGTTACTCCGCTAAGTCAAAGGGAAACGCTACGCATTTGGGTTTTTAAATGATTGAATGCTAAAAGGGACCCGTTACTTGTGTTAAAATTATATGTTCGTTCATATTGAGTTTGACATTACTTTTTAGGTAACTCAAATACAAAATTAGCTAATCCCCTACTAAATAAAATCTAACTGTGTGTATTACTATTTCAATTGTTTTTAATTTCTACTTTGGTGGTCATGTCGATTACAACCGTACGTGCATGTTAGTTTAACACAATTAATAATATTTTTGTGCTTCACAAACTTATAAGCAGTGTGCGTTGAGTCTCGAGGTCTTAAATTGTTTCGTTTGTCTACAATTTTAAAATTTGGGAATATAAATTCAAACGTCATGTTTTTTGTAAAAGTATAGACCGACAGGGTCAGCTTGTTGTACGGTGTGTTGCTCACTAGTCGACGCAACTTATAATTCATTCGAACCACGTATAAATACTTGCGAAAACTTACATTTATGTACATTTTTCATCTTCTGTGCTAAATAAATATATATATTCTGCGTTATTACTTCTGTGGTGTTATTTATTCTTTTTCAGCTACGGGTAGAGTTAGATGGTATCTCCCTAACTTAATCTCTAATCGTTTTGGCGCCTTTTTTTAGATTTACGTTATAATTTCGTATAACAAAACCTGCGATCACTCTCCGAAGAAGCTGTGCTAAACGTTGCTTTGTTTTGTTACAAGAAGACTAGCATAACAATTTATTCTTGGCTGTCCAACTCGAGGAACCTAATTTTCTCGTAACATACAATAATTCTTTATTTATGTAATAAGCTCATCTAAAGGCAAAATTTTCGACAAAATTTCGTCTAAAACGATATCAAAATTTATCAAAGAAAAATAACCACAAAACAGTCTCCTAAATACGTATAAAAAAACCCAGACTGTACCAAAATATAACCGATAAATAATAATTCGTTGATGGTTTCCTTCCTACTAAAATTAAGAGTGTGAAAATTAAGAATAACGTTGGGATGTACATTTATCCCACGCAATATCAAGGATTTTGAACATCACCCGGGGCCGTGAAGATTAAAATAGCTTCTGAGGCGTTCAAAAAAAAAGCTTTTAAGAACTTTCATGAACTATAAATCTACTTTTCCTCCTCCATAACGTCAGTCTGAGTACGCTACTATTTAATGTAGATTTGACCTTGCGACAGAAATTAGAGTTACCTAGTACTGTTGCGGCAGGTGTGGGTTATATTACCCTCGTTTTGATAGCAATAGTATTGTTAGCCACTAATACACGTAACACACAGTTTTATTTAGTTAACTAATACATTCAAACGAATTAACACTTTAATTGACTTTTATCGAAAATCGTAAAATTAAAACTAATGTCAAAAGTAGTCTTTTGTTACCACGAGGCAGCCCTCTCTAACTAAAGTGTGTGTGTCATTGTCGTGTCGTTGCGACAGTAAGGCTCGTTGTTACAAATCTCCCCCTTTGCTTCATGTAGCGTCCCGCGAATAGGAGCAAATGGTTTACTTACAACAGGGACACTTATTTTTCTGGACTCTTCGTCGAGAAGTTGTGTGAAGAGTGCGAATAGGACAGATTGGAGCAGTTTCTTCGTCTGAGTTGAAAGGAGTTAGATCAGCGACATGATATTTTCCTAAAATTTAATCTGGGTTACTAACAGAGGTAACTTCATAAGTTGTAGGTGTGACGATCTTGTGAATCAAATACGGACCATCACGACAATGCGCGAACTTGGAAGTAAAAGAACTTTTAGTTTTATTGAGGACATGCGTTCTTATGAGCACTTTGTCTCCAATGTGAAAATTTGGAGCTGGGTGACGATTGGCATCGCTGTATTTCTTATATCAGTCCTGTTGTTGTTCTTGATTCTCACGAGCAAGACGTAAGGTGTCAGCAAAGTTACGCAAGTATGGAGTTACTTGAGAAACGAAATTGTCATTCTATATAATCGCGCGAAAATCACGCTGTACGTCTTGGGGCGTGCGTAACTTGCGTCCGAATGTAAAATAAGTGGCACTAAAACCGGTTGTTTGAGGTTTCACACTATTCATGGCAAATCGCACTGCCGGGAGTTTATCTTTCCATTTTGTATGATTGTTAGCAGTTAAGATAGAAAGCTGAGTTTTTAAATCTCGGTTTTTACGCTCAACCGGGTTAGCTTCCGAATGATACAATGCTGCTAAAGTCTGCGAAAAACCGAGACAATGAGCTGTCTCTTGCATAACAGAACTCACAAACTGAACACCGTTATTACTAATTACGCGCCTAGGAAGTCCAAGACGTAAGATTATTTCATCTATAAGAATTCAGCTGAAGCAACTTTTAATGCAAAGAGCTCTACCCAGCGACTGGTTGTGTCTTGCGTTATGTAGATCTATTTATATCCATCTTCTGTCTCAGGTAGAGGTCCAAATAAGTCCATAGAAAGAACTTCAAATCGTTAATTTTGAATAGGCGTTTGAATCTGTCCGATGGGTTTCAAGTTAGAAACTTTATACCTTTGGCAATCTAGACATTTTGCTACGTGATGGGTTATGTCACGACGCATACTTGTCCAATAGTATCTACTGGCGATTCGCTGCAAAGTACGATCGACTCCATAATGACCAGCTAGTTGAGAATCATGACATTCCGAGACGATCTTACTAATAGAAGATTTCGGAACTACCAGCTGAGCAGTCTCTTGATCTGAGTCTAGAACATAGCGATATAGAATACCGTTAATCATAATATACCACGGTCCATCGTTTAAAATCGACATCATCAGTAGAACGTTCAAAGCAGTCGATGATTTTACTTAGGTCGGGATCATTCATTTGTTCACGGCGCACTTTCTTGGTAGTTTCCTTGGGTAAGTCAATGCTTACAAGTTCGGCTTCTAAGTTTTCCAAAGGAAGTCTTGATAGCATGTCAGCTACTACATTTAATCGACCTGGAGTATAGTCTATTTTTAAGTCATAAGACTGAAGAAGAAGTGACCATCGTGTTTGACGACCTGTTGGTGATTTTAATGACATGAGCCACCTGAGCTGTTGATGATCCGACTGAACAACAGTGGAACCTTCTAGGTAACGGTTAACGGCCCACACGACAGCTAATGCTTCGCGTTCTATGGTACAATAATTTTGTTCCGATTGTGTCAACAATTTGGATGCATATTCTATGGGTTCTTCGTCAGGACCCTTCTCCTGGAGTAAACATCCATCAAGAGCATATGCGCTAACGTTGGTTCTAAGAACATAGGGTAGCTTTGCGTCAGCCTGACGGAGAATCGGACTAGTTGTTAACAACTCTTTTAGTCGTTGGAAGATTTCTTCTTGTTTAGGACCCCAAGTTCAAACTACATTATTCTTTGTGAGGTTCGTGAGAGGTTTAACTATACCTGCAATTTTTTTTATAAAACGCCGGTACCATAAACAGGTTTGGAGAAAAGAGAGAACTTGTTTTGTCTTTTTGGGCGTAGGCATATCCAGAATGACAGACACTTTGCTTGGATTCGGTTTCAAACCCTGGGAACTAATCACGTGAACAAGGTAATTGGCAAAAGGGCAACCCAATGAGCATTTGGATCTGTTTAAGTAAAGCTTAAACATTTTCAAGCAATTCAACACAAGTTGTATGTCCTTAACATGTTCCATGGAAGTAGGAGACAATATGATCATGTCATTTAAGTAAGCCAAGATGTTTACATCTTGTAAAGCGGAGCGAAATCTATCAATAAGGCGTTGAAATGTGGAAGGTGCATTTAGCAATCCAAACGGCATCCGAATGTAACGGAACAAACCTAAAGGGCAAATAAATGCGGTGTTATCCCTATCTTCTGGCTTGACTGAAATCCGATGGTAACCTGATCTAAGATCAAGAGTGGCTTTTTTAGCCGAATGAAGTAAATCTTCAATATGAGGCAATGGATATTTATCTGAACGAGTGATAGCGTTTAGTTTTCGATAATCTACTACTAGCCTTGTGCCTCCATCTTTTTTTGGCACTAAAACTATTGGAGCAGTATAAGGAGATTCACATTCTTCTATAATACCTTCCGATAGAAGATGTTCGATTTCTTTACGTAAGATATCTCTTTTGCCTTCCGAAAGACGATAAGGTGGAACTGCTATAGGAGTAATTTTTTCTCTAATTTTCACATTTAAAAGTCCGTACACTATGTCAAGTTGTACATGTTCTGAAATAACAGATTTGCTTGTAAGACGTGATAACAATGCGCGTTTTAGAAATAAAGACGGTTTAATTATTATCTTGTTTAAGTGCAAACAAATCCTGGAAAATTTGATGTGCAGGCTTTAGATAACCATAAGCATGTCAATGTGATGTGATAGCTTTATCAAACTATTGAATTGAACTTTTAATTCCTTGCCACCATGTAGCTGCATCATCCGTTAGAAGCATTGAAAGTCCTTTTAGTGCATGTTCGTTGCTTATATTAAGACATTCTTTATATACCGTTATTGAATTAATGAATGTTTCGATATCGGACTTTGAATCACCATTAAACCTTGCTTTACATGCAGAAAAATTTGCAGTACTCACAGTTTAAATGTTGTGTTGATTATTTACTTGAATCCCTTGGATTAATTTTTGAAGCATCTCAACTGCCATAATTAATTTTTGTGGTTGATTTTCTGCCATATTTTTCAAATCACTGGTAATTTTTTCTGATCGTAACAGCATAAAGAAATACCGTGCTGTCTGAGTAGTGTGATGCGAAATTCTAAAAAACACAGGTTATTCGAGTAGCTAAACAAATATTTGAATTGTTCGTAATAGAAGACGCTAGTTACTTTCGTTTTAAATGTTTGTTGAATACTGTTCACCACCAAAAACGTAAGGCAACGCGTTGGGCGACACTTGTGGCGGCAGGTGTGGGTTATATTACCCTCGTTTCGATAGTTATAGTATTGTAAGCCACTAATACACGTAACACACAGTTTTATTTAGTTAACTAATACATTCAAACGAATTAACACTTTAATTGATTTTTACCGAAAATCATAAAATTAAAACTAATGTCAAAAGTAGTCTTTTGTTACCACGAGACAGCCTTCTCTAACTAAAGTGTGTGTTTTATTGTCGTGTCGTTGCGACAGTACGGCTCGTTGTTACAGTACTATATTAGGCAAATAAAGCTGATGGTCTGGCACTAAAATGTTGTACTTGACTAGGAACATCCTGCCAGACAATGCAGTGTGAGCATACTGAAGTACATATGCAGGAAACTACGAAGTTGTTAGTTAGATAGTAAAAAATGCAATCGCAAATTTAAAAAAATGTATTTGAATAATACGCGGCGTAATATTCCTAACTGTACTACGCAAGTGCAAAAATTTGTTTCTATAATTGCAAAAACCATAATTAGAAACCAGTGGACAGCTGTTTCGTCATATTTGGTCTCTTCAGCACTGGAATACTTTAAAGCAGTTTCCACAACTACATACATCAAACTGCCAACTAAAAACGGATAAACGCTTTGACCTTCTGGTATTGTCAATGTTTATTATTTGTGTAATTTGAATTTCTTGAATATCATCGCAAACGGCCACGAATGATTACAGATCGCATTTGCTAACAATTGTAGTTTATACCGTGTACTATTTCAATCAAACTAACCAAGATGTTTCGTGTTTTCTTTAGTTGAGTGTACTATATCGAATCACCTACATACTGTTAAAAGTGTTATTAAGTTCAAAATACTTTTACCCTTAACAATAATTTATATAAATAGCCATGTAGCGCCATCTGACGGGTGTCGTAATAATTTACAACATGACTGTATTTTTTCTTATGCGTTTAATGTTAGAAAGTTTAATAAACTAGTCTTACGTCGTCTTACGTGAGCACTCAACAACGCACGTTGTTTTATTACAATGCACGCAACTTCTTAAGCTCCTTATTACAGGTTATGGGCCCAGGACTGCGTGAGTTTGTGTTGTAAAAATTTTTTTAAAGTGTTCGAGTGTGTGCAATGGCTTTCAGTAGTGGTTATCTAGTTGGTGTTCCTAAACTAAAGGGAAGAGAGAACTTTGATGACTGGGTGTTTGCAGCGAGGAATTTTCTGATTCTCGAAGGACTCTAGAAGCACATTGATAGCAGTACGCAAACAGGTACGCCATCGGAAGACGACAAGAAGACAAAAGCAAAATTGATATTGACCATTGACCCCAGCTTGTATATCCATATTAAAGACGCAGAAACTGCATTTGAACTTTGAACCAAGTTAAAATCATTATTTGACGATTCATCTTTTACCAGGCGTAATAGTTTGTTGCGAACGTTAATTTCAACTCGCTTAGAAAATTGTGACTCGATGGCTACATACATAAATAGAATTGTAGAAACGGGCCAAAAATTAAAAGGAACTGGTTTTGGAATCAACGACGAATGGATTGGGTCATTGATGCTAACAGGGTTGCCGGACAGATATACACCTATGATTATGGCAATTGAGCATTCAGGCATCACCATCACAGCAGACGCCATTAAAACCAAGTTGATGGATATGGAAAATGATGTTAGAAATGCCGATAATGTATGTAACGCTCTTTATGCCGGTAAATCAAATTACAGATATCCTACTGACCGAAAACCACAATATCAATCTGGCAACGGCGCAGAATCTGTTGGTGCAACTTTTGACAGAAGTGTAAACAGAGGCAAAATCAAGTGTTATAAATGTAAATAGTTTGGTCATTTTAAGAACAGATGTCCTAAGAAAGGCAGTAACAATCGTGAAAATGCTTTTAGTGTAGTATTTTTAAATGGTGACTTCAAGAAATCTGATTGGTATGTCAACTCGAGGGCTAGTTCACATATTGTTGCAGATCAAAGCTTGATTCTTGGAAAAGAAGTCGAAGAGCCTGAAATACGGGAGATTATGGTTGCTAATAAAGAAAAAATACCATTGTTGTGCAGTGGTAGTGTGCAAATAACCACAGTCGTTGGAAACGAATGTCACAACGTTATAGTTCGGAAGGCTCTATGTGTTCTCACGATTACTACCAATTTACTATCGGTAAGCGAATTAATTAAGAATGGGAATAACGTGTTTTTTGAAAAGAACCGTTGCAAAATCTACAATACTCGTAATAAGCTAGTAGCAATAGCTGAATTGGACAATGGTGTTTATAAATTAAATTTATCTGTAGACTCTACTAAAAAGTGTTTGTTGACAAGTACTACAGCCATCACATGGCATAGACGTTTTGGCCATTTAAACAGTGGCGATCTTAATAAGATGAAAAGTGGTGCTGTCAAAAGACTTGTGTGTTCCGATAAAATAGCAATTGGAAAATCAAACCGTGTAGCGTGCTGCGAAGGCAAACAATCGAGATTACCATTTAATCATAAGGGAAGACGAGCTAAATCAGTGCTAGAAGAGATACATGCAGATTTGGCTAGACCCATGGAAGTTCAACCTATTGGTGGTTCTCGACACTTTTTATGTTTCGAAGATGATTTTTCTCGCATGACATTTATTTACTTCTTGAAAACAAAAGATGAAGTGTTACGGTACTTTAAAGTATTCAAAAACTTGGTAGAAAACCAGCAAAACTGTAAAATTAAAGCATTACGTTCGGACAATGGAGGTGAGTTTGTAAGTTATGATTTCGAAAATTTTCTGAAGCAAAGTGGTATCATTCATCAAAAAACTAACTCGTATACACCTCAACAAAATGATATGCTGGAAAGGCTTAACCGAACCATTGTAGAAAAAAGTAGATGCATGTTGTTTGATGCCAAGCTAGGTAAGCAGTTTTGGGCTGAAGCGGCAAATACTGCTGTGTATTTAAAGAATAGGTCGTTAGCATCAGGTCTCGATAACAAAACTCCGTTCGAAATATGGACAAAAAGTAAACCTACTGTTGATCATTTACGGATTTTTGGTAGCACGATTATGATACACGTTCCAAAGCAGAAACGTTTGAAGTGGGACAAGAAATTTAAAAAGTGCATATTAGTTGGATATAGTGACACCGTGAAAGGATATCGAGTGTATGATCCTGTAACTGAAAAGGTAATGACAAGCAGGGATGTTATAATAATCGAAAATTTGGAAACGCCTATTTTAAACACAGATAAAAACGATGAAGTTCTAGTTCCAGTGAGGGGCGATGAGTTAGAAAACACCAGTAATAGTGAATTTGAAATTCCAGTCAACATAGAAAATAATCAACCCACAAGGAAATCACAAAGACAGGCGAAACCGAAGAATTTTGAAGATTATGTCACATATTTTTCACATGATTTTAGGGAAGCAATGGATTTTGAAATTGATCCTGTCAGCGTCGAAGAAGCGATGTCTTGCTCAGATCGAGATCAGTGGATGGAGGCTATGAAGGACGAAATGGAATCTTTCCGAGAAAATGACTCCTGGGATGTGGTAGAAAGGCCAGCGCATGGTACTATCGTGCAGTGCAAGTGGGGTTTTAAAAAGAAAATCGACAGTGAAAACTAAGTGAAGTATCGGGCGCGCTGAGTTGCCAAAGGCTTTACGTAAAGGCATGGCATTGACTATGATGAAACCTTTTCCCCAGTTGTGCGTCATTCAACATTTAGATTGTTAGTAGCATTGTCTGTAAATTTGAATTTGAAAATTCACCACCTTGATGTAGCCACAGCTTTTCTTAATGGTACCGTTGATGAGGATGTTTATATGTATCAACCTGAAGGTTTTATAACGTTAGATTGTATAAATAAGGTGTTAAAATTAAAGAAAGCCGTTTACGGGTTGAAACAGGCATCAAGAGTATAGTACAAGAGGGTGAATTCAGTATTGTCCGCTTTAGATTATAAGAAGTCAGAATTTGAACCCTGTGTATTTTTAAAACACAATGGTGATCATGTCATCTCTGTACGTAGATGACTTTTTTTATCTTTTCAAAGAATCAAACGGAAATTGATTTTTTGAAAAATAAACTAAGTATCGCATTCAAAATAAAAGATTTGGGTTTTGCGAAACAGTGTCTTGGTATAAAAATTTGTCAGGATCATGATAGAATTTCTTTGGACCAAGAGCAGTATCTTGATTGTTTACTTAAAAAATTTAACATGCAAAATTGTAAAGCTGTTGCTACACCAATGGAGAGTAATTTAGACTTAGAAAAGGATGTAAATTGTGATGTACAATATCCATACCAACAACTGATTGGTAGTTTAATGTATCTTTCTGTAATGACTAGGCCAGACATTTCTTATGTTATTAGTTTTCTAAGTCAATTAATTAATACCTGCTTCAATGAGAATCATTGGAAGGCTGCGAAACGGGTTTTGAGGTACTTAAAGGGTACAAAAAATTATTGTTTACAATTTACAATAGTTTGTGTGATAGAAAGTCATATTCTGGATTTTGTTTTAAATTATCTAGTTCAGTGATATCTTAGGATAGTTCAAAGCAGCAGTCAGTTGCACTTTCCAGCACGGAGGCTGAGTACATGGCCATTTCCGATGCTGCAAAGAAAGTAATTTATTTACGTAATTTACTTTACGAGTTAATAGGAAGATTAATATGTGTAGTATTATATAATGATAACCAAGGAGCTCAAAAACTTACATTAAATCCAATTTTTTACAAGAGGTCTAAACATATAGACATTCGTTATCATTATATAAGAGATTTAGTGGCAGATAAATTAGTTGAACTTAAATACTTAAAATCAGAAGACATGATTGCTGATATTTTCACAAAGTGTTTAAGATCAAACAAACATTTAAAATTTGTTAAAGACTTAGGTGTTGTTAAGAATAATGTTTTGAACTAGTGAGGATGTTATTAAGTTCAAAATACTTTATCCTTAACAATAATTTATATAAATAGCCATGTGGCGCCATCTGACGGGTGTCGTAATAATTTACAACATGACTGTATTTTTTCTTATGCGTTTAATGTTTGAAAGTTTAATAAACTAGTCTTACGTCGTCTTACGTGAGCACTCAACAACGCACGTTGTTTTATTACAATGCACGCAACTTCTTAAGCTCCTTATTACAAAAAGCTTCGGATATTACTTATGCATTTGCATACTTGTATATGCAAATGCATATTTTAAAAATTTATTCTTATGGACGCATATATTTATGTTTTAAACCTTAATTGCATATTTTACCATACTAATACGCATTTAAGAGGTTTTTACAGCATTTTTAGTAGCTTTGCAATACAATACATTATTTTACTGAGCTTTATTGTTGGTAGCAATCATTGTAATATTAAAAATTTAAATAACTTCCAGTAATTAGTTGAGATCATTTAAAAATCTGAAAAAATAAGATTTGGTTTTGATCTTCGATAAACGAGTAACAACCGGGAACTAAAGTGACACGTATTTTAAATGCATATTAAGACATATTTTTCTTGAACACATTTGCATAGGTCCAAATTCTAACTGCTTGTTTAATAGTACTTTTTTATAGCATATTCATTTAATCGAATTTTGCATGCCTGGCTTGCGGATTCTGAATACAGACATTATCTTGACAATGTTTATATAAAAAATTATAAAACAACTATTTGTAAAATTACGTTGATTAGTTTGTTGTAGTTACTATCTCTGTTAAACAGAATTTGTCGATATCATAATATATTACATATTGTAACATACAAGCACGATGGAGTTTATAGATTGCAGAAGAAATAAAATGAAAAAACAACATTGAGCAGTATATTCTAAAGTAAACGCTGCTTAATAAAAATAAAAGAGAATGACCACCGTGAGCAGCATACCAATAGTTGTCAGATGAAAGATAAATACTAGAAGCCTTTTAATATCAATGGAAATCTATAGTAGAAAACTAATCAGCAAAAAAGACATAAACCAACGTCAAAACTTTAAATTAAAATTTAAAAATAGATTTTTATTCAACCATCGTTTAACTAAAACCATTTAAACTGTATATAAAATTTGTTAATATTTAAAAATAAAAATGCAGAAAATTGTACTTTTACTGTTGATTCCGGCAGAGTCCGATTAAAAATTTATAGTCTTTTGCAATGTTATTGTGGAAACTTTACGAGTCATTGTAGATATATCTGTCTATACCTTAATTTTTCAAAAAAAAAACTAACCATCGTAAAATTAAATGTTAAATAATTTTACTGCTTGCAGTACGGTATTACAATCATCAACGGTTAATAAAATTTAAGTTAACAAGTAGATCAATAATGTGTAGTAATGAATTCAGACATTTAAATAAAATATCTAACGATTAAGTGAAAATTTAAATCTGTTACTCTTTTTTTCGCGTGATAAATAATTTATGACTTTATTTACAACTTCACGTAATTTAACATTCTATTACAATTATCGTATAATGCTAACTGCTTCGTACACAATTTCTTTGGTCATTAACTCTACTTACTGTTCCTTTTCAAGATTTATGAGTTGAAATTTAAGTGAGTTACAAGTAACCTTGCTATAAATGTGATTATGAACATTAATCAAACGAAAGTTTCAGAAAAAGCGCTTTAATCGTTCGTAATTTGGGCGTGAGATAATTTATACTAAATATTTCTAACTTTTAAAATGACACTCTTTATTAATGTTAATTAATAATATTTTTTATAATAAAATTAATTGTTGGCTTGCATTTTGTTTATTTTATAAATGTTAGTAGGGTTTAACGAAGCAGCAACGTTAGAGATAAAGTCACATTTTTCTCAAAGTATATATAAAATTAAATTTGTTATTAAATGTTTTACGCAACAACATTTATAATAGATTTAACACTAAAAAACGTCAAAAAAAAACTATAAAAACACATACAGGTAGTAGATGTAACTCAAACAACTTTTAACCTTGAAATCTAAAGAATAGTAATTGCAGAAACAAAAAATTTTTATATATTTTTTTTAGAGTAATCTACATAGTTATGATATACAAGGTGTCCAGCAAAGTAAGGTACAAAATTTCAGGACGTGTTCCTCATGTAAATTTGAGTTGAAAATGTCTATACGGTCCCCAAATGCTTCCTTATCTAGATATGACATTCTTTAAATTTTGGTATTGTTACAGAAAAATGTGTGGTGGAGCACCATGTTCTAGTCCAGACATGTCTAACCGGTGCGGACGGGGGAGCTATCGCTCCCACTCCTACTGTTTCAGGTTTTCTCCACTATTACGTTTTCCGTGGCAACCGTAGCAGGCAATGTAGGCTGTGTTATTATTTATTGTGGTATTCTGCAGACACTAGTTGATAGTGACCTTTTAACACTATCCAGTATGAAATCATGGTCAGCTGCTGATGGACGTGTTACTGTAGCGTTTGTAAATGATCTTGTTGCTCTAAGATGTTCGAAAACTCTTCCGAATACTCTACTATCAGGTATTGTTCGATTCGGATACCGGCGGCTGTATTCCCTCACTGATTTCCTACCACTGCAGTTGCAGTATCCATAGACTAACAGCAACTCTGCGTGGTAGGTATTTAAGTAGTTATTAATAAGTAAGTAGTTATTACTCGTCGTCTAAATCCACGTTTCAAATTGGCATTTTACCGTACATTCATAAGGTCGCAGATCAAATAGAGAAACTTTATTGTAAAAACGGTATCAAACTCATATTGAACTCGAAGGTTCTTTTAGATATTTTCTTTTCAAACGTTCAAACTGACTGCACTTTTGTCTTAAGGTGTATACCAAATTTCTTGTACGTGTGGTATACACTGCATTGGTGAAACTAGTCCTTTTGTTATCACACGGATTTCAGAATATGATTTTTTTATAAGAAAAACGCATATGTCTAAGTCTGCCGTTGCTGAACATTATTTTATTACAGGTGATAAGATAGATTTTGATAACGTTTTCGTTTTCTATTCTTCTTTAATAAGAAAACCCGAGAAAGCATAGAAATCATTAACACCTTAATAACTTTAATCGCCACCACGGTTGTGAAGTACCCTCTTTTTGGTTTTTCTTAGTTACTCGTTTATCAAAACCAACTGTAGCCAATCAGAGTCGCTGTCAACCAATCGCGACCATAAATTTTTTTATATACTTCTTATTAAGTCTCTTCTATAGAGTTTAGAATCTGACTAGGTTTGCATTACTGTAAATGTTTTTTGTTAGATTGTCGTTTGTCGATTTGAAAATTGACACTAACCGGGACAACTAAATCATCAATTGACGATATTGGTAAATTATACGTAATAAAATATCTCAAAAAATTTATGTTATCTAACAATGACAAGTCAAGTAATAGTCAGTTATGAACGCTGAGCTAAAAATCGAAACGTTGAAAAAAAAATATATGAAGGCGTTAAGGAAAATAGTGTGTGAAGGTTAAATTAAACAGAAGTCACAATACACAAGTAAAATAAGTGAAATAAAATAAATAGTGAAAAAACTATGATGGTATAAAGTAGGAAAAAGTAAAGGTTTTTATAAATATAGACCAAAAAGATAAAAAACAAAAAAAAGTATAAAATAAACTAAAGCCAAGGACTTTCTAGCTTAAAACGCTGTCTCATCTGTATAATATAAAGGGTGTCTAGGGTTTCCAAGACCAAAACTTATCCTATACCAATCAAAATTTGACAAAAATTTCAAAAAAATTGCATCACTAGAACTATCCGTTCAAACCCAGCATTTTTAAACCAAAACATAGTAGTTTATTGTCAAAAGTTTGAATGTACTTAAGTAAAACGTATTTTGTTTGTTGATTTTTTTTTGTTATTTGTTATAAAAGGTTATTTGAATTCAGAATTGATTGATATGCATTTTGTGTTTGGCTATCAACCCCACCATACTACTTTTGTTTCTATTAATCATCGTCTTTCTAAAACAGGCAGTTTTCTTACAAACCAAATTTTGGACGTTAGCCTGTTACGTGTTATTAGTAATTACGTTTCACATTTTGGTATTTTAATAAAGTTCTTGCCACGTCACTGGTACGCTGACGCCTCTGGTTGGATATTTCAGTTTGATTTGATACTAACGTTAAAATATTTTGAATCCATATTCATTTTTTGTTGAAGATTTGCTGTGAGTAATTTGATTTTGAAGCCTTGTCCGTAGCCTAAGATTAATTTGTATAATGTAAGCTAACACTCCTCAAAATGATTGAGAATAACATTACGGTAGTAACATTTTAACCAGCTACCGTCTTTGGTTTTATAATAAATGGACGAGAACTAAGTAAGCATGTAAGTGTTAATGTTTGATTGATTGTTTCTTAATGTATTATCTTGTCTTATTACTTGTATATTTTCTTGATAAAACGAAAGTGTTATCTTGTTATATATTAAGAAAATAGTTATCACAAAATGGATTGTTCTTTTATTGATGATTGTTTGTCTTTATTCTATTCATGGACAACAGGTTCGTATGTACATTTGGTGTCTAGTACAACGGACTGGCGTCTATTGTTTATTCTTTTTATTGCAGTATTCTTAACTACGCCTCTTCGACGAGATTGTAGCTAGCCGTGGTGACGTAGTTGTTACCAAAAGAGTTCGTTGTAACAAAAAACTTAGTAACAAGCGTTATATTCAATTAAAATAATTAATAGTACACATTTCTAAAAATCGTGTTTAGTAATTACTTCCTGAAAAATTGTTAAAATTGTACCACATCCAGAAAGTTTAAAAACTTTTACCAACGAATCTACTACTTAGGCAAGAATATTGTCAATGATTGATAAAGAATTTCATTGAAAATCCTTAAATTGTTGCTCAAATTAGTTTACGGACAAAACTTGTTTTACCAAAGATGGTATCTTAAACTTCCATAATAAAAGGTAAAATAAAGATAAAAATTTTCAACATAAATTTAGTTGAAATGTTTGGACTGGAATCGTTGATGAATTTATTATCGACCCTTTTATGCTACCTAACCGAATGAGATAGCGCTGCGTAGTTGGAATTCTTACAGAATATTTTGCTGAAACTTTTAGAAGATATACAATTGAGCAATGTCAATTTTTATGCACGATAGTCTTTACTACATTGTAGATTACGTGTGAGGTAAACCTTGCCGCTTTTTCTCTTAACCGCTGTTAAAGAAAAAAAAAGTCTATTTAGTTCCAACAAGAACCAGAGAAGATCTCTAGAACTGCATTGTTGAAGCATTTCCAGAAATCAGGGATGTTTTTTGCAATATAATTTTAAGAAGAAAAAATTTAGTCCTAAGAACTCACTGTAGAAGGCTGTCAGTAGTTTTCACAGACACCCTGTATATATGATAATCTATTAACTTTTTTAGGGAAATACATAATTTCTACGTCAAAATTTTGCAGGACGACCACCTCAAGATATCATTAGTTCACGCCTCTGCTACAACCCTAGCAAGTTTTACCGAATTTGATATGTCACAGTGTTTGGAATACGTTTGTCAGGTACATATGATCATTTTTATTGTATTTGGATATGAAATGAATTAGCGTTGTGGTATGATATCTGCGTTAGTGGCCCTAAACTAGTTTCTGTTTTTATATTACTAAAGGAATTCTTATCAATAAAATTAATAAAATAACGTACAGCAAACCGATAAAAAAATGAATGGATTGACCTTGAAGAAATACTTTCAGATCCTAAATTTGTTGTAGATAAGTCTGAGTAGGAAGAAAATAATATTAACAACAACGATATTAATATTTTACAACCGGAGAATGAATCAGATCCAGAAGAGAACATCCTCTGTTGATTATTCAAGATAATTTAAGAAAAACGTCAAAACTGATCTAAAAATATAGTGCCCAAAAAACAGAAAACTAAAAATTCTTTTAATAAAATAAAGCGTAAAAGTTTGAAATCTCCTACATCAGGTAAGTAAAAACTCTTAGCGATTTTGCTCCATCGCAGTGCGAAATATTTATATTTTTGTTCCGTTGATTTTCCAAAAGTATTTCACTGAACGGTGCTTGTGTATGAAAACTGATAAATATAAAAAGCCTAACGCAACTTTTATCTCGACTTCATTAATAGGTTGATAATGCGGTGATTCTTTCCATTGTCTGGTTTTCTTTATATCACGATGTCAGTTATCATTTGATCATTTATAAAAAATAGAAAGCATTGACGAAGACTTTTTGCATTTTTTGCAAACAATTTTATACACGGTGAGTCCGTTATGATACTAAAACGTTCGCCAAGTTGTCAACTTCGAGAACGTTCACAAACTTATTGTCAACTTCCTAAACGTTTACCAAAAGATGTAGAAAATTCCCGGAAAGATAACAGAAATATATAAAATCGGGTTAAAGGAATAATGAATCAGTTATTCGAAGTCGGAAGTATTAAGAAATATTCATTTGCTTTTTAGTGTAACTGATGATGACAATTTAAATTGTTGAAACTAGTCTTATAATAAAATATAACTGTGGATTGACTTTAACAAAATATTATATTTTATTAAGAAGTTGTATAAATAAATAAGTGATTAACGCGTGGTTAAGATAAATATAACGGCGTTCAGGCGTACGTGCTTTTAATGTAAACAAGTATCAGTTTTAGATAAATAGAAGTTATCCGCTGACATTATTTTTCGACTGATTGTAATATATAAATTAGTGTCAGTGTATTTCTTAAATGTCGTTAGATTTAATTAGTTACGAGTAGTTATAAAAGGTGTGTAAATATTTTGTTATAAATAAATTAGTCTTTCTCTACTTAACGTTATCTTTACCGAAATAAAAATTTGTATTTTTTTGTACCGAATTTTCTTCATTTTTATAGTTTTGCTGTTGTCTCCATTTTCTTCTACACTATCTACATTTTCTACACGATCTCTGAGTAGTCACTACCAGTGCTTACATTATTGCACTCTTCTTTACCATCAGATCCACTGATTTTGTCATCGCTTTGTGTTTCGTTCCATAAAGACTAAAGACGTTCCATTTCTCTCTCGTAGTTTCCCATTTTACTATTATGTAAAACACTTTGAATATGCACAATAAGAGTAATTCAACAAAGTTTTACTGCCATGAACTCTAAAGTCACAACTTGATTCAGCTATCTTAGTGAGAATACAATTTTCAAACCAATTGGGACAAGTGTGGTGCGCCTCAGTCGACTTAAAACGTTTCTGAGTCAAACACCCGCTCAACGGCCACTGCTAAATGCGAATACCGCAGAGGCAACTGTAAACCAAACATTTCCAAAGCGCAAATTTTAGAAAGTTACATGCAATACACGGTTAATTAAACTTTCGTTAATGATTGCAATTTATTATACTGTAATATCATGTTAAATTTTTTTTTCAGTTATCAAGATAATGGATAATTATCAAAACTCAAAGATGCTCTTAATTGTGCGTAGAATAGCTCATTTTAATCTAATTATAATAACAAAATCTAAATGTATATTAATCTAACAACTCGGAAGAATCGAACAAAAATGTGTGATAAACAATGATTGAAAAATGTTTTTTTGCATAGAAAAAGCGTTCCCAGTCCAGAAATAGCTATAAAAGTAAACTGTAATTAATCTTTAATTGTTAGAGTTATTAAAAAATACGCTAAAATTAGAAAAAGCGACGACAAAATGTATAATGAACAACCAAAAAACTTCAATTCGAGACGATTGTAACATAAATATAATATAAATAGTGAAACGTTCGAGAAGTTATCCGCAAATTCAAGAGCCTTCTCGAAGTTGTTATCCATCTTCTAGAAGATATACCGAAAGATAGGGAACACTCGAGAAGGATTTCTAAATGTGTATAAATACCGAAGAAACAAATCGAATGGGAGTTATTGCCGTAATGCGAATACAGCGAATACAGAAGATTATTCAAGTCTAAATAAGTAAGTCGTGAGCGCGTGTGTGTAGATAAATATACGGAGAAAAATCTTGTACGTGATTTTAGTGTAAACAAGTGTGTGAAGCTATCCGCGGACTTTATCTTATCTTCGTGTAAGTTATATAAATTATAGTGTGTTTTTATTAAATATTATTAGATTTAATTAGTTCGGTTAATTTAACCTAAAAATTCGTTACAAGCTTGGACCGTCTGTTTTGATCGAGGCAGAACTGTTAATGATAAAAGATCTGTCGCCCTTAATTATTATTCACTTCACCTCCCCTACCTCCGACTGTGTGAGTTGGCCGTGCAAGGTTCGTAAGACTTATAAACTTGTAACAAAGTTGATCACTTAATAAAGCCAACAGAAAGTACAGCGTGAGTGCTTAGCAGTAATTTGGAGTATCCAAAAGTTAAGACCATATTCAGAGGGATCAGACTTTACGGTAGTAACCGATCACCATTCTCTTTTGTGGTTGAGCAATTTAAAAGATCTACAAGGAAGATTAGCCAGGTGGGCTTTACGACTCCAGCAATACAATTTTAAACTCAAATATCGGAAGAGAAAAGAGAACGTAGTACCCGATACGCTATCAAGAAGAGTTTTTCGACCCAATTGAAAGTAAGAATGTTCCTACCGACAAATAGTTTACAAGAATACTACAGAGAGTTGCAAAAAATAGAACAACAAACGGCTATTTAAATGTTTTAGTAATTCCTGACTATTTCACAAAATTGTGTTTGTTTTTTCCACTGAGGTTTCCCACAGGAGCCGCCATTGTTAACTTAATTTAAGATCAAGTTTTTTTCGTACATGGCATTCTTATGTTATTACGGATAATGGTGTGCAATTTAGTTGTGAGAAATTTAAAGATTTGTGGTCGACGTATAGAGAGCAGCACAAAACTACAGCGCTATACCATCTACAAGCCAACCCCACTGGACGGGTGAACCGAGTGATAAAAACAGTGCTTACTTCGTGCTTGGAAATGAGTAATCAACGGGACAAATTTTTACCTAAGATAGGCACAGCCATGCGTACCGCTAAGCACGAGATTACTGGTGATTCCCCATATTATTTGAATTTCGGTGGAGAACAAGTTCTGTCTGGTACCGAACACATATGTACTCTCAAGGTAGAAGACACGGTCACATTTGAGCGTGAACATCATGCAGAAAATATAACAAACGTTAGTAAATTGTTTAAAGATGTGAAGATGCAGTTGATCAATTCTTATGAGAAAAATACAAATTATTATAATTTACGACACAGAGATGTACAGTATAACATTAGCGATAAACTTCTTAGACGCAATTTTATTACTTCAAATGCCGCAAATTTTTATTCACAGAAGCTAGTCCAATCTTTGTTGGTTCATTTTGTATTGGCAAGAAAGTTTCGTTATGGGTTTATGGAATAGAGGACAAATACGGCAAGTTGCGACAAAATTGGAAGGTTAAAGACCTCAAACCTTTTAATACGGAACTATAACTTGTTTAATTTATAATAATGGTTTTTTTGCTTTTGTTGATTTTATATAAGTTTGGTTACACGTAATTTTTTTTGAATTTGCACGTCTTGGTAGTAAGAGGGGAATGTAACATAAATATAATATAAATCGGTACTTTAGAATTTATTAATATCTACTTGCTAAGTTAGGCCACCTAACTTATGCAAGTTATTTTGCAAAATTCTTGTCTGTTAAGATAGTTAAACTTTGAATTTTTCGGGGTCACTTCCGATTCGTTTTTGGAAAAGAAAACTCGTGGCGTTACTAATTTGCACGTAAACGCAGTTATTTTTTGTCCCAACGCTATCTTAGGATTTTTGTCTTGTTGCTGAATACGTTTTTCCAAAGTTGAATCTTCACATTACACGATCGCAAACGATTGCAAGTACATGTACGTGTCGGAAGGCTGATCCACCAATCAACAAAAAAAAACAAGGTACCGAATGTTAAGTTGCTTGGTATTAAGACTAGCAATAGATAGTTGTTTTCGTTGTAATGTTTTGCAACGGTTTTGTAATTTACGTTATGAAACATTGACATTTTTTTGTATCTTAGATAATTTGAACAATTGTTGCAGTTAGCCGTAGAGTAGCTCAGAGGCATAGTGGTTTATAAACGTGGTATTCTTTAAAAAAAACTCAAGTCATACAAAAAATTGTCATACGATGCAGTGATAATAAGAGCAAGTCTGGCAAATAGACAGCTGAATTCCTCTAATTAACATTTTCCTAAGTGTATAATTTCAACAATTAAACATCTAATGTTCGTCATGGTATGGGATTGCATGTCTGCTGAAAGAGTACTTGTTTGATAACAAAAGTTTATATTTTAAAACAATTATGCATCTTGCTATATAGCAAAGTTTATATATAACAACCAATGAAGTTGACAGAATAGACTGGCTTGCACCATCATCTAACTTTAATCTAAAATATATCAAATTGAAAAGGAAAGTTACAAAATAAAGATAACACTGGTCTGCAAAAAAATATTTTTTATCGAACCCTGACACTATTCCGGGTGATTCGTATGTAAAATGACGTCCTGAATCCAAATATGTCTTCCGTTTTTTTCCATCACCCACCATTTTCGAGGGAGCCCCAAATTCTCTAATTTTACCACTTTTCCATAAATTAATTATAATTTATTTATCGAACGATAATAATAATTATAATAATTATTATAATAATAAATATATGGACATGAATTTAATTTAAATGGGAAAAAGAACTATTTTAGCTATAAACAGAATAAATAAAAATATATTCATCGTTACTTGGTGCTTGCTTTCCTTTTATACCCTGAGGTACAGCTCTCTCGTTTCAAAAACCAGCAGTACTCCGCAAACATGCTTGCATTCCACTTCCTTGAAAATCTCTTCTCCAACTTAGCGATGTTTTGATGGAACCGTTCCCCGTGTTTATCCGAGACTGCTCCTAAATTTTCAGGGAACCAAAGAATTGTGTGCGACATTTTTCTGACCAGGAATAAGATTTTCTCGCAGAGGCCAGTCCCATACGATGTAATGTTTATCTCGGACTCGGCTATTCCATTCACAAAAGAAGCAGCAATATTTTGTGAGTCCTGATTGCAGGCCCGTGAGTAGAGCAACAACTTTTAAGTCAGCGCAAAGTTTCCACTTATAATCATGATAATTAATTTTATCAATGATTCTGAAGATGTTTCCGTACGTTTCCTTCATATTAACACAGTATGCAACTGGAACTGATGGGAAGTCATTCCCGTTTGCCAACAGGACAACTTTTAAGCTTGTTTTTGATGAGTCTATGAGTCTCCATTTGTCTGGGTCACATGGCATCTGTAGCTCTGTCACCAATAAATTTGCATTAGAGCAGAACACTAAACCTTTATCTTCTGAAAAAAGACATTTCAGGGTTGCTTGTCTGGTCCTGTAAGAAGATATTTCTACTCCCTTTTCTAAAAGATTCGACTGTTGAAGTCGCGATCCTAGGAGCTGAGATTTAGTCTTTGGTAACTGCAAAGCCCTGACAAGATCATTTAATTCCGATTGAGTGAGGAGGTGAGGTTGCCGAGAAACTAAATCTGCGGAATACTCTGAATCATCATTGAACGTATCATTCGAAGCCCCAGGTTGTGGCTCAGAGTCTTTTAAATCAATTTCCGGCACTAGAGTATAAGTGTTTGGGGACTCTGGGATTGGCAAAGTATCGTTATGAGGAACAGGTCTTAGAGGTGACGGAATATTGGGATACTGAATTGTATGCTTACTTTTGCTCGAAAACCCGACGGTGGAAGTCATACAAAAGTAACAATCTGTAAGATGACAACGAGATTCACGCCAAACCATGGGCACAGCAAGTGGCATTGATTTACGGGTACCTTTGAGCCATTTGTGCAAACTACTGTAACAAGTCGGACAGCAAACTGATGGAGCCAAAGTCTTGTCCTGGTCGCCAACTTGACAATCAAAGTACAGTTTATAAGCTGTTTTAACAAACGGAGAAAAGGGTTTTCGTTGCGCTTTTAAAGTTAATTCCCCGCAGACATAGCAGAAGCTATCGGGATGATTTTTACACTCGCGTGGTATAAATAAACAATAATTCAACACCCGACATTAACCACAAATCACACTTAGTCACTTGAAAAAAATCCGGAGTAAAAGTAGTTTTACAGTTTTACACAAATGAACAAAAATGAACACAAAATCCAGCACGTTTAAAACGTCGACAAGTTAACTCTGCAACAGCTATAGATGTACTGATCGAAGCAGTTAAGCAAACAATGTAATATACTATAATGAGAAGAGTAATGCAAGTTCAAGCCTGTCGAAAATTCCTGTTCAAACCTGCATGTGGTATTGAGATCGCCAGCGTCGTTCAGTGAATCTTCCTAACTGTTTATTGACATTTTTTTACTGTTCTTATATATTTGTGTTTTATTGTTGTTTCTATATACATTTTATAGCAAAACTTTTACCATATACTTTGGTATAAATTTTATTACCTGCTTTGGGATGTTTAACGGCTATAAGTTAAACTTCTAAAAAAAATGCAAAAAATAAAATAAAAATGGGATGCTCCCAACATAGGTGGGTAATGGGTAAAAACGGCGCTCATTTTTGGATTCAGGAGGTCATTTTACCTAAGAATCGTCAAGAATGGTATCAGGGCCGATTTTCATGCAGACCAGTGATAATTAAACGAATCAATTATTCATGCGTGGTTTTGTGTTATTTCAAAAAAATGAACTAAGCAAACTGGTCGATTCAATGCCAAAAAGATGTGCAATGATCATCAAAAGCGGTCTAATTAAATAATAAAATTTGTAGATAAAAATATTGTTTATAATGTTAGAGGACCTTGTATTAATTAACATTAAAGAAATTAATTATTGTTTTAACTTCTTTTCTTTATAAAATATTCTTATAAAGTATTTATTGAATGTAAAACATGTGCGAATATAAAAGATTTAAAAGAATTGTACAAAATTTTAACATAGTATCTGAATTTGATGAACTTTTTAACACCACTCAAAACATTTAGAACAAAAAAAACGATTAAAAAAAGCACAAAAGAAAAGTTTAAACACCCAGCAATTTAAAAATTATTTATATTATTGGGTTTAGATAGTTATTAATAAAACTTTCTTCAATATCTTTTTAAAAAATTTAATTGTTTTGCTAAATTTTATGTCTGTAAATAATTGTAAAATACGTATTTGAAATAACATTAATTTTATGAAGTTTCTTGTTTAAGAAAATCTAAATCTGAAATTTGAAAAGACTTAATCTGCAAGTATATGTGTATATTAATAATAGAAAAAGTAACAAAAGTGTCTCGATTTTAGACAAGCGCGTAATAAATTGTTTTGTTAAGTGCATTGTGACTTCTTCCTGAGTGATAAGTTCCATCATTAATCATTCCTTTGTACATTTTTGTTCGCGTCTTCCAAGCAATTTGCACCTTGTTTTTAGATCAACACTTTTTCGCATCAAGCGCTTTTTGCATCTATTCGCTACGTCTTAATTTAACCGCACTACGTTCACTCGAAAGATACGAATGAAAAAAAATTAAATTAGTTAATAAAGAATCTAATTAAAATTCGAAAGAGAATTGTTAGTAATGGGTAACGACCACAAAACTTACTTCGCCCGATGGATCATTTAGTTTTCATTATGCTAGTCTTGCGACAGTCATGGTCGTGCAGAGAATTCAAGTTTTGCTAAATTCCCAAAGGGCTCGTGGGAATTTCATCACGCAAACTTACCAATGCGCTCTTAACGTGACTGGTTGTTCGCCTCTTAAACTTCACAGCGCACGTAGAAGCAAAAACGAGATCAAAAACCCATTACACTCTCCATCTATTTATCGTTATTAAAAATTTTGATTTGTAGCGCAATTTAAAACAATAAACTTATTAATACGTTAATAATTAAATAATAATCTCATTAAGTGCAATGTGCTTTAAGGCATAGATTTACGATCCAGTTTTAGAATTTAGTGATCCTTGCGACAACAGTAAACAACAGCCATTTAAAAGGGGATAAACAGAGTAATATAGTCGTAAGCACTGACAAAATTATCTAAGTGGAAAATTTAACTTCGTTTAGTTATAAACTTATAACCTTAAAATAACGCGATAAGCGACTGCGATTGCTTAAACAAACTTTAAGATAAATAGTTATTTTATTACTTAGTTTTGTAGTAGAAATGTAACTACTTCTTTAATAAATTTTGTATATTTTCAACTAAATTAGATATTTGATAACGGAGCTTGATTTTATCCTAAAAATTTTAGCGCGTTCTGTTTCTTGTAAACATTTTGATGGTTTAGATAATACTATTCTTGACCTAAATGTAATAGCATAAAGTTTTTGTAGACATAAAATTGTATAAAAGAGACAATTATGTGTTTTCTTTCTTAGTTTGATGTAACATAATTTAACACACGTTACTTTGAAGAAACGTTTAAGTTTGAAAAACTACGTTTTTAAGTTAACAAATAACGCAAATAAATCATAATTACGTTTAAAATTAATCAAAAACTTTTTTACACGAAAAGCCTACGAGTATTGATTTATTTATACAGTTTAGGTAAGCACTAATCCATTTAGGGTTTTTAAAACCGTGTTAACAGGTACAACTCCCAAGAGGTTGGTTAATATTTTTATAGAACTCCCTAATGTATTTATTTGCTACGGTTCACGAACAATGTTATTAAACTCTAAAATCCATTTTGTTCTAAAAGAGAGAAATACAAAAACAAAAACATATTACTGGAAACAATAAGTGTCGCAGGAATAAATAAAAAAAGTTGAACTGTACTAAATTGTGTAGCTTTAATATAATATTACGTTAAAAAATTTGATAAAACCATAGTTAAAAAGCTATTCAAGGATAGGAAAATGAAATAGTATCAACTTCAAAACTTACATAGAATCGTACATTTTTCTAATTTCGAAATACTGAAGTCAAACATTTATTGTGCTTTTTGTAATTACAGATGTACGTACAATCTTAAATTTTTCTTTGTCTTATTTGGTCTATATACTACTTGCTGCAACTTTTGCTATTAATTTCGTATACTGCATTTTTTTTTGTTTCTACTACTTCTAGTTATTAATATTGTTTTAAAAGCATTATTATTATTAATTAATGAAAATTGATTAATGAATTCATTAGTTTGTCGTAAAAAAACATTTTTTTTAGCAATTAGTATGTTAAACTAAACACAAAATTTTCCTACTCTCTATATGCATCTACTACACTATTTGTAATATTTTTTAATACTTTTTCCATCCATCCCACTCCTTCCAAAATCTCCAACATTCCTCTCTCCTCTTCTCTTAGTTCCATGCATTCCTATACCATGTGCTCTATATTTTCTTAGACTTCCCCGCATAGTCTACATCTCCTATCGTTATCTTCCTTCCAATACTTATTTTCTTGCTCCTCATTCCCGCATCTAAACCTTGCTTCTATTCTTTTCATCCTCAAGCTTTTTTCACCCTTTATGTACCTTGGAAAATTGCCTATCACTATATTTGTATATCCTTATCTCTTCTTATTATCTCATCTTTTATTTCCCTTCCTGTCTCTTTTATTTTCTCTACCTTTTCTCTTGCATATCGAACTCTTTTATAAAACCTTTTTCTTTCTTCTTGTCCATGTTTAATTTTTCCATTCTTCACCTCTCTCCAGCACATATGAAGTAATTTACATTACTTCTCTTTTTTTCATTTGTTCTTCGTAACACATTGCTCTCTTCCCCGCCTGTAGTCTTATCTTTTCTAACTTCATTTGTTAAACAACCATCTTCTTGCTTTTATTTGCTTCCCAAACTCCCTCTCTCTTATACTCCTATATTCACACTTTCCATTACCTCGTCTTCCCACTTCCACTCCACCTTTTTTACCTCCTCTTCTTGTTTGAAACACTACCATCTTTGTTTTTCCCACATTTACACTTAACCACTTTTTTTTCAGATACTTTTTTACTATCTTTATCATCTCTTTCACGCCAAAACCCACACTTTTAACGCCCTCTTAATATTCCTAAACTCTGTTGTCCCATCAACTCTTTCTCTAAATCTTCTAAATATACACAAATAAACTAGGACTAAGTGATCACCCTTGCCTTAATTTTTTATTTGTCCAAAATGCTACACTTAACTTTCCATCTATTCTTATTTTGCACTTTGTCTCATATATTTCTTTTATATTCCTAACTAGTTCTTCCTCTATCTGTTTTTTTCTTAATATATTCTATAATTTACTCCTGTTTACATTACATCTGCCAGTCTGGTAAGATATTTTTTTCCTCTATTTCTCTTTCTAGTCTTTTTTGCAAAATTGTCATAAAAATTTTATATCTCACATTTGCCACACTTCTATAGTTTATTACCTCTCTTTTCTCTACTCCTTGGTAAACTGGGCATATTATTGCCTCTTTCCAATTATCCGGAAACTCTGCACTTGACCATATCTTATTAAAAAATTTTCCTATTCTTTTTTTTGTTCCCTCTCCTGTATATTTCCATTGTTCTCCTTGCGTCCCATCCGTCCCTTTTGCTTTCATTTTTTATTTCTCTTAATGCTTCTTCTATTTCTTTTTTCTGTACAGTAGTACTGCTCCCTCCTCTTGTTATCCTTTCTATTTCAAATTCACCCTTTCTCTCTTCTTCCCCCTCTAAAATCTCTGCCCAATGTTCTCTCCATTTTTTCATATCAATTTGTATCTCCCCTTTTTTACAAATTTTCTTTTCTTTATACAAAAGCTGCATATGTCTCCTTCATTTTCTAACATGCTTATATGTTCCTCCAACTATTTTTCATATTCTTCTTTTATCTTACAACACTTTTCTATATTGCGACCTTAATCTTTTATATTACTGAATATCAATTTTTTCTTTTTTCCACCTTTTTTACCTTTTCTTACCTCCTTCTTGACTTTCTTGCATTTCTTATTCCACCACCTCTTTTCTTCATACTACTTTATGTTTTTTTTTGTATTTTTTTCTTTTTGCTGCTTTATCCATTTTATTGATCAATTCCTTCACTCCTTCCTTCACCCATTGTTCCTCTCTAATGTTTTCTTATAAACCTCAATATTTTCATCTGTTCATATCTTTTTGTCCCTTCAAACTATGTCTGAATTTTTCCTTTCTATCTTCCAACCTTTTAGCCTTATTTCTAATGGCTGATAGTCAGAATCAACCTCTTTAACTATTTTAAAACTTTCTATTTCCTTCAGAACCTTGCCACTAAACATTAACTATCTATTATAGATTCTCCCCTTTTACTTATATATGTACATATATTCTCCTCTATCTTCTTTCTCCATATTTCCGTTGAGTATAGTTTACCTGTTGCCCTCACATAACTTTAATAGCTTTTTACCTTGTTTGTTTAATGTCTTATCCATCGTTACTCTTTTTATTTTGTCCTCTTTTACTATTATACCCCAACTTTCTGCCAATGCTTGCGTTAAAATCTCCACCTATTATTAATTTTCCTCTTTCTTCTTCAATCAGTAGTTGTTTCAAGTTTCTTATTGTTTGTTTCATTTCTTGCTCTTGCATTTTATTTTCGTCTTCTTCTACTACCCATTCTTCTCTTACTCTCGATATTATACCCCTTTGTGCTCTTCCTTTTTTTCTTTTCTTGTCGCGAACTGTACATTCTATAACCCCTTCTATATACTTCCAAAATTCAGCTCTTTTATTTTTTACCCCTGCAACGTTCCAAAAAACTAAACTTATTCTTCTTTTTTTTTAATCGTTTGCCATTATCTTTGCCTGGTCGTCTCCTTTTTTTAATTTATTTCTAGTTTTTTGGCCTTCTTCTCTCTAATTTATTTCCTTTTACGTTCCAGTTCATTTCCTCTCACTCAACCCATAATTTCATAAACCCTTTTTTTTTCTTTCTTTAGTCTTCTTCCTTCTATCCTTATATTTTTTTGTACCACACTTTCCACTGGGGTCATAATTTCATCTATAAATATCTTTGTTCCTCTTAGACTTCCTTTTTTCTTTAATAATTCTATTTTATCTTCTATAGAATTCAATTTTACCAGTATAAACCAACACGCTATTTTAATTGCGTCTCTTATACCTTTTTCCACTCCTAATTCATTTTTAAACAAGTTATCAACTTGCTTTTTATGCTCTTCTTTTTCCTATTGACCTTTCAACCCTCTTATAACCATTATAACCAAATTTTCTTTTCCTTTTCCATTACTTCTATCCTTCGTTCTAAATTTTTTATTTTTTCTTCCTTGCTCTTATTTTTTTCCCACATATCGCATATCTCCATTCGCTCTTTTCTTTTTTTTCAACTCACCCGTGATTTTATCCAGATTATCTACTAATTTTTTGTTCTCTTTCCTCATCTGCTTTATTACTTAATTAAGTAATGGAGATGTGTAAAGAAATTATTAGAAAAATATAGCAGATGAGGAAAGAAAACAACAAATTAGTAGATAATCTGGAAAATATTACGGGAGAGTTAAAAAAAGAAAGAGAAGAGCGAATACACATCTCCATTACTTCCTGCTGTTCCTTATCGCTCTCCTCCTTTTTCGGGCTTTTTTTTGTTTGTTTACTCTTTGCAAAAGCTTCTTGCACAATTTACTGTCCTTTGTTTTTTATTTCCAATCCTGTTGATTCAGATATTGACATAATTCTTCCTAATTATGTTTAATTAAAACTAGCCACAAATATTTTAAATTAAAACAAAACAAAAATGTTTATAAATAAAATAAAAGGATGTACTTTACTATTAACAGATGCGCCCGCTTCACCTTTGCACTAGTCCACGATACTCGGTCGCATTCGTACACTTTCTCTGAACTCCGCAATAATGATACACGTTCTCAATCAACCGCCTTTAAAATACGAATCAAAAAATGAATTAATTTTTTCATTTAAAATAACTGCGTGTTTGTAAAATGAACTAATTATAGTAGAATTCAGGTTTCCACGGGTTACACAAAACCGGCGCTAGAAACGGGCGACATGGGTCTCTGCCCGGAGTGTCAACTTTAGGAAGCGGTAAATGGGCGCTGTAAAATTTAAAAAAAATCAATAAACAGTGCTGCCAGCTAATTGGAACCAAATTTACTTCATTCGAAACAAAAAATTCCTTATAAAATCTTAAGCTTTTATTTCATTTATGATTATAAGCGACTTTCGGCTTAGACCGCGTCGTAGTTAAACACCCAGACTTAGGCTTGGTCTTAGTCTCGTCTTGAGAGCCAAAACAAGAAGTAGAACTTGGCTTTTAGCGTATTGTCGTTCGTCAACCTAAACAAACTGACGTTTCGCAAGACATTGCAGCTTGCATTTTCGATATTTACATCACTAGCGATTAGCGTAATTAACTGACCTTATCTTTCCGTTACCGCTTGACTGACTTTTGTTATTACACGGAGTTTTCACATTGTTTTGTCTGTGTTACGGTGCTAAAGAAACATAATATCAAAACTGTCTTTACGACTAAGGATACCCTAAACACTTGGTTTACATCTGCTAAAAACAAACATAAGGCTCTAAAAAATACCGGAGCTTGTTCCTGTAGATGAAGTTAATTAGAACAGACAAGAATTTAGAGTAAAAGAACATATGGCTGACTGCAAACACCGTAGAGTTACAAAATCAGTAGTGGAACCAGGGACACACGCTAAACTTTGACTAAACTAAAGTATTGGCTAAAACTCCTTTCTTCTTTCCCAGACTAATGCGCAAAGCTGTGGAAACAGAGCAACATCCATGTAATATTAACCAAGATTTCTAGTTTTCTTTATTAATAGCAATCAACAATTTAACGCATTTTATTATTTAAAAAAACATGAAAAATAGTGAAAAAAAAACATGACAATAGTGAAAAAGTCATGTGTAACTGATTACTCTCCCGAGGGAGACACCTGTAACTCCAACCGGGCGCGTTCGCAGGCGATGAATAAAGGAACGCTTTTTGCCACACTAGAAGAAAAAAGAGCTTAAAAACCCTTCGCTGACAAAACAAAACTACACAACTTAAGGAACTACACCTTGCAGTACAAGTGCAGCAAACCTGTAATAAAAAATTATTCCGAAATAAAGAACGTATAATAAAAAGTAAAAATAATAATTTGACCACGGTAGCAATCGTAAGCACAGACCTCTGGGTATGGGTTGAATGCAAGTAAATACAAAGACGTAAACTCCGTTAATTTATTAACTATAACTTAATATACTATTTACATTAGAGAACAATGAACAATATTTGAATTAAACATATTTAGAATAAAACAGTATTATGTAAAATAAAATATTAGGGCGCCAACCACCTTTAAATTGGTGATGAATAAAAAGCGTAAAATCGTACATCTAATTATTAATTATTGATATTAAATGCAAATGTCGTAAACGTTTGATTTGTTATCGAGTGAAAAGTTTTAATAACTGAATTTAAAATGTAACTTAATTCCAATTGACTCACCACATGATATGACGTATCGTATAGCTTCTATTTTTAGCACATGCTTGCTTCAAGTGATAAGATTCTTCAACAGGAATAAATACCAGTGTATATATAATAAACTTCAATAACTGATCTATTAATTAAACGACAAAACCAAAAAAGTAGAAGATCCAGAATAAAAATAAAAGATCCAATAAAAACACCCTAAATATAAATAATTAGAATGGTTTTTTAAATGACATGCTGTACTCACGTTACACCTTCAATGCAACGGTCTTCAAAATAATTTCCTTTGTCTAACTATTGCGCAACATTGCGAAATCACTAAAAATGTTGAATTCAATAGAAAAATTATATCAAAATAAAGGTAAACTCACCAATAATTAGACGGAATGAACAAAAATTAACTTGCATGGGTTTTTACGTCATAATCAAAAAAATTTGACTTCCCCGCATCACTACGACACGCACGCCAAGCGTGGCCCCAGCAGAAGTGCAAGTTTTCAGCTACACTCAAGTCGGTTAAAACAACGCGACGTTGCCAAACTGAATAAATTTACGTGCAATATTAGTTGCAGAAAATAAACGAATGTAAAATTGAATTTTAATTGTAATGAACTCAAACGGGACGTTACAAACCTTATCCTAACTGAGATAGCACCTTGCTTTAACTTGTTTTAAGTGTTTCCTCTTAACTTTTTTAATCTAATCTGTGAAACTTTTTAAGTAGCTCCAATGTTTTGTTTCTGGGTTTCAACGGCTATGAGAGCTAGGACTAACGATAACCGTGGCAAAAACGTGGCTTTTTTAAAGCAATCATTAATACGCAACAAATAAACCGATCCAATGTTACCGCACAAAAGAATTTAGAAGGTCTAGTACCGGAATAAGACGTAGAGGTAAAGCCGGTTTTTCTTGGGTTGATATCCAGTGACCGCGGAATGCAAAGAAGTAAAACACCTAAAAGCAACTCGCTAAGTAAAGGCATGAAGAAAAGAAATTTTCCATAGACGTTTACACAATGATAGAAGTAATTAATAATAACATTTAAAAAAAATAAAAAGGCTAAGTAATAAAATTTAAAAAAAGTGAGACTGCTGAGTAAAGTATCAGTAAAAAAAATTACCACAGAAGAACAAATGTAAACCAGTTAAAAAACAATGGAACAAAAAACCACACATGGAATGATTGTGTATTTACAAACTCCGAGTTTAAAATAAACTCCACAGAAGAAGTAGTTCTTAAAAAAATAAGTTATCCTAGAACCAAAAAAAAAGTTGTTATCCTAGAACCAAAATATAAAAATTTCGATAGGGGAATACAAACTTTGTAGTGATGGCAGAAACAACAGTAATTAAACCCAGACGACAAAATGAAACAATAAAACGTAAGATCATGAAACTTACATATGATGGAACATTCGGGGAGATATGGGTCAAAACTAATTACCTAAAAGAGGACACAAACGTGAATAGCCATACACCAAATATCTGCAATGATGATATAAATATTTTAAAAGATTATGGAAGCTATATTCTACAAAATCAATACCAAAGTACACATACACCTAACAAAAAAATCGAAAAAACAAGGCAATTAAGAAGAAAAATAACAAGACTGAAAGAAAGTCGTTTGAACTCATAATCGACAACAAAAGTAAGAGTTACAAGGAAGTGCCAAACGATTTTAAGACAAATGCCCGAGGTAATGTAGTCTATAAACAAAAAAGTTTACGAAGTATAATAAATGGGTAACTTCTGATTACCTTAAATTAAAACGACGGAGCACTAAACAAAATACAAATCTTGGCTAACGCCAGTCCAGAAAGTGGTTCTATAATGATAGCAGAGAAAAAGCAGGCAATAGAAACACTACTCCCAAGAGTTATAGACCTAAATATACCTGAGAAATATATAATAAATTCACTTAAATTAAGGAACAAATGAAAGCCACCATTACGTAAAATTCACGCATTAAGACCAAGTGCAAATAACACATTAACAACTACAGTAATCATAAAAAAACATGATGCCAAAGAATTAATTGAAGAAGAAATACTCACGGTTGATGTGGTTTAATGTCCAATAGAAAGAAGAATTAAAATGAAGAGATGTCGCATTTACTGGTCATATCAACATAAAGCGGCAGAATGTGATAGTCCAAATAGAACCTAAAACGCCTCAAAAACGTGCGTGAACGAGGCTTTCCAATGTGTAATCAAACAGGACGCAAACGGGAACAGTAAAATTCCCAATCTTCAAAATTGCGCTCATAAAAGCAAAATTGTGTTGGTATATTATTTTTAAGACTTCCGCTGTCTTCTTCAGAAAAACTGAAACTTTGGTATATGTTAGCCCAAAAAATAAAATAGAAAATTTTGAGAGATGTTTAGATAATCTAATAATGGTGGTCAGTGAAACGAAAAGGCAAGCTAAAAAACTAGTAATAACTGGAAATTTTAATACTAAAAACACTAATTGGGGTGGAAATGAGACAGACAGAAAAGAAAAAAATGCTATTGGAATTTGTAGCTCTACTATAGTCTTACAGGTAGTATATAAAATGACGGAAAAAAACCCACTCTTCTTAGATATAATCGTAGATCGTATATGGACACAACACTAGTAAAGAAAAAACCAATAAAAATAAACATCAAGTGGAAAGTGATGCAACAATGTATTAATAGTGATTATCACTATATTAAGATAAAAATAGCAAATAATACATGAAAACCCTAAAAATAAAGCAAAGTCAACACGATAAAATAGAAGCATATTTTGGTAACCTAATCAAGAATGGAAGAATAAATCAAACCCAAAAATGTCAGGAACAGAAGGTAAGAGCATACAAAAAAAAACTACTCCCAACAGTAGAACGCAAGATAGTCATAATACAACGTACTGGTAGAGCTATAAGACAGCTATTAGAAATTTAAAACAAGCAAGAAGAAGGCACCAGCGTGACAAAGATGACAAAAACTGAAATAAAAATAGAAAAAAACATAAAACAACAAAGAGAAAACTAAAAAAACACAATATAAATCAGAAAATGCTGCTGGATTAATGCTAGAATTACTATCAAGTTACCAGTCATATATTTAACGTTCAAGAAATATTTTAAAAGCTTTAGCTTTAGTCGTTGAATTCGGTTTGTGCTCTTATGCAAATCTTTTTTTATAATAATAACCATCATAACGAATTGATAAAAGCGTTGACAGGCAAAGACTGTTGCTAACAATTTTATCTCCAAAATAAGGTAACGTTTCTCAGATTAAATTAATGCACGTGAATGAGCTGACATTGTTCTTTCCCTGTGAATTAAGCAACACCCTATACTATTCTGACTTTCATCAGTTTGTAATATAATATATTCTTTAGGGTTAAAAAACTCAAGAGTGAGAGGGTTACTCTCCAAACTTTTTATTCCATCAGTTTTCGCACGACCAACCCACACCCCTTTTTGAAAAATTAGGGAATTTGCTCGTATTTTCAGCAGACATAACAAGAATAAAGCTATGTAGATAATTCACCATTCCCAAAAAAAGTAGTAGTTACGTTTTTACCCTGTACAGCTACAATTTGTTTAGGATCTAGGTAAACACCTTCCTGCAAAAATACAAAACCTAAATATACATCTTTACCAACTTTGTACTGCATTTTTTGTAAGTTAAATTTGACAATGTGCTTCAAACCTTTGCGCATAACCTTAAAAATTATATCATGTTCTGCTTCATCGGCAGCAACTGTGATTGGATTTTCAAAACATATGTGAACACCCTCTGTGTCATCAAAAATACGTTCATTTCCACATTACAAATTTCAGGACTAGATGTCAAGCCAAATAAAAGTTAATTAAATATGTATCTTCCAAAAGGTGTTGCAAAGGTACGGAGCAATGAGAATTATTCTGTCAGTTTTATTTGATAAAACCCATCTTTTGTATTCAAAGCTGTAAAAAATTTCTTTCCACCCAGCCTTTGACATAGTCCTTCGATTCTTGGACTGTTCTGATATTCACTCTTCAGGTATTTGTTTAACTGTATTGGATTTAGTCATGCACATATAGTTACATTTTTCTTTGTATTATTATTAAGTCATTTATACAGTCAGTTGGCTCAGTTATTTTTGCAATTACATCCTTGCCTTTAACTCATCTAAAACTTGATTTACCTTAAGTTTAATAACTTTATACACCTGCGTGGACCTCGAACAGCTGGGACAGCATTCTTCAATTTTCTAGAATATTTGAATAGTCAATTACCTAAACCAGAAAAAAAATTCATATTTCTGAGTTACTGCACTTTTGTTGTTATCGGCTGAAAGACTATCAACTTTTCTTATTAGATCTAGCTCCTAATAATGCTATTTACTTTAGCATCTACTAAGATAAATCTAATTTTAATTGGTTTTTGGTTCTGCAGCACACATAACACATTTACACTACCAATTGTTTTAACGTTACCTCCACCATGTGCTATAAGCACACTTTTAATTTTATTCCATGATTCATTGCCACATTTTAAGGATCGTATGGCAAAACATCTACGTCTGAGCCAATGTTAACTATATTTCTTGATTTTCTATTAGTTCTATCTGATTTAGAAATCATTTTTCTTTATTAGTCTCTTCTTGTAACCCAGGAATTAATCTTTGGAGTTAAGTTTTCTTTTACTTACAACAAGCAGCAAAATGGTTATAATTATCACAAATATTGCATAATTTGCCGATTGCAGCACAAGTGTTCATGCCTATAAGAGCATTTTTGACATTTATAATCAGGACGATTATAATCAAGTGGTGTTGTGAACATCACTTTTCTTGCAAAGCCAAAACCCTTATTCCAATTTTTGTTTTATCTTTAATCAAAGTTTCCATTGGTTCAGCAAATTCGCACATCCATGGAAATCTCTTTATTTCAGTGTGGTTATGATCAAAGATCTCCTTCTTTTCATGTGATCTATTAAAAAACTTAAACCCGTTATAAACCGTTGTTTTACGTGGCATACAATAACACTCGAATTATATTTTGTCTCATCTGCATTTATAGTAAAAGTATTATACAAATGACGCTTTTCATCATCCATGAATTCAGTAGTATTGCAATTTTAATCGCATCATTTTTCTTGTGCTTGTAAATATCTGAATAAATGTTTTCTAATTGTAAACTATATTGCCCTCCAGACTCAACTCTTTTGGGGGTTTAAATTCCATTATACCATATGATTATCACACTTTAAAATGTAGTAGAATGTCACACTATATGCTACGTTTGTTATATTTGCTACATTTAAGCTGACACCTTGTGTTGTGGACGCCAATGGTTAGTAATTAACTAGCCTTAATTTTAATTATTTTAATTGTTACCATTAAACACGTCAACACATCAGTGGTATACAACAAACTTTTGTCACACGTTGCAGTAGACATCTTTAACCCGTTCGTGCACAGTGTCCACTTTAGTGGACATCTCATATTTTGGACTCTACCACCGACACACGTAAGGTAATCTGCAATTTCAAATTAGAAATCTGTAAAATGATTCTCTATAAGTACATGTAAAGCCAAGTCAACTTTCCTGAAAACGCTGAATTAGCAGATATCACGTACTCTGTTGTTATTGTGCAAGTCATAATGGCAGACACGAGCATTGCTGAAATACCGGTTAATATTTTTTATTGTAAACCAACAAAAAATGTAAGAACAGTATATTAAAACACAAGTTACAGAATGAACGCACTTCAATCACGAGATCGCGTTTCATACACGAGCCGCGCAGCGGTGAGTTTATGAAGCGGTCGAGTGATTGAAACGTATTCTATGACGTGTGCTTTATACGATTTTCTCTATTTCGATACAATATTTAATATTTTTCGTATAATTTTAATTTTTAAAACAACATTGGGAAATTTATATTTTACTGAATTGGCAGTACTTACACTTTGACATATTGAAATTTATGTGTTAACCTAAAATCTCATACAAAATTTTCTCTTTATACCTTTATAAGTAAATAACTTTGAATTAATAGGACGTTTTTATTTTATCTTGGCATCAAAATTTGAATTTCAATTGTTAACTTCCAATAATTTTGATTTTTTTTTATGTAACGTCAACTTACGATGCAGAGACACCAACTTTGAAAAAACTAACATTACTAAAATTCGTGTAAGAATTTGCTTATTCTTACACGGATTTTAGTGTAAGAATCGCTAATTCTTATGTCGAAATAGAGAAAATATTTATTATATTTCTAAAGATGTGGACATTTTATACCCGTCCACTGTAGTGGACAGCGTGCATTACTTAGAAATATTAATGATTTGTTTGTTTTCTAGCGTGTTCTTTTTGAAACTGAAGAAGCTCACGTCGCTGATGAAGATATAGATTTCAGTGACGAGCAGAATATATTATTTGATTTACCTGACGGTTCGGACTCGGAAATTAAGAATGTGAACCTGGAATCTGATTATGATTCGGAAGATGACTTGCCACTATCGCATTTATTGCAAAAAAAAATCCCATGAAATGGAAAGCAGGGCAAGATTGTATGTATGGTGCCAGTACTATGTCTCCTTATGTTGGAAATAGTGACATTTACGTTGAAGGTAATCAGCCTGTGGACTATTGTTTGACAATGTTTTCCGACGATTTATTGGAAGACATAGTTCTTCAGACAAACCTATATGCCTCTCAAAATAATAAACACAATTTTGGTTTGACGAAAGAAGAGCTATATATATTTTTAGGCGTAAATTTAGTTATGTCGTACATAAGATATCCAAGGATACGGTTTTACTGGTCTAGTGATAACGGGTTAAGGATGGACGTAATAGCAAAGGCTATGTCAGTAGGCAGATATGAATCGATTTTGAGACACTTGCACTGTGTGAACAACGCAGAACTTGATCCAAATAATAGCGATAAATTGAAGAAAATGTGTTCGTTTCTGGATAAATTACAAGCACATTTTTTTAGTGCTGCTGACAATGAAGTCAATCGACGAACAGATAATTCCACTAAAAGGAAAATTAGACATAAAACAATATTTGCCAAAAAAGCCTTATAAGTGGGGAGTAAAAGTGTGGCTAAGTGCTGGAATTAGTGGATATATGTTTCAATTTGAGATTTATCAAGGAGCACATGGTGACAGGCAAAAAGTTTTTCATTTAGGAACATGTGCTGATGTAGTACTTCGTCTAACTGAAAGTTTGAAAAATTCAAACATCAAAGTACTTTTTGACAATTTATTTTTCTCCATACTTTTGTTAGAAGAACTTAAACGAAGAGGAATTTGGGGAACTGGAACGTTGAGGGCAAATCGCTTGCAAAATGTAAATTCACTTTTAGAGTCGGACAAAGACTTAAAACGTCGAGGTAGAGGCAGCACCTCAGTTGCAACCGCCACAGAATGTAATATAACCATTACAAAATGGTATGATAATAAGTCGATTCATATTGCATCAACTTGTGCAGGAGTAGAACCTCAAAGTACAGTTAAACGGTAGACCAAGAAAACAAAAACCATGTCCACAATAAACAGACCCTATTTCGGAGCATTATATAATTCAAATATGGGAGGTGTAGATTTGTTAGCTCTGAAGAGGAAGAACAAGCGTTGGTATATAAAAATTTTCGTGTACTTTCTAAACGTAGCAGTTGTTAACTTGATCTTGTTTCGCAAGAAGAAAAACTTAAAACTGACTTTCTTGAATTTAAAGCCAGCGTAGCTAGAGCGCTAATTAACCGAGGTGTGTATAAAGAAAATAAAAGAACAAGACCTCGCTCAGCAACACCCCCAGGAATTTTAAAGAAAAAACGTTTACCAGTTCATCGTGTACCTATGGAAGTAAGACAAGATGGATTTGGCCATTGGCCAAAATTGACAGATGCAAATAATTGTAGAAGATGCCATTCAGACATCAGTAAAAAGAACACCATATATATTTGCACAAAATGTAACGAACCACTATGCCCTGATTGTTTTAAATATTTTCACGAAAATAAAAATTAATAATTTTCATTACTTTCATTTAATGCATGGTGTCCACTATAATGGACAGCTATATTTTTTTGAAAATATCCAAAATAAAAATTTTTTTTAAACAAATTCACTTTATAATTAAGCGTTTTAAACCTAAAAACATTTTTTTATGTAAAATTTAGATTTTTTTAAAATTATGCATGAAAGGGTTAAAGCCTCAAATAATCTCATTGATTTCCAAATCTTCCGTAAAGAAAACTAAAAGTCCGATTAATAATTTGAAGATTTTTAATTATTTTAATAGATTCTGTAATTTTTCATTGATAGTAATTAAAAACATTAGCCAAAATCTTAGTCTTTTCAAACAAATTTTGATGGCCCGTTTATAGCGCGTGCTACGCTACTGCTGAATTGCAAGATTGTGTAAAACGACTACATCATTGATGTTCTCTAATATGAGTTTCTACGCTTCTACTCAGCCAAGCTCAGCTTGGGTGATATCGACAACGCGGGAATTATTCCGAATGGAAAATTGTAATATAAACCATTAATGCTAACAAAATCAGTCGAATTTGAAATGTGATTAAGAATTACTTTAACGTTCCTTCTTTAAACTTTAAAAACATGAACTTTCCTTTTATAAATTCGCTGAGTGCATTTTCTATAGCTTAGGGTGTAGGTATTGGCAGAGGTTGTATTGTTTGCTACTGGGGTTAATCTAAGTGTAGCTTTATTAAATTTTCCTTTACGTTATACACATATTAAAAACGTTACTTTGTTTTGAAACGTATTTAATATTGTATTTATACTATTTTATTTAGTTACGTAATAAATTCGAGTATTAATTACATACAATGCTTAAGGCTTTATACTAAAAATTAATTACAATACAATGTTGCATGTAAAATACATTTAAAGATTATTTTGTAATTTATATTTAAACTTGTAACCGTAGTTGCTTTTGACAAAGTTAAAAAGTGTGTAGTAAGCTGAAAGAGTATTCAGCATTTACGTCGACTTATCTTATTTGCGAAGTGCACTCGGGATTAGCTAGTGACGTAAATTAGTGTTTTCAAAAAGTTTTTAATTATTGTAATCTTATTTTACATTTTAAAATTATAAAATAGATTAGAGACACTGATTTAAAACAACCCATATTTTATGTTATTTATCGAATTTTAATAATGACATCAAAGGCAAAATTTGATAAAAAACGTTGCTTTATAATTCCTAAAAAAACTAACTGCAGTATTAATTACGTTTGAGGATTAAAAATTGCTTTTCTTTATATTTTTTTAGTAATTTGCAGGTTTATAATTATTTTATAAAAATAGAATTGAAGATTTTTTTAATTGTAGATAATATTTTTTGCTTTTGTTTTAGGGATAGCACAAACGTAAATCAATTTTTGTTTTTAAATCTATTTTATAAAAAAAAGAATGATTTATAATATACAAAAAAATATGTAATTATAGAACCCTGTATTCAAATTTCTTAACTTATAAAACAAAATTTTAAGCACTGGGTCGCAAATTGAATTCTGAAATCTCTCTTTATTTATTTAAACTTTATTCTATATGTTTAAGTAAGCTTTTAGCAATTGTGCAATTTTATAATTTGTAATTCAAATAATAATTTATAACAAAGTGTCGTGCTACTTTTGTGTATCTTGCTCAAACCTCCGCATCTTTATGGACTACTCAAGATACACAAAAGCAATATGGCCGATAACCAGCTCTCGTAATGTACCTACAAACCAAGTTTCTACTACCGATCGTGCAACCGCTTTAAGTCAACACCCCATTCTTCGCCAAGAACTACAAGCATTTTGTTAATATGACAGTAAAACTGCAACAACGAGATCAATTGGCCAGCTTCGACTTAGACAATCTATACACCAATGTTCCTGTGGAAAAGCACCAAATATTATTAAGAACAACTCAAAAAAGACAAAAACCTACAGGTAAAAACCACGCTACCAATTGAAATAATAATGAAGCTACTAAAATGCTGTCTTAGGAGCTTATATTTAAAAAAAAAAGACATATTTTTTTCAGAACGACATCTTTCTAATGGGTTCAGCTATAAAAACACAACAGTAGAATTCTTGAGACAGTTGTTTACAGAAAACCAACACATCTTGACCAATATCTGAACCATGCATTCAATCACTCTACAACAACGAAGAAAGGAGTAGCAAAGTCCTTATTCGACTCAGCCCACATGTGATGTAACACCCCAGTAGACACGGATTGAAACTGTTCACGAAATCAAAATAATTGTTTCATTACGTTGGTTTTTTTTGGAATCATTTTTAAATCGTTTCAGTACTTGCAATTTATTTCCAATAATCAGCAATCGTTTAAAAACTGATTTGTTAAAACCGAATATTTTTTGAATAAATAGAAACACTTTATTATAATCCATAAATGTAATCAATATTATTATCATTTCTGTTCTTTATGTATCATGTTTTAATTTGTATAAAAAAGAATGTAAATTAACACACATGGTTGCGTTAAGGTAGATTATTGCGTAAATCTGATGATACTTTAAGATTAATTAAGGTTCCAGTGTCATTAATTACAGTTCAATTCTTCAAGTTTTCTATACAATTATGTACAGCTAAAGGTATTCACAGTGTTTTTAACACGCTTTTATTAGTTCGGGATGTATGTATGTATGTATGTAACGGAATCTTTGAGATTAATTTTCAGCGGTTTCTAGGTGTTTGATTAACTTGAAACTTTGCATGCGTTTCACGGACCGATGACAATGCAATAATTCATTAAAAAGTTTTTATTATCCTAATTAGGATCGTCAGGATTAATTGATTTCTTTAGGGATCCTTTGCATGAGAGTGACAAAGACAGAGCGCGTGAACTGCGCAGGCGTGCATCTCGACAAAGCCTATCGCGTTTAAATCGTTCCAGTGTATTTCACTATTACCACTTCGTGTCGGAGCAGGTAATTTGCGCGCCCGCTGCCTGCCTTGGATGTGATAGCTGTTTCTCAGGTTCCCTCCCCGAGAAATAAGGTCTTACTGTCGATAACTACTGTTTCCAATACGTTTTTGGTTCGTAAGATATTTCAAAATCACATGTCCGCAAAAATTGATTATTGATAAATCGAATTAAAATACGGAAAATAAATGATAGCTTAGAAAATTGAAAAACACGCTTTTATAGGTACCCGAACTAAAAAATAGAAAATAAATAATAGTTTAAAAAAAAACTGCAAAAACACGCTTTTATAAATAACCGAACTAAAAAAAAGAAAATAATTTATAATTACAAACAAAATTATTAAATTCAGAGCAATAATATATAATTATAAACAAAATCACTAAATTCAGAGTTAAAAGCGTGGGGTGCATCTATAATCATTGTTACAATTATTCTAAAGGCAGCTATCAATAAGGGGAGAGTTATGAAAATATAGAAAAATCCTACAAATAACAGTTTCACTGTATAATGTCTCGCCAAGTACACGGTAAACTATTGTTACAAACAATGATAAATTTATTTCTGTGAACACAATATATAAAAAAATATAAAAACCTCTGATCTTTACAAAAAAATTATTAGATTTAACAAAAACAGTGCAGCTGTAGAATATCTCGTCACGTATGTATTCAAACGTCGTGTTTAGTGACAGTATTATGTATATCAGTCAAATGACAAATTGACAGCAATAGTCGAACTGAATACATGTTAAAACAATGATTGATATAATTAATTACAAAAAAAAGAAATAACAGATACTTGGCGCGAAAGACTACCGTGTATCCGGATGCACCCCACGCTTTTAACTCTGAATTTAGTGATTTTGTTTATAATTATATATTATTGCTCTGAATTTAATAATTTTGTTTGTAATTATAAATTATTTTCTTCTTTTTAGTTCGGTTATTTATAAAAGCGTGTTTTTTTTAGTTTTTTGAAACTATTATTTTTATGACTTTTTTCTGATTGCTAAAGTGATATTTATATTAAGTTTGTGTTGTTTTTGGTTAAAAATGTAATTAATTTTGTGTAACTTTATGAATATGTACTCAAATGAAGTATTTATTTCTTGTTACAGATGCGGGTAAAAGTTGCTAACCAACAGTAACTGATGCAGTTTTCGTGAAAAGACCACATCAAAGAAAGTTTGGAAAACTTAAACTTACTGAAACTCAATGTGATATTGTATTTAAAAATATTTATTGTACAATAAAATTTGAAACGTGCATTCGAAAATGTATTATTATATTATTGAGAAATTTGTGTTAGTTCATTATTGAAACAAAAAAATCATATATTTATTGATCATTTAGTATCAGTTCAAGAACGAAGCTTTTAAAACGTAAACTGAATCCAACATTTATTTTGCAACAGATTTTAATTTAAAATACCGAAACTATACTGATTCAAATAAGTCAAACAGCGATGGACTTATAGCTATTTTATTGCACTTAGGGTTCTTTTATGTTTGAAACAAGAGTGAACCATACATTTTTTGTTTTGAAACTGTTACTAAACATTATCCATTTTGTGTTTACTGGGACAGAGAAAAGATTAAAAAAAAAATCAAAAACTTAAGAATCTAAAACAAAATGTCTACTTGAAAAAGATAATAAAAAACATTTTTTATAAATACTAAACCAACATAAGCCAGCAACAAAAAACAAAAAGTTACAGTGTCCACATGATTTATTACTATTTGAAATATGATCTCTGACACAAAACCACAGACGAGGATCTAAAAACTAGCAAGTTTTGTGTGAATGTGTGAAAGAAAGAAACTAAAAGACTCTTAGAAGTTAAACTGATAGAATACAGAATTCATACGCAAAGAGGTGAGATATTAAGATCCGGCATCTTCCAACACTCCTGAGAAGAACAACGTAGAATGAAATAAACTGAGGCAAAGATAATATAGAGAGAGGAACATTTGTACAGCAAAATTACATTTTGTATGCTTGATCGCTTCATGATTAATGAATAAAGAGCAGTCAAGCAAATGTTTGCAGCCTGCCTATTTTGCCTTTTTGTGTAACTTTTTGCCTTTTTAAAGAGCATTATTTTATATTGCCTTTCTACATGTAAATTTTGAAAAGTTTGTGTAAACAGTGTTTTAATAGGTAGATGACAATAACGCATTACCGAATTTTACATAAATTACGTACAATAATATAATTAACATTTTTTGTTCAAAAGATCTTACCACGAACCTATAAATAACAACAGGGATTTTCATGTTTTGTTAAACAATGATTTCCAACAAACATTAAATACAAAAGCCGCTTATAGAGAAGAACTATTGTAAGAATTTATACTAGGATTATGTACAATGACAGGCTTAACAGAACACTATTTACAAAACCGGAAAGATTTCGGAATGAATCATATTTTATAGATCTAGTCACTAGCTAAGTAAAGCAAACAAATATAGATAATTTTAATTCTGTCCGGTGGGATTCTTTTAATGACTGAAACACATGAAAATATTCTTTGTTTGTTATAAATACCTGTGATGTTGTCACACTGTGATAGTCTATTGCTGTTGTGCTGTGAGTAAGTTTTAAAAAATGCCACCTAATAAACAATCAAAATTTGAAAATAAATACAAGTGGAGTAAATTGGACAATAATTTAACAACCGACGGGGAAAACCTTTTTTGTCAAGTTTGTTCAAAATCAGTAAGTTTGTATTATCTTAATTTAAATGTTTTTAATTACTAGTATATGTATTACTTTAGATCGGTGCTACTAAAAAATACCATGTAAAACAACACTTGGGTAGTGGTTTACATTTAAAAAATATTTAAAAAACTATGAAAACAACCATTGTTAAAAAACGTTATACAAGATCAACGGAATAAACTTGGCCCGTCAAAAACAACTTTTGCTCTAGATTTGTGCGAAGCATTGGTGTCGGCTCAAATTTCTCTTAAAAAACTTGATAATACCAATTTTCGCAATTTCTTCGAAAAATACACCGAACAAGTTGTTTCAGATGAATTAACTTTGAGAAAAAATTATTTAGACATATGTTACCAATCGGTAACCGGTTTAATTAAAGTATTAATAGTTTTCAAAATGCTGGTTTACCTTTTATAGAAAATACAGACATTAAGGAATGACATTGGGGACTATTACATTTGGACTTGGGTTGATGAAACAACCGATTGCAGAGGTCGATATATCGCAAATTTTGTAGTTGGTAAATTGTCTGAACTAGAACCAGAAAAAGCTCATTTATAAGCATCCAAAGAAATTCCACAGACCAATCACAAAACAGTTGCAAATTTTTTCGATTATTGTTTACGTAAGTTTTTTTTTAATGATTGATTACTATAATCCAATCTATTAATTACAATTATATAATTTTATGTTTGTAGGACTTCTGTGTCCCAATGGCGTAAAGAAAGAAAAGGTTCTCTTATTCGTAACCGATGCAGCACCTTATATGATCAAATCCGCTCAGGCATTAGAAATATGTTATCCGAATTTAAAACATTTAACTTGTCTAGCACATGGAATACATAGGGTGTGTGAATTCATTAGAGACGAGTTTGCAATAGTAAACAAATTAATTTCTGCCATCAACAAGGCAAAAATCTCTAACATATTACATTCTCTTTTTGATTATTAGATCTTGTTTCAGGTTTTTGTGAAAGCACCATTACGGGTAAGAGCCTATAGATAAAAACTTCCAGATGTTAAACTTTTACCGGAACCTATCATAACAAGATGGGGAACTTGGTTATCTGCTTGCATTTTTTATGCCACACAATTTGAAAAAATTAAAGAGGTACAGTTCATACTATAATCTGACATTGTTTTCTACATTAATTAAATTGTCTTACTTCAGGTGGTTGAATTGTTTGTCAAGACGGCCTCTGCAGCAATTGCTAAATCTCAAAAAGTTTTTAATGACGAAGCTGTTAAGAGAGGACTGGTTTTTATAATAACACATTTTTTCGGCGTTCCTGACGAATTAAAGAAGCTAGAAAAAAGCGAAACCGCAATGACCGAATCTTTCGCTACATTCGAAAGAATAAGAGTAATTATAAGAGCATGTCCAGGGACTATAGGAAGAAAAATTAATCAAAAATTGGATTCCGTGACATCAAAAAATCCATCCTTTGACCTCTTTAAACAACTGACTGAAATTCAAAAAGGGGAAGTCATGAAGCATCAACAGAAAATATCTTTAACAATAACAGAAACATCGGCATTAAAATTTGCTCCACTAGCATCTTGTGATGCCCAAAGAAATTTTTCCTTCTTTAAAAATATTTTAAATGATAAAAGGCAACAGCTTCTTGGTCAAAATATTAAAAAATATTTGATTTGTGCTTGGGAAAATAATAGCACTTAATAAACATTGTAAAACAAAAAAATAAACTGTAAATTTTAATAGATATTTGTGCCTTTTTTATTACCTTTTTGGCAGGTTTAATATGCCTTTTATGCAACTTTTTTCGGTATTTAGCTCTTTATTGATAAATATTGAACTTTAGTATATAAGATTTAGTGGCGTCTAAGTTTGTTAATATTCACCTGATGACGATTGCAGGTGTTTTAGCAATTGAAATGTTATGTAAAATATAAATAGACAATGTAAGTCCAGAATTGTACTATTATATCAAACGCAACATTGCCTACCTCATGCGATGGACGTTAAAATTTAAATGTTTTACGTAGTCCAAACTCCTAAATATATAATACTCTAGTATTTAAATTCATGAAATTTTTAAACCATTTATCTAGTAAACAAATTTTAAAACTTTTTAACAGATTTTCTACTAGGCAGAAAATTCTACTTAAATATGTTACGCCCTGAGCCAATTTTTCTAAATCCGGTACTGTTTGATTCATTTAAGTTATACGTGTTGGAATCTGCTGTTGCTGCTAATCTCACACTTTATTTCGTTACATTTTAAAGGTTGATAATTTCTAATATATGATTAATTAAGAGCGTATTATCTTCGCTTAATACATGGTTAAATTCTGCTTTTCTGCAAGTCTTTTTCAAGATCCTTGTTTAAAATATCAGTTACTCGAGCGCTCTCACCAGTTTGCTGACGAATTTATTTTGTTATCTTCTAAGGTCATTATGATCCTAGGTATTTTCGTTTCTTTCTTTAATCAGTTCCTGACAAACTCTTGTTGAGATTACTTCAAAAATTTACTGTACCTTGAAAGTACTAACGTTTATTTGAATGTATTAAACAAACAAACAAAGTATTCACCTGATGACGATTGCAGATACCACAGCAATCGAAACGTTGTGTATATTCATTTCAAAATAATAAACAATGAAATTTCAGCAGAATGTTATTACTTCGTACTAACGTTTACTTAAACACGGTGATTTTACCGGATATTACGTTGAAACCTTCCTAACTTTTAGTATATCTACGGAACCTGTTTCTTTCCTAAAATTACTAAAAATCGTATATTTACGGCTATAAGTTACTTTAAATTTTAAAAGTGTGCTTAGTTTTCTTGACGCTGGATTAAAATACCCAGGTAAAGTACTTAGTTTTTGCTTTATTTAGTTAATCTTACTTCGCTTCTCTCCCTTCCTCTTTATAACGTTTTTTTTTCGACGAAATTGTTCTAATTCCTATGAACGTCTTCTCCAACGGATTGTTTCCCCCACGTGTGAGAGTTCCTTCAACTACAAAAATACTCCGTTTATCTGTAAACTTTACTAACGCTACGCTGAGAAGTCAACTTCGATTGCACCAACTGACGCTAAGTGAAAAACCAACCGTTAACCTTCGTTTTATTGTGAATTAATTCATATTTGTGCAAATCTCAAAAATTTTTTACATTTAACTTTTAATCAAAATCCTACTTGCTTAATCAACTTTACAAATTCAAGAACTTTTCCCTATACTTTAAAATTTTACAATTTATTTTTTTTTGCTATTTAAAATCCACTTTTGTTATTTAAACTTTGGCTTAATTTACTTAACTTAATTTCTCTTTGTTTCTATAATAATAATAATTTCTTATCTGATTTACCTTGAAATTTGTTGGTTTATAACGTAATTGTAACTGACCTATTAACCTACATAAATTTGGTTACGCATCCCCTGATCTACGAGATAGTAAACTTGAACCTAACTCTAATTCTCGGCTGTTATTTGCCGACGGCCAATTGTTTGTTTTAAATATTTTATTTGAGGAAACTTCGACTGGAAATACCGTGCACGGAGTTTCATCAGCGAAGTAATAAAAGTAAGATTTTGTATTTCAAATTGTAATTACTGTGTTGTCGAATCCCGATCGCTGCCCCAATTTTTTTTTCTTTTTGTTTGTTTTGCGAACCTAACGTAATTAATATTTATTTTTACTACTTTTGTTTTAACACAAGGTAATTTAGATCCTGTATTTTTGTAATATTTGAAATTCATTATCGATTGTTTTACTCAACTTCACACATATTTTGTTTGCATAATTCAAAATTGAATATTTTATTGATTATTTTGTAAATTTCCATTTACTCTAAATTCATTATATTTACATCAAATTTACTGATTGCTATTTATTGCTTAAACTTCCCCGTTCTCTTTCAGCAACCCTTCGCTACTACGCCTTGTTAAATTTTTACAATTTATTTAACAGGACCGTAACTAAACAAATTGTGTGGCGCCCATTCCTAACAATTTCTAATCACTATTTGACTAATTTTATCTACCACGACATCTCTGATTTAAATATTCTCCTCACAATTTCTAACCCACCCCATTTTGCCTACAAGAACCGCGCTACTGCGGCCATCGCTCCATTTAAATTTAGTTACCCCCAATTCTTACCGTAACAAATAATAATTGATTTTCAAAGCATAGTTTTCGTAGATTTTGATTTATCGTCTTGCCGCTCTCGAGTTTCTTTTGTCACTGCGTTACTACACTAACAAACGCGTTTTAAGCGTTGAAAAGTATTTTGTTTGCCACCTAAACCGGAATTGTCGAGCCAGTAACAGTTAAAAATATCGTAGGCGACTAATTGGTGTTTTAGAATAATCCGCATTCGGGAAATCTGTAATGGGTTTGTCTATAAGAAGATATGCAGGTGTAAGCATGAAAAGATCGCTCAAACATAGTCGTTGGCGGACCAGTATTTAAAACGTTTTTAATTCTAATCAATTTTTCATATGTGGGTGTATAAGTACCCATTACCATAATCTATTCTTGTATGATACAATGGAGGTGAAAGGTTGGAATTTGTCAAATTTCCTATTAAAAAAGCAATCAATATAGATTTTGCTTAAAAACACTTTGTACAGTGGTAAACTCTTAAACAAACGAGTCATTTGACCGATAAGATCTAAAATTTTTCACACAGAAAAACGATTAACAAATTGGTTCCAGTATGAGAAAACATTTGATGATAATAATCTACCAATAATGTTACTACACGATGTTTTTGGAAAGTAAAATAAAATGTTTCTTAACACCAAAACGTTGAATAGGTTAAGAACATATCCGGTCTTGTTTAATACTAGCATCTTCTTTTGTAAAAAATGATTATTGTATATATACTACTACTACTAGTACTATAGTAAAATATTGATAATAAAACGTTCGCAAAATTATTGTGAAGTTCAAGAACGTTCACGAACTTATTATCAACTTCCAGAACGTTTACCGAAGAATGTAAAAAATTCTTAGAATTGATAACGGAAATATATAAAAACGGTGCAAAGAGGGCATTGGTCGATTATTCGAAATCGGAAATGTTAAAAAGATGTTTGAATAAATATGTGATTAACGCGTGTGTTCAAGATAAATATAACGTGGTATAAACGTACGTGCCCTTAATCTAAACAAGTGTCAATTTTAGACGGGGACATTATTTTTCGAGTGATTCTAATACATAAATTAGTGTAAGTGTTTTTCTTAAATACTGTTAGATTTAATTAGTTCGTGTAGTTATAAACCAGTACATATTTTGTGTATAAATAAATTAATTTTAAAATTATTTACAATAATGTAACGCACCAAAAAAATTGCATATGAGATGCAAAAACGCGTTTTGAAAAGGTACGTAGTATCTTTGACACTAATGATACTAAGGTTGAACAAGAAGAGATATGACAAAAATATCAACATAAGGCAAGGATTTTAATTATTTTTTGGTTTGAATGAATGTGGCTAAAATATAAGTAGTTGGCCATGGCTCTCATAACATCCATGTAGGTCCTTGACATCAAAACGTAAAGTGGACTAGTTTGAGGCATCGGTACCTTTAGACGTAATGTCTGCTGGATTTGGCTCAGTATCTGAAAAATCCAGTTTGCTACAAAAATTTTGAGTAAATAAGAAAGTTTGATAATCTATGATACTCTGTCTATACAGAAAGTTTATTAATCTGTAAATAAGATTTAAGTACAATTTTGCAATTAAACGTTAGCTTGGATAATAAATTAGTGCCAAAAAGTTCTAGTCAATGTATTAAAAGCGTTTTCATTGGAGCCACACGCGTTTTGGCCGGAAGTAACTTAGAAGTAGTACAACAGTTACTATGTCTTCATTAATCTAAACTACGGCATAATAACCTTGCATTGACGCATCTGAAAAACCATGAAGTTAAAAGAATACGTAACTGGTTCCTTTAATAGGTCTGATAGTTTTAATATGTTTTATATTATTTATGGAGGACACTAAATCATTCTCTTCTTGCTACAACCGATTAGGCAAAAAAATGATCTCAAACGAGTAAAGAAAACCATAAACGTATGCATTATAAATAGGGTTATGTATCTACCATGTGAAAAATTTTTACAATGATTGATAATACGTTGACGTTTACTCTAATTACAATTAAAGTTATTTCTAGATAACCACGAAAGAGCATAAGTAACTAAATAATTTTAGAATTCTATAAAAGACGTAATACGAAAACGTTTGAGTTAGAAATTTTACTTGTAATCAGAGATTTGGAACTCGATTTTTGATGAGAACTATGAAAGTCTTGTAACAAATGTAAACTATTACTTGACCGTCTGCCGAGTAAACAGCTACCACGTGCTAACAATTTAATTAATTGTTGTTTAGAATAAAATGTTTCTTTCTACTGTAGTGATAGCCTAGAAGATGCTCGACTACTACAATCAAATACTAATCCTAGTTTACTAGTTTGGCGGTCTAATTTGTACACTCCTGGATTGAGTATATAGTTTGCGAGTTGATCTTTTGTAGATATAAATTGAATGTGATTTTGATTATAATTTGATTATAATCACTTATTGCATTTATAATCCAGGCTGCAAAATTTACGTTTGAGGATTCCAAATTGTTACCAACCGTTTTCCAGCAGGTCTTGCAAGTAACAACCTCATCACTACCGGTAGTTTAGATGTCGGTGAGTGGCGCGGTTAAAAGTACTTTAAAAAAAATAAAACCAAAACAAATTCAGTAAACGCTAGGCACAACTACTCCATAGCAAAGTCACATAAGACATGTCGATTAAACGTTAACGATTATAAGCTACAACTTTTGTTGTTGAAATATTGGAAACGAATTGGTGATATCGTACCGCCAGTGGCGAAGTTGCTCACAATTCAGTCCCAAAAATGTTGTACAAAAATGTGAAAATTCATTACTAATGACACGTAATAAAATCTTTTTAGTGCAACGTAATACAATTAGCCTATAAAAAACAATTTTTTTAATTAGCAAACAAACTTGAAAACGTTCATCTTCGAGTTCAGATGTAAATAAATAAACTTCTTCACATTCCTTTTCTTCATGTGATAAAAGATCTACCACTATTAAACAATCAATTGGATCAGAAGTGTCAAAGGCGTTCTAACCGTTTCACAGCCTAATTAGCAAACAGAAAACATTGCGTATGGTCAGTTTGTTTCAACTCTTTCACTAATTGAATTTGGTATGCCTTCATACCAAGATCAAAATTCTTATCCCATAAATGCGTGAATTTTTTGAAAACAGTACCGAGTTGATGTTGATGGATGCACAGACACATTCTAAGCAACAGCTGTAATGTTATCGGCTGTACGCACTGCACATGCACGTGCACGTGTTAGCTTATCCAATAACAATCCAGTTTCACAAGCTCGCGCCACAAATTATCTAGAAATTGCCTTGAAGGCACTTCATTCTTTTTACTACATAAGTTTCTTAGAGTTTTTGTATAAGACTCGCCACTTTAGAAGTAAGTTTTTAATATTTTCCAAGCATAAAGTTTATTTTGTAAATATTAAACATTAAACTAATGTTCTGTGTTAGTTTTGCAACACTCAAAATAACTGGTATTTGAAATTGCAAACACTAGCAGACCCGGATCCAGGGGGCAATGGGGGCAATTGCCCCCTCCATCCTGACTCACGGCTGAAGCACTTTATTTTGAACAATTTAAAAAATGTTTTTGAAGTATACATAAAATCACAGAAACATTGCCCCCCCCCTTAAACAAAATTTTGTATCCGTACCTGAACACTAAATAGACCACCTTTTACTTTTATTTATTATTATTTAACAGTAATTTAAAATAAATCATTAATTTTGCAATACCAATATAGCATAAAATCTATTACGGTACTAACTTTAGACCACGTTATTACCAACAAACGATAGGGTTTGTAAATACATCAAATAAATTAATCTCCTTTCCAATTTTGAATAACGCACTTTGTTAAATACATATTTGGATTATTCTGCAAATTAACAGTTGAAACTTAATTAAAATGTATAATTAGCGAAAATCTGCATCGAATACGACAGAACGCATTAGATGAAACACAATTTGCAAATTAAAGAAACGTTATTGATTCGAAATAAATTTATGTGGCACTTTTAAAATTGTATTATCTAGAAATCGAATTCACCAACTTTAATGTAGTGGAAATTCAAATAGTCTCCGGGAGTAACATGAGAGATGTATGCATAACAGTTTTAGAGCACCAATAAAAATAATGATAGTAAACTAGACTTCTAGTCTACATTTATAGGATATTTTCCAAACCATTTAGATAGGAAAAAACATTTTAAACGTGAACAGATTTTGTTACAACTATTTACGTTATTTAATAAAAAAAAGAATTTATTTCACCAATTAAGACATTAATTTTACGCTTTTGTTAGATTTTATAGTAGAAGGTTCAAACCTCGAACTTATGTTATAAGAAAGACATAAACATTCACCTTTGTGTTCACGAAAAGCGAAGCGTTATCAATGTTTTAACCTAAAACATTTTGCAACCAAATCACCATTAGATTAACCAATTTAATTATTCATGCAATAGTTTATAAATTTTAAATTATTTTTACTTAAAATTCTACTAAATTATAAAAAGACTTCGTTTTCTGTTCATTAATAAATGCAAGTTTTATATAAACTATATTATTACTAAAAAATGGATTTAATTTTTTTGTTTTACTTTTTAGTGCGCTAAATATAATATTAAACCCCATAAAGAATTACGTATTTGATAAAAACATTTCAAACGCATTTAAAACCCAAAAACAAACGGTTTATTGTATAAAAAAAAATTACACAAAGACTTTATGACCTTTTGTAGAAAAGCAATTTCAAAGCATATCTTCTTAGACTGTCTTTGAAAATACCTAAGTGTTTAAGCTTTCAAAAAGCTTAGAACTTTAACAAGCATTAAGGTGATTGCTTTTGTAAAATGTACCTCATTCTTTCCTGTTTTCTATATACTGCAAATATAAGTACTTTTATATAAAATAACGAAAACAAGTGAGTTATATTTATAGTATAAATTTAAAATGACATTCTTAATAGTAAATACCTAAATTAATTAAAAAAATTAAAAAAACAAAACTGAATGCAATTTTTAATATACAAATTCTAAATACGATAAACAAAAAGCTCAAAATAATACAATATTAATTATAGTAAAAAAAAACACAAAAAAAACAACACATGAGTAATAAATTGTTGAAAGTGAAAATATGTTAATTACTAACTAATCATAAAACGATAAAAATTAGAAGCATTTTACACTAACAAAAAATACAGAATAAAAACCAAACCCCGCTTATAAACGCTTATGGTTGTTACCTGCATTAATTTCTAATGTAATACCATGTATATTCATTACCTTCAAGTTAGATTTCTGTTCTTGACGCCTTCTGCCGTGTGTAGTTTTATTCCATTTCTTGACAAGACGTCAAACAGTCATCTACTTAAAATCGTGCTTGTGAAAAATGATTCTAAATCTTACAAAATCGGCGTTAATGAATATAAAATTCGAATTTGAGAACGCATTTTGAGTAGGTTATTTATCACAAGGTGAGCTTTTTTTATTAGTTTTTAGAACTCTTTGATCATTTTCTTCTGAATTTAATCCGCCACGTTTTTGGCTACATGTTTCGATGCATTATAGATCGATGAGGGATTAATATCGACAAATACCTTCACGAACCGATTAATATTCTAGAAGGCTTATGTCCAAACTGAAAACAAAGTCTCAACAAGAATTTGTCTCTGAGATATTACTTCTTATGCGTCAGTCGATTACGTTTTACTAATTGTGAGGAACATCGGGTTTTTATATCTAATTTCTTTTAGTATTAACAATTTTGTAGATTTCTACTTTCGTGAGTGTTGACACGATTTGCTATTCATAATTATTTTAGACTTAGTCAACGAGGAAAACGTTTTCTTCTGGCAAGGATTGGATTGTGGGTAAGTTTTATTTAATTATTTTGTCGCTGTCAAAAAAGATCACTCACGGAATTTAGCTTGTTTAACTTACGCAATAACAATAGTTGTCTTAATACCATTTAGGTATTTTCAGTAATTATTTCTGTGATATCGCATGCTGTGAGCCTTAGTTATTTAACATGCAATTTTTTTCCCTTATCGACACCCGATGTGTAACTTATGTATTGTGTGTTGCTGATAGTTCCGGCATTTATGTATTTAGAATGCATTACAAAATTTCTGAAGTACGTTGTTGATAATCTACGTTATTAAATTATAGTTTTTTAGTTTACTTTATGGTAACATACCTTTCTTTTTTATTGTGGTTACACAAACATTAGGGTAACAAGGATTACAACCCTAAAGTTCGTTACAAGCTTGGACCTTTTGTTCTGATCTAGACAGAAGTTTGACTTTTAAAAGATCTGGGGCCCTTTAAATATTATTTACTTAAACCTCCCCTATCTCCGACTGTGTGAGTTGGCCGTGCAAGGTTCGTAAGACCTATAAGCTTGTAAAATGGTTGTTACAACAGTGAAACTAAAAATCTCTCTATGCCAGAAGTTCTCAAACTTTATCAGTCACAGAACACTTTTAAAGCTAGAAATTCAAATCTTTTTAATTTTAAACATGTCCTAAATATTTTGTGATGCACTGAAAGCTGTTTTGCTTGTAATAAACCGTTACCGATTTAAGTTTGTTTTATACTTTATTCCGTTATTTATTTTATATTAATACATCGTTTATTTTATTTAAGTTATCCTGTATTTCATTTTATTTATCTTGTAGCATATTACTATTAAGTTTGATTTATGTTTGTTTATTATTAAAATAATATTAAATAATTCTCAGTTTGTAAATAAATAATCAAGGGGAATCCCGACCGAGTACCAAACGCCCATCAGAACGCGCGCTATCCTTGCTTAAAGTCGTTCTCTTTCTTTGGACCGTCCGTTATAAAACCGCATGCCCAACGGCAAAACGTCAGTTCCAGTTGGAGCTCAAGCCAAAGAAGAGTCCGGAGACCCAATGCAGCAAGTTAAACTATAAGGTAAGCCGCTTTAAGTATATTAACCAAACTTCCGGAGAGATACCGATCCACGTCCAACCTTTCTTACTCCATCCTTACCGGGCGTCCTATTTGTAGTGTCGGCTTTTGACCTGCATAATACGCCGTGAACACTAGGTTCTATTAGCGTGTTAAGAGATCTTTGCACGCCTACTTGTTGCACTATATTTTTACCGGGAGTTGTATTTGTAGTGTGGAGCTTTGGCCTGCGTAATACGCCGTCAACACTGGGTTCTAGAAGCGTTTTGATAAAACTTTGCACGGCTACTTGTTCTACTTTATCCTTTACCGGTCGTCGTATTCGTAGTGCCGGGCTTAAGTTTGCGTAATACGCCGTCAACACTGGGTTTAAGTAACGTGTTGAGAAACTTTCGCACGGCTATTTGTTCCACTCTACCCTTTACCGGACGTCGTATTCGTAGTGTCGGGCTTTGGCCTGCGTAATACGTCGTCAAAACTGGGTTCAAGTGGCGTGTTGAGAGATTTTTGCACGTGTACTTGCTCCACTCTAAGTTACGTCTTTTTCATCAAATATACGAACCCGAGTAATTTCTTCTACTAATCCGACGAAGGTTAATACCGTTAGTGCATGATTAGTCACTTACGGAGCCGCTTGCCGAACGCACGCCTACTAGTCATTGTTTTCATCGTTTATTTCACGTTTGCTTGGTTGTTGTCTTTGCTGCTACCACTCCATTTAATTAGCTTGCCAAAACTACCCTACCGTTGCCGTTTTTTTAAAGGGTACAATAAAGTTGATTTACTACTGTTTTTTATTCTCGTCGACTAGCTCCCTTTTTAAGACCGTTTAAAGCACTGGACAACTATGTCTTCATTGCAGTTACCCGGACAAATATGATGATTAAAAGCAACTTAAAATCAAACAAAGTCCCTGGTTATGACGTTGTAACTGGAAAACTCATTAAAAAATTATCTAGAAAAGCGGGTCGTTCTATTATATTATTTTTAATGCAAATCTACGCCTCGGCTACTTTCCAGCACAATGGAAAGTAGCCCAAATTTCAATACTTCTTAAACCCGCAAAACCTCCGCAAGAAGTTTCACGGATGATAAAGTGCAAAATTGGACAAGACTATGGAGAATAAAAATAAATTAATCAAAATCGACTCAAGTAACATTCACAAAATGTAAAAACAACACTCCTCGCATAACATGAAATGGACAAAGTATGTACCTGCATAGAGGACTAAACTGGAAAACGCATATTCACAACAAACGGAAACAACTTGGACATATACAGAAAATATAACTGACTCTTAGGACGACAAACTAAGCTCACACTAACTAATATACTCCTGATTTATAAAGTAGCACTCAAGCAAAGTTAAAATTGCTACCGTTAGAATTACCTTATAAGATCTAATGTTACATCATACAGCAAAAATGTAAGTTAAGAGTCAAGTATTAAATATACATACACACAGCAAATAAAAGTTAAAAGTGGGGATCAATATAATGGCGTATCAACCCAAAATAGGCACACCACAAAGACATCAAACCTGCTTATAGTGTTGTCAATTTTTTGTACTAATTGCACGTAGAAAAAAAAACAAATAAAAAAACAGTGCTAAATCAATTTAATATAAGAAAAGCAAATAAACTTTTCAGCAAAAATACAAGAATCCCAATTCAGTTTTTTGGTAAATTGTCTTCAATTTGATAATAGAGATACTAGGATAGAACATTTGGCACCATTCTGTGGTTTGTTGGTGGTTATTGTTTTTGATTGCTCTAAGCTGTACATGTCATCCGTGTATTGTCCTTTAGGTAAACAATTAGTTACTTTTAGAGAGCGGTGTCTATTCAAAATATATGTATATACCATCAAAGCCAGATGAATATGGTAAAAAAATTGTTACATTTTGAGATACAAAAACATTTTATCTTTTAAGTGCTGCGGTGTATGTTCGTAAAGGTTCGTCTAGGAAACGTGTTTTGCTTGCTTAATGTTATTCATTAAACCTGACTAAACAAATCCATAGTACTAATAAAACTATGGATAATCGGTTCATGTCAACTGATACTGCTAGAAAACTTAACGGCTTTTATTTTGTAACCGCGAGTCACAACAGAATAAAAAAATTGAAATACTACCATTATTTGTCCAGGTTAAAAGAAGAAAAAAGAAATCGGCGATGTTTGCTTTCAGCGATTTTAATACTTCATTTTCTTATTGTTTCCTAAAATCAAATCGTATAAAAGTTGTTCTTTTATTATTTACGATGCACCCTAAAGGTGATAAACCAAATTTGATATACCTTCCAGAAATAGTTCATTTTTACAATAATACTAAAGAAAGCGTTTATTCTTTTGACCAATTGACCCATAGTTATACTGCTCCAAGAAAAAAGACTGGTCATTGAGGATGTTTTACAATTTTCTAGATTCAATTAAAATTAATTTTTATATCTATTTTAAAGGTTGTAGTATTTTACAAAAACAAATCACGTGCAACCAAAAAACGTTTTTAAAAAAACTGGCCATAGATTTGATAACTCCGCTTATGAGCAAAGATCTATAAATACTAACTTTGCCTATAGAACTCCGAGCTGTTATTGAAAGAATAGTAAATTTGAAGTCAGAACCTAATATTTCAATAACGATGGTAGTCTCGCCTGGCAGATATTTGTTGTGTTAAAAAAAAAAAGGTAACAATTTGCAGATTTCATATAAAAAGTGCAATAACATAATATTGAAACGTTCGAGAAATTATTTGCAAATGCAAGAGCCTTCTAGAAGCTGTTATCCATCTTCTAGAAGATATACCGAAAAATAAGGAACGCTCGAGAAGGATTTCCGTATTTGTATATATATACCGACGAAACAGATCGTAAGTCAGTTATTGCTGGAATGCGAATACAGCAGTGTTAAGGAGATTATTAAAGTGGAAATAAATCGTTAGCACGCGTGTGTCTAGATAGATTGACCGAGAATAATCGTGTACGTGATTTTTAGTGTAAACAAGCCTGAAGCTATCCGAGGACGTTATCTTATCTTAAGTGATAGTGTTATACAACGGTTATACATAAATTAGAGTAAGTGTTTTCATTAAATATTATTAGATTTAGTTAGTTCGGTTAATTTAAAAGTGTACATATTTTTAGTATAAGTAAAAAATATTTTTAGTAGTTTAAATAAATTAGTAGTTTTTAATAATAAATACGCAACAATATGTTTAGAGCATCAAATCAAAGTATGCTCAAAGTGACTCAAAATTGGTAACTTTCGTTTACGTAAAGCCTAAGTCTGAAATAAAGTCTATAGTTAGTATCTAAAAATTAAAAATAGATTTTCCATAATTTTATTTTATTAGGGTACACCCGTACCCCACGGTAATAAAATATATTTCTTGATGGGTAGTATTCCAGGGTTAAATGTCGTTTTTCCAACGTTTCCGTAGTTTTTTCGTGTTATTTTTTTTATAATTCGTCTCTATTTTGGTTGAATTGCCCTCTTGACGAAGCTTATTACTCTTGTTTTGTTTACGATGTCTATATTTCTTATTTTGTTTTTTCTTAACATGGTGCGTTTTATCGCTCTCCGAGTTGTTCTGAGTCTGCCAGCGTTTTCTGTAAGATTTACAGTTTTAAAAATGTATCTTTAAAAGTCGCCCAGTTTTGGCTTATTTTTTGTTTTAGCAGTGTAGCGTTCACAATCTCTACATTGCAATTTTTTATGTTTGTTTGGGCATTTTCTTCAAACACTATCTTCGTTTTCAGAAAATTTATTTTTAGACCGACCTGTGCTGTAACTGGCCTGTAATATGTTAACATAATGTTTAGTTCTTTAATATTCCTAGTAATAAAAGTGATGTCGTTTGCAAAGCGGTTGATTTATGTTGATGACATTATCTTGCCATAACAGGTTTTTAAAGATAGAATGTAATTTTTGCACTTTTTTGTTAAGTTTTGTTATGGTTTGCAAAAAGTCCATCGTGCTAAATCCGGTTTGTTTCACTGATCTATATAGATTGAGTTTGTTCGTTTGCTTTACCAGAATTCTATAAAATAATTTGTATAAGTGAAATAGCAAACTAATTGGTCTAAAATTTAAAATGCGATTTTTTTTAAATCAGGATCATTCCTGCATTTTTCCACGTATTTTTTCCTGGTTTAGGCATTGAATGAGTAGAGTTGTAGAAAATTTTACTTTACGCTTTAGTAGGGGGTTTTCTAATTTTCATTTGTTTTAAAGTTGTAACTTCGCTGAGTTTATGTTTAGAGTTTTTCTGTTTATACGTTTTGGATATTTATTGTCTGTATCTTTTTAGCATGTTTTCGTAGATCTTTTGGATTGTTTTAAAAATTTCTGACTTTCTCGCTATTTTGCCTTATTTGTTTTTGATTTTATAGTTTATTTTTTTGCTCTAGACTATTCTTATTTAATATTTTTATGTCAGTGTTTTCCTCAACAGTGTTTTTATTGTATTTATTATTTCATAGTTTATCAAGTTTATTGTCAAACACATACACTAAAAGGTACAATAACAATCATTTTTCGATAATCAACACAAAATCTATAGGTATTGTGCGATTATTTCACTAAAACGGTAAGATAAAGTAAAAAAAAATGAGATGCTTTAACGAAACATTCTTTTGACGTTTTACAAAATAGTAACGTGGTAATATTTTTGCTAAAAAAACATTTTTGTTACGGAACTAAAATAGTATATTCTTGGAAAAGATTGGAATAAGAATTTGATACGAGTGGAAAGTTACGACCGCGAGCGCAAGCGAGCGTGAAGAGCCACAAGCATCCATTTTTTATTTTAACTGAGTAACATACTATACTTTCTCTACAACGAGACAAAACAAAGTAAATGTGATATAATAAATATTAAACAAATTTAATGCATTTATACTAACATTTGAACAAAAATGTATTTTTTATTAAATTGTATTAACATTCTGATACCTATAGCTACCTAACTTTGTTTGACCAGTGTGCCAATATTTTTCATTAATAATAAAAATATATGTAAAAAACGAAGTGTTTTAGAATAAATGTAATGTAAATTTTATTTCAATAAACTAAACACAACCTTCCATCCTAATGGAAGCTTTATAAGTAGCGATAAACCAAAAGAAGGAAATTTCCTACCTGGATACGACAATTCCTCATAATAATTACGGTTTTAATAATGTTTTTAAACAAGTTTATCTAAATAACAACAGAAGAAAAAACAAAACTTCTATGGTTTTGTTAAGGTTTTTTTAGGAATTATATAAACACAAAATTATATAAATAAATATTGATAAAAAAAGTACTTGTGCTATAGTATTCAATGCACATTTTTAACAAAAAACAATTATTTACATATACTTTTATGGTATTTAAACTAATAGCATTAGCATTTCAAAAATACTGCTAATGGTTTTATCTGTTTAGAGCAGATTGGTATAAATAATAAAGTTTTATTACTAAAATTAATTTGTCGCTAATACAACAGAGAATCATTAGATGCTGTTATAAATTTAAACATTAAATAATGCTTTTTATTAATATGAATAAAGTTTAATTGTAAAATGATCTATAAATGAAAAGCAATGGATATTAAACACATACGTCGAAAATTTTATGCGTTCGTGCATTAACAAAATAAAAACACTTGACTAAATGTTATTATATATTATTAATATCAACAATTTTAACTGACAAATTAAATTTTTTTAATAAGAAATTATTTTTAAAGTTAAATTAATATTACTACAATAAAATCCTTTGTATATATTAAATAATCAAAACAATTTAAAATTGATTAAAACAATAAAAACAAATTTATTAAATTAAGTTAAGTTAATTAAGCATTGAATTTTAATAAAATTTAATAACATGTTGATCAAACTGAAACCTGTAATGATGACTTTCAATTGTTTTTGGAATTAGTTTGACAATTACATTACAATTTAAATTATATGAAAATAAAACGATTATTATTTTTAGCAATTTTATTGTAAGATATAACCAAATTTTTTATATTTGTTAAAAATTGTTAGTGTTATTCTTAACAATAACACAGATAATGGCGTTTGTTAATAAATCTGACAGATTGACACATGACGTTTTATTAATTAATTATTATTAGTGCCAACTTCTAGTTATAAAATTCTACTACACTTACCGGCCTAGGAAAACTAAAATTTCCGGCTGATTATGATGCTTGTAAAATACATCAAAACGTTATTTTGCGAGTATGAGCTGAGGTGAAGCCGAAGTTTACAAAATGCGAATACTCGCAAAATAATTTTAGAACGTGTGATACACAAAAGTTTTTGTGTTGACCCTTATATTGTATAATTATTAAAAGCAGTTACATAAGTATTGATTTTTAATATAATTTAATAACATATATGTTGATAAAACAGAAACCTGTAATGACGAAATTTAATCGTTTTTAAAATGAATTTGACAACTACATAATATTATTACAATTTATCTTATATGAAAATATTGTCGTAAATTGTATATTATTTTTTTCTTTAATTGGACACAATTTCTTTAAGGTTTTTCCATGAGGAGGTACATCAAAACTCTTTTAGTGTGTATATAAGGCGACGTGCAGCTAAGTGCGCGCTTCCTCAGGCTTCTGTTTTGTTAAAATGTAATAACTAAAATTTTTAATAAAACTTTGGGCTGAGGAAGTGCACACTTAGCTGCACGAAACGTTGCCTTATATAGACACTTAAAGTGTTTTGATGTCCCTCATAGAAGAACCTTAAAGAAATCGTGTTAAAAACTATTGTTGTTTTTAGCAATTGTAAGATATAACCAAATTTGCTATGTTTGTTAATGTTATTCTAAACAATAACACAAGCAATAGTGTATGCTAATAAAGCTGACATATTGACAGATAAAGTTTAATTAATTAACAATTATTAGTGCCAACTTCTAGTTATAAAATTATACTACACTTTTCCGACTGATTATGATGAAAAATTAATCGATAATTGTTTTTTCTTAGATTTTATTTAAATGAAATGTTTTTTTAGTTGACAAAGACAAAATACACTGCAATAAAAAAACAAACTTAGTTTAATTAAATACACCAAATAAAAAAGAAACGTTACGACAAACACATGGGAGACTAGATCGGATTGAGGAATACAGAGTAGCACGGGACCTGGCAAAACTATATTGCCTAAAAGATTTAAAGATTACCTGTCCAGTATTTAAACTTTAAACCACTTGACACGATCGTCTCTTAAACTTTATCGGAACCCTTATAAAAATCTGGAATACGAAAAATCAACAACCACATTAAAATAATTACAATCAGCAATATTGTACGATAAGTGTGAAGAAAAGTGCTTAGAAATTTTTTTAATTAATCGTTTTTAGAGTAAATCGAAATCAGATTTCGCCATTGTGCAATATTTTTTAGGAAACAATCTCCGTATGAACCCTGGCTACTATTGTATCGACCAGTTTCGAGTGATTGACAAATTTTTAGCTGTGTGTAATTGTTAAACAATTGTTTGAGAAATGCTGCCTTAAATGTTTGAAATTCAGCGGATGTGAACCATCAGGATGATTATCAAAAATAGGCAGTATTTTAATTATGTTGAGCTTAAATTGTGGTAATTCATTCTGAGGTTTGGTTTGAGGAATAATGTTAGGTGGTAATTCATTTGGTCTATAACTAAGGTTAGTTAGGTATTGAATTAAAATCGTTATTTAAAGTTGTCATAATCGGGTTAAAATTTATTTGTAGATAAAGACAGGCATTTGCTCCATTTGAATGTATGATTGATGTTAGTTATTGGTTTTGTACATTACTTGTTGTAGTTAGCTGCGGCAAATCCAAAGCGGTTGCGATGTTTTGGTATTGTGCCATTTCTACGCTTGTTGTAGGCCTAATACAAAGCGGTTCAATACTTAATGTTAGAGGTACAAGCTTGATTCCTCGTACTGCATCGGACAGATTAGCTGGTAGCCGTAAATCTATTTCCTCTATATCCTGGCCGGAAAACCGCTGAACTGCTGTTGTAGCTGGTATTTCTGTTTGATGTTTTGTTGTTGATCTTGTATTGTACTGTTTCTTTACAGCTCCTGTCTATTCCGAAGGTGTGGCCAACATAGTATTGGCCCCACGTTGGGCACCAAAGATGTGACAAATTAATCGACACTTGTTTTTTCTCAGATTTTATTGAAATGAAAGGTTTTTTTTAGTTGACAAAGGCAAAATACACTGCAATAAAAATACAAACTTAGTTTAATTGAATACAACAAACAAAAAAGCAGGGGACCTGGCAAAACTATATTGCCTAAAAGATTTAAAGGTTACCTGGCTGGTATTTAAACTTCAAACCAGTTGACACGATCGTCTCTAAAACTAAACTTTTCACTTTAAAATAGGAGCTTGCATGCTGCTTATCCAAAACGGAAATACCCTTATCATATCACTGAGAAATTTGAAAAAATACCCAAAACTTTAAAAATAGGACGACATCTGACGATGTAAAATAAAACTACCACAGTAAAATACATCAAAACAGACGGAAGCACAAAAGATTATTTATACTACTGGTTAATAATCAAAATTTTATACAAAATTTATAATTTTATGACTTTTTGTAAATGCTATTTCTTTATACGAATGTACTTCAATGTCTAGAAATGCTGATATGTAGAACTTCTAAATTCAATTGGTGATAAAAGTTTGGACATAGACAATACGTATGAGAATTATTTTGTAACGAAACAAAATACTGTTATGGTAATCAAAAGATGATACAACAATTGACAGTTACAGAATAAAAAAAATAGGCAAAAGTGTGTAATTTTATCCGTACAAATGTGGAATGAAAACAAAGTTGTGAAAATAGAATGATATTGTAAGTCGATTGGGCTGAGCAAGGAACACATCAAGTTGTTACATCCTAAACAAGACGTAAATGTCGTTCGGACTAAATTACAGAAATATAAGTGTAGATACTGTTCTTAGGAACATTATCCGCAATAATGTCCAGCATATAACAAAACATGCACAAAATGTCAGGGTAAAAACCGCTTCGCAAAAGTTTGCAAAAGTAATCTAGTCAACACAAATAACAAAATAGGAAATGTTCAGGAATTAGAACAAAATTATAGCAGTCGTGGACAGTCGAACATTAGAAATCTTTACTGTAAATAGCTATAAACGACGGTAAACATGTTGACATTAGTTTAACACCCGCGAAATTCAAAATCAGTTTTTAATAAAAAGACATTGGGGTAAAGCAATGTCAATGCAATTGTGCAAACGCCACTAGAGTGAACTACTTGACGGCAGTTTCGCCCTTTTGAGGCTCATCAGCAGCAGGAAATACACTCTAATGTAGTTTCCACAATTGCATTGACGCCCCTATATATAAATAAATACACAAAAAATAAAAAACAAAACAAGTTCTAAACACGCAAGCACTACTTATGAAATTGTTCCAAGTTTAATGTTCCATATTTGTTGAAAAATTTTCTTTTTGGTGAATTGTTTGGAAAGAAATTCTCATTCCAGTCGGAAAATTTTGCATCGGCGAAATGTTGGAGAATTTTCGTAGAATCGTAGGATGTGTAGAGAAGAAAAAACACCTCATTACATACCATGCAAATGTCTAGTGTTTGTAGACGGTAGATATTTAAAATTTGGGGCTATGTACATATATAAAACAAAAAATAACAGCAATTAAACTCATAAATCTGACTGAAATTTATTTAAAAAGTAGAACTTACGAGTCATTATTAAACGGTAAAAAGAAACAAACGCATTGGACTACCTTATTAACAAATTTTAATATAAGAGAAAAAAATGAAATCTGTGATGGTAGTTTGACCGTAATCTGGATTAATCAATTAAAAACTTTACTGAAAAAATGATAATAATAAAAAAGGGTATTGTAGAATATTAAAGACTGCGTCATTTTCAAAACGTTGTTAATCTTAAGATTAAAATTGTGTTTATACTAATATTCAAAATTTATATTGTTTTAGTAACGCAACTTTTTTTTTAGTCTCAAAAACCTTAACTCAATGCTTATAAATTAAAATTACAAATGACATACTTTAATACGGCTGGAAAAGAAACCAATTTACGTAACAAGCGTCGAAAGTAAAGCATAGCATAACAAACGTTAGCTACGAAACTTTCAACGAGAGTAACGTACATTACTTTTTGCCTCGCTTTTTATAAAATAATTTTTTTATATTAAAAAAAAAATTTAATTATTATAAATATAATGTTGATATTACATCTATCTGGCACTAAATTTGTCAAATTTGCCATTAATTTTAATTTTTTTTTTAAATTACTGGTTCTAATATAATATTTGACTGTTTACACTTTTAATTTTTCCGCTCTAGAGCTTATTTTGCTCATTATATAACTACATTAACAAACAAATATCCACGTTTGTAATGTTAGCAGTACAAACAAAAATATTCTTTCACTGTCATAGATTCTAATTTTTCACTTTTGTAAAATGTCTTTGATAATTTTTGCGCACTTGTCAACATAAACTATTTTTGAGAAATTTTGAGACTTTTGGAGCCTGCCAGTCTTTGCTCGAACAATAAAATAACCATTTATATAGATAACAACGTTTTATCAATCAAACGAATCGCAGTTTTATTTATCTTATATATTATTAAATAACACATTTTGTAAAAAAATGTATGTTAATTTAAAATTACACAGTATTATTTTATCTAAACTTTAGCAGACTGTTAAAAAACTGACTTATTTGTTTTCTTTATTTACAAATATTTTAAATTAAAGGGACGTAGCTAGTTATAAAAATAACAAGCTTTTGCCTGAAGCTCTTATTTCAGATAATGGTGGATGTTTACATTAACTTCAAATAATAATATATTTTCAACGAGTAACTCATAATATTAAATAAAGATACAGCCGCTAGAAACGTGCGCCGCAGAGTTTGCAATTTACTCACAGAGCTTTAGAGTTTATAATGAATGTTGAATTTAACTTAAAGGTATGTTAGAATTACATTGGCAAAATAATTTTAATAAATGTACATAAAAATATTTAAGTTATTGCCAAAATGCCAATTTTATTTTAGTTCAACTAATATAAAATTTTTGTCAAAAATAAATTGATCTCAACCATAAAAAATGATTTATAATAGAAATAATCATTGACCTCCTTAATAGTTATGTTATTTAAATGAAAAGTTATGTTGAAATTATTGCTTTGTAGGTTACAACTATCGAACTTGTTTGTCTTTCTAAACAAATAGCTGGATTTTCACTATCTGAAGAATAATTTATCGCAAACATAAAAATGTCTATGGATGTGTTACGTATCTGTACCTAATGTTCAAACATTCTGTGATATATAACTAAAATTAGTAATTTTTTACAATATTAAATAAACGTATTTAAACTTTAAATTTATGCGATTTATAAATATTTAAATTAAAAACGTTTATACAGTACAAACAATTTTAAAACGTGAAAAGTAAGTGGTTACATTATTAAATTAAATTTGCATAGATTTGTTTAGCAAATGTGTACATAACGTTTTTGGTGCGGATTTAATGTTTAAAGAAATTTTGGTTTAAATAACTGCAAAAAATATATCATATATTTAGTATAGTAATAATGATCATTTACATATTAAGTAATATAAAGCTATCTATTCCTCAAATTCTGTAAACTAATTTTCAGAAAGAGTTGTGTATGAAATTTTACCTGAAACCGTATAAAAGTTAATAATTAGTTTTGGTATTATTCATAACTTTGCTATATCAAAAACGTCAGATTTATATGTTGTTTTAAACACATAAACTTGCGTAGGAAGTAAAACTTCTTTAGTCGTTGATCTTATTTGTTTGTTTAATTTTTTTATAATGTTTAATTTCAAATTTATAAAATAATTATAGCTGGTTGCACAAAAGATAATTGACCGTTAATTGGAGTTTAATCTCCGATTAAAGTATGATTATCTTTTAATTGGAGTTTAACGGGCCATTAACGGTCAATTAAATATTTAATTGAAGTCGACGTTAATCAGAGATTAACGGTCAATTAACTATATTTTGCGTTGCACAAAACTTTAATCTCCGATTAAACTCTTGTTAACAAAAGATTATCTAATTGGAGATATTTGGCTGATTAACCTACAATTAAAGTTTTTCAATAATAAAAAGTTCATGATTTACAGTCAAAACTAAGTAATAAATTATAGCTACGTTTAATTCAAGTTTCGTTTAGTACAAAATTATTAAAAAAATAATTATTTAACAAAAATAATTATGTTGTTCCATTTGTCGTCTTCTTCCTCGAGTAGCTTTGAAGACAGCTTCGCAGCATAAGGTTTATACGAGATAAAGAAAATCCTTTTGAATTGTTAGACGACATTGATTTCAAGAAGAGGTTTCGATTAAATAAGGCCCCCGTAACAAACTTGGTACATGCAACTAAAGATAGAATCGAATCAACAAGCTATCGAAACTAATCGTTTGATGCAAGAGTACAAATATTAGCATATCATAAATGAAATGGTCAGGCTCTCCCATCAATATATAAAGATGTCTAGAACTACCAAAAAGTTCATGGAAATAAAATAATGGTTCTTTCGCATTTTTTTATGTGTTGTGGGAGCTGTTGATTGCACACGTGCATATACAATCACCCGATAGACTAAATGCTGAATCGTATCACAACAGAAAAGGATATTTTAGCATTAATGTTCAAGCGACTTGCAATGCTGACTTAAAATTAATGCATTTTATTGTTTATTAGCCAGGATCAGTACAAAACAGTATTATTTTCAATAAATCTCTTCTTCCGGTTGAATTTTGCATCGGAAGATATGGCAACGGTTACCTATTAGGTGATAGTGAATCCTCATCTGCTTACATCTACCAAATGCCAGTGAAGCAGCATAAAGCATAGCACATATTATGACAAGTAATACCATAGAAAGGTTCTTTGGAATTTTGCAGAGATTTCCTTGCTTGCAATATGGTTGCAGACTCTTAATTAGCACAACATTAATTGCAACAGTTCTTCATATGCAAAATGTATAAAAACAACATAATTTATTGTAATTTTTATTTATAAAATTAATACTGTGCTTTATATTTTCTTAAAACTTGATTAAATACTATTACTTCTTTCAGTAATTCACAGATTATAATTTTTTGCTTTTGAAATTTTTCTTATAAATAACTCGGGAGGAGTTGACAAAGGTTCTGCAGTAAATAGGAGTGTGCGAAAGACAAAAATACGAGATAATACAGGTTGAAGTTCAGCCACATATAATGATTCTCATTTGCCCATTTTTACTAAGGATACAAATTAATATTAGATTTCATTGTAATTATCTCCAAATTTACCAAAATAGTAAGCTGTAAAGCAATTCAAAGCAATTTCTAGGTGGCTCACTTTGGTATGCAATGTTCGCCAGCAAAACCTCCTGATCGGCAGTTATTAAGAGGTTGAAAACTCCACGAGAAACAGATTTTTTCATCATACATAGTACAACTTTTAAGTCCTATCTTACATGTCCTGCTTCACAGATCTGTTTTATCTTCAGTTTCATATATACAAACAAAGTTTCAAGTATTTTGCTGTTCGGAGGCTTATTTTAGTCGATTCATTCTATTCGTTGATGATGCTTGTTGTCACCGAACATTTCTTTTCAACTATAAATCCTTTAGCCAGTTACTCCTTTATATTGTTATCTAAAGTAAAGGATAAAAGGAATTAAGCAAGAAATTTTATAGAATTAGAAATTTGTTATCGGTAAACATAAAATAAAACTTAGCTATCGATACAGAAGCAATATTTTCCATAATGATAATATAACTATTTATAAGAAAACGTGAATAATATAGTAATACTATTGTAATACTCACTTTACTACAATATTTATTAACGTTTCTTTCTTGATTTAAGTAAATATTTGTAAATAACCTCCTTTTTGGTAGTCATTTTTGTTTCATAAACTGACATTAAAACGCGCGGTTGTCAAGTTGACTAGCAGTTAATCGTCGATTAACTAATGGACCGTTAATCATAGATGAAATTGTTTTGTGCAACGCAATCGAATGTTAATCAACCATTATCTTTAATCGACGATTAGTAAATCGCCAATTAACCAGACTTTTGTGCAACCGGCTATTACTGTTTCACTCACTTTCATATTTGTTATTTTAATATTTATTATATAACTAAAATACCAGTTTTTTATTACGTTTGTATGTATTATTATTTTTTTTAGTTATTTGTTGATAAAACTTGTTATGTGCAAAAATTTCATAACGTAATACCCTGTATATGAGTTGAATTGAATTTAGATTTCGGTTTTGACGCCCTCAGCCGGTTTTTCTTTTCACTGTCATTTTATGCCAAGACGTGGTTTCTTTCCACGGACATCCACATTAATGGAATTGAAATTATAATTTCAATACGCCGTTAAAGTAATTTATCCATCACCGGGTAAGCTATTTACATCCGTTCTTACTTCTTTTTTAATTTGATAGCCGTTCCGCCACGCTTTGGTCACATGTTTCGATTTAATAAAGAACGATGAGGGATTAATATCAATAAATACCTTCACTAAAAAATATTATCCACATCGAAAACGAAGTCTCGGCCAGCATTTGCCTCCGAGATATTACTTCTTATACGTCAGTCGATTGCGATACCCACCTTTTAATAATTGCGAGGAACAACATTCGATACATCGGGTTCTTATATCCAATTTCTTTTATTATTAACAGTTTTGTAAATTCCTACTTTCGTGAATTATTGTGTTGACACGATTTGCTATTCATAACAATTTTAGACTACTTAACGAGGAAAACGTTTTCTTCGGGCAAGTACTGGATTGCGGGTTAGTTCTATTATGTTGCTGTCATAGAAGGTTACTCACAAAAATTAACTAATTTAACTTGCGCAATTGTAATAGTAGTTTTAATATTATTTAGGTATTGTCAGTAACTAATTCTGTGATATCGATGCTGTGAACCCTAGTTATATAACGTGTAATTTCTTTGCTATCAATATCGTGTAGATTTATGTATTGTGTGTTGCCGATACTTATGACAGTTATTAATGGGAAATTTCTAAGACTCGTTAATAGCCTACGTTATTAAATTAAAGTTTTTATACCTGCTTAATCTGTCTTTTATGGTAACATACCTTTCTCTTTTATTGTGGTTACACGAACATCAAAGTGACAAAGATTACAAACCTAAAGTTCGTTACAAGCTTGGACCTCATGTCCTGATCGAGACAAAGTCTTACTTAGAAAATATCTGGCGCTCTTTACCTATGATTTACTTGAACCTCCCTATCTCAGACTGTGTGAGTTGGCCGTGCAAGGTTCGTAAAAACCATAAACTTGTAACAAACTCAATTACAAATTCACTGTTTTTTGACACATACATGCCTAAACTTTCTTTGTAACTAAACATCCGGCTACCCAAAGACGATTGAGGTCCTTAACATTGTAACACCCCGGTGGCTCACAGTCTCGGCGTTGGATTTAAAACGTTATTAATTTAAACACAATTAACATAAATTTATTCTGCAAATTAAAAATGTAATTGTAACAATAAATATCTACAGGTGGTGTAGTTTTATTTCCGGTTGTATAACAAATAAAATGTATTTTATTAATGTTATTAACTTCGGTGGAATGCGGCCTACCACTTTCCGTGAAATCGAAATTGATTGAATGCGGCCCACACAATTTAACCTGCAAAAAAACCCTGTACTTCTAAAAGAATGATAAAAGTATGATAAACGTAAATGGCGTGGTTACAATTCTGTTGAAAACTGTGCTAACATTAATTTAACAGGGATAAAAGCGGGAAAATTATTCAGGTATGATAATAAAGGTTATAAGACAGGTGTAACAAATTAAGTTTTCCAGGGAATACACTGCTACTGTGAACTGAGTTGGATTTCTAATTTACGACGGGTTGACCACGTGTCTATTAATGACAACGTTTCAGACAAATAACACGGTGGAATTCAATAACGTTATTACTATTACGGGTTGTGGCGGTTTAGTTATACAGTGAATCGAAAACTTCGGCAAGTTCAGGTGAGTATTTCAAAATTGACACCGATTTGAAATGATTACTTTTAGATCTCAGCCCGAAACCAAAACGTAGCGATGCTAAACGTATTGAGATACTTTAAACCAGCCTGGCTCAAGCAGTTTCTCATTGCATCAACTTCAACTACATTAAGGGTTGAAAGTAACTGTAGATTTAAGTTACGCAAGACAAATCCTACACCAGCCTGGTGCAAGTGATTTGTCCCTTCACTAACGGACTGAGGTTCGCTATTAACAAATACTATTCGGTGAAACCGGAGCTTGTGGTCAACTTGAGGGAGGGCGTTTGGACGTAACAGGGTTCTAACACACAACGGCAAAGTGAATGCAAAAATCGTAAGAGTAGCAGGGTTCGAAGCGGGTCGGTATGAGTTGAGAATGTCAAGGTACGATAGCAGGTTTCGGTTAATCGGTGCTCACAATTATACAGGATCAGGATCGGTTCGGAAAAGAGTTAGCCGGGTACAAAAGCATTAAGTCGTAAAGTAATAAGAATCGGATAAACACAGGTCGGGTTTCGGAAAAGAGGTTCTACCAGGAACGGGTCTCGGCAGAGAGAGAGTTTTCAACGTTGACGGCGGCTTTTATTCGTTGTTTCGTTCTGGTTGACTGGTTATTCGGCAGGGGAGAGTCGCGCGCTTCGAAGCGGTAGAGGTGGTCCGCAGCCGAGCGTCCAAAGCTCACGCGTAATTGAAATAAATTTATATCCAATTTTTAAAACAATTACGGCCACCTTTGTCGTTTCGTTACAACATATAAAACATTATTTATAAATATAGTTTTAAAAGTCAGGAACATTCAGAAGCAATGGACAAAGCTTTGCGATAGGTCTTTGAAAGACTTTATCTTTATACTGTAGTGTAACTACTGTAGTTACTCCAATTGCACCTGGGTGTTTCTAAATAATACGACCCTGGAGGTAGTCTATCATCTTTAATCAATACAATTGTACCTAACGGCATCTCTGGTTGTAAAATATTCGATTTATACCGATGTTGCAATGTCGTTAAATATTTACATTGCCATCTTTGCCATAGGCAAAAAACCATACGCGGAATCATGTGCCATCGATTTAAAGTGCTAATTTTAACATTAATCAATAATTCTTCAGATTCAGATTCTCCTATTAAAAAATGTCCGGGAGTTAATAGAGGCTCATCAATGGAAGTATTAATAAAAATAAGAGGGTGAGAACTTACACAAGCTTCAATTGTAGTTAAAAGGATAGAAAACTCTTTATATGTCATTAATGTCTGTCTTATAACACGCTTAAACGGCCTTTAACACTTTTCACCCTGGATTCCTAAAGACCACCAGAACGAGAGCACTAAGAGGTACAAAATTCCATGTTGTTTAATCGTTGGCTAGAAGTTCAGCAATCTCAACGAGCATCGGAAACAATTAATCTTGAGAGAGGGCAGTTATAATTTAAAATAATAAGATTTTTAATGGGTTTAAATATCACTGAATTTTGAAGACTGCCACCAACACGAATAACATTATTAATATCAAAAAGAATTAAGCGTATATATCGTACTCGTTTTGTAAACCTGTTTATCTTGAGAAAGTATTTTAAGTTCCTTTTCAAAAGAGATTGATTGGGAGATACGAATACAATTATTAAAAGATCTTTTCAAAAGAAAGATATTGGTGACAACAGAATGGCAGAAATCAAACTGCAACCAACAAGATACCGACGATGTATTTGAAGACTCCAAACTACCAAAACTAAAAGATAAGAACCAGAAGAATAGCAAAAATTGAAAATTGAAAACCACAAAGCAATGAGAGAACAAAGCACGATTAAAATCAACTAAAAAAGAGATCTAAAAGCAATAGTAGCAGTTTTTAAATTTGAAGAAATAGTACAATCCTTGTGTAGACGTATAAATCTTGTAGCAACACCAGCATTGGAAAGCTTCAGTGTGACCGGTAATGCATGACCACGCGACTTAATAGGAATGCTTCTTTGTATTCAATTAGTGGTAACCTAATCCATAGCAAAAAAAGGCAACGGCAACACTTAGTTTTGAAGAAGGAGTAGACAAAGTGACTAATAGAATTTATGTTGTCTTTGATGTGTTGGTTACAATTCTTTAAAATAGCGACAAAACGAGAAAAAGACGTCAGCTGTAAAGAAATCAAGACTTGACCAACTAACTCAAGATGAAAGATGATTGTTTAGGAATAGTATCTAACTCTTGTTTGGTTTGCTTAGTTGCAGACATCAAGTGAAATCATTAGCAAACTTTTACTCCGTTTACAGAAGAACCCTTTACGGCAACTTTAATTGCTATTCTTAGATCTTCTTGAGAATAATTGCTACGATTTGAGTTTTTTTTGTTATACTTCGTTGGCATTTTTTCGTAGCCAACTTGAAAAAACGCCAAACTAAATAGAAATGAACACCAAAAGTAAATCACCATCTATCTTTGCAATTTGGTGACCATCTCTCCCGAATACTAGATAGAGATGGTTACAGGCGCAATAGTATTTTAATGTCATCTTGACGTAGACAAAAACATATTGACCATGTTCACACATAAATGTTTGTTGCCGAGGACAACACGTGGCACCATCAAATGACACGTTATGAATTTTAGCTGTTAGCCATCTCTCGCGGTTGACCATCTCACTCCACTTCACTTTAGAAATGTTTTTAATTCTTAATATCAATTTTAACTTTTTACATTACATAGTTTTTGTTTATCGTAAGTTAAATATTGCAATAAACTGAAACGAATTAATTTGCGATATACTTTATAAAAAGTTCGAGTTCGAGTTTAGACCGTGTCATTGTGTAACCGTTGTTTGAGATTGTGCGATTTCTTACGTGAAACACTCGGTGTTTGAATAGATGTTATTCATTTCATGTATTTTGGAATTGTTTTATGGATTTCAAATTGATTTAAGAAAGTTATTTAACGTTTTTAGATTCATAATTATCAATCAATTTTGTAAGTAAAGCTTTGTGTTCATTTATTTAGAAATTATTACGTTGTTTACCGTATTTTGTGTTTGTGTTGATTTGGCATTTTCTTTCTTCTGTCAAAATTCTAGTTGTAATGTATGTTTCCCTTCTGAGATATAAATGTAATTAAATATATTTTAGCAGTTTGTTTATTTTAAGTTTGTTTAAAAGTTCTTTGTATTAAGTACATTCTTAGTACAACAGTAGGTACTTATTTTGTTTGTGTTAGATCTATTAAATTACGTTGGAATGAAGTCATTCTTCTAATTTATTAGACATTTGTGACGATTCAGGTCTCAGCAAGTAATCTTTATGACAGCAATGAAATAAAATATTTTGTCAATTTGAGACAGAATCAAAAGCCGTTTTCCAATTATACTTTTGTGACGTAATTAAATCTGTTTAAGTCCTCTTTGCACTTCTTGGTTTGGAACACAGTCTTTAGGAAGTGGTAGCCGATTAAGTTAATAAATATGGGTGATTTTGATGTGAGGAGATGGTTAATTGGTTGGTTGACAGTTGTCGATATCCCTTAAAAAGATCGGAATATAGTTGGTTGGGTGGTAAATTCACCCCCTTAGATGAAAAATTACCGCGGAAGTCATTAACAATAGAGCAGTGAATAGTTCGTTCAAGTGGAAAAATTTTTCTATTTCGTAAAATTATTATGGCTTATTGACTTTCACTGATAACCGGTTTGATTTTGCATTAACGTATCGTGAGTTCATTTGTATTTCACAATCCAATTTTTGCCTTGGTGGCGGCTCATTGAAAATCTCCCGACGGTAAATTGTTCATATCGCTCACCGACGACAATACCAACAAAACTCAAAAACAATATTGTGGAGAAAATTGATATCAAAATTTTAGCAGTTTTTATTTTTCTTATGTAAACGTCATTTAAAAGGCATTTTAAACTTGACTATAATCAAAAGTAAGTTTCCATATTTTTGGAGTCAGACAGAATATAATTGAAAAAGAAAAATAATAATTCATTACAGAAATAAAACACGTCTTGATGAACGTTTACAAAGTTAATTCATTCAAAACTGAAGTTGGTGTAAAAGTAGCTGTTACATTTTTTTATTGCATTAGTTCTTAATAAAAACATGAGGTCGTCGTGCTTGTTTTTGGGAATAGAAATAGAATTATTGTAGACGTTTTTAATTGAAAACCTGATAATGCAGATAGAATTGTTCTAGTAGGTCTTTCATTAGTTACTTTAACTTCTCTAAAACCGTGTTTTGTAAAAAAAAGAGTTCAAATGATTTTTTTGTACTTTAATTATTGCGGTATCGCCGATTTTAAAATTTTTACCTTTTGTGTTCTTGTGGAAATTTATAGTAGTCCGTTCAGTTAAATGCTTAAGTCAATAAATTCTTGGTGTGACATTTTTATTACTTTGGAAGGCTGAGCAGTTTTTTTGGCTGTTTGTACAGTAGCTACGTACTGAGATGGTGTATAGACAGGGCCCGATTTTAATTTTGTTTAAATAGTGTAGCAAACATGTTCCAATTTCAACTGCTCCTCTTTTTCCTTCGCCCTCGTGCCACATGTAACAATTGCCAGATTCTTGCCCTTTTTAAGTAAGACCAGACACTGTGAAATTATAAGTATTTAATTTTGATTTATAATAAAAAGTCGGTGTTGGTAGAGAGGCTTGCAAGTCAAAACATGCTACTTGATATGAAGATGAATTAGATTGTTTGTCGTTTTCTTTTTATTTTCTACTCAAATTTTTTTCTTCAATGTGCAAGTTATATTCAGCTTTTAATTTGCTCTTTTCCTCTTCATTTGAATTTGGATAGGAAGTACACGTTTGGCATTGATCTTTCTTTGGAACGAAGGAAGCTATATTGAACTCATAATTGAAAATGTATCTGTACATAGTTAGGCTAGCATAAGGTTTACTCTGATTTTCGCATTTGGTTTTGTAATCGCGATATAACTGTGCAATGGTTTTACTTCCTTCAATATAAACTTTTTCGGTATGTGCTTGTATATAATGGCTCTCAATTGTTGGTATTGAAGAAATGTGAGCGCGAACACCGTCCTTAATGTCTTTGCTTTCCTTTTTATGGTTGGTATGTTTTCTTCTCTTATATTCTGCCAAACTACAATCTTTAATTTTTGTTATTACTGTGCAAATACAGCGGCCAGTAATTCCCAGTGTTGCTATAAAAAAATACTTGCATACTCATATTTTTTGGTCATTTTTAAAAAAATTAAAAGAGTGGTTTGCAGCTTTTCCTTGGCATGGCGTGGATTTCTATATGCAGGATGAACTTCTTGCATTAGAATTAGAATATAGGTACGTTGTTTTATAATATCCTATAGGTCCCAATAATTTTTAAATAGTACAATCTTTTTTTTCAGTGTAAATTTAGTGTTACACTTTTGTTTGCACTTTGTAATAAGTTATGGCGGTTTCATTTGTCGTTTTGAGACTTCTAACCCTTTTCCCAGCGTCTTGTATGATTTGCCAGCGTTCCTTAGACGCTTCACATAATACTTTTTATATTTCGATGGTTCAGCCTTTCTTTTTCTTGTTCTCTTCTTCAAGTTTGGTTCTACTAATGGTTGAACAACAAATGAGTCTGAACTTAAAGTTGAGTTACCGCTATAAGTCGGATCTTGGACTGAGCTATCAGATGAACAAAGTTACTTACAATTAGATGAAACACGTAATGAAGAAGATTCTTTTCTCTTGGCATACGGATTAGAGTCATCTGTAATTGACATCAAACAGCCAGCAAAGAAAAAAAAGTTGATAAACATTTTAACATACCAATAGGTTGACAACATTTTTTATCAAAGTCCACATTGTTCTTAGTATTTATGGCAGCATTTTGATCTTCCTGTTTGACAACTTTTCATTGTGCTCGTTGTTTATTAACTTTCTCTAATCTAAAATTTCTCTTGTACTTAGTAAACAATAATACATAAATTCATTCATCATATTACCTAATTCCAACTATTGACAAGATCTTTTGTCCCCGGTTTTTTACCAAATCGGTATTCATACTGTCAATATCACAGATTTCTATATTATAAAGCGCGAACTGTACTGGCACAACTAAGAAAAAATACTAAAAAAGACCATTTATACCGTCACAAGTTTACTAGCACATTTAACACAAATAACTGAAAAATGTTTACTATATTGGCATAACTCAGAATGTGCCGCTAATGCTTAAACAAATAGTTCTTATCAATTTTAATATGCCACTATTGTCCACAATCAACGACACGCCACCTAGCACAGTAAACGGAATATTGAAGATGTGTTGATATAGATGCAAAGTGTTTGCAAAATATTTGCTATGCAACAGTGGCATTTGCGCCATCTGGAAGAGATTATTTGATGTATCTTTATGCCGGTCTTGCTAAACGAAATTTTGTTAAATACTTGTTTTAATTCAAGGGTTTTACGTATTTTAAGTTTTTTGACTTGTGCCACTATTGTCGACGGTAAGCGATATGGTTGTGGTACCCTATCAAAGTTCCGGTCTCCCGCCTACGAACAAACTATCAAGGTATTTATTGATTACCGATTAAGTTATTTATTCGCGAGTTCAGTGATTGAAAAGCTTTGAAATTAATCAGAATTTACTGCTGGCTATCGAATCGTTCGATTATTCAAACATCTTGTGGCATTTGTTTATGCTAATTTCAATTGTTATTATTAAACAAAAAAAGTAAAAGACGTAATGTAACCAACGTCTAAAGTGTTATATCGACATTAAGCAAAAGCAAGAAAAAAAGATAATCTTATAATCTTATATTGCGTCCCACTTGAGTGTATACATTTGAAGCGGACTCGTGGTTGGCAAGAGCCTCTAGTTCATTGAGTTTTATTAACACGTGTTTTCGATAAAGGAGTAATGATTTGGGTGATTCATGATTTCTATGCTTTCTCAGATTTTTCTATTGAAAAAGAATGAAGATTTGGCAATCTACGAAACATTATCAAAATCAATCTTGTGACCTGTAGTAAAATGATGTTTAGCAACCGCAGAAATGTGCCTTTTTCTTATACAACGATCATGTTCTGAAATGCTAGTAATGAAGGAACAACCGGTTTCACCAATGTAGACTAAACCACATGAACAAGGAGTTTGGTATACATCTTGAAATAGAAGTGCAAGAAATTTGTTCTTATGAGAAGAAAGAATCTGAAAGATTTTGGCGGTTTAGTTAAAAATGGATTTAATACCATCCTTACGATAAAGCTTCCTTATTTAATCCTTATGAATGTAAGGTAAAATGCCAATTTTGGATTTGATTCGAAAGTAGATATGTCTTTAGGTACTCGGCCACGTGTATGTAGACGACGATTAATAATTACTTACACATTTCGTTTCATATAACCATTGTTCACTAAATTTTTGGTAAGATGAAGTTTCGAGTTTTGATTCTCAGGTTTCTACCTTAGTAGAGATTCTGGTCGTGAAAACCTTAGCTATTACAATATGAAAAGTATAATAAATACTTCAAGTTTCTGTATTTTATTGTGCTAGTTATATTTGTTCTGCAATTATTTACAGAAGTAGTTTGTAAAACGTCCTTAATTTAAGTTTTACTTTGTAATATGAATTATTTATTTTAGTGCAAACTTATATCAAGAAATAACGAATAACTAAAACAATCTTTTGAATAAAAGTTTCTGCTTGTCGTAAACTATTTAGATGTTACTTCGTTTGGTAACTGAATTTGAAAAGTTAGATTTGAATAATTTAGAGTGCAGTTTTTTGTAGCTAGTTGAGTAACAGCAAATGATTGATAATATACGATTTGCAAGTCTAAACACAAGATTCATAATATAATACACTTATTGAAGAAGGAAAAACGTTTTCGTTTAAACTTGACTTGAATTTTAAAGTCATTATCGTAACTGTCGTTTCACAAGTTGTTACAGTCGTTTATAAAATGTTTATTTTACAAACAATATGCTAAGTAAGAACTAATTTAAATTTATTTCACCTTTGTTTTGTACTTCAAGATTCGGTTTTATTAACAAAACTGTAACGCGCCATTCTCGTAAAGTTTAATTTTGTTTTTAAGTACATGCGTAGAAATTCTTTAATTGCACTTGACATTAAACCCTTGTTGATGTTAGTACAAAACTGAATGTTTTGCACCCTTACGATAAAAACTGTTTTCACAAAATAATATGTAAAATACCGCAGACGATGCAGTTTTTTATATCAGGAAAACTAATACCAAAATTTGATTATGAATTAGTAACACATAAAAAGAACTACTAAAAACGTTATCTTGTCAAAGAATATTTATATTTTCCTAGTAAGCTTAATATTTCTTGTTGTCGTAAACCAATTTTTATATCTGATATTTATTACATTCAAAATTAATTACCTAACTATAACGTTTTTTAAATCAAATTACATAATCAGATAAAAAAGTATTATTTCTAAAAATACAAATAATTTCTGTTACTTCTAATAAATCGTTACAGATTTGTTACACGTTAATAAAATTAAGAGTTAACATTGTTATAAGATTTTCCAAATCGAGTCAATGTTTTTCAGAGGCAATCAAATACATTCGATGGATTAAACCTTTAGGGAATTAAATCCCAATTTACTTATCCTCGTTGTTTTATGTGTTAAAAAGTTTTACTATTCAGCAATTTTGGTAACAATAAATTATACAAGCTTTAACTACTTACGATTAATTGTTATTGTTTACTAATGTCTTTAGTTGAAATTATAAATAGAAACGTTTGTAAAAACAGATTACTAATTATTATTTACGTTAGTAAAAATTAATAAAATATTTTGAATTCAAAAGTCTTAATGGGTGAAGTAACTAAACCAATTTACAGACGGTTGGTAAGAACTCCTATTGTGCTAAACAAACAGTGAGTGCAATTACCGTAATCTATTTTACGATTACAAGAAACAAACAATGTTGCTGCATTTAATTTTGATTAAATACAATCTTAAAACCAATTCGTAAAAAGCTTTGTGTTAATATGCTATGATGCAAAAAATATTTTTAGTCTTTTTTAAATTAATGCCAGTAGTTTTATCTAAATTTTGTAAATATATTTGCAAAATAATTTTTGGTAATTTCGATTTATTATTAAATTACGGTTGTGTACAAAAATCAAAGTATTGTCATTTGAACTAGACACGAATAAATTTTTGTAAATTGTTTTATCATTTTATTATCCGCCGCTTATTAGAATCGCAAATAATGTTATTAGTCGGATAATGTTATCACAATGATCTAACATTCGCATTGTTTTTTTTTGTAAAAAATAGTATACTTTATTGCTTTGTTTATGAAATTTTTTAGTAAAAACTGGAATTATCATTTAAATAATTAACATGTTAACATTTAGCTTTTTACTAAAATTTACTAAAAAAATATAATTTTTAAGTTTGGCTAGCAATAACATTTTTCTTAAACTTTGTCCATTGTTGATTTTTAGTGTAATGTATTCAATTGCATTTTTGTTGTTCAACAATTTTTGTTTTGCCTGTTACTAAAGTAAATAACAAATAGGTACTTAAAAATGTTAAAAATTTAATTAATGAGTTTTAATTATTTTAGTTTGGATGATTTTGTTACTCTAAGCATAAAAACGTCCATTTCAAATGTAACAAAGCGTTTCCAAAATATTTAGAACATTCGGGACTATTGTCATACGAGATGGAATGTTTGAGTTCTAATAAGCTGAAAATATAAAAAGTGAACAAAGAAAATCGAGTTTTAGTTTTAAAAAATTATTAGTGCAACGTGTGTGTAAAAAAATCCACGTGTTGGTTAAAATAAGTACAACTTTTTATTCGTGTTTGTAATTTATGCCGGTAACTCGTTCTCAAGCAGTAAACATGAACATAAAACTAGTTTAATATTTTTAATGAATAAAAAATGGTCAAAAATCGAAAATAAAAAAATTGTAAAAATTTCTCAAAAAATAAAAGCATAAATTAAGGAAAATTCTCAAAAAATAGAAACAATAAAAACTTATTCACACAAAAAAATTAGCGGCAACTCAGAACTGTAGTGTGGGTAAGGACTAAATAACTAATAGAATTCAGCTTGATCCTCGATGTGTCGGTTAAGGTTTAATTAAAAACAGCGTCAAACTGGGAGAAATATAAATTACAGATTTACGTTTTCATCTGACAACGCTTATGGAAGATAAATCGACTAAAGCCAGTCTAACAACAAATATATTTATTTCTACGACAATAAAGAAAATATATAAAAAGCCAACTTTTAAAAATAAAGATCCACTTTTATGTTAAAGTGAGTCACAAATATAAAATTTAAAATCCTGAAAAGTAAACATTATTTTGAAATAGTTAAAAATATAGTAAGTTTTAAGCAGTTTTAATGCAACTCATAAAAAAATAGTCATATTTTAATATTGGGTTCAAAATCGGGCAATAACGCACATACCAAAGTGATCCGATCAAAACATAAGATTTGTGAATTGTATATTTTACAATCTTTTTAAGTGCTTTAGTTTTATTTTGAGAGTAAAATGTCAAAAAATCAGAATAAAAACAACGCGTTGTCAATCTAAAGAAATTATCATATTTGTCAAAAATAACAAAGTAGTGCTTTATGGGAAATCGAAGTCTTTACCAACACATAACAAAAACTTTTTGGCAAACTTTTGCTGAAAAAATGATCTTGTTAGCAAATAATGCTGTGAAATTTGCCGAGGAGAGAAAGAAGTTTAGATAACAGTCACGGACAACGTTCTTAAATCCGATGAAACCGCATAAACAGCTAGCATATCTTGAATAGTCATATGCAGATTTAGAAAAAGAAAAGTAAAAAAAACTAAGACAGTTGTGCTAAAAAATTGCCAACAAACAGCATAAGATTCTTTTGTCAAAAACACTAAACAAACCTTACAGATTTAAGAAAATAAAACCAACAAAAATATCTTAAGCAAAAAGATTCTAATTAATTAGTCGACACAAATCGGACTACCTAAAAAGCAGAAAAACAAATCAGCAATATAAAAGTCACAACTACAATGCTAAACACTACATGAATGTACTAATCAAAACCAAATCCCATCCGTGTAACACAAGACAAAACCGAAAGAAGAAAAAGAACAAAAAAACTAAAAAAAAATATATAAAAGTGAATAAGAAACATCACTTGGTAACGGAACATTGTTAGTCTTTGTTTGTCATGTTGGAATGTCACAATGGAACTTAAACACCAAAAAACAAATTAAAATATTTCAAGAGGAAAAGAAATAATCTAACAGTTACTGACGTCAAAAATGCCGATTTAGCAAAGTGCTTAAAGTACAACAAACGACGTTACAGTTTATCCCAAATTACAAACCAAAAATTAATTAAACCTGATATAACAAGAAAAATAACTGAGAAAAGAAAAGAAACATAGTTGCAGTAAACATTAAAAAAAAAGGTATTAAAGAAATAAGAAAGAAAGTTGTCAAGCAACTGCCTGAGACCTAAAAAAATCAAAACAAATAATTGCCTTAAAGGAAAACCTTAAGGAGCAAAAGAGAAAGAAAAATAGAATGTAAAAAAGACAAAATAGAAAGAAAAAAGATAAATATATATAAAATATATAAACAAATGGACAAGCATAAAAAAATTACTGAACAAAGAGTTAACACACATGTTGTTTTTTTAACGTTAAAAAAGAAGAACAAAGAGTAAAACTAAAGACTGCGAAACCACTTTGTATTAACTAAAACGGACCTTATTCATTTCGCCAATTTTAAGTTATCCAACAAAAAACTTGGCTTTTCATAGGTTTAAGACAAGAAAAAGTCATCGCATATTTTAGCAAGATTTTGTCCAGGCAGAAATAAACGATTGCGTGACTAAGAAAGAACTGTTAGTTATAGAACACTTTAACAAATATTTCTATCAACAAAAATGTTTACTAAGAAGGGACAACGCCGTATTGAAATGGGTATTAAGGTTTTGTAATCCGGAAGAACAAGTGGAAAGATAAATCAAAAAATTGTAAAACAATGACAACGACACAGAACATCGAGCTGGAAGCAGTCATAGAGGCAAACTGCAGCTATGGTTCACGACTAGAAGAAAAGATCAAGTGCTTTAAAAGAACTGCTATGGTTAGGACAAGTAGGAACGTAAACAGTTGCGTCCTAAACAAAGAAATAATCCTAAATTAAGACCACTTCTGAACTGGAAATCAAATCGGAAAAGAAGTGAGTGCTTTAAGAAGAAACATCAGACTGGGTGCAGTGAGACTCTTTGAAAGTAGAAGACGTTTTTTAGGCAATCCCTAAAAAACAGATAGTTGTTAGTGCCTAAGAGACACGATGATACATAAGGAGGACGTTTTGAAATAAAAAAAAAACATTAGAAAAACTGTGAGCAAGGTTTTGTTCGGTAACTAAAAAAGTGAAAACCATCTATAAAACAGTGTTACGTGCATAAATTTCTAAATGTAATACCCTGTATATTTATTATATTAAAGTTAGATTGCTATTTTCGACGCCCTTTAGCGAGTTTTGTTTTACTTCATTTCCTGTCAAGACGTTAAACCGTCAACTACTTAAAATCGTGCTTGTAATGTTTAAATTTTTATTTTCTAACATCATCGGCGGTGATGGAAGCTTTTCCTTTTAGTTTCTGGAATTCTTTAGTAATTTCCTTGTTAATTTGGTAGCACGTCCCGTCACGTATTAGTCACATGTTTCGATGCATTCTCGATCGATGAGGGGTTAATATGAACCAAGTACCTTTATGGAACGATTATAATTCTGGAAAGCCTTCGTTAAAGCTAAAAACAAAGTCTCGACAAGAACTTTTCTCTGAGATACTATTCCTTATGGGTCAATCCACTGCGATATCAACTTTTACTTAAATGTGTACAACAGCATTCCATAACCGTGTTTTAATGTCTAATTTGTTTTGCTTTACTTAAGAATTTTGTAGATTTTTGCTTTCGTGAGTCATAGTGTTGACACGTCTTGCTGTTCTTAAATATTCTAAACCGACTCAACGAGGAAAACGTTTTCTTCTGGCAAGTACTGGATTATGGGTAATTTAATTATTTTCGCGCTGTCAGGAAAGCCTCTCACAAAATTCTGCTTGTTCTAACTTACGCAATTACAATAATTGTTGCAATACCATTGAACCCTAGGATGCATGATTGCCGGAATCTACACATAACGTGGGTCAAAAAGACCCACTAGATGTTTATTGAAATGTATGTGCTTTAGCTGAATAATTACGGCTTTAAGTTGTTTTAATAGGTTTTTTATTTACAAATAGTACTAATTATTTACACATTTTATATATGTATATACAGAGTGGTCTTTACAAATAACATTATAGCATTTAATACATACGCGATCGCATTTTCTATCCTTTTTTGTGGGACATAAAGAACATCGTTTCCTTGTTGCTGGTTTCTTTGGTGCTGTTTCTAATTTTTCCTCAACTTGAATAAATTTTCTAATTGCATCTATGATAGGTTTCTGCAAATTGGGGTTCTTTGATCGTTTTCCCATATGTGGTAGAATAAGTTGTGTCACCAACTCCTTCAGATATAATCTTCTTCAATCCGACCTTGCGCTTCTGTAGTCTTTATTTTTGCTAATGAATAGAATGTAGGCATAATGAGCTCTAACGTCTGTTATGTTGCTCCATATGACATAAGGCCATCTTTTTGTATGTCGCTTACATGTGTAATTTGATATTTTTTGATCCATCACATCCACTCCGCCTATTGTTTCATTATAAAATTTTATTATTTCGGGTTTTTTCTTCATCGTATTATCCACTTCATTATCGTGGTGCATTGTACTCAGCAGAATTACAGATTTATTCCTCTTTGGGACATAACTCACAAGAGCTATGTGTTGGGTAAAACCAAAAATAGATGATAATACCTTTTTGTTTCTATTGCGTAATATCTCTGCCGGTATATCCCTTTTGTTTCTTCTTATAGTGCCCACAGCAGTTATTCCAATAGATAAAAGTTTTTCGAATAGTTCGACGCTGGTGAAAAAATTATCTACTGTTAAATTCCTTGATGAATTTTGAATTGAACGCACAAAAGATTGCACACCGAGCATTCCCAAATTGCGTTGTATTTTGGCCCCAGGTTGCTTTCCAATATATTGTAATAAAAAAGTAAAAATACATTTAATAAAAGTAAAAATAATATAACCACGGCAAGCAATCAATCGTAGGCACAGAGCTCAAGGTGATGGGTTGAATCGAAATAATTACAAAGACGTGAACTCCGTTAATTTATTAACTATACTTAATTAACTATTTACATTAAAGAACAATGAACAATAATTGAATTAAACATATTTAGAATAAAACAGTATTTAAAATAAAATATTTGGACGCCAACCACATTAAAGTGATGAATAAAAAGCGTAAAATCTTACATCTAATTGTTAATTATTGATATTAAATCGTTGATTAAATGCAAATGTCGTGAACGTTTGATTTGTTATCGAGTGAACAGTTTTAATAAAACAACTCAACTATTTGAAGATAATATGCGGTATCTTAATTTTAGTTGACTCACCAGGATTAAAATAACGTTATCGTATATCTTCTATTTTTAGCACATACTTTGTTCTTGTGATAAAATTCTTCAACAGGAATATAGATTTCAAAACACACCAATCAGCATGAAATATCCATGTATAATAAACTTCATTAACGATAATTCTTTAATTCAACGACAAAATCAAAAATAAAGGATCCAGAATAAAAATCCAATAAACGAAAAGATCCAATAAAAATAAAAGAAAAGGCCCTAAATATAAATAATTAGAATTGTTTTTTTTTAAATGACATCATGTACTCACGCTGCGTTTAACACAACGGCCTTCAAAACAAATTTCCTTTGTCTAACGATTGCGTCACATTGCGAAACCACTAAAAATGTTGAATTCAATAGAAAAATTATATCAAAATAAAGGTAAACTCACCAATAATTAGATGGAATGAATAGAAATTAAATTACATGGGTTTTTACGCCATAATCAAGAAAATTTTGTCTTCCCCTTGCATCACTACGACACGCGCAAGAGCTCAAACGGAAGTGAAGCTTAACCTTCAAACCTTCTACTCAAGTCAATTACCCAGACTCCTCCGAAATACAACGCGACGTTGTCAAACTTAATAAATTTAAGTGCAATATTAGTTGCAAAAAATAAACGATTGTAAAATTGAATTTTAATTGTAATGAACTTAAACGGGACGTTACAATATATATCTCCATCGATGGCATATCTCGTCTCTGCTTCACACAACCAAAATATTTTATCCCATATTTCGTCGGTTTGCTTGGTATGTATTGAATGAAACCGCATCTTCCCCTAAATCCTACTAATTGTTCATCGATTGTGACAAATTCTTTTGGCACCATTACAATCCTATCAAGAAAAAGTTCTCGTACGGGTACATCCCAACTTTTTTCCACTCCGGCCATCAATAAAATCCCGATAAATGCCTCCATTTCTTCTTTATTGATTGGGTACCAAACTTTCTTTTAATGCAGGTATGTGTGAGCAGCTTCTCTATTAGTACAAACAATGATTTCGTCGATCATGTCATTAGTTAGAAATTTTCTCCAAGCATCTTTTTCTGTAAAAATTTCGCCTTTCTTCAAATAACATTTTGAGGACGAACCTTTCTTGGTGTTTTATCAGGCATTTTCATCCATTTCATTCCACTTTTTGCTGTCATGTATTCATCTTGTTGACGATCCAATTGAATATTTTTGTCGGTGCTTTGATCGCTATCGCTATCACCTTCGCTGCTACTAAATTCAACATTACTTAATGTATTTTGTCTATCAACGCCTTGATAAAGCGAATCATCGCCTTCATGCTGCGAATCATCGCTGCTGGATTTTCCATCTTCTGATTCAGATTCATTGTAGCACTGTAACAGTGTCTCTTCAAAATCGGAATCGGTCGATTTTACAGTTCGTTTGACGCCATTTTAACGCATACAAGAATAACTTATTTGCACATGTAACTAACAACAATTCAAATGTATACTGGTAAATTTCAGAAGTACAGATATATTTATAGTAATACTGATAATATATACCATATAGGGATACATTGACGTGCGCGCAGGTAAGTAAAATTTATGGAATTCGCCCTAATTAGTATGCTGGATTTTCTAATTATTATCACATAAGTTTTAATTACCTAATTTTACTATACAATACGCCAGAACAGGGTAATGTAATACTCATTATGCAAATTCTTAATGATATTTGAGTATATTTCAATGTGGGTCAAAAAACCCACCCTATGTAAAAGGCGCAACATTTTTTTTTGTTTATTTCTCAGAAAAAATATATTATTGAAAACTGAAAACGCTTAAAAGCTATTTAAAAATAAGCAGGCAAGGCATACATAAACTGTCAAATATATAAAATTAAAAATTTCAAAAATATGAAGTTTTAAAGTAGCGCCTGGGTCAAAAAGACCCACGCTATGCATCCTAGGATTAAGTGTTTTCATTAATTATTTTGCATGTCGCATGCGGTGAACCATAGATATTTATCGTTATCAATGTAATTTTCTTCGCTATCGACATCCTATGTGTAAACCTATGTATTGTGTGTTGCCGATACTTTCGGCATTTATGGATTAAAGTACTACAAAATTTCTTGCGTTTGTTGTTAATAATCTACGACCTTTAAGGATTACAAACCTAATTTCGTTACAATCTTAAACCTTCTGTCTTGATCAAAACAGAAGTTTCTCTCAGTAAGATCTGGCGCCCTTTAAATTCAATTTTTTGAGCCTCCCCTATTTCCGACTAGTGTGAGTTGACCGTACAAGGTTCGTAAGACCTATAGCTTGTAACAACAGTATAACATAGAAAGTCTTTTAGAGAAAGTGGCAATTGATATCGCAAGACCGTTTCCAGAATCTGATTTAAGATACAAATACATCTTGGTGGCGATAGATTATTTTAAAAAGTGGACGAAAGTTTACGTCATACCCAATTACACAGTCGCAGACATCTTAGTAAAGAATTTTTTTCTGTTGAAATTACATTCCGACTAAGGCCGTTTCTTTGAGTCTGTTATGTTTTGCAAAGTTTTCTAACTTAAAAAAATAGAACGATATTTCATTATCATTTGGGTAGCATGGTTGCACGGATAAAGAAACAATGGGAAAGCACTTAGCCAAAATAGTGTCCAAATACAAAAGAAACTGATATTAGAATTTACACCTCTTCTTAATAGCGCGTCGTGTCGTATATCCGTTTACAAAAGTACAGGTGAAACACCATCCTGTGGTACGATCGTTCGCAAAATACGACTACAATGCAACTTTTAATTTAGAAGAAAACCAGATGAAGAAATTGCTGGACACGACTACGTCAGCAAATTAGTAAAAAGGCTAGACAAAGTACATTGGGCGATTTAGAAAAACACACAAATTGTCAGTGACATTACGTCTAGGCACATAACGGTAGGTTTTAATTGGGTGACATCGTGTGATTATATAATCCTCAAAAAAGACCTGGTTTGTTGCAGTTACAGAAACAATAAAAATGCGCTTGTGAAGTTCTACAACGTATTAATAACGTTGTATATTGTATCTGGAAACTAAGCAGAAGCAAGTCAAAAATAGTTCACATCGGTCGACTAACCCTGTTTGCTGACAATAACAGCGTTGTCCAAGACCAAATTCAAACAAGAACCAGAAATCAAGTCGATTGAATAGTCTTCGATAAGAGTAGAAGCATCTACGAGGTTCTAGAAAATCTAAGTTTAGAGTTACGACCAAAGAACAACAAGATTTTTTTAAAATAGAAAAAAAATTACACAATCGCACTCGGAAGCTCAATAAAGAAATGAAGTTTTATAATATTTAAGAATTGGAAGTACCCTAGCCTAGTTCCGGTGTAGATCAACTGGATTAGAGAACAGTTCGAAATATATTTAAGGTTGTTGTTACGTATGAAACTTTCATTACGGACGACTCTGTATATTGAATTGAAATTAGATTCCGGTTTTGACGCCCTCTACCGATCTTTGCTCGCGACTGTCATTTTACGACAAACTTGCGAAGCTGTCGATTGCTTAAAATGGTCGGTACGTCTTAAGTAATTTCTTCCAATACCATCCGGAATAATGGAAATCAAATTGTAATTAGATTACGTTCATAAAATATTTGAGTCGTCACAGGGTAAGATAATTGCTGTCGTTGTATTAAAAATTAGTTTGTAATTCTTCCTTCCTTGAACAGCCATTTTCTATCCGCTTCGAGCACATGTACGTTTTCAATAAAGGAAGGGTGAATAGTAATTCTTACTAAGAAATAACGTTACCGCACACATACGCTTTTGGAAGGCGTTTTCTACGCCACGAAAACGAGGTCTCGATAAGCCTTACCGTAGGAGATGTTACTACCTGTGTATTAGTCGATTGTGTAATCAGCCACCTGTGTTAAGATTATTCCTTACAGTACACGATACAACGGATTTTTATATAACATTTAATGATTTATTAATACTATTTTTTTAGCTTTTGTTCTGTGTGAACTAGATTGTGATCCGATTTGCTTTTCACTATTTATTACAGGCCACTGACGAGAAAACGTTTTCTCCGTGGAAACTGGATTTTGGGGTGAGTTATTTGTTTGACTTTTATATCGGAATCACGAAAGTTATTCACAGAATTGTATTTAATGTTAATGACCGTACTTACGTTATCGCTTATATACCAATAAGGTAATCTTAAACATTTCATAACTGCATCGCATGCTGTGAGGGAAAACATATTTATTCTGAGACTTTCGGTGCTGTCCATTTCGACATAATTTTCATATGTAGTGTATGTTGCCGATACTGCAGGCATTCAGGTATGAGAATTGCGATATAATCTAGTAAATTTTATGTGTTACTAAATCAAAGTCTCCTCTACTTGTTAATGCAAATTGTTAGTCATTTTAGTATTTAAGGTTGGCACATTTAGCGTACATTTGTCAATTTACTGCGCTACTAAAGCAAACTGTGATATGTATTAATTCTACATGGAAACCATTAAATTTCGTATCTTCTTATTATTATCCAATGTTAAGACATTAAATTGATCATACTTGTTAATCTTTCTTTTTATTTTTCTTGCTCCTGTGATTATCGTTATCTATTAATTAATTTTGGCTACTCGAACAATTGAGTTACAAGTTTGCGAGACAGAAGTATTTTCTTGGATTAGCTCTGGCGCCCTTAAGCATACTTCCTGTGAACTTCCCCTACCTCCGACACGTGTGAGTTGGCCGTGCAAGGTTCGTAAAACCAAAAGCTTGTAACATTGTTTTCCAAAAAACAGATGCTTAAGTGTTGCTTATCTAAGTAAAACATCAAACCAAATAAAGTTCATTGAGTTTATGCTGAAGGAAGCCAAAATAGACAAAGCTGTCGCAATGATAGCTACAATTTTTTTACCGGTGCTTCGTTCAGTTACCTGTTCTAGGTCTTAAGAAAAGAAGCGTTCAAGAAACATTTAGAACATTCGGGACAATTGTCAGAAGAGACGGAATGTTCTAGTTCCAGATAAAGAAAAAACATTTAAAAAAATGATTTAGTTTTAGTTTTGAAAAGTCTTTAGTACAACGTTTTATAATATAATCAATAATCGTGTAAATAGTGAGTTTAAATAAATTACATTTTTAAATTCGTTAGCGTTATTTATTTTAAACTATTTAAAAGCATGTACCACACGCATTTAGAGTTAATCATTAAAAAAACTAAGTGATAAACAAATACTTTTTGTGATAATGCATGTTGACGTACAACTCGTAAGTTAAACTAAAATGTTCAGTCGCTTGACCTATATACCTGCATCAGTGCATACAAACTATAAATATTTTAAAGCACAAAAACATTTTATTTTATTGCATTTAAAATAAAATTAAAAATATTATTTTAAATAAATACATTGTTATACTAAAACTAACTAGTATTTTTTTGGTACTTTATCATATTTATTTAATGTAGAGTAAAAACCAATTGGACAACTGTAACAAAATAAAGCAACTAATTTTATTTTATAACACAAACTACGTAAAAAACTAAAAAAACAATTAGTATGTAGCTCGCACTACGTCAATAGGACGTAGACAGAAAACACGCAATGCATATAAAGTGGTACGCAGTACTCAAAATTCAGTTATTAGGAAGCGTTTCAAAAATAATTTATACAACGTGAACTACAAGAAGTAATAAATCTGCATTATTTTTGTGATCAAAATTTTAACAACTAAACAATAAATACTTGTTACTACCTATTATTTGCGTTTAGAAATACGTTAATAACTGCTTGACTTTAGTGTAGATAATTTTTTTCATCAAATTACTCTATGAAATAAACGTAAAAATCGTACGCCACTGAAAACTTTTGTTTTACATGAAACAAACTTGTCGACGAATATGATTTTTCCGCAACTCAACCAACACTTTATAGACAAAACGTGTTTTGAATGAAACGTTTTTTTTTATCTGATACAGTTCATGCGTACATAAGAATTTTGTGTCACTAGTAAGCATAGACAAACACCAACTACTTATTGTTGCGTACGTGCACAGTAAATTTATATAAAATAGTAACACAAAAATACTGCGTTTTGTTTTTATTGAAATAACTTTTTTCAATTTTGTTTAAAATAACAAAAAAAGGATTTGTTAAAGAATATACGAAAATAAGTGGACGAAGAATTCTAACATAATTTTTTCTAAATTATTGTTTCAAAAGCTACCTGTTGTTAAATTAAATGTATTTGATTCAGATTAAATAACAATATTTGACAATTAAACAGTTTTTTTTTTAATATTACGAAACATAATTGACATAGTGAATAGTCTTAAATTTTGGCCATAAAAGTTTCACAATAAAACACATTAAAAATTTTAAGGGTAAATGATGTATTTATTTATTACAATTTACATGCAAGCTTTCGAACTTGAGATAAGTTCTTTGTCAGGCAGTATAAATTGTAAATAAAAATACAAATATAAATAAATATAAAACATTAATATAAAGAATTTAGTCCAAGTTCGAAAGCTTGCATGTAAATTCTGTTCAAGAAATACACCATTTACCTTAAAAAAAAATATTTAATAGTCTTTAAGTTATTATTTGCTTTTTTTAAATAAAACGTACGATAATTTGAAAAGAAAAATTTTTTAGAGAACGAAAAATTTGCTAAAGCCTTAAAACTAATGTCGGCATATTAAAAAAATTCAATTCACAAGAAGATACTAGTTTTTTTTCAAATTTGTCAAATCATATTAACAAATAGTAGAAAAAAATACACTCTGTTTAAGTGTCTCTGGGTAAATTGATTAGTTCACTGCTCTGTAGCCAGTACTAACCTAGATAAATAAAGAGACTTTTCACATAAATTTAATACCCGGTTTAAAAATACAAACATTAAAAAAGGAAACAAAGAAACACGAAAAACACCCTAAAACAACTATTGACTAACCCAGTCATTAACAAAATTTTTTGTCTGGCGGCACACTGAAATTATTAAACAAATTTTACTACACCGCCTTTTTTTGTTTGATTTGTTTTTTACAGCTATTTAAAATATAAAAAGTAAAGTGCATGTGGACAACAGAACTAGAAGCATTCTATCATATCGTTTTTCAGTTAGATGTATGTGGGTACCTCATCTAACAGTTTACTTAAGTGCATGCGAATCGGACACATACGTTTTGTTTGGTCATTTTTTTTAAGGCGTAGTAGCCGGATATCCAAAGTTTTTGGAGTGACTGGACCACTCTGGTGTATTTACCGGAAATCATTAAAAAACTTTGGAGGTTCAACCTAGAAGTAGTTATCTTTATAAATTCAAATGCTACAGTAAATGTAAAAAAAATGTCAAAAATAATAAAATGATTTGTTCAAATTTTTAAATCGTAATAAAAGGTGTAGCTTAGACTGTTTCAAAAAAATCGACAATTTTTTTTTCTTTAGGCACTGTGAAAATATCATTGAAAATGACGAAAAAAAATACTGTGAAAGTTTCAGCTCTTAATATTCATATTAAGGGGTGCCGCATTGCAAACTTCGATTTCCCATTTAATTAACATGGGAAAAAGTTTTGTTTAGACTTTGGAATTTTGTAACTTAGTAAGACTATAACATATTCTTATAGGAAATTTAATGCTCTACAAATCTTATGTCTTATAAATTTTTCGTAAATTTACCACTTCAAAAGTTATTGAAGGTTAAAGTTGAACCATCGATAAATTTCATTATTTGTTCAAATAATGTAAAATAAATTGAATATAAAAAAAATTATTAGAGAATTAAACAAGAATAATTGGCAGTCATATAATTAAAATAATTTAAATTTATAAGTGAATGAATTACAATTATAATGAAATATAAAATCCCAAAAATCCAAAAAATAATTTCTCCATGTTAATTTAATAATTTATCTATAAATGATGGATGCCGCTCACGAACAGTAAAAAATTTCGAAAAACTCGTGATAGGTAATTTATAGAAAATTAAATGATCTACAAAAAAAGTTCAATAACATTTTCCGATAAAGTTGATAGTTTCGCTGGAAATTTGAAAAAATGATGAAATTTATCGAGGGTTCAACTTTAACCCTTCAATAACTTTCGAAGGAGTACATTTACGAAAAATTTATAAGATATAAGATCTGTTGAGCATTAAATTTCCTATAACCATATGTTATAGTCTTATTGATAACCAATTCAGTTACTAAGTTACAAAATTCCAAAGCCTAAACAAAACTTTTTCCCATGTCAATTAAATGGGAAATCAAAATTTGCGATGCGGCACCCCTTAATATGAATATTAAGAGCTGAAACTTTCACAGTATTTTTTTTCCGTCATTTCCAATAATATTTGCGACAGTGCCTAAGAAAAAAAATTGACGATTTTTTTGAAACAGTCTAGTGTAGCTGTGTTGTATACCACTGCTTCTAGCCAATGCTTGGGAACCACTGGTGTGGTAACATATGCATGTTGTATCATAAATAGTAACGAGTACAAACAAATTAAAATCTAAGACTAGTTAATTACTGATCCTTGACGTAAACAATACATGGTGTTAGGTGTAAACTAGCGCAAACGTGGCACAGCAGCAGATAGTGTGATAATCTATCACGTTTAAAAGTGATGCTACTAAGTGTGCGTTATAGCACGTTATATTCAAAGGTGAGAATGGAATTCAAAACTCCAAAAGAGTTGAGTCTGGAGGGCGATACAAAATGGGAAAATATTTATTCAAAAATTTACAATTTTCCTAGAAGCAAATGAATATGAGAAGAAAGAAGATGCAGTTAAAATTGCAATGCTGCTGACTTCAATAAACGATAAAGGACTTCACTTGTATAATATTTTCATTACAATTGCAGATGATAAAAAAATATGAGAATGTTGTTAAAACATTTAAGTCTTATTGTATGCTGCGTAAGACAACTGTTTACAACAGGTTTAAGTTTTTTAATAGATCACAGGAAGAGAGCTTTGATCATTATCACACTAAAGTAAAGAGATTGGTGCTGATGTACGAATTTGGTGACCAAACGTAGTCTTTGATTAGAGATAAAATAATAATTGGAATAAGAAATATGGCTTTACAAGAAAAGTTGCTGCGAGAAAGTGATGTGTCATTAGAAAAGACAGTCAGATTCTGCAGGTCTGCTGAAATAAGTAAAAAACAGGTGCGAGTGCTGCGTGGTCATGGAAATAGTATAGAAGCCATTAGTACTAAGAAACAGGAAGCAGGTATAGTTCACAAGAAACTTGATAGTGGTCGTCGTGATTATAAATGTCAGAAATGCTCATATAAACATGAAGCAAATACTTGTCCTGCATATGGCAAATCTTGTAATAATTGTGGAGGTTATAATCATTTTGCTGCCTGCTGTAAGTGGAGGAAAAATAATCCTCAAAGATTAGTTCAGGAGCTACAAGTTGAGACTGAAAAAGATCAAACGAAGAGAAGTGGTTTGTAGATCACATTGAGCTAATAGAAAATTAAGAAAGATGTAAAATAAGTGAAGCACAAGTAAATAAATTGACACATAACATAATTGTCAATTTGCCATACGATCTGTACTTATAATGTTGTGCTAGTAAACTAGCAAATAAAATTAACAGTGTGCTTGTGGAATATGGTGGAAGCGATATTTAAACAATTGGTAGTGTAAATGTGTTATGTGAACCGCAGAAACGAAAACCAAGTAAAATTAGATGTATTGTAGTAGACACTATAGCAAATCCCATTAAACACAGCTGTACAACTAGATCTAATAAGACAAGTTGGTAGTCTCACAGTAGATAAGAATAAACGTGCAGTAAATGAGAAGTATTAATCTGTTTTTTCTGGGGTTGGATAAAATACCATTCAAATACTCAATAAAATTGCAGAATGATACTGTCCTAGCTGTTTGAGCTCCACGCAAGTTGGCTGAAGTTATTATATATAAGCTAAAGCCAGTTTTAGATGAGTTAAAAACCAAGGATGTAATTGCAAAGGTGACCGAGCCAACTGACTGGGTAAATGACCTAATTATAGTAGAAAAGAAGAATGGAACTATACGTGCGTGTTTAAATCCAGTACAGTTAAACAGATATGTAAAATGCGAATAACATTCGGACAATTGAAGAACTACGTCAGAGGTTGAGCGGAAAGAAAATTTTCACAGTTTTGGATATAAAGTGTAACGAACCGTTACAAAATTAAGTTAAGTTTTATTTATGTGGTGCCGTATTGAACCGTATTTATTTTATTTCATTGATATTTTTGAAGTGTGTTACATTTATTTGTTTTGTTTGTTATTGTTAAGACTGATTTATTTTAATTAAAAGTGTAATGTTTATCCGTTTGTAAATAAATATTTGAAGGAAATTTCCAGCGGGTACCGAACGCGCAGCCGAGCTCAGAGCGCATGTTATTCCAGCTTAAAGTTGTTATCCCTCGTCTGACCATCCGCAATAAAACCGGGACCACAACGCAGGAACGAGCTCAAGTCGAAGAGGATTCTGAGGTCCCAGTGCACCAGCTGAACTATAAGATCACCCCACGCTTGCTTCGTTATGGCCGCCGCTTCCGCTCTCGTCAACTATACCGCCAGTTGCTCGTTTATTTTGAGAATAAAGTGCTACAAGCTTCTAGTAATTTACGAACCTGCACGGCCAACTCACTGTAGGATTGAAACCATACCTGTCGGAGAGAGGAGAGGTTCAAGAGACTTTGTTTTAAAGGGCGCCAGATCTTTTGTTCTTTGCAGAAATAGCTCCTGCTAGATCAGCACAGGAGGCTCGAAGCTTGTACAAAACTGTTATGGTTCGTAAAGATGGAGGAAACGAAGAAAGAAACTAAATCGTTAACAACAATTGCACTTTAATTACTATATAAGGATAAATAGATTAAAATTTGAATCAATAACAATTGAATAGCATGACAAAGAATAATCTTAGTCCGAGTACAAATACAAACAGGTACTAGAATATCAGCAGTATCGGCAACTTACACTACACGTAAAACAAAAGTGTAACCACCGGAACATATAAAAATCTTCATCAGTAAATAACATTAATAATGATAATTGACCGTTGACGTAATCAGCATGCGATAGTAATTTACTTAAACTAATTCAGTAACAATAATAAGCAACAAATCAATTCGAATGTACGATCAGTAAATATAGTTAGTCGTGAGTATCACCGTAGCGACAACGAATAATTAAGCAAAAATTGACTTACCAAATTCAGGGTTACCTTCAGAAAACGTTTTCCTACTGGCTTCCTGTAATTAAACTTCCTGAAAATAATCGTGTCTACCTGGCGACTCACAAACTACAAGTAAAAGAACATTTAAAAGAAAGTAATCGAACCGACACTTATCGTATGCTGTTACAATGTATTTTCGTCTACAATGGTATTAATTTATTGCCTCCGAAGAGAATTCAATCGTATCCGGTACTTAGGATCTTTCGAACAAGGTGATATTAATTACTGGTATTAATTGCCTCCGCATCGAAATTCTGCCCTTGTATCGCAGCGTTCTTAGTTCTACAGCTTCCGATTATAATTTTCCCTTGTAGATTTTAAATTACGACAAGAACACCCATATTTAGAAGGTAGCACATGGCGCTAACGAAAAGACATAAAAATTACCTTTAATCAAAGAAAGAACAAAAGCCACTTACCCTGCGTGGAAGTGCATTATAAAAATTTTGCACGTAACAAAATTAAAGTTATTTTTATTTGTTTATTGTGTTTTTTATTTCCGTCGCCTCGCTCCGCTTTTAAGTCCGTTAGATGTTCTGGACAACCGCGTCATACCGATACGAATCGTCGTACGATACGAAGCGTCGTTTAACGTTCTTCTTTTTCATTTTACGTGGTGGTAATCGAATAAATAAAAGAAAAGATGTCTGGAAGAGGCAAAGGAGGAAAAGTTAAAGGAAAGGCCAAGTCGCGATCGAGCAGAGCCGGTTTGCAGTTTCCAGTCGGCAGGATACACAGACTGCTGAGAAAAGGTAACTACGCCGAACGCGTCGGTGCCGGAGCGCCCGTCTATCTGGCAGCCGTGATGGAATATTTGGCCGCCGAAGTGCTCGAGCTGGCGGGAAACGCGGCTCGCGACAACAAGAAGACTCGCATCATACCTCGCCATCTTCAACTTGCGATAAGGAACGACGAAGAATTGAACAAACTCCTTAGCGGTGTGACGATCGCGCAAGGCGGCGTGCTTCCCAACATCCAAGCCGTATTGTTGCCCAAGAAGACCGAAAAGAAGGCTTAAAAAAAAATAATAATGAATTAAACAACAAACGATGCGTCTACGCGTCGACTTAACAACAAAACAAAAGCCACTTACCCTGCGTGGAAGTGCATTATAAAAATTTTGCACGTAACAAAATTAAAGTTATTTTTATTTGTTTATTGTGTTTTTTATTTCCGTCGCCTCGCTCCGCTTTTAAGTCCGTTTGATGTTCTGGACAACCGCGTCTTCACTGCAGTTACCCGGACAACACCGTCGAACAGGAGAGTAAACTCCTCGAACAAATCTGGCGCCCGAGAACCGTACCGTTCCCTAACTTTCTATTTCAGTTAATCAGTTTAATCCGGAGTAAGCGTCACAAAAAGATGGGTTTTACCAAATAGAACTGACTGAAGAATCCCTACTGCTGTGCACCTTTGCAACACCTTTTAGAATCTATAAATTCAATCCACTTCAATTTGGCTTGGCATCTAGTTCAGAAATCTTTCAACGTGAAAATAAACGTAATTTTGGTGACATAGAGGGTGCTCAAATATATTTTAATGATTTAATCATAGCTGCTGCTAATGAAACAGAACATAATGTCATCTTTGAGAAAGCTATGCGTGAGTCAAGTTGTATATTTAGATTTTGTTTTTTCGCAGGAAGGTGTTTGTCCAAATGCTAAATAAATTGAGGCTATGTAGAAACTTTGTAATAGAAAGGGATTGTTACGTTTCTTGGGAATAGTAAATTATTTACATAACCTTATTCCCAACAACTGAAAATACGAGCAAATTGCGAAATTAGTTAAAAAACGATGTTAACTGCTCCTGGAAAAAAGAGCATGCTGACTCAATTAATAGAATAAAAAGTTTGATGAGTAATCCTCCTATTCTTAAGTTTTTTACTCTAAAGAAAGAATTGTATTACAAATTGATGGAAGTCAGAATGGTATTGGGTGTTGCTTAATTCAAAGAGGAAGCCCAGTTTTATTTGCATCCCGTACATTAACAGAATCAAAGAAAGGTTATCCTATTTTGGAGAAAGAGTTGTTAGCAATAGTCTTTGCATGCCAACGGTTTCATTAAATCATTTATGGTAATTTGATTGAACTGCATACTGATCATAAGCCCCTTTTTAATATTATAATAAAAGATTTGCATACGAGCACAAACGGAATTCAACGGATAAAGTTAAAACTTTTAAAATACTCTTTAGATGTTAAATATGTGCCTAGTAAATTGATGGTAGTTCCAGATCAATTGTCTCGTTTTTGTCTAGTAGATGAAGTCGTGGATGACCTAGACATCATTGATGTAGTACACTCTATTAGAATAAAGATCTACATTTACCCCAAGACAAACTTGATAAAATAACTAACAAAACCAAAGTTGATCGGGTACTAAATATTGTCTTAAATTATATTAACAGTGGTTGGGATACGTTTAATAATAAGGGTTCAAATAGTTATGAATTAGTATGTTATTATAAGCTACAAAAATGTAAAAACATAGTTCCAAAGACATTGCGAAATGATTTGGTTGTTTTGGCGCATGGAAAAGCACACTTAGGAAAACGTATTATTGGCCCACATTAAATAGTGAGATAGAAAACTTTGTTAAACGATGCTTTTTATGCGATAAATTCCAAAGGTCCTGTGTTAATGAACCATTAATCAATCGCCAATTACCAGATGGTCCATCTGAAAAGATTGTTCTTGATATAGCCGTATATGGCGGCAAAAGTCACTTAATTGCCGTTGATTACTTGTCAGAATGGTTGAATAGTATTCCAATTAAAAATATCGCAACTACAGAGATTTATAAAGGTTATTGATCTTATTTTTTAAACATGGAATTCCTAAATATATTGTGACAATATTCATTTCAACAGTAGATACATTAAGGATTTTGCTTGAAATTATGATTTTTGTATAACCACAGTAGTCCTCAGTATCCTCGTTCTAATGGTTTGACAGAAAGCGGAGTGGGTATAGCTAAACAAATACTTAGAAAAGCTCAAAATCATTCTGATTTGCTTGAAGCGGTGATGGACTATAGATCAACCCCAGTTTCAAGTTTATCTTATACGTCATCTCAAATATTAATAGGTAGACTGCTTAGAAATACCTTTTCTTTAAATAACAACTTGTTAAAGCCTAATCCAGTTTATAACGAAGCCCATAAACAGAGACCAGAGTAAGGAGTAAAAGTGTGTTTAAACCTACTGATAATGTTGTGATACAGGACACCAGAACAAGGTTTTGGCATCCTGCAAAAATTGTAAACGCTAATGTTAATCCTAGGTCTTACACGTTAAGGAATCAACAAAATAATTTAGTTGTTCGTAACAGCTCCCAAATACGACCATTATTAAATAAGCCTGATGATTGACGATACTTTGTCTAACGATAATTTTGAACCTGCGGATGTGAACTAGTCTCTTGGTAACACGTCCGTAGGCGCGACAGTTCCACATAGTAATCTAGAGTCATATCAAACTCGTTCGAGTCGTGTTATTAAGCCCAATCGAGATTTTTTTATGTATTAATAATCGGATTGAAAAGCATGTGTTGTAGACCACTGCTTCCAGCCAATGTTTGGGAACCACTGGTGTGGCAACACATGCATGATGCATCATAAATAGTAACAAGTAAAAAAACATGTACAAATCTAAGACTAGTTAATTACTGATCCTGGACGAAAACAGTACAGTGTCGATTTGTGGAATAGCGTATGACCCTTTCTTGTTGAAGTTAGCAAGAGTTTTTGAGATTTCCGACTGATTGTAATGCAAAACATTGGGTTTTTTAATCCAGCAGGAAACAAATGCTTCACTTTTTTTTATATGACTGTTTTGACTATTACTTCTTCTAAGCGACAATACCTTACTAGAATAAAACGGGTCGTCGCAGTTTAGAATAACGAAGTCTCTTCCCACGACTATCCCTGTTACAGAAACTTTGTCTTCTGATTGATCAATGTTTATTTTACCCTCATACTTAGAACTACTACTAATATCAGGTAACTTTTCAACTAGTTCCTTCTTTTTCATAAATTTCCTGTTTTTGCTTCAACATATTCGACTAATTTGAAATCTAATCTAATTAACTATAAAATAGCTTAGGAGCAGTGTCAGTATAACTGTGAAAAACATCAAAACTAGCGGAAAACTGTTTCCTTCATTAGGAACTCGTCAGCGCTAGGATATACTCATGTGTTTTCACAACCATACCGACAGACAACCGTAGTATTTTATGTCGTGTAAATATTACCAATACATTTGAAATATTTCTAACACATTTTATAGTTAAGTTCTTAACGGCGTTAATTGTCAATAAATCATTAACTTTTGCTGTCATTAAATCCTATGTCAGCTTGTCTAGCTTTTATAGTTTTCTACTCAACTAATATTATTTTTTTGCCCCGAGAAAACTTTTTTTCTTTGGCAAATCATCAACAGCTGATACTTTTTTTAAAATTTTTATAAAATGTCAAACGGACTAATTGGTTGTTCGTTTGTATTCAGAATGTCATTGGTGCTAAGATTTAAAAACCTTGGAATATCTTAATATTGCAATTGATTGACATGCTATTTTCTTCTCAAATAGAAACTGCAAGCTATTTATCTTTTTACCATTTGATAGTTAAAGTTTATGATTTCTGATTGATTTTGAGTGTACAAGACATCAACGAGTTGGCTATAAGCATTAGTTCGCTTTTTGTTTTTTTGCTGCTTGCAATTTTTGTAAAATTTTTTTTGAATCTATCTACAAATCAATCAGAAGTTGTAAAATAATTCTGAATTTATCCAATTTATATCAACAAGATTGTGCTGACTTGGCAACCAAGATGCAATTATGTTTCTTTTTGTAAATACCGCCAACAGAGACAGTTATTATAATAAAATTTAATTATTTAATTTTATTATTTAAAAATTCTGCGATGCCTTAATAAAGTACTTGTGGCACCCAACCCAACGATATATGAATCCTAAGTTCAACCACAATTAAAAGTAATCAGACAAGACTGATGGATAATCTCAACCACTGCAAAGCACCGAAATACCTAGGAGTTATTCTTCATCGCTACTTTACTTAAAAGAAGCACTGCCAAAGTACTGAAAAAAAGTGTGTGCCAGAAATAACATTGTCAGAAAGTTTACTAAATGGAACTGCGAAAGCAAACCCATCTACACTCCGTACATCAGCTTTAGGTCTTGTAGGAATCATTCTTTTACCAAGAATACAACATCACGTCTTAGCAAACGCTAAACGGCCGAAAACAATAGAAAACTCGAGACATGCATTACATCGGCAAAAACCCGGGCGAAATCGACTTAGCTCGTCAAACACAACCGAAATGACCTTGACACATACAGTAAGTAAACAATTCATTTACTTAGCTCATAGCCACAATTCTGCTAAAGATAGCCATAGGTCAACGTTGCGTTCTTCAAGACAGCAAGCTTTAGTAGTTTGTTTTTAAAAAGATAGATGAGCTCTATCGGAGATTACAATTATCACGGGTAACATTTATGTTTTTTTTTTCAAAATGTTAGTTTAAAAACACAAGTACGAGAGCGCGTTGGAACACAAAACTTTCTTTTTTTACTGTTGAGATCTTTTAACGAGTCACTGCCTTTGAAGCAAATAAATATAAATATTGTATAGTAATGGTTAACGGGCAAGCCAATAAATCAGCAAATCTTTTTGCTGGCATTACACACAAAACACACAAATTTTTTTTGTTAACCTTGTTTGTTAAAAAGATTGATTAATGGCATTCCAGAACTTCAATCATTTATAACGTTTGTTTAATTTTTAAACAACTTCAATACAATCAATATGAATTGAAATTCTTACATTTCGGGTTGGTTTAGTAGTAGGCACCTATTTTACACTAATTTTACTGTCCTCAACTTTTACTAGCCTCTATCTCATCTTCATCTTCAGATTCATTGTCAGAAAGTTCACTTCTTGTTTCATTATGTCTGGGGTTATGAAAGCAATTCCTTTTGTATGACTTTAGCACGCTATACACCACATTTATTAATTTTGTGTTATACACCTTTAAAAATTGTTTAGAGCGCATTAAAAGTACGTGTCTAACTTTTTTGGGTGACGCGGCGATTATTTAAATTGAAATATACTCTACGTACTGGATACTCACCACGCTATTGGGAAAACTTGTATCAAGGAATCAAACGAAGTTCACTGAATGGTTTTACCGTCACTTAAACAATCTGTTTGATCTCAAGAACACGTTAGTGATATCTGTTCGTTACATTTTGTTTCAGTTTATAGATACGTACGACTACGAACGAATCTAGATCTAGTAAGCCTGAGTAAGAAATGTAAATTCTCCTATTGTTTTTATAATTAAACGTTGTCAATTTGTTGCGACCAATTTGAAGCGGGTGTCCATGTTACTACAAATTTTATATATAATTGTACCAGTATTTATATGTATTTAATTTCTAGGCTAGGTTTAACGTGCACCGTACTTTTACAATTATATTTTTCCTTTATTGCACTTTGAACTTAATTTGGTAACTGTAAACAACTTTGTATTACATACACTTTATTGACATCGTGGTAGTGTGTTGCCTAAACTGCGTACTTTCGTATTGTTTTCCGGGCTAGGATCGGTGTCTTGTTTATCTGGCAAGATTTTTCTATTAGCGTTTTAACGGATATGGCGCCTTTATAAATTGATTATTTTACTTATATTTACTCATACCCATCTCTTTGACAGTGTAGCCAGATGGATATGTTGGACGAAAACGGAGAACCAATAATAACTTGACTAGCTAAATGTAGTTAACGTTTAGTTGTAAGAAAAGTTTTATATTGCTAAATTAACTATATTATCGCTAGTTTATTTTTTGGCGTTTTTATTATATACAGAGTATAGAGTAAATCAACCAAACAAACGCAATAGCTGCATAAGAAATTTGACGGAATAGAATCATTGTTACACAAGTTGTTTTGCCTGTGACGTCGTTCTGCTGAAAATAAGCATTGCTTACATTTATAGAATCAATTTCAGGCTACAAATAATTAGTAAACATCGTTTTCTAACGCAATTGCATTTACTGTAACAGTTGAACTAGGAACTAATCTGTCACACTGACGTAATTGAAGAAGTTATTCGACTATATTTTTTAGGTTTTTGAAGCTTCAGATAAGACAATTCAGCTTAATTACGTACTCCGGTTTATAATTAATTTTGTTTTAAAATCTTGATGTTGTCGTTGTTGGGTGTGATCTGATTTTAATTCTTGTGTAAACTGCAACTTATAAGCATATAGACGAAGATCTTTGTACAAAATGGGGTGTAAACTGGCATGTGATGTTTCCAATTTCTATGATTGCCTTGAAGTGATATATACCTAAGCCATATTTTAGGTTTAAATTTAGCTTTTTCTTTTGTCTAAAATTCAAACCAGTTCATGTAAATGTTGGCAATTATGAGTAGTGCTGGGCGATACGGAATTTTGTGTATCGAATATCGATACGCAATTTGTATCGATATATCGAAATATCGATATATCGAAATATCGATACGTATCGGAATATCGATACGTATCGGAGTATCGATACGTATCGGAGCATCGATACGTATCGAAATATCGACATGTATCGGTAATCGGTATACCCAATACGTATCTAAATATCAATGTATCTGTGTGGTAGTATGGTTTTGATTTCTGTTTTTTTTTATAATAAACTTTTCCAATTACCATAACATTTGAGGTAAACATGGATTCTTTACGTATCGAAATATCGATACGTATCGAAATATCGATACGTATCGGAGTATCGATACGTATCGAAATATCGATACGTATCAAAATATCGACATGTATCGGAATATCGATACGTATCGAAATATCGATACGTATCGAAATATCGATACGTATCGAAATATCGATGGGTATCGAAGTATCGATACGTATCGAAATATCGATACGTATCAAAATATCGACATGTATCGGAATATCGATACGTATCGAAATATCGATACGTATCGAAATATTGAAACGTATCGGTATATCGATACGTATCGAAGTATCGATATTTCGATATATCGATACGAGCTTGTGGTTTGTATCGGCGTATCGATACGCCCGACGTATCGATACGTATCGATATATCGATACATCGACCCAGGACTAATTATGAGTGATAGAAATGAACCTATTGAAAGGCCATCATAGCACAAAATCTATATAAACTTTAAATTTCTGAGACAGCATTCTAGTAAGTTTATTATTCCTTCAACGTGGTTCTTTGGTTCTTTCTTGTAGGTTTTTGTTTTCTTAGAGTTTTTTTCGAATGATCTCTAATGCTTCTCGTACCGAAACATTAATTTATAAGTTTTTCACGTCAAAGCCGGCCCATTTATCTTGCTGTTGCAGCTTTATTGTCTTCAGAATATCAGCAAAATGCTTTTCTTGTTCTTGACAAAGGATACCAATCGGTAGTAGAAACTTGGCTAATTGGTATGTTGGTTCATAACGAAGGCTGGTTATTGGCCAAAGTTGGATTTGTGTACCTTGGGTAATCCATACAGATGCGAAAGTTTGCTGTGGTGCGGTGTCAGTGTGGTCTTTGTTCTTGGTAGATCTTCCTTTCCAGACGTGTTGTTGGATCTTTGTCCAATATTCGCTGGTTCCTTTGTTGTAAAATCACTTAATTTTTTTGGTCGTAGATAATAGAGGTCATAATAACTCTTGCGGTTCCTTTGTCGACTTGGAGAATTTTGATGTATTTGTTTTTCCGTAGGCTTTTAAGGGCATTATCTTCTGGTTTAGTGATGTTTCTATGATGTTTTCTTTTTTCTCTAGTACACACTTCGCTCTTCACTGATGATGTCCGGTTAAGGAACGTCTTTTGGTGTTAATTTTCTTCGGTTTTTGTAGATGTTTGTTGTTTTGTGTAGTTAGTTTTGCCTATTTATTGTCGTAGTTGTCGTATATTCTTGCAAGTGGCATCGATTTATTGGTGCGGATCTTCCAATGTGAATTCTTTTGTTTTCTCAAATCTTTGTGTGGCGTATTAGAGTAATTTGGTTTTCTTCTCACGATAATTGTTGATCTGATGATATGGTTGTCTCTTGTCATTTGCCATGATTTTATGTGCGTCTTTTCCTTCGTAACCTTGATCAACGTCTTCTCAGAGTCTAAAAATTTGTTACTGATTCCGGGTCCATCCCAGTCTTCCAACGTCTGTTTGAATTAAGTAGACAATGTTGCGTTTGATATATCGTCTCGAAACGAACAAACTTTGGTGTTTTATACACACTTTTTTCTTTATTGAAATGTTTAAATTTTTTTAAATAATTTTAAAATATTTATTTATATTGTAATTAAATTTTAGCCTTACATTGTTTAATTTATCTTTTCTGTATACTTTTGTTTTCCTTTTTTATTAGTTTTATTGTCGTGGTAAAATATTACTACTAATTAAACGTTGTTTGCAGTATTTACCTAATTTAAATTGTTAATTACTTTTTGTTAATTGTCTAGTTTTTGAAGAAACTAATTCTTTTAATTATTTTTTGGTTGCATAATCTTGTTTTACATTAGATTCTTTACTGCATTTTGTACGTTTTATCAATTCGTTTAGTTTCAGTAATGTTTTAAATAAACAAACAAAATTAATAGTTAACTTTAAACAAAAATAATAATTTTTTTTAGGATAAAATATATAAAAGTCTTCGTTGCAAGATTTTTAACTTAGAAATTTAATTTACTGTTAGTATAAGACGCAATATTCAATTAAAATGTATTAACGTTGCAACAACAAAAAAAGCGCAGAAGTAAAGTCAAATTGCTAGGATTTCAAGTTTCAAAATGTAATCCCATCATACACAAGATATCCTTAGGTTAAAACCTTTAATGTACTTGCACGTACATAAATAGAATATAGTATAACTTTGAGAGAAACTTGTGTAGTTTACCGGATATGTAGTTTGAATTTGTTTAACAATGTAATAGCAGGAATAAAACAACAATTATTCGCAAAGACCAAATTACTAAATTCGGCGGGCTGACCAGAAATTCAATAAAAATTCTGAAAAATTCCTATGTGGCATTTAGTCAGGCCATCAGACTCACGTTCGTTGGTTAAGTCTCAATGGACATGTTTTTAAAGGGTTAAAACATTTCTCGTTGACAACTTTGAAACGGAATTTTGTATTATGTAATTTAACAGCCTAATTGCTTATTCAACGAATTTAAATTCTTCCCAAGTTTGAAACTAGTATAAAGCTGATGCGTATAAGATTAATTGTTTGCAACTACTTTTAGCGCTTCATTAAACTTAACTAAAGCTAAGAATAATTATATTACCTTCATACTATTTACCTGTTCCTTTAATAATATCTGAAATTTCTCATTAATATTAATATATTATTCTAGTATAATGTAAAAGTACTTTTACGTTATTAAAAAAATTGATTTGCTATTAACGTATTAAATTTCATACATAATTAAAACAAATTTTGTTTTAGAATTAAGTCGGAGTAAAAAATAGTTTCAGTTTTAATTTATTATGTTAGAACTATCATACTAAATCCAATACTAAAAATCGATTACAAAAACTTTAAAATTAAAACCAAAAATTTAACAGCACTGTTAAAAATAAACTATTTTCATTAGTGAGTTTATGCGTGTGTTTTCGATACTGTAAATTTAAAGTTGTGTTAAACTTTAGATTTACATAAAAAACCATTTAAGTTTGTGTCAATTCATGTTATTTTACTAAACTAAAAACTTAAATTCTATTTATTACAATTTAAAGAAATTGTGTGTGCACTACTGAATATTGTTAATAAACTTTGTGTGTAAACTTGAACAACAAAAACTCTAATCGTTTTGTTGTTGTATTTACGTAATAGACATTTACTAAACTATTTCGTCAAAGTGAATTTTGTTGTCAATGCACGTTAACACGGTATCAGATTTGTGTTTTATACACAAATATAATCAATGATGAGTACCATAAGTCTAAAACATGTGATTAAATCAAATAATTAAAAACGTATCCTCAAAAACAAAAATTTACAAAATTTAAACCAGTTTTCAGTAATAGTAGTAAAAATTTCTTTTGATTAAAAAAAAACTGGTGTGGTCACCACACGACTTTTCTATAAGGAATTTCTATATATTTTTTATTTTAAAACTGAAGAAAAACCTAAGTCAAAAGAATATAAGAAGTTCAGAGAACTTAGGGTTATACTTTTATTTGCTTAAAAGAAATAATAATAAAAGTACTAAATAATACACATTAGACAATTTGTATTTAAAAATGTTTTCATCCTATTTTGCATTTAAATGAGCACGTTTGTATTGACTGCCTATAATTTTTTTGAATTTTTTCTCCTCGATTTCATTAAGATATAACCGAATATGGTAAATTGAGGTTATGATGTCCTACCGACCAACCTCTATATTTGTAAGCCTCAATATTGATTTCGCCTTTAGTAAATCAGTAAAAATTGTTATTCTTAACGTATCTTTTTTCTCTTCAAAATATGAATTTTTTTTCTAAAAAAATTGTTGCAGGTAGGATTCGAACCTAGATTATATTTGGAATTTATTTTAAATTATAAATCAAATATCGAGACTACTGGCAATCTTAAATTTTTTTTTATTTGAATAAACTGTTAAGAAGAATCATTTCTATAACAAACTGTAAAAATAGTTCGAATGATTTATATACGTACAAAATTATATAAAAAAGCTGATAATTTAAGTCAGACTGGTTTTCTTCTCCAACTACATTGACATTTGAGCTTTTACAAGCTTTATTTATGTGAACAATTTTCTTGCATTCTAACACTTCAAACACTTCCAATCTTTTGCAAAACAGCTATAAAAATTGTGCTTTTTGGAAAAACGAAGGTTTATATACCCTTTTTTGACTTATATTTGGACCACCATTAGACTCTTTCTTGACAAATGTATTTTTACCTTACAAATTTTCTGTGACAAATTACTTTCGTTACCCATTGACTTTATTACTTGACCCTCAGTCAGTTTTATTGACAAGGCATTCTCGTAGTTCTTTTCAAATGTTAAATTATCTGCTTATAATAAATTTTGTTAAAAACTGATCAAAGTTGCAATACTGTGAGTAATTCTTCAATTTAACCACAAACAATTTGACATCTTCGTTTTGCTTTTGCACTACGTTGTAACATTTTTTATCATTCTCTACAATAAAACAATTCATCCAATCTTTCTACATACGAGTTTCTTGAAGAAAACGTCTTAAATGCAATGTTGTCTAAGCAGATCCTTCTACGAGTGTCCACAAATTCGTTGTCCAGTTTAATTCCTCAAAATCGACGGTTTCTAAAAGCATTACAATGCAACAGTTGCATCAGTATCATCTTCAAAAAGATCATGCGCTTCTACCTGAAAACTGCGCAGAGGATACAGTTTTCTAACTGGGTTTTAGATCGGTACAGAAACTATACGAATTTCATTAATTTAGTTTTCTTTACGGATGAAGTTAGATTTTCTAAAAACGGCATTATAAATTTTCATAATTTGCATGTATGAGCAAAGGAAAATCCTCAATCACATGATCCAAATCTCTCAAAAAAACTTATTAGAAATGAATTATTTCCATTGTTGCAAAATAAGGACTAATGTCAATACGTTGCAGAAGATCCAATAATCTTCAATTCTTAGAGCTAGGAAATGTATAAGAGTAGAAGAAGCGCATGTTCAGTCAACATACAAATTACTCAATAACTCCATCCCTGGCAAACTAAATAAACGGAATGTGAATTAAAGCGTTCGTGCTAAAGGGAAGTGCCTAGTAACTATAATATTAAAAAAAATATTTAATTACACCTAGTACTACGAGAGTTATTTTTAAACAAACAATTTACAGGGGCGTACGTTATGAGCTCGTATCTCTGTATGGAAGACCGTAGAGAAAAGAGTGTATAGAAAATGCGTTCTATCTGAATTTAAGAGATTGTCCACATATTTCGAGACATTCTGTAAAAGAATATAGACACGTTAAAGTACAGTAAATTACAAGCATTTTTGAAACGATTATCTCAAGGGTACACATCAAAAACCTTAAGTTCAGAAAAAAATTTTGTTTTTGTTTTACTGAATTAATTTCACAAATTAAAATGCAGCATATATGTGATACGTGATTTTTGATTTTAAAACCAAAATACTGTTTACAAAATTAATTTACTTTACTTAAAGGTTTTTTTGCAATGTTATACCATGTAATGCACAAACATACCAAAAACTGTTCGAAGATTTTTTACAGTTTCTTACACGGTTTTCCATATTGAAAAATTACACAATTGTGCAACACTGCTTTAAACTTTCTTAACTAAGTAACAGTTTAGTGACATTTCGTTTATCTATTGCCAGACAGCCTTAACAACTAAAGAATAAATCAATCGTTCCGCCGACTGCACGTATCGATTCCAGAAGTTTTTATTTTAGTATATTCCGCGATGACTAATTTATTTAGAATTCTCTATTTCTCTTTAAAATGCCCGACGCCGTACACTTTGTAGTTGCCGCTTGGTATGAAATAGCCGCAAACATGCTCAAGTCTTTGTTAATTCATTCTATCCTTTACTTTAGTTAATAATATAAACGAGTTAAATTCACTAAAGTTACGTTGGTTTTCTCGTAACAACAAAAAAAAAAGCAATGGGTAACCCGGAGATTGAGTTGCATGCTTAGTAAAGTTAGATAATAAACTAAATCTAAAAAGGCGCCAAAACAATGAAAGACTAAATTAGAGAGACATCGTTTAAATCTACCCGCAGCTGAAAAAGAACAAATAACACAACTGAAGTGATAACATCAATTACATATTTATTTTATCACAGACAGTACTTAAAGAGAACAAAGAAAGTATATAAGCATACTACATACATACATATACATTTTCCAAACACTAACACATGGGTCGAACAAAATATAAGTTACGCACTATACTGGGCAACACATTGTACAAAATCACCAAAGTATATAAAAAAAATGTAGACTTAAAGCTCAACGCGCACTGCATAAGACTTTGTTACGCACAAAAAGATCTAATAGTTAATTATGTTAACAATCTGTACGTACGGTCATTCTAACAATTGACATGAACAACGAAGCTAGATCCGTACCTGTGTTACTTAAAACGTAATATAAAATCTAACACAAAAACGTACATACGGAATTATCACAAGTAAATTCCGTTTGCAAATCATACAATCATTGAAGATAGCCAGTGCGCAGCGTTTCCCCTTGACATCATATAGTAATTGGTGGTAAAAGTTCCTTCCAAAAGAAATCGAAATCGTAAATGCCTCCA